>CP106729.1:86915600-89625002 GCA_025506655.1 Gossypium rotundifolium
TGGCGCCACCAAGGGAGCAAGGAGAGCTTTGGTTGAGTCACGAAATCCTCTTTTTGTTCTTTATTTGGACAGCAAGAGAGAAAAAATTACTCAATTTTAATTCTTGGAATAATAAGGATAATATGAGTGTTTAAATTGTTATTATTAATTCTAGGGATAAATGATGAGGATAATATTAGTATTTTCTATTAAATTTTATTTGATAATTCCAAGGATAATCAAGAAGATTATTTGGATTAAAAGGATTAATTAGTTATTATTATTTAGATATCTTGATAATAGTAGATAAAAGGGATAATATTAGCATTATTATTAGATTATTATGGGATTATTATTTAATTATTATGAGAGGTATTCAAATTATTTTGAATTAAGTCAAATGTGTGGTCAAGAGCAAATTGAGGAAGTTGAATGAAGGTTAAACTCTTCAAAGAAGAGTGGGACGGCAAGCTTTGGGGGAGTGCCAGAATGCTTATAAATAGCATCGACTTAGCACTTGTTTTGTTTTTTCTCCATCTTGGCAAGCTAGAAATTCTCAAATCTTCCATCTATTTTCTCTCCTTTCTTTTCTCTCAAACACGCTAGTGAAAACTCTCACCATCTCCTCCTCTCCATTAGTTTTCTACCATTATTTCTCCTCTATTCTTTTGGCGAATATCCACTCCTCTTGTCAAATCCTCTTCTCTGTTAAGACTCATTTTGGCCGAATATCAAAGGTGATACAAGACTTTTCGGACTATCTTTAAAATCGGTTGAGAAGGTAAGGGGTACTAACCGAATGTTTTTAGTGTTCACTCTTATGATCTATCGATTTGGACTTAAAGAAAAGCCGAAACTAATCTTACTTGGTATTTAAGGTTGGCCGATTGCTAGGAACCCATATAAGGATTCGGGTTGTTAGAAACCAAATCAAAGCAAGGTAAGATCTACTTTAGTTAGTCGATTGTTAATCATTTTAGCCGAAGGCTACTAACTTATTGAGTGCCGATTTTAGGGTGGTGAAGCAAAAGGTTGATACTCAAGACTTTCGGGTAAGGATTCGGGTTCAAAAGGAGAACCCTTTAAATTGTTTAATTTGGCCGAATAGGCCATAGGGCTAACCCCATGGTTGGCCGAATGTAGGTACAAAGAAACCTAAGGTGGTCGACTCCTTCATTCGGGATATAGATCACTCAGTGGTGACAGGTGTGTACATACACACTTATAGCAGTTAATATGTGTGATAAATTATGTTGCTTGTAAATCTGCTTGATGTAGATATGGATTTAGTACCATAAAAGGTACAAGCAAGGACCTCGGTAAGTCTCTATTTATATGAGATTATTATGATGCTTTTGGGAAGCATGATTTATTTAATACATGTGATAAATGTATGATCTCTGTTATGATTGTGATATGGGTTGATGAGTGGAGGCGCAGATTAATCGTGCCAACGGGCACCGGTGTTTTGGTAACACACCGTGACTATATGTCACCGGAGGTTTGGTACCTCCGGAGGTTTGGTACCTCAATAACGACTTATCCTGTGGTTAACACCACCGTGGGTTGGCCCCACTTGAGATATGGGATCGTCGCGGTGATTTGGTATCACACGATGGGTTGGCCCCATCAAATGATCGTGTCTCACGGACACCGGTGTTTTGGTAACACATTATGACTATAAGTCACCAGTGGTTTGGCACCACCAGTGGTTTGGTACCACAACGGGGTAGACAGTGGCGTTTGGATGGCTAGGTCGGGAATTAAATATTCTGCATATTAATTGTTATATGTTGTGTGTGAAAAAAATGTTTTAAAACGGGGGAAGGGTTACATACTGAGTCTTGGTGACTCACCTTCTCCATTATTTTTCAGGTGATGCTTAGATCGCGGACATGGAGCCGGAGGGACTTGAGGAGGCCATGCGGTGGATTTAAAATTAAATGGACTTTAATTTTAGTTATTTTAAATTTTGTTATTGGGTTGTTTTATTTTGGATGTAATAAGGCCTCATTATACTTTACTTTAGTCATTTTCTTATATGTTGGATATTTTATTTTACTATAAATTTGAATCACGCATTTTTAAAATTAACACGAAAAATGATTTACTGTGCCATCGAACACATCCGAAGTTTGTATAATAACTTGACTTAATTAAATTTTGAATTTAGTCCAAGAAGGTTTTCGACAAGATAGCTTAAAACGAAGTTTTCAACAAATCTTAAATTGGTTTTAAAATGGGTTTTCAAAAGTTTTCTCAAGTAACGACCCATATTCGGTCCTAACGTTTGGGCGGGTTTGGTATTACAAATTGGTATCGAGCCAGTTCAAAACTTCATTTGTGGGGCCCAAGGCCCAAAAATGTTTTAGTAGGCCTTATTAATTTTTTTGGGTTTTAAGCGGCATGGCCCGAGTCTCAAGACCGATCCGCCTGTAAGTACCTCTAAACTTCTTTGTGAATTATATTACGTAGAAGGGTAGGAAGCATGGAACGTAGATAGACTTATAGGAATTTGAACCCTAGGATTAGATTACTCAAACACACAAGCTAAACATAAGACTTAAAGAACTAAACCAATCTATGACTTAGTCACTAAGCTAGGGTGTGGTAACCCACATGCATGTCTAGGATTGGAACAGGAAGAGCACAGTATTTAAGCGGTCAGGTGACTCACCACCTCTTCGCAGTATCCTACAGTGCGTAGCTTGGGTTCACCCAACTCGGAGGGCTCGATGGTGTGGCAACCTCTGCGCATGTCTAGAAAGGTTCGGTGGGAGCTTGGTATTTAAGCGGTCCGTGTGACTCACCTCCTCTCCACACGAAACTGCACAGGTGCGTAGCTTGGGTTCACTCGACCAAGAAGGCTCGGTCATAGGCTAAAGCATAATGACTAAAACCCGAAAGGGAATTAGCCTTGATTTTGGAAGAAAGAAAGGAAACAACAAAACTTGGTCTTAAAACTTTTCAAATCACTCCTTCAAAAGTAAGAACAACTCTTTTTACAATGTTTTCCTCGAAAAGTCCGATTTGTGGAAAATTACGAAAATGCCCTTAGGGGTAAAATTACTAAAATACCCTTGAACATCAACTCAATGATTTTGTCCAAAAATTTTAACTACTTCTCAAATATTCAACTCAGCCTTGGAAATCATCAATAAAACACTTTGGTTTTGGAAAATTACAAAAACGCCCTCAACTTATAAAATTACCAAAACGCCCCTGAGTACAAAATTTTTGCAACATTACCGTTTAAGAAGGAAAAAAATTCTCAAAAGGGACCCTCAGGGTTTTGCAATTACTAAAACACCCTTGATTTACAAAATTACAAAATTACCCCTGATGGACAAATTTACCAAAATACCCCTGGTTTTCGAAATAATGCCATAACTTCAAACCTTATCAATTTTTAATGATACCCCCCAGTGTTGGGAATTGCAAAAACAACCTACTTTACTAAAGTTTTAAAATCTCTTTTATTACAAAAATACCTCGGTAGGAAAAGACGAAAATACCCCTGGGTTAGAAATGGGCAGAAATGTCCGAAGAGCGAATAGGTATGGAAAGTATTAAGGAATGGATGTAAGAACTTCTTTGTGTGAACTAAGATAGAAAACTGAAACCTTGTTTGCACGGAAGAATCTTTAACTAAAACTTCTTCATAAAATTTCTTCGCGAGTAATGAAGTGGAACAAACGCTAATACATAAAATTCCTCTTAATCAGTTAAAAGCGCGATAGATAGAATGAGTTCTAGAGGGCGTGGGCGCCGTGGGCGCAGTAGGGGTAGGATGATGGTGTCCGAACCCGTCAGTCGGGCAAGGTTCGAAAATGATGTACCACCGCCACCACCACCTCCAACTTTTGGAGCGGAGGAGGCGGATCGACGAGAGGAGAGGCGATGCTCAAGGCGTGTTGCAGTCCTTGAATTGGTGGCTGGGGTTGGTGGAAATTTAGGAGCTCGGAAGTCTGTTTCCGAGCGAATTCGGTCCAACGGAGCTGAGGTGTTTCGGGGTGTGTCAGGAGTGGCACCCAGTGTAGCAGAATACTGGCTAGAGTCAAATGAAAGGATCATGGATGATCTTGACCTGACTGAGGGGGAAAAATTGAAAGGGGCCATATCGCTTCTAAAGGATGAAGCGTATCAGTGGTGGCTGACAGTGCGAGATGGGGCTACGGTAGATGATTTGACTTGGGATTATTTCAAAACCGCCTATCAGAAGAAGTATGTGGGCACTAGTTATCTGAGATGCTCGGAGGAAAGCCTTTCGGGGTTAGTGCAAGGAACCAAGTCGATGAGCGGAATATGAGGCGGAGTTTTAAGGCGAGTAGGTATGCTAGAGGCATCGTGGCTCTCGAACACGAGCCACGTGTCCGCTTTGAGGATGGACTTCGAGATGATTTGAGGCTGCTGATTGCCCCACAGCAAGTTCGTGAGTTCTCATCTCTAGTGGAAAAGGCTAAGGTAGCCGAAGGGATCAAGGAGGTTGTAAGGCAAGGTTATAGCAGGAATAACCAGAAGAGAGGCTTTGGATCGCCTGAATCGGGCAGTAATGTAGAGAAGAGGGCTAGAGTTGGGGGAGCAGAAAGAGCCACAAAGCCTGCTCAGTGGCCACCTCAATGTGTTAGATGTGGGAAATCCCATTCAGGAGTATGTTTGGCTGGAAGTCGAGGGTGCTTTGAGTGTGGATCGTTGGATCACCAGGTAAGGGATTGTCCTCGGAAGTTAGCTAAGAATCAACCAGAGGGTCAGAACCGCGCTCAGGTTAGAAATGAAGGACCACCACCACAGAGGGGTCGAGGTGCAGCGAGAGGTAATGCTAATGGTAACGGGCGCGGCCGAGGTGCTGAAAGTGCAGAGGCGAGGCAACCAAGGTTGGTTTATGCAGTTGGCCGTCGCGAGGAGGAAGATGTGCCAGACATGACAGTGGGTAAGTTTCTTATTTTCGGAATACCCTCAATTGTCTTGGTTGTGGTTATGTTGGTTCATTCTTAGGATTGCTAGTAAAGTGTATAAATTTGGATTATGAACGTAGGAAATGTTTCTAAGGAGTATGATAGTTCTTTAAGATCAGAGTGCGCAGCAGTGGCGTAGTGTGTTGAGTGAAGGATGCACGATTGAACGATAGTAAGTAATTTCGAGGACGAAATTATTTTAAGGGGGGTAGAACTGTAACATCCCAAAAAGGGGGTTATTTGGAATTTAATCATTTTTCTTATGTAAGAACTGCTGAGATATTATTTATGGAATAATAGAGTTTAATTAAAGGCCTTGAGGTGGCTCGGAATAGTGGAAAAATATATATTATTTGCTTTAAAGGTGGATAGCCTTAGTGGTTAGGGGTTATAAGAATAAATAAGGGAGCTTTTGACATAAAATAAGCTTAGAATAAGTGGCAAAGGGAAGGCCACCTGGGAGCTACATGTGACGCCACCAAGGGAGCAAGGAGAGCTTTGGTTCGAGTCACAGAAATCCTCTTTTTTGTTCTTTATTTGGACGGCAAGAGAGAGAAAGAATTACTCAATTTTAATTCTTGGAATAATAAGGATAATATGAGTGTTTAAATTGTTATTATTAATTCTAGGGATAAATGATGAGGATAATATTAGTATTTTTCTATTAAATTTTTATTTGATAATTCCAAGGATAATCAAGAAGATTATTTGGATTAAAAGGATTAATTAGTTATTATTATTTAGATATCTTGATAATAGTAGATAAAAGGGATAATATTAGCATTATTATTAGATTATTATGGGATTATTATTTAATTATTATGAGAGGTATTCAAATTATTTTGAATTAAGTCAAATGTGTGGTCAAGAGCAAATTGAGGAAGTTGAATGAAGGTTAAACTCTTCAAAGAAGAGTGGGACTGCAAGCTTTGGGGGAGTGCGAATGCTTATAAATAGCATCGACTTAGCACTTGTTTTGTTTTTTATCCATCTTGGCAAGCTGCAAAATTCTCAAATCTTCCATCTATTTTCTCTCCTTTTTTTCTCTCAAACACTTGCTAGCGAAAAACTCTCACCATCTCCTCCTCTCCATTAGTTTTCTACCATTATTTCTCCTCTATTCTTTTGGTAGAATATCCACTCCTCTGTTGTCAAATCCTCTTCTCCTGTTAAGACTCATTTTGGCGAATATCAAAGGTGATACAAGACTTTTGGGACTATCTTTCCAATCGGTTGAGAAGGTAAGGGTACTAACCGAATGTTTTAGTGTTCACTCTTATGATCTATCGATTTGGACTTAAAGAAAAGCGAAACTAATCTTACTTGGTATTTAAGGTTGGTAGATTGCTAGGAACCCATATAAGGATTCGGGTTGTTAGAAACCAAATCAAAGCAAGGTAAAATCTACTTTAGTTAGTCGATTGTTAATCATTTTAGCGAAGGCTACTAACTTATTGAGTGCCGATTTTAGGGTGGTGAAGCAAAGGTTGATACTCAAGACTTTCGGGTAAGGATTCGGGTTCAAAGGAGAACCCTTTAAATTGTTTAATTTGGCGAATAGGCCATAGGGCTAACCCATGGTTGGCGAATGTAGGTACAAAGAAACCTAAGGTGGTCGACTCCTTCATTCGGGATATAGATCACTCGATGGTGACAGTGTGTACATACACACTTATAGCGATTAATATGTGTGATAAATTATGTTGCTTGTAAATCGCTTGATGTAGATATGGATTTAGTACCATAAAAGGTACAAGCAAGGACCTCGGTAAGTCTCTATTTATATGAGATTATTATGATGCTTTTGGGAAGCATGATTTATTTAATACATGTGATAAATGTATGATCTCTGTTATGATTGTGATATGGGTTGATGAGTGGAGGCGTGATTAATCGTGCCGACGGGCACCGATGTTTTGGTAACACACCGTGACTATATGTCACGGAGGTTTGGTACCTCCAGAGGTTTGGTACCTCAATAGCGACTTATCCACGTGGTTAACACCACCGTAGGTTGGCCCCACTTGAGATATGGGATCGTCGCGGTGATTTGGTATCACACGATGGGTTGGCCCCATCAAATGATCTGTGTCTCGGACACGGTGTTTTGGTAACACATTGTGACTATATGTCACGATGGTTTGGCACCACCGGTGGTTTGGTACCACAACAGGGTGAGCGATGGCGTTTGGATGGCTAGGTCGGAATTAAATATTCGCATATTAATTGTTATATGTTGTGTGTGAAAAAATGTTTTAAAACGGGGGAAGGGTTACATACTGAGTCTTGGTGACTCACCTTCTCCATTATTTTTCAGGTGATGCTTAGATCGCGGACATGGAGCCGGAGGGACTTGAGGAGGCCATGCGGTGGATTTAAAATTAAATGGACTTTAATTTTAGTTATTTTAAATTTTGTTATTGGGTTGTTTTATTTTGGATGTAATAAGGCCTCATTATACTTTACTTTAGTCATTTTCTTATATGTTGGATATTTTTATTTTTACTATAAATTTGAATCTCGCGTTTTTAAAATTAACACGAAAAATGATTTACCGTGCCATCGGGCACATCTGAAGTTTGTATAATAACTTGACTTAATTAAATTTTCGAATTTAGTCCAAGAAGGTTTTCGACAAGATAGCTTAAAACGAGAAGTTTTCAACAAATCTTAAATTGGTTTTAAATGGGTTTTCAAAAAGTTTTCTCCGTAACGACCCATATTCGGTCCTAACGTTTGGGCCGGGTTTGGGCTGTTACAGAGTCAGAGATATAGATGTGCCAAAGACTGCATTCCAGACGAGGAACGAATATTTTGAGTTTTTGGTTATGCCTTTTGGGCTTACTAATGCACCTGCTGTTTTTATGGATTTGATGAATTAGATTTTTAGACAGTTTTTGGATCGATTTGTGGTGGTGTTTATTGATGACATATTAATCTACTCCAAAGATGAAATTGAACACGCTGAACATTTGAGGTTAGTGCTACAAACTTTGCGAGATCATCAGCTGTATGCGAAGTTTAGTAAGTGTGAGTTCTGGATGAAAGAGGTCAGCTTTTTGGGACATGTGGTTTCAGCATCAGGCATTCGAGTTGATCCGAACAAAGTCTCGGCTATACTTGATTGGAAGCCACCGAAAATGTTTAGAGATTCAAGTTTTCGGGACTTGCGAGTTACTATCGACGATTTGTGAAAGATTTTTCTATGATAGCTACCCTGTTAACAAAGTTACTGCAGAAAGATGTCCGGTTCGAGTGGTCAGAAAAATGTCAGAAAAGTTTTGATCAGTTGAAAGCCCTTTTGACAGAAGCTCCAGTATTAGTTCAGCCTGAATCGGGTAAAGAATTTGTTGTGTATTCTGATGCTTCTTTAAATGGTTTGGGCTGAGTTTTGATGCAGGAAGGCAAAGTTGTAGCCTACGCTTCAAGACAATTGAAGCCGCATGAAAGAAATTACCCGACGCATGATTTAGAGCTTGCAGCCATTGTGTTCGCACTGAAGATTTGGCGTCATTACTTATTTGGCGAGAAATGTCATGTTTACTCAGATCATAAAAGTCTGAAGTATCTAATGACTCAGAAAGATCTGAATTTGAGACAACGTAGGTGGCTAGAACTATTGAAAGACTATGAATTGGTGATTGACTATCACCCGGGAAAAGCTAACGTTGTTGCGGATGCGTTAAGTCAGAAATCTTTATTTGCTCTTCGGGCAATGAATGCACAGATGGCTATGTCTAGTGATGGTTCGATCATAGCCGAGTTACGAGCAAGACCGATGTTTATCCAACAAATTTGTGATGCACAGAAAGTTGACAAGGATATGATTGCTAAACGAATTGATGTGAAAAGGTGCGAGTCGATTTTCGATTGATGCAAATGACTGTTTGAATTTTAAAAGCGAATGTGTGTTCCAAAGAACTCGATTTGATCTGAGATGATTTTGAGTGAGGCTCATAGTGGCCGACTATCGATACATCCGGTAGCACGAAGATGTATAATGATTTGAAACAGTTCTATTGGTGGCTGGCATGAAACGGATATATCCGAATTTGTTTGAAATGCTTAATTTGTCGACAAGTAAAAGTTTGAACATCAAGTGCCATCTGGACTACTTCAGCCAATCCTGATACCTGAATGGAAATGGGATAGAATTACAATTGATTTTGTATTTGGTCTTCCTATGACACCAAGTAAGAAAGATGCCGTATGGGTTATAGTTGATAGACTGACTAAATCAGCTCATTTTGTGCCGATTCGTACAGACTTTTCACTCGATAAACTTGCTGAATTGTATGTATCGCAAGTTGTAAGATTGCATGGTGTATCGAGTTCCATTGTGTCAGACAGAGACCCAAGATTTACGTCGCGGTTTTGGAAGAAGTTGCAAGATGCTTTAGGCACTAAACTACATTTTAGTCTGACCTTCCATCCGCAGATGATGATCGTCCGAGCGAACTATTCAAATACTTGAGGATATGTTGAGAAGTTGCATTCTCGAGTTTGAAGGTATGTGGGAACGATACCTACCTTTGATTGAATTTGCTTATAATAATAGCTTTCAATCAAGTATTAAAATGGCACCTTATGAAGCCTTATACGGTCGGAAATGTTGAACACCATTATCTTTGGTGAGCTCGTGAAAATAAGATACAGGGGTTGATTTGATTAAAGAGACGAGCAGTAGCTATAATCAAAGATAATTTGAAAGTCGCATCGGATCGACAAAAGTCCTATGCTGATTTGAAACGTAAAGACATTGAATTTCGGTAGGAGATCGTGTATTCTTAAAAGTTTCTCCGTGGAAGAAAGTATTCGATTTGGTCGGAAGGCAAGTTGAGTCCGAGATTTATCGAATCGTATGAAATCATTGAATGTATTGGGCGGTTGCTTATAGATTGAGATTGCCCTACGAGTTAGAAAAGATACATGACGTATTTCACGTTTGATGCTTCGTAAGTACAGATCGATCCGTCTCATGTGATCACCCGACGAGATTGAACTCAATCGATTTGACATATGATGAAGAACCGATCCGTATCTTAGTTGGGAAATAAAAGAGTTGAGAAATAAAAGAATTCCGTTAGTGAAGGTTCTATGGAATTGTCACGGAGTTGAAGAGGCTACGTGGGAGCCTGAGGATTCAATGAGGCAACAATATCCGACCTTGTTTAACGGTAAGATTTTCGAGGACGAAAATCCTTAAGGGGAAGAGTTGTAACAGACCGAATTTGACCCTAATTGGAACGGTGGTTTTGGGACCATGAATCTGAGTCCGAGAAATAATTAAATATTATATTTTGAGTCTATTATGTGTGAATTAATGTGTGTGAAAGTTTTGTAGAAAAATTTTATCGTTTAAGTGCTTAATTTGATAAAAAGGACTTAATCGCGTAAAGCGTAAAAGTAGCATACTAAAGTGAAAGGTGTTAATTTGAGCATGGCTTTATAAAATGAGGTATAAAAAGGGTAAATAACCCAATTTAAGGGTTAGTGGCTGGCCATGGACAAGATTGTCCTTAAGTTAAAATGTTTCATTATTTTAATTAAAAGGTTATTAAGTAAATTGGTAAATAATTTTTATATGTTAAAAATAAAAGAAAAAGGAAGCCATCATCTTTTGTTTTCATCCATGGCCGATTGTGGAGAAGAAACTAAACCTTAAAATCCTTTGTAATTTCGGCACTTTGAAGCCAAAAATCTAAGGTGAGTTTTAGTTAGTTTTTGATAAATTTTACGTTTTTGAGATTTTTGCTTCGAATCGTAACCGACCCATGTTGTAATTTTTGAATTAAGCATGCTTGATGTTTGGCCATTGTTGTATTCATGTGGTTTTTGATATTTGATGATTTTAGATGAAAGATATGTAAAGGATTGGCATATTTTGTATTGGAAGTTTTGATGAAATTGAGTATTTAGGGCTAAATTGTAAAAATAAATTTTTAGAGGGGCCTATTTGCAAAATAAATGAAATGTGAGGACTTGTAAAGTCCCTAGGAACATTCGGCCCTTGTATAGTCTTGGCTAATTTGGTGTATTTTGTGTGTTATGCAAATAGGACTAAATTACAAAGTTGTGAAATGCTAGGGGTAAAATAGTAATTTGCCCATTTATGTGCTTAGGGACTAAATTAAGATGAATTGTACTTGAATGAGCTGAATTTCAATGTGTTTTAGATCAAGAGCAAAGAAAATGGATTTAGATCGGGGGAAGACGAAGGTTCTCGAATAGCCGATTTGCACGGCCTATCGACAACCGAGGTAAGTCCTTAAGCAAATTTATATCGAGAAGTTAATTACAGAAATAGTATATGATAAAATTTGGCATACTAAGGCATAATAATGTATATAGGCCGAATGTGGGGCATGAAATGGTATTAAATTTGTTGGTTGAATGTGATGTGGATACTTACGTTCGGTTTAACATGATATTGTAAAATAAAGCATATGAGATGGATGTGATTATAGCATTAAGTAATGTGCATGGGAATGTTGATTGTGTTATATATCGGGCTTTAATGCCTAGCGTGCCTTGTGCTGGGTGTTACATTTCGTGTTTTAATGCCTAACGAGGCTTCGTCTTGATATATTCGGGCTTAGTGCCTAGCGAAGCTTCGTCTTAGGTGATCTATTCGGGCTTAGTGCCTAGCAGGCCTCGTGCGCATGATCTATTCGGCTTAGTGCCTAGCAAGCTTCGTCTTGGTGATTTATTTCGGCTTTAAATGCCTAGCGTGCTTTATGCTTGGGTGATACGCTATAAGTGGAGATTCGAATATCAAATAAGGTGAGATGTTTATATAGTGTTAAATGGTACAAGTTCAGGTAAGAACTAACCTACCATTTTAGTAAGGAATGAAATGAACTAAAATTCTTATTGTATAGTTAAAGATCAGTGATGAGTGTGACAAAAGCACTTGTGCTTGCGTATAAGTAGAAATAGAAGATCGATGCCTAGATAGGTTTATATGGAAAAATAATGTACAGTTTCACGATGTCATAGCAATGATGTTTAAGTAAAGAGCATTACTATTATTCAGCTATCAAAATTTTACATAATGAAATAATTGTGTTTTATACTACAAGCTTGGATTTTAATATGTTTAAATGTATGCTCATTATATTGATATTTGCTTGAGACTTACTAAGCTAGTAAGCTTCTTGTGTGTGTCTTTGTCTACCTCTGCTTTATAGATCTTGAATCGAACTCTCGGCTCGAAGGATCATCAGAAGTCAACCACACTATCGACTTTCTTTTGGTATTGAAAACTTAGTTTGTTATTTAAAAGGGCATGTATAGGCTAGACTAAACCGTATAACTAATGTTTTGGTAATAGTGTAAATATGCTAGCCATGCGAAAATGGCTATCTATTTTGAATAACTTGTTCCGTGTTTTGATGATATAGTTTGCTCATGCCTTGAACTATTATTTATGCTTGATTATGGTTTAATCATATGTGAGAGTGGTGCTATTATTTATGTATGAAAGGTTATGACATGAATGATTTATAAATTAATTCATGATGATGAGCTTATAATATGGTATATACATTTATAATGTTGGATTCATGATTGACAATGAATAATGGTAAGCTTGGTGTAATATTAGGTTTAGTCAATAAAGTAAATGATGGATGTATATTGAAGTTATAATATGTGAGATATATGTGTTAAATAACGTTATGACATGCGTATATTTGAATTGGTCACTTAATAGATAAGCATTAAGTTCAATAATGTATGATTGTATTGGGCTATTTTGATTCAGTTTGTGTAAGTGAGTACATACATATATTATTCTTGATTAGTTGTATATTAGGTTCGAACTTTTGTTTAGTTTATTGATTGTTAGAACAAATGATGTTTAGATATGATATGTTTGTTATGTGATTACTTATATGAGATTTTGATAAACCTTTTATATGTGAATAAGGGTGGTAGTTTAGTGAGTTGGATTAGGACTCAGTGCATATTATTTGGAAGTGTAAATTGGAAGCATGAGTTAGCCTTGTAAACTTTGCATTTGGTAGCATAGAATATTAGTGAATATGGTAAGTGTATTCGGCTTAATGAAATAATGATATGAAAATTGTGGAATTGATTCTTAAATATGTGTATATATGACCATGTATATTCGGCCACATAAGTAATATATGTACGTGATGTTGTATTATGATTATAGAGTTTGTGCATATGGGTGCATGTATATTTGGTTATATAATGACATTTTGGTTTTTGCAAGTTGAATGATAATTTGTTATTTTAAATATATTAGCATTCGACTAAAGTAGCATTTGGTATGAATAGTGCATGCAAAAGTAATGAATAAGTTGTTTAAATTTATGTGGCTCAATTATGCGCATGTTAACAAATTTTAGGTTTGCATTGGATCGATTGAGTATTGGTTCTGTTTGATTTTAGTATGAGAGAGTTTTTATTTAAACGACATGACTATTTCATAATTAAAAAAACTGATTATGCTGTATGTAACTTAAGTGATTGATTAAAAGTTGTGATTTAAATAGTAATGCCCCGTAACCCTAATCCGGCGACGGATACTGGTTAGGGGTGTTACAAGTCTAGTGTACCGATGTGAGCTGATAGTGTGGGTGACCTTCCGATTAATCCACGTATCTTGATTTAACCCCCTTTCTCTATAAGACAAGGGAAAGAAAAGGAGTAAGCCTTGAGCTTAGTAAGTTCACACATAAACAATTTAAGCATTCTGTATAAACTAAACAACAATTAGCATTATACTACCAAATAAATTCACATCCACAATTATGCTTACTCTTTCTATCCCTTACCACATTTCCAAAACATTATGAGTCACATACTCATAATCATTGACATGCACCTCTGCATTCAATACCACATTTACTCGAAAATATGACACATCATTTATCACACTAATACATCCACACAACTAAATTACTCGGTGGTTTCGCACTCAGCCCACCACAATCAAGTAATAAGATAGTATCGCACATAGCCTACCAAGAGGTATTCATAGTGGTTTCGTACATAGCCCACTAAATAATATACTTAACTATGGTATCGTACACAGCCCATAGTTGTTAAGTATTAAGGTGGTATCGCACTTAGCCCACCATCAAATATTATCACTACTCATCCACATATCTACTTACTCATTCATTCACTATATCTACCACATTCATTCCATTTGAACCACATAGGTTCTCAATCATTCTCATTCATTTTCATTCATGCTGCACATTAGCTAGCATTAAGAATGTATAAGTAGAATTCATTGATTACGCATAAACTTACCTCGGTACTTAAAAAGTATAAAGATGTGCAATTTAGTCCACCACCTTGCTCTTGCCTCTATTTCGATCCGGGCTTCGTCTTTCTTGATCTATAATGATAAATCAACTCATTCAATACACACATTGACTAAATTGACCATTATCTCATACTTTAGCACATCTAAACTTTCTCATATTTACACATTGGCCCAAGGCTCGTAAAGTGATTTTCATTCAACTTTCTAGCCTTTAATGCATAGCTGAATCATTTACTAAACTAAAGCAATCATCAATTCTTACTAAACCCCACATGTATGATCAATCTCAAAACTTTCACAAACTAGTCCCTACATGCATTTTTCATGGAATTCTCTTAGCAAAAGATGTTTCTACTACATCAAGCTTTCATATTCTTCCATAAAATATCAAAATATATGTATGTCATACATGGGTATATTTTTTTAACATCCATTTTAGCTCAACATATAGCTAAAGATAGCTTACTCATGCTACTAGGACTTCAAAAATACGAAGAATATAAAAAATGGAGCGAGAATACACTTACTAGCTAGCTTTAAAAGTTGAAGAGCCGTAACAATGTCTTCTCTCAAATTTTTGGCAGCCTTGGGGAAGAAGATGAATGAAAATTCTATCATCTCTTTTAATCATTTAACTGACAAATGACCAAAATACCCTTCTGTCCAACTTTCAAATTTTAACCCATTCATGCCCAATTTTGTCCAAAAATTAGAATTTGGGAAAATTACTATTTAAGGACCTCTAATTGATATTCTAAAACTATTTCATACAAATAACTTCTAGAATACCACATTTTGTAACTTTTGCAATTTATCCTTTTGGACAATTCAATCACAATTTGACAAAATTGCTTCATGAAACTTTCTCACTAACATGCAAAAATGGCATAGACCTCAAAAACTCATACATATACCTCAAATTTATGGTCTCGCACCACTATTCTGACTAGGCCTTAAATCAAAATGTTACAAGGGTTTATGTTCAAAAATTTACCCATGTATGACATGCATGTAATTTGATGTTTTATGGAATAATATGAAAGTTTGATGTATGATAAACATCTTTTTTTAAGTGATTTTCATGAAAATTTCATAAAAGGACCAAATTGTAAAAGTTATAAAAATGGTCATACATATGTGAAATAGTGGGAATTAGAGGATTTTATAGTTAAGAAAATGATTCGACTAGGCTTGAAATACAATAAAGTTGAATAAAAATCATTTTACGAGCCTAGGGGCAAAAGTGTAAATATGTGAAAGTTTAGGGGCAAAATCATAATTTTGCCAAAGTAGGATTCATGAGTCAATTTAGTCAATGTGAGCATTAAACAAGTGAAATTGTTATTATAGATCAAGAAACATGAAGCCCAAATTGAAATCGAGGCAAGAGCAAAGTATCGGACTAAATCGAACATCTACATGCATTCTGATTACCGAGGTAAGTTTGTTTGAAATTAAGGCTATATATGCTATTGTGTTTAAATTACTTATTATTTTGAGAAATGCATATCATTCCCATGAAATTTATGAATAATTTCTTGATGAGAAAATGAATGAGAATATGCTAAGTAAAGTCCCGGTTCAAATTTTGGAATAACGAGGATACCTATGTCACGACATGAGGTAAGGACGGTCCGGTTTAAGACCATGTCTAGAACATGGCATCGGCACCGAATGTAGGTCCCGTATAATACCTTGTCTGGGACATGGCATTGACACCGAATGTAGGTCCTGTATAAGACCATGTCTGGGACATGGCATCGACACCGAATGTAAGTCCCGTATAAGACCATGTTTGGGACATGGCATTGGCACCGAATGTAGATCCCATATAAGACCATGTCTGGGACATGGCATCGGCATCGAATAAGGAAGGTCCCATGTAAAACCATGTCTGGGACATTACTTCGGCACCAAAGGAAGATCTCGTCTAAGACCATGTCTAGGACATGGCATCGACATCTAAGTACAATCTCGTATAAGACCATGTCTAGGACATGGCATCGACATCAAGCTAAGAGATCCCGTGTAAGACCATATCTGGGATATGACATCGGCATCAGGAGATGATCCCATGTAAGACCATATCTGGGATATGGACTTGGCATCATGATACATGTATGATGAGATTGAGTATCCTCTGATATTCTGAGTAGTTCAACGGGCAAAGAGAGCTAAGTATGCAAAGATGCTATAAAGTTAAATTATACAAGGATGATAATGAGTTCCTTTTATGTTAGGGATGATGATGATTTAAGTTTATGTCCAACTTAGCGTAAGTGCTAAATTATGTACCATGTGTAACACCCCTTACCCGTGTCCGACGACGAGACCAGATGTGAGGGATTACTATGCTTAACCTTGCTTGAACATGTGATAACGGCTATCAAATTTTGTTCAAAACCCATTTCTAGCTAATTATCGG
The DNA here is from genome assembly GCA_025506655.1 of Gossypium rotundifolium. Classification (NCBI taxonomy): domain Eukaryota; kingdom Viridiplantae; phylum Streptophyta; class Magnoliopsida; order Malvales; family Malvaceae; genus Gossypium; species Gossypium rotundifolium. The sequence goes on from CP106729.1 coordinate 86,932,264, forward strand.
CCTACGTGGCCCTAAACATACCTCCGAGAGGTTTCAGGATTTAAGCAAGGACTTTTACGAAATTGGAAAACTTTTCACCAAAATAGGGACCACACGCTCGTGTTAAACTAGGGACACACCCGTGTACCCCTAAGACATGCCCGTGTCTCCCACCCATGGTCGACACTGACTAATTTCACACAGCCTTGACACACCCGTGGCTCTGGCCCGTATGCCAAACCTTGGCATTCTAACTTATCCACACGACCTATACACATGCCCATGTGCTTCAGTCGTGTGGCGATTCAAATTTCAAGTGCAAGGTGCATACTTCACATGGCCTGGGCACACACCCATGTTCTAGCCGTGCCTCCCACATGGTCTAGACACATGCCCGTGTGTCTACCCATGTGGACAATTAGCAGGCTATCTACCAAGCCCTTTGCCACCTTAACTTGCTTATAAACATACACCACCACACAACATTCTCAATTCATAGATTATAATAATTGAGTTATCACATTTAAACCATAAAATGAAGTCTTCGTCCCATACACGAGGGAGAACTATTTCTGGTATAATTACAAATGACTTAAGCCATCATCTATGGCTATAAACAATTGAACCATAAACTCTCTTAGGCCAACACATTTGGCTATATCGACTATGACTTAATCAACTTTAAATACTATTCCTATACATGCCATGACCCATAAGGAGTTGAAACCTCATACCTAGTGTTGGCTCAATAGTTTGAAAACATCTCCGATGATCTCCAACCTGAGCTAGTTAAGCTAACCTATAAGAGATGAGAAAAGAAAAGGAGTAAGTGATAATGCTTAGTAAGTTCATATGCAAATATTAATCAATTATTGATATTCATTGATTATACACAATCTCAAGGTATTATAATGAGTTTCACTTGAAAACTCATGGTTACCTAATCAATCATTCATAATACTTACTTATTTCGTCTCTTACCACGTTCTAACCATATCTCGAGCTTAAGTCTCGCATTCATTAACTTACATCCTTGCACTTAATACCACTTAGTCACATGATACAACACATCATAACTTCTCAATGAATCATTCATACTACCAGTCACTCGGTGGTTTCGTACTTAGCCCACCATCAATCTCTAATAGGGTGGTATCGTACAGAGCCCACCATTTGTTACTAAACTTGATGGTATCGCACACAACCCATCGGTAACAATTAATAAGGTGGTATCGCACATAGCCCACCATTAATAATATTACTGATGGTATCTCACACAGCCAATCACTAACAATTAATAAGGTGGTATCGCACATAGCCTACCGATATTATACACTCACAGATATTTATCTCAATTGTTCATCTGGGAACATCCTCACACACTATCATACTTACTTAGATTTCTACAATAATCATTTGCTTTCACGCACTGCATTTATAAATACAACATATGCAATTAGGATGCATTATTTACACATAACCCACTATGGGTTCATCATATACCAAATACACCTCAATTTAGTTTTAACACATACCTGTACCCCTCTTGGTAAAACCACATACTCTCTCATTTTCAACATACCTGTTGAATCACTCAAATTGTTAAATAACACTTTTGAATCGCATACATATAATTTCACATCGGCATCATGCCCCCGATAGGGTCTTACATGAAATATCATATCGACGCCATGTCCCTGACATGGTCTTATTCAATATCTCACACTAAGGCCATATTCCAAATATGGTCTTATACGGGACCTTTAATTACCATCGCATCATGCCATTGTTTCCCACTAGAATTAGATTCAATTAAGACTTTCATTTCTTGACATCCCATTAAAATGTATTTAACGTATACATGGAGGAAATAAAAAAACCATACAACATCGAAATATTAAATACTTCCCTTAGAATTGCATAATTAGCACATGAACTTACCTCGATATCAAAAAGGGTAGAAAGGGACCTATATGTCCACATTTCTCTTTTCTCCCGTTCTAGGTCTGAATTTCGTTCTCTTTGATCTAGAACAATAAAATTTACTCATTCAATCACTTTATAATCATAATACATCATAATATACACTTAGGCAAAAATGACTATTTTGCCCTTATACTTTGGCAAAATTACGATTTTGCCCATAGGCTCCTAAATCACTTTTCATCACTTTTTCTTATTAAACAACCTAGCTAAACATTTAATCCTCTTACAACTATCCACAATTCCAACTATTTCATGCATTAATGAACAAACTACAACATTTGCATCTTAGTCCAAATTAGGTGTTTTCATGACAACATCTTTCACAAAAGTTGTTTCTCATCTTCCTAACATTCATTTTCTTTCATAAAAAGTCAGAAACCAACATAAAATCTCCCATGGAAAGTCTCTAGACTTTCAACCATATTGCAAATTAGTCCCCTCGTTAGCTAGCTTAAGCTTTGGGGACTCCAAAAGTACAAAAATTAACAATTAACACCACCAAAATCACTTACTTGTAGAGATAAGGAGTTGCTAAAAATTTGAGCTTTAAAAACCCTATTTTTTGCTTGAGAATTTCGGTGGAGGAGAAATGGGAGAAAGATGATATCTTTCTTTTTGTATTTTTTTCCTCTTATTTAATTTTTTAATTACCTACCACTACCAACTTTGACTAAATTAGGCTCCTTGTCCCCCATATGGCTGGCTAGTGCTTTTAAAGAGGTCTAATTGCACATTTGGAGCCTCTAATTAATATTCTATAGCTATTTTTCACCTCTAGGAAATAAATTAGAACTTTAGCACTTTATGCGATTCAGTCCTTTTTTCGCGATTAAGCATGAAATCATTAAAATTTAAGCACTAAAATTTTCACGCACCCTTATAATCATGTTATAACACAGAATATAACATGAAAATAATTTCTCTAGCCTCAGATTAGTGATCTTGAGATCACTATTTTGACTAGCCCTTAAATCGGGTTGTTACACCATGAGTAAAATTAGAAGCTATGGATCCATAATGTGATGTGTGATGATAAGAGTGAGTATGAGTAAGTATGCCTAAGCACATTAGAACTTGTGTTGCTATTGTTATATAAGATGAATGGATTTTACCATGAACACTTATGTTGCTATATTAATTCATGCAAACTTACTAAGCTATATGCTTACCTCTCTCTTTTCCCTCTTTCTTGTAGTATCGCCAAGCTAGCTCGGGGATCGTAGAATGTCAGAGCTCGGATCACACTATCAATCATTCCTTGGTATAGTAAAGTTGATTTATTTTGGGTATGGCATGTATAGGAACTTGGTCATTTTGTATTATGTCATATTTGAGAGCCAAAGTGTTGGCTACTAATGTTATCCCCTCATTTTGTATATAGCCATAGGGAATTGGCCAATATTTGTCAAGTTCCATATTTTAATGTTGATAAGTTTTATGAAGTGGAATTTTAAGCAAATGATGGAGTAAAATGTGAAATGTATGAATGATGATTAGTCGTTCTTTATAGTGTATTATTGTCATATCATGTATTACTTGAGTTGATATAAGTGTGTTTATGTTTCAGGGTGGCAATTGGCTTGGACAATAACCTTCTTATTGTCCACATGGGTAGACTCATGGGCGTGTCTCTAGGCCGTGTGTGACACACAGTCAACCCCATGGGTGTGTTGATAGGCCATGTGTCCCCTGCACCAAATTTACGAGAATTCGAATCGTCACATGGGCCAATACACGGGCGTGTGCTTAGGCCGTGTGCCCTTTGAGAAGTTGTTGACGTCATAAATAGAATGCTAAGGTTTTCACATACGGGTGAGGACACGGGTGGGTCCAGGCCGTGTGAGGGACACGAGCCATTGACACGAGCATATGTCCGGCCGTGTGAAAACCCCTGTAGGTTCAAAATAAAAAAAGAAATTCTACACAGGCTAGGAACATGTACGTTTGTGACCACACGGCCTACCCACACGGGCGCGTTCCATTTCACACGGGCGTGTGGCCCCTGTTTAGGAAAAAAAATTTCTAAGTGAAAAATGTTTCTGGTTTAATCCCTAAACCTTCCAGATGTACGTTTAAGGCCTCACAGGCCCATGATAAGGATGTTATGAATATGAATGAAAAGTTTTAAGTTTGAAAAGAAATTTTATAGCCCGATAAGGTATGTTTAAGCAAGTTAAGTTCGGCAATGCCTCGTATCCTGTTTCAGTGTTGGACACGGGTATGGGGTGTTATATTTAGTGGTATCAGAGCTAGGATTTAGTCAATTCTCGAACTAACGTAGTGTATGCATGAGTCTAGCTATACGTGCCATACTTATGAGTATTTATATAGTGATAGTGTGATGACTCCTGACGATTTAAATTGTGTTTTCATATAGTAAATAGATCCCAATAGAGTTGTGGCGGATGATGTAGAAAGTAATGCACCGGCTCCCACTGAAGGGACGGTGCCGAATAAAACTGAGAATGGACCTGTAACACCCCAAACCCGGTCAATACGTTACGACCAAATTTGGTATGTTACAGGAAAAGAGGATTTGAAATTTTAACGAAAGATCGAATTTCCCAAAAATATTTTGTTGAATGTCTTCATATTATAACGATTTAACACTTTTGTTTGAAGGTCTCATACCGTCTTTATATTAAATTGATCAAGCAAGTTGTAACAACTTTGGTTTACAAAAACCAAAATCAAGGAAATTCATAAACGTGACATTTGAAAATGATGTTGCAATTTTAATATAATCTCTGAGTTAATTAGTTCTTCGTAACCCATCTTTTGTTAACACTTTGAAAACTATTTGCTTATGTCTATTTGCTTATGTTTTAACTTTAGAAAAACCCCATGTTCGGTAGTTTATAAAATATATAATATGAGCATAAAATCAAAACCCAAATTTAAGTTATAGTGGCCTTATTACATAATAAAATCCCAAACTCAAAATAAGTTTAAATAAAAGAAATGAGTTTACGAGAAACATTGCATGGCCACCTTGAAGTCCACCTCGGCTCCCAAAACTGCGATCTAAGGATTACCTGTAAAATTAAGTAGAGGGGTGAGTCATCGAGACTCAGTGTGTCAATCCCCTATAACGCAATCGGCTTTAAGCCCACATAGGCCCATTGGGCCTTAGCCCACACAATACAGCAAAATAATCATGCATGCAATGTTGCCCAAACCCAACCTAGTTTTCCATCCTCTAGGTCACCTAAATCATCCAATCACCCGTGGCATTTTGCCACCGTGGTCCCATACCACTTGTGACAGAGTCACAAAAAATATATAAACGTGGGGCCAACCCACCGTGGTCCCAGACCACCGCGACGATCTCTGTATAACATAAGTGGGGCCAACCCACTATTGTTCCAGACCACTGAGATGAGTCACTGATAAGTATACGTGGTTTCAAACCACCGTGGTCACAAACCACCATGACATAGTCACACAATAAATACGTGGGGCCAGCCCACCGTGGTTCTAGACCACTGTGACAGAGTCACATAGTCACACTTCCCCTTTTAATCATTTCCCAAACGCCCATGCAACATATTGTCATATTGTGATGCATGCAACATACTTTCAATGTATAACATATGATTAGTTTAAACATACAATAATCTGCAAGTGACATAATAGCGGAACTTACCCGGTGTCTCCAACCTTACCCACAAGGGTATCTCGCCTATCTAATCAATCGTTTCGACTTTCAGCCAACACAATTATTAACATGAATTAATTAACAAAGTAAAGTGTGAGCATTACACACCTGATTATGTGTAACACTAAACTCTCTACGTCGATGCTCTCACTAACAGGGACAATAGCTATCTGCCTATCCTAGACGGACGTCGGCTCTCTACCACAACCCAGTGGAAAGTCTCGAACCACTAACATAGCACGTCTTTTGAATTTAGGAGTAGAGACCACGGGTCCGCTCCCCTCCTTAGATTGACCGGCACTTGCATCTATGGAGAGACTCGATCAATACAATACTATGACAAAACAACGATTGTTCACAAAGATGTTGGGTTATGGCAACGAATAACGAAGAGAGAAAGTAATCGTATAGAACTTAGAGAGAACTCCTTACCTTAAGAAACCAAATAGAGTGGTGGACTACAACACGTTTGGCTACTGAGCCTTCCCGAGTAAACGTTTCCAACACGAGAGAAGAAAGGCAGAGATTAGTCGCGAACTATTAACAAGAGTAAATTAGCCATTCGGCTATGATCACACAGAACTGAAAGGAAATAAAAAGAAAAGGATCAATAGAGTCTCCCTTACCCTGGCCAACAAAATCGAATGAAGAGGAGTCCTTCCTGCGGCCCAAAGCTCCTAGCACTTTGCTTCCAGATATGTGGCTAATAGTAAAGAAAGATGAGAGAAACGAGTTACAATGATGGCATAATCTGCTTTGGCAGAGAACCCCAAAACCAATTTATGATAAAAGAAAGAGTGAACGGCTTCCTTAGGAGAAGAAACGAGATGAGGAGAACAAGGAGTTCCTTAGATTAAGCAAAGTGTAACCGCAATAAGTCCTAGTGGATTCGGCACAAGCAGACAATGCCAAGAAGGTTTTGGCTCACTCCCTAAACAAGAGAAAAAGGAACAAAAAGGGGATGAGGAACTGAGGTTCGGTCAGAAAAGAAGACAAAAGGAGTAGCAGAAGAAGAAGTGGGGGGTTTCGGCTTTTGAGAAAAAAAGTAAGAAAAGGTGGAAGAGATGAATAGAGGGAACCAAATATAAGGCTAAGGGTTGGGAGAGGGTTCAGCTTAAGAACAAAGGAAATAGAAAGAAAAGAAGAAGAAAAAGGGTAGGCACACAACTTTTGGCTAGTGTCAAAGAAAGAAAAGAGATGAACAGAGGAAGCTGACAATTTCGGTATAGAGATGAATAGGGAAACCGAACAAGAGAAAAGAAGAATTCAAGGAGACAAGCAAAATCGGCACTCACACCGAATATGTTACAAAGAGATGAAACAAATGAGAAAGTAACAGATATGGGAGAGGTGCAGAAAATATTTGGCTAGAAGAGGCAGTAGTAGAAAAGAGGAGAAGAGAAGAGAATAGAGTTTCGACTTTGAGGGAGATGGTTAAAGAAAAGAGAAGAAGGGTGTTTGAACTAAACCACAAGGTAATGGTTCAGTTATGGTGCTTAAAAGAAAAGAGCAAAGGACAAGAAAGTGATTCAGCAATGGGGTGACTTCAAGGGGGTTTCGGCTTGTGAAGAGTTGAAGTAAGAAATGAGAAGAAAGACCACAAGAACCGAAAGCACAAAGAAGATTAAGAAGAAAAACGAGAAAAAGAAAAGAGAGTAGAAAACTAAGATGCTCTTGTGGACTTTTGGCACACCAAAAATAAGCAAACTCAAAATGGATACAAAAGAGCTCTCTCTCCAATTCGACACCCACTCTACCAAGTTTTCGATTTTGCTAACACACACCCCATGCCGTCACTCCCTAGCCTCAACAACACGTAGCTGAAATTTCCCCTCCCAACCCTCCAACATTAGGCCAACACTCACAACCAACACCAAATACCTTGATTTCCTCCTAATTCCACTCCCCATCTTCAAACACCACCAACTCCTCATGACCACTCATTTAAATGCTTTTGACTCATTCAACCAAAAACCTTGAAGAGTCCCTACCGAATCCACCTTCTCCCCATCCAAGTGCCAAAAATAAAGCTTCATACTGAGGTTTATGGGATTCAAACTCCTTCCCCCTGCTGCTCCCATGTGACGCCACTTCCTTGATCCCCAAGTGGCGTCACTTGCTACTTTACCACATTCCATCTTGTGTCAACAAACACAAGAAAATATTCTTAAGGCCTGTCTCAACCAGCTCTCCCCCTAAAGTGCCCAAATACGAAATTTTACCAAGGCTCTGGCTTGATCTCGAGCCTCCCCAAGACCCTCAAACACACCATGTAACATCCCGAATTAAGGTCTAGTCGGAACAGTGGTTTCGGGACCACAAAGTCGACGTAATAAAATATATTTTTATAATATTTTTATGGTCTATGATTTCACGAAAACATTCCGTGAAAATTTCATTCGAAAATTTCGACGTTTGGCCACTCAATTTAGTCAAAAGGACTAAATTGTAAAAAGTACAAAAGTTGAGTTCTACATGTTAGAGGTGTCCAATTGTTATGAAATTTTAAATTGGAGGTCCTTAAATGATAATTAGACCATTGGTTAAGTTGGTGGACAAAAATGGACATGGATGGTTATGTTTCAAAAGATTTTTTAGGGGCATTTTGGTAATTTAGTGAATTAAATGAATTAAAAACAAAATTTAAATGCCAAATATGTCCATCTTCTTCATTAGGACGAAATTACAAGGGTTTTCCATAGCTAGTGCTTGTTTCAAGCTTCCAAGCTCCATAGTAAGTGATTCCATGCCCCGTTTTTAATGTTCTTTACGTTTTTGGAATCCCGGTAACTTGGTTTAACTTATTCTAGCAATAATTTAACCTAGGGCTCATATTTGGAAAAATACCCATAGGTGAAATGTGTTTATTTTGATATTTTATGATATAATATGAAGGCTGAAATTATGTTAAACAACTTTTGCTAAGCGATTTTACGTGAAAACGAGTAAAACGACATAATTAGTAAAAATACCTAATGTTCATAAGTACATGTTAGAGTGAGAATTTGATGTTGCTATAGAAGGGAAAAATGTTCAGCTTGTTATAAAACATAAGAATAAGGGATGAAGTTTAATTTTCGAGCCTAGGGGAAAAATTGTAATTATGCAAAAGTTTAGGGGCAAAATTGTAATTTTGCCAAAGTTTGAGTTAGGGACTGTTTTGAGTAGTACATTAATTAAATAAGTGAAATGTGATGTTTTAGACCCAAAAAACAAGATTTGGACCTAAAACTGGAGGAAAATCGAAAAATCGGGAAAGTTGGAAAATAACCGTTTTGGCATTCGAGGTAAGTTGGTGTGTAAATAATAATGCAATAATGTCGTAATGTATGCTTGAAACCTAAATTGTGGTATTAAATTGATTTTGTTGAATTACATGTTTAGTATATTATGTTGGTGAATTGATTTAATAATATGTTTATGATAAAAGGTGACATAGGTGACATGGAAAATGGGTTGAAATGTTGTGCTTAAAGGTGTTTTCTATGACTATGGTTATTATGTGAAATGGAAAGTTGATATGTAAATAATGCATTTATTTTACTTGTTCAATAATTATTTTGCTATATATTATGGAAATCATTGGGTGATAACTAAAATATGAAAATGAATGGAATGAGAAATTCTCGATTGAACCTTCGAAAACCCGAGATATGTGGACAATATGTAGCTAGGTCACATGAGTGATAAGGGACCTTCACCGTGTCCACAGGAAAGCTACTAGATGGCAAAATTTGATATGTAGCTAGGCCACATGGATGATAAGGGACTTTCACCATGTGTGTGAGAAAGCTACGGGATAATAATTTCATATGTAACTAGGTCACATGTGTAATATTGTGTGTATACCATGTGTACAAGAAAGTTACGGGTTATGAGTAGCTAGGTCACATGAGTGGTTCCTAGTGTTGGACACCTTGTAGACAAGAAAGCTACGAGATGGAATGGCTAGGTGATATGGGTTATAAGGGAGCTTCACCATGTGTACAAGAAAGCTATGTGCTGTGACCATGTGTACGAGATAATTTACTAATGATGATTGGTGCGATCATGTTATGAATAAGTGCAAGTGTGAATGTGACCAATTGAGAAATGTGGCAAATTTACGTATGAAAAATATGTTCGATATTTAATCGGAAATTGGAAAGGTTGGTATAAGCAAGTGATGAACACAACTAAAGTGAAAGAGCAAAAGTTTACAACAAAACTGTTTGGACAGCAGCTGTGACATGAGTTTGAAAAATCACCAAAAATAGTAGAGATTTAATTATAAGTTGTATAAGATATTTATTTAAATCTTATTGAGTCTATTTTCATATAAAAGAAACATAGCAAACAAATGATTCGTATATTTTGAGATATTTGAATTTCTGTGAGATTGGTTCAGAATGATTTCGTGATCCCCTGTTCTGCCTTGTAAAAATCATTAAAAATTTAAAAAAAATAATATTTGGAAATAAATTATATGATTAGATTCCTTATTGTGTCTATTTTTAGAAGAAGCAAACTAGAACATCATTTGAATTCTGTACAAAAAGATAATTAAACTTTAGCAAAGAATGGTCAGAATTGTCAGACAGCAGAATAGGGGAGACTTTGAAGAATAAACTGTACTAATTGGCTAAACCAAAAATTCTTAAAATTTTATGCTAAACCAAAAATTCTTAAAATTTTATGGTAAAAATATATGTGAATCTAGTTTCAGGGAAAATTTACGTATCTTAATTTGGAGTTTTGTAGCTCCAGATATAAATAATTTAGTGACTGTGACTCGAGTAGACAGCTTGAGATGAACTTGAATAAAAAGTGGAACTATGTTCAATTATGATTGTATTATCTTGAGAACATATTGTGAAGATTTATAAAAGCCTCTTAATATATCACTTATTATTTACATACTTACTTGCTAAGCTTTGTAGCTTACTTCCCTTCATTTCCCATATCTTATAGGGTTGTATGCTAACTCGAGTTGGAGATCGCTGGAGATGTAATCACACTATCAAGCTATCATCGTGGGGTAAAAGTGAATACAAACCTCTTAAGTTTATGGCATGTATAGGAGACTTAGTCATTTGTATATGTCATAATTGGTTTGGCCTAAAATGTTGGACTTTAATATTTAGTAGTTCATTTTGTATAATTTGGATGAAATTTTTTGACTCAGTTTAATACGTTTTCAAGTGTATGTGTTTTGGTAATGCCTCGTACCCTATTCCGGCGTTGAATATGGGTAAGGGGTGTTACATTTAGTGGTATTAGAGCTATGGTTTAGTCAATTCTAGGACTAACATAGCGTATGTGAGTCTAGCTATACATGCCATATTACTTCTCGTGATAGTGTGATATCTCCCGACTTTGACGAAATTGTTTTGTTAAGACAGAGATGACTTTCAATTGAGCTATTTTTCAATAATACTGATAATGATATTGAAATGATTGAGACGTGCTTATGATGTGTCAAAATTTGGAAAGGTATGAATAGAAGTTCATGATATATATGTGTTAATGTAAGAAATGAGATAACCACAAGTTGAGAAATGTGAAAAGTGGAATGAAATGAAAGTTTATATGGTGATAAGCCCATCCATGTTTGTTTGGCATGCATATGATGTTATGTGCCCAACATATTTGATTAAGTGAATACGATTAGTAAATTTTCTTAAATTGACAGAATGTGTGTTTATGTACACTTGTTTGAATAAGATAATAAAAAAAAAGTTTGTGTAACATGACTATGTATGTTAATTAGCTTGAAGTGAATTATGTAATTATGATTATATGATGTTGGTGATGAATACAAAGTCATATGTATGTATTTATGAGAGTTAAGTCAGAAGCTTTACGATCTCACCCCTTTACCAGTGTTGTTTTATAACAAAAATCCTCGAGAACCATGTGGAATAAGTCCATAAATGTGAAACTAAAAAGTTTAGTGGTGAAATACTTAGTAATGCATATAGAGATAAGAATAGTTTGGAAAGTGGAAACAATTTTGGAAGGATATTAGAATGTTTTAAAGATTATACAGATTATGCAATATCACGAATAAAGGAGAAGTTAGTCTCGGCTAATCGACTTATTTAGATATGACATCTAAAGTATGTGTTTGCTGAAATTTTTCCCGAATTGATTTTCATTAGTGAGTGGAATAATACGGGGTTCATGATGATAGAATTAATCAAAGAAATGATATTTGAGTAGTAAAGATGTCTGTGTGTGTGACAGTTACAGTTGAAATAAATATGATGATCTTTTCTGTATATTCTATATATTCTCTTATCCTCAGAGATATGTGTGTGATTGTTCAGTTTCTGATGGAGTTCTTACGTTGTGAGAAGCTAACTATGATGTTAGACGAATGCCCTATTGGTCTGGTCGGTTTATGATTGGTATTTCTTTATCTCTTTGGGATTCTATTTAAATATCTTGGAATGAAGTCGATGGTTAAAATTTATGTGAGACTATTCTTATATTTCTACTGATTATGGTTTTGTTTTATATATACGGGAAATATATTATCTCTGTTATGATAGAAGTCCAGAGTCAGTAAGCATTATTTTTCTGCTAGGTTTCTCTAAGGAATCATCAGGATCTCTGCTATTTTCTTGTGAGTTATGTTCTCAAACTTCTGGAATAGTATCGTATTTAGGGTTTTCTTATCACCCTTATTTTGCAAATTATCGAACATGGCTCATCCTTAAAGTATGTTCTTTGGTCTATGGTGGCTATGTTTAGTATGATTGTATTTCTGGATTCGATAATAGGAATGTGGTGATTCTGGTATGAAGGTTTCTCAAATTTTCGTGGAAGAAATTGATATTGGCAAGGGTATAAATGGTAAGAACACAAGCTTAAATTATATAGTAGTTTTCTTTCCTCAGGTAAGTTTGATTAAAGTTAATGAATTCAATCAGGATATCTATTTCCTCGAGCTAATACGGTTTAAAAGATCTTTGATTTGCATGCTAAAATAATTTTGAAAGATTGTATATTTGAGTTGTATCCTCAGCATGAAGAAAAGAGTATATTGATATGTTATTATTCGATAGCTGAAATCAACTCAGTTGTTTTTATATGAGTGAACTGATTTGTTGAGATATGATTTGAGTTATGTATATTTAAACATGCCTCAACTAAGAGAATAAATTTTGTGTATTCACGAGTATGAAGACGGATAGTAGGAATAAAGAAATTATATTTTAGAAAGCATAATACAGAGATATGCTTATTGGATTATTCTAACCGGATGATGTTATTATAAGTTAAAGTTATTCTGATTGGAAAAGTTATCATATTTGTGAAAGTTTGAATGGTCTTGGTATACTAACAAAGTTAAAGCAATTGAAGGTATTATTAACCAAGCTCTAGTTTTGACTTGAGCTTGGAATTGAGTAATGAGTTTATGATTTTTTCAAAGATGCACTAGTGAACGGATTAGAATGAGTTTTATTGCTAGAATATAAAGTGATGGTTCATGTTTTCATACGATTAATGTCACATTAAAAAGAACTGCTCGACTAGTGATTTAGAGATGGTTATTATTATGTCTCGTATTGAAAAATTTGATGACACTTTATTTGTTTAAGGAGGGTTTTCATATGTTTCTGGTTTGAGAGTTTAATATATCGATGACATAGAAAAAGTTGAGTTTAAGACAATGGTTATGAATTAAGCTATTGAAAGATTGTGAGTGATTATCGATTGATCTGTGGGAAGCCAAGAGAAATGCTAGTGGGTTGTTTTCGAACATTTGATAGAATTAGCATAATAATTTCAATATGTATCAATTTTTTTGTTTGACAGAATTCACTGAGTTCTATTAGGATTCAGATCAATGATAGAGTGTTTCTGAAAGTATCATCTTGAAAAAGATTATTTAGTAATGTTGGAAATTAAGAGAAAGATACTAAACCACTCTTCTGGTAAGATTTTCGAGGACGAAAATCCTAAAAGGGGGGAAGAAATGTAACATCTCGAATTAAGGCCTAGTCGGAATAGTGGTTTCGGGACCACAAATTTGACGTAATAAAATTTATTTTTATTATATTTTTATGGTCTACGATTTCACGGAAACATTCCGTGAAAATTTTGTTTGAAAATTTCGACGTTTGGGCACTCAATTTAGTCAAAAAGACTAAATTGTAAAAAGTACAAAAGTTGAGTTCTACATGTTAGAGGTGTCCAATTGTTATGAAATTTTAAATTGGAGGTCCTTAAATGACAATTAGACCATTGGTTAAGCTGGTGGAAAAAAATGGACATGGATGGGTATGTTTCAAAAGATTTTTAAGGGGCATTTTGGTAATTTAGTGAATTAAATGAATTAAAAACAAAATTTAAATGCCAAATATGTCCATCTTCTTCATTAGGATGAAATTACAAGGGTTCTCCATAGCTAGGGTTTGTTTCAAGCTTCCAAGCTCCATAGTAAGTGATTCCAAGCCCCGTTTTTAATGTTCTTTACGTTTTTAAATCCCGATAACTTGGTTTAACTTATTCTAGCAATAATTTAACCTAGGGTTCATATTTGGAAAAATACCCATCGGTGAAATGTGTTTATTTTGATATTTTATGATATAATATGAAGACTGAAATTATGTTAAACAACTTTTGCTAAGCGATTTTACGTGAAAACGAGTAAAACGGCATAATTAGTAAAAAATACCTAACGTTCATAAGTACATGTTAGAGTGAGAATTTGATGTTGATATAAAGGGAAAAATGTTCAGCTTGTTATAAAACATAAGAATAAGGGATGAAGTTTAATTTTCGAGCCTAGGGGAAAAATTGTAATTATGTAAAAGTTTAAGGGCAAAATTGTAATTTTGCCAAAGTTTGAGTTAGGGACTGTTTTGAGTAGTACATTAATTAAATAAGTGAAATGTGATGTTTTAGACCCAGAAAAATGAGATTTGGACCTAGAACTGGGGGAAAATCGAAAAATCGAGAAAGCTGGTAAAATGGTCGTTTCTGCATTCGAGGTAAGTTGGTCTGTAAATAATAATGCAATAATGTCGTAATGTATGTTTGAAACCTAAATTGTGGTATTAAATTGATTTTGTTGAATTACATGTTTAGTATATTATGTTGGTGAATTGATTTAATAATATGTTTATGATAAAAGGTGACATAAGTGACATGGAAAATGGGTTGAAATGTTGTGCTTAAAGGTGTTTTCTATGACTATGGTTATTATGTGAAATGGAAAGTTGATATGTAAATAATGCATTTATTTTACTTGTTCAATAATTATTTTGCTAGATATTATGGAAATCATTGGGTGATAACTAAAATATGAAAATGAATGGAATGAGAAATTCTCGATTGAACCTTCGGAAAACTGAGAGATATGGACAATATGTAGCTAGGTCACACGAGTGATAAGGACGTTCACCGTGTGCACAAGAGAGCTACTAGATGGTAAAATTTGATATGTAGCTAGGCCACATGGATGATAAGGGACTTTCACCATGTGTGCAAGAAAGCTACGGGATAATAATTTCATATGTAACTAGGTCACATGTGTATCTTGTGTGTATACCATGTGTACAAGAAAGTTCTGGTTATAAGTAGCTAGGTCACATGAGTGGTTCCTATTGTTGGACACCATGTAGACAAGAAAGCTACGAGATGGAATGGCTAGGTCACGTGGGTGATAAGGGACCTTCACCATGTGTACAAGAAAGCCGAATTATGTGTAGGTGGAGCTATGTGCTGAGACCACCGAGTATCGGGCGTTTTTCGAAGGGGTTCAACGAGATAATTTACTAATGATGTTTGGTGCGATCATGTTATGAATAACTGCAAGTGTGAATGTGGCCAATTGAGAAGTGTGGAAAATTTACGTATGAACAATAAGTTCGATATGTAATCGAAAATTGGAAAGGTTGGTATAAGCAAGTGATGAACACAACTAAAGTTAAAGAGCAAAAATTTACAATAAAACTGTTTGGACGGCAGCAGTAACATGAGTTTGAAAAATCACTAAAAATAGTAAAGATTGAGTTATAAGTTGTATGAGATATTTATTTAAATCTTATTGAGTCTATTTTCATATAAAAGAAACATAGCAAACAAATGATTCGTATATTTTGAGATATTTGAATTTTTGTGAGATTGGTTCAGAATGATTACGTGATCCCCTGTTCTGCCTTGTAACAATCATTGAAAATTGTACAAAAATAATATTGGGAAATAATTTATATGATTAGATTCCTAATTGAGTATATTTTTAGAATAATCAAACTAGAACATCATTTGAATTCTGTACAAAAACATAATTAAATTTTAGCAAAGAAGGGTCAGAATTGTCAGACAGTAGAATAGGGGAGACTTTGAAGAATAAACTGCACTAATTGGATAAACCAAAAATTCTGAAAATTTTATGGTAAAAAGATATGTGAATATAGTTTCAGGGAAAATTTACGGATCTTAATTTAGAGATTTTTAGCTCCAGATATAAATAATTTAGTTACTGTTACTCGAGTAGACAGCTTGAGATGAACTTGAATAAAAAGTGGAACTATGTTCAATTATGATTGTATTATCTTGAGAACATATTGTGAAGATTTATAAAAGCCTCTTAATAAATCACTTATTATTTACATACTTACTTACTAAGCTTTGTAGCTTACTTCCCTTCATTTCCCATATCTTATAGGGTTGTATGCTAACTCGAGTTGGAGATCGCTGGAGATGTAATCACACTATCAAGCTATCATCGTGGGGTAAAAGTGAATACAAACCTCTTAAGTTTATGGAATGTATAGGAGACTTAGTCATTTGTATATGTCATAATTGGTTTGGCCTAAAATGTTGGGCTTTAATATTTAGTAGTTCATTTTGTATAATTTGGATGAAATTTTATGACTCAGTTTAATACGTTTTCAAGTGTATGTGTTTTGGTAATGCCTCGTATCCTATTCCGACGTTGAATATGGGTAAGGGGTGTTACACACCAAATTAACAAGCAGAACAAGCCAACACACAGAAACACATAAAATGCAGAACCCCAACTTTCAGGATGTTAATGTTCTACCGCCCTTAATGAAATTTTGGCCACAAAATTTACCTGATCAAAAGAGGTGAGGGTATTGCTGTCGCATCATATCCTCTGGCTCCCACGTGGCTTCCTTTAAACCTTGATTCTGCCACAAAACTTTCACCAACGAAAATTTCTTCTTCCTCAAAACTTTAACATCCTGATCTAAGATCTGAATTCGTTCATCTTCAAAAGATAGATCAGGTCTTACTTCAATTTCCTCCACTGGCACTATGTGAGTTAGATCCGAACGATAACGCCTTAACATCGAGACATGGAATACATCATGTATCTGCCTCAATTCCAGAGGTAACACAAGCTGATACGCCACTGGTCCTGCACGTCTCAATATCCAATAAGGCCCGATGAACTGTGACTCAACTTGCCCTTCCGCCCAAACCTTAGAACCTTTTTCCAAGGTGAAACTTTCAGAAAAACCCGATCTCCCACTGAGAACTCTATATCCTTACGCTTTAGATCTGCATATGATTTATGCCTGCCTGAAGCTTCCTTTAATCGAGCCCAAATCAACTTAACTGTTTCCTCTGTTTCAGAAACCAATTTCGGACCCAACAACTGCCCTCACCCAACTTTGTCCAGCAGGTAGGGGTATGGCACTTACGACCATACAATGCTTCATAGGGTGCCATCTGAATACTGGATTGATAGCTAATGTTGTATGCAAATTCTGCTAACGGTAGAAATTCCTCCCAACTACCCCTAAAGTCGATAACACAGCCTCTGAACATATCTTCCAAAATCTGAATTACCCTCTTAGACTGACCATCAGTCTGTGGATGAAACGCTGTGCTGAAATCTAGCCTTATACCCAACGCTTGATGTAACGCTTTCCAGAACCGCAATGTAAACCTGGGGTCTTTGTCTGACATGATAGACACTGGTACCCCATGCAACCTCACAATCTCCGCTACATACAGCTTGGCTAACTTCTAAAGTGAATAATCCACTCGAACAGGTATAAAGTGAGCGGACTTCGTCAACCGATCGACAATTACCTACACTGAATCTTTCTTAGTAGGCGTAAGAGGAAGCCCACTAACAAAGTCCATAGTTATCCTTTCCCACTTCCAAAGTGGAACCTTTACTGGCTGTAGCAACCTCGACGGCAACTGATGTTCCACCTTTACCTGCTGACACGTCAATCACTTACTCACAAACTCAGTAACTTCTCGCTTCAACCCTGGCCTCTAAAACTGTTCCCGTAAATCTCTGTACATCTTACTCCCACTAGGATGTATAGCGTATGGTCTACTATGAGCTTCCTGCAGAATCTTCTGCCTTAACTAAGAATCCTTCGGCATACAAGTCCTTCCACGAAAGCACAATACTCCATCACTGCTCAAACTAAAGTCTTATGTCTCACCACTTTCCACTTGCTAAAATCTAAGACTTAATGATTCATCTGACAACTGCTTTTCTTTAATCTGACTTACCCATGAAGGCTTCACTTGAAGTTTAGCTAACAAGCTCCCATCTTATATAAACTGAGATGAGCAAACATTGCACTCAAGTTTGATATTACCTTATGGCTCAACGCATTTGCCACTACGTTAGCTTTACCTGGGTGATACTCGATTGGGCAGTCATAATCTTTCAACAATTCAATCAACCTCCGCTACCTTAAATTGAACTCCTTCTGGGTAAGGAGATATTTCAAGCTCTTATGATCTGTGTAAATAATCGACTTTTCTCCATACAAGTAGTGTCTCCAAATTTTCAGAGCAAACACTACCGCCGCTAACTCAAGATCATGCGTGGGATTGTTCACTTCATGTGGTCTCAATTGTCAAGATGCATATGCTACCACTTTTCCCTCTTGCATCAACACGCACCGCAGTCTGTGTGTGATGCGTCACAATAAATGAAAAACTCCTTCCCAGCCTCAGGCTTGATCAACACTGGTGCCTCTGTCAAAATCCTTTTTAACTTCTCAAAGCTTTCCTGCTGCTTTCCTGACAAGATGAACGATACCCCTTTCCGTAACAACTTAGTTAAAGGTGCAGCTATCAATGACAATCCCTCAACAAACTTTCTGTAATACCCAGCTAACCCAAGGAAGATTCAAATTTCTGCTACTAACTTTGGTGGTTTCCAGCTCAACACAGCTTCAATTTTTGGGGGATCAACCCTAATTCCCTCAACAGACACAACGTGCCCCAGAAAAGTAACTTCTCTAAACTTAAATTCACACTTGTTGAACTTGGCATACAATTGATTCTCTTTCAAAACCTACAGAACCACCCAAAGTTGTGAATCATGTTTCTCTTCCGTCCTTGAATAAACCAAGATATCGTCTATGAACACTATGACAAATCGATCCAGATAGGGTTGGAATACTCGGTTCATCATATCCATAAACACAGCTGGTGCATTCGTCAACTTGAACGACATCACTAAAAATTCATAATGACCGTAACAAGTTTGAAATGCTGTCTTATGAATATCTGCCTCCTTGACCTTAAGCTGATGATAGCCTGGCCTCAAGTCTATCTTCGAGAAGACTGAAGCGCCTCGCAGTTGATCGAACAAGTCATCAATCCTCGATAACGAGTGCTTGTTCTTAATCATCAACTTGTTCAATTTCCTGTAATCAATACACATCCTCATCAACCCGTCCTTTTTCTTGACGAATAACACCGATGCTCCCCATAGAGACACACTTGGTCGGATAAAACTACGGTCCAACAATTCCTGAATCTGAGCTTTAACTTCCACCAACTCCTTCGGCCCATTCTATATGGGGCAATGGACACTAGAGCTATTCCCAGAAGAAGATCAATACCAAACTCTACCTCACAATCCGGAGGTAACCCTGGAAACTCTTCTGGAAAAACATCAGAGAATTCCTTCACTGTTCTAACATCTCCTACAGACAACTCTTTAGCTTACAAAGCAAAAATGAAAGCTAGGAAAGCCTCACATCCTTTCCGCACCATCCTATCAGCCTTTATAGCAGACACCACATTGGACAAGTAATTCCTTCTCTCACCTATCACCAACACCTCCTTATCCTCAAGAGTCTTCAGTATCATGCGCTTAGCAGCACAGGCCAAATTTGCTCGATACTTAACCAACCAGTCCATGCCTAAAATCAAGTCAAACTCGTCGAACGGTAACTCCATCAAATCAACCGGGAAAACTATCCCTTGAACTTCTAAAGACACATTCCTAAAGAGTTTGGTCACTACTACAGATTGTCCTAAAGGGCTAATCACAGTCATTTCCCTAAGAGTAACTTTAGATTTTATGTTCAAAGCTCCAGACACAGTACTAACAATATACAATTGTGTAGACCCAATATCTATCAGTTCTGTAAAGGGCAAACCAAAAATAAGGAATGTAGCAGTTATGACGTTCGGTGCATCTCTGTCCTCTCATTGTATAGGTGCATAGACCAACCCAGGCTATCTTGTATCTGTATTCCTAGCACCTCTGCCCAGTGCTCCACGCCCTTGACCATAACCATTTTCTCCTCTAGCCGGACCACGACCTCTCGGTGGTTGCTGCCCACCTCTTCTCGACTATACATAACCCTGACCAACTGGTCATGCCCTGTTTGGCTCCTGTAGACAGTCTCTTACCAAATGACCTATAGATCCGCGCTTGAAGCATTCTTTACTTCTTGCCCAACACTCCTCTGAATGGAATCTAGCACATCTAGCACACTGCTGAGTCTGAGCATCAGCAACAGGTCTCGCAACTCAACCCGGCCCATCCATCCTAGGCTTCTTCTGAAAACTCCCAGCAGATCCCGATGACCTAAAATTCCTTTTATTCTTACCCCTGTCTCTGTCCTGATTTTGTCTTTTAGATCGCTTCTCTTCTTCGGATATCTTTGCCTTCTCAACCAGAATAGCAAATTCTCTTTCCCATTGCGGAGTTATCAGTACTCGCAACTCGTCCTTCAGACTATCCTCAAATCAAACACAGCATTCATGATCTGTCGCAACAATACCCCGGGCATATCGGGTTAGTCATAGGAATTCTGCCTCACATTCAGCCACTGGCTTATTCCCTTGGACTAAATTGAGAAATGCCCTCCTCTGAGTGTCCACATAACTTGCTCCAATGTACTTTCCCTAAAATGCTAACTTAAAGAAGTCTCAGGTAATGCGGTCAGCTGCGGTACCATCCCTTACCGTGAGCCACCACTGGTACGCCTCATCTCGAAGAAAAAACACTACTCTTTTCAATTTCTCTTCTGTGGTACATTCCAGATCGTCCATGATTCGTTCGACTACTTCCAGCCAGTACTTGGCTATGTTAAGAGCTACACCAGAAGAGCCCCTAAACATCTCAGCTCTATTAGCTCGGAGTTACTCAGAAATAGATTTTCGAGCCACTAACCCTGTGCTTGCTCCAGCAACCCTCTCCAGCACACGTAACATAGCTTGAGACACAACATCGTCTCCACCGATTTGGTCATGAAATCCAGCTTCTACAATTGGTGATGCCGTCACTTCACCTTCTGGCCCATGCCCTGATTCTGACGGTTCAACCTCAACACCTCGGCCTCTACCATGGCCACGCATACCACATCCACGTCCTCTAGCATTCATGACTACCGATTCAACTTTATCTGATTAGAAATTTTATGAATTAGTGCTTCTTCCACTATTTATTACTGCACAGTCTTATGAAATTAGCATTAGAAGTGGATTTTCACAAGAAATATTTTAAGGGTCTCTATTTTTAGAGTTGTATTTCTTAAAACTATGCATCACAACATATCATAAAAATTCAAGTAATAATCAGTAAACTTACTGTGTGGTTTGGTGCCAGAGACTCGGGTGCCATACTTCTAGAAAATATGTATTTTCAAAACCATTTTTCTAAACTGAATTTTAAAAATATTCTTAAACTTCATAACCCACAGCCGGGTTTTGCAACCTGGCTCTGATACCATAATTGTAACACCCCAAACTCAGTCAATTCGTTACGACCAAATTTGGTATGTTACAGGAAAAGAGGATTTAAAATTTTAACAAAACATCGAATTTCCCGAAAACATTTTGTTGAGTGTCTTCATATTATAACGATTTAACACTTTTGTTTGAAGGTATTGTACCGTCTTTCTATTAAATTGATCAAACAGGTTGTAATAACTTTGATTTACAAAAATAGAAATCAAGGAAATCCATAAACGTGACATTTGAAAATGATGTTGTGGTTTCAATAAAGTCTCCGAGTTAATTAGTTATTCGTAACCCATCTTTTGTTAACATTTCGAAAACTATTTGCTTATGTCTATTTGCATATGTTTTAACTTTAGAAAAACCCCATGTTCGATAGTTTATAGAATATATAATATTAGCATTAAATCAAAACTCAAATTTAAGTTATAGCGGCCTTATTACATAATAAAATCCCAAACTCAAAATAAGTTTAAATAAAAGAAACGAATTTACGAGAAACATTGCATGGGCACCTCGAAGTCCACCTCGGCTCCCAAAACTATGATCTAAGGATTACCTGTAAAATTAAACAAAGGGGTGAGTCATCGAGACTCAGTGTGTCAATCCCCTATAACGCAATCGACTTTAATCCCACATAGGCCCATTGGGCCTTCGCCCACGCAATAATGCAAAATAATCATGCATGCAATGCTGCCCGAACCCAACCTAGTTTTCCATCCTCTAGGTCACCTGAATCATCCAATCACTCGTGGCATTTTGCCACCGTAGTCCCAGACCACTTGTGACAGAGTCACAAAATATATATAAACGTAGGGCCAACCTACTATGGTCCTAGACCACCGTGATGATCTCTGTATAATATATATGGGGCCAACCCACTGTGGTTCCAAACCACTGAGATGAGTCACTGATAAGTATACGTGGTTTCAAACCACCATGGTCGCAGACCACTATGACATAGTCACTCAATAAATACATGGGGCCAGCCCACTGTGGTTCCAGACCACCATGACAGAGTCACATAATCACACTTCCCGTTTTAATCATTTCCCAAATGCCCATACAACATATTGTCATACTGTGATGAATGCAACATACTTTCAATGTATAACATATGATTAATTTAAACATACAATAATCTACAAGTGACATAATATCGAAACATACCCAGTGTCTCTAACCTTACCCACAAGGGTATCTCGCCTATCTAATCAATCATTTCAGCTTTCAGCCAACACAACTATTAACATGAATTAATTAACAAAGTAAAGTGTGAGCATTACACACCTGATTACGCGTAACACTAAACTCTCTGCATCGACGCTCTCATTAACAGGGATAACAGCAATCTGACTATCCTTGATGGACGTCGGCTCTCTACTACAACTCGATGGAAAGTCTCAAACTGTCGACACAGCACGTCTTTTAAATTTAGGAGCAGAGACCACGGGTTCGCTCCCCTCCTTAGATTGACCGGCACTTGCATCCATGGAGAGACTTGATCAGTACAATACTATGACAAAACAACGATTGTTCATAAATATGTTGGGTTATGGAAATGAACAACGAAGAGAGAAAGTAATCGTATAGAACTTAGAGAGAACTCCTTACCTTAAAAAATCGAATAGAATGGTGGACTACAACACGTTCTGCTACTGAGCCTTCCTGGAGTAAATGTTCCCAACACGAGAGAAGAAAGGGAGAGATTAGTTGCGAACTATTAATAAGAGCAAATTAGCCATTTGGCTATGACCACACAGAACCAAAGGGAAATAAAAAGAAACGGATCAACAAAGTCTCCCTTACCCTAGCCGACAAAACTTAATGAAGAGGAGTCCTTCCTGCGACCAAAGACTCTTAGCACCTTACTTCCAGATATGTGGCTAATAGCAAAGAAAGAGGAGAGAAACGAGTTACAACGATTGCATAATATGCTTTGACAGAGAACCCCAAAATCGATTTATGATAAAAAAAGTGGACGGCTTCCTTAGGAGAAGTAACGAGATGAGGAGAACGAGGAGTTCTTTACCTTAAATAGAGTGTAACTATAAGAAGTCCTAGGGGATTCGACACAAGCAAACAATGCCAAGAAGGTTTTGGCTCACTCCCTAAACAGGAGAAAAAGGAACAAAAAGGGGACCAGCAACTGAGGTTCAGTCAGAAAAGAAGACGAAAGGAGTAGCAGAAGAAGAAGTAGGGAGTTTCGACTTTTGAGAAAAAGAAGTAAAAAAAGTGGAAGAGATGAACATAGGGAACCAACTATACGGCTGAGGGTTGGGAGAGGGTTTGGCTTAAGAACAAAGGAAATAGAAAGAAAAGAAAAAGAAAAAGGGTGGTCACACAACTTTCGGCTAGTGTCAAAAAAAGAAAAGAGATGAACAGAGGAAGCTAACAATTTCGACAGAGAGGAATAGGGAAACCGAATAAGAGAAAAGAAGAATTCAAGGAGACTAGAAAAATCAGCACTCACCTCACTTAATGATCGAATATGTTACAAATAGATGAAACAAATGAGAAAATAACAGATATGGGAGAGGTGCAGAAAATATTCAGCTAGAAGAGGCAGTAGTAGAGAAGAGGAGAAGAGAAGAGAATAGAGTTTCGGCTTTGAGGGAGATGGTTAAAGAAAAGAGAAGAAGGGTATTTGAACTAAACCACAAGGGAATGGTTCGGTTAAGGTGCTTAAAAGAAAAGAGCAAAAGATAAGAAAGTGATTCGGCAAGAGGGTGACTTCAAGGGGGTTTCAACTTGTGAAGAGTTGAAGTAAGAAATGAGCAGAATGATCACAAGTACCGAAAGCACAAAGAAGATTAAGAAAAAAATGAGAAAAAGAAAAGAGAGTAGAAAGCTAAGATGCTCTTGTGAACTTTCGACCGACCAAAAATAAATAAACTCAAAATGGATACAAAAGAGCTCTCTCTCCAATTCGGCACCCACTCTACGAAGTTTTTGGTTTTGTTAACACACACCCCATGCCGTCACTCCTTAGCCTCAACAACACCTAGCCAAAATTTCCCCTCCCCACTCTCCAACATTCGGGCAACACTCACAACCAACACCAAATCCCTTGATTTCATCCTAATTCCACTCCCCATCACCCGTTTGAATCGGTTTGACCAATTCAAACACCACCATCTCCTCATGACCACTCATTCAAATGCTTTTAACTCATTCAACCAACAACCTTGAAGAGTCCCCTACCGAATCCACCTTCTCCCCATCCAAGTGCCAAAAATAAAGCTTCATATTAAGGCTTATAGGATTCAAACTATTTCCCCCTGCTACTCCATTGTAACGCCACTTGCTTGATCCCTGAGTGGCACCACTTGCCATTTTACCACATTCCATCTTGTGTCAACAAACACAAGAAAATATTCTTAAGGCCTGTCTCAACCAGCTATCCCCCGTAAAGTACCCAAACACAAAATTTTACCAAGGCTCTGGCTTGATCTTGAGCCTCCCCAGAACCCCCAAAGACACCAAAATAACGAGCAGAACAAGCCAACACACAGAAACACATAAAATACAAAACCCCAACTTTTAGGATGTTACTGTTCTGCCCCCTTAAAGAAATTTCAGCCTCCAAAATTTACCTGATCAAAAGAGGTGAGGGTATTGCTGTCGCATCATATCCTCTGGATCCCACGTGGCTTCCTTTGAACCGTGATTCTGCCACAAAGATTTCACCAACAAAACTTTCTTCTTCCTCAAAACTTTAACATCCCGATCTAAGATCTGAACTGGTTCTTCTTCAAAAGATAGATTAGGTCTTACTTTAATTTCCTCTACTGGCACTATGTGAGTTGGATCCGAATGATAGCGCCTTAACATTGAGACATGGAATACATCATGTATCTGCCTCAATTTTAGAGGTAACTCAAGCTGATACGCCACTGGTCCCACACGTCTCAATATCCAATAAGGCCTGATAAACCTGTGACTCAGCTTGCCCTTTCGCCCAAACCTTAGAACCTTCTTGCAAGGTGAAACTTTCAGAAAAACCCAATCACCCACTGAGAACTTTATATCCTTATGCTTTAGATTTGTATACGATTTTTGCCTACCGGAGGCTTCCTTTAATCTAGCCCGAATGAACTTAACCTTTTCCTCTGTTTTGGAAACCAATTCCGGACCCAACAACTTTCGCTCACCCAACTTTGTCCAGCAGGTAGGGGTATGACACTTACGACCATACAATGCTTCATAGGGTGCCATCTGAATACTGGATTGATAGCTAATGTTGTATACAAATTCTGCTAACAGTAGAAAATCCTCCCAACTACCCCTGAAGTCGATAACACAGCCCCTGAACATATCTTTCAAAATCTGAATTACCCTCTTAGACTGACCATCAGTCTGTGGATGAAACGCTGTGCTGAAATCTAGCCTTGTACCCAATGCTTGATGTAACGCTTTCCAGAATCGCGATGTAAACCTGGGGCCTTTGTCTGATATGATAGACACTGGTACCCCATGCAACCTTACAATCTTCGTTACATACAACTTGGCTAACTTATGAAGTGAATAATCCACTCGAATTGGTATGAAGTGAGCAGACTTCGTCAACCGATCGATAATTACCCACACTGAATCTTTCTTAGTAGGCGTAAGAGGAAGCCCACAAACAAAGTCTATAGTTATCCTCTCCCACTTCCAAAGTGGAACCTTCACTGTCTATAGCAACCCCGACGACAACTGATGTTCCGCCTTTGCCTGCTGACACGTCAAGCACTTACTAAAAAACTCAGTAACTTCTCGCGTCAACCCTGGCCACCAAAACTGTTCCCACAAATCTCGGTACATCTTACTCTCACCAGGATCCATAGCGTATGGGCAACTATGCGCTTCCTGCAGAATCTTTTGCCTTAACTCAGAATCCTTCGGCATAAAAGTCCTTCCACGAATGCACAATACTCCATCACTGCTTAAACTAAAGTCTTTTGTCTCACCACTTTCCACTTGCTGAAATCTAAGACTTAACGATTCATCTGACAACTTCTTTTCTTTAATCTGACTTACCCATGAAGGCTTCACTTGAAGTTCAGCTAACAAGCTCCATCTTTATATAAATTGAGATGAGAAAACATTGCCCTCAAGTCTGATATTACCTTACGACTCAATGCGTCCACCACTACGTTAGCTTTACCCAGGTGATACTCGATTGAGCAGTCATAATCTTTCAACAATTCAATCCACCTCCGATGCCTTAAATTCAACTCCTTTTGGGTAATGAGATATTTCAGGCTCTTATGACCTGTGTAAATAATCGACTTTTCTCCATACAAGTAGTGTCTCCAAATTTTCAGAGTAAACACTACCACCGCTAACTCAAGATCATGCGTGGGATAGTTCACTTCATGTGGTCTCAATTGCCGAGACGCATACGCTACCACTTTTCCCTTTTGCATTAACACGGACCCTAGTCCTATGTGCGATGCATCACAATAAATGACAAACTCCTTCCCAGCCTCAGGCTGGATCAACACTGGTGACTCTGCCAAAATCCTTTTTAACTTCTCAAAGCTGTCCTACTGCTTTCCTGACTAGACGAACGATACCCCTTTCCGTAACAACTTAGTTAAAGGTGCAGCTATCAATGAGAATCCCTCAACAAACCTTCTATAATACCCAGTTAACCCAAGGAAGCTTCAAATTTTTGCTACTGACTTCGGTGGTTTCCACACAGCTTTTATTTTTTAGGGATTAACCTTAATTCCCCCAGCAGACAAAACATGCCCCAGAAAAGTAACTTCTCTCAACTAAAATTCACACTTGCTGAACTTGGCATACAGTTGATTCTCTCTCAAAACCTGTAGAACCACCCAAAGTTGTGAATCATGTTCCTCTTCTGTCCTTGAATAAACCAAGATATCATCTATGAACACTATGAAAAAATGATCAAGATAGGGTTGGAATACTCGATTCATCATTCCATAAACGCAGCTGGTGCATTCGTCAACCCGAACGACATCACTAAAAATTCATAATGACCGTAACGAGTTCAAAAAGTTATCTTATGAATATCCGTCTCCTTGACCTTAAGCTGATGATAGCCTAACCTCAAGTCTATCTTCGAGAAGACCGAAGCGCCTCGTAGTTGATTGAACAAGTCGTCAATCCTTGGTAATGAGTACTTGTTCAATTGCCTGTAATAAATACACATCCTCATCGACCTGTACTTTTTCTTGACGAATAACACCGGTGCTCCCCATAGAGGCACACTTGGTCAGATAACACCGGTGCTCCCCATCTGAGCTTTAAGTTCCACCAACTCCTTCAGTGCCATTCTATATGGGGCAATGGACACTGGAGCTGTTCTCGAAAAAGATCAATACCGAACTCTACCTTACGATCCGGAGGTAACCATGGAAGCTTTTCTAGAAAAACATTAGAGAATTCCTTCACTGTTCTAACATCTCCTACAGATAACTCCTTAGCTTCCAAAGCACAAACGAAAGCTAGGAAAGCCTCACATTCTTTCCGCACCATCCTATCAGCCTTTAAAGTAGACACCGCATTGGACAAGTAATTTCTTCTCTCACCTATCACCAACAACTCCTTATCCTTAAGAGTCTTCAGTATCATGCACTTAGTAGCACAGTCCAAGTTTGCTCAATACATGACCAACCAGTCCATGCCTAAAATCAAGTAAACTCGCAGAACGGTAACTCCATCAAATTAGCCAAAAAACTATCCCTTTAACTTTTAAAGGCACATTCCTAAAGAGTTTGTTCACTACTTTAGATTGTCCTAAAGGGCTAATCACAATCATTTCCCTAGGAGCAACTTCAGATTCTATGTTCAAAGTTCTAGACACAGTACTAGCGACATACGAGTGTGTAGACCCAATATCTATCAGTGTTATAAGGGCAAACCAAAAATAAGGAACGTACCATTATGACGTCCAGTGCATCTCTATCCTCTCGTCGTCTAGTCAGATAGACCAACCTAGGTCATCTCAGATCAGATTCCCAAAGACCTCATCCCGGTGCTCCATGCCCTCGACCATAACCATTTCCTTCTCTGGCCGGACCACGACCTCTCGGATATTGCTGCCAACCTCTTCTAGGCTGTACATAACCCTGACCAACTGGTCGTGCCCTGTTTGGCTCTTGTGGACAGTCCCTTACCAAATCACCTACTAATCTACACCTGAACCATTCTTTACTTCTTGCCCAGCACTCCCTTGAATGGAATCTACCACATCTAGCACACTGTTGAGTCCGAGCAACAGCAACAAGCCTCACAACTCAACCCAGCCCATCCAACCTAGGCTTCTTCTGAAAACTCCCAGCAGATCTTGATGACCCAAAATTCCTTTTATTCTTACCCTTGTCCCTGTCCTGATTCTATCTTTCAGATCGCTTCACCTCTTCTACTATCTTTGCATTCTCAACCAGAAAAGAAAATTCTCTTTTCCGTTGTTGAGCTATCAGTACTCGTAACTGGTCCTTCAGACTATCCTCAAATCGAACACAACATTCATGATCTATCGCAATAATACCCCGGGCATATCGACTTAGTCGTAGGAATTTCGCCTCATATTTAGCCACTATCTTTTTCCCCTAGACAAATTGAGAAATGCCCTCCTCTAAGCATCCACATAACTTGCTCTAATGTACTTTCCCTAAAATGCTGACTTAAAGAAGTCCCAGGTAATGCGATCAGCTGCTGTACCATCCCTTACTGTGATCCACCACTGGTACGCCTCATCTCGAAGAAGGGACACTACTCCTTTTAACTTCTTTCTTGCGGTACAGTTCAGATCGTCCATGATTTGTTCGACCACTTCCAGCCAGTACTCGACTACGTTAGGAGCTACACTAGAAACACCCGTAAACATCTCAGTTCCATTAGCTCGGAGTCGCTCAGAAATAGATTTTTGAGCGACTGACCCTGCGCTTGCTTCAGCAACCCGCTACAGCACACGTAACATAGCTTGAGACACATCATCGTCTCCACCAGTTTGGTCATGAAATCTCACTTCTGTAATTGGTGATGCCGTCACTTCACCTTCCGGCCCATGCCCTGATTCCGAGGGTTCAGCATCAACACCTTGGCCTCTACCACGGCCATGCATACCATGTCCACATCCTCTAGCTCTCATGACTACCGATTCAACTTAATCTGATTAGAAGTTTTATGAATTAGTACTTCTTCCACTGTTTATTACTGAACAGTCTTATGAAATTAGCATTAGAAGTGGATTTTAGCAAGAAATATTTCTAAAAGTCTCTATTCTTAGAGTTGTATTTCTTAAAACTATCCATCACAACTTTTCATAAAAATTCAAGTAATAATCAAGGAACTTACCGTGCAGTTTGGTGCCGGAGACTCAGGTGCCATGCGTCCAGAAAATATGTATTTTTAAAACCATTTTTTTAAATCGACTTTTGAAAATATTCTTAAACTCCATAACCCACAGTCGAGTTTTACAACCTGGCTCTGATACTATAATTGTAACACCCCAAACTCGGTCAATGCGTTATGACCAAATCTGGTATGTTACATGAAAAGAGGATTTGAAATTTTAACGAAACATCGAATTCCTCAAAAACATTTTATTGCGTGTCTTCTTATTATAATGATTTAACACTTTTGTTTTGAAGGTATCATACCTTCTTTATATTAAATTTATCAAACATGTTGTAACAACTTTGATTTACAAAAACTGAAATCAAGGAAATTCATAAACATGACATTTGAAAACGATGTTGTGGTTTTAATAAAATCTCTGAGTTAATTAGTTATTCGTAACCCATCTTTTGTTAACACTTTGAAAACTATTTGCTCATGTATATTTGCTTATGTTTTAACTTTAGAAAAACCCCATGTTCGATAGTTTATAGAATATATAATATCAGCATTAAATCAAAACTCAAATTTAAGTTATAGCGGCCTTATTACATAATAAAATCCCAAGCTCAAAATGAGTTTAAATAAAAGAAATGAGTTTACGAGAAACATTGCATGGCCACCTCGAAGTCCACTTCGGCTCCCAAAACTGTGATCTAAGGATTACCTATAAAATTAAGCAGAGGGGTGAGTCATCGAGACTCAGTGTGTCAATCCCCTATAACGTAATCGACTTTAAGCCCACATAGGCCCATTGGGCCTTAGCCCACACAATTCAGCAAAATAATCATGTATGTAATACTGCCCGAACCCAACCTAGTTTTCCATCCTCTAGGTCACCTGAATCATCCAATCACCCGTGGCATTTTGCCACCGTGGTCCCAGACCACTTGTGACAGAGTCACAAAATATATATAAACGTAGGGCCAACCCACCGTTGTCCTAGACCACCGTGATGATCTTTGTATAATATACATGGGGCCAACCCACTATGGTTCTAGACCACTGAGATGAGTCGCTAATAAGTATACGTGGTTTCAAACCACCATGGTCGCAGAACACTGTGACATAGTCACTCAATAAATACGTGGGGCCAGCCCACCGTGGTTTTAAACCACTGTGACAGAGTCACATAATCACACTTCCCTTTTAATCATTTCCCAAACGTCCATACAACATATTATCATACTGTGATGAATGCAACATACTTTCAATGTATAAAATATGATTAGTTTAAACATACAATAATCTGCAAGTGACATAATAGCGGAACTTACCCGATGTCTCCAACCTTACCCATAAGGGTATCTCACCTATCTAATCGATCGTTTCGGATTTCAACCAACATAACTATTAACATGAATTAATTAAAAAAGTAAAGTCTGAGCATTACACACCTGATTACGCGTAACACTAAACTCTTTACGTCGACGCTCTCACTAACAGGGATAACAGCTATCTGCCTATCACAGACGGACGTCAGCTCTCTACCATAACCCAGTGGAAAGTCTCTAACTGTCGACATAGCACGTCATTTGAATTTAGGAGCAGAGACCACGGGTCTGCTCCCTCCTTAGATTGACCGACACTTGCATCTATGGAGAGACTTGATCAATACAATACTATGACAAAACAACAATTGTTCACAAAGATGTTGGGTTATGGCAACGAACAACGAAGACAGAAAGTAATCATATAGAACTTAGAAAGAACTCTTTACCTTAAGAAACCAAATAGAATGGTGGACTACAACACGTTCGACTACTGAGCCTTCCTAGAGTAAACGTTCCCAACACGAGAGAAGAAAGGCAGAGATTAGTCGCGAACTATTAACAATAGCAAATTACCATTCGACTATGACCACACAGAACCGAATGGAAATAAAAAGAAAAGGATCAATAGAGTCTCCCTTACCCTGGCTGACAAAATCGAATGAAGAGGAGTTCTTCCTGCGGCCCAAGACTCCTAGCACTTTGCTTCCAGATATGTGGCTAATAGCAAAGAAAGATGAGAGAAATGAGTTACAATGATGGCATAATCTGCTTCGATAGAGAACCCCAAAATCGATTTATGATAAAAGAAAGAGTGAACCGCTTCCTTAGGAGAAGTAACAAGATGAGGAGAATGAGGATTTCCTTACCTTAAACAAAGTGTAATCGTAAGAAGTCCTAGGAGATTCGGTACAAGTAGACAATGCCAAGAAGGTTTCAGCTCACTCTCTCAACAAGAGAAAAAGGAACAAAAAGGGGACGAGCAACTGAGTTTTAGTCAGAAAAGAAGACAAAAAGAGTAGCAGAAGAAGAAATAGGAGGGCTTTATCTTTTAAGAAAAAGAACTAAGAAAAGGTGGAAGAGATGAATAGAGGGAACCAAATATACGGTTGAGGGTTGGGAGAGGGTTCAGCTTAAGAATAAATAAAATAGAAAGAAAAGACGAAGAAAAAGGGTGGTTACACAACTTTCGACTAGTGTCAAAAAAAGAAAAGAGATGAACAGAAGAAGCTGACAATTTTGGCACAGAGAGGAATAGAGAAATCGAATAAGAGAAAAGAAGAATTCAAGGAGACTAGCAAAATCAACACTCACCTCACTTAATGACCGAATATGTTACAAAGAGATGAAACAAATAAGAAAATAACAGATATGGGAGAGGTGCAAAAAATATTCGACTAAAAGAGGCAGTAGTAGAGAGGAGGAGAAGAGAAGAGAATAGAGTTTTGACTTTGAGGGAAATGGTTAAAGAAAAGAGAAGAAAGGTGTTTGAACTAAATGACAAGGGAATGGTTCGGTAATGGTGCTTAAAAGAAAAGAGCAAAGGACAAGAAAGTGATTCGGCAAGGGGGTAACTTCAAGGGGGTTTCGGCTTGTGAAGAGTTGAAGTAAGAAATGAGAAGAATGACCACAAAAACTGAAAGTACAAAGAAGATTAAGAAGAAAAATGAGAAAAAGAAAAGAGAGTAGAAAACTAAGATGCTCTTGTAGACTTTCGACATACCAAAAATAAGCAAACTCAAAATGGATACAAAAAAAGCTCTCTCTCCAATTTGGCACCCACTCTACCAAGTTTTCATTTTTGTTAACACACACCCCATGCCGTCACTCCCTAGCCTCAACAACACCTAGCCAAAATTTACCCTCCCCACTCTCCAACATTCGGCCAACACTCACAACCAACACCAAATCCCTTGATTTCCTCCTAATTTCACTCCCCATCACCCGTTTGAATCAGTTTGACCAATTCAAACACCACCATCTCCTCATGACCACTCATTCAAATGTTTTTGACTCATTCAACCAACAACCTTGAAGAGTCCCTGCCGAATCCACCTTCTCCCCATCCAAGTGCCAAAAATAAAGCTTCATACTAAGGCTTATGGGATTTGAACTCCTTCCCCCTGCTGTTCTCTTGTGATGCCACTTTCTTTGTAACATCCTGAAACAAGGCCTTTAAATTTTGTGTGACTGCATGTAGATAGTATGGTCGTCATGCTTGTTCAGGGTGATTTAAGGGTCCAAGCATGAGTTAGGGGTAGGCTAGAGCCTTATCAAAAATTTTCTTGTTGGGCACTTTGAAAGGGGAGCTGAATGAGATATGAGTTAAGAGTGGTTAGTGTTAGGTTTTGATGCAAGAGAAACCTTGGTAAAGTGGCAAGAAGGGTGCCACTTAATGATCAAAGAAGTGACGCCTCAGGGGAACTGATAGGGACTTGGTTCGAGCTACGGGAATCCTCTTTTGGTTGTTTTTTGACGCCAAGGCCAGGAGGTGTTGCATTCGATTTTGGACTCTAGTGGATGAGCATTGAAGGGGTCAACAGATTTGGATAAGGGGAGTACAGAAATTTTAGGAGTGTGGTGAATTCAAATCGGTTTGAGGATAGAAAGATAGAGGGGACGGCACAAGGGAGATGTTAGCCAAATTCTTTTGAAGAGTTTGGGGGAAAGGGGACTCTCGATTTTGGTTCTTGGTGAGGGTGCCAAACTTAGTTGCTAAAGAGCAGATTTTCAGCATTTAGATGAGTTTTTCACTTTTCAGTCCAGCTTTTTCCTTTTTTCTTCTCTTTTTCTTCTTTTGACCATAGCTGAAACCCTCTGAAGCTTTAACCTTTGTCAAAAACTTTGACACTCTCCTTTCTCTTCATTCAACACTTTAGCCGAATATCTCTTGAAAAAGGGGCACCTTTCTTCTTCATCTCTTTTCTTTCTTAGCAGAATAAATTTGGCTTTTGGGGTAAGTTCTCTGTGTTATTGGCTGAATCTCCCTAACTCTCCCTCATCTTGTTCTTCTCTCTTATCTCTTTCATTTTCTTTAGAGAGAAAGGTCAAAATCGGTTATTTATTTTGTGGGGCTCTTATTTGTTTGTAAACCGAATCTTTTCTTTTGGTTCCTAGATGCAGTGGATCACTGATTGGAGATTTGCCATTACTCTCAATTGTGTTCTCTAGTGGTTGTGGTAAGGGGTTTCTTTCGTTTCAATTAACTTCTTTGCGGTTGAGTGCCGAAGGCAGTAAGCCTATAGTATTCTTGATGCTTGATCGAATGTAGGTGGGGTGTTGACGCATTCTTGAGGATTTTCGAGATTCATTCAGCTTGGGAAGTAAATCTAGAGTTTTAGGATTTGTTGATCTAGGTAAGGGTTTCATTTTAAGTGTTATGTTAATCTCTTAGATTTGATTTCATCATTTTAATTCGGTCTAGTGACCAAGGGTTGTTTATGGACTCAAGTGCCAGCCAAGCGTTAGGAGAGGTTGGACCTGTAAACCCAGCCCCTAAGTTCAAGAAGCGAGCAGTATTAGGAGTACGAGATTGGCCACCGGGTTGTGGGCCGACGTCGGAGCAAGATCGTAGGCAGATAGCGGTAGTCTCTACTGATGATAGTGTTGACGTAGAGGGTGTGATATTGTAGGTTATCAGGTGTGTAACTTTTACACACTTCATATGCTTACTATGCTATTATTGTGTTTTGTCAAAAGCCGAAGTAACGGTGGAAATCATTATGTTACCCTTGTGGGTAAAAGCAAGGACTCCGGGTAAGTCTATTTTGGTGGCTAACGTGATTTATCTATATTAAACTTGCATGTGGCATGTTATATTTCCCTAAAGTGTTAAGCATGATCATATGGTATTAGAAAGCATATACATGAAAAATGGGTATGATGAGAGGAGGGGGAATGTATGATTTATCAGACTATCACCAGTGGTTACCACACGTGGGTTGGCCCCACATATCATTACTTTGTGACTAAGTCTCAGTGGTTTGGAACCACTAGTGGTTAGGTACCACATATGCTTATCTTTGTGACTCGTCCCAGTGGTTTGGTACCACAGTTGGTTGGCCCCACCTAGCGATATAAAGGATCGTCATCAGTGGTTTGGTACAACAACTGGGTTGGCCCCACATATGAATATTTGTGACTTTGGTCACCAGTGGTTAGGTAACACCAGTGGTTGGGTGCCACAAGGGGTAGACTTGGGAGATTCGGATGGATACCTACGTTGGGTGGGTTGCATGACATGCATATTTGCATATGAATTTGTGTAAGAGCTTAACATCTTTTGGGGATGGGGATTTACACACTGAGTCTCAGTGACTCACCCCTTCCGTTACCTTTTTGCAGATAATTCTTAGATCGCGGATATGGAGCTGGGATGGACTCGAGGTAGCCATGCTCAATACTTTATTTTTTATTTTAATGCTTATTTCGGATTTATTTTGTTTCTACTTTAAGTTTGGATTTTAGCTTTGTAATAAGGCCACTTAGATTTTACTTTGGGATTATTTACTCATTTTAAATTCCTTTAAAATTTTGCTAACGTTGAGGGTATGCCCAGTAAACTATGAAATGGACGGATTTTCCAAAACTTGAATAAACTTTAAGATTTTTTTGAGGTTTTACATTGAGTAATTAACAAATAAGGGATAACCACAAGGCAACTCTATTTTGCTAAACTAAGTTTCCAAAATGTTTTAACAGTTCACTCAATCTAAACTCAATTCTTTTATAAATATACAAAAGTTTCCTTCCCAACTCAAGATGACAAACTGGTTTCCAAAACATTTTCTTCCCTGTGACATGCCAGATTCGGTCATAGCATTTGGACCGGGTTTGGGGTGTTACATCCTTAATCCCTAAGTGGCGTCCCTTGCCACTTTACCACATTCCATCTTGTGTCAACAAACACAAGAAAATTTTCTTAAGGCCTGTCTTAACCAGCTCTCCCCTCTAAAGTGCCCAAATACAAAATTTTACCAAGGCTTTAACTTGATCCCGGGCCTTCCTAAGACCACCAAACACACCAATGTAACAAGCAGAACAAGCCAACACACAGAAACATATAAAATGCAGAACCCCAACTTTTAGGATGTTACAGGACCTATGACTGTGAGTCAGAGAGGAGGAAAAGAGGCTAGGGAAGCTTTTCTCCACATGATGAAAAGAGGTTAGGGTATTTGATGAATTATCTTGCACACTTGATGAGTGCATAAATGTGTAGTTTCTCTCTTGAGGGATTCAGCTTATCAGTGGTGGCATACCCTTGTGTCGATTGTACCAAGGGAAAGGGTCATATGGGAGTTCTCCTAAGAAGAATTCAGGAAAAAGTATATCAGTCAAAGATTCATCGACCAGAAAAGGAAGGAATTCCTTGAACTGAAATAAGGTAAGATGACAATAACTGAGTATGAGTGTGAATTTGTAAGACTCAGCAAGTACGCTCGTGAATACGTGTCCTCTGAAGCCATCATGTGTAAGAGGTTTGAGGATGGATTAAATGAAGATATCGTATTATTTGTTGGTGTCCTCGAGTTGAAGGAATTTGTTATGCTCATAGATCGGGTTTGTAAAGCTGAGGAATTATTAAAAGAGAAAAGAACGGCTGAGATGGAGTCTCGTGACTCAAGAAAGAGATAAATGAACAAGTCATTTCAGTCCTCGTCCAAGAAATCGAGAGACTTTCCTACCAGATCAGCTACTTCAACCAGGTTTTCAAACAGAAGTAAGAGTAAAAAGTACTCGGGGAATAAGGCTCAAACAACCTCAGTTGCTAGTGTTGGGAACACTTGACCTAACAGATCGGAATGCCTACAATGTGGTAGACATCATCCCGATGAGTGTCGAGCACATGAAAGGGCCTGTTTCAAGTGTGGTTCCCAAGATCATTTTATTAGAGAATGCCCTGAGATGATTGAAAAAGAGAAAATTCAGAGTGCAAGAGCGGGAAGCACAATTAGAGGGAGACAATAGAGAAACCTAAGGAGTGGGATGAGTAGTAAGAATACTAGCAGAGAGCAGGCTACAAGATTTGAGGGTAGAGCGCCTTCAAGGACCTATGCCATTAGTGCTCATGAAGAGGCGTCATCCCTTAATGTAATTACGGGTAATTTTTCTCTCCATGATACTAATGTTGTTGCTTAATTGATACGGGGTCTACCCATTCATACATTTGCATGAAATTAGTATCTAGTATGAGCATGCCTGTTGAGTCTATAGAGTTCATGATTAAAGTGTCTAACCCCTTAGGCAAATGTGTATTAGTTGATAAGGTGTGAAAAGATTGCCCATTGATGATTAGAGGTATTTATTTTATGGCAAGTCTCATGTTATTACCATTTGATGAATTCAATATAATTCTTGGTATGGACTGGTTAACCACTCATGATGTGACAGTAAATTGTGGAAATAAATACATTAAATTGAGATGTAAAAATGGGGACACTCTTCGTGTTGAATCAGATGAACAAGACAAATCGCCTGTAGTGAACTCTCACATGTCTGCTCAGAGTTATGTAAGAAAAGGGTATGAGCCATATCTTGCTTTTGTGATGAATGCCAAAGAAACCGAGTTAAGAATTGAATCAGTATTGTAACAACCCGATATAGACCGTAGTTAGAATAGTAGTATTGAGACCACAAATCTGGGGCCCGAGTAATATTTTATTGTTATATTTGGTGTTGATTATGTGTGATATAGCCTGTGTGAAAATTCTGTGTGGTAATTTTATCGACTGTGTGCCGAATTAAGAGAAAGGACTTAATCACGTAAAGTGTAAAAGCTGTGTACTGATTTATAAATACCTAATTGTTGTTGGCTTTTTAAGGTGAAGGCCTTATGTTGTTATTAATCCATTTTTAAGATAGTGGATGGTTAAATGACTAGATAACCACAATGTAAATTTGTCTTATATGACTAATAAAAGGGAAAATTGGTAAATTGATAATTTAGTTAATATTAAACAAAACCAAAAAGATGAAACATGTTCATCTTTATTTTATTTGAACTGAAAACAAGAAAATAAAAAGGGTTTGGGAGCTTTGTGATATTCGGCCACTTCAAGCCTTAATTGGTATGTGATTTTTGTTCGATTTTTGATAATTTCTACGTTTTTGTAATTGTTGCTTCGTGCTTTAGCTAACCCAAGTTGTAATTTTGTGAATTGATGATGTTTTTGTGTTGAGCCATTGATGAATGCTTGAGCTGTGTGCTAGTTGATAATGAAATATGAAAACTTGGGGTTGAGAAAACGTAGTTTGTATTGGGATTTTTAGTGAAATTGAGCATTTTAGGCTTAATTGAGAAAATGAGAAATTGAAGGATTAAAATGTGAAATAAATGAAATGTGTGGGCTTGTATGAACACAAGGAAAATTTGGCTAGGCTTGTGTGAAAAGAAATTATGTGAATTTGATGATTTTGTGAAATAGGGACTAAAGTATCAAAATGTGAAAATGTGAGGGCTATTTTGTAAAATGCCCTAAATAAGTGTGTGTGGATTAAATTGAATGAATTAGTGATTGAATGGATTAAATTGAATGTGTATAGACCATGAAAGGAGAGGTTCTGATCAAGATAGAGGCAAAGATAAAGTGTTCGATCAATCGATCGCTACGATAGTTCGACGTCTGACGTGTTCGAACATAATACGTGTATTTAACTTGGTAATGTTATGAGATGAATGATACAATATTATTGAATTGTGAATGCTATTTGAGGGTTCATGTTATGTGGCACTAAGTGTGCGTATTCAGAAATGTGACTGAGATGATTAGCACTATGTGTGAAATAATATAAGCTCTTGCTCTGTAGTTGGCATTGTGTGTGCGATACCGATTTAAGATCGGTTTGATATAGATGCACTACGTGTGCATTGCTAATTAAGCTTTGGCTAACTATTTGGGCACTAAGTGTATGATTGAATCGAAAAGGGATGAAAGTTGATCGAAGTGAAATAGTGAGTAATGAGTAGCAATGTAATCGAAAACTAAGTGTTGGCTAAGGTACATTCGGAACCTATGTGGTTGGTGAACCTATGAATGAGTTATGGGAGGCTAATTGAACATATTTGTTTTGGATGATATGAGATATGAGATTGTGAAATAATCTATGTGATAATTTGTTTTAGTTAATGTATTTTGTTACGAACTTACTAAGCTTTGGAAAGCTTACTATGTGATTTGTTTCTCTGCTTTGCAGTGTCAGTAAAGCTAGCTCGAATTTGGGGATCGTCAGCATCCCTATCACACTAT
The DNA here is from genome assembly GCA_025506655.1 of Gossypium rotundifolium. NCBI lineage: Eukaryota > Viridiplantae > Streptophyta > Magnoliopsida > Malvales > Malvaceae > Gossypium > Gossypium rotundifolium. The sequence continues at coordinate 86,971,740 of CP106729.1, forward strand.
TGGCAATCCATTTTGGTACTTTTGGAAAGATGTATATAGTTGAAATATGGCATGTATAGGCTAAAAGTTAAGTTATGTCTTGAAATGTTTAATTCTTGCCATGTGAGTTGGCTCGAAAATTGAATGATGTAGAATTTATGAATGAGCTATGAATATAGTAAATTTCATGACTTTGTGGTTGATGAAAGATGCGGTTTGAAGACGAATTATGGCATGAATTACCTAATGCAAGATATATGTATATTTTGAGATATACCATTGTTATTTTGAATGAACTTTTGGTGATGATATTAGGTATGGAAGTAGATGGTAATGTTGATGATTATTGAGTGCATGAAATATATGTTTGAGTGCATTTAAAATCATGAATTGGCATTATTTTGAAGCTAGTGATCGTGGGATAAAATCGGTAGCTAGCCTAAGTAAGCTCAGCCACGGTACACGGACGTGCTTAGTGGCCGTGTAGATAAGTCAGTATATTGCCTAAGAGTACACGACCTTAGCGCATGGGCATGTTTGGTGGCCATGTGAAGAAGTCAAAATACATGGTTTGCTTTGGTACGGCTTGGACACATGGGGGTGTTTGGTGATCGTGTGAGGCACACGGGCTGATTGCATGAGCGTGTGACCTCAACAGTATTGAAAAATATTTGAAATTTTGAAAACTTTCATTACTGTTTGGTTTAGTCTGAACCCTTTTCTAACACATGTTTAAGGTCTCGTAGACCTAAATAAGGGACTGTATGCTCGTATTTGAGTATGTATGATTAATGATAGACTTTATGTCGTGGAATGGATGTGAATTATTATGGTTGTTTGGTAACACATCTTAACCCTATTCTGACGACGGTCTTGGGTTAGGGGTTTTACATTTTATTGGTATCACATCTACGATTTATTCGATTCTCAGACTAAGGTAGCGTGTGTGAGTCTAGCTATGCATGTCATATATGAAATTATGATAGTGTGATAAATTCTAATAGTTGAAAATATGTTTTCGTATAGCAAATAGATCTCGATCGAGCAGTTGCTGACGATGTATAGAGTAACGCGCCTGCTCCCGCTCAAGGGATAGTGCCAACCACATCTAGGCCAAATGAAAGTAGTGAGGGAGGAGAGGCTAAGAAAGCCTTCTTCCGTATGATGAGTGACTGGTTTTCGAATTTCGTTCGAACGAATCCCCCACAAGTACTTGTAGAGCCACAAGTTGTAGATCCGATCATATTGAATAAACCTCCTGTTGATAAGATTTGTAAGTACGGGGCCAAAGAATTTAGGGCCACAGTTGATGGCAATGCTGAGTGAGCTGAGTTTTGGCTCAAGAATACAATTCGGGTATTCAATTAGATGTCGTTGACCCCTGATGAGTGTATCAAGTGTGCTGTTTCTTTGTTGAGAGATACAACTTAAAACTAGTGGAAGACATTGACATCCGTGGTTCCGAGAGAGAGAATCACCTGAGATTTCTTTCAAGTTGAGTTCAAAAGAAGTATATCAGTCAACGATTCATTGATTAGAAACGTAAAGAGTTTCTGAAGTTGAAACATAGCCGTTTGTTAGCTACTGAGTACGAGTGGGAATTTGTATGATTGAGCCAATATGCACGGGAATGTGTTTTGACTGAAGCTACTATGTGTAAACACTTCATAGAAGGTTTTATTGAGGACATTAAGTTGTTGGTTGGGATACTTGATATAAACGTATTTGTTGTGTTGGTTGAAAGAGTATGTAAAGCCGAGGAGCTCAGTAAAGAAAAGAAGAAAGCTAATTCTAAAGCTCGTGATGAAAGAAAAAGATCGATGAGTATGTTTTCTGAACCTTTGATTAAGAGATTTAGAGATACAAGCCATCGATCACATACTTCATGTGGACATTCGAATAAAGATCGTGCAAGACTAAGTGTTGGTCCAAGAACTCAGGTTCTAATAATCAAGTGTTGACAGTGCCAAAAGTAACAAACCTGAGTGTAGATAGTGTGGAAGATGACATGTAGGAGAATGCTGGGGCAAGTACAACAATAGAGTTTGCTATAAATGTGGATCACGAGATCACTTCATTCGAGACTGCCCAAAGATGGCTGAGGAAGAAAATATTCAGAATGTGAGATTGAGTAATGTGACGGCTAGAGGTAGACCACCCAGAAACACCAGAAATGTGAGCAGAAGTCAAAGAGGGACTACTGATACATCTGTGAGATCAGAGGCGAGAGCACCTACCTGAGCTTATGCTATACGTGCATGAGAGGAAACATCATCTCTAGAAGTCATTACTGGTACTTTTACTTTATTCGATAATAATGTGATTGCATTAATATATTCGGGTTCAACTCATTCCTATTTGTGTGTGAGTCTAGTATTGAATAAGACTCTACCTGTTGAGTCTACTAAATTTGTGGTTAAAGTATCGGATCCTTTAGTCAAGTGTGCCTTAGTGGATAAGGTGTATAAGAATTGCCCATTGATGTTTCGGGATGTTTATTTTCTGGCTAATTTGATGTTGCTACCATTCGATGAGTTCAATATAATTCTGGGTATGGATTGGCTCACTCTGCATAATGCCATTGTGAATTGTAAAAGAAAGAGTATTGAATTGAGAAGTTAGAATGGTGAGATAGTTCGAATTGAATCTAGTGATTTGAAAGGGTTACCAGTCGTAGTATCTACGATGAAAGCTTTAAACTATGTGAGAAAGGGTTGCGAAGCTTATTTGGCATATGTGATTGATACAAAATTGTCAAAAAAGAAAGTTGAATCTATGCTTGTGGTTTGTGAGTTTTCAGATGTGTTTCCTAAGGAGTTACCAGGGTTACCTCCAATTCGAGAAGTTGAATTTGGAATTGAATTGGTGCCTGGAACGACTCCTATCTCAATAGCTCTGTATAGAATGGCACTAATAGAATTGAAAGAGTTCAAGTCTCAGTTGCAAGAGTTGACAGATAGAGGATTTACACGATTGAGTTTCTCGCCCTAGGGTGCTCCTGTGCTATTTTTGAAAAATAAAGACGGTACTATGAGAATGTGTATTGATTATCGACAATTGAACAAAGTGACGATAAAGAACAAATATCCATTGCCTCGTATCGATGATTTGTTTGATCAGCTGAGAGGAGCTACAGTGTTTTCTAAGATAGATTTGAGATTGGGCTACTATCAGTTGAGAGTTAAAGAATCTGATGTGCCAAAAATTACTTTCAGAATAAGGTACGGACAATATCAATTCTTAGTGATGCCTTTCGGACTAACAAATGCTCCTACAGTATTTATGGATATGATGAATAGGATATTCAGACTGTATTTGGATCATTTTGTTGTGGTGTTCATTAATGATATTTCGATCTACTCATGTGATGAGACGCAGCATGCTGAGCATTTAAAAATTGTGCTACAAACTCTGCGTAAGAAACAGTTGTATGCTAAGTTTAGCAAATGTGAATTTTGGTTACGTGAGGTTGGTTTCCTGGGGCATGTTGTGTCAGCTGCGGGAATTCAAGTTGATCCGAGTAAAATTTTTGCTATTCTAGAATGGAGGCCTCCGAAAAATGTGTCAGAAATCCGTAGTTTTCTGGGACTTGCGAGATATTATAGATGGTTTGTGAAGGGCTTCTCGATGATTGTGACTCCGTTGACGAAGTTACCATAGAAAGATGTTAAATTCGAATAGTCAAAAAAGTGCCAGCAAAGTTTCAATCAATTGAAAGTATTGTTGATAGAGCCAGTAGTGTTAGTTCAACCTGAATCAGGCAAAGAATTCATAGTTTACAGTGATGCATCGTTGAATGATTTGGGCTGTGTGATGATGCAAGAAGGCAAAGTTATTGCTTATGCTTTGAGGCAGTTAAAACCACATGAAAAGAACTATCCGACGCATGACCTTGAATTGGCAACAATTGTGTTTGCATTGTAGATTTGGCGTCACTAATTATTTGGCGAGAAATTTCATATTTTTATAGATCACAAGAGTTTAAAGTACTTGATGACTCAGAAAGAATTAAATTTGAGATAGAGAATATGGTTAGAATTGTTGAAAGACTATGAACTTGTACTTGGTTATCATCCGGGTAAAGCTAATGCAGTAGCTGATGTTTTGAGCTGAAAATCTATATGTGCATCGCGAGCAATGAATGCTCAAAAATATCTGTGTGATGATAGTGCCGTTCTCATTGAGTTGAAAATAAAGCCGATGTTTGAATGTCAGATTTGTGATGCCCAAAAAAGTGATGTTTAAATGATGGCTAAACAAACTTAGTGTGAATTGAATGTTGATTTAGAATTTCAAGTTGATAGTGATGATTGTCTGAGATTTAGAGATCAGATTTGTGTTTCGAGAAATTCAGATTGGTTCAGATGATTTTGGATGAAGCTCACAATTGTTGTTTGACTGTTTACCCAGGGAGTAAGAAAATGTATAATGATTTAAAATAGTTTTATTGGTGGCATGGTATGAAATGGGACATTTCTAACATTATGTCGAAATGTTTAATTTGTCAACAAGTTAAAGCTGAACATCAGGTTCCGTCCAATTTGTTAAAGCTGATTATGATTCCTGAGTGGAAATGGGAAAAAATTACGATGGACTTTGTGTCAAGATTTCCTTTATCTCTGGGAAAGAAAGATGTGATCTGGGTGATAGTTGATAGATAGGCAAAATCAAGTCATTTCATTCCGGTTAGAGCAGATTATTCACTTGATAGATTGGCTAAATTATAATTGTGAAATTGTACGAGGTGCCGCTATCTATTGTATCTGACAGAGATCCGAGATTTACTTCACGATTTTGGAAGAAATTGCAGGAGGCTTTAGGTACAAAATTACATTTCAGTACTATGTTTCATCTGCAAATGGATGGTCAGTCTGAGCGGATCATTCAGGTTCTCAAAGATATGTTAAGATGATGTGTACTTGAGTTTGAGAATACGTGGGAAAAACATCTGCCGTTGATCGAATTCGAGTATAACAATAGTTTTCAATCTAGTATCAAAATGGCACCATATGAGGCTCTTTACTATCGAAAATGTCGAACTCGATTGTATTGGACTGAGCTAAGTGAGAATAAAATTGACAGGGTTAATCTTATAAAAGAGACTGAGCAGAAAGTGAAAGTAATCCAAAATAGTTTGAAAGAAGCCTCAGATCATCAGAATTCTTATGCAGACTTGAACCGAAAAGATATTGAATTCGAAGTTGGCGATAAAGTGTTTTAAAAGTGTCTCCGTGGAAAAAAATACTTCGATTTGCCCGAAAAGGCGAGCTAAGTCCGAGGTTCACCGGACTGTATGAGATCATTGAGAGTGTTAGAACGGTTGCTTATAGATTAATGTTGCCACCTGAGTTAGAAAAGATCCATAATGTGTTTCATGTGTCGATGCTTCGACGGTACTGATCTGATCTGTCTCATGTGATTGCTCCTACTGAGGTTGAAATTCAGTCAGATTTGTCGTATAGTGAAGAACGAAATCAAATCTTGGCACGAGAGATCAAAGAGTTCAGAAAGAAAAGAATTTCCTAAGTGAAAGTATTGTGCCACAAACATGGAGTTGAAGAGGCTACATTGGAGCCTGAAAACATTATGAGATAGCAATATCCACACCTATTCATTGGTAAGATTTTTGGGGACGAAAATCCTTAAGGAGAGAGTTGTAACAGCTCGATTTTGACCCTAGTCAGAATAGTGGTTTTGAGACCATAAATTCGGGTCAGAGTAATATTTTAATGTTATATTTGGTGTTGATTATGTGTGATATAGCCTGTATTCTGTATGGTAGTTTTATCGACTGTATGTTGAATTAAAAGAAAGGACTTAATCGCTTAAAGTGTAAAGCTGTATACTGATTTATAAATACCTAAGTGTTGTTGGCTTTTTAAGGTGGAGGCCTTATGTTGTTATTAATCCATTTTTAAGATAGTGGATGGTTAAATGACTAGATAACCATAATGTAAATTTGTCTTATATGACTAATAAAAGGGCAAATTGGTAAATTGATAATTTAGTTAATATTAAACAAAACCAAAAAGATGAAACATGTTCATCTTTGTTTCATTTGAACCAAAAATAAGAAAATAGAAAGGGTTATATTCGGCCACTTCAAGCATTAATTGGTATGTGATTTTTGTTCGATTTTTAATAATTTCTACGTTTTTGTAATTGTTGCTTCGTGCTCTAGCTAACCCAAGTAGTAATTTTGTGAATTGATGATGTTTTTGTGATGAGCCATTGACGAATGCTTGAGCTATATGCTAGTTGATAGTGAAATATGAAAATTTCGTGTTGAGAAAACATAGTTTGTATTGTGATTTTTAGTGAAATTGAGCATTTTAGGCTTAATTGAGAAAATGAGAAATTGAAGCATTAAAATGTGAAATAAATGAAATGTGTGGGCTTGTATGAACACAAGGAAAATTCAGTCATGCTTATGTGAAAAGAAATTATGTGAATTTGATGATTTTGTGAAATAGGGACTAAAGTGTCAAAATGTGAAAAAGTGAGGGCTATTTTGTAAGATGCCCTAAATAAGTGTGTGTGGATTAAATGGAATGAATTGGTGATTGAATGGATTAAATTGAATGTGTATAGACCAAGAAAGGAGAGGTTCAGATCGAGATCGAGGCAAAGATAAAGTGCTCGATTAATCAACCACTTCGATAGTTCGACATCCGAGGTAATTCGGACATAATGCGTGTATTTAACTATGTTAATGTTATGAGATGAATGATATGATATTATTGAATTGTGAATGCTATGTGAGGGTTCATGTTATGTGGCACCAAGTGTGCATATTTAGAAATGTGACTGAGATGATTGACACTGTGTGTGCGAAATAATATAAGCTCCTGCTCTGTGGTTGGCATTGTGTGTGCGATACCAATTTAAGATCGGTTTGATATAGATGCACTACGTGTGCATTTCTAATTAAGCTTTAGATAACTATGTTGGCACAAAGTGTGCGATTGAATCGAATAAGGGATGAAAGTTGATCGAAGTGAAATAGTGAGTATTGAGTAGCAAATGTAATCGACAACTAAGTGTTGGCTAAGGTACGTTCGGAACCTATGTGGTTGATGAACCTATGAATGAGTTATGGGAGGCTAATTGAACATATTAGTTTTGGATGATATGAGTTATGAGATTGTGAAATAATCTATGTGATGATTGGTTTTGGTTAATGTATTTTGTTACGAACTTACTAAGCTTTGGAAAGCTTACTGTGTGATTTGTTTCTCTGCTTTGCAGGGTCAGTAAAGCTAGCTCAGATTCGGGGATCGTCAGCATCTCTATCACACTATCGACAATCTATTTTGGTAGTTTTGGAAAGATGTATATAGTTGAAATATGGCATGTATAAGCTAGAAGTTAAGTTATGTCTTGAAATGTTTAATTCTTGCCATGTGAGTTGGCTCAGAAATTGAATGATGTAGAATTTATGAATGAGCTATGAATGTAGTAAATTTCATGACTTTGTGGTTGATGAAAGATGCGGTTTGAAGACGAATTATGGCATGAATTACCTAATGCAAGATATATGTAAATTTTGAGATATACCATTGTTATTTTGAATGAACTTATGGTGATGATATTAGGTATGGAAGTAGATGGTAATGTTGATGATTATTTAGTGCATGAAATGTATGTTTGAGTGCATTTAAAAGCATGAATTGGCGTTATTTTGAAGCTAGTTGGTAAACCTTGGTGTGAGTGGCAAATTGGCCTTGAAAATGGCCTGTTTTGACTACACGGGCGTGCCTAGTGACTGTGGCATAAAATCGGTAGCTAGCCCAAGTAAGCACAACCACGGTACACAGACGTGCCTAGTAGCCGTGTAGATAAGTTAGTATATTGCCTAAGAGTACATGGCCTTAGCACACGGGCATGCCTGGTGGCCGTATGAAGAAGTCAGAATACATGCTCTGCTTTGGTATGTCCTGGACACATGGGGGTGTCTAGTGATGGTGTGAGGCACACGACCTAATTGCACGAGTGTGTGACCTCAACAGCATTGAAGAATATTTAAAAATTTGAAAACTTTCATTAGTGTTCGGTTTAGTCCCGACCCTTTTCTAACACATGTTTAAGGTCTCGTAGACCTAGATGAGGGATTGTATGCTCGTATTTGAGTATGTATGATTGATGATAGACTTTTTGTCATGGAATGGATGTGAATTATTATGGTTGTTCGAAAATGCATCTTAACCCTATTCCTGCGACGATCTCGGGTTAGGGACATTACAAGTATCGATAGTATGCGAATATCCAGATGTTTTCCCTGAAGAATTTCCAGGGTTGCCTCTGGTTAGAGATGTTGAATTTGGAATAGAGTTAGCTCTTGGTACGGCGCCGATATCGATTGCTCCATACAGAATGGCTCCAACTGTGTTGAAGGAATTAAGGCGCAGTTGCAAGAATTGATGGACAAAGGTTTTGCTAGACTGGGTTATACTCCGTGGGGTGATCCAATACTACCTGTGAAAAAGAAAGATGGTTCCATGAGACTATGTATAAATTATCAACAACTTAATAAGGTAACAGTGAAGAACAAGTACCCATTGCCACGGATTGAAGATTTTTTTGATCAATTGAAGGGAGCCACCGTGTTTTCCAAAATAGATTTGAGGTTAGGATACTACCAGTTGAGAGTAAAATACTCAGATGTGCCGAAGACTGCATTTCTAACAAATGCCCCTGCGGTGTTTATGGATTTAATGAACCGTATATTTTAGCCATACTTGGATAAGTTTGTTGTGGTTTTTATTGATGATATACTGATTTATTCTTGTGATGGGAACGAACATGCCGAACACTTAAGGACGGGTTTATAGATTTTGCGAGATAATAAGTTATATGCCAAGTTTAACAGAAGTGAGTTTTGGCTCAAAGAAGTTGGATTTTTGGGACACATTATCTCAGGAGATGGAATCTGAGTCGACCCAAGTAAAATTTCAGCTATTGTTGATTGGAAACCGCTGAAGAATGTATCTGAGGTTAGAAGTTTTCTGGGCCTAGCTGGCTATTACCGACGGTTCATCAAGGGATTTTCTATGATAGCTACTCCGACGACGAGGTTGTTATAAAAAGATGTAAAGTTTGAGTAGGCAGAAAAGTGCCAGCGGAGTTTTGAGAAACGAAAGGCATTATTGATGGAGGCTCCAATTCTAGTGCAACCTGAGCCGAGAAAAGTATTTGTGATCTATACGACGCATCCTTGCATGGTTTGGGCTGTATGCTTATGCAAGAAGGCAAGGTGATAGCATATGCCTCTAGACAGTTAAGGCCGCACGAGAAAAATTACCCGATGCATGATTTAGAGTTAGCTGCCATTGTGTTTGCATGAAAGATATGGAGACATCATTTGTATGGTGAGAAATGTCGGATATTCACCGATCATAAAAGCCTAATGTACTTGATGACTCAAAAGGAATTGAATTTGAGGCAACGAAGATGGTTAGAGTTGATAAAGGATTATGAGCTAGTCATTGATTAACACCCGGGAAAGGCAAATGTAGTTGCTGATGCTTTGAGTAGGAAATCCTTGTTTTCATTGAGGGCTATGAATACACGGGTGACTTTGCCAGATGATGGTTCTATTCTAGCTGAGTTAAGGGCTAGACCGATGTTCCTTCAAGAGAATTATGAGGCTCAAAAAGATGACAGTGACTTGAAAGCCAAAAGAGTTTAGTGCGAGTCTGGTGTTAAGTCTGACTTTCTAATTAATCCTGATGGATGTTTAATGTTCAGAGATAGAGTCCATGTACCTGGGAATGATGAGCTTATTCGAGATATTTTACACGAGGCACAAAGTGGATGCTTATTAGTACATCCGGGCAGCACGGAAATGTATAAAGATTTGAATAAATGGTATTGGTGGCCAAGTATGAAGAAAGATATTTCTGAGTATGTATCAAGATGCTTGATTTGTCAGCAAGTAAAGGCCGAACACCAAGTACCTTCAGGTCTGCTTCAACCTATTATGGTTCCCGAGTGGAAATGGGACCGAGTTACTATGAACTTTGTAACGGGTCTACCATTGACACCGAGCAAGAAAGATGCCGTATGGGTTGTGGTAGATATACTTACGAAGTCGGCCTATTTTATACCTGCACGTGTAGATTATTAGCTTGATAAGTTAGCAGACTTGTATGTTTCTAAGATTGTAAGACTACATGGAGTGCCTTTATCGATTATGCCGCATAAAGATTCGAGATTTACATCCCGATTTTGGAAAAGAGTTACAAGTTGCTTTGGGCACAAAGTTGAGTTCCAGTACGGCTTTTCACCCCCAAACTGACGGACAGTCGAAAAGATTAATACAGATACTTGAGGATATGATCTGGTGTTGCGTTCTTGAGTTTCAGGACAGCTGAGAGAAGTACCTACCGTTGGTAGAGTTTGCATACAATAATAGTTTTCACTCGAGTTTAAGAATGGCGCCTTACGAGGCTTTGTATGGGCGTAAGTGCTGAACGCCTTTACATTGGACTGAACTCAAAGAAAATTAAATTCACGGGGTTGATCTGGTTAAAGAAACCAAAGAGAAAATAAGGGTGATTCGAGATTGTTTAAAAGCTGCTCGATAGACAAAAATCCTACTCGGATTTAAAAAAAAAGGAGATTGAATTTCAAGTCGGTGATAAAGTATTCTTGAAAGTGTCACCATGGAAGAAAGTTCTCAGATTCGGCCGGAAAGGAAAATTGAGTCCGCATTTTCTCAGACCATATGAGATTACTGAGAGGATAGGGTCAATAGCCTATCAATTGGCTTTACCGTCTGAATTGGAAAAGATTCATGATTTGTTTCATGTGTCTATGTTACGTTGTTACCAATTAGATCCTTCGCATGTGATTACACCTACAGAGGTTGAAATTGAACCCGACATGACATATGGCGAAGAACCGGTAAAGATTTTAGCGTGGGAAGTCAAACAGTTAAGGAATAAAAGTATAGCTCTTGTGAAAGTATTATGGCAAATACATGGGGTAGAAGAGGTTACATGGGAGCCCGAGGAGGCTATGAGGAACCAGTGCCCAAACCTTTTTGCTGGTAAGATTTTTGGGGACGAAAATCCCTAAGGGGGAGAATTGTAATAGCCTGATTTAGGGCCTAGTCGGAATAGTGGTGCAAGACCACAAATCTGAAGTAGAAATATGTGTTTTATGATATTTACGAGACTCATGATGTGTTTGCATGGTTGTGTGAAAATTTCATAAGGAAATTTTATTTATTAGTGACTAATTTGTCCATTAGGACTAAATTGCAAAGATTAGAAAATATGAGATTCTAGAATATTTAAGTATGAAATAGAATTATAAAAATTACTAGAGGTCCTTATTTAGTAATTAGACTATTATATCTTAAGATGGACAAAAATAGACATGGGAAGAAAAAATATCAAGAAAGGGGCTTTAAGGGCAAATTGGTCATTTGGTTAGTTAATCAATTAAATGGGAAAATAAGTCAAAAATGGTGTCCATCTTCTCCAAGCTTGGCTGAAAATCACAAGAGCACCATGGTTTCTTCAACTTCCAAGCTTGATAGTAAGTGCATCCTAGCCCCGTTTTTAATGTTCTTCGTATTTCTGAGATCCTCGAAGCTCGATTTAGTTATTTCTAGCTATATTTTGAGCTAGGATTTATGTTAAAAAATTTACCCATGTATGACATGCATGTAATTTGATGTTTTATGGAAGAATATGAAAGTTTGATGTATGATAAACATCTTTTTCTAAGTGATTTTCATTTCATAAAAGGACCAAATTATAAAAGTTATAGAAATGGTCATACATGAGTGAAATAGTGGGAATTAAAGGTTGTTATAGTTACGAAAATGATTCGGCTACGCTTGAAATACAATAAAGTTGAATAAAAATCATTTTACGAGCCTAGGGGCAAAAGTGTAAATATGTGAAAGTTTAGGGACAAAATCATAATTTTTCCAAAGTATGATTTATGAGCCAATTTAGTCAATGTCAATATTAAACAAGTGAAATTGTTATTATAGATAAAGAAACATGAAGCTCAGACCGAAACTGAGGCAAGAACAAAGTATCAGACTAAATCGAACATTTACACGCATTCTGAGTACCTAATTCGAACACGGCATGCTGCACGGGCGTGTCCAAGGGTCACACGGGTGTGTTAGCCCTGCACCTTAGAAAATTTTTATAATTTCGTGAAAAATTCTTAGAGGTTTTGATTAAGTCCCGACTTGTTTCTAATTCTTGTATTGGGCCTCGAGGGTCCATTTAAGGGATGTTATGAATAATCTTGGTTAATGAATAGTAACTTGCATGAATTATCTGTAAATATTTTTTAATGTTTCGATAATGCTTCGTAATCTTGTTTTGGTGACGGACACATGTTAGGGGTGTTACATTTAGAGGTATCAGAGCTACGGTTTAGCCGATTCTCAGAATTAACGTAGCAAACACGAGTTTAGCTATACATGCCATTATATAAATTGTGATAGTGTGATGACTCCTGATCATTTGTGTTTTTCATATAGTAATGTCATCTAACCGAGTTAGAGTTGAATCCGAAGAAGCTGAGAGCAATGCTTCAGCTTCAGTTCAAAGAGCTGCGTCTGTATCTAGTAGTGAAAGGCCCGTGTTTGAGGGCCGAGGTGAGGAGGAAAAACAAGCCTTCTTCCAATTGATGAATGAGTGGTTTACTGAGTACTTAAGAACAAACCTCACTGTACAACGACCTCCCCCACCTGCTCCTCATCCGATTCCTGAGGTACCACAGGATGCTGAACCTGCTGAACCCGCTAGAATTGGTAAGCTTCCATAGATAAAATTTGCAAGCATGGAACGGAAGAATTTAGAGCTACCACAGATGATAATCCGGAAAGGGCTAAATTTTGGTTGGAAAATACTATCTGGGTTTTTGATGAATTATCCTGTACACCTGCCAAATGTTTGAAATGTGCAGTGTCTTTACTAAAAGATACAACTTACCATTGGTGGAATGCCATAACTTCAGTTGCACTGAGAGAGACCGTTACATGGGAATTCTTCCAAGCTAAATTTAGGAAGAAATATGTTAGTCAGAGATTCATGGATCAGAAGAAGAAAGAATTTTTAGAACTCAAGTAGGGAAACATGATTGGATCCGAATATGAACAGGAACTTGTCCAGTTGAGCAAATATGCCATAAAATGGGTTCTAACTGAGGCTAAGATGTGTAAACACTTTGAAGAGGGTTTAAATGAAGATATCAAGTTGTTTATTGGAATTCTTGAAATAAGGGAATTTTCGATGTTAGCCGATCGAGCACACAAAGATGAGGAATTGAGTAAAGAAAGGAAACAAGCTGAAAGAAAGGCTCGGGTTTCTGGAAAAAGAACTATGAGTAAGTCACAATCACTTGCTTCTAAGAAATTAAAGAAGTATTATGATCGTGTGACTGCCTCTACGGGATATTCTAGAAGAGAGTAGGGCTCTCAACGTTCTAACCTGTGGTCTTCATCTCCATCTGTGACCAGTGTGGGTAGTGTTGGTAATCCCAAACTGAAATGTAAACATTGTAACAAATTTCATCATGGGGAATGTCAGTCTAGAAGTGGAGCTTGTTTTGGATGTGGTTAACTTGACCATTTTCTCAGGGATTGTCCCGAAAGAATTGAAAAAGAGATAGAACCAGCTCTAAAGCCTAGTAATGTTGCCATGAGAGGTAGACCACCCCATCATCCTGGCAATGTTGGTGGTAGTCAAGGTACTACCAATGATACAATAGTTAGATATGAGACATGAGTACCTGCAAGAACATATGCTATTGTGCCAAAGAAGATGCCACTGCACCAGACATCATTACTGGTACATTTTCTCTACTTGATACTGATATTACTGCTTTGATTAATCCTAGTTCCACACATTCATACATATGCAAGAACTTAGTGACTATTAAAAATTTACTATTAAATTCATTGATTTGTGGTTAAAGTTTCAGACCCTCTGGGCCAGTGTGTTATTGTTATGGTGGATAAAGTTTGTCAAAACTGTCCTTTGATGGTAAAAGGTTATTGCTTTTCGATTGACTTGATGTTATTGCCATTTGAAGAATTTGATGTGATTTTGGGAATGGATTGGTTGACCCGATATGATGCAATGATGAATTGTAAATAGAAATATATTGTATTGAAATGCTAAAATGGTGAATTACTTCATGTTGAATCTGATAAACTGGATGGATTACCTAATGTGATTTCAGCAATATCAGCACAGAAATATGTCAGAAAAGATTATGAAGCTTATCTCACATATGTGTTGGATGCTAAAGTGTCTGAGTCAAAGATTCAGTCAATTTTAGTTGTATGTGAATTTGCTAATGTATTCCTAGAAGAATTACCTGGTTTACCATTGGATAGAGAAGTAGAATTCTCTATAATCTTGTTTCGGGTACAACACCTATATCTATAGTACCTTACAGGATGGCTCCTACTGAATTGAAAGAGCTGAAAGCACAGTTGCAACAATTGATTGACAAGGGTTTTCCTAGCCCTAGCTTCTCTCATTGGGGTGAACCGGTTTTATTTGTAAAGAAGAAGGATGGGTTGTTGAGGATGTGCCTTGATTACAGATAATAAGTTTACAATAAAGAAAAAGTATCCATTGCCTCATATTGATGATTTATTTGACCAATTAAAATGTGCCACTGTATTTTTGAAGATCGATATTGTAACACCCCTTACCCGTATCTGAAGTTGGAATTGGGTACGAGGCATTACCATACTTAACTTGCTCAAACATACAACATTGAGCCATAAAATCTCATTTCAACTTAAAACTTCTCAGTCGAGATCATAACATCCCTATTATAAGTCCACGAAACCCTAAACATACATACAGAATGGTTCGGGACTAAACTAGGCACTTTAGAAAACTTTGGAAAATTTCACTCAAAATAGGGCCACACGCCCGTGCGGAGAGGGACACACCTGTGTGGGCAGATCGTGTGGTCACACACGCCCATATCCCTAGCCCGTGTGATATTATTTCTCAACTTGAACCTACAGGGGTTTTCACACGGCCTGACACACGCCCGTGTCCATGGCCTATGTCCCTCACACGGCCATGACACGCCCGTGTCTTCTCCCAATGTGTAAAAACCTTGACATTCTATTTCTGACGTCATCATCCCAATAAGGTCACGCGGCCAAGGCACACGCCCGTTTCCTTAGACTGTGTGGCGAATTAAATTCCTAAATTTAAGTGTAGACTTCACACGGCCTGAGCACACGCCCATACTTTATAGCCGTGTCTTCCACACGGTCGTGCCTCAACCCGTGTGGTTACTATTGGGCATTCTGACTAGCCAACTTAGGATGCAGGGGGGCACACGGCCACATCACATGCCCATGGAGCAGACCGTGTGGCACACACGGCCTAGACACATGCCCGTATGTATACCCATGTGGACAATTATAAGGCTATCTACCAAGCCAATTGCCACTCTAAAAAGCAACCACACTAATACCATTTCAATACAACATACAACATGACAATAAAGAACCTTTAGTATCTAAAATCAAAACATCCACACCTTATTAACAACCTACTTCATTCATAACTCATTCAATTGTACAACTTGTACTTCATGAATTTCATCATCATTGATTATATAAAAACTTAACAAATACTGGCCAATTCCAAGGGCCATTTACAAAATGAATGAGTAGCATTAATAGCCAGCACATTGGCTAACAAATATGACATATCACAAAATAACCAAGTTCCTATACATGCCATACCCAAAATTAATAAACTTTACTATACCAAAATAATAGTTGATAGTGTGAATTGAACTCTAACTTCCTTCAATCCCTGAGCTAGCTTGGCGATACTACAAGGAATAGGGAAAAGAGAGGGGTAAGTATAAAGCTTAGTAAGTTTGCATGAAATAAATAGCAACATAAATATTCATGATAACATCCATTCATCACACTAAATAATACACAAGTTCTCAAGCACACCAACATAACTTACTCATGCTTATTCTTACCAAATTACATATCACATTTTGCATTCATTTCTCGTATATTATTCATGGGCACCTGTATCACTTCATCACATAACTTTAGCACTTTTATTCTCTTGAATATAAACTTAACTCTTTGCTATCTTTAACATAAACTTAGTTCCTTACCCTTTGAACTACTTGGAATATCGAAAGATACTCAATCTCATCATACATGTAACACGATGCCAATGCCATATCCCAGTTATGGCCTTACATGGGATCACATCCCGGTGCTGATGCCATATCCCAAATATGGTCTTACACGGGATCTCATATCTTGATGTCGATGCTATATCCCAGATATGGTCTTATTGTAACAGCCCGATTTAGGGGCTAGTCAGAACAGTGGTTTCAGAACCACTAATTCGAGGTCGAAAAAATATTTTTATGTTATTTTATGAGTTATATCATGATTATATAGGTGAATGGAAATTTTGGTGTTTCAATTTTAGCAATTGCATATTTAATTGCGAAAAAGGACTAAATCACATAAAGTGAGAAAGTTCCATTTTACAAGCTAAAGGTTTCTAAAAGCCATAGGACATTAATTGGAGGTCCTTAAATTACAATTATACCCCTAGAAAGTGGGTGGCCAGCCATAGGGGACAAACAATGTAAAATTGGTCAAAGTTGTTGAAATTAGGTGAACTAAATTGATGTTTTAGAATAAAATAAAGAAAGAAAAGATATCATCTTTTCTTCTCTTCTTCTCCACTGAAAATTAGCAGAAAATAGGGGGTTTGAAAGCTCAAAAATATCAGCAAGCTTTTCTCCTTGCAAGTAAGTGTTTTGATGATTATTTCTTGATAATATTTGTACTTTTGGAACCCCTAAAGCTTAAACTAGCTAAAGAGGTGACTATTTTGCAAAATGGTTGAAGTTTAGAGTTTTGCCATGTGAGAATTTATGTTGATTACTACATTTTTATGGAAAAAAATGAGTCTTAGTTGTTAAATAAACAACTTTTGTGAAAGGTGTTACCATGAAAACACCTAAAAGGACCTTTTTGTAAAGGTTATAGAATAGGTGTTAAATGTGTGAAATAATGAGTATTGAGGGTTACCGTAAGAGTAATAAATTTTAACTAGGCTTGTAAAAGGAGGAAATTTGATTAGAATTGGTTTACGAGCATAGGGGTACGAGCATAGGGGTAAAATAGTCATTTTGTGAAAGTCTAAAGGCAAAATGGTAATTTTTCCAAAGTATGATGACTGAAATGTGGTGATTAATGTGGTAATTAGATGAGCTAATTTGTTCTCATAGATCAAGAAGAACGAGGAATTAACCTTGATCGAGGAAAAGGTAAGGTATCAGACTAGATCAGCAATTTGGCCTATTTTGAAATCGAGGTAAGTTTGTGTGTAATAAATTCAACGTCATGTTATTGAATTTTAAAATGTTGATATTATTTAATCTGTATATCACTTCCATGAAAGTGAGCAATGACGTTGAATGAGAAAATGATAAAAATTCACGATGTTGAAGTCCCAGTTGGACTTTAAGATGTGAAAGGATATCATCATCGAGAAGTGAGATTGGTAAGGTCTTGTATAAGACCATGTATGGGACGTGGCCTCGACACTGAGTTGAGATCCCGTATAAGACCATATCTGGGATATGGCATCGGCATTGAATATGAAAGTCGTATAAGACCATATCTAGAATATGGCATCGACATATCTAGGATATGGCATTGGCATCAAGATGTGACCTCATGCAAGACCATATTGGGGATATGGAATTGGCATTGTGTTTATGTGTATAATGATGATTGTGTATCCTCGGATATTCTAAGTGATTCAATGAGATAAGTAGTTAAGCTTATGTTAGAAATGATATTAATGTCAAAACTATGTGATGAAGTGATACAGGTACACGTAAGTAATTCAAGAGAAATGTTTACAATATGTAACATGACATGTATTTGGTAAGAGTAAGCATGAGTAATTCATGGCAATGTGTTTAAGACTTTGTGTTTTTACTCAATGCAATGGATGGATGACATTATGAGCCTTATAGTTGCTATTTATTTCTCGCAAACTTACTAAGCTTTATGCTTACCCCTCTTATTTCCCTTTTCCTTGTAGTATTGCCAAGCTAGCTCAGGAATTCGTGGAACGTCGGAGATCAGAATCACACTATCGATATTCTCTTTGGTATAGAAAAGTTAGATTTATTTTGAGTACGGCATGTATAGGACTTGGTCACTTTGTTATGTCATATTTGTTAGCCAAAGTGTTGGCTATTAATGTTGTGAAATTCATTTTGTAAGTGTTCATTGGAAATAGGCCAATACTTGACATGTTTATATTTTCAATTATGAAGAAACGAATGAAATGATTGTGTAACAGCCCGATTTAGGGCCTAGTCGGGATAGTGGTGTGAGGCCACGAAATCGAGGTGAAATTATGAGTTTTTCCAGGTTTATGCCATGTTTGCATGCTAGTATGAAACTTTTGTAAAGCAATTTTATTAAGTTGAGGTCAATTGGTCCAAAAAGGACTAAATTGAAAAAGTTACAATGTATGAGTTTCTAGAAGCTTTTTGCATGAAATAGCTTTAGAATAATAATTATGAGCCCTTAAATAGAAAATTGCCCAAAAATAAAATTTTGGACAAAATTGGCCTTAAGATGGTTAAATAGAAATTTTTAAGAGGAAGGGCATTTTGGTCATTTGGCCTAATTAGTGTTTTAAGTGGGAAAAAGATGAGAAAAATCCACTCATTTTCTTCCTTGAGCTGCCGAAAATTTGGAGACACCATAGCTAGGGATTCTTCATTTTTTTTTTCAAGCTCATAGTAAGTTCATCTTAGCCCCGTTTTAAATGTTCTTCGTATTTTTGAACTTCCCGTATTATGGATGAGCTAATTTTAGCTATAAAATGAGCCAAGATGCATGTTCAAAAAATCTACCCTTGAATGACATGCTTGTTAAATGATGTTTTATCGAAGTTTAAGAGAGTTTGATGTTAGATAAACATATTTTCCTTAATGAATTTCATGAAAAAAAAGGTAGTAGGGACCATTTTGTAACAATTATAAAATTGGTCATACCTACTAGGAATAGTGAGAATTGATGATTGTTGTAGAAGAGCAAATGATTCAGTTGAGCATGAAGTTTAAGAAAGTTGCTTGAAAATCATTTTACAAGAATTGGGGCAAAGGTGCAAATATTAGAAAGTATAGGGGCAAAATAGTAATTTTGCCAAAGTATGAGTTATGAGTTAGTTTAGTCAATATGGTTTTTAAATGATCTATTAATGATTATAGATCAAGAAAAATGAAGCCCGGATCGAAATCGAGGCAAGAACAAAGTCGAGGACTAAATTGCACATCTACATACATTTTGTATATTGAGGTAAGTTTGTATGATTTTTAAGCTTTATGATTATTATCATTAAATTGCTTAATATGATGTACAATAATTGTATGAAATGATCATGTTATGTTCAATCAAGAAATCATGATGATAAGTATAAGCAAGTCCCGATTGAAGGTGAATTTCCTAGGATACTCGATCTACCACACAAGATATCATGTAAGTCCAAGGCAAGCTTGGCATTGATCAAGTTATCATGTAAGTCCAAGAAAAGCTTGGCATTGATCAAGATATCATGTAAGTCCAAGGCAAGCTTGGCATTGATCAAGTTAGCAAGCAAGTTATCATGTAAGTCCAAGGCAAGCTTGGCATTGATCAAGATATCACGTGAGTCCAAGGCAAGCTTGGCATTTATCAAGTTAGCAAGCAAGTTATCATGTAAGTCCAAGGCAAGCTAGGCATTGAGTATGTTATCAAGAGCAAGACTTCATGTAAGCCCATGTCAAGACATGGCCTTGAATCCAAGATGAGATAATCCATATAAGACCATGTCTAGGATATGGCTTTGGCATCATATTATGTGGAAAGAGATTTAGTATCCTCTGTTATTCACAGAAATTCATCGAGCAAATGAGTAAGCTAAAATAAGATAGCAAGAAAGCTAAGAAAGTAAAGTTAGTATCAAGATGAAGTTAGATGAAGTTGAGCATTATTCATGTTGTGAATGAGAAAGTAGATATCATGATTATTGTTATTATAGTATACTGATCAATGTGATCAAGTGATACAGGTATCATGGTTACCTTACAAGTATGATAATAGTAAGTGTCATGAGACATGTTAGAATCTATATAAGTAAGTAAGATCTTTAGCTGAAATTCATGATACCATTGTTTATGTGAAATGGTTTATATTAAGCAATGATGATTGCTAAGAGTTGTTACATGCAAACTTACTAAGTTGTATGCTTACATTATGATTCTTCCTTTCTATGCAGTCCCGCCAAGCTAACTCGTGGATCATTAAAGTCGGAGCTCGCAACACAGTATCAACTCTTATTTTGGTATAGCCAAGTTACTTTACTAAGTATGGCATGTATAGGAAACATTCATTTTGTGGACATGTTTTAAGAAGGGCCTTTGTAAAGGCTATCAAGTTTATTATTCTTTTGTATATGGCTAAGTAATTGGCCAAATTTGACTAAGCATGTATGTTTGTTAAGATCAATGAGGCATGTAGTATTATTCTTAAAATTGGGTTGTTATTGCATCGTTGAATTGTGTATGTTTATGATCTTCATTTCAGGGTGGTCAAAGGCTTAGTAAATAACCTGTAAGTACCCACACGGTTGGACACACGGGTGTGTGTCAAGACCGTGTTAACCCTGCACCCTAGTATTATTGACCATAATAGGCCACGGGCAAATTCCACGGTCGTGTGTGTATGTCGTGTAAGACACACGGTTTGGACATTGGCGTGTGCCCAGACCGTGTTAAGTTAGTCAGTATGTCAATGATTAGCACATGGTCTAAGCC
This sequence comes from Gossypium rotundifolium, assembly GCA_025506655.1. Taxonomy (NCBI): domain Eukaryota; kingdom Viridiplantae; phylum Streptophyta; class Magnoliopsida; order Malvales; family Malvaceae; genus Gossypium; species Gossypium rotundifolium. The sequence continues at coordinate 86,992,599 of CP106729.1, forward strand.
CACGGGCGTGTCTAAGCCGTGTGGAAATAGTCAGTAGCCCTACACGGTTTGAGGGCATGGGCGTGCTTAAGGGTACTCGGGCATGTTCCAAGTCACACAGGCGTGTGAATCCTGCTTGAAAAATGAGTTATTTGATTTTAATCCCGAAAGTTTTTGGACATGAGATTAAGGCCTCGTAGGCTCTTGTTATAAGTGTTGACTAAGAAAGTGAAGTTTTTAAGTTGGAAGGAAATTTTATAGCCTGAAAGTACATGGTTTAGTGAGTTTAAGCATAGTAATATCTTGTATCCAGACCCAGTGTCAGTCTTGGATGCGAGGTGTTACATTTAATTGTATCAGAGCTACACTTTAGTTGGTACTAGGGCTAACGTAGCACGAGCATGAGTCCAACTATACATGCCATACGTAAGAGTGTTTTTATAATGATAGTGTGACGACTCCTGACGACTTAAATTATGTTTATATATATAGTAAATAGATCCCGAAGGAGCTGAGGCGGATGATATAGAAAGTAATACACCAGCTCCCGCAGAAGGGACGGTGCCGTATGAGAATGAGAATAGACCCACTACGGTGAGTCAAGAAGGAGGAAGAGAAGAGGCTAGAGAAGCCTTCCTTCATATTATGGATGCCTGGTACATGGAGTTCGTTCGAGCGAACCCGAATGCACAACCCCCTCCACCTCGACCTATTCCACAACCTACTCCAGTAGCCCCCAAGTAGTAGAGGTGGTAAGAGGAGGTAAACCTCCAATAGATAGGATCAGGAAGCATAGGGCAGAAGAATTCCTAGCTAGAAAAGATGATGATCTAGAAAGAGCTGAGTTCTGGTTAGAAAATACTATCAGAGTATTTAACGAACTGTCCTGCACTCCTGATGAATGCATGAAGTGTGTAGTCTCTCTCTTAAGAGATTCGCGCTACTAATGGTGGAACACCCTTGTGTCGGTGGTACCAAGGGAAAGGATCTCATGGGAATTCTTCCAAGAATTGTTTAAGAAAAAGTATATCAGCCAGAGGTTTGTAGACTAGAAGAGGAAAGAATTTCTAGAGCTGAAGCAAGGCAAGATGTCAGTAACCGATTATGAGTAAGAATTTGTATGACTCAGCAAGTACGCTCACGAATATGTGTCCACTGAGGCCATTATGGGTAAAAGGTTTGAAGATGGTTTAAACGAGGACATTAAGTTGGTTATTGCTGTCCTCGAATTAAAAGAATTCATTGTGCTAGTGGAAAGCGCTTGCAAAGCTGAAGAACTAATAAAAGAGAAGAAGAAATTTGAAATGGAGTCTCGCGATTCTGGAAAGAGACAGTGGAACAAGTCGTTCTAATCTTCATCCAAGAAGTCAAGAGATTTTCCAGCTCGATCAGCTACTTCCACTAGGTTTTCAAGGAAAGACAAGAGTAAGCAGTATTCGGGAAATAAAGCACAGACCACTTCAGTTGCAAGTGTTGGAAATGTTGGATTTGATAGACCTGAATGTCCACAATGTGGCAGACGCCATTTGGGAGAATGCCGAGCACATGAAAATGCATGTTTTAGATGTGGTTCCCAAGACCATTTCATAAAGGATTGTCTAGATATGACTAAAGAAGAGAGAACTCAAAACCCGAGATCTGGGAGTATGGTCAGAGGGAGACCGCAGAGGAACCCGAGAAGTGGGGCAAGTAGAAGAGGTAACCCCAGAGAGCAGGCTGCGGGACCCGAGGGTAGAGCGCCTGCAAGGACTTATGTCATTCGTACTCGCGAAGAGGTATCTTCCTCTAGTGTTATTACGGGTACCTTTTCTCTTTACAATACTAAAGTTATTGCTTTAATAGACCCAAATCCACACACTCTTACATTTGCATGAAATTAGTACTCGGTTTGGGTGTGCCTATAAATACCACAGAATTTGTGATTAAGGTGTCTAATCCTTTAGGCAAGAGTATGTTAGTTGATAAAGTTTGTAAAGATTGTCCATTAATGATTAGAGGTCATTGCTTTAAAGCAAATCTTATATTGTTACCTTTTGATGAATTTGACCTCATTCTTGGTATGGATTGGTTAACTACTCATAATGTAATTGTAAATTGTGGGAAGAAATACATTGAGATGAGATGTGAGAATGGGAATACTCTTTATGTAGAATCAGATGAGCAAGGTAGATCGTCGGTAATAATTTCTCATATGATGGCGCAGAGATATATAAGAAAAAGGTATGAGGCATTTTTGGCCTTTGTATTGAATGATAAAGAGATAGAGTTAAAGATTGAATCAGTGCCGATAGTATGTGAGTATGTGGATGTTTTTCCTAAGGATTACCAGGATTACCACCAGTTAGAGAAGTTGAGTTCGGCATTGAGCTAGCTCCCGGTACGGTACCAACTCCTTATAGAATGGCTCCAACAGAGTTGAAAGAGTTGAAGTTACAGTTGCAAGAGTTGACAGATAAAGGCTTTGTAAGATCAAGTTGTTCACCATGGGGCGCTCCGGTTTTGTTTGTGAAAAAGAAAGTTGGCATCATGTGATCATGCATTGATTACCATCAACTTAATAAAGTGATAGTAAAGAACAAGTACCCATTGCCTAGGATCAATGATTTGTTTGATCAATTGAGAGAAGCGGCTGTATTATCCAACATAGACTTGAGATCAGGGTACTACCAGTTGAGAGTGAAGGATTCAGATGTATCCAAGATTGCCTTTCGAACAAGATATGGGTATTATGAATTTTTAGTCATGCCCTTTGGGCTGACCAATGCTCCTACGGTATTCATGGACTTAATGAACCGCATTTTCAGACTATACCTTGATAAGTTTGTAGTTGTTTTCATTGATAACATACTGATTTATTCTCGAAACGAGAATGAACATGCTGATCATCTACAGATAGTTTTACAGACTCTTCGAGAAAATCAGTTGTATGCCAAATTCTGTAAAAGTGAATTTTGGCTCATGGAAGTGGGATTCCTAGGACATATTGTCTCGAGAGATGGAGTCTGAGTAGATCCAAGTAAGATCTCAGCTATAATAGATTGGAAACCACCAAGAATGTTAACCCGAGACTTTAGGTCAAGGAGAAGAGGCTCGAGAAGCCTTTCTTTATATGATGAGTAACTGGTATACTGAGTATATTCGAGCAAATCCTAATGCTCAACCCCCTCCACCCCCACCTATTCCTCAGCCCACTCCTGTAGCTCCCCAAGTGGTAGAGGTAGTAAGAAGAGAGAGGTTTCTGGTTGATAAGATCTAGAAGTAAAGAGCTAAGGAATTTTGAGCTAGTAAAGATGATGATCCGGAGAGGGTGAAATTCTGGCTTGAGAATACCATCAGGGTATTCGATGAGTTGTCATGCACACTTGAAGAGTATATGAAGTGTGTGGTATCTCTCTTGAGGAATTCATCCTATCAGTGGTGGAACACCCTAGTGTCGGTGGTACCAAGGGAGAGAGTTAGCTGGGAATTCTTCCAAGTGAAGTTCCAGAAGAAGTACATTAGTCAAAGGTTCATAAACAAGAAAAGAAAAGAGTTCTTGGAGCTAAAGTAAGGTTGAACGATGTTAGTTCGTAAGGCTTAGTAAATATGCCCGTGAATGTGTGTCCACATAGGCTATTATGTGTAAAAGGTTTGAGGACGGGTTAAATGAAGATGCCCATTTGTTTGCTGGTATCCTAGAACTAAAAGAGTTTGTAGTGCTGGTAGATAGAGCCTATAAGGCCGAGGAACTAGTCAAAGAGAAAAGGAAGGCTAAAATCGAGTCTCATGACTCGAAAAAGAGGCAGTTGGGCAAGTCATTCCAATTCTCATCCAAGAAGTCAAGAGATTTCGCTACTCGATCAGCCACTTCAGCTGGATTTTCAAGAAGAAGTAAGGGTAGATAGTACTCGGGGTATAAAGCTCAGACCACTTTAGTTGCTAGTGTTGGCAACACTTGACCGAGTAGACCAAAATGCCTACAGTGTGGCAAACATCATTCTAGGGAGTGTCGAGCAAAGGAGAAATCTTGTTTCAAGTGTGGATCCCTAAACTATTTTATCAGAGATTGCCCAGAGGCGGGTGAGAGAGAAACCTCAGAATGCAAGAACAAGAAGTACTGTTAGAGGAAGGCCACAGAGAAATCGAAATGAAATGAGTAGTAAGAATCCATCTAGAGAGTAGACTACAAATGTTGAAGGTAGAGCACCGGCGAGAACATATACCATTCGCGCTCGCGAAAAGGTGTCCTCCCCCGACGTGATCACAGGTACATTTTCTCTCTATGATACTCATATTATAGCTTTAATTGATCCGGGATCTACCCACTCATATATTTGCATGAAATTAGTCTCTAGCATGAGCATGCCTATAGAATCTACTAAATTTGTGGGTATCAAATCCCCTAGGCAAATGTGTATTGGTCGATAGAGTATGCAAAGGTTGCCCTTTGATGATTAAGGGTCATTATTTTCCAGCTAATCTCATGTTATTGCCGTTTGATGAATTTGATGTCATCCTTGGGATGGATTGGTTAACTACTCATGATGTGATAGTGAACTGAGGAAGGAAGTTTATTGAGCTAAAGTGTGAAAGTGAGGATCTTATTCATGTTGAATCAGATGAGCAAGACATATTGCCAGTAGTGATATCTTCCTTGTTGACTTAAAATATCTAAGAACAGGGTACGAAGCTTACCTTGCCTTTGTAATGAATGCTAGAGAGACTGAGTTAAGAATTGAATCAGTACCCCTACTATGTGAGTATCTAGATGTTTTCCCAGAGGAATTGCTAGGGTTACCTCCAGTTAGAGAGATTGAGTTAGCTCCTAGTACTGCCCCAATTTCTATTGCTCCATACAGAATGGCTCCAACCGAGCTAAAAGAATTGAAGGCACAGTTACAAGAGTTAACGGATAAAGGCTTTGCAAGACCGAGTTATTCTCCATGGGGTGCTTATGTATTATTCGTGAATAAGAAAGATGGTTCCATGAGGTTATGTATAGATTATCGACAACTCAATAAGTTAACTGTGAAGAACAAGTACCTGTTGCCAAGAATCGATGATTTATTTGATCAATTGAAAGGAGCCATGGTGTTTTCCAAAATAAACTTGAGGTCTGGATATTATTAGTTGAGAGTCAAGGATTCGGATGTGCTGAAAATCGCATTTCAGACAAGGTATGGTCACTATGAATTTTTGGTCATGCCTTTCGGTTTAACAAATGCCCCTACAATTTTCATGGATTTGATGAATCGTATCTTTCAGCCATATTTGGATGAATTTGTGGTAGTCTTTATCGATGATATATTGATCTACTCTCGGGATGAGAACGAGCATGCTAAGCATTTCAGAACAGTTCTATAAATTTTGAGAGATAAATAATTGTATGCCAAGTTTAGTAAAAATGAATTTTGGCTTAAGGAAGTTGGATTTTTGGGTCACATTGTCTCGAGAGATGGTAGTCGAGTTGACCCGAGTAAGATCTCAGCAACTGTGGATTGGAACCACCAAGGAATATAATCGAGGTTAGGAGTTGATCATTTCTGTCGAGTCTTAAAAATTTATAAAAAGAATGATCGAACCTGGAAACTAACTAAGATAAAGATGGAGGCAAGCGCACCTATCGAATAGTAGTATAGATAGCGGCAATACCAGATTGTCGAACCCAAAGGAACCAAAAGAACTAATATTAACTCTCTTTCTATTATTTAGCCTATGAATTAAGGGAATTTTTTATCTAATCTAAAATTAACTAATCAACTAAACTAAAGGTGCTAAGACAAAGAAGAAATTTGGGGAAAGACTTGAGGTAAAACCGATTGATTTAGACAATACCTGAGGAAGAATCCACCTAGACTTCACTTGTTATCTAACTCTGAACCAGACGATTTATTCACTTGACTTGATCTGTAAGATTCCCTAATTTATTTTAATACCTCTTTCGAGGCTACTAACGTAGGTTGATTAATTGAAATCTCTTTCTAATTAAAACCCCTAGAATTGCATTAACTCAATTTATGGACTCATATATTAGGTTTGACCCTAATCCAACAGATTTTTGTCACCCTCTCTCTAGGTGCACGAGCAAATCCACTTAACTATGCTAGATCTACTCTTAGACAGGGTCTCTTCCTCCTTTGCCTAAGCACATCACACTTAAATCAATATCCCAAAAAATACCAAAACAAGAATTAAGAACATATAGTTAAGAACAAATCAAGTATTTATCATACAGCTCAAATAACAATAACAATATTTGTCTTAAGTTTTCTTCCCCCTCAAGTATCTGAGGGTTTAGTTTATAATTGTAAAAGAAAACATCTTAGAAGAAAAGATAAAACAAAACATAAGAAAACCCTAAAACCCCCTGAAGAAATTGAAGGAGAGATCCTCAGTCTTGAGTATGATTCCGAATTCTTGAGATGAATCAACTGGTTCCTTCGAGTAAATCCCTGAATTTAACTGCTCTGGCTCGGCTTTTTGGCCTCGCTGAACGCCCCCTAAAGTTTGGCCTCTAGGGTCTTTACATAAGCTTTTGGAATATGTTTCTTTGCCTCTAAGTACCCGCATCCGAATAGAATTTTTCTTATCTACGGTAGAGACACGCCCGTGTAAATCGTGGCTAGGCTGTGTTTGGGTCTATTGATGGGGTATGACCGTGTTTTTCGGGGTCCAAGCTATGGTCGACTCTTCTCATGAGGCAAAGCCGTGTGGCCTTGGGCCCAGGCCTTGTGGATTTCGTACTTTGGCCCATTTTCTCTGTTTTCAGCCCGTTATTCATTCTTTTCATTTTTCGGTGATCTACTGAGTATAAAACATGAAAACAAAGGATTAGGAGCACCTATTTCCATAATTAAAGGGAAAAATCATACAAAAGTATGCTAAATGTGGGATTAAAATATGTTCATATTTCAGTTTATCAAATAACCCCACACTTAAGCTTTTGCTTGTCCTCAAGAAAAATTCTCAACTCACAATTAAAACGAACTTCCTCAATTCATAATATTCATCATTAATGTCTCATCGTAACTCATAGATAATTTATACATGGATAATTCAACTCAAAGAGTCCTGAAGATTCAAACAATCAAAGTCCTGAGTTTATAGCACGAAAACATAGGTGTTTTCCCTTTATCCGAATAATTACCTTTAATTCAAGATCGAAAATGGTTGACATCCTCACTTAAGATTTACTCAAATCACTCTAAGTGTTTAAGGTTCAAAATTAAGCTCTCAAAAGTTGAACATGAAAAGTTATTACCATAGGCTTGCTTGAAAATCAAATCTGCACCACTGTAAAATGTGATGATACACAAATTAAAAGGCCTTTTAAAGGTTGTAACGAGGCTTGGGTTAAAGGTGTGGATAGAGGCTAAATTAGAAGGGTTAGAATCGAGATTGAATTGACAATCACCTAACTAGAAACATGACTAATAACCTGAATAATTACATCAATTGAAAACTTGTAATACTAATAATATGAGCTTCTTCTTCAAGATGTTGAAATTAAACGTATAGGCTCGCTTAATCTCAAAACTAATAGTGAATAAAATTTGAATTTTTTTTAAGAAAAAATCAATATAAGATAAGACTTTAACAAATGAAATAATATAATTAGGAAACTAATCAAAACAAGTCTCGATATAAGGGTAGTCAAAAGGAATGGTGATAACAAATACAAGATAGGTTTCGGGTTAATATTAGTGGGTTGAGTCAATAAAAGGGTTGTCTGGATCAAAGGGGTTCACTAGGGGTCAATTATGAGGGTAGGCTTTTAATGGAGTAAGTGGGTTAAATCCTAACTGCCTTAATCATCTCTGTTGATCAAATCAATAGTGTGGTCTTGACATATATAATTGAAGCAAGTTCTAGAATAACAAATCAATGTTGACACACTCATAATAAAAGTGAGCACGAAAATAATGTATGCTTTAAAAAGCTCAAAATCTCACAAAAAAATTATGGGTATTTGATGTCAACCTCGTAAATTTCAATCTTCAAGGTAACAATTTAGATCTAGGTAGACAACCTAACATAATTTTAATTTTAATTTTTTAAAATAGACTCATCATGCTTGATTCTCTAGTATCTTAAAGTTTAAATCATCATTGTACAATTATCAATGACTTAATCTAAAAATATTAATAAAAATCATGAATTAACAAGAATTTCATTCTAATTAGTGATATGAGAAAATTACTTTAAGATAGAATATCATTCAGGGATTTGAGAATAATGCAAAAAGTTAGGCACCTTTTCTAAATAATTTTCACCCTCCCACACTTAAGATGTACATTGCCCTCAATGTACAAAGATAGATAACAATCATATAACAATAAAATCAAAAGAGAGGGAGAGAGGTGAAACTTCCTGAATTTTTGGATGAGATCCTTTCATTTTTTAGAATTAGGGACCGTGATTTTCTTTCCTCGGGATGACGACATTGTGTTCCTGAAAAAAAATGTATTTATCGATTCAAGTATCATTTTTAGCCATATTGCACAATCTTTAGGAGCTCAATAACATTATGTATAAAATAAATATCAGAATAATGATAAACTCATATTTTGTAAAGTCTTTAATTGCTATTAGTAAACACTGAACAAAATAAATAAAACTAATATTAAGAAATAAGCATGAACTAATTATGAAATAAATTAAGTGATAAATAGTTTAAAATGGGTAAATGTAAAAAGGAGAGGTGATCGGTGGAGTGCTTGGGGAGGAGTGGCACGGTTGGTCGGCGCACGGGTGTTAGAGGGTGCTACGCGGGCGTGTGCTGTAACTGAATAGGGGAACACGGCTATCACGAGCGTGTTGGCTCGGGCATGTACTTGATTTTATGTGTATTATGAAGGGGGAAAGAGGTAAGGGATAGAGGAAATCAAGAGGGGGGTGGGAGGGTTTGCTGGTGGCCAGAATTACTTTTGAGATTTTGGGGGAGAAGTGGCTAGGGTTGGAAAACAAATCTGAGGGGGAAATGTGCGGCCGTGTGCTACCTTAAATAAAGGGTTGGAGACATGGTCTAGGGCCACGCCCGTGTTCCCATTTCTTTAGCCTGTTTTTTCCAAGAATTCAAATTTTAGCGCGTTTGTGATGTCTTCCATGTCCGTGTCATCTAGGCATGCTTTGTTTCTCCCACGCACGTGTCCATACAGTGTCATCCACGGTCTTGAGGCACGAGCATTTCAAATGCCCGTGTTGTTTACTCAGGATCGACCATGGGTTGAAGGCACGAGCGTGTCTCACACCCGTTTCATTTAATCAGTTTTGTCCATGACCACGTCGCACGGTCTTGTCGTTTAGTCGAAGCTCGTGACTTGGGGAAAATTTTTGTCCCGTTTCTACACTGTCTTTGCCATGCCCATGTGACTATTCATGGTATTCACACGGCCACGGCCACACCCGTGTGCAAGACGGTGTGGTAGGGAAACTTGTAGTTTAGGTGTTATAAATATAATAGTAGTAAAGTTAGTGCTCGGGTTGCCTCTCGAGAAGTGCTCGTTTAGAGTCTTAAGCTAGACTTACCCTATTTTTTTTTCTAAATAAAGGTTTACAGAGCCGAAGCTCCTCTCTTATATCCCTAAAATCGTTTCTAGTATAAATTTTCAGTCGCTGACCATTTACCTTTAATGTGCCACGAGTTGGATGGGTTACCTCGATTGTGCCATAGGGAAAAATAGTTTTGATCATGAATGGACCTAACCATCTCGATTTAAGCTTTCCAGGGAATAGTTTTAACCTTGAATTGTACAATAGGACTAAGTCGCCTACTTCGAATAGCTTTGATTACTTTAAATGAGCATCATGACGTCGCTTTGTTGCTTCCTTATATAAACGTGAGTTCTCATAGGCATTAGCTTACCATTCATCTAACTCGTTCAACTGCATCATCCTCTTCTCACCTATGGGTTTAAGATCGTAATTTAGGAATTTTATAGCCCAGAAAGCTTTGTGCTCTAACTCAAATGGTAGATGCCAGCTTTTTCCATAAACGAGTTTGTATGGGGATGTTCCTATTGGAGTTTTAAATGTTGTTCTATATGCCCATAAAGCATCGTCTACTTTTACTGCCAATCTTTCCTATTTGCTTCAACTGTTTTCTCTAAGATGCGCTTAAGTTCTCGATTTGCTACTTCCAATTGTCCGCTAGTTTGAGGATGATAAGGGGTAGCTATCCTATGGTGTACTCCATATTTTTTTAGGACTTTATCAAATTGAGTATTACAAAAGTGAGTACCCCTATCACTAATAATTGCTCTAGGTGTTCCAAATCGAGAGAAGAGTTTCTTCAGACCTTACTACTACTCTAGCATCGTTAGTAGGTAAAGCCTGGGCTTCCACCCATTTTGACACATAATCGACTGCTACTAAAATGTATTTATTTCCAAATGAACTAGGGAATGGACCCATAAAATCAATACCCCATACGTCGAATATTTCACATTATAGTATATATGTTTGAGGCATTTCATCGCGTTTAAAGATATTACCTATTCTCTGGCATTTATCGCATGAAGCAACATACCCGTTGGCATCTTTAAATAAAGTTGGCCAATAAAAACCTGATTCGAGTGTTTTGTGTGCTGTCTTAATCCCGCTGTAATATCCTCCTAAAGTCCTGAATGGCAATGCTCTAGGATTTTGCTCGCTTCTTCTTTTGTAACACACCTTCGAATCACTTGATTTGCACATATGCAGAAAAGACAAGGATCTTCCCAGAAATAGTTTTTCATATCAGCAAAGAATAGCTTCTTTTGATAATGTGTTAACTTTTTTGGTAAGACGTTAGCAACTAAGTAATTTGCAATATCTGCAAACCAAGGTAGCTCAGAGTTGGTTATCGAAAAGGGTTGTTCTTCAGGAAACGAGTCATTTATCTCACTTTCGTCAAGTTCTTTGATATGCGAGTTTTCAAGTCTAGAAAGATGGTCTGCTGCGAGATTTTTAGCTCCTTTCTTATCTTGAATTTCTAAGTCAAATTCCTGTAAGAGTAGAATCCATCTTATAAGTTGAGGTTTTGCATCAAGTTTAGTTAAAAGTTAGCGAAGAGCTGAATGGTTAGTGTAGATGAAAACTTTAGATAGGATCAAATATTGTCTAAATTTATCAAATGCAAAGACTACAACTAGCAATTCTTTTTCTGTGGTTGTGTAATTTTCTTGTGCGGCCGTTAATGTCTTGCTAGCATAGTAAATTGGCTAGAAGTGCTTGTTTCTTCGCTATCCCAAAACTGCACCTACTGTAAAATCACTCGCATCACACATTAGTTCGAAGAGTAAGTTCTAATTAGGAGCAATAATAGTTGGGGCATTTATTAATTTATCTTTGAGGGTATTAAATGCGTCTAAACATTCCTGATCAAAATTGAAAGTACATCTTTTTCTAGCAATTTTGTTAAAGGTTTAGCTATTTTAGAGAAATCTTTAATGAATCTTCTATAAAATCCAGCATGTCCTAAAAAGCTTCTAATACCTTTAATCAACCTTTGCTTTATCTACCTCAATCCCTTTACTAGAAATTTTATGTCCTAACACAATCCCCTCTCGGCACTTTTCCCAATTTAAAACAAGTTTCATTTACTCACATCTTATTAGTACTCATTTTAAATTTTTAAGGAAAAGATGGAAAGAATTACCAAATACCAAAAAGTCGTCCATAAAGACCTCAATAATGTCTTTCACAAGTTCATCAAATATGACTAGCATGCAGCGCTGAAAAGTAGCAGGAGCATTACAAAATCCAGAAGGCATTCTACGATAAGCAAATGTACCGTATGGACATGTAAATGTATTTTTCTCTTTATCCTCAAGGGCTATTGGGATTTGGAAATAGCTGAAAAGCCTGTCCAGGAAATAATAGTACATATGCCTGGATAATCTTTCTAACATCTGATCAATAAAGGCAAAAGGAAATTGATATTTTCTGGTTGCGTCGTTCAACTTCCTATAGTCAATACAGATTCTCCATCCTATGACTGTTCTTGTAGGAATCAACTCATTCTTTTCGTTTGCTACAACAGTCATGCCTCCGTTCTTCGGAACGACCTGTATAGGACATACCCAAGTGCTGTCAGAAATAGGATAAATTATTTCAGCATCTAAAAGTTTAATTACCTCAGCTTTCACAACTTCTTACACATAGGGTTTCAATCGTCTCTGAGGTTGCACGCATGGTTTATACTCCTCTTCATTAGAATTTTCTGGGTACAAAATGATGGGCTTATACCCTTAATGTCAGAAATTTTCCAAGCTATGGCCCTTTTATGTTCCCTTAGTACCTGTAGCAACTCATCTTTTTCTTTGCATTTCAGTTCCGAAGAGATGATCAATGGTAGGGTAGAATTATCCCCGAGGAATGCATATTCTAAGTGTTTTGGTAACTCTTTTAATTCTAATTTGGGTGGCTCATCAATAGAGGGTTTTTGTTTTAGTTTATCATTAATTTTAATGCCCTCTTCTTTTGTTTGTCTAGGGGAAATGTGTCAGGATCTGATTCGTCGATATCATCATCTACCCCCTCACCTTGAGTAAGACACAGTTCCACCGTGTCGTTATGTATGATTTCCTTAAAGAATCATGAATAGAGTGATCAATGGCATCAATAAAATAACAGGAATCATCTTGTTCTCTAGAATATCGTATAGCATCGTAAATTTGAAAAATAATTTCTTCGTCACCTACCCTTAGTGCAAGTTTACAATTACCTACATTAATAATAGCACTAGCAGTGGCTAAAAATGGGCGTCCCAAAATTAAAGGTACCGCAGCATTTTCATCCATGTCAAGCACAACAAAATCAACAGGGAATATAATTTTATCAACTTTTACCAGAATATCTTTGATAATTCCCCTAGGATATTTAATAGATCTGTCAGCTAACTAGATACTCATTCTAGTTGGTTTAGGTTCCCCGAGACCAAGTTTCTTAAACATTTTATAAGGCATTAAATTAAAACTGGCACCTAGATCAGCTAGTGCTTTCTCTATGGTTAAACTATCGATTAAACAGGGAATAGTGAAACTTCCTGGATCTTTTAATTTGGTTGGTAGCTTGTTTTGGAGGATGGCTGAACATTCTTCATTAAGTTCCACTATCGATATCTCTTCAAACTTCTTTTTATTGGTTAGAAGTTCTTTTAGAAATTTAGTGTATGTTGGCATCTGCGAAAAAGCTTCAATAAAAGGTAAGTTGATATGTTACTGTTTAAAGAGTTCAAGAAATTTACTATACTGTGCGTCTAAGCGATCTTTCTTCAACTTTTCTGAATATGGGATTGATGGTTTACATTCTTCGTGTATTGGTGTTACATTCTCAACTTTCTCGTCCTTTGCCTTATCAGTTTCACGTGGTACCTTCTTCTTTGTTTCCACCAACTCTTTCCACTCCTTAGTGTAACTGCCTCACATGATCTTTTTGATTTGTGAAACTTTCTGGTCGCCTATCAGAAACTAATTTACTTAGTTGTCCAATTTGATCCTTCAGCCCTTGGATTGATGCTTGCTGATTAGTCAATATTGTTTCAGTATTTTTGAAACGGGTTTGCTAGTGTCTCTTCAAGGTTTGGCTTCCTTTCCTTTGGGTAGGGTTGTTGTCCTTGATTGTGGTGGTATCTCCAACCTGAATTATAAGCACTACTATAAGGGTTATTTTGAGGTCTAAAATTATCACCCATATAGTGAACTTGCTTGTTTTCAGTACTCGGGTTGTAAGGTGGATAATCTGTATTGTTCATCCATCCTCCATTTGTATTGTATTGCATAACTAAATGTACCTGCAAAGAATCACATAAACCATCAATATTTTTATTAATCATTTTTACCTGATTTGATAGCATGGTGACTGTGTCGTGGTTGAAAATTTCGGCTGTTTTGGTTGGCTTTATCCTTGTAACTTGCCACTGATAGTTGGTCAGTGACATTTCCTCTATAAACTTGTAAGATGCTTCGGGAGTTTTGCTATTCAGGTTTCGCCTACGGCTGAGACAATTAACTACTGGGTTGAGAGGTTCACACCATTGTAAAAAGTTTGGACCTGTAACCATAAGGGTAAACCATGGTGTGGGCACTTTCTCAACAGATCATTATATCTCTCCCATGCATCGTATAATGTTTCTAAATCCATCTGCATAAAAGAAGAGATATCATTCCTTAATTTGGCCATTTTGGCCAGTGGAAAATATTTGAGTAAATATTTTTCAGTCATTTGGTCCTATGTAGTGATTGTTCCTCGTGGAAGAGTATGTAGCCATTGTTTGGCTTTATTTCTCAATGAAAAGGGAAATAACCAAAGATGAATGGCATCATTAGAAATGCCATTTATTTTGAAGGTATCACAGAATTCTAGAAAATTAGCTAAATGAGTATTTGGGTCTTCGTCCTGCAAACCATCAAATTGAACAAACTGTTGAATCATTTGTATAGTGTTAGGTTTTAATTCAAAATTATTAGCGGCTATAGCAGGCCTAACAATACTCGATATAGCTCCTGTTAAATTAGGTTTAGCATAATCATACATAGTTCGAGAAGCATGACAATCGGCCACCTCCTGAGGTAGTAGATTATTCTCAACCATCCTTTCGGTGGTATTAGTTTCGTCCTCTTGCTCTTATTTTATGTAATCTAAGCCTCGACTTACTTCTCTACGATTTCTACTTACGGTTCCTTCAATATCACTGTCGTAACGTAGTGATCCTGTCGGGTTCCTTCTAGTCATAAACTGGAGGTACCTACAAGGAAAAGAGAAAAAGAAAAATAAAATTTTTAGAAAAGTAAAAATAAAATTTAATTGCAAAAAAATAAAATATAATATGGCTAAAGTAATAAAAATTGAGCGTTTTAATATTTCAGTTCCCCGGCAACGGTGCCACAAACTTATTTGTGTCTGTCGAGTCTTAAAAATTTATAAAAAGAATGATCAAACCTGGAAACTAACTAAGACAATGATGGAGGCAAGCGCTCCTATCGAACAGTAGTATAGCTAGCAGCAAGATTGGATTGTCGAACCCAAAGGAACCAATAGTACTAATATTAGCTATCTTTCTATTATTTAGCCTACGAATTAAGTGAATTTTTTATCTAATCTAAAATTAACTAATTAAATAAACTAAAGGTGCTAAGACAAATAAGAAATTTGGGGAAGGACTTGAGGGAAAACCGATTGATTTAGACAATACTTGTGGAAGAATCCTCCTAGACTTCACTTGTTATCTAACTCTGACCCAGACGAATTATTCACTTGACTTGATCCGTAGGATTCCCTAATTTATATTAATACCTCTCTCGAGGATACTAACGTCTAACTCTAGGCTGATTAATTGAAATCTCTTTCTAATTAAAACCCCTAGAATTGCATTAACTCGGTCTATGGACTCCCAATTAAGTTTGACCCTAATCTGGTAGATTTTCGTAACCCTATCTCTAGGCGCACGAGCAACTCTACTTAACTATGCTAGATCTACTCTTAGATAGGGTCTCTTCCTCCTCTGCCTAAGCACATCACACTTGAATTAATATCCCGAAAATACCAAAACAAGAATTAAGAACACATAGTTAAGAACAAATCAAGTATTTATCATACAGCTCAAATAACAATAACAAGATCTTAGGTTTCATCCCCCTCAAGTATCTGAGCGTTTAGTTCATAATTGTAAAAGAAAACATCTCAGAAGAAAAGATAAAACGAAACATAAGAAAACCCTAAAACCCCCTGAAGGAATTGAAGGAGAGATCCTCAGTCTTGAGTATGATTCCGGCTTCTTGAGATGAATCAACTGTCTTTCTTTGAGTAAATCCCTGAATTTAACTGCTTTGGCTCGGCTCTTTGGCCTCGCTGAATGCCCCCTAAAGGTTGGCCTCTAGGGTCTTTATATAGGCTTTTGGAATATGTTTTTTGCCTCTAAGTACCTGTATCTGAATAAAATTCTTCTTATCTACAGTAGAGAAATGCCCATGGCACACGCCCATGTAAATTGTGGCCAGGCCGTGTTCGGGCCTATTGATGAGGCACGACCGTGTTTTTCGGGGTCCAGGCCGTGGTCGACTCTTCTTACAGGACACAACTGTGTGGTCTTGGGCCTAGGCCGTGTGGATTTCATACTTTGGCCCATTTTTTTCTATTTTTGGCCCGTTATTCGTTCTTTTCATCCTCCAGTGCTCTCCTGAGTATAAAACATGAAAACAAAGGATTAGGAGCACCTATTTCCATAATTAAAGGGAAAAATCATCCAAAGTATGCTAAATGTGGGATTAAAATATGTTCATATTTCGGTTTATCAGGAGTTTTCTGGGCCTAGTTGGCTACTATAGACATCTCGTCAAGGGATTTTCCATGATAGCTACTCCGATGACGAGGCCATTGCAAAAAGATGTGAAGTTTGAGGGTGTGCCAATAGAGTTTTGAGAGATTGAAGGCATTGTTGACTGAGGCTCCACTTTTAGTGCAACCTGAGTTGGGAAAGGAATTCATAGCCTACAGCGATGCATCCTTGAACAGGTTAGGATGTGTACTTATGCAAGAGGGCAAGGTGATAGCATATGCCTCTAGACAATTAAAGCCACATAGAAGAATTACCCGACCCACGATTTGGAGTTAGCTGCAATTGTTTTTACATTAAAGATTTGGAGACACCATTTATATGGTGAGAGATGTCGGGTGTTGACTGATCATAAGAGCCTAAAGTATTTGATTACTCAAAAGGAGTTGAATCTAAAGAAGAGAAGATGGTTAGAGCTAATAAAAGATTATGAGCTAGTGAGTGACTACCATCTGGAAAAGGCGAACGTGGTCGTCGATACCTTGAGTAGGAAATCCCTATTTGTGTTGAAAGCCATGAATACACAGATAGCTTTTTTAGATGATGGTTCTATTCTAGTCGAGTTGAGGGCTAGACCTATGTTTCTCCAAGAGATTTGTGAAGCCCAGAATGGTAACAATGATATATAGGCTAAAAGAGTTCAATGTGAGTTAAATGTTGAGTCAGACTTTCGGGTAAGTCTTGGTTGATGTATGATGTTCCGAGATAGGGTCTGTGTACCTAGAGATGATGAGCTTATCTGGAAGATTTTGCATGAAGCACATAGTGGATGTTTGTCAGTACATCCATACAACATGAAGATGTATAATGACTTGAGGAAATGGTACTAGTGGCCGAGTATGAAGAAAGACATTTTCGAGTTTGTGTCAAGATTCCAGATTTGTTAGCAAGTGAAGGCTGAGCATCAAGTACCTTTGGGTTTACTTTAGCCTATTATGGTCCCCGAGTGGAACTGGGACCGTATTACTATAGACTTCGTGACGGGTTTACCGTTGTCACCGAGAAAGAAAGATGCCGTATGGGTTATGGTAGATAGACTTAAAAAGTCAGCCCATTTCATACCAGTACGGATTCATTATTCGCTTGATAAGTTGGCGGATTTGTATGTGACAGAAATAGTAAGACTTCACAGAGTACCGTAAACTGACGGGCAGTCAGAGAGAGTAATACAGATACTTGAGGACATTCTTCAATGTTGTGTTTTGGAATTCCAAGGTAATTGGGAGAAATACTTACAGTTGGTGGAATTCGCCTACAATAACAACTTTCAGTCGATTTTGAAGATGGCGCCATATGAGGCAATGTATGGGCATAAGTGCCGAATGCCCCTGTATTGGACCGAACTAAGAGAGAACCAGATAGATGAGGTCGATTTAGTCAGAGAAATTGTAACACCCCTTACTCGAGACCGTTGCCAGAGTTGAGCACGAGGCATTACCAGACTTAACTTACTAGTTTGGGGCATAAAAATTTTCTTTTAAAATTAATTCGTTCACATACATCCAATATGTTCCTATAAAGGGCCTTCGAGTCCCTAAAACATGCAATTGAAATGGTTTCAGACCAAACCGAAAACATTAAAAATTTTCTGATTTCTTAAACAAATCAAAACAATTTATTTCCCTATTCATAATGAAATTGTCCATTTGCGTCATAGTCATTAAATTGACTATAACACGAGTTACGAAACTCAAAATTTAGATCCATAAATTTTCTATGAAACTAGACTCATATATCTTCTTAATAAAATTTTTCCAGAATTTTTGGTGTGTTCAATTAGTACAGTTTATTAGTTAAAGTCTCCCCTATTACACTGTCCGATGGTTCTGACCCCTCTTCACTAAAAATCACTTATATCATAATATAAAATTATTTTGCTTACATTGTTTTTTTCATATAAAAATAGACTCAATAAGGTTTAATTCTATACCTCATTAACACCAGAATTCCATTTATACTATCCTTAGTGATGTTTCAAAATCACGTCACTGTTGCTGTCCAAAAACTGTTTCATTGCAAAATTTACTCTTTCATAACTTCTTTGTAATAACTATCATTTAGGCATACAAAACAACCAAAACATGTTCTTAATTAGACATTTTAATGGATGATCATTATCAAGTATTTACAAGCCATTCTTTACCCATATCATAAGGACATACACACAATACGGCTAAGTCCTAATACATGCCATAACTTAAAACATTTTGAGTCACAAAATGCCAAGATAATCCATTGATAGTGTGAAACGATTTTCGATGTCCTTGTGATCCTTGAGTCGGCTTGCAATACTATAAAAAGAGAGAAAGGAATTGGAGTAAGCATAAAGCTTAGTAAGTTTCCATGTAAATGAATAACAACATTCTTAATGAATTATCTTATTCTTTTCCTATCAAGATCATTTAAGCCTTTAACTCAATATGCTTAAGCATTGAATTCTTACCTGTACCTTTTTAGCATGAACTTGTCTTAACTTTCCTTTAGTATACTCTTTGAATTTTTTGTTGAACCACTTGGAATACTAAGGATACACGGGTACCTTTCCTTTTGAAACTTACCATTGACATGTCTTGACATGGTCTTACATGTGGTATCCTTGCCTTATGAACTCACCAATGCCATGCCTTGGCATGGTCTTACATGGGATCTTTGCCTTATACTAACTTATCAATGCCATGTCTTGACATGGTCTTACATGATTTCCTTAAACCCTAATGTCATGACATTTGTATCCTACACATTCCTAAGGTTCAACCAGGACTTTCTAAGATTGCTTCTCCATCAATTCATGCTTGAGTCTTTAAATGATAAATTTATAGAATAAATATGTAAATGCTGAAATTTAATAGTATTAAATGTAAAATAATAGAATATTGCATTTATTTACCGTAAACTTACCTCGAAACAAAATACGATCAACTATATTGATTTAGTCCACTATCTTTTTCTTTCCTCGGTCTAACTCTGGATTTCGTTCCTTTTGATCTATAATAGAAAATTTAGCTTATTTAATACTCACATTTATTAAAACAGTCCTTGACTCTAACTTTGGAAAAATTATAATTTTTCCCTAAACTTTTACAGATTTACACATTTGCCCCAAATCTCAAAAATTAAAATTTATCCCTTATTCTTATGTTTTATGACATGCTGGTCATTTTTCCCTTCTATGACAACATCAAATTCTCTCTCTAACATGTACTTATGAACATTAGATATTTTTACCGATTAAGCCGTTTTACTCGTTTTCACTTAAAATCGCTTAGCAAAAGTTTTTTAACATAATTTGAAACCTCATATTATATCATAAAACATAAAAATAAACACATTTCACCTATCAGTATTTTCCAAAATATGAACCCTAGGTTAAATTATTGCTAGAATAAGCTAAATCAAGTTACCGAGACTCAAAAAACGTAAGTAATATTAAAAACGGGGCTCGGATGCACTTACTATGAGCTTGAGAAGTTGAAGAAGCCCTAGCTATGGTGTCCCCATTGAAATTTCGGCCTAATGAAGAAGAAGGACAACATTTTTCCATCTTTTTCCCTTTTAATTCCAAATGATTAAAATGCCTTTCATTAAAAGTTTAGTTATTTTTATCTATGTATGTCCATTTTTGTCCATAGAAAATATAATGGTATAATTACCATTTAAGGAATCCTACTTCAAACACCCATTTCAATCAAGTACTCTATGGATTAGAACCCCTATTTAGCAACTTTTGCAAACAAGTCCTAATAGGCAATTTAAGCATGCAATCAATAAAATTCCTTATCGATACTCTAACACGTGTATTTAATCACTCGATAAATCATAATAATTAATCATAATAAACTTTTCTATCTCAGATTTGTGGTTTCACAACCACTAATCCATTTAGGCCCTATTTTAGGATGTTACATTTCTCCCCTCTTTAGGGATTTTCGTCCCCAAAAATCTTATCTGTGAAGAGATTTGGGTACTATTTTTTGCATAGTCTCTTTAGGCTCCAATGTAGCCTCGTCTACCCCATGCCTATTCCATAATACTTTGACAAGTGCAATACTTTTTTCCTTAATTGCTTAACCTCTCGAGATAGAATTTTTACCGGTTCTTCACCGTAAGTCATATCTGGCTGAATCTCAACCTCTGTCTGCGAAATCACATGTGACAGATCTGAATGATAACGATGTAGCATAGACATATGAAACACATCATGAATCTTCTCTAACTCAGTTGGCAAAGCAAACATATATGCCAATGGCCCAACTCTCTCAATCACCTCAAACGGTCCAATAAAACGTTGACTTAGTTTGACTTTCTTGCCAAATCTGTGAACTTTCTTCCACGGGGATACTTTCAAGAATGCCCTATCACCAACTTGAAACTCAATCTATTTTCTTTTCAAATCTGCATAGGATTTCTGTTTATCTAAAGTTGATTTCAAGCAATCTCTGATGACTTTTACTTTCTCTTCTATTTCCTTGACTAGATCAACCCCGTAAATCTGATTTTCCTTAAGCTCTGTTCAATACAAAGGTGTGTGACATTTACATCCAGAGAATGCTTCATAAGGTGCCATCTTCAAACTCGATTGATAACTATTATTATATGTAAATTTTATTAATGGAAAATATTTCTCCCAACTCCCTTGAAATTCTAATACACAACATCTAAGCATATCTTCAAGTTCCTAAACAAGTCTCTCTGACTGACCATCAGTCTAAGGATGGAAAGCTGTACTAAAACTCAACTTTGTACCTAAAGCTTCCTGCAATTTCTTCCAAAACTATGAAGTAAATCTCGGATCTTTATTTGAGATAATCGACAACTGTACTCCATATAGTCTGACTATCTCTGAAATATACAACTTGGCCAACTTGTCAAGTGAATAATCCATACGAATTGGGATAAAATGAGCCAATTTCATCAGCTTATAAATCACAACCCATACTGCATCTTTCTTACTCAGTGTCAAAGGCAATCCTGTCACATAATCCATAGTAACTCGGTCCCATTCCTACTCGGGAACTAATACATGCTACAATAAACTTGAAGGTACCTGATGTTCGAATTTTACCTGCTGACAGATCAAGAATCTAGAAACAAACTCTGAAATATCTCTTTTCATTCCTGCCCACCAATACATTTTCTTCAAATCATTATACATCTTTATACTACCTGGGTTAATAGACAAAGAACTGCTATGTGCTTCCTGTAAGATCTTTGGAATAAGCTCATCATTCTTTGGTACACATACCCTATCTCTGAACATCAAACAACCGTCATAACCGATCTGAAAATCAGACTCTACACCTAACTCGCACTGAACTCTTTTGGCTTTCAACTCACTGTCATCCTTCTGAGCTTTACAAATATCTTCAAGAAACATCGGTTTAGCTCTCAACTCAGCTAATATAGAACCATCATCTGATAAGGCCAAACTAGTGTGCAAAGCTCTTAATGCAAATAAAGATTTTCTACTCAAAGCATCAGCAACAACATTTGCCTTACCCGGGTGATAATCGATCACTAGCTCATAATATTTAATCAGCTCTAGCCATCTTCTTTGCCTTAAGTTCAGATCTTTCTAAGTCATCAAGTATTTCAAACTTTTATGATCAGTGAATATTTGTCATTACTCGCCTTACAAGTGATGTCTCTAGATTTTCAATGCAAATACAAAAGCAGCTGGCTCTAAATCATGTGTCGGATAATTTTTCTCATGTGGCTTTAACTGTCTAGAGGCATAAGCAATTACCCTTCCTTCCTACATAAGGACACAACCTAGTCCATTCAGGGATGCATCACTGTAAATCACAAACTCTTTACCCGATTATGGTTGTCCTAAGATAGGAGCTTCAGTCAACAATGCCTTTAACTTGACAAAACTCTGCTGACACTTGTTAGTCCATTCAAACTTTATAACTTTCTGTAGCAATCTTGTCAATGGAGTAGCTATCATGGAAAATCCCTCTACAAATCATCTATAATAATCGGCAACACTAAGAAAACGTCTGACCTCTGATACATTCCTAGGAGGCTTCCAATCAACAATGGCTAAAATCTTGGTCGGATCAACTCTAATACCTTCACTTGAGATCATATGTCTAAGAAATAGACTTCCCGTAACCAGAACTCACTTTTGTTGAACTTGGCATAAAGCTAATTATCTCTCATAGTCTATAAAATTATTCTCAAATGCTCTGTATGCTCAGTCTCATCATGAGAATAAATCAAACACAACTACAAACTTGTCCAACTAATGTCTAAAAATTTGGTTCCTTAAATCAATGAAAATGGCGGGAGCATTAGTTAAGCCAAATGGCATCACAAAAAACTCATAGTGACCATACCTAGTTTGAAAAGCAGTCTTCGGAACATCTGACTCTTTAAATCGCAACTGATAGTATCCGAATCTCAAATCTATCTTAGAGAAGACAATGGGTCCCTTCAATTGATCAAACAAATCATCTATTCTAGGTAGTGGATATTTGTTCTTGATGGTTACCTTGTTAAGCTGCCGATAGTCTATGCACAATCTCATGGAACCGTCTTTCTTTTTCACAAATAACACTTGTGCACTCCATGGTGAACAACTAGGTCTTTCAAAGCCTTTATCAATTAATTCATATAGCTGAGCTTTCAATTCTTTCAATTCCATCAAAGCCATTCTACAAGGAGCAATAGAAATAGGTGTGGTATATGGAATCAATTCAATACCAAACTCAACTTCTCTAATAGGAGGCAAACCTGGTAGTTCTTCTGGAAACACATCAGGAAACTCACTTACCACAGGCACTGATTCAATTTTCAACTCTGCATCTTTAGATTCAAGACAAAAGCAAGATAAGCTTCACATCCTTTCCTCAAGCATTTTTGAGCAAACATAACAGAAATCATGGTAATTAAACTATCTGACTCATCTAAATTAACCCGAAGAATTTCACCATTTTCACATTTCAACTCAATGAATTTCTTTCCACAATTAACTATCACATCATGTGCAGTTAACCAATCCATACCAAGAATAACATCAAACGCATCCAATGACAATAGCATGAGATCGGCTGGAAAACAGTAACCTCTAATCATCAAAGGGCAATTTTTACATACTTTGTTTACTAACACATAATGGCCTAATGAATTCGATACTCAATCACAAATCCCGTAAACTCTATGGGCATGTTCATACTAGGCATCAATTTCATGCAAACATAGGAATAGGTTGAACCCGAATCAATCAAAGCAATAACATTAACATCATGAAGAGAAAATGTACCCGTAATTACGTCGGGGGAAGATGCCTCTTCACGAGCACGGATAGCATAAGTCCTTACGGGTGCTCTAACATCTGATCTTATTGCTGAATCTTTAAATGTACCTCTACCTGCCCATATTCCTGAATTTCTCTAAGGTCTTCCTCTAACGGGGGCATTGCCTGATCTTACACTCGATATTACTTCTCTTTTAACCATCTCAAGACACTCCCGAATGAAATGATTCGGTGCACCACATCGGAAACAACCAGTATCTGTTGCTCGAAATTGACCTGGATTAAGTCGACCACATTGAGGACACTTAGGTCTATCAAGCTGAATACTGCCAACACTCCCAATTGAAGTGGTTTGAGCTTTCGGACCCATAAATCTTCTACCTCTATTTCAGCTACAATACCCAATTAAAGAATTAGATCTTGTAGAGAGCTCCTAGGCCTCTTGGATATAGACTGAAACAACTTGGTCATCTGTATTTTCTTTGTATCTTGCATCTCAATTTCAGCTTTACCCTTTCCTTTCAACAATTTCTCTGCCTTACAGGCTCATTCAACTAAAACAACAAACTCTTTTATCTCTAGAACACCAACTGACAGTCGGATATCATCATTGAGCCCATCCTCAAATCTTTTGTACATGATAGCCTTTGTAGACACACACTCTTGAGCATAATTGCTGAGTCTGACAAATTCACGTTCATCCTCGGTCACAGTCATCTACCCTATTTTAACTCAAGGAACTCTTTTATTTTCTGGTCAATGAACCTCTAACTGATGTATTTCTTACGGAACTCCTCCTAAAAGAAATCCCAGGTAACTCTTTGTTTTGGTACTACTGACACAAGTGTCTTCCACCACTGGTAGGCTCAATCTCTAAGAAGTGACACCACACACTTAATACACTCTTCCGGTGTGCAGGATAAGTCGTCAAAGACTTAGATAGTATTCTCGAGCCAAAATTTAGCTTTCTTTGCATCATCATCTTTGGTAGCCCAAAACTCTTTGGCCCATTGTTTTCTAATCGTGTCAATGGGTGGCTTCTCTCTTTTGACTGTATCTGTGACTGGGGAAGCTACATGGGTGTTCTGAGGATCATGAGGGAGTGGAGGTCTAACAGCCAGATTCGTACGAACGAACTCAGCAAACCATTCGATCATAACTTGGAAGAAGGCTTCTCAAGCCCCTCCTCCCTGACTAACTGTAATCGGCCTTTCAACACTATCTGGATGGCACCATCCCTTCTGTGGGAGCAGACGCATTACTCTCTACATCATCTGCCTCAGCTCTTTCGGGATCCATAACTATAAAAGAAAAACATTTTTAAAATCGACAGGAGACGTCACACCATCAAAATATAAGTACGACATGTATAGCTAGACTCTTACTCATACTGAATATTCCAAGAACCGACTAAACTCTAGCTCTGATACTAATAAATGTAACACCCCTTACCCGAGACCGTCGCCAGAGTCGAGCACGAGGCATTACCAGACTTAACTTACTAGTTCGGGGCATCAAAATTTGCTTTTAAAATTAATTCATTCACATACATCCAATATGTTCCTAAAAAGGGCCTTCGAAGCCCTAAAACATGCAATTGAAACAGTTCAAGATGAAATCAAAAACATTAAAAATTTTTTGATTTATTAAACAAATCAAAACAATTTATTTCCCTATTCATAATGAAACTATCCATTTGCGTCATAGGCACTAAATTGACTATAACACGAGTAACGAAACTTGAAATTTAGATCCATAAGCTTGAATTGAAACTAGGCTCATATATATTCTTACTATAATTTTTCTAGAATTTTTGGTGTGGTCAATTAGTATAGTTTATTAGTTAAAGTTTTCCCTGTTACACTGTCTGATGGTTCTGACCCCTCTTCACTAAAAGTTAATTATCTTATAATATACAATTCTTTTGCCTACACCGCTTCTTTCATATAAAAATAGACTCAATAAGATTTAATTCTATCTCTCATTCACACCTTAATTCAATTTCTACTATCCTTAGTGATTTTTCACAATCACATCACTGCTGCTGTCCAAAAACTGTTTCATTGCAAATTTTAGTCTTTCATAACTTCTTTGTAATAACTATCATTTAGGCATACATAACACCAAAAACATGTTCTTAATTAGCCATTTTAATGGCTGATAATATCAATTATATACAAGCCATTCTTTAACCATATCATACGGACATACACACAAAATGGCTAAGTCCCTATACATGCCATAACATAAAATGTTTCGAGTCACAAAATACCGAGATAATCCATTGATAGTGTGAAACGATTTTTGATGTCCTTGTGATCCCTGAGTTGGCTTGCAATACTATAAAAAGAGA
Organism: Gossypium rotundifolium; assembly: GCA_025506655.1. Classification (NCBI taxonomy): domain Eukaryota; kingdom Viridiplantae; phylum Streptophyta; class Magnoliopsida; order Malvales; family Malvaceae; genus Gossypium; species Gossypium rotundifolium. Next base: position 87,018,483 of record CP106729.1, read on the forward strand.
GAAAGGAATTAGAGTAAGCATAAAGCTTAGTAAGTTTCCTTGTAAATGAATAACAACATTCTTAATGAATTATCTTATTCCTTTCCTAACAAGATCATTTAAGCCTTTAACTCAATATGCTTAAGCATTGAATTCTTACCTGTACCTTTTTAGCATGAACTTTTCTTACCTTTCCTTTAGAATAGTCTTTGAATTTTTTGTTGAACCACTTGGAATACTAAGGATACACGGGTACCTTTCCTTTTGAAACTTACCATTGCCATGTCTTGACATGGTTTTACATGTGGTATCCTTGCCTTATGAACTCACCAATGCCATGCCTTGGCATGGTCTTACCTGGGATCTTTGCCTTATAGTAACTTATCAATGCTATGTCTTGACATGGTCTTACATGATTTCCTTAAACCTTAATGTCATGACATTTGTATCCTACACATTCCTAAGGTTCAACCGGAACTTTTTGAGATTGCTTCTCCGTCAATTCATGCTTGAGTCTTTAAATGATAAATTTATAGAATAAATATGTAAATGCTGAAATTTAATAGTATTAAATGTAAAGTAATAGAATATTGCATTTATTTACCGCAAACTTACCTCGAAACAAAATATGATCAACTATATTGATTTAGTCCACTATCTTTTTCTTTCCTCGGTCTAACTCTGGATTTCGTTCCTCTTGATCTATAATAGAAATTTCACTTATTTAATGCTCACATTTATTAAAATTGTCATTGACTATAACTTTGGAAAAATTACGATTTTTATCACTAAACTTTTACATATTTATACATTTACCCCAAAGCTCAGAAATTAAAATTTATCCCTTATTCTTATGTTTTATGACATGCTGATCATTTTTCCCTTTTATGAAAACATCAAATTCTCTCTCTAACATGTACTTATGAATAATAGGTATTTTTACCGATTAAGCCGTTTTACTTATTCACTTAAAATCGCTTCGCAAAAGTTGTTTAACAAAATTAGACTTCATATTCTATCATAAAACATCAAAATAAACACATTTCACCTATGTGTATTTTTCCAAATATGAACCCTAGGTTAAATTATTGTAGAATAAGCTAAATCAAGTTACCGGGACTCCAAAAATGTAAAGGACATTAAAAACGGGGCTTGGATGCATTTACCATGAGCTTGAGAAGTTGAAGAAACCCTAGCTATGGCGTCCCCTTTGAAATTTTGGCCTAATGAAGAATATGGACAACATTTTGCCATCCTTTTCCCTTTTAATTCCTTTTTAATTCCAAAAGACTAAAATGCCCTTCACTAAAACTTTGGTTATTTTTATCTATGTATGGCCATTTTTGTCCATAGAAAATATAATGGTCTAATTACCATTTAAGGACTCCTACTTCAAACCCTCATTTCAACCAAGTACTCTATGAATTAGAACCCCTATTTAGAAACTTTTGCAAACAAGTCCTAATAGGCAATCAATAAAATTTCTTATCGATACTCTAACACATGTATTTAATCACTCAGTAAATAATAATAATTAATCATAATAAAATTTTCTATCTCATATTCATGGTTTCGCAACCACTGATCCGTTTAGGCCCTATTTTGGGATGTTACATAAACTGAAGAGAAGGTAAAAGTGATACGTGAATGTTTAAAAGCTACCTTAGATAGAAAAAAAAGTCCTATTTAGATTTGAAACGGAAAGAGATTGAGTTTTAAGTTGGTGATAAATTGTTTCTGAAAGTATCATCATGGAGAAAAGTCCTCAGATTTGGCCGGAAAGGCAAATTGAGTCTGTGCTTTATCGGACCATATGAGATTACCGATAGGATAGGGCCGCTAGCTTATCGTTTGGCTTTACCACCTGAGTTGGAAAAGATTCATGATGTCTTCCACGTGTCTATGTTATGCAGATACCGTTCAGACCGTTCACATGTGATTGTACCATCAGAGGTAGAGATTCAACCGGACATGACTTATGGCAAAGAACCGGTTAAGATTTTAGCACGAGTTGTCAAACAGTTGAGAAACAAAAGCGTAGTCCTTGTGAAAGTGCTATTGGAAAGACATGGGGTAGAAGAGGCTACATGGGAGCTTGAGGAGGCTATGAGAAACCAATATCCCAACCTTTTCGTCGGTAAGATTTTCGAGGACAAAAATCTTTAAGAGGGAGAATTGTAACAGCCCGATTTAGGGGCTACTCAGAATAGTGGTTTTGGAAGCACTAATTCGAGGTTGAAGAAATTTTTTTATGTTATTTTATGAGTTATATAATGATTATACAGTTGCATGAAAATTTTGGTGTTTCAATTTTAGCGATTGCATGTTTAATTGTGAAAAAAGATTAAATCGCATAAAGTGCGAAAGTTCCATTTTACAAGCTAAAGGTGTCTAAAAGCCATAGGACATTAACTGGAGGTTCTTAAAGTGCAATTAGACCCCTAGAAAGAGGTTGGCTGGCCATAGGAGAAAAACAATGTCAAATTGGACAAAGTTGTTGAAATTAGGTGGACTAAATTGATGTTTTAGAATAAAATAAAGAAAGAAAAAGATATCATCTTTTCTTCTCTTCTTCTCCACTGAAAATTAGTAGCAAACAGGGGGTTTGAGAGCTAAAAAATGTCAGCAATCTTTTCTCCTTGCAAGTAAGTTCTTTGATGATCATTTATTGATAATATTTGTACTTTTAGAACCCCTAAAGCTTAAGCTAGCTAAAGAGGGGACTATTTTGCAAAATGGCTGAAGTTTAGAGTTTTTACATGTGAGAATTTATGTTGATTGCTGCATTTTTATGGAAGAAAATGAGTCTTATTTGTTAAATAAACAAATTTTGTGATAGGTGTTACCATGAAAACACCTAAATGGACCTTTTTGTAAAGGTTATAAAATAGGTGTTAAATGTGTGAAATAATGAGTATTGAGGGATTCTATAAGAGTAATAAATGTTCATCTAGGCTTTAAAAGGAGGAAATTTGATTAGAAATGATTTACGAGCCTAAGGGTAAAATAGTTATTTTGTGAAAGTCTAAGGGCAAAATTATAGTTTTGCCAAAGTATGATTATCGAAATGTGGTGATTAATATAGTAATTAAATGAGAAAATTTGTTATCACAGATTAAGAAGAACGAGGAATTAACCTTGACCAAGGAAAAGGCAAGGTATCGGACTAGATCGCCAATTTGGCCTATTTTGAAATAGAGGTATGTTTGTGTGTAACAAATTCAATGTCATATTATTGAATTTTAAAATGTTGATAATAGTTAAGATGTATATCATTTCCATGAAAGTGAGCAATGACGTTGATTGAGAAAATGATAAAAATTTACGATGTTGAAGTCCCGATTGGACTTTAAGATGTGAAAGGATATCATCATCGAGAAGGGAGATTAGTAAGGTCCTGTATAAGACCATGTTTAGGATATAGCCTCGACACCGAGTTGAGATCCCATATAAGACCATATCTGGGATATGGCATCGGCATTGAATATGCAAATCGTATAAGACCATATCTAGGATATGGCATCGACATTGATACGAGATCCCGTATAAGACCATATATGGGATATGACATCGGCATCAAATGTGACCTCATGTAAGACCATATCGGGGATATGGCATTGTCATCGTGTTTATGTGTATAATGACGATTATGTATCCTCGGATATTCTAAGTGATTCAACGAGATAAGTAGTTCAGCTTATGCTAGAGATGATATTAATGTTAAAATTATGTGATGAAGTGATACAGGTACACGTGAGTAATTCAAGAGAAATGTTTACACTATGTAACATGGCATGTATTTGGTAAGAGTAAGCATGAGTAAGTCATGGCAATATGTTTAAGACTTTGTGTTTTTACTCAATGCAATGGATGGATGACATTATGAGCCTCATCGTTGCTATTCATTTCACGCAAACTTGCTAAGCTTTATGCTTACCTCTCTTATTTCCCTTCTCCTTGTAGTATTGCCAAGATAGCTCGGGAATTTATGGAACATCGGAGTTCAAAATCACACTATCGACATTCTCTTTGGCATAACAAAGTTGGATTTATTTTGAGTATGGCATGTATAGGACTTGGTCACTCTATTATGACATATTTGTTAGCCAAAGTGTTGGTTATTAATGTTACAAAATTCATTTTGTAAGTGGTCATTGGAAATGGGCCAATACTTGACAAGTTTATATTTTCAATTACGATGAAATACATGAAGTGATTGCTTGTATGGATGTCTTGATTTTGAGTTCTTAGAAGTGCATTATGGTTATGATATATGTTGAATTGAATTGGTATAAATATGGTTGCTTTGTAGGGTGGCATTTTGTAACATCCCAAAGTTGGGCCTAGTAAGATTGGACGCATTGGGCTGTAGGTGTTGGAGCGTTTAAAATTTTTGTGAACAAGAGAACAGCTTTAATGCAAGTTGAATCTAGTAGGTGAGTGATTTTGGAAGGGTAGAGGGCTTCTATGAAGTCTCGGGTTCAAACTTTGGCTTTAGGGAAATTTTGGTTTAAGGTGAAAAAAAAACCCTGGGAGTTAGTAGGTAGGCTTTAAGAATAAAATGTGGAGAGAATAAAAAAAAAAGAGCTTGTGGTCTAGTGGCAAAGTGATGCCACATGGGAGACAAGGAAGCGAGTGGTTAGCAGTGTGGATTGTGCTACAATGGAGCCTGGGTTCGAATCTTATGGCAAGCAGTGGAGTATTTATTTTGTGGATTGGACGGGAAGAGTATGAGTTGGATTTAAACTCTACTGACGGAGGGATCCCACATCGAAAAGAAACAAAGAAGGAAGGTAAGAAGCTAGCTATATATAAAGCTGCCTAGGAGGAGGAGGAGGAGGATACCTGGTTGGCATTGGGCATAGGAGTGCTCGGAGCGCGGTTTAGTAGCTTCAGATTCCTATCAGGTGTGTACCTTTCTCTACTCTAGTTGTAGAGCGGCAAATGCCGAAATGTCGGTCACACGGTGATGGTAGCCACACGAGCGTGCGAGCGCACGTGTGGAAGGTTCGACGCGATAGTCGAGGCCACCATGAGTATTCTTGTAGGTGTGGGCTATTGGGCCACGATGGCCCGAAAGGGGCCAAGTGGGCCCAATGGGCCTGAGGGCCCATATGAGTAAACTGTATGAATGAGTAGTAGATAGTGAACTAGACTATGTGAATCTCAAATATATGGCTAGGTTTGGGCTGAATGGGCTACACGAGTGTGGGCCCACTTGGGCCGAGAATGGGCCTTAGGTGTATTCTTCACTCAATAAATGCTAAACTCAATCTCTCTAACAGGAGGCAACCCTGGCAATTCTTCAAGAAAAACATCTAGATACTCGCATACTATGGGCACCAATTTAATTCTTAACTCAGTCTCTTTGGTATTCATCACAATGGCAAGATAAGTTTCATATCCTTTTCTTACATATTTTTGGGCAGACATATGAGAAATCACTACATGCAACCTGTCCTGTTCATCTGATTCTATACGAGGAGTATCCCCATTTTCACTTTTTAACTCAATAAATTTCCTTCCACAATTAACTATCACATCATGAGTAGTTAACCAATCCATACAAAGAATTACATCAAATTCATCAAATTGTAAAAGCATGAGATTTGTCGGAAAGTAATGACCTCTAATTATTAAAGGAAAATCTTTGCATACCTTGTCAACTAGCACACATTTGCCTAGGGGATTTGACACTTTTATCACAAATTTTGTAGACTCTACCAGCATGTTCATACTAGAGGCTAATTTCATGCAAACATACGAGTGGGTAGATCCCAGATCAATTAAAGCAACAACATAAGTGTCATATAGAGAAAATGTACCTGTAATTACATCAGAGGATGACGCCTCTTCTCGAGCGCGAATATCATATGTCTCCGCAGGCGCTCTACCCTCAGATCTTGCAATCTGCTCTCTAGGTGTATTCTTACTACTTATTCTATTTCCTGAATTTCTTTGTGACCTTCCTCTAGCAATACTTCTCGATCTTACACTCTGAGATTTCTCTTTTTCACCCATCTCTGGGCAATCTCTAATAAAATGGTCTAGAGATCCACACTTGAAGCAAGCTCTCTTATTTGCTTGGCACTCACCACGGTGATGTCTGCAACACTGTGGACATTCCGGTTTACTTGGTCGAGCGTTACCAACACTAGCAACCGAAGTAGTCTAAGCTTTAGACCTCGAGTACTATTTACCCTTGCTCCTGTTTGAAAACCAAGCTAAAGTGGCTGATCGAGTAGTGAAATCTCTTGACTTCTTGGATGAGGATTGGAATGACATACTCAGTTGTCTTTTCCTCGAGTCACGGGACTCAATTTCAGCTTTTCTTTTCTCTTTGGCTAACTCCTTAGCCTTGCAAGCTTTATCTACTAACATAACAAATTCTTTTAATTCTAGGACACCAGCATACAATCGGATATCCTCATTTAATCCATCCTCAAACCTTTTACACATGATGGCCTCAGTGGACACAACTCCCAAGCATATTTACTAAGCCTTACAAACTCATATTCATATTCAATCACCGTCATTTTACCCTGCTTCAACTCATGGAATTCCTTTCTCTTTTGATCAATAAATCTTTGGCTAATGTACTTCTTTCGTGTAACATCCCAAAAATTAGGGGTTTGTCATATCTTTTTAAATGCATGTTATGTTTGCTTTGTTGGTTATTTGAGGGTGTTTAGGGGCTCTAGGGAGGCCTGGGGTCAAGGTCAAACCTTGGAAAAATTTTGGTTTTTGAGCACTTTAGGGAAGAGGACTATTGGAAGCAAGGCTTAAGGGAATTTGTAGGTATTTTGCTGGCACAAGTGAGCACATGGTGGAGTGGTGGTGGCGTCAATATGGAAGCAAGGTAGTATGGGGTTCGAATCCCACAAGAGCTAAAACAAAGGTTTTATTTTGTGCTAGGTGGGTGGAAGAGGTAGAGTTCAGTTAGAACTCTACAAAGGAGAGTGGAGACTCAGTCAAATCAATTTGAATGGGAGGTGGAGAGCAATGTGGGGAGGAAATTAAGGAGTGAATCAAGGGATTGGGGTGAGAGGTGGTGGTGGCCGAATATGGGGAAGTGGATGGGGAATTTTGGTAAAAAGGACTGGCCATTTTGGGTGCACATTCGGTTTTGTTAAGGTTGTGCCAAATTTATCTAGTGTTTTCTTTTCATTTTTGCATTTTGGGTATTTGCTTCCTTAAGCATTTTGGGTCACTTTGTTGCATTTTCCTACTTATCGAATTTCTTTTCTCCCTCTCTTCTTCTCCATTTCTTTCTACTCTTTTCTCATAAACTGAATCTTCCCTTTTTCTCCCATTTGAATCTGTTCCTCTTTTCTTTTTTTAATAGCCGAACACTTGTAGCCTGAAGCGTGGGGGTTTTTTGACTACCGAATCTACCTTGTTTATTTGATTCTTCTGTGATCACAAGGTAATGTTCCTTTTCTCTTTATTCTTTTTTTTTTTTCTCTACTAAAATCAAACTCTCACTCTTTTGCCAAGTCCGAATCTGTTCATTTGCTTCTATTCGGAATCCCTCTTGTTGTGGTAATGGCCAAATCCTCTAAGCAGCTTCTTGGTGCAAACTACTTCGTGATCTTTTCCAAATTGTTGGCAAGTTGGGGGCATGGGCGATTATGGGTGGAAGTTTCCCTTATCTTGTTGATTTTCTTAAGGCCGAATAGCCTTGGTTTTGTGAACTTGGAGTAATTTTGCTAACGTATGGTTTTTTTTAGGGACCCAATTTTGTAATCGAATGGAGTGACCAAACGTTCTAGCATTGCAGGGAGTTGTCGTCGTTGTTGGTAAGTAATGTGAATTATTTTATCAATCTCAAATTTGGGAGTATCGTGGATTAAGACTAACTATTAGTCAATTATGATCTCAGCTGTTTTGGAAAGTCCTAAGTACCGTAACTCGTAAACATATGTGTAATCTCACACCTGCCTTGATGAATGCGCGTGATGTTCTGTGAAGCAGCCAAAAGTTGAAAAGCTAAAAAACTAGTAACCGTGACCACTTGAGCATGAGAATGATCGTGGTGTTAAACCGAGACACTAATAAAGGCAATAGATCATTGAGGCAGTAATGGGGCTGATCGAGCCGAAATGGGCTAAATGGGCCTAATGGGATAACAGGCCCATGTGTGCAAATTGATAGAAACGGCTGAATGATAGATGCGATTGTGAGAACTATAAAATTGAGACCGAAACCATGCGTAATGGGCCACACGAGCGTGTGGGCTCGTTTGGGCCTAAAATGGATTTTAGGCCCAATGGTATTGTAGAGACCCAAAAATGGGTCCTATGTCACTCGCGGTGACAATAGGCCTCCATAAAGGTAGTTAGGCAACTAAATTACTGAAACACCCTTAATGGGTAAATTAATGAAATACCCTTAATGGGTAAATTACTAAAATACCCTCAGTAGGTAAAATTACTGAAATGCCCTTGTTGGACAAAAATTACTGTTATACCCTTAGGGGCAGTTTTGGTATGTTTGTGTATAATTTGATTAATTGCCATGATGATACATTATTGCATACACTGAATTATTATGCCATGACATGTTGAATTGGGTTGGGCTTTATTTATGGAGGAAGTACTGTACTGGTGGCTTTGCCATGTTATACTAATTTGAGTGGCTCAGCCACATATATTGTTACTGGCGACTCGGCTGCATTCTTAGGGTGTAGGGCTGGGTGGGTTGACTTGGTCCCTGCATGGGGTGTAGGGCTGGTATGGGTGGACTGTAGGGTTGGATTGGGGTGGGCTGCATTCTCTATTTGCATTACTAGGATTTTAGGGCTGTAGGCCCAAACAGATACTGCATGGGTTAGGCCCATACTATGATTGTGACTAAACATGGGCTTACATACTGAGTTCTTGTAACTCACCCCCTTTTTCCCTTAACCTTGTAGGTAATCCCTAGCGATAGAAGATTTGGAGCCATGGAGGACTCGGTGGTGGCTATACATCGGAGTGATTTCTCGCGAACTTTAGTAAATTCAGTTTTTACTCTATTTTAAGATTATTTATTTTCGGTTAATATTCTGTAATAAGGCCTTTGGATTTTATTTTTCTTTTAACTTTAAATTCGGCTAATTTTAAATTGTTAGATGTTAGAATACTGGGTTTTTCCAAAAAAAAAAATTTAGTAACTATTTTCCAAATATCACATTTTTTGCAACTATTCAAGTTCGACTTCCACAAAAAAATTAGTTTTTTCAAAATAATAGCAACTTTATAAAAATAAACATTAAGTAAATCGGGTTTTACAATAAATAACAAAACTCGGTGTTTTTAAAAGAGATATAACATGTTCAACGAACGCTTAGCTTTTCAACTACCTTTCGTTGTGACATGCTAGATTCGGCCATACCATCTAGGCCGGGTTTGGGGTGTTACATTTAATGGTATCAGAGCCAGGTGAAAAACTCAGCTGTGGAATGAGTTTGAAATTTTTTCCAAAAACAATTTAAAATGTGGTTTAGAAAATGTATAGTGTTAGTGGAAGTATGGAACACTGAGTCTCCAGTACGAAATCCGTATGTTTTCTTACTTTATACTAGATTTCACGATGAAATGACTATAGTAAGAAACTACTAGAGGTAGTAGTAGTACACTGAAACTTTAGATATAAAAACTGAGACTGCAGAGACTGAGACTGTAGTAAACTCGATCTGCGAAAAAAATAACTCTTTTAACTGTTATCCATAAAACACTTGTTAATAAGCATGGGAACTATAAATCGATCCATGAAACTCTCAAATAGATTAATGCGTTACATCGAGATGAGTACAAGAGGTCATAGAAGAGGTACACGCGGTTGTGGTAGGGGTGAGGTGCTAGGGCTGGATCCTCAACATCAGGGCATATGCCAGAAAAGGTGGCACCGGCATCACCAGTGACTGAAATAGGGTCTCATGATCGAACTGGAGGGGACGATGCTCTGTCCCAAGCAATGCTGTGGGTCTTAGAATGGGTTGCTGGGGCAAGTACTAGGTCAGCAACTTGATGGTCTATTTCTAAGTGACTCCGATCGAACGGGGTCGAAGTTTTTAGGGGCATCTCTAGTGTGGCCCTGAATGTGACAGAGTATTGGTTGGAGGCAGTGGAGTGGATCTTGGATGACCTGGATTGCTCGGTGGAGGAAAAGCTGAAAGGGGCAGTATCCCTACTGAAAGATGAGGCATACCAGTGGTGGCTCACTGTGAGGGAAGGCATACAAGAAGATCGATTAACGTGGGATTTATTTAAAATGGTTTTCCAGGGGAAATATGTCGGGTCTAGTTATGTGGATGGCCGGAGAAAAGAATTCTTGAATATGGTTCAGGGGAATAAATCCGTGGCAGAATGTGTGGCAGAGTTCTTGCATTTGAACCTGTATGTTCAGGGAATAGTCTACGGGATGAGTTACAGGTACTAATAGCCTCGAAGAGGGAGAGGGATTTTGGTGGAGAAGGCCATGATTGTTGAGGAGGTGAAACGCTCTGAGCGTCAGAACTGCGACAAGGAAAGGGGTAGGAATAAGAGAGATTTTAGGCCTTCCAGTTCCTCAGATAGATTTCAAAAGAGGCATAAATTTGATGGGCTGGTCCGAACAAGAGGTCCGTTTGCTTCTGGCAGACCATAGCCTTGCGCAGTGTGCGGGTTATCTCATCAGGGTGAATGTTGGAAGAAAGTTGGGGCCTACTTCAGGTGTGGTTCAAGATACCATAGAATTAAGGACTGCACGTTAAAACTGGGTCTGACACCAGTTGCGAGATAGGGATATGCTTAGCCAGAGAGAGGTGGTCAGTTGCCACCGAGAGGTCATGGCTCAGCATAAGGAGGAAATGGGTTTGAAATAGGTCGTGGAGCTCAGGCAGAGGCACTGGTAATACAGATACAAGACAGCCAGGGCTGGTTTTTATTGCTCGGCGTCGAGAGGAGGGTGATGCGCCAGATGTCATAACTGGTACGTTCTTTATTCATGATGTACCATGTTTTGCCTTAATTAATATTGGGTCAACGCATTCGTATGTTGCTTGTAATGTGTCTGAAACATTGGATATACAATTCAAACTTGTCGAAAAATAAATATCACTAATTAGTCCTCTAGGACAGTCTATCATTATGAATAAGCTATTTAGAGATGTGCCTTTAGAGGTTCAAGGGGTTGTTTTCCCGACAGATTTGATGGAACTGCCATTTGGAAAATTTGATCTTATACTGGGCATGGATTGGATAGTGAAACACCATGAAAACTTGGATTGCACTGCTAAACATATTGTATTAAAGACCTTAGAGGATGAGGAAGTGATTGTGATATGAGAGAGAAGGGATTATCTGTCCAATGTGATTTTAGCATTAAAGGTTGAGAAGTTGGTGCGTAAAGGTTGCGAGGCATTTCTAGCTTTTGTCAGCACATCTGATGTTAAGGAATTATCTGTTGAGGATGTTAGAATAGTAAAAGAATTCTCAGATGTATTTCCTAAAGGGCTTCTGTGGTTGCCTCCAAATCGCGAGGTCTAATTTGGTATTGAACTGTTACCGGGAATGGTTACAGTGTCTATCACTCTTTATAGAATGGCACCGAACGAGGTGGTAGAACTAAAGGCTCAGATCCAAGAGTTGTTGGATCGAGAATTTATCAGACCAAGCGTATCACCGTGGGGAGCGCCAGTATTGTTCGTGAAAAAGAAGGATAGGTTAATACGTATGTGTATTGACTCTCATCAGTTGAACAAGTTAACGATTAAGAACAAATAGCCACTGCCAAGAATTAACGATCTGTTCGATCAGCTGCGAGGAGCTTTGATCTTCTCAAAAATAGATTTAAGATCGGGTTATCATCAGCTAAGGGTCAAGGAGGCAGATATACATAAGACTTTGTTCTGAACTCGTTATGGGCATTACGAGTTTCTGGTAATGCCGTTTGTACTAACAAATGCACCAGTTACTTTCATGGATATGATGAATAGGGTCTTCCTACCCTATCTAAACTGATTCGTAGTGGTATTCATAGACGACATTTTGGTGTATTCAAGAACTAAAGAAAAGCATGATTCACATCTTCGGGTTATTTTGCAGATATTAAGGGAAAAGTAACTTTATGCCAAATTTAGTAAGTGCGAGTTTTGGCTGAAGGAAGTAACATTTTTGAGGCATGTTGTGTCTGTAGAGGGGATTAAGGTTGATCCTCGAAAGGTCAAAGCTTTATTGAATTGGAAGCCACCGAAGTTAGTGTCAGAGATCTGAAGTTTTTTGGGTTTGGCTGGGTACTACAGGCAGTTTGTCGAGGGGTTTTCTTTGACTGCCGCACCTTTAACTAAATTGTTGCGTAAGAGGGTACCGTTTGTGTGAGCTAAGAAGCAACAAGAGAGTTTTGAGAAACTGAAGAAGATTATGACCGAAGCACCGGTATTAATTCAACTAGATGCTGGGAAAGAATTTATTGTCTACTGTGATGCATCGCACACTGGTTTGAGTTGTGTGCTGATGAAGGAAGGGAAGGTGGTGGCATAAGCATCCCATCAACTTAGGCCGCACGAGGTGAACAACCCTACTCTTGACTTGCAGCAAGCTGTTGTAGTATTCGCACTAAAGATATGGAGACATTACCTGTATGGGGAAATGTTGATCATCTACACCGACCATAAGAGTCTCAAGTGTCTCCTTACCCAAAATGAGTTGAATCTAAGGCAACAGAGATGGATAGAGTTGCTGAAGGATTATGATTACTCGATTGAGTATCATCGAGGGAAAGCCAACGTGGTATTGGATACACTGAGTCGTAACGTTGTATCTGACTTGAGAGTAATGTTATCTCGGCTCGGTCTATTTGAGGATGGTAGTTTGTTGGTAGAACTATAAGTAAAACAAACATGGATTAGTCAGATCAAAGAGAAATAGTTGCTAGATAGACGTTGAGTTCTCGTTTTCAATAGGTAGAGAAGGGAGAGATTGTGGATTTTAAATTGAATGGTGAAGGGGTATTATGTTTTCATGGAAGAGTCTGTGTACAGAGGGATTCTGAGTTAAGACAGATGATTCTGCAAGAGGCACATAGTAGCCCATACGCTATGCATCCCAGTGGAAACAAGATGTACCAAGACTTGCGTGAACTGTATAGTGGCCAGGACTGAAGCGGGAAGTTACTGACTTCGTAAGCAAGTGTATGACATGTCAATAAGTGAAGGTTGAGCATCAACTGCCTTTGGTACTACTGCAACCTGTAAAGATTCCACTCTGGAAGTGGAAAAAGATAACAATGGATTTGGTTAGTGGGCTACCCCTAAAGCCTACTAAGAAAGATTCAGTGTAGGTAATTGTGGATCGGCTAACTAAATCTGCTCATTTCATACCGGTTTGCACTAACTACTCACTACAGAAGTTGGCCAAGTTATACGTGGCAGAAATTGTGAGGCTACATAGGGTACCAGTGTCTATTATATCAGACAGGGACCCTAGATTCACATCTCTGTTCTGAAAGGTGTTACAATGAAGTTTTGGGTACAATGTTGGATTTCAGTATAGCGTTTCATCCCTAAACTGATGGTCAGTCGGTGAGGGTAATCCAAACTTTGGAGGACATGTTGAGAAGCTGTGTGATTGATTTCAGGGGCAGTTGGGAAGATAATTTACCTTTGGCAGAATTTGTGTATAACAACAGCTACCAATCCAGCATTCAGATGGCACTGTATGAGGCGTTATATGGTCGTAGGTCTCGTACACTTATATGCTAGACTGAATTGGGTGAGTGACGGCTGTTAAGTCCAGAGTTAATTTCTAAAATAGAAGAAAAAGTGAAGCTGATACGGGGTCAGTTAAAAGAAGCCTCTAATAGGGAAAAGTCGTATGTTGACTTCAAGCGTAATGAGATAGAGTTTTCTGTGGGGGATTTTGTCTTCCTAAAAGTTTCACCTTGGAAGAAGATTCTGATATTTGGACGGAAGGGCAAGTCAAGTCCCAGATTCATCGGACCTTACCGGGTTTCGAAACGTGTTGGACCGGTCGCCTATCAACTTGAACTACATCCGAAGTTACATCGGATGCATAATGTATTCCATGTTTCTATGCTGAGACGCTATCGGTCAGATCCTTCTCATATAGTGCCGGTGGAAGAAATTGAGATAAGACCTAATCTGTCTTTTGAAAAGAATCTGTGCGATTTTGGATAGTGATGTTAAAGTGTTGAGAAAAAAATCTGTATCATTGGTCAAAGTGTTGTGGCATAATCACAATTTATAGGAAGTCACGTGGGAGCCTGAGGAGGCAATGCGACATCAATACCCCCATCTCTTTTGATCAAATAAATTTTGAGGCCACAATTTCTTTAAGGGGGTAGAATTGTAACATCCCAAAAATTAGGGGTTTGTCACATCTGTGTTAATGCATGCTATTCTTGCTCTGCGGGTTATTTGAGAGTGTTTAAGGGCTCTAGGGAGGCCTGGGGTCAAGGTCAAACCTTGGAAAAATTTTGGTTTTCGGGCACTTTTTAGGGGAGAGGACTGTTGGAAGCAAGGCTTAAGGAAATTTGTAGGTTTTTTCCTAGCACAAGTGAGCACATTATGGAGTGGTGGTGGCGTCATTATGGAAGCAAGGAGGGATGGGGTTTGAATCCCACAAGAGCGAAAACAAAGGTTTTATTTTATGCTAGGGTGGAAGAGGTAGAGTCCAGTTAGAACTCAGCAAGTGAGAGTGGAGACTCAGTCAAATCGGTTTGAATGGGAGGTGAAAAGTAATATGGGGAGGAAATTAAGGAGTGAATAAAGGGATTGGGATGAGAGGTGGCAGTGGCCGAATATTGGGAAGTGGATGGGGGAATTTCAGTCAAAAAGATTGGCCATTTTGGGTGCACATTCAGTTTTGTTAAGGGTGTACCGAAATTCTCTTGTGTTTTCTTCGCACTTTTTCATTTTGGGTATTTGTTTCCTTAAGCATTTCAGGTCACTTTGTTGTGTTTTCCTACTTGTCGAATTTCTTTCCTCCCTCTCTTCTTCTCGATTTCTTTCTACTCCTTTCTCCATAAACTGAATCTTCCCTGTTTCACCCATTTGAATCTGTTCCATTTTTCTTTTGTTAATAGCCAAACACTTCTAGCCTGAAGCGTGAGGGGGTTCATTTGTCTGCTGAATTTACCTTGTTTATTCGGTTCTTTTGTGATCACAAGGTAATGTTCCTTTTCTCTTTATTTCTTTTTTCTTCTTTTCTCTTTACTAAAACCAAACTCTCACACTTTTGCTGAGGTCGAATTTGCTCATTCACTTCTATTCGGCATCCCCCTTGTTGTGGTAAGGGTCGAATCCTCTAAGGTGCTTCTTGGTGCAAATTGCTTCGTGATCTTTTTCAAATTGTTAGCAAGTTGGGGGCATAGCTGATTAGGGGTAGAAGTTTCCCTTATCTTGTTGAGTTTCTTAAGGCCAAATAGCCTTGTCTTTGTGAACTTAGAGTAATTTTTCTAACGTATGATTTTAGTTAGGGACCCAATTTCATAATCGAAGGGAGTGACCAAATGTTCTAGCATAGCAGGGAGTTACCGTCGTTGTTGGTAAGTATTGTGGATTATTTTATCAATCTCAAATTTGGGAGTATTGTGGATTAAGACTAACTGTTAGTCAATTATGATCTCAGGTGTTTTGGAAAGTGCTGAGTATTGTAACTCGTAAATAGGTGTGTAATCCCACACTCACCTTGATGAATGCGTGTGATGTTCTGCGAAGCGGCCAAAAGTCGAAAAGCCAAAAAATTGGCAATCATGAACACTCGAGTATGCGAACACTTGTGGTGTTAAACCGAGACACGAATGATTGCAATAGATCGTTGAGAGTGTCACTAGCACTCTCACAAAATTGAGGCAGTAACGGGGCTGGTCGAGCCGAAACGGGCTAAATGGGCCCAATGGGCCAACAGTTCCACAAGTGCAAAATTGATAGAAATGACCAAATGATAGACACAGTTGCGAGAACTGCAAAACTGAGACCGAAACCATGCGTAATGGGCCACACGAGTGTGTGGGCTCGTTTGGGCCTAAAAAGGATTTTAGGCCCAATGGTATTTTAGAGACCCAAAAAGGGGTCCCATGTCACTCGCGGTGATAATAGGCCGCCATAAAGGCAGTTAGGTGACTAAATTACTAAAATACCATTGATGGGTAAATTACTAAAATACCATTAATGGGTAAATTACTGAAATAAATTTCTGAAACACCCTTGTTGGACAAAAATTACTGTTATACCCTTAGGGGAAGTTTTGGTATGTTTGTGTATAATTTGATTAACTGCCATGATGATACATTATTGCATACAATGAATTATTATGCCATGACATGTTGCATTGGGTTGGGCTTTATTTATAGAGGAAGTACTGTACTGGTGGCTTTACCACGTTATACTGATTTGAGTGGCTCAGCAAAGTATATTGTTACTGGCAGCTCTGTTGCATTTATACTGGCAGCTCGGCTTCATTCTTTGTGTGTAGGTTTGGGTGGGTGGATTGGTCCCCACATGGAGTGTAGGGCTAGTACGGGTGGAGTGTAGGGTTGGATTGGGGTGGGCTGCATTCTCTATTTGCATTACTAGGATTTTGGGGCTGTAGGCGCAAACTGATACTGCATGGGCTAGGCCCAGAATATGATTGTGACTGAACATGGGATTACATACTGAGTTGTTGTAACTCACCCTTTTTCCCTTAGCCTTGCAGGTAATCCCCAGTGATAGAGGATTTGGAGCCGTGGAGGACTCGATGGTGGCCATACATCGAGTGATTTCTCGCGAACTTTAGTAAATTCGATTTTTACTCAATTTTAAGATTATTTATTTTTAGGTTAATATTCTGTAATAAGACCTTTGGATTTTATTTTTCTTTTAACTTTCAATTCGACTAATTTTAAATTGTTAGATGTTAGAATACTGGGTTTTTCCAAAAACAAAAAATAATAACTATTTTCCAAATATTATGTTTTTCGCAACTATTCAAGTTTGATTTTCACAACAAAAACAATTTTTCAAAATAATAACAACTTTATAAAGATGAACATTAAGTAAATTGGGTTTTTACAAAAAACAAGAAAACTCGGTGTTTTCAAAAGAGATATAACATGTTTGGTGAACGCTTAGCTTTTCAACTACCTTTCAATGTGACATGCTAGATCTGGCCATACCATCTACGCCGGGTTTGGGGTGTTACATTTAATGGTATCAGAGCCAGGTTGCAAAACTCGACTGTGGAATGGGTTTAAAATTTTTTCCAAAAATAGTTTAAAATGTGGTTTAGAAAATGTATAGTGTTAATGGAAGTATGGCACACTGAGTCTCTGGCACCAAATCCATAAGTTTCCTTACTTTATACTAAGATTTTACGATGAAATGACTGTAGTGAGAAACTACTAGAGGTAGTGGAAGTACACTGAAACTTTAGCTATAGAAATTGAGACTGTAGAGACAGAGACGGTAGTAAACTCGATCTGCCAAAAAAAAAACAACTCTTAAAACTGTTATCCATAAAACACATGTTAATATATATGGGAACTATAAACTGATTCATTAAACTCTTAAACAGATTAACGCGTTACATCGAGATGAGTACAAGAGGTCGCAGAAGAGGTACACGTGGCCGTGGTAGGGGCCGAGGTGCTAGGGCTGGATCCTCAACATCAGGGCATATGCTAGAAAGAGAGACATTGGCATCGCCAGTGACTAAAACAGGGTCTCATGACCGAATTGGAGGGGACGATGCTTTATCCCAAGCAATGCTACTGGTCTTAGAATGGGTTACTGGGGCAAATACTAGATCGGTAGCTCGGGGGTCTATTTCTGAGCGACTCCAGTCAAACGTGGCTGAAGTTTTTAGGGGCATCTCTGGTGTAGCCCCGAATGTGGCAAACTATTGGTTAGAGGTAATGAAGCGGATCATGGATGTCCTAGATTGCTCGATGGAGCAAAAGCTGAAAGGGGCAAATCCCTACTAAAAGATGAGGCATACCAGTGGTGGCTCACTGTGAGGGAAGGCACACAAGTAGATCGATTAACCTGGTATTTCTTTAAAACGATTTTCCAGGGGAAATATGTCAGGGCTAGTTATGTGGACGCCCAGAGAAAATAATTCTTGAATTTGGTTCAGGGGAATAATTCGTGGCGGAGTATGAGGTAGAGTTCTTGTGTTTGAGTCGGTATGCTCAGGGAATAGTCATGATCGATTATGAGCGCTGTGTGCGGTTTGAAGATGGTTTGCGGGATAAGTTGCAGGTACTAATAGCCCCGTAGAGGGAGATAGATTTCATTGATTTAGTGGAGAAGGCCAAGATTGCTGAGGAGGTGAAACGCTCTGAGCATCAGAATAGTAACAAGGAAAGGGGCAAAAATAAGAGAGATTTTAGGCCTTCCAGTTCCTCAGACAGATTTAAAAAGAGGCCTAGATTTGATGGGCCAGTCCGAACTGGAGTTTCGTTTACTACTAGTAGATCGTAGCCTTGCACAGTGTGCCAGTTGTCTTATCTGGGTGAATGTTGGAAGAAAGTTGGGGCCTACTTTAGGTGTGGGTCAAGAGACTACTGAATTAAGGACTGTACATTGAAATCGGGTCCGACGCCAGTTGCAAGACAGTGATATGCTCAGCCAGGGAGAGGTGGCCAGTAGCCACCGAGAGGTCATGGCCTAGCCCGAGGGGGAAATGGGTTTGGACGAGGTCGTGGAGCACCAGGCAGAGGCACTGGTAATACAGATGCAAGATAGCCAAGGTTGGTTTATACTGCTTGGCGTCAAGTAGAGGGCGACGCTCCAAAGGTCATAATTGGTACGTTCTTTATTCATGATGTACCATGTATTGCCTTAATTGATATTGGGTCAACACATTTGTGTGTTCCTTGTAATGTGTCTAGAACATTGGATATACAATTTGAACTTGTCGAAAAATAAATATCAGTGATTAGCCCTCTAGGACAGTTTGTCCTGGTGACTAAGCTATTTAGAGATATGCCTTTAGAGGTTCAAGGGGTTGTTTTCCTAATAGATTTGATGGAACTGCCGTTTGGTGAGTTTGATCTGATACTGGGCATGGATTGGTTAGTGAAACACCATGCAAACTTGGATTGCGCTACTAAGCGTATGCTATTAAAGACCTCAAAGGATGAGGAAGTGATTGTGATAGCAGAGAGAAGGGATTATCTGTCCAATGTGATTTCAGCATTAAAGGTCAATAAGTTGGTGCGTAAAGGGTGCAAGACATTTCTAGCTTTTTTTAGGACATCTGATGCTAAGGAATTATCTGTTAGGGATGTCAGAACTGTAAAGGAATTCTTGGATGTATTTCCTGAATAGCTTCTGGGGTTGCCTCCAAATCACGAGGTTGAATTTGGTATTGAGTTATTACTGGGAATGGCTCCAGTGTCAATCGCTCCTTATAGAATGGCACCAAAGGATTTGGTAGAACTAAAGACTCAGATCCAAGAGTTGTTGGATCGAGGATTTATCAGACCAAGTATATCACTGTGGGGAGTTCTAGTATTGTTCATGAAGAATAAGGACGGGTCAATGCGTATGTGTATTGACTATCATTAGTTGAACAAGATAACGGTTAAGAACAAATACCCGCTACCAAGAACCGAGGATTTGTTCGATCAGCTGGGACGAGCTTCAGTCTTCTCGAAAATAGATTTAAGATCGGGTTATCATCAGCTAAAGGTCAAGGAGGCAGATATACATAAGACTGCGTTCCAAACTCGTTATGGGCATTACAAGTTTCTGGTCATGCCGTTTGGACTAACGAATGCACTAGCTACTTTCATGGATATGATGAACCGGGTCTTCCAACCCTATCTAGACCGGTTTGTGGTGGTATTCATAAATGACATTTTGGTGTATTCAAGAATTGAGGAAGAGCATAATTCGCATCTTCAGGTTGTTCTGCAGATATCGAGGGAAAAGCAACTTTATGCCAAATTCAGTAAGTGCGAGTTTTGGCTAAAGGAAGTAACATTTTTGGGGCATGTTGTGTATGCCGATGGGATTAGGGTTATCCTCGAAAGGTCGAAGCTGTATTAAATTGGAAGCCACTGAAGTCAGTGTCATCTGAAGTTTTCTAGGTTTGGCTGGGTACTACAGGCGATTCGTTGAGGGATTTTCTTTGATTTCTACACCTCTAACTAAATTACTGCGTAAGGGGGTACCGTTTGTGTGGGCTAATAAGCAGTAAGAGAGTTTTGAGAAACGAAAGAAGATTTTGACTGAAGCACCGGTTTTAATTTAGTCGGAGGCTGGGAAAGAATTTGTTATCTACTGTGATGCGTCGCACACAGGTTTGGGTTATGTGCTGATGCAGAAAGGGAAGGTGGTGGCATATGCATCCCGTCAACTTAGGTCGTACGAGGTGAACTACCCTACTCATGACTCGGAGCTAGCTGCAGTAGTATTCGCATTAAAGATATGAAGACATTACCTGTATGGGGAAAAGTCGATCATCTACACCGACCATAAGAGTCTGAAGTATTTCCTTACCCAAAAGGAGCTGAATCTAAGACAACGGAGATGGATAGAGTTGCTGAAGGATTATGATTGCTCGATTGAGTATCATCCGGGGAAAGCCAATATGGTAGAGGAAGCGCTGAGTCGTAAGGTGGTATCTGACTTGAGATCAATGTTAGCTCGGCTCAGTCTATTTGAGTATGGTAGTTTTTTTGCGGAACTGTAAGTAAAACCAAAATGGACTAGTCAGCTTAAGGAGAAATGGATGCTAGATGAGGCGTTGAGTTCTCGTTTTCAACAGATAGAGAAGGGAGAGACTATGGAGTTTAAATTGAATGGTGAAGGGGTATTATGTTTTCGTGGAAGAGTCTGTGTACCGAGGGATTTTGAGTTAAGACAGATGTTTCTGCGAGAGGCGCATAACAGCCCTTACACTATGCATCCCGGTGGAAATAATATGTACCAAGACTTGCGTTAATTGTACTGTTGTTCATGACTAAAGCGGGAAGTTACTGATTTCATAAAAAAGTGTATGACATGTCAGCAAGTGAAGGCTGGGCATCAATTGCCTTCGGGACTACTACAACCTGTAAAGATTCCACTCTAGAAGTGGGAAAAGATAACAATGGATTTTGTTAGTGGCTACACCTGACGCCTACTAAGATAGATTCAGTGTGGGTAATTGTGGATTGGCTGACTAAATCTGCTCATTTCATACCGATTTGCACTGACTACTCACTACAAAAGTTGGCCAAGTTATACGTGGTAGAAATTGTGAGGCTACATGGGGTACCAATGTCTACTATATCAGATAGGGACCCTATATTCACATCTCGGTTCTGGAAGGTGTTACATGAAGCTCTGGGTACAAGGTTGGATTTCAATACAGTGTTTCACCCGCAGGCTGATGGTTAGTCGGCAAGGGTAATCCAAATTTTGGAGGACATGTTCAGAAGCTGTGTGATTGATTTTAGGGGCGGTAAGGAAGATTATATACCCTTGGTAGAATTTGTGTATAACAACAGCTACCAATCTAACATTTAGATGGCACCGTATGAGGCGTTTTATGGTCGTAGGTTTCGTACCCTTACATGCTGGACTGAATTGGGTGAGCGACCGCTGTTGGGTCCAAAGTTAATTTCTGAAATAGAAGAAAAAGTGAAGCTGATACGGGGTCGGTTAAAAGAAGCCTCTGATAGGCAAAAGTCGTATTCTGACTTAAAGCGTAAGAGATAGAGTTTTCTGTGGGAGATTTTGTCTTCTTGAAAGTCTCACCTTGGAAGAAGATTTTGAGATTTGGAAGGAAGGGCAAGTTAAGTCCTAGATTCATTGGACCTTACCAAGTGTCGAAACGTGTTGGACCAGTCGCCTATCAATTTGAACTACCTCTGGAGTTACACCGGATACATAATGTATTCCACGTTTCTATGTTGATACGCTATCGATCAGATCCTTCTCATATAGTGCCGGTGGAAGAAATTGAGATAAGAACTGATTTGTCTTTTGAAGAAGAACCGGTGCAGATTTTGGATCGTGATGTTAAACTGTTGAGAAGAAAATCCGTACCATTGTTCAAAGTGTTGTGGCATAATCACAATTCAGAGGAGGCCACGTATGAGCCTGAGAAGGCAATGCGACATCAATACCCCCATCTCTTTTGATCAGGTAAATTTCGAGGCTGAAATTTCTTTAAGGGGGTAGAATTGAAGCATCCCAAAAATTAGGGGTTTGTCTTATCTATTTAAATGCATGTTATGCTTTCTCTGCAGGTTATTTGAGGGTGTTTAAGGGCTCTAGGAAGGCCTGGAGTCAAGGTCAAACCTTGGAAAAATTTTGGTTTTTGGGCACTTTAGGGGAGAGGACTGTTGGAAGTAAGCCTTAAGGGAATTTGTAGGTGTTTTGCTAGCACAAGTAAACACATGTGGAGTGGTGGTGGCGTCAGTAAGGAAGCAAGGTGGGATGGGGTTTGAATCCCACAAGAGCTAAAACAAAGGTTTTATTTTGTGCTAGGTGGGTGGAAGAGGTAGAGTTCAGTTAGAACTATGCAAGGGAGAGTAGAGACTCAGTCAAATCAGTTTGAATAGGAGGTGGAGAGCAATGTGAGGAGGAAATTAAGGAGTGAATCAAGGGATTGGGGTGAGAGGTGGTAGTGGCCGAATATGGGAAAGTGGATGGGGGAATTTTGATCAAAAAGATTTGCCATTTTGGGTGCACATTCGGTTTTGTTAAGGGTGTGCCGAAATTTTCTAATGTTTTCTTTGCATTTTTGCATTTTGGGTATTTTCTTCCTTAAGCATTTCGGGTCACTTTGTTGCATCTTCCTACTTGTCGAATTTCTTTTCTCCTCTATTCTTCTCGATTTCTTTCTACTTCTTTTCTCCATAAACTGAATCTTCCCTTTTTTTTTTCCCATTTGAATCTGTTCCTCTTTTCTTTTATTAATAGCCGAACACTTGTAGCCTAAAGCATAGGGGTTCTTTTGTCTGCCGAATCTACCTTGTTTATTTGGTTTTTTTGTAATCACAAGGTAATGTTCCTTTTCTCTTTATTCCTTTTTCTTCTTTTCCCTCTTTTCTCTCTACTAAAACCGAACTCTCAAGGTCAAATCTGCTCATTCGCTTCTATTTGGACTCCCTATTGTTGTGGTAAGGGTCGAATCCTCTAAGGTGCATCTTGGTGCAAACTGCTTCGTGATCTTTTCCAAATTGTTGGCAAGTTGGGGGCATGGCCGATTAAGGGTTGAAGTTTCACTTATCTTGTTGAGTTTCTTAAGGCCGAATAGCCTTGTCTTTGTGAACTTGGAGCAATTTTGCTAACGTATGATTTTTGTTAGGGACCCAATTTCGTAATCGAAGGGAGTGACCAAACGTTCTAGCATAGCAGGGAGTTGTCGTCGTTGTTGGTAAGTATTGTGGATTGTTTTATCAATCTCAAATTTGGGAGTATTGTGGATTAAGACTAACTGTTAGTCAATTATGATCTCAGGTGTTTTGGAAAGTGCTGAGTACCGTAACTCGTAAACAGGTGTGAAATCTCACACCCGCCTTGATGAATGCGTGTGACGTTCTGTGAAGCGGCCAAAAGTCGAAACGTTGGAAAACCAGTAACCGTAACCACTCAAGCATGCGAACGCTCGTGGTGTTAAACCGAGACACGGATGATAGCAATAGATCATTGAGTGTGTCACCAATGGGCTAACCGGTCTACATGTGCAAAATTGATAGAAACGACCGAATGATAGATGCGATTACGAGAACTATAAAATTCAGATCGAAACGATGCGTAATGGGCCACACGAGCATGTGGGCTCGTTCTGGCCTGAAATGGATTTTAGGCAGCCATAAAGGTAGTTAGGAGACTAAATTACTGAAATACCCTTAATAGGTAAATTACTGAAATACCCTCAATGGGTAAATTATTGAATTACCATTACTGAAATACCCTCGGTGGGTAAAATTTCTGAAATGCCCTCGTCAGACAAAAATTATTGTTATACCCTTAGGGGCAGTTTTGGTATGTTTGTGTATAATTTGATTAATTGCCATGATGATACATTATTGCATACACTGAATTATTATGCCATGACATGTTGCATTGGGTTGGGCTTTATTTATGGATGAAGTATTGTACTGGTGGCTTTGCCACGTTATACTGATTTGAGTGGCTCAGCCACGTATACTGTTACTGGCAGCTCTACTATATTTATACTGGTAGCTCACCGCATTCTTGGTGTGTAAGGCTGGGTGGGTTGACTTGGTCCCCACATGAAGTGTAGGGCTGGTACGGGTGGAGTGTAGTGTTGGATTGGGGTGGGCTGCATTCTCTATTTGCATTACTAGGATTTTGGGGCTGTAGGCCCAAACTGACACTGCATGGGCTAGGCCCAAACTATGATTGTGACTGAACATGGGATTACATACTGAGTTCTTGTAACTCATCCATTTTCCCTTAACCTTGCAGGTAATCCCCAGCGATAGAGGATTTGGAGCCGTGGAGGACTCGATGGTGGCCATACATCGGAGTGATTTCTCGCGAGCTTTAGTAAATTTGGTTTTTACTCTATTTTAAGAATATTTATTTTGGGTCAATATTCTATAATAAGGCATTTGGATTTTATTTTTCTTTTAACTTTCAATTTGGCTAATTTTAAATTGTCAGATTTTAGAATATTGGGTTTTTCCAAAAAAAAATTAATAACCGTTTTCCAAATATCACACTTTCTGCAACTATTCAAGTTCGATTTTCACAACAAAAACATTTTTTCAAAATAATAACAACTTTATAAAAATAAACATTAAGTAAATTGGGTTTTTCAACAAACAAGAAAACTCGGTGTTTTCAAAAGAGATATAACATGTTAAACGAATATTTAGCTTTTCAACTACTTTTGATGTGACATGCTAGATCTAGCCATACCATCTAGGCCGGGTTTGGGGTGTTACATTCCCAAAATCTCCCAATTAATTTTCTCCCTTGGTACAATCGACACAAGGGTGTTCCACCACTGGTAGGTTGAATCTCTTAAGAGAGATATCATACATTTCATACACTCCTTAAGGGTACAGGACAATTCATCAAATACCCTGATGGTATTTTCAAGCCAGAATTCTACTCTTTTCGAATCATCATCTTTATTAGCTCTAGATTCCTCAGCTCCTTGTTTCCAGATTCTATCAACATGGGGCTTTTCCCTTCTTACTACCTCTACCACTTGGGGAGCTACAGGGGTAGGCTGAGGAATAGGTGGGGATGGAGGGGGTTGCACGTTTGGGTTCGTTCTAATGAACTCCGCATACCAGACATTCATCATGTGGAGAAAGGCTTCCCTAGCCTCTTCTCCTCCTTCTTGACTCACAGTTGCTAGTCTATTTTCATTTTCAGTCGACATCGTCCCTTGTGCGGGGGCTAGCGCGTTACTTTCTACATCGTCCGCCATAGCTCTGTCGGGATCCATTTACTATATGAAAACATAATTTAAATCGTCAGGAGTCGTCACACTATCATTATGTAAATACTCATACGTATGGCATGTATAGCTAGACTCATGCTTACGCTACGTTAGCCTGAGAATCGACTAAACCGTAGCTCTTATACCACTAAATGTAACACCCTTTACCCGTATCTGATGCTGGAATTAGATACGAGGCATTGACGTACTTAACTTGCTAAAACATACTACATCGAGCAATAAAATATCATTTCAACTTAAAACTTCTCATTCGAGATCATAACGTCCATATTACAGGTCCATGAGACCCTGAGCATATTTATTGAATGGTTCGGGACTAAACCAGGCACTTTAGAAAACTTTGGAAAATTTCACTAAAAATAGGTCCATACGCCCGTGCGGAGAGGGACATTCCTGTGTGGGCAGACCATGTGGTCACACATGCCCATGTCCCTAGCTCGTGTGAAATTTATTTCTCAACTCTAACCTACAGAGGTTTTCACACAGCCTGACTCACGCTCGTGTCCATGGCCCATGTCCCTCACATGGCCATGACACGTCCGTGTCTTCCCCCGTGTGTAAAAACCTTGACATTCTATTTCTTACATCATCATCCCAATAAGGTCACATGGCCAAGGCACACGTTCGTGTCCTTAGACCATGTGGTGAATTAAATTCCTAAATTCAAGTGCAGACTTCACACTGCCTGGGCACACGCCCATGCTCTATAGCCGTGTCTTTCACACGGTTGAGACACACAGCCGTGCCTCAACCCATGTGGTTAGTACTGGGCATTCTAACTTGCCAACTTAGGATGCAGGGGGACACACGACCACATCACATGCCCATGGAGCAGACCGTGTGGCACACACGGCCTAGACACACTCCCGTGTGTCTACCCGTGTGGACAATTATAAGGCTATCTACCAAGCCAATTGCCACCCTAAACCCGTGTGTGCCAATTATAAGGCTATCTACCAAGCCAATTGCCACCCTAAAAAGCAACCACAATAATACCATTTCAATACAACACACAACATGACAATAAATCAACTTTAGTATCTAAAATCAAAACATCCACACCTTATTAACAACCTACTTCATCATGCACATTCTCCATTCATAACTCATTCAATTGGACAACTCGTACTTCATGAATTTCATCATCATTGATTATATAAAAACTTAAGAAATACTAGCCAATTCCAAGGTCCATTTACAAAATGAATGAGTAGCATTAATAGGCAACACATTGGCTAACAAATATGACATATCACAAAATAACCAAGTTCCTATACATTCCATACCCAAAATTAATCAACTTTACTATACCAAAAGAATAGTTGATAGTGTAAATCGAACTTCGACTTCCTTCAATCCCCGAGCTAGCTTGGCGATACTAAAAGGAATAGGGAAAAGAGAAAGGTAAGCATAAAGCTTAGTAAGTTTGCATGAAATAAATAGCAACATAAATGTTCATGATAACATCCATTCATCACACTAAATAATACACAAGTTCTCAATCACATCAACATAACTTACACATGCTTATTCTTACCAAATCACATATCATATTTTGCATTCATTTCTCCTATATTATTCATGGGTACCTGTATCACTTCATTACATAACTTTAACACTTTTATTCTCTTGAACATAAACTTAACTATTTGCTATCTTTAACATAAACTTAGTTCCTTACCCATTGAACTACTTGGAATATCAAAGGATACTTAATCTCATCATACATGTAACACGATGCCAATGCCATATCCCAGATATGGTCTTACATGGGATCACATCCCGATGCCGATGCCATATCCTAGATATATTTTTACACGGCATCTCATATCTTGATGTTATTGCCATATCCTAGATATGGTCTTATACGAGATCGTATATAGATGTTGGTGCCATGTCCCAGACATGGTCTTACACGAGATCTCTTTTTGGTGCTAAGGCCATGTCCCAGACATGGTCTTATGTGGGACCTTCTTTATCTCATGTTGTGACAACAGAATCTTTGCTATACCTAATGTTCAACTGGGACTTCGACTTAATATAATATCATTATACTTTCATCGAGGCATCAATAATAAATTTCATAGAAATAATATACATTTCTCATGGTATCAAACAATTAAGAATATAATAGCATTACGTAGCTTTAGTTTTACACAAACTTCCCTCGATACCAAAATATGTATAGTTGTTTGATTTAGTCCTCAAAATGATCACATTGATTAAAATAACTCATGAATCATACTTTGGCAAAATTATGATTTTGCCCCTAAACTTTTACAAAATTATGATTTTACTCCTAGGCTCGTAAAATGATTCTAATCAAATTTTCTCCTTAAACAAGCCTAGCTGAACATCTATTACTCTTATAGCAACTCACAAAACCAATTATTTCACACCTTTACCACCTATTTACAACCTTTACAAAAAGGTTCTTTTAGGTGTTTTCATGGAAATCTGCTTTCACAAAAGTTTTTCATTTAACAACTAAGATTCATTTTCTTCTATAAAATTTAAAAAATCAACATGAATACTCACATGGAAAAACCCTAGACTCTTAACTATTTTTCAAAATAGTCCCCTCATTAGCTAGATCATGCTACAAGGGTTCCAAAAACACAAAAATCATCAAAAATAACCATCAAGATGACTTACTTACAAGGATGATAAGTTGCTGAAAATTTTAAGCTTTCAAACCCCTATTCATGCTAGTATTTTTGATGGAGAAGATGGAGAGGAAAGGATGATATCATTTTTATCTATATTTTATTATTACAAGTCAATTAAGTCACCAAAACTTCACCTACTCTTCAAAAATCTTATTTTCTTGTCCCTTATGGTCGGCCAACCCTTTCCTAAAGGTCTAATTGCACATTAAGGACCTTCAATTTAATATTCTATATCTATTAGACACCTTTAGCTTGAACAACAACACTTTTACACTTTATGCTATTTAGTCTTTTTTCGCAATTAAGCATGCATTCCCTAAAATTAATGCACTGAAATTTTCATACACTCATATAATCATGCCATAACACATAAAATAATATTAAAACTAATTTCTCCAACCTTGAATTAGTGGTTTTGAAATTGCTATTCTGACTAGCCCCTAAATCGGGCTGTTATAGATATCCGTTCTAGTTACTATCAACTACTAGCAAAAGATTCAAATGTTCCAAAGACAGCTTTTAGAGCTAGGTATGGACACTATGAGTTTCTTGTGATGCCATTCGGCTTGACAAATGCACCTGCAGTGTTTATGGATCTGATGAACAGAATTTTCAGTCCGTATTTGGATAGATTTGTGGTGGTATTTATATATGACATAGTGGTTTATTGTCGAGATGAAAATTATCATACTGAGCATTTGAGAATAGTGTTGCAAACTCTAGGAGAGAAACAACCGTATGCCAAGTTCAGTAAATGTGAAATTTGGCTACGGGAAGTTAGTTTTTTGGGGAATATAATATTTGCTGATGGTGTCAGGGTAGACCCGAATAAAATTTCAACCATTGTTAATTGGAAGCCACCGAAGAATGTGTCAGGAGTCTGAAGTTTTCTGGGACCAGCTGGTTATTACCGGATGTTTGTAAAAAAAATTTCAATGATAGCTTCTCCAATGACTCGTTTACTACAAAAAGATGTAAAATTTGAGTGGACTGATAAATGTCAGCAGAGTTTTGACAGATTAAATACTTTATTGACAGAGGCGTCAGTGTTAGTCAGCCTGAATCGGGTAAGGAATTTATAGTTTACAGTGATGCGTCATTGCATGGTTGAGGCTGTATCTTGATGCAAGAAGGTAAAGTAGTAGCCTATGCTTCAAAATAGCTAAAATCGCATAAAAGAAACTACCAACACATGATCTTGAATTGGCAGCCATTGTGTTCACATTAAAAATCTGGCAGCATTACTTGTTTGGTGAAAAATGTCACATATTCACTAATCATAAAAGTTTGAAATATTTGATGTCACAGAAAGATTTGAATTTGAGACAGCAAAGATGGCTTGAGTTCCTGAAAGATTATGATCCTGTTATCAATTACCATCCGAGAAAGGCTAACGTAGTGGCAGATGCTTTGAGCAGAAAATCCTTGTATACTTTGCGAGTGATGAATACCCAATTATCACTGTCTGATGATAGTGCGATTATAGCTAAGTTAAAATCTAGACCAATGTTTTTGTAAAAGATCTTTGAAGCTTAGAAAAATGATAGTAAGCTGCAAGCAAAATGGATACATAGTGAATTGACTCCTCACTCAGAATTTCAGATCAGGACCGATGATTGTTTGTTATTTAGGGGCAGAGTATGTGTACCGAAAAGTTTAGAACTTGTATAGAAAATTTTGAATGAAGTTCATGATGGTAACATGTCTATTCATCCTGGTAGCAATAAAATGTATAATGATCTGAAAAAGATGTACTGGTGGTCGAGAATGAAACGAGATATTTTTGAGTTCGTATCTAAATGTTTGATTTGTCAGCAAGTAAAAGTTAAACATCAGTTTCCTTATGGACTATTATAGCCTATTATGATACTAGAATGGAAATGGGAAATAATTACCATGGACTTTGTATGGGATTGCCCCTGTCCCCAAAGAAGAAAAATGCCATTTGGTTAATTATTGATCGGTTGACAAAGTCAGCACACTTTATTCCGGTACGTATGGATTTTTCCCTGGATAGACTGGCTGAGTTATATGTCTTTGAGATTGTCAGATTGCATGGAGTGCCTGTCTCTATTATTTCAGATAGAGATCCTCTGTTTACATCTCGATTTTGAAGAAAATTGCAAGAAGTTCTGGGTACTTAGTTACACTTTAGCATTGCATTTCATCCCCAGACCAATGGTCAATTTGAACATGTTATACAGATTTTGGAAGATATGCTTCAGTGTTGTATACTTGAGTTTGAAGGTATCTGGGAAAATTATTTACCTTTGGTTGAATTTTCTTATAGTAACAGTTATCAGTCTAGTATTAAGATGGCACCGAATGAAGCCTTGTATGGTCGCAAATGTAGAACTCCATTATATTGGACAGAACTTAGTGAGAAAAAGATACATTGAGTTGACTTGGTCTAAGAGACCAAGGAAAAAGTGAAAGTAATTCGAGACAGTTTGAAAGTAGCCTCTGATCGACAAAAGTCCTATGCTGATCTGAAACGAAAAGAAATAGAATTTCAAGTAGGTGACAAGGTATTCATGAAAGTATCGCCTTGGAAGAAAGTTCTCCGGTTTGGTCGCAAAGGAAAACTAAGTCCACGGTTCATTAGACCATATGAGATTACAGAAAGGATTGGACCGGTTGCATATAAGTTAGCTTTACCACTAGAACTTGATCGAATTCATAATGTTTTTCATGTGTCTATGCTACGATGGTACCGATCCAATCCTTCACATGTTATTTCTTCGACAGAGGTAGAGATCCAGCCTGATATGACATATGGTGAAGAACCAATCAAAATCTTAGCTCGGGAAACAAAAGAGTTAAGAAATAGAAAGGTAGCTTTAGTAAAAGTTCTTTGGCAATGACACAGTATTGAAAAGGCTACCCGGGAATCGAAGGATACTATGAGGAAGCAATACCCGAACCTTTTTACTGGTAAGATTTTCGAGGATAAAAATCCTTAAAGGGGAGAGTTGTGACAGCCCATTTTTCAATGAGATCGGAATAGTGGTTTCAGACCACAAATTCGATCCAAAAATAAATTTTATTTTTATTTTATTATATGGTCCATATTATGATAGACATGTTGTATGAAAATTTTGATACGAAAATTTTATCGATTAAGTGCTTAATTACGAGAAGGACTAAATCGCATAAAATACGGAAGTTGAATTCTAGTAGCTATAAAGATTAAGGTTTGGAATAGGGAGTAATTCTGCACAAGTTTAATTTTTCGAGCCTAGGGACGAAAATGAAATTTATGGAAAAGTTAGGGGCAAAATGGTAATTTTTCCTATGACATAAATTGAGTCCCAATGAGTATAAAATGTATGAAATTGACAATTAAAGCTATTTATATAGAACCGAACAACATAAATTCGAGGTTAGATCGAGGAAAAGAAAAGGTTTCAGATTAGTAGATTTAATACACAAACAAGTGTCGAGGCAAGTTTGGTAACTTAATCGAGGATGTAATTATGATAATTGAATGTTGTGTTTGTGTGTAATGTAATTTATATTGATGTGCATTACTTGCATGCTATGATGGAAATTTTAATACATGCTTGTAATGGTGAAAAAGGGGTAAGTCCCGATTGAATATTGAATTCCAATGAATATACGCGCTTTCCCGAAATGGTTAAGGTTTGGCATTTGTTGCGGACAGGATTTAGCTCGGATGAGTAATCCTATTGAACTCATTATAGAAAGGATTTAGCTCAGATGGGTAATCCTGATATAATACCTTTCGAGTATATGTTATGATAAGGGTTTAGCTTAGACTGGTAATCCTAATCGAGCTCTTCTGAGCATACGTTAAATAAAGGATTTAGCCTGGATTGGTAATCATGTTATATGATATATGGCTCGAGAGTGTGTTCCTTGGTTAAGTGCCCTAATGGGTACCCTTGAATAAGAATTGACAGATTATCGAATCATACACCTCGAGTGTACTACTTGAGTATCCATCAAAATTTCAATGGTTCAACGGACATAAAACTCTTGACGTGATATGAGAATTATGAGATTAAATGATAATGTCTTGAAAGAATATTGCTTGATGAGCTCATCTATGTTTACTCGATTGATATGAAGATTTTGGTTACTAACATGTTTGATTGAGTGGATGTGTTTAGCAAATATTGCTAATGGATGGAAAACATGATATTGTATGCTTAGACTTAATAAACGGGATTGGTAAGTTTAGTTTTTGTTATACGAACTTACTAAGCATGTAATGCTTACTCTGTTTATTTTCCCCTGTTTTATAGTGCTCAGAAGCTTGCGAAGGTTGGAGATCATTGGAGCATCGTCACACTATCAACTAGTCATTTTAGGTATACATAGTAAAACCATTTTGGCATAATGGCATGTATAGGACAATTTGGCCATAGGTGGCTTGAGAGTGATGTTTTGTAACCTAGCCATTGGAATGGCTAGTAATGGTTCATTTTGGTATGACTAAGTGGGTTAATATGATATATATATATATATACATGTGTTGTGTTAAGTATATGTGATCAAATGATGTTAATGTCTAAGTTTAAACCAATGTAAGTTTGTAAACACTTGTGCTTGAAATAATATGCCATGTTGAATGATGGAATTGCTTATTTTGAATGCTTGAAATGGTTGATATTGGATGTGTGTTTCAAGTGCAGGTCATGGGTGTGATTTTGGGTGAGAAATGTAACACCCCTTACCCGTGTCCGACGCTAGGACAGGATACGTGGCATTACCGAGCTTAAACAAAAACCTTTATACAAAACTGACTATAAAATTTCATTCAATTTAACATTCCTCGTTCACATGAAAATCGCCCCTTATATGGGCCCAAAAGGCCCAAAACATACATTGAGAACTATTCGGGACTAAGCTGAGAACTTAGGAAACATTAAGAAGACTTAGAAAAATTTTCATCAAAACAGGGGTCACACGTCCGTGTGGCTTGGGACACGTCCGTGTGGGTAGGCTGTGTGGTCACACACGCCCATGTCCTTAGCCCATATGACTCTCTATTTATGACGTCATCAACAAAATTGGGCCACACGACCAAGTCACAAGCCTGTGTGCTTAGGCTATGTGGCGCATTAAATTCTAAAAAGTAAATACAGACTTCACACGCCTTGGGCACACACCCATGTCCTGGGGTCGTGTTCTCCACACGGCTAAGACACACGGTCGTGTCTCTACCCGTGTGGCCAAGAAAATGGCTATTTTCCAGACCATTTGGAACCCTCATTTGCACATACTTAAACACATCTTCAATCCATCCATCCCAAACACACATATCCACATCACATAAAACCTTTAGTATAAGCACACACGTATAAATAGGCATTACAACTCATTAACTAATATGAACCAACACATTTGGCCAAATCAAATGATACATACACAATTGACTAAGTCCTTATACATGCCATAGACTCAAAAGGCTTTTCGCTCACTTATACCCAACATGATAGCTTGATAGTGTGATACCATCTCCAGCAATCTCCAACTCGAGCTAGTATAAAACCCTACATGATATAAGAAAGGAAGGCAAGTAAGCTATAAAGCTTAGTAAGTATGTATATAAATAATAAAAAAATTATTACCATGCTTTAAACAATCCTTATTTCGAGTTCTCAAGATAATGCCATCATTATTGCATAAAATTTCTCAATTCACTTATGTTCATCTTGAGCTATCTACTTAAGTTATAGTCACTAAATTATTTTTTATCCAGAGCTATGGAACTCCAAATTAAGATCCGCTAATTTTCCTTGAATCTAGACTCACATATATTCTTACCATAAAATTTCCAGAATTTTTAGTTCATCCAATCAGTACATTTTATTCTTTAAAGTTTCCCCTATTTCGCTATCGACAGTTCTGACCCCTCTTCACTAAAAAAATATTTTCGCATTACAAAGAACTAAAAATAAGTTCCCATTTCTTTCTCTTGAAAATAGACTCGTTAAGAAATTCAAGCATATAAATTTTATCCCTTGATTATTTTTGTACAATGTTTTAATAAATTTCCAAAGTCAGAACATGGGATTCCAAAATCATTCTAACCCTGTCTTATAAAAATTAAAATATCTCATAATCTAAAATTCTTTTGCTTGCATCGTCTCTTTCATGTAAAAATAGACTTGATAAGATTTAATATCATATCTTATTAAACTTATAATTCAATTTCCACCATTTTTGGTGAATTTTCAAAGTGATTTAATTGCTGCTCTCTAAACTGTTTTATTGCTAATTTTACTCTATCATGTTTTCTTTGTATTAATTATCATTTACACACTTATAATACTAAAACATATACTTAGTTAGCCATGCCAATAGCTAGTCATCATCAAATATTTACAAGCCATTCATTGGCCAATTTAACTTACACATCAACAACAAAAAACTTGAATATTTTATTTTTTAATTTAATTTGGCCTAAAAGCCTCACACACGATCACAATTCACATTTCTCACATATTCTTACAACATAAGCATGGACTTAGCTCTTTTTCATTGATGCATAAACTTAGCTCTTTGTCTGTCAAACTACTCGAAATATCAGAGGATACTCATCTCATCATACATGTATCACGATGCCAATGTCGTATCCCAGATATGGTCTTACATGGGATCACCTCTTGATGTCGATGTCATATCCCAGATATGGTCTTACACAGGATCTCTTAACTCGATGTCGATGCCATGTCCCAGACATGGTCTTATACGAGATCATACATAGATGTCGAGGCCATATCCTAGATATGGTCTTACACGAGATCTTCCTTTGGTGCCAAATCCATGTCCCAGACATGATCTTATACGGGACCTTCCTTATTTGATGTCGATGCCATGTCCCAGACATGGTCTTATACGGGATATACGTTCGGTGACGATGTCATGTCCCAAACATTGTCTTATATGGGATCTACATTCAGTGCCAATGCCATGTCCCAGACATGGTCTTATACGGGACCTACATTCGGTGCTGATGCCATGTCTCAGACATGGTATTATACGGGACCTTCCTTATCTCATGTTGTGAATAGGTATCCTCGTTATTCCAAAATTTCAATCGAGACTTTACTTAGCATATTCTCATTCATTTTCTCATCAAGACATTATTCATAAATTTCATGGAAATGATAAGCATTTCTCAAAATAATAAGTACTTTAAACACAATAGCGTATGTAGTTTTAATTTCACACAAACTTACCTCGATGCCAAAACGGCAAAAAGAGACATAACCGTCAATTACTCATTTTTCCCCCGTTCTAAGTCGAAACCTCATTTTATTTGATCTATAACAT
Source organism: Gossypium rotundifolium (assembly GCA_025506655.1). Lineage (NCBI taxonomy): Eukaryota > Viridiplantae > Streptophyta > Magnoliopsida > Malvales > Malvaceae > Gossypium > Gossypium rotundifolium. The sequence goes on from CP106729.1 coordinate 87,053,842, forward strand.
CACATTTAACTTACTTATTAGTAAAATTATTCGTTGTGACCCAAAAATCATACTATGGCAAAATTACATTTTTGCCCCTAAATTTTGTCATATTTACACTTTTTCCTATAGGCTCGTAAAATGATTTTTATTTGATTTCCTTGTATTTTATGCCTAGACGAACCACTTTCATAACTATATCAGTTCACAATTTGCATTCATTCACACATTTTCATACATGTTTCAACTTTTTACAAATTAGTCCTATTATGCGATTTTATCGAAAATCACTTAGTAATAGTCGTTTACTACACACCGAGCATTCATATTCTACCATTAGACATCAAAGAACATGAATTTAATCCATGGGTAAATTTTTAAACACAAACCCTATCTCAAAACAATGGTAGAAATAGCTAAACCGAGTTATGGGGATATAAAAATGTAAAGAACATTAAAAACGGGGCTTGGATGCACTTACTATTGAGCTTGAAAGCTTGAAAACCCTAGCCATGGCTTCCCCCATACTAAATTCGACCAAGGAAGAAGATGGACAAAGGTTTTTGGCTTTTATTTTTTATTTTAGTCCATTTAATTACAAAATTACCAAAATACCCCTAAATTAAAAATATCTTATTTCACTTATCTAATGTCCATTTTTGTCCAAAAATTTCACAAATGGCCTAATTTCCATTTAAGGACCTCCAATTTAAAATTTCATAGAAATTGGGCACCTCTAACATGTGAAACTCAACTTTTACACTTTTTACAATTTAATCCTTTTGACTAAATTGAGTGCCCAAACGTCAAAATTTTTTAGCGAAATTTTCACGAATTCTTTTTATGAAATCATAGACCATAAAAATATAATAAGAATAAGATTTTTCCTCATCGGATTTTTGGCCCCAAAACCACTGTTCCGACTAGGCCCAAAATTGGGCTGTTACAAGAAATAAAGTTAGAAATGGCTTTATTTTATCCACACAGGCATGTGTCAAGATTGTCTATCCCCTTCACCTTAATTTTGAGAAACAGAATGCTCAGAATTTAGCACATGGGTAGAGACACAGGCGTGTGTCTCAGTCGTGTGTGCTATACGGCCTAGAACACTAGTGTGTGTCCCCTGCATCTAATTTGTGAAAAATTAAGTTCGTCACACAGACTAGCACACGGGCGTGTGACTAGGCCGTGTGCCTCCAAGTGTCTGCTGATCTAACACCCGTAACCATCACCAGTATAGGGTTAAAGGCATTACCGGACTAATCGAAAACTTTTTCAAACATTCCATAACATAATATGTCAAATCACATCAAAGTGTCCTTTAAATAAGTCTACGAGACCTTAAACATGCTTTAAGAAGAGGCCGAGACTAAACCAAACTCATACAAAAATTCTCATAAATTTTAAAATTTTCTAAGTTACAAGGGTCGTACGCCCGTGTGAGCAGGCTGTGTGCCTCCCACGGCCTTAGACATGCCCGTGTACCTAAGCAGTGTCAAAACAGGGCATACATACTGACTTGTCCACATGACCATGGACACGCCCGTGTGCCCCACTCGTGGTCGAGCCTGACTTGCACCACACGACCCATCACACGACAGTGTGTCCAGCCCATGGTCGAGCCGAATTACCTTTAAAATGCAACCACGAGGGACACGGTCAAGCCATACACCCGTGTGCTCAATCGTGTGGGCATTTATAGGACATTGTCAAGGCCAAAATGCCACCCACACTTGGGTCATCCCTACAAGCTCAAACAAGCATTATCGCATACACAATTGGCAACCAAAATCATGTCAAATGTTCAACCTATCATCCGATTCAATTACATTTCTAAACATGCCAACTAGTACAACTAAATCACATGTAAAACTAAGCACGATTCAACCATAATTTCACCAATTCACTATGGCATCAATCCATTAATAAGCATACCATTCATAAGACCTTTTCATTGCCATCAAGCCATACCAAAACATGTATCGTATACCATAATCACTCATTCATGTTACCAATATTTATCTAGCCACATCATATGGCTATTTATGTGACACCCCTTACCCGTATTTCCCGCCAAAACTGGGCCGGAGGCATTACTGGATTAAACCACATAATCACCACTTAGGCCCATTGCGACTACTCTCTTAAGTCACCTCATCAACCTCACTTTCGACTTACGGGGCCTCACTCATACACACGAGGCTCTCAAGACTATATCGAAACTTTTTTGAATCTTAAAAAATTCTCCATCTAAACAGACACTACACGCCCGTGCTAGATGACACACGCCCATGCCCACCAACCGTGGTGAACACTGACTACTTCACACGGCCTTGAGCCTAGACACACTCCTGTATGGCTAGCCTGTGGCCTACACTACTCAATTTTGTCAAAGAGACACAGCCAATGCATACGTCCGTAGGGTGGCCGTGTGTCACACATGGCCTAGACACATGCTCGTGTGCCTATCCACATGAACAAGAACTAGGCTATTTGCCAATTCTCTTTTCACCCCTTATGCATATATAACATATACTCAACCAACACATCTATAAACAACTCATTTTGAAACATAAACTCACAGGGATATCTATATCTTTTCATATAACAAAGTAGCCAACAACTATTACCTTATACAAAATAGATTATCCATCTATAGGCTAACACTTTTTAGCCATTTACAACAAAATTCACTAACTTTTCTAGCCCCTATACATGTCATATTCAAAACATTAAGTCTATTGTACTAGAGTGAGCTGATAGTGTGGGCGATCTTTCGATTACTCCACGTATCTTGGTTCAACCCTCTTTCTCTATAAGACAAGGGAAAAGAAAAGGAGTAAGCTTTGAGCTTAGTAAGTTTACATGTAAACAATATAACATTATAGCATGTACTAATAATTTATATAACATATCATACTAAGCAAGAAACAATCCATGTCCATAATCATGCTTACTCATTTTGTCCTTTTTTATATCCCAACCATATCGACAACTTAATGTGTACATTCATTATCATGTTCCCCTGCACTTAACATCACAATATCACATAAAACCACACGTCACAACCTCTTAATCAATTACTCATAGTGAAATTATTTGGTGGTTTCGCACTTAGCCCACCATCAGTCTTTATTAGGGTGGTATCACATAGCCCACCAAAAGGTTAGTTATGGTAGTATCGCACATAGCCCACCAAATGATAAATAAACGATGGTATCGCACTTAGCCCATCTTAATCAAGCAATAAGGTGGTATCGCACTTAGCCCACCATCAAATGCTGTCATAACATGTTCATATGACTATTTCATCATTCATCCAATAATGATTCAATGTCTAGCACATTTGATCTACTTAAACTACACATGTTTTCAATCATGCCATACACCAATTAACAACATAATGTATATAAAGAAAGTGCATTGTTTACACATAAACTTACCTCGGTGCAAAATGTTGTAACTAACGGTTTAATCCGTCACCTTGCCTTTTCCACTTTCAAGGTTGATTCCACACTCTTCTTGATCTATAACAATGAAATTCAATTATTTATACCATCCTATGATTGCCATACATCAAATTCTACACTTGGGCAAAAATGACCATTTTTCCCTTGTATAATGGCAAAATTATGATTTTGCCCCTAGTCTCGTAAATTATTTTTCAACACATTTTCTCAATAAATAAGCCTAGTCGAACATTAAATTATCTTACAACTACTCAAAAATCTAACTATTTCATGCATTTATTACACATTTTCAATCCTTGCATTTGAGTCCTAATTAGGTGTTTTCATTCAAACACCTTTCACAAAAGTTGTTTTTCATCTCCTTAACATTCATTTTCTTCCTTAAAAACTTAGCTAACATCATAAATACTCTCATGGAAAGTCCTTAAAATTTCAACCATATCACAAAATTTTCCCCTCATTAGCTAGCTTAAGCTTTGAGGACTCCAAAAGTGCAAAAATTATCAAATAACACTATCATAATCACTTACTTGCAAGGGAGATAGCTTGGTTGAAAGTTTAAACCCCCAAAGCTCTATTTCTTCTTCAAATTTTCTATGGAGATGAAGAGTGAAAAGTGAAATATGATAGCTTTTCTTTTTACCATGTTTTATTCATCTTTTCTCACCTAATTTCATCCAATTGACTACAATTAATGCTCTTGTCCCCTTTACTATCTATGGCCTGCCAACACATTCTCTAGGGCCTAATTGCACTTTAAGGACCTCCAATTTAGTAATCTATGGCTATTAGACACCTTTACCTCAATAAATAGAACTTTCGCACTTTATGTAATTTAGTCCTTTTTCACAATTAAGCATGCTATCGCTCAAATTAAAGCACCAAAATTTTCACATAACCATATATTAATACTATAACACATAAAATAACATCAAAATAATTTTCTTTATCCTTGGTTTAGTGGTCTCGAACCACTGTTCTGACTAGCCCCAAAATCGAGCTGTTACAACTTTCCCCCTTTAGAGATTTTTGCCCTCGAAAATCTTACCGATAAAGAGGCTTGGATATTGCTCTCTCATAGCTTATTCCAGTTCCTATGTAGCCTCTTCTACACCGTGTTTTTTCCACAACACCTTTACTAAGGCTATGTCCTTGTTTCTTAACTGTTTCACCTCTCGAGCCAAGATTTTAATCAACTCCTCCTCATATTTCATATCTAGTCATATCTCAATTTCTGTCGAAGGAATCACATGCGAAGGATTCACATGCGAAGGATTGGAGCGATAACCCCTTAACATCGATACATGGAACACATTGTGTATTTTCTCTAACTTTACAGACAAAGCCAACCGGTATGCCACTGGCCCAATCCTTTAAGTAATTTCATACGGACCTATGAATCTCAGACTTAATTTACCCTTTTGACCAAATCTCACTATTTTCTTCCACGAGGACACTTTCAAAAATACCTCGTCGCCCACTTGAAACTCAATTTCCTTTCTTTTCAAATCTACGTATGTCTTTTTTCGATTCGAAGTAGCCTTCATACTATCTCGGATCAATTTCACTTTCTCCTCCATCTCTCTAACTAAATCAACCCCATGAATTTTCTTCTCACTCAACTCGGTCCAATACAAGGGAGTCCGACACTTACGACCATACAAGGCTTCATACGGTGCCATTAGTATGCTCGACTGATAACTATTGTTGTAAGCGAATTCGACCAAGGGTAGGTATCTTTCCCAACTACCTTTGAGCTCTAACATACAACATCAGAGCATATCCTCAAGAACTTGGATCACACTTTCAGACAATCCGTCAGTTTGAGGATAGAATGCAGTACTAAAATTCAACCTTGTACCTAAGGCCTCTTTTAACTTCTTCTAAAACCTCGAAGTAAATCTCGAGTCTCTGTCCAAGATAATGGATATATGCACTCCATGCAATCTTACCACTTCTGTAATATACAATTCGGCTAACTTATCTAGCAATTAATCAACAAGCACCGGTATAAAGTGAGCCAACTTCATTAACCTATCAACAATAACCCACACAGCATCTTTCTTTTTCGGAGTTAAAGGCAACCTCGTCACAAAAACCATGGTGATCCGACCCCACTTCCACTCGGGAACCATCATTGGTTGAAGCAATCCTGAAGACACTTGATGCTCATCTTTCACTTGTTGACAAATTAGACATCTTATTAATACTCCGATATGTCCCTTTTCATTCCCGGCCACCAATAAAATTTCTTCAAATCATTGTACATTTTCGTACTACCCGGGTGTACCGACAAATAACTACTATGTGCCTCACATATTTGTTGAAAAAATAGTGGCCTAGCTCTCAACTCAGCCAATATAGTTCCATCATCAGACAATGCCAAACTCATGCTCATGATTCTCAAAGCATACAAGGATTTCCTACTCAGGGCATCCACAACCACATTCGCTTTTCCTAGATGGTAATCAATCGCTAACTTATAGTCCTTCAATAACTCAAGCCACCATCATTGTCGTAAATTCAAATCCTTTTGATCCATCAAATACTTCAAACTCTTATGGCCTGTGAATATTCGGCATTTCTCTCTATACAAATACTGTCGCTAAATCTTTAATGCGAAAATAATCGCAGGCAACTCCAAGTCATGAGTCAGATAATTCTTCTCGTGCGGTTTTAACTATCTCAAGGCGTAAGTGATTACCTTACCTTATTGCATCAACACACACCCGAGACCATTTAACGACGCGTCACTGTAGACCACAAACTCTTTGCCTGACTCAAGTTGCACCAAAACCGGTGCCTCAGTCAATAATGTTTTCAATCTCTCAAAACTCTATTAACATTTCTCAGTCCATTCAAATTGAACATCTTTGTGCAACAGTCTTGGCATCGGAGTAGCAATCATGGAAAATCCCTTCACAAACCGTCTGTAGTAGCCCGCTAAGCCCAAAAAGCTTCTGACTTCCGACACATTTCTTGGCGGTTTCCACTCTACAATAGTTGAGATTTTACTCGGATCAACTCTAATACCATCTCCCGACACTACATGTCCTAAGAATCTAACCTCTCGGAGCCAAAACTCGCTCTTGCTGATTTTAGCATACAACTGCTTGTCTCTTAAAGTCTATGAAACAATTCTCAGATGCTCCTCATGTTCACTCTCATCCCGAGAATAGACTAATATATCATCGATAAAAATGACTACAAACTTATCCAAGTATGGTCAGAAGACACGGTTCATTAAATCCAAAAAAATTACAGGAGCATTAGTTAATCTGAATGGCATGACTAGAAACTCATAATGACCATACCTCGTTCGAAATGCCATTTTCGGTACATCTTGCTCCTTAACACTCAAATGGTAATAACCAGACCTCAGGTCTATCTTAGAGAACACTGTAGCTCCCTTCAGTTGATAATATAGGTCATCTATCCTCGGTAAAAGGATACTTATTTTTCATTGTCACTTTGTTGAGTTGTCTGTAGTCTATACACAATCTCATCGGCCCATCTTTCTCTTTCACAAATAGTACCGGAGCACCCCATGGTGAATAGCTCGGTCTCGCAAAACCCTTATCTGTCAATTCTTGTAACTGAACCTTCAGTTCCTTCAACTCAAATGGGGCCATCCTATATGGAGCAACCAAAATAGGTGCCGTTCCCGAAATTAACTCAATTCCAAACTCAACTTCCCTAACTGGGGGTAATCCAGGTAACTCTCCCGGGAATACATCCGAATACTCACATACATCTGGCACTGTTTCAATCTTTACTTCAGACTCTTGATTATTTAACACAAAATCAAGATAAGACCCGCATTTTTTTCTTAAATATTTCTCAGCCATCATGGAAGAAATCATCACCGGTAAACTATCTGACTCACCTGATTCAACCTGAATAACATCTCCATTTTCACATTTCAATTCAATAAATTAACTACCACAATTCACTAAAACACTATGGGTAGTCAACCTATCCATACTGAGAATCAAATCGAAGTCATCAAACGGCAACAACATAAGGTTTGCCAGAAAACAATGACCCCTAATTGTCAAAGGATAGTTCCTACACACCTTATCAACTAACACATGCTTACCTAATGGGTTCTACACCTTTCCCATAAACTTAGTAGACTTAACAATCATCCTCAAACTAGATGCCAATCTTATACAAATATAAGAATGGGTTGATCCCGGGTCAATCAAAGCAATAACAAAGGTGTCATAAATAGAAAATGTACCCGTTATTACATCTGGCGATGATGCCTCTTCCCGGGCATGAATAGCATAAGTCCTTGCTGACGTTCGACCCTCTGGCCTCACAGTAGAGTCTCATTATACACCTCTACTACTAGCCCTACCTTTTGGTTTCTTTTGTGGCCTACCTCTAGAGGATGCACTGCTTGATCATATCTTTTGCTTCTTCTCCTAGTCATCTCTTTCAGGGTAGTTTCAGATGAAATGGTCAGGGGAACCACATTTATAACAATTTTGAGTGTTTCCCCAAGACTCCCTAGTGTGATGTCTGCCACAACTTGGGCACTCCAGTCTGGACTTTGGATTGCCCAAACTTGCCATCGAGGTGGCCTGAACTATTGAACCCGAGTACGTGTTGCCTCACTCTCTTTGTGAATACCCGACTGATGCAGTCGCCCAAGGGTTCACTTACTTGGACCTCTTAGATTGAGCTTGGTAAGTTTTACTCATTGGTCTTTTTCTCGCATCCTTGGCCTCACTCATGGCCTTTCTCTTTTCCTTACTCAATTCTTTGGCCTTATTGCCTATCCACCAATACCACAAACTCTTTTAGCTCTAAAATCCCGACTAAGAGTCTGACATCTTCATTCAACCCATCTTTTAATCTCTTGCATAAGATAGCTTCCGTGGACACACATTCTTGCACGTACTTACTGAGCGTAACAAATTCACGCTCATATTCCACCACAGTCATTTTTCCTTGCTTCAGCTCAAGTAATTCCTTCCGTTTTTGATCCACAAACCTCTAACTTATGTACTACTTTCGAAACTCCTCCAAAAAGAAGTCCCACGTTACCCTCTCTGTAGGAACCACTAATGTCAACGTTTTCTACCAATGGTATGTCGAGTCCCTCAGCAAAGACACAGCACATTTTAAGCTCTCCTCGGGTGTAGAGGAGAGCTCATCAAACACCCTCATTGAGTTCTCAAGCAAAACTCCACCCGCTCAGGATCATCATCTATATTGGCTCTAAACTCCTCAGCCCCAAGCTTCTGAATTTTATCCATCGTGGGCTTCATTATCCTTACTAAATCTATACCTTGAGGAGCCACTGGAATTGGCTGAGGTATAGGAGGAGGTGGAGGAGGCTGAACATTGGAGTTTGTCTGTACATACTCAGTGTACCAGTTACTCATCATTTGGAGAAAGGCTTCCTGAGCTCTTCTACTTGACCCCTAGTCTCGGATCCACACTACACAGGCGCAGTCTCTTGCGCAGGAGCGGGTACATTGCTAGCTGTGTCATCAGCATCCGATTGATTGGTATCCATGCACTATATAAAAACAAGTTTAAAATCATCAAAAGCCACCACACTATCATTATACGCTTATGGCATGTATAGCTAAACTCTTACACACGCTACAGTAGTCTGAGAACCGACTGAACCATAGCTTTGATACCACTAAAAGTGACACCCCTTACCCGTATTTTCTACTGGAATCGGGCCTGAGGCATTAATGGATTAAAACCACATGATCACCACTTAGCCTCATCGGGACTACTCCCATAAGTCACCTCATCAACCTCTCTTTCGACTTACGAGGCCTCACTCATACACACGAGGCTCTTGAGACTATATCAGAACTTTTTTGGAATCTAAAATATTCTCCATCTAAATAGAGACTACACGCCCGTGCTAGATGACACACGCTCGTGTGTAGTCACACATGCCCATGTTCACAAATCGTGCATGAAAACTTAAGCATTTTGCCAATGTCCCACGGTTAGAGTACATGCCCGTGCCCACCACTCATGGTGAACACTAACTACATCACACGTCCTTTAAACTAGACACACGCCCGTAAGGCTAGCCCATGGCCTACACTACTCAATTTTGTCAAAGAGACACGACCAGTGCACATGCCTGTGTGCTAGCTGTATGTCACACATGGCCTAGAAACATGCTCGTGTGCCTATCTACATGAACAAGAACTAGGCTATTTTCCAATTCTCTTTTCACCCCTTAAGCATATATAACATATACTCATCTAGCTCTTCCATAAACAACTCATTTTGAAACATAAACTTACAAAGATATCTACATCTTTTCATAAAATAAAGTAGCCAACAACTATTACATTATACAAAATAGATTATCCATCTATAGGCTAACACCTCATAGCCATTTACAACAAAATTCACTAACTTGTCTAGCCCCTATACATGCCATATTCAAAACATTAAGTCTATTGTACCAGAGTGAGCTGATAGTGCAGGCGATCTTTCGATTAATCCACGTACCTCGGTTCAACCCTCTTTCTCTATAAGGCAAGGGAAAATAATAGGAGTAAGCTTTGAGCTTAGTAAGTTTACATGTAAACAATATAACATTATAGCATGTACTAATAATTTATATAACATATCATACTAAGCAAGAAACAATCTATGTCCATAATCATGCTTACTCATTTCATCCTTTTCTACATCCCAACCATATCGACAGCTTAATATGTACATTCATTATCATGTTCCCCTACACTTAGCATCACGATATCACATAAAACCACACGTCGCAACCTCTTAATCAACTACTCATAGTCAAATTATTCGGTGGTTTCGCACTTAGCCCACCATCAATCTTTATTAGGGTGGTATCGCACATAGCCCACCAAAGGGTTAGTTACGGTGGTATTGCACATAGCCCACCAAATGATAAATAAACGATGGTATTGCACTTAGCCCATCTTAATCAAGCAACAAGGTGGTTTCGCAATTAGCCCACCATCAAATGCCGTCATAACATGTTCATATGACTATTTCATCATTCATCCAATAATGATTCAATGACTACCACATTTGATCTACTTAAACCACACATGTTTTCAATCATGCCATACACCAATTAACAACATAATACATATAAAGAAAGTGCATTGTTTACACATAAACTTACCTCGGTTCAAAACGTTGTAACTAACGATTTAATTTGTCACCTTGTCTTTTTCACGGTCATGGTTGATTCCGTGCTCTTCTTAATCTATAACAATTAAATTCACTCATTTAGACCATCCCATAATCACCATACATCAAATTCTACACTTGGGCAAAAATGACCATTTTGCCCTTTCATAATGGCAAAATTACGATTTTGCCTCTAGGCTCGTAAATTATTTTTCAACACATTTTCTCAATAAATAAGTCTAGCTGAACATTAAATTCTCTTACAACTACTCACAAATATAACTATTTCATGCATTTCTTACACATTTTCAATCCTTACATTTGAGTCCTACTTAGGTGTTTTCATGCAAACACCTTTCACAAAAGTTGTTTCTCATCTCCCTAACATTCATTTTCTTCCCTAAAAACTCATCTAACATCATAAATACTCTCATGTAAAGTCCTTATACTTTCAACCATATCACAATTTTTTCCCTTCATTAGCTAGCTTCAGCTTTGAGGACTCCAAAAGTGCAAAAATTATCAAAAAACACTATCATAATTTCTTACTCGCAAGGGGGATAGCTTGGCTAAAAGTTTAAAACCCCAGAGCTCTATTTCTTCTTCAAATTTTTTGTGGAGATGAAGAGTGAATAGTGAAATATGATAGCTTTTCTTTTTACCATATTTTATTCATCTTTTCTCACCTAATGTCATCCAATTGACTACAATAAATGCTCTTGTCCCCTTTACTATCTATTGCCGGCCAGCACATTCCTTTGGGCCTAATTGCACTTTAAGGACCTCCAATTTAGTAATCTATGGCTATTAGACACCTTTACCTTGAAAAATAGAACTTTTGCACTTTATGCGATTTAGTCCTTTTTCACAATTAAGCATGCTATCGCTCAAATTAAAGCACCAAAATTTTCACATAGCCATATATTAATACTATAACACATAAAATAACATCAAAATAATTTTCCTTATCCTCGGTTTAGTGGTCTCGAACCACTATTCTGACTAGCCCCAAAATCAGGCTATTACATATGTTCTCAAGATAATACAATCATAATTGCACATAATTCCACTATTTATTCATGTTCATCTCAAGCTGTCTACCTGAGTAATAGTTACTAAATTATTTATATCTTGACAAAAATAACTTCAAATTAAGATCCGCTAATTTTACCCTACACTAGAATCACATATCTTCTTACCATAAAATTTCTAGAATTTTTGGTCTAGCCAATAAGTATAGTTTATTCTTTAAAGTATCCCTTGTTCTGCAATTTGACAGCTTTGACCCATCTTCATTAAAAATTAATTATCTCCTCGTACAAAATTCGGATGATGTTTTCATTTGTTTCTATTGAAGGTAGACTCATTAAGATATTTAAATATATAAATTAAAAATAATAATTATTTTTATACAACTTTTAGTGATTTTCCAAATTCGGAATAGGGGATTCCGAAATCATTTTGAACCTGTCTCATAAAATTTCAAATATCTCAGAATATGAAATTCTTTCACTTACACCGTTTCTTTTATGTGAAAATAGACTGAATACGCTTTAATTTCATATCTTATTAAACTTATAATTCAATTTCCACCATTTTTGTCCAAGTGATACAACTGATGCTGTCCAAACTGTTTTATTGCTAATTTTACTCTATCATGTTTTCTTTGTATTAATTCTCATTTACATACATATAACACTAAAGTATATCCATAGTTAGCCATGCCAATAGCTAGTCATCATCAAATATTTACAAGTCTTCATTGTAACACTTACTCCATATGAACCTTACCAAAGTTCGATCACATATCGAGCACATTGCTAATGAATATATATACACATGTATCTGCACTTGTTCATCACATAATCACATTCAATTACACTTAGTCATTTTCCTGTTGAACACATCAGAATATTATTGGATGCATCGAAAGTTTGCACATAAGTGTCACACTTGTAGCCAAAGCTACTTGACATCACTTTTTTATATAGAGGCTCGTTCTCGAGCTATTCACTTTTGCGGGTTTGCTCACACAAGCTGTTGGTCATTCGTTACTATTTAGTGCTGCTCACACAAGCTGTCAGGTATCTGCAACACATGCCGGTATACCCAGCCACTAGTAGAACTTAAGACCAGCGACCCGAATTCATTTAGTCAAAATTTCACATAGATTTCACATAGGTCCCTAGTGACATGTCACTTGTATCCTATTCTATTCCTAAGGTTCAACCAGAAATTTCTCACTTGTCGATATTTTGTCAATTACATCAAATATTCAGCCAAAATTCATACCATTTATCAAAATATGAAAACATAAGTAGAAATGATGCATTATTTACATATAAACTTACCTTGATAGCACAATCGGTAAAAAGGACTTATTCGTCATATTTTTTATTTTCCTCTGTTCTAGGTCCGAACCTAATTTTTCTTGATCAATAACAACACATTTCACTTATTTATCCATCATGCTACTCAAATTAACCCAAAACTAACATTTTGGAAAAATTACATTTTTGCCCCTAAACTTTGTCATATTTACAATTTTGCCCATGAGCTCATAAAATGATTTTCATTCAATTTCTTTGTATTTTAAGCCTAGCTGAAACATTTTCATAACTACAATAGCCCACAATTTCCACTAATTCACACTTATGAAAAATTTTATAACTTTTCCAAATTAGTCTTTTTTAGTATTTTCACCGAAAATCACTTAGTAAAAGTCATTTCTCTAACCATAAACATGCATTTTCTTCCATTAAACAAAAAAATAAACAAATATTCATCATGGTTCAAAGCCCTAGACTTTAACCATATCTCAAATTAGTGGTAGAAATAGATAGATCTTATTACGAGGATTTCAAAAACGTAAAAATCATTAAAACGGGGCTAGAACGGACTTACAATTGAGCTTGGAAGCTTGAAAAACCCTAGCCATGGTTTCCCCTTGTGAAATTCGGCCATGGGGTTAAAGATGGATATAAATTGGCTTTTAATTTTGTTTTTAATTCATTTTAATTACTAAATAACCAAAACACCCCTAACTTAAAAATATTATATTTCACCTATTTCATGTTCATTTTTGTCCCAAAAATTAACCAATGGTCTAATTACCATTTAAGGATATCAAATTTAAAATTTCATAACAATTGGACACCTCTAACATGTAGGATTCAACTTCTGCACTTTTTACAATTTAGTCCTTTTAACTAAATTGAGGGCCCAAATGTCAAAATTTTCGAACAAAATTTTCACCAAATAATTTAGTGAAATTGTAGGCCATAAAAATGTAATAAAAATAAATTTTTCCTTGTCGGATTTGTGACTGTTTCGACTAGGCCCAAAATCCAGCTGTTACAACTCTCATCCCATTTAGGGATTTTCGTCCCTGAAAATCTTACGAGAAGAAGTTGCTTTCAAATTTTTATCAAAATCACAATTTAATTTAGTTTTGTGCTCAGATTTTCCTATAGCTTTTTCCATAATCGATAATATAGCTCTCGGTTGTTGAAATAATCATACAAATTTTCTTAATCAATCAAACACAATCTAAATAAGATTTCTCTTTCTCCGAGGATAAAAGAAATACCGATACGGAACCCATAGTATCTTTATCTTAATATCACGCCTATATCATCATTGACTATAACAATCCTAATTGCATTTGATATTTGGCCTTTCCTTGATGACAAAACAACATCTGGACACAAAAAAATCAGAAATACCGAGTTTCATATCCGTATACCAGAACATTTACTTCAAATCACTGTACTTTTATCTTTCTTTGGATGAACATACAAGTTACTATGGTGAGCTTTGAAAGAAAACTCTCTGCATAAGCCTTGAGTTCCCCAGTACATGAATTCTATCTCGGAATATTAATATCAGTAATCAGTTCTGATTTAAAAATTCAGAATCAGAAGTCGGTTCATACAGTATTCATTTAACTTATCACTTACCAACCCATTTTTGAGCTCTTCTAATTTATAACAGAAACTTCGGTTTAGCTTTCACTTTAGCAAGAATCAAAACACCATCAATAAGATAAATCTTGGAACCAATACTCACAAAGTAAGCAAAGATTTTCATTCAAGCATCCGAAAGTGTTTCAGTTTTACCCAGAGGTTAGTCAGTATTCACGTACATTCTTTCAGTTAAGAGAAACCTAATCGGTATGTCCCTGTATCATACTTTCAAGAATATAAATTCTTCATTCAGATTGTTCGTTTATAAACTTATATATGCACAATATCATTTCCAGACCAGAGGATAAACATAGATACACATAGCTTACTTTACCTTCTAACTGAACAGCTCATTCTGATTGAAAAAACCGAGTTAACTTTAATTATTCAATAACATCTCATAGTGATCACCTCTTCATGTTGTTACGACAGTTCAAACATACAATATTTCATAGTTTATTCAACATACCAATCATAAATATTTACTAACTGTATTAATTGATAAACCGTAAAAGTAACATATTTTAATCCCACATTTAGTATGCTTTTGGATGAATTTATCCTTAATTTATGTAAAAAGGTGCTCTTAATCCTTTCTTTTCATGTCCTATACTAAGGAAAGCACCCAAGGATAAAAAGGACGCAAAACGGGTTTAAAATAGACCAAAGTGGGCCAACCAAAGAAGTCGGCACGGCTTGGACTTCATGCCACACGGTCGTGCCCCAATATTTAGATTGCACACGGTCATACCCTGATTTACACGACCGTGCCTCATCGACAAAAAGCCCAACACGGCTTGTCCCCAGTGTACACCGTCGTACCCCAATTGGCAGACCCGAAGCACGGCCTCTACCTAGATATTGCACGGGCGTGTCATAGCCGTGCCTAAATCGACAGGATGGAGACACGGGCTGGACCACGATTTACACGGGCGTGTCAAGGCCGTGCCCCTGCCACGGGAAAGAGCAATTTCACTTAGAATTGGATGCTTGGAGCCTAAGAAATGCAATCCTAAGCCCACCCAAACACTTAGGACAAATTTCACTTGAATTACAAGTACTTAGGAGCCAAGTAAAGCATCCTAAACATCTATATAAACAATCCAAGGCAACAATTCAAGGTCATGAGGTTTTAGCAGAATTTTCTGCCAGAGCTTTACTCGTTTAGGGAATTACTCGAAGATAGCCAGTTGATCCATTTCGAAGAGTCAGAATTCTACTCAAAATGGAGGATCTCTCCTTCAATTCCTTCAAGGGGTTTTAGGGATTTCTTATGCTTTGCTTTATCTTTTCTCTTGAGATGTTTTCTTATTTTATTATGAACTAGATCCTTCAGATACTTGAAGGGGATGAAACCTATGATGGATTTTGTTATTTGATCTATTGGTTTATAAGATAAATACTTAGTTTGTTCTTAATTATGTTACTCAATTTAATCTGATATGCTTAGGTGGAGGAGGAATAGACCCTGCTTAAGAGTAGATCTAGCATAATTAAGCGGAGCTGATCAGGTGCCTAGAGATAGGGTTACGAGATTTTGCCAGATTAGGGTGAAACCTAATAAGGGAGTCCATTGATCGATTTACTGCTTCCTTAAGGGGTTATTATAAGAGAACAAGAGTTCCACTAATTAACCTAAGGTTAGACGTTATTCGCTTCGAGAGAAGGTTTAATATAGGTTAGGGAGTCTCACGGATCAAGCTAAGTAAAAGAAATCATATGAATTGAAAGTTAGATAATAAGTGAAGTCATAAGTGGATTCTTCCCGAGGGTATCATTTTTATCAACTGAATTTTCCAAAGTCTTTTCCCAGTTTATTCTTTTGTCTTTGAATTTAGTTTAAGTATTTCATTAGTCTTAGATAAGTTAATTAATCACTCAATATTTAAGGCTAAATAATAGGAATAAAGTGAGTAGTAGTACTTTAGGTTCATTGGGTTTGATAAGATATTCTTGCCAAAGCTATACTACTGTTCGACAGGTGCACTTGCCTCTATCGTTGTCATAGTTAGTCTACAGGTTTGATTATCCTTTATACTATTTTGCAGCGATCAAGTTTTTTGTCCAGAATGACGCAGAAACATTATATGATGCATGGGAAAGATACAAGGATCTCCTAAGAAGATGCCCACTGTAACACCCCAAACCCGGCCTATGCGTTTAAGACCAGACTTGGCATGCAACACAATTCGAACTTACGTCTAGTCATCAATGCTTTTAATGAAAACAATTCTTCAAAACGATTTTGAAGATGGAGTTTATCAAAAATCGAGATTTATTTGAAAACCATGATTTTAAAACATAAGAGCTTACATTTTGATTTTCAGAGAAATAATTGGTTAAAAACTTAAATAATTGGTTGAAATAAATTTATAAATGAGTTTTCACAAAATTTTACGAGTGAGTGATATTTAAGAAAAAAAAACCCCTTTTTATACGCAAGTTTAAGAAAACATTTATAAAAAAATTAAACAACCCCATTTAAGTAACTAAAACATATTAAAATCCATCCATGCTTAAATATCCATAAAAATAATACCAGAGGCCTTATTACATCGCAATTGAAATAGTACTTAAATAAAAGTACTTAAAAGAAGTTCAAAGTTTTTATAACTCATCATTCGTAGTATTGCATCCACACGAAGTCATCCCCGGCCCAAGCTTCCATCAATTATTATTACCTGAGAATGGTAAGAAAAATGGGGTGAGTTACTTAGAACTCAATGTGTAACCTACTTACCGTGCTCACTGGGCCAAAACCATTTAAGCAATTAGTTGGGCTTGAGCCCATTTACAAATGTACAATATAAAAATAATGCATATGATATGCAATTCCCAACCAAGCCTAATTTTGATCCGCTACACGACACCCGTACCAACCAACACACCTGTGGGGGTCAAGTCAACCCACCCCACCAACACACCAATAGCAGGCATTAAGCCAAATATAACATTTGTGGCAGAGCCACCGAACTAGATTGTGACAGAGTCACCGAACTAGAGGCATTAAGACATTTAAAACATTTGTGGCAGAGCCACCGAACTAGATTTTGGCAACAGGCCTTTCTTCTCTTCGTCAATTACCGCAACCCATGCAGTCATGTATATATATAGATAATGCATAACAATATATTCATAAGGTAAATTTCAACAAAAAGCCCATATTACAAGTTATCAATTTGGCCCATTAGTCAAAATAGAAATTTTGGCCCATTTAACGATCTAGCAAACTTTGGCCCATTTAACGATCCAGCAAATTTTGGCCCATTTAACATATGAGGCCCTTTTCGAAATTTTATCACATGGCCAGCTTATCAAAAATAATCCATGAGGCCCAAAATGTCATTTGTTTACAATATAGCCCATTAAGGGCAAATCCATAATTTTTCCACAACTTTAATACCGTTTTCATGCATTCACACAAAAAGTGCTAATATTTTGTATTTTCCAATTTTACTGATTTTACGATTTTTATTCTATGCTTACGGTATAATATAACCCATGAGATAAGTGTGAAGTTACACACCTGATTACGGTGAGAACTATACCTTCCCGCTCGTCGATACCTACATATTTATCACGCTTGATTAGAACACTAATATTTAATAAAAACTATACTATTGATAAACGATCTAGATATTTACCCATGAAATCTCGAATGACAATTATTTGTCGGTTCTCCCCGGTTGATGGTTCACAACCCAATGGGAAATCCCGAACCGCTAATGGCTCTGAACTACGAACAACTTCAAATAATCAATTCTCCTCGAATGAGGGTCCACAACCCGGTGAAAAGTCTCGGATTTGTGAAATAGCCTTTCGCTTGAATTTAGGGGGAATAGCGAAACCACCCCTCTTCCAAATGCTATTAACAACTCTTTTCGTCCCTATCTTGCTTGTCTCCATTGACAAAGGATTATTAGTCCTACAATATATCGGAAATTTTAATACTAATGTCTTAAAAGGGGGAACTCGGCTTACCTTAAAATCCTGAGTGATTTCCAAAGGATTCCTATACGTGAAAACTTTCAGTTATAACAAATCCCAATGATAGTCATTGATAAAAATGAGAGTGATCAAAAATCCTTGAAGAGTTCCTTCTTACATTGCTAAATATGATCTGAACTTGAAAACTTTCAAGATGACTTGACAAGATGGTGGTTCGACCCTCCACTATCTTACGATTATCCAAAGCTTAATGAAAGAAATGATTGAGAACAAGGTCAAAGAAGAATAAGAGATTCGACTATGATATAATAGATAGGAAAATAAATTTCGGCTATGGGGATGGTTACAAGCATTCGGCCATGGAAGGAAAATGAAGGAAGGATGTGTTTGAATGGCAAATAAAATGGAGAGGAAAAGAGAAGATACAGAAGAGAAAAGAAAATAGAGATGAGAGGTTTATATTTCGGTTCTCAAGGATGGAAGATGAATCAAAAAGAAACTTTGAGACCAAAATGCATTCGGCAATGAAGAGGAAAAAGAGAAGAAAAAAAATGGTCCTTGATGGCTATGTGGTTTCAGCCACAAAGAGAAGAAAAAGGTTTGGAGAGAATGAACAACCTAAGACCGAAATGGTCAAAAGAAATGGCAAAAAGAAACAATTTCTTACTCAAAGTTTATTGCACATTCGGCTAGGGAGAGGGAAAATTATAGAGAAAAAATTTGATAAAAGCACCAAATGGCCAAATGAAAAATGTGCTCATCAAGCACCTAATCCTACCAAACTAACACCAAAAACCAGCCATGCCCCCTAGCCCCCTATGCCATCCACATTCATGGTCAAAAAGGCCACTCAAAAGTTTCCAAAACACCTTCCCTTATTTCAAGCCTTATGTCCCCCTTACATACCAAAACCTTTTGATTCCTTACCTTAAGTTAACACTTGCCTTTTTCCCTTACTCTACTTTCCATAAAAGAATTAGTCCAACCTTACCATAAGTAAGGCTTGACCGACACATGCCATATAGGTGCAAAAATAAAAGTCACCAAAATGCTATCCATGGGATTCGAACCTCTCCCCTCAAGCAATCACTCATGCGCCAACACCACCTTGCTACTAGTTCATCTTATGCTAGCTTTTTACACTTAAATTACCTTAAGCATTAGGATCACTTTTTCCACTTCAATAAAATTCTCATTACTAAAAATTTTTCTACTTCCGAATAATTCCGTGCCTTCTCAAGGCTATATTAAACACACAAAATTTAATCATTCACAAGCTAAACACCAAAACATGCAACATATCGATACTCAGATTTTTAGGATGTTACACCCACACCACGGATTATCTTTGTGGCTTCAAGTCCAAACTTTCTACAATGGTGTGAATTCTTCAACAAGGCAAATGATTGATTCATCAGCCGGTGGAACTCTGAACAACAAAACTCCTGAAGCGGCCTATGATTTTATTGAGGAGATGTCATTGAACACTTATCAATGGTAAATCTCAAGGGCAAAGCTGACAAAATCAGCCGGAGTTTTCAACATAGACGCAGTGACAATGCTGTCAACACAGGTGGAGTTAATGAATAAAAATCTTGATAATTTATGTTCTTCGCAGGTACATCCAGTAATGTAATGCGACGCAAGTGGGAATGTGACAAATACTGAGTACCCACCCTACCAACTAGGAGCAGAAAATGAGCAGACAAACTATATAGGTGACAATTTCAGATCCAATAATAATCTTTATAGTAATACTTATAACCCAGGTTGGAGGAACCACCCAAATTTTTCGTGGGGAGGACAAGGAAATTAAGGAATTCAAAGGCAACAACCTCCTCCAAATTATCAAAATCAGCCCTGCCTACAGGAAAAAAAATCAAGCCTTGAAGATATGTTGACAAAATTCATGGCAACCACAGAATCTCATCTTCAAAAGACTGATACAAACCTTGATGAACAACAGAAGTCGATGAAAGGACTCGAGAATCAAGTTGGAGAACTTACTAGGTCAGTGGGACACCTCACAAAGCTAATTTCTGAACGCCAACAAGGACGTCTACCAAGCAACACATAAATAAACCCAAAAGAGAAAATCCAAGCCATTACAACTCAAGAGGGTACAGAAGTAGATAGACCCACATCAGCGCAAAAAAAGAAGGATAAGACCGAGGTAGCTCAAGAAAAGACAAAATCGATAATCAAAGAATACCAACCTCGCATACATTATCCCGAAGCACTGAAAAAAGAAGATTCAGAGGAACAATTCGGTAAGTTTCTAAAACTCTTGAAGAAATTACATATTAACTTACCTCTTCTTGAAGCTCTTTTTCAGATGTCCGATGCAAGGAAATTCTTAAGCAAGCTCTTGATGAACAAATGCAAAATAAATGAAGATCACCATATGGAATTAAACGGAACATGCTCAGCAATGCTACAGAATAGGCTACCACAAAAACTAAAAGATCCAGGGAGTTTTACGATTTCATGCTTAATTGGTAGTTTGACTATTGATAATGCGTTAGCTGATTTAGGGGCAAGTATAAATGTTATACCTTATGCATTGTTTAAACGACTAGGTCTAGGGAAGCCCAAACAAACTAGGATGAGTATTCAACTAGCTGATAAAATTGTTAGAATCCCTAGGGGTATTATTGAAGATGTTTTAGTCAAAATCGATAAATTTGTTTTCCCAGTAGATTTTGTTGTTTTAGACATGGATGAGGAAAATTCAATCCCTTTAATTTTAGGAAGACCTTTTCTTGCAACTGCCAAGACTAAAATTGATGATGCCACAGGAGAACTCATACTTCGTGTAGGAGATGAATCAGTCAATCTTCAAGCTCTCGACTCAGCTAGAACCACAGAAGATGAAGGTAAGAAAGTCGTTTCAATAGATAATCAAATTTTCAACCTCTATCGCAGAAAACATCACGAAGCATCAAAACTGAGCCAACACAGAAGCATACGATCAACAATTTATAAGAGCAGAAGATATACACCAAAGAAAAGCCGGATCCACACGAAGTAAAACCTAAGGAACCACCAGGAGAGATCATAGGAACATCCAATCACTTTAAAATAGGAGACCAGGTGCTGTTAGACAAAACCGATCTTCACATCACTTCAATAGACTTGAGGGAAAAGGGAGAAATTCTTCCCAAGGTACACGAAATCTTCCCCCACAACACAGTCGAGGTAAATAACCCAAAATCTCGAAATGGGCGTGGCTGGCTAAGAAACGGGCGTGTAAGAAGCAACACGCCATTAGCCATGGCCGTGCTAGGCAGCTATGTGAATGGACACACCCTCGGCATATGGGCGTGGGACCAAGCTAGATTTGAAATTTTATTAAAACCCCCACAGCCTTCCCTTCTCTCCCACATTCCTTCTTTCTTCTCTTCTTTCAAATTTTATTCCAATTCATAGAAAAGATCCAAGACACTTGAGCAACACAAAGATCATGCCGAAGAAACGTAAGCATCATCTCCTTAGAGGAGACCTCAACATGAGTTCATGCCGGCAACTTCACTTAATTGACACGCCAAGGGTCTCGAAAATATTTTTGGTTCTATTTTTCTTTTCTCGTCTCCTTTATTTTCCTTATCTATACTTCTTTTCTGCTTAATTTAATTTATTTCATAACAGTATCATGGTTTTAGGATCTAAAGGCTGCCAGGGAATCACACACTACAGCCTTCGAGGTCGTACCCACTTCGCAAACCATCCAACAATAAGGACTCCTTAGTCCATTAGTCTTTTCTTTCAATTTCAGTTTTCTTCTTAGTCTCATTCTTTTTCTTTCCTTAATCTTTAAATTTATTATTAGTATATTATTATTATTTCTCTAGATCTCTTGGCTATATCTTCACAGACTACCCAATTTATTCATCTAGCAAATTGCTTCTCGGTAGCCACTCCACCGGGCCTATAGAAAACACCATCACCGCCACAAAAGATGCCCGGGATCATCCAGATTTTAGGGAGTATTACTTTCCCTACTTATCTTTTTAATTTGGCACATAAATTTCATTATCTATCTTTGTACATTGAGGACAATGTATATCTTAAGTGTAGGGGTAATAGTGCCTAACTTTTTGCATAATTCTCAAAACCACAAGTTAGTCTTGATCTTAAGTATTTTTCTCATATTATTAATTAGGATGAAATTTCTATGATTTATGATTTTTATTGATATGTTTTAGAACAAATCATAGTTAATTATGCATTAATGATTAAATTTGAAGAATACTAGAGAATCATGCATGATAAGTCTATTTTTCAAAAATAAAATTGATAGGTTGTTGAACTAAATCGAGTATTACTTTGAAATTTGAAATCTATAGGATTGATGTCAAAAACACCCATAATTTCTGTGAGATATTGAGCCTTATAGAGCATATATTATTTTTCATGCTCACTTTTATTGATATTGAGTGTGTCAATTTTGAACTGTTATTCTAGAACTTGCCTCGTTTATGCATGTTGAGACCACAATAATGATTTGATATATTGAGATGATAAAGGCACCTAGGTTTTAACCCGTTCACTCCACTAAAAAGCCAACCTACATAAATAACTCCTAGTGAACCCCGTTGAATCCTAACAACCTTTTTATTTTCTCACCCACTAATATTATCCCAAAATCCCTTTGTATTTGTTATCAACATTCTTTTGACTACCCCTCTATCGAGAATTGACTTTATCAATTGCCAAATTAGGTTATTTCAATTATCAAAGTTCCTTCTATTAATTTTTTCTTATTTCGTTCTTAAAAAAATCCAAGTTTATTCAATAAAAGAGCTTAGAGCAATTAAACTCCAATTGCTAAAGAAAAAAGCTCGTATTAAAGTATTATCAAATTTTAAATTGAAGAAAATACTCTTTATTATAGAGTAATTATCAATAGTGGTATTATTACTTTTCATTCGATGTAAATATTCATATTTAGTTCATTATTTTTAGATTAGGTAATTAGTCAATTCAATCTCGATTTTAACCCTCTGATTCAGCCTTTATCCACACCTTTTAACCCAAGACCCATTACAACCCTAATAAAGACCTTTTGATCTGTTTATTATCTCATATACAATGGTGGAGATTTGATTTTCAGGCAAGCCTATGGGATTAACTTTTCAAGTTTGACTTTTGAGCGCTTTTTCTTGATCCTTAAACACTTTGAGTGCTTTGAGTGAATCTTTAGTGAGGATGTCAATCCTTGTCGGTTTTGAATCAAAGGTAATTATTTAAATAAGGGGAGACACCTATGTTTTCATGCTACAAAATCATGACTTATCTCGTTTGAATCTTTAGGGCACTTCGAGCTAAATTATCTGTGTATAAATTATCTATGAATTATGATAAGGCATTGTCAATGGGAATTATGAATTTTGGAAAGTTCATTTTAATTGTAAGTTGATAATTTTGCTTGAGGACAAGCAAAAGCTTAAGTGTGGGGGTATTTGATAAACCGTAAAAGTAACATATTTTAATCCCACATTTAGTATGCTTTTGGATGACTTTATCCTTAATTTATGTAAAAAGGTGCTCTTAATACTTTCTTTTCATGTCTTATACTCAGGAAAGCACCCAAGGATAAAAAGGACACAAAACTGGTTTAAAATGGACCAAAGTGGGCCAACCCAAGAAGTCAGCACGGCCTGGACTTCATGCCACACGGCTGTGCCCCAATATTTAGATTGCACACGGTTACACCCTGATTTACACGACCGTGCCTCGTCGACAAAAAGCCCAACACGGCCGACCCGATGTATACTGGTAGTACCCCAATTATGCGACCCAAAGCACGCCTCTATCCGAGATATTACAGGCGTGTCATAGTCGTGCCTAAATCGACAGGATGGAGACACGGGCTGACCACGATTTACACAGGCGTGTCAAGGCCGTGCCCCAAGAAACGCAATCCTAGGTCCACTCAAACACTTAGGATGAATTTCACTTGAATTACGAGTAGAAAGAGCAATTTCACTCGAAATTTGAATTGGTTGCTTGGAGCCCAAGAAACGCAATCCTAGGTCCACTCAAACACTTAGGATGAATTTCACTTGAATTACAGTACTTAGGATGAGACCAAGTCAACACCTTCACAGAGACCAAGTCAACACCTATATTTCATTGGTGAGACCAAGTCAACACCTTCATTGGTGAGACCAAGTCAACACCTATATTTCATTGGTGAGACCAAAGTCAACACCTTCGTTGGTGAGACCAAGTCAACACCTACTCTTCCCTTTCACATAAATCCCGAATGCCCCAAAAATATATATAATGCATAACTTACTTAATTTCATGTTTATATACATATATTCGCATGTTATAAAATAACATATTTCACAATCCTATCGTAAGTAGGAAACGTGCACAGGTACTTTTTGCCACATTTGTGGTACATAGCCACATTCACATTCTTATTCATAATCATATATTAAAATATTTAGCCATAAAATATCGAAGGATAGTAAGGGTACACACCTGATTTGCTTATTAAGGTTCCTTGAGATCTCGAAAATCTCGATCTAACTTTAGATCTATTAATTCCTATATTCGGCCCACCAAATAAAACACATTAATAAACCCTTTTGGCTTAAAACAAAACCAAATCCTAGTAGGATTTGTAGAGAGACTCACCTTTGCCGATTTGGTGTTTACACAAATCCCGAAAACTTTATTTTTCCTTTACCTGATATTCGGCCAACCTTGAATCTCAATATGGGTTAGTTTCCGACTTTTTAATAATTAAAGAACTGATCTAGATAATCATACAAGCTTTGGCCGAATACTTTTAGGTACTTACCTTGTGGATCTTAAATCCCGAAATTCACCGAATAACTAGGGAACACGTGGCCTATGGTGTACCTTCGGGAAAAGAATTTCTTCTTCCATGATTCGGCCAAGATTAATAATCGAAATTAGTCTCTAAATTTCAATAAGTCTAGAATATTAAAGAATGGAAAACTAAACTTGGATCTTACCCTTATTTGAAGGAATCGATTGCACCTTCACTTCAACCTTCGGAGATTCGACTTAGAGACTTGATGAACAATGGCTATGATTCCCTTATGTATTTGGTTTCAAAGATGAAAGAAGAGAGGAATAATAGGCTTAGAAGGAAATCGGCTAGGAGGCTAAAAGAAAGAAGAAAAGAATGGATTCTCAAGAAGAATATTTGGCGGAGGAAAGAGAGGAGAATGAATAATGAATGGCCCTAGTCTTATCCTTTTATAGCCGAAATTACTAGGCCAAGAATCCTTAACTTGGCCACCACTCTTCCTTATTTTCCTAATTAAAGAATAATTCTCATTTATCTCTTATTATTCACATATTTATGTGAATAAAACTCCTTTATTTATCTCTTATTATTCACATATTTATGTGAATAAAACTCTTTATTTATCTCTTATTATTCACATATTTATGTGAATAACACTCTTTATTTATCTCTTATTATTCACATATTTATGTGAATAAAACTCCTTTATTTCTCTTATTATTCACATATTTATGTGAATAAAACTCTTCCTTTCTAGAAACCCATGCCGTCCACCTCGATATACGGAAGCAAAAATAAAGCCTTCATTATTTGCTTCTGGATGACTCAAACTCAGGCCCAAAACCTCTTGTATTTGGGCCATTTCCTAAGACCTTAGGTGGCATCTTGAGCCACATTTCCAAGTTCGTTATTGGGGCAAATGTCATGTCTTGTATATTTTAGGGTCACTTGGCCCTAAGTTCCCTTTGGGCTCAAATTCGACATTCCAGGTCATTTTAAGTTTCTAAAATTTTCGCTGCTCAGATTTTCCTGTGTTTCCAAAATGTTTAGGTCTCCAAAATGTTCGTGTTTCCAAAATGTTCAGTTTCCAAAATGTTCAAGTTTCCAAAATGTTCAGTTTTCAAAATGCTCAAGTTTCCAAAATGTTCAAGTTTCCTATTTTGGCTTGGTTTCCAAAATGTTCACTTTCCTAATTTACTTAGGTTTCCAAAATGTTCACTTTCCAAAATGTCTAAGTTTCCAAAAGTGTTCATTTCCATTTCCATTTCCATTTTCATTTCTATCTTCATTTTCATTTCCATTTTCCTTTCCATTTTCATGCATTTCTAGATTTCCAAAAGTATCAAAAATTTATTCATAGTACTTGAAACTTGTCATTTCATACAATTAAACTGGAAATGCATAGGCCCTATTTAGGATGTTACAGTTCTACCCTCCTTAAAAATAATTTCGTCCTCGAAATTACTTACTGACAGTCGTACAATCTTTCTCACCGCACTATGCTTACGCTGCGCACTCTGATCTTAATAGAACCATCATACTTTCTAGGCACAATCTCTAAGTTCACATCCCTTAGAACTCATTTTCTAACATCGCGATTTAATCTGATTTAAAAGTTTTATACATTAGTACTTGTTTCACTTTATTACTCGCGAAGAAATTTTATGAAAAAGAGTTTAGGGGTGGTTCTTTCGTATTCATACATGCACACAGTCTTTTCATCCATTCATACATCCATCAAACAATTATGAACCTTAGTTCATTCAGAGAAACGTTGTAGTTTTTTTCCTTTGTTGTTGTTTTACCACTACCCGGGGGTATTTTCGTAATTTGTCCTACAGGGGTATTTTCATAATTTTTCAAAATAAGGTTCCTTGGTGTTTTTGTCACAAATTATTTTTGGAAATTTTAAAGTTCTCGGTATTTTGGAGAATTTTGAAATCCGAGGGTATTGCGAAATTTTTGGACCTTGGGGTATTTTGGTAATTTTTCCACAAACCGGTAAATTGTAAAATTTTAATAAATTAGGATATTTCAGGAGTTGCAAAATTTTGAGGGTTCTTTTTGAAATTTATTTTCCAAAATGATGAAGTTGCAAAAATTTTGGAAATTAGGTCATTTGGTAATTTTGTAAGTTAGGGGTAATTTTGTAATTTTTTCAAAATTACGGTATTTCAGATATTTACAAATTAGGGTTTTGAATGTTTATGAAATCATGAAATTTTGATAATGTTGTTGAGTAGTTGAATCATTTTACAAATCAGGGGCGTTTTGGTAATTTTACTGCTAAGGGTATTTTTGTAATTTTTGCAAATCAAGAGTTTTTCAGAAAATGTTGTAAAAATAAATTTTCTCAGATTTAAGAGAAAGTTTTAGAAGTTTGAAAAAAACTAGGGTTTGTTGTTTTGTTCTCTTTCTTTTTTTTTTTTTTAAAACATGGCTAGTTCCTTTCGGTTTTAGTCATTATGTTTAGCCAATGACCGAGCCCTCTTGGTCGTGGTGAACCAAAGCTACGCACTGGCGGGATTCGTGTGGAGAGGAGGTGAGTCACGTGATCGCTTAAATACCAAGCTCCCACCGAAAACTGTTCCTAGACATGCGTACAAGGGTTACCACACCACTAGCTCAATGACTTAGCCATAGGTTTGTTCAAGACATTAAGTCTTATGTGGTTTATGTTTTGAGTAGTCTAATCCTAGGGTTCAAGTTCCTATCATTCTATTCTACGTTCCATGCCTTTTCTACCCTTAAACAGTTCACAGAATCACACATAAAGTTAGGGGTACTTACCTGGTGGACTGCGGGTCGGAGACTTAAGTGCCATGCCAGAAGCCTGCTTATTTTCAAAGAAAATCATTTGGCTCGCTTTGAAAACGTTTTGGGCCTTAGCCCACAGCCGAGAGTTTAAAACTGGGCTCGATACTAAATCTGAAACACCCACACCCTACCACGAGCCAGAACAGGATCTGGTATGTTCCTAAAATGTTAGGTTTGAAAATTTTCAAGATTTAGAGAAATTTGAAAAAAAATATTTAAAGAATGTTGTTGTGGATTGGGCTTAGATTGGAAACCCATTTATTAAATTTTGAAAATCCAACTTAAGTGAGGTGACAAAACAATTTTAGGGTTTATTATTTTGAAAGAAATAAATTTTGTTTTTCTTAACTTTAATTAAAAATAAATTGTAACACAATCAAACATGAATAAGCGGAAATAAAGAATAATCCACTGGGCCTTATGGCCTTACTACATCAAATAAAACCTAAAAGAAATATAATTAAGGGTACCAAATAGAAATAAAGTCCAAATAAAATAAAATCTCCAAATGTAGCATGGCCACCTCAACGTCTCTACCTACCATTCATCATTGTTCATCACACGAAAATAGTTCCCACAACGGGTGAGTCAATAGACTCAATGTGCACACAATACTATCATTCAATAAATCGGGCATTCATGTTCAAATCATTAAGTCCATACAATAATGAAATTATGATGCAACCCAAACCCAATCCTAATTAGCCATCCACTACACTCCCCGCACCATCCACACACCGTGGGACTACTAAGTCAACCCTCCATCCGCTACTCTCCATCAAAGGCATTCGCCCATATACGTTGTGTCATTAGACACTATTGTAACCGAAGTTACCAAAATTTCGCAATGTGACCGTAGTCAACATATTTCGTTGGTGAGACCGAAGTCAACACCTTCGTTGGTGAGACCGAAGTCAACACTCAGATTTCGTTGGTGAGACCGAAGTCAACACCTTCGTTGGTGAGACCGAAGTCAACACCTATATTTCATTGGTGAGACCAAGTCAACACCTTCGTTGGTGAGACCAAGTCAACACCTATATTTCGTTGGTGAGACCGAAGTCAACACCTTCAAGCAGTGAGACCAAGTCAACACCTACTCTTCCCCTTTCACATAAATCCGAATGCCCCAAAATATATATAATGCATAACTTACTTAATTTCATGTTTATATACATATATTCGCATGTTATAAAATAACATATTTCACAATCCTATCGAAGTAGGAAACGCGTGCACAGGTACTTTTTGCCACATTTGTGGTACATAGCCACATTCACATTCTTATTCATAATCATATATTAAAATATTTAGCCATAAAATATCGAAGGATAGTAAGGGTACACACCGATTTGCTTATTAAGGTTCCTTGAGATCTCGAAAATCTCGATCTAACTTTAGATCTATTAATTCCTATATTCGCCCACCAAATAAAACACATTAATAAACCCTTTTGGCTTAAACAAAACCAAATCCTAGTAGGATTTGTAGAGAGACTCACCTTTGCCGATTTGGTGTTTACACAAACCAAAACTTTATTTTTCCTTTACGATATTCGCCAACCTTGAATCTCAATATGGGTTAGTTTCACTTTTTAATAATTAAAGAACTGATCTAGATAATCATACAAGCTTTGGCGAATACTTTTAGGTACTTACCTTGTGGATCTTAAATCCAAATTCACCGAATAACTAGGAACACGTGGCCTATGGTGTACCTTCGGAAAAGAATTTCTTCTTCCATGATTCGCCAAGATTAATAATCGAAATTAGTCTCTAAATTTCAATAAGTCTAGAATATTAAAGAATGGAAAACTAAACTTGGATCTTACCCTTATTTGAAGGAATCGATTGCACCTTCACTTCAACCTTCAGAGATTCGGCTTAGAGACTTGATGAACAATCGGCTATGATTCCCTTATGTATTTGGTTTCAAAGATGAAAGAAGAGAGGAATAATAGGCTTAGAAGGAAATCGGCTAGGAGGCTAAAAGAAAAGAAGAAAAAGAATGGATTCTCAAGAAGAATATTTGGCAGAGGAAAAGAGAGGGAGAATGAATAATGAATGGCCCTAGTCTTATCCTTTTATAGCCGAAATTACTAGGCCAAGAATCCTTAACTTGGCCACCACTCTTCCTTATTTTCCTAATTAAAGAATAATTCTCATTTATCTCTTATTATTCACATATTTATGTGAATAAAACTCCTTTATTTATCTCTTATTATTCACATATTTATGTGAATAAAACTCCTTTATTTATCTCTTATTATTCACATATTTATGTGAATAACACTCCTTTATTTATCTCTTATTATTCACATATTTATGTGAATAAAACTCCTTTATTTCTCTTATTATTCACATATTTATGTGAATAAAACTCTTCCTTTTCTAGAAACCCATGCCGTCCACCTCATTTTCTCGGAAGCAAAAATAAAGCCTTCATTATTTGCTTCTGGATGACTCAAACTCAGCCCCAAAACCTCTTGTATTTGGGCCATGTGTTCATTTCCAAGTAAAGCATCCCAAACGTCTATATAAACAATCCAATTAAACTGGCATAGGCCCTAATTCAAGGTCGTGAGGTTTTAGCGAGTTTTAGCGAGAGCTTTACTCGTTTAGGGAATTACTCGAAGGTAGCCATTTGATCCATCTCAAAGAGTCAGAATTCTACTCAAGACGGAGGATCTCTCCTTCAATTCATTCAGGGGGTTTAGAGGATTTCTTATGTTTTGTTTTATCTTTTCTCTTGAGATGTTTTCTTATTTTATTATGAACTAGATCCTTCAGATACCTGAAGGGGATGAAACCTATGATGGATTTTGTTATTTGATCTATTGTTTTATATGATAAATACTTAGTTTGTTCTTAATTATGTTGCTCAATTTAATCTACTGTGCTTAGGTGGAGGAGGAATAGACCCTGCCTAAGAGTAGATCTAGCATAATTAAGTGGAGTTGATCGGGCACCTAGAGATAGGGTTATGAGATTTTGTCGGATTAGGGTGAAGCCTAATATGGGAGTCCATTGATCGATTTACTACTTCCTTAGGGGGTTATTATAAGAGAATGAGAGTTCCACTAATTATCCTAAGGTTAGAGAGAGTTCCACTAATTATCCTAAGGTTAGACGTTATTCGCTTTGAGAGAAGGTTTAATATAGGTTAGGGAGTCTCACGGATCAAGCTAAGTAAAAGAAATCATATGAATTGAAAGTTAGATAATAAGTGAAGTCATAGGTGGATTCTTCCCGAGGTATCATTTTATCAACCGAGTTTTCCAAAGTCTTTTCCCAGTTTATTCTTTTGTCTTTGCATTTAGTTTAAGTATTTCATTAGTCTTAGATATGTTAATTAATCACTCCATATTTAAGGCTAAATAATAGGAAGAAAGTGAGTAGTAGTACTTTTAGGTTCCTTGGGTTCGATAAGATATTCTTTCCAAAGCTATACTATTGTTCGATAGGTGCAATTACCTCTATCATTGTCATAGTTAGCCTACAGGTTTGATTATCCTTTATAAATTTTAAAACTAGACTGTTTTGCAGCAATCATTAATTCAAACCAAACATAACATCTTGCTTGAACACACTGATAACAATCAAAATTATCCGAGGGAAGAAAATCAGTGTACAATTTGAACTTGACTGTCATAATCCACACTTTTGCCGATATCGACTTCAAAGCTAAGCCATACTTGATAAATTAAACAATAAGGATGATAAGAAAACTGAGATGATGAAATCTGAGATATAAGACCATATTGAATGTCCAAGGACACCACTCATATAAAATAATAGAGAATCTTGACGATTCTTTAAAGAAAACTAGAAGAAAGAGAAACACTATTCATACATTCTGAAATCAATTGTAACAGAGATAATATATATTCCATATAGATATAAATAGAACAATAGCCAGAAGAAACAAAAGAATAGTTTCATATGAATTCACCGTCAACTTTTTATCTCAGACGTAATGGAATAAAATACCAATGGAAGATAGAGGAACGCCGATCATAAATAAATCAAACCAACGATGCTTTCATCAAAAAATGAACAATTACATATGCCTTTGAGAATGTATGAATACATAGAATACCCATAAGTGATAGTCATAAATTACTCAATTGTAGCTGCCATACTCAAACATCTTTACAATTCAAACATCATTCCTTAGACTAATTCTGCCATCATTAATCTCATAATATTTCATTCATTAACAAAAATCAATTCAGAAGAATTTCGAGTAAGTACAGTCTTTAGACATCATACCTGAATAAGTCGACTAGTCGAGATTAACTTTTTCTCTAACCGTGGAATTGTGCATTCCAAATAATCTTTAGAATAATCTAATATCTCCCTCATAATCGTTTTTACTCGCTAAGTCATTCCAATCTCTAATCACATTATTAATTATTCCACCACTGAACTCTTTATTTCCCCACTTGTGAGCTTATTCAATGTAAATATCGTGAACTTCTTCATATGACACTATATCGATAAGGGGATGAAGATTGTAAAGCCTTTAAAGTTTTGACTCTCATACACACACACATACAATATAACATTTAATACCAACACAATATCATGTACTTTAATTACACATCTTTAGGTTTCTACTAATCATGAACACATTTTCAAATATCTTAGTAACACACTCAATATTATCACATATAAATATCAACCAATCATTATAAGCTCATCTCAAAATAAATTTTTCATGTTATTCACTGCAAAAAGTCACTCTGATTTATCAAAATGCAATGTTCAATCAGAACGATAACATTTTATCCATATTCATCAACTTATCGTTAATCCATTGTATCCATTAACACATACATATCATTGAAAATCATAGAGAATCAATTCAAGCAAATCAATATATTCACTAAGTTATACGAACTTACTTAACCCCTTTCAGCATTATTGATGGTAGCTTGGTTGGAAAGCATCCCTGCTTTAACCAAAACAAATCTCATCGGAGTTGGGAGATATCAAAATATCACAGTTCACATATGGAATGTATAGCTAGACTCTTGCACACGCTATGTTAGTCCGAGAATCGACTAAACCTGTAACAGCTCGATTTAGGGGCTAGTCAGAATAGTGGTTTCAGAAACACTAATTTGAGGTTAGAGAAAATTATTTTAATATTATTTTATGTTTTATAGCATGATTACAAGAGTGCATGAAAATTTTGGTGCATTAATTTTAGCGATTTCATGCCTAATTTTGAAAAAGGATTAAATCGCATAAAGTGTGAAAGTTCTATTTTACAAGGTAAGGATGTCTAATAACTGTAGAATATTAATTGGAGGTCCCTAATATGAAATTAGGCCTTGTTTAGGATGGCTTTCCGGCCATAGGGGATAAAGAGTTGAAAAATGAGTCAAAGTTGGTAGAATTTAAGTGATTAAATTGATGTAATATAATAAAATAAAGAGAAGAAAGGATATCATATTTTCTCATTCCTCTCCCCATTGATTTTTCCCAAGAAAAACAACCATGAAAGCTTGAAAATTTTTAGCAACTCATCACCTTCACAAGTAAGTCATCTTGATGATTATTTTTGATGGTTTTTTGTACTTTTGAGACCCTTGTAGCTTGAGCTAGCTAATGAAGGGACTATTTTGCAAAATGGTTAAGAATCTAGAGTTTTTCTATGTGAGAAATTATATTGTTTGTTTAATTTATATGAAATAAAATGAATCTTGGGTGTTAAATATACAACTTTTGTGAAAGGTGTTTCCATGAAAACACATAAATGGACCTTTTTATAAAGGTTGTAAAATAGGTGTTAAATGTGTGAAACAATAAGTATTAGGAGTTGCTATAAGAGTAATAAATGTTCAACTAGGCTTGTTAAAGGAGGAAATTTGATTAGAATTAATTTACGATCCTATGGGTAAAATCATAATTTTGTGAAAGGCTAAGGGCAAAATGGTATTTTTTCCAAAGTATGATTGTTGAAATGTATTGATTAATGTGGTAATTAAATGAGTGAATTTGTTATTATAGATGAAGAAGAACGAGTAATTAACCTTGACTGAGGAAAAGGTAAGGTTTCGAACTAGATCGGCAAATAGGCCTATTTTAGTATCGACGTAAGTTTGTGTGTAATAAATTCAACATCATGTTATTAAGTTTTTAAAATGTTTGATTTTCGTGAAGATGTATATTATTTCTACGAAATTGAGTAATGATGTTAAATGAGAAAATGATGAAAATTTATGATGTTGAAGTCCCAGTTGGACTCTAAAAAGTGAGAGGATATCATCATCAAGATATGAGATTGGTAAGGTCCCATATAAGACCATGTCTAGGACATGGCCTTGGCACCGAATTAAGATCCCCTATAAGACCATATATGGGATATGACATCGGCATCAAATATGAAAATCGTATAAGACCATGTCTGGGATATGGCATCGAATTGATATGGTATCCCGTATAAAACCATATCTGGGATATGGCATCGGCATTGGGATGTGACCCCATGTAAGACCATATCTGGGTTATGGCATTGGCGTCATGTTTGTGTGCATGATGATGATTGTGTATCCTTAAGTATTCCCAAGTGATTCATCGGGATAAATATTTAAGCTTATAATAGAGATGAAATTAGTGCTAAATCTATGTGATGAAGTGTTATAGGTACATGTGAGTAATTCACGAGAAATGTTTATGATATGTGACATGACATGTAATTGGTAAGAGGAAGCATGAGTAAGTTATGGCAATGTGCTTGAGACTTTTGTTTTTATTCAATGCAATGGATGGATGACATTATGAGTCTTTAAGTTGCGATTTATTTCATGCAAACTTACTAAGCTTCATGCTTACCACTCTCATTTCCCTTTTCCTTGTAGTATCACCAAGCTAATTCGGGGATCATAGGACATTGGAGTTCGGAATCACACTATCAACTTATCTTTGGTATAGCACAGTTTGATTAATTTAGAGTATGGTATGTATAGGAACTTAGTTATTTTGGTTATATGTCATATTGGTTAGCCAATGTGCGACTATTAATGTTATTCATTTCATTTTGTAAATGGCTATTGGAAATTGGCCAATACTTGATAAGTTATATACATTCAATGAAGATGAAGTTTATGAAGTGCATGCTTGTGTGATGGGATGTGTAATTGAGTAAAGAATATGCATGATGAACGTAGTGTAAACCTATGTATGGATGTCTTGATGTTGGGCATTAGAAGTGCCTTATGGTCATTGTGTATATTGTAATGAAATGGTATAAGTGTGGTTGCTTGGTGAGATGGCAACTAGCTTGGTAGATATCCTTACAATTGTCCACATGGGTAGACACACAGGCGTGTATCTAGGCCGTGTGTGACATACAGTCAGCCCAATGGGCGTGTTGATAGGCCGTGTGTACCCCTGCATGCTAAGTTGGTAAGTCAGTATGCCTAGTAGTAAACACACTAGTTGAGACACGGCTGTGTGTCTCAACCGTATGGGAGACACGGCCTAGAACACGGGCATGTACTCGAGCCGTGTGAAGTCTACACCTGAAATTAGGAATTTAATTTGACACACGATCTAAGGACACGGGCGTGTGCCTTGACCGTGTAACATTATTGAGATGATGCTGTCATAAACAAAATGTCAAGGTTTTCACATACGGGTGAAGACACGGGCATGTCATGGTAGTGTGAGGGACACGAGCTATTGACACGGGCATGTGTCATGCCATATGAAAACCCCTGTAGGTTCGAAATGAAAATAAAATCCACACGGACTAGGGACATAGGTGTGTGTGATTACACGGCCTGCCCACAAGGGCATGTCCCTCTTCACACGGGTGTATGGCCCTGTTTCGTGTCAAAATTTTCTAAGTGTTCGAAATTTTCCAGTTTGGTCCTGAATCATTCAGTGTGCAAGTTTAGGGTCCTGTAGACCTATAACAAGGACACTAAGGTCTCGAATGAAAAGTTTTAATTTGAAATGAAATTTTATGGATCAATGTTGTATATTTGAGCAAGTTAAGTACGGTAATGTCCCGTACCCGGTTCAGGAGTCAAATACGGGTAAGGTGTGTTACAAAATTATAGCTCTGACACCACTAAATGTAACACCCCTTACCCGTATTCGATGCCAAAATAGGGTACGAGACATTATCGAACACATACACTTGCAAACGTATTAAATCGAGTCATAAATTTCATCCAAATTAAAACGTTTCAAATTTTTATCTTTGTGTCCCTAAATAGAGTCTACGAGGCCAATACATACTTTGAAAGTGGTCCAGGACTAAACTGAGAACTTTGGAAAAAATTAGAAAATTTCTTAAAAAATAGGGGCACATGCCCTTGTCCAAGGCCATGTCCTTTACATAGCCGAGATACACGCCCGTGTGTTAAGCTGTGTGGCATTTTGAATTTCCAAAAATCAAGTGCAGACTTCACACACCCTAGCCACATGGCCGTGTGGCTGCTTGTGTGACCACAAGTAAGGTTATTTACCAAGCCCTTTGCCACCCCAAAACACTTATACACTTATACAAATTTATCATCACACAACATGGTATTATTAAGCATTCAAACATCCACACTAAGACATCCACAAACCATTTACAAACCACATTCATCATGCATCATCACACACACACTTAACCATTCACATCATGCAACTTAGACAACCAATCACATTTACCACTCATAATTATCGCACATTTATTCATCCAACACATGCAAGCATACACATCCTTGAAATGCATCATAATAGACTTATAACATAACAATTATTAGCCACATTAAACGACCTTATACAACAATAACCATCAAATAGAATAGGCCAACATTCTAGGACAACTCATAATAACATATACACACATAATCAAGTCCCTGTACATGCCATAGACTTAAAAATACTTGAAGATCATTGATACAATATCAATAAGTTGTTAGTGTGATAGAATCTCCGACGACCTCCAACTCGAGCTAGCATCTGTGACACTATAGGAAAAAGAAAAGGAAAGAGGTAAGCATTATAGCTTAGTAAGTAGGTATGTAAATAATAAGTGATTTATTAATAGGATTTTATAAATATTCACAATATGTTTACAAGATAATACAATCATAATTGCACATAGTTCCACTATTTATTCATGTTCATCTCAAGATGTGTACTCGAGTCATAGTCACTAAATTATTTATATCTTGAGTTACGGAACTCCAAATTACAATCCGTTAATTTTCCTTGAAACTTGACTCACGTATCTTCTTACCATAAAATCTCAAAAAAAATTTTGGCCAATAAGTATATTTTATTCTTTAAAGTCTCCCCTATTCTGCTGTTTGATAGTTTCGACCCTTCTTCACTAAAAATTAATTATCTCCTCGTACAAAATTCGGATGATGTTTCCATTTATTTCTATTGAAGGTAGAATAATTAATAAATTTAAGAATATAAATTATAACCCATAATTAGTTCTAAACAATATTTAGTGATTTTCCAAAGACAGAACAAGGGATTCCAAAATCATTCTGAACCTGTCTCATAAAAATTCAAATATCTAAGAATATTGAAATCTTTCGCTTACACCATTTATTTTATACGAAAATGGACTTAGATTTAATTTAATATCTTACTCAAATTATAATTAAATATCCACCATTTTTTGTGACTTTTCAAAGTGATACAACAGCTGCTATCCAAACTGTTTTATTGCTAATTTTACTCTATCATGTTTTCTTTGTATTAATTCTCATTTAAACACATATAACTCTAAAGTATATCCATAGTTAGCCATGCCAATAGCTAGTTATCATGTAATATTTACAAGTCTTCATTGTAACACTTACTCCATATCAACCTTACTAAAGTTCGATCACATATCGAGCACATTGCTCATGAATATATGTACACATGTACCTGCACTTGTTCATTACATAATCACATTCAATTACACTTAGTCATTTTCCCGTTGGACACATCGAAATATTATTGGATACATCAGAAGTTTGCATATAAGTGCCACACTTGTAGCCAAAGCTACTTCACATCACTTTTCACATAGAGGCTCGTTCTCGAGCTATTCACTTTCACGGGTCTGTTCACACAAGCTGTTGGTCATTCGTTAGTACTCAGTGATGCTCACACAAGCTGTCAAGTATCCGCAACACATGCTGGTATACCCAACCACTAGTAGAACTTAAGACTAGCACCCGGAATCACATAGTCGCAATTTTACATTGATTTCACATAGCTCCCTAGTGACATGTCACTTGTATCCTATTCTATTCTTAAGGTTCAACGGGGAAATTTCTCACTTGTCGAAATTTTGTCAATTACATCAAATATTCAGCCAAAATTCATACCATTTATCAAAATATGAAAATGTAAGTAAAAACGATGCATTAGTTACATACA
Organism: Gossypium rotundifolium; assembly: GCA_025506655.1. Taxonomy (NCBI): domain Eukaryota; kingdom Viridiplantae; phylum Streptophyta; class Magnoliopsida; order Malvales; family Malvaceae; genus Gossypium; species Gossypium rotundifolium. Next base: position 87,092,366 of record CP106729.1, read on the forward strand.
AACTTACCTCGGTAGCACAATCGGTGAAAAGGACTTATTCGTCATATTCTTTGTTTTCCTCCATTCTAGGTCGGAACCTCATTTTCTTTGATCTCTAACAATACATTTCACTTATTTATTCAACATGCTACTCAAATTAACCAAAAATTCATATTTTGGAAAAATTATAATTTTGCCCCTAAACTTTGTCATATTTGCAATTTTCCCCTAAGCTCGTAAAATGATTTTAATTCAATTACTTCCTAGCTGAACCATTTTCATAACTACAACAGCCCACAATTTCCACTAATTCACACTTTTATGACAAATTTTATAACTTTTCCAAATTAGTCCTTTTTAGCATTTTCATCGAAAATCACTTAGTAAAAGTCGATTCTCTAACCATAAACTTGCATTTTCTACCATTAAACACAAAAATACACACATATTTATCATGGTTCAAAACCCTATACTTTAACCATATATCAAATTAGTGGTAGAAATAGATAGATCTTGTTACGAGGATTTCAAAAACGTAAAAAACATTAAAAACGGGGCTAGAACAGACTTACAATCGAGCTTGGAAGCTTGAAGAACCCTAGCCATGGTTTCCCCTTGTGAAATTTAGCCATGGAGTTGAAGATGGACAAAAATTGACTTTTAATTTTGTTTTTAATTCATTTTAATTACTAAATGATCGAAATGCCCCTAACTTAAAAATATTGTATTTCACTTATTTCATATCCATTTTGGTCCAAAAAATTAACCAATGGTCTAATTATCATTTAAGGACCTCAAATTTAAAATTTCATAACAATTGGACACCTTTAACATGTAGAACTCAACTTTTGTACTTTTATAATTTAGTCCTTTTGACTAATTTGAGTGCCTAAACGTCGAAATTTTCCAACGAAATTTCATGAAATAATTCCATGAAATCGTAGACCACAAAAAATGTAATAAAAATAAAATTTTCCTTGTCAAATTTGTGGTTCAGAAACCACTGTTGCGATTAAGCCCAAAATCAGACTATTACTATATATGTTATAATAAATAAATTGTATAAAATGTATGTATTTTATATAATAAGATATAAGTAATAATAATACCAATACTAATAGTGCATTAAAACAACCAAAAATTTTCTTCTTCATTACTATTACACTATTACATGCAAACATTAAGAAAACAAAAAGAAATTAAAGAAAGAAAGAAATGGCAAGGACGCACAGCCTAACGGGGTTTGAGGTTCAAGCTCAAATTGGTTAGTGCAGTTTAGTTCCTATACTTGTAATTTCTACGTTTTTGGAGTTCTGGTACTTAGAGCTACCCAACTCGTATTGTAATTTTTAGTATTGTTCAAGATTTTAGATGTTGAAATTGTTGAATAGTTTAAGTATTAGGGATTAAATAGATAGATTTTTAAGTTATAAATGGAAAAAGGACTAAATTATGGAATTAATTGTTGATTTTGAACAATAGGGACTAAATTGTAAAAAAATAAAATTAAGGGGTCAAATTAGAAAAGAGGAAGCTAAATGTGGTCTAGAGTGAAATTAGTATAAAAATATGAAGTTAATTGTGAAGGTTAAAATTAGCTCGATTTAGGGACTAAATTGAAGAATAAGCAAAATATAGTGTAAAAATTAAAATTTAATGTGAAGTTGAAATGTGTAGTATTAATGTGATTTAATTATTTTATTTCGTAGCTAATGTCGTACTGAAATCCTTGAGTAAAAAGGGGAAGGATAAAATCGACATCGAATAGCTCGGACATCACGGTTTGTGTTTCTATAATCCGAATTAAATAGTAGATTATTGCATATATAATTGTTTGCGTATGGTATGCATTTGAGGTGAGTACTTTGATACTTTGGGATTGAATTAAATTCATAATTGAAATGAAATGGATTGATTTTGTATATTATGAAATATATTGATTATGAATATATGTGTATTGAGAAAAATGTGATTATTATAAAATTGAATATATGTTTATATGTGATGATGTACATTCATGAAATTGAGACATTGGTTGTATTGAAAAGTGAAATGAATCCCTATTAATTGTATCGGGTTGAGTCGAATATAGATGGCATGCCAAAGGATAGGAAGAGTTTAGGGATTATTTTGACCTCAAGTCGATGAGGCATTGGGTGCCAATTTGCTTCGGTTTAACCGAAAAGATAGTGGGTGTCAATTTATATAGCACTGGGCACAGTTATTACTTTGGATTTATCCGTTGGCGCACTGGGTGTCAAATTGGTGTCTTGGTTAGATTCGTGTATCCATCCGAGTCCGTGTCGTGTTAATAGGGGAAGTAAAATAATCATTTATGTGATTAATATTGAAATGGAAAAGATGAGAAATGAGTATGAGATGAGAAAACATTGAAATGACAAATATGAGAAATGATTATGAGATGAGAAAAGAAAAAAATGAAATTATGAATTGAGATGTGAAACTTGAATGAATTCAAGTATTAATCAAAGAAATGAATCATGCCACTGCATGGAATGATGTATTCAAATGTTAAATGAAATGCCATTGATATATACTTATATATTTGAACATATGAAAATCTTAGTAGATGTGAATCAGGAACGAGAAAAAAAATTATTCTACTGAATTGAAACACATGAACATAGCTTACTTGTGTAACACCCCAAACCCGGTCTATGCATTGAGACTAGATTTGGGTTGTTACATGAATCGAGCTATTTTAAAACCTTCAATAACTTGAAAACTACAATATTATTTTTAATTTGGGGTTTAATAAAAATCGATGAGTATTTTAATTTAATGAATATTAGAAAATGTTAGTTGAAAACATTATTAACATTGTAATATTAAAACCCTTAGGTAATTTTGTTTAAGAGTTAACAATAATAAAATATTTATAAAGAAATTTCAGATATTTGAAAACCCAATTTATTTTATTAAAACATCATATAACCATAGCCCATATTTAAAAGTCCAAAATACGATTTAAAACCAAACACACATAAAAATCCGAAATTATTTATAGAGGCCCTTATTACATTAACCCAAAATAGTAAAATACTTATTAAAAGTTCGAGTTTAATAAACCCATGTTTTGCAAGATGGCCTCCACGAAGTCATCCTCGCCCAAGTCCACGTCAATTTCCATTACCCGAGATGGAAAAATTTAAGGGGTGAGTTACTTAGAACTCAAAGTATAACTCACTTACTTGTCCACCGGGACAGATTTTCAATTTACGGGGTTTGGGCCTTGAGCCCATAAGCAAAATAATATAATGAGTAACATAAATAATAGCATGCATGTAAAAATGAATTTTCCCCTCCCAAACCTAATTCCATCTGCTACACACCCCCGTACCAACCATCACACCTGTGGGGATCAAGTCGACCCACCCCACCATCACACCAATCATAGGCATTAAGCCAATTTATATTTTGTGGCATAGCCACCGAACTAGATTGTGACAAAGTCACCGAACTAGAGGCATTGAGCCAATTATTATTTTGTGGCAGAGCCACCGAACTAGAGGCAAATAGCCATTTATAACTTTTGTGGCGAGCCAAGAACTAGAGGCAAAAGCCATAATTTTGTGGCGAGCCACCGAACTAGATTTTTGGCAACAGGCCTTCTTCTCTTCATCATTTCCCAACCCATGCAATATGTATGCAATAGTAAACTATGGTCATACAATAATTTTATTAAAAGGCCCATTAACAAGAATTAATATTTCCAAATCTTTATTAAGGCCCAAAAATAACACTTTGGCCTAATTAACTATTTATCAACTTAGGCCCAATTTTACGATCTAGCAAGTATTTTTGCCCATTTAACAATTTAACAGAGTTTGCGGCCCATTTATCGATCTAGCAGAGATTTCGGCCCAATTTACATTCATACAGAGATTTCGGCCCGATTTTCAACTTAACAGAGTTTTCGGCCCAATTATCGATCTAGCAGAGATTTCGGCCCAATTTACAACCAAACAGAGATTTCGGCCCGATTATCAATTTAACAGAGTTTTCGGCTCAATTATCGATCTAGTAGAGATTTCGGCCCAATTTACATCCAAACCGAGATTTCGGCCCGATTATCAATTTAACAGAGTTTTCGGCCCAATTATCGATCTAGCAAATTTTACGGCCCATTTTCACGAAACATACAATTTACATATTAATAAGTAATTTCTCGAGGGCACTTTTGTAATTTTCATGATTTTAGTCGTTTTCATGTATTTTCATCAAAATATCAGTTGTTACATTTTATACCGATATAGTCATTTTTACGATTTTACTTCAATACCGAAATTGATATCCAACCCGAGAAAAAGTGTGAAGTTACACCTCGATACCGAGAGTACTAATCCTTCTCACTCCTCGGCACCTAAACCATATTTCGATCCGTTAGAACACTATTTCGTATAAACATACTTAATCGATAATAGATCAAAAATCTTACCCTCTTGATTTTGAATCACTTTGATTTTCGGTTTCTCCTCGTTTATTGGTTCGTTAGTCGCCGAGAATCCACCAACGTATAAAGGCTCGGAAGTTCGTACCACTTCAAATAATTGACTTCCTTCGGAAGATGGTCCGCAACCCGGTGGAAAATCCCGGACTGTCAAAACCGCTCTTCATTTAAATGGGGGATTTACAGATCGGCCCCTCTTAATATGACTAACCATCGCCCTTTTCTTCCCTATTTTGAAAGTCTTCAAGATTGAAGGAATATTAGTTCAATCTAAGATAATATCGAAATAGTACTAGAGGCTTTAAAGGATGTGATTTCTTTACCACAATAAATCGATTCCAACGTTTCTACGATTCTCCCGAACACTTGAGTTCTGATCTTCCGTTATTGCACTATATAATAACGAATGAAACGTTAATAGAACGAACGTTTATTTCGATCCAAATAGTCCTTCATAACACCATCAAAATTCGGTCATAACACTATTAATTAATTGAAAATGACAAAGAAGAATCCCTTACCTATTTTCCACGATCGAAAATAAAGGATTGAGAATGGTGTTTGTGATGGATGAAGATTTCGGCTATGAAGAATCAAAGAAAAAGAAATAAAGATTCGGCTATGGGCACTCTAGCATTCGACCATGAGAGAGTTTAATGGAGAAACTTTGAGTGAAAAGAAATGAAATATGAAAGAAGAGATGGTGATGATGTTGTTTGATTTCAAAGAGAAGAGAAGAAAAAGATGGATTCTAGGAGCTAGGTACATTCGGCCATGGTAAAAAGAAAAGAAAAAAAGAATGGCTTTTGGTACTAACAATTTCGGCACTAAGAAGAAGCACAAGAGAAAACTCAAAAGATGAACAAAAGTGACCAAATGGTCAAAAGAATTTGGCTTTACCAAGGTTATAGGAATGACCAAAGAGAAAATTCAATCACTCAACTTATTGCGTTTCCAAATTTTTCCTTGATATGTGCCTTACACCACCATGCCATGTACTCAACTTATGTCACTCATTAACACTTAATTTAACTTAAGTATTAATGACACTAGCTTCTCTTCAATAAATTCTCAAATATTAAATTTATTCCTTATCCAAATTATGCTATACTCTTCTTTAGGACTTCAATAAGCACGAAAATAAAAAAGAAATTTTCCTTTAAAATCTAAACACCATTTCATGCAATATATAAATACTCGGATTTTTAGGGTGTTACAACTCTACCCTCCTTAAAGAAAATTTCATCCTCGAAATTTACCTGGTTGAAAGAGGTGAGGTATTGTTGCCGAATTGCATCTTCAGGAACCCACATAGCTTCCTCCACTCCGTGGTTACGCCATAGAACTTTGACCAACGGCACGGTTTTCTTTCTTAGCACTTTGACATCTCAGTCTAAGATTTCCACTGGTTCATCTTCAAAAGGCAAATCTGAATTCAACTCCAATTCTTTTACCGGTATAATGTGCGAAGGATCCGATCTATGACGCCTCAACATGGAAACATGAAAAACATTATGAATTTGATCCAATTCCGGAGGTAACTCAATCTGATAAGCCACTTGACCAACACGTTTCAGCACACGATAAGGTCCAATGTATCTAGGACTTAGCTTGCCCTTCCTTCCAAACCTGAAGATCTTTTTCCAAGGAGAGACCTTCAAGAAAACTTGATCCCCACAAGATACTCGATATCTTTTCGCTTCAGTGCGCATACGACTTACGCTCTATCTCGAGGCTTCTTTCAACCGTGCTCGAATAACTTTTACCTTATCCTCTCGCTTGATATCATCTCGGGACCTAACATCCGTCGTTCGCCCAACTCGGTCCAACAAATAGGAGAGCGACACTTACGACCATACAATACCTCGTAAGGTGCCATCCAATGCTCGATCGATAGTCATGTTATTATCGCGAATTACGCCAGTGGTAGATAATCCTCCCAACTACCCTCAAGTCGATTACACATCCCTTAACATATCTTCCAATATCTCAATTACTCTCTCGATCGACCATCGACCGAGGATGAAAAGTCATCTTGAAATTCAACTTTGTCCCCAAGGCTTCATGCGAGCTTTCGAATCGTGATGTAAACCTAGGGTCCTATCCGATATAATAGATACAGGTACCCATGCAACCTCACAATTTTGGATACGTCATAGCCGCCAACTTCAGAATGAATAATCCGTCTGAATGGCGAAATGAGCGGTCTTCGTCAAGCGATCAACAGATTACCCAAACGGAATTTTTCTTAGTAGGTGTTAACGGTAACCCACTAACAAAATCCATAGTTATCCGCTCCCATTTCCAAAGAGGAATCTTTATCGGTTGTAACAATCCAGACGATAATTAATGTTCGCCTTCACTTGTCGACAAGTCAAACATTTTCCCACAAATTCGAAATCTCACGCTCAACCCCGCCACCAATATCGTTTCACGGAGATCTCGATACATCTTATTTCCTCCGGGATGTATAGCATAAGGGCTACTATGCGCTTCCCGTAGAATCATTTGCCTCAGGTTTGAGTCCTTAGGCATACATACTCTTCCTCGAAAGCACAACACACCTTCCGTGTTTATTCCAAAATCCTCGATTTCACCATTTTCAACTTGCCGAAGTAAAGGTCCCAACTTCTCATCTGATGTCTGTTTTTCCTTGATTTGTTCCAGCCACAGAGGCTTCACCTGAAGTTCTGCTAACAAACTGCCATCCTCTTACAGACTCAAATGGGCAAACAATGCTCTTAAATCAGATACTGTCTTACGACTTAACGCGTCAGCTACCACGTTAGCCTTTCCAGGATGATATTCGATTGAGAAATCATAATCCTTTAATAATTCTACCCACCTTCTTTGTCTCAAATTTAACTCCTTTTGGGTAAGGAGGTATTTAAGACTCTTGTGATCCGTGTAGATTATTGACTTCTCACCATAGAGATAGTGCCTCCAAATCTTTAGAGCAAAGACAACAAGACTAACTCCAAATCATGCGTAGGGTAGTTTACTTCGTGTGGTCTCAATTGATGAGAAGCATAGGCCACCACCTTTCCATTTTGCATCAACACACAACCCAAACCCATGTGAGACACATCACAATAAGCAAGGAATTCTTTTCAGCCTCCTATGAATCAAACCGAGCTTCCGTCAGATCTTCTTCAATTTCTCAAAACTCTCTTGCTTTTAGGTCAAATATACTGGAACTCCTTCCGCAGCAGCTTTAGTAAGGTGCAAGAATCAACGAAAACCCTCTACAAAACGTCTATAGTATCCAATTAAACCCAAGAAACTCCAATTTCAGCTCTGATGTGGGTGGTTTCCAATCCGAATAGCCTCAATTTTTGAGGATCCACCCTTATTCCTTCGGCGGATACTACATTACCAAGGAAAGTCACTTCCTTTAGCCAAAATTCGCATTTACTAAATTTGGCATATAATTGCTTATCACGAAGTAGCTGTAATACTATCCGCAAATGCTTGTCATGTTCCTCCTCATTTCTCGAATAAACCAATATGTCATCTATGAACACTACCACAAATCGGTTTAAATATGGTTGAAAAACTCGGTTTATCATGTCCATAAATGCGGCTGGAGCATTGGTTAGTCCAAACAGCATCACTACAAACTCATAGTGTCCGTAACGTGTCTGAAATGCCGTCTTATAAATGTTCGCTTCTTTCACCTTGAGCTGGTGATAACCCGACCTTAAATCAATTTTGGAGAAAATTGAAGCTCCTTTTAATTGATCAAACAAGTCGTCAATTCTCGATCGAGGATACCGATTCTTGATCGTCAATTTATTTAATTGTCTGTACTCAATGCACATACACATCGATCCATCCTTCTTCTTGATTTAACAAAGCGGTGCTCCCACGGAGACACACTTAGTCGAATAAATCCCTGATCCAGTAATTCTTGAATTTGAGCCTTAAGCTCAGCCAACTCCTTCGGTGCCATTCTATAAGGAACAATGGACACTGGAGCTGTCCCATGCAAAAGCTCAATGCCAAATTCTACTTCCCGATCTGGAGGTATACCAGGATGTTCTTCAGGAAATACATCGAGAAATTCCTTCACCGTCCTCACATCATTCACAGATAACTCTTTGGCATCCAAAGCACAGATAAAGGCTAGGAATGCTCCATATCCTTTTCGTACCAACTTTTCTACCTTTAATGTAGATACCACATTTGCCAAATAGTTCCTTCACTCACCAATCATTATGACTTCCTTATCATCCGAGGTTCTTACTGACATTCGTTTTTCAACACAATCCAATTGCGCCCGATGTTTAACCAGCCAATCCATGCCCAGAATGAGATCGAACTCGCCGAAAGGTAGTTCCATCAAGTTTGCTAAGAATATTTCCTCTTGAATTTTCAAGGGCACGTCTTTAAACATTTTATTAACAATTACCGACTATCCTAAAGGACTAATTACTGTCATCTCATTTTCGGTAATTTTAGATTCTAAATTCAGGTTTCCAGATATGGCACTAGATACATATGAATGGGTAGAGCCAATATCTATTAAGGCAATAACAGGTACATCAAAAATGAAGAACGTACCAGTTATCACATCTGGTGCATTGCCGTCCTCATGGCGTCTAATCTGATATAGACCGACCCAGGTATCTTGCATCTGCATTTCTTCTAGGACCATTGCCTCGACCGGTGCACCTTGACCACGCCCACCCCATTACCACCACGACCGGTCCACGACCTCTCGGTGGTCTTGATTACCCTGGCCTACAGTGCATCATTATTACGAACTTCTTGAGTCGTATCCATACGTCGAGGATAATTTTTGTCTCGATGATCCATTGAACCGCATTTGTAGCATGCCCTATTTTCCTCCAACATTCTCCAAAATGTCTTTTCCCACATTCAAGGTGCAATCTCGACTTCGATTATTTGCTATCGGGTTCTACCTTGAACCGGTTCATCATTCCGAGGTCTCTTCGGAATCTCTTTGAAGAACCGATCACAGTCTCTCTCTTGTTTCGAATCTTTCTGGTTACGCTGCTCAATTCTTAGCCTCCTCGATTATTTTGGCCTTCTCCACAAGAGTGGAAAAATTTCTAACTTGTCGTGGAGCAATCGAACCCTCACTCATCATTAAGTCCATCCTCGAAACGCACACAACGTTCGTGATCTATTGCTACAATTGTCCGCATAGCGGCTCGGGCGTAAAACTTCGACTTCATATGTCGCCACTTGTCTTACTTCCTTGGACAAGATTTAGAAATTCTTTCCTTCGAGCGTCTACATAACTCGTTCCAATGTATTTTCCTTGAAAGGCAGCTTTAAAGAATTCCCAATTAATCAGTGCAGCTTCGGTGCCTTCACGAACAGTGAGCCACCACTGATATGCCTCATCTCTTAATAAGGATACAGCTCCTCTCAGTTTTTGATCGACAGTGCATTCCATATCATCCATAATCCGTTCCACGACTTGAGCCAAGATTCACCACATTGAGCTACATCGGAGACTCCTCTAAAAACTTCTGCATTATTTGACTTAAGTCGCTCTGAAATTGACCCACGAGTTGTTGGCCCAATTTTAGTTCCAGCGACCCTTTCCAAGACTCGCAGATTGCTTGAGTCAATGCATTATCTTCTTCCATGTGATCGCGTGATCCTGTCTCACTCTCAATTGACGCAGTGCGTCCATTTCCGACATATGATTTGGTGCTTGATCGTAGCACCTCGGCCTCTACCACGCCCACGCTCTACAAGGCCCACGACCACGCCCTCTAGTGTTCATGATAGCTTGTTCGCTTTTATCGATTACAAGTTTTATGAATCGTAAAATTTGTTTCGGTGTTTATTAATAATATTTTATGAGATTTGAGATATAAAGTTGTTTTTTCGCAACATATCCTATAGTCTCAATCTCTCGCTTTTCACATCTAAAACTAGAAGTTCTAGAGTATTCCTATGATCATATCATAGTAATCATTAAGCAATAAATACTTACTTGACTTGTTGCCAGATGCTTGTGGTGCCATACTGATCTTTAAAATATAATTGAACGATTTCTTACAGAAATTATTTGCGAACCCAAACCACAGCCGAGTTTTTGAAACTGGCTCTGATACTATTAAATGTAACACCCCAAACCCGGACTATGCATTGAGATTAGATTTGGGTTGTTACATGAATCGAGCTATTTTAAAACCTTCAATAAGTTGAAAACTACAATATTATTTTTAATTTCGGGGTTTAATAAAAATCAGATGAGTATTTTAATTTAATGAATATTAGAAAATGTTAGTTGAAAAACATTATTAACATTGTAATATTAAAAACCCTTAGGTAATTTTGTTTAAGAGTTAACAATAATAAAATATTTATAAAGAAATTTCAGATATTTGAAAACCCAATTTATTTTATTAAAACATCATATAACCATAGCCCATATTTAAAAGTCCAAAATATAGTTTAAAACCAAACACACATAAAATCCGTAAATTATTTATAGAGGCCCTTATTACATTAACCCAAAATAGTAAAATACTTATTAAAAGTTCAGAGTTTAATAAACCCATGTTTTGCAGTATGGCCTCCACGAAGTCATCCTTGGCCCAAGTCCACGTCAATTTCCATTACTTGAGATGGAAAAATTTAAGGGGGTGAGTTACTTAGAACTCAGTGTATAACTCACTTACTTGTCCACTGGGCCAGATTTTCAATTTACGGGGTTTGGGCCTTGAGCCCATAAGCAAAATAATATAATGAGTAACATAAATAATAGCATGCATGTAAAAATGAAATTTTCCCTCCCAAACCTAATTCCATCCGCTACACACCCCCGTACCAACCATCACACCTGTGGGGATCAAGTCAACCCACCCCGCCATCACACCAATCATAGGCATTAAGCCAATTTATATTTTGTGGCATAGCCACCGAACTAGATTGTGACAAAGTCACCGAACTAGAGGCATTGAGCCAATTATTATTTTGTGGCAGAGCCATCGAACTAGAGGCAAATAGCCATTTATAACTTTTGTGGCAGAGCCACCGAACTAGAGGCAAAAAGCCATAATTTTGTGCCAGAGCCACCGAACTAGATTTTTGGCAACAGGCCTTCTTCTCTTCATCATTTCCCAACCCATGCAATATGTATGCAATAGTAAACTATGGTCATACAATAATTTTATTAAAAGGCCCATTAACAAGAATTAATATTTCCAAATCTTTATTAAGGCCCAAAAATAACACTTTGGCCTAATTAACTATTTATCAACTTAGGCCCAATTTTACGATCTAGCAAGTATTTTTGCCCATTTAACAATTTAACAGAGTTTACGGCCCATTTATCGATCTAGCAGAGATTTCGGCCCAATTTACATTCATATAGAGATTTCAACCGATTTTCAACTTAACGAGTTTTCGCCCAATTATCGATCTAGCGAGATTTCGGCCCAATTTACAACCAAACAGAGATTTCGGCCCGATTATCAATTTAACAGAGTTTTCGGCCCAACTATCGATCTAGCAGAGATTTCGGCCCAATTTACAACCAAATAGAGATTTCAGCCCGATTATCAATTTAACAGAGTTTTCGGCCCAATTATCGATCTAGCAAATTTTACGGCCCATTTTCACGAAACATACAATTTACATATTAACAAGTAATTTCTTGAGGGCATTTTCGTAATTTTCACGATTTTAGTCGTTTTCATGTATTTTCATCAAAATATCAGTTGTTACGTTTCATACCGATATAGTCGTTTTTATGATTTTACTTCAATACCGAAATTGATATCCAACCCGAGAAAAAGTGTGAAGTTACACACCTCGACATCGAGAGTACTAATCCTTCTCGCCTCCTAAGACCTAAAACATATTTCGATCCGTTAGAACACTATTTCAGATAAACATACTTAATCGATAATAGATCCAAAATCTTACCCTCTTGATTTTGAATCACTTGATTTTGGTTTCTCCTCGTTTATTGGTTCGTTAGTCACCGAGAATCCACCAACGATAAAGGCTCGAAAGTTCGTACCACTTCAAATAATTGACTTCCTTCTAAGATGGTCTCGCAACCGTGGAAAATCCGACCGCCAAACCGCTCTTCGTTTAAATGAGGGATTTTCAGATCTGCCCCTCTTAATATGACTAACCACCACCCTTTTCTTCCCTATTTTGAAAGTCTTCAAGATCGAAGGAATATTAGTTCAATCTAAGGTAATATCGAAATAGTACTAGAGGCTTTAAAGGATGTGATTTCCTTACCACAATAAATCGATTCCAACGTTTCTACGATTCTCCCGAACACTTGAGTTCCGATCTTCCGTTATTGCACTATATAATAATAAATGAAACGTTAATAGAACGAACGTTTATTTCGATCCAAATAGTCCTTCATAACACCATCAAAATTTGGCCATAACACTATTAATTAATTGAAAACGAAAAAGAAGAATCCCTTACCTATTTTCCACGATCGAAAATAAAGGATTGAGAATGGTTTTTGTGATGGATGAAGATTTCGGCTATGAAGAATCAAAGAAAAAGAAATAAAGATTCAGCTATGGGCACTCTAGCATTCGGCCATGAGAGAGTTTAATGGAGAAACTTTGAGTGAAAAGAAATGAAATATGAAAGAAGAGATGGTGATGATGTTGTTTGATTTCAAAGAGAAGAGAAGAAAAGATGGATTTTGGAGCTAGGTACATTCGACCATGGTAAAAAGAAAAGAAAAAAGAATGGCTTTTGGTACTAACAATTTCGGCACTAAGAAGAAGCACAAGAGAAAACTCAAAAGATGAACAAAAGTGACCAAATGGTCAAAAGAATTTGGCTTTACCAAGGTTCAATTTCGCCAAAGGAAAAGTTGAGAAGAGGAAAGCAAAATTCGCACAAGGATGCTAGGAATGACCAAAGAGAAAATTCAATTCTTAGCCAAACTAACATTAAAATTCGCTCCTCCCTATACTAAGTTGCCATCCAAAAACATGGTCAATTGGCCATGATTTTGTTTCCAAAATTTTCCTTGATATGTGCCTTATGTCCCCCTATCTTTCCTTAAATTTTGATTCCATGCCATAAGTTAACTATTTCCTTAATCCTTTGATACACTAACCAAAAATAACATGGTCAACACTTACCATATATGCTCTTGGCCGAACTTTCTATACATGTGCAGAAAACTAAAAATAAAAATTCATCTAGATGCTAAACAAGGGATTCGAACCTCTCCCCTCATGCTATAACTCATGCGCCAACACCACCATGCCATGTACTTAACTTATGTCACTCATTAACACTTAATTTAACTTAAGTATTAATGACACTAGCTTCTCTTCAATAAATTCTCAAATATTAAATTTATTCCTTATCCAAATTATGCTATACTCTTCTTTAGGACTTCAATAAGCACGAAAATAAAAAAGAAATTTTCCTTTAAAATCTAAACACCATTTCATGCAATATATCAATACTCGGATTTTTAGGGTGTTACAACTTGTTACATTTTGCATTTTAAATACATCAATTTTATATTATTTGGATTATAGAAATACCACTGAGTTTTACTCAACGTGTGGTTTTATTTTTTTGTGCAGAGGCTAGGTACTGTTCGAATTATTGCCGACTCAGCATCAAATCACAAATCCCGAGCTCAAGTGTGGTGATATTTCATTTTGTAATGGAATGTAACTATGGAGTGTTTTGTTGAAATCATTTATAAGATGTGGTTAACTTATTTGCTAGTGTAATGATGGTTAAATGTGTATATGGCTGTGGTTGAGGCTATGTTGGTATACTAGCCTAGTTTATATTTTGGTATGTGATAGTTTAAAGTTTGGTAGCTTAGCATAATGCTTGGTATGTGCTTAGCTTCATATTTTGTAACTTTAGAAGTTTAAAAGTTAGTTCAAATATAGTAAGTGTGATATGAATGAAAGTATTGAATTTTTGATGTGTTGTTGATGTTTTTGAACATATAAAATGTGGAACCAATGAGGGTACAATGTTTAGGCATATTAGGTGACAAATTTGATGTATTTGGGCTTGTTTAATCCTATTTTGAATAGGTTAAATAGTTGGTAATTGAGTTGCTTAGTGCCCAAGTAGGAAATGGTAATGAAACACCCCACACCCGGCCCACAAGCCCTGACCGGATCTGGCATGCTTCTAGGAAAAACCATTCAAATCTTATTTGAAAATTTGCTAAAATTTTTCGTGTTTTTGAAAATAGTTGATTTGGGTTGGGCTCGAATTTTAAAACTCGTGTTGATTATGTGTCAAAACGTTTAAATATATATATGCTTAAGAAAAATAGACTTTAACTTTGAATTATTAAAATTGAGTCATGCTTAGATAATTAAATGTGCATGCATAACAGTTCAAACCAAGGCCTTATTACATCAAATCAAAAGCCAAATTAAATCCAAAATAATTAAAATATAACAAGTCCAAAATAAAAATAAAATCCCGAACTGTGCATGGCCACCACTGAGCTTCTGCCGACCCGATCCATCACTGAGTGTCACCTGAAAAATAGTCCCACAAAGGGGTGAGTCAAACAGACTCAATGTGTACAACCAAAACAAGTCTCAAATTAAATTCAGGCATATCAAATCATAATAAACACATATAAATCATGATGCAACACGAACCCAAGCCTATAAAACCATCCGCTACACATCACCCGTACCAACCATCACATCTTGGGGACTGCTAAGTCAACCTCCATCCGCTACACACCATCGAAGGCAATAAGGCGGTGACGTGCTCATCGCCTTTATAAAATTCGTGACATAAGTCACCACATTCATATATTGTGACAGAAGTCACCACATTCTTATATTGTGACATAAGTCACCACATTCTTATATTGTGACATAAGTCACCACATTCTTATATTGGGGTATAAAACCACCAATTCACTTCCCCTTTACATATCACCCATATGCCCATGTCATACAAAACATGCAAATATTATGCCTTATACTTATTCACATTCTTATATTTGCACTTATGCGCCTTAACAGATATTTTTCACAATATACTCATAGTAGGGGTAGGAAAACATACCTGAGTATTTCGTTCGTACCATTGCATGGTACTTTTAGCCACTTCATTTATTAACGCATATATTAACGCATAACCATAATTTAATTGAAGCTTAGTGTGGGGGTACACACCTGATTCTACTAGCAAGTTATTGCAAATCCTGAAAATCCCGATCTAGCGTCCTAGATCCCTAGCCCCTACATTCGGTCAACATATAGTATTTTAGCTAAAGGCCATTCGGCCAAATGATCAAATCCCGAATCCTTACCTTGCTATCATTTTGATCCCTAAACAAATCCCGAAACTTTGTGAGTTTCTTCCTTGCAATCGGCCAACACTAGATCAATTGACTGAGTTAGTTTCAGCTTTCGAATAAGTAAAGTATAGATCTACATCATTGTTTATAGCCTTGGCCGAGTATCAGATTCACTTACCTTGCGAATCCCGAAAAGTGCTACTTGAGTATGAAGGTGTCAAAATACCTATAGGCATAGGTTAGATTTAATTCTAATCTTTAAGTCACATAAGAATGGCCTATGGCCGAATATCACATAACCTACCTTGGATGTTGAAATCTCGAATAATCCTCCTTATGGTTGACCACACTGAAAATCCCGAAAGATCCTTCCAAATTTCGACAAACAAGAATATTGATGGGATTAGTTCTAGATTTCGACAAATCTAAAAGAAAAGAACGGAAATCAAACGACAGTTGGCCTTTACCCTTAATACAAAAGTCGACAGCACCTTACCTAACACCTCAGAGGGATTCGGCTTTGGAGAATACTTAGGGAGATTCAGCTTTTGATTGAATTGGAAAAAGAAGAAGAGAAAAGGTTTGATGAGATTCGTCCTATGGAGATGAATAGGAAAAAGGAAGAAAATAAAAAAAACACGAGCTGATTTCTTTGAGAATTTCGGCACAAAAGAAAAGATGAGAAGAGAATGAATTTTTCGGCACAAATCCCCCCTTAGTATGGCCGAATGCCTTACTTACTTCCCCTCCTAAATTCGACTAGCATTCAAACACTAGCTATTCCTTGATTTTCTCCTTATCACTTCATTTAAAATAAATCCTTATTTATCCGAAATTTCCTAGGAATTTAAGCACATCTTAAACTCCTCTTAGAGACTCCCCATGCCGTCCATCTCCTCCTCATATTGTCACAAAAATAAAAGCTTTATTTAGCTTCCCATGCGACTCAATCCTAGGTCCTTCCTCATAGCCCATGGTGTCATTTCCAGAGGCCCTAAGTGGCGCCTCCAAGCCACTTTTCTAGGCCCGTTTGTGTGTCATACTTTCCCTTCATTTCCTCTTAAGACCACCTTGCTTCAGTTCCCTCTTTTTTAACTTAAAACGTAATATTTTCTAAGGCATTTCCCTATATTCCAAGGTTCCAAAAATTCATATAACACATTCATAATACATAAGACATGCTATTTCATATAATTAAGCATAAATGCACAAGCCATAATTTGGGATATTACAGTTCTACCCCCTTTAATAATTTTGTCCTCGAAATTACCTGGCTGAAACAAGTGAGGGTATTGCTGTCGCATTGCCTCTTCTGGCTCCCACGAAGCTTCCTCCGATCCATGATTGCGCCATAACACATTGACTAGAGGAACTGATTTTCTTCGTAATACTTTCACGTCCCGTTCCAAGATCTGAATCGGCTCATCTTCATAGGAAAAATCTGGCCTTAGCCCCACCTCTTCAACTGGCACCACATGAGATGGATCTGATCGATAACGACGTAGCATGGACACATGGAATATGCCGTGTATCTGCTTCAATTCTGAAGGCAACTCTAACTGGTATGCCACTGGTCCAACTCGCTTCAATACCCGATAAGGTCCTATAAACCTCAGACTTAACTTCCCTTTTCGACCAAATCTCATTACCTTTTTCCAAGGCGAGACTTTAAGAAACACTTGATCTCCCACATCAAATTCTATCTCCTTCCGTTTGAGATCCGCATACGACTTTTGCCTGTCAGATGCCTCTTTCAACTGTGCTCGAATCACACTAACCTTCTCTTCAGATTCTGCCACTAACTCTGGACCCAAAACTCGACGTTCCCCTAATTCCATCCAACACGTAGGAATGCAACACTTTCGTCCATACAGTGCTTCATATGGTGCCATCCGAATACTGGCTTGATAGCTATTGTTATATGCAAATTCAGCTAAAGGCAGATATTCTTCCCAACTTCCACTGAAGTCTATCACACATCCCCTCAGCATGTCCTCTAACACTTGGATCACTTGTTCAGAATGACCGTCCGATTGTGGATGAAAGGCAGTATTGAAATCCAATCTGGTGCCTAAAGCCTGATGTAGCGCTTTCTAAAACTGAGACATAAACCTTGGGTCCCTATCCGAGATAATTGACATCGGTACTCCATGCAACCTTACAATCTCCGCCACATACAACCTTTCTAAATTTTGTAGGGAGTAGTCATCCCGCACTGGAATAAAATGCGTGGACTTTGTCAGCCGATCCACTATCACCCATACCGAGTCCTTCTTAGTAGGTGTAAGGGGAAGCCCACTAACGAAGTCCATGGTAATTTTCTCCCACTTCCACTGCGGGATCTGTATTGGCTGAAGCAATCCTGACGGAACTTGGTGTTCAGCCTTGACTTGCTGACACGTCAAACACTTGCCAACAAATTCGGTCACTTCCCTCTTTAGACCAGGCCACCAAAATTGTTCCCTTAGATCTCTGTACATTTTACTACCTCCAAGATGCATAGTATTAGGGCTACTATGCGATTCCCGAAGAATTCTTTGCCTAAGCTCCTCGTCTTTCGGCATACAGACTTTTCCCTTGAAACACAATACTCCTTCATCGTTAATACCACAATTTTCCAACTCTCCATTCTGCACTTGTCTCAGCTTAGCACTCAGATCCTCATCCACCAACTGTCCCTCTTTCACCTCATTCAGCCATGTCGGTTTAACTTGCAACTCTGCCAGCAGACTTTCATCATCATACAATCTCAAATGCGCAAACGTCGCCCTTAGACCCGACACCACCTTCTGACTTAGGGCATCCGCCACTACATTTGCCTTGCCCGGGTGATACTCTATTGAATAATCATAGTCCTTCAATAGTTCCACCCACCTTCACTGTCTCAGATTTAACTCCTTCTGAGTCAGCAGATACTTAAGGCTCTTGTGGTCTGTGTAGATCACTGACTTTTCTCCATAAAGATAATGCCTCCATACCTTAAGAGCAAAGACCACTGCCACCAATTCCAAGTCGTGCGTCAGGTAGTTAACCTCATGAGGCCTTAATTGTCGAGACGCATAAGCAACTACCTTCCCCTCTTGCATTAACACGCATCCCAATCCTGTATGAGAAGCGTCACAATACACCACGAAGTCCTTTCCCGCCTCCGGTTGAATAAAAATCGGAGCTTCAGTCAAGACCCTCTTAAGCTTTTCAAAGCTCTCCTGTTGCTTATCTGTCCAAACGAAAGGTACTTCCTTTCTCAATAACTTTGTCAAAGGCGCGCTATCGTGAAAACCCTTCCACAAACCTTCTATAATAGCCTGCCAATCCTAAGAAACTCTGAACTTCCGCCACAGATTTAGGTGGTTTCCAATCCAACACTGCCTCTATCTTCCGAGGATCTACCCTTATTCATTCAGCAGATACCACATGTCCTAAAAATGTAACCTCCTTAAGCCAAAATTCACACTTACTAAATTTGGCGTAGAGCTTCTTCTCCCTCAACACTTGCAACACAACTCTGAGGTGCTCATCGTGTTCTTCTTCAGACTTCGAGTACACCAAGATATCGTCTATAAACACAATAACAAACCGATCCAGATAGGGTTGGAAAATCCGATTCATCATGTCCCTAAACGCGGCTGGGGCATTTGTCAATCCAAACAGCATTACTCAGAACTCATAATGTCCGTACCTTGTTCGGAATGCCATCTTATGGATATCAACCTCTTTCACCTTAAGCTGATGGTATCCAGACCTTAGATCTATCTTCGAGAATATTGTGGCCCCCTTAAGCTGATCGAACAAGTCGTCTATCCTTGGCAACGGGTACTTGTTCTTGATGGTCAACTTGTTTAACTGACGATAATCTATGCACATACGCATAGTTCTGTCCTTCTTTTTGACAAACAAGACCGGTGCTCCCCATGGAGACACACTGGGTTGGATAAACCCACGGTCTAGCAATTCTTGGATTTGAGCCTTGAGCTCAACCAACTCCTTAGGTGCCATTCTGTACGGGGCGATTGACACAGGAGCTATACCAGGTAGCAAGTCAATTCCAAACTCCACCTCCCTATCTGGGGGTATTCTTGGTAATTCCTCCAAAAAGACATCCACAAACTCCCTTATAGTTCTAACTCCACTAACTTCATCTTCATTTGTATCCAAAGCACAAATGAAGGCCATAAATGCCTTACACCCCTTCCGAACCATCTTATCAGCCTTTAAAGCAGAAACTACATTAGATAGGCAGTTTCTTCTTTCTCCTATCATAACTACTTCCTCATCCTTAGGGGTCTTTAATTCCATTCATTTGGCTGAATAATCTAATACACCGATGCTCCACTAGCCAATCCATGCCAAGTATAAGATCAAATTCCCTGAAGGGTAATTCTATTAAGTCAGTAAGAAATACCACTCCTTGAAGTTCCAAAGGTACTCTCCGAAACATATTATTCACTACTACAGTTTGACCTAGTGGGCTTACTACAGTCATCTCCTTACTAGATAGTTCAGAGGCTATCCCTAGAGTTTCAACTACTCTACATGCAACATAAGAATGGGTCGAGCCCACATCAATTAAAGCAACATAGGGTTTGCCAGATATAAAGAATGTACCGATTATGACGTCCGATGCGTCTCCATCCTCCCTCCGGTGAACCGCATAAACCAAACTCGCTATCTTGCCTCAGACACTAACACCTCGCCAAGTGTTCCTGTCCTCTACCAAGCACCATTACCTCTCGCCAATGAACCACGACCTCGCGGTGGCTGTTGTCCTCCTCTTCCCGCCTGGTTAGGTCCTTGATTCACTGGTCGACCCCCTTTAGTTCTCATAGGGCAATCCTTAATCTTGTGGTCCTTGGACCCACACTTGAATCATCCTCCCGTCTTCTTCCAACACTCTCCTAAATGCTTCTTCCCACACTGATCATAAGTACGATACTGCCCTCTAGTAGTAGCCTGCTGACCTCGCGGCCCATCAACTCTAGGCCTCTTTTGCTCATTGCTAGATGGCCTTGATGATCCAAATCCTCTTTTCTATCTATTTCGATCGGTGTTCTGCCTTACAGAATCCTTGATTCCCTCGGCTACCTTAGCCTTCTCTACCAACACAGTAAACTCTCGCTCTTATTGTGGAGCTATCAGCAACCTCAAGTCATCCCTTAGTCCATCTTTAAACCGGACACACCGTTCATGCTCAGTAGCCACTATCCCTCGAGCATGACGGCTCAGCCTTAGGAATTTAGCTTCGTACTTAGCTACGGACTTGTTCCCTTGAACTAGCCCCAGAAATGCCTTCCTCTGCGCATCAATGTAATGGGTACCAACATATTTCTTTTGGTATGCCGCCTTAGCATAATCCCACGTGAGTTCCTCAGCTGTAACACCATCTCGCACCATGAGCCACCATTGATATAACTCATCACGAAGAAGTGACACCAATCCTTTTAGATTTTTCTCGTTAGTTAAATCGAGCTCATCCATAATCCGCTCGGTCGCCTCCAACCAGTATTCAGTGGTACTGGGTGCCACACTAGATATACCACGAATACTTTAGCTCATTGGCTCGAGTCACTCAGTCTTGACTTAGCTCCCATGCCTCCACCGCTCCACTACCCTTTCCAAGACCCGCAAGATCGCTTTGTGACATCGCATCATCCCGTCGATCCTCGATATTCCACATCAGCGGTTGGTGGTAGTGGTAGCATTTCATTCTCAAATCCTTGACCCAATCTAACGGGTTCAGACACAGTCATTTGGCCTCTTCCACGGCCACGCACGTTACGACCACATCCCCTTGAATTCATACTTTCGCTTTGTGTTTATCTAATTAAAGAATTTTATGAATTAGTTTTGTTACACAGATTTAACACGAACAGTTTTATGTTTAATAGTTTTAGGAAGTAGTTCTTTCGATTCACATACATACAGTCTCACATCATTCATTTAGTCACACACATGAACTTGCATTCATTACACAGAAATGTTGTAGTTGTCGTTGTTTGTTGTTTTCCACTACCCAAGGATATTTCCGTAATTTTGTCCTACAGGGGTATTTTGGTAATTTTTTTTAGATTAGGGTATTTGAAAATGTTGCAAAATAGAGATTTTTGGTGTTTTTTACAAAATTGAAATACTTGGTAGGAAATTTCAAGGGTAAAATGGTAATTTTATAAACTGAGGGTATTTTCGTATTTTTTCAAACCAGGGTCATTTCGGTAATTTTTTGCAAAATATGGTTCCTGATGAGTTTTCAAAACAAGGGTATTTTTAAAGGTTTCTAATTTGAGGGCACTTCGGTAATTTTCCTTATTGAGGGTATTTTGGCCATTTGTTCATGTTAGGGGTAATTTGGTCATTTTGCAAATCAGGGGTAATTTCGTAAATTTTCCAAATCAGGGTGTCTTGATATTTTGTAAAGTTTTTGGATATTCGTGCAAAATTAGAAATTATTGTTGAAATCGGGGTAGTATGGTAATTTTGGGAAATCAAGGGCATTTTAGTAATTTTTTCCAACCAGGGGTATTTGGGTCATTTTAGTAAATCGAGAATATTTTGGAAAAATTTTCAAAATAGTTTTTCTACACATCAGAGGGGTCATTTGGTGATTTTAGAACTAGGGTTTTTATAAGAATATGGCTAGTCCCTTTCGGGTTTTAGTTATTGGGTTTAGCCTATGGCTGAGTCCTCTTGGGTGGGGTGAACCATTACTACGCACCAGGTAGGATTCGAGTGGAGAGGAGGTGAGTCACTAGAACTACTTAAATACCAAGCTCCCACCGAAACCAATCCTAGACATGTGCACAATGGTTGCCACACCCTGGCTCGGCGACTTAGTCACAAGTTTGTTTAGTTAGGCATTAAAATCTTATGTAATTGTTGGGGTAAACTAGTCCTATGGTTCAAGTACTTATCATACTAATCTACGTTCCATTTCTACCCTTCTACAATTCATATGATAATCCACACAATAGATAGGGGTACTTACCTGGTGGACTTCGGGCCGGAGACTTAGGTGCCATGCATGAAAGCCTGTTTATTTCTTAGAAAAACCCAATTTTCCAAAAGAAAACATTTTGGGCCCTAAAAGCCATCAAGGCTAAGTTTTAAATCGGGCTCTGATCCCAAGCTAAAACACCCCACACCCGGCCCACAAGCCCTGACCGAATCTGGCAGCTTCTAGGAAAAACCATTCAAATCTTATTTGAAACTTTGGTAAAATTTTTCGTGTTTTTGAAAACAGTTGATTTGGGTTGGGCTTGAATTTTTAAACTCGTGTTGATTATGTGTCAAAATGTTTAAATATATATATACTTAAGAAAAATAGACTTTAACTTTGAATTATTAAAATCGAGTCATGCTTAGATAATTATATGTGCATGCATAACAGTTCAAACCAAGGCCTTATTACATCAAATCAAAACCCAAATTAAATCCAAAATACTTAAAATATAACAAGTCCAAAATAAAAATAAAATCCCGAACTGTGCATGGCCACCACTGAGCTTCTGCCGACCCGGTCTATCACTGAGTGTCACTTGAAAAATAGTCCCACAAAGGGGTGAGTCAAACAGACTCAATGTGTACAACCAACACAAGTCTCAAATTAAATTCAGGCATATCAAATCATAATAAACACATATAAATCATGATGAAACCCGAACCCAAGCCTAGATAACCATCTGCTACACATCACCCGTACCAACCATCACACCGTGGGGATTGCTAAGTCAACCCTCCATCTGCTACACACTATTGAAGGTAGTCGCTGCAGTCGACGTGCTCATCACCCTTATAAAACTCGTGACATAAGTCACCACATTCATATATTGTGATAGAAGTCACCACATTCTTATATTGTGACATAAGTCACCACATTCTTATATTGGGGTATAAAACCACCAATTCAATTCCCCTTTACATATCACCCATATGCCCATGTCATACAAAACATGCAAATATTATGCCTTATACTTATCCACATTCTTATATTTGCACTTATGTGCCTTAACAAATATTTTTCACAATATACTCATAGTAAGGGTAGGAAAACGTACCTGAGTATTTCGTTCGTACCATTGCATGGTACTTTTAGCCACTTCATTTATTAATGTATATATTAATGCATAACCATAATTTAATTGAAGCTTAGTGTGGGGTGCACACCTGATTCTCCTAGCAAGTTTACTGCAAATCCTGAAAATCCCGATCTAGCATCCTAGATCCCTAGCCCCTACATTCGGTCAACATATAGTATTTTAGCTAAAGGCCATTCGGCCAAATGATCAAATCTGAATCCTTACCTTACTCTCATTTTGATCCCTAAAAAAATCCCGAAACTTTGTGAGTTTCTTCCTTGCAATCTGCTAACACTAGATCAATTGACTGAGTTAGTTTCGGCTTTCGAATAAGTAAAGTATAGATCTACATCATTGTTTATAGCCTTGGCCGAGTATCAGATTCACTTACCTTGTGAATCCTGAAAAGTGCTACTTGAGTATGAAGGTGTCAAAATACCTATAGGCATAGGTTAGATTTAATTCTAATCTTTAAGTCACATAAGAATGGCCTATGGCTGAATATCACATAACCTACCTTGGATGTTGAAATCCCGAATAATCCTCCTTATGGTTGACCACACTGAAAATCCCGAAAGATCCTTCCAAATTTCGGCAAACAAGAATATTGATGGGATTAGTTCTAGATTTTGACAAATCTAAAAGAAAAGAATGGAAATCAAACGACAATTGGCCCTTACCCTTAATACAAAAGTCGACAGTACCTTGCCTAACACCTCAGAGGGATTCGGCTTTGGAGAATACTTAGGGAGATTCGGCTTTTGATTGAATTGGAAAAAGAAGAAGAGAAAAGGTTTGATTAGATTCGGCCTATGGAGATGAATAGAAAAAGGAAGAAAATAAAAAAAAACACGAGCTGATTTCTTTGAGAATTTTGGCACAAAAGAAAAGATGAGAAGAGAATGAATTTTTCGGCACAAATCCCCCCTTAGTATGGCCGAATGCCTTACTTACTTCGCCTCCTAAATTCGGCTAGCATTCAAACACTAGTTATTCCTTCATTTTTCTCCTTATCACTTTATTTTAAAAAAAATCCTTATTTATCTTATGCTTTAGCCGAAATTTCCTAGGAATTTAAGCACATCTTAAACTCCTCTTAGAGACTCCCCATGTCGTCCATCTCTTCCTCATATTGCCGCAAAAATAAAAGCTTTATTTAGCTTCCCATGTAACTTGATCCTAAGTCCTTCCTCATAGCCCATGGCGTCATTTCCAGATGCCCTAAGTGGCACCTCCAAGCCACTTTTCCAAGCCCGTTTGTGTGTCATACTTTCCCTTCATTTCCTCTTAAGACCACCTTGCTTCAGTTCTCCCCTTTTTAACTTAAAACGTAATATTTTCTAAGGCATTTCCCTATATTCCAAGGTTCCAAAAATTCACATAACGCATTCATAATACATACGACATGTTATTTCATAAAATTAAGCATAAATGCACAAGCCATATTTTGGGATATTATAGGTAAAATTGAGTTTTAAGGTACTTTTGGGTGCACATAGCCTGGCCACACACGCGTGTGTAACACATGAGCAACACACATGGGCGTGTGACCCAAATCAAAGAGTTACACAGCTTGGCCACACTGGTGTATGACCCCTGAAATCAAAACTTTTGTAACTATTTCCTAATCTTCTAGAATTATTTCAAATTAGTCCCTGCCCATTTTTAAACTACTTTTAGGGTCCTATAGACTCGTAATAGGAGTTTTAAGAGAAAATTTTACTCTGAATTGGGTGGATTACAAACCTAAATTAAGTGCATTCCACTAACATCATTGCAGATAAATTAAAACGATAATCGTAGACAGAGTATGGACTAATACTCTGATGCTAGTAATTGGAATAGTCTTGTATGTATGCAAATTCTGACATTCTAGAAGGGATAAATAGTGATAAGAGTGTAAACAGTGGAAGACCAAGTTTAGAAATGCATAGCATAATTTTTTATTCAAATGTATAAGAATCTAGCATGAAAGTATTAGATTGTCGTGACCCGCCCTACATATTATAATGTCATTAGTTTGTTTATACGTTGATTATGATTGAATTAATTGTTTGATTCGTTAGAAATGCTCGTGACCCTAATCTGACGACGGAGAGGGGTTAGGGGTGTTACAACTCTCAGATGATAGAGACATAGATATGATTAACTGGATTGACAGTAAGTTAGACTAGACCTAACTAAATTCATTTATGGATTTATTCACTTGTAACATTCATAGTGTGGGATACCTAAATCCTTAGTAGATGATCGATTATGTATGCATGACTCGTATGCTTTGATGTATGTAAAAGACTGAGATCAAATAGATAAGGAGATGAAAGCTGATGCATTAGGTATACGACTTCTACAATATGTAGCGTCATTCTCAATAGTGGAATCCATAGCCTGAGATATGGATAAATGATATTCTCTCATTGGCATTATATGGTTGATGAAAAGTAAACGTGGCCATGGGTCATTCATATTTGTAATGGATAACTTGATTACTATTTGATAGATATTAACTTTACATGAAGGAAGATGTAATGGTTACCATGAGAAAAAATATGGTCATTGTAACACCCTCACCCGACCCGATCACCTTATTCGGGTACGGGCATCACAACTGAAACTGTTATTACACTTACTTAGAACTTACTAACTTTTAATATCAAATTGTATTACCTAATTATTTAAAAACTTATACAACAAATATTACAAAATCTAAAATAAAAGTTATTTGTCTCAAATTCAGACTCTAAAAGAACTATTTGGTTACAACATATATGCCCCATTTGTGAAGTCTCTAAAGGTATGCCCCTCCCTATGTGCATGACACCTTCCTAATGAAACTCCTTGATCCCACACAATCTGGCTTAGTCCCTTATCGAGTTCCTTATCCTGTAAATCCTACAATCAATGGTCAAACCTTTGTAAATTCGAATGATCTTAGTGAGTTTGTTTACTTCATTAATAAAAAATAGACCCCATCGTGTAGGGTTTAAATAGAAAAGAGCCGAACGCATTACTCCCTATTTCGTTTAGATGATCCCATTTTGTTTAGAGTGTTTATAACAACCCATTTTTAGTGGTGTCAAAAATAGTGGTTTTGAGATCACAATTTCGACTAATGATTCTAGAAGTATTATTTATTTAATATTTACGAGGTTATTAGAGTTTCCTATTAGAGTTTGGACCGATAATTTTGATCTTTGACTAGTTAATTAAGGAAAAATGACTAAATCATAAAAGCTGGAAAATTTAATCACTATTAGTTTATATATACTAAATGATTATAAAATCATGAGTGGAGGCTTTTATGAGTCAATTATCCCTATTAGTTATAGTGGATGACTATTATGTGTTTTTTATTTAAATTATAAGTAAAATAATGTTAAAAATTATAATAGCATTAGTTAAAACATAAACAAAACACCATAATCTTCTTTCTTTTCTCACTTCCACTTGTTTCCACCATTTTTGAAAGCTTGAAGCTTTGGCCAACTATAGTCATTTGCATGTAAGCTAATTTTGATATCGTTTTTAGTAAACTTTATGTTTTGAGATCGTTGTAGCTTAATTTAGCCAACCCAAGGATTACTTTCAAATACTGTCAAAGTTTTAAAAAGTTACTATGGTTGTTCTTATATCTTATTGGATGTTCATGGTTGAGTTAGAAGCTTGATGTTGAAATAGGACTAATTTGTAAAGTGAATTTAGGTAGTTTTAAGTTTAGGGACTAAAATGATAATTTATTAAAGTTAACATGAAATTCTTGTAAAATTTTATAAAATGTGAGTTGTATAGGAGCAAAGGTAAATTCGACCTAAGGGTTTTAGGCTTAGTTCGATAAATATATAAGTTTTGATTTTAGGGACTAAATTGAATAAAATGTAAAAGTTTAAGGAAATTATGTAAAATATTATTAAAGCGTCTTATGCATGTGTTTAGAAGTTTGTAAGGTAATTGAAATTGTTAATTGAGTTAAATTATTATATAGATCAAGAAACGAAACAATTGGTCGATAAACGTGGAAAAGAAAAAAAATTGTTGATTAGTACTCGATGTGGTGTTTTTTGCTTGCTGGTTCGTTTAGGTAAGTTTGTATTAGGTTCATTTTAATTGATATTTACTTATATTTGTATTAAGTATATATGTATTGGCATGATTGTTTTGAATAAATGTTGAAATTGATATTGAAGGATTGAATTGTAAAATATAGCAACTTATGTGTTTGGAATGATTTGGGAGCTGAAGTGGAATGTCAATGAACATGATGAATATGAAACTATGTTATAAACATGGAAAAAGTGTGATGATGGAAGTAAGGTCCATGTGAGCTTAGTGAATAATTATGATACAAATGACATGTCATTAGGGTTTATCATGCACTATATGTCGGTGGTTATATTTATCAAGTACTATGTATCGGTGACCATATTATTAGGTACTCTGTACTGGTGTTGATTTTGTATCAGACAGTATGTGTCAGTGTTATATTTATTAAGTATTAATAACTGGTGGTGGATATGATACCAATGGCTAGGATCTAGACTATGTTATAGATTCTCGATAGCTTGTGTGAGCAACATCGAGTAATGGATAATGTGCCAATTTATAGCTCGAGTGAGAAAAGTTATCTCAAGTATCTAAAATTAATTTAAAGTTCTCCAGGCAAAACAAGATAAGGAAATGAATGGAAATGGAACCTTATGGCATGAAATGTTATTCATTGAATGAATGTAAATGGCATGTGTATTATGCTATCTATATGTGTTGATGTTTGTTATATGCTCATGACTAACCATTTTGGTATTGTAGGTAACATGTAACATGGTAAGGAATACTAAGTTTATATGTTAATTTCAATTAGTAAGAATTTAAACAATAGATATGTTGTGTTTAAATTTGTAATTGCTCGTTTTTTGGTCAAATCATAATAGTGGCTTCGGGACCAAAAATTTGAATTTGAAATATGTATTTTATTAATATTTTAATGTTTACAGCATGATTGAGTTATTGTGTGAAAATTTCGTTAAGAAATTTTATCGTTTAAATGGTCAATTTGAGAAAAAGGACTAAATCGCGTAAAGTGTAAAACTTAAGTTCTAATAGCTAAAGGTGTTTAAAAGCTATAGAACCTTAAAGTAAAAGTCATTAAGTGGTAATTATCCCATTTGAGAGTTAATGGATGATAGTGGAGTAGTATTTGGTGTAGTTATTAAATATTTTTAAGGTTAAAATTGATATTTTGTAATTAATGTATAATTTAATAAAACAAAACAAAAATTCATTCATTCCCTTTATCCTTAGCCGAGTTTTTACAAGCTTGGAAGCCATTGTTAGGGATTTTTCAATCGTCCAAGCTTTCATTGTCTATTAAGGTACGATTTTTGTTCTGTTTTAATGAATTCTATGTTTTTGTGATCGTTGCATCTAGTACTAGCTAGCCCAGGGACTAATTTGCAAAATTTTTAAAGATTTTGAATGTTTCCATTGATGAATATATGTGTTCTTTGATGTTTTATGATGAAATATGAAATCTTGTTGTTAGATACAAAAGTTTTGTAAAGTGATTTTTAGAGAAAATGTAAAATAGGGATTAAATTGAGAAATGTGTAAAGTCAGAGGTTAAAATGTGAAATAATGATAAATATGGGCTGCTAGGGGTCTTATAGGGATTCTTATATAATAGGTATTAAAGAAATTTCATGAATTTGTGATTCTGTGTAATAAGGACTAAATTGTGAAAATGTGAAAGTTTAAGGGCAAAAGTGTAATTGTGCCTTAAAGAGCGTTTTGGACTAAATTGAATGAATAAATGATTAAATAAGTTAATTTTGAGTATATTTAGATCAAGAAAAGTGAAATACTGACTTAGATCGGGGGAAAGATCAAGTTATCCACTAATCGACTAGATTAGCCATTTTAACATCCGAGGTAAGTTTGTATGTTATAATTTTGTTTCAAATGTATTTTATATACTTTGATATAGCATGAATTGAGGTTATGTGATTACAGACGTGTTCGAAAAAGATTTGACGATGATTCAACCGTTGTGGTCCTGGTTGAACCTTAGGAGTAGTTAGAATGCTAGTGACATGTCATTAGGTATACTTTGAGTTGGCTTCGGGCCATGTTATTAGCACTTCGAGTGTGAGATATACCGATTTGGCTTCGTGCCATGCATATCGACTAATTTGGCTTCGGGCCGTTGTAATAGCCCGACTTAGGGCCTAGTCAAACTAGTGGTGCGAGACCACAAATCTGAAGAAGAAATATGTGTTTAAATGATTTTATAAGGCTTATGATGGTATTTGCATGGTTATGTGAAAATTTCATGAAGGAATTTTATTAATTAGTGAACAAATTGTCCATTAGGACTAAATTGTAAAGATAAGAAAATATGAAATTCTAGGAGGTTTAAGTATGAAATAGCAAAATAAAAATTATTAGAGGTCCTTATTTAACAATTAAACCATTATATAATAAGATGGACAAAAATGGACATGGGAAGGAAAAATCTCAAGAAATAATCATTAATGGCATTTTTTTTTCATTTGGTAAATAAAAGATTAAAAAGGGAAAAAGAAGTCAAAAATGATGTCCATCTTCTTCCCTAGGTGCCAAAATTTGGAGAGAACCATAGCTAGGGTTTTTCTCATTTTCAAGCTCAAAATAAAGAAACACGAAGCCCAGACCGAAACCGAGGCAAAAAAAGTTAAGGACTAAATTGAACAGCTCTACACATTTTGAGTATCGAGGTTCGCCAAGTCAGCTCCAGAATCATAGATGTCGAAGCTCGGATCATAATTTTGTATAGCAAAATTAATTATTTTTGAGTGTGGCATGTATAGGAGTTTAATCATTTTGGTCATGTCATATTGTGAGCTAAAGGCTTGGTTACAAAGATTATGTATTCTTTTGTATATGGCCATTAGAAATTGGTCAATATTTATTAAGTCATTTACCATTTCATGATGATAAGTTTATGCATTTAAGTTTATGAAATGGGTGGAATAATTGAGTTATTTGAGATGGTATAAATGTGTTGATGTTTCACGGTGGCAATTGG
This sequence comes from Gossypium rotundifolium, assembly GCA_025506655.1. Classification (NCBI taxonomy): domain Eukaryota; kingdom Viridiplantae; phylum Streptophyta; class Magnoliopsida; order Malvales; family Malvaceae; genus Gossypium; species Gossypium rotundifolium. The sequence continues at coordinate 87,123,223 of CP106729.1, forward strand.
CTTGGAAAATAGCCTCAAATTGTCCTCACGGGTAGACACACGGGCTTGTGTCACACACGGCCAGCCCCATGGGTGTCTTGATAGGCCGTGTGTTCCCTGCATTAATTTACGAAAATACATTTTGTCACACGAGCGTGTGCCATTGTCGTGTGCTATTAAGAGTATGATGATGTCATAAACAGAGAGCTCCATGGGTAGAGGACACGGGCGTGTCGAGGCCGTATGAAGTAAGTCAGTGTTGACCACGGCTGTCGAACTCTGGCATGTCTTAGGGGCACACGGGCATGTTCCTTGGACAACACGGGCCTGTGGCCCTTGTTTAGGCAAAAATTTTTGAAGGAGTGCCAAAGTTTCTGGATGAATCCCGAAACCTTCTGAATGTACGTTTAAGGCCTCAAAGGCTTATGAAAAGTATGTTATTAGCAAGAAAGAAAAGTTTAAGATGGAAAGAAATTTTATAGCCCGATAATACATGTTTAAGTAAAGTCATGTACAGTAATTCCTCGTATCATGTCCTGACGCTAGACACGAGTAAGGGGTGTTACATTTAGTGGTATCAGAGCTACGGTTTAGTCGATTCTAGGACTAATGTAGCGTAAGTATGATTCTAGCTATACATGCCATACACAAAAGTATTTATATATTGATATTGTGACAACTCTTGACAACTTAAATTGTATTTAATATAGTAAATGGATCCCAAAAGAGCTGCGGTGGATGATGTAGAAAGTAATATGCCAGCTCCCGCTGAAGGGACGATATCGAATGAAAATAAGAATAGACCCACGACAGTAAGTCAGAAAGTAGGAGAAGATGCTAGGGAAGCCTTTCTCCACATAATGTATACTTGGTATACGGAGTTCATTTACACGAACCCGAATGGACCAACCCCCTCCACTCCTACCTATTCCTCAACCTACCCCTGTAGCCCCTCAAGTGGTAGAAGTAGTAAGAAGAGAAAAGCCTTCGGTTGATAAAATTTGGAAGCAAGGAGCTAAAGAATTTCGGGCTAGTAAAGATGATGATCCGGAAAGGGCATAGTTCTGGCTTGAAAATACCATCAGGGTATTTGACCAGCTATCGTTCACACCTGAAGAGTGCATGAAGTGTGTATTTTCTCTCTTAAGAGATTCGGCATATCAATGGTGGAATACCCTTGTGTCGGTTGTACCAAGGGAAAGGGTCACATAGGAGTTTTTCGAAGAAGAATTCAATAAAAAGTACATTAGTCAGATATTCATCGATCAAAAAAGAAAGGAATTCTTGGAACTGAAACAAGGTAAAATGTTAGTGACAGAGTATGAGCGTGAGTTTGTAAGGCTCAGTAAGTACGCCCGAGAGTGTGTATCCACTGAAGTTATCATGTGCAAGAGATTTGAAGACAGACTAAATGAAGATATTAAATTGTTTATTGCTGTACTAGAATTGACAGAATTTGTTGTACTGGTAGATCGGGCTTGTAAAGCCGAAGAATTAGTAAAAGAGAAAAGAAAAGTTGAAATGGAGTCTTGTGACTCATGAAAGAGACAGTGGAGTAATTCATTCCAGTCCTCGTCCAAGAAGTCAAGAGATTTCTATACCCGATTAGCTACTTCAGCTGGGTTTTCCAGCAAAGGCAAGAGTAAACAATATTCAGGGAAGAAGGCTCAAACTACTTTAGTCGCTAGTGTCGGGAATGTCTGATCTAATAGACTGGAATGCCCACAATGTGACAGATGACACCCCGATGAGTGCTGAGCACATGAGAGTGCCTATTTTAAGTGTGGTTCCCAAGATCACTTCATCAGAGAATGCCCCAAAATGGTTGAGAAAGAAAAAGTTCAGAGTGTAAGAGCAGGAAGCACTAATAGAGGAAGGCCACAAACCAAGAAGTAGGGCGAGTAGTAATGGTACACCTCGAGAGCAGGCTACAAGATCTGAGGGCAGAGCGCGTACAAGGACTTATGCCATTCGCGCTCGCGAAAAGGTATCATCTCCCGATGTTATTACGGGTACATTTTCTCTTCATGATATTAATGTTGTTGCTTTAATTGATCCAGGTCCTACCTATTCATATATTTGCATGAAATTAGTGTCATAAATGAATATGCCCGTAAAGCCTATCGAATTTGTGATAAAAGTGTCTAATCCTTTAGGAAAAAGTGTATTAGTTGATAAAGTATGCAAAGATTCCCTATTGATTATTAGGGGTCGTTATTTTAAGGCTAATCTCATGCCATTGCCATTTGATGAATTCGACATTATTCTTGGTATAGACTGGTTAACTGCACATAACGTGACAGTGAATTGTGGGAAGAAATATATTGAGTTGAAATGTGAAAATAGGGATACTCTTTATGTTGAATCAAATGAACAAGACAGATCGCCGGTAGTGATTTCTCACATGTCGGCTCAGAGGTATGTAAGAAAAGGGTATAAAGCGTATCTTGCCTTTGTGATAAATGCCAAAGAAATCGAGTTAAAGATTGAATCAGTACCGATAGTATGTGAGTATTCTGATGTTTTTCCTGAGGAATTGCCAGGATTGCCTCCGGTTAGAGAGGTTGAATTTGGCATCGAGTTAGCTCCTGGTACTGTACTGATATCAATTGCTCCTTATAGAATGTCTCCAACTGAGTTGAAGGAATTGAAGGCACAGTTGCAAGAATTGACGGAGAAAGGTTTTGCTAGACCAAGTTGTTCTCCATGGGGTGCTCCGATATTATCTGTGAAAAAGAAAGATGGCTCCATGAGATTGTGCATAGATTACAAGCAGTTTAATAAGGTAACTGTGAAGAGCAAGTACCCATTGTTGAGGATTGACGGTTTGTTTTATCAATTGAAGGGAGCCACTATGTTCTCTAAGATAGACTTGAGGTTGGGATACTATCAGCTGAGAGTAAAAAACTTAAATGTGCCGAAGACTGCATTTCGGACAAGGTATGGCACTATGAATTTTTAGTCATGCCTTTTGGTTTAACTAATGCCCCGGCGGTGTTTATGGATCTAATGAACTGCATCTTTCAGCCATACCTAGATAAGTTTGTGGTTATTTTTATTGATGATATATTGATATATTCCTGAGATGAGCCTGAGCATGCCAAGCACTTAAGGACAATTTTACAGATTTTAAGAGATAATAAGTTATACGTCAAGTTTAGCAAAAGCGAGTTTTGGCTTGAAGAAGTTGGATTCTTGGGGCATATTGTTTCAGGAGATGGAGTCCGAGTTAACCCAAGTAAGATTTTAGCCATTGTTGATTGGAAACCCCCAAAAAAGGTAACTGAAGTTAGAAGTTTTCTGGGCATAGCTGGCTACTATGGATGGTTTGTCAAAGGGTTTTCCATGATAGCGACTCCAATGATGAAACTATTACAAAAAAAACGTAATGTTTGAATGGATGGAAAAGTGCATACAAAGTTTTAAGAAATTAAAGGCAATGTTGACAGAGGCTCCAGTTCTAGTACAGCCAGAATTCAGTAATGAATTTGTGATTTACAGTGATGCATCCATAAATGTATTAGGCTATGTACTAATGCAAAAAGTGAAGGTAATCGCATATGCCTCTAGACAACTAAAGCCACATGAAAGGAATTATCTGACCCATGAATTAGAGTTAGCTGCTATTGTTTTTGCATTGAAGATTTGGAAACACCATTTGTATGGTGAAAAATGTCGGATCTTCACTGATCGTAAAAGTCTGAAGTACTTGATGACTCAGAAGGAATTGAACTTAAGGCAATAAAGATGGTTGGAGCTGATAAAAGATTATGAGCTAATTACTGATTATCACCCGGGAAAGGTGAATGTAGTCGCTAATGCTTTAAGTAGAAAATCTCTATTTACTTCAAGGACTATGAACACATAGATGACCTTGTCTGATGATAGTTCCATTCAAGCTGAGTTGAGGGCGAGACCAAAGTTTCTTCAAGAGATTTACAAAGCTCAACAAGATGACAGTGAGTTACAAGCCAAAAGAGTTTAGTGTGAGTCGGGTGTTGAGACTGACTTTCAAATCAATTCTGATGGATACTTAATGTTCAGAGAAAGAGTATGAAAAAAGATATTTCAGTATTCGTGTTGAAATGTTTAATTTGTCAGCAAGTGAAAGCTCAGCACCAAGTACTTTTAAGTCTGCTTCAACCTATTATGGTTCCCGAATGGAAATGGGACCAAGTTACCATGGATTTTGTAACGGGTTTACCATTGACACCGATTAAGAAAGATGTTGTATGGGTTGTAACTGACATACTCACTAAGTCAGCCCATTTTATACCTGTTCGAGTTGACTACTCACTTGACAAGTTGCCAAACTTGTACATTTCTGAGATTGTGAGGCTACACGGAGTGCCCTTATCGATTATATCAGATAGAGATCCGAGATTCACATCTAGATTTTGGAGAAAGTTACAAGAGGCCTTGGGAACAATATTTAATTTTGGTACAGCCTTCACCCCCAAACTGACAGCCAGTCAGAAAGGTTGATCCAAGTTCTCGAAGATATTCTCAGATGTTGTGTTCTTGAGTTTTAGGGCAGCTAGGAAAAGTACTTGCCGTTGTTAGAATTTGCCTACAACAACAGTTTTCAGTCAAGCTTGAAAATGGCGCCTTATGAGGCTTTGTATGGGCGTAAGCGTCGAACGCCTTTATATTGGACTGATCTCAAGGAAAACTAGGTCCATGAGGTTGATTTGGTTAGAGAAATCGAAGAAAAAGTAAAGGTAATTCGAGTTTGCTTGAAAGTAGTGTCAGATCGACAAAAATCCTACTCGAATTTAAAAAGGAAAGAGATTAAGTATCAAGTCAGTGATAGAGTATTCTTCAAGGTGTCGTCAAGGAGAAAAGTTCTTAGATTCGGCTAGAAAGGAAAATTAAGTTTGCGTTTCATTAGACCATATGAGATCACCAAGAGGATAGGGCCGGTAGCCTATCGATTGGCTCTGCTGTCTGAGTTAGAAAAGATTCATGATGTATTTCATGTGTCTATGTTGCAACGCTATCAATCAGACCCCTCGCATGTGATCACACCGACAAAGGTTGAGATACAACCCGACATGACTTATGGTGAGGAACTAGTTAAGATTCTAGCCCGGGAAGCCAAGCAATTAAGGCATAAAAGTATAGCTCTTATGAAAGTCTTATGGAAGAGACATGGGGTAGAATAGGCTACATGGGAGCCTGAGGAGGCTATAAGGAATCAATACCCAAACCTTTTGCCCGGTAAGATTTTCGAGGATGAAAATCCCTGAGGGGGAGAATTGTAACCACTCGACTTAGGGCCTAGTCAGAATAGTGGTGCGAGACCAAAAATTTGAAGAAGAAATATGTGTTTAAATGATTTTATAAGGCTTATGATGGTATTTGCATGGTTATATGAAAATTTCATGAAGGAATTTTATTAATTAGTGAACAAATTGTCCATTAGGACTAAATTGTAAAGATTAGAAAATGTGAAATTCTAAGAGGTTTAAGTATGAAATAGAATCATAAAAATTATTAGAGGTCCATATTTAACAATTAAACCATTATATAATAAGATGGACAAAAATGGACATGGGAATGAAAAATCTCAAGAAATAATCATTAAGGGCATTTTTTTCATTTGGTAAATAAAAAATTAAAAAGGGAAAAAGAAGTCAAAAATGGTGTCCATTTTCTTCCCTAGGTGCCAAAATTTGGAAAGAAGCCATAGTTAGGTTTTTTTCATTTTCAAGCTCAAAATCAAGAAACACGAAGCCCGGACCAAAATCGAGGCGAAAACAAAGTTAAGGACTAAATTGCATAGCTCTACAGATTTTGAGTACCAAGGTACGCCAAGTCAGCTCCGGAATCGTAGACGTCGAAGCTCGGATCATACTATCATCCACTAATTTGGTATAGTAAAGTTAATTAATTTTTAGTATGGCATGTAAAGGAGTTTAATCATTTTAGTGATGTAATTATAACGCCCCGAATTTGGGCCTAGAAGTATTGGCCCTATTGGGCTTTGGGCTTTGGGCTTTGGATCTTAGAAAATTTTTAAGTGTGTGAGAAAATGACAATTAGCATGTGGGCTTTGAGGGTTTAATGAATTTGGGGTGTCTAAGTGTGTTGGAAAAGCTCTGGGTTCGAGTTTTGTGGTGGAGGATTCTTAATTTATTTAACTAAGGAATCAAGGTTGTGAGTAGTGGGCTTTTAAATAAAAATAAGTGAAAAATGGGAAAAAGAAGCCTGTGGTGAAGTGGCTAAGTGACGCCACTAGGGTGTAGGGAGGTGGCGACATATGCATGTTGGGAGGTCTGAGGTTCGAGTGATAGCTTAAGTTATATTTTGGAGTTTAATTTTAGGCTTTTAGGAGGCATGAAGTGGCGTGTAGAGGGACTTTAAGAAGAAGTGATCAGTAGAGAGAATTGAGGAGAATGATAAAGGGAGATATCATGGAGAAAAATTATGAGATCAGTAGTGCATGAAGTTGTGCCGAATTGGACTCTAGGGGTGGCTAAGTTTTGGCTATAGGCTATAAAAGGAGGGGACCGAATGCTTAAAAGGGTCTTTGAGCATTCTTTAGTTTTTCTTTCTCCCCTCTCAATCGGTTTCTCCTATAGCCAAAATTTTTTCCATTTGCCAAAAAAGAAACCCATCATTCTTTTTGCTGAAAATTCCTATTAGAGTTGTGTTTTGTTTCTATCCCTGAAGCCGAATACACCTTCTTATCATATAGCTTTACTTGTGCCTATTCTTAGTTAGTTCTCTTTTATCACAATAGATTGCTACCCACTTTTAGTCAAGCTGAATCTTGTTCAGTAGCGATCTAGGTCTCAAGATCAAATGAGGGTTTTGATAAGTGTTTAATAAATCTTTTAGTGTGTTTTGTTAAAAGCTGAAGGGCTATCTAACCCCTCCTTGTCGTTAACTTGTATTAATAAGGGTAAGACTCAACAATAGAAAGCATGGTAGATAAGGATTGCTAACAAGGTGGTAATTATTCTCGACTCAGTCATGGTTTAGTAAATGACGGAATCTAATATGGCTCATAGGGGTGACTCATGTTCAATATGGGTCACTTGGTTTTGATGATATAGGTGTTTGGGTGCAGATCTAGGGGATAATCACAAATAGTAGCAAAGGAAGGGCTACTAGAACGTGAGGCACACAGTAAAGGTACGGTGAGGTTTCAATTTTTTATAAGTATGTGTTAAAGCTTTGGTTAATCACTAGTAATGTCGATTTTAGGTTCGTGACTAAGGAGTTTCCAGCACGCGTGGTTACTAGGTGTGTACAAACACTACACGCAGGATATCGGCAATGACAAAAAGTCGAAAAGCCGAAAGTGGCTAAATAGGCTCGGTGGGCCCTAAGGCTAGGTTTGATGAGTTCGTTTGGTTTGGTGTATGAATTGAGTTAGATAGGCATAATTCATAATCTGGAATTGTTTCGGGCTTAACAGGCCATAAGGATGTGATTTGGGCCTAATGGGCCGTAGGGATGAAATTCGGGCTTGACGGGCATTATGGGGCCATAGACAAGTATGCTAGGGTTTATGGAATTTAGTCCTAGTTTGAATAACTCTTAAATTTCATAAGACTTAATCTAATTAAACATGTCCGTGAACAAGTCGCTAGGTTATGGTGTGGCAACGGGCATACGCATGTTTAGGATTAGATCTAGGGAGAGCTTGATACTTAAGTAGCCCTAGTGGCCCACCTCCTCTTCTTTGGAATCCTAGGTGCGTAGTGTCTGCTCACTTTAGCCGTGAGGACTTGTTGATGGGCCAAAGTTCACAACTAAAACCCGAGAGGGACCAAATACCCTTATATTTGTAAAATTACTAAAATACCCTTATATTTGTAAAATTGCTAAAATACCCCTAGGTTTGGAAAATTACCAAAATAACGTTGTTTTGCAAAAGTACCAAAATACTTCTATTATTCAAAAGTACCAAAATACCCCTATTTTGCAAAATTACCAATATACCCTTAATTTGCCAAATTACCATAATACCCCTATAGGGTAGAATTACGAAAATACCCCTGGGTAGCGAAATGGCAAAAATACCTCTATGTGAAGAATATGTGTTTGTGGATGTTACTCATGTGTTTGATGCATTCATATGATAATCTATTTAGGATGCAAATGGGTGGGATTTATGGTACGGAGGAAGATTTGAGGATTGCATAGTCGTATGGCCATGGATCCACTAGTAACTTTAAGTCCATTACATGATTAGCAGCCTTGCTGCAACGGTTTGGTGGTACTGCAACCGGGCTACCTTTGGTGTGTAGCGGATGGGTGGGTTGATTTAGAAATCCCCACAGGTGTGTATAATTGCTGAAAAGGAAATGGTGTGTGTAGTGGATGGATTATTTGGATGGGTTATTGGGATGGGTTTTGCATTATCTTGTTTGTATATGATACGATATGATATGATATGAGGTCATTATGGGCTAAGGCCAAGACAACCAATTTTGATAGGGCTTTGTCCCAATGTGAATATTTGTATGTTGATTTGATTGCCAAGGGTTGTATACATTGAGTTTCGAAACTCCCACCCTTCTATTTAATGTTTCAGGTAATCCTAAATAGACGGCTCGATGTGGGAGAGGACTCGGAGACGGCCACACTACAAGCTGATTAGTTGTTTTTAATTTGCTCAAATGAATTTGTTTTAAATACTTTTTTTTGGATTATAATAAGGCCATGGATCTCCTAACTAACTTTGGATTTTGGGTTTATTATTATTGTTTCAACTATCCGCTTAATAAATTTCATAAAATTTCTAAAGATAACATGGTTTTCGAAATAACTTAACATATGAATGTTTTCTTAAAATGTGGGCTTTTCTTTTTAACTTAATAATATATATATATATATGGAATTTTGGGCTTTCGGGCCTTAAATTGTTAAATTGTAAAGTCGTTTTGAAGTGTGCCTTTAATGTGACATTCTGGACTCTAGCCTAACTTCTAGGTCGGGTTTGGGGTGTTACATTAGTGGTATCTGAGCCCGGTTGCAAAGCTCGAGCTGTGAAATGGGCCTTAGATTTTGGGTTTTTTAAAACATGTAGGTTAAAAAGTTTTTGTAGGATTCTTGAAATGTGGTTCACCGAGCCCTTGACGTCGAGCTAAGTAAGTTTTTCTATTATTTTATTTTCTTAAATTACTGAACTGTGTAGATAATAGGGTACTTAAAAATAGGCTTTTAGAGACTAAAGCCCGTAGGAAACTTAAGCATGTAGTGGATTCTCGACCGCAAAATAACTTTAAATTTTTTTTTTACATACATAAGACATGTGCCGTAAACAAGTGGAACCATGTACTAAATTCATAAAAATTCCTAATTCAGATAAGACGAGAATCAGCGATGAGCGCTATAAGAAGTGCAAGGGGTCACGACAGAGGCCGTGGAAGTATTAGGGCTAATGTGCTGACTTAGCTAGTTAGGGAGGTACTGGAAGAGATTAAAGAAATTGGTGAAACACTTCGGGTTAGGTGTGTGGACTGTAAGAAAAAAAGAGATTGCAGTTCTCTAGGACCGCAGTCTCGTTCTGTGAAGCATGTTAAGGTGCGTTAAAAATTTTTGGCTTGCGAGTATTGCAGAAGGCGTTATCTGGGTGAATGCTAGACGAAGTCAAGAGCATGTTTCAGATGCGAGTTTGAGGAGCACAAGGCTCGGGATAGTTCAATCACAATTAAGTCGGGTATGTTTTATGTGGATGTGATATTTTGGGTATAGAAACTGTATGAGTGCAATGTTTATCTGCTCCAGTGGGTAGGTGTAAAGGGTTCAATTAGAGTTAAAGTGTGTTAGTGTTATTAAAATCAGAGTACGCAGCGGAAGCATAGTGGTGTGACTTGAGCGGTGTGATTAATAGTTAGTCGAAATTTTGAGGACAAAATTTCCTTAAGGGGGTAGATTTGAAACGCCCCGAATTTGGGCCTAGAAGTATTGGGCCTATTGGGCTTGGGCTTTGGGCTTTGGATCTTAGAAATTTTTTAAGTGAGCGAGAAAATGACAATTGGCATGTAGGCTTTGAGGGTTTAATGAATTTGGGGTGTCTAGGTGTGTTAGAGAAGCTCTAGGTTCGAGTTTTGTGGTGGAGGATTCTTAATTTATTTAATTAAGGAATCAGAGTTGTGAGTAGTGGGCTTTTAAATAAAAATAAGTGAAAAATGGCAAAAAGAAGCCTGTGGTAAAGTGACTAAGTGATGCCACTAGGGTGTAGGGAGGTGGTGATATATGCATGCAGGGAGGTCTGAGGTTCGAGTGCTAGATTAAGTTTTATTTTGGAGTTTAACTTGAGGCTTCTAGAGGGCTGGAAGTGGCATGTAGAGGGACTCTAAGGAGAAGTGATCAGTAGAGAGAATTTAGGAGAAGGATAAGGGAGATATCATGGAGAAAAATTTGGAGATGAGCAGTGGATGAAGTGGAGCCGAATTGGACTCTAAGGGTGGCTAAGTTTCGACTATAGGCTATAAAAGGAGGGGGCCAAATGCTTGAAAGGGTTTTTAAGCATTCTTTAGTTTTTCTTTCTCCCCTCTCAATCGGTTTCTCCTATAGCTGAATTTTTTTCCATTTGCCAAAAAAGAAACCCATCATTCGTTTTGCCGAAAATTCCTATCAGAGTCGGGTTTTCTTTCTGTCCCTGAAAGCTGAATACACCTTCTTATCATATAGCTTTACTTGTGCCGATTCGTAGTTAGTTCTCCTTCATCACAACAGATTGCTACCCACTTTTAGTGAAGCCAAATCTTATTCAGTAGCGATACAGGTCGCAGGATCAAAGGAGGGTTTCGATTAGTGTTTAATAAATCTTTTAGTGTGTTTTCTTAAAAGCCGAAGGGCTATCTAACCCCTCCTTATCGTTAACTTGTATTAACAAGGGTAATTCTCAACAATCGCAAGCGTGGTAGGTAAGGATTGCTAACTAAGTGGTAAGTGTTCTCGACTCAGTCATGGTTTAGGAAATGGACGAATGTAATGTGGCTCATAGCGATGACTTATGTTCAATATGTGTCACTTAGTTTTGATGATATAGGTGTTTGGGCGCAGATCTAGAGGATAATCAGAAATAGTAGACAAGGAAGGGCAACTAGAAGGTGAGGTACACGGTAAGGGTACGGTGAGGTTTTGATTTTTGATAAGTATGTGTTAAAGCATTGGTTAATCGATAGTAACATCGATTGTAGGTTCGTGACTAAGGAGGTTACAGGACGCGTGGTTACCAGGTGTGTACAAACACTACACACACGATATTGGTAGTGCTGAAAAGCAAAAAAGCTGAAAGTCGCTAAATAGGCCGGTGGGCCCTAAGGCTAGGTTTGATGAGTTTGTTTGGTTTGGTGTATGAATTGAGTCAGTTAAGCATAATTCATAATCTGGAATTGTCTTGGGCTTAACAGGCCATAAGGATGTGATTTGGGCCTAATGGGCCGTAGGGATGAAATTTGGATTTGACGGGCTTTATGGGGCCGTAGACAAGTATGCTAGGGTTTATGGACTTTAGGCCTAGTTTGAACAACTCTTAAATTTCATAAGACTTAATCTAATTAAACATGTTCGTGACCAAGTCATTGGGTTAGGGTGTGGTAACAGGCATACGAATGTCTAGGATTGGATCTGGGGAGAGCTTGGTACTTAAGCGGTCCTAGTGGCCTACCTCCTCTTCTCTGGAATCCTACCTGGTGCGTAGTGTCTGCTCACTTTAGCCGCGAGGACTTGTTGATGGGCCAAAGTTCACAACTAAAACTCGAGAGGGACCAAATACCCTTATATTTGTAAAATTACTAAAACACCTTTATATTTGTAAAATTGCTAAAATACCCCTTGGTCTGGAAAATTACCAAAACAACCCTGTTTTGCAAAAGTACCAAAACACTTTTATTTTTCAAAATTACCAAGATACTCCTAATTTTCCAAATTACCAAAATACCACTGTAGGGTAGAATTATGAAGAAACCTCTGGGTAGTGAAATGAAAAAGATACCTCAATGTGACGAATATGTGTTTGTAGATGTCATCATGTGTTTGATGCATTCATATGATAATCTATTTAGGATGCATATGGGTGGGTTTTTTGGTACGGAGGAAGATTTGAGGATCGCATAGTCATATGGCCATGGATCCACCGGTGACGTTAAGCCCATTATGTGATTAGCAGCCTTGCTGCAACGTTTGGTTGTATCGTAACGGGGCTACCTTTGGTGTGTAGTTGATGGGTGGGTTGATTTAGAAATCCCCACGGGTCTGTATAATGGTTGGAAGGGAAATGGTGTGTGTAGTGGATGGGTTATTGGGATGGGCTTTGCATTGTCTTGTTTGTATATGATACGATACGATATGATATGATATGATATGATATGATATGAGGTCATTATGAGCTAAGGCCAAGACCACCAATTTTGATAGGGCTTAGGCCCAATGTGAATATTTGTATGTTTATTTGATTGCCAAAAGATGTACACACTGAGTTTCGAAACTCACACCCTTTTATTTAATGTTTCAGGTAATCTTGAACAGACGACTTGATGTGGGAGAGGACTCGGAGATGGCCACACTACAAGCTGATCAGTTGTTATTAATTTGCTCAAATGAATTTGTTTTAAATACTTTGTTTTTTTTTTTTGGATTATAATAAGGCCATGTATCTCCTAACTGACTTTGGATTTTGGGTTTATTATTATTGTTTCAACTATCCGCTAAAATAAATTTCATAAAATTTATAAAGATAACATGGTTTTCGAAATAATTTAACATATGAACGTTTTCCTAAAATGTGGGCTTTTCTTCTTAACTTAACAAGATATATATGGGATTTTGGGCTTGTGGGCCTTAAATTGTTAAATTGTAAAATCATTTTGAATTTTGCCTTTAATGTGACATTCCAGACTCGGGCCTAACTTCTAGGCCGGGTTTGGGGTGTTACAGTCAATCGGGGGTATTTCGATAATTTTACAAATTTTGGTAATTTTTTTTTACAAATCAAGGGGTTTTCAGAAATTTTACAAAACTACGGATAATTTTACAAAAATAGGGTGGCTGGTCCCTTTCGGGTTTTAGCTATAAGTTTTGGCCTGTTGACAAGCCCTCTCGGTTAGAGTGAACAAACAGTACGCACCAGGTAGGATTCCAGAAAAGAGGAGGTGAGCTACTACAGCTGCTTAAATACCAAGCTCTCCCTGGATCCAATCTTAGACATGCGTATGCCTGTTACCATACCCTAACCCCGTGACTTGTCCAGGGACATGTTTAATTAGAATTAACTCTTATGAAATTTGAAGAATTTTTTAATCTAGGCCTAAGGTTCATTAATATTATCATACTAGTCTACGTCCATGAAACCCATCAAACCCAACATACATATCATATCAGGAGTTTAGAATACTTACCCGCATGGATCGGGTGCCGGTAGACTCGAAGGCCATATCTCAACTAAACTTTTCCTAACTTACATCACTTTTACAAATCACCACTGGACCCACTTCACAGCCCAAATTTTGAACTGGGCTCTGATACCAAAAATGTAACACCCCAAACCTGACCCATACGTCATGACCGGATCTGGTATGCTACGGGTTGAATGTTGGAAACTTTACTTTGTGGGTTTTGAAAATCTCAGTTTATTTTAATTGATTCATCATTTATTTGTGATATTTTGAGAAACTTTAAAATTTTGCGTTGGACATGCTTGAGAAACCCATTTTAATTTCACTTTATAATTAAGACTTCGAAAACATAAGGTTGTGAGATGTATAGAGTAAAAAAAAAATTACACGGTAACCTAAGTTATGGAAGCCTTATTACAAAAAAAAAAAATAGTCCCAAATTTAAACTTAAAGAAAAACCAAAGAAAGTCAATGAAGATAAAAAAAAAACTTAATGGCCCCTCGAGTCCGTCTCGGCTCCCATGTCCACGATCTACTGCTCATCTAAAATGTTGGGAAAAATAAACGGGTGAGTCACCAAGACTCAGTGTGCAAATCTCGAAAACAAATAAACGCCTTGGGCCCACAAACACATTATGGGCCTAGGCCCATTCACAATGGCACAGAATATATTACATGCAACATGGCCCATCCAAAACCTAAAAGTCCATCCTCTACACACCCCCGTACCAACCATCACACCGTGGGGATTTCTACAATCAACCCTCCATCCACTACACACCATATCGATCACTATGTGACCTATGTTGCAAAGCCACCGATCGCTATGCGACCTTAATAATATATATCGACAGCTGCGCTGCCTGTCATAAAGACTGATCACTATGTGACCCATGTGGCAAAGCCACTGATCGCCTCGCGACCTGCTCCCCTTCATCATATCAATCCCATCCCATGCATACATACATACGGAAATCAGAACATTAAACTATCTAAATAGATCAAATACTTTCACATACTTCGATACACATAGAGAAGTTTCTATGATTACGTACCTGTCATCCTTTGCCTTCCCTTTTCGTGCAACACGGCTGTTCATACAACCTATTTCTGACTTTTAGCCCATAACATACATATGATATAGCTTAACTAGTGTGATAGAGATCTACACACCTAGTTATCGACAGGACAGTACTTTCTATGTCGACACTATCAATAGCCGCTACGACTGCTAACAGTATAAGATTTTATTCTGAAGCCGATCCACAACCCGGTGGCCAATCTCGAACTGTTGACACCACTTGCTTCTTAAACTTAGGGCTTGGTTTAACAGATCCAATCCCCTCCTTCGCCTGATTGATATTTGATTCCATCAAAAGACCTTATTAGTTGCTACCATCAACATATGGTTAAGATCACAATTATGATAGCGAATCTAACGAGAATCTAAAGAGAATCCCTTACCTTGAAATCTCGAAAAGAGAGATATATAAGATTCAAAAAATAACGATTCTGGCTTTTAGATCTACATGATCTTCTTCACTTCTCGAATGTCACCCAACACGTAAAAAGATAGGAAGTATTAGTCTAATCGACAGCCTTAACAAACCAAGTGGCCATTTGGCCTTGGCCCCTAAAAACTGAAAGAGATCTTAAGGAATAACAAGAGTTGACACTTACCTCAATATGGGGGTTTCGGCTAACTTTTGAGAGAAGTTTCTAACGTTTTGCGAAAATCAAAAAGAGAGATGATTCAAAGAAATCAATGGAATTTTTGACTTTTAAAGAAGCAATCGGCAAGAAGATTTCAGCTTTTACTGAAGAAGTCGACAGGAAGAAAAAGAAAGGAAAAGAATGGACACTAGGGTATTCGACTATGGGGATGAGAAGAGAGTTTAGAGTTTCGACTTTTGAAAGAAAAAGATGCTGAGAATAATTGGGAGATTTCAGCTTTTGAAAGAAAAAAGAAAAAGAATAGAGAACAGAATAATGGACTTTCTACTTTTGCATAAAAGTGAGGATGAGAGAATGGAAAAAGAAAATAGGGACTAAATACCAGAATTGAAGGGCTACCCCCTCTATTTAAAGAGAATTTTGGCACCCACACAACCAAATGTCGGGATTGCCCTCTTTTGAAAACTAAAACTAATTAATAAATAAGGGGAAATTTTGGCACCCCTTAATCCTATCTAGCCGTCCCCCTCTTGCACACAGTGTCCCAAATTCGGCCACCACTTGCTTCCTAGATAGCTCCTAAACTTCCTCCCTTATCTTTATCAAAGTACACCTCCAAAAGAGGCCTAGACAACACCATCTCTTCCTCTTTTTATCAGCACATTATCAAACTCATTATCCACATAAAATCCCCCTATTTTTAAGCCTTGTTGCCGTCCAACCTTATCCACCTAAATGCCGAAATTTAGCTAACTTTGATTAAAAGAATTGGGCTGCATGCTACCTGAGTTTGGGCCTCCTCAGTTGATGCCACGTCATTACTCTTTAAGTGGCGCCATTTTGCCACTGGCCACAAGCCCACTTGTGTCCTCTCTTCTCTTAATCAGCTTATGAGGTCTCATGCCTGAGACTAGGGTCCACTAAGTAAGAAAAATAAATTTTCCCCTATGGTCTCCCCTAACTCTAAGGCTTCAAATAATCCCGATAATACCTTAATATTATTATTCTAAGTGCTACACATACATATTAACTACCATGCACAGAAAATAAAAGTTTCAAGATATTTGGGGCGTTACAACCCAATAGGCCCAAATCTACTAGGCCCAAATTCAGGATGTTACAAGTTTTCTTTAGTTCAAGATGTTTCCCTTTATAAGTATGAACTGAACTCCCTAAATACCTAGGGAAGGCTGAAACCTATATGAATCTTATTACTATTTGATTTATAAGATAAATACTTTTTCTTATTCTTAATTGTGAGTTCTTATTCTTGTTTTGATAATTCAGGTTATTGATCCAAGTCGAATGTGCTTATTCAGAGGAGCAAAAGTCCCTGTTTAAGAGTAGATCAACACAATTAAGAGGAGTCGATTGCAACCCTAGAAATAGGATGGCATAAATCTTTTGGATTAGAGTCAAATCTAATAAGGGAATCCATAGATTGAGTTGATGCGACAATAGAGGTTTTAATGAGAAAAAAAATTCCAATTAATCAACCTAGAGTTAGTTGTCTTTAGTCTTGAAAGAGATATTAACATAATTGAGGGATTTTTACGGATTAAGTCAGGTGAATAAATCGTATAATCAAAAATCATAAGTGAAGTCTAGGTGGATTCTTCCTTATGTATTGCCTCTCTCATATAGTTGTCTAAAAGTATTTTCCCAATTCATTCTCTATCGTGCTTTTAATTAATTTTATTTTAAAAGAAATCACTCCAATTCTTAGGCTAGATAATAGAAAGATAGTAATTACTAGTACTCTTGGTCCTTGTGGATATGGTATTTCTGGTCTTACCATAACTATACTATTAAACGATAGGTGTGCTTGCCTTTGTTGTGATCGTAGTTAGTTAGAGACACATCAGTGTGCCATGGCCGTGTGCTTTTAAGAGTATGATGATGTCATAAACAGAGAGCTCTACAGTTAGAGGACATGGGTGTGTCGAGGCCATGTGAAGGACACGGGTTATAGACACGGGCGTGTGCTCAACCGTGTGAAATAAGTCAGTGTCAACCACGGGTGTCGAACTCGGGCATGTCTTAGGGGCACACAGGCATGTGGCCCCTACTTAGGCAAAAATTTTCAAGGAGTGCCAAAGTTTCCGGATGAATCCTGAAACCTTCTAAATGTACGTTTAAGGCCTTGAAGGCTTATGGAAAGTATGTTATTAGTAAGAAAGAATAGTTTAAGATGGAAAGAAATTTTATAGCCCGATAATACATGTTTATGTAATGTCAAGTACAGTAATGCCTCGTACCCTGTCCTGATGCCAAACAAGGGTAACAGGTGTTACAGCCATGATATCAGAATTTTTAATAAGTTACATTGATTTGGCTTCGAGCCATGCTATAGGTACTTATCGAGTGAGACCTTGAGTATGTAACTTCTATTCTGAATGGTTCAACAGGTAAATGAAGGTGGTGGTTGAAGTATAAAATTGGTACGAGATGGTATAGGTACGTACGGTAATGAATTGAGTATTGAAACTATTGAATTGATAATTTCCTTGATAAGTTATGTGAATGATCATTTGATAGCTTTGAAATTTAATTGAATTATTGTATATCGTTTTCTATTATTTGAATGATTAATGAATGGTAATATTTGTTCATTGTTAACATACGAGCTTAAAAAGCTTTATAGCTTACTTTGTGTATTTCCTTATGTTTTATAGTGATATCGAAGCTAGCTCAGATTCAGGAATTGTCGAAGACTTCACCACACTATCCACTGACTCTTTGGTACTTTTGAAACTATGTTTTGAGTGGCATGTATAGGTATTTTGAGTCATTTTGATTGTGGATTGATACTGACTTTTGGTCATTTATAATGGCTTGTAAATGTATATGTTTTGGTTTGTAAATATAGCCATAAGATTTGGCTTAATTTTGTAGATTTGGTCATGTGTTTATATGTGCATAATGGTTGATATTGAGTTCATGGATGAATATGTGAATGATCATATTCTGAAGTTTGTAGAATTGGTATCATGCTTGTAAACTGGTATCATATTTTGGTATATTTTGATAGAGTAATATTTAAAGTTATAAGCATGTTGGAATGTTGGTATTGAATATGGTATGAAGTAGCCTTGATTGTGGCTAAATTAGATGTTTAATTATGCTTTGAATTGGTGTCATTTTGGTTTAGTAGGTACAAGCATATTTGGGTGGCAAATTGGATGGGTAAATAGCCTATTTGTGTCCACACGGACAGAGACAAGAGCGTATGTCTCAGCCGTGTGTGACACACAGTCATGTTACATAGTCGTTTGTCCCGTGGTGTTTAAATTGAAATGAAGTCAGTATGATCCACACGGTTAAATACACGGGCGTGTAATCGGACGTGTGGCACAAGTCAGTATACCCCCTAATTGGCACATGGTCTAGCACATGGGCGTGTGACTTGACTATGTTGCATAAGTCAGTATACCCTACAGGTTTTGTAACATCCTAAGTTAATGGGCCTATGTGTTTAGTGGGTGGATATGTTTAATGTGTTAATTTGAGTGTCAGAGGTTTAAATTGGGCCCAAGATTGGGCCGAAGCCTTGGTTAAGATTGCAATTTGGGTACCATGGGGTTTAAAAGATGGTGTCGGTGCTTTAGGTTGCAAAATGGGCTTGTGGCCCAGTAGTATGTGGTGTTGCAGAGGAGTTATAGGTTGGCGCCAATAGTAGGAGGTGAGACCCTAGTTTTTGCCACAAGGAGCCCATATCTTTGGGCCATTTTCGGCACTTAAAAGGAGAAAGGAGGGGGACGACAATGAAGCTTAATTTTAGGAGGGATTTAATAATTGGGATAATGTAGATATTTTTCTGATAATAGTAGGGAGAGGTGGTGTTATTTAGGCCTCTTCTAAAGGTATGAATATATTAAGATAAAGGAGAAAAGATAGGAGCTATCTGCACGAGGCAAGGTTGGTCAAATTCTATCTCCTAGAGGGGGAAAGAAATTGGTTTCTTTATGGCAAAGGGGGTACCGAAATTTCCCCTATTATTTGATTAATTGTTAGTTATCAGGAAGGGCATTTTCGGGTTTTGATAAGTAAGTGCCGAAATTCTCTATGAATAGGGGTGATATCTCTTCAATTCTGGCATTTGAACCCTATTCTTTTCCTCATTCTCTGTGCCAAAACTCTCAGTCATTCTCTGTAATTTCTTTTCTTTTGAATTCTTCAAAACCCGAAACCTATCACTTCACTTTCTTTTTCCATTCTTTTCCTCTTGTGCCGATTTCTCCATAAATCTGAAATCTCCAAGCCTATTCTCTTTTTTTTGATTTCTCCACTAAAAGTCAAATTCGTATAGATTTCTTCTTATCATCTTCTCTCTTTTTAATCTCATCAAAAGTTAGAAATTCTTTGGGAGTTGCCAAATTCTCTGTTAAGGTAGGTGCCGATCTCTTCTGTTCTTTTTTTTACTTTCATTTTTTGGAGGCCAAAGCCGAAAGGCTTATAGGCGTGGTAAGGTTTCTTTTGAATAACGATTGGATTGTTCTTGTGTTCACATCACGGGGCGACACCTCAAAAAATCAGAGTAGATCAAATTATCTAGATTTCGAAAGCCGGAATCCGTTAGTCTCTAAGTATCATATCTATTTTGGGATTTCAAGGTAAGGGGTTTTCATTAGATTTCCGTTAGATTCGTTATCGTACTTAAGATCTTAATCATATGATATGGTTTAACAACCGTATTTCGTTATAGTAGTTCTGAAAAGGACTTTTGATGGAATCAATTATGGATCAGGCAAAGGAGAGGATCGGGTCCGTAAACCCAATCCCTAAGATTAAGAAACGAGCGGTGCCTGCTATTCGAGATTGCCCACCAGGTTGTGGACCGGCTTCTGAGCAGCATCTTAGGCAGATACCAGTCGTATTGACGTCTGATAGTGTCGACATAGAGAGTGTCGTCTTAACGGTAACCAGATGTGTAGATCTCCATCACACTCATTAATTTTTATTATATATATGTTGCGGGCTAAAAGCCAGAAAGAGAAGCTGTATGAACAGTCGTATGCCCAGAAAGGGTAGGCAAGGGATGCCAGGTACGTAATCATAGAAATTCCTCTATGTGTATCGAAGTATGAGAAAGTCCGCGATCTGTTTAGATAATTTAATGTTTCAATTATTGTATGTATGTATGCATGGGATGGGATTGATTGATTTACGGAAGGGGAGTAGGTCGCGAGGCGATCGGTGGCTTTGCCACAAAGGTCACATAGTGATCGATATGGTGCGTAGCGGATGGAGGGTTGATTGTAGAAATCCCCACAGTGTGAAGGTTGGTACGGGGGTGTGTAGAGGATGGACATTTAGGTTTTGGATAGGCCATGTTGCATGAAATATTCTATTACCATTGTGTATGGTCCAAGGCCCATAATATGTTTGTGGGCCTAAGGCTTTTATGTGTTTTCGAGATTTGCACACTGAGTCTTGGTGGCTCACCCTTTTATTTTCCCCAACTTTTCAAATGAGCAGTAGATCGTGGACATGGAGCCGAGGTGGACTCGAGGGGCCATCAAGATTATTGTCTACATAGACTGTTTACGAAATTTCATTTGAATTTTAATTTTCGAGAATATTTTTGTAATAAAGCCTCCATTACTTAGGTTTTTGATTTATTTTTTTTTATGTTACGTTTTTATAAACTTATGTTTTTTTCCTTAAAGTCTTAATTATAAAATGAAATGGTAAATGGACTTTTCAAACACAAACAATGTGAACGCTTAAAGTTGTTTCAAAAATTTCACAATTATTTGATTGACTGGCTATAATAAACTAAGATTTTCAAAACCCTTCAAGGCAAAGTTTTCAAGTTTCAACCCGTAGCATACCAGATCCGGTCATGACGTATGGGCCGGGTTTGGGGTGTTACATTTTTGGTATCAGAGCCCAGTTCAAAACTCAGGCTGTGAAATGGGTCCAGTAGTGACTTGTAAAAATGATGTAAGTTTGAGAAAAACGCAGTTGAGATATGGCCTTCGAGTCTACTGGCACCCGATCCACGCAGGTAAGTATTCTAACTCTTGATGTAGTGTGTATTGTTGGGCTTTAAAGGGACGTAGGCTTGTATGTTGGAATTGATGGACTTTAGGTTTAGTATAAACAATTCTCCAAATTCCATAAAACTTAATTTCTAATTAAACATGTCTGTGGACAAGTCACAGGGTTAGGGTGTCGTAACAGGCATACGCATGTCTAGGATTGGATCTAGGAAGAGCTTGGTATTTAAGCGGCCCTAGCGGCTCGCCTCCTCTTTTCTGGAATCCTACCTGGTGCATAGTGTTTGTTCACTCTAACCGAGAGGGCTTGTTGACGGGGTAAAACTTATAACTAAAACCCGAAAGGGACCAGCCACCCTATTTTTGTAAAATTATCCTTAGTTTTTATAAATTTCTGAAATACCCTTGATTTGTGGAAACTTCTCCAAAATACCCCAGATTTGTAAAAAAAAAAAATTACCAAAATTTGTAAAATAACTGAAATACCCCCGGTTGGCAAAATTACTGAAATACCCTCAAATTGCAAAATTACCAAAATACCCCTATTTTGTAAAATCGCCAAGATACCCTATTTTGGAAAATTAGAAAAATACCCCTGTAGGATAAAATTACGAAAATACCCCTGGGTAGTGAAATGATGAAAATACCCCTAGGTGATGAATGTGAGTTCATGGACGCTGCTTGTATGTTGATGTGTGATGGATGTTGTATGTATGTGTATTCTAAAACTAGGAAACATAGACTTGAGAACTGAACTTTGTTGATAGAATTCGAATTCGAAAGAACTACTATTAAAACTACTTTCCATAAGACTGTCCGTTATTAATCAGTGGAAGAAAGTATTAATCCATAAAATTTCTAATCAGATAAATCACGAACGGTAGAATGAGCACGAGGGGACATGGTGTGCATGGCCGAGGTAGAGGTAGGATTGTTGTGTCAAAACTCGTAGGGTCTGGTCACGAGTTAGGGAAGTACCACCAGCTGTGAAGGCAGAATTCCAAGATCAGATAGCCGGAGATGATGCGATATCTCAGGCGATGTTGAGGGTGTTAGTGAGGGTTGCTGGGGCAGGCATGGGCACAGTAGCCCAAAACTCTGTGTCGGAGCGACTTAGAGCCAATGGGGCAGAGGTGTTTAAGGGAATTTCTGGTGTAGCTCCTGGCATAGCGGGTTGTTGGTTTGAAGCAATGGAGCGTATAATGGATGATTTTGACTTCACGGAAGAGGAGAAGCTGAAGGGAGTGGTGTCTATCCTCCGGGATAAAGCGAATCAATGGTGGCTTATGGTTAAGGATGGTACCGTAACTGACCGTATCACCTGTGATTACTTCAGAACTGCGTTCTAGAGTAAGTACATAGGAACGAGCTATGTGGATGCGCAGCGTAGAGTGTTCTTGAATTTGGTTTAGGGAAGTAGGTAGGTGGTGGCGTATGAAGCGAAATTCTTATGCCTTAGTCTTTATGCTCGAGGGATAGTGGCCACAGAGCACGAGCGATGTGTTTGTTTTGAGGATGGCCTGAAAGATGATCTACGTGTGTTGATAGCTCAACAACGAGAGAGGGAATTTGCTGTGCTTGTGGAGAAAGCTAAGATAGCTAAGGAGGTGAAACGGACAGAAAAGCTGAGATGGGATAGAGATAGGGGTGGAGGTAAGAGAAATTTTGGATCATCTAGGACAGCCGTGAGTACTCAAAAAAGGCCTAAATTAGATGGACCGAAATGGGCTGAGAGACCTGTTACTGCTAGCCAAACACTGAAGTGTACTCGATGTGGTAAGTTCTACGTAGGTGAGTGTTAGGCAGGTAGTGGGAAGTGCTTTAGGTGTGGATATATGGATCATCAGATAAGAGACTGTCCTCAACCATGGGTGAGGTAGGACCCGTAGGGTAGAGAAATGCTCAGCCGGGTAGAGGAGGTTAGCAACCGCAGAGAGGTCGTGGTCCAGCCAGAGGTGGCAGCGATTTAAGTCGAGGCCAAGGAGCACCAGGCCGAGGGGCAAGAAACACTGAGGCGAGGCAGTCGGGGTTGGCCTATGCTGCCAGATGTCGAGAGGAGGCTGATGCACCGGATGTTATAACTGGTATATTTTTAATTTTTGGATTGCCTTATACTGCACTGATTGATATTGGATGACACACTCATATGTTGCTAGTAGTGTGTTTGGAACTTTAAGTTTAGATTTTGAAATTACCCCTAGGGCGATGACAGTAATTAGCCCATTACGATAATCTGTGGTAGTAGATAAACTTTTCAGGAGGTACCTTTAGAAGTTTAGGGAATAGTTTTCCTGACGGATCTGATGGAATTATTGTTCGGGAGGTTTGATTTAATATTAGGCATGGACTGGCTGGTGAAGTACCAAGCTAACTTAGATTGTGCAGCCAAGCGTATGGTGTTAAGAACCCCCGAGGGAGGTAAAGTGTTGGTGATAGGAGAAATGGGGAATTGTTTGTCGAATGTGGTGACTGCCCTAAGAGCGAAAAGGATGGTGAGATAAGGATGCGAGGCAGTTTTAATTTTTGTACGGGCTTTGGAAGCCAATGACCTAACTATTGGGGATGTTAGGACGGTGAAGGAATTTCCTGATGTTTTCCTAAAAGAGCTTCTGAGATTACCTCCAGATCGAGAAGTGGAGATTGGAATCGATCTTCTTCCGAGAACAATTTCGGTATCTATTGCTCCTTATAGAATGGCACCAAAGGAGTTGGTAGAGTTGAAAGCACAAATCCAATAGATGTTGGATAGAGGGTTTATTCGACCAAGTCTGTCGCCTTGGGGAGCACCGGTGTTATTTGTTAAGAAGAAGGATGGTTCAATGCGTATGTGCATTGACTACCATCAGCTGAACAAGTTGACTATCAAGAACAAGTATCAGTTGCCAAGGATTGATGACTTGTTCGATCAATTGAAAGGGGTGTCAGTGTTCTCAAAGATAGATATGAGGTCAGGATACCATCAACTCAAGGTCAAGGAGGCGGATATTCATAAGACGGCTTTAAGAACTCGCTATGGACATTACGAGTTCATGGTGATGCCATTTGGGTTGACTAATGCACCAGCAGCATTTATGGATATGATGAACCAAGTGTTCCAACCTTACTTGGTTTGGTTTGTCGTGGTATTTATTGATGACATCTTGGTTTACTCAAGTTCGGAAGAAGAGCATGATTCACATCTACGAGTGGTTCTGCAGATTCTGAGGGAGAAGTATCTTTATGCCAAATTCAGCAAGTACAAATTCTGGCTTAAGGAAGTTACTTTTCTAGGTCACATTGTGTTAGCAGAGGGGATTAGGGTGGATCCTCGAAAAATAGAAGCGGTGTTGGATTTGAAGCCACGTAGATCTGTGATAGAAATTCGGAGCTTTCTTGGCTTGGCCGGGTACTACAGAAGATTCGTTGAAGGATTTTATCTAATTGCAGCATCGTTGACTAAGTTACTACAGAAAGGAGTTTCGTTCGTTTGGTCTGATAAGCAGCAAGTGAGTTTTGAGAAGTTAAAGAGGATTTTGACGGAGGCTCCAGTGTTGATTCAGCCAGAGGCTGCGAAGGAGTTCGTATTTTACTGTGATGCTTCAAACATGGGATTAGGATGTGTGTTGATGCAAGATGGAAAGGTTGTTGCATATGTATCTCGGCAGTTAAGACTACACAAGTCAAATTATCCCACCCATGATTTGGGATTGGCGGCGGTAGTGTTTGCCTTGAAAATTTAGAGGCATTATTTGTATAGGGAGAAATCTATCATTTACACGGATCATAAGAGTTTAAAGTACCTTTTGACTCATAAGGAGTTGAATCTAAGGCAGAGGAGGTGGATCGAGTTGTTAAAGGATTATGACTGCTCGATCGAGTATCATCCGAGTAAGGCTAATGTGGTGGCAGATGCCTTAAGTCATAAGGTGATCACTGACTTGAGAGCAATGGTTGCTCACCTTAGCTTATATGATGATGGGAGTTTATTGGCTGAATTTCAAGTGAAACCCTCTTGGGCTAGTCAAGATAAGGAGAAGCAGCAAACTGATGAGTTGCTAAAGGAGAAGATTCTGCTAGGAGCAAGTGATGAATCAACGAAATTTAGTGTGAATAAGGAAGGGCTATTATGTTTCCAAAGGAGAGTGTGCATGCCGAAGGATCCTGAATTGAGGCATAGGATTCTGCAAGAAGTGCATGGTAGTCCATATGCTATGCACCCCGGAGGGAGCAAGATGTATCGGGATTTGTGGGACCAGTTTTAGTGGCCGGGCTTGAAGCGTTAGGTAACTGAGTTTGTGAGTAGGTGTTTGACCTGCAAGCTGGTCAAGGCAGAACATCAGTTACCATCAGGGTTGTTTCAGGCAGTGAAGATTCCACAGTGGAAGTGGGAAAGGATCACAATGGACTTTGTTAGTGGGCTACCTCTCACGCCTACTAAGAAAGATTTAGTCTGGGTGATTGTAGATCACTTAACGAAGTCTGCTCATTTCATACCGGTACGAGTCGATTACTCTTTACAAAAATTGGCTAAGCTATACATAGCAGAGGTAGTAAGGTTGCATGGAGTACCAGTATCGATCATATCAGATAGGGGCCATAGGTTCACGTCTCGATTTTAGAAGGCGTTGCATCAAGCGCTGGGTATGAAGTTGGATTTTAGTACGACGTTCCATCCTCAGACCGATGGAAAGTCTAAGCGGGTGAATCAGATCTTGGAGGACATGTTAAGGGGCTGTGTCATTGATTTTCAGGGTAGTTGGGAGGAGTTTTTACCATTGGCAAAATTTGATTACAACAACAGCTACCAGTCTAGTATTCAGATGGCGCCCTATAAAACATTGTACGGGCGAAAGTGTCGTATTCCTACTTGTTGGATGGAATTAGGGGAACGTCAGATTTTGGGTCCGGAGTTGGTTGCAGAGACAGAGAAGAAGGTGGAGTTAATTTGAGCTCGACTAAAGAAAGCCTCGAACAGACAAAAGTCCTATACTGATTTGAAGCGTAAGGACATAGAGTTTGCAGTGGGTGACAGGGTGTTCTTGAAGGTGTCGCCATGGAAGAAAGTGGTGAGGTGTGAACAAAAGGGTAAATTAAGTCCCAAATTTATCAGACCATACCAGGTTTTGAAACGAGTCAGACCAGTGGCCTATCAGCTTGAGCTACCTTCAGAGTTAAGCCAGATTCACAATGTGTTTCATGTCTCTATGCTGAGATGATACCGTTCGGATCCGTCTCACGTGGTGCCTATGAAAGAAATTGAGGTGAGACCTGACCTCACCTTTGAAGAGGAACCAGTGGAAATCCTAGATCGTGATGTCAAAGTGTTGCAAAGGAAGACGGTACCATTGGTTAAAGTTTTATAGTGGAATCACGGTTTTAAGGAGGCTACTTGGGAACCAGAGGAAGCAATGCGGAAGCAGTACCCTCATCTTTTCTGACCAGGTAATTTTGAGGCCGAAATTTTTCTTTAGGGGGGTAGAACTATAACATCCTAAATTAATGGGCCTATATGTTTAGTGGGTGGATATGTTTAATGTGTTAATTTGAGTGTTAGGGGTTTAAATTGGGCCCAGGATTGGGCCGAAGCCTTGGTTAAAATTCATGTTTGGGTACCGTGGGGTTTAAAAGATGGTATCGATGCTTTAGGTTGCAAAATGGGCTTGTGGCCCAGTAGTATGTGGTGTTGCAGAGGAGTTATAGGTTGGCGCCAATAGTAGGAGGTGAGGCTGAAGTTTTTCCCACAAGGAGCCCATGTCTCTGGGCCATTTTCAACACTTAAAAGTAGCAAGGAGGGGGGACGACAATAAGGCTTAATTTTAGGAGGGATGTAATGATTGGGATAATGTGGATATTGTGCTGATAATAGTAGGGAGAGGTGGTGTTATTTAGGCCTCTTCTAAAGGTATGAATAGATTAAGATAAAGGAGAAAATATAGGAGCTATCTGCTGAGAGCAGTGTTGGCCAAAATTCCATCTCTTATAGGGGGAAAGAAATCAGTTTCTTTATGGCAAAGGGGGTGCCGAAATTTCCCCTTTTATTTGATTAATTGTTAGTTATCAGGAAGGGCACTTTCGGGTTTTGATAAGTAAGTGCCGAATTCTCTATGAATAGGGGTGGTATCTCTTCAATTCCAGCATTTGAACCCTATTCTTTTCCTCATTCTCTGTGCTGAAACTCTCAGTCATTCTCTGCAATTTCTTTTCTTTTGAATTCTTCAAAAGTCAAAACCTCTCACTTTACTTTCTTTTTCCATTCTTTTCCTCCTGTGCCGATTTCTCAATAAAGCCGAAATCTCTAAGCCTATTCTCTTTTGTCGATTTCTCCACTAAAAGCCAAATCCGCATAGATTTCTTCCTATCATCTTCTCTCCTTTTGATCTCCTCAAAAGCCATAAATTTTTTGGGAGTTACCAAATTCTCTATTAAGGTAGGTGCCGATCTCTTCTGTTCTTTTCTTTACTTTCAGTTTTAGAGGCCAAAAAGTGTTGTAACTCTGGTAATTGAAGAGATACCACCCCTATTCTAATGGTGAATGCTCCATAACCCTATTATTGGTTGTGATTGAATTATATATGAAATGCATGTTTAATAGTGTTGTAACTCTGGTAGTGCTCCATAACCCTATTCTAACGGTGAATACAGCTAAGGGGTGTTACAAAATTATATTAACTTACTAAGTTTTAAGTAAGCTTATCGTATTTCTTTTCTTCTTTGTAGATTGTCAGAAATGTCTTCAAAGCTAACACAATTTATCAATCCTTTTTGGTAGACTTTTATTCATTTTGGCCTTGTTATAAATCTTGCTGAGTTACCACCCATGTGCCTCACAGCTTCTTGGATTACTATTTTGATGGACTGTTCCCATTTCTACTACCTTTGCCTTGTTTGACGGATTCCTTAGAATTTGCTTGTTAACTATATCTCCTAACACTGGCATTTCCCTCTAACCCTTTTTCCATATTTGTTATATTCCATAATTGCCTCTTGGCGGTCTACCTCGTGTTAAATGTCTCAACGTACTACCCCGCATTCAACGTCTTGGCAGACAACATATGCTACCATAGCCATGCTATGGTCTTACTGATCAGGCTCCATGTGTAATGTCTTGATGGACTTTTATGCTTATTATCTCAACGGACTACCCTATTCTTAATGTCTCGATTAACTCTCTGTGCAGCCACAGTTGTAACACCTCTAACCCGTAACCGTTGCCAGACTAGGGTTAAGAGGCATTACTTATCATTTCCAAACATTTTCTATCATTTTACAACACAAAGTCAATTATCATTAAAACCTATCAAAATATAATCGTATAGCCCTGATGGTGGTGGGACAAGTTTTAAAATTTATATAATGAATGATTGAGCCTAGAAACTATCACCACAGTTGAGGCAAGCGCACCTATCGAACAGTAGTATAGCTTAGTGGCAAGACCGAATTATTGAACCTAAGGGAATTAAAAGTACTAATACTAACTTTCTTTTTATTAAATAGCCTAAGAATTAAGAAAATTATTATTTAATATAAAGTTAACTAACTACTAAGTCAAAGATGCTAAGACACGAAGAACAAATTGGGGAAAATACTTGTGGGAAAACCAATTGATTAAGACAATACCCGAGGAAGAATCCACCTAGACTTCACTTGTTATCTAACTCTGAACCAGACGATTTATTCACTTGACTTGATCCATAGGATTCCTTAATTTATATTAATACCTCTCTCGAGGCTACTAACGTCTAACCCTATGTTGATTAATTGAAATCTCTTTCTAATTAAAACCCCTAGAACTGCATTAACTCAATCTATGGACTCCCATATTAGGTTTGACCCTAATTCGGTAGATTTTCATCATCCATCAACTGTGCTTAACTATGCTAGATCTGCTCTTAAATAGGGAATATTCCTCCTCTGCCTAAGCACATCAATACTTCAATCAATATCCTGAAATATCAAAGCAAGAATTAAGAACACATAGTTAAAAACAAATCAAGTATTTATCATATAGTTCAGAAAACAATAACAAGATCTGCCTTAGGTTTCATCTAACTCGGGTATTTGAGGGGCTTAGTTCATAATCATAAAAGAATACATCCCTAAAACAAAACATAAGAAAAACCCTAAAACCCCCTGAAGGAATTGAAAGAGAGATCCTCAGTCTTGAGTATGACTCCGGCTTCTTGAGATGAGTTAACTTGCTTCCTTTGAGTGAATCCCACAATTCGGCCTCTCTGGCTTGGCTTCTTGGCCTAGCTCAATGGCCCCTTGAAGGTTGGCCTCTAGAATGTTTATATAGGCTTTTGGAATGTCATTCTTTGCCTCTAAGTAACCTATTCTGAATGAAACTCTTCTTTGCTGCGGCAGGGGCACGCCCATGTGGCACGACCGTGTGAATCGAATACAGATCATGGTCGAATCTGCTGAAGAGGCACGGCCGTGTGTCTCAGGCCCAAGCCGTGTGCAATTCGTGCTGTGGCCCATTTTCTCTATTTTTGGCCCGTTTCTCATTCTTTTCATCCTCCGATGCTCTCCTAAGTATAAAACATGAAATTAAAGGATTAGAAGCACCAAATTCCACAATTCAAGGAATAAATCATCCAAGATTATGCTAAATGTTGGATTAAAATATGTATATATTACGGTTTATCAAATACCCCCACACTTAAGCATTTGCTTGTCCTCAAACAAAAATCTCAACTCTTAATTAAAAATAACTTCCTTCGATTCATAATTCTTATCAAAGATGCCTCATCATAATTCATAGATAATTTATACATGGATAATTTAACTCAAAGAATCCTAAAGATTCAAACAATCTAAGTCACAATTTTTTGTAGCATGAAAAATATAGGTGTTTCCCCTTACCTAAGTAATTACCTTTAATTATAGACAAGAGTTGACGTCCTCACTAAAGATTCACTCAAATCACTCAAAGTGTTTAAGGTTCAAAATTAAGCTCTCAAAAGTCGAACATGAAAAGTTAACCCCATAGGCTTGCCTGAAAATCAAATCTCTACCACTATAAAATGAAATGATACACAGATCAAAAGGTCTTTAAAAAAAGTTGTAACAAGGCTTAGGTTAAAGGTGTGAGTAAAGGCTGAATTAAAGGGTTAGAATCGAGTTTGAATTGACAATTTACCTAACTAGAAAAATGAACCTAATCTTGAATAATTACATCAATTGAAAACCTGAAGCACTAATAATACGAGCTTCTTCTTCAAAATGTTGAATTTAAATGTATAAGCTCACTTAATCACAGAACTAATAATGAATATACTTTAATTATTATTATTATTATTATTATTATTATTATTATTATTAAGAACAAATCAAGTAAATACATAATATAAGATGAATTCAACTACTGAAACAAAATAATTAGGCAATTGATCAAATCAAATCTCGATAGAAGGGTAGTAAAGAGAAATGGTGATAATAAATACAAGATGGGTTTTAGGTTAATATTAGTGGGTGAATCAATAAAAGTGTTGTTAGGATCAAAGGGGTTCACTAGGAGTTAATTGTGAGGGTAGGCTTTTAGTGGAGTGAGTGGGTTAAATCCTAAGTGCCTTTATCATCTCTGTATATCAAATCAACGATGTGGTCTTGACATGTATAATTGAAGCAAGTTCTAGAATAACAAATCAATGTTGACACACTCATAATCAATAAAGTGAGCACGAAAAAAATATATGCTCTAAAAGGCTCAAAAGCTCACAAAAATTATGGCTTTTGATGACAACCTTTCGAATTTCAAACTTCAAGGTAATATTCAAATTTAGGTCAACAACCTAGCAAATTTTTAATTCTACAAAATAGACTTATCATTCTTGATTCTCTAGTATCTTAAAGTTTAAATCATCAATGCACAATTAACTATGACTTAATTCAAAATATATCAATAAAAATTAAATTTCAATAGAAGTTTCATTCTAATTAGTGATATGAGAAAATTACTTAAGACAATATATCATTCAGGGATTTGAGAATTATGCAAAAAGTTAGGAACTTTTCGAAATGAAATTCACCCCCACTCTTAATATGTACATTGTCCTCAATGTACAAAGATAGATATTCACAATATAGTAAAAAAATCAAAGGAAAGGGAGAGAGGTGAAACTTCCTGAATTTTTGGATGGAGTCCAAGAAAAGAAACCTGATAGGATTGGTGAGGGGGAGAGCGCCTCAAACCGTTTGAAATTGAATCTTTGAAGCAGCAGGCCTGATCTTATTGTATCTTAAGCTAAATTTAAATGGCATGAAGAATAAGAAGAAAAAAGTAAAGAAAGTAAAAATAAAAATAAGAATAAAAGTAAATAATGGAAAATGGGTATGCGTTCAAAAAGAAAAGGGAAAGGGGTAGAAGATTTGGGGGGAAAGTGAACAGAAGAAGGGAATTTTAAATAGAGATCAGGGATCTGGTGGTTGCCCACGCCCTTGTACCTACCTGTGGTGGCCACACGGCCACGGCCACGGCCGTGTGCAAGGCCGTGTGGGTACGAAAACCTGCGCCTAAAGTTTGGTTAGTTCTTAGTTAGATTCTAAAATTTGGAAATATAAAAATTAATAGGGTTAGTGCTCGAGTTGCCTCCCTACAAGAGCTCATTTAAAGTCTTAAGCTAGACTTACCTCTCATTCTTATGATCATGGTGGTTTGAGGAGTTGATAATCTTTTCTCATGCTATCATTATATAGTTTGAGTCGAGTGGCATTTACCTTAAAAGTGTCGAATTCATAGTGAGTTACCTCGACTGTTCCGTATGGAAAGACCTTAAGTATGGTCAAAGGAGTTGCACCGTTTGTATTTTTCTCTGAAGTGGTGATTCGAGGGTCTGTTTTATCTAACAGTACCTGATCTCTTATTTTGAAGTGATTTGATGTTCCTATAAGCTCGTCTGGGGGTTCCTTTGGTTTCACTTCCTGTAGTTTTGATTTCTCCTTCAAATGCGCTTTCCACTCGTCTAGTTCGTCGACTTGCAGCCTTCGTTCCTTCTGAATTACTTCTTTATCGGTACGAGGTCTAAGATCTGGCTCAATTATGTGATTTTGTGCTACTTCCTGTAATGAAAGTTGAACCAAATGATCATAAATATAATTTACATTCTCACCTTTATCTCTCAATGTCATAGCTGAGTCGAGAGCTTGAAAACTGATTAATTCGTCACCAACACGAAGTGTGATTTCACCTGTACCAACATCAAGTTTAGCTCTGGCAGTTGCTAAAAAGGGTCTTCCTAAGATTAAGGGGATACTATTGTCTTCATCCATGTCTAAAACAACACAGTCTACTGGGAATATGAATCTGTCAATATTAACTAGTACATCTTCAATTATACCCCTAGGAATTCGAATAGTCTTATCAGCTACTTGAATACTCATCCTAGTTTGTTTGGGTTTCCCCAGACCTATCCGTTTTGTAACACCCCAAACTCGCCCTAAAAGTTTGGCCCGAATCTGGCGTGTCACATTTAAGGAAGTTGAAAAGCTAAGCAATTGTCTAGAAAAGTTTTATCGAATTTTTAAACTCCGAGTTCGTTGTTTGTTTGATAAAAACGCGATTTGCTAAATGACCGTTTAAATGTTTTTATTATTTTGAAAAACTGTTTTGTTATGAAAATTGAACTTGCATCGTTGAATAAACATAATATTTTAGAAAACGATTGCTAATGGTTTAAGAAACCCCATATTTATAAGTTTAATAGTTATAAATGAAAACTTAGGAAAAATAACCCAATGGCCTTATTACAAAATATTAACCCAAAATAAATAATCTAAAAGAATAGATAAAAATTGAAATTACTGAAGTACACGAGTAGTATCTCCGATGTATAGCCACCCACGAGTCCTCCACGACTCCCAATCCTCTATCGCTGGGAGTTACCTGAAACATTTAATGAAAAGAGGGGGTGAGTTTACATAAACTCAGTGTGTACAACCCTCATCGGTAAGAACATGCATCACAACAATCCGAGCCAAAGCCCATTACAGTAATGATGGCAATTGGGCCTTAGCCCAAAATAGCCTCGGTTGAGCCTTAACCTATATCATATGCCATAGCAGATAATGTATGCAATGCGATGCAAACCCAGCCCAACCTAATTTTTCCATCTGCTACGCTCTACCCATTCCTGCCAAACACACCAGTGGGGATTTCTATAATTGACCCTCACTGTTACATACCAACGGTAGCCCGGTTGCGGTACTACCGAACGTTGCAGCAAAGCTACTTAGTCACATACATTGGTCTTAAAGCCTCTGGTGGATCCATACCATACAACCATGGGATCCTAGATCCATACCATACATCCATGCGATCCTCAAATATTGACACAGAGTTATCAATATATATATGTTAGGCTCATAGCCACGGTAAATATGATTGGCACAAAGCCATAATAACAGTATAAAACCTTCGGTATTGGCACAAAGCCCATATTACGGTACAAAGCCCATATTTATGGCACACAGCCCTCGATAACATTATCGGTGTAGCATGGCTGCTCGGTGGCTAAAAGCCTGACGGTGGATCCATACCATATGGCCATGCGATCCTGGATCCATACCATACGGCCATGCGATCCTCAAATCTTCCTCCGTACCATAATTCCCACCCATGCAATATGTCGTATATGTCATGCTCAATCATTACATGTGTATGCAAAATTGACATGCTAAGTAACAATTATTTAAACATGTAATAAAAGCATATCAGTCATACAACCACAGTTAAATTAGACAACTCATTGCATAAGTCGATCATTTACCTACAAGGTCAAATCAGTCATTTTACCCTATAAGGGTATTTTGGTATTTCCACCCTAGAGGTGTAGTTCGATAATTATACTCATAACCAATCCATGTAAGCAACGCATCTCAAACATAATCAATCATACAATTAACACATACAACGCTAGTACTACCACGAGGGTACAACGATCATTTTTTCTGTAGGTGTAAAATGGTAATTTTGCAAACTAGAGGTATTTTGGTAATTTTGCAAACCAGGGTATTTCGATAATTTTACAAACCAGGGGTATTTTGGTAATTTTACAAACATGGGTATTTTAGTAATTTTACAAACTAAGAATATTTCGGTAATTTTTTAAACCATGGGTATTTTGTTAATTTTGCAAACCAAGGGTATTTTGGTAATTTTGCAAACTAGGGGTATTTTGATAATTTTACAAACTAGAGGTATTACGACAATTTTACAAACCAGGTGTATTTCAATAATTTTACACTTAATGGCCTTTCCAACGGCCTACTGTCGCCTCGAGCGACATAGATTCCTTTTCTTATCGAAACGGTGCAATTAGGCCTAGGGTCCATTCTCGGCCCAAATGGACCCACACGCTCGTGTGGCCCATTTAGCCCAAATCTACCCACTGATATTAGATTCACCTAGTCTAGTCCAATTTCTACTACATAGTCATACAATTTATTCATATGGGCCCATGGGCCCATCAGGCCCATCTCGGCCCATCATGGCCCAAGCAACCTCAACCTACAAGAATACTCATGGTGGCCTTGACTGTCGCGTCGAAGCTCCTACACATGCGCTCGTACGCTAGTGTGGCTACCATTGCCGTGTGACTAACTTTTCAGCATTTGCCACTCTACAGCTAGAGTAGAGAGAAGTACACACCTGATATGAATTTGGTGCTAATCCGGGCTTCGACCACTCCTACCCAAACGCCCACCAAGGTATCTTAACCCTCCTCATAGACTGCTCTATATATAGCTAGCTTCTCACCTTCCTTCTTTGTATCTTTTCGATGTGGGATCCTTCCATTAGCAAAGTTTAAATCCAACTCAAACTCTTGCCGTCCAATCCGCTAAATAAATACTACCTTGCTTTACATGAGATTTGAACCCAGGCTCCCTTGTAGCATAATCCACGCCGCTAACCACTTGGTCACAAGCTCCTCTTGTGTCTAAAATCATGCGCAACTAAATATAACCCTATGGCAAAATTCTAGAGTCCATTTAAAAAAGAAACCAAAATGCAAGAGCCAAGACTTGAACCTTGGACTCCCTTCCTTCCTTGTGGCGTCATCCCATTGTCTCTTATGTGGCATCACTTTGCCACTACACCACACACTCTACTTGTGTCATTTTTTCCACATTTTATTCTTAAAGCCTTCTACTAACTCCCAGGGTTTTTTTTTACCTAAAACAAAAATTTCCCTAAAGCCAAAGTTTGAACCCAGGACTTCATAGAAGCCCCCTAACCTTCCAAAATCACTCACCTACTAGATCCAACTTGCATTAAAGTCATTCTCTTATTCCCTAAAATTTTAACCGCTACTATGCACAAGGCCCAATTGGCCCAATCCTACAAGGTTCAACTTTGGGATGTTATAAATCTACCCTCCTTAAAGAAATTTTGTCCTCGAAATTTCTAGCTATATAAACAGTCACACATCCTAACCTACAACACTACACTCACACTACGCACTGCGCATTCTAATTCTAAAATAGTAATACACTTTCTAACTTAAGCTTGGAACCTCTTCACACAGCCAACTATCTAATACAGAAGCAAACAGATATTTAACACTCATACTTAAAAAATTTTCATTCAAACATCACATCTAAAACATATACAGAATAAATACAGTAAGGGGACTTACAAATTTGCTGCCGGAGACTCAGGTGCCATACTTCCAATAAAGATACTTTTTTTAAATCAAATTTCAAATAACTTTAAAAAACATTTTCAAACCCATTCCACAGCCGAGTTTTACAACCTAGGCTCTGATACCACAATTTTAACACCCTAAACTCGGCCTAGAAGTTAGCCCGAATCTGGCGTGTCACATTGAAGGAAGTTGAAAAGCTAAGCAATTGTTTAGAAAAGTTTTATCGGATTTTGAACTTCGAGTTCATTGTTTGTTTGAGAAAAACGTAATTTTCTAAATGACCATTTAAAAGTTGTTATTATTTTGAAAAACTATTTTGTTATGAAAGTTGAACTTGCATCGTTACGTAAACATGATATTTTAGAAAATGGTTGCTAATGTTTTAAGAAAACCCTGTATTTATAAGTTTAATAGTTATAAATTAAAACTTACCAAAAATAAACCAATGGCCTTATTACAAAGTATTATCCCAAAATAAATAATCTAAAAGAAAAGGTAAAAATCAAAATTACTAAAGTTCACGAGTAGTATCTCCGATGTATAGCCACCCCCGAGTCCTCTACGGCTGCCAATCCTCTATCATTGGAATTACGAAACATGTACTAAAAGAGGGGTGAGTTTACAAAACTCAAAGGTGTACAAATTCATCGGTAGAACATGCATCACAATAATGGTGAAGCCCATTACAAGATGTGATGTCAATTGGGCCTTAGCCAAAAATAGCCTCGGTTGAGCCTTAACCCATATCATATGTCACAGTAGATAATGTATGCAATGCGATGCAAACCCAGCCCAACCTAATTTTTCCATCCGCTACACACCACACATTCCTACCAAACACACCAATGGGGATTTCTACAATCTACCCTCACCCCTACACACCAAGGGTAGCCCAGTTGCGGTACTGCCGAATGTTGCAGCAAAGCTACTTAATCACATACATTAAGCTTAAAGCTTCCGGTAGATCCATACCATACGGCCATCCGATCCTCTAATATTGACACAGAGTCATCAATATATATATGTTAGGCACATAGCCACGATAAATATGATTGGCACAAAGCCATAATAACAGCACAAAGCCTTCGGTATTGGCACAAAGCCCATAATTACGGTACGAAGCCCATATTAATGGCACACAGCCCTCGGTAACATTATCGGTGTAGCATGGTTGCTCAGTGGCTAAAAGCCTATGGTGGATCCATACCATAGAGCCATGCGATCCTCAAATATTCCTCCGTACCATAATTCCCACCCATGTAATATGTCGTGTATGTCATGCTCAATCATTACACATGTACGCAAAATGGTAATGCTCAGTAACAATTATTTAAACATGTAATAAAAGCATATCAATCATACAACCACAGTCAAATTAGACAACTCATTGCATAAGTCGATCATTTGCCTACAAGGGCAAATTAGTCATTTTACCCTATAGGGTATTTCGATAATTCCACCTGTAACATTCCTAACCCGTATCCGTCGCTGGATTAGGGTCACAGGCGTTACCAATAGCCGAATCTTTTTCAATTGATTAATTCATATCCTAAACAGATAAAGCACATAGGCATAATATATATATGTATATATAAATTTACTTAATATACAATTTAAAACATATTCAATATAATCATCCAGAAATACAAAATGATCAAACAATATACTTCTATCCTCGTTATTAGCATATTTATCTATTTTATTCTATGATACAAACACCTATTTAGTACCTCCCTTTGTATACATTTCATGCAAACATGCCTCACGTACCATTTCGGTTTTAAACCAAAGCACACCGAACCTTGTAATTGGAACTACTAATAAGCATCATTACGATTACATGCATACATCACTTGACATTACACCTATGGACTAAGAGACAATACATTTCATATATATATCTATATACCTATATCCCAATATGCATAACCACAATATAACTTTGCATGTTATATGCATAGATCAAAGACCGAATGTACCAACTAAACTTTCATAATTCATGTGAAATTTATGTTACTTATTTGTACTACAATTGACCATACATAAACATAGGTCTCAAAGCCAACTTAACCTAAAAACACAAGCATATAAATCATGCCTTGACCGAACATTCATTACCACTACTTATACTTATCATTAACAATGAATCCAACAAGTTAACTTACATACACAAACTTTGATTATAAGATCACTACTATCACCTAACCGAATCAACTATATTAAGCAACAACGACTCAAGTCAAGTTTTTCTCCAACAAAATACATAACATTCATATCACCCATTCATATTTTAAATAATACCTAAACCACATTCGAATACAATCAATAATTCACAGCATGAGCAAGACATTTCATCAAAACACATGAACAAAGTTTAACCAAAATAGATAGCCATCTTCGCATGGCTAAATATATATACATGATTAAGTATCATTAGTAATATAGCTTAGTCTAGCCTATACATGCCTTTTCGAATCAAAAAATAAGTTTATCAATACCAAAAGAGAGTCGATAGTGTGGTTGACTTCTTTAAAGATCCTTCGAGTCTGTAGCTTGAATAAAAAATCTATAAAATAGAAGTAGACAAGAATACACACAGTAAGCATGCTAGCTTAGTAAGTCTTAAGAAAACACATTATCACATTCAATGGTAAAACATTCAAACAACCAACTCATAACCTTAATAGATAGTTCTTATCTTATATATATATATATATATATACATTATGCCCGAATATGCATATATATATAACCAACTTGTACATTTCCTCAAACCTTTACAAATACATTTAACTGCTTATGCTTTCATTTAGCCAATTTTCTTATCACTTTGATCTTCCTTTTCTCAATAACATCACATACGTACATCTATAAACTTATATGCATATTCATAGAACACTTAAGTAGGAATAACACATACCTTACTACCAAATTAACAAATTCACTTCCACATGCTTAGGCATACTTAATTCATTCCACCAAAATCATTAGCACTTAATTTTCTCTTAAAATAGTAATTCAATAGCTAGAACCTACTAAGCATTACCTGAATCTCACACACGGGCACTAAGCCTGCTGAACTCAGAGTCCAAAATCATAACACTGGCATTAAGCCTGCTAGGCAATAAGCCCTAAATATATCACCGGCACGAGGCCTACTAGGCATAAAGCCCGAAATATATCACCAGCACGAGGCTTGCTAGGCATAAAGCCCGAAATACATCACCGACACGAGGCCTACTAGGCATAAAGCCCGAAATACATCACCGGCACGAGGCCTGCTAGGCATAAAGCCTGAAATACAATGCAATTATTCTTATAATACACATTTCTAAAAGCTGATTTCACAAACCAATCACATACTTCACATTTTTCCCAAATATTATATCAAAGATACACATTCATATCATATTGTCAATTTATGCATTCAAGCCAATTTAACCCATATATATTCGGCTTTTACAATAATATACACTCAAATTTATCGAACATCATCATTTAACAGGTTCATAAATAATTCCTTGATATATTTCAGCTTAAGGACTTACATTAACTGTCGACGAACCGCGTAATCCGGCTATTCGATAACCTTTGTCTTTCCCCGATCCAAATTCGTTTTTCTTTGTTTTTGATCTAAACATATAAAAAATAAGCTCATTCAAGTACATTTCATTTCAACTTAGTCCCAAAGCACATAAATGGGCAAATTACCATTTTTCCCTAATGTTTCACATTTTTACCATTTAGTCCTATTTACATAAAACACAAAATACACAAAATTTTTCAATAATACTCAATGGCCGAATATCCATAGGGACCTTACAAGTCCATTTCTTTCATTTATTTTGTAAATAAGTCCCTCTAAATTTTTATTTTTTTCAATTTAACCCAAATACTCAAATTTACTAAAATTTCCAATACAAAACATGCTAATCTTTAACATATTTTAATATAAACTCATCAAATATCAAAAACCACAAAAGTATGTTAATGGCCGAATATCATTCATGTACTAATAACAAAAATTTCAGCATGGGTCAGTTAATACTCTAAGCAACGATCTCAAAAACGTAAAAATTATCAAAAACCGAAATCAAACTAACCTTATATTTGAGCTTACAAATGCCGAAACCTAAGCTTGAAATTCTCCTTTCTTATTTAGTACATTAGGCCATTAGAAGAATAAAAGGTGATAATGATTTTTTTTTCTCATGTTTTATTTAACATATAATATGATATTTCATTGTTTACTTAATTAACCTTATATATATAATATACATAACATACAAATAAGAGCATTATTGGTACATGCCAACCACTACCTTATAAAATGGGCCAATTTCCCTTTTAGTACCTCATTTTAAAAAGCCATCATCATTCTAGCACTTTACACTATAGTATGCAACTTTTTCACTTTACGTGATTTAATCATTTTTGTTAAATTAAACACTCAAACGATAAAATTTTTCTACGAAACTTTCACACACCTTATTTACACATAATAAGCATGGAATATAATATTTAAATATTTCTCAGACTCAGATTCGTGGTTCCGAAACCACCGTTTCGACTAGGGTCAAATTCAGACTGTTACATGTAACATCCCAAAAACGGGGCTATTTGGAAATAAATTATTTTTCTTATGTATGAACTGCTGTGTCATTATTTATGGAATAATAATGATCAATTTAAGGCTTTGTGTTGGCTCGATTTGGTAGGAAATTTTAGTTTTAACTTTTAAGGTAGGGAGCCTTAGCGGAGGGTGTTATAAGAATAAATGGGGATAATTTGGACATAAAATGAGCCTAGACTAAGTGGCAAAGTAAGCCCACTTAAGAGCTACATGTGACGCCACCAAGGAGCAAGGGAGAGCTTGTGTTCGAGTCGCGAAATCCCTCTTTTGTTCTTTATTTGACGGCACAAGGAGAGAGACTTTCTCTCCTTAATTCTTCTTATTATCTATTTAGATAATAGAGATAATAATGAGGATATTATTATTATTTATAAAGGGATTATTAATTAGATTTTACTTGGATAATAAGATATTGTGAGCATTTTAATTGGTTTTAATTCCTTAATATTAAGAAGATAAATTAAGGATATTACTATCATTTTGATAATGTGATAAATGTAGGATAATTGAGGGATTATTAGATTAAAAGAATTATTGGATATTAGTTGGATTATCAAAGGATTATTGGGATTAATTCAAAATTTATTTGAATTAATTAGAAAGGGTGACTGCAAGGGTGCTTGGTGGCTATAAATACATGAGTTGATCTCCTTGTTTTCTTTTCTTCAAATTTTTGCTAAGTCTCAATTCCCTAGCCCTCTTTTGCTCTTGCGTTTTCACCATTCTCTCAAGCTCTTTAGTCAAACTTCTTTCCTTCCTATTAACTCTCTCTCGTCGAATATACCATTGGAAGTACCAATTTCTTCATTTGTCTTCCTTTCCTTTTCCTTTCGATAGCCGAATTTCCCTCTTCATATTCCAAGACTTGGCGAATAGCAAGGTGAATAATCTCCTCTAGACTCTCCTTCAATCGGTTCATAAGGTGGTAAGTGATCTTGGCGAATGTCCATCTTCCATTTTCTTTCTTTTTACATCGATTTCTTTTACGAGGAGAGGTGCCGATTTCGGCAATGGCTTCTAAACGGTTAGTAACCGATTTCTTATAGGTATTCAGGAAGTAAAACAATGACTCACACCGATCTCTATTGTTCAATTTCGTAAGTGGTGGTAAGATCAATCTCCTTATTCTAGCAATTTGATTAAAAGTCAAGGTTATTGGTTTACTTGCTAATCAATGATGGTGACGATTTGCGATTCGAGTATCAAGTACGGTAGATAATAGCAAAGAGTGTTAAGGTAAGATCTCGTGTTCACAAGGAACCCTCCCAAATAAGTTAATTAGGCCAATAGGCCATAAGACTAATCTTTGGATTTGGCCAATATAGGACAAGTGGATCTGTGGTGACCAACGCTTTCTTTGGGATTTAGGACTACCATCGATATCGGTGTATACATACACACTTATAGCAGCTTAATATGTGTGATAAATATTTGTTGTTTGTAAATCGCTTGATGTAGATATGGATTTGGTACCTTAAATGGTACAAGCGAGAACCTCGGTAAGTCTCTGTTTATATGAGATTATTATGATGCTTTTGGGAAGCATGTTTTATTTTAATACATATGATAAATGTATAAACTCTGTTATGGTTGTGATATGGGTTGATGAGTGGAGGGGCGGTGATAATGTGCCGACGGGCACCAAATGTTTTGGTATCACACTGTGACTACTGTGACTACGGTTTGGTACCTCAGAGGTTTGGTACCTCTAGAGGTTTGGTACCTCAATAGCGACTTATCCTCGTGGTTAACACCACCGTGGGTTGGCCCCACTTGAGATATGGGATCGCCCGCGCTGATTTGGTATCACACGATGGGTTGGCCCCATCACCCGATTTGTGTCTACGGACACCGGTGTTTTGGTAACACATTGTGACTATATGTCACCGGTGGTTTGGCACCACCGGTGGTTTGGTACCACAACGGGTAGACAATGGCGTATGGTTGGCTAGGTTGGGTACACATTATTCTCGCATATTAATTGTTATTTGATGTGTATGAAAATGCTTTAAAATGGGGAAGGGTTACATCTTGAGTCTTGGTGACTCACCCTCTCCTTTATATTTTTCAGTGACACTTAGATCGCGGATGTGGAGCCAAGTTGACTCGAGGTGGCCATGCAAAGGAATTAAATTTAAATGACTTTAATTTCAGTTTAATAATTTTACTTTGGGTTTATTTTATTTGGATGTAATAAGGCCTCCCGATACTTTAGTTTTTTTATTTTCTTATGTTGGATATTATTTTAAACTCGGATATTATTATTGTTGAATTTAGATTACACATTTTCCAATTAAACACGAAAATATTTTAAAATATCATCTAGCACAGCTTGAAATTTGTTTCATAACTTGACTTAAATATTTTTTTTAAATAAACACTAAGTATGATTTTATCAAGATAATCCAATCCAAAAGTTTTTCAACAAAGCTTAATGGGTTTAGAAATGGTTTGAAAAGGTTTTTCCTCGTAACGATCCAGATTCACCATAGTGTTTGGGCCGAGTTTGGGTTGTTACAAAATTGGTATCGAGCCAGTTCAAAGCTTCATTGTGGGCCCAAGGCCCAAAAATGTTTTGGTAGGCCTTTTGAATTGTTTTTGGGTAATCCATGGCAGAGTCTCCGCATAAGTACTTTTAAACCTCTTGGTGAATTATATTCGTAGATAGGAAGCATGGAACGAGATAGACTTATAGGACTTGGACCCTAAGGTTAGATTACTCAAACACAAGCTCATAAGACTTAAGGAACTAAACCAACCTATGGCTTTGAGCTAGGTGTGGTAATCCTACATGTCTAGGATGGATCCTAAGAGCTTGGTATTTAAGCGGTCCTCTCACCTCCTCTTGCAATCCTCGTGCGGCTCACCCTAACTCGGTCAGTATGGCAACCTCTGCGCGCATGTCTAGAAAGGTTCAATGGGAGCTTGGTATTTAAGCGGTCCGTGTGACTCACCTCCTCTTCACTCGAATCTCGCACAGTGCGTAGCTTTGGTTCACCCCGACCAAGAAGGATCGGTCATAGGCTAAACCTAATGACTAAAACCCGAAAGGAATTAGCCATGTTTTGAAAGGAACGAAACAACAGAACCCTAATGTTTTCAAAATTTCGCAATAACTCTTTCAAATCGAGAACTTCATTTTTACAATGTTTTCCTCGAAAAACTTGATTTGTGGAAAATTACAAAAAATGCCCTTAGGGTAAAATTACTAAAATACCCTCGGTTCATAAAACATCGCTTCAATGGTTTTGCTCAAAATTTCAATTATTTCACAAATATTCAACCACCTAGTTTTGAAAATCATCAACAAAATATTTTGGTTTTGGAAATTACGAAACGTCCTTAAACCGCAAAATTACCAAAATGACCTTGACTTTTGGAACTTTTACAAACAAAGAACATTTCGGAAAGAAAAACTTGAAAAGGAATCCTCGAGTTTTACAACCTGTTAAAATACCCCGACTTATTAAAATTATGAAATTGCCCCAAATGACAAATTACCAAAATACCCCGGTTTCAAAGTGATGTTGTATCTTTAAAATTTTACAACTTTTTCAGAAAAACCCTTCAGTTTTGGAAATTTCAAAACGACCCACTTTACTAAAGTTTTAAAAATTTCTTTTATTACGAAAATACCCTGTAGGAAAATGACGAAAATACCCTTGGGGTAGAAATGGGTAGAAATGTCCGAGGAGTGAATAGGTATGGAAAGCATTAAGGAATGGATGCATGAACTCCTTTGTATGAACTAGGATAGAAGACTGAAAACTTGTTTGCTCGAAAGAATCTCTGATTAAACCTTATCCATAAAATTTTTTCGCAAGTAATAAAGTGGAACAAATGCTAACGCATAAAAATTTTCTTAATCAGATTAAAAGCGCAAGTAGATAGAATGAGTTCTAGAGGACGAGGACGCCGTGGACGCGGTAGGGGTAGGATGACCGTGTCAGAACCTATTAGGTCGGGACAGGGTTCTGAAAATGAAGTACCACCGCCACCACCACCTCCTACTTTTAGAGCTGAGGAGCAGGATCAGACCGGTGGTGAGGCAGTGTCGCAAGCGGTATTGCGAGTTCTGGAGATTGTGGCTGGGGCCGGTGGAAATCTAGGAGCTTGAAAACCTGTTCCCGAGTGAATCCGGGCTAATGGAGCTGAGGTATTTCGGGGTGTGTCAGGAGTGGCGCCCAGTGCAGCAGAGTATTGGCTGGAATCTACAGAAAGGATAATGGATGATCTTGACCTGACCGAGGAGGAAAAGCTGAAAGGGGCGGTGTCGCTTCTAAAGGATGAAGCGTGCATGGTGGTGATAGTTCGGGATGGAGCCACAGCTGATGATCTCACGTGGGACTACTTTAAAACCGCTTTTCAGAAGAAGTATGTGGGCACCAGCTACACTAACACGCAGAAGGAATTAGAGTAGATCCTCGCAAGATTGAAGCAGTATTGGATTGGAAACCACCAAGAACAGTGGCTGAAATACGAAGTTTTCTGGGTTTAGCGGGTACTATCGGAGATTCAGTGAAGGATTTTTTTAATCGCAGACCATTAACGGTCGCTAAGAAAAGGTGTTCCATTTGTATGGGCGAGAAGCGAAGAAAGCTTTGATAAGCTAAGGAAAATTTTGACTAAGCTTCGGTTTTGGTACGACTTGAAGCGGGAAGGTTATTTATCGTCTATTATGA
This sequence comes from Gossypium rotundifolium, assembly GCA_025506655.1. Taxonomy (NCBI): domain Eukaryota; kingdom Viridiplantae; phylum Streptophyta; class Magnoliopsida; order Malvales; family Malvaceae; genus Gossypium; species Gossypium rotundifolium. The sequence goes on from CP106729.1 coordinate 87,168,178, forward strand.
TGCATCCCATCTTGATGCAGGATGTGTGTTAATGCAAGAAGGAAAGGTTGTAGCCTATCGTCCGTTAGTTAAGACCACACTAATTGAACTACCCAACTCACGACTTGGAGTTAGCCGCAATGCTTTTTGCATCAAGATATGGAGACACTACCTTTATGGGGAGAAGTCGATAGTCTACACGGATCATAAGAGTTTGAGGTATCTTTTGACTCGTAAGGATCTCAACACGAGACAACGTCGGTGGATTGAATCATAAAGGATTACGATTGTTCAATCGAATACCATCGAGCATGGTTAACGTAGTAGCCGACGCCACCGAGCGGGAAGGTTGTGACGGACTTAAGAGCGATGTTTGCTCGGTTGAGTCTATATGACGATGGGAGTCTCTTGGCAGAACTTCAAGTTAAGCCGACATGGATCGACGAGATTAAGGAAAAGCAGCTAGTGGATGAAGAGTTGAACGCTAAGAGGATGCAAGTCCAGGATGGTGGTTTGGAAGGATACAGTATGTCTAGTGATGGAGTGTTATGTTTTCAAGGGTGAGCTTGTATGCCAAAGGATATGGAGTTGAGGCGGAAAATTCTCCATGATGCACATAGTAGCCCATACGCTATGCATCCAGGAGGAAGCAAGATGTATGGAGATCTACTAAAGCAGCCTGTGGCCCGGTTGAAACGTGAAGTAACAGAATTTGTAGGGAAGTGTTTGACGTGTCAGCAGGTTAAGGCTGAACATCAGTTGCCATCAGGGCTACTTCAACCGGTAAAAATCCCTCAATGGAAGTGGGAACGGATCACTATGGATTTCGTCAGTGGGCTACCACTTACGCCCAAAGAAGAAGGACGCATTTGGGTGATTGTGGACCGTTAACCAAGTCACCCACTTCGTGCACTGTAAGAATAGATTATTCACTCCAGAAGCTAGCAAGGTTATATGTGGTGAGATAGTCGATTGCATGGTGTGCCAATGTCGATTATCTCGGATAGGATCCGAGGTTCACGTCGAGGTTTTGGAAAGCGTTGCATCAAGCTTTGGGTACACGGTTGATTTCAAGATGACCTTCCATCCACAAATCGATGGACAATCGGAGAGAGTGATACAGATTTTAGAGGATATGCTGAGGACAAAGTTAGGGCGATTCGGGATCGCCTTAAGGAAGCATCGGATAGATGTAAGTCTTATGTCGACTTGAAGCGCAAGGAGATGGAGTATGAGGTAGGTGACAAGGTTTTTCTTAAGGTGTCGCCTTGGAAAAAGGTGTTGAGATTTGGGCGAAAAGGGAAGCTGAGCCCAAGGTTCATTGGCCCATATACAGTTGTAAAGTGAGTGGGACCAGTAGCTTATCGCCTAGAGTTGCTTGCGAATCGAGTCGATACATAACGTCTTTCACGTATCAATGCTGAGACGGTATCGGTCAGACCCATCGCACGTTGTGCCAGTGGCAGAGATCGAGGTGGATGCGGACTTATCTTTCGAAGAAGAACCAGTTCAGATCTTGGATCGAGATGTGAAGGTTTCACGTAGGAAGTCAGTACCCTTAGTGAAAGTACTATGGCGGAACCACAGTATGGAAGAGGCCACGTGGGAGCCCGAGGATGTGATGCGACAGCAATACCCCCACCTGTTTTGATCAAGGAATTTCGGGATGAAATTTATTTTAAGGGGGTAGAACTGTAACATCCCAAAAATAGGGCTATTTGGAAATAAATTATTTTTCTTATGTATGAACTCCTGTGTCATTATTTATGGAATAATAATGATCAATTTAAGGCTTTGTGTTGGCTCGATTTGGTAGGAAATTTTAGTTTTAACTTTTAAGGTAGGGAGCCTTAGCGAGGGTGTTATAAGAATAAATGGGGATAATTTGGACATAAAATGAGCCTAGACTAAGTGGCAAAGTAAGCCCACTTAAGAGCTACATGTGACGCCACCAAGGAGCAAGGGAGAGCTTGTGTTCGAGTCATGAAATCCTCTTTTGTTCTTTATTTGACTGCACAAGGGAGAGAGACTTTCTCTCCTTAATTCTTCTTATTATCTATTTAGATAATAGAGATAATAATGAGGATATTATTATTATTTATAAATGGATTATTAATTAGATTTTTACTTGGATAATAAGATATTGTGAGCATTTTAATTGGTTTTAATTCCTTAATATTAAGAAGATAAATTAAGGATATTACTATCATTTTGATAATGTGATAAATGTAGGATAATTGAGGGATTATTAGATTAAAAGAATTATTGGATATTAGTTGGATTATCAAATGATTATTGGGATTAATTCAAAATTTATTTGAATTAATTAGAAAGGGTGGACGACTAGGGTGCTTGGTGGCTATAAATACATGAGTTGATCTCCTTGTTTTTCTTTTCTTCAAATTTTTGCTAAGTGCCGAATTCCCTAGCCCTCTTTTGCTCTTGCGTTTTCACCATTCTCTCAAGCTCTTTAGCCGAAACTTCTTTCCTTCCCTATTAACTCTCTCTGGCCGAATATACCATTGGAAGTACCAATTTCTTCATTTGTCTTCCTTTCCTTTTTCCTTTCTGATAGCCGAATTTCCCCTCTTCATATTCCAAGACTTGGCCGAATAGCAAGAAGGAATAATCTCCTCTAGACTTTCCTTCAATCGGTTCATAAGGTGGTAAGTGATCTTGACCGAATGTCCATCTTCCCTTTTCTTTCTTTTTCTGTCGATTTCTTTTACAGGGAGAGGTGCCGATTTCGACAATGGCTTCTAAACGGTTAGTAACCAATTTCTTATAGGTATTCAGGGAAGTAAAACAGTCGACTCACAGCCTGATCTCTAGTGTTCAATTTCGGTAAGTGGTGGTAAGATCAATCTCCTTATTCTAGCAATTCGATTAAAAGTCAAGGTTATTGGTTTACTTGCTAATCAATGATGGTGACGAAGCGATTCGAGTATCAAGTACGGTAGATAATAGCAAAGAGTGTTAAGGTAAGATCTCGGGTTCACAAGGAACCCCTCCCAAATAAGTTAATTAGGCCGAATAGGCCATAAGACTAATCTTTGGATTTGGCCGAATATAGGACAAGTGGATCTGTGGTGACCAACGCTTTCTTTCGGGATTTAGGACTACCATCGATATCAGGTGTGTACATACACACTTATAGCAGTTAATATGTGTGATAAATATTTGTTGTTTGTAAATCTGCTTGATGTAGATATGGATTTGGTACCTTAAATGGTACAAGCGAGAACCTCGGTAAGTCTCTGTTTATATGAGATTATTGTGATGCTTTTGGGAAGCATGTTTTATTTTAATACATATGATAAATGTATAAACTCTGTTATGGTTGTGATATGGGTTGATGAGTGGAGGGGGCAGTGATAATGTGCCGACGGGCACCAGTGTTTTGGTAACACACTGTGACTACGGTCACCAGAGGTTTGGTACCTCCAGAGGTTTGGTACCTCAATAGCGACTTATCCCTGTGGTTAACACCACCGTGGGTTGGCCCCACTTGAGATATGGGATCGTCTGCGAGTGATTTGGTATCACACGATGGGTTGGCCCCATCACCCGATTTGTGTCTCACGGACACCAAAGTTTTGGTAACACATTGTGACTATATGTCACCAAGGGTTTGGCACCACCAAAGGTTTGGTACCACAACGGGTAGACAATGGCGTATGGTTGGCTAGGTTGGGTACACATTATTCTCGCATATTAATTGTTATTTGATGTGTATGAAAATGCTTTAAAATGGGGAAGGGTTACATCTCGAGTCTTGGTGACTCACCCTCTCCTTTATATTTTTCAGTGACACTTAGATCGCGGATGTGGAGCCGGGTTGACTCGAGGTGTCCATGCAAAGGAATTAAATTTAAATGACTTTAATTTCAGTTTAATAATTTTACTTTGGGTTTATTTTATTTGGATGTAATAAGGCCTCCGATACTTTAGTTTTTTTATTTTCTTATGTTGGATATTATTTTAAACTCGGATATTATTATTGTTGAATTTAGATTACACATTTTCCAATTAAACACGAAAATATTTTAAAATGCCATCGGGCACAGTTGAAATTTGTTTCATAACTTGACTTAAATATTTTTTTTTTTAAAATAAACACTATGTATGATTTTATCAAGATAATCCAATCCGAAAAGTTTTTCAACAAAGCTTAATGGGTTTAGAAATGGTTTCGAAAAGGTTTTTCCTCGTAACGATCCAGATTCGACCATAGTGTTTGGGCCGGGTTTGGGTTGTTACATTACAACTCTCCCCCATTAGGGATTTTCGTCCCCGAAAATCTTACCGTTAAATAAAGTCGGATATTGTTGCCTCATTAAATCCTTAGGCTCCCACGTAGCCTCTTCAACTCCGTGCTGATACCATAATATTTTCACTAATGGAATTCTCTTGTTTCTCAACTCTTTTATTTCCAGAGCTAAAATACGGATCGGTTCTTCCTCATATGTCATATCGAATTGGATTTCAACCTCTGACGGAGTGATCACATGTGACGGATCCTATCTGTACTTACGAAGCATCGAAACGTGAAATACATCATGTATCTTTTCTAATTCAGAGGGCAACTTCAATCTATAAGCAACAGGCGCAATACGTTCAATGATTTCATACGGTCCAATAAACCTCGGGCTTAGTTTGCCTTTTCGACAAAATTGAAGTACTTTCTTCCACGAAGAAACTTTCAAGAATACCCGATCTCTGACCTGAAATTCAATGTCTTTACGTTTCAAATTAGTGTAAGACTTTTGATGATCTGATGCAGCTTTCAAACTATCTCTGATTATAGTGACTTTCTATTCTGTCTCTTTAATCAAGTCGAACCCGTGTACCTTGTTCTCACTGAGTTCAATCCAGTATAATGGTGTTCGACATTAGATTGAAAGCTATTATTGTAATCAAATTCAATCAAAGGTAGGTATCGTTCCCACATACCTTCAAACTCGAGAAGGCAACATCTCAACATGTCCTTAAGTATCTGAATGGTTCTCTCGGACTGACCATCTGTCTGAGGATGAAAGGTTGTGCTAAAGTGGAGTTTAGTGCCTAAAGCATCTTGCAACTTCTTCCAAAACCACGATGTAAATCTTGGGTCTCTATCTAAAACAATGGAACTCGGTACACCATGAAATCTCACAATTTGAGATACATATAATTTAACAAGCTTATCGAGCGAATAATGCATTTAACCGCACAAAGTGAGTGATTTGGCCGATCTATCAACTATAACCTGCACTACATCTTTCTTGCTCGTTGTCGTAGGCAAACCGGATACAAAATCCATAGTGATTCTATCCCATTTCCATTCAGGTATCATGATCGACTGAAGTAACCTAGAAGGCACTTGATGCTCTGCTTTTACTTGCTGACAAATTAAACATTTTGAAACAAATTCAGATATATCCTGTTTCATGCTGGGCCACCAATAAAACTGTTTCAAATCATTATACATTTTCGTGCTACCTGGATGTATCGAAAATCGACTATTATGAGCCTCGCTCAAAATCATCTGACTCAATTCCATATTCTTCGGGACACATATTCTACCTTTGAAGTTCAAGCAATCATTTGCATCAATTTGAAACTCTAACTCTGCATCATTTTCACACCGAGCTCGTCTAGCAATCAAGTCTTTGTCAATTCTTTGTGCATCACAAATTTGCTGAATAAACATCGGTCTTGCTTTTAACTCGGCTATGATCAAACCATCACCAAACATAACCATATGTGCGTTCAACGCACGAAGAGCAAATAATGATTTTTGACTTAATGCATCTGTAACAACGTTAGCTTTCCCCGGATGGTAGTCAATCACTAGGTCATAGTCTTTCAATAGCTCTAACCATCTGCGTTCTCTCAAGTTCAAATCTTTCTAAGTCATTAAGTACTTCAGGTTTTTGTGATCTAAATAAACATGACATTTTTCGCCGAACAAGTAATGATGCCATATTTTCAAAGCGAAAATAATAGCTGCAAGTTCCAAAACATGAGTCGGATAATTTCTTTCGTGTGGATTCAATTGTCTCGAATCGTAGACTATGACTTTGCCTTCCTGCATCAAAACACAACCCAACCATTCAAACAAGCGCCACTATAAACAATAAATTCTTTACCCGATTCAGGCTGAGCTAGCACTGGAGCTTCGGTCAAAAAGGATTTCAACTCATCAAAACTTTTCTAACATTTTTCTGACCATTCAAACTTAACATCTTTCTGTAACAGCTTTGTCAAAGGTGTAGTTATCATGGAAAAGCCTTTGACGAATCGTCTGTAGTATCCCGCAAGTCCCAGAAAGCTTCAAATTTCAGAGACATTCTTTGGTGGTTTCCAATCAAGTATAGCCGATATTTTGTTCGGATCAACCCGAATACCTGAAGCTGAAACAACATGACCCAAAAAGCTGACTTCCTTCATCCATAACTCACACTTGCTAAACTTTACATACAACTGCTGATCTCGTAAAGTCTGTAACACTAATCTCAAGTGTTCAACGTGTTTGGTTTCATTTTTAGAGTAGATCAGTATATCATCAATAAACACTACTACAAACTAATCTAAAAACTATATGAAAACCCGATTCATTAGATCCATAAATACAGCGGGTGCATTTGTAAGTCCAAAAGGCATAACTAGAAACTCAAACTGGTCGTACCTCATACGGAATGCAATCTTTGGCACATTAGAATCTCTGACTCGCAATTGATAGTAACCCGATCTCAAATCTATCTTCGAAAACACTGAAGCTCCTTTCAACTGATCAAATAAATCATCAATCTGAGGTAACGCGTATTTATTCTTTATAGACACCTTATTTAGCTGCCGATAATTGATACACATTCGCATAGTTCCATCTTTCTTTTTCACAAATAGAACTGGCGCACCCCAAGGAGAAAAACTCGGTCGTGTAAAACCCCTACCTGTCAACTCTTGCAACTGTGCTTTCAACTCTTTAAACTTAGTAGGTGCCATCCGATATGGAGCTATCGAAATCGGAGTTGTCCCCAGTACTAATTCAATGCCGAACTCAATTTCTCAAATTGGCGAGAAACCCAAGAATTCATCGTGGAACACCTCGGGTATTCACACACAACCGGTACAGACTCAATCGCTTTTAGACACTTTATTATCCAAAGACATAAGCCGTAAGCTTCGATCCTTTTCTCACATATTTACGGGCTAACATTGAGGATATTATCAGAGGTAACCCATTTAAATCACTAGATTCAACTTGGATGGTCTCACCATTCTGACATCTCAAATCAATGATCTTTCTTTTGCAATTCACCATTGCATCGTGCAAAGTTAACCAATCCATTCCCAGAATTATATCAAACTCGTCAAAAGGTAATAATATTAAATCGGCCAGAAAGCAAGAATCCCGAATCATCAATGGGCAACCTTTACACACTTTATCAATAAGTACACACCTACCCAAGGGGTTGGACACATGAATCCCAAACTCGGTAGACTCAACAGGCAGAGTCGTACTATGTACCAGAGTTTCACATACATACGAATGAGTCAAACCAGGATCGATCAATGCAATTATAGTAGTATCATAAAGTGTGAAACTACCGGTAATAACATAGGGGAAAGAAGCATCCTCTCTGGCACATACAACATAAGCTCTAGCTGGTGCTTGAGCCTCTGATCGAACTGCAGTGTCCCTCGTTCCTCTCTGACTGCCACCTACATTCCCTGAATGTCTGGGTGGTCTACCTCGTGCTGACACGTTGCTCGGTTTAGTGTTTTGAGCCATATTTTGCTCGGCTAGCATCGGGCACTCTCGAATTAAATGATTTGACGATCTACATTTAAAACAAGACTGATCACAAAATCTACAACTCCCAAAATGCCATTTTCCACAATGCTTGCACTCAATTCGATCCTATTGAACATTACCAACACTAGCCATCGAAGTGGCTCAAGAACTCACTGGAGGTCGATCTCGTCTAGATAGATCAGGAGTAGTCTTGTGTCGGTTAAAGTCATCTCTGAACTTCTTAGATGTTGAATGGAAATTTTTACTCAATGATCTTTTACGAGTATCTCTAGCTTCTGTCTCAGCCTTTCTTTTTTCTTTTCCTAGCTCTTCAGCTTTGCAAGCTCGCTCGACCAGTACCACAAACTCTTTAATCTCAAGAATGCCCACAAGTAACTTTATGTCTTCATTCAAACTGTCTCTAAATCTTCTACACATAATGGATTCAGAAGAAACACACTCTCTAGCATATCTGCTGAGTCTGACAAATTTTCGCTCATATTCTATCATGGTTATTCGCCCCTATTTCAGTTCAAGAAATTATTTACGTTTTTGATCAATGAATCTCTGGCTGATATATTTCTTTCGAAACTCAATCTGGAAGAAGTCCCAAGTCCTTTTTTGTTCGGAACTACTGATACTAGTGTTTTCCACTAGTTGCAGGCAAAGTCCCGAAGTAAAGATATAACACACTTTAGACATTCCTCTGAAGTACAGGATAACTCATCAAGTACCCGAATAGTATTATCAAGTTACATCTCGGCTTGCTCTGCATCATCATTGTCATTGGCTTTGAATTCTTCGGCCTCATATTTCCTGATTTTATCAACAAGAGGCCTACTAGATCTCATTAGATCTATCAACGGGGTTGCTGAATGTACCGGAGTTGGATTATCTCGGGTTGGAGGTTGTTGTATGGCCGGGTTATTCTGAACAAACTGGGTAAACCATTCATTCATCACTGGTAGATGGCTTGTTTAGCTTCCCCCTCATGGCTACCCGTAACTGGTCGAGAGTCTACTGGCACTGATCCTCGTGCATGATTTGGTGTTACACTTTCTACGTCATCTGCTACGGCTCTATCAGGATCGGAGTCCATTTACTATATAAAACATATTTTAGAATATCAGAAGTCACCACACTATCATATATCATAGAAAGGCATGTATAACTAGACTCACAAGTGCTATGGAAGTCTTAGAATCGACTAAACCGTAAGCTCTGATACAAATAAAATATAACACCCCTAACCCGTATCCGTCGTCGAATTAGGGTTATAGGCATTACCAATAGCCAAATCTTTTTCAATTGATTAATTCATATCCTAAATAGATAAAGCACATAGGCATAATATATATATATATATAAATATACTTAATATACAATTTAAAACATATTCAATATAATCATCCACAAATACAAAATGATCAAACAATATACTTCTATCCTCATTATTAGCATATTTATATATTTTATTCTATGATACAAACACCTATTTAGTACCACCCCTTTGTATACATTTCATGCAAACATGCCTCACGTACCATTTCGTTTTAAACCAAAGCACACCGAACCTTGTAATTGGAACTACTAATAAGCATCATTACGATTACATGCATACATCACTTGACATTACACCTATGGACTAGGAGACAATACACTTCATATATATATATATATATATCTATATACTTATATCCGAATATGCATAACCTTAGCTTTTGATGCATAACCACAATATAACTTTGCATGTTATATGCATAGATCAAAGACCGAATGTACCAACTAAACTTCCATAATTTATGCAAAATTTATGTTACTTATTTGTACTACAATTGACCATACATAAACATAGGTCTCAAAGCCAACTTAACCTAAAAACACAAGCATATAAATCATGCCTTGACTGAACATTCATTACCACTTTTCCATAATTTGTAACTACTTATACTTATCATTAACAATGAATCCAACAAGTTAACTTACATATACAAACTTTGATTATAAGATCACTACTATCACCTAATCGAATCAACTATATTAAGCAACAACGGCCCAAGTCAAGTTTTTCTCCAACAAAATACATAGCGTTCGTATCACCCATTCACTTTTTAAATAATACCTAAACCATATCCAAATACAAACAATAATTCATAGCATGAGCAAGTCGTTTCATCAAAACACATGAACAAAGTTTAACCAAAATAGATAGCCATCTTCGCATGGCTAAATATATATACATGATTAAGTATCATTAGTAATATAGCTTAGTCTAGCCTATACATGCCTTTTCGAATCAAAAACTAAGTTTATCTATACCAAAAGAGAGTCGATAGTGTGGTTGACTTCTTCAAAGATCCTTCGAGTCCGTTGATTGAATAAAAAATCTATAAAATAGAAGTAGACAAGAATACACACAGTAAGCATGCTAGCTTAATAAGTCTTAAGCAAACGCATTATCACATTCAATGGTAAAACATTTAAACAACCAACTCATAACCTTAATAAACAGTTCTTATCTTATATGTATATACATATATACATTATGGCTGAATATGCATACATATATAACCAACTTGTACATTTCCTTATACCTTTACAAATACCTTTAACTACTTATGCTTTCATTTAGCCAATTTTCTTATCACTTTGATCTTCCTTTTCTCAATAACATCACATATGTACATCTATACACTTATATGCATATTCATAGAACACTTAAGTAGGAATAACACATACCTTACAACCAAATTAACAAATTCACTTCCACATGCTTAGGCATACTTAATTCATTCCATCAAAATCATTAGCACTTAATTTTCTCTTAAAATAGTAATTCAATAGCTAGAGCCTACTAAACATTACCTGAATCTCACACACCGGCACTAAGTCTGCTGAACTCAGAGTCCGAAATCATAACACTAGCATTAAGCACGCTAGGCAAGAAGTCTCAAAATATCATCGCACGAGGCACGCTTAGGCATAAAGCTCGAATATATCACCCAAGACGAGGCCTACTAGGCATAAAGCCCGAAATACATCACCGGCACGAGGCCTGCTAGGCATAAAGCCTAAAATACATCAACGGCACGAGGCCTGCTAGGTATAAAGCCTGAAATACAATGCAATTATTCTTATAATACACATTTTTAAAAGCTGATTTCAAAAACCAATCACATACTTCACATTTTGCCCAAATATTATATCAAAGATACACATTCATATCATATTGTCAATTTATGCATTCAATCCAAATTAACCCATATACATTCGGCTTTTACAATAATATACACTCAAATTTATCGAACATCATCACTTAACAGGTTCATAAATAATTCTTTGATATATTTCAGCTTAAGCACTTACCTCGACTATCGACGAACCGCGTAATCCAGCTATTCGATAACCTTTGTTTTTCCCCGATCGAAATCCGTTTATCTTTGTTCTTGATCTAAACATATTAAAAATAATCTCATTCAAGTACATTTCATTTCAATTTAGTCCCAAAGCACATAAATGGGCAAATTACCATTTTACCCCTAATGTTTCACATTTTTACCATTCAGTCCTATTTTCATAAAACACAAAATACACAAAATTTTTCAATAATACTCAATGGCCGAATATCCCTAGGGACCTTACAAGTCCATTTCTTTCATTTATTTTGTAAATAAGTCCCTCTAAATTTTTATTTTTTTCAATTTAACCTAAATACTCAAATTCACTAAAATTTCCAATACAAAACATGCTAATCTTTAACATATTTTTAATATAAACTCATCACATATCAAAAACCACAAAAGTATGTTAATGGCCGAATATCATTCATGTACTAATAACAAAAATTTCAGCATGGGTCAGCTAATACTCCAAGCAACGATCTAAAAAATGTAAAAAATTATCAAAAACTGAAATCAAACTAACCTTAGATTTGAGCTTACAAATGCCGAAACCTAAGCTTGAACTTCTCCTTTCTTATTTAGTACATTCGGCCATTATAAGAATAAAAGATGATAATGATTTTCTTCTCATGTTTTATTTAACATATAATATGATATTTCATTATTTACTTAATTAACCTTATATATATAATATATATAACATACAGATAATGGCATTGTTGGTGCATGCCGTCCACTACCTCATAAAATGGGCCAATTGCCCTTTTAGTACCTCATTTTAAAAATCCATCATCATTCTAGCACTTTACACTATAGTATGCAACGTTTTCACTTTACACGATTTAATCCTTTTTGTTAAATTAAACACTCAAACGATAAAATTTTTCTACAATACTTTCACACACATTAATTCACACATAACAAGTATAGAATATAATATTTAAATATTTCTCAAATTTAGATTCATGGTCCCAAAACCACCATTTCGATTAGGGTCAAATTCCAACTGTTACACCACCCTACAAGGGTAGTTCGGTAATTCTACTCATTACCAATCCATGTAAGCAACGCATCTCAAACATAATCAATCATACAACGCTAGTACTACCACGAGGGTACAACGATCATTTTTTCGTGTAGGGGTAAAATAGTAATTTTGCAAACTAGGAGTATTTTGGTAATTTTACAAACTGAGGGTATTTCGGTAATTTCACAAACCAGTGGGTATTTTAGTAATTTTACAAATCAGGGTTATTTCGGTAATTTTATAAACTAGGGGTATTTCGATAATTTTGCAAACCAAGGGTATTTCGGTAATTTCGCAAACTAGGGGTATTTTAGTAATTTTACAAACCAGGGGTATTTCAATAATTTTGCAAACCGGGGGTATCTCAGTAATTTTGTAAACTAAGGGTATTTCAATAATTTTGCATTTAATGGCCTTTCCGATGGCCTACTGTCGCCTTTAGCGACATAGATACTTTTTCTTATCAAAACGGTACAATTGGGCCTAGGGCCGATTCTCGACCTCAATGGACACACACACTCATGTGGCCCATTTAGCCTAAATATAGCCATAGATATTAGATTCACCTAGTCTAGTCCAATTTCTACTACACAGTAATACAATTTATTCATACGGGCCCATGGGCCTATTGGGCCCACCTAGGCCCATTATGGCCCAAGCAGCCTCAACCTACAAGAATACTCATGGTGGCCTTGACTATCGCGTCGAAGCTCTCACACGTGCGCTCACACACGTGTGGCTACCATTGTCGTGTGGCCGACTTTTCGGCATTTTCTGCTCTACAGCTAGAGTAGAGAGAAGTACACACTTGATAGGAATCTGGTGCTAATCCGCGCTCCGACCACTCCTGCCCAAACGCCTACCAAGGTATCTTAACCATCCTCATAAACTGCTCTCTATATATAGCTAGCTTCTCACCTTCCTTATTTGTATCTTTCCAATGTGGGATCCCTCCGTTAGCAAAGTTTAAATCCAACTCAAACTCTTGCCGCCCAATCCGCAAAATAAATACTCCCTTGCTTTCCATTAGATTCGAACCCAGGCTCCCTTGTAGCATAATCCACGCCGTTAACCAGTTGGCCACAAGCTCCTCTTGTGTCTAAAATCATGTGCAACTAAATATAACCCTATGGCAAAAATCTAGAGTCCATTTAAAAAAGAAACCAAAATGCAAGAGCCAAGACTTGAACCTTGGACCTCCTTCCTTCCTTGTGGGGTCACCCCATTGTCTCTTATGTGGCGTCACTTTGCCACAACACCACACACTCCACTTGTGTCATTTTTTCCACATTTTATTCTTAAAGCCTACAACTAACTGCCAGGGTTTTTTTCACCTAAAACCAAAATTTTCCTAAAGCCAAAGTTTGAACTTGGGACTTCATAAAAGCCCCCTAACCTTCCAAAATCACCCACCTACTAGATCCAACTTGCATTAAATTCGTTCTCTTATTCTCTAAAATTTTAACTGCTACTAAGCTCAAGGCCCAATGGGCCCAATCCTACTTGGCCCAAGTTTGGGATGTTAAATGTTTAAACATTTTATAAGGCATAACATTGATGCTTGCCCCTAAATCAGCTAAAGCATTATCAATAGTGAAACTACCAATGAAACATGGAATGTAAAACTCCCTAGATCTTTTAATTTTTACGGTAGTTTATTTTGCAACATTGCTGAGCATACTGCATTTAGTTCCACATGCGATTCCTCGTCTAACTTCCGCTTGTTTGTCAAAAGCTCTTTTAAAAATTTACTTGAATCTGGCATCTGCGAAAGAGCTTCAAGAAATGGTAAGTTAATATGTAAGTTCTTTAAAAGTTTAAGAAACTTACCGAACTGTTCATCTGTATTGTCTTTCTTCATCGCATTGAGGTATGGTATTGGAGGTTGATACTCTTTAATTACCAGTTTTGGTTTGTCTTGACTTTTCTCAACTTTACCTTCACTTACCACAGTTTCTTGCCTTGGTTCAGATTCAGATTCCATTAACCTTTCACTGTCATTAGCTATTAAGGCTTGCCCTTTGGGTTAGTCTCAGTATTATTTGGCAAGCTACCTTGTGATCGTTTGGAGATCAGCTTAGTGAGCTAGCCGAACTAGTTCTCGACCCCTTGAATTGATGCTTGTTGATTTTTAAGTGTTGTTTCGGTGTTTTGGAAATGTGTTTCTGACACCTCTATGAATTTTGTCAGCATCTCCTTAAGGTTCGGCTTCTTTTTTTGTGGGTAGGGCTGTTGTTGGAAGTTTGGAGGGGGTTGTTGTCTCTGATTTCCTTGACCACCCCATGAGAAATCGGGGTAGTTCCTCTAACCTGGATTATATATAAGGGTTATTTTGAGATTTAAAATTGTTACCCATATAGTGATCTTGCTCGTTTTTAGCGTTCGGGTTGTAAGGTGGATATTTTGTATTGCTCAACCATCCTCCATTCATATCGCACTACATGATAGGATGTACCTGCGAAGAACCACTTAAACCATCAATTTTTTTAGTTAAAAGTTCTACCTAATTTGATAGCATGGTTACTGCTTAGAGGTTGAAAGCACTGGCAGCTTCTGTTGGCCTTGTTCTTGTGACTTGCCACTGATTGTTATTCAATGACATCTCTTTGATGAATTCATAGGCAGCCTCAGGTGTTTTTTAATTCAAGGTTCCACCGGCAGCTAAATCAATCAATTCCCTGGTTGAAGGGTTCACACCATAGTAAAAGGTTTGGACTTGTAGCCACAAGGGTAAACCATGGTGAGGGAATCTTCTCGATAGATCTTTGTATCTCTCCGATGCATCGTATAGTGTTTCTAGATTCATCTTCACAAAATAAGAGATATCATTCCACAACCTGGCCGTTTTGGCTGGCAAAAAATATTTTAATAAAAATTTTTCAGTCATTTGATCCCATGTAGTGATTGAACCTCGTGGAAGAGAATTCAACCACTGTTTGGCTTTATTACTTAATGAAAAGGGAAATAATTGAAGATGAATGGCATCATCAAAAACGCCATTTATTTTGAAGGTATCACAGAATTCTAGAAATTTTGCTAAATTAGTATTTGGGTCTTCGTCATGCAAACTATCAAATTGAACAAATTGTTGAATCATTTGTATAGTATTATGTTTCAGTTCAAAATTATTAGCATCTATAGTAGGCCTAACAATACTAGATTCAGTTCCTGTTAAATTAGGTTTAGCATAATCATACATAGTACGAGGAGCATGATTTTCAGCCACCTCCTGACGTAGCGAATTATTCTCAACCATCTCTTCGGTAGTATTAATTTCGTTCTCTTACTCTTTTTGTATGTAATTTAAGCTTCGCCTTATTTCTCGACGATTTCTATGACCAGTACCTTCAATACCACTGTCGTAAACTAAGGGTCCTGTCGGGTTCCTTATAGTCATAAACTAGAGGTACCTGCTAGGAACAGACAAAAAGAAAAAGAGAATTAGAAAAGTAAAAATCAAATTTAATTGCAAAAATAAAATATGGCTAAAGTAATAAAAATTGAGCGTTCTTAATATTTCAGTTACCCTGCAACGGCGCCAAAAACTTGATGGTGGTAGGAAAAGTCTTAAAATTTATGTAGTGAATGATCGAGCCTAGAAACTAACTATCACCACGATTGAGGCAAGCGCACCTATCGAACAGTAGTATAGCTTAGTGGCAAGACCGGACTGTCGAACCTAAGGGAACCAAAAGTACTAATACTAACTTTCTTTTTATTATTTAGCGTAAGAATTAAGAGAATTATTATTTAATCTAAAATTAACTAACTACTAAGCTAAAGATGCTAAGACACAGAGAAGGAATTGGGAAAAATACTTGTGGGAAACCAATTGATTAAGACAATACCCGAGGAAGAATCCACCTAGACTTCACTTGTTATCTGACTCTGAACCAGACGATTTATTCACTTGACTTGCTCCGTAGGATTCCCTAATTTATATTAATACCACTCCCGAGGCTACTAACTTCTAAACCTAGGTTGATTAATTGAAATATCTTTCAAATTAAAACCCCTAGAATTGCATTAACTCGATCTATTGACTCCCATATTAGGTTTGACCCTAATCCAGCAGATTTTCATCATCCATCAACTCCGTTTAACTATGCTAGATTTACTCTTAAATAGGGAATATTCCTCCTTTACCTAAGCACATCAATACTTCAATCAATATCCTGAAATATCAAAGTAGGAATTAAGAACACATAGTTAAGAATAAATCAAGTATTTATCATATAGTTCAGAAAACAATAACAAGATCCGTCTTAGGTTTCATCCCCCTCAGGTATTTGAGGGGTTTAGTTCATAATCATAAAAGAATACATCTCAAAAGAAAATATAAAACAAAACATAAGAAAAACCCTAAAACCCCTCAAGGAATTGAATGAGAGATCCTCATCTTAAGTATGACTCTGGCTTCTTGAGATGAATCCACAGGCTTCCTTTGAGTGAATTCCACAATTCGGCCTCTCTAGCTTATCTCTTGGGCCTAGCTCAACGCTTCCCTGAAGGTTGGCGTCTAGGATGTTTAGATAGGCTTTTGGAATGTCTTTCTTTGCCTTTAAGTACCCTAATCCGAATGAAACTCTTCTTTGCTACCGCAGGGGCACGCCCGTGTGGCATGGCCGTGTGAATCGAATCCAGGCCGTGGCCGGATCTACTAAAGAGGAACGGTCGTGTGTCTCGGGCCCAGGCCGTGTGCAATTCATACGTTGGCCCATTTTCTCTGTTTTCGGCCCGTTTCTCGTTCTTTTCATCATCCGGAGCTCTCCTAAGTATAGAACATGAAATTAAAGGATTGGAAGCACCAAATTCAACAATTCAAGGAATAAATCATCCAAAAATATGCTAAATGTGGGATTAAAATATGTATATATTACGGTTTATCAAGTCCTTTAATGAGGTCTACAAGACCTTAAACACATGATAGAAAGGGGTCGGGACTAAATCGAGCACATACGAAAATTTTTGAAATTCAAACACTTTTCTAAGTTACAAAGGTTACACGTCCGTGTGGGTAGGCCGTGTGCCTTACACGGCCTCGGACACGCCAATGTGTCCAAGCCGTGGCAAAACAAGGCATATATACTGACTTGTCGACACGGCCTGATACACGCCCGTGTGCCTCACCTATTGTCAAAACTGACTTACCCCACACGACCAGTAATACGCCTGTGTGTCTAGCCCGTGGTTGAGCCTGTTTTGCACCAAATTACAAACCTAAATGACACGGTCGAGGCACAAGCGCGTGTGCTCAACCGTATGGGCAAATATAGGCCATTTGAAAGGCCAATTTGCCACCCACACTTTAAAATTACCTACAATCATCAAACCAATACCAATTCATGCCTCAAATACAACTAAAGCATACCAAAATAAGCACCATCTAATCATCATCTATACCATCTATTCTTATACCCATTTCCATCTCAAATAAGTCTACCTAAAATACAAATTTCACATCCCAAATCACACAAGACAATTATCATGTAATCCATATCATAATTCCTCATTTAAACCATCATTCTCATCAACCATTTAAACATGAAATATACCATATTCATCACTCACATAATTCCACACATAAGCACAAACATTTTTTCACTTTCAAGCCATATCACATGGCAAAGGTTATACACTTCAAAACATGCCTCATTAACTAGCCTATACATGCCATATACCAAATGTATACATTTTTTTAAAAGTACAAAAATAGATAACCGATAGTGTGTTTGAGTCATTGACGATTCTCGTGTAACAA
Source organism: Gossypium rotundifolium (assembly GCA_025506655.1). NCBI lineage: Eukaryota > Viridiplantae > Streptophyta > Magnoliopsida > Malvales > Malvaceae > Gossypium > Gossypium rotundifolium. The sequence goes on from CP106729.1 coordinate 87,186,126, forward strand.
CCCCAAACCCGGCCCACGAGCCTTGATCGGATCTGGTTATGTCACTGCGGAAAAACGGTTGGAAAATCTTTGTCTTTAGGATAAACTTGAAAATTTTTGTTTATTTTCGGAAGTAATTCCATTAAAATTATTTAATACTATAAGCCCGATATAAAATATGTGAATTAAAACTTTATTATAATTTATTGTATTATAAATCATTTGAAGGAAATATATCTAAGTATAATATAAATCCTAATTAAAAGATAATAAAATGGTCCCAACAATAAATAAAGAGGCCTTTTATTACAACCAATATTTAAACCAAACTTAATATAAATAAGCTTTAAAAATAATTAAATAAATCTCCTTCGCATGGGCCACCTTGCAACCTCTCCGACCCGTCCGATCAACATGTCACCGCGATATTGGATAAATAATTGGGTGAGTCACACGGACTCAGTGTGTAATTAAAACCATTGAAATCCACCCACATGCTAGCCACATAACATCCCAATTATCAAATGCAACATGTAAATATAACCACATGGATATTACCACAATGCTGGCTTGGCCCACAATCAAATCAGATTCAAGCACCGGGCTAGCCCTTTTTCATTAATTCATCGATTATTGGGCTTGGCCCATTTCACGTATGTTCACACAACATACCTATTTATATTCCATATTGGGCTTGGCCCATTTCCATATCAATTTATAACAAAACCATGCAATATGAAACCCAACCCAATCCTAAGGTCCATCCGCTACACACCCCCTTAACCAGCCTACCACACACCGGGGACTATCGAGTCACCCTCTCCTTTTCCCTCCAAAAGGCAACCAATGCCATCCACGATGTAGCGTGTAGCTAACATCAAACCACGATGGAGCACACAAGAATCCATCAAGCCACGATATGGCATAAAGCCGATATCAATCAAGGTAACCACGCGAACTAAATCGCAAAGATCCACAACGCGACCTCGGTCGGCGCCAATCCACGATGTAGCACAAAGTCGACATCAACCACGTGCTCAAGTACACCGTACCTTCTTTCAAAACCCACCCATGCACATGTAACATAATATAATGACAATGTGATGCATGTGCATGTCATTCACAAATATAGGCATTCACTCATATTTAAATAAATGACAACAATATTAACAATTTGCTATTTACGATCAAGATCATACCCCTTTTAGGGTATCTATTGCACTTTACCATCGCACTTATTAGTAAGCATATAACATAAGCAGATATCACACAAAACCCTAAACAATGGCTAACTACACACCTTATAACCTCGAAGCTCTAAACCTCGATCCCGACGCTATCGTTTAGCGAGACTACCGTTATTTGCTTATCGTTTTACATTGTACGCCCACACCCGGTGGCCAATCCCGAATCGCCGAGACTCTTTTCTTAAACTTTGGAACAGGACCTTCCTTTCCCTCTTGATCGCACTTTTCGCATCCATCGACACTTAATCGAATCATACGATTAATCAATCAAAACCACAATCTACTATTAACAAATCTAAGTTACTTACTAATTTCCTTCAAAATAAACTGAGATCCCAAGGCCTTCCTTCGCTTATGCCGATCCGCCTATAAACCAAAGTCACTATTCGGTCAACCCTAAACATACACAATGGCCTAAGGTCAATACCAATGGATCACTTACCCTCTTACTCGGATCCCAAACACCACCGATCTCCGGTTGCCAAAACCCTGCTACACAATATTAGAATCAATTAATACCAAAACTAAGGCCAACCTTCTGGTTTAGCCACTAAAATAGGGAACCAAAACCGATCGCTAAAGATGTAACATGCTTACCACACTTGCTTAAGAATCGCCAACCACGCTAGAATACAAGGGAGAATTAAACTTCAAACTTAGTAAAATCGTAGAGGAATGGAGGTTTCTTTCAATTGAAATATGAAGAGAAATGGAGAATTTGTGAAGAAAATTCAAAGACCAAATGGAACCAAAAGGGTGGCCAAAGGTGAGCTCTCTCCTATTTATAGAATTCGGCACCCCCCTCCCCTTGAAGACTCCAACATACGGCAAATTCCTAAAATCCCTCCTAGCCATTAATTCAAACACATTTGAATTAATCTAAACTTTTAACTTACTCCTAGCCACCCATTTAAAAATCAATTCAAAAAATAAATAAAAAAAAAAAATATAAATGTCCCACCTTTTATCCATTACCGCCCCTTCAATCTAAATACAAGATAAAAAAATAGGCTAATCTTAATCCATTATCCCACCAATTTGAAAAAAACAAAATACAACACCCATCCTTATCACTCCTTCCAACCGAATCCAAAATTGCTTAAACTACTACCATCGTCCAAAGAAGAATTCTACTTCAAATGCAACACCCATGTGCCGTCCCACACCTGCCCAGCTTCTGTAAAATAAAAGAAAAGCCACCTCATTTGAGATTCAACACGGGACACGGGGAAAGCCAACGACCAACTAGCGCCCGAGCCATTCGGCCACTTTGATTTTATGCTATAAGGCCCCAACATTTATTCTTAACTCATTTTTACTTCACCCATCACCAAATAACAAAACAAAACGCCAAATCTCTTTGCTCCCACTCGAACCAAGCCTTGCTCTCCATCGGTAGCCAAGTAGCGCATGAGTGCCACTTTGCCAACCGAACTTCCATGTACACCAAGCCACACCATTAGTTTTAAGGCATACTTAGCCCATTTCTTGACGACAAAATAACACAAAATTGTCGCCCAAAGAATCGAACCTTACCCTTAAGGCGTCACCTTCCCAAGCCCCAAGCAACGCCTTATACCACTTTGCCAACTCCTTTCTTGTGTCCTAAATTCCACCAATTTATTTTAAAGCCTACTTGCCCTAATTCCCCTTTTTACACTAAAAATCTAAAATTTTCTAAAGTCTTCCCTTTCATCCAAACATTTCTAAAACCTCTAAAACACCTCCAAACACACCCAAAACCTACCAACACCGAATTATACTTAAATTACCTAGCCCTAAACCAGGGTGTTACAATTCTACCTCCTTAAAATAATTTCGTCCTCGAAATTACTTATTACCGAATAATCATAACTCGCTATTCTACTTCTCATTGCAAGACTTCTGATCTTAGTCTATTATACTCCCCGACCACGCCTCTTTAAGTTCTCTCTCAAGATCCAGATCATACAAGAAAGAGCTAACTTTCAAACAAGGAAAGTAATTAAAGAGTATTCCAAAACAAAGGAGCTTACCCGATATCACATCCTTGGTTGACTTTGACTGGAACCACGACCCTTCGTTGCTCGAGGACAATTCTTAACCAGATGTGCCTTAGATCCACACCGAAAGCATTCTTTATTGTTTCCCCAACACTCTCCTGTGTGAGGTCTTCCACACCGAGCACAAGGACGATTCCGATCCACTGGTACAAGTGCACTTACAGGGTTCTCGGTCCTTGGTCTTTTCCGGGCATTACCAAACGATCATCGATGATCCAACCTTTCTCTTATTCTCGCTCCTATTCTTCTCTCGGTTTTCCTTATAGTCTTCTTAACCTCTTCAACGATCCGAGCTTTCTCCACTAGCACCGCAAGTCTCTTTCTCTGTCTGGAGCGATCAACTCCGCAACTCATCCCGTAGCCCATCTTCAAATCGAACACTCCTTTCGTGTCGGTAGCCACGATTCCTTTATGCGTCGACTTAGTCGCACAAACTCGACTTCATATTCGCTACCGACTTATTCCTTGCACTAGATTTAGAACGCTTTCCTTTGCGAGTCCAAATAACTGCTCCTACATACTTCCCTTCGAACTTGGCCTTAAAGAAATCCCAATCCAATCGATCCACGCGGTACACCTTGTTTGACGGTGAGCCACCAACGATAAGCTTCGTCGCGAAACAACGAAGCAAATACCCTTCACTTTTTCTTCATTGGTGCAATCCAAATCGTCCATGATTCTTCGATCGCTTCTAGCCAATACTCGCCACGTTAGGAGCTACTCCCGACACTCCTCTAAAGATCTCTACTCCATTCGATCTAAGCCTTCCGACATCTTGACTTCCAGTTCCATTTCCTCTACTAACTCCCGCTACTCGCTCTAGCACTGCAACATGGCCCGCGATCTCTGCGTCATCTTCTCCGTTCGATCTTGCTCTCTCTACGCTCTTCTGGCGGCACTTCACTTTCGACCCATGGCTGACCTATCGGTTCGATCTTGCCATTCTACCTCTACTGCGTCCCCTAGAACTCATCTCTATCGTCTTGATTTATCTGATTAAAAAGTTTTATGCATTAGTAATTGTTCCACTATTTAACCGCGAGCATATTTTATGAATGAAAGATTTTAAAAGTAGTTCTTTCGTTCACACAGGTTCGATTCAAGTTTTACTACTCTAACTCGAGAATCACTTTCACATTCATCAATAGAGACACCTTCATTTCTTAATGGAGACACATTAATTCATCATCACAACACATTCAAGGGTATCTACCACACATATTCACTATTCTGACCTTTCTCGCCTGCTTTCTACCCTGTGGGTATTTTCGTCATTTTGTCCTCTGAGGACATTTCTAATAAACCAAAGCAATTCAAAAACTTTAATAAGTCAGATCTTTTGGAATTTCCCAAAATTGAAGATTATATTTTTTTTTGAAAATTTCACAAATTGGAGATATAACAGGATTTTGAAAACCAGGGGTATTTTGGTAATTTTGTCAACCAGGGTAATTTTGTAAATTTCCACAATCAGGGCATTATTTTGGAATACAAAGATTTGGATACTTTTGCAAAGTGAGAGAATTTTATTAAAGTTGGGGTTAACTCAGAAATTTTGAAAGTCAGGGGCATTTTAGTAGTTTTCAACACAGGGGTATTTTAGTAAATTTTCCCAAATTGGGGTATATTGATATTTTGAAAACTAGAGATTTTAATATTTTGCAAAGTAAAAATCATTTTAACAAAAGTTGAGGGTATGTGGTAATTTTATAATCTGAGGGCATTTTGTAATTTTGCCGCTAGGCATTTTGGTAATTTTGGGTAAATCGAGAAAAACACTTTTTTTTCAAAACCAGATTTAGGGTTTACAAACCAAAAAGGATAAATTTGAAAATTTTAAAACCAAGAATTTTAAAACAGCAAGGCTAATCCCTTTCGGTTTTAATAATTGGTTCAGCCTGTGAACAAGTCCTCTTGGTTAAGGTGAACCAGTAGCTACGCACTGTAGGATTCAAGTGGAGAGGAGGTGAGTCACGCTGACTGCTTAAATACCAAGCTCCCACCGAATACCACTCCTAGACATGCGCACACAGTTGCCACACCTTAACACTGCGACTTACTTCATGTGTTTGTTTAGTAACCTTAAGTCTTATGCACATGTTTGAGTAGACTAGCCTTAGGGTTCAACTGATCCTAATTCACTAATCTACGAGCCCAACAAAGCCCATAACAGTTCATATAACAAATTACTTCACAAGTCTGAAGTACTTACCTGGTGGACTCGGGCCGGAGGTCCAGGTGCCATGCCAGAAAATCCTGAAAAAAAATTCTTAAAAGCCCATATTTTTGAAAAGCCCACTTTGAAAATGTTTTGGGCCCAAAACCTCAAAGCCGAGTTTTGAACCTGCTCGATACTAATCAGTAATAACCCCAAACCCGCCCACGAGCCTTGATCGGATCTGTTATGTCATCATGGAAAAGCGGTTGGAAAATCTTTGTCTTTAGGATAAACTTGAAAATTTTTGTTTATTTTCGGAAGTAATTCCATTAAAATTATTTAATACTATAAGCTCGATATAAAATATGTGAATTAAAACTTTATTATAATTTATTGTATTATAAATCATTCAAGGAAATATATCTAAGTATAATATAAATCCTAATTAAAAAGATAATAAAATGGTCCCAACAATAAATAAAGAGGCCTTTTATTACAACCAATATTTAAACCAAACTTAATATAAATAAGCTTTAAAAATAATTAAATAAATCTCCTTCTGCATGGGCCACCTTGCAACCTCTCCGACCCGGTCCGATCAACATGTCACCTGCGATATTGGATAAATAATTGGGTGAGTCACACGGACTCAGTGTGTAATTAAAACCATTGAAATCCACCCACATGCTAGCCACATAACATCCCAATTATCAAATGCAACATGTAAATATAACCACATGGATATTACCACAATCTGGGCTTGGCCCACAATCAAATCGTATTCAAGCACTGGGCTAGGCCCTTTTTTCATTAATTCACTGATTATTGGGCTTGGCCCATTTCCACGTATGTTCACACAACATACCTATTTATATTCCATATTGGGCTTGGCCCATTTCCATATCAATTTATAACAAAACCATGCAATATGAAACCCAACCCAATCCTAAGGTCCATCCGCTACACACCCCTTAACCAAATTACCACACACCGGGGGACTATCGAGTCACCCTCTCTTTTCCCTCCAAAAGGCAACTAATGCCATCCACGATGTAGCGTGTAGCTAACATCAAACCACGATGGAGCACACAAAGAATCCATCAAGCCACGATATGGCATAAAGCCGATATCAATCAAGGTAACCACGCGAACTAAATCGCAAAAGATCCACAACGCGACCTCGATCGGCGCCAATCCACGATGTAGCACAAAGTCGACATCAACCACGCATCAAGTACACCGCATCTTCTTTCAAAAACCCACCCATGCACATGTAACATAATATAATGACAATGTGATGCATGTGCATGTCATTCACAAATATAGGCATTCACTCATATTTAAATAAATGACAACAATATTAACAATTTGCTATTTACCGATCAAGATCATACCCCTTTTAGGTATCTATTGCACTTTTACCATCGCACTTATTAGTAAGCATATAACATAAGCAGATATCACACAAAACCCTAAACAATGGCTAACTACACACCTTATAACTTTGAAGCTCTAAACCTCGATCCCGACGCTATCGTTTAGCGAGACTACCGTTATTTGCTTATCGTTTTCTGTTGTACGCCCACACCCCGGTGGCCAATCCCGAACTGCCGAGACGGCTCTTTTCTTAAACTTTGGAACAGGGACCTTCCCTTTCCCCTCTTGACTGGCACTCGCATCCATCGACACTTAATCAGAATCATACGATTAATCAATCAAAACCACAATCTACTATTAACAAATCTAAGTTACTTACTAATTTCCTTACCGAAATAAACTGAGATCCCGAAGGCCTTCCTTCGCTTATGCCGATCTCGCCTATAAACCAAAGTCACTATTCGTCAACCCCTAAACATACACAATGGCCTAAGGTCAATACCAATGGATCACTTACCCTCTTACTCGGATCCCAAACACCACCGATCTCCGAAGTTGCCAAAACCCTCGCTACACAATATTAGAATCAACTAATACCAAAACTAAGGCCAACCCTTCTGGTTTAGCCACTAAAATAGGGAACCAAACCGATCGCTAAAGACGTAACATGCTTACCACACTTGCTTAAGAATCGCCAACCACGCTAGAATACAAGGGAGAATTGACTCAAACTTAGTAAAATCGTAGAGGAATGGAGGTTTCGCCAGTGAAATATGAAGAGAAAATGGAGAATTTGTGAAGAAAATTCTGCAAGACCAAATGGAACCAAAAGGGTGGCCAAAGGTGAGCTCTCTCCTATTTATAGAATTCGCACCCCTCCCTTGAAGACTCCAACATACGGCAAATTCCTAAAATCCTCCTAGCCATTAATTCAAACACATTTGAATTAATCTAAACTTTAACTTACTCCTAGCCACCCATTTAAAAATCAATTCAAAAATAAATAAAAAAAATATAAATGTCCCACCTTTTATCCATTACCGCCCTTCAATCTAAATACAAGATAAAAAAATAGGCTAATCTTAATCCATTATCCCACCGAATTTGAAAAAAACAAAATACAACACCCATCCTTATCACTCCTTCCAACCGAATCCAAAATTGCTTAAACTACCAGCTACTGTCCAGCAAGAATTCTACTTCAAATGCAACACCCATGTGTCAGTCCCACACCGCCTACCATCAGAAATAAAAGAAAAGCCACCCACACCCCTGAGATTCAACACGGACACAGGGAAAGCCAACGAATTAACTAGCGCCCAGGCCATTCGGCCACTTTGATTTTTATGCTATAAGGCCCCAACATTTATTCTTAACTCATTTTTACTTCAGCCCATCACCAAATAACAAAAACAAAACGCCAAATGCTGCTGCTCCCACTCGAACCAGCGCCCTTGCTCTCCATCAGCGCCCAAGTAGCGCATGAGTGCCACTTTGCCAACTGAACTTCCATGTACACCAAGCCACACCATTAGTTTTAAGGCATACTTAGCCCAAATTTTGACGCACAAAAATAACACAAAATTGTCGCCCAAAGAAATCGAACCTTACCCTTAGGCGTCACCTTCCCAAGCCCCAAGCAACGCCTTATACCACTTTGCCAACTCCTTTCTTGTGTCCTAAATTCCACCAATTTATTTTAAAGCCTACTTGCCCTAATTCCCCTTTTTACACTAAAAATCTAAAATTTTCTAAAGTCTTCCCCTTTCATCCAAACATTTCTAAAACCTCTAAAACACCTCCAAACACACCCAAAAACCTACCAACACCTGAATTATACTTAAATTACCTAGCCCCTAAACCAGGGTGTTACATCTCGGATCTGAGCTAGCTTTAATTTTACTGTAAAATAGAGAAACACTTCACACAATAAGCTTAGGAGCTTAGTAAATTCGTAATATAATACATATTACTCAATAATGCAATATCAATACATAAATAAACCATCACTTAGATAGATTCATAACTAATCTCAATATCATCCTCAAGCATATATTCATACAACCACCTATTCAACATCCAATAATACTATCAACCACATAGGTTGGAAACATACCTTTGCCAACACTTAGTTAACAAATGTTCTTGCTATTCAATGCTCGATACTATAATCCATTCATTGTTCACTAACTCTTCAATTCAATCGCACACTTAGTGCCCAATTCATAGCCGAAGCTTAAATAACATCGCACACTTATTGCCTCAATATAAAACCAAACTAAATTCGGTTTCGTACACACAATGCCAATCAAAAAGCCGAAGCTTCTATTAATTCGCACACACAGTGCTAATCATCTCTATCTCATTTCTAACTACGCACACTTAGTGCCACCTATCTTGATTCCACACATAGCATTTCTAATCCAATAATCACATAACTATTCATTTCTTTGCATTTAAACAAAATTTAAGAACACGTATCATATCCGAACTTACCTCAGACGTCAAAATACCAATACTAGTAGATCAATCGAGCACTTTGTATTTGCCTCGATCTTGATCTGAATCTCTCCTTTCTTGGTCTATACATATTCAAATTTAGCTCATTCAATCACCAATTCATTCAATTTAGTCCAAACACACATATTTAGGGTATTTTACAAAATAGACCTCATATTTTCACATTTTGACACTTTAGTCCCTATTTCAGAAAATCACAAAATACATAAAATTTCACTTCACCCATGCCTAGCCGAATTTTACCTATATCTATACAAGCCCACACATTTCATTTATTTTACATTTTAGTCCTCCAACTTCTCATTTTCATAATTTAGCCCAAATTACTCAATTTCACCAAAAATTCAAAGATAAAACATGTCAATCTTTCACATATCTTTCATATTTCATCTTCACCTATCACAAAGATCAAACATTCATTAGTGGCATATCTCAAAATCACCATCAATTTTTAAAATTAAAGCATGGGCTAGCTAGAGCACTAAGCAACGATCACAAAAACGTAGAAATTATCAAAAATTGAGTCAAAAATATGCCTTAATTGTAACACCCCTAACCCGAGATCGTTGTCAGAATAGGGATAAGAGGCGTTATCGAACAAACATAATAATTCACATCCATTTCACGACACAAAGTCATTCTTCAATCATACATATTCAATTACAGCATTATAGTCCCTTATCAAGGTCTACGAGACCTTAAACACATGTTAGAGAGATGTTGGGACTAAACCGAACACGTGTGAAAATCTTCAGAAACTTAAACATTTTTCAACATTGTAAAAGTCACACGCTCGTGTAGTTGGGCCATGTGCCTCACACGACTACCAGACACGCCCATGTGTCCAGGTCGTGCCAAAATAGAGCATATATACTGACTTGCTCACACGGCCACTAGACACGCCCGTGTGCCATGGCCGTGTATCCTCATGCTAGCTAGTGATTTGGTCACACAGTCTTCATGCATGCCCGTAGGCCACGGCCATGAAAACTGTCCAGACACACCAAGAAGAAGTCCTTAAGCTACATGACAGGGACACATGCCCGCTCCTCTTGACCAGTATACAAAATAGGCCATTTGCAAGGCCAAAATGCCACCCACTCTTGGGTCAACCCTACAATCAATATACCAATTCATTTCATATACCATTGACAACCAAAAACATGTCAAATGATCAACATATCATCTTATTCAATCTCACTTCTAATCATGTCCACTTATAGCCAAAATTTCATAAGTAAACACATGCATTATCAAGTATAATTCATCCATAACATCACTAGGTTACAATAGCATCAATCCATCACTAAGCTTACAATTTATAAGACATTCTTATTGCCAACAAAACATACCAAAATATACTTCACATACCAAATTCACATACTCATAATTCCAAAATTTATCTAGCCACATCACATGGCTATTTACATATATCAAATGTATTTCAAAACAACTAACCTATACATGCTATATTCAAATATACACATCTTCAAAAGTACTAAAATAGATTACCGATAGTGTGATAGATATGCTGACGATCCCCGGATCCGAGCTAGCCTTACTGACACTGCAAAGCAGAGAAACAAATCACACAGTAAGCTTTCCAAAGCTTAGTAAATTTGAAATACAATAGAATTAACTCCTTGAATCAAATCAATGTACAAATTGAACCATCACATAGATAATTTATCAATGATACACAATTTCAACTATATCCAATACTCACATAGCATTCTATTCATATACTTTCAACTTCACCAACCACCTAGGTATCATACATACCTTTGCCATCACTTAGTTACTCACTAACCATACTATCCAACCATTACATAGATAATGACACAACTAAGCACATTATAAATCTCAACCACATACTCAAATATCTATTCATTCAACTCTTAAATCTATCATCAACAATATAGGTTCAAACATACATTGATCAACACATAGTTACTCACCATTCATACAACTCAATTTCTCAATTTTACATCTCGTTCAACCTTTGCTATTCCTTTGATAAATTCGCACACTTAGTGTCAATTTCATAACTGAAACATAATTGTCATCGCACACTTAGTGCCAATATGTTAAAACAAACTTATATCGGTATCGCACACATAGTGCCAATTCGAAAAGTCAAAGGTTATATTGTTTCACGCACACAATGCTAATCATTAAAGTCGTAGCTTCTATTGTTTCGCACACATAGTGCTAATCATTAAAGCCGTAGCTTCTATTTTTGACACACACATGCTAATTCAATTCTGTATCAAATTAATTTTGCACACTTAGTGCCTCAATACTCGAACTCGCACGTAACACATTCTATTCCATTAATATACATTCATTCATTATTCATCACATATATACTAGTTTAATAGCAAGTATTATATCCAAACTTACCTCGGACGTCAATAAACCAAAACAGTCGACTAATTGAGCACTTTATCTTTGCCTCGATCTCGATCTGAACCTCTCCTCTCTTGGTCTATATACATTCAAATTCAATCCATTCAATCACCAAAACATTTATTTAGTCTAAACACACATATTTAGGGCATTTTACATAATAGCACTCATATTTTTACATTTCGACACTTTAGTCCCTAATTCACAAAATCACAAAATACACATAATTTCATTTCACCCATTCCTAGCCAAATCCTCCTTGTGTTCATACGAGCCCACACATTTCATTTATTTCACAATTTAGTCTTCCAATTTACACTTTTCTCAATTTAGGCCACAATACCTAATTGCACCAAAAATTCAAATACAAACTATGTTGACCCAACACCAAGCTTTCATATTTCACCAACTAACATTACAAATCTCACATATTCATCAATGGCACATATCAAAATCTCTATCAATTTCTAAAATTAAATAATGGGTTGGCTAAAGTACGAAGCGATGATTACGAAAACGTAGAAATTATTAAAAACTGATCAAAATCTAACCTTGAATCAAGCCAATTGCTAGCCGAAATTACCAAAGCTTTAAACCCTTCTTCTTTCTTTAATATTCGGTTGATAGAAAACAAAGATGAGTACTTTCTAGCTTTTGTTTTATTTTAATGTAATATTATTTCATGTTTACTAAATTACCCTTAATGAATCATCCATTTAATTAACAAATATTAGGACATTTATGTCCATTTACCATCCACTAATTTTAATAATGGAATAATTGCCCCATAAGGCCTCCACATTATAAAGACAACAACAATTAAGTACTTAACAATTAGCACACAACATTTTACACTTTATGAGATTTAATCCTTTTTCATAATTCGACACACAGTCGATAAAATTACCACACAGAATTCTCACACAGGTTATATCACATATAATAAATACCAAGATTAATATTAAAATATTATTCTGACTTCAGATTTGTGGTCTCGAAACCACTGTTCTGACTAGGGTCTAATCTGAGTTGTTACAACTCTTCCCCCTTAGGGATTTTTGTCCCCAAAAATCTTACCAGTGAATAAATGTGGATATTGCTCTCTCATAACATTCTCAGGCTCCCATGTAGCCTCTTTACTATAAGACAAATTTGTCTAAATTTTAACCTCAGTAGGAGCAATCACATGAGACGGATCAGATCTGTACAGTCTTAGCTAATGTCTCAGTCTCTACAATCTTAGCTAACCATCTCGGTATACTATCACTAACTCCAATAGTTTCTTTCTAAATTCATTTCAGGATATTATAAAACAAAGTTAGAAGACTTAAAGATTTTGTGCCGGTGACTTGCCATACTTCCAAAAAGACATATATCTTCTAAACTATATTTCAAACCAACTTTTGAAAAACATTTTTGAACCCATTCCACAGCCGAGTTGTGCAACCTGGCTCTAATATCATAAAATGTAACACCCCAAGCCCGGCCCAGATGTTACGACTGGATCTAGCATGTCACATGGATAAGCTGTTTAAAATCGTGTTCTCGTTGAAAACTCCATATTCTTTGTTGAAAAACTTTGAGCTTTGTTGTTGCTGAAATTCACGTTTGCCTTTAAGGTGTTATCGTAAAAACATTGTTATTATCGTTATTGAAAACTTGGTTTATTAAAGAAATCAAATTTCATTAGATTACAAATATGTGACATTTTGAAACAATTGCTACCGTTTAAAGGAAACTATGTATTTATAAAACTAGCAGTTATTAAGGAAAAGAAAACTTAAAAGAACTTATACCAATGGCCTTTTTACAAAAATATTAACCCAAATCAATAATCAAACTAAAATAAAGTAGTACGTAAATTTACTTAAGTTTACAAGAATAATTCCCGATGTATGGCCACCACAAAGTCCTCCATAGCCCAAATCCACTAACGCTTGGGATCACCTGCAGTGTTGAAACAATAGAGTAAGTTATGAGAACACATTATGTAATTCCCAAAAGGCTATTAAATAGGCTCGAGCCCATATGGAAACATATGGGATTGAAGCCCTACCGAGTAACAATCTGTGCTTTAGCCCTATACAGTATTAATTTGGCCCCACAACCCCAAAATTAATGTGAAGCAATAGAAAATGCAACCCCAAACCTAATAGTCCATCCGCTACACTCCACCCGTACCACCCCTACACTCTTGTGGGAATTCCTAAATTGACCCACCCATCCGCTACAGTCCAAAAATACAATCGAGCTGCCAGTATAATCGCAGGTAAGCTGCTAGTATCAGTGTATATGTGGCAGAGCCACCAGTAATAGTATTGTAGCAGAACTGCCAGTAATAGTACACTTCCTCCATTAATATGACCCAACCCCATGTATCATGACATGGCATAATAATTTCATGTATGCAGTAAGGTATCATCATGGCAATTTAGTCAAGGAATACACAAACAAACCATATCTTCCCCGTAAGGGTATAATAGTAATTTTACCCACCGAGGGTATTTTAGTAATTTAACCATTTATGGCCTTTCAATAGCTTACTATCGCCTCGAACGAAACGGGATCCTTATTGGGCCTCTACGGAACCAATGAGCCTAAAATCCATTTCAAGCCCAAATGGGCCCACACGCTCGTGTAGCCCATTTCGCATGGTTTCAGTCTCAATTTTCCTGATTTTGCAACCGCACTGACCCTTTGACGATTTTCTACCAACTTTGCCCATGTGGGCCAAAAAGCTCATTGGCCCGTTAAGCCCATATTGGGTCGGTTAGGCCCGTTATGGCCTTATTTTCGTGAGAGTGCTCGAGACACTCTCAACGACTTACCGTCATAATTTACATCTCGATTTACCACTATGAGCGCTCGCACGCTTAAGTGGCACAGATGCCAATTTTCTGGCTTTTTGGCTTTTCGGCTTTTGGCTGATTCTCAAGTCAATACATGCAGTCAATCAAAAGGGCGTGAGATGACAGACCTAATTTAGAATATGAACACCGACACCCTTCAAATCACCCAAAGATCTGAAGATTCCACTGCAAGGAATGATTGAATAAACGCCCTTTTGCTTCACACCCACTGAGTCCCACCACTATTCAGCCTAACACCCACCTACCAATCAACTTCCGTAAACCAAAACTAAAAGAGTGATAAGCGGTAGCAAAGTATTTTTTGATTTGTCTCTTTGATCATGGAGAAGTCGACTAGAAGAAAAGATTTGGCCCCTCAAAAGTAAAACTCCAAGCAATCAGCCACAAGGATCAAAGTAGGTAGGGTGGTTATCGATCAAAGAAAATAAAGAAGCAAATACTTAGAAGAGGGTTCAGCTATAATGTGCACAAGAGAGAAAGATGATGAGGGTTCAACTGTTAGAAAGAAGTAGAAGAAAATGACTTCAAACTTTGGAGAAGAGAAGGAGAGAATGATTTCAGCTATCAACAAAACAAAGAAAGGAAATGGCCTGAAATGCCTTATGGGTAAAATACACAAAACGACCCAAAAAGAAAAAACTAAGGGAAACAACTAAAGGAATTTGACACAACACTCATCAAAATCGAAAGCACCACTATCCATGACCACCCATTTGACCGAAACCCCTCCATGCACCATCCTATTTTTGGCCAAACTCCTCACTCTCCCCAAACCCCATGATTTACTACTTGATTTGCTCCATAAAGCCCTCTCTATCACTCATCAAATAGGTTTGACCAATTCAAATATTCACTGGTAGAGTCCCACGCAAACTCCACCTCTTCCCCAAAATTTAAAGTCGTTTGCTTCTACTTCTTGCTAACAGCCGAGCCCTCATCATCTTTCTCTCTTGTGCATCTTATAGCCGAACCCCCTTCTAAGCATTTGCTTCTTTTTCTTTGATCGATAGCCACCCTACCTACTTTGATCCTTGTGGCCGATTGCTTGGAGTTTTACTTTTGGGGGGCCGAATCTTTTCTTCCAAACGACTTCTCCTTGATCAAAAGGCCAAATCAAGAAATCCTTTGCTACCACTCATCACTCTTTTAGCTTTGGTTTTTAGAAGTTGATTGGTAGGTGGATGTTAGGCCGAATAGTGGTGGGACTCAACGGGTGTGAAGCAAAAGGGCATTTATTCAATCCTTTCTTGCAGTGGAATCTTCGAATCTTTGGGTGATTCAGAGGGTGTCGGTGTTCATATTCCAAATCAGGCGTGTAATCTCACAGCCTTCTGATTGACTGCATGTGTTGACTTGAGAATCGGCCAAAAGAAAAAAAGTTAGAAAATCAGCATCTGTGCCACTCGAGTGTGCGAGCGCTCGTAGAGGTAAATCGAGTTAGAAATGATGACAGTAAGTCGTTGAGAGTATCTCGAGTGCTCTCGCGACACTGAGGCAATAACGGGCCTAATTGAGCCAATACGGGCTTAATGGGCCCAATGGGCTTTTTGGCCCACATGGACGAAGTTGGTGGAAAACCATCAAAGGGTAAGTGTGGTTGCAAAATATGGAAAACTGAGTTTGGAACAATGCGAAATGGGCCACACGAGCGTGTACGACCATTTGGGCCTAAATAGATTTTAGGCCCATTGGTTCCGTAGAGGCCTAGTAAGGGTCCTGTGTCATTCGAGGTGATCGTAAGCTATTGAAAAGTCGTAAATGGTTAAATTACTAAAATAACCTCGATGGGTAAAATTACTGTTATACCCTTAGGGGCAGATATGGTTTGTTTATGTATTCCTTGACTAAATTGCCATGATGATACCTTACTGCATACACGAAATTATTATGCCATGACATGATACATGGGGTTGGGTCATATTAGTATAGGAAGTGTATCACATCGGCAACTTGCACGCAATACGCTATCGTGGCTCGCCATATATACACCGATACCTAAGCTTAGTTGCATTATACTTTGGCAAATGACTACATTTTTGGAGTGTAGCGGCTGGGTGGGTTGATTTAGGAATCCCCACAATAGCGTAGGGCTGGTACGGGTGGAGTGTAACGGATGGACTATTAGGTTTAGGGCTGCATTTTCTGTTGCTTTACAAGGATTTTGGGGCCGTGGGGCCAAATTGATATTGTATAAGGCTAAGGCCCAGATTGTTATTCAGTAGGGCTTTAGTCCCATTTGTCTCCATATGGGCTCGGGCCTAGTTAATAACCGTTTGGGAATTACACACTGAGTTCTTGTAACTCACTCTTTTGTTTCAACCCTGCAAGTGATCCCAGCGTTACTGGATTTGGGCTGTGGGGGACTTTGTGGTGCCCATACATCAAGAATTATTCTCGTAAACTTACGTAAATTTACGTACTGCTTTATTTTAGTTTAATTATTGATTTGGGTTAATATTTTTGTAACAAGGCCATTGGTATAAGTTATTTTAAGTTTTTTTCCTTAATATTTGCTAGATTTATAAATACGTAGTTTCCTTTAATCGGTAACAATTGTTTTCAAAATGTCACATCTTTGTAATCTAAAGAAATTTAATTTCTTTAATAAGCCAAGTTTTCAATAACGATAATAACAACGTTTTCACGATAACACCTTAAAGGAAAACGTGAATTTGAACAACAAAAAAGCTCAAAGTTTTTCAAGAAAAAATATGGAGTTTTCAACGAGAACGCGATTTTAAATGACTTATCCATGTGACATGCTAGATCTAGTCGTAACATCTGGGCCGGGTTTGTGGTGTTACACACATTTTTAACTTCCAAGATTCATCACACTATCGCAATTATATATATGGCATGTATAGCTAAACTCACAGGTGCTACGTTAGTCCTAGAATCGACTAAATCATAGCTCTGATACCAATAAAATATAACACCCCTACCTCATAACTGTCTCTAGACTAATGTTAGGAGGCATTACATATCATTTTTGAATATTTCATATCATTTTACAACATAAAGTCAATCATCATTAAAACCTATCAAAATATAATCGTATAGCCCCTTAGTGAGGTCTACAAGACCTTAAACATATGTTAGAAAGGGGTCGGGACTAAACCAAACACATACAAAAATTTTTGAAATTCAAACATTTTTCTAAGTTACAGAGGCACGCCCGTGTGGGTAGGCCATGTGCCTCACTAGGCCTTAGACACGCCCATGTGTCCAAGCCGTGACAAAATAGGGCATGCATACTGACTTGTCCACACGGCCTAAGACACGCCCATGTGCCTCACCCATGGTCGACACTGACTTACACCGCACGGCCAGTCACACACCTGTGTGTCTAGCTCGTGGTCAAACCTATTTTGCACCAAATTACAAACCTGAATGACACGATCGAGCCACACGCCTGTGTGCTCAACTGTGTGGGGAAATATAGGCCATTTGCATGGCCAATTTTCCACCCACACTTTAAAATTACCTAAAATCATCAAACCAATACCAATTCATGCTTCAAATACAACTAAAGCATACCAATATAAGCACCATTTAATCATCATCTATACCATCTATTCTTATACCTACTTCCATCTCAAATAAGTCTACCTAAAATTCAAATTTCACATCCCAACTCATACAAGACAATTATCATGCAATTCATATCATAATTCCTCATTTAAACCATCATTCTCATCAATCATTTAAACATGAAATATACCATATTCATCACTCACATAATTCCACACATAAGCACAAACATTTTTCACTTTCAAGCCGTATCACATGGCAAAGTTTATACAATTGAAAACATGCCTCATTAACTAGCCTATACATGTCATATACTAAATGTATACATTTTATTAAAAGTACCAAAATAGATAGCCGATAGTGTGATTGAGATGCTGACGATCCCTAGATCCGAGCTAGCTTTAATTTTACGGTAAAATAGAGAAAGAGTTCACACAGTAAGCTCAAAAGCTTAGTAAGTTCGTAATATAATACATATTACTCATTAATGCAATATCAATACATAAATAAACCATCACTTAGATAGATTCACAACTAAACTCAATATCATCCTCAAGCATATATTCGTACAACCACCTATTCAACCTTCAATAATACTATCAACCACATAGGTTCAAAACATATCTTTGCCAACACTTAGTTAACAAATGTTCTAACTATTCAATGCTTGATAGCATAATTCATTCACTGTTCACTAACTATTTAATTCAATCGCACACTTAGTGCCAAATTCATAGCTGAAGCTTAAATAACATCGCACACTTAGTGCCTCAATATAAAATCGAACTTAGTTTGGTATCGTACACACAATGCCAATCAAAAGCCGAAGCTTCTATTAATTCGCACACACGGTGCAAATCATCTCTGTCTTATTTCTAACTACGCACACTTAGTGCCACCTATCTCAATTCCACACATAGCATTTCTAATCCAATAATCACATAACTATTCATTTCTTCGCAATTAAATAAAATTTAAGGACACGTATTATATCCGAACTTACCTCGGACATCAAAATACCAAGACTAGTCAATCAATCGAGCATTTTGTCTTTGTAACACCCCAAACCCGGCCCATGTGTTATGACCAGATTTGACATTTCACATGAGAAAACATGCTAAATCCTTTTGATTCGTGCTAAAATAGGTATTGATCTGTTAAAATCAAGAAAACAAATTTGATTTGAAATATTTTTTAAAATACTACTAACCTCGAAGATTGATCGATAAATCGATAATTTTGAAGTAGGAATTTTATAAACCGTGACATTTGAAAATATCGTTGAAATTTCGAGAGAAAATTTTCGAGTTAAAAATATTCGTTGAAGTTTGTTATGAAATCCATTTGTTAATATATTTTGGAAAATCCTCATTTAAGTTTTTTTTTAATTCCCATTTTAAAATAACTTAAGCAAAATATAAACACGTCAAACATAAACCAAAATAAAATAATCTAGAGGCCTTATTACAACATTTAACTCAAAATAGTAAAGTAATAAAGTGAACGAAAAAGAAATCTGAAGTCCAAATAAAACCATTTCTAAATTATGGCCTCCACTGAGTCATCCATGGCCCAAATCCACGTTACTGAGCATTACCTGCAACGGTTAAGGAAAATGGGTGAGTTACTAGAACTCAGTGTATGATCCCCTATCGTTGTCCACTGGGCTTAAACCCATTTAGCAATAACTTGGGCCGGAGCTCATTTAGCATAATCTTGGGCCTAAGCCCATTTATAAAACATAATATATATACACATGTAATTATGTGCAAAGTATGCAACCCAACCCATCCTAATAATCCATTCGCTACACACCACCCGTACCATCCCATCACACCTGTGGGGATCAAGTCAACCCACCCCGCCAAACACACAAATCGCAGGCAAATTGCCATTTATAATAAATTTTGATTGTGGCCAAGCCACCAGAATCATAATGAATCATATTAACAAATATTTTTGTGGCAATGCCACCGGAATCACTTCTCTTCAACAATTTCCCATCCCATGCAAAATTATGTAAATGCAACATACATACAAATCACGATATTTACAAATATTAACAACAATCATTAATTCAGAGATTCATTACAAAAATTCACCCATTGTAACACTTTGCAAATCGACCCATTAGGGCAAACTATCAAATCGGCCAATTAGGGGCATTTTCATAATTCTCACAGTTAGGAGCATTTTCGTAATTCGGCCCATTAAGGGCATTTTCCTAATTCTCACAGTGTTAATACCATTTTTTCCAAATTTATCAAAATAGTGTAATTTAGACTAATTTTCTGGTTTATGCCATATTACGATAACGATTTATTTCAAATGTGATATCGAATCTTAAAACCCACAAAAAAATGGTGTGAGATTACACACCTGATTACGGTGAGTACTAGGTCGTCTTGATCGTCAACACCTATGATATCATAACACACGATAAATCGACATACGTGAATTTATTAATCTAACTCTAAAATAAAAGATCTAAAGTGATTACCCTTAGAATTGTGAACGACCACAATTTGTCGATTCTCCCCGGATGATGGTCCACAACCCAGTGGAAAATCTCGAACTACCGATACTACCCTTTGTTTGAATTTAGGAGTAGAGATCGTAAATCTGCTTCTTTTGCGATCTCCAATCGCTTTTCCTTTTGATTCGATACCACTAGCCCCCATCGGATAAAATCTTAGTCAAAACGATATTACAATATAATTATAGATTGTCTAATGACAAAAGGTTTGGCTTACCACTATAATCGTATGATCAACAAGTGGGTAAATCCAACGATTAAGTCCCTAAAAATATAATCGATTAGTCTCAACCATTATTATCACGATAACAACTTAAATGAGTAAAGAACGATTTCAAATAATCCATGAAGAACTCCTTACATTTTTGATATTGGATCTGATTTCCACCATTTGACTTAAGGCTAGAATGATTCACGGCCACCCACTTAGAACTCTACGAAAAAGAGGGTGATTAAGATATGAAATAGTGGAAGATAATAGCATTTCAGTTAAGATCAAGATTTACAACCAAATAGTGATAAATACCTATTCAGCTAGATAAAAAAGAATATGAACATAGAAAAGAATTCACTTATCGATTTAATCGAAGAAAAGAGTGCCAACCCAAATAAAAAAGAAATTATGAAGGAGTGATTGTGGATTGAGAGGTTCGACTATGGAGGAAATGAACAAGAATAGCTTCGGTTATGAGAGTATGGATTAGAGAATAAGAAAGAAGGCTTGAATAATTTTGTAAAAGAAAAAGAAAATAAAAGTGGAGAAGGTGTGCTTAACTAGTTTCGATTTTCAAGAGAAGATGTGTGAAACAATTGGTCACAATAGTTAGGTGTTTTCAGCAAGACAAGAAAGAAAAGAGAAAATGCTCACTATTGTCTTGAAGTTGTGGCAATGAGAGGAGAATTTGGAGAAAAGAACACAAAAATGCTAAAGGAAGTTTGGCCTAACAAGCACCAAAATTTCTACCAATATGTAACATCCCAAATTTGGGCCTAGTAGATTTGGGCCTATTGGGTTGTAACGCCCCAAAAGTCCCAAAACTTTTAATTTCTGTGCATGGGAGTTAATATGTATGTGTAGCACTTAGAATAATAATATTAAGGTATTATCGGGATTATTTGAAGCCTTAGAGTTAGGGGAGACCATAGGGAAAATTTATTTTTCTTACTTAGTGGACCCTAGTCTCAGGCATGAGGCCTCACAAGCTAATTAAGAGAAGAGAGGATTCAAGTTGGCTTGTGGCCCAGTGGCAAAGTGGTGCCACTTAGAGAGCAAGGAGGTGGTGTCAACTGAGGAGGCCCATATTCATGTTACATGAAGCACAAATCTTTTAATTAAAGTTAGCTAAAGTTTGACAATTAATTAGGTAGAGAGGGACGGCATAGGGGCTTAGAAATAGGGGGATTTTATATGGATAATAAGTTTGATAATGTGCTAATAAAGGGAGGAAGAGATGGTGTTGTCTAGGCCTCTTGTGCTTGGATAAATATAAGCGAGAAAGTTTAGGAGCTATCTAGGAAGCAAGTGGTGGCCGAATTTGGGACACTGTATGCAAAGGGGGGCGGCTAGATAAGACTAGGGGGTGCCTAAATGTCCTCTTGTTTATTAATTAGTTTTAGTTTTCAAAATAGGGCAATCCCGACATTTGGTTATTGTGGGTGTCAAAATTCTCTTTAGAGGGGATATCTCTTCAATTCCGGTATTTGGTCTCTATTTTCTTTTTCCATTCTCTCATCCTCACTTTTATGCAAAAGCTGAAAGTCTATTATTCTGTTCTCTACTCTTTTTCTTTTTTCTTTCAAAAGCCAAAATCTCCCAATCGTTCTCAACATCTTTTCTGTCAAAAGACCAAACTTTGAATTCTCTTCTCATCCCCATAGTCAAATACTTCCTATTCCCTTTTGTCGATTTCTTTACTAAAGTCGAATCTACATAGACTTCTCACTATCATCTTTTCTTTTGATCTTCTCAAAAGCCAGAATCTCTAAGGGGTAGTCGAATTCTTTGTGGTAAGGTGAGTGCCGATTTTCCTATCTCTTCACTTTTTCTTTCGATTTTGGAAGACAAAGCCGAAAAGCTAATGGTTTGATGGTTTTGTATAATTTTTTGTTGGGCAACATTCGAGAATTTAGGTAGATTGCCTAGATCTAAAAGTCGAAAACGCTAGTCTCAGAGTCTCAATCTCTTTTCGAGATTTCAAGGTAAGGGCTCAATTTTTCCTATGTTGTTTAATCGGGTTCTTTTTCATTATTCGTGCCTTAACCTAATGTTGTGTTAAGCAATCATCAAGGTATCTTTTGACCAAAGATCACTCATGGACTCGAATGTCAGCAAATCAAAGGAAGGGGTTGGATCTGTAATCCCAGCCCCAAAGTTCAAGAAACGCGTGGTGTCTGCTGTTTGATATTGGCCATCGGGTTATGGACCGGATTCTGAATAGCATCTTAGGCAGATAGCAATCGTATCGACTTCTAATAGTGGCAACATAGAAAGTATTGTTCTATTAGTAACCAGGTGTGTAGATCTCTATCATACTAGCTAATCTATATTATATGTATGTTATGGGATAAAAGCCGAAAAATGAGGCTGTATGAATAGTCGTATTACCCAAAAATGGTAGGCAATGGATGCTAGGTACGTAATCATAGAAACTTTTCTATGTGTATCGAATTATGTGAAAGTATGTGATCTGTTTAGATAGTTTAATGTTTTGATTCTTGCACGTTTGTATGCATGGGATGGGAACGATATGAGGAAGGGGAGAAGGTCACAATAGGTCACATAGTGATCGATCTTTATGACAGGCAGCGCAGCTGTCGATATATACTATTAAGGTCGCATAGCGATCGGTGGCTTTGCCACATAAGTCACATAGTGATCAGTCTTTATGACAGGTAGCACAGCTGTCGATATGGTGTGTAGCGGATGGAGGGTTGATTGTAGAAATCCATACGGTGTGATGGTTGGTACGGGGGTGTATAGAGGATGGACTTTTAGGTTTGGGATGGGCAATATTGCATGTAATATATTATGTTCCATTCTAAATGGGCCTAGGCCCATAATATTTTGTGGGCCCAAGGCATTTATGTGTTTTCAGGATTTGCATACTGAGTCTTGGTGGCTCACCCATTTATTTTTCCCAACATTTCAAATGAACAATAGATCATGGACATGGGAGCCGAGGCAGACTCGAGGGGCCATCAAGTTTTTATTATCTTTATAGACTATTTCTATTTTTTTAATTTTTTCTTTAAGTTTAAATTTGGGATTATTTTTGTAATAAGGCCCCCATAACTTAGGTTATCGTTTTATATTTTTTTTCTTCTTTATTTATTCTATACGTCCTACAAACTTATATTTGCAATGTCTTAATTATAAGGTGAAACTAAAATGGGTTTTCCAAGTGTGTTTATCACAAATGCTGAAGTTTCCTCAAAATATCACAATTAATGATTAATCGGTTAAAATAAACTGAGATTCTTCAAAATCCTACAAGCAATGTTTTCAACATTCAACCTGTAGCATACCAAATCGACCATGACATATGGGCCGAGTTTGGGGTGTTACATTTTGGTATCAAAGCCCAATTCAAAACTCGGGCTGTGAAGTGGGTCCAGTAGTGATTTGTAAAGGTAATGTAAGTCGAGAAAAGTTTGGTTGAGATATGGCCTTCGAGTCTACCAGCACCCGATCCATGTAGGTAAGTATTCAAAACTCTTAATATGATATGTATGATGGGTTTGATGGGTTTCATGGACGTAGACTAGTATGATAGTGTTAATGGACCTTAGGCCTAGATTAAACAATTCTTCAAATCCCATAAGACTTAATTCTAATTAAACATGTCTTTGAACAAGTCACAGGGTTAGGGTGTGGTAACAGGCATATGCATGTCTAGGATTGGATCCAATAAGAGCTTGGTATTTAAGCGGCCCTCGCTGCTCACCTCCTCTTTTCTGGAATCCTACCTGGTGCGTGATGTTTGTTCACTCTAACCGAGAGGGCTTGTTGACGAGCCAAAACTTATAACTAAAACCCAAAGGGACTAGCCACCCTATTTTTTGTAAAAATTACTTATGTCCCCAATTTTGACAAAATTACCAAAATACCCCTAGTTGACAAAATTACCAAAATACCCCTAGATTTTAAAATTACCAAAATACCCCTATTTTGTAAAATCACTAATACACCCTATTTTGGAAAATTATGAAAATACCCCTGTAGGGTAAAATTACGAAAATACCCCTTGGTAGTGAAATGACAAAAATACCCTTAGGTGATGAATGTGAGTTCATGGATGCTACTTGTATGTTGATGTGTGATGATTGAATGTATGTGGATCCTAGAGCTAGGAAGTACAGACCTGAGAACTAAACCTTATAGGTAGAGTACGAATTTGAAAGAACTACTGTTAAAACTACTTTCCATAATATTGTTCGTTATTAATCAGTGGAAGAGATTAATGATTCATAAAACTTCTAATTAGATAAACATGAATCGGTAGAATGAGCACTAGAGGACGTGGTGTACGTGGCCGAGGTAGAGGCTGGATTACTGTGTCAGAACCGGTAGGGTCCGGTCATGAGTCGGGGAATGACGTACCAGTGCCACCAGTGGTGGAGGCAGAATTCCAAATCAGACGGCTGAAGATGATGCGGTATCTTAGACTATGTTGAGGGTTTTAGAGAGGGTAGCTGGGGCAAGCATGGGCACAGGAGCCCAGAAATCTGTGCCGGAGTGACTTAGAGCTAATGGGGTAGATGTGTTTAGGGGAATTTTTAGGATAGCCCCGAGTACAGCTGAGTATTGGTTGGAGGTGGTCGAACGCATAATGGATGATTTGGATTTTACGAGAGAAGAGAAGCTGAAAGGAGTAGTGTCCCTTCTCTAGAACGAAGCATATCAATGGTGGCTTACAGTTAAGGATGGTACCATGGCTGACCGTATCACCTGGGATTACTTCAGAGCGGCGTTCTAGTAAGTACATTGGAACGAGTTATGTGGATGCGCGACGTAGAGCGTTCCTGAATCTGGTTCAGGGGAGTAGGTCGGTGGCGACGTATGAAACAGAATTCTTACGCTTGACCCATTATGCTCAAGGGATGGTGGCCACAGAACATGAACAGCGTGTTCGATTTGAAGATGGCCTCAAGGATGACCTACGTGTTTTGATAGCTCCACAGCGGGAGAGGGAATTTACTGTGCTTGTGGAGAAAACTAAGATAGCTGAGGAGGTAAAGCGGACAGAAAGACTGAATCAGGATAGAGATAGGAGTGGAAGTAAGAGAAATTTTGAATCATCAGGGGCAGCCGGACGTATTCAAAAAAGACTTAGGTCAGATAGGCCGAGATGGGATGAGAGACCCGTTGCTGCTAGCCAGACACAGAAGTGTGCTCGATGTGGTAAATTCCACGTAGGTGAGTGTTGGGAAGGCAGTGAAAAGTGCTTTAGGTGTGGATCTATGGACCATCAGATTAGAGACTTTCCACAACCACGGGGCGATGCATAACTTGTAGGGCAGGGAAATGCTCAGCCGGATAGAGGATGTTAGCAACCACCAAGGGGCCGTGGACAAGCCAGGGGTGATGTTGGTAATGAACGCAGTCGTGAAGCACCAGGTAGGGGTGCAGGTTGTGCTGAGGTGAGGCAACCAGCTTTGGTCTACACAGCTCATCGCCAAGGGGATGAAGACGCTCCGATGTGAATATTGGTGCGT
Source organism: Gossypium rotundifolium (assembly GCA_025506655.1). Taxonomy (NCBI): domain Eukaryota; kingdom Viridiplantae; phylum Streptophyta; class Magnoliopsida; order Malvales; family Malvaceae; genus Gossypium; species Gossypium rotundifolium. The sequence continues at coordinate 87,212,510 of CP106729.1, forward strand.
ACCCTACTGTAGTATATTGAGTGTTTATTTTTAGAATTGGAGTGCGCAGCGAAAGCGTAGGGATGAGAATTGGGTAGTACAATTGATAGTTAGTTGAAAATTTTGAGGACGAAATTTCCTTAAGGAGGGTAGATTTGTAACATCCCAAATTTGGGCCTAGTAGATTTGGGCCTATTGGGTTGTAACGCCCCAAAAGTCCCGAAACTTTTAATTTCTGTGCATGGGAGTTAATATGTATGTGTAGCACTTAGAATAATAATATTAAGGTATTATCGGGATTGTTTGAAGCCTTAGAGTTAGGGGAGACCATAGGGAAAATTTATTTTTCTTACTTAGTAGACCCTAGTCTCAGGCATGAGGCCTCATAAGCTGATTAAGAGAAGAGAGGACACAAGTGGGCTTGTGGCCCAGTGGCAAAGTGGCACCACATAGAGAGCAAGGAGGTGGCGTTAACTGAGGAGGCCCACATTCAAGTTACATGAAGCCCAATTCTTTTAATTAAAGTTAGCTAAAGTTTGGCAATTAATTAGGTAGAGAGGGGCGGCATAGGGGCTTAGAAATAGGGGGATTTTATGTGGATAATAAGTTTGATAATGTGCTAATAAAGGGAGGAAGAGATGGTGTTGTCTAGGCCTCTTTTGCTTGGATAAAGATAAGGGAGAAAGTTTAGGAGCTATCTAGGAAGCAAGTGGTGGCCGAATTTGCGACACTGTATGCAAAGGGGGACGGCTAGATAGGACTAAGGGGTGCCGTAATTTCCCCTTGTTTATTAATTAGTTTTAGTTTTCAAAAGAGGGCAATCCTGACATTTGGTTAGTGTGGTGCTGAAATTCTCTTTAGAGGGGATATCTCTTCAATTCCGGTATTTAGTCCCTATTTTCTTTTTCCATTCTCTCATTCTCACTTTTATGCAAAAGCTGAAAGTCTATTATTCTGTTCTCTATTCTTTTTCTTTTTTCTTTCAAAAGCCGAAATCTCCCAATTGTTCTCAACATCTTTTCTTTCTAAAGCCGAAACACTGAATTCTCTTCTCATCCCCATAGCCGAATACTTTCTATTCCCTTTTGTTAATTTCTTCACTAAAGCCGAATCTACATAGACTTCTTCCTATCATCTTTTCTTCTGATCTTCTCAAAAGCTAGAATCTCTAAGGGGTAGTCGAATTCTTTGTGTTAAGGTGAGTGCCGATTTTCCTATCTCTTCACTTTCTCTTTCGATTTTTGGAAGACAAAGCCGAAAAGCTAATGGTTTGATGGTTTTGTATGATTTCTTGTTGGGTGAAATTCGAGAATTTAGGTAGATCGCCTAGATCTAAAAGCCAAAAATGCTAGTCTCGGAGTCTCAATCTCTTTTCGGGATTTCAAGGTAAGGGCTTAATTTTTCCTGTGTTGTTTAATCGGGTTCTTTTGCATTATTCGTGCCTTAACCTAATGTTGTGTTAAGCAATCATCATAGTATCTTCTGACCACAGATCACTCATGGACTCGAACGTCAGCAAATCAAAGGAAGGGGTTGGATCTGTAATCCCATCCCTAAAGTTCAAGAAACACGCAGTGTCTGCTATTCGAGATTGGCTATCGGGTTGTGGACCGACTTCTAAACAGTATCTTAGGCAGATAGCAGTCATATCAACTTCTGATAGTGGCAACATAGAAAGTATTGTTCTATCGCTAATCAGGTGTGTAGATCTCTATCACACTAGCTAATCTGTATTATATGTATGTTATGGGCTAAAACCCGAAAAATGAGGCTGTATGAACAGTCGTATTACCCAAAAAGGGTAGGCAAGGGATGCCAGGTATGTAATCATAGAAACTTCCCTATGTGTATCGAAGTATGTGAAAGTATGTGATCTGTTTATATAGTTTAATGTTCTGATTCTTGCATGTATGTATGAATGGGATAGGAATGATATAAGGAAGGGGAGCAGGTCGCGAGGCGATCGGTGGCTTTGCCACATAGGTCACATAATGATCGGTCTTTATGACAGGCAGCGCAGCTGTCGATATATACTATTAAGGTTCCATAGAAATTGGTGGCTTTGCCACATACGTCACATAGTGATCGGTCTTTATGACAGGCAACACAGCTGTCGATATGGTGTGTACCGGATGGAGGGTTGATTGTAGAAATCCCCACGGTGTGATGGTTGGTACGGGGGTGTGTAGAGGATGGACTTTTAGGTTTGGGATGCGCCATGTTGCATGTAATATATTCTGTGCCATTGTGAATGGGCCTAGGCCCATAATATGTTGGTGGGCCCAAGGCGTTTATGTGTTTTCGAGATTTGCACACAAAGTCTTGGTGTCTCACCCGTTTATTTTTCCCAACATTTCAAATGAGCAGTAGATCGTGGACATGGGAGCCGAGGCGAACTGAGGGGCCATCAAGTTTTTGTTATCTTTATAGACTATTTCCGTTTTTTTTTTTAATTTTTTCCCTTAAGTGTAAATTTGGGATTATTTTTGTAATAAGGCCCTCATAACTTAGGTTATCGTTTTATTTTTTTCTTCTTTATTTATTCTATACGTCCTACAAACTTATATTTTCAATGTCTTAATTATAAGGTGAAACTAAAATGGGTTTTCCAAGTGTGTCTATCGCAAATGCTGAAGTTTCCTCAAAATATCACAATTAATGATTAATTGGTTAAAATAAACTGAGATTCTTTGAAACCCGATAAGCAAAGTTTTCAACATTCAACCCGTAGCATACCAGATCCGGCCATGACAAATGGGCCGTGTAACAGACTGAATTTGACCCTAATCGGAATGGTGGTTTTCGGGACCACGAATCCGAGTTTGAGAAATATTTTAATATTATATTTTGTGTTTATTATATGTGAATTAATATGTGTGAAGGTCTCGCAGAAAAATTTTATTGTTTGTGTGTTTAATTTAGAAAAAGGACTTAATCGCGTAAAAGGTAAAAGTAGCAAACTATAGTGAAAAGTGCCTATTTGATGATGGCTTTTTTAAAGTGGGGCATTAAAAGAGTAAATAGCCCATTTTGGAGATAGTGGGTGGTTTATGACAAGACTAACCTTATATTATATATTGTTTTTATTATTAAATAAAGGTTAAAATGGTAAATCATTAAAATATTATTATATGTTAAAAATACATGAAATTAAAAGCCATTTTTGTAACACCCCAAACCCGGCCCACGAGTCCTGACCGGATCTGGTATGTCACGGAGTAAAATAATTTGAGTCACTTTGAAAACTTGGTGGAATTTGGCTGAAGTATGAAAACGGGGTTTGAAAACTTAATTGGGCTTTTTATAAATTCAGTTGGGCTGATTAAACCCTTTTGAAAACATTTGATCATGTAGCATTTTAAAATCATCTGTGTTATTGGTGTCTTGGTAAATTTTTTGTTACCCGATGGTAACTTCCTTGAAAACTCGTAGTAGATACTTAGTTGAAAAAGTTGCTTTTAACCGGTTCAATTATTTTTTTATAAAATTTCATTTGTAACATATCATGAGTAAAATAAAGCAATAAAGTAAACATCCGACAATAATTAGAGGCCTTATTACATCCCAAAATAAAAATTAGAAAATAAATAATTAAACATAATGTTAGCAAATTTAAATTCAACGATAAGCATGGCCGCCTCGAGTCCTCTCCGGCTCCATCTCTGCGATCTACTCATCTGTAAAATGTTAAGGGAAAGGGGTGAGTCACCAAGACTCAGTGTATAAATCCCCCCACCCGGAAAATATAACTCATACACATTTTATTAATAAACATGCACATGCAACCCAACCTAACCATCCATACTCCTTGACTACCCCGTGTGGTCAAAACCACTGATGACTTAGAGTCACAAATTAAATGATGGGGCCAACCCATCGTGTGGTCAAAACCACTGATGACCATAGGTCACAATATATCAAATGTGGTCAAAACCACTGGTGGTACCAAACCACTGGGACTTAGTCGCAAATAATCAAATGTTGTGGTCAAAACCACTGATGACCATAGGTCACAAATAGTCTGACGAGGTCAACCCATCTTGTGGTCAAAACCACTGACGACAGTCCATAATTCATCCCCCTCCTCTCATCAATCCCACCATCACATGCTTATACATCAATTATCATATATCATGTCATAGTATTAAACATCATGTGATGGCATGCAAACATATATCAAAAATTACAAGTTAGAGGACTTACCCAAAATCCATGATTATGCCACAATCTAACCACAACCAAAAGATTTAAGGCAAACAATAACGTCATGTGAATTAATAAAGTGTGTAGAGAGATCTTACACACCTGTTACTATCGTAATTCCTAGATCTCAAACTTGATCTACAACGCTAGATCTTGACCTCGATTCGCCAATCATCTTTGTTAGTACCAAAAGCCTATTCGCCAAACCAAGATTGTACCAAAGGGTTTCACACGAACCCGAAACCTTACCACCACTTACCTTAGGAGAATAAATCCTGAAAGTTTCCCTTAATGGCTATGGCTTCCCTACAATCGCTTTAATCGTATTAGTAAGAATCATAGGCCATAACTTTAATTATAAAAGAGATGATTATCCCTTACCACACTTATTGGAAATCGGTAGCACCTCTTAATGTTGTGAGAGGGGTTCGGCTATCTTCAATGAAGAGAAAGGAACCGAAAACAGCACCCTTTTTCCTTAAGGAAGATTCGGCCAAACTCAAATGGAGGGCTGGAATTTTAGAGATAGGTTCGGCTACTACGGAAAGAAAAAGAAGGAAATTTTTGAAGGGTTTTGGGCAAAGGTTGGAGTGGTTTCGGCCAGCAGTAAAATTAAAAGAAGAAGAAGTATTTTCGGTTTAAGAAGAACAAGAGAAGCTGGAAATTTTCTCTTAAAAGATGAGGTATATTCGGCTAAAAGAAAGCAAGAAAAAGCTGGAAGTTTTGAATAATTTTAGCTATGAAACAATGGAGAATTCGGCAGCAGCAAATTTGGAGAGAAGAGAAGAATTTGGTTGAACTTTTGGCACTTCTTTGCCAAATAAAATAGATATGGACAGCCCCCCTAAGAGTCCAAGGTTCGGCCAACTCCCTCCCCCTTTTAGGTGATAATTTGGCTTTTAATTATCAAAAGATTAAGCAAGTTTTATCTTCTAGTTATCTCCTATACACCTCTTCAACAATTTGAATGAAAATACACTACTAATAACCCCTCCCTTCCAGCCGATTATGATCAAAAAAATATGCCTTATCTCTTATCAATTAAGAGTCCTATATGCTGCCAACTTCCCCCTCCTTCACGCCAGTAGCAAAAAGAGAGAAAAAACAAAACCAAGGTGTTGTTTCTTTGATTTGAACTAGTGACCTCATGCAGCCCTCTCCTCCAACGCACTTTGCCACTTCTCCCATTAGACTTTCATGTCAAATAACCTCCTCATTTTATTATATGGCCTTCTTCTTGGCCCCCCACTCCTTTAACGCAAAAAGGCCCAAAAATAAAACGTTCCTCACGTCTCTTATGTCTCGAACCCGAGACCTTATACCAAAGCCTTTGAGCCACACCCCAAGCCACTCCACTGAACCTATCTTTCATGTCACAAGCCTCCTTCATTTAATTATAAAGCCTTCCTAGCCCTAACGCCCAAAAAAGCCCAAAAGGGAAAAACACATTTCCCTTTTGTTACTGCCGAGACTCGAACCTCCTCCCTAGCAAACTCCCTTGACGCACCAAGCCAACACGCCAATTACAATCTCGTGTCATGTTTCTCCTAAATTTTTATTTAAGCCCTATCTTTACCTAGCTCCCTCCTTTTTAAACCCTTAAAAAGAGATTTTTAATTCTGGGTCAGGCCTAGCTCGATTATTTTTAGACCCTAAAACATGCCAAATAAAGTCATATTATTTATTTCTTTAAGCTCACATGGGAAATTAATTGAATTATAAACAACCCCTAATTCAGGGTGTTACAGTTCTACCCCCTTAAAAAGAATTTCAGCCTCGAAATTACCTAGATCCGAAGAGTTGGAGATATTGCTGCCGCATCACATCCTCGGGTTCCCATGTGGCCTCCTCCGTACCATGGTTCCGCCATAACACCTTAACCAGAGGCACGGACTTCCTGCGAAGAACCTTGACATCCTGATCCAAAATTTGTACTGGCTCCTCCTCGAAAGACAAGTCCGGGCTCACCTCAATTTCTGCTACTGGCACAACGTGTGAGGGATCTGATCGATAACGCCTCAGCATTGAAACATGAAAGACATCAAGGATCTGGCTCAATTCCACCGGTAACTCGAGCTGATAAGCCACTGGTCCCACACGTTTCAACATCGTGTACGGTCCGATGAATCTAGGGCTTAGCTTGCCATTCCGTCCAAACCTTAGCACCTTCTTCCAAGGCGATACCTTCAAGAAAACCTTATCACCCATTGCATATTCCACCTCTATGCGCTTAAGGTCAGCGTAGGATTTCTGCCTGTCCGACGCCTCCTTAAGACGATCCCGAATCACTTTGACCTTATCCTCTGTCTCTGCCACTAACTCTGGACCCAACATCCGATGTTCTCCTAGTTCCATCCAACAGGTAGGAGTACGACATTTTCGACCATACAGCACCTCATACGATGCCATCTGAATGCTTGCTTGATAACTATTGTTATAAGCGAACTCTGCCAAAGGTAGATACTCCTCCCAACTACCACGGAAATCCAAAACACAGCCCCTCAACATGTCTTCCAACACTTGGATTACCCTTTCAGATTGTCCATCAGACTGTGGATGGAAAGCCGTGCTGAAATTTAATTTGGTGCCTAACTCCTGATGTAAGGCCTTCCAAAATCTCGACGTGAACCGAGGATCTCGATCTGAGATAATAGACACAAGTACTCCATGTAACCGCACTATCTCAGTGATATACAACTTAGCTAGCTTTTGAAGCGAGTAATCAACCCTTACCGGTATGAAATGAGCCGACTTAGTCAACCGGTCCACTACCACCCACATTGCATCTTTCTTGCTGGGCGTAAGGGGAAGCCCACTCACGAAATCCATGGTAATATCCTCCCACTTCCACTATGGAATTTTTACCGGCTGTAATAGCCCTAATGGCAATTGATGCTCAGCCTTAACCTGCTGGCATGTCAAACACTTGCCCACTAACTCGGTCACTTCCCGCTTCAGACCTGGCCACCAAAACTGCTCCCTTAAATCACGATACATCTTACTGCTTCCCGGGTGCATAGCATAAGCACTGCTATGAGCTTCTTTAAGAATTTGCTGCCTCAACTCATCATCCTTAGGAATGCACATTCTCCCCTGAAAATACAGTATTCCATCACTGCCCAAACTGAAACCTTCGGCCTCACCATTCTGTACTTGCAACCTCCGAGTACTCAAAGCTTCGTCGGTCAACTGCCCCTCTTTGACCTCATTAATCCAAGACGGCTTCACTTGCAACTCCGCCAAAAGGCTCCCGTCATCATATAGACTTAGATGAGCGAACATAGCTCGCAAATTCGCTACCACCTTTCGCTCAACGCATTAGCTACCACGTTAGCCTTCCCCGGATGGTATTCGATTAAGCAATCACAGTTCTTTAATAGCTCAATCAACCTCCATTGCCTCAGATTCAAATCCTTCTGAGTCAGGAGGTACTTCAGACTCTTATGATCTGTGTACACTACCGACTTCTCCCCGTACAGGTAGTGCCTCCAAATTTTCAAGGCGAACACTATAGCAGCCAATTCTAGATTGTGTGTCGGATAATTGGCTTCGTGAGGCCTCAACTGTCGCGACGCATAAGTAACCACCTTTCCTTCTTGCATCAGCACACACCCTAGTCCGGTATACGATGCATCACAGTACACAGTGAACTCCTTCCCAGCCTCAGGCTGAATTAAAACTGGTGCTTCTATCAGAATCCTCTTCAGCTCATCAAAACTCTCCTGTTGCTTCTCGGACCACACAAACAGAACTCCTTTTCTCAGTAGCTTAGTCAATGGCACTGCAATCAAGGAGAAATTCTCCACAAATCTTCTATAATATCTGGCCAACCCGAGAAAACTTTGAATTTTCGTAACTGGCTTTGGTGGCTTCCATTCCAACACCGCCTCAATCTTACGGGGATCCACCCTGATTCCCTCGGCTGAAACAACATGTCCTAAAAAAGTCACCTCCTTGAGCCAGAACTCGCATTTGCTGAACTTAGCGTACAGCTGTTTCTCCCTTAGAACTTGTAGAACCACACGAAGATGTGCGTCATACTCCTCCTCAGACTTCGAATACACCAAAATGTCGTCTATGAAAACCACGACGAACCGATCTAGATAGGGTTGGAAAACCCGGTTCATCATGTCCATAAACGCGACCGGTGCATTTGTCAAACCAAAAGGTATTACTAGGAACTCGTAGTGTCCATACTGAGTACGGAATGTCGTCTTATGAACATCAGCCTCCTTCACCTTAAGCTGATGATACCCTGACCTAAGGTCGATCTTAGAGAACACCGATGCCCCTTTAAGTTGATTGAACAGATCGTCAATCCTGGGCAAAGGATACTGGTTCTTTATAGTCAACTTGTTCAACTACCGATAGTCGATACACATCCTCATTGTCCCATCCTTCTTTTTGACAAACAGCACTGGAGCTCCCCACGGCGATACACTTGGTCGGATAAACCCTCTATCCAATAATTCCTGAATCTGTACCTTTAACTCCACCAATTCCTTCGGCGCCATCCGATAGGGAGCTATAGATACTGGAGCGATTCTGGGTAACAGATCTATACCGAATTCAACCTCATGGTCCGGAGGTAGACCCGAAAGTTCCTCTGAAAACACATCAGCATAGTCCCTTACGGTCCGGACTTCTCCCACAGCAACATCCTTAGCTTCCAAGGCACAGACGTGAACCACATATGCTTTACAACCCTTCTTCACCATCCTCTCCGCCTTTAAAGTAGAAACCAAGTTGGATAGGTAATCTCTCCTTTTACCTATCATCACCACCTCTTCTCCTTCCTCGGTCTTTAACACCATGCGCTTAGCTGCGCAATCCAAACTAGCCTGATACTTTACTAGCCAATCCATCCTGAGAATTAGGTCAAACTCCCGGAATGGTAGTTTCATCAAATCAGCCAAGAAAATGACCCCTTGGAGTTCTAGGGGTACGTCCTTATAAAGTCTACTTCTTCTACAAAGTGACCTAAAGGGCTTAACACAGTCATCTTCCTAGAAGTAAGTTCAGAGTCTAGGTGCAAAGTTTCCACTACGCTACTAGCAATATACGAGTGGGTTGAGCCAATGTCAATCAATGTATTGTAAGGCACACCAAAGATCAGGAACATACCGGTTATGACATCCGGTGCGTCGCCCTCCTCTTGATGCCTCGCGGCATAGACCAAACTAGGTTGTCTAGCCTCAGTACCACCGGTATTTCCCCTCGGTGCCCCACGACCTCTGCCAGCACCATTACCTCCTCTACCTGCACCATGACCCCTTGCTGGTTGTTGATTATCCCTTCTATTTGGTGCACGATCTTGACCCTCTGTCCTCAGTCTAGCTGCCTTCTTCGGACAGTCTCTAACATGATGCTCCATAAACCCACATTCAAAGCATCCACGATTTCTGTTCCAACACTCCCCCTTGTGAGACTTTTCACACCGATCACACTGTGGCGGCCATTGAGAATTAGCAGCAGCAGTAGGCCTTGCAGCTTGATTAGACCCACCAAACCTTATCCTCTTTTACAGATTACCCGAAAACTTTGAAGGTTTGGAGCTCCTCTTATTCCAATTTCTATCCTGGTTCCGTCAAACAGACTGCCTTACCCCTTCAGCAACCCTAGATTTCTCCATTAGGACAGCAAACTCCCTTTCCTGTTGTGGGGCTATCATCATTCTCAACTCATCTCTCAGGCCATCTTCAAACCTGACACAGCGTTCATGCTCGGTACCCATAATACCACAAGCATATCTACTTAATCGGAGGAACTCGGCCTCATACTCAGCCACCGTATTATTTCCCTAAACCAGGTTCAGGAAAGCTTTCCGCTGCGCATCCACGTAACTAGTTCCGATATATTTCTTCTGGTAGGCATCCCTGAAGAATTCCCAAGTAAGATTTTCTGCCACCGTTCCATCCCTTACGGTGAGTCACCACTGATATGATTCATCCTGAAGCAACGAGATGATACCCTTTAACGTCTCCTCAGCCGTGAAATCTAAGTCACCCATAATCCTTTTAGTGGATTCTAGCCAATATTCTGCCGCACTGGTGCTACTCCGGATACCCCTCTGAATACTTCTGCTCCGTTAGCCCGGAGTCGTTCAACCACAGATTTGCGGGCTCCTGCACCCACACCAGCATCCGTAACTCGTTCCAAAACTCGTAGCACCGCTTGAGATACTACGTTGTTACCGCCCGTCTGATCCTGAAACTCAGTTTTCGGCATCGCCAGATCTGGCATCTCATTCCCAGACCCATGATCGGACCTTGCTGGCTCCGACAAGGTCATCCTACCTCTACCGCGGCCACGGGGTGAACGTCCACGACCTCTAGAACTCATTCTATCGACTTCGTTTATCTGTTTAAGAATTTTATACATTAGTATTTCACTTGATTATCCGCGAAGAAATTTTATGATAGGGGGTTTAGAAGTGGTTCTTTCGTATTCAAACAAACACACAATCTTTCATTCATTCATTCCAAAGAGACGTTGTAATTTCGTTGTGATTGTTTTTCCACTACCCAGGGGTATTTTCGTAATTTGTTCTACATGGGGTATTTTTTTATAATTTTTCAAAAATACAGGTTCTCGGATGATTTTGTCAAAAAGCATTTTGAAACTCTTAAATTTTCGGTGTATTTTGAAAAATTTTTGAAATTTGGAGGTATTTGGGTAATTTCGAAGTTCAGGGGCATTTTGGTAATTTTCCACAAATCAGGGTAAATTTGTAAATTTTATCAAATCAGGGATATTTCAAAAGTTGTAAAGCTTTGAGGGCTATTTTTGATAATTGTATTTTCCAAATTAGTGATCTTGCAAAATTTTGAAAGTCAGGGGTATTCTGGTAATTTTGTAGGTTAGGGGCACTTTTGTAATTTCTAAAATTTTGACATTTTTACAATTTAAGGTTTTTGAGCACTTTTTATGTGGTGAATTTTTTGATTAAAACTGTGGGTATTTTGGGAATATCATAAATTAAGGGCGTTTTTGTAATTTTACCCCTAAGGGTATTTTAGTAATTTCACCTAATCAGGGTATTTTCACAAAATGATTTTCAAAAATTTAGTTCTAAGCAATTTCACAAAAGAATGATACTTTGAAAATTTCTATTTGAAAAAAATTTCATACGGAGGGTATTTTGGTAATTTACAAACCATGGGTATTTTGGTCATTTTCATTTTTTTAAAACTAAATTTTAATTATTTCAAAAATAAAATAGCTAGTCCCTTTCGGGTTTTAGTTATCATGTTCAGCCTGTGGGTACGTCGTCCCAGCTAGAATGAATCGTTACTATGCACCAGGTAGGATTCAAGTGAGTAGGAGGTAAGCCACGAGGACTGCTTAAATACCAGGCTCCCACCGAATCCCATCCTAGACATGCATATAACGATTTCCACATCTTTTGCTCATGACAACTCACAGGGTTTGTTTAGATAATTATTAAATCTTATGCATGTTTGTTGGGGTATGCTAACCCTAGGGTTTAACAGTTCTACTCTAGTAGTCTACGTTCCCATTTTACTCTTCTACCCTTCTTTAAAAGAATTCACAAAAATTGATAGAAGTACTTACCTGGACGGATAGGTGCCGAAGACTCGGTGCCATGCTGTTCAAGCCAAAATAGTTTCTCAAAACATCATAATAAGGCCTACTAACAAAAACCAAACATTTTGGGCCTTGGGCCCCCACAGTCGAGTTTTAAACCAGGCTCTGATACCAAAAATGTAACACCCCAAACTCGGCCCACGAGTCCTGACCGGATCTGGTATGTCACGGAGTAAAATAATTTGAGTCACTTTGAAAACTTGGTGGAATTTGGCTGAAGTATGAAAATGGGGTTTGAAAACTTAGTTGGGCTTTTTATAAATTCAGTTGGGCTGATTAAACCCTTTTGAAAACAGTTGATCATGTAGCATTTTAAAATCATCTGTGTTATTGGTGTCTTGGTAAATTTTTTGTTACCCGATGGTAACTTCCTTGAAAACTCATAGTAGATACTTAGTTGAAAAAGTTACTTTTAATCGGTTCAATTATTTTTTTATAAAATTTCATTTGTAACATATCATGAGTAAAATAAAGCAATAAAGTAAACATCCAACAATAATTTGCGGCCTTATTACATCCCAAAATAAAACTTAGAAAATAAATAATTGAACATAACGTTAGCAAATTTAAATTCAACGATAAGCATGGCCGCCTCGAGTCCTCTCCAGCTCCATCTCTGCGATCTACTCATCTGCAAAATGTTAAGGAAAGGGGTGAGTCACCAAGACTCAATGTATAAATCCCCCCACCCGGAAAATATAACTCATACACATTTTATTGATAAACATGCACATGCAACCCAACCTAACCATCCATACTCCTTGACTACCCCGTGTGGTCAAAACCACTGATGACTTAGAGTCACAAATTAAATGATGAGGCCAACCCATCGTGTGGTCAAAACCACTGATGACCATAGGTCACAATATATCAAATGTGGTCAAAACCACTGGTGGTACCAAACCACTGGGACTTAGTCGCAAATAATCAATCGTTGTGGTCAAAACCACTGATGACCATAGGTCACAAATAGTCCGATCGGCCAACCCATCTTGTGGTCAAAACCATCGACGACAAATCCATAATTCATCCCCTCCTCTCATCAATCCCACTATCACATGCTTATACATCAATTATCATATATCATGTCATAGTATTAAACATCATGTGATGGCATGCAAACATATATCAAAAATTACAAGTTAGGGGACTTACCCGAAATCCATGATTATGCCACAAGCTAACCACAACCAAAAGATTTAAGGCAAACAATAACGTCATGTAAATTAATAAAGTGTGTAGAGAGATCTTACACACTTGTTACTATCGTAATTCCTAGATCTCAAAACTCCGATCTACAATGCTAGATCTTGACCCTACATTCGGCCAATCATCTTTGTTAGTACCAAAAGCCTATTCGGCCAAACCAAGATTGTACCAAAGGGTTTCACACGAACCCGAAACCTTACCACTACTTACCTTAGGAGAATAAATCCCGAAAGTTTCCCTTAATGGCTATGGCTTCCCTACAATCGCTTTAATCGTATTAGTAAGAATCATAGGCCATAACTTTAATTATAAAAGAGATGATTATCCCTTACCACACTTATTGGAAATCGGTAGCACCTCTTAATGTTGTGAAAGGGGTTCGGCTATCTTCAATGAAGAGAAAGGAACCGAAAACAGCACCCTTTTTCCTTAAGGGAGATTCGACCAAACTCAAATGGAGGGCTGGAATTTTAGAGATAGGTTCGGCTACTAGGGAAAGAAAAAGAAGGAAATTTTTGAAGGGTTTTGGGCAAAGGTTAGAGTGGTTTTAGCCAGCAGCAAAATTAAAAGAGGAAGAAGTATTTTCGATTTAAGAAAAACAAGAGAAGCTGGAAATTTTCTCTTAAAAGAGGAGGGTATATTCGGCTAAAAAGAAGTAAGAAAAAGCTGGAAGTTTTGAATAATTTTGGCTATGAAACAATGGAGAATTCGGCAACAGAAAATTTGGAGAGAAGAGAAGAATTTGGTTGAACTTTTGGCACTTCTTTGCCAAATAAAACAGATATGGATAGCCCCCCTAAGAGTCCAAGGTTCGGCCAACTCCCTCCCCCTTTTAGGTGATAATTTGGCTTTTAATTATCAAAGGATTAGGCAAGTTTTATCTTCTGATTATCTCTAATACACCTCTTCAACAATTTGAATGAAAATAAACTACTAATAACCCCTCCCTTCCAGCTGATTATGATCAAAAAAATATGCCTTATCTCTTATCAATTAAGAGTCCTATATGCTGCCAACTTCCCCCTCCTTCACGCCAGCAGCAAAAAGAGAGAAAAAATAAAACCAAGGTGCTGTTTCTTTGATTTGAACCAGCGACCTCATGCAGCCTTCTCCTCCAACGCACTTTGCCACTTCTCCCATTAGACTTTCATGTCAAATAACCTCCTCATTTTATTATAAGGCCCTCTTCCTAGTCCCCACTCCTTTAATGCAAAAAGGCCCAAAAATAAAACGTTCCTCGCGTCTCTTATGTCTCGAACCCGAGACCTTATACCAAAGCCTTTGAGCCACGCCCCAAGCCACTCCATCGAACCTATCTTTCATGTCACAAGCCTCCTTCATTTAATTATAAAACCTTCCTAGCCCTAACGCCCAAAAAAGCCCAAAAGGAAAAAACACATTTCCCTTTTATTACTACCGAGACTCGAACCTCCTCCCTAGCAAACTCCCTTGACGCACCAAGCCAACATGCCAATTACAATCTTGTGTCATGTTTCTCCTAAATTTTTATTTAAGCCCTATCTTTACCTAGCTCCCACCTTTTTAAACCCTTAAAAAGAGATTTTTAATTCTGGGTCAGGCCTAGCTCGGTTATTTTTAGACCCTAAAACATGATAAATAAAGTCATATTATTTATTTCTTTAAGCTCACATGGAAAATTAATTGAATTACAAACAACCTCTAATTCAGGGAGTTACAATTTTAGTGTCTTCTTCTTCCATTGCTGTGAGCTAGCTAAGAAAAAAAGGGGTTTAAAGTCTTGAAACATTCGGCCATCATCAAGCACAATTAGGTATGAATTTTAGCTCGGTTTTTAATAATTTTTACGTTTTTTAGATCGTTGCTTTGTATATTACCTGACCGATGCTTGAATTTTTGAGAATCATGTGTTTATGAGGTTCAACCATTGATGAATTCTTGAGGTTTTTGATGTTTGATGATTTTAAATTAAAGATATGTTAAGGATTGATATGTTTTGTGTTAGAAATTTTAGTGAATGTTAGCATTTAGGGCTAATTTGTAAAAGTAAATTTTTAGAAGGGCTTATTTGTAAAATAAATGAAAGAAATGGACTTATAATGCCCTTGTGAACATTCGGCCCTTGCATAGTCTTGGCAAATTTTGAGTATTTTATGTTTTGTACAATTAGGACTAAATAGTAAAAAGTGAAATCGTAGGGGCAAAATGGTAATTTGCATGTTTATGTGTCTTGGGACTAAATTGAGTTGAAAGGTACTTGAATGAGCTGAATTTAATGTGTTCTAGATCAAGAACAAAGAAAAATGAGCTTGGATCGGGGAAAAATGAAAGTTGTCAACTAGCCGGTTAACGTTGTCCATCGAAAGTCGAGGTAAGTCCTTAAGCTAGATTATATTAAAGAATGAATTATGAATGTGTTTAATGACAATGTTTGATAAATTTGGGCATATTTTTATGTGATAGCCGAATGTAAAGGTATTACATTGAATTGGATATGTTATGTTAATACTGCGTAAAGGTGTATAATCGATATGATATGCAGATTATACAATGATGCAATGATTTTATTTAGAAAATGTGAATAAGCTTAGTTGAATTTGAAATGTGATAGAATTATGAAATTTAAGTGATTTAATTGGTTATGGTATTATTGAAATGTGCATTGAAATGATGAAAATGTTGATATCTCGGGCTATTAGTGCCTAGCGTGCTTAGTGCTTTGATTTGATTCGGCTTCGTGCTTAGCGGTGCTTAGTGCTTGGTGACATATTCGGGCTTAGTGCCTAGCGTGCTTAGTGCTTGGTGACATATTCGGGCTTAGTGCCTCAGCGTGCTTAGTTCCATGATTTGATTCGGGCTTCGTGCCTAGCGTGCTTAGTGCTGGGTGACATATTCGGCTTCGTGCCTAAGCGTGCTTAATGCTTATGAATTGATATAAATGGAAAATTTGAGAATCAAACAAGGTAAGTTATATATAATGTTTTGTGTTAAAAGCTCGGGTAAAGTTGGCATATTATGTTTGTAAGGAATGAAGTGAGCAAATTTCTTATCATTTTAAATCAAATACAATGTCTTTGAAATGGTCAATTCCACAAGTAGTTTATTTTATAATGTTGAACCTATCATTAATGTGTATGTACATTGCTTATATGTGAAGTTGATAAAGTATATGTTCATGATGACATAGTGATACTAATTGATACAAATGTGACACTAGTATTCGGCTGAGTGTATTATATATATATATAGAAATATTTATGTACAATATTATAAGCTTGAAGATTAAAATGTTTACATGTATGTTCATTACAATTATATGTGCTTAAGACTTACTAAGCCAGTGAGCTTACTTTGTGTGTTTTCGCTGTTCGTTTTATAGATTTTGGTCAAGCTACGGGCTCGAAGGATCGTTGGTGAAGTCAACCACACTATCACTCTCTTTGGTATATATATGTTTTGAATACTTTTTGAGTCAAAGGCATGTATAGACTAAATCTCTTATGTTGTGTTCGAATGATATGTATATGTATGTATGCCATGCGAAAATGGCTATGCTTTTATGAATGTGTGACTTGTAATGTGGTCATGGTATTAGTGATGTGAATAATCGGTTTTACTTTATGTTAACTTCAAAGGTTTATTTCATGGTTTAAGCATATGTAAGTAATGTATTAGATTAGATGATCTTTTACTTACTTCAAAGTAAAGGGATAATGATCATGATGATTTGCGAAAATGGCTTGTCCATTATGGTTTAAACTTGATTGTATAGGTTTCTTTATTTGAGTTGGTTTGAGTTGGTTAAATTATGAAGTTACTATTGGAGATTTTATTAATGGATTAAATATGATTCAAATATCTATGTGACATTGGAATGATGATGATTTGTTTCAGCATGTTTAGTTGAATGTATCAATGTGATTAGGTATAGATGATATAAATTGTATTTTATGCATGTGTTATCCAGAGGTGAAATAGTAATGAGTAAATTGATGTGTAATCATGTATACATTCGCTATGTAAAACTAATGGCATGAAGTAGTGTATGTGGCATAAGGTTATTATGTTGTTAAGTTTAAAATAATAGGTATATGTCTAATAGGTGATTGGGTGGTTTGATGATGTGATTTGGTAGAAGTGATAAAACATGCCAAAGATTATATGATCTATATAAGTTATATTAACCGCTTGTATAGGAAGTTTTTATGCTATGTTTTTAAATTGACATATTTGAATATGGCTTGAACATGTGCATATACATTTAGCTTAAGTTTATATATTTTGAACAGAAATATATATATATATATATATGCAAGTATATGAAATGGGCTTAAATGGATTATGATAAGTTATTAATGTTTAAGTTTGCTATAGTAGTATAAACTCGAAATGCATTTTTCCATGTTTTTAATGAATGTAAATAAAAGATATGATTTATGTTAAGCATAGTAATGCCCTGGAACTTTAATCTGGCAATGGACACGGGTTAAGGGTGTTACATTTTAATTGGTATCAGAGCTACGGTTGAGTCGATTCTAGGACTACCGTAGTACGTAAGAGTCTAGCTATACATGCCTTTGAATTGTATATATGATAGTGTGGTGACTTCTGACAATTTCAATTGTATTTTATATAGTAAATGGATTCCGATCCCGATAGAGCCATAGCTGATGATGTGGAGAGTGTTGCGCCTGGTCTCGCACGTGGATCAGCCCGTAGACTCTCGACCAGTTATGGGTAGCCATGAGGGGGAGGCTAAACAAGCCTTCTACCAAATGATGAATGAATGGTTTACCTAGTTTGTTCAGAATAATCCGGCTGTACAACAACCTCCACCCCCAAATAATCCAACTCCGATACCTTCAACACCCCCGATGATAGATTCGGTGAGATCTAGCAGACCTCCCATTGATAAAATCAGAAAATATGGGGCCGAGGAATTCAAGGCCAATGATAATGGTGATGCAAAACGAGCCGAGATGTGGCTTGATAACACTATTCGGGTACTCGATGAGTTATATTGTACTCCAGATGAATGCTTAAAGTGTGCAATATCTCTACTTCGGGACACTGTCTATCACTGGTGGAACATTTTGGTATCCGTAGTTCCGAAAGAGAAAGTAACTTGGGACTTCTTCCAAATTGAGTTCTGTAAGAAATATATCAGTCAGAGATTCATCGATCAAAAATGAAAAGAATTTCTTGAACTAAAACAGGGGCGAATTACTATGACAGAATATGAACGGAAATTTGTCAGACTTAGTAGATATGCTAGAGAATGTGTTTCTACTAAATCTATTATGTGCAAAAGATTTGAAGACGGTCTGGATGAAGATATAAAGTTGCTGGTCGGCATTCTCGAAATCAAACAGTTTGTGATTCTAGTCGAGCGGGCTTGTAAGGCTGAAGAGCTCGGGAAAGAGAAAAGAAAAGCTAAAATAGAAGCTAGATATACTCGTAAGAGATCAACGAGTAAGACTTACCATTCGGTGACTAAGAAATTCAGAGATGATTCCAACCGACATAAATCTACTTCTGACTAACCTAAACGTGATCGACCTCCAGAGAGTTATCTAGCCACTTCGATAGCTAGTGTTGGTAACGTTCCTCAGGACCGAGTCGAGTGTAACCATTGTGGGAAATGGCATTCTGAAAGTTGTAGGGTCCGTGATCGGTCCTGCTTTAAATGTGGATCATCAGACCATTTCATTCGAGAGTGCCTGATGTTAGTCTATCAGAATACGGTTCAGAACACTAGACCGAGCAGCACTCCAGCACGGGGTCGACCACCCAAACCTTCCAGTAAAGTAGGTGGTAGTCAGAGAGGGACAAAGGACACTGTAGTTCGATTAGAGGCCTGATCACCTATCAGAGCTTATGCTACACGAGCCAGAGAAGATGCTTCTTCCCCCGATGTCATTACCGGTACTTTCACCCTTTATGATATTACTGTGATTGCACTAATTGATCCTGGTTCGACTCATTCATATGTGTGTGAAACTCTAGTATTCGGTAAGACTCTGCCAGTTGAGTCCACTGAGTTTGTGATTCGTGTGTCCAACCCTTTGGGTAGATGGGTACTTGTTAATAAAGTGTGTAAAGGTTGCCCGTTGATGATTCGGGATTATTGTTTCCCAGCTGATTTAATGTTGTTGCCCTTCGATGAGTTCGATATAATTTTGGGAATGGATTGGCTAACTTCACATGATGTAGTGGTGAATTGCAAAAGAAAACTTATTGATTTGAGATGTTAGAACGGCGAGATCATCAAGTGATTTAAGTAAGTTTCCTGCAATAATATCCTCGATGTTGGCCTGAAAGTATGTGAGAAAAGGGTGCGAAGCTTATTTGGCCTATGTATTGGATAATAAAATATCTGAAAAACATATTGAATCTGTACCGGTTGTGTGTGAATACCCAGATGTATTTCCTGAAGAACTACCGGGTTTACCCCTAGTACAAGAGATTGAGTTTGGCATTGAATTAGCATCGGGAACGACTCCGATCTCGATAGCTCCGTATCGGATGGCACCTACTAAGTTAAAAGAGTTGAAAGCACAGTTGCAAGAGTTAACAGATAGGGGTTTTGCACAACCGAGCTTCTCTCCTTGGGGTGCACAAGTTCTTTTTGTGAAAAAGAAAGATGGAACGATGCGAATGTGTATTGATTATCGGCAACTGAATAAGGTAACTATAAAGAATAAGTACCCATTACCTTGGATTGATGATTTGTTTGATCGGTTGAAGGGGGCTTCAATATTTTCGAAGATAGATTTGAGATCGGGTTATTATCGATTCTTAGTCGAGATACTGAGATGTGCCAAAGATCGCATTCGGACGAGGTACGGACATTTTGAGCTTTTGATTATGCCTTTTGGGCTTACTAATGCACTCCGCTTTTATGGATTTGATGAATCGGGTTTTTAGATAGTTTTTGGATCGATTTGTAGCAGTGTTTATTGATGATATATTGATCTACTCCAAAGATGAAATCGAGCATGCTGAGCATTTGAGATTAGTGCTACAAACTTTACGGAATCAGCAGTTGTATGCGAAGTTTAGTAAGTGTGAGTTCTGGATGAAAGAGGTCAGCTTTTTGGGACATGTTGTTTCAGCATCAGGTATTCGAGTTGATCCGAACAAAATCTCGGCTATACTTGATTGGAAGCGACCGAAAAATGTTTCCGAGATTTGAAGTTTTCTGGGACTTGCGGGCTACTATAGATGGTTTGTGAAAGGTTTTTCTGTAATAGCTACACCTTTGACAAAGCTACTACAGAAAGATATCAAGTTCGAGTGGTCGGAAAATTGTCAAAAAGTTTCGATCAGTTGAAAGCCCTTTTGACTAAGCTCTTGTTAGCTAGCCCTGAATCGGGTAAAAAATTTATTGTGTATTCTGATGCTTCCTTAAATGGTTTGGGCTGCGTTTTGATGTAGGAAGGCAAAGTTATAGCCTACGCTTCAAGACAATTGAAGCCGCATGAAAGAAATTACCCGACGCATGATTTAGAACTTGCAGCTATTGTGTTCGCATTGAAAACTTGGCGTCATTATTTATACGGTGAGAAATGTCATGTTTACTCGGATCACAAAAGTCTTAAATATTTGATGACTCATAAAGAGTTGAACTTGAGACAACGCAGATGGTTAGAACTGTTGAAAGACTATGAGTTAGTGATTGACTACCATCCGGGGAAAGCTAACATTGTTGCAGATGCATTAAGTCGAAAATCATTGCTTACTCTTCGTGCATTGAACACATAGATGGTTATGTCAGGTGATAGTTCAATCATAGCCGAGTTAAAAGTAAGACCGATGTTTATTCAGCAAATTTGTGATGCACAAAAAGATGACAAAAATACGACTGTTAAACGGGTTCAATGTGAAAACAATGCAGAGTCAGAATTTTGAATTGATGAAAATGACTACTTGAAATACAAAGGCCGAATATATGTATCGAGGGATGTGGATTTGATTCAGATGTTATTGAAAGAATCTCATAATAGTCAAATGTCGATACATCCGGGTAGCACGAAAATGTATAATGACTTGAAGCAGTTCTACTGGTGGCCTGGTATGAAACGAGATATATCTGAATTTGTTTCAAAGTGCTTAATTTGTCAGCAAGTAAAAGCCGAGCATCAAGTGCCTTCTGGGTTACTTCAGCCAATCATGATACCTGAATGGAAATGTGATAGAATTACAATGGATTTTGTATCCGGTCTCCTATGACATCGAGTAAGAAAGATGTTTATGCTGGTTATAGTTGATAGATCGACTAAATCACTCACTTTGTGCCGGTTAAGCATGCACTATTCACTCGATAAACTAGTGAATTGTATGTATCACGACTTGTGAGATTGCATGGTGTACCGAGTTCCATTGTTTCAGACAGAGACCCGAGATTCACATTGCGGTTTTGGAAGAAGTTGCAAGATGCTTTAGGTACTAAACTTTACTTTAGTACAGCCTTTCATCCACAGACAGACGGTCAATCTGAACGAACTATTCAGATACTTGGGGACATGTTGAGATGCTGCGTTCTTGAGTTTGAAGGTACGTGGGAAAGATACTTACCTCTAATTGAACTTGCCTATAATAATAGTTTTCAATCTAGTATCAAAATGGCGCCCTATGAAGACTTGTACGGGCGAAAGTGTCGAACACCATTATACTGGACTGAGCTCAGCGAGAATAAGATACACGAGGTTGATTTGATTAAAGAAACCGAACAGAAGTAGCCATTATTAGAGACAATTTGAAAGCTGCTTTGGATCGTCAAAAGTCCTATGCAGATTTGAAACGTAAAGACATTGAATTTCAGGTCGGAGATCGAGTATTTTTAAAGGTTTCTCCATGGAAGAAAGTACTCCGTTTTGGCCAGAAAGGCAAGTTGAGCCCGAGATTTATCGGACCATATAAAATCATTGAACGTGTTGGGCCTGTTGCTTATAGGTTGAAGCTACCCTCTGAATTAGAAAAGATACACGATGTATTTCACGTTTCTATGCTCCATAAATACAGATCAGATCCGTCACATGTGATTGCTCCATCTGAGATTGAAATCCAACCTGATATGACGTATGAGGAAAAAACAATCCGTATTTTAGCTCAGGAAATGAAAGAGTTAAGAAACAAAAGGATTCCATTAGTAAAAGTACTGTGGAATCGGCACGGAGTTGAAGAGGCCATGTGGGAGCCTGAGGACTCAATGAGGCAACAATATCCTATGTTGTTCAACGGTAAGAATTTTCGGGGACAAAAATCTTTAAGGGGGAGAGTTGTAACAGACCGAATTTGACCCTAATCGGAACGGTGGTTTTGGGACCATGAATACAAGTTTGAGAAATATTTTAATATTATATTTTGTGTTTATTATATGTGAATTAATATGTGTGAAAGTCTCGTAGAAAAATTTTATCGTTTGTGTGTTTAATTTTGAAAAAGGACTTAATCGAGTAAAAGGTAAAAGTAGCAAACTATAGTGAAAAGTGCCTATTTGATGATGGCTTTTTAAAGTGGGGCATTAAAAGAGTAAATAGCCCATTTTGGAGATAGAGGGTGGTTTATGACAAGACTAACCTTATATTATATATTATTTTTATTATTAAATAAAGGTTAAAACGGTAAATCATTAAAATATTATTATATGTTAAAAATACATGTAATTAAAAGTCATTTTAGTGTCTTCTTCTTCCATTGCCGTGAGCAAGCTAAGAAAAAAGGGGTTTAAAGTCTTGAAACATTCGGCCATCAACAAGCACAATTAGGTATGAATTTTAGCTCGATTTTTAATAATTTTACGTTTTGAGATCGTTGCTTCAGATATTACCCGACCCATGCTTGAATTTTTGAGAATCATGTGTTTATGAGGTTCGGCCATTGATGAATTCTTGAGGTTTTTGATGTTTAATGATTTTAAATTAAAGATATGTTAAGGATTGATATGTTTTCTGTTAGAAATTTTAGTGAATGTTAGTATTTAGGGCTAATTTGTAAAAGTAAATTTTTAGAGGGGCTTATTTGCAAAATAAATGAAAGAAATGGACTTATAATGCCCTTGTGAACATTCAGCCCTTGCATAGTCTTGGCAAATTTTGAGTATTTTATGTTTTGTACAATTAGGACTAAATAGTAAAAATGTGAAATCTTAGGGGCAAAATGGTAATTTGCATGTTTATGTGTTTCGGGACTAAATTGAATTGAAAGGTACTTGAATGAGCTGAATTTAATGTGTTCTAGATCAAGAACAAAGAAAAACGAGCTTGGATCGGGGAAAAACGAAAGTTGTCGACTAGCCGACTAACGTTGTCCGTCGAAAGTCAAGGTAAGTCCTTAAGCTAGATTATATTAAAGAATGAATTATGAATGTGTTTAATGACAATGTTTGATAAATTTGGGCATATTTTTATGTGATAGCCGAATGTAAAGGTATTACATTGAATTGGATATGTTTTGTTAATACCGTGTAAAGGTGTATAATCGATATGATATGCAGATTATACAATGATGTAATGATTTTATTTAGAAAATGTGAATAAGCTTAGTTGAATTTGAAATGTGATAGAATTATGAAATTTAAGTGATTTAATTGGTTATGGTATTATTGAAATGTGCATTGAAATGATGAAAATGTTGATATCTCGGGCTATTAGTGCCTAGCAGGCTTAGTGCCGGCGATTTGATTCGAGCTTTGTGCCTAGCAGGCTTAGTGCCGGTGACATATTCGGGCTTAGTGCCTAGCAGGCTTAGTGCCGGTGACATATTCGGGCTAGTGCCTAGCAGGCTTAGTGCCAGTGATTTGATTCGGGCTTCGTTCCCATCAGGCTTAGTGACGGTGACATATTCGGGCTTCGTGCCTAGCAGGCTTAATGCCGGTGAATTGATATAAATGGAAAATTTGAGAATCAAACAAGGTAAGTTATATATAATGTTTTGTGTTAAAAGCCCGGGTAAGAGTTGGCATATTATGTTATGTGAGCAAATTTCTTATCGTTTTAAATCAAATACGATGTGCTGAAATGGTCAATTCCACAAGTACTTTATTTTATAATGTTGAACCTATCATTAATGTGTATGTACATTGCTTATATGTGAAGTTGATAAAGTATATGTTCATGATGACATAGTGATAATAATTGCTACAAATGTGACACTAGTATTTGGCTAAGTGTATTATATATATATAGAAATATTTATGTACAATATTATAAGCTTGAAGATTAAAATGTTTACATGTATGTTCATTACAATTATATGTGCTTAAGACTTACTAAGCCAGTGAGCTTACTTTGTGTGTTTTCGATGTTCGTTTTATAGATTTTGGTCAAGCTACAGGCTCGAAGGATCGTTGGTGAAGTCAACCACACTATCACTCTCTTTGGTATATATATGTTTTGAATTCTTTTTGAGTCAAAGGCATGTATAGACTAAATCTCTTATGTTGTGTTCGAATGATATGTATATGTATGTATGCCATGCGAAAATGGCTATGCTTTTATGAATGTGTGACTTGTAATGTGGTCATGGTATTAGTGATGTGAATAATCGGTTTTGCTTTATGTTAACTTCAAAGGTTTATTTCATGGTTTAAGCATATGTAAGTAATGTATTAGATTAGGTGATCTTTTACTTACTTTAAAGTAAAGGGATAATGATCATGATGATTTGCGAAAATGGCTTGTCCCTTATGGTTTAAACTTGATCGTATAGGTTTCTTTATTTGAGTTGGTTTGAGTTGGTTAAATTATGAAGTTACTATTGGAGATTTTATTAATGGATTAAATATGATTCAAATATCTATGTGACATTGGAATGATGATGATTTGTTTCGGCATGTTTAGTTGAATGTATCAATGTGATTAGGTATAGATGATAAAAATTGTATTTTATGCATGTGCTATCCAGAGGTGAAATAGTAATGAGTAAATTGATGTGTATCATATATACATTCGGCTATGTGAAACTAATGGCATGAAGTAGTTTATGTGGCATAAGGTTATTATGTTGTTAAGTTTAAAATAATAGGTATATGTCGAATAGGTGACTGGGTGGTTTGATGATGTGATTTGGTAGAAGTGATAAAACAACCGTTTGTATAGGAAGTTTTTATGCTATGTTTTTAAATTGACATATTCGAATATGGCTTGAACATGTGCATATACATTTATTTTAAGTTTATATATTTTGAGCAGGAAATATATATATATATGCAAGTATACGAAATGGGCTTAAATGGATTATGATAAGTTATTAATGTTTAAGTTTGCTATAATAGGATAAACTCGAAATGCATTTTTCCATGTTTTTAATGAATGTAAATAAAAGATATGATTTGTGTTAAGCATAGTAATGCCCTGGAACTTTAATCCGGCAACAGACACGGGTTAGGGGTATTACAGGCCGGGTTTGGGGTGTTACACAATAGGCAAAAGAAATTTGGCTACCCTCTCCCTATACCAAAACTATGTATACCTTGACAATAAGGTCAAAAATTGGCTAACAAAACTTTCCAAAACATCACCCATGAAAAAGGCCATCATGTTCCATTATCTTGCCTTTTTCTTTTGATTTCTTTCCCTACCCTCATCCTTTCCTTTTTTCCTTAGCCAGCTTGCCAAAATTAAAAAGTCCACCTTGCCTTATATACCACCTTGGCCAACACTTAGGGAAAGAACACAAAAAAAAAGGTCAAAATTTTGCACCAATTGGGATTCGAACCTTTTCCCTTAAAGTCCCTCACGTGGCGCCATATCACCTTTACCATATGCTCATTTATGCTAACAAATCACTCACTTATTTCCATAAGCCTTGATGCCACTTACTATCTCTACATAATAGGCTTAAAAACAAAATTATTACTAGGGCCCAAATAAACCCCGAGCCTTTATAGAACCCCTAAACATACATAATCAATATTTTTAACTAGCTTAATGCAAAAATAATGCAACACATAAAATTCTAATTTTAGGATGTTACAATTCTACCCTCCTTAAAGAAAATTTTGGCCTCGAAATGTACCTGATTAAAAAAAGGTGAGGATATTGCTGCCGAATCGGATCCTCAGGCTCCCATGTCGCTTCCTCCGATCTGTGTACATTTCGAGCCTTCTCAACACCTTAACGTCCCGATCTAAAATATACACTGGCTCCTCTTCAAAAGGCAATTCAGGTCTTATCTCAACTTCCTCAACTGGTAATATATGAGACAGATCCGATCTATAACGCCTTAACATAGAGACATGGAATACACTATGTGTCTGACTTAACTCCGAAGGTAACTCAAGCTGATGAGCCACTGGCCCAACACGCTTCAATACACTGTACGGTTCAATGAACCCAGGGCTCAACTTGCCCTTCCGTTCAAATCTAAAGATCTTTTTCCAAGGTGAGACCTTTAAAAAGACCTGATCTCCCACCACAAACTCAATATCCTTATGCTTCAGATCTGCATACGATTTTTGTCTATCAGAAGTTTCCTTTAACCATGCCCGAATTACCTTTACTTTTTCCTCCGTCTCCGAAATCAACTCAGGACCTAATAATTGTTTCTCCCTCAACATAGTCCAACAAGTAGGAGTACGGCACCTATGACCATAGAACGCCTTGTAGGGTGCCATCTAGATGCTGGATTGATAGCTGATGTTGTATACAAACTCCGCCAAAGATAGCAAATCTTCCCAACTACCCCTGAAATCGACCACACAGCCCCTTAACATGTCTTACAGAATCTGGATCACTCTCTCCAGCTGACCATCTGATTGCGGGTGAAACGCCATACTAAAATTTAACCTTATACCCAAAGCTTCATTTAAAGCCTTCTAAAACAGCGATGTAAACCTAGGGTCCCTGTCCGAAATAATAGACACTGGTACCCCATGCAACCTCACGACTTCTGCTATATACAACTTCGCCAACTTCTATAACCAATAATCCGTACGAACAGGTAGAGAATGAGCAGTCTTCACTAACCGATCCATTATAACCCATACTGAATCTTTCTTAGTAGGCATTAAGGGTAACCCACTAACAAAGTCCATCGTTATCCTTTCCCATTTCCATAATGGAATTTTCTCCGGTTGTAGCAATCCCGGTGGCAATTGATGTTCCGCCTTCACTTGCTAACATGTTAAGCACTTACTCATGAAATCAGTAACCTCCAGTTGCAACCCTAGGCACCAATATTGCTCACAAAGGTCTCGGTACATCTTATTTCCCCCGGGGTGCATAGCATATGGGCTACTATGCGCCTCACACAGAATCATTTGTCTCAATTCAGAATCCTTAGGCATACAAAATCTTCTACGGAAACACAATACTCCTTCACTGTTCAATCCAAAATCCCCTATCTCACCACCTTCCACTTGCTGAAGTCGCGAACCCAACGCTTCATCTATAAATTGCTTTTCCTTAATCTGACTTATCCATACAAGCTTCACCTAAAATTCAGCTAACAAATTACCATCTTCATAAAGGCTGACGTGAGCAAACATCGCTCTCAAATCTGATATCACCTTACGACTCAACACATCTGCCACTACGTTAGACTTCCCGGGATGATACTCAATTGTGAAGTCATAATCTTTCAACAGTTCTATCCACCTCCACTTTCTTAAATTCAACTCATTTTGGGTAAGGAGGTACTTCAGATTCTTATGATCTGTGTAGATAATTGACTTCTCACCATATAGCTAGTGTCTCCAAATCTTCAGAGCAAACACTAATGCAGCTAACTCCAAATCATGAGTGGGATAGTTCACCTCATGTGGCCTTAATTGACAAGATGCATAAGCCACCACTTTTCCTCCTTGTATCAACACATATCCCAAGCCCATGAGTGACGCATCACAATAAACTCTTTTCCAGCCTTAGGTTGAACCAATACTGGCGCTTTGTTAGAATCTTCATTAATTTTTCAAAGCTCTCTTACTGCTTATCTGACCACACAAATGGAACTCCTTTAAGCAACAGCTTAGTTAGGGGTGCAGCAATCAACGAAAACCCCTCAACGAAACGCTTGTAATATTTGGCCAACCCTAGAAAGCTGTGAATTTTGGCCACTGTCTTCGGTGGTTTCCAGTCCAACACAGCCTCGACCTTTCGGGGATCAACTCCAATTACTTCAGCAGATACAACATGCCCCAAAAAGGTCACTTCCTTCAGCCAAAATTCACACTTACTGAATTTGGCATAAAGCTGTTTCCCCCTTAATATCTGCAATACTACCCGCAGATGCGAATCATGCTCCTTTTCATTCTTCAAGTATACCAAGATGTCATCTATAAACACCACTACAAACTGATCTAAATAGGGTTAGAAGACCCGGTTCATCATGTCCATAACTGCAGCTGGTGCATTAGTTAACCCAAACGGCATCACCAAGAACTCGTAATGCCCATAACGAGTTTGAAACGTAGTCTTATGAATATTTGCCTCTTTGACCATAAGATGGTGATAACCGATCTCATATCTATCTTCGAGAAAACCAAAGCTCCTCGCAATTGATCAAACAGATCATCGATTCTCGGCAACAGATACTTGTTTTTGATCGTCAATTTATTCAATTTCCTATAATT
Organism: Gossypium rotundifolium; assembly: GCA_025506655.1. Taxonomy (NCBI): domain Eukaryota; kingdom Viridiplantae; phylum Streptophyta; class Magnoliopsida; order Malvales; family Malvaceae; genus Gossypium; species Gossypium rotundifolium. The sequence continues at coordinate 87,241,062 of CP106729.1, forward strand.
GATGCACATACGCATCGACCCATCCTTCTTCTTAATAAACAATACCAGTGCTACCCATGATGACACACTCGGTTGAATGAAACCATGATCCAACAACTCCTGAATTTGAGCCTTAAGCTCTGCTAACTCCTTCGGCGCCATTCTATAAGGAGCAATGGACACCGGAGCTGTTCCTAGCAATAGCTCAATGCCAAACTCTACCTCCAGATCCGGAGGCAACCTTGAAAGTTCCTTGGGAAAGACGTCAAAAAATTATTCACAGTTCAAACACTTTTCATCGACAACTCTACGGCATCCAAAGCACTGATGATGGCTAAAAATGCCCCACACCCCTTTTGCACCAACTTTTCTGCCTTTAAAGCCGATACCACATTAGACAAATAGTTTCTTCTTTCACCTATCATCATCACTTCCTTATCCTCCGAAGTTCTTAGTATCATTTGCATTGCAGAACAATCCAAGTTCGTAAGGTGTTTCACCAACTAGTCCGTGCCCAAAATAAGGTCGAACTCGTCGAATGACAATTCTATCAAATTCGCCAAAAATATTTCCCCCTGAATTTCTAAGGGCACATTCCTAAACAACTTGTTTACTATCACTGACTGTCCTAGAGGACTAATTACAGTTATTTCTCTAGCAGTAATCTCAGATCTAATGTTCAGATTTCCAGATACAACACAAGCAACATACGAATGGGTGGACCCGATATCTATCAAAGTAGACAAGAACATCAGATATGAAGAACGTACTGGTTATAAGCCGATGGTCCTTGGAACCACATTTGAAACAACCACTGGTTCTCTTCCAACATTCACCCGGGTGTCATTTCCCACAATCTGCACATGGCTGTAACTGATTGGCAGCAGCTGGTACTTTAGCTCGAGCTAGCTCCTCATTCCTGGGCCTCTTCTGAAACCTTCTAATAGGACTTGAGTACCTCGAGTCTCTCTTGTTCCTACCCCTATCCCTGTCTCAGTTTTGCCTCTCGGAGTGTTTAACCTCTTCAACTATCTTGGCTTTCTCCACTAGTGTGGCAAAACTCCTCTCCTTTTGTGGGACTATCAGTACCCACAACTCATCACGCAACCCGTCCTCAACATGAAAACAGCATTCGTAGTCAGTCAGCACTATTCCTCGGGTATACCGACTCAGACGCAGAAATTTTACCTCGTAAGCTGCCAAAGACTTACCTCCTTGGACCAGATTCAGAAATTCCTTCCTTCGGGCAAACACATAGCGTCCCGACATACTTTCCTTGAAATGAGGTTTTAAAGAATTCCCAAGTTATGCGATTAGCCTGAGTGCCTTCTCGAACAGTGAGCCACCATTGATACGCCTCGTCTCTCAACAATGCCACAGCTCCTTTTAGTTTCTGCTTAGCGGTACAATCCAAATCGTCCATGATCTGCTCCACTGCCTCAAGCCAATACTCCGCTACATTTAGGGCTACACCCAAGATACTCCTAAAAACCTCATCACTATTCGATCTGAGTTGCTCTGATATTGACCCACGAGCTGCTATCCCAGTTCTTACCCCAACAACCCTTTTCAGAACTCACAACATTGCTTGGGATAGAGCATCGTCCTCCCTCATACGATCATGTGACCCAGCTTCAGTCACAGGTGACCAAGGTGCGTCCATTTTCGGCTTATGTCCCGAAGCTTCAGTTACAACTCTAGTGCCTCGGCCTCTACCACGGCCACGTCTACCACGTCCACATCCTCTAGAGCTCATATTGACTAATTCAATTTAATATGATTAAGAGTCTTATGAATCGGTATACTATTTCAGTATTTATTAAACAATATTTTATGAAGTCTAAGAAGTAAAATTGTTTTCGCAAACGCATCCTATAGTCTCAATCTCTATAGTTTCAACACTTAAAACTAAAACTTCTAGAGTATTCCTACGGTCATATCACAATAATCATAATCATAAAATGATAACATATACTTACTTGACTTGGTGCCGGATACCCGTGGTGCCATACTTCTTTTAAACATGCATTTTTAATTTAAAATTTAAACAACGTTGGAAAATATTTTTGAACCCAAACCACATCCGAGTTTTAGAACCTGGCTCTGATACCATAAAATGTAATACCCCAAACCCGATCCATGCATTATGACCGGATCTGACATGTCATAAGAGAAAACATGTTAAATCCTTTTGATTCGTACTAAAATAGGCATTGATTTTTTAAAATCAAGAAAAAAATTTGATCTGAAATACTTGTTAAAATACTACTAACCTCGAAGATTGATCGATATATCAATAATTTTGAACTAGAAATTTTATAAACCATGACATTTGAAAATATCGTTGATATTTCAAGAGAAAATTTTGGAGTTAAAAATATTCGAAGAAGTTTGTTATGAAATCCATTTGTTAATCTATTTTGGAAAATCCTTATTTAAGTTTTTTTTATGAAAAATTCCCATTTTAAAATAACTTGAGCAAAATATAAATACGTCAAACATAAAGCAAAATAAAATAATCCAGAGGCCTTATTACAATATTTAAATCAAAATAGTAAAGTAATAAAGTGAACGAAAAAGAAATCTAAAGTCCAAATAAAACCATTTTTGAAGTATGTCCTCCACCGAGTAATCCATGGCCTAAATCCACGTTACTAAGCATTACCTGCAAGGGTTAAGGATAAGGGGTAAGTTACTAGAACTCAGTGCATAATCCCCTTACCGTTGTCCACTGGGCTTGAACCAGTTTAGCAATAACTTGGGCCGAAGCCCATTTAGCATAATCTTGGGCCTAAGCCCATTTATAAAACATAATATATATACATATGTAATTATGTGCAAAGTATGCAACCTAACCCATCCTAATAATCCATCCGCTACACACCACCCGTACCATCCCACCACACTTGTGGGGATCAAGTAAACCCACCCCGCCAAACACACCAATCATAGACAAGTTGCCGTTTATAATAAATTTTGATTGTGGCCAAGCCACCGGAATCATAATGAATCATATTAACAAAAATTTTTGTGGAAATGCCACTGGAATCACTTCTCTTCAACATTTTCCCATCCCATGCAAAATTATGTAAACGCAACATACATAGTAAATCATGATATTTACAAATATAAACAACAATCATTAATTCAGAGATTCATTACAAAAATTTGGCCCATTATAACACTTTGCAAATCGACCCATTAGGGAAAACTATCAAATCAGCCCATTAGGGGCATTTTCATAATTTGGCCCATTAGGGGCATTTTCATAATTCTCACAGTTAGGGGCATTTTTGTAATTCTTACTGTATTAATACCATTTTTGACAAATTTATCAAAATAGTGTTATTTAGACCAATTTCCCGTTTTACACGATATTACAATTTTAACCATAACGATTTATTTCAAATATGATATCGAATCTTAAAACCCACGAAAAAGTGGTGTGAGATTACACACCTGATTACAGTGAGTACTAGGCCGTCTTGATCGTCAACACTTATGATATCATAACACTCGATTAATTGACATACGTGAATTTATTAATCTAACTCTAAAATAAACGATCTAAAGTGCTTACCCTTAGAATCGTGAATGACTGCAATTTTTCAATTCTCCCTGGAAGATAGTCCACAACCCAGTGGAAAATCCAGAACTACCGATACAGCCCTTCATTTGAATTTAGGAGTAGAGATCATAAATCTGCTCCTTTTGCGATCTCTAATCGCCTTTCCTTTCAATTCGATACCACTAGCCCCCTATCAGAGAAAATCTTAGTCAAAACGATATTACGATATAATTATAGATTCTCTAATGACAAAGGGTTCGGCTTACCACTATAATCGTATGATCAACAAGTGGGTAGATCGAGCGATTAAGTCCCTAAAAATATAATCGATTAGTCACAAAAACTATTATCCCAATAACAACTTAAACGAATAAAGAATGATTTCAAATAATCCATGAAGAGCTACTTACCTTTTCGATATTGGATCTGATCTCCACTGTTTGACTTAAGGCTAGAATGATTCACGGCCACCCACTTAGAACACTACAAAAAAGAGGGTGATTAAGATATGAAGGGTTGGAAGATAACACCATTTCGGTTAAGATCAAGATTTACAACCCAAATGAACATAGAAAAGAATTTACTTACCAATTTAATCGAAGAAAAGAGTGTCAACCCAAATGAGAAAGAAATTATGAAGTAGTGATTGTGGATTGAGAGGTTCGGCTATGGAGGAAAATGAACAAGAATAGTTTCGGTTATGAGAGTATGGATTAGAGAAGAAGAAAGAAGGCTTGAAGAATTTTGTGAAAGAAAAAGAAAAGAAAAGTGCAGAAGGTGTGCTTAACTAGTTTCGGTTTTCAAGAGAAGATGAGTGAAACAATTGGTCACAATGGTTAGGTGTTTTCGGCAAGACAAGAAAGAAAAGAGAAAATGTTCACTATTGTCTTGAAGTTGCGGCAATGAAAAGAGAAGTTGGAGAAAAGAACACAAAAATGCTAAAGGAAGTTTTGCCTAACAAGCATCGAAATTTCTACCAATAGGAAAAAGAAATTCGGCTACCCTCTCCCTATACCAAAACCGTGTATACCCTGACAATAAGGTCAAAAATTGGCCAACAAAACTTTCGAAAACATCACCCATGAAAAAGGCGAACATGTTCCCTTATCTTGCCTTTTTCTTTTGATTTCTTTCCCTAACCTCATCCTTTCCTAATTTCCTTAGCCACCTTACCAAAATTAAAAAGTCCACCTTGCCTTATATACCACCTTGGCCGACACTTAGGGAAAGAACACAAAAAAAAGTCAAAATTTTGCACTAATTGGGATTCAAACCTTTTTCCTTAAAGTCCTTCACGTGGCGCCATATCCCTTTTACCATATGCTCATTTCTGCTAGCAAATTACTCACCTATTTCTATAAGTCTTGATGCCACTTACTATCTCTCCTTAATAGGCTTAAACACAAAATTTTTACTAGGGCCCAAATAAACCCCGAGCCTTCATAGAACCCCTAAACATACACAATCAATATTTTTAGCTAGCTTAACGCAAAAATAATGCAAAACATAAAATTCTAAATTTTGGGATGTTACAGTCTTTGCATCGATCTCGATCCGAATCTCTCCTTTCTTGGTCTATACATATTAAAATTTAGCTCATTCAACCACCAATTCATTCAATTTAGTCCAAACACACATATTTAGGGCATTTTACAAAATAGCACTCACATTTTCACATTTTTACACTTTAGTCCCTATTTCAAAAAATCAAAAAATACATAAAATTTCACTTCACCCATGCCTAGATGAATTCTCCCTATATCTATACAAGCCAGTACATTTCATTAATTTCACATTTTAGTCCTCTAATTTCTCATTTTCACAATTTAGCCCAAATTACTCAATTTCACCAAAAATTTAAAGACAAAACATTTTAATCTTTCACATATCTTTCATATTTCATCTTCAACTATCACAAAGCTTAAACATTCATCAATGTCATATCTCAAAATCACCATCAAATTCTAAAATTAAAGCATGGGCTAGCTAGAACACTAAGAAACGATCACAAAAACATAGAAATTATCAAAAATCGAGTTAAAAACATACCTCAATCGAGCTAAACCTTAGCCAAATATCACAAAGCTTCATTGGCTATTTCTCTATTCTATTTTCGATGGAAGAAAGACGAGAAAAATGGCCATCTAATTTGTTTTGTTTAATTATAAGGACTTAATAACTCAATTACCATTTTAACCTTTAATTAAAACATTAAAATTCCACTAATATAAGCCGATTTTTGTCCATCCCATCTATCAGTGGTCTAATATTAACATAAGGACCTCTCATTTAATAAGCCATGCCAAATAAGTACTTTAACAATCAGCACACTGCTTTTGCATTTTATGCAATTAAGTCCTTTTTACAAATTAAGCATACAATCGATAAAATTTTTACATAGAATTTTCACATATGATCAATCACATATTATAAACACCAAAAATAATATTAAAATATTTTTTTGACCTCAGATTTGTGGTCCCAACACCACTGTTCCAACTAGGGTCTAAATCAGGCTGTTACAATAGTCAAACTATGGTTGTTCACAATATACCCTATGTTTACTTTACCGGTGGACTCTGTTGGTTAACATAGCCGAGCTATTGTCTTAAACATCATAATCCCCTTGCTTACAATCCCAACAAAATTTATTGGTTGTCATAGCCGAGTTATGGTCATACACCTTATGATCCCTATGTGGTGTCGCTTCGAAGGACCTTTTCATTGTTGCGGTATCACCCCATAGAGCCTACTGACCACCGTCATGGTGTTGCTCTATGGAACATATTAGTTGTCAATATCATCTTATCATTTCTCAACCTTGATTCTCGAACACTGAAGTGTCCCCCACAACGCTTAGAGCTTTGCTCATCATGGTTTGCTCCAAGCAACGCTGGATTAGGGAATCATAACAAAATTCTAATTTTTCCTTTTCTCCCTATTCCTCCACCCATTTCTCTATTTACCATCCTAACCTTGATGCTCAAATACCATAGTGTTCCTTCCACAAGGCCCAAAGCTTTGCACATCACGATTTACACTCAGCAATATTGTATGGCAATATCTAACAGAAACACCCCTTTTCCCCATTCTAACTTCATCGAACCCTTTAGTATTTCACATCATGTTTCACAATTTATAGCACATGACAGAAATATGTATATTCACATAAACATAGTGACAGAGAACACACCAACCTATACATGTATCACCACAAAACTCAACCTAGATTTATGTTATTCATACAACATCCTAGAAACGGGGTATTGAAACTCACTTGATGCCTCTTCGCTTTATCAGCTTAGATTTTCCCCAATGCTAAAGCTTCCATTCTCTTGGCAGCTAAGCATTATAAAAAAAAATCATAAGTTAAACTCAACATTTTCAACTTAAACCCCATTTTTCAAAAAACATGCAGAACTCTTAAAATGGTTATTAAAACCTTTCAACTTTGTTTTCTACATCTTACATACACCAAAGGATTTAGAACCTTACCAGCTCCCTAGATTTCCTACTATTTCAACTAATTCCTCATGATCATCACTCCATGCAAAACTTTCATAACCATTGCTTCCTCGGAGCAACCATGAAAGATGAAGAAGAGGGAAAAATGTAACATAATTGAGAGGAATCCCTCTGAGGAGTAAATTCTCAACCTTTTATAGCCCTTCACACATGAACTTTAACCATCTAGAGGCCATCCATTTATAATCATTTTGTTCCCCACAAAGGGACCAGTTGGTTCTAATCCAATTGAACCAAGATTGGATTTAAACCATGTCTAATTTCGTTCCTAACTTTTCCTGGTTTTCTAGTAGAGACCACCAGCTTTTGAACTCTTTCAATTTGACCCCCAAAATTGTTCCTAATTTTTGGATTTAAACTGAGTGTGACAACTCTCCCACCCAAATTAAAATTTCATCCTTGAAATTTCCTATCACGCCCACACCCAGAGGCAGGCTTAGAGAAACTTTTTCTTACCCTTGCGTTCTTACAAATTAAAAAGGTAATTTTCTTTCAGGCTGTCGCCCTTCCTCCCTAACTTTATGGAACACTCGGGTCTTGACAAAAATCTTCACTTTGGTTCTCCTTTCATATTTTCACTTCTTACTCGCTTTGCCTGATTCGCAAATCTATCTATACGTAACAAAATATAGATATTAACTCCTTGGCGGATATCTAACCCTTCCAATGTTGGATAAAATCAAGTCCTCAAATTCTCTTTACATATTTAATTTGGCGGATGCTCTAGGATAAGCATCGCCGAACTATTAATTTTTTTTTTAATTTTTATTCTAGCGAGTAATCCATCCTTTTTAGGTTGATTCATATGATAACCCTACCCATCTAATGGTCAGTCTCTTCTTGTCATAGTGTAGCTAAGCTTGCCCACAAAATGTTTTCTTTACTACCTCAGTAAGGTATCAGGGTTAACACTCGGCTTTTAGAGCTCTACTCTAATGGTGACTAAGGTTTATCAGCTCTCCTTCGAAAAAGGCTATCATTAAATAGTCTTATGACGGGTTCTAATTTCTTGAGGCTTACACCGTACTAGGTAATATGTCACAGCCCAAAATTCCAATTGTTATTGTTAAATCATAAATAAGCTTGAGAAGTGGTGTAGTGGTTAAGTATCTTAAGTAACTCCTTAGTGAGCCAAGTTCAAGTCTCCATGCTATCATTTTTTTTTAAAACAATTTTTTGAAAAAAAGTTGGTCATTCTCTCCATGCAAAACCATCCATGCATGTGCATGGTAACTTCCATTTCAATTGTTTTGTTACTCCATAATTCAAAATTCAAATGTGTAACTTCCATAGTTAAGTGATGTTACTTTTCTAACATCTTTTGTCCCCAACTTGAATGCATTGTTGGAAGGTTATGCTTGTTCTATTCCACCTCTCTCTCAATCTCTCACTTTCTTTGAATTTTTCACTCGTGTTTTCTCTCTTTTCTCCTCCTTGATCACCACCTTGTGTAGCCCATACTGGTTTCTCCTCTTTTCTATTTTCTTTACTTTATGTTATTTTTTCTTGAACAATTTGATACCATCACCTTCAACCACCACTTCTCCACCATAGCACCACCGTATCACCACCCTTGCACCACCTCAAAATCTTTTTCTTTTATAAGTATTCCCTTTTCTTCTTTCTTCATTTGAATATCACCTGTACTTTCTTTTTCTTTCTTCTTTCTAAATAACATAATTCTCAATACTCATAGTTTTAATTCTTTCCCCTACTCTTTTCTTCTTCATATTGCCAAATTCTATATTCATTATTGGAGTGATCTTCATTATTTTCCATCTTTGACAACCATTGGTAGATAAATTTATTCTTGATTCCTCTTTCTTTTATTTTAAATTCTACTCAAATTATTTTCTTTATCATGATAATTCCATTTGATTTATTCTTTATTTTCTCCAATTATTAGGTTCTCAAAATCAAATGGATCATCAACAATCATAATAGTTCTTTATGATCCTTGGAAATAAGTGTGCAAGTAACAAGGTGAGTAATTTTTAGTTTTGATATTTAAAGTTCAATATTCTTTAATCAAGTGATCATTTTGGATTGAAGGTTTAATTTGAGAATCATAATCTTTTTGGAAATCCAAGTTGGAGTTTTGGTGGAAGAGGTTTAAGGGTACTTATTTAGTTTCGACTCATTTGGAATTGAAGTATTTGAGTTTAGATTAGAATTCATGTTTTGGACAAGATTAAGTTGTGTTTTATTCAAGTGTTACATGTGGAAATGATGATTTTGATCAAGTTATTTATATAACAAATTAAACATTATTAAAATGCTAACTAAAAAATAACGTGATAATTGATTGTGTGGATTTAAGGCTAACTTAAATTTTTTGATGTGTTATGTTATTTATTGCTAAAATGTGATTTTATTCTATATTATTGTAACACCCCAAACCCGGCCTGGACATTATGACCAGATCTAACGTGCCACATTAAGTGATGTTTGAAAACTATATGTTCATTGGAAACCCTTCTACGAAATAAAACTTTCTACTCTTTAAAAATCCTGATTTATGTTGTTCATTAAATAAACAAAATTTGCTCAAAGTCATTTCCTTGCAAAAATATTTTTATTTTTAAAACCTTGTTCGTAGCGGAAGTCTGACTTAAACAGTTGCGAAAACGTGATATTTTGAAAGTAGTAGTTATTGTTTTTTTTTTAAAAAAACCCATATTTAATGGACTAGTAGTTTGTAATTAAAAGAAATACCAAATAAAAGTTAAAAAGTAAATCACAATGGCCTTATTACAAAAATCATTAACCCGATAATTGAAATAAAATACTTTAAAGCATGTTGGTTGTGTGGCCACGTCTACGTCCCTCAGAGCTCCAAATCCTCTACGACTGGGGATTACCTGCACAGTTAAAGGAAATTGGTGAGTTATGAGAACTCAGTGTGTAATCCCCCATTATGGTCACAGTCTGGGCTTGAACCCATATGGTATCAGTCTGGGCCTAAGCCCTGTTCGGTAACAATATAGGCTTAAACCCTATGTCATATCAATGCAAGCAGACATGTAGCCCAACCCTTAACCACCAAACTCTTCACTTGTACCAACCAATCTCTCCAATGGTGCAGCCTAGCTGCTAACAACGGTATACGTGGCTGAGCCACTAGAATTAGAATACGTGGCGATGCCACTATAACGGTACTTCCTCCAAATTAGAAAAACCCAACCTAATGCAATATGTTATGTGTGCAGTGTATCACGATCATATACAGTTATATAAAAAACACATAAACATCATTTAAACTACCACTAAGGGTATACCGGTCATTTTGTTGTATAGGGGTAAAATGGTAATTTCATCCCTCGGGGGTATTTCAATAATTTTACCCATTGAGGGTATTTCTATAACTTTACCCATAGAGGGTATTTCGATAACTGTACCCGTGATGGGTATTTTGGTAATTTTACCAGTAAGGGTATTTCAGTAATTTTACCCTTATAACGGCCTTTTCGAGGGCCTACTGTCGCCTCGAGCAACACGGATACCCTTTTTGGTCGAAACAGTGCGTATGGGCCAAGGCCCAATTTTTGGCCCAACAGGTCCCATATCGACTTAAGCACACGAGAAAGATTGTGGCACTTCCAAAGGTCTATCGCCAATGTTCGTGGCTAGGTTTATCACTACGAGCGCTTGCATGCCCAAGTGATCTCAGATGTCGATATTTTAGCTTTTCGATATTTCGACTTTTAGTCGATTCAAAGATCATAGCATTAGGAGAACAACCAGGAGTGTGAGATTACACACCTTGATTATGAGTGTGCCGCCAATCCCATAGCACCATTCCTTGCTTTACCGAGTTTTGCTAAGTCCTTTCTGATTACCAGTGAAGATTAAGGACCTCACAATGTACCCTGAGTTTCAATACGCCGTTATTAGAAGAGTTGAATAAAGATGTGGTTAACATCCACCCTTGCCGAAACCAAACCCCCAGACAAGATCGATCCTCCAACCAAACACAAGGTGCGAAAACTTACTTGATCAAGGCTTGAGAGTAACATTTTGACTATTTTCGGAGACTTGCCCCCTTCTATGTCACGAGAGCACCTAAAACCAATTAATGTCAGACTATAGAAGAAAGTAGAGATTCGGCCACTTAGAGAAAAGAATAGCATGACACGACCATTAACCAAAAGAGAGTCAATACTACTTACTCTCAAATTTGGCATGAACAACTTCTTTCTAGCAACAAGAATAGACTGCCCCAGAGATGAAAGTAAACTAGAAAGGGAAGGAAGAGATTAGCTTCGGCTTGAACAATTACAGAATAAGAGATAGAATGTTGAGGACAAAAGAGGAGGATAGGTTCGGCTATGGAAAGAAGAGAGCAGAAAAGGGGAATGAGAAAAAAAAGAGAAGACTGAATTCAGCTAAGAAGAAAGAAGAAAGAAGAAAGAAGAAGATTTAGAACTCACCCTACTTTAATCCCAAAAATACAAAAATATCACTTGTTGCAACTGACGCTAGGGAGAAAAGAAGCACGAAATGTCAAAAGAAAAAAATCTGAAAATGATCAAAATGACACCCCTCAGCCGAATTGCCTAATTGAAAACCCCCTAGCCAAAATTCTCACTTAGCCACACTCTCACATTCGGCCAACTCTCCCACTCTCATCCCTTCCTTGATTTTCTCCACTATCTTCTCCTTGAATCACTCCTAGCCTCCTATTCAAACTTGTTGACCAAGTCTTCAACCTCCTCTGTAGAGTTTGATCCAAACTCTACCTCTTGCTCCATCAATTCATAAAATAAATGTCCCCTTTTGTTATTCATGGGATTCGAACCCCTCTCTCATTGTCCTCCTAAGGACGCCACAGCCATCATGCCAGAAGCTCACTTGTGACACTTAAACGCACGCAGATATGCTTAATTCCTATTGTAATCAGCCCTCTCCCCTTAAGGGCCAAAAACTAGAATTTTCCTAAAGTTCAGACTCGACCCCAGGCCTCCTTAGGACCCCCAAACACACTCAAATATCTAGCCGATCAATCACAACATGAATTTAAGCAAAATTAGAAACCCCTAACTTTTGGGGCGTTACAATTATGGATGTGACATCATGGTTTATATGTTCATTTTGTGAAGCATGGATTACCATGACTATTGATTTTTTATGTGTATATAATTGCATGTTTAACATTCCTAATGATTTGACAATGAGTTTGTATGACATGTCGCATTTCATGGGGTTGAAACTATTTGTAAGGAGGAAGATTTGGCAGTTTAATAATCTGCAATATTTGGTGGTTTATCCACACATGTGATTTGGTAGCTTGTTTGCGATTTTGGTGGCTTGACCACAATTATGTGTTTCAGCAGCTTGTTTACAATTTTGGTGGCATTGTCCACATATGCATTGGTGTGTTTTGGATGGAAGAGTTTTAGGGAACTCCTTTTAGTGTGTAGCGAAGATGGGTAGGAATTTTTTGAAAATTTGCATATATGTTCTATAAAATATTTGCATTGTCATAATCATGCACATAAAGTCTACATATATGATTATAATGTGTTTTACAATATTTTAGTAATGTTTAAATTAATTTCATTTGTTACTTAAGCTTGATATAAAACACACACTGAGTTTATTAGTTCACTCCTTTAGTTTCTTAAGGATAGGACTTGGATGCAACAATTGGCGGAGATCCTTTGATTTACTGTAAAATAAACTATTTAAAACTTTTTTGGGATTATTTTGGACTATAGACTTTGGATTGTTTTAATTATGCTTTGAGTACTTTGATATATTAATTATCATGCATGCATAAACTTTGGGTTTAAAATGTTTTCTTTTTAAATAACTGGTTTTTATTACATAAATAGTATTACCAAACAAAAATAATTTGTGAAATAAAAGAATCTATGGTTTTATTTAATCTGGTGCTAACTTTTGGTTATGGAATTTTTGCAAAATAACTTTTGAAAATAAGCGAGACAAGTTTTCTTATTAAATCTATCAAGAAGAAATAACCTGAATTATTAAGAGTATTTATTTATTTTAAACATGTTTTAATAAAGATTTTATATGATGATATTTTTATTTAAATTAAACTATGTTTTTCTGAACAATGAATTTAGCACAGTTGATTTGAAAATATTTTACTCGTGATGGTTGTAGCTTCCGGAATTTGGTCATAACGTCTAGGTTGGGTATTTAATTAAGCCTGCATGCATGTTTTAAAAGAGTGTTTTAAAATATATATTATTGTTAAATTTCAAAACTGAATTTCTAAGAATCCAACACTCCGATGCTGATTCCTCTTTAGATGATGTATTCACTAAAATTTAGATTAAAAATTTATTATTATTAAAAATTATCGATCATAAGATTGTAAATACATGTGAATAACCAAGAATGATTTTGAACCGTAGATTTGCATAAGACATTAATCAAAATGAATAATCACGGAATATGAACTCGTGGAGCACATTATTGTACGGCTCAAGATGAGTCTTCTACTACACAAGTGCGTACGTTGGAGCTTGGAGTCGATCCTAATGAGAATGAACTTGCTATGGATAATGTGAGTTAAGAGCCTGAAGAGTTTGTTCACGAGGATGTAAATCCAGACCCTATTGATGGTGTTGTAACTCATGCCTTGTTAACGGTGTTACAGCAGGTTGCTAGAGCCTATACTGGTACTGGGGCCGTAGTCCTGTGAGTAAGAGGCTTTGTTCTAATGGAGTTGAGCTGTATACTCCCAAACCCTGTCTAGCCGTTAAGGCTGAATTCGGAAAGCTACATTTTCCAATGAAATGACACAGAAAAACTTCCGTAGTTTTCAAACATACTTTTTAAACCATTTGCATAAATCGTTCAAAACTAGTGAAATCAAATATTTAACTTAATTTAAAAGAAACATGAAAATTATAGAAATTGATGATTTCGATATTTCATTTGTAAAAGCTTGATGGCTATTCAAAACTTTCATAATTTCAATCACATTTTAAAATCAATTACCTTTTTTTCAAAACTAGATAACTTGGTTAATTGTCATTATTTAGGAAAAACAAGTTAGCTTCATAAATCAAATGTTTATAGAAATCTCATTTGTAGACATTAGTAATTTTGAAAACTAAGTCTAGCTTTATTAAAAACTCATTTATCAAAATTGCAATGAAAAATGTAATATTGACAAATTATTATAAAAATTGGAACGAAAATCTTTGCTAAAACCATATCTTGTCAAAAATCAATATTTCATGTAACTTCAATAAACTAGTAAGTCATATTTTTTACTAAAACTTATTTTCTTTGTCACAACAAAAAAGAAAGATTTTGTCAGGTTTTATTTAAAAACCAAATTTCATGTATAATCTTATCAAAAACTAATTTATATAGTTTTTAAAACTTAATGTCATGCAATAAAGTCATGCAAATCAGAATAAAAATCCTCAAAATAATGTCCCATACCACAGTCCAAAAATAATAATTAAACAGTCCAGATCTAACACCCCTAACCCATCTTCATTGTCGGATTATGGTTATAGGATGCTATGATGATTAACAAGTCCAATAATAAATCAAAACAATTCAGAGTTCAATTTAATCATTATCAATCAATAGCCACTCATTATTCATAGCATGTAGGAAAAATTGGAATTTAAATTGGGCCTACATAACCTAAAAATCATTTTAGAAAGAAGAAAGGACTAATCTGAAACAAAACAGAGAATATGAAAAATACTGTAAATAGGTATCACACGGTCGTGTGGCCAGGTCGCGTAACATTAGTAAACCATGTGGAAAATCCTACACTTAAAATCAAATAGACCACCCGGCCGTGTGGGGTGACCATGTATGGCGCACGGCCGTGTAAAAGCTTGTGCCCTAAGCCGTGTGCACCAAAAATGACTTCAAAATCAAGATATTTCGACTACCGGTTCTTAAGTTCAACCATACTATTTACATTCATATTCACCTATTCAAAGCACACTAAAACATACCAAAACATGTCAATATACATCATATATTGTTCAATCTAAATGCTTAACCAATGTGCACTCATCGATACTACAATTCAAAGATTAATGTGACACCCCAAAATGGGACCTAGAAGTGTTAAGGGTATTTTAGGAATTTTAACCTTCGAGTGTTCGAAATTCTGTGACATGACATATCAGTAATGTTGTCAATTATGGTTTTTAGAAAATTAAATCAAATTTTGGAAATGAGTTTTAAATTGCTTTAATTTTGAAAATAGGACTAATTTGCAAAAAAAGTCAAAATTAAGAGTTTTTATGAAGCATTTTGACAAAATGTCGATAAGTATGTATGTGTTGCATTATGGAATATGGTGCTAATGTAATAGGTTTTTGTATGTGATAAGCATATTTTAATGCACTCATATGTTGTCGGATATATGATGGCTCAATGAGCAATATTGTGACACTCTAAATGCAATTAAATGTGAATTCGATAAGCATGCATTGTGTACATGTTTGTGATGTGAATTGGAAAATATGAACAGAGATGATGTGCATTAAATTAGCAATTAAAAATGCGTAATTATGATGTGAATATTTTGGCCTTATGACTTTATGAGACCGTTGGTTATAGTTTGCACACCATAGGATTATGAGTACTCACCTATATGTGTTACATGATTCGGGCGTTGAGGCCCTGGAGCATGTAGGAGAGATAAGGGAATGTGAGCTAAACTCCATTCAACGGGACATGCTTGGTGTGTTGGAGAGTGCTAGCTTTATACTCCACATTTGGGATATGTTTGACTCTATGAGTCGATTAGTGTGTTGGAGAGCTGTGTATCCGATGAGTGATGATAGAGCTCACTTTATGTTTCATAGCCTCAGTTGCCAATTTATCATTTAAATATGATCTTATATGTTATGATAATATGATAAGAGATTATTGCTTTTATTTGTGAATAATATGTTAAATGAGTTTATGTAAGTTACATGAAAATGTTATTACGTTCTCATAGTAAATTGCATATGTAATTGTGGATTGAGTTGTTTTCATATAACTTGTGAATGCATGTGAATATAAAAGTTAAACTTGTGAGTTATCAAAGCATGTATGTATTATTTTAGTCTCAATGAATAGTTGTTAAATGAATTAATGAAGCATGAACATGTAATTCTAACTCAAATGAAAAATGGTTGTGAATGTGTTTTAGTATGCTCTTGATTGACCTTTGATATTGTGTGTACAATGTGGTTACTTTGAGCATTCACTGAGCTTGTTAAGCTCACCCACTCCCTTCTTAAACTCTGTAGATAAGTTGTGTGTCAGTGTGAGCAGTGTGGTTCCTAGGGGTGATCCAAGCAAGTCCATTTTCCTTACTTGTAGGTGTTTATTATTTGGTTATGTTTTGGGAATAAGGCAATGTGGTAGTCTTAGTGCTAGTATTGGATATGATATTTTGGGTTGTTTCCATGATTTAATTCTATTAGGATTTTGGGATTTGATTCATAACATGTTGAATATTGCTCAGATTTGCTTTGATGTTTGAAACTATTATTATGCCTGTTTTGGTGTTTATTTGATGATGATATGGTAGCATGTTGAACTGGTACGAGTTTGAATGACTTATATGCTTAAAAATGTTGTATTTTTGGGTCTGAAGTAGAGGTATCGATATTTGTGTTTTAAAAATGATACCTCTATGTTTAGAAACATGCAGGAAGTCAGAATAGAGATTTGGTATCGATACCTTTTGCTCAAGTATCGATACTCAGGTTTAAAGTATTGATATTTCATGACAAATACCGATAATTTTGAGACTTTGGGTTTTTAGTCGAGAAATAGAATGCAAGTTGCTATCATTTTTCCAAGTGGTATCAATATCACTATAAGAAAATATCGATACCCTAGTTTCAATATCGATACTTACGGACATGTTTTGGAAATTTTACTATTTTTTAATTATTGTTCATATGACTAATTTATTGGAAAATTTGCATGAAACAATAATAACTAACAAGTTTTAGTGTTTTAAAACCCTTCCAAATAATAAAATGATGGACATTTCATTAAGATTAAAATTTTACTTGCTGTATATGACATAAGACAGTGCGTGGCATCCTGTATTTGGCCTTGGCAACCAGGCCAGGTATAGGGTGTTACAATTAAACTATTTCACATTTATCAATCATAAACATGTAACTGTCATCCATAACATAGCATCTTACCACATTTCAAACCAATCTCACAAGGCATGGTTCAACTCACTTATGCATACATGAACAAGACTATACCAAAAGCACCAAATAAGGAACACTTTCACAACATTACATGTCTAAAACATAAAACAACAAAATCATGAATAAGTAAACTTTAAAACTCATAGTACATGCCACTTATAACCTATGTCAAAGTAATCACAATTTAAACCGAATCATTGAACGGATAGCCTGAGCTTTGACTTGAACTTCCAACCGACATAAACTTCCAATGATCTACAAGAAATCTGTAACACCCCAAACCCGGCCTAGAAGTTAGGCTCAAATTTGGCGTGCCATATTGAAGTATTTTTTGAAAACCATGTTTTCATTGAAAACCCTTCTTAAGCAAAATCTTGAGAAAATCCCAGTTACGTTAGTTTATTATTCGTTTCTGAGGTTAATAAAAAATTTATTACCATCAAAACTTTATTTGTTACGGAAGCTTAATTTAAGAATAATTGAGTTACGAAAACGTGATATTTTGAAAACAATTTTGTTTAAGAAAATCATGATATACTTTTAACAGTTATAACACATCATAGATAAATATCCTAAATAAAGATCAGAAATTAAAAGCAACCCTATTACAACCCAATAAGAAAGCGGTTTTAGTAAGGTAAAATAAAAACTAAATTTAAAGCTACTCGTAGTGTGGCCACCTCCAAGTCCTCCCGTACGTCGAACCGCTTATTGAGGATTAACTAAAAATTTAAAAAGAGGGGGTGAGTTTACAAAAATTTAGAGAGTACAACCCTCATCGGTAAAAACATGCATCACAACAATTCCGGCCTAAGCCCATAATAGCCTCAGTTGGATCTTAACCCAATACAGTAATTGTGGCATTTGGGCCTTAGCCCATAATAACCTCAGTTGGGCCTTAGCCCATATCAAAAGTCACATATCACATCTACCTAGGCCTAAGCCCATCTCAATAACAGAACAAGTGTATTCCATGCATTAATGCCCATACCAACCCTGCACACCTGCAGGGATTTAATCGACCCACCCATCCCTACATTCCTTATGTAGCACCGGTTGTGGCACTAACCAATATTGCAGCAGAGCTACCAATCACATAATTGGCTTAAAGCCATCGGTGGATCCACAGTCATCAAGCGACCATGCGACCCTTACAAATCATACACTTCCTACAAATCAATACTCCCATCCCCCATGCAGCATAATATCACATGAATGCAGACATACTATAAATAGCATACAATAACAATCATATAACATGTAAGGGCATTTTAGTCATTTTTCCCTTTAGGTCATAACGATCATTTTACCATATAGGGGTATTTCAGTCATTTTACCCTCTAGGTGTATACCCTCCAGGGGTATTCGGTCATTTTACCCTCTAGGGGTATTTCGGTCATTTTACCCTCTAGGGGTATTTCAATCATCTTACCCTCCAGGGGTATTTCGGTCATTTAGCTACCTTTCTGAAGGTCGACAGTCGCCTCGGCGACACAGATAACATATATTATCAAAATGGTGTATTTGGGCCTAAAGCCCAATATTCGCCCATATGCTCGTGTGTGGCCCATTTAACCAAAAACTGCCTTTGGCCATGTGATCGTTATGGCCGGCTCATTATTACCTATCTATACACAAAATTTCTCGCGTAGGGCCCATATACCCATTGGCCCCACTCGGCCCATTCTGGTCTATTTGGCCCTAAAAACGGCTTAAGACCATGAGGATGCTCATGGTGGCCTCAACCATCTTATGCCCATATTCGAGGGCTCGGTCCACCATACGTGCAATCGCACGTTCTTGTGCCAACCGTTGTCGTACTTTCGACTTTTTGGCATCTCAACATTCTAGCATTTGTCGATCTATGATTTGGGTGGTATGTGTACACATCTGATCATGTAGAGTACTAAGAATTCACGAGCGCCAGGACTTTGACTAGATCGGTCGACTGTAATTATCCAACTCAAACAAGAGTTTGGTGAAGTCACCCTTCCCCATCCTGGGGGAAAGTCCCGAATAGTCGACACCACACGCCTCTTGAACTTGGGAGTAGAGGCTACACGCTCAACCTCAGCCAGTACCTTTGCCGTCACTTTATTATCAGCATCCTCTTCACCCATCAGAAGTTTGATTAACAAAGCTGTTACAGAATCGAAATAGAGAGGAAAGAAAATGGAGAATTGGCCACCACTAAACTAATCAAGCGAAAAGAGAGAGATTCGATTATCAAGCCAAAAGCAAGCCAAAAGAAAAAGGAAGGAGATACTTTTCAGCCTCGGAGGAGAAAGGGGAAAGAAGAGAAACAAATGAAAGAAGAGAAAGGGAGAGGGAAGCGAGATTCGGCCACAAAGAGCTTGAAAGAGAAAAAGAAGAATGCACGAGTGGTAGATTGAGGTTTCAGAACTACAGAGAAAAAAGAAGAAAGTCCCAAAAGCCGGAGACAAAAACTGACCAAAAATGGGAAACTCCCAAGCAAAGAAATTCGACACTCACCAAAAACTGCCCAAAACCGTACAAAAGTAGGGAAAAGTACTCAGAAACCCCCTCCTACCGAAATTTGCATGCTCTACTCCCTGTTTGGCTACAACACACTCACATTTGAACTTCATTAATTCTCTCCATGATTTGCTCCTACAATCTCTTTATGACCAATTCAATCTCTCTAACACAAAGTTTAAATGCAACACAAACTCCTGCACACACATGAGTAAAATAAATAATCCCATTTGCGTGCGATGACACTTGAACCTCTGACGTCCTTGCCATACCTGTGACGCCACCTCCACTAGACCACGGGCTCTTTTGTGTCTCTTTTTAATCACAATTACTTAAAAGGCTTACAACCATGAGTCATGGTTCCCCTAATGCTAAAAATAAAAATTTTCCATATGACATGGCTTGAACCCAGGACTTCATAGAAGCCCCTTAACTTTTCAAAATCACTCACCCAACAGATCTAACATGCAATTGTGTTGTTCTCTTATTCTCAGAAGTTTTAAACGCTCCCATGCCCAAGGCCCAATAGGCCCAATTCTACTAGGCCTAAATACAGGGTGTTACAATTCTACCCCTCTTAAAGAAATTTCGTCCTCAAATTTACCAACTATCTAATAGCATCACAGCACAAGTTACAGTACTACGCTTTTGCTGTGCACTCTAGTCCTAATATCCCTATCATATTTTAACTAGAACTTGAAACTCCTTACAGATACTCAAAACACCTAACCATTGAAGTAGACAGATATCTCACACGCAAACAATTTCTATATCCAACGTCACATCCAAACATTTCCAAACATACACAGAATAAAAAATCTAAATTCAAGTGTCTCCATTTTAAACAGATAACAGTGTGAAGAAAACTTACAGATTCGACGCCAGAGACTCGGTCAACCACACTTTCAGAAAAACATTCAAAAAACATTTTGAATACCCAAAATCTTTTCAAATCTTTTGAAACAATTCTTTTAGAAATTTAATTTTAAAACCCAATCCACAGTCGAGTTTTGTAACCTGGCTCTCATACCACTGAATGTAACAACCCAAACCCGGGCTAGAAGTTAGGCTCGAATATGACGTGCCACATTAAAGTGTTTTTTGAAAACCATGTTTTCATTGAAACCCCTACTTATGCAAAAGCTTGAGAAAATCCTAGTTACATCAGTTTATTATTTGTTTTTGATGTTTATAAAAAAATTATTACCATCAAAACCTTGTTTGTTGCGGAAGCTTAATTTAAGAATAATTGAGTTATAAAAACATGATGTTTTGAAAACACTTTTGTTTAGGAAAGTCGTGATCTACTTTTAACAGTTATAACACATCATAGATAAATATTGCAAATAAATACTAGAAATTAAAAGCGACCTTATTACAACCCAATAAGAAAGCGGTTTTAGTTAGGTAAAATAAAAACTAAATTAGTTGCTCGTAGTGTGGCAACCTCCGAGTCCTCCCGTACGTCAAACCGCTTACTAAGGATTACCTGAAAAATCAAAAAGAAGGGGTGAGTTTACGAAAACTCCGTGTGTACAACCATCATCAGTAAAAACATGCATCATAACAATCCATGTAACACCCCTAACCCGTATTTGTCATCGAAATAGGGTTAAAGGCGTTACCGGATAGATCAAAAACATATACAGACATTACATTCAATCATTTATCAACCGCAATAGAAGTGTCCCTTAAATAGGTCAACGAGACCCAAATCATGCTTTAATGTAGGGTCGAGACTAGGCCAAACACTTACGAAAATTCTCAGAAATTTAAAACTTTTCTAAGTTATGCAGAACACACGCCCGTGTGGGCAGGTCGTGTGTTTCCCATGGACACCAGACACACCCATGTGTCTTGACCGTGCCAAATCAAGGCATGTATACTGACTTTTCCACACGGCCACTAGGCACGCCCGTGTACCATGGTTGTGTGCTCTTAGGCCATATACTGACTAAATTACACGGCTAACAGGCACTTTCGTATGCCAAGGTTGTGTACTCTTAGGCTGGCTACTGACTTAATCCCACGTTCACCAGGCACGCCCACGTAGGCAAAATAGGCCATTTGCAAGGCCAATTTGCCACCCTTACTTGGGTCATACCTACAAGTAATGTACCAACCCAACTCATACACATTTGGCAACCAAGAACATATCAATTCTCTACATTCAAATACAATTCCAATCATGCCAATTTGTACAACTAAACACATATGCAATTAAGCATGATTCATCTACCTTTAACTTTCATATATCCACTTCTTTGATCAATAATGCACTCTTATAGTGCATTCATATACTTACCATAGTTTGACCATTTCATTTGTTATCAAACCATACCAAACTTGCATCATATGCCATATTCATTCATGCATATAATCAACATTTACTTAGCCACATCACATAGCTATTTAAACTTCAAAACATATACCAAAAAATCTAACCTATACATACCATATTAACTATATACACATTTTCAAAGTACCAAAATGAGCTTAGGTACTGTGATGACGATCCTCGACGATCCCGAGCCTTCAGTAGCTTTGACGATCTATAATACAAAGCAAATACACACAGAGTAAGTTTCAAAAGCTTAGTAAGCCATATACAAAAGTTTCAAAAGCTTAGTAAGCCATATACAAATAAATCTAACATAAAGTGCACATAGTATATTTACACAATGACAATAATGGTTCTCATAGCATATATATATCTCACATAGAGTTTAGCTCAATTGCTTAGCCATAACTTATTATATCCTTTAACTCAATACCATATATGCGCATAGCTCATCTAAGCATAATTTCACATATCATCTCAATATTCCATTGCAGATATTCACTTTAGTAAGTTCATATAGATACTTACCTTTCATACACACCTTGTGTACTATCAAACATACTTGAAACATATTTACATTCACGTAATCATTCATAGCTCAAAATTTTCTGTTGAACCATTTAGAATATAATAGGATATACAGAATACTCAGAATAGTCTTACAATGCCAACGTCCCATACGTGGTCTTACATGTAATCAGATGTAGATGCCACTATCCCCGATAGGGTTTTACACGAATTAATACGATGTCAATGTCCCGAACATGGTCTTACATGTAAGTTTTATATCGACGCCAATGTCTCAGACGTGGTCTTACACGAAATCTCGAATCAAGGCCAACGTCCCAGATGTGGTCTTACATGATAAAACAGAATAGACACCTATGTCATGACATAGCTAATCCTATCTATTCCTAGGTTCATACGGGACTTCTCGGACATTGTCACTATGTCGATCTTATCTCAGAATTCATGTACACATCATCTTGTAAACATTCATCGTTATCAATAGTCACATGAACACACATAATTAAATACAAATACGTTTATTTGCATAGTGACTTACCTCGGATTCGGATATTTGTTCGGACTCGTTTATTCAACTACCTTCGCTTTCTCGTGATCTAAGTCCGTTTTCTTCGATTCTTGATCTATACATATTCAAATTTAACTCTTTTATTTAACAACACATTCAATTCAATCCAAAATCATACATTTAGGACTATTTACAACTTAGCCCTCAGATTTGCACATTTTATCAATTTAGTCTATTTTTCTCAAAACATCAAATATACAAAATCATCATATATACATACTTAGCCGAATGCTCATGTGTTTTATACAAGCCCATATTTTTAATCAAATTCATAATTTAGTCCCTCAACTTATCATTTTCTAAATTTAGCCCTAATTAGCTAAGTTCATCACAAATTTAAGAATAAAATATGTTCATTAGACACATATCTTTCATATTTCACTATTAAAAATCACAAATCACATGAGTTCATCAAAGTCTCATTTCACAAACATCATCAATTCTCAAAATTGGGGAATGGGTTTTGTAGTAGACAAAGCAACGGTTGCAAAAACGTAGAAATTATCAAAAATCGATCAAGAACATACCTTGAATTAAGCTCTCAAACGGAAGAATAGAAGAAAGCTTTACAACCCGTATTTCTTTTCTAATTTTCAATGATGGATGAATACCAAAAAAGATGAAACAAATGTCTTGTTTTGTTATAAACATATTATTAATCTAATTACCTTATTAACCTTTTATTAAACATAAGGAACTTATATTCATTAAAGATATACTAGTCCTTTTACCATCCACCAACTAACTATTGGTTTAATAACAACAATAGGCCTCCACCTTAATAAGCCACAATGCAAAAACACTTTAACATATAACATATAGCTTTCACATTTAATGTAATTCAATCCTTGTGTCAAATTAAACACACAGACAGACAAATTAACTTACGGAACTTTAGCACATGCTTAATCACTTATCAATGGCATAAAATATAATATTAAAACATTATTCAGACTCGAATTTGTGGTCCCAAAATCACTGTTCTGACTAGGGTACTAACCAGACTGTTACAATTCTCCCCCTTAGGAATTTTCATCCCCAAAAATCTTATCGTTAAACATATTCAGATATTACTGTCTCATTGATTCTTCAGGCTCCTACGTAGCCTCTTCTATTCAGTGTCGGTGCCATAGTACTTTTACTAATGAAAATTTCTTGTTTCTTAACTCTTTCACTTTACGAGCTAAAATAAGGATCGCTTCCTCTTTATAAGTCATGTCAAATTGAATTTCAATCTCAGACGGAGTTATCACATGTGACGGATCAGAACGGTACCTACGAAGCATCAAAACATGAAATACATTGTGTATCTTTTCAAGCTCTGAGGGAAACAAGAATTTATATGCAACTAGCCCAACACGCTCTATAACCTCATATGGCCTGATGAATCTCAGACTCAACTTGGCTTTACGTCCAAATCGGACTACTTTCTTCCATAGGGACACTTTCCGAAACACTTTATCATCGATCTCAAATTCAATATCTTTTCTTCTCAAATTCGTATAAGATTTTTAATGATCAGAAGCTGCTTTCAGACTATCACGAATTACTTTCACTTTTTGTTCTGTGTCTTTTATCAAATCAATCTCGTGTAGTTTATTTTCACTAAGCTTAGTCCAATACAGAGGTGTACGATATTTACGTCCGTACAAAGCTTCATATGGTGCCATTTTAATGCTCGATTGAAAACTATTATTATAAGCAAATTCAACCAATTATAGGTACTGTTCCCACGTACCATCAAATTCAAGAATCCAGCATCTCAACATATCCTCAAGAATCTGAATGATCCACTCGGATTGACCATCCATTTGCGGATGAAAAGCTGTACTGAAATGTAGTTTCATGCCTAAAGCTTCTTGCAATTTCTTCCAGAATCTCGATGTAAATCTAAGATATCTATCCAATACAATTGTTAGTGGCACCTCGTGCAATTTCACAATCTAAGAAATATAAAGCTCAGTGAATCTATCAAGTGAATAATCAGATCTACCAGAATAAAATGGGAAAATTTCATCAATTGATCAACTACGACCCAAATCTCATCTTTCTTACTCGGAGTCAGAGGCAATCCAAAAACAAAGTCCATTGTTACTCTATCCTATTTCCATTCAAGATCAGAATCGGTTGTAACAAACCCGATAAAACCTGATGCTCAGCTTTAACCTGTTGATAGATTAAACATTTTGAAACAAAATCAGAAATGTCTCACTTCATACTAGACCACCAATGGTGTTGTTTTAGATCATGATACATTTTATTGCTTCCCAGATGAATAGATAGTCGACCATTATGAGTTTCACTTAAAATCAACTGAATCAACTCTGATTTTCTCAGAACACAAACTCGATCTTGAAATCTCAGACAATCATTAGCATCCACTTAAAATCTAGAATCAGAATTCAAATCACGCTGAGCTCGCTAACAACTCATTATCAAATTTTTGGGCATCATATATTTGCTGTATAAATAATGGTTTTGCTTTTAATTCAGCTATCACAGAACTATGATCAGACAAATCTAATTGAGCATTCAAAGCACGTAGTGCAAATAATGATTTTATACTCAATGCATCAGCAATAACATTTTCTTTACCCGGATGATAATCTATCACAAGTTCATAGTCTTTCAACAATTCTAACCACCTTCTCTGTCGCAGATTCAAATTTTTCTGGCTCATCAGACACTTCAAACTTTTATGATCTAAAAAAACGTGATATTTCTCACAAAAAAAGTAGTGTCGCCGAATCATTAATGCAAACACAATCGCAGCTAACTCAAGATCGTGCGCCAGATAATGCATTTCATGTGGCCTCAGTTATCTCGAACCATAAGCTATTACTTTGCCTTCTTGCATCAGAACACATCCCAAACCATTTAACGAAACATCACTATAAATTACAAATTCTTTAACCGATTCAGGTTGTACTAAAAGTAGAGCTTTAATTAACATTGTTTTCAACTAATCAAAACTATTTTGACATTTATCGGACCATTCAAATCTTATATCTTTTCGAAGTAATCTAGTCAACAGAGTAGTTATCGTCGAAAAGCCTTGTAACATCCTGGATTTTGGGGTTCTACTTTTAATGTGTACTGTGTGTGTATGCTATGCTCTATGTGTTAATTTGGTGTGTTTGGGGGTCTCGGGAAGGCTCGGGGTTAAGCCAAAGCCTTGGTAAAATTTTAATTTTTGGGCACTTTGGGGAAGAGCTAGCTGGGACAGGCTTTATGAGTTATTGCTTGTGATTAGCTGACACAAGAATTGGAGTAGTAAAGTGGCAATGAGTCGCAACTTAAGAGGCAGGTAAGTGACGCCACATGGGAGTAGTGAGGGAGCAGGTTCGAGTCGCATAGCTTATTTTTGGAATTCTTTTTTGGCATCAAGAAGGGAGGTGGTGGATTTTGGCATAGACACTTAAATGGTGGAGTGTTGATCGGGTCAATCATTTTAAATGGGAGGCCAAGAGTGAAAGGGGGAAGTTTGAATCTTTCAACCAATTCAAATAAGAGGTGTAACAGCCCGGTTTAGACCCTAGTCAGAATAGTGGTTCGAGACCACAAATTCGAGGTCGTAAAAATATTTTAATGATATTTTCTATGTGAATGATATTTGATATAGCCTATGTGAAAATTCTATGTGATGATTTGATCGTTTTAGTGTCGAATTAAGAGAAATGACTTAATTGCATAGAGAGTAAAATATTGTGTGCTGATTTGTGAGTAATTATATGTTGTGGCTTTAAAAAGATAGAGGTTTTATATGGGAAATTAGCCATTTCTTTAGTTAGTGGACGGTATTAGTCCATATTAACCTTTGAAAATGTGTTTTATAAGTTTAAATTATAAGGTTAAAGTGGGAA
This sequence comes from Gossypium rotundifolium, assembly GCA_025506655.1. Lineage (NCBI taxonomy): Eukaryota > Viridiplantae > Streptophyta > Magnoliopsida > Malvales > Malvaceae > Gossypium > Gossypium rotundifolium. The sequence goes on from CP106729.1 coordinate 87,268,108, forward strand.
ATTATTTATTAAAGAATTATAATATGATAAAACTAGGAAAAATGGATATTATTACATGCATTCTTCCATCGAAATTAAAAAGAAAAGAAAGATTAAAAGCTCTCATACATTCGGTTACTATCAAGCCAAAATTAAGGTATGTTTGAGCTCGATTTTTAATAATTTCTACATTTTCATAATCGTTGCTTCGTGCTCTAGCTAGCCTATGTTGTAATTTTGTGAATTGATGATGTTTTTGCGATGAACCATTGATGAATGTGTGAGCTATGTGCTAGATGATAGTGATATATAAAGATTTGGTGTTGGATTAACATGTTTTGTTTTTGAATTTTTGATGAAATTGAGTATTTTGGGCTAAATTATGAAAAGTGTAAGTTGAGGGACTAAATAACAAATTTGATGAAATAATTGGACTTATATAATCCCTAGAGAGATTCGGCCAAGCATGTGAATTTGTGGAATTTGTGAATTTGATGATTTTGTGAGATAGGGACTAAAGTGTTAAAATGTGAAAATGTAAGGGGTATTTTGTAAAATGCCCAAATATGTGTGTTTAGATTTAAATGAATGTTTTGGTGATTAAATGGATTGAATTTAAATGTGTATAGACCAAGAACGGAGAGGTTCGGATCGAGGTCGAGGCAAAGACAAAGTGCTCGATTAATCTACCATTTCGATATGTTGACATCTGAGGTAAGTTCGGATATAATACTAGTTGTAAACTTTATCTATGTGATATAAATTGAATGGATGTATATGTATCTATGAAATTTGAAATGCTATGTGCTGAATTGAGATAAAAGGGGCACTAAGTGTGCGAAATTTGAAACGAGAAAGAGATGATTGGCACTGTGTGTGCGAAAAGATAGAAGCTTCGGCTTATCGACTTGGCACTATGTGTGCGATACCGATATAAGCTCGATTTAATGTATTGGTACTAAGTGTGCAGTGATGATTATGTTTCAGTTATGAAATTAGCACTAAGTGTGCGAATAAACCAATAGAATAGGAAAGGTTGAACGAGAGGTAAAATTAACAATTGAGTACCATAAATGGTAAGTAACTATGTGTTAATCAAGGTACGTATGAACCTATGTGGTTGGTGATAGATTTAAGAGTTTATTGAATAGATAATTGAGTATGTGGTTGAGATTGATAATGTGCCTAGTTGTGCCTTTATCTATGTGATTGTATATATATATATACATATCGATGTTGTTGTATTGAGTAATATGTATTATATTACGAACTTACTAAGCTTTGGAAAGCTTACTGTGTGATTTGTTTCTCTGCCTTGCAAAGTCAGTAAAGCTAACTCGGATCTGGGATCGTCAGCTTCTCAATCACACTATCGACATTCTATTTTGATACTTTTGGAAAGATGTATATAGCTAAAATATGGCATGTATAGGCTAGTAAACTGAATCAAGTTTGAGGTTTGTAATTAGCCATGAGATGTGGCTAGATATGTGATAGGTTTGGCATGAATGAACGTGATATGTGTGATGCATCTTTTGGCATGATTTGTAAATTGATAAATTTGCTATTGAGTGGTAACTTTGTGTTGATAAATGCTAGAAGGGGTAGTGAGATTGGGAATGATTTATGCTTCTTATAGAATATGTATTGGTATTGAATTGGGTATGATTAGAGTTGGTATTGATTGCATGTTTTAAATTGCTAAATTGGTATGCTTTTAGATGGCAATATGTGCATGAGATGTTTGGTTGATTGGCTTGTAGGTTAGACCCAAAGTGGGTGGCATGTTGGCCTTGCAAAAATGGCATATAATGTCAAACAGTTGGGGCACACGGGCGTGCCTCAAACCGTGGGTAAATTGGCAGAATGTGGCTTAAACTGCACACGGCCATGGCACGGGCGTGCCTACAGGACGTACGAGAAATGGCAGTATGTGACCTTATAGAACACGGCCTTAGCACACGGGTGTGCTTGTTAGCAGTGTTGATTTTTGCAGTATGTGACCACGAGGAGGGCACACAGGTGTGTCATGTAGTCGTGGGAGAGGTATGGCCTACCCCCCACGGGCGTGTCTCCCCTGTATTTTAGAAATGTTTCAATTTTTCATGAAATTTTATATGTGTTTCAGTTTAGTCCCGACTCGATTTATAAGCATATTTAGGGTCTTGATGACTCGTTTAAGGGACACTATGATTGTATATGAATGTGTTTGATGATGTTTGACTTTGTGTTGACATTTAGAAGTTAAATGTTCTGATTGACCGATGATATCCATTAATCCTATTCCGGTGATGGTTGCGGTTTAGGGGTGTTACAAGGGGAGTGGAGTGAGAGCAGGAGGGGTGACGGGTTGTGGCCAAATTTTTGGTTAGTGTTGGGGGGGATTCGGTCAAAGGTGGTGGCTTTCGATTTTAGTGAGTGCAGGTACCGAAATTTTTGAAGTGCTTAGCAATTTGGTGTGGGAGCTTTTTCTTTCGTCATTTGGGTGTTTGTTCATTTTGGTAACTTTTGGCTATTTTCTTTGTTGGCCGAAACTCCTAGGGCTATTGTTGTTCATTCTTTATTCAGCTAAAAATCGAAACCATCTTCTCCCTCTCTTTTGCATTTTGTTAACTTGAGTATATTGCTTCACTATCAAAAGCCGAAATAATTCTCTCTTTTTCTTTTGTTCAAACGTGTTTTGCATTTTATAACCCCTTAACCAAACCTTCCTATCACCTCTTGTATTTAATCATTTTTTCTTCAATTGTTTCTTTTTAGCCGAATCCTCATCTCATACCTAGGGATTCACCTTTTGTTTTCATCTGCTCAAGCCGAAACCTATTCCCATTCCTTCTCTTTGGGTTTTTACCTCCACTTTCTATTCTTCTTAAGCCAAATCTCCCTTGTGTGTTCATCTCCTTTCATTCGTTTTTATTCCAGACGGTTACCATCACTCTTTCTCCTAACCTTCTCGATCGGTTTCTTCCTATTTGGGTGGTAAGTGACTCCTTCTTTTTTGATTCTTCCTTATTTTCTTGCTGGTTTTTAACAGAAGGGGGGTTACTTGGCAATTTGGGTGCTTTGGCCAAATGTAGAAGGGGCTTGGTTTTCGTATTCTTTCTGTATCTGGCCAGCATTTGAAGGGTCATTGGGGACAATCGGTTTCGGTCGATCGAGGTAAGGTCATACCATTCGTTTGGTTGAAGGCCACTTCTTCTAATTATATCTTGGAGAACTAAATCTAATTTGGTGATGTGAAGGGACTTCGGTGACTCCTCAATCCAAGTTTAGTAACCTCCGGTTTCTATCAATCTAGGTAAGAAACCTCTTCATTTTGAGCATGCATTCTTATTTTGCTTCAATGCCTAAACCCGGTCTTCTGACCAAGATATATTTCAGGGAATCGAATACCAGCCACGTAAAGAAGGGGGTTGGACCTATAATCCCAGCCCCTAAGTTCAAGAAGCGTGCTATTTCGACAATACGAGACTGGCCACCGGGTTGTGTACCGGCTTCAGAGTAGGATAAACATATAGTCATCGTCCCTGCTAGTGAGAGTGTCGACATAGAAAGCATAGTATTACGTTTTATCAAGTGTGTGAAATTTCACACTCTATTATTAATGTGTGTTATTAACTGTTTGGGCTGAAAAGCCAAAGTGACTGGTTAGAAAGTTGTTATACCCTTGTGGGTAAAGCTGAGAATACCAGGTAAGTGATTATAACGTTTTATTAATGGGTATGAAAATGTATGCTTTAATCTGTCACTTTGTTGAGAGCATGTTGCATTCATTTGATATGTATGTTTTGCATGGTTTTTGTATGTGATATGAAAAGGGAAGTGTTAGAGACTGTCATAGTGGTTTGGTACCACAAGTGGGTTGGCCCCACATATATCTGATTCGGTGACCATATCTCGGTGGCTTGGTGCCACGGTGTTTTAATACCATGTATATATATATATATATATATCTATGATTCAATGACTCGTCCTAGTGGTTTGGTAGCACAGTGGGTTGGCCCCACATACATTCATCAGGGATTGTCACAGTGGTTTGGTACCACGGTGGGTTGGCCCCACATATGTTAATAGTGACTCTGTCATAGTGATCTAGTATCACGGTGGTTTGGAACCACGAGTGGCTTGGTGCCACATATGAGGTGTGTAGCGGATAGAGGGTTGATTGTAGAAATCCCCATGGTGTGATGGGCTGGTACGGGTGGTGTGTAGAGGATGGAAAATTAGGTTGGGCTGGGACACATTACATTCATATTTGTGAATGCTATGTTGTGTGGGCCAAGGCTAAGGTGCGAATTTGGGCTTGAGGCCATTTATGTGACATAAGGGGATTTACACACTGAGTCATGGTGACTCACCCCTATGTTTAATTTTGCAGGTAATTAGTAGATCGCGGATCTGGGAGCCGAGGCAGACTCGTGGAGGCCATAAAATGTTTCTTTTAATAAACTCATTTCCTTTATACAAATTATTTTAATTGGGGATTTTGTTATGTAATAAGGCCTTCTTAAGTTGATATTTGGTTTTCCTTGTTTATTATTATTCATTTAAGATATGACATTATTATATTTTAACATGAAAGTTAAGATGGAATTTTCAAAACATAAGTAACATAAAATAACCATTTTCTCTCAAGTGCCAACAAATATAACAAATGATCGTTTTAAATCAATTCGGGAATTTTCCTTAAACTACAAACCACTGTTTTCAAAACATCACCCTAGACAAAAAGTTTTCAAACTTACAGTATTTTCTTAAGATTTTAAAATTCATTTTTACAACTTTTTTCTATAACATTCCAGATCTGGTTGTAACGTTTAAGCCAAGTTTGGGGTATTACAATTTTGGTATCAGAGCCAAGTTGTAAAACTCAGCTGTGAAATGGGTTTAACAATGTTTTATAAAGTTGACTCAAAATGTTATTTAAGGAAATGCTTTAGTTAGAGTATGGCACCCGAGTCTACCGGCACCCGATCCACGCGGTAAGTGTTTTAATTGTTGGTTGTGTTTGCATGAAATGATTATATTGTATTGTGATTACAAGTATTAAGAGATCCAAACTTTAGAGATTGAAACCTCTATGTATAGATATGAATCGACGAGAATTACTTTTTAATGCTATTTCTCATAAGATTGCTCGGTATTAAATAGAGAAAGAAAGTACTAACTCATAAAACTCTTAATCAGAGTCGTATCAGTAGCCATGAGTACTAGGGGACATGGGCGTATCATGCACGACCGTGGTAAAGGTCGGAGTGTTGGGTCCGAACCCTTGAAATCTGATCATGGGTCGAAAAGTGATGTACCAGCTGTAACATCACGATTTAGGGTCTAGTTGAGATAGTGGTGCGAGGCCACGAACCCGAGGTGAAATTATGAGTTTTCCAGGTTTATGCCATGTTTGCATGCTAGCATGAAAGTTTTGTAAAGCAATTTTATAAAGTTGAGGTGAATTAGTCCATAAAGGACTAAATTGCAAAAGTTTCCAAAATATGAGTTTTTAGAAGCTTTTTATATGAAATAGCTCAAGATTAATAATTGTGAGTCCTTAAGTAACAATTTGCCCAAAATTTAATTTTTGGACAAAATTGGCCTTAATAGACTATTATGGAAATTTTTTAAGAGGAATGGCATTTTGGTCATTTGGCCTCATTAGTGATTAAAATAGGATAAAGATGAGAAAAATTTACTCATCTTCTTCCTTGTTGCTGCCAAAAATTTGGAGACACCATAGCTAGGGTTCTTCATTTTTTTTCGAGCTCATAGTAAGTTCATCCTAGCCCCGCTTTTAATATTCTTCGTATTTTTGAAGTTCCCGTATTATGAATTAGCTAATTTTAGCTATAAAATGAGCTAAGATGCATGTTCAAAAATTTACCCTTGAATGACATGCTTGTTAAATAATGTTTTGTGGAAGTTTAAGAGAGTTTGATGTTAGATAAACATCTTTTCCTTAATGAATTTCATGAAAAATGGTAGTAGGGACCATTTTGTAAATGTTATAAAATTGGTCATACATACTAGAAATAGTGAGAATTGATGATTGTTATAAAAGAGAAAATGATTCAATTGAGCATGAAGTTTAAGAAAGTTGCATGAAAATCATTTTACGAGAATTGGGGCAAAAGTGTAAATATTAGAAACTATAGGGGCAAAATAGTAATTTTGCCAAAGTATGAGTTATGAGTCAATTTAGTCAATATGTTTATTAAATGATCTATTTATGATTATAGATCAAGAAAAATGAAGCCTGGATCGAAACAGAGGCAAGAACAAAGTCGAGGACTAAATTGCACATCTATATACATTTTGTATATTGAGGTAAGTTTGTATGATTTTTAAGCTTTATGATTATTACCATTTAATTGCTTAATATAATGTACAATAATTGTATGAAATTATCATGTTATGTTCAAGCAAGTTATCATGGAAGTCCAAGGCAAGCTTGGCATTGATCAAGATATCATGTAAGTCCAAGGCAAGCTTGGCATTGATCAAGATATTATGTAAGTCCAAGGCAAGCTTGGCATTGATCAAGTTAGCAAGCAAGATATCATGTAAGTCCAAGGAAAGCATGGCATTGATCAAGATATCATGTAAGTCCAAGGCAAGCTTGGCATTGATCAATATATCATGTAAGTCCAAGGCAAGCTTGGCATTGATCAAGATATCATGTAAGTCCAGGGTAAGCTTGGCGTTGAGCAAGTTAGCAAGCAAGTTATCATGCAAGTCCAAGGCAAGCTTGGCATTAATCAAGCGAGCAAGCAAGTTATCATGTAAGTCCAAGGACTCAAGCTTGGCATTGAGTATGTTATCAAGAGCAAGACTTCATATAAGTCCATGTCGTGACATGGCCTTGAAACAAAGATGAGGTAACCCATGTAAGACCATGTCTACAATATGGCTTTGGCATCATATTATGTGGGAAGAGATTTAGTATCCTCTGTTATTCACAGAAATTCATCGGGCAAATGAGTAAGCTCAGGTCTTGTCCCCTGTGGGATTCTTCTTTGTTGTTTTGGGACTTATGAGTCGGCTCAGGGTTGTCTTTATGTGGTGTTTCCTACGATGAAAGTTGAACAATTTGATTATCTATTTAAGTGACTTTCCTACCTTCATCATCTGTTGTTTTGGCCTAGTCGAGAGCTTGAAGCTTAATCAATTAATCTCTTACGCGAAGTATGAGTTCACCTGTGGCAACATCAATTTTAGTCCTAGCAGTTGCTAGGAAAGGTGTTCCTAGAATTAAGGGGATTGAATTATCCTCATCCATGTCTAAAACAACAAAATCTATTGGGAAAACAAATTTATCGATTTTTACAAGCACATCTTCAATAATGCCCCTAGGAATTCTAACAGTTTTATCAGCTAGTTGAATACTCATCCTAGTTTGTTTGGGCTTCCCTAGACCTAGTCATTTAAACAATGCATAAGGCATGACATTTATACTTGCCCCTAGATCAGCTAACGCATTATCAATAGTTAAACTACCAACTAAGCATGGAATCGTAAAACTCCCTGGATCTTTTTGTTTCTGCGGTAGTCTATTTTGTAACATTGCCGAGCATGTTGCGTTTAGTTCCACGTGGTGCTCTTCATCTATTTTGCGTTTGTTTGTCAAGAGTTGTCTTAAAAATTTCCTTGAGACTGGCATCTGGAAAATAGCTTCAAGAAGGGGTAAGTTAATATGTAATTTCTTTAAAAGTTTAAGAAACTTACCGAACTGTTCCTCTGTATCATCTCCTTTCAATGCTTCGGGATAAGGTATGCGAGGTTTGTATTCTTTGATTATTGGTTTTGGCTTTGCGTGTGCTACCTCTATTTTACCTTTTTCTTCCTTGGTTTCTTATGCTGTGGTGGGCTCATCTACCTTTGTACCCTCTTGAGCTGTGATGGCTTGGATCTGTTCTTTTGGGTTTATTTCTGTGTTGCTTGGTAGACGTCCTTGTTGACGTTCAGAAATTAGCTTTGTGAGATGTCCCACTAACCTAGTAAGTTCTTCAACTTTATTCTCGATCCTTTGATCGATTTTTGTTGTTCATCAAGTGCCACTTCAGTCTTTTGGAAATGAGAATCTGTGGCTGCCATGAATTTCGTCAGCATCTCTTCGAGGTTTGATTGCTTCTCTTGTGGATATGGCTGATTTCGATAAGTTGGATGCTGCCTTTGATTTCCTTGATTTCCTTGTCCTCTCCACAAAAAATTTGGGTGGTTCCTCTAACCTGCGTTATAAGTGTTACTATAAGGATTATTATTGGATCTGAAATCGTTACCTATATAGTTTGTCTACTCATGTTCTACTCCTGGTTGGTAGGGTGGGTACTCAGGATTCACCACGTTCCCACTTGCTTCGCATTGCATTACTGGATGTACCTGCGAAGAACATAAATTATCAAGCTTTTATTCATCATCTCCACCTGTGTTAACAGCATTGTTACTGCATCTATGTTAAGAACTCCGACTGATTTGGTCGGTTTGGCCCTTGTAATTTGCCATTAATAGGTATTCAACGATATCTCTTCAATGAAGTCCTAAGCTGCTTCAGGAGTTTTGTTATTCAAAGTTCCACCGGCTGATGAGTCAATCATTTTCCTCGTTGAAGAATTCACACCATTGTAAAAAGCTTGGACTTGAAGCCACAAAGGTAATCCGTGGTGTGGACATCTTTTTAGGAGATCCTTATATCTTTCCCATGCATCATATAATGTTTCTGCGTTATTCTTCACAAAAGAAGATATGTCATTCCTAAATTTGGTCGTTTTGGCTGGTGGAAAGTATTTTAAAAGAAATTTTTTGGTCATTTGATCCCAAGTGGTGATTGACCCTCATGGTAACGAGTTCAACCACTGCTTTGCTTTATTCCTTAATGAAAAGGCAAATAACTGAAGACATATGTCATCATCAGAAATGCCATTTATTTTGAAAGTATCACAGAACTCTAAAAAATTTGCTATATGAGTGTTCGGGTCTTCGTCCTGCAAACCATCAAATTGAACAAATTGTTGAATCATTTGTATTGTATTAGGCTTTAATTCAAAACTATTAGTAGCTATAGCAGGCCTAACAATACTAGACTCTGCTCCTGTCAAATTAGGTTTATCATAATCATACATAGTACGCAGAACATTCTCTTCCTACACATTTGGCAGTGGATTGTTTTCATCCATCCCTTTAGTGGGATTGGATCTGTCTTGTTCTTCTCTTTGGTAGTCTAGAGCTCGTCTAGTTTCTATGCGATTCCTGTGAGCGGTAGCTTCAGTGTCACTTTCATACGCTAATGGTCCTCTCGGGTTCCTTCTAGTCATAAACTATAGGTACCTGCTAGGAGAAGAAAGAAAGAAATTTAGTGTAAATAAAAATTTAACCTAAACTAAAAATAAAAGTAAATTGCAAAAAAATATAAAATAATGGCTAAAGTAATAGAAATAGGGCTTTCTTAATATTTTAATGCTCCCCGACAACGGTGCCAAAAACTTGATCGTGTCAAATAGTCGAGTTTTAATAGTTATAAAGAATGATCGAACCTGTAGACTAACTATGACAACGATTGAGGCAAGTGCACCTATCGAACAATAGTATAGTTTAGGCAAGATTATTTTCTTGAACCCAAAAGAACCTAAAAGAACTACTACTCACTTTCTTTGTATTATTTAGCCTAAAATATGGAGTGATTGGTTTATTAAACTAATGAAAAACTAAACTAGAAGCAAAGGCAAAAGAATGAAACTTTGGGAAAAGACTGTGGGAAAACTCAGTTGATTTTAGACGATACCCTCAGGAAGAATGCACCTATGACTTCTCTTATTATCTAACTCTTGATTCATATGACTTCTTTACTTAGCTCGATCCGTGAGACTCCCTAACCTATATTAAACCCTCTCTCGAGGCGAATAACGTCTAACCTTAGGTTAATTAGTGGAACTTTCGCTCTCTTATAATAACCCCCTAAGGAAGCAGTAAATCGATTAATGGACTCCCATATTAGGTTTCACCCTAATTCGGCAAAATCTTGTCACCCTATCTTTAGGCGTGCGATTAACTCCGCTTAATTATGCTAGATCTAGTCTTAGGTAGGGTTTATTCCTCCTCCACCTAAGCACATCAGATTAAATTAAGCAACATAATTAAGAACAAACTAAGTACTTATCATATAATTTAGAAATCAAATAACAAAATCCATCATAGGTTTCATCCCCTTCAGGTATCTAAAGGGTTGTTCATAACAAAATAAGAAAACATCCTAAGAGAAAAGATAAAACAAAACATAAGAAATCCCTAAAACACCCTGAAGGAATTGAAGAGGAGATCCTCATCTTGAGTAGAACTCTGGCTTCTTGAGATAGATCAACTGGCTATCTTCGAGTAATTCCCTGAATAAAAGCTCTGGCAAAAACTCTGCCCAAAACTCTATCTTAGAACGGCTGCTTTGGGTTGTTTTTTTTAACTCCTTAGATGCTTTACTTGGCTCCTAAGCACCTCTTTCAAGTAGAATTACTATTAAGGTGTTTAAGTAGACTTAGAAGTATGTTTCTTTGGCTTCAAGCATCCAAATCCGAGTGAAATTACTCATTCCCATGGCAGAGGCACGCCCATGGCACACGCCCATGTAAATCGTCTTCAGGTCGTGTCTTGATTTTGCCGATTGGGGCACAGTCATGTAAATTGTGGTATGGTCGTGTGAAGTATTTTGACGAGGCACGGCTGTGTGACTTGAAGTACAGGCCGTGTCGATTTCTTGGGTTGGCCCAATTTGGTTCATTTTAAGCCCGTTTTACGTTCTTTTTATCCTTCGGTGCTTTCCTTAGTATAAGACATGAAAATAAAGGATTAAGAGAACCTTTTTACATAAATCAGGGATAAATCATCCAAAAGCATACTAAATATGGGGTTAAAATATGTTACTTCTACGGTTTATCAAATACCCCCACACTTAGCCATTTTAGCCGGCGAAAAATATTTTAATAAAAAAATTTTGGTCATTTGTTCCCATGTAGTGATTGATCCTCATGGTAACAAGTTCAACCACTGTTTAGCTTTGTTCCTCAACAAAAAGGGAAACAACCGAAGGTGAACGGCGTCATCAGAAACGCCGTTGATCTTGAAAGTGTTGCAGAATTCCAGAAAGTTCGCCAAGTGATTGTTTGGATCCTTATCCTGCAAACCATGAAACTGAACAAACTGTTGTATCATCTGAATAGTGTTAGGTTTTAGTTCAAAATTATTTACAGCAAGAGCAGGTCTAACAATACTAGATTCGGTTTCTGTTAAATTAGGTTTAACATAATCATACATAGTACGATGAGTAAGATTTTGATTCACCGGGTTTGCTATGACCATAGAAGGTAGCGGATTGTTATTGTAACATCCCAAACCCGCCCTAGACGTTATGATTGGATCTGGCATGTCACATGGAAGGGTTGTTAAGAAATTTGTATATTTGTAAAATGTTTGTAATCTTTTCAAACTTCGAGCTTAAGTGTTTGTTTATAAAAAAAACTATTTAACTCAAGGTCCACTTTAGAAAAGTTGTGATTAATTTGAAAAAATTCTTTTATTAGGTGATTTGAGTTTGAATGGTTGGTGAAATCTTATTTATAACAAGAATCAGCTTCATTGAATTTTGAACATGTGATATTTTGAAAACTATTCTCGACGTTTAAGAGATCCCGGTGTTCATTTAAATAAACTTTGGAAAACCGTTCATTAACACTTTCGTAAAACCAACAGGTATTAAGGTTTTAAGAAAATCCAATATCAGACATTTAATAATAAGCAAAAAAAACTAAATTAAAAGTTAAAACCAATAAAATACCAAAGGCCTTATTACAAAACATGAACCCAATTTAAAGTAAAGGAAAGGAAAGCAGAATTACTAAAGAAACGATGTATGGCCACCATAGAGTCTGCCTCGGCTACAAATCCTCAATGCTAGTGATTACCTACAAAGTTAGAGCAGAAGGGTGAGTTACGAGAACACAGTGCATAATTCCCCATTTGGACAGAACTGGACCCAAGTCCACAGAAGCAAATTAGGCCTTAGCCCATATGGAAGTACAATGGCTCGAAGCCCATACAAAAATTGTAACAATTTGATTTATACCCTAGTCGAAACAGTGGTTTCGAGACCACAAATTTGAGTCCGTATAATATTTTAATATTATTTTCTGTGCCGTTGATATGTGAATTAGCATGTGGTAAATTTTCGTAAGTGAATTTGTTTGTTTGTGTGCTTAATTTGACAAAAGGACTGAAATGCATTGAATGTGAAAGTTGTATGATATTTGTTAAGTATCAAGGTGTTATGGCTTTTAAAAGAGAAGGCCTTATGAGGCAATAAGACCACTATTTAGATAATGGATGGATAAAAGTCTTAAATGCCCATATTGTATAATTGTTTTAATTATATGAATGAAGGTCATTTTGGTAATTGGATTTTTAATATTAGATTAAGAAATAAAAAGATGAGTGTTCATCTTTTATTTCTTTTCTTTTAACCGAAAATCACCAAATAAAGAAAAGAAAATACAAGCTAAGGCATTCGTCACTCTTTAAGCTTGATTAAGGTAAGCTTTAACTTCAGTTTTTGATAATTTCTATGTTTTTGCAATTGTTGCTTTGAGAGCTACTAAACTCATGTCTCAATTTGATGAATTGATGATGTTTGTGTAAAATGCCATTGATGTTAGGTTGAGTTTTGTGATGTTTTATGATGTTAAATGGGAGGTTTAAGCTTCATGAACATGTTTTATTCTTGAAGTTTTGTTGAATTTAGCTAAATAGGGCTAAACTGAGAAAATGGGAAATGGAAGGACTAAATTACAAATTTGATGAAAGATTTGGGCTTATATAGTCCTTAGAGAGGTTTGGCCAGGCATGTGTGTGTGTGGATTTTGTGAATTTGATGTTTTGTGAAAAATAGACTAAATAGTTAAAGTGTGCAAATAAGAGGGTTAATTTGCAAATAGCCCTAAATATATGTGTATGGATTGAATTGAATGGAATAGTGAATAAAAGGGTTAATTCTAAATATGTTTAGATCAAGAACCATGGAAAACAGACATAGATCTCGGGAAAGCGAAAGTTAACGAGTAGCCGTTTTCATTTCGATAAACCGAATCTGAGGTAGGTCACTATGCAAATAGACTTATCTGTATTGAATTGAATATATTTATCCATATGTCTATCAGTGAAAATGAATGAGTATGAGATGCTAAATGCGTGAATTCTGAAATAAGTTCGATATAGTGATAAAGCTGAGAAGCTTCGTACGAACCTAGGAATAGATAGGATTAGCTATGTCATGACATAGGCATCTGTTCTATTTTATCATGTAAGACCACATCTAGGACATTGGCGTTGATTTGAATTTCGTGTAAGACCTCGTCTGGGACGTAGGCATCGATATGAATTATATGTAAAAGACCTCGTCTGGGACGTAGGCATCGATATGAACTTTAAGAGTAAGACCATGTCTGGGACATCGGCATCATATTGACTCTTGTAAGACCACGTCTGGGACGTTGGCATCGTTATGATCGTATACGTAAGACCCTGCCTGGGACAATGGCATCGATATACGAGTGCATGTAAGACCTAAATGCTGGGACGTTGGCATTGTACTACTATTCTGAGCTTTCTAAGTATCCTACTAGGTTCTTAAGGGTTCAATGGGCAAGTCTGCAATACGAATGGTATATCCGAGCTATGATCAATTAAGTGAATGAATATTCGATTCAGGTCCGTTGAATGTGCATTAAGTATGCAGGAATGGTATGTATGCACATGACTTTGATTTGAAGAAAAGTATGTTTGAATAGGATATTGTGAATGAGATGCAAGAAAGATTATGAATTAGTTATGTGCTTCAAATGAGTTTTGATTGGATAACTGTGACAAATGTAGTCAAAGTATGAATCAAGCATATACATGATAAATTGTTAAGGGAATGAGATGTGCAAATGTATCAAATTGCATATATGCTTTTTATGCCAAGTTTATTTGTATATGACTTACTAAGCTTTCTGAAAGCTTACTCTGTGTGTATATTTTCTTTATTTTATAGGTCGTTAAAGCTACTGAAGGCTCGGGATTGTCAATGATCATCATCGCACTACTAAACTTATTTTGGTACCCTTTTGGAAATGTATATGGCTAATTATGGCATGTATAGGCTAGATAGGTGTATAAGTTTTTTTGGAAGTCAACTTAGCCATGTGTTTTGGCAAGTTTAATTTGGTAATATGCTTGAATGAATGTAATATATGATGCATATCTTGGTAAGGTAGAAGCTTATGAAATAGCCAAGTTTATGGTTAGTTAAATGATGAAGTTTTGCTTTGGTTATGTTTGTGTTATTGTTTTGAAATATGATATGAATGATTTGGCTATTAAATGCATGGATTGGATGATCAAATTGGTATGTTATTGGTTGTCATATATGCATACTATGTTTTGGTAAGTATTGCTTGTAGGTGAGACCCAATGGGTGGCATATTGGCCATGTAAAATGGCCTATAATGTCACACAGTTGAGGCACACGGGCGTGCCTAAGACCATGGGTAAATTGGCAGAATGTGGCTTAAATTGCACACGGCCTCGACACGGGCGTGGTTGGCGGCTTTATGAGAAATGGCAGTATGTGATCTAGTAGTACACGGCCTTAGCAAACAGGCGTGCTTGGTGACTGTGTTGATTTTGGTAGTATGCTACCACGGGGAGGACACACGGGAGTGTCTAGTAGCCTTGGGTGAGGCACGGCCTACCCCCACGACCATGTGTCCCTTGTATGTTAGAAAAGTTTTAAATTTATCTAAAATTACTTATGTGTTTCAGTTTAGTCCTGACTCGGTTTATAAGCAATCTTAGGGTCTCGATGGCCTACTTTAGGGACATTATGATTGATATTGATGAATGGTTGTAAGATTAATTCAGTAAATGTTTTCGATCTATTTGGTAACGACTTTAACCCTAATTCGGTGATCAGACACAGGATAGGGGTGTTACATTTGGTTGGTATTAGAGCTACAGCTTAGTCGTTTCTTAGACTAACGTAGCATGTCAGAGTCTAGCTATACATGCCATAATATTTGAACTGTGATAGTGTGATGAATCCTGACGTGTAAAATGTGATTTCTCTATAGCAATGGATCCCGAAAGAGCCGTAGCTAACGATGTAGAAAGTAATGCGCCTGCTCCCGCGCAAGGGATAGTGCCCTCTGATTTGAGATTGGCTACGAGCGGTCAGGAGAGAGAAGCTAAACAAGCTTTTTTCCAAATGATGAGTGAGTGGTTCACTCAGTTCATAAAGAATAACCCGACTGTTTCACAACCCTTGCCCCCAGTTAATCCCTCTCAGACATCTGATATACCTCCGACTACAAATCTGAATCTGTTGAGTAAGCCTCCGGTTGACAAGATCCGTAAGTATAGTGCTGAAGAGTTCTGAGCTACCAATAATGATGATGCTGAAAAAGCTGAATTCTGGATTGAAAATACTATTCGGGTATTCGATGAAATGTCTCTTACTCCGGATGAATGTATAAAGTGTGTTGTATCATTGCTTCAAGATGCGGCTTATCAATGGTGGAAACTTTGATTTCTGTTGTTTTGAGAGAATGAGTTACATGGGATTTCTTTCAAATTGAGTTCTGGAAGAAATATATCAGTGAGAGATTCGTCGATCAGAAACGAAAAGAATTTCTAGAGCTTAAACAGGGCCGAATGACTGTCATTGAATATGAACGAGAGTTTGTGTGGCTAAGTCAATATGCCCGAGAGTGTATATCTTTCGAAGATATAATGTACAAAAGATTTGAAGATGGTCTTAATGAAGATATCCGTTTGCTAGTCGGGATATTAGAAATAAAGGAGTTCGTTACACTCGTTGATCGAGCATGCAAAGCTGAAGCACTTGGGAAAGATAAAGGAAAAGCTGAGTCTAAAGCTCGTGATATGAAAAAGATATTTCAGAGTAAATCATTTCAGTCTGCTCCAAAAAGATTCTGAGATGATCAAAGTCATTCTAGAGATAATGTGGGGAGCTAGATCGCAAATGAGTTCCAAAATCCCAGCAACTTTTGTGGCAGTGTTGGTAATGTTTGATCTGAGAGACCTGAATGTAAACATTATGGAAAGAGGCATCCGAGAAGCTGCAGATTAAATGATAAAGCTTGCTTCAGATGTGGATCGCTTGACTATTTTATCCATGATTGTCCAGAGTCTGTTGAACTAAAAAATATTCGAAATCCAAGATTTGATAATGCACCTATGAGAGGTAGATCTTCAAAGAATGTAAGAAATGTCTGTAGTAGTCAGAGAACTACGAGAGACAATGTTGTCAGATCTGAAGTTAGAGCGCCTGTCAGAGTGTATTCCATCTGAGCTCGTGAAGAAGCTTCATCACCTGATGTGATAACTGGTACTTTTACTCTTTACGATACTACTATGATTGCTTTGATAGACCTTGGTTCTACGCATTCATATATATGCATGAACTTAGTATTCAGCAAGACTTTGCCTGTAGAGTCTACTGAGTTTACTATAAAAGTATCGAACCCCTTAGATAAAAGTGTCCTTGTTAACAAAGTATGCAAGAACTGTCCGTTAATGTTTCGAGATATCTGTTTCCCTACTGATCTGTTGCTTTTTCCATTTGATGAATTCAATATTATTTTGGGAATAGATTGGTTGTTATGCATGATCTGCTAGTGATCGTAAAAGAAAATCTATTGATTTAAGAAGTTCGAATGAGAAGATTGTACGGATTGGGTTTGATGATTTGAATGGATTGCCTGCTGTGATATCCATTTTGAAAGCTCAGAGTTATGTGAAAAAGGGGTATGAATCATATTTTGCTTATGTGATTGATTCAAAAGTATCCGAGAAGAAAGTTGAATCAGTACCCATTGTTTGTGATTTTTCTGATGTGTTCCCTGAAGAGTTACCGAGTTTACCTCCGATTCGTGAGGTTGAATTTGGTATTGAATTGTTGCCTGGTACGACACCAATTTCAATAGCTTTGTATAGAATGGCACCGAAAAAGTTGAAAGAGTTAAAGTCATAACTACAAGAATTGACTGATAGAGGGTTTGCTAGACCGAGTTTTTTGCCTTGGGGGGAACCTGTTCTGTTTATGAAAAAGAAAGATGGCACGATGAGAATGTGCATTGATTACCGTCAGTTGAATAAGGTGACCGTAAAGAACAAATATCCGTTGCCTAGGATTGATGACTTATTCGATCAGTTAAAATGAGCTACTGTATTTTCAAAGATTGATTTGAGATCGGGATACTACCAGTTGAGAGTTAAAGATTCAGATATTCTGAAAACTGCCTTCAAAATGAGGTACGGGCATTATGAGTTTTTAGTTATCCATTTGGACTAACCAATGCTCCTGCTATTTTTATGGATCTGATGAACAGAATTTTCAGGTCATACTTAGATCAATTTGTTGTAGTATTCATAGATGATATATTGATTTATTCACGAAATGAAAATGAGCACGCTAAATACTTGAGGATTGTGTTGCAAACTCTACGAGAGAAGCAATTGTACGTAAAATTCAGCAAATGTGAATTCTGGTTGAATGAGTTCAATTTTCTGGGGCATATTGTGTCAGCTTCTGGGATTCGTGTTGATCCGAGCAAGATTTTTGCTATTCTGAATTGGAAACCTCCGAGAAATGTATTTGAAGTTCGCAGTTTTCTGGGTTTAGCTGGTTATTACCGTAGATTTGTAAAGGGCTTTTCAACAATAGCTACTCCGTTGACAAGATTACTTCATAAAGATGTCATATTTGAATGGTCGAATAAATGTCAAAAAAGTTTTGACCAATTGAAAACTATGTTAACAGAAGCTCCAGTGTTAGTACATCTAGAATTGGGTAAAGAATTTGTTATTTATATTGATGCTTCGTTAAACGGTCTGGGATGAGTTTTGATGCAAGAAGGCAAAGTGGTAGCTTATGCTTTGAGACAATTAAAGCCTCATGAAAAGAATTATCCTACACACGACCTTGAGCTCGTTGTGATTGTGTTTGCACATAAAATTTGGCGTCATTATTTGTACGGTGAGAAATGTCATGTGTTTTCAGATCATAACAATCTGAAATATCTAATGACCCAGAAAGATTTGAACCTGCGCCAGAGAAGACGGCTTGAATTGTTAAAAGATTATGAGCTGGTGATAGATTATCATCTGGGGAAAGCAAATGTGGTTGCTGATGCATTGAGTAGAAAATCATTGTTCGCACTACGTGCTTTGAATGCTTAGTTAGATTTGTCTGATGATAGTTTTGTGATAGTTGAATTGAGAGCGAAACCGTTATTTGTACAGCAAATATGTGATGCTCAGAAGGTCGATAATGAATTTTTCTTGAAATGAGCTCAGTGTGAATTGAATTCTGAATCTGAATTTCAAGTTATTGATGATTGTTTGAGATTTCGAGATCGAATCTGTGTTCTAAGAAATCTGGAGCTGATTCAATTGATTTTGAGTGAAGCACATAACAGTCTCCTATCTGTCCATCCGGGAAGTACAAAGATGTATCATGATTTGAAGCAACAATATTGGTGGTCTGGCATGAAACGAGACATTTCTAACTTTGTAACATCCTAAAATTGGGCCTAGTAGGATTGAGCCCAGTGGGCCTTAGGCGTAGTAGCGTTTAAATTTTTTTGGAGAATAGGAGATCGGCTTAAGTGCAAGTTAGACCTTTTAGATAATTGATTTTGGAAGGTTAGGGGGCTTCTATGAAGTCCCAGGATCAAATATTAGCTTTGGGGAAATTTTGGTTTTAAGTGAAAAAAACACTGGAAGTTGGTAGATAGGCCTTAAGAATAAAATATGGAGAAAAGTGACACAAGTGGAATATGTGGTGTAGTGGCAAAGTGATGCCACTTAGGGAACAAGGGGGTGATGCCACAAGAAAGGAAGGAGGTCCAAGGTTCAAGTCTTGACTTTTGCATTTTGGTTTTCTTTTTACTTGGATCTTAGAATTTGGCTATAGTTTATATTTAGTTGCGCATGGTTTAAGACACAAGAGGAGCTTGTGGCTTAGTGGCAAGTGGCGTGAATTGGCCGAGGGGAGCGCTTGGGTTCGAATCTCATGAGGAGCAAGAGAGTATTTATTTTTCGGATTGGAAGGTAAGAGTTTCAGTTGAAGTTAAACTCTACTGACGAAGGGATCCCACATCGAAAGATACAAGGAATGAAGGTGAAGAGCTAGCTATATAAAGAGCATGCCAGGAGGAGGGTTAACAAACCTTGGTGGGCGTTGGGCACAGGAGTGGTCGCAGCGCGGTTTAGCACCAGAGTCTTATCAGGTGTGTAACTCTCTCTACTCTAGTTGTAGAGCGGCAAATGCTGAAGTGCCGGTCACGGCAATAGTAGCCACACGAGCGTGCGAGTGCACGTGTGGGGCTTCGTCGCGATAGTTGATGCCATCAGTAGTATTCTTGTGGGTTGGGGCTGCTTGGGTTGCGATGGGCCGAAGTGGGCCCAATTGGAATAAATTGTATGATGATATAGTATATAGTGAACTAGACTAGGTGGAACCTATATACGTGGCTAGATTTGTGTTAGGTGGGCCACACAAGCGTGTGGGCCTGAATGGGCTGAAATAGGGTTTTAGGCCCAATAATCTAGTGACGATCGAAAATGGTAGCTGAGTCGCTCAGGGTAACATTAGACCTTGGGGAGGGCCATTGTAGGTGCGAAATTACAAAAATACATTTGGTGGGGAAATTTACGAAAATACCCTTGGTAGGTAAATTACAAAAATACCCTTGGTGGGTAGATTACGGAAATGCCTTTGGTAGGTAAAATTACGGTTATACCCTTAGAGGTTGATTAGCATGATTATGTTGTTTTATGTCTATCTGATTATGATGGTAATTCATGTTATACTTATATTTGATATATGTCTAGCATACATGACATATTGCATACATGAATTATTATGTCATATTGCATGGGTATGATGAGAGGAGGGTGAAGATTGATATCTGTGACTTTGGGTCACCAGTGGTTTGGCACCACCAGTGGTTTGGTACCACAGTTGATATTCGTGACTTTGGGTCACTAGAGGTTTGGCACCTCATAGTGACTCGTCGATGGCTTAGCACCACGGTGGGTTGGCCCACATTTGATAAAACAGATTATCGCCATGACTTGGTATCACAACGTAGGTTGGACCCACATATGGATTATTCGTGACTTTGGGTCACCAGTGGTTTGGTACCACACGGGGTAGAATCGGGAGTTTCGGATGGTTAGGTTTTGGGTTGCATGACATGCATATTTTCATATGAAATTGTGTAAGAGTTTAACACCCGTTGGATGGGGATTTACACATTGAGTCTCGATGACTCACCCTTAGTTAAATTTTGTAGGTAATCATTAGATCACGGATTTGGGAGCTGAGGTGGACTCGTGGAGGCCATACATATGTTTACTCGTAAATTCGTTTATTTTATTTGGACTTATTTTTATTTGGGTTTTTGTTATGTAATAAGGCCTTGGGTATTTTACTTGGTTTTAGCTTTCAAATTGGTTACTGCTTATTATTAAATGATCAATATGGGATTTTCCTAAAATGATAATAAACCGTTTCTTATTCAAAATTACTTAAACTCGATTTTTCACAACAACTATAAAGAATACTAGTTTTTTTAACAAACACACAGTTTTTAGACATTCCTTTCATGTGACATGCCAGATCCGGTCGTAACGTTTAGGCCGGGGTTAGGGTGTTACAGACTTTGTTTCAAAATGTTTAGTCTACCAACAAGTGAAAGCAAAACATCAAGTTCCATCTGGGTTCTTACAGCTGATTCTGATTCCTAAATGGAAATGGGATATAGTAACTATGGACTTTGTTTCTGGGCTACCTCTGACTCTGAGAAAGAAGGATGCGATATGGGTCATAGTTGACTGATTGACGAAATCTGCCCATTTTATTTCGGTAAGATCTGATTTCTCACTGGAAAGATTAGCTGAGCTTTCTATTTCTAAAATTGTGAGATTGCACGGGGTGCCACTATCTATTGTGTCAGATAGGAATCCGAGATTCACATCGCGATTCTAGAAGAAATTGCAAGATGCTTTGGGTACGAAATTGCATTTCAGTACGGCTTTTCATCTGCAAACGGATGGTCAATCTGAGTGAATTATTCAAATTCTAGAAGATATGTTAAGATGCTGTGTACTTGAGTTTAATGGTTCGTGGGAACAATACCTACCGTTGATTGAATTTATGTATAACAATAGTTTTCAATCGAGCATCCAAATGGCACCATATGAAGCTTTGTACGGACATAAATGTCGTACACCTCTATGTTGGACTGAACTCAGTGAGAATAAGTTACACGGGGTCGATTTGATAAAAGATACCGAATAGAAAGTGAAGCTAATCCGAGATTATTTGAATGCAGCATCTAATCGTCAGAAGTCCTATGCAGACTTAAAATGAAAAGATATAGAATTTGAGATCGACGACAAAGTATTTCTGAAAGTGTCTCCGTGGAAGAAAGTGCTCTGACTCGGATATAAAGGCAAGTTAAGACCGAGATTCATCGAGCTGTATGAGATCATTGAACGTGTTGGGCCTGTTGCATATAGATTGAAGTTTCCCTCTGAACTAGAAAAGATTCACAATGTATTTCACGTTTCGATGCTCCGTAGATATTGATCTGATCCATCACATGTGATTTCCCCATCTGAAATTGAAATCCGATTTGATATGACATACGAAGAGGAACCGATCCGTATCTTAGCTCATGAAGTGAAAGAGTTAAGAAACAAGAAAATTCCATTAGTGAAAGTATTGTGGAATCGACACGGGTTAGAAGAGGTTACGTGAGAGCCAGAAGATTCAATGAGACAACAACATCCAACTCTGTTTAACGGTACGATTTTTGGGGACAAAAATTCATAAGGAAGGAGAATTGTAATAGTCCGGTTTATACCCTAGTCAGAATAGTGGTTTCAGGACCATAAATTTGAGTCCGTATAATATTTTAATATTATTTTCTGTGTCGTTGATATGTGAATTAGCAAACTGTTTAAGTGTTTGTTTATAAAAAATTACTTAACTCAAGGTCCACTTTAGAAAAGTTGTGATTAATTTGATGTTTTGTGAAAAATGGACTAAATAGTTAAAGTGTGCAAATATGAGGGTTAATTTGCAAATAGCCCTTAACATATGTGTATGGATTGAATTGAATGGAATAGTGAATAAAAGGGTTAATTCTGAATATGTTTAGATCAAGAACCGAGGAAAATGAACTTAGATCACGGAAAAGCGAAAGTTAACGAGTAGCCGTTTTCATTCCGATAAACCGAATTGAGGTAAGTCACTATGCAAATAGACTTATCTGTATTGAATTTAATATATGTATCCATATGTCTATCAATGAAAATGAATAAGTATGAGATGTTAAGTGCGTGAATTCTGAAATAAGTTCGATATAGTGATAAAGTCGAGAAGTTCCATACGAACCTAGGAATAGATAGGATTAGCTATGTCATGACATAGGTTCCTGTTCTATTTTATCATGTAAGACCACGTCCGGGACGTTGGCATTGATTTGAAATTTCGTGTAAGACCTCGTCTGGGACGTAGGCATTGATATGAATTATATGTAAAAGACCTCGTCTAGGACGTAGGCATCGATATGAACTTTAAAAGTAAGATCATGTCTGGGACATCGGCATCATATTGACTCGTGTAAGACCACGTCTGGGACGTTGGCATCGTTATGATCTGTATGTGTAAGACCCTGCCTGAGACAGTGGCATCGATATAGAGTGCATGTAAGACCTCTTTTGGGACGTTGGCATTGTACTACTATTCCGAGCTTTCTGAGTATCCTACTAGGTTCTTAAGGGTTCAACAGGCAAGTCTGCAATGCGAATGGTATAACCGAGCTATGATCAATTAAGTGAATGAATATCCGATTCAGGTGCATTCAATGTGCATTAAGTATGCATGAATGGTAAGTATGCACATGGCTTTGATTTGAAGAAAAGTATGTTTGAATAGGATATTGTGAATGAGATGCAAGAAAGATTATGAATGAGCTGTGTGTTTCAAATGAGTTTTGATTGGATAAATGTGACAAATGTAGTCATAAGTATGAATTAAGCATATACATGATAAATTGTTAAGCGAATGAGATGTGCAAATGTATTGCATATATGCTTTTTATGCCAAGTTTATTTGTATATGACTTACTAAGCTTTCTGAAAGCTTACTCTGTGTGTGTATTTTCTTTGTTTTATAGGTCGTCAAAGCTATTGAAGGCTCGAGATTGTCAGGTATCGTCATCACACTACTAAACTTATTTTGGTACCCTTTTGAAAATGTATATGGCTAATTATGGCATGTATAGGCTAGATAGGTGTATATGTTTTTTTGGAAGTGAACTTAGCCATGTGTTTTGGCAAGTTTAATTTGGTAATATGCTTGAATGAATGTGATATATGATGCATATCTTGGTAAGGTAGAAGCTTATGAAATAGCCAAGTTTATGGTTAGTTAAATGATGAAGTTTTGCTTTGGTT
This sequence comes from Gossypium rotundifolium, assembly GCA_025506655.1. Taxonomy (NCBI): domain Eukaryota; kingdom Viridiplantae; phylum Streptophyta; class Magnoliopsida; order Malvales; family Malvaceae; genus Gossypium; species Gossypium rotundifolium. Next base: position 87,291,649 of record CP106729.1, read on the forward strand.
ATGTATGTGTTATTGTTTTGAAAGATGATATGAATGATTTGGCTATTAAATGTATAGATTGGATGATCAAATTGGTATGTTATTGGTTGCCATATATGCATATTATGTTTTGGTAAGTATTACTTGTAGGTGAGACCCAATGGGTGGCATATTGGCCATGTAAAATGGCCTATAATGTCACACGGTTGAGGCACATGGGCGTGCCTAAGACCGTGGGTAAATTGGCGGAATGTGGCTTAAATTGAACATGGCCTTGACACGGGCGTGCTTGCTGGCCGTGTGAGAAATAGTAGTATGTGATCTAGTAGTACACGACCTTAGCACACGGGCGTGCTTGGTGACCGTGTTGATTTTGGCAATATACTACCACTGGGAGGACACACGGGAGTGTTTAGTAGCCGTGGGTGAGGCACGACCTACCCCCACGGCCGTGTGTCCCCTGTATGTTAGAAAAGTTTTAAATTTATATGAAATTACTTATGTGTTTTGGTTTAGTCCCGACTCTGTTTATAAGCATGCCTAGGGTCTAGATGACCTACTTAAGGGACATTATAATTGTTATTGATGAATGGTTGTATGATTAATTCAGTAAATGTTTTTGATCTATCTGGTAACGCCTTTAACCCTAATCTGGTGATCAGACACGGGATAGGGTGTTACAGAAACAAACTAGGCCTTAGCCCTATTAGCAAGATAACACGAATAAAATATGCAATGCAACCCAGCCCAGCCTAATGTTCCATCCGCTACACACCACCTGTATCCAGCCTAACACACCTTTGGGGATTTCTATAATCAACCCTTCATCTGCTACACACCTCGATGTGATCCATTTGCTCGTCATGAAATTAATGGTAGAGCCACCAGATTATAGAAATATATGTGGCATAGCCACCGAACTAAAATGTGATAGAGTCACCGAAATATATGGCTGAGCCACCGAATTACACTTCCCCAATAATCAAAATGATCCCCATCCCATGCAATATGTCATGTATACAAAGCATATATCAAAAATGATGTATGAAAATAAGTTACTGTCATAACCAGGTAAACAGAATACACACAATCATGCAAATCAACCCATAAGGGTATAACAATAATTTACTCACCAAGGGTATTTTAGTAAATTTGCAAACCAGGGGTATTTCAGTAATTTTGCAAACTAGGGGTATTTTAGTAATTTCGTAAAATAGGGGTATTTCGATAATTTTGCTAACTAAAGGTATTTCATTAGTTTTGTAAACTAGGGGTATTTCAATAATTTCACACTAACAGCCTTTTCAAAGGCCTTCTATCGCTTCGAGCGACACGAGACCCTTTCTAGGTCTCTACGGAGCTATTGGGCCAAGAATCCATTTTGGGCCCAAATGGGCCCACACTCACGTGTGGCCCATTTTGTAAGATTTCAGTCTCGAGTTTCCAAATTTCACAACTACACTTACCTTTGAATAGTTTTCTGACAATTTTCGCCCATGTGGGCTGAACAACCCATTGGGACTGCTAAGCCCGTTTGGCACGATTAGGCCTGTTACCGCCTCAATTTCGCAAGAGTGCCCGTAACACTCTCTGCACCTTACCATGCTACTCATATCCCGATTTTCCACTACAAGCGCTCGTACGTCTGTGTGGGCACAAATGCTGGTTCTCCGGCTTTCAGCCGAGTCACAGAACATTTCAAACATGTATTCAGAAGGGTGTGAGATTACACACCTGATTTGGAACACGAAACACGATTCCCCCCAAGGCACCTAAAAATACATTCGGTTAACAGTTAGTCTAAAATCCATTTAACAACTTCAACCAACTACTATGATTGACGAACAATCTATATCACTTACCAACAATTCGAGATTTCCACTATAAAGGATAGGGGTTCGATTATACCTCTGATAAAGCACTTTGAGACCCTTGCAGTGATTGCCACAAGAATAGATATTAGCAACACCTTACTGACTTGAGTAATAGCCAACCAAACAATACAACACCATCAACCATAATCGGCCTTAGACTTTACATACCAAACCACTTCTGAAAACTAGAGGCTAGGAGAAAGATGAGAGTGTATGCCAAAACTCTTTCGATTCGGCCTTAGACAAAAGAATAGGATGAGATTTTTGGCTTTCAGTAAAGTGTTAAGAAGTGAACAATGCACGAATCTAGTAGAAGAGCACTACTAACCTTAGACCAGAGAAGAGTCGAAAAGGAATAGGAGATTCGGCACCTAAAACAAATGATGAGCCGAATGGAATGATAAGATTCGGCAAATAATGGACCCCAAGCTTCAGAATACAAGATGTTCTCTATTGAGTAAAGTAGAGATTCGATCAATGGAGAAAAATAGGGAAGCAAAGAAAAGAATTGGGGTTTCGACTATGGTGAAACTCAAGAGAGAAATGATAAGAGGTTAGTTTAGATAAGAGTAGATAGAGAGAGAGATGACAAGAAGAGTTTCGTCTCACTGATACTTAGGTGACAACCAAAGAAAATGCATGAAGAAAGAATCACATTCAAGGGAGTTCGGCTTATGGTGAAGAAGAAAAGAGAGATAAACCTTTCAGTTGCTGGGCAAAAAGAACAAGTGGAAGAAAAGACCAAAATAGAGAAAAAGAAGAGAAGTGAAAATAGTTTTGGTAAAAATGAATAGTAAGTGACAAAAATGTATAAGAAAACTGAAATACACCTAAAGAATTTTGGTACAAAACATCTAAAGGCTTCAGTTATGCTCTTTTTTCCAAAATTTCAATTTTTTTGACCCCCACAACATCCTCTAGCCAAATATTCTCCTCACCAAAGCCAACATCCGGCCAAGCACTACCTCACACCCCTAAATCCCATGATTCTCTCCTCAACTTGCTCCTCAATCCCCTCCCCATCATCCATTTAAATTATTTGACCAGGTCTTCCCTCTCTCCTCTAGAGTTTGAACTCCACTCAGCCACCTCCCTTACCTGAGCACAAAAATAATGCTCCTTGTTGTAGCAGATGGGGTTCAAGGAGTCTCCCTCCTTGTTATCATACTGAAGCCACCACCACTCCACCATGATGCCACTGTGTCTTACTGATGACGCACAACAAAAGTTAACAGCTAAAGTTTAATTCCTTTTAAAAGAAATAATCTAAAAGAAAAGTGAATACCAGGACTAGAACCTTGGATCCCTTGCCTCCCTGTGGCGTCACTCCCTTGCTCCCTAAGTGGCGTCACTTTGCCACTACACCACAAGCTCCTCTTGTGTCAATTATTCCCACAATTTATTCTTAAGCCCAGGGTTTTATTCACCTAAAATTAAAATTTTCCTACAGCCCAAGTTTGGTCTCGGGACTTCATAGAAGCCCCCTCACCTTCCAAAATCACTCATCAAATAGGTACAACTTGTAATAATGTCATTCTCATATTCTTAAAAATTTTAAAACACTCCTACGCTAAAAACCCAATGGGCCCAATTCTACTACGCCCAAATTCGGGTTGTTACAAATCTACCCTCCTTACAGAAATTTTGCCATCTAAATTTCCTGTTATCTAACATTGGTTTTAACACAGGCTACTCTACCACGCTGCAACTGTGCATTCTCATTCTAAAAACACTAATACACTTCCAACCTAATTTAGAAACTCTGTCATACAACCAAATATCTAACCACAGAAGCAGACCGATATTTATCGCACATACATAAAATTTCTATGTTCAAACACCACATCCAGCCAAAACATACCCAAATTAATGGTGATGAAGCAATCCCGAGCCTTATGGTCCGTAGCCCCGCATCTCAAGCATGCTCCTGACCTTCTGTAGCATTCACCTAGATGACACCTTCCGCAATATTCATAAGCCGAAAAGTTTGGATGTGCGTTCACATGCTTCACAGAATGAGACTGTGATCGTAGAGGACTGCTATCTCTTTTCCTCTTACAGTCCACACACCTTGCTCGAAGTGTTTCACTAATTCCTTTAACCTCCTCCAATATCTCCCTAACTAACTGAGTCAGCACATCAGCTCCGGCTCGGTCATGAGACCCCGTCTCAGTTAAAGGTAATACCGGTGCCTCCCTTTCGAGTATGTGCCCTGATGCTGAGGATCCAGCCCTAACACCTCGGCCTCTACCGTAGCCACGTGTACCCCGTCTGTGTCCTCTGGTACTCATCTTGATGCCACGTGTTAATCTAATTAAGAGTGTTATGAATCAGCTTAGTGTTCAAGTAATTATTAATAGAGGTTTTATGAAAGAACAGTAGTACGAGTAGTTTTCGTAGATCGAGCTTCCCACTGTCTCAGTCTCTATAGTCTTAATTCTACAACTAATAGTTTCAGTGCACTACTACTGACTCTAGTAGTTTCTTTCTAAAACAATTTCATCATAGTATTAAACAAAATCAGAAGACTTACGGATTTGGTGCCAGAGACTCCGATGCCATACTTCCCAGAGAAACATATGTTTTAAACCATGTTCAAACCAATTTTTGGAAAACGTTTTCGAACCAATTCCACAGCTGAGTTTTGTAACCTAGCTCTGATACCATAAAATGTAACACCCCAAACCCAGCCTAGACGTTATGACCGGATCTGGTATGCCACATGGAAGGCTTGTTAAGAAAGTTGTATATATTGTAAAATGTTCGTAATATTTTCAAACTTCGAGCTTAGGTGTTTGTTTATAAAACCTATTTAACTCAAGGTCCACTATAAAAAAGTTGTGATTAATTTGGAAAATATTCTTTTATTAGGTGATTTGAGTTTGAATGTTTGGTAAAATCTTGTTTATAACAGGAATTAGCTTCAGTGAATTTCGAACATATGATATTTTGAAAACTATTTTTGACGATTAAGAGATCCCCGATGTTCATTTAATTAAAGTTTAAAAACCGTTCGTTAATACTTTGGTAAAACCAATATGTATTAAGGTTTTAAGAAAATTTCGTATCGAACATTTAATAATAAGCAAAAAACCAAATTAAAAGTTAAAACCAAATAAAATACCAAAGGCCTTATTACAAAACATGAAACCAATTTCAAGTAAAGGAAAACGAGAATCGCTAAAGAAACGATGTATGGCCACCATAGAGTCCAACTCGGCTCCAAATCCTCAATTCTGGGGATTATCTACAAAGTTAAAGTAGAGGGGTAAGTTACGAGAACTTAGTGTATAATTCCCCATTCGGACAAAACTGGACCCAATCCCACAAAAGCAAATTGGGCCTTAGCCCATATGGAAGTACAATGGCTTGAAGCCCATATAGAAATAAACTGGGCCTTAGCCCTATTAGCGAGATAACATGAATAATATATGCAATGCAACCCAACCCAGCCTAATGTTCCATCCACTACACACCACCTGTATCCATCCTAACACACCTGTGGGGATTTATACAATCAACCCTCCATCCGCTACACACCTCGATGGCAATCACGTTGCTTATCGCTGAAATTGTGGTAGAGCCACCAAATTATCAAAATATACGTGGCATAGCCATCGAACCAAAATGCGACAGAGTTACCGAAATATGTGGCTGAACCACCGAAATACACTTCCTCAATCATCAAAATTATCCCCATCCCATGCAATATGTCATGTATGCAAAGCATATATCAAAAATGTTGTATGAAAATAAATTACCGTCATAACCAGGTAAACATAATACACACAATCATGCTAATCAACCCATAAGGGTATAATAGTAATTTACCCACCAAGGGTATTTTAGTAACTTCGTAAACTAGGGGTATTTCAGTAATTTCTCAAACTAGGGGTATTTCGATAATTCAGTGAACTAGGGGTATTTTGATAATTTCGTACTAACAGCCTTTTCGAAGGCCTTCTATCACCTCGAGCGACACGGGACCCTTTTTGGGTCTCTACGGAGCTATTGGGCCAAGAATCCATTTTGGGCCCAAACGGTCCCACACTCACGTGTGGCCCATTTCACAAGATTTCAGTCTCGAGTTTCCAAATTTCGCATCTACATTTACCCTTGAATAGTTTTCTTTCAATTTTTGCCTATGTGGGCTGAACAGTCCATTGGGCCCGCTAAGCCCATTTGGCTCGATCAGGCGTGTTACTGCCTCAATTTCGTAGGAGTTCCCGTAACACTCTCGGTGCCTTACCACTGCTACTCATGCCTCGATTTGCCACTACGAGCACTTGCACGCCCGTGTGGGCACAGATGCCAGTTCTTCGACTTTCAGTCGAGTCACGGAACATTTCAAACATGTATTCGGAAGGGTACGAGATTACACACCTGATTTGGAACACGAAACATGATTCTCCCGAAGCACCTAAAGATACATTCAATTAACAGTTAGTTTAAATTCCATTTAACAACCTCAACCAAGTATTGTTATTGACGAACAATCTATATAACTTACCAACAATCTGAGACTTCCATTACAAAGGATATGGGTTCGATTATTCCTCTGATAAAGCACATCGAGACTCTAGCAGTGATTGCCACAAGAATAGATATTTGTAACACCTTACTAGCTTGAGTAACAGCCAACCAAACAATACAACACCATCAACCATAATCGGCCTTAGACTTTACTTACCAAAACACTTCTGAAAACTGGAGAGGCTAGGAGAAAGATGAGAGTGTATGACATCACTCTTCCGGTTCGACTTAGACAAAAGAACAGGGTGAGATTTTTGGCTTTTAGTAAAGTGACAAGAAGTGAACAACGCACGAATCTAGCAGAAGAGCACTACTAACCTTAGACCAGAGATAAGTCGAACAGGAATTAGAGATTCCGCACCAAAAACCAATGATGAGCCGAATGGAATGATAAGATTCGGCAAACAACGAACCCTCAAGCTTCAGACTACAAGATGTTCGCTATTGAGTAAAAAAGAGAAGAACCGATTCCAAAAGGGAAAGTAGAGATTCGATCAATGGAGAAAAATAGGGACGTAAAGAAAAAGAATTGGGGTTTCAGCTATGGTGAAACTCAAGAGAGAAATGATAAGAGCTTAGTTCAGATAAGAGTAAATAAAGAGAGAGATAACAACAAGAGTTTTGGCTCACTGATACTTAGGTGACAACCAAAGAAAATACATGAAGAAAGAATCACATTAAAGGAAGTTCACCTTATGGTGAAGAAGAAAAGGGAGATAAAGCTTTCAGTTGTTGAGCAAAAAGAATAAGTGGAAGAAAAGACCAAAAGAGAGAAAAAGAAGAGAAGTGAGAATAGTTTTGGTAAAAAAGAATAGTAAGTGCTGAAAATGCAAAAAAAAACTAAAATGCACTTAAAGAATTTCGGCACAAAACATCTAAAGGCTTCGGTTATGCTCCCATTTCAAAAAGGCCAATTTTTTTCACCCCTACAACAACCTCTAGCCGAATATTCTCCTCACCACAACCCACATTTGGCTAAGCACTACCTCTCACCCCCAAATCCCATAATTCTCTCCTCAACTTGCTCCTCAATCCGCACCCCATCATCCATTCAAATTATTTGACCAGGTCTTCCCTTTCTCCTCTAGAGTTTGAACTCCACTCAACCACCTCCCTTACCTAAGCACAAAAATAAGGCTCCCTATTACAGCAGATGGGATGCGAACACTCTCCCTCCTTGCTATCATACTGACGCCACCACCACTCCACCACGTGGCCACTTTTGTCTTACAATACACACAACAAAAGTTAACCCTACAGCTAAAGTCTAATTCCTTTTAAAAGAAATAATCTTAAAGAAAAGCAAGTATTAGAACTAGAACCTTGGATCCCTTGCCTCCCTGTGGCGTCACTCCCTTGCTCCCTAAGTGGTGTCACTTTGCCACTACACCAGAAGCTCCTCTTGTGTCAATTATTCCCACATTTTATTCTTAAAGCCAACCAACTATCTCCCAGGGTTTTATTCACCTAAAATTAAAATTTTCCTAAAGCCCAAGTTTTGTCCCGGGACTTCATAGAAGCCCTCTAACCTTCCAAAATAAATCACCTAATAGGTAAAACTTGTAATAATGTCGTTCTCATATTCTTAAAACTTTTAAAACGCTCCTACGCTCAAAGCCCAATGGGCCTAATTCTACTAGGCCCAAATTTGGGTTGTTACAGTTATCAGCCATCTTTTCGGTAGTATTGGTTTTGTCTTTTTGCTCTTCTTCTATGTATTGTAGGCTTTGCCTTAATTTTCTTTGGTTTTTGCGAGCGGTAGCTTCTATATCAGTGTCAAAAATAAAGGGTCCTGACGGGTTCCTCCTTGTCATAAACTAGAATTACTATCCAAAAATAATTAAAAGAAAATTAGTAAAGTTAAAAATAAAATAAATATAAATTACAAATAAATAAAATGGATAAAGTAGTAAAAAATTAGTTTTCCTAATATCTTAGCCCCGAACAACGGCGCCAAAAACTTGATGGAAGCTCGAAACAACTATTATTTCGACAAAGGTAAGTGCACCTATCGAATAGTAGCATAGCTGTGGTGAGTCCGAAATATCTTATCCTCGAGGACCAGGAGTACTTAGTAATAACCATCTTTTTATTATCTAGCCTAATAATTAAAGGGGATTTATTTTTAATCTAAGATTTAACTAATAATTTAACTAACATATGAACTTGAAATGGAGTAAACTGGGAAAATATTCTGGACAACTTATATGTGATGGACGATACCTAAGGAAGAATACACCTAGACTTCACTTATTACTTTTGATACATGTGATTTATTCGCTTGACTTATTCCGTAGAAACCCCTGAATTATATTAATACCTCTTTCGAGGCTACTAACAACTGACTCTAGGTTGATTAATTGAAATCTCTTTCTAATTAAAACCATTATTGTCACATTAATTCGATCTATGGATTCCCATATTAGGTTTAACCCTAATTCGATAGATTTTCATCGCCCTAATTCTAGGGTTGCAATCAACTCTGCTTAATTATGTTGATCTACTCTTAAATAGGGACTTTTGCTCCACTAAATAATAACATTCGACTTGAATCAATAACCTGAATTATCAAAACAAGAATAAAACTCAGAATTAAGAATAAGCACAAGTATTTATCTCATAAATCAAATAATAAGATATGTCATAGGTCTCATCCCCTTATGTATCTAAGGGATATAGTTCATACTAGAAGAAAGAAACATCATAAAAGAGGAAAAACAACAAAACATGAGAAAACCCAAAAAACTCCTAAAGAACTTGATGGGGGATCTTCAGTCTTGATGCAAATTCTTCTCCTAAGCTGTTCTCAACGACTGTCTTGGAGTATTTTCTCCTTCTACTTGGCGTCTATTCGACGTCCTATAAACTCCGCTTTTAGGCCACCCCTAGAGTGTTTATATAGGCTTTGAGATGCCTTACTTGGCCCACAAGTATCCTATTCCGAATAAAACTCTTCTTAGTTTCGGTAGGGACACGTCCGTGGTGGACTCCTTTGGCTTCGTTCGATCCTACTCGCCACACATGGCCGTGTGATCTGCCCATGGTCGATAGTGTAACATTCGGGGTTTAGGGGTCTTGTATTTCTTTCTAAGTTACATGTAGGTGGTAGTGTGCTCTATATGTTGTTTGTATGTGTTTGGGGGTCTCGAGAAATATTGAGGTTAAGTTTGGACCTTAGGCAAATTTTTGGGTTGGAGCCTTTAGGGGAAACTAAGGGGAAGATAGGCCTTAAGAGTTCTTGTGTGGAGTTTAAGACACAAGAATTGATGTGGTGAAGTGGCTTGGGAGGTGCCACTTAGTGCACAGGGGAGTGACGCCTCAGGGAGCTAGTGGGCAAGGTTCGAGCTGCAGTGGAAGCACTTTGGGGGTTGCTTTTTGTGTCAAGGGAATGGGAGATTTGGGCAGCATTTGGACTCTAGAAGGATAGGGAGAAGACTTGGTCAAGATGTCTGAATAAGTGGTGGAGAGCTTTTGGAGAGGTTTGAAACATTCAAATACGTTTGAATGAGAGGTGAAGAGGAAAAGTAGGAGGAAAAGAGGGGATTTGGGTGAGAGAAGAGGAGTTGGCCGAATATGGGACTTTGGGGGGTGCCATTTCAGTTGGTGGTAGTGGGATATGTGGGTGCCGAATGTGTGTAGATATTTAGGGGTCATTTTGCCTTTGAGTTTCTTTTCCTCTCTTTTAGCTCATTTTGCCGAAAAGTGGTGTACCAAAAACAAGTGAAGTATGTTTCTTTTCTCTCTGTTTCTTAGAGATCAAAATCGAAAGGGGTATTGACCGTTTGTGCATCTTTTCTTTCCTTTACAATTTCTTCTTCTCTTCTTTGATTTCTCTCTCAAATAGCCGAAACACCCATAAACCTTCACCCCTTTCTTTTATTTTCATTTGCTTAGAAGCTGAATAACCCTTCTATTTCTTTGAGTGTTGGCGAATCTTCCAAGGTAACTCTTCTCTTTCTTTTTGTATTCTTCTCCTATCTCTCAAACACTTTTACTCTTGGCGAATCACGGACTCTATTCCATCGGATCTAATAGTTGGTAAGGGTTTCTTCTATGTCAATTTTTCTTCTTTCTCTCTTGGTTGCCAAAAGTTAGATGCCTAACTTAGTTCTTGTGTATTGGCCGAACATGTGAAGGGCTTGATTCTTGTTTCCTTGTCGTAGCCAGCGTGGTGAGGAGTAGTAGGGATCCATTGGTTTTGATTAATCAAGGTAAGGGGGTCTATAACTTTCATTCAGCTGAAGGCCATTTTGTTTGGACCACAAGGTGTTAGGCCAAATCTAACATAACTCATGTAGGGATTTTGGTAACTCTCACAATCAAGTAGGAGCCTTCGGGATTTGAATCTATTTCGGTAAGGGTATTCGATTAAGATTTGGTGTTTTCTGATTTAGATTGATTTGATGTGTTAACCGGGTCTTCTGAGCAAGACTTTGTTTCATGGAGCCGAATACCAGGCAAGGAGAGAAAGGGGTTGTCCCTACCCCTAGGTTCAAGAAATATTCAGTTTCTGCGATTCGGGATTGGCCACCGGGGTGTAGGCCGGCGTCAGAGCAGGATCGTAGGCAGATAGCGGTAGACTCATTTAGGGACAGTGTTGACGTTGAGAGTCTAGTGCTTACGGTTATCGTGTGTGGTTAATTATTGTTTCCATAATTAGTCATTTAATTATATGTGGTGTCAATCAGATGCAGTGATAGTGGTGGATTTGTTACCCATAATTGGGTATCACGGTAACTGTGTTAGTACTTTATCTAAGGTGTGGATGGTTGATTATTGTGGATATTTTGAGCATGTTGAATGCCTACCTAATATCTCCATGCATTATTCTATCATATCATTATAGCATGTTGCATATGCATGGAATCGGGATATATATGTTAAACGAAGGACCAGGTGTACATTTATGTACGTGTGGTGATTGGCTATGTGCCAAATCATGACTTGGTGTCGGCTATGTGCCACATCAAGGGATTGATGCTTGCTTTGTGCTTCATCGCAGTTTGATGATGACCATGGGCTACATCGTGGATATCAAGATTTGGTCACATAGTGATCGATGGCTATACCGCGTTCTGTTTGGTCGCATATGTGATCAGTGGCTAGGCCACATTATATTCGGTCACAAGGTGATCGGTGGCTATGCCACGACTTTGGGCAGCTTGACTGCCAAAGAGGTGTGTAGCGATTGGAGGGTCGATTTAGTAATCCCCTGGTGTGTTATGGTTGGTACGAGGGTGTGTAGAGGATGGAATCTAGGTTGGGCTGGGTAACATATTTGCATCATCATGTATGGTATGTGGATTGTGTGATTTGGGCCAAGCCCATTTGGGAAACATGTGAAATAATCGCACACTGAGTCAGTTCGACTCACCCTATTTTCTTAAACAATGCGGTGATGTATGATACGGATCGGTGGAGTAGATTCGTGGTGGCCATCTGAAAGTTGTTTTAATGTTTTACGACTTAAATTCTTAGTTACTTTTGGGTTAATTTTCTTTTGAATGTAATAAGGCCATTTAAATATATGGGGATTTTATTTTATTATGAGTCATTTGGATTATCGATTAAAATTAAGAACAATTTTGGAAACAATTTACAACTTAAAGATTAAACTTGAGTTTTAACTTTGAATATTTTAAATATCTTGATTTCTCTTGAAACTTCCAAGCGTACAATGTTTTAGACTACACCGACCTTTAAAGTTTTTGTTCTTTTATAAACTAAAGAAAATATTTAAAATTCAAAACGTGTTTTCACCCATTAAATCAAATTCTTTTGGACATATTTCCTCGTAGCATTTCAAATTCGCCATAGCATTTTCGATTCGGGTTTGGGGTGTTCTGATTTAATATCGAGCCGATTCAAAACTCAAATTTGAGGGCTTTTGGGCCAAAACGTCTTTCAAAGTAAGTTTTACTAAAACTTGTATTTTCACAAGATGTTCAGGTTTTACGCATAGCTTTTGAGTCTCCTACCGATGTCCACTGTAAGTACTTCAAACCGTTGCATGATTTGTATGTAAGGTGAAGGGTGATGTGGGATCGTAGATTAGTAAGTTAGGAACTATTAAACCTTAGGATTAGCTTACTCCAACATTAAATTTCATAAGACTTAACTCATTTCACCAAACCCGAGAATAAGTCGCAGAGTTCAGGTGTGGTAACAAGCATGCGCATGTCTAGGCATGGATTCCGAATGAGCTTGGTATTTAAGCAGTCCTAGCTACTCACCTCCTCCTTTCTGGAATCCTACCTGGTGCGCAGTGATTGTTCACCTTAACCGTGAAGACTCGTTAACGGGCCAAATCTATAAATAAAACCCGAAAGGGACCAAACACTGGGTTTTGGAAAATAATCCAATTACCCCGATTTACAAAATTACTGAAGTAACCCGATTTGTGAAAATTACTAAGTTTATGAAATTACCATACTACCCTCAATTTTTACCAAAATACCCCTATTTTACAAAAATACCAAAATACCCTTATTTTGCGAAATTACAAGATACCCCTGATTTGGAAAATTACCAAAATACACTTAGAGGACAAATTACGAAAATACCCCTAGGTTGGGAACAGACGAAAATGTTCAAAGTGGTGAACGTGTGTAGTGGATAGTATTGATGAATGAATGAGATTTTCTGAGTTAGGGTGGAGGACATAAGACAAAACTTTGAATGACCAAAAGAACTACTATTAAATATCTTTACATAAAATTACGTTTGGATAATCAGTGGAATAATGCATAAAATTTCTTAAACAGATTAAAACGCTACGATAGACATGAGTTCTAGGGGGCGAGGTCGTAGTAAGCGTGGACGTGGTAGGGGCAGAATGTCAATATCAGAACCAGTTGAGTCTGGTCATGGATCGGGGAATGAAACGACACCGCCTGCGGTAGAAGCGGAGTTCCAAGATCGGATGGGTGAAGACGATGTAGTATCTCAGGCTATGCTGCAAGTCTTGGAAAGAGTTGCGGGAGCGAATGTGGGTACCGGGGTCCAAAAGTCTGTTTCTAAGAAACTTCGGGCGAATGGAGCTGAGATATTCAGAGGTGGCTCGGGGGTGGCTCCAAATACGGTGCAGTATTGGTTGGAGGCAGTCGAGAGGATCATGGATGATTTGGACTGCTCACGAGGAAAAGTCAAGGCGTTGTATCTCTATTACAGGATAAGGCCTATCAGTGGTGGCTTACTGTCAAGGAGGGTACTCCAGCGGACCAAGTAGATTGGAGTTACTTCAAGGTGAAGTTTGAAGGGAAGTATTTGGGAGCTAGCTACGTGGACGCACAGAGGAAGGCATTTTTGAATCTGGTGCAAGGGGGTAAGTCAGTAGCGGAATATGAGGCAGAATTCTTGAGGTTAAGTCGGTATGCCAAAGGGATTGTTGCTACTGATTACAAATGCTGCGTGAGGTTTAAGGATGGGCTCTGAGATGAACTGCGAGTGTTGATATCTCCTCAGCGTGAGAGGGACTTTGCCACTTTGGTGGAGAAATCTCGAGTGGCCGAGGAAGTTAAGCGAGCTGAAAGGTAGAATAGAGATAGAGACAGAGGCCAGAACAAGAGAGGTTTTGGATCGTGAGGGTCTTGGGGGGTTTTCAGAAAAAGCCTAGGGTGGATAATCATACTCATGTTGTTATGCTAGCTGCTGGGAATCAGGTCCGTCCATGTGCTCAGTGTAGGAGGATGCATGTAGGCGAGTGCTGGGGAAGGATTAGGGAATGATTCAGGTGTGGGTCTAAGATTCACTTTGTGAGGAATTGTCCTCAGATTGCGGATAGGGTTCAATCAGTGGGTCAAGGGTATGTGCAATCAGGAAGGGGTGGTTCACAGGTGACGAGAGGTCGTGGGCTGAGCAGAGGAGGAAATGGTTTTGGCCGGGGTCGTAGAGCACCGAATAGGGGTGCTAGGAGCTCAAAAGCAAGGCAGCCAAGGTTAGTGTATGCAGCCAGACGTCATGCGGAGGGGGACGCACCAGATGTTATCACGGGTACGTTCCTTATTTATGGATTACCCTTTACTGCTTTAATTATTGTTGGGTCAACACATTCGTACATTGCTAGCATGGTGTTTGGAACCTTGAATGTGAACTCTGAGACTGTCCCTAGGAAGATGACTGTTCTTAGTCCTTTAGGGCAATCTATGGTAGTAGAGAAACTCTTTAGATACGTGCCATTAGAGGTTCAGGGGGTGGTATTCCCAGCTGACTTGATGGAGCTATCGTTCGGGGAATTTGACCTGATCCTAGGGATGGATTGGTTAGTAAGATACCGTGCGAATCTGGACTGTTCTTCTCAGCGCATATCAATAAGGACTCCCGAGAATTATGAGGTTGCAGTGATAGGTGAGAGGAGAGACTACCTGTCTGACGTAGTGTCTGCTCTTAAGGCAGTGAAGATGGTGAATAAGGGGTGCTCGGCTTTCCTGACGTTGGTTAGTGCCTTGGATGCTAATGAGGCAGCTGTGGGGGAGGTCAGGATGGTGAAGGAGTTTACGGATGTTTTTCCAGAAGAACTTACAGGGTTACCTCCGGATCAGGAGGTGGAGTTTGGAATTGACCTGTTGCCTGGAACAGCGCCAGTGTCCATCGGTCCTTATAGGATGGCACCAAAGAAGTTGGTTAAACTGAATGCCCAAATTCAGGAGTTGCTAGATCGCGGGTTTATTCGGCCCAGTGCGTCTCCGTGGAGAGCACCGGTGTTATTCGTAAAGAAGAAAGACGGGTCTATACGTATGTGCATAGATTACCGCCAGTTGAATAAACTGACGATCAAGAACAAGTACTTGCTGCCGAGGATAGATGACTTGCTTGACCAGCTCAAGGGAGCTGCGATCTTTTCAAAGATAGATTTGAGGTTGGGATATCACCAGCTTAGGGTGAAGGAGGTTGATATCTATAAGACGGCGTTTTGGACTCGATATGGGCGCTACGAATTCCTAGTAATACCGTTCGGGTTGACTAATGCACCCGTTGTGTTTATGGACATGATGAATCGGGTTTTCCAACCTTACCTAGATCAATTTGTCGTAGTGTTCATTGACGACATCCTGGTGTATTCAAAGTCAGAGGAAGAACATGATGCACATCTACGGGTAGTGTTGCAAATTTTAAGAGAAAAGAAGCTGTACGCCAAGTTTAGCAAGTGCGAATTTTGGTTGGGTGAAGTTGTTTTTCTGGGTCACGTGGTATCCGCGGAAGGAATAAGGGTGTATTCCAGGAAGGTTGAGGCAGTATTGCAGTGGAAACCACCTAGGTCGATGGTTGAAATTCGTAGTTTCTTGGGGCTAGCAGGGTACTATAGGAGGTTTGTTCAAGGGTTCTCTTCTATAGCGGCACCTTTGACCAAGCTGTTGAGGAAGGAGGTACCTTTTGTATGGTCAGATAAGCAGCAGGAGAGTTTCGAGAAGCTAAAGAGAGTTTTGACTGAGGCCCCAGTTTTGATCCAGCCAGTGGCGGGGAAAGACTTTGTGGTGTATTGTGATGCTTCTCACACGGGGTTAGGTTGTGTACTAATGTAAGAAGGGAAGGTGGTTGCTTATGCATCCCAGCAACTGAGACCGCATGAAGTTAACTAACCGACGCATGATCTGGAGTTGGCAGCAGTAGTTTTTTCTTTGAAAGTTTGGAGGCACTATCTGTACGGAGAGAAGCCAATGATCTACACGGACCACAAGAGCCTGAAGTATCTGTTGACGCAGAAAGAGCTGAACTTGAGGCAACGAAGGTGGGTGGAGCTATTAAAGGATTACGACTGTTCGATTGAGTATCACCTGGGTAAAGCAGATGTGGTGGCAAATGCATTAAGTCGAGAAGTAGTGTTGGATCTGAGGACTATGTTCTCACATCTTAGTCTCTACAATGATGGGAGTTTGTTAGCAGAATTGTAGGTGAAACCGACGTGGTTAAGTCAAGTAAGAGAGAAACAGTTGGCGGATGAGGTTCTGAGTACTCGACTTTAGCAAGTTCAGAGCGAGGAGTTAGAGGATTATAGTGTAAACGGTGACGGAGTCATGTGTTTCCGTGGTAGGGTGTGTATGCCAGAGGACGTAGAACTGAGGCAGAAGATTCTTTGGGATTCGCATGGTAGCCCTTACGCTATGCATCCTGGAGGAAGTAAGTTGTATAAAGACCTATGGGAACAGTTTTGGTGTCCTGGATTGAAGCGTGAAGTTACAGAATTTGTGGCAAAGTGCTTGACGTGTTAGCAGGTCAAGGCTGAACATCAAGTACCTTCGGGGTTGCTGCAACCAATGAAGATTCCACTATGGATGTGGGAGAGGATCACAATGGATTTCGTGAGTGGGCTTCCTCTTATGCCTACTAAGAAGGACTTGGTATGGGTAGTTGTCGATCAGTTGACAAAGTCTGCGCATTTCATACTAGTTCAGATTGATTACTCTCTACAAAAGTTAGCGAAGCTGTATGTAGCAGAAATTGTGAGATTGCATGGGGTGCCGATGTCGATCATATCGGATATGGATCTTAGATTTACGTCGAGGTTTTGGAGGGCATTGCATCAGGCTTTGGGTACCAAGTTGGACTTTAGCACGACATTTCATCCACAGTCGAATGGCCAGTCTGAAAGGGTGATTCAGGTGTTAGAAGATATGTTGAGGGGTTGCATTATCGACTTCTGGGGTAGCTGGGAGGAATTCTTGCCTATGGCGGAGTTTGCATACAACAACAGTTACCAAGAAAGATTCGGATGGCGCCGTATGAAGCACTATATGGGCGGAAGTGTCGGACTCCTACGTGTTGGACAGAATTAAGTGAACATCATGTTTTGGGTCCAGAGATAGTGGCAGAATCAGAGGAAAAGGTTAAGGTAATCTGAGCACGGTTGAAGGAGGCATTTGACAGACAGAAGTCTTATGCGGATCTGAAGCGGAAAGAGATAGAATTTACTGTGGGTGATAGTGTGGTCCTGAAAGTTTTGCCATGGAAGAAGGTGATGAGATTTGGACGTAAGGGTAAACTGAGTCCCAGGTTTATAGGGCCTTATAGGGTTTTGAAGCGAGTGGAGCTAGTGGCTTATCAGTTGGAATTGCCATCAGAATTAAAGCAGATGCATGCTGTGTTCCACGTGTCAATGCTTCATCAATATCGATCGGATCCATCTCACGTAGTGCCAGTTGAGGAAGTTGAGTTGAGACCAGATTTGTCCTACGAAGAAAAACTGATTCGGATTCTGGAGCGAGATGTGAAGGTACTTCCAAAGAAATCAGTTCCTCTAGTTAAAGTATTATGGCATAATCATGGTGCAGAAGAAGCTTCGTGGGAACTGGAAGAAGCAATGCGGCATCAATACCCTCACTTATTTTGATCAGTTAATTTCGAGGCCAAAATTATTTTTAAGGGGGGTAGAACTGTAACATCCGAGGTTTAGGGGTCTTGTATTTCTTTCTAAGTTACATGTAGGTGGTAGTGTGCTCTATATGTTGTTTGTATGTGTTTGGGAGTCTCGAGAAAACTTGAGGTTAAGTTTGGACCTTAGGCAAATTTTTGGGTTGGAGCCTTTAGGGGAAACCAGGGGAAGATAGGCCTTAAGAGTTCTTGTGTGGAGTTTAAGACACAATAATTGATGTGGTAAAGTGGCTTGGGAGGCGCCACTTAGTGCACAGGGGAGTGACACCTCAGGGAGCTGGTGGGGCAAGGTTTGAGCTGTAGTGGAAGCATTTTGGGGGTTACTTTTTGCGTCAAGGGAGTGGGAAAGTTCGGTGGCATTTGGACTCTAGAAGGATAGGGAGAAGACTTGGTCAAGATGTTTGAATAAGTGGTGGAGAGCTTTTGGAGAGGTTTGAAACATTCAAATACGTTTAAATGAGAGGTGAAGAGGAAAAGTAGGAGGAAAAGAGGGGATTTGGGTGAGAGAAGAGGAGTTGGCCGAATATGGGACTTTGGGGGGGTGCCATTTCAGTTGGTGGTAGTAGGATATATGGGTGCCGAATGTGTGTAGATATTTAGGGGTCATTTTGCCTTTGAGTTTCTTTTCTTCTCTTTTAGCTCATTTTGCCAAAAAGTGGTGTACCAAAAACAAGTGAAGTATGTTTCTTCTCTCTCTGGTTCATAGAGATCAAAACCGAAATGGGTACTGACCATTCGTGCATGTTTTTTTTTCCTTAACAATTTCTTATTCTCTTCTCTGATTTCTCTCTCAAATAGTCGAAACACCCATAAACCTTCACCCCTTTCTTTTATTTTCATTTGCTTAGAAGCTGAATAACCCTTCTATTTCTTTGAGTGTTGGCCAAATCTTCCAAGGTATCTCTTCTCTTTTTTTTTTCGCATTCTTCTCCTATCTCTCAGATACTTTTACTCTTGGCCGAATCTGTCAGACTCTATTCCATCGGATCTAATAGTTGGTAAGGGTTTCTTCTATTTCAATTTTTCTTATTTCTCCTTTGGTTGCCGAATGTTAGATGCCTAACTTAGTTCTTGTGTATTGACCGAACATGTGAAGGGTTTGATTCTTGTTTCTTTGTCATAGCCAGCGTGGTGAGGAGTAGTAGGGATCCATTGGTTTCGATTAATCAAGGTAAGGGGGACTATAACTTTCATTCGGCCGAAGGCCATTTCGTTTGGACCACAAGATGTTAGGCTGAATCTAACATAAGTCATGTAGGGATTTCGGCAACTCTCATAATCAGGTAGGAGCCTTCGGGATTTGAACCTATTTCGGTAAGGGTATTTGATTAAGATTTGGTGTTTTCTCATTTAGATTGATTTAATGTGTTAACCAGGTCTTCTGACCAAGACTTTGTTTCATGGAGCCGAATACTAGCCAAGGAGAGAAAGGGGTTGTCCCTACCCCTAGGTTCAAGAAATGTTTGATTTCTGCGGTTCGGGATTGGCCACTGGGGTGTGGGCTAGCGTCGGAGCAGGATCGTAGGCAGATAGCGATAGTTTCGTTTAGGGGCAGTGTTGATGTTGAGAGTCTAGTGCTTCAGGTTATCAGGTGTGTGGTTAATTCGTTGTTTCCATAATTAGTCATTTAATTATATGTGGTGATAATCGGTACAGTGATAGTGGTGGATTTGTTAGCCGTAATTGGGTATCACGGTAACCAGGTTAGTACTTTAAATAAGGTGTGGATGGTTGATTATTGTGGATATTTTGAGCATGTTGAATGCCTACCTAATATGTCCATGCATTATTCTATCATATCATTATAGCATGTTGCATATGCATGGGATCGGGATATATATGTTCAATGAAGGACCGGGTGTACATTTATGTACGTGTGGTAATTGGCTATGTGCCAAATCACGACTTGGTGTCGGCTGTGTGCCACATCAAGTGATTGATGCTTGCTTTGTGCTTCATCGCGGTTTGATGATGACAATGGGTCACATCGTGGATATTGAGATTTGGTCGCATAGTGATCGATGGCTATGCCACGTTCTGTTTGGTCACATAGGTGATCGGTGGCTAGGTGATCGGTGGCTAGGCCACGTTATATTTGGTCACATGGTGATCGGTGGCTATGCCACGAATTTGGGTAGCTTGACTGCCAAAGAGGTGTGTAGCGATTGGAGGGTCGATTTAGTAATCCCTCGTGTGTTATGGTTGGTACGGGGGTGTGTAGAGGATGGACTCTAGGTTGGGCTGGGTAACATATTTGCATCATCATGTGTGGTATGTGGATTGTGTGATTTGGGCCAAGCCCATTTGGGAAACATGTGAAATAATCGCACACTGAGTCTGTTCGACTCACCCTATTTTCTTAAACAATGCAGGTGATGTATGATACATGGACCAGGCTGGAGTAGATTCGTGGTAGCCTGCAGAAGTTGTTTTAATGTTTTATGCACTTAAATTCTTAGTTACTTTTGGGTTAATTTTCTTTTGAACGTAATAAGGCCATTTAAATATATGGGGATTTTTATGTTATTGTGAGTCAGTTGGATTATTGATTAAAAACTAAGAACAATTTTGGAAACAATTTACAACTTAAAGATTAAACTTTAGTTTTTAACCTGAATATTTTAAATATCTCGATTTCTCTAGAAACTTCCAAACGTATGATGTTTTAGACTACACCCGACCTTCAAAGTTTTTGTTCTTTTATAAACTAAAGAAAATATTTAAAATTCAAAACGTGTTTTCACCCATTAAATCAAATTCTTTTCAGACATATTTCCTCGTAGCATTTCGAATTCGGCCGTAGCATTTTGGGCCGAGTTTGGGGTGTTACAGATAGTCTAGGGCGTGTAATCTGATGTAGGCCCATTTTGTCCCTTTTTGGCCCGTTTCTCATTCTTTTCGACTCTCTAAGCTCTCTTGACAATAAAACATACGATTAAGAGATTAGGAGCATCGAATTCATCAAATCTAATGAATATTCATCCAAAATTAAGCCAAGCATGGGGTTAAAATATGTGTAAATTACGGTTTATCACATGTAAAGCTGAAGCCCTCAGGAAAGATAAAAGAAAAGATGACTCTGAAGCTAGAGATGTGAGAAAGAGACTCTCAAGTAAATCATTTTAGTCTGCATCAAAGAAATTCAGAGATGAGCATAGCCTTTCAAAGACTAATGTTGGACATTCTATAACACCCTTATCCGTGTCGAACGTCGGGATAAGATATGAGGCATTACCGAACTTTACTTGCTTGAAACATACATTATCGGGCTATAAAATTTCGTTTCAAATTTAAAATTTCTCATTTATATTCATAACACCCTTATTATGGGCCTACGAGGCCTTAAACATACATCTAGAAGGTTTTGGAGTTAAACCGAAAACTTTTATGCACTTAGAAAATTTTTGCCTAAACCGGGGCCACACGCCTGTGTGGGTAGGCCGTGTGGTCACACACGCCCATGTTCCTAGCCCGTGTGCGATTTATTTTTCATTTCGAACCTACAGGGGTTTTCACATGGCCAGACACACGCCCGTGTCTTTAGCCCGTGTCCATCACACGGCCCAGACATGCCTGTGTCCTCACTCGTGTGTGAAAACCCTTAGCATTCTATTTATGACGTCAACAACTCTTAAGGGCACACAGCCTAGGCACACTTTCATGTACTGGCCTGTGTGACGAATTGAATTCTCATAAATTTGATGCAAGGGACAAACGACATATCAACACACCCATGGGGGTTGACCGTGCATCACACACGGCCTAGACACACGCCCATGTGCCTACCTGTGTGGACAATTAGAAGGCTATTTACCAAGCCAATTGCCACCCTGAAACATGAACACACATATACCAACACAAGCAATACATGATAAGACAATAATAACCTATAAAAAACCACTAATCATCATTCAAACACTTCACATTTAAACTTATCATTTGCATAAACTTTCCCTTCATAAAACTTATCATCATTAAAAAATGAAACTTGACAAATATTGGCCAATTCTCTATGACCATATACAAAAAGTGTGTATAGAATTAGTAGCCAACACTTTGGCTCTCAAATATGACATAGTACAAAATGACCAAGTTCCTATACATGCCATACCCAAAATAAATCAACTTTACTATACCAAAAGAATGATTGATAGTGTGATCCAAGCTCTGACGTCTACGATCCCCGTGCTAGCTTGGCAATATCATACTTATTCTTGCCCATCACATATCACATTATAGTTTCATAACTTGTATTTTACTCATGGTACTTGTATCACTTAGTCACATAATTTAGCACTTATGCTAACTTGAACATAAACTTAAATCATCATCCTTAACATAAATGGAACTCATTATCATCCTTGTATAGTTTATCTCTATAGCATCTTTGCATACTTAGCTCTTTTGCCCGTTGAACTACTTGGAATATCAGAGGATACTCAATCTAATCATACATGTATCATGATTCCAATGCCATATCCAGATATGGTCTTACATGGGATCTCCTCTCAATGCCGATGCCATATCCCAGATATGGTCTTACACGGGACCTCTTATCTTGATGTCGATTCCATATCCCAAACACGGTCTTATACGAGATCGTACATAGATGTCGATGCCATGTTTCAGACATGGTCCTACACGAGATCTTCCTTTGGTGCCGAAGCCATGTCCCAAACATGGTCTTTCACGGGATCTTCCTTATTCGATGCCGATGCCATTTTCTAGACATGGTCTTATACGGGATCTACATTCGGTGTCGATGCCATGTCCTAGACATGGTCTTATACGGGACCGTCCTTATCTCATGTCGTAACATAGGTATCCTCGTTATTCTGAAATTTCAACCGGGACTTTACTTAGCATATTCTCATTCATTTTCTCACCAAGACATTATTCATAAATTTCATGGAAATGATATTAATTTCTCAAATTAATAAGAAATTTAAACAAAATAGTATATGTAGCCTTAATTTCACACAAACTTACCTCAGTATTCAAAATGCGAATAGGTATTCGATTTAGTCCACAACTTTATTCTTGCCTCGATTTCAGTTCGGGCTTCGTGTTTCTTGATCTATAATAACAATTTCACTTGTTTAATATTCACATTGACTAAATTGACTCATGAATCACACTTTGGCAAAATTACAAATTTGCCCCTAAACTTTCACATAATTACACTTTTGCCCTTAGGCTCGTAAAATGATTCTCATCTAGCCGAATCATCTTCTTAACTATAACAGCCTCTATTTCCACTATTTCACTCATGTATGACCATTTTTATAACTTTTACAATTTGGTCCTTTTATTCAATTTTCATGGAAATCATGAAGAAAAAGATGTTTATTCTACATCAAACTTTCATATTTTTCCATAAAAAATCAAAATACTTGCATGTCATATTGGTATATTTTTGAATACGAATCCTAGTGAAAAATATAGCTAGAAATATCTAAATCGAGCTACGAAGATCTCAATAATATGAAGAACATTAAAAATAGGGCTAGGATGCACCCACTATCAAGCTTGGAAGTTGAAGAAACCCTAGCTATGTCTCCTTGCAAATTTCGGCACTTAGAGGAAGAAGGTGGACAAGATTTTGGCTTATTTTTCCCTTTTTAATTCATTAATTAACCAAAAACCAAAATGCCCTTAAGGCCCATTTCTTGAAATTTTTGTTTTCTATGTCCATTTTTGTCCATCTTAACATATAATGGTCTAATTGCTAAATAAGGACTTCTAATAATTTTTATGATGCTATTTCAAACTTAAATCTTTTAAAATCTCATATTTTCTAATCTTCGCAATTTAGGCCTAATAGATAAATTGATCACTAATAAATAAAATTTACTCATGAAATTTTCACACAATCATGCAAACATATCATAAGCCTCATAAAAATCATAAAACACATATTTCTACTTCGAATTTGTGGTGTTGCACCACTATTCCAACTAGGCCCTAAATCGGGCTGTTACAATTCTCCCCTTTAGGGATTTTTGTCCCCGAAAATCTTACCAACAAAAAGGTCCGGGTACTGGTTGCTCATAGCCTCCTCGGGCTCTCATGTAGCCTCTTCTACCCCATGTCTTTGCCATAATACTTTCACAAGAGCTATACTTTTATTCCTTAACTATTTGAATTCTCGTGCTAAAATCTTTACCAGTTCTTCGCCATATGTCATGTCGGGTTGAATTTAACCTCTGTAGGTGTAATCACATGCGAATGATCTGATCAGTAGCATCACAACATAGACACGTGAAACACATCATGAATATTTTCTAACTCAGACGACAAGGCCAATCGATAAGCTACCGGTCCTATCCTCTCGGTGATCTCATATGGTCTGATAAAATGCGAACTCAATTTGCCTTTTCGGTCAAATCTGAGAACTTTCTTCTATGGCGACACTTTCAAGAACACCTTATCACAAACTTGAAATTCAATCTCTTTTCTTTTAAGATATGAGTAGGATTTTTGTCTATCAGAACCAGCTTTTAAACAATCTCGAATCACCCTTGCTTTCTCTTCAGTTTCTCTAACCAGATCGACCCCGTGAATCTGATTTTCTTTGAGTTCAGTCCAATATAAAGTCGTTTGAAACTTACGTCCATACAAGGTCTCATAACGTGCCATTTTCAAACTCGACTAAAAACTATTATTGTAAGCAAACTCTACCAATGATAGGTACTTTTCCCAGCTGCCCGAAACTCAAGAACCCAATATCGGAGCATATCCTTAAGAATCTGTATTAATCTCTTCGACCGTCTGTCGGTTTGGGGGTGAAAAGCCGTACTAAAACTCAACTTTGTGCCCAAAGCATCTTGCAACTTTTTCCAAAATCGAGATGTAAATCTCGGATCTCTATCCAATATAATCGATAAAAGCACTCCATGTAGCCTTACAATAACAGAAACATACAAGTCTACTAGCTTATCAAGCGAATAATCTACACGTACAAGTATAAAAAGGGTTGACTTTATAAGTCTATCTACTACAACCCATACGGCATCTTTCTTGCTCGGTGTCAATGGAAAACTCATTACAAAGTCCATAGTTACACGGTCCCATTTCCACTCGGGAACGATAATAGGTCAAAGCAACTCGAAAGTACTTGGTGTTTGGTCTTTACTTGCTGACAAATCAAGCATCTTGATACAAACTCAGAAATATCTTTCTTCATACTCAGCCGCCAATACCATTTCTTTAAATCATTATACATCTTTTTGCTACCCAGATGTACAGATAAGCATCCACTATGTGCCTCGTGTAAAATCTTTTGAATAACCTCATCATTTCTTGGTACACAGACTCTGTCTTTGAATATCAGACATCTATCGGAATTAATCCAAAAGTTAGACTCAACACCCGACTTGCACTGAACTCTTTTGGCTTGCAAGATACTGTAATCTTTCTCAGCTTCGTAAATTTCTTGAAAAAACATCGGCCTAGCCCTCAATTTAGCTAGAATGGAAAAATCATCTAACAAAGTCACCCGTGTATTCGTAGCCCTCAATGTAAATAAGGATTTTCTACTCAAAGCATTAGCGACTACGTTCGACTTTCCCGGGTGGTAGTCAATCACTAACTCATAATGTTTTATCAACTCTAGCCATCTTCTTTGCCTTAAGTTTAATTCCTTCTGAGTCATCAGGTACTTTAAACTCTTATGATCGGTGAATATCTGACATATCTCACCATACAAATGATGTCTCCATATCTTTAATGCAAACACAATGTCAACTAACTCTAAATTATGCGTCGAGTAATTCTTCTCATGTGGCTTTAACTGTCTAGAGGCATATGTTTTGGACTTAAAACATATGGTTTTCTAATTATTTCTACTAAGGTCATTTTAGTAAAATGGATATTAATATGTTTATAATAAAACAAACAAATTAAAGGTTGAATGTTATCATCTTGTTTTGGACGAATATACAAAAGAAAAGAATAAGAACTTTCAAGGTTTTGGCTAGGTTTGATCCAAATTCAAGGTATGTTTTGCTTCTGTTTCTGATAATTTCTACATTTTCGTAATCGTTACTTCGAGTACTACTAAACCCATGTTTTAATTTTTAGAATTGATGATGATTTTGAAATGTGTCTTTGATGAACATATGAGCTTTGAAATATTTGATGATGAAATATGGAATATATGTGTTTGATTAGCATGTTTTGTCTTTGGAGTTTTGTTGATACCAATCAAATGTAACACCCCTAACCTGTATTCATCGCCGGATTAGGGTTACGAGGCATTGCCATTCAAAACACAGTTCAGCACAATCATTTATTTACATTTCATACATCAAAGAATAATGATACATTTATAACATTTTCAAACTTAACTATCCACAAATCAATTATTTAAAATTTATGAACATACATCATAGTTCCAATTCAAATCACTCATATATTACTAATCATAACTTACAAAATAGTACTTTTCGAAATTTCCAATTAATTCGATTCGAACTTACATCAAAACAATTGAATATGTTCCATAATTGTTAAACCCGAACGAATATGTATACAACTTAAAAATTTAATCACATATGCAACATTATAATATGGCCGCATATACCTCTAATATTATTATGACATGCACATAACACTATAGTCTCATTAAACCTTTATGATCACATAGTGCAAATCATAGTATACCAAATTTGTATGCTTTATAATCAATTCAAATTACATATCTTGAACTATTCAAGCAAAATAAAGTTGCATACTTAGTCATTTTAAACAAATTCAAATAACTTAGGCATATGCAAACATATAATCATCTCATTTCAAACATATATTAAGACATTCTTTAGTCCAATTTTCATTTATATAACAATACCAAACTTACTTTTTCCTAGTCATAAAACCATTCGAAAATAACTATATAAACTTAAATCAACCATACATGTTTTCTTATTACAATTTTATCTATAAATAACCATATCATTTGAGCCATTTTCAATCATCCATATTTCATTATCACTACAAAGCTAATTAATGCATATTCGGTCATTATATAAATCTCATACCATAGCATATTTATTATTTCATGATATTCACCAAGAACACATATATATCATTATAACTTCCAAGCTTTAGACGAATATACCATTACTAAACTAATCACATATACAATTTGAACCTTATACCAAACTTATTTATTTTATTTTCGTTTTATATCATTCAAAACATATATGTCCATGCCTTTACAAATCAACCCTAAATAATCAAACAGCATACCCAAACATACAACACAACCAAACCATATATTTAGCTAATTTAAATTCATCACATATCCAAATACCCAATCACATTATAACCAATTTTGTAGCAACCCATAATTTCAAACATGTACAAATTATTACATATCATATAACCTAACTTAATGTACATTCCATCAATAATATACTTAACATCTCACTAATATTTTTAAATCCGCACCTCAAGACCTATCATAAACCATAACTTAATTCAAGCACTCATTAGCAAAGCATATCAACCAATTTACACAATAACTCACCTTGACTGAGATCATATACACAAACATAAACATAGCAACCATGTTTCACATGTAGTAAGCCAAAGCTAAATTTCTAAAACCAAACACATAAAGTACTTAACCAAGAACACATAAAACCGAACTTAAACATAGTGATCAAGCCATTTTCGCATGGCTATATATTTACATGTTCCAAAATCAAACATTCCATCTATGCTATACATGCCATAAGCCCAAATTCATCTTAGTAAGATACTGAAAAACCATCGATAGTGTGATTGGCTTTGCTGACGATCCTCGAGCTCATAACGTGACTCCAAAATCTATAAAACAGAGATAACAAGAACACACACAGAGTAAGCTATTTGAGCTTAGTAAGTCATAAGTAAAAACTTATATATTGACAAAGGCATATTAACATTTTACTAAATAAGTAAATTACACATGATTTCCATTGCAAAGTTATCATTTACTACAAAAGTCATACTTTAATTACACATACATATCATAGGCCCGAGTAAAAACATTTATATACACATATATTTTCACTTTTAATATCACAATTGCATCAATAGGCCGAATCCCTTATATGTTCAACTATGCTAACTAAAAATCTATATTCATATAACCTTTTATCACTTTAATTAACCAACTTACCTTGTTTTCATATAAACAAATAACTAACACATACCTGAATCTGTAATTCAATTTCACATTCGGTCTTTATTGCACATTGCCCATTGAACCTTTCTGAATTAAAAAGGATACGCGGATAGTCGGAAGCTCGTACAAAGCTAACGTCCCAGACGTGGTCATACATGTAATCACGTATCGATGCCACTATCCCAGATAGGGTCTTACACGAATCAAATACGATGCCAACATCCTAGATGTGGTCTTACACGTAAACACAAGTCGATGCCAATGTCCCAGACGTGGTCTTACACGATAACACATATCGAAAATCTTATGTCATGACATATGTATCCTATCTATTCCTAGGGTTCGTACGGGACTTTCTGACGTTAAATCTCGATCGGATCGAACTCGAAATATAGCTCATTTGCTCAATTCACATTCAACCAAACACAATTATATTCACAATAATTACATTCATCATAAAACATATATATATATAAATTATCACATTTAACGACATTTATATGTTTATTGACTTACCTCGGATATCGACGGATGTAATCGACTACTCGACTACTTTTGACTCTCCTCGATCTAATTCCGTTTTCTTCCGTTCTTGATCAAAATAAATTCAAATTTAAATAATTTAACCATATATTCATTCAATTTAATCCAAAAACGCAAAAATGGGCAAATTACCACTTTGCCCCTGACATTTTACACTTTTTACAATTTAGTCCCTATTTCATAAAACACAAAATACATGAAATTTGCATATACTATGCTTAGGCCGAATATTCACTAGCTCCATACAATTCCATATATTTCATTTTTTTCACATTTTAGTCCCTTAAATTTTTTTTTACAATTTAGTCCAAATAACTTCATCAAAAATTCAAAGACAAAACATGCTAATCAAACACATATATTTCATATTTCATCATCAAGCAACAAAAATAACAAGCTATCATCAATGGCTTGACTCAAAATATTCATCAAAATAAAAAATTGAAACATGGGTTTTGTACATTTCATAGTAACGATATCAAAAACGTAAAAATTATCAAAAACTGAAACCTAAACATACCTTAATCAAGCTAAATTGGTGCCGAATACCCAAAGCTTTTCTATTTTCTTTTTCTTTTCTTTGTTTCGGTCAAAAAGAAAGAGAATGTATTTTAAATTTTGTGATTTGTTTTATTATACTAATATAAGAATATGATATAATTATTTGAACTTATAAAATTAATATATAAAAACTATGTATTATAAACATGTTGCCGTGCACTATCTTTATAAATGGCCAAATTTCCTATTAAGGACTTCACGTTATAAAGACATTAGCAAGTTAACACTTTACACATTAATTAGCAAATTTCACCTTTTACACGATTAAGTCCTTTTATTTAATTAGACAATCAAACAACAAAATTAAAATACGAAAATTTAACATAAGCAAATTCACACATAATAAACACTGAAAAATATTTTAAAATATTTTTTGGACTCGATTTGTGGTCCTGAAACAAATATTTCGATTAGGGTCAAAAATCGGGCTGTTATAACTCTCCCCCTTAGGGATTTTCGTCCCCGAAAATCTTACTGATGAATAGGTTTGGATAACGCTTTTTCATTGTATCCTCTGACTCCCAAGTTGCTTCCTCAACACCATGCTTGCGCCACAGTACCTTAACTAACGAAATTTTCTTATTTCGCAATTCTTTAATCTCACGAGCTAGAATATGAATCGGTTCTTCTTCATATGTCATATCGGTCTTAATCTCAACCTCTGTCAGACTAATCACATGTAAATGATCAGATCGGTATCTACGGGGCATCGAAACATGAAATACATTGTGAATCTTTTCTAACTCAGGTGGCAACAACAGCCCATAAGCAACCGGCCCAATACGTTCTATAATCTCATACGGTCCAATAAATCTTGGACTCAATTTGCCTTTACGACCGAACTTGAGTATTTTCTTTCATGGTGATACCTTTAAAAAAGACTTTATCTCCAATCTAAAACTCTATATCTTTTCTTTTCAAGTCTGCATATGATTTCTGATGATCTGATGTTATTTTTAGACTATCACGAATCACTTTCACTTTCTGTTCAGTCTCTTTGATCAAATTGACCCCGTGTATTTTATTTTCACTAAGCTCAGTCCAATACAATGGTGTATGACATTTATGACCGTACAAAGCCTCGTAAGGTACCATTTTGATACTAGATTGAAAGCTATTATTATAAGCAAATTCAATCAAAGGTAAATATCGTTCCCACGTACCATTAAACTCGAGAATGCAACATCTCAACATATCCTCAAGTATTTGAATGATATACGGCCGTGTATGCAAAATAGGCTATTTGCAAGGCCAAAATGCCACCCACACTAAGGTCCACCCTACAAGCAACATACCAATTCATTTCATGAACATTTGACAACCAAAGGTATGTAAAATAATCAACAAATATCCACATTCAATTTCATTTCCAATCGCACCAATTTGCACAACTAAAACACATATATGTTCAAGCATGATTCATCCACATTTTCCTTTCATATAACCATTTCTTTGATCAACCATGCATACTCAAATTTCATCCATATACTTACCATAAACTCGTCCATTTCATAATCATGGGATCATACCAAAACCAACATCATATAACACATTCGCAATTGCATATTATCAACATTAAACTAGCCACATCACATGGCTAATTCCATATCTCAAACTTATACCAAAATGACTAGCCTATACATGTCATATTTAGCTATATACACATTTTCAAAGTACCAAAACAAGCTTGAGTAGTGTGATGACGATCCTCGATGGTTCCCAAGCCTCTTGTAGCTTTAACGATCTATAAAATAGAGCAAACACACACACAAAGAGTAAGCTTTCAAAAGCATAGTAAGCCATATACAAATAAACTTAGCATAAAAATACACATAACCATACTGATACAATGACATTTATAGTTCTCATAGCAAGTTCATCACATATTCTTTGGCTTATATGCTTAGCCATATCTTACCACATCCTTCAACTCAAATATGACATATACAGAAACTTATTCAAGCATATCTTCACATATTATCTCATCATTTCAATACACATATTCATCTTAGTAAGTTCATATAGATACTTACCTTTCATACACACATAGTTTACTTTTTAAATGTACATGAAACAAATATACAACTCACATAATCGTTCATTTCTCAAATTTTCCCGTTGAACCTTGTAGAATCTAATAGGATACACAGAGTGCTCGGAATAGTCGTACAATGCCAACCTCCTAGACGTGGTCTTACATGTAATCAGATGTCGATGCCATTATCCCAAATAGGGTCTTATACGAATCATTACGATGCCAATGTCCCTAACATAGTCTTACAAATAAATCTCATATCAATGCCAACATCCCAAACATGGTTTTACACAAAATCTCAAATCAATGCCAACGTCCTAGACGTGGTCTTACACGAAATCTTGAATCAATGCCAATGTATGAGACATGGACTTACATGATATCACATGACGGACACCGATGTCATGACATATACAATCCTATCTATCCCTAGGTTCAAACGGGACTTCTTAGACATTACCAACTGATCAACTTATTCGTAACTCATATTTAACATACATCCCATCTCAATGGATATTCATAGCAATTCCAATTCCATGTACACAGATAGTTCAATGCAAATATATCTATTTGTATATTGACTTACCTTGGATTCAGATATTTATCGGATTTGGTTATTCAACTATTTTCTCTTTCCCGCGATCTAAATCCGTTTTATTCGGTTCTTAATCTATACATATTCAAATTTAATCCATTTATTCACTGACTCATTCAATTTAATCCAAGCACACACATTGAGGGTAATTTACAATCTAGCCCTAACATTTTCACATTTGGACATTTTAGTCCATATTTCACAAAATTACAAAATACACAAAATTACCATATACCCATGCTTAGCCAAATATTCATGTATCTCATACAAGTCCATACATTTCATTTATTTCACAATTTAGTCCCTCAAAATGTTATTTTCTCAATTAAGCCCTAATTAGCTATATTCACCAAAAATTCAAGAACAAAACATGTTCTTTAAACACATATCTTTCATTTAACACAATTTGCTCATCATAAAGCTTACCATTTCATCAATGGCACATCTCATAAACATCATCAATTATTCAAATTACAACATGGGCTTGATAGTAAACTAAGCAACAATTTCATAAACATAAAAAGCATCAAAAACCAAAGTCAAAACATACCTTAATTAAGACTTGTAATAGTTGAATATCATGGAAGAGTAAAACCCTTTCTCCGTTCTAAATATTCATTGGATAAACACACCTTATGGCTAAATTTTTAAGCTTTGTTTTTATTATAAGCATGTTATTATATTATTTACTATATTAACCTTTCAATTAATATTAGAAACAAATATACTTTAAGGGCATACTTGTCCTTTGCCACCCACTAACCTTATTAAAGGGCTAATTGTCTATTAAGGACTTCACGTAATAAAGCCACATCAAATTGGCCATTAATCCAATAAAAAGCCACTTTTACAAATTATGCGATTTAGCCCTTTGCTCAAATTAAACAAATAAAGAGAAAAATTAATTCATAAAAATTTCACACATGCTAAGTCACATACCGCAGACATAGAAAATAATATTAAAATATTTTTCAAACTCAGATTTGTGGTCTCGAAACTACTATTTCGACTAATGTTTATACCAGACTATTACGCAATGCAATATCCTATATATGGTCTTACATAGGATCTCCTATCAATGCTGATGCCATATCCCAAATATGGTCTTACACGGGATCTCTTAGCTCGATGTCGATGCCATGTCACAAACATGGTCTTACACGAGATCTTCCTTTGGTGTCGAAGCCATGTCCCAGACATGGTCTTACATGGGACTTTCCTTATTCGATGCTGATGCCATGTCTCAGACATGGTCTTATACGTGATCGACATTCAGTGTCGATGCCATGTCCTAGACATGGTCTTATTCAAGACCGTCCTTATCTAATGCCGTGACATAGGTATCCTCGTTACTCCAAAATTTCAACCTAGACTTTACTGAGCATATTCCCATTCATTTTCTCATCAAGACATTGTTCATAAATTTCATGGAAATGATATGCATTTCTCAAATTAATAAGTAATTTAAACACAATAGCATATGTAGCCTTACTTTCACACAAACTTACCTCGGTATTCAAAATGCAGATAGGTATTCGATTTAGTCCACAACTTTATTCTTGCCTTAGTTTCGGTCCGAGCTTCATGTTTCTTGATCTATAATAATAATTTCACTTTTTTAATATTCACATTGACTAAATTGACAAAGGAATCACACTTTCAAAATTACAATTTTTCCCCTAAACTTTCACATAATTACACTTTTACCCCTAGGCTTGTAAAATGATTCTCATTCAACTTTCTTGTATTTTAAGCCTAGCCAAATAATTTTCTTAACTATAACAGCCTCTAAATTCCACTATTTCACTCATGTATGTCCATTTTTATAACTTTTACAATTTGGTCCTTTTATGCAATTTTCATGAAAATCACGTAGAAAAAGATGTTTATTCTACATAAAACTTTCATATTCTTCCATTAAACATCAAAATACTTGCATGTCATACATGGGTAAATTTTTGAATATGAATCCTAGTGCAAAATATAGCTAGAAATAGCTAAATTGAGCTATGAGGATCTCAAAAATATGAAGAACATTAAAAATAGGGCTAGGATGTACTTACTATCAAGCTTGGAAGTTGAAGAAACCCTAGCTATGTCTCCTTGCAAATTTCGGCACTTAGAGGGATAAGATGGACAAGATTTTGGCTTATTTTCCCTTTTTAATTCATTAATTAACCAAATGACCAAAATGCCCTTAAGGCCCCTTTCTTGAGATTTTTCTTTCCCATGTCCATTTTTGTCCATCTTAACATATAATGGTCTAACTGCTAAATAAGGACTTCTAATAATTTTTATGATACTATTTCATACTTAAATATTCTAAAATCTCATATTTTCTAATCTTTGCAATTTAGTCCTAATAGACAAATTGATCACTAATAAATAAAATTTACTCATGAAATTTTCACACAATCATGCAAACACATAATAAGCCTCATAAAAAATAATAAAACACATATTTCTAATTTAGATTTGTGGTCTCGCACCACTATTTCGACTAGGCCCTAAATCGGGCTATTTCATATTCAAACAAAGATCGTGCTAGGTCACATTCAAATTTCTAAGCTCCAACGACTTCGATATCTAGTGTTGGAAGTGTCCGATCTAAGTGACTGAATGTAGACATTATGGTAAAAGACATCTGTGTAATTTTAGATTGAGTAACCGAGCTTATTTTAAATGTAGAACATTAGATCATTTCATCCGAGATTATTCAAAGAGCTATGAAAGATACAGTTGCGAGATCTGAAGCTGGAGCACCTGCAAGAGCTTTTGCCATTCGAGCTCGTGAGGAAGCTTCATCTCTAGGTGTTATTACGGGTACATTTACTTTTTATGATACTTTTGTGATTGCATTAATAGATCCAGGGTCTACTCATTCATATATATGCATGAACTTAGTATCTAGTAAGACTTTGCCTATAGAGTCTACTGAATTTGCTATTAGAGTATCGACCCATTTAGGTAAAAGCATCTTGGTTGACAAAGGATGCAAGAATTGTATGTTGACATTTCGAGATGTTTGTTTTTCGGCTGATCTGATGCTATTACCATTTGATGAGTTTGATATAATTTGGGTATGGATTGGTTAACATTGCATGATGCTGTTGTGAACTGTAAAAAAATATTATTGATCTAAGATGTTAGAATGATGAAATAGTTCGAATTGAATCCAATGATTTGACTGAGTTACCAGTTGTGGTATCAGTGATGAAAGCTCAGAGTTATATGAAAAAGGGTTATGAAGCTTATTTTGTCTATATGATTGATTTTAGAATGACTGAAAAAAAAGTCAAACCTGTGCCAGTTCTTAGAGAATTCCAATGTGCTCCCCGAAGAATTACTGGGATTGCCTCCGATACGAAAAGTTGAGTTTGGTATTGACTTAGTACCGGGAATGACTCCTACCTCAATAGCTCTCTATAGAATGCTACCCACAGAATTGAAAGAATTAAAGTCTCAGTTGCAAGAATTGATCGATAGAGGATTTGCACGACCGAGATTCTCGCATTGGGGTGCTCCTATTCTATTTGTGAAAATAAAAGATGGCACGATGAGAATGTACATTGATTATCATCAGTTGAACAAAGTGACTATTAAGAAAAAATATCATCTGCCCAAAATTAATGATTTGTTTGATTAGTGAAAGGAGCTTCTGTGTTTTCAAAGATAGATCTGAGATCGGGGTATTATCAGTTGTGAGTAAAAGATTCAAACATTCTGAAAATTACTTTCAAAATGAGGTACGGGCACTATGAGTTTTTAGTTATGCCTTTTGGACTAACAAATGCTCCTGCTGTTTTTATGGATTTGATGAACAGAATTTTTAGATCGTATTTGGATAAATTTGTTGTTGTGTTTATTAACGACATTTTGATTTATTTACATAATGAAACTTAGCATGTTGAACATCTGAAAATTATGCTACAAACTCTGCGAGATAAGCAATTGTATGCAAAGTTTAGTAAATTTGAATTCTGGTTGCATGAAGTTAGTTTTCTGGGACATATTGTGTCAGCATCTGGTATACGGGTTGATCCGAGCAAGAATTTAGCTATTTTAGAGTGAAAGCCTCCAACAAATGTGTCTGAAGTTCATAATTTTCTGGGACTTGCTAATTATTATCGATAGTTCGTAAAAGGATTTTCAATGATTGCAACTCCATTGATGAGATTACTTCAAAAAAGATGTGAAATTTGAATGGTCCAATAAATGTCAGAAAAGCTTAGATCAGTTGAAAGCCCTTTTAATTAAAGCTCCAGTTTTGGTACAACTAGAATCGAGTAAAGAGTTCATGATTTATAGTGATGCTTCCTTGAATAGTTTAAGGTGTATTTTGATGCAGGAAGGCAAAGGAAGCCTTTTGAGGAAGTTGTTTAGCCTTATAGCTGCCTTAAGGCAGTCGGTTTAAGGCGGAGGTAGTGAGTTCATAAGTAAGCATGTGAATTCGTGGTTATTGACAGGGGGTTCGGCATTAGAAATCAATGTCGGAGATGGCTAGAGAGAGCTTCGCCCTTTGGAGGAGAATCACCCGAGCTTCATTAGCGCGAGCGGCACCTTCCCCGGATCCCTCCCATTCGCTCATCCATGAACTCTCTCTGAACCAGCTTCTCTTTCTGAGATAGGTTGGAGTTTAGCTTATGCCTCGAGACAATTGAAACTGCATGAAAAGAATTATCCGACCCACGACCTTGAGCTAGTTGCGATTGTGTTTGCTTTAAAGATCTGACATCACTATCTTTTCGGTGAAAAATGTCCTGTGTTTTTGGATCATAAAATTCTAAATATTTGATGATCAGATATATCTGAATCTATGACAGAGAAGATGGTTAGAACTGTTGAAAGACTGTGAGCTTGTGATAGATTACCATCCGGGTAAAGCAAATGTTGTTGCTGATGCATTGAGTAGTAAACCACTATATGCACTACGTGTGATGAATACTCATTTAGATTTATCTGATGATGGTTTAGTTTTGGCTGAATTGAAAGCAAAATCGTTGTTTTTACAGCAAATATGTGATGCTCAGAAAGTTGACAATGAAATGTTAGCGAAACTAGCTCAGTGTAATTCGAATTCTGATTTAGAATTTTGAGTTGATGATGATTGTTTGAGATTTCAATATCGGATTTGTGTCCTGAGGAATCCAGAGTTGATTCAGTTAATTTTGAAAGAAGCACATAATAGTCACCTATCTGTTCATCCGGGAAGTACAAAGATGTACAATGATTTGAAATGACTTTATTGGTGGCCTGGTATGAAGCAGGATAGTCAACAAGTTAAAGCTAAACATCAGGTGCCATCTAGGTTGTTACAACCAATAATGATTCCTGAGTGGAAATGAGATAGAGTGACAATAGATTTTGTTTGTTGCATTTGACTTCAAGAAAGAAAGATGCAATTTGGGTTGTTGTTGACAAATTAATGAAAACAACTCATTTTATTCTGGTACGATCTAATTACTCACTTGAAAAGTTAGATCAGTTATATATTTCTGATATTGTGAGATTGCACGGGGTGCCACTATCTATTATGTCTGATAGAGATCTGAGGTTTACTTCACGATTTTGAAAGAAACTATAAGAGGCTTTAGGTGCTAAACTACATTTTGAGTACAGCTTTTCATCCGCAGATAGATGGTCAACCCGAGCGGATTATTCAAATCCTTGAAGATATGCTAAGATGTTGCATTCTTGAGTTTAACGGTACGTGGGAACAATATTTTCCATTGGTTGAGTTTGCATACAATAATAGTTTTAGTCCATCATTAAAATAGCACCGTATGAAGCCTTGTATGGTAGGAAATACAGAACACCTTTGTATTGGACTGAAATCAACAAGAATAAGATTCACGGGGTCGATTTGGTTAAAGAGACTTAACAGAAAGATTTGCATTTTTGGATGTTGCATTCTTGAGTTTGATGGTACGTGGGAGCAATATTTGTCATTGATTGAGTTTGCGTACAATAATATTTTTCAGTTGAGCATCAAAATGGCACCTTGTAAGGCTTTAAACGGACGAAAATATCGAACACCTATGTATTGGACTGAGCTTAGTGAGAATAAGATATACGGGGTTGATTTGATCAAAGAAACTGAACAGAAAGTGAAAGTGATTCGTGATAGTCTAAAAGCTGCATCAGATCGTCAGAAATCATATGCAGACTTAAAATGAAAAGATATTGAGTTTGATATTGGAGATAAAGTGTTTTTGAAAGTGTCTCTATGGAAGAAAAAACTTTGTTTCGGCAGGAAAGGCAAATTGAGTCCGAGGTTTATCGGACCGTATGAAATTATCGAGCGTATTGGACCTGTCGCATACAAATTGTTGTTGCCACCATAACTAGAAAAGATTCATAATGTGTTTCACGTGTCAATGCTTAGACGATACAGATCTGATCCATCACATGTAATTTATCCGTCTGAGATAGAAATTCAATCTGATATGACTTATGAGGAAGAACCGATCCGTATCTTGGCTCGAGAAATTAAGGAATTTTAAAATAAGAAAATTTTGTTAGTAAAAGTAATGTGGCATTGACACGGAGTGGAAGAGGCTACGTGGGAGCCCAAAGATGCTATGGGGCAACAATATCCGAAACTGTTTAATGGTAAGATTTTCGGGGATGAAAATTAATCATGTGTCAGAGTCTTAAAAATTTATAATATGAGTGATCTAGCCTAAAAACTAACTGTGACAATGACTTATGGCAAATGCACCTACCGAATAGTAGTATAGTTTAGTGGCAAGACCGGATTGTCGAACCCAAAGGAACCAAAAGTACTAATACTAACTTTCTTTTTATTATTTAACCTAAGAATTAAAGGGATTGTTGTTTAATCCAAAATTAACTAACTACTAAGCTAAAGATGCTAAGACACATAGAAAGAATTGAGGAAAATACTTGAGGGAAAAACCAATTGATTGAGACAATACCCGAGGAAGAATCTACCTAGACTTCACTTGTTATTTAACTCTGAACTAGATGATTTATTCACTTGACTTGATCCGTAGGATTCCCTAATTAATATTAATACCTCTCTCGAGGCCACTAACTTCAAACCCTAGGTTTATTAATTGAAATTTCTTTCTAATTAAAACCCCTATAATTGCATTAACTCGATCTATGGACTCCCATATTATGTTTGACCCTAATCTGACATATTTTTGTCATCCTATCTGTAATATCCTGATTTAATGGTTAGGCGTTTGATGTGTTTTGTGTGTATGCTTTGTGTAATGTGCTTGTTTAGGGTGTATGGGAGTCTAGGAGAGGCTCGGTGAAAAGCCAGAGCCCTGAGAAAAATTTCCTTTTTAGGCACTTTAGTGGAGGAGCTGGCAGGAGTAGGACTTAAGAGATTGTGTTGGTGTTTGGTTGGCACAAGTAAAGAGGTGGTAGAGTGGCAAGGAGGTGCCACTTAAGATGTTGGTAAGTGACGCCACAGGGAGAAGCAAAGGGGGCAGGCTCAAATCGCAAGGAGCTCATTTTGGGAGTTCTTTTTGGCGTCAAGGAGAGCAGAGGCAGAACTTGACTAGGACACTTCAGGACATAGGGGAGTAGACTAAGTTAAATAGTTTGAATGTGTGGCAAAAGGAAAAGGGGGGAGTTGAAGTGTTCAAGGATTTCAAATGGGTGATTAGGAGGAATTTGCGGAGGAAAATAAGGGATAAGCATGTGATCTTGGTGTTGGCCGAATTTCAAACTCTAGGTGGAGGGGGAATCGGTTTTTGGGTTGTGTTGGGATGTGCCAAAATTCACTTAGGCCATAAGACCTTGTAGACTTCTTTTGTGCATTTTCGACTTTGGGGAAGTATAGGTGCCGAATTTTGTAGCCTCAAATCCTATTCTTTTCACTTCTTTTCTCATCTATCAACTGAGGGTTCTCCACTTTTCTTTTTCTTATTTTCTTCGTAAAACCAAAATCTGTTCATATCCTTTTCTCTTTTTCTTTTGATCTATCTCGAAGCCTAAACCCTAACTCCCATCCTCTTCTTCATTTCTTTGCTAAAGCCAAATGTCCCTTGCCCACTATTCTTTTCTCTAAACCTCTTCTATAGGCCGAATCTCTTAGCCATTCTTTTCTACATCCTTTCTCTTGTGAGTCTTCTAAAGTCGGAACTCCTAAGCCTCCATTTGAAGTTTCTTTATTGTTGTTTTTGGATCTTTCATCTAGTTCTCTTCTGCCATAGTCATTGCTGAATCTTGTCCACTGCTATGATAGTGCCAAATTCCCCTAAGTGTTATTCGCATCTACTATGTTAAGGTTAGAAGCATTCTTCTTTTTATTTATTTCCTCCTTTCGATTTTTGGAAGCCAACGCTGAATGGCTAATTGGATTGGGGAGACAATCGTTGGACTTACAAGTTTCTTCTTATTTTCTTGTATTCTCTTTGGGGCGCCTATTTTGTGAATCATAGTAAATCAAATCATTTGAATCTCAAGCTGGAAACCATTAACCTCTGAACCATATCTCTCCTTTCAAGATTTCAAGGTAAGGGTGTTCTCTTTAGATTGTATTTAGGTTCGTTATCATATTCAGTACCTTAACCCTACACTGTGGTTTGACAACCATATTTCATTACAGTAGTATCTGACAAGATCTGTGATGGAATCCAATTTCGATCAGGCAAAGTAGGGGTTGGACTCGTAAACCCAGCCCCTAAGTTTAAGAAGCG
This sequence comes from Gossypium rotundifolium, assembly GCA_025506655.1. Lineage (NCBI taxonomy): Eukaryota > Viridiplantae > Streptophyta > Magnoliopsida > Malvales > Malvaceae > Gossypium > Gossypium rotundifolium. The sequence continues at coordinate 87,331,985 of CP106729.1, forward strand.
AATAGTGTCAGCAGTCTGAGATTGGCCACCAGGTTGTGGATCGACTTCAGAAGAAAGTAGTAGGCAGATAGCAATCATTTTTGCTAACGATAGTGTCGACATAGAGAGTGTCGTTTTGAGTGTTACCAGGTGTGTAAACCTTAATACACTTTACTTAATTGTGTTGTTAATTGTATGGGCTGAAAAGCAAGAAAAGGCTATAAATGCAATCGACATACCCTTGGGGGTAAGGCAGGTAGTGCCAGGTATGTATCTGTGACTACCTGATATGAGTTGGTTGTATGTGGTAATCTATTGCTTTGTTACTAGCATGTTACATCTGTCATGATATAAATGTTGTGCATAGGTTATGGGAATGTTGATAAAGGGGAAGTGATAAGGTCACATTGTGATCGGTAGCTCTGCCATATTGTTCTTAAGGTCACATGGGGATCGATGGCTCTGCCACATTGTTCTTAAGGTAACATGGTGATTAGAGGCTCTACCACATTGTTTATTAAGGTCACATGGTGATCGGTGGCGCTACCACAGTTGTTATAAGGTCACATAGGGATCGGCGGGTCTGCTACATTTTCTGACAACATAACTGTCAAGATGGTGTGTAGCGGATGGAGGGTTGATTGTAGAAATCCCCACGGTGTGATGGTTGGTACGGGTTGGTGTGAAGAGGATGGAAAACTAAGTTGGGTTGGGCATGATGCATTTCTTTTGATTGTATGACATTGGGCATGAGCTTAATACAAGATTGTGGGCCGTGGTGCGGTTTGTGTGTTGATGGTTTTACACACTGAGTCTCTGTGACACACCCTTTCCTTAATTTTTTTAGGTAATCAGTAGATCGTGGATATAGGAGCCGAGGTGGACTCATGGAGGCCATGAAAGTCGTTATATTTATTTTATGAACTTTCTACTTCATAAAGTTAGTTTTATTTGGGGATTTTCTTGTAATAAGGCCTTCGGAAATTTTTAATTTGGTTTTAGTATTTACTTTGGTTACTTATTATTAATAAATGCTCAAACGGGATTTTTCCTAACACGATTAAACAGCTATCTTTCAAAAATATTAACGAATGGTTTACAAGTTTTTTTTTGGATAAAACTCTGGATTTTCTTAACAATGATAACTCTTGTCAAAGTAATCTTTTTCTTGGAAGTCGGTTGAGTCTGATTATTTAAACACTAAGTTATCGCTTTAAATCGGAAAGTTTTTTTAAATTTTATGGTTTTTCCCAAGATCACTGAAAGATAGTTTCCAAATTACCGTGTGACATACCAGATCCGGTCGTAACGTTTGGGTCGGGTTTGGGGTGTTACACTATCTCTAGGGTTGCGATCAACTCCACTTAACTATGCTAGATCTACTCTGAAATAAGGTCTATTACTCCTCTGCCTAAGAGCATAAATGCTTGAATCAATAACCTGAAATATCAAAACAAGAATTAAGAACACATAGTTAAGAACAAATCAAGTATTTATCATACAGCTTAGAAAACAATAACAAGATTCGTCTTAGGTTTCATTCCCCTCAAGTATTTGAGAGGTTTAGTTCATAATTGTAAAAGAATATATATCAGAAGAAAATAAAAAACAAAACTTAAAGCAAACTCGAAAACCCGCTGAAGGAATTGAAGGATGGATCATCGATCTTGAGTATGATTCCGGCTACTTGAGATGAATCAATTGGCTTTCTTCGAGTGAATCCCACAATTTGGCGCCTCTAGCTTAGCTCTTTGTCCTAGCTGAACACCCCCTAAAGGATGGCCTCTAGGGTGTTTATATAAGCTTTTTGGAATGTCTTTCTTTGTCTCTAAGTGCCCTAATCTAAATGAAACTCTTCTTTGCTGCATCAAGGACACGCCCGTGTGGCATGCCCTTGTAAGTCGAGGCAAGGCCGTGTTTGGGTCTGTTAATGAGGCACGACAGTGTGGTCTTGGGCCCAGGCTGTGCTGATTGCATAATTTGGCCCATTTACTCCGTTTTCGTCCCATTTCTTTTCTTTTCATCCTTTGGTGCTCTCCTGAGTATAAAACATGAAAACAAAGGATTAAGAGCACCTATTTTCGTAATTAAAGGGAAAAATCATCCAAAAATATGATAAATGTGGGATTAAAATATGTGTATATTATGGTTTATCAAATACCCCCACACTTAAGCTTTTTCTTGTCCTCAAGCAAAATTCTCAACTCACAATTAAAACGAACTTCCTCAATTCATAATATTCATTGATAATGTTTCATCATAATTCATAGGCAATTTATACATGGATAATTTAACTGAAAGAGTCCTGAAGATTCAAACAATCAAAGTCATGGTTATTAGCATGAAAACATAGGTGTTTCCCTTTATCCGAAAAATTACCTTTGATTCAAAACTGACGAGGATTGACATCCTCACTAAAGATTCACTCAAATCACTCAAGGTGTTTAAGGGTCAAAATAAAGCACTGATTAGTCAAACATGAAAAGTTATTACCATAGGCCTGCCTGAAAATCAAATCTCCACCACTATAAAATGAGATGATACACAAATCAAAAGGTCTTTAAAGGGTTGTAACGGGATTAGGTTAAAGGTGTGGATAAAGGCTAATTTAGAAGGTTTAAAATCGAGATTGAATTGACAGTTTACCTAACTAGAAAAATGAACTAATCCTAAATAATCAATTGAAAATTTGTAATACTAATAATACGAGCTTCTTTCTCAAGATGTGGAATTTAAACGTATAAGCTCACTTAATTATAGAACTAATAATGAATATACTTTGTTGTTTTTTTAAGAACAAATCAAGTAAATACATAATATAAAAAATTTCAACTACTGAAATAAAATAATTAGGCAACTAATCAAATCAAGTCTCGATAGAAGGCTAGTTAAAAGGAATGGTGATAACAAATACAAAATGGGTTTTGGGTTAATATTAGTGGGTGAGTCAATAAAAGGGTTGTTATGATCAAAGAGGTTCACTAGGGGTTAATTGTGAGGGTAGGCTTTTAGTGGAGTAAGTGGGTTAGGATTTATCATATCTGTATATCAAATCAATGATGTGGTCTTGACATGTATAATCGAAGCACGTTCTAGAATAACAAATCAATGTTGACACACTCATAATCAATAAAGTGAGCACGAAAAGAATGTATGCTCTAAAAGGTTAAAAATCTTACAAAAATTATGGGTTTTTGATGACAACCTTGCAAATTCCAAACTTAAAGGTAATAATTAGATTCAGGTAGACAACCTAAAAAAAATTTAATTTTTGAAAATAGACTCATTATGCTTGATTCTCTAGTATCTTAAAGTCCAAATCATCACTGTATAATTATCAATGACTTAATCCGAAACATATCAATAAAAATCATAAATCAATAGGAATTTCATTCTAATTAGTGACATGAGAAACTTACCTAAGACAATGTATCATTCAGGGATTTGAGAATAATGCAAAAAGTTAGGAACTTTTCTAAATAATTTTCACCCCACACTTAAGATGTACATTGCCCTCAATGTACAAATATAGATAGTAATCATATTTTAAGAAAATTAAAAGAGAGTGTGAGAAGTGAAACTTCTTGAATATTTGGATGAATTCATTGAGAATGAAATTTGTAGGGATGAAGTAGATGAAAGGCATGATGAACTAAGTAGAGGTGAAGGTATGTGAAAATTTTTCAGTTCCTTAGTAGCACCTTGAACCTTTTTAGAACTGTAGAGTCAGCGGTATCTTTTTAGGGGTTTTCGTTATGATATTTACTCAAAAATTAGACAGTCGAAGACAAAAAGAAATTGGACTTATACTAATAAAGGTTTTTGAACAATATAAAAGGTAAAGGGTTGAACTTAGCAAATTATAATAAAAGGGTACATAAAAATCAAATAAAGGTAAAAATAAAAATAAAAATAAAGATAGAACTAAAATTAAAAAGGACTTAAAAGTCCCCATCATCGGTTGGATCATGGGGTGGTGGAGGCGGTGATATGTGAAAATGATGATAAATCTGCTAAATAGTGGCCTCAATAAAGTTAAGTAGCCACATGAACTAGGAGATGGCTCGGTTGTGGCTCCTCATGTGGGTGTGGGACATTGTCAGTAATGTCCTCAGGGTCCTCCTTCTCGGTGGTATGGGATAGCCAATATTGGGGAGGATTGGGCCCACAGCGACGCTTGATCATCTGCATGTTTATCATCATTGAGATGCCCTATGGAGACATCTGGCCTATCAAGGTCAGAGAGGTGGATTGTGATGCGGTGTTGAGGAGACCAAAGCATCTTGTGAGCCATGTTACATAAGGCCCCATTGAAATGACCCCTTTGTGGTGGCGCTATGTCTGATGCTGAATGGACAGAACAATGAAGTAGGCAAGGTTGAATACGTGGCCATTTTCCATACACCAGAGGAAGTAGGCGTCATGTGTGTTAACGACCCCGGTGCTCTCTCGCCTTCCTGTCAATGTGTGAGCTAAAATGGTGTGTAAGTATCGTAAAGATGGGGCGAGAGCTATCGCTTTGGATCGGCTAGGGTCATAATTGGTTGTGTTGGGGGCTATATTATACCAACATCTCACCGGGGAGTTATGGATGTGGCGATGGAGCTCTGAAAGATCATGTTCTTCTCTAAAGTCATCTGTGTATAGGCCCAGAACGACGCCAAATTTAGGGATACTCATTTCCCAAACTAAACCTCCAAGACAAAACTGAACAGTGCTCAGTCGTTGTGGTGTGTCATTACCACCTGCAAATGGAAGGTAAAGCAATGCTCTAATGTTAGTTCGAGGTAAGTGGGTTTGATAATACCGAAAAAATGTTTCCAAGGGTCAGTCGTCAGGAGTGCCCAAATATCATCAGCAAGTTGAACTTGTTCCAGGGCGGCCCAGTCGATACATCGGCCTTGACTAAGAGGTCGTGCCTGTAGTATTTGAAAAAGTTCCTCTTGAGCTCCAAGAGGAAATCATAGGAATGGGTGTCTCACTTCGGCCGATGCGCTGGCGGATGATGAACCAGGTCCTTTTCATTTTTTGAAATGGGGACTGCGATTTTCTTGCCTTAAGAAGAAGACATTATCTTTCTGTAAGAGAATTTGAAGAATATCATCCAAATATTTGCTATGATAGAATTTATGAATCAAATATTATTGCCTTATAATATTAACACGAAAGCTTTTTCCTAAGGACTCTCCTAATACTAGAGGTACAACATTAAGAACACTTAAGTAATGATTAATATCAACAATAATAATCTAAAATGAATACTAAAGATTTAAATAAATAAATCAAAGTTCTAAAAGAGAATAAACACGGATTAAATAAAATTAGCAACAAAGTATAAAGGGGAGGAAGTAATGTTAATCGATGGAGGTAGGGAGATGGCACACGATCGTGGATGGTTGCGCGGGCATGGTAACGTCGCACGAGCGTGGACCGCATATGGATAAGGAAGGAGAGTATGGGGAAGGGAGAGAAGGGAGTGAGGGGAAGTGAAGGGAATGGTGGCCAAATTTGGGGGAGGGGAAAAGAGGAAAATGGTTAGGGTTTGGGAGGAAGGAATTGGGGGAAAAAAGATGAACAGTGAGGGGTTTATATAGAAATAAGGGCACATGGGCGTGTCACACGGCCGTGTGAATCGTTTTTAGCCCATGCATTTCGAATGTTTAGGGGTCTGGCGCACCTATGTTGTGTCCCACACCCATATCACATGGGCGTGCCTAGCTTGTTTCGCTTCTCCCATGCCCGTTTCATTCTTCCCCACAACCGTGTTCAGTCGACAGGTTTGGCCACAGTTATGGGGCATAGGCGTGTCATACGCCCGTGTTCATTCGATAGATTTGGCCACTATTATGGGGAATGGCCGTGGTGTTTTGTCGTAGCCTGTGTTTTGGGGATTTTTTTCGTCCTTGGTCTGCACGGCCTCTATGACGCCGATGTGCTTGCTCATGGTATCCACACAGCCACAACCATGCTCGTGTGCAAGGCCGTGTGGTAGGGAAACATGTGCCTTATTAAATTGGTTAATTTGTAGTTATGTGCTAAAAATAAAAAATATGATATTAGTGAAGTTAGTGCTCGGGTTGCCTCCCGAGAAACACTTGTTTAAAGTCTTAAGATAGACTTACCCTATTTTCATTTCTAAATGAAGGTTCACAGAGCTGAAGCTCCTCTCTCATAACCATAAAAACTTCACCATTATAAATTTTCAGTCGTTTACTATTTACCTTGAATGTGCCACGAGTTGGATGAGTTACTTCTATTGTGTCGTAAGGGGAAATAATTTTGATTACATATGGACCCGACCATCTTGATTTCAGCTTTCCAAGGAACAATTTTAACCTTGAATTGTATAGCAAGACTAAATCTCCTACTTAGAATTGCTTTGGTTGTTTTAAGCGAGCATCATGGCGGCGCTTTGATGCCTCCTTATATAGTCGTGAGTTCTCATAGGCAGTAGCTTGCCATTCATCAAGCTCGTTCAACTGCATCATCCTTTTTTCACCTGCAGTTTTGAGATTGTAATTTAAAAATTTTATAACCTAAAAAGCTTTGTGCTCTAACTCAAATGGTAGATGACAACTTTTTCCATAGACAAGTTTGTATGGGGATGTTCTTATGGGAGTTTTAAAAGCTGTTCTATAGGCCCGTAAAGCATCATCTACATTTAATGATTAATCTTTCCTGTTTGATTCTACTGTTTTCTCTAAAATACGCTCATGTTCTCAATTTTCTACTTCCACTTGTCCGCTGGTTTGAGGATGATAAGGGGTAGCTGTCCTATGGTGTACTCCATATTTCTTTAAGACTCTATCAAATTGAGTATTACAAAAGTGAGTACCCCTATCACTAATAATTTCTCTGGGTGTTCCAAATCGAGAGAAGAGTTTCTTAAGAAACTGTAACACCCATATCCGTCACCGGAGTAGGGTTGACTGATGCTACTTTACTAACCACCAAGTTCATTTAATCACTTGAATCTTAATACTTAATAAATGATATTTCAATAAACAAAACATCAATTTGATTATAATATCAATCACATTATACATAACAAAAGAAGTAAACTTATTTTATACTATAGAGCACTATTCATTTGGTCATTTCAAATAAGGTGGCCGAATATAAACTATTTTTCAAAGGTTAACTCACACCTATTTATCACGTGTATATTCAATTACATGCAAGCATAATTAGTTATTAACACAAATGAATACTAACCTTTAAAATTATATTGACCGAATGCATAATTATGTTTAAAAAAATTTCAAAATAATTATTACATCAACCAAGTTCATCAAACATGCATGTAATATCTACTTAAACTTATGGATAATGTCTCTATCAAGATTTTATAAATTTCCTATTCTTTAGCAAAATAAAATTCTATTACATCCGAATATGCACAAACATATATCACATTTCAAGCATACATATATAACTAACTAGACATATTCATGAGCAATGTACTTAAAATATACTTGTTTACTATGCCGAATTAACTTTGTTTAAGAATCATGCAAAAAGACCAAATACAAACAAACCATAGCACCATAATTTGATCATTTCATCATCTAATCACCTCATTTGAACTTAAAAAGAAATATACATACCCAATATCTTTTATAACCTAACATTACTAACCTATGAACAAAACACAACTATGGTTCAATATAATCGAGTATACAATTAATTATTCATACCACATTACCCAACTCATATTTTCACTTCTCAATCACATATTTCCTTACCATATTCGAATTAAACCTTGATTGAGTTTGCGGAAACATTAACGATATAAACTGACTATTACATCAAAAGCATGATAAACATACTTAACCAAAAATTTAGCCATATTCGCATGGCTATTATACACATGAACAAAAAGTTTTCAACAAACAAGGTCATGTCTTTCCTATACATGCCTCTATCCAAAAACCAAAATGAAAGAGTACCAACATTAGATCGATAGTGTGGTCGACTGTCTTGACGATCCCGTTGAGCAGGTAGCCTTTACCTAATCTATGAAACAGAGGAGAACATTACACACAAATAAGTTTATTAACTTAGTAAGTCCCAAGCTCATAATAATACTACATTCAATTACTTAAACATTTAAATCATTCAACTCAACCATGTTATCATATTAAAATTTCTTTCACCTTTAGCACTACTATTTGAAAACTGAATCTCCATGATAGTACATTCAAGCTCAAACTCAGTCATATAATACTTGTGCACATCAATCGTAATCTCCAATGTACATAACACTGTACTCGTAATATTGGTTAAACTCTAGTAACATTAAACATATCATACCTTACTTACTTACCTGAGCCTTTAACTAGACACATTAGCTACGATTTACATTGAACAACAATTCGGTTTCTCCTTTGTAAAACACATCAAGCATAAAGCACGCTAGGCACGAAGCTTGAATATGTCATCGCCCTAAGCACGCTAGGCACGAAGCTTAAATATGTCACCAGCACTATGCCTGCTAGACACGAAGCTCGAATATGTCATCGGCACTAAGCACGCTAGGCACGAAGCTTAGAATATGTCACCGGCACTAAGCCTGCTAGGCACGAAGCCTGAATATGTATAGATAATCTTTCATTTCACATCTCATTGTGCTAAATTCACCACCACTTATAATTCACGTATTATATCGAATAACAAACCAAAACACTTATTCACATCACTTTGAATAAAATTCCAACCAATCCATACCAATACTTTCACATTCGGCTAACACAAGGTTTTATACAAAATTATATTGAATACAATCATTTAACACATTCATAAATAATTCGATAACCTATACTTGCTTAAGGACTTACCTCGGTTGTCGATAGACCGTGCAAATCGGCTATTCGAGAACCTTCGTCTTTCCCCGATCTAAATCCGTTTTTCTTTGCTCTTGATCTAAAACACATTAAAATTTAGCTCATTCAAGTCCATTTCATCTCAATTTGATCCTTAAACACATAATTTAATAAGTTACAAATTTACCCCTGACTTTTACAATGTTTACAATTAAGTCCTTATAGTTCAAAACACAAAATATCTAGAATTTGGCCATATCACTTAAGGGCCGAATACTTATAGCCCTTCCATCAACTCAATTTTTCCCTTTTTGTTGATATTTAGTCCCTCTAAAATTTTTCTTTTTACAAAATCAACCTTATACCAAAATCTATCAAAAGTTCTAAAGGAAATCTTATTAATCTAACTTATATATAACATATACTATCATTAATCATCCAAACACTCAAATTCAATCCATGGCAATACTTGAAACATACCATAAAAATCAAAATTCGAACATGGGCTAGTAAATATACATGTCAACCACTTCAAAAATGTTAAAATTTACAAAAATTAAGCTTAATCACTAACCTTATTAGAACATGCAAGAATGCCGAAAGATGGAGAGCTTGAATCCTTCTTTTCTCCTTTTATTTTCGGTGATATCAAAGTGAAGATGATAATGTTTTCTTTCTTTTATTTTAATGATATCACATTATTATTATATTATTTCATAATGCCTTATTTTATCAAATAAAATAAAAATTAAACCTTTCCCACTAACTATTTTATATCATTGCCGTCCACTACTAAAGAAATGGGCTAATTGTCCTTTTAGGACATCCACTTAAAAGCCACAATCAAAAGGTACATTTCACTTTAGCATGCCACTTTTACTCTTTATGCGATCAAGTCCTTTTATCAAATTGAGCACTTAAACAATAAAATTTCTCTCTGAAACTTTCACACCTTTTAATTCACACATAATAGACACAAAATAAAATATTAAAATTTTTTCTGGACTCGATTCGTGGTCCCAAACCGTGCTCGATTAGGGTCAAATTCGATCTGTTACAACTCTCCCCTAAGGATTTTCGTCCCGAAAATCTTACCATTAAACAACGTCGGATATTGTTGCCTCATTGAATCTTGAGGCTCCCGTAGCCTCTTCAACTCCGTGCCTTTTCCACAGTACTTTCACTAATGGAATTTTCTTGTTTCTTAACTCTTTCTCTTCCCGAGTTAAAAAATGGATCGGTTCTTCCTCATACGTCATATCAGGTTGTATATCAATCTCAGACGGAGTAATCACAAGTGACGGATCTGATCTGTATCTACGGAGCATAGAAACGTGAAATACGTCGTGTATCTTTTCTAATTCAGAGGGTAGCCTCAACCTATAAGCAACAGGCCCAACACGTTCAATGATTTCATACGGTCCAATGAACCTCGGGCTCAACTTGCCTTTTCGGCCAAAACGGAGCACTTTCTTCCACGGAGAAACCTTTAAAAATACTCGTTCTCCGACTTGAAATTCAATGTCTTTACGTTTCAAATCAGCATAAGACTTTTGACGATCCGAAGCAGCTTTCAAATTGTCTCTAATAATAGCTACTTTCAGTTCAGTTTCTTTAATCAAATCAACCCCGTGTATCTTATTCTCGCTAAGCTCACCCGAAGATAATGGTGTTCGACACTTTCGCTTGCATAAGGCTTCATAAGGCGCCATCTTGATACTAGATTGAAAACTGTTATTATAAGCAAATTCAATCAAAGGTAGGTATCGTTCCCACGTACCTTCAAACTCGAGAACGCAACATCTCAACATGTCCTCAAGTATCTGAATAGTTCGCTCAGACTGACCGTCTATCTGCGGATGAAAAGCTGTACTAAAATGTAGTTTAGTACCTAAGACATCTTGTAACTTCTTCCAAAATCGCGATGTAAATCTCGAGCCTCTGTCTGAAACAATGGAACTCGGTGCACCATGCAATCTCACAATTTGCGATACATACAATTCAGCAAGTTTATCGAGTGAAAAGTCTGTATGAACCGGCACAAAATGAGTTGATTTAGTAAGTCTATCAACTATAACCCAGACGGCATCTTTCTTACTCGGTGTCATAGGAAAACCGGGTACGAAATCCATTATAATTCTATCCCATTTCCATTCAGGTATCATGATTGGCTGAAGTAATCCGGATGGCACTTGATGTTCAGCTTTTACTTGCTGACAAATTAAGCATTTCGAAACAAATTCAGATATATCCCGTTTCATGCCCGGCCACCAATAGAACTGTTTCAAATCATTATACATCTTTGTGCTACCCGGATGAATTGATAATCGACCACTATGGGCCTCACTCAGAATCACTTGTATCAAATCTGAGTTTTTCGGAACACACATTCGGCTTTTAAAATTCAAACAGTCATTTGCATCAATCTGAAAATCTGACTCTGCATCTTTTCCACACTGAATTCGTCTAGCGATCAAATCTTTGTCAACTTTCTGTGCATCACAAATTTGCTGAATGAACATCGGTCTTGCTTGTAACTCGGATATGATCGAACCATCACCAGACATAGCTATCTGTGCGTTCATTCCACGAAGAGCAAACAATGATTTTTGACTTAACGCATCTGCAACGACGTTAGCTTTTCCTAGATGGTAGTTAATCACCAACTCATAGTCTTTCAACAATTCTAACCATCTGCGTTGTCTCAGATTTAGATCCTTCTGAGTTATTAAATACTTTAAACTTTTATGATCTGAATAAATGTGACATTTCTCGCCAAATAAATAGTGACGCCAAATTTTCAATGCGAAAACAATGGCTGCAAGTTCTAAGTCATGCGTCGGGTAATTTCTTTCGTGCGGCTTCAGTTATCTTGAAGCGTAGGCTATGACTTTTCCTTCCTGCATCAAAACGTAGCCCAAACCATTCAAAGAAGCTTCAGAATAAATAACAAATTCTTTACCCGATTCAGGCTGAACTAACACTGGAGCTTCTGTCAAAAGGGCTTTCAGCTGATCAAAACTTTTCTGACACTTTTCTGATCCCTCGAACCTAACATCTTTCTGCAATAACTTTGTCAACGGGGTAGCTATCATAGAAAAATCTTTCACAAAACGTCGATAGTAACCTGCAAGTCCCAGAAAACTTTAAATCTTGGAAACATTTTTCGGTGGCTTCCAATCAAGTATAGCCGAGATTTTGTTCGGATCAACTCGGATGCACGATCTTTGAAACAACATGTCCCAAAAAGTGACCTCTTTCATCCGAACTCACACTTACTAAACTTCGCATACGGTGATGATCTCAAAAGTTTGTAGATCGACCTCAAATGTTCAGCGTGTTCAATTTCATCTTTGGAGTAGATCAATATGTCATCAATAAACACGACCACAAATCGATCCAAAACTGCGTCTAAAACCCGATTCATCAAATCCATAAAAGCAAGAGTGCATTAGTAAGCCCAAAAGGCATAACCAAAACTCAAAATGTCCGTACCTCGTCCTAATGCGCCTTTGGCACATCTCGTATCTCGACTCGGGCCGATAATAACCCGATCTCAAATCTATTTTTGAAAATCTGAAGCCCCTTTCAATCGATCAAACAAATCATCAATGAGGTAACGGTACTTATTCTTTATAGTTACCTTATTCAATTGCCGATAATCAATACACATTCGCATCGTTCCATCTTTCTTTCTCACAAAAGAACTGGTGCACCCAAGGAGAGAAACTTGGTCGTGCAAAGCCCTATCTGTTAACTCTTGCAATCTGTGCTTTCAACTCTTTTAGCTCAGTAGCTGCCATCCGATATGGAGCTATTGAGATCGGAGTCATTCCCGGAGCTAATTCAATGCCAAACTTAATCTCTCGTACTGGGGGTAAACCCAGTAGTTCTTCAGGAAACACATCTGAGTATTCACATACAATCGGTACAGATTCAATCTGTTTCTCAGACAACTTATTATCCAGTACATAAGCCAAATAAGCTTTGCACCCTTTTCTCACATACTTCCTGGCTAACATTGAGGATATAACTGTAGGAAATCCACCTAAATCACTGGATTCAATTCTAATGATCTCACCGTTCTGGTGTCTCAAATCAATAAGCTTTCTTTTACAATTCACCACTGCATCATGCGATGTTAACCATCCATTCCCAAAATTACATCAAACTCATCGAAAACAACAACATTAAATCGACCGAAGCAAAAATCCCGAATCATCAATGGGCAACTTTACACACTTTATTAACAAACACACATCTACCCAAAGGGTTGGATACGCTGAATCACATACTCGATGAGACTCAATCGGCGAGTCTTCTTGAATACCGTAGTTTCACATACATATGAATGGGTCGAACCAGATCAATCAATACAATCACGGTAGTATCATAAAGGGTTAAAGTACCGTAATGACATCTAGAGAAGCGGTATCCTCCCTAGCTCGAGCAACATAAGCTCTAGCTGGAGCTCTAGCCTCAGATCGAACTGCTATGTTCTTTGTCCCTCTCTGACTACCACCTACATTGCCAGAATGCCTGGGTGGTCTGCCCCATACTAATGCACTGCTCGGTCTAGAGTTCTGCGCCGTATTCTGCTCGGCTAACATCGGGCACTCTCAAATAAAATGGTTTGAAGATCCACATTTAAAGCAGGACCGATCACGAACTCTACAACTCCCAGAATGCCATTTTCCACAATGTTTGCATTCAACTCGATTCTGTGGAACGTTATCAACACTGGCCATCGAGGTAGCTCGGGAGCCCACGGAAGGTCGATCATGTCTAGGTGAATCTGAAGTAGTTTTATGTTGGCTGAAGTCATCTCTAAACTTCTTAAATGTGGAATTGAAATTCCTACCCGACGGTCTTTTACGAGTGTCTCTAGCTTCTGTCTCAGCCTTTCTTTTCTCTTTCCCAAGCTCTTCAGCTTTGCAAGCTCGCTCGACTAGTGTCACAAACTCTTTGATCTCAAGAATGCCAACTAGCAACTTCAAATCTTCATTCAAACCATCTTCAAACCTTTTGCACATAATGGCTTCAGTTGATACACACTCCCGAGCATATCGGCTCAATCTGACAAATTTTCGCTCATATTCAGTCACGGTCATTTTCCCCTGTTTCAATTCAAGAAATTCTTTTCGTTTCTGGTCGATGAACCTCTGACTGATATATTTCTTACGAAATTCATTCTGGAAGAAATCCCATGTCACTTTTTTTTTGGAACCACTGATACTAGTGTATTCCACCAGTGATAGGCAGTGTCTCGAAGTAAGGATATAGCACATTTCAAACTTTCGTCTGGAGTGCAGGATAGCTCATTAAGTACGCGAATAGTGTTATCAAGCCATATTTTAGCTCGCTCGGCATCATCATCATCATTAGCCTTGAATTTCTCGGTGCCAAATTTCCTAATTTTATCAACAGGGGGCCTACTAGATCTCATTGGATCTATCATCGAGGGTGCTGAAGGTACCGGAGTTGGATTATTCGGGGGTGGAGGTTGTTGTACAGTCGGATTATTCTGAACAAATTGGGTAAACCATTCATTCATCATTTGGTAGAAGGCTTGTTTAGCCTCTCCCTCTTGGTTACCCATAACCAGTTGAGAGTCTAATGGTGTGATCCATATGCGAGACCAGCGCAACACTCTCCACATCATCACCACTGCTCTATCGGGATCGAATCCATTTACTATATTAAATACAATTAAAATCGTCAGAAGTCACCACACTATCACATATAAAATTCAGAGGCATGTATAGCTAGACTCTTGCGTACTACGATAGTCCTAGAACCGACTAAACCGTAGCTCTGATACCAATAAAATGTAACACCCATATCCGTCACCGAAGTAGGGTTGACTGATGCTACTTTACTAACCACCAAGTTCATTTAATCACTTGAATCTTAATGTTTAATAAATGATATTTCAATAAACAAAACATCAATTTGATTATAATATCAATCACATTATACATAACAAAAGAAGTAAACTTATTTTATACTCTAGAGCACTATTCATTTGGTCATTTCAAATAAGGTGGCCGAATATAAACTATTTTTCAAAGGTTAACTCACACCTATTTATCACATGTATATTCAATCACATGCAAACATAATTAGTTATTAACACAAATGAATGCTAACCTTTAAAATTATCTTGACCGAATGCATAATTATGTTTAAAAAAATTCAAAATAATTATTACATCAACCAAGTTCATCAAACATGCATGTAATATCTACTTAAACTTATGGATAATGTCTCTATCAAGATTTTATAAATTTCCTATTCTTTAGCAAAATAAAAATTCTATTACATCCGAATATGCACAAACATATATCACATTTCAAGCATACATATATAACTAACTAGACATATTCATGAGCAATGTACTTAAAATATACTTGTTTACTATGCCAATTAACTTTGTTTAAGAATCATGCAAAAGACCAAATACAAACAAGCCATAGCACCATAATTTGATCATTTCATCATCGAATCACCTCATTTGAACTTAAAAGAAATACACATACCCAATATCTTTTATAACCTAACATTACTAACCTATGAACAAAACACAACTATGGTTCAATATAATCGAGTATACAATTAATTATTCATACCACATTACCCAACTCATATTTTCACTTTTCAATCACATATTTCCTTACCATATTCAATTAAACCTTGATTGAGTTTATGCAAACATTAACGATATAAACCGACTATTACATCAAAAGCATGATAAACATACTTAACCAAAAATTTAGCCATATTCGCATGGCTATTATATACATGAACAAAAAGTTTTCAACAAACAAGGTCATGTCTTTCCTATACATGCCTCTATCCAAAACCAAAATGAGAGAGTACCAACATTAGATCGATAGTGTGGTCAACTGTCTTGACGATCCCGTTGAGCAGGTAGCCTTTACCTAATCTATAAAACAGAGGAGAACATTACACACAAATAAGTTTACTAACTTAGTAAGTCCCAAGCTCATAATAATACTACATTCAATTACTTAAACATTTAAATCATTCAACTCAACTATGTTGTCATATTAAAATTTCTTTCACCTTTAGCACTATTATTTGAAAACCGAATCTCCATGATAGTACATTCAAGCTCAAACTCAGTCATATAATACTTGTGCACATCAATCGTAATCTCAAATGTACATAACACTGTACTCGTAATATTAGTTAAACTCTAGTAACATTAAACATATCATACCTTACTTACTTACCTGAGCCTTTAACTAGACACATTAGCTACGATTTACCTTGAACAACAATTTGGTTTCTCCTTTGTAAAACACATCACCGGCATAAAGCCTGCTAGGCACGAAGCCCGAATATGTCACCAAGACTAAGCTGCTAGCACGAAGTTCGAATATGTCATCGGCACTAAGCTCGCTAGGCACGAAGCTTCGAATATGTCACCAAGCACTAAGCACCTGCTAGGCACGAAGCCGAATATGTATAGATAATCTTTCATTTCACATTTCATTGTGCTAAATTCACAACCACTTATAATTCACGTATTATATCGAATAACAAACCAAAACACTTATTCACATCACTTTGAATAAAATTCCAACCAATCCATACCAATACTTTCACATTCGGCTAACACAAGGTTTTATACAAAATTCTATTGAATACTATCATTTAACACATTCATAAATAATTCGATAACCTATACTTGCTTAAGGACTTACCTCGGTTGTCGATAGACCGTGCAAATCGGCTATTCGAGAACATTCGTCTTTCCCCGATCTAAATCCATTTTTCTTTGCTCTTGATCTAAAACACATTAAAAATTAGCTCATTCAAGTCCATTTCATCTCAATTTGATCCTTAAACACATAATTTAATAAGTTACAAATTTACCCCTGACTTTTACAATGTTTACAATTAAGTCCTTATAGTTCAAAACACAAAATACCTAGAATTTGACCATATCACTTAAGGGCCGAATACTTATAGCCCTTCCATCAACTCAATTTTTCCCTTTTTGTTGATATTTAGTCCCTCTAAAATTTTTCTTTTTACAAAATCACCCTTATACCAAAATCTATCAAAAGTTCTAAAGGAAATCTTATTAATCTAACTTATATATAACATATACTATCATTAATCATCCAAACACTCAAATTTCGTCCATGGCAATACTTGAAACATACCATAAAAATCAAAATTCGAGCATGGGCTAGTAAATATACATGTCAACCACTTCAAAAATGTTAAAATTTACAAAAATTAAGCTTAATCACTAGCCTTATTAGAACATGCAAGAATGCCGAAAGATGGAGAGCTTGAATTCTTCTTTTCTCCTTTTATTTTCGGTGATATCAAAGTGAAGGTGATAATGTTTGCTTTCTTTTATTTTAATGATATCACATTATTATTATATTATTTCATAATGCCCTATTTTATCAAATAAAATAAAAATTAAACCTTTCCCACTAACTATTTTATATCATTGCCGTCCACTACTAAAGAAATGGGCTAATTGTCCTTTTAGGACATCCACTTAAAAAGCCACAATCAAAAAGGTACATTTCACTTTAGCATGCCACTTTTACTCTTTATGCGATCAAGTCCTTTTTATCCAATTGAGCACTTAAACAGTAAAATTTCTCTACGAAACTTTCACACCTTTTTAATTCACACATAATAGACACAAAATAAAATATTAAAATTTTTTCTCGGACTCGGATTCGTGGTCCCGAAACCAGCATTCCGATTAGGGTCAAATTTGGTCTGCTACAGAAACCTTACTACTACTCTAGCATCGTTAGTAGGTAAAGCTTGAGCTTCCACCCATTTTGGCATATAATCTAGTGCTACTAAGATGTATTTATTTCCAAATGAACTAGGAAATGGACCCTTAAAATCAGTAGCCCATACATTGAATATTTCACATGATAGCATATATGTTTGAGGCTTTTCATCGCGTTTAGATATATTACCTGCTCTCTGACATTTATCATATAAAGCAACATACCTGTTGGCATCTTTAAATAGAGTTGGCCAATAGAAACCTGATTCGATTGTTTTGTGTACTGTCTTAACCCTCCTGTAATGTCCTCCTGAAGGTCCTAAATATCAATGTTCTAGGATTTTGCTTGCTTCTACTTTTGTAACACATCTCTGAATTACTTGATCTGCACATATACGGAAAAGAAAAGGATCCTCCCAAAAATAGTTTTTTGCATTAGCAAAGAATCACTTCTTTTGATGATGTGTTAACCTTTTTGGTAAGATGTTAGCAGCTAAGTAATTTGCAATATCTGCAAACCAAGGTACCTTGGAGTCGACTATAGAAAAGAGTTGTTCTTCAGGAAACGAGTTGTTTATCTCACTCTCATCGAGTTCTTTGATATGTGGGTTTTCAATCCTAGAAAGATGATATGCTGCAAGATTTTCAGCTCCTTTCTTATCCTGAATTTCCAAATCAAATTCCAGTAAGAGTCAAATCCATCTTATAAGTCGAGGTTTTGCATCAGATTTAGTTAAAAGATAGCGAATAGCTGTATGGTCAGTGTAAAAGACAACTTTAGATATTATCAAGTATTGTCTAAATTTATCAAATGAAAAAACCACAGCTAGTAATTATTTTTCTGTGGTGGTGTAATTTTCTTCTGCGGCTATTAATGTCTTGCTAGCGTAATAAATCAGTTGAATATGCTTGTCTATTCGCTGTCCCAAAACTCACCTACTGTAAAATCACTTGCATCACACATTAGTTCAAAGGGTAAAATCCAATCAGGTGCAATTATAATTGGAGAATTTATTAATTTATCCTTGAGGATATTACATGCATCTAAACATTCCTAATCAAAATTGAAAGGTACATCTTTTTCTAGTAATCTCGTTAAAGGTTTAGCTATTTTAGAAAAATCTTTAATAAATCTTGTACAGGCCACCAAAACTGATCTCGTAAATCTCGGTATAACATACTTGCTCTAGGATGCATAGCATAAGGGCTACCATACGACTCCTGAAGAATCCTTTGCCTCAACTCCTGATTCCTCGGCATACAGACTTTACCTTTGAAACACAATACCCCATCATTGTTAATACCATAATCTTCTAATTCCCCATTTTGCACCTGTCGAAGCTTAGTACTCAGATCATCATCTACCAACTGTCTCTCTTTCACTTGACTCAACCACATCGGCTTCACTTGTAATTCTGCCAGCAAGCTTCCATCATCACAAAGACTAAGATGTGCAAACATCGCCCTTAGATCTGACACCACTTTCCGTCTTAGAGCGTCTACCACCACATTCGCCTTGCCTGGGTGGTACTCTATAGAACAGTCGTAGTCTTTCAACAACTCTACCCACCTTCACTGTCTCAAATTTAGCTCCTTCTGAGTCAGTAGATATTTCAAACTCTTGTGGTCTGTGTATATCACTGACTTTTCCCCATATAAATAATGCCTCCATACCTTAAGAGCAAAGACTAAGCTGCCAATTCCAAATCATGCGTCAAGTAATTAACCTCGTGTGGCCTCAATTGTCGAGACGACACGCAACTACCTTCCCATCTTGCATCGAACACATCCTAATCTCGTGAGAAGCGTCCACAAGACACCATGAAATTCTTCCCTGCTTTAGGCTGTATCAAAATCGGAGCTTCAGTCAAAACCCTTTTAAGCTTCTCAAAGCTCTCTTGCTGCTTATCTGCCCATACGAAAGGTACCTCCTTTCTCAACAATTTCGTTAAAGGTGCAGCTATCGATGAAAATCCTTCGACGAATCTTCTATAGTAGCCTGCTAATCCCAAGAAACTATGAATCTCAGCTATAGACTTAGGTGGTTTCCAATCTAGTACTGCCTCAATCTTCCGAGGATCCACCCTTATCCCTTTTGCAGACACCACATGGCCTAAAAATGCAACTTCTTTCAGCCAAAATTCACACTTGCTGAATTTGGCATATAGTTTCTTCTCTCTTAGCACTTGCAACCTATCCGGAGATGCTTATCATGATCTATCTCAGACTTAGAATACACTATGATGTCGTCTATGAACACCACGACAAACTGATCCAAGTAGGGTTAAAAACCTGATTCATCGTATCCATGAACGCAGCTGGGGCATTCGTCAATCCGAACGGCATTACCAAAAACTCATAATACCCATTTATTGTTCGAAAAGCTGTCATATGGATATCCGCTTCCTTCACCTTAAGCTGATGATACCCCGATCTTAGATCTATCTTTGAGAATACCGCAGCTCCCTTAAGCTAATCGAACAAGTCATTGATCCTTGGTAAAGGATACTTGTTCTTGATGGTCAGCTTATTCAACTGCCGGTAATCTATACACATTCTCATCGTTCCGTCCTTCTTCTTTACAAACAAGACCGGTGCTCCCCATGGAGACACACTAGGTCAGATAAACCCATGATCAAGCAACTCCTGGATCTGAACCTTAAGCTCAACCAACTCTTTCGGTGCCATTCTATACGGAGCGATAGAAACTGGCGCCGTTCCAGGCAACAAATTAATCCCAAATTCCACTTCACGATCCGGAGGCAATCCTGGAAGTTCTTCCTGAAAAACATCCACAAATTCTCTTACAGTCCTGAGTCCTTCAACAGTTGCCTCCTTAGCCTCCAAGGCACTAACCAACATCAGAAAAGCTACACATCCGTTTCTAACCATCTTTTCTGCCTTAAGAGCAGATACTACATTTGATAAGTAGTTCCGTCTCTCGCCCATTACCACAACTTCCTTGTTATCAATAGATCTTAATGACATCCACTTAGCAGCGACAATCCATATTTGCATGATATTTCACTAGCCAGTCCATGCCTAAGATCAGGTCAAATTCCCCGAACGGCAACGCCATTAAATCAGCCAAAAACTGCATCCCTTGAACTTCTAAAGGCACTTCCTTAAAGAGCTTATCTACTACTATGGTCTGTCCTAAAGGACTAAGTATAGTCATCTTCCTAGGTACAGTCTCAGAGTTCACATGCAGAGCCCCAGATACTTCACTAGCGATGTATGAATGAGTTGACCCTATATCTATCAAAGAAATAAAGGGCAACCCAGAAATTAGAAACATACCCGTAATAACATCAGGTGCATCACTATCTTCTCTGCGATGAACTACATATACCAGACCTGGCTATCTCGCCTCAGTGCTACCACTGCCTCTGCCTGGAGTCCCGCGACCTCTACCAGAACCATTACTTCTTCCATTCGGACCACGACCCCTCATCGGTTGATGCCCACCTCTGCCAGCCTGATTAGCATCCTGACCTGTTGGGCGGTTCTTATCTGTATTCATCGGACAATCCTTAATCATATGATCTTTAGACCCGCACTTGAAACATCCCCTGGTCTTTTTCCAACATTCTCCCGAGTGCATCTTCCCATATTGAGCACAAGTACAATATTGTCCTCCCGTAGCAACCTGCTGACCTCGCAGCCCATCAACTCTAGGTTTCTTTTGAAAATTCCTGGATGATCCTGAAGATCCAAAACTTCTCTTATTCTTATTCTGACCTCTGTCCCAGTTCTTTCTCTCAGTCCACTTAACTTCTTTAGCTATCCTTGCCCTATCCACTAAGACTGCAAAGTCTCTCTCCCGGTGCAGAGTAATCAACACTCGCAGCTCATCTCTCAGTCCATCCTCGAATCTGACACACCCCTCATAATCAGTAGCTACTATCCCTCTAGCATATCGGCTAAGTCATAAAAACTCTGCTTCATACTCACCTATCGACTTATTTCCTTGCACTAAATTTAAAAACACCTTTCTCTGAGAGTCGATATAGCTAGCTCTGACGTATTTCCCTTCAAACTTAACCTTAAAATACCCCCAATCCACTCGGTCAACAGGGGTACTTTCCTTAATAGGGAGCCACCATTGGTAGGCCTCATCACGAAGTAGTGAAACAGCACCTTTCAACTTTTTTTGAAGAAGTGCAGTCCAAATCGTCCATGATCCTCTCTCGCCTCTAACCAAGATTCGCTACATTCGGAGCTACTCCAGATACTCCTCTAAAAATCTCAGCTCCATTTGATCTAAGACTCTCAGCTACTGACTCTCGAGCCCCATTTCCCATACTAGCTCCTGCTACTCGTTCTAAAACTCGTAGCATAGCCTGCGATACGGCGTCATCTACTCCAGTTTGCTCTTGAAATTCCACTCCAACAGCCGATGGCAGAGCTTCATTTTCGGAACCCTGACCAGTTCTAACTGGTTCCGACACAGCCATTCTGCATCAACCGCGTCCACGACGACCACGTCCCCTAGAACTCATGTCTACTACGCGTCTTATCTATTTTTATGAAAAAGTTTTATGCATTAGAGTCTTTCCACTTCTTGTTTAAAGAAAGTTTTATGCAACAGAGATTTATTTAGTGGTTTTTTCATAGTAGTACACATACACCTAGGGTCCATGTCTCTAAAGTATAGTTTCCTTAGGCTTATCACTTAAAATATCATACAGTCACATCAATTTATCAACAAAGGAACTTACCTGATGGACCTGGGCCGAGAACTCAGGTGCCATGCTTCTATAAAATCATTTTAACTAAAGAAAATTTTCAAAAAGTCATTTGGGCCTAATTTTGAAAACGTTGTAGACTTCAAAACCCAAGGCCGAGAGTTTAAAACTGCGCTCTGATACCAACCTGAAACACCCCAAACCCAGCCCACATGCCCTGACCGGATTTGGTATGTTCCTCGAGTAAAATTTCAATTATTCTCGTTTTGTTTTATAAGAAAATATGATGGTTTCGTATAAAATGGATCTTATTTAGTGGTTGCGTTGTAAATGGTGTTTACTATAGTTGGTGTCTCATTAAAACGTTATCTTTAAGAGAAAGATTTTAAATTAAAAGAAAATAATTTTTATGAAAAACTTATTATCATTGTAAAAACCATAGGTGTTTAGGTGTCAAAACAGTTTAATTATTTTTTCCGAAATCATTTAATTATTTAGTAAATATTTGATCATAGCAGATTAAAAATCTAAAACGTAAAAATTTAAACAGTTCATAGCAGCCTTATTACAAAAATAACATAACCCAAAATAAATCCTAAATAATAAAAATAAACTTAGTAGGTTTAATTAAAAGAAACTCCGAAATACTTAGTTGAGCAATGGCCACCACGTAATCCTCGCTGACTCGATCCATCACGCTAAGCGTCATCTGAAAATATATCCCATAAAAAGGGTGAGTTAACAGACTCAATGTGTAATATTACACTAAAAGCCCAATCGATCAAAGCCATTAAGCCCATTTAAAACATATTTAGCCATAAGCCCATTTTATAAAAAATCAGATAAAATTGATTAAATCACATGTATATATATATGAAATGCAATCCCGAGCCCACCTAAATATCCATCCACTACACACCACCCGTACCTACCAATCACACCGTGGGGATTACTAAATCAACCCTCCATCCGCCACACACCATCGAAGGCAGTTGCTGCAGTCAACATGCACATCGCCCTTATAATTTTGTGGCATGGCCACGGATAATTGTGGTCAAGTCACCGGATTCATATATGTGACCAAGTCACGGATTCATATTATGTGAACGAAGTCACCAGATAATGTGGTAAAAACCACCGGAACACTTCCCCTTTATCAATATCACCCATATGCCCATGCACATACATATTATTTAGATTTTATGTAATATACCCCAAAATCATAACAGAGTCATACTTATTTCATATTTATGCTTATAGCATTATTAACGAAGTAATGGGGTAAACATACCTGAATATCGTGTACCATTGAATGGTACTCGCAACCGTTATCATACATATATTCATACAAATCATTATTATTTTAGATCTATGAGAAATTTAGTCCTTATAACAGTGAGAACGATACCTTCCTCTCGTCGGCACCTAATTATTTATCACACTTGATTAGAACACACTAATACTTATAAATCTATACTATTGATGAATAATCTAATTCCTTACCCTCAGAATCTCGGACAACTGTTATAAGTGATTTTTCTCCAATAGATGGATCAAAACCCAATGACAAACCACGAAAAAAAGTGGCTCGGGTGTACGCACGACTTCAAATAATCGATCTTCATTGGCAGAGGATCCACAACCAGGTGGAAAATCTCGGATCGTCGATACAGCCCTTCATTTGAAATTTGAGGGTATAGCAGAACCACCCCTCTTCCAAACACTCCTTACCGCTCTTTTCGAACCTATTTTGTTAGTCCCAAAAATCTTACGTTTACGGGAAATGATCGAGTGATAGAGTCCCCTAACATGAAAGCGATTAGTAATCTATCTAAAATGATATAACCAATAATATGACAATCCTTACCTTGAATGATCCCGAATGATTTCTCCTTAATCGTTGGCTACAAAAAAAAAATCCCAAAATCCTCCTTTAGAGATTTGGCCAAGGAGAAATAAGGGGATTAGATTTCTTTAATCGGCTAATCTAAAAGAAAAGAAAGAAAGACGATTGATCGATAATCCTTACCCGTAACACGGAGATTGATTCACCCTTACTTGAACTATAAAGAAATTCGGCCTTAACAATTAAAAAGAAAAGAAAAGATAGTGGTTTCGGCTTTAACAAAAGAGAAGAGAAATGATGGTGGTTTCCGTTATGGTTATGGTGAAGGATGGTTTTGGCTAAGAGAAAGAAATAGAAAAGAGAAAACGAAAGAAAAAGAGAAAGAAAAAGAAAAAGAAAAGATGAGAAATGCCCTTGGTACTAGGATGATTTCGGCACTAGATAGGAAGAAAAGAAAAGAGAAATGTCTTCTAAACTTTTGGTGTTTTCGGCAAGAGAGGAAAAGGAATTTGAGAGAATTGGCACTTAAACCAAAATGTTCAAAAAAAAATGATAGCCAAACAAAACAAAACTTACACCTATTGCAAGTGATAATTTCGGCTAAGAAGCAAATTTTGGAGAAAAGGAAAAGATGCACAAATTGATAAGGTTTTGGCCAACTATCACCCCTAATCCCATTACAAAATTCGCCAACACACACATGCCAACATAATCCCATTTTTCTCCTCATTTCTTCCTATCATCCCCTTAATCACTACCACAATTAAACCAACCCCTTATCCCTTATGTCGTCTAGGTTCATGGTCAAATGACCATGGAAAAACTTCAAAACATCACCCACTCATCAAGCCTTTTGTCCCTTATCCTTCCATAACATCTTGATTCCATACCTTAATTACTAACTTGCCTTTTCCTTTGGTCTACTATCCAAAAATAAGAGAAAATCCATCCATACTAGATAAGGCTTGATCGACACTATAGTAAAGAGAGCAAAATTAAAATCCTTCCAATTGCTAGCTAAGGATTGAACCTCTCCCTCATGTATTCATCCATGCGCCAACTCCACTTTGCCAATTGACTTGTTCGATAAAAACCTCATGCCGATTTTTCTTAAAGCCTATCTTGCTTAGCTCCATTTTAAGACTTAAAATTTAATAATTTTTAGGGCATACTCTTACATCTTGAAGTTTCTAAAACTCCCAAAGCACACTCAACTACACATAGGCATGCAACCACATACAATTAAGTTAAAAATGCATAACCCCTATATTCAGGATATTACATTACCATAGGCTTGCAAGAAAATCAAATCTCCACCACTATAAAATGAGATGGTACACCAATCAGAAGGTCTTTAAAAGGGTTGTAATGGGGCTTGGGTTAAAAGTGTGGATAAAGGCTAAAAAGGAGGGTTAAAATCGAGATTGAATTGACAATTTACCTAACTAGAAAAATAAACTAATACTAAATAATTACATCAATTGAAAATATAAAAACATGAGCTTCTTCTCAAAGTGTGAAATTAATTGTTAAGCTCAAATAACATAGAACTAATAATGAATATATTTTCAACTTTTTTTAAGAATAAGAACAATAATAAGAGTGAATTTAACAACTGAAATAAAGAACATAGTCAGGCAACTGTCCAAATCAAATTTTGACAAGAAGAAGCTAAAGCAATAGGAAAAATTCTCAATGAATCAAAAACAGCGAGTCTTGGGTTAATATTAAGGGTAAATTAAGAAACGGTTCATTAGGATCAAAGGTGTTCACTAGGGGTTAAATTATTACGGTAGGCTTTTTGAGGTAAGTGGCTTAAAACCTAGGTGCCTTTATCATATCAGTATATCAAATCAAGGATGTGGTCTCGACATGCATAATCGAAGTAGGTTCTAGAATAAAAATTCAATATTGACACACTCATAATTAACAAAGTGAGGAAGAAAAATATATGCTCTAAAAGGCTCAAGATTTCACAAAAATTATGGTTTTTGATGTCAACCTTGCAAATTTCAAACATCAAAGTTATATTTAAATTTAGGGAACAACCTAGCAAATTTTTAATTCTGAAATTAGACTTATCATGCTTGATTCTCTAATGTCTTAAAGTTTAAACCATCAATGCACAATTACCAATGACTGAATCCAAAACATATCAATGAAAATCATAAGTCAATAGAAGTTTCATTCTAATAGTAATATGAGAAAATTACTTAAGAACAAGACATAATTCTTGGAATTTCTAATAATACTATAATTAACCTCCCCGCACTTAAAATGTACATTGTCCTCAATGTACAAAGATAAATAATGACAATATAGAAAGAATATCATTAGGGAGAGAAGTGAAACTTCCTGAATTTTGGATGGAGTCAATGAAAAGAAACCTGATAAATTTGGGCAAAGGTGAACGTAGGGGAGAATACTCCGGCAGTAGCTCAAACCTTTTGAAATCGAATCAATGAAGCAGCCAGCATGAACTTATGGTACCTTAAGCTAAATCTAAATGGTGTTAAGAATAAGAACAACATAATAAACAAAATGAAAATAAATTATGGAAAATAGATATGAATTCAAAATTAAAGGGGAAAAAGAGTGACCAACGGTGGTAAGGGTGGTGGTTGGTGTGGTTGTGGTGTAAAGAATGAATAAGGGAAAGGGGGAAAGGAAAAAGAAGGAAGAGAGACAATGGGAGAAGAAAAGGTAAAGGGGGGTTTTGGGTTGGAGAAGAGGGAATGAGGGAAGAAAGTGGAGGATGAGGGTGGTGGTCAGAATGGTTTGATTTGGATATGTGTATATATGAATGTTCATATGTACCAAAATGTGATTATATATGTTTATGTGGAAGAGGAAGCAATCAGGAAATGGCACTATGTGTGTGAATTTATATACCGAGCACTGTGTGTGCAAAATAGGTCAAATGGCAATATGTGTGCAAAATTTATATTTCGAGCACTGTGTGTGCGAAATCGGTCGAATGTCACTATGTGTGCGGAAGATGAGTAATGGCACTAAGTGTGCGATATGTTACATAAATTGCACTAAGTGCGCGGATTTACAGATCTCCCAAAATATAAGCTAATGAATGGAGGTAACCAAGGATGTTACTTAGGTAAGTAATGCAAGGTATCTTAGAAACCTAGTACTAATGAGGTAAGTTGCTCTTGTTTTATTTATTTATAAAGATGAGATGTGTACATTAAATTATGAGCTTGTTCGAAATGGTAATTAGTAGGTGAGTATTCGGCTTTGAGACCAAATGAATTTGGTAAGGGTTGCATGATAATATGATATATGTAATTGCAATTAAGAGTTCCTCTATAATTTAGCTAAATTGATTAAGATTTTTATAATGAATTGTTGTGTATGATACCATTGCTTATAACTTACTAAGCCTTAATAGCTTACTTGGTGTGTTTGTTACATTGATCCATAGATTTTTTTTTTTAAGTCGAAGTTCGAACTCGGGGATCCTTGTCAAAGTCAAGCACACTATCAACTATTTTTGGTACTCTTTTGATGAGTTAAACTATGAGGATTATGGCATGTATAGACTAAACTCCTTTCTTTAAGTTTATATTTTGAATTTGATGTATATAATGCCATGCGAAAATGGCTTCTCTTCTATCCTTGAATTGACCGAATATGTTTGAGTTGGTATATAGATATTTGTTTGTGAAATTTCAATTTTGAATATAACTTGATTTGGATAGGTATGTTTCATGATATTATGAATGGTATATTTCTATGTGATGTGTTGGCTTAAAATTATTAATCTTGATTATGAAGCTTTGATATGTACGGTTTTGTGGTAAGTATTTTTTGAAATTTTATACCTTGTCTATATAGATGTGTGTGGCATGTACGAATGTATGTTTATGATTTTGAGGAATGCATATAGTACATTAAGGTAATTTTATGAACATATGTACAATTATATGTATGTACCGTATGTCAAGTTATGTAAAATGAATTAATTGGCCATGACTTGATCTAGTTTGGAGTCTAAATTTTCTATTGTGTGCTATGGTATATTTGGACATGGGAAATGATTGCTAAGGTGTGCTTATGATAGTATGTATATATGTGATAATCATTGCCGAATGTAATAAGCAATTATGAGATAAAGGAGTTGGTTGATATTTATATTTATGGTACAATTGTATGTGGTATTGAAATGAGAAATGTACATAAGCTAAAGTGATGCATATGTTTAGAAATGGTATATGATTGAATGCAATGTTGATTATAGAAATGAAATATATGAATAATTACCATATGCCTATTCGGTATTTGTTTTTGAATGATCAAATTAGTAGTGATTTGTTATTTTATGTTAATGATAATATTCATAATATCTAAGTTAATGTTATAATTTAAAATAGGATTTACCTGTTCAATCGTAATGGTGTAAATTGGTACACAAGTATCGAAATATTTGTTTCCATAAAGGTGCATTGATTTGTGTTTGGTTGAGTAATGCCTCGTAACCTTAATCTGGCGAAAGATACGAGTTAGGAGTGTTACATTTTATTGGTATCAGAGCTACGGTTTAGTCAGTTCTCGGACTAACGTAGCATGTGTGAGTCTAGCTATACATGCCATATTTTATAATGCGATAGTGTGATGACTTCTGATAGTGAAATGTGTTTATTTATTTCATATAGTAATGGATCCTGATCCCGAGAGAGCTATAGCTGACGATGTTGAGAGCGTGGCACCTGTTCCCGCTCAAAGGACCGCACCAAAGGAATCTCGACTAGCTGTGAGTAATCCCGGTGAGGGGGCTAAACAATCCTTCTATGGTATGATGAATGATTGGTCCAGTCAGTATATTCGAGCCAATTCGACTGTTCAACAACCCCTGAATCAGAATGCTTCCCCTGTAGTATCGGTGGTACCCTCGATCGTAAATCCTGAGAGAGTTAGCAAGCCTTCGATTGACCAAATTAGAAAACATGGGGATCAAGAGTTTAGGGCCGAAGATGATGATGATGTCGAGTGAGCTAAATTTTGGCTCGATAATTCTATTCGTGTTTTTGATGAGCTATCATGTACACCTAATGAGTGCTTGAAGTGTGCCATATCTTTATTACGGGATTCTGCCTACTATTGTGGAATACTCTCGTATCAGTTGTTCCGAAGGAATGAGTTACCTAGGACTTCTTTCTGACAGAGTTTCGTAAGAAATACATCAGTCAGCGATTTATAGGCTCCAAATGAAAAGAATTGTTCGAGCTTAAACAAGGTCGTATGACCGTATCTAAATATGAATGCAAGTTTGTGAGGCTTAGTCGCTATGCTCGTAAGTGTGTTTCATCTGAGGCTGCTATGTGCTAGAGATTCAAAGAAGGATTAAAAGAAGATATAAAACTTTTGGTTGGCATACTTGAAATAAACGAGTTCATCGTACTTGTTGAGCGAGCTTGTAAAGCTGAAGAGTTAGGGAAAGAAAAGCGAAAAGTCGAGTTTGAAGCTAAAGACTTTCGAAAGAGATCTTCGGGTAATTTTCTCAAGTGTCAACAAAGAAGTTCAAGAATGATAGTAGCCGGTCCAAAACTAACACAGGGATCTCTATACGAGAACGACCACCAGTGAGTTCTTGGGCTACATCGATTGCTAGTGTTGGCAATACCTGACTAAATAAGCCCGAGTGTTAACAGTGCGATAGACAGCATTTTGATGATTGTTGGGGTAAATCTAATAATCACACTTGTTATAAGTGTGGTTCACAGGATCACTTTATTCGGGATTGCCGAAGACAGTTGAAATGGTATTGGTCAGAGTGCGAGACCGAGCAGCACTACAGCTAGAGGTAGACCATCTCGTAATGTGGTTGGTAGGAGTGGTGCTCATAGGGGACTTCAGATGTGGCTATTCGATCAGAGGCCCGTGTACAGGCTAGAGCTTATGCCATTCGTGCCAGAAAGAAGGCTTTATCTCCAGATGTCATCATCGGTATTTTCATTCTCTTTAATACTAGTGTAATTGCTTTAATTAATCTTGGTTCAACTTATTTGTATGTGTGTGAAACATTAGTAACCAGCAAGACTCTACTTGTTGAGTCTAATGAGTTTATGATTCAAGTTTCGAACCCCTTGGGTCGTTGTGTGCTAGTTGATAGAGTGTGCAAGAATTGCCCTTTATTGATTCGAAACTCATGTTTTCCGGCCGATCTGATATTGCTACCATTTGATGAGTTTGATATTATCCTTGGTATGGATTGGTTAACCGTACACGATGTAGTAGTGAATTGCAGACAAAAGACTATTGATTTGAGGTGTCAGAATAACGAGATAATTCGAAGTAAATCTACAAATTTGAATGGGCTACCAGCAATGATATCTTCGATGATGGCTCGTCAGTATTTGAGAAAAGGTTGCGAAGCTTACTTAGCTTTTGTGATTGACAGCGTAGTAACTAAAAAGAAGATTGAATCTGTACCGGTTGTTTATGAGTATCCGGATGTGTTCCCGGAGGAATTACTGATATTGCCACCTGTTCAGGAGGTAGAATTTGGTATTGAGCTAGTGCTAGGGGCAACTCCGATTTCGATAGCTCCGTATAGAATGGCACCGACCGAATTAAAAGAATTGAAGGTTCAGTTGCAAGAATTGACAGATAGAGTTTTTGCTCGATCGAGTTTCTCTCCCTAGGGTGCGCTAGTCCTATTTGTGAAAAAGAAGGATGGAACTTTGAGAATGTGTATCAATTATCGACAACTCAATAAAGTGAATGTAAAGAATAAATATCCATTGCCTCATATTGGTGATTTGTTTGATTAGTTAAAGGGGGCTACGATATTCTCAAAGATTGATCTTAGATCAGGTTATTATCATTTACGAGTTAGAGACTCAGATGTACCTATGACTACTTTTCGAACAAGATACGGACATTACGAGTTCTTAGTGATGCCGTTCGGACTCACTAATGCCCCTGTTATTTTTATGGATTTGATGAATCAGGTATTCAGACCGTATCTAGATCAGTTTTTGGTTGTATTTATAGATGACATTCTGATTTATTCGCGTGATGAAATCGAGCATGCCGAGCATTTGAGACTTGTGTTACAGATTTTGCGTGATAAGCAGTTGTACGCGAAATTCAGCAAATGTGAGTTTTGGTTGAATGAAGTTAGCTTCCTAGGGCATGTTGTTTCAGCATCGGGCATTCGGGTTGACCAGAGTAAAGTTTCGACTATACTTGCTTGGAAACATCCGCAGAATGTTTCTGAAGTTCAGAGTTTTTTGGGACTTGCTAGATTCTATAGACGCTTGGTTTTCTATGATTGCAGCTCCGATGATAAAGTTGTTGCAGAAAGACGTTAAATTCGAGTGGTCAGAAAGGTGCCAAAAGAGTTTTGATTAGATAAAAACCCTACTAACGGAAACTCCAGTGCTTGTTCAGCCTCAGTCAGGTAAGGAGTTCGTTATTTTTAATGATGCATCCTAAAATGGGCTGGGCTGTGTTTTGATGCAGGAGGGTAAAGTTGTAACCTACACCTCGAGACAGTTGAAGCCACATAAAAAGAACTATTCGACGCATGATCTTGAGTTGGCCGCCATAGTTTTTGCTTTGAAAACATAGTGTCATTATCTATTCAGTGAAAAATGTCATGTCTATTCAGATCACATGAGTTTAAAATATTTAATGACTTAGAAGGACCTGAATTTGAGACAACGATGATGGTTGGAGCTATTGAAAGATTACGAACTCGTGATTGATTATCACCCCAGGAAAGCAAATGTGGTGGCTGATGAACTCAGCTGAAGTCACTATTTACTCTATGCACGATGAATGCGGATATACCTATGATTGATGATGGTGTGATTATTGTAGATTGAAAGTGAGACCCCTGTTCGTACAATAGATTCGTGAAGCTCAAGAGGTTGATAATGACTTAATAGCAAAAAGGAGTCAATGTGGCTCGAGTACTGATTCAAATTTCCAGTTAGATGCTGAGGGATGTCTACGGTTTAAGAATCGGATATGCGTGCCTAATAACCATAAGTTGATTCGAATGATTTGTGATGAAGCTCATAATAGTATATTGTCGATTCACCCGGGTAGTACGAAGATGTATAACGACCTGATACAACATTATTGGTGGCATGGTATGAAACGAGATATTTCAGACCATGCGTTGACGTGTTTAATTTGTCAACAAGTGAAAGCCAAGCATCAGATGCCGTCGGGACTACTCCAACCGATTATGGTACCTGAGTGGAAGTGGGATAGAGTCACGATGGATTTCGTATCTGGGTTGCCATTGACACCGAGCAAGACAGACTCAATATGGGTTATTGTTGATAGAATGATGAAATCGGCCTATTTTATTCTGGTACGTATGGATTTCTCTCTTGATAAGTTAGTTGAGTTGTACACATCGCAGATCGTATGATTGCACGGAGTAACTATTTCTATTGTCTCGGATAGAGATCCAAGGTTTACATCACAGTTTTGGAAGAAACTACAAGATGGTCTAGGTACCAAATTGCATTTCAGCACTGCTTTTCACCCTTAGTCAGATGGTCAATCAAAACGTGTTATTCAAATACTCGAAGATATGTTGAGATGTTACGTTCTCGAGTTTAAGGGTACGTGGAAACGATACCTGCCTCTGATTGACTTTGCGTACAATAATAGCTTTCAATCGAGCATCAAAATGGCACCATAGGAAGCATTATACGGTCGTGAATTTCGTACACCTCTATATTGGACCGACCTAAGTGAAAGCAAGATACACGGGGTTGATTTAATCTGAGAGACTGAGCAGAAAGTAAAAGTAATCTGAGAAAGTTTGAAAGCTGCCTCAGATAGTCAAAAGTCGTATGTGGACTTGAAACGTAAAGATATAGAGTTTCAGGTGGGTGATCGAGTGTTTTTAAAAGTCTTGTCGTGGAAAAAGATACTTAGATTTGGTCATAAAGGGAAGCTGAGCCCGAGATTTATTGGACCGTATGAAGTTATTGAGCGTGTCAGCCCGGTTGCGTATAGACTTATTTTGCCATCTGAGCTAGATAGGATTCACAATGTTTTTCATGTATGGATGCTTCGACGATATCGATCCGATCCTTCTCATGTGATTAGCCCATCAGAGATTGAGATTTAGCCCGACTTGACTTATGAGGAAGAACCGATTCGCATCTTAGCTCGTGAAGTGAAAAAGTTACGAAATAAGAAAATTTCATTGGTTAAAGTTATGTGGCATAAGCACGGGGTTGAGGAAGAAACCTGGGAACTCGAATATTCAATGAAAGAACGATGCCCACATTTATTCACTGGTAAGATTTTCGGGGACGAAAATCCCTTAAGGGGGGAGAGTTGTTATAGCCTGATTTTGACCCTAATTGGAACAATGGTTCTGGGACCACGAATTTGAGTCAAAAAATATTTTAATATTATTTTCTATCCTATTATGTGTGATTTGATGTGAGTGAAAATTTTGTATTACAATTTGATCGCTTTGGTGCTTAATTGTGAAAAAAAGGCTTAATCGCATAAAAAGAAAATTTGGTGGTTAAATGTGTAGGTTCT
Organism: Gossypium rotundifolium; assembly: GCA_025506655.1. Taxonomy (NCBI): domain Eukaryota; kingdom Viridiplantae; phylum Streptophyta; class Magnoliopsida; order Malvales; family Malvaceae; genus Gossypium; species Gossypium rotundifolium. Next base: position 87,365,651 of record CP106729.1, read on the forward strand.
GTATTGTTGATGTCTTCATAAATTGGAGGTTTAAATAGCAATTTGGCCATGAAAATATGGATAGTGGTCGGCCATCATTATGCATATAATAGTGTTGGCATTTTATATTATATTTTATCTTATTTTATGTTAAAATAAATTAGTTAACATATTATAATCAAAAAAAATGGAGGAAAGCATTGCATGTTCTTCTTTTCATCCATTTTGATCGAAACTAGAAAGAAAAAAAAGTGGAGAAAAAGCTTCAAAGGGTTCGGCTTTATTTAGGCTTAATTAAGGTATGATTTAGCTTGGTTTTTAATAAATCTTGTATTTTTGAGATAGTTGTTTTGAGTTTTAATTTGCCCATGTTCAAATTTTTGATTTGGTTGTGATTTTCGTGAGATGCCATGGATGAAGTTTGATGTTCTTGTTGCTTAGTGATGAAATGTAAATTGTATGTGATAGATTAACAAATATTATTCCTGAATTTTTAATGAAGTTAGGTGATTTGGATTAATTTGTAAAAAGAAAAATTTTAGAGGTTAAAATGTCAAAGAAATGAATTGTATAGTCTTGTAATCGGAAGAGGAAAATTCAGCCCTTAAGGAATATGTTCAAATTTTGTGTAATTTTGTGTTTTGTGCAATAGGGACTAAATTGTAAAAATTATAAATATCAGGGAAAAATGGTAATTTGCACAATTATGTATTTTTGAATTAAATTGAATGAAATTACAATTGAATGAGCTTAAGTTGGAATTATTTTTATCAAGAACAAAAAGAAACAGGTTTAGATCGGGGAAAATCTAAGTTGAACGAATAGCCGGGAAGCCTAAACTGTCAATTTTCGAGGTAAGTTTATAAGCAATTTGGTTGAATTGAATTTTTATTTAGTCAATATTAATGTGTATATGTTAAATTGAATGAATCCTATAAAATAATCTAAAGCCGAATGTGATATTGGGTAAGTTATGTATATACTAGTCGAATGTGTGGATGATTTATATATGTAATTTGATATATTTAAGATGGATGAGTTCTTGTCGATTGAGTAGTAGTTGGATGTGGACCTTGAAGTAAGTGATGGTTGTAATTGATTAATTAACTATATGTATATATGAGTGTGGCCGAATGTGATGGTAAATTATAGGTAGAATGGTTTGATTTGAATATATGTACCAAAATGTGATTATATATGTTTATGTAGAGCAGGAGGCGATCAATAAATGGTACTATGTGTGCGAATTTATATACTGAGCACTGTGTGTGCAAAATCGGTCAAATGGCATTATGTGTGCAAAATTTTTATACCGAGCACTGTGTGTGCGAAATCGATCAAATGGCACTATGTGTGCGGAAGATGAGTAACGGCACTAAGTGTGCGATACATTACTAGAATATAGCACTATATGTGTTCTTTCTCAAGTAATGGCACTAAGTGTGCAATACGTTATTGCACTAAATGTGCGGATTTACAGATCTCCCAAAATATAAACTAATGAATAGAGATAACCGAGAACGTTACTTAGGTAAGTAATGCAAGGTATCTTAGTAACCTAGTACTAATAAGGTAAGTTGCTCTTGTTTTATTTATTTGTAAAGATGAGATGTGTACATTGAATTATGAGCTTGTTCGAAATGGCTAATTAGTAGGTGAGTATTTGGCTTTGAGACCAAATGAATTTGGCAAGGGTTGCATGATAATATGATATATGTAATTGCGATTAAGAGTTCCTTTATAATTTAGGTGAATTGATTAAGATTTGTATAATGAATTGTTGTATATTATACTATTGCTTATAACTTACTAAGCCTTAATAGCTTACTTGGTGTGTTTGTTACATTGACCCATATATTTTTTTTGAAGTCGAAGCTTGAACTCAGGGATCCTTGTCAAAGTCAAGCACACTATCGACTATTTTTGGTACTCTTTTGATAAGTTAAACTATGAGAACTATGGCATGTATAAACTAAACTCTTTTCTTTGAGTTTATATTTTGAATTTGATGTATATACTCTTTTCTTTGAGTTTATATTTTGAATTTGATGTATATAATTCCATGCAAAAATGGCTTCTCTTCTATCCTTGAATTGACCGAATATGTTTGAGTTGGTATATAGATATATGTTTGTGAAATTTCGATTTTGAATATAACTTGATTTGGATAGGTATGTTTCATGAGATTATGAATGGTATATTTCTATGTGATGTGTTGGTTTAAAATTATCAATCTTAATTATGAAGCTTTGATATGTACGGTTTTGTGGTAAGTATTTTTGGAAATTTTATACCTTGTATATATACATGTGATGTGGCATGTACGAATGTATGTTTATGATTTTGAGTAATGCATATAGTACATTAAGGTAATTTTATGAACATATGTACAATTATATGTATATGTCAAGTTATGTAAAATGAATTAATTGGCCATATGTCAAGTTATGTAAAGTGATGCATATGTTATGTATATATGTGATAATCGTGTGATAAGAAATGGTATATGATTAAATGCAATGTTGATTATAGAAATGAAATATATGAATAATTACCATATGCCTATTATAGGTCTTTGTTTTTTGAATGATCAAATGAGTAATGATTTGTTATTTGATATTAATGATAACATTCGTAATATGTAAGTTAATGTTATGATTTTAAATGGGATTTACATGTTCAATCGTAATGGTATGAATTGGTAAACATGCATCAAAGTATTTGTTTTCATAAAGGTGCATTGATTTGTGTTTGGTCGAGTAGTGCCTCGTAACCCTAATCTAGCGACAGATACGGGTTAGGGGTGTTACAAGGCTACTAAAGTCTAACGCTAAGTTGATTAATTGAAATCTCTTTCTAATTAAAACCCCTGGAATTGAATTAACTCGATCTATGGACTCCCATATTAGGTTTGACCCTAATCCGGTAGATTTTCGTCATCCTATCTCTAGGGTTGCGATCAACTCCACTTAACTATGCTAGATTTGCTCTTAGACAGGGTCTGTTCCTCCTCTGCCTAAGAGCATAAATGTTGAATCAATATCTTGAAATATCAAAACAAGAATTAAGAACACATAGTTAAGAACAAATCAAGTATTTATCATACTGCTCAGAAAACAATAACAAGATTCGTCTTAGGTTTCATCCACCTCAGGTATTTGAGGGGTTTACTTCATAATCATGAAAGAATACATCTTAGAATAAAATATCAAGCAAAACATAAAGAAAACCCTAAAACCCCCTAAAGGAATTGAAGGAGAGATCCTTAGTCTTGAGTATGATTCTGACTTCTTGAGATGAATCAACTGGCTTTCTTCGAGTGAATCCCACAATTTGGCCCCTATGGCTTGGTTCCTTGGCCTAGCTGAACAACCCCTTGAAGGTTGGCCTCTAGGGTGTTTATATAGGCTTTTGGAATGTTTTTCTTTACCTCTAAGTACCCTAATCCGAATGAAACTCTTCATTGCTATGGTAGGGACACGCCCTTGTGGCACGGCCGTGTGATTCGGGGCTAGGCCGTGGTCAGTCCTACTAAAGAGGCACGGCCATGTGACTCGGGGTCCAGGCCGTGTGGATTTCGTACTTTGGCCCATTTTCCCCATTTTTGACCCGTTTCTTATTCTTTTCATCCTCCGGTGCTCTCTTGAGTATAAAACATGAAAATAAAGGATTAGGAGCACCTATTTCCATAATTAAAGGGATAAATCATCCAAAAGTATGCTAAATGTGGGATTAAAATATGTGTATATTATGATTTATCAAGCGTGTTTCTGACATCGAGATGAATTTTGTTAGCATCTCCTCAAGGTTTGGCTTCTTCTCCTATGGGTAGGGTTGTTGTTGAAAGCCTGGAGGTCGTTGTTGTCTCTGATTTCCTTGACCACCCCATGAGAAGTTTAGGCGGTTCCTCCAACCTGGATTGTAAGTGTTACTATAGAGATTATTCTGAGGTCTAGAATTATTACCTATATAGTTCATCTATTCACTTTCTATGCCAGGGTTGTAGGGTGGATATTCTGTATTGTTCAATCCTCCTCCATTCTTATCGCACTGCATCATTGGATGTACTTGTGAAGAACTGCACAAATCATCAATCTTTTTACTTAAAAGCTCTACCTAGTTTGATAGCATGGTGATTGCGTCGAGGTTGAAAACACTGTTGGCTTTTGTCAGCTTTGTTCTCATGACTTGCCACTGATAGTTATTCACTGACATCTCCTCTGTAATATCATAAGCTGCTTCAGGGGTTTTGTTATTTAGGGTTCCACCTGCAGCTGCATCAATCAACTGGATAGTTGAGGGGTTCACACCATTGTAAATGGTTTGAACCTGTAGCCATAATTGTAGCCCATGGTGAGGGCATCTTCTCAGTAAATCCTTGTATCTCTCCCATGCATCGTAAAGTGTTTCTAAATCCATCTGCACAAAAGAAGAAATATCATTCCTCAACTTAGCCATTTTAGCCGGTAGAAAATATTTCAATAAGAAATTTTCGGTCATTTTTTCCCATGTAGTGATTGATCCTCGTGGTAACGAGTTCAACCACTGTTTACCTTTGTTTCTTAACGAAAAAATGAAACAACTGAAGCTGAATGGAATCATCAGAAAAGCCATTTATTTTGAAAGTATCATAGAATTCTAGAAAATTTACTAAATGAGTATTTGGGTCTTCGTCTTGCAAACCATCAAATTGAACAAACTATTGAATCATTTGAATAGTGTTAGGTTTCATTTCAAAAGTATTTGCAGCAATAGTAGGTCTAACAATACTCGTGTAATACCCAAAACCTGGCCTAGACGTTACGACCAGATCTGGCATGTCACATAGAGAGGTTGTTTAAAAACTAAATGCGCGTTCGTTAAAGCGTTCGTATTCTTTTTAAAACTTCGAGCTCAGATGTTTGTTAATAAAAACCCCGATTTACTAAATGCCTCTTTTAGAAAGTTGTTATTATTTTGCAAATCGCTTTTGTTATGAAAATAGAAATTTGAATATTTACGGTATCATGATATTTTGGAAAACAATTATTAAAGTTTTAGGAAAACCCCCATATTAAACATTCAAAAATAAATAATAATTCAAATGGAAGCTTAAAAGAAAATTTAAATCCAAAGGCCTTATTACAATAATAAACCCAAATTAAATAAAATCTTAAAATTAAAACGAAATGAAAGTTTTCTAAAGTTCACGATATATGGCCCCCGCCGAGTCCTTCACAGCTCCAAGTCCTCTATCGTTGGGAATTTCCTGCAAGGTTAAGGGAAAAATGGGGTGAGTTACGAGAACTCAATGTGTAATCTCTTAAACGGTCTCTGACTGGGCCTTATCCCTCACAGTAACAAATTTGGGCCAAGCCCCATAATCATGGTAATACAATGATGAAATGCAGATAATGTAATGCAACCCAACCCAATCCAGCCAATCACACCCTCATACCAACCAATCGTCATCTGTGGGGATCAAGTCAACCCACCCCACCAATCACACCAATAATGCAGTCAAGCTGCTAATCACAATATTTGTGGTTGAGCCACCGAAGATATAATACGTATATATATATGTGGTAGTGCCAACAAAACAGTATGTGGCAGAGCCACCGGTCTACACTGCTCTTCAAACATTATCCCGCCCCATGCAACATGATAACATGCAATACATATGTCAACATATGAGAGTGTAATAAAATCATATCCACGATACTCAACCACAACGAAGGGTATTACAGTCATTCTACCATTGAGGGTATTTTGGTAATTTTGCAACCCAAGGGTATTTTAGTAATTTACTCTTTAAGGGTATTTTAGTAATTTCGCAACCCAAGGGTATTTCAGTAATTTTTAAAACTTAACGGCCTTTTCAGAGGCCTACTGTAGCCTCGAGCGACTCGGGACCCCTTATTGTGTCTCCACAGAACTATTGGGCCTAAATTCCATATTACACCCAAACGGGCCTACACGCTTGCATGGCCTAAATCGCATGTTTTCGGTTTCCCATTAGGCCCATTTAGCCCGTTCTGATTCGGTTAGGCCTGTTATCGCCTCAGTTTTGCGAGAGTGCTCGTGACACTCTCAACGACTTACAGTCACAATTCGTATCTCGATTTACCACTACGAGCTCTCACACACTCGAATGGCCACAGTTGCCGGCTTTTTGGCATTTCGGCTTTTGGTCGTTTCACAAAACACCACAGGCAATCATTAAAGTGGATGTGAGATTACACACATGATTTGGGCAACGTAACACGATACTCTTCGAAACACCTAAAGACACAATCGGTTACAGTTAGTCCTCCCATTCGCAAATCCCAAAATTAGAATACATAATAGAAGAAAAAAGAGAATCCCGGTTTAGATTGCCAACGAATATTACCCTCCCTTCCGCAGAGGGTATTCGATCCACCTTCTACTAATCCAAAATTCGTGCCCCTATCAAAGATGTTGCATGATTAACCGTAAAAGCAACATATTTTAATCCCACATTTAGTATGCTTTTGGAAGAATTATCCTTGATTTATGTAAAAATGTGCTCTTAATCCTTTCTTTTCATGTCTTATACTCAGAAAAGAACCTAAGGATAGAAAGAACGTAAAACGGGCTTAAAACGGACTAAATTGGGCCAACCCAAGAATTTGACACGGCTGGTCCAAAGTCCACACAACCTTTCCTCACCGATTACCTAGAGCACGACCTCGACTCCGTCACACACGGCCGTGCATCATCCATTTACCTCACACAGACGTGCCTGGTGATCTACATGGCCATGTCCCAATCGAAAGACCTGAAGCACAGCCTGAATCCTGACTCACACGGTCGTGCCACGGTCATTCCCAAAATGACAGAATCAAGGCACAGCTCAACCACGATTTACACGGGAGTCTGCCATGGGTGTGCCCCTTCCGTGGGAATGAGAAATTTCACTCGGAATTGGATGGTTGAAGCCAAAGAAACATACTCCTAAGTTTATTGAAACACCCTAATAGTAATTCTACTTGAAAGAGGAATTTAGGAGCCAAGTAAAGCATTTCAAAAGCCTACACAAACAACCCAAGGCAGACATTGAAAGGGAGACGGTTTTTGGTAGAGGCTTTTGCCAAAGCTTTCATCTTTTAGGGAAATACTCGAAGATAGCCAGTTGATCCATCTCAAGAAGCTAGAATTCTACTCAAGGCAGAGGATCTTTCCTTCAATTCCTTCAGGGAGTTTTAGGGATTTCTCATGTTTTGTTTTATCTTTTCTCTTGAGATGTTTTCTTATTTAGTTATGAACTGAACCCTTCAGATACCTGAAGGGGATGAAACCTATGATGGATTTTGTTATTTGATTTCTAAATTATATGATAAGTACTTAGCTTGTTCTTAATTATGTTGCTTAATTTAATCGATGTACTTAGGTGGAGGAGGAATAGACCACGCCTAAGAGTAGATCTAGCATAATTGAGCGAGTTGATTGGGCTCCTAGAGATAGGGTTACTTAGATTTTGCAGTTTGGGTGAAACATAATATGGGAAGCCATTGATCGATTCTATCGCTTCCTTAGGGGTTATTATAAGAGAACGAGAGTTCCACTAATTAACCTAAGGTCAGACGTTATTCGCCTCGAGAGAGGGTTTAATATAGGTTAGGGAGTCTCACGGATCAAGCTAAGTAAAGAAATCATATGGTTTGGGGAATAAATAATAAGTGAAGTCATAGGTGGATTCTTCCTGAGGGTATCGTCTTCATCAATTGAGTTTTCCTAAAGTCTTTCTCCAATTCATTCTTTTGTCTTTGCATCTAGTTTAGTTTTTTTCATTAGTTTTATAAATCAATCACTCCATATTTTAGGCTAAATAATAGAAAGAAAGTGAGTAGTAGTACTTTTAGGTTCCTCTGGGTTCGACAAGATATTCTTGCCTAATCTATACTCCTGTTTGATAGGTGCACTTGTCTCTATCGTTGTCATAGTTAGTCTACAGGTTCGATCATTCTTTTTATAAAATTTAATACTCGATCGTTTGACATGATCAAGTTTTTGGCACCGTTGTCGGGAACACTAAAATATTAAGAAACCTCTATTTCTATTACTTTAGCCATAATTTTATTATTTTTCAATTTACTTTTATTTTTTAGGTTAAATTTTTATTTATACTAAATTTATTTCTTCTCCTAGCAGGTACCTCTAGTTTAGGACTATAAGTAACCCGAGAGGACCTTTAGCGTCTGAAAGTGACATTGAAGCTGCTGCTCGCAGAAATCGCAGAGAAATTAGACGAGCTCTAGACTACCAGAGAGAAGAACAAGACAGATCCAATCCTACTGAAGGGATGGACGAAAATAATCCACCACCAAATGTGCAAGAACAGAATGCTCCGCGTACTATGTATGATTATGCTAAACTAATTTGACAGGAGCAGAATCTAGTATTGTTCGGCCCGCTATAGCTGCTAATAATTTTGAATTAAAGCCTAATACAATACAAATGATTCAACAATTTGTTCAATTTGATGGTTTGCAGGATGAAGATCCAAATACTCATATATCTGATTTTTTAGAATTCTGTGATACCTTCAAAATAGAAGGCGTTTCTGATGATGCCATACATCTTCAGTTATTTCCTTTTTATTAAAGAATAAAGCAATTCCGTGGTTGAACTCGTTACCACGAGGGTCAATCGCCACATGGGATCAAATGACTGAAAAATTTCTTTTAAAATATTTTCCACCAGCAAAAAACGGCCAAATTTAGGAATGACATATCTTCTTTTGTGCAGAATGATGCAGAAACTTTATATGATGCATGGGAGAGATACAAGGACCTCCTGAGAAGATGTCCACACCATGGGTTACCTTTGTGGCTTCAAGTCCAAACTTTTTACAATGGTGTGAATTCTCCAACTAAGCAAATGACTGATTCATCAGCCGGTGGAACTTTGAATAACAAAACTCCTGAAGTGGCTTACAATTTTATTGAAGAGATGTTGTTGAACACCTATCAATGGAAAATTACAAGAGCAAAATCGACAAAATCAGCTGGAGTTCTTAACATAGACGCAGTGACAATGCTGTCAACGCAGGTGGAGTTAATGAATAAAAACCTTGATAACTTATGTTCTTCGCAGGTGCACCCAGTCATGCAATGCGAAGCGAGTGGAAATGTTGCGAATTCTGAGTACCCACCCTACCAACCGAGTGCAGACAACGAGCAGTCAAACTATATAGGTAATAATTTCAGATCTAATAATAATCCTTATAGTAACACTTATAATGCAGGTTGGAGGAACCACCCAAATTTTTCTTGGGGAGTAGAAGGAAATCAAGGAAATCAAAGGCAGCAACCTCCTCCAAATTACCAAAATCAGCCCTATCCACAAGAAAAGAAATCAAACCTTGAAGAGATGCTGACAAGATTCATGGCAGCTACAGATTCTCGTCTCTAAATGACGGAAGCAACACTTGATGAACAGTAAATCTCACTCAAGGGAATCAAAACTCTGGTGGGAGAGCTCATTACGTTAGTTAGAATACTTACTGAAATAGTATGTGAAATATGAACATAAATTTTTTCCAAAGACACAGAGCAAGTAAGGGCACTCACACTAAGGAGTGGCAAAGAGCTAGTTGAACCACAAAGAAAGACACCACATGAGGTTACCAAGAAAAAAAGTGTAGAAGTGGAGAACGATAATACATTGCCTAAAGAGAATAGAACACAAATTCCATATCCAGCAAAATTGAAGAACGAAAAACTGGATGCTAAATATGGTAAGTTCCTTGAACTCTTTTAACAAATACATATTAACTTACCTTTTGTTGAAGCTATTTCACAGATGCCAAAGTATGCAAAATTCTTAAAGGAACTTCTCACAAACAAAAGGAAGCTTGAGGAAGTATCAATGGTAGAGCTTAATGAAGAGTGTTCAGCCCTTCTCCAAAATAGACTACCACGAAAGTTAAAAGATCCAGGGGGTTTCACTATTCCTTGCTTAATTGGTAGTTTAAACATCAAGAAAGCATTAGCAGACCTAGGCATTAGTATCAACTTAATGCCTTACAGATTGTTTAAACAGCTAGATCTTGGGGAACCAAAACCCACTAGGATGAGTATTCAATTAGCTGATAGATCTATTAAATATCCTAGAGGAGTTATTGAAGATGTCTTGGTAAAAATTGATAAATTTATTTTCCCTGTTGGTTTCGTTGTGTTAGACATGGATGAAGACATCAATGTTCCTTTAATCTTAGGGCATCCTTTTTACCCACTACTAGAGCTATTATTTATGTAGGTAATGGAAAACTAGCACTAAGGATAGGTGATAAAGAAATTATTTTCCAAATTTATAATGCCATGCTATATTCTAAAGAGCAAGATGATTCCTGTTATTTTTGTTGACACTACTGATCATATTATTAAAAATTCATTATAGGAAATCCTACAGGATGACACAATGGAACTGTGTCTGCCTCAAGGAGAGGGGGAAGAAGATGAAGGCAATGAGACAAGTTTGTATACATCAAAATTTAGACAAATGAAAGAAGAAAACATTGAAAAGGATGACATATTAAAATAGAAACCCTCCATCGACAAGCCGCCAAAATTGGAATCCAAACAATTACCACAACATTTAGATTACGCATTCGTTGGGGACAATTCTACACTACCTGTAATCATCTCTTCAGAGCTCGAACAAAAGGAAAAGGAGGAGCTGATAAAGGTATTAAGAGAACATAAGAAAGCCATAGCTTGGAAAATTTCTGATATCAAGGGAATAAGCCCCATATTCTGCACCCACAAAATTTTAATGGAAAAAGAATATAAGCTGTGTGTGCAACCCCAGAGACAATTAAACCCTAACATGAAAGAAGTGGTCAAAACCGGTAATTAAACTTCTAGATGCAGGAATAATTTATCCTATTTCTGACAGCACTTAGGTAAGTCCTGTGCAGGTAGTTCCAAAGAAAGGAGGAATGACGGTAGTACCCAATGAAAAGAATGAGTTAATTCCCACAAGAATAGTTACAGGCTGGAGAGTCTGCATAGACTATAGAAAGATGAATGATGCCACCAGAAAAGATCACTTTCCTCTACCCTTCATAGATCAAATGTTAGAAAGACTATCTGGGCATATGTACTACTGCTTCCTGGACGGACTATCCGGCTACTTCCAAATCCCCATAGCTCCTGAAGACCAAGAGAGGACGACATTTACATGCCCATACAGTATGTTTGCTTATCGTAGAATGCCTTTTGGATTATGTAATGCTCCTGCCACTTTTCAGCGTTGCATGTTGGCAATTTTTGACGAACTCGTAGAGGACATCATGGAGGTATTCATGGATGATTTTTCGGTATTCGGTAATTCTTTCCAGCTTTGCCTTAAAATTTAAAACGAGTTCTAATTAGATGTGAAGAAACAAACCTTGTTTTGAATTGGGAAAATGCCACTTTATGTTTAGAGAAGGGATTGTTTTAGGACATAAGATTTCTAGAAAAGGGATTGAGGTAGATAAAGCAAAAGTTGAAACCATAGAAAAATTACATCCCCCTAGTTCAGTGAAGGCTATTAGAAGCTTTTTAGGACATGCAAGTTTTTATAGAAGATTCATTAAAGACTTTTCGAAAATAGCTAAGCCTTTGACAAAATTACTAGAAAAAGATGTTCTTTTTAATTTCAATCAGGAATGTTTAGATGCATTCAATGTCTTTAAAGATAAATTAATAAATGCACCGATTATAATCGCACCTGATTGGAATTTACCCTTTGAACTAATGTGTGATGCAAGTGACTTTACAGTAGGCGCAGTTTTGGGACAACAAAGAGACAAGCATTTTTAACCAATTTACTACGCTGGCAGAACATTAACACCCGCGCAAGAAAATTACACCACGACTGAGAAAGAACTACTAGCTATAGTTTTTGCTTTTGACAAATTTGGACAGTATCTAATATCATCTAAAGTAGTCGTTTACACTGACCATTCATCTCTTCGTTATCTTTTAACCAAACCTGATACAAAACCTAAACTCATACGATGGATTTTACTCTTACAAGAATTTGACTTGGAAATACAGGATAAAAAGAGAGCTGAGAATCTTGCGGCATATCACCTTTCAAGACTCGAAAATCCACATACCAAAGAGCTTGATAAAAATGAAATAAATGATTCGTTTCCAGAAGAACAACTCTTTTCTATAACACATTCTGAAGTACCCTGGGTTACAAATATTGCGAATTACTTAGCGGCTAACATCGTACCAAGAAAATTCACACATCATCAAAAGAAACGATTCTTTGCTGATGTGAAAAATTAAATTTGGGAAGATCTATTTCTTTTCCGCATATGTGCAGATCAGGTAATTCAAAGATGCATCACAAAGACAGAAGCAAGCAAAACCCTGGAACATTGTCATTTAGGACCATCAGGAGGACACTACAATGGTATTAAAACAGCACACAAAATACTCGAATCAGGGTTTTACTGGCCCACTCTATTTAAAGATGCCAATAGGTATGTTACCTCATGTGACAAATGCCAAAGAACATGTAATATTTCTGAACGTGATGAAATGCCTCAAACATATATGTTGTCATGTGAGATATTTGATGTATGGGGTATTGATTTTATTGGACCATTCCCTAGTTCATTCGGAAATAAATACATCCTTGTGGCAGTCGATTACATGTCAAAATGGGTAGAAGCGAAGCCTTACCTACCAATGATGCTAGGGTAGTAGTTAAATTTCTCAAGAAAGTATTTTCCTGATTCGAAACACCGAGAGCCATCATTAGTGATAGGGGTACTCACTTCTGTAATAAACAATTTGAAAAAGTTATAAAGAAATATGGAATATGCCATAGAATAGCCACCCCATGTCATCCTCAAACTAGCGGGAAGTTGAGGTAGCAAACCAGAGAACTTAAGTGCATTCTAGAAAAACAATTGAATCAAATAGAAAAGATTGGGCAGTTAAAGTAGATGATGCTTTATGGGCCTACAGAACATCATTCAAAACACCTCTAGGAACATCCCCATACAAACTTGTATACGGGAAAAGCTGTCATCTACCATTTGAGTTAGAACACAAAGCTTTTTAGGCAACAAAATTTTTGAACACTGACCTCACAATTGTAGGAAAGAGAAGAATGATGCAGACGAACGAGATGGATGAATAGAGAACAGAAGCCTATGAAAACTCAAAATTGTACAAGGAAGCAACAAAGCAATGCCACGATGCTTGTCTCAAGTGATCAAAACAATTCGAAGTAGGAGACCTGGTCCTACTATACAATTCAAGGCTTAAACTATTCTAGGGAAAACTGAAGTCAAGATGGTCAGGCCCATTCATGATCAAAACAATCTTTCCATACGGCACTATTGAGGTAACTCATCCCACAAAAGGTACATTCAAGGTAAATGGTCACCGACTTAAAATTTATAATGATACAGAATCTGGAGATACGAGAGAGGAGCTTCGGCTCCAGGAACCCTCTTTTACAATCGAAAATAAAGAAAGTCTAGCTTAAGACTATAAACAAGCGCTTCTCGGGAGACAACCCGAGTTCTAACTCACTAACATTATCTTTATCTTTTTAAAATTTTTCTAAAATAATCTAATAGAAATGCAGGATTATTAACATGGCATTGAACTCGAGCGTGCCCACGACCGTGTACAAGACATGGGACACACCACGGGCATGGCCGGACCCGTGCATAAACAGGGGAAAAATTCTTTTCAACAACACGGGCTGTGATACTAGACACACCCATGCTGTTCTACCGTGCGAGGCTACTGACTTATTGAGCACGGCTAGAACACGGTCGTGCCCCACGACCGTACGAACATACTAACTTATTGAGCACGGGCTACACAAGCCCATTCGACCCAACCATGTGAATCAACACACGGGCATGGCAACATCAACACGGCCATGGCAAATCCACCCGAACGTGCCTAAAATTGAAAATCGCGAAAAGCACGGGCAAATTTAAAAACGACACGGGCGTGGAGAATGACCATGCATCAAACCCTATATATTAATCTAACCGTCCTCTTCCCCAACTCCAAACCCTAAAATCAGATTCCATCCTCCCCCCTTCTCCAATCCGGCCACCAAATCATCCCTCTCCCTTCCAACCCACCTCCTTTCGACCGTTCTTCTCAAAATACCACTGGAACCACCACACTGACAGAGCTGAGCAGTGCAAGTCAGTCCACCCCCCAACTTCACAGAGCCAACCACCCACACCACGGCACCGACAAAACAGCACGGCCGTGCCTCACGACCGTGCTAAGATACTGACTTATTGAGCACGGGCAGACTACGCTTGTGCATTGCATCTGTGCTCACATACTAGCCTTTTAGGAACAGACGTGCCAATCGACAAAACGGGTGTGAAATAACAACACACTTCATAACACGGCTGTGCAAGGCGGCCGTGTGAATTGACACACCCTCGATACACGGGCGTGGGAACGTGCCAGATTTGAAATCGTATTTAAATCCCCACAACCTTTCCCCTTTCTCCCATCTTCTTTCTTCCTTCTCTTTCTTTCAAATTTTTCTCTCTGTTCATAGAAAAGGTCCAAGACTCTTGAGCAACACAAAAATCATGCCTAAGAAACGTAAGAAGTAAGCATCGTCTCCTCAAAAGAGACCTCAACATGAGTTCATGCCGACAACTTCAGCTAATTGACACGCCAAGGGTCTCCGAAACCTTTTCGGTTCTATTTTTCTTTTCTCTTCTCCTTTATTTTCCTTATCTATACTTCTCTTCTACAAAATTTAATTTATTTCATATTAGTTTCTTGGCTTTAGGTTCTAAAGGCTCCTAGGGAATCACGCCACTTCCACCATCACCAACACTCCGCAACCTTAGAAATCATACCCACCTCACGAACCATCTACTAATAAGGACTCCTTAGTCCATTAGTCTTTTCTTTAAATTTTAGTTTTCTTCTTAGTCTCCTTCTCTTTATTTTCTTAATCTTTAATTATATTATTAGTATATTATTATTTCTCTAGATCTCTTGGCTATATCTTCGTAGGCTACCCAATTTCTTCATCTACCAAATTGCCTTTCGGTAGCCACACCACCAGGCCTATAGAAAACACCATCAGCACCACCAAAAATGCCAGGAATCATCCATAATTCAGGAAGTGCAACTCTTTCCATCTCTATTAATTTTCTTACTATAAAACATTACCTATCTTTGTACATTGAGGGCAATGTACATCTTAAGTGTGGGGGGTAATAGTGCCTAACTTTTTGCATGATTCTCAAAACCCTGAATTTAGTCTTGATCTTAAGTATTTTTTCTCATATTATTAATTAGGGTGAAATTTCTAATGATTTATGATTTTTATTGATATGTCTTTGAATAAGTCATAGTTAATTGTGTATTGATGATTAAATTTGAAGGATACTAGAGAATCGAGCATGATAAGTCTACTTTCTAAAAATTAAAATTGATGGGTCGTTGAATTGAATTTGAGTATTACCTTGAAATTTGAAATTTATAAGGATTGATGTCAAAACACCCATAATTTTTGTGAGATTTTAAGCCTTATAGAGCATATATTCTTTTTCGTGCTCACTTTATTAATTATGAGTGTGTCAACTTTGAACTGTTATTCTAGAACTTGCCTCGTTTATACATGTCCAGACCACATTAATGATTTGATATACTGAGATGATAAAGGCACCTAGGTTTTAACACATTCACTCTACTAAAAAGCCTACCTATATAAATAACCCCAAGTGAACCCCGTTGAATCCTAACAATCTTCTTATTGACTCACCCACTAATATTAACCCAAAATCCCTTTGTATTTGTTATCAACATTCTTTTGAATACCCGTTAATCGGGGCTTGATTTGATTAAATTATCGAATTATATTAGTTCAGTAATTACATTTCTTATTTATGATGTAATATTTTAGTTTGCTCTTAAAAAAATCCAAGTTTATTAAATATTAGTAGTATATAAAAGAGCTTAGAGCATTTAAATTCCAATTGCTGAAGAAAAAGCTCGTATTAAAGTATTATCAAATTTTAAGTGATGAAAATATTCTTTATTATATAGTAATTATCAATAGTGGTATTATTTGTTTTCATTCGATGTAAATATTCATATTCAGTTCATTGTTTTTAGATTATGTAATTAGTCAATTCGATCTCGATTCTAACCCTCTAATTTAGCCTTTATCTACATCTTTTAACCCTAGCCTCGTTACAACCCTGATTTAAGACCTTTTGATTTGTATATCATCTCATATACAGTGGTGGACATTTGACTTTTAGGCAAGCCTATGGGATTAACCTTTCAGGTTCGACTTAGAGTGCTTATTCTTGAACCTTAAACACATTGAGTGATTTGAGTGAACCTTCAGTGAGGATGTCAATCCTTGTCAGTTTTGAATTAAAGGTAATTATTCAGATAAGGGGAGACACTTATGTTTTCGAGCTATAAAGGTATGACTTATCATAATTGAATCTTTAGGGTTCTTTGAGTTGAATTATCCATGTATAAATTATCTATGAATTATGATGAGACATTGTCGATAGGAATCATGAATTATGGAAAGTTTGTTTTAATTGTAAGTGGAGAATTTTGCTTGAGTACAAGGAAAAGCTTAAGTGTGGGGGTATTTGATAAAGCGCAAAAGCAACATATTTTAATCCTACATTTAGTATGCTTTTGGATGAATTATCCTTGATTTATGTAAAAATGTGCTCTTAATCCTTTCTTTTCATGTCTTATACTCAGGAAAGCACCTAAGGATAAAAAGAACATAAAACGGGCTTAAAACAGACTAAATTGGGCCAAGCCAAAAATTCTATGCGGCCTGGCCCAAAGCCCACACGTCCGTGCCTCGCCAATTACCTATAGCATGGCCTCAACTACATCACACACGGTCGTGCATCATCCATTTACCACACACGGACGTGCCTGGTGATCTACATGACCGTGTCCCAATCGACAGACCTGAAGCACGGCCTTAATCCTGACTACCACAGCCATGCCACGGTCGTGCCCAAAATGACATAATCAAGGCACAACCCAACAACTATTTACATGGACGTGTGCCATGGGCGTGCCCCTGCCGAGGGAATAAGCAATTTCACTCAGAATTGGATGCTTGAAGCCAAAGAAACATACTCCTAAGTCTACTTAAACACCCTAATAGTAATTCTACTTGAAAAAGGTACTTAAGAGCCAAGTAAAGCATTTCAAAAGCCTATATAAACAACCTAAGGCAGACATTGAAAGAGAGATGGTTATTGGCAGAGGCTTTTGCTGAAGCTTTCAACTTTTAGGGAAATATTCGAAGAGAGCCAGTTGATCCATCTCAAGGAGCCGGAATTCTACTCAAGACGGAGGATCTTTCCTTCAATTCCTTCAGAGAGTTTTAGGGATTTCTAATGCTTTGTTTTATCTTTTCTCTTGAGATGTTTTATTATTTAGTTATGAACTAAACCCTTCAGATACCTGAAGGGTATGAAACCTATGATGGATTTTGTTATTTGATTTCTAAATTATATGATAAGTACTTATTTTGTTCTTAATTATGTTGCTTAATTTAATCTGATGTGCTTAGGTGGAGGAATAGACCTTGCCTAATAGTAGATCTAGCATAATTGAGCGGATTTGATTGGGCACCTAGAGATAGGGTTACGAGATTTTACCTGATTAGGGTGATACCTAATTTGGGAATCCATTGATCGATTTACTGCTTCCTTATGGGGTTATTATAAGAGAATGAGAGTTCCACTAATTAACCTAAGGTTAGATGTTATTCGCCTCGAGAGAGGGTTTAATATAGGTTAGGGAGTCTCACGGATCAAGCTAAGTGAAGAAATCATATGGTTTGGGGAATAAATAATAAGTGAAGTCATGGTGGATTCTTCCTGAGGGTATCGCCTTCACCAACTGTGTTTTCCTAAAGTCTTTCTCCAATTCATTCTTTTATCTTTGCATCAAGTTTAGTTTTTTTCATTGGTTTTATAAATCAATCACTCCGTATTTCAGGCTAAATAATAGAAAGAAAGTGAGTAGTAGTACTTTTAGGTTCCTTTGGGTTCGACAAGATATTCTTGCCTAATCTATACTACTGTTCGATAGGTGCACTTGTCTCTATCGTTGTCATAGTTAGTCTACAAGTTCGATCATTCTTTTTATAAAATTTAAAACTCGACTGTTTGACACGATCATTGCATTAGGAATGTTATTCAAGATAAGAAAATGAGAGAAAGGGCCTTTTCAGACCCAAGAATTCAACGAAAATAAGAGAACTAATACCCCTATTCGGTCATCCCCACCACTTACCAACAAAAAGTCTAGATCTCGAAGCTGATTGAACCAATGGGTTTTCGAGTTGCACCTTAGAGAATTCGATCCTTACCAAAAGAGAACAAAAGAGATTCAAGTTCGAATGAGTGGTCAAGTTCAGTCTAAACAGAGCCAAGAGATAAAGAACGAGAGAAAGTGGAAGAGGAAGAACCATTACCTCAATACAAGGGTGAGCCGAAAGGGATGACCAGATTCAGCAACCACAAACACCAAAATTCGGCTAAAAGTTTAACCGAAATGAGGAACCCAAAAGGAGAAGAAACGTAGCAAGCTTATTACAACCTAGTAGAAATGAGGTAGGGGGTTTCGGCTATTGAGTAGAAAAACGATTGATAAGGATGGGAGGTTGAACAAAAGTTGTACGAGTGGTCAGTTTCCAAAGAGAGACAAGAAGAAAGAAAACGTATCAAGAGGAGAAAAGAAATGCTAAAAGTGAAAAAGAACCCGAAATACTAGAATAGAAAATACCAAAAATTCAAAAAGAGCAAAAGTTCTCTCTCTAATCAACACTTAGAGAAACGACACTCCTCACACACCCATGACTGAATATGGTCCCTAAACACCTCTTCCAAATTCGGCCAACCACCTCCACTCTCCACATCCCATGATACCCTCCCTGATTCTCTCCTACACTTACTCCCCTTCACTCATCCAAATCGTTTGACCAATTCAAACCTTTACCAAATAGAATTCCACTCTAACTCCACCTCTTCCCTTCTTGAGCATAAAATAAAACCCCAAATACTGCATGTAGGATTCGGACCTTCAACCTCCTTGCACTTCCCTTGACGCCACACCACCTTTCCATATGCTCAACTTGTGTTACCAAACACATTTAATTAACCTTAAGCCTTGCTTCCACTAGCTCTCCCCACTTAAGGGCTCAAAAACCAAAATTTCACTAGGGTTCCAACTCGACCCCAGGCCTCCCTAGGGCCCCTAAACACCCTTAAACATCACACAGAATCAGCGTAACATGCAATTACACAAATATGACAACCCCTAAGTTTAGGATATTATAGTTTTATCCCCCTTAAAAACAATTTAGCCTCAAAATTTACCTGATGAAAATAGGTCAGGGTATTGCTGTCGCATTGCCTCTTCAAACTCCCACGTGGCTTCCTCTTAACCGTGTTTATGCCACAACACTTTGACTAGCGGAACGCACTTCCTCCTCAATACTTTAACATCCCAATCCAAAATCTGCACTATTTCTTCTTTAAATGACAAATCAGGTCTAATCCCAATTTCTTCCACCGATAAAATATGAGATTGATCTGAATGGTAGCGCCTCAGCATAGAAACATAAAATACGTCATGTATCCAATTCAACACTAGGAGAAACTCAAGCTGATAAGCGATTGGTCCCACACGCTTTACTATCTGATAAGGCCCTATGAATCTGGGGCTCAACTTGCCCTTCCGCCCAAATCTCAAAATTTTCTTCCAAGGTGAGACCTTCAAGAAGACATAATCCCCCACTGAAAATTCTATCTCTTTACACTTCAGATCTGCATACAACTTTTATCTATCAGAAGCTTCTTTTAATCGACCCTGAATCAACTTAACCTTTTCCTCAGTGTTTGAAATCAATTCCGGACCCAACAATTGTTGCTCACCCAATTCTTTCCAACAACTAGGGGTAAGACACCTACGACCATATAATGCCTCGTAGGGTGCCATCTAAATGTTGGATTGATAGTTGTTGTTATACACAAACTCTACTAATGGTAAATAATCTTCCGAACTACCTCTAAAATCAATAACACAACCCCTTAGCATGTCCTCCAGAATCTGATTACCCTTTCCGACTAACCATCAGTCTATGGGTGAAACACTGTGCTAAAGTCCAATCTTGTACCCAATGCTTCATGTAATGCCTTCAAAAACTGAGATTTAAACCTTGGGTCCCTGTCCGAGTTAATAGACACTGGTACCTTATGTAACCTCACAATTTCTGCCACGTACAGCTTGGCCAACTTTTGTAGCGAGTAGTTAGTGCGTACCGGTATGAAATGAGCAGACTTAGTGTAACACCCCAAACCAGTCAATACACCACGACCGAATCTGGTATGTTACAGGGAAAAAGGGTTTAAGAGGTTTAGGTTTCTATTTAAAAGTTGGTGAAAACACTTCGCTAGATTGTGCATTTGAAGAAAAACTTGAGTAGGTTGGATTGAAATTTTAAGATGTGTTTGAAAATCCAGAAATTTAAAAACTTACTCCGATGGGTAGACAAAACAAGTTTATCTTGTTAAGAAGTTTGAGTTGTTTCTCATTGTTACAAAAACATTCTGTCTTAATGGAAAATCGTGTTTAAGTTAGAAAACATTTGAGTTCCTCTTTATTCCAAATCTTAGTGTGATACCCGATGGTATAGTTTAAAATGTCGCTTTTGTAGTTTTGAAATCGTTATCTTTCCAAATTTTAGCACATTATAACCCAATTAATTTGTTAAGGCATATTAAACATTTACTCTAAGCATAACCAAGCAAACCATAATTTTTTTAAAAAGGCCTTTTTACAACCCAAAATAAAACCACATAGAAATAAATAACTAATGTACCAAAATTTTATAAAGTCTGAGCAACCCTTTATTAGCATGGCATGAGCACCTCGAGTCCATCCCGGCTCCATGTCCGCGTCTATGTGTCACCTGAAATAGTTAAAGGAGAGAGTGAGTCGCAAGACTCAAAGGTATAATTCCCTCTCCCAGATAACATGCCAACACACATATCATAATGAATAATGCAAGTGATGCACCCGATCCTAACCAACCATATCACCTTTTTTACCCCGTGGTACCAAACCACCGGTGGTGCCAAACCACAGGTGACCCAAAGTCATGATATCCATACTGTGGTACCAAACCACCGGTGACCAAGTCACAATAATCCAATGATGGGGCCAACCCATCGTGTGATACCAAATCACTAGCGACAATCCGTATCTCATAAGTGGGGCCAACCCACGGTGGTGTCAAACCACGGGGACGAGTCGCAATGAGGTGCCAAACCTCGGTGTCCCAAAGACACAATGTGATACCAAATCACCGTAACCGTAGTCACAAATCCGATGATGGGGCCAACCCATCGTGTGATACCAAATCACCGGCGTCAATCCCATATAATCAATCGTGGGGCCAACCCATTGTGGTACTAAGCCACTGGACGAGACGCCGAGGTGCCAAACCTCTGGTGACCCAAAGTCACAAAATATCATTGTGGTACCAAACCACTTGGAGGTGCCAAACCTCGGTGTCCCAAAGACACAAGTGTCCCAAAGACACGGATATCATACTCCCCTCCTCTCATATCACCCAATCACATATCATACTAGATGCAAAATCGTGCAATCATGCTATCATGCTCACATGCTTAATATGGCATCTCAAAGTATCAAAAATCATGATATCATCATCATCACATAACTCATAATGAAACGGACTTACCCGAATCCGTATCCATACCTCAATGGGTATCAACATAGTTAACCACACTGTTTCATTTACACAAACAGGTTATCACATTACTTAGTTAAGATAGTGTGTTGGTTTACACACCTGAATAGCGAAGATTAACTCCTAAGAACCGATCTAAGCCCCTTGATCGCCTCGACAACCCCGATCATACAATCGGCCAACAGTGGATTAGTCACTATACCATTCGGCGAAAAATAGGTAACCCAAGGGGTCGCGTTAGCCTTACCTTAGACTTGATTTGGTTTCCTACCAAATCCGAACCCAACAATGGTTCTTTCAGAAATCGGCTTCACCCTAAAAAGAAAGTGGTTAATCCTTTGAAACCATATACTTAATCGTAAACTAAACAAATAAACCACGAGCAATCATCTCACCATCACTTACCGATTGCTTGACAGAGTAAGAAGGCTCTCCTTGCTTGATTTCGAACTCCAAAGTCCCTATACGAAACATGATTACCAAAACAAGTGATTAACTCCTTTCACAAATGCCGAAATCGGCTCTACACCAAATCCGAATTGTCATAAAACAAGGGAGAAGAGAATAACATTCGACCATGTACTTACCTTTTCTAACGATTGGACAACTACTGAGATTCGGCCTTACACAAAGAAAGAAACACAAAAGAGAGTTGCAAAGAAGAAGGAGTTGCTATTCGGCCACAACCAAAAATGGGAAAAAGAGAATGATACCTTCGGTTTTTGAGAGGAAATAGGAATGAAGAAAAAGCTTTGGCTTCACACCAAGGTTTTGGCTAAAATGGTTTTGGAAAAAGAAGAAAATAGAATGATGGATACTTTTGATTTTGAGAAAGAGGAAGAAATGAATAAGGTGTTTAGA
This sequence comes from Gossypium rotundifolium, assembly GCA_025506655.1. Classification (NCBI taxonomy): domain Eukaryota; kingdom Viridiplantae; phylum Streptophyta; class Magnoliopsida; order Malvales; family Malvaceae; genus Gossypium; species Gossypium rotundifolium. Next base: position 87,388,280 of record CP106729.1, read on the forward strand.
ACAAGAACAAATTTTGGCTTAGCATGAATGAAAAAAGAAAGGGAGAGAGAAGAGAACTTTCGGCTCAAGTTGGAAAGGAAACACAAGCTGGTTTCGGTTTAACACAATTGAAAAAAAAGAAAAGAAGGTGGGAGAGGCATTCGGCTAACAAGGTTTCCAAAAGAGAGAAAAAGATGATAATGGGATGCTTGGTTCGGCTAAAACAAAAAGAAAGAAGCAAAACAAAATAGCAAGCAAATTCGGCAACACTTGGGGTTTCGGTTTCAAGGATGAATGGCAAAGAAATATGGTTTCGGCTTAGGCTATTTGCAAGTGAAGAGCTTTGCTAGCTTTTGACTAACGAAATCAGCTTGTTCTTTTTGACAAAATGGAAGGCTTACCAAGGAGAATTTGACCAAAAGAAGTAAAAAGAATAAAGGAAAAAAACACACATGCTAAAGGAAAATTCGGCTCACCCCCACACTAACAACCGGCCACTCTTTCCCTCCCCCCAAACTCTCACCAAAACCGGCCAACCTCCCCCCATTCACTCCCACACCACTAATTCAAATCCCTTTGACCAAGTCTTCCTCCACAATATGCTCTCCACCCATCGTTTGAAAGAGTTGACAAGGTCCATGCTAGAGTTCAAACTTCCTACAACTCTTCCCTTCATGCCGTCAAAATGGGAGTCAAAATGGGCATTTTGCAACTCGAACACAGGACCTCTCCCCCCTTGCATTGGACGTCACACCCAAGGTCTAAGTGGCGCATGCTTGCCACTCCACCAACTCATCTCTTGTGTTACAAACTCACCTAAATTAATTATAAACCCCAGCTCCTTCAGCTCCTATCCCCTAAAGCTCAAAAACTAAAATTTCACCACCCACTCAGGCTCACTCCTAGCTTACAACTAAGCCCCGAAACCACACAAACAACAACATGGCACACCATAGACATGCAAACAATGCCAAAAATAAAATAGCCCCTAACCCGAGATATTACAGTTCTACCCCCTTAAAATAATTTCGACCTCGAAATTACCTGGTCAGAAGAGTTGCGGGTACTATTGTCTCATCGTATCCTCGGTTCCCACGCCGCTTCTTCCACACCATGATTCGCCATAGTACCTTAACCAAAGGCACAGACTTCCCGCAGAACCTTCACATCCCGATCTAAAATCAATGTGCTCTTCCTCCATGGTCATATCCGGTTTACATCAATCTCTCCCATCGTTACCACATGTGACGGATCGTAACGATATCGCCAAGCATCAAACGTGGAACACGTCGTGAATCGACTTAGCTTCTACCGCAACTCGAGTGATATGCAATCGGTCCCACTCGCCTCAAGACCTTATATGGCCCAATAAACCTCAGACTTAGCTTGCCTTTCCTCTCGAACCTTAATACTTTCTTCCATGGTGAGACCTTCAGGAAAACCCGATCTCCCACCACAAATTCAATATCTCTCCGCTTAAGATCGGCATAGGACTTCTGCCGGTCCGAAGCTTCTTTCAACCGAGCCTGAATCAACTTAACCTTGTCTTCAGTCTCAACAACTAACTCGTCCCAACAATCGACGCTCACTTAACTCGTCCAACAAGTAGGTGAGCGGTACTTCCTACCATATAACGCTCAGATGGTGCCATCTTGATACTCGCTGGTAATCGTTGTTGTAGGCGAACTCAGCTAATGGTAGATACTCCTCCCAACTACCCTCAAGTCCAATACACAACCTCGTAACATGTCCTCCAAGATCAGATAACCCTTTCCGATCGCCTGTCATCATGGATGAAATGATGTCTGAAATCTAACCGTACCCGAGCCTCGATGCAACGCTTCCAAAATCTTGACGTGAACCTTGATCCCTATTCGAGATGATCGACATCGGCACCCCGTGCAGTCTCACAATCTCTGACACATACAACTTCGCCAACCTCTGAAGTGAGTAATCCACCCTCACCGGAATAAAGTGAGCTGATTTGGTCAGCCGATCCACAATTACCCAAACTGAATCCTTCTTGCTCGGTGTAAGCGGTAATCCACTGACGAAATCCATAGTTATCCTTTCCCACTTCCACTGTGGAATCTTCACTGGCTGAAGCAACCCAGACGGCAACTAATGCTCAGCCTTGACCTGCTGACAAGTCAGACACTTACCCACAAACTCGGTCACCTCCTTTTTCAGACCCGGCCATTAGAACTGTTCTCTGAGGTCCCTATACATTTTGCTACCTCTAGGATGCATAGCGTAGGGGCTGCTATGTGCATCCTGAAGAATCTTTTGCCTTAACTCAGTATATCTCGGCATACAAGCCTTCTCCCGAAAACACAACACCCCATCACTAGACAAGCTGTAACCCTTCAAACCATCATTCTGCACTTGTGTCCTCTGCGCACTCAGAACCTCATCCAACAACTGTTTTTCTCTGACCTGCTCAACCCAAGTAGGCTTAACCTGCAGCTCTGCCAGAATACTCCCGTCGTCATACAAACTCAAGTGGGCAAACAACGCCTCAACCAAACAACCTTACGGCTCAACGCGTCGCCACAACGTTAGCCTTGCGGATGATACTCGATTGAGCAATCGTAGTCTTTCGCCACTCAATCCATCTGCTACTGCCTCGATTCAAGTCTTTCGAGTCAAGGTACTTCAGACTCTTATGGTCCGTGTAGACTATCGATCTTTCTCCGCATAAGTAATGCCTCCATATCTTTAAGGAAAATACTACAGCCGCTAACTCCATATCGTGCGTTGGATAATTCACCTCATGTGGCCTCAACTGCCGAGATGCGTAAGCCACAACCTTCCCTTCTTGCATCAACACACAACCCAATCCCAGATGTGATGCATCGCAAAGACACCGTGAATTCCTTACCACCTCGGGTTGAATCGTAACCGAGCTTCAATCGTAATCTTCTTCAACTTATCAAGCTCTCCTGCCGCTTCTCGGTCCAAATAAACGGAACCCCTTTTCTCAATAATTTAGTCATCGGTCTCGCAATTAATGAGAAACCTCTACAAATCTTCTAGTATCCTACCAAGCCCGTAAAACTCAATCTCCGTTCTCGACTTAGGCGACTTCCAATCCAAAACGGCCTCTATCTTACGAGGGTCCACTCTAATCCCTCACCGATACTACATGACCCAAGAACGCCACCTCCTCGCCGAACTCACATTTATCGAACTTCAGATAGAGTCATTGTTTCTCCCTTAGAATCGCAATACCACCCGTAAATGTGCATCATGTTCCTCCTCGGTCCTTGAATATACCAAGATGTCGTCGATAAAAACCACTACGAACTGATCTAGATACTATTGAAACACCCTATTCATCAGATCCATGAAGGCTGCCGGTGCGTTAGTCAACCCGAACGGCATAACCAAGAACTCAAAGTGCCCATACCGAGTACAAAATGCCGTCTTACAAATATCCACCTCCTTCACCCTTAACTGGTGATACCCAGACCTTAAGTCGATCTTCGAGAAAACCGACGCCCCCTTCAGCTGATCAAACAAGTCATCTATCCGAGGTAGTGGATACTTATTTTTGATCGTCAGCTTATTCAATTGGCGGTAGTCTATACACATCCGTATAGTACCGTCTTTCTTCTTTACAAAGAGTACCGGCGCTCCCCAAGGTGAAATACTTGGCCTGATAAAGCCTCGGTCCAATAACTCCTGTATCTGAGCCTTAAGCTCCACTAACTCCTTAGGTGCCATCCTCAGATGGAGCAATAGATACGGCGCAGCTTCCTGCAATGATCTATCCGAACTCTACCTTCCGATCCGTGGCAAACCCTAAGCTCCTCAGAAACACATCAAGAAATTCCTAATCGTCCAACTGCTCCACAAGCAGACTCCTTAGCCTCCAAGGCATACACATGCACCACATACGCTTCACAGCCCTTTCTGACCATCTTCTCGACTTTCAGAGCAGATATCACATTGGACAGATAATTCCTCCTATTACCGATCAGAACTACCTCATCACCCTCACCAGTGTTTGAACCATGCGCTTAGTCACAGATTCAACTTTGCTCGGTACTTAACCACCAGTCCATCCCGTAATCGATCGAACTCCCCAAACGGCGCTTCCATCGATCGCCTCAAATACTACCCTTGAGTTCTAGAGGTACGCCTCTATACGCTTTATCTACCACTACAGAGTGACCTAGAGGGCTTATTACGGTCATCCGCCTAGAAGATATTTCGTAGTCTAGATCCATGGTCTTCACTATGCTACTTGCAACATATGAATGTGTTGACCCCACATCAATCAAAGCAAGAATGGAGAACCAAAGATTAAAAACGCACGCAGTAATCACGTCCGGTCGTCGCCTCCTCTCGACGCCTCAAAGATACACTAGCCCCTACCGTCTGCCTCGTAACTACTGCACCTCCTCCCGCCTGCTCCACGGCCCGACTGCACCCATTACCTCCTCTGCCATTACCTCGGCCCTCTGCGGTGGTGGTCCGTTATTTCAGATCGAGTACGGCCGATTCTTTGATCAATCCTAGCTAACTTGCGCGACAGTCCCTCACACGGTGGTCCAAATAACCACACTCAAAACAACCTCTACCATCACCCAACATCCTCCCCAATGAGCCTTCCCACAACGGTTACATCATGGTGGTCCCCGCTTAGCAAAGAACAAACCTACCCGATCGATTCGCCCACTTTGGTCTAGCCCTTTTCACGATTTCGATGACCCAAAACATCCAAAACTCCTCTTGTGTTTGTTCCTATCCATACCACCTCACAGATTCCTTAATGCCCTCGGCTACCTTCGCTTTTCAACTAGGACAAGAATTCACGCTCTCACTGGGCGCTATTATCACTTTAATTCGTCCATGAGCCATCCTCGAAATGAACACACCTCTCATGTTCAGTAGCCACCATACCCCCGGCATACCGACTCAGCCTGAGAAACTCTGCCTCATATTCTGACACCGATTTGCTCCCTTGAACTAACCTCAGAAATGCTTTCCGCTGCTCATTAATGTAATTAGCCCCCACGCATTTTTTCCGATAAGCGGCCAAAATAGTCTTAAGTCGATCTTCACCGCAGTATTATCACGAACCGTGAGCCACCACTGGTATGACTCATCTCGGAGAAGTGATACGATCCCCTTTAATTTCTCTTCAACAGTTAGGTCTAGATCATCCATGATCCGCTCTGTTGCTTCCACCAAGATTCTCAAAGGTCGGGAGCAACACCAGGACACCTCGAAAGAATTCAAATTTGCTTGCCAAGTCGCCAGCATAGATTTCCTAGCTCCTACACCTCCACCTACTCCAGCTACCCTTTCTAAAACCCGCAGCATCACCTGTGACACTGCGTCATCGCCGGTCTGCTCTTGGAACTCACCACCTTCAACTAGTGGCGAAATCGGTATCTCATTCTCTGAACCCTGACCAGAACCTACGGGCTCAGAAACCGTCATCCTACCGCGACCTCGTCCATGACCACGTCCACCTCGGGTACTCATGACTAAATCTCGTCTGATTAAAGAATTTTATGTATCAGTCATTATTCCACTGTTTAAAAGCAAAGTCTTATGAATATTGCTTATTAAAGAAGTTTCATTTCCGCGAGTCCACAGAGTCCTATCAGTTTCAGTCTCTAAGGTAGTCTTACTTATCACTAGCCATTCCATCACATCAACATCATTATCACAAACAATAGTACGGGGTACTTACCTGGGCGGATTGGTGCCGGTGACTCGGTGCCATGCCTTTCAAACCATACTTTTTAAAACAAAACTTTTAATCAGACTCTTGAAAACATTTTGGGCCTTAGGCCCACAGCCGAGCCTTTGAACTTAGCTCTGATACCACAAATGTAACACCCCAAACCCGGTCAATACACCACGATCGAATTCGGTATGTTAAAGGGAAAAAGGGTTTGTGAGGTTTAGGTTTCTATTTAAAAGTTGGTGAAAACACTTCGCTAGGTTGTGCATTTGAAGAAAAACTTGAGTAGGTTGGATTGAAATTTTAAGATGTGTTTGAAAATCCGGAAATTTAAAAACTTACTCCGATGGGTAGACAAAACAAGTTTATCTCGTTAAGAAGTTTGAGTTGTTTCTCATTGTTACAAAAACATTCTGTCTTAATAGAAAATCGTGTTTAAGTTAGAAAACATTTGAGTTCCTCTTTATTCCAAATCTTAGTGTGATACCCGATGGTATAGTTTAAAATGTCGCTTTTGTAGTTTTGAAATCGTTATCTTTCCAAATTTTAGCACATTATAACCCAATTAATTTGTTAAGGCATATTAAACATTTACTCTAAGCATAACCAAGCAAACCATAATTTTTTTAAAAAGGCCTTTTTACAACCCAAAATAAAACCACATAGAAATAAATAACTAATGTACCAAAATTTTATAAAGTCTGAGCAACCCTTTATTAGCATGGCATGAGCACCTCGAGTCCATCCCGGCTCCATGTCCGCGTCTATGTGTCACCTGAAATAGTTAAAGGAGAGAGTGAGTCACAAGACTCAGTGTATAATTCCCTCTCCCGGTATAACATGCCAACACACATATCATAACAGAATAATGCAAGTGATGCACCCAATCCTAACCAACCATATCACCTTTTCTACCCCGTGTGGTACCAAACCACTGGTGGTGCCAAACCACTGGTGACCCAAAGTCACGATATCCATACTGTGGGTACCAAACCACCGTGACCAAGTCACAAATAATCCAATGATGGGGCCAACCCATCGTGTGATACCAAATCACTAGCGACAATCCCAGATCTCAAAAGTGGGGCCAACCCACGATGGTGTCAAACCACGTGGACGAGTCGCAATGAGGTGCCAAACCTCCGGTGTCCCAAAGACACAATGTGATACCAAATCACCGTGATCAGTAGTCACAAATCCGATGATGGGGCCAACCCATCGTGTGATACCAAATCATTGGCGTCAATCCCAGATAATCAATCGTAGGGCCAACCCATCGTGGTACTAAGCCACTGGGGCGAGACGCCGAGGTGCCAAACCTCCGTGACCCAAAGTCACAAAATATCATTGTGGTACCAAACCACCGGAGGTGCCAAACCTCCGTGTCCCAAAGACACAAAGGTCCCAAAGACACGGATATCATACTCCCCTCCTCTCATATCACCCAATCACATATCATACTAGATGCAAAATCGTGCAATCATGCTATCATGCTCACATGCTTAATATGGCATCTCAAAGTATCAAAAATCATGATATCATCATCATCACATAACTCATAATGAAACGGACTTACCCGAATCCATATCCATACCTCAATGGGTATCAACATAGTCAACCACACTGTTTCATTTACACAAACAGGTTATCACATTACTTAGTTAAGATAGTGTGTTGGTTTACACACCTGAATAGCGAAGATTAACTCCTAAGAACCGATCTAAGCCCCTTGATTGCCTCGATAACCCCGATCCTACAATCGGCCAATAGTGGATTAGTCACTATACCATTTGGCCAAAAATAGGTAATCCAAGGGGTCGCGTTAGCCTTACCTTAGACTTGATTTGGTTTCCTACCAAATCCGAACCCAACAATGGTTCTTTCAGAAATCGGCTTCACCCTAAAAAGAAAGTGGTTAATCCTTTGAAACCATATACTTAATCGAAAACTAAACAAATAAACCACGAGCAATCATCTCACCATCACTTACCGATTGTTTAACAGAGTAAGAAGGCTCTCCTTGCTTGATTTTGAACTCCAAAGTCCCTATACGAAACATGATTACCAAAACAAGTGATTAACTCCTTTCACAAATGCCGAAATTGGCTCTACACCAAATTCGAATTGTCATAAAACAAGGGAGAAGAGAATAACATTCGGCCATGTACTTACCTTTTCTAACGATTGGACAACTACTGAGATTCAGCCTTACACAAAGAAAGAAACACAAAAGAGAGTTGCAAAGAAGAAGGAGTTGCTATTCGGCCACAACCAAAAACGGGAAAAAGAGAATGATACCTTCGGTTTTTGAGAGCAAATAGGAATGAAGAAAAAGCTTTGGCTTCACACCAAGGTTTCGGCTAAAATGGTTTTGGAAAAAGAAAAAAATAGAATGATGGATACTTTCGGTTTTGAGAAAGAGGAAGAAATGAATAAGGTGTTTAGAAGAAGAACAAATTTCGGCTTAGCATGAATGAAAAAAGAAAGGGAGAGAGAAGAGAACTTTCGGCTCAAGTTGGAAAGGAAACACAAGTCGGTTTCAGCTTAACACAATTGAAAAAAAGAAAAGAAGGTGGAGAGGCATTCGCTAACAAGGTTTCCAAAAGAGAGAAAAGATGATAATGGGATGCTTGGTTCTGCTAAAACAAAAGAAAGAAGCAAAACAAAACAACAAGCAAATTCGGCAACACTTGGGGTTTCGGTTTCAAGTATGAATGGCAAAGAAATATGGTGTTCGGCTTAGGCTATTTGCAAGTGAAGAGCTTTGCTAGCTTTTGACTAACTAAATCAGCTTGTTCTTTTGACAAAATGGAAGGCTTACCAAGGAGAATTTGACCGAAAGAAGTAAAAGAATAAAGGAAAAAAACACACATGCTAAAGGAAAATTCGCTCACCCCACACTAACAACCTACCACTCTTTCCTCCCCCAAACTCTCACCAAAATCGCCAACCTCCCCCCATTCACTCCCACACCACTAATTCAAATCCCTTTGACCAAGTCTTCCTCCACAATATGCTCTCCACCCATCGTTTGAAAGAGTTGACAAGGTCCATGCTAGAGTTCAAACTTCCTACAACTCTTCCCTTCATGCCGTCAAAATGGGAGTCAAAATGGGCATTTTGCAACTCGAACACAGGACCTCTCCCCCCTTGCATTTGATGTCACACCCAAGGTCTAAGTGGCGCATGCTTGCCACTCCACAAACTCATCTCTTGTGTTATAAACTCACCTAAATTAATTATAAACCCCAGCTCCTTCAGCTCCTATCCCCTAAAGCCCAAAAACTAAAATTTCACCACCCACTCAGGCTCACTCCTAGCCTACAACTAAGCCCCGAAACCACACAAACAACAACATGGCACACCATAGACATGTAAACAATGCCAAAAATAAAATATCCCCTAACCCGGGATATTACACTTAGTCAACCGGTCAACGGTTACCCATATTGAATCTTTCTTAGTATGCGTCAGGGGTAGCCCACCAATGAAATCCATTGCTATTCTCTGCCACTTCCAAAGTGGAATCTTCACCGATTGCAACAATCCCAAAGGCAGTTGATGTTCATCCTTCACTTGCTGACACGTTAAACACTTGCCTACAAAGTCGATAACCTCACATTTCAACCTTGGCCACTAGTACTATTATAGTAGATCTTGGTACATGTTACTTCCACCAGGATGCATAGCGTATGGGCTACTATGCGCCTCTCGCAGAATCATCTGTCTTAACTCAGAGTCCTTGGGCATACAAACTCTTCCACGGAAACATAATGCCCATTCACTGTTTAGCCCAAAATCCACTGTCTCTCCACTTTTCACTTCATGAAGCTGAGAATCCAATGATTCATCCAACAATTGCTTTTCTCTAATTTGACTGACCCACATTGGTTTCACCTGAAGATCTGCTAACAAGCTACCATCCTCATAAAGGCTAAGACGAGCAAACATTGCTCTCAAATCTGATACCACCTTATGACTTAATGCATCTGCCACCACGTTGGCCTTACTCGGGTGATACTCAATCGTGCAGTCATAGTCTTTCAATAACTCTATCTATCTCCGTTGCCTTAAATTTAGCTCCTTCTGGGTAAGGAGATACTTTAGACTCTTATGGTCGGTGTAGATGATCGACTTTTCTCCATACAGGTAGTGTCTCCATATCTTCAGGGCGAACACCACTGCAGCTAGTACTAAATCATGAGTGGGGTAGTTCACCCCATGTGGCCTTAGTTGATGAGACACGTATGCCACTACTTTCCCTTCTTGCATCAGCACACAACCCAAACCTGTGTGTGACGCATCACAATAAACAACAAATTCTTTCCCTACCTCAGGTTGACTCAACACTGGTGCTTCCATCAACATCTTCTTCAGTTTCTCAAAACTCTCTTGCTGCTTATCCGTCCACACAAACGGTACCCCTTTATGCATCAGTTTAGTTAGAGGTGCAGCAATTAAAGAAAACCCCTCAACGAATCGCCTGTAGTACCCAGCCAAACCTAGAAAACTTCGAATCTCTGACACTGACTTCAGTGGCTTCCAATCCAATATAGCTTATACTTTCCGAGGATCAACCCTAACCCCCTCGGCAGGCACAACATGACCCAAGAATGTCACTTCCTTTAGCCAAAACTTGCACTTACTAAATTTGGCATAAAGTTGCTTTTCTCTAAAAATCTGTAGCACAATTCGAAGATATGAATCATGCTCCTTCTCAGTTCTAGAATACACCAAGATATCATCTATGAAGACCACCATGAACCGGTCTAGATAGGGTTGAAAGACCCGATTCATCGTATCCATAAAAGTAGCTGGTGCATTTGTTAATCCAAACGGCATAACCAAAAACTCATAATGCCCATATCGAGTTCAAAATGCAGTCATGTGAATATCTTTCTCCTTGACCCTTAGCTAATGGTATCCCGATCTTAAATCTATTTTCAAGAAGACCGAAGCTCCTCGTAGCTGATAGAACAAGTCGTCAATCCTTGGTAGTGAGTATTTGTTCTTAACAGTTAGCTTATTCAATTGACGATATTCAATGAACATACGCATTGACCCATCTTTCTTCTTCACGAACAATACCGGCGCTCCCCACAGAGATACACCTGGTCAGATAAACCCTCGATCCAACAACTCTTGGATCTGAGCTTTCAATTCTACCAGCTTCGTCGGTGCCATCCTATAAGGGGCGATGGATACCGGAGCTGTCCCCGGTAACAACTCAATGCCAAATTCAACCTCGCGATTTGGAGGCAATCTTGGAAGCTCCTTAGGAAAAACGTCTGAAACTCCTTCATGGTTTTGACATCCCCAATGGACAATTCCTTGGCATCAAACATGCTGACAAAAGCTAGAAATGCTTCACACCCTTTTTGCACTATTTTCTCGGCCTTTAGTGTCGAAATCACATTGGACAAATAATCTATTCTTTCTCCTATCACCATCACATCCTCATCCTCTGAAGTCTTTAATATCATACGCTTAGAAGTGCAATCCAAGTTCGCACAATACTTAACTAGCCAATCCATGCCTAGAATAAGATCAAACTCCCCGAACAAAAATTCCATTAAATCCGTCCAAAATACCACTCCTTGAACATCTAGAGGCACATTCCTAAACAACTTGTTCACTACAACAGATTGTCCTAGAGGGTTAATCACAGACATTTCTCTAGTAGTAACCTCAGACTTAATACCCAGAGTCCTAGACACAGTACAGGCAACATATAAATAGGTAGATCCAATATCTATCAAAGTTGTAAATGGCACATCAAGTATGAGAAACGTACCGGTTATGACGTCTGGTACGTTGCCATCCTCTCAACGTTGTGCCACATAAACTAGTCCCGGCTGTCTTGCATCTGTGTTACCCACACCTTTGTCTGGTGCTCTGCAACCTCGTCCAAACCTATTTCCCCCTCTAGCCGGACCGTGACCTCTCTGTGGCTGGCGACCACCTCTCCCTGGCTGCATAAATCTCTGACCTACTACCTATGTCTGAATAGGCTCTCAAGGACAGTCTCTGTACTGATGATTCTTAGACCCACACCTGAAACACCCACCAATTCTTCTCCAACACTCTCTTGAATGGAATTTCCCACATACCACACAAGATTGCTATCGACCCACAACCACTGAAGCTACAACTTGAGTTGGTCTATCAAACCTAGGCTTCTTATATAATCCCCCTAACGGACCTGAAAACCTAGAATCTCTCTTGCTCATGCCCCTTTCCCTATCACAATTTTGTTTCTCAAAATGTTTCACTTCCTCGAAAATATTTTCCTTTTCCACTAAGGCAGTAAAATTTCCTTCTCTCTACGGGGCTATCAATACCCATAGCTTATCTCGTAACCCATACTCAAATCACACACAATACTTATAATCTGTGGTAACTATACCCCGAGCATATTGGCTCAAGCGCAGAAACTCTGCCTCATATTTTGCCACAGTTTTATTACCCTGAACCAGATTCAGAAATTCCTTCTTCCGGGCATCCACATAACTAGCCCTAACATACTTTCCCTGGAAAGCTTCTTTAAAGAAATCCCAGGTGATACGATCCGCTTGGGTACCTTTCCTTACAGTGAGCCACCACTAGTATGCCTCATCCCTTAGTAGAGACACTGCCCCTTTCAGTTTCTGTTCCGCAGTGCAATCTAGATCATCCATAATCTGTTCAACTGCCTCCAACCAGTATTCGGCTACATTTGAGCCTACACTACAAATGCCCCTAAAAACTTCGGCCTCACTGGACCTGAGTCGCTAAAAAAAAACCCATGTGATGCCGACCTAGTGCTTACTCTGGTAACTCATTCTAAAACTCGCAGTATAGCTTGCGACAGAGCGTCGTCCCCTCCAATTTGATGAAGAGACCTTGTCTCGGTCACCGGTGATGCAGGTGCTTCCATTTCAAGCATGTGCCCTGATACTGAGGATCTAGCCCTAACATCTCGGCCTTTATCATAGCCGCGTGTACCTCGTCTATGTCCCCTTGTACTCATGTTGTTGAATTGAATTAATCTGATTAAAAATTTTATGAATTAGTATGTAATTTAGTGTTCATTAACAAATGTTTTGTGGAGAGCAGATATAAGAGTTGTTCACGTAGATCGAATTTCCTAATGTCTCAGTCTCTATATACTTAACTCTTATAGCTAACAGTCTTGGTATACTATCACTAACTCTAGTAGTTTTTTACTAAAGCCATTGTATCGTATAATCACACATATAGTAAGAGGACTTACGGATTTGGTGCCGGAGACTTGGGTGCCATACTTCCACTAAAAATATATATTTTCTAAACTTATTTCAAACAAATTTTGAGAATGTTTCCAAACGTATTCCACAGTCAAGTTTTGCAACCGGGGTCTGATACAATAAAGTGTAACACCCCAAACCCGGCCTAGATCTTATGATCGGATCTGACATGTCACATAGAGAGGTTGTTTAAAAACTAAATACGCGTTCGTTAAAATGTTCGTATTCTTTTTAAAACTTCAAGTTTAGATGTTTGTTAATAGAAACCCCGATTTAGTAAATGTCTCTTTTAGAAAGTTGGTATTATTTTGCAAATCGCTTTTGTTATGAAAATCGAATTTGAATATTTGCGGTATCGTAATATTTTGCAAAATAATTATTAAAGATTTGGGAAAACCCCCATATTAAACATTTAAAATAAATAATAACAGAAATGGAAGCTTAAAAGAAAATTTAAATCCAAAGGCCTTATTACAATAATAAACCCAAATTAAATAGAATCTTAAAATTAAAGCGAAATGGAAGTTTTCTAAAGTTCACGAGGTATGGCCCCCATCGAGTCCTCCACTACTCCAAGTCCTCTATCGCTGGGATTACATGCAAGTTTAAGGGAAAAAGGGGGTGAGTTACGAAAACTTAGTGTGTAATCTCTTAAACGGTCTCTAACTTGGTTTTAGCCCTCACGGTAACAAATTTGGGCCCAAGCCCTATAATCATGGTAATACAATGATGAAATTAAGATAATGTAATGCAACCCAACCCAATCTAGCCAATCACACCCGCACCAACCAATCGTCACCATGGGGATCAAGTCAACCCACCCCTACAATCACACCAATAATCCAGTCAAGCTGCTAATCACAATATTTGTGGCTGAGCCACCGGAGTTATAATTCATATATATATATATGGCAGTGCCACTAAAATAGTATGTGGCAGTGCCACTAAAACAGTATGTGGCAGAGCCACCGGTCTACGTTGCTCTTCAAACATTATCCCGGCCCATGCAACATGATAACATGCAATATATTTGTCAACATAATAGAATGTAATAAAATCATACCCACGATACTCAACCACAATGAAAGGTATTACAGTCATTCTACCCATTGAGGGTATTTTGGTAATTTCGCAACCTAGGGATATTTTAGTAATTTATTCTCTAAGGTTATTTTAGTAATTTTGCAATATAAGGGTATTTTAGTAATTTTTCACATTTAACGGCCTTTCTGGAGGCCTACTGTTGCCTCAAGCGACACGCCTTCTTGGTTCTCCATGAAACTATTGGGCCTAAAATCCATATTAGACCCAAACAGGCCCACACGCTTGTGTTGCCCAAAATCGCATGCTTTCGATTTTAGGTTTTATAGATTTTGTTGATCAGTCTAAAACTGCCGAGTTTTAAAATTTTTAAAGAGAATGATCGAACGTGGAAATTATCTATGACAACGACTTAAGGCAAGTGTACCTATCAAACAGTAGTATAGCTTACGCAAGACTGGATTATCGAACCCAAAGGAACTAAAAGTACTAATACTCACATTCTTTCTATTATTTAGCCTAAATATTAAATGATTTCGTTGATTAACTAATTGATTACTAAATTAAGAAGGAAAGATAAAAAGAATGAATTGGGAAATAACTTGAAGAGAAACTCAGTTGACCACGATGATACCATCAGGAAGAATCCACCTAGACTTCACTTATTATCTAACACTGAACCATACGATTAATTCACTTGATCCGTAAGACTCCCTAATGTATATTAAACCCTCTCTCGAGGCGAATAACGTCTAACCCTAGGTTAATTAACAAAAATCTCTTTCTCACTTAATAACCCCCTAGAACAGTATTAAATCGAACTATGGACTCCTATATTAGGTTTCACCCTAGTCTGGCAATATCTCGTCACCCTATCTCTAGGCACGCGAACGACTCCGCTTAATTACGCTAGATCTATTCTTAGGCAGGGTCTCTTCCTCCTCCACCGAAGAACATCTGACTTGAATTAATATCCCGGAAACATTAACACAAGAATTAAGCACACATAATTAAGAACAAATCAAGTATTTAACATATAATTCAGAAAATAATAACAAGATCCATCAAGGCTTCATCCCTTTCAGGTATCTGAAGGGTTTAGTTCATAACAAATAAAGAAAACATCTCAAGAGAAAAGATAAAACAAAACATAAGAAATCCCTAAAACCCCCTGAAGGAATTGAATGAGAGATCTGCCGTCTTGAGTAGAATTCTAGCTTCTTGAGATGGACCAACTGGCTGTCTTCAAGTGATTCCCACAAAAGTTCTAGCTTCTACCTAATTTTGAATGTCTCGGCCCCTTGGCCTAGCTAACTGTTGGCTCTAGCAGAAGGTTTCTGTCGAACCCCCTAACATCCCCTTCAGGTTGGCCTCTAGGGTCTTTATATAGGCTTTGAGATGCCTTACTTGGCCTCTAAGTATCCTATTTCAAGTATAATTCATACCCGGGTGTTTGAATAGGTTTTGGAATGTGTTTTTTATCTTCAAGTATCCAAATCCGAGTGAAATTCCTCTTGGCTGCGGCAATGAAACGGCCATAGGACACGCCCGTGTGAATCTATTTTAGGCCATGGTCGAGTCTGTTGAAGAGACACGCCCATGTGTTTCAGGGTTCAGGCCGTGTTTTAGTAATTTAATGAGGCACAGCTGTGTGGTATTGGGGCCAGGTCGTGTCAATTTCTTCTTTGGCCCAATTTGGTCCGTTTTAGGCCCGTTTTTCGTTCTTTTCATCACTAGGTGTTTTCCTGAGTGTAAAACATGAAAACAAAGAATTAAGAGCACCTTTTTACATAAATCAAGGGATAAATCATCCAAAAGTATGCTAAATATGGGATTAAAATATGTTACTTTTACTGTTTGTCAAATACCCCCACACTTAAGCTTTTGCTTGTCCTCAAGCAAAATTCTCAACTTACAATTAAAACGAACGTTCCATAATTCATAACTCCTATCAATAATGCTTCATCATATTTCATGGATAATTCATACATGGATAATTTAACTCAAAGACTCCTAAAGATTCAAACAATTCTAAGCCATACGTTTGTAGCACGAAAACATAGGTGTGTCCTCTTATCTAAATGATTACCTTTAATTTAAAATCGACAAGGATTGACATCCTCACTAAAGATCCACTCAAAGCACTCGAGGTGTTTAAGATTCAAGTATAATCACTCATAAGTCGAACTGAAAAGTTAATCCCATAGGCTTGCCTGAAAATCAAGTCTCCACCACTGTAATATGAGATGATACACAAATCAAAAGGTCTTTAACAGGGTTGTAACAGGGATTGGGTTAAAGGTGTGGATAAAGGTTGAATTAGAAGGTTAAAATCGAGATTGAATTAACAAGTTACCTAACTTTATAAAAAAATAAACTAATAACCTGAATAATTATATCACACAAAAATTTAAAATACTAATAATACGAGCTTTTTCTTCAAGATGTTGAATTTAATATGTAAGCTCTTAGAACATAGAGCTAATAATGAATATACTTCATTTTTTTAAAGAACAAATCAATCAATACATAATATAAGAAAGAACTTTATCAACTGAAATAAAGTAATTAGGCAACTGATCAAATCAATTCTCGATATAAGGGTAGTTAAAGGAATGGTGATAACAAATACGAGTGGGGTTTTGGGTTAATATTAATGGGTGAATCAATAAAAATGGTTGTTAGGTTCAAAGAGGTTCACTAGGGGTTAATTGTGAAGGTAGGCTTTTTAGTGGAGTGAATGGGTTAAAACCTAGGTGCTTTTATCATCTATGTATATCAAATAAAAAATGTGGTCTTGACATGTATAATCGAGGCAAGTTCTAGAATAACAATTCAGTGTTGACACACTCGTAATCAATAAAGTGAGCACGAAAAAGAATATATGCTCTATAAGGCTCAAAATCTCACAAAAATTATGGGTGTTCTTGACATCAATCCCTGTAAATTTCAAACTTCAAAGTAATATTCCAATTCAGTTCAGCAACCTAGAAAATTTTTAATTTTAAAAAATAGACTTATCATGCTTGATTCTCTAGTATCTTAAAGTTTAAATCATCGGTGCACAATTATCTATAACTTAATCTAAGACATATCAATAAAAATCATAAATCATCAGAAATTTCATCCTAATTAGTAATATGAGGAAATTACTTAAGAACTAGATATAATTCAGGGTTTGAGAATAATGAAAAAAGTTAGGCAGTTTTACCCCCACACATAAGATGTACATTGCCCTCAATGTACAAAGATAGATATATATCAACATAGTAGAAAATCAAAAGATAGGGAGAAGTGAAACTTCCTGAATTTTGGATGAAGTTAATGAAAATAATCCGAATAGGGTTGGAGGTGAACGTGGGGAAGCACCTCGAACCATTTGAGATTGAATCCTCGAAGTAGACGGTCTGGTTTTATTGTATCCTAAGTTAAATCTAAATGGCATGAAGAATAAGAAGAAAATAATAAAGAAAAATAAAAATAAAGATAAAAATAAAAATAAAAATAAAAGTAAAAGTAAATAATGGAAAATGAAAGAAGAAAGATAATTAAAAGTAAATAATGGAAAATGAAAGAAGAAAGATAATTGGGAAAGAAAAAGTAGGAATGAGGTTTAAATAGAGATGCGGCCCATGTTTTAGGGAAAATTTTGTCTTGTTGCCACACGTCTACGGCCACGCCATTTTACCTAATTTTGGTGCCCACACGGCCACGGCCACGGCCGTTTGCAAGGCCGTGTTGTCTGGAAATTTGCATTTTTGGTTTATTTGAATGCTAAAAGGGAAAAATAAAAATAATAAAATAAATAAAATAAAAATGGGATTAGTGCTCGGGTTGCCTCCCGAGAAGCGCTCGTTTAAAGTCTTGAGCTAGACTTACTTGTTATTTGTATGGTCACAGTGCATTGAGGAGGTGAAAATCCTTTCTCATGCGATCAACTCGATTATGGATATATAGTTTAAGTCGAGTAGTTTTTACCTTAAAGGTGTTGAATTTAGGATTGCTTACGTCGACTGTGCCATATACAAAGACATTAAGTACCTGAAAAGTGATTTCTTCGTTTGTCTTGAGGTCTGAATTGGCGATTCGAGGGTCTTCATTATTCAACAATACTTGATCCTCTATTTTGAAGTGATTTGTTGTTCCTATCAGCTCGTCTGGGGTTTCTTCAGTTTCACTTCGTGTATTCGTAGTTTTTCTTTAAAGTGTGTCTTCCACTCTTCTAGTTTGTTGACCTTAAGGCTTCGTTCCTCATGTAATTCTTCTTTACTGGCACGAGGTCTATGATTCAGCTCAGGTTTGTGGCTTCGTGGTGTTTCCTGTGGTGAAGGTTGAACAAATTTATGTAAGAGTATGCCCAAAGATCAATCATGAGATGGTTGTAATAACATACTTGATTTACCATGTTTATTAATATAAAGCGTTGTCATTATTATTTCGTTTTTCCTTCGTGTACCAATAAACTGTTTTATAATAATGTCCCGAGAATAATATGATTATTCTTAAAATATCCTTAGTCAAGTATTATTGTTGACCGTGACAACAATAATGCATTAAGACTAACATGTAGTTGATTGATGATAAAGAGTTATCATTGATATGGAGTGTCAAAATCAATGCATGAATATGTGTGTTAGAGAACAACATATTGGATGACCCGCTATGAGTATGTTTCTTGGATTATTATGTAATTGTCACAACATTACTCATAGTGATTAATATGTATATGATCCTTAGACTTGAGATAATCATTATCCCAACATCGTGAGTCGATATTTTGATACTGATCAACGCATAATCAGAATCGGTTTGTTCTATAAAGGCGATGTTGGATATATCACAATCAATGTAGAGGATATTATTGATCAATATAGGATAAGTCCTCCCACATAATGGGAGCAATATCTTAGGCCACTTGATTGAGTGAGACTAGAAATGCATGGCCATGCTCAAATAAGTTGACATGAGATGTCATACTAATTTGTATATCATAGTCTACTCAAGATATCAAGAAACATGGGATGGACTATACAAGTGTGACTATTCCATGACTTGTATCTATTCCGAGATAAAGGACTTAAGGATTAATGCATGAAAAGTTAATCACAAAAGTTATGTCGAATCATGACTTCTTGTATCTTAGGTAGCAATGATGCATTGCTAGATGCCACTCATTGTTTGTGACATTAGAATCGTTCTAGTATTACTACTAACGCTACAAGAACCTCTGTGGTCACACCCTATGGTTGAAATGAACGGAATGAAACATAGTTGGTATTGTGTTTGATTGTCACATGAATTAAATTAATTAAAGAATTAATTTAATTCGCAATCAAATATTGAATATATTATATGTACAAGGATGTTGTACACATAATGAGAATTAATATATGAATTTGGTTCTATATAAATTTAAATAAATATAGTTTATCGAATCCATGTTATAATTAATGTAATTATAACTTTTGGGTATAATTAATGTAATTATAATTTTGGTTAAAACATTATTATATTTATTTACTACTGATTATAAAAGGGTAATATGTGAAGAAAACCCTAAGAATTTTGCTTAAAAAAGGTCTAGCAATAGTCAAGCAAAACACCTCTCTAAAAATAGTTTTAGAGATATCTGCGTTATAGTCAAACCGGGTGGATTACGTAGAGGCCGACATCCTAAAGGTTGTGGCTTGGTTCGACAAAGGATCGATATCTTGTCGCCGAGGCGCCGCTATCTACTCGATTGAAACTTTGGTAATTTCAAACCTTTATTTCACCCGATTCGCTTCTCACACATGGATTCATGGTTTGGATCACGGATTAATTTTATTTCATGCGCCTTGGGGTGCTTTGCTCCAACAATTTATTATCAACTGAATTTACTTTCTCACCTTCATCAGTCGATGTTCTGGCTGAGTCAAGAGCTTGTAGACTGATTGATTCATCTCCTATACGAAGAATGAGTTCTCCTGTACCAACATCAATTTTAGTCCTAACAGTTGCCAGAAAGGTTCTTCCTAAAATTAAAGGAATCGAATTGTCCTCACCCATGTCTAAAATGACAAAGTCTACTGGGAATACAAATTTATCAATTTTGATTAGAACATTTTCTATTATACCCATAGGAATTCTAATAGTTTTATCTGTTAATTGAATGTTCATACTAGTTTGTCTGGGTTTCCCTAGACCTAGTTGTTTGAACATTTTATAAGGCATAACATTAATGCTTGCCCCTAAATCAGCTAAAGCATTATCAATAAATAAACTACCAATTAAACATGGAATTGTAAAACTCCTTGGATCTTTTAATTTCCGTGGCAATTTATTTTGTAGAATTACTGAGCACATTGCGTTTAGCTCCACATGCGATGCCTCGTCTAGCTTCCGTTTGTTTGTTAACAACTCTTTTAAAAAATTTCTATAATCGGGTATCTGCGAAAGAGCTTTGAGAAACGGTAAGTTCATATGTAATTTCTTTAAAAGTTTAAGAAACTTACCAAACTATTTCTCTGTGTTGTCCTTCTTTATTGCTTCGAAATATAGTATACGAGGTTGGTACTCTGTAGTTGCTGGTTTTGGTATATCATGGCACACCTCAAACATACCTTCACTTACCACAGGTTCTTCCCTTGGGTTTGGTACGTCTAACCCTTCACTATTGTAAATGGCTTGATTTTTCTCTCTCAGGTTAGTTTCAGTATTGGTTGGCAAGCTTCCCTGTGGTAGTTCTAAAATCAGCTTAGCAAGTTGTCCAACTGACTTAGTAATTTCCCCAGCTGACATAGTAAGTTCACCAACTTGGCTCTTGATCCCTTCAATTGATATTTGTCAATTCTTAAGGGTGGTCTCGGTGTCTTGGACACGGGTATCTGTGGCTGCCATGAATTTTGTCAACATCTCTTCAATGTTCGACTCCTCTTCCTGTTGGTGAGGTGGCAGTTGAAAATCTGGAGGGAGTTCCGGTCTTTGGCTATTTTGATCATCCCACGAGAAATTGGGATGGTACCTCCAACCTGCATTATAAGTGTCATTATAAAAATTATTTTGTGGTGTATAGTGAGCTTGCTCGTTTTCCATGCCAAATCCATAGGGTGGGTACTCAGGATTAGCCATGCCTCCTAAATTTGAATCATATTGTATTTATGGGTGTACTTGCGAGACACTATACGTACCATCAATCTTTTTATTCATCATCTCTAACTAATTAGATAACCTGGTGACCACGTCGGGGTTGAAGACACTGGTTGCTTTAGTAGGAATTGTCCTCATTACTTGCCACTGATAAATACTCAGTGCCACCTTTTCTATAGACTAAAATTATCTGCCAAAACCGAATAAAAGAAAAATTAGCAAACTAAAAAATAAAAATAAAATTGAAAAAAATAAAAAATAAATAGAAATAAAAAATGGCTAAAGTAATAAAAATAAAGTTTTCTTAATATTTTAATTCCCCGGCAACGATGCCAAAAACTTGACCGGTCTAAAATTGTCGAGTTTTAAAATTTATAAAGAGAATGATCAAACCTGGAAACTAACTCTAACAACGACTTAAGGAAAGTGTACCTATCGAACAGTAGTATAGCTTAGGCAAGACCGGATTATCGAACCCAAAGGAACTAAAAGTACTAATACTCACTTTCTTTCTATTATTTAGCCTAAATATTAAATGATTTGGTTAATTAACTAATTGATTATTAAACTAAGATGCAAAGACAAAAAGAATGAATTGGCAAATAACTTGAAGAGAAACTCAATTGATCACGATGATACCATCAGGAAGAATCCAACTAGACTTCACTTATTATCTAACACTGAACCATACGATTTATTCACTTGACTTGATCCATAAGACTCCCTAATGTATATTAAACCCTCTCTCGAGGCGAATAACGTCTAACCCTAGGTTAATTAACGGAAATCTCTTTCTCACTTAATAACCCCCTAGAATAGCAGTAAATCAAACTATGGACTCCCATATTAGGTTTCACCCTAATTCGGCAAAATCTCGTCACCATATCTCTATGCGCGTGAATGACACCGCTTAATTATGCTAGATCTATTCATAGGTAGGGTCTACTCCTCCTCCACCTAAGAACATTTGACTTGAATTAATATCCCGAAAACATTAACATAAGAATTAAGCACACATAATTAAGAACAAATCAAGTATTTATCATATAATTTAGAAAACAATAACAAGATTCATCTAGGGTTCATCCCCTTCAGGTATCTGAAGGGTTTAGTTCATAATAAATAAAGAAAACATCTCAAGAGAAAAGATAAAACAAAACATAAGAAATCCCTACAACCCCCTGAAGGAATTGAAGGAGAGATCCGTCGTTTTGAGTAAAATTCCGGCTTCTTGAGATGGATCAATTGGCTATCTTCGAGTGATTCCCACAAAAGTTCCGACTTCAGTCGAATTTCATATGTCTTGGCCCCTTGGCCTGGCTAACCACTGGCTCTGGCAGAAGGTTTCTGCAGAATCCCCTAACGTCCCCTTTAGGTTGGCCTCTAGGGTCTTTATATAGGCTTTGAGATGCCTTACTTGGCCTCTAAGTATCCTATTTCAAGTATAATTCCTACTAGGGTGTTTGAATAGGTTTTTGAATGTGTTTCTTTGCCTTCAAGTATCCAAATCCGAGTGAAATTCCTCTTGGTCGCGGCAGGGACACAGCCATGGCACACGCCCGTGTGAATCAATTTCAGGCCATGCTTGAGTCTGCTGAAGAGACACGCTGTGTGTTTCGGGGTCTAGGCCATGTTTAGTAATTTACTGAGGCACGGCCGTGTGGTCTTGGGCCCAGGCCATGTCGATTTCTTGTTTGGCCCAATTTGGTCCGTTTTAGGCCCATTTTTCATTCTTTTCATCCCTAGGTGCTTTCCTGAGTATAAAACATGGAAAGAATGGATTAATAGCACCTTTTTACATAAATCAAGGGATAAATCATCCAAAAGTATGCTAAATGTGGGATTAAAATATGTTACTTTTACGGTTTATCATTCGCAAACGAACCTATCGTTTAACAATTTTCCAACAGTTTTGTCTTACTGTGCCGGATAGCCCATTGGGTCCATTTGGCCCGTTCTGATTCTGTTAGGCCCGTTACTGCCTCAGTTTCACGAGAGTGATCGTGACACTCTCAATGGTTTACAGTCACGATTCGTATCTTGGTTTACCACTACGAGCTCTCGCACGCTCGAGTGGCCACAGTTGTCGACTTTTTGGAATTTTGGCTTTTGGCCGTTTCACAAAACACCACAGGCAATCATTAAAGTGGGTGTGAGATTACACACCTGATTTGGGCAACTTAACACGATACTCTCCGAAACACCTAATGACACAATAGGTTACAGTTAGTCCTCCCATTCACAAATCCCAAACTTAAAATACTTAATAGAAGAAAAAGGAGAATCCTAGTTTAGCTTACCAACGAATATTACCCTCCCTTCCGAAGAGGGTATTCGATCCACCTTCTACTAATCCAAAATCCATGCCCTTAACGAAGATGTTGCATTAGAAATGTTATTCAATATAAGAAAATGAGTGAAAATGGCATTCTCGGTCCCAAGAATTCAACCAAAATAAGATAACTAATACCCCTATTCGGTCATCCCCACCACTTTACAACAAAAAGACTAGATCCCAAAGTAGATTGAACCAACAGGTTTTCGAGTTGCACCTTGGAGAATTTGGTCCTTACCAAAAGAGAACAAAAGAGATTCAAGGTCGAATGAGTGGTTAAGTTTTGCCTAAACAGAGCCAAGAGATAAATAACGAGAGAAAGTGGAAGAGGAAGAACAATTACATCAATACAACGGTGAGCCGAAACGGATGACCAAATTCAGCAACCACAAACACCAAAATTCGGCTAAAAGGTTAACAAAATGAGGAAACCAAAAGGAGAAGAAACGTATCATCCCTTACCAGAGACACCGCCCCTTTTAGTTTCTGTTCAGTGGTGCAATCCAGATCATCCATAATCCATCCAACTGCCTCCAACCAGTATTCGGCTACATTTGGGGCTACACCAGAAATGCCCCTAAAAAATTCGGCCTTATTAGACCTGAGTCGCTAAAAAATAGACCCACGTGCTACCGACCCAGTGCTTGCTCTTGCAAACTCGTTCTAAAACTCGCAGCATAGCTTGCGACAGAGCGTCTTCCCCTTCAATTCGGTCATGAGACCCTGTCTCGGTCACCGGTGATACATGTGCTTCCATTTCAGGTATGTGCCCTGATGCTGAGGATCCAGCCCTAACATCTCGGCCTTTACCACAGCCTCGTGTACCTCGTCCATGTCCCCTTGTACTTATGTTGCTGAATCAAATTAATCTGATTAAAAATTTTATGAATTAGTATGTAATTAAGTGTTTATTAACAAATGTTTTATGGAGAACAAATATAAGAGTTGTTCGCGCAGATCGAATTTCCTAATGTCTCAGTCTCTATAGGCTTAACTCTTATAGCTAAAAGCCTCGGTATACTATCACTAACTCTAGTAGTTTCTTACTAAAGTCATTGTATTGTATAATCACACATATAGTAAGAGGACTTACGGATTTGGTGCTAGAGACTCGGGTGCTATACTTCCACTAAAAACATATATTTTCTAAACCTTATTTCAAACAAATTTTGAAAGCGTTTTCAAACCCATACCACAGCTGAGTTTTGAAATCGGGCTCTGAAAAAATAAAATGTAACACCCTAAACCCGACCTAGACGTTATGGCCGAATTTGGCATGTCACATAGAGAGGTTGTTTAAAAACTCAATGCGCGTTCATTAAAACGTTCGTATTTTTTTAAAACTTTGAGTTCAGATGTTTGTTAATAGAAACCTCGATTTACTAAATATCTCTTTTAGAAAGTTGTTATTATTTTGCAAATCGCTTTTGTTATGAAAATCGAATTTGAATATTTGCAGTATCGTGATATTTTGGAAAACAATTACTAAAGTCTTAGGAAAACTCCCGTATTAAACATTTAAAAATAAATAATAACAGAAATGGAAGCTTAAAAGAAAATTTAAATCCAGAGGCCTTATTACAATAATAAACCCAAATTAAATAAAATCTTAAAATTAAAGCGAAATGGAAGTTTACTAAAGTTCACGATTTATGGCCCCCACCGAGTCCTCCACAGCTCCAAGTCCTCTATCGCTGGGAATAACCTGCAAGGTTAAGGGAAAAAGGGGGTGAGTTATGAGAACTCAGTGTGTAATCTCTTAAACGGTCTCTAATTGGGCCGTAGCCTTCACGGTAAAAAATTTGGGCCCAAGCCCTATAATCATGGTAATACAATGATGAAATGTAGATAATGTAATGCAACCCAACCCAATCCAGCCAATCAAACCCCCGTACCAACCAATCGTCACCTGTGGGGATCAAGTCAACCCACCCCGCCAATCACACCAATAATGCAGTCAAGCTGCTAATCACAATATTTGTGGGTGAGCCACCGAAGTTATAATACGTATATATATATGTGGTAGAGCCACCAAAACAGTATGTGGCAGAGCCACCGGTCTACACTGCTCTTCAAACATTATCCCGCCCCATGCAACATGATAACATGAAATATATATGTCAACATATGATAGTGTAATAAAATCATACCCACGATACTCAACCACAATGAAAGGTATTACAGTCATTCTACCCATTGAGGGTATTTTGGTAATTTCGCAACCTAGGTGTATTTCAGTAATTTATTCTCTAAGGGTATTTTAGTAATTTCACAACCCAGGGGTATTTCAATAATTTTTCAAATTTAACGGCCTTTTCGAAGGCCTACTATCATCTCGAGCGACTTGGGAGCCCTTCTTAGGTCTCCACAAAACTATTGGGCCTAAAATCCATATTAGACCCAAACGGGCCCACGCGCTTGTGTGGCCCAAATCGCATGTTTTCAGTTTTAGATTTTACCGATTTCGCAAACAAACCTATCGTCTAAAAATTTTCCAACAATTATGCCTCATTGGGTCGGATAGCCCATTGGGCCATTTGGCCCGTTCTGATTCGGTTAGGCTCGTTACAGCCTCAGTTTTGCGAGAGAGCTCATGACACTCTCAACGACTTACAGTCACGATTTGTATCTCGGTTTACCACTGTGAGCTCTCGCACGCTCGAGTGGCCACAGTTTCCAGCTTTTCGACATTTCAGCTTTTGGCCATTTCACAAAACACCACAGGCAATCATTAAAGTGGGTGTGAGATTACACACCTGATTTGGGAAACGTAACACGATACTCTCTGAAACACCTAAGGACACAATAGGTTACAGTCAGTCTGCCCATTCGGAACTCCCAAACATAGAATACTTAATTGAAGAAAAAAGAAGAATCCTAGTTTAGCTTACCAATGAATATTACCCTTCTTTCCAAAGAGGGCATTTGATCCACCTTCTACTAATCCAAAATCCGTGCCCCTAACGAAGATATTGCATTAGGAATGTTATTCAAGATAAGAAAATGAGAGAAAGGGCCTTTTCTGTACCAATAATTCAACCAAAATAAGAGAACTAATACCCCTATTCGTTCACCCCCACCACTTACCAACAAAAAGACTAGATCCTGAAGCTGATTGAACCAGCAGGTTTTCGAGTTGGGCCTTGAAGAATTTGGTCCTTACCAAAAGAGAACAAAAGAGATTCAAGGTCGAATGAGTGGTTACGTTTGGCCTAAACAGAGCCAAGAGATAAATAACGAGAGAAACTGAAAGAGGAAGTACCATTACCTCATTACAAGGGTGAGCAGAAAGGGATGACCAGATTTGGCAACCACAAACACCAAAATTTGTCTAAAAGGTTAACCGAATGAGGAACCTAAAAGGAGAAGAAACGTAGCAAGCTTATTGTAAACTAGAAGAAAGGAGGTAGAGGGTTTTGGCTATTGAATAGAAAAACGATTGAAAAGGATGGGAGATTGAACAAAAGTTGTACGAGTAGTCAGTTTCGAAAGAGAGACAATAAGAAATAAAACGTATCAAGAGGAGAAAAGAAATGCCAAAAGAGAAAAAGAACCCAAAACGCTAGAATAAAAAATACAAAAAATGTAAAAAGAGCAAAAGTTCTCTCTCCAATCAACACTTAGAGAAACAGCACTCCCCACACACCCATGACCGAATATGCTCCCTAAACACCTCTCCCAAATTCGGCCAACCACCTCCACTCTCCACATCCCATGATACCCTCCTTGATTCTCTCCTTCACTTACTCCCCTTATCTCATTCAAATCGTTTGACCACTTCAAACCTCTACCAAATAGAATTCCACTCCAACTTCACCTCTTCCTTTCTTGAGCATAAAATAAAAGCCCCAAATACTGCATGTGGGATTCGAACCTTCACCTTACACTTCCCTTGATGCCACACCACCTTGCCATATGCTTAACTTTTGTTAGCAAACACATTTAATTAACCTTAAGCCCTGCTTCCACTAGTTCTCCCTACTTAAGGGCTCAAAAACCAAAATTTCACTAGGGCTCCAACTCGACACCAGGCCTCCCTAGGGCCCCTAAACACCCTTAAACATCACACGGAATCAGCATAACATGCAATTACACAAATATGACAACCCCTAATTTTAAGATGTTACAGCTCGATTCATCCCCAGTTAAATTAGGCTTAGCATAGTCGTACATAGTGCGAGGAGCAAGATTTTTGGCAACCACCGGAGGGAGTGGATTGCTATCAGCCATCTCCTCGATAGTATTAGTATCGTCCTCTTGTTCTTCCTCTATGTATTGTAAACTTTGCCTTATCTCCCTACGATTTCTATGAGCGGTACTTTCTATCTCACTATCAAAAAGTTCCTTCTAGTCATAAACTAGAAATACCCGTCAGAAGCAAATAAAAGAAAAATTAGAAAAGTAAAAATTGTAATAAAATAAAAAAAATGGCTAAAGTAATAAAAATTTAGTGTGCCTAATATCTTAGTCCCCGGTAACTGCGTCAAAAACTTGATGTGTCTCTAACTAACTACGATACAATAAAGGCAAGAGCACATATCGTTTAATAGTATAGTTATTGTAAGACCAAAAATATCGTATCCACAAGGACCAATAGTACTAGTAATTACTATCTTTCTATTATCTAGCCTAAGAATTGAAGTGGTTTCTTTTAAACTAAAATTAATTAGAAGCACGACAGAGAACGAATTGGGAAAAATACTTTTAGACAACTATATGAGATAGGCAATACCCAAGGAAGAATTCACCAAAACTTCACTTATTACTTTTGATTCATATGATTTATTTACTTGACTTAACCCGTAAAAATCCCTGATTTATGTTAATATCTCTTTCAAGACTAAAAAAACTAACTCTAGGTTGGTTAATTGAAATCTCTTTTTAATTAAAACCCCTATTGTCGCATTAACTCAATCTATGGATTCCTTTATTAGATTTGACTCTAATTCGGCAAATTTATGTCGCCCTATTCCTAGGGTTGCAATCAACTCTGCTTAATTGTGTTGATCTACTCTTAAACAGGGACATTTTCTCCTCTGAATAAGCACATTCGACTTGAATCAATAACCTGAATTATCAAAATAACAATAAAAACTCACAATTAAGAATAAGAACAAGTATTTATCTTATAAATCAAATAATAATAAGATCCGTCTTAGGTTTTATCCCCTTAGGTATTTAAGGGATTTAGTTCTTACTGATAGAGGAAAACATCTTAAAATAAGGAAAACTACGAAACATAAGAAAACACAAGAACTTCAAGAGAAATTGATAGGAGATCTTCAGTCTTGATGGAAATCCTTCTTCCAAGCTGCTTCTGACAACTGTCTTCGAGTATTTTTTACCTTCTACTCTACGTGTATTTTTAGGTCCTCCCTTAGAATGTTTATATAGGATTTGGAACACCTCTCTTGGCCCACAAGTGGTCTTTTCCAAATGGAATTAGACTTGGGATCAATAGGGACACGCCCGTGTGACACACCCGTGTTTGGTAGCTTAGGCCGTGCCTGAATCTGTTCGCCACACACAGCCATGTGGTCTGCCCATGTGCTATAGTCCAGGCCATTACTAGTAACACACGATCGTGTGGTCTTCCCGTGGGTGAAAGTCCAGGTCGTGTTAATTTTTGATGTAGGCCC
This sequence comes from Gossypium rotundifolium, assembly GCA_025506655.1. Lineage (NCBI taxonomy): Eukaryota > Viridiplantae > Streptophyta > Magnoliopsida > Malvales > Malvaceae > Gossypium > Gossypium rotundifolium. The sequence continues at coordinate 87,417,368 of CP106729.1, forward strand.
ATTTTGTCCTTTTTGGCCCGTTTCTCTTTCTTTTCGACTCCCTAAGCTCTCCTGAGTGTAAAACATGAAATTAAAGGATTAGGAGCATCGAATTCATTAATTCTAATAAAAATTTATCCAAAAATAAGCCAAACATGGGGTAAAAATATGTATAAATTATGGGTTATCACCATGTGAAATGGCTTGTAAATGGGATGTGAATATGATAAATGTCAATTATGTTTTGTGATGTAAAGTTGGTAAGTTTTGATGAATGATTAATACATTGAATTGGTAAGTTTTTGGATGAATTTTGCCTAGAAATGCTTGTGATTAGAATAAGATAAATGGTTCATAAGTTGGTAAGTTTGATATGCATTGAATGGTTAGAAAGGATGGACATTATTGGTATGATTTGGTTGCATTTTGAGGGCATGAAATGTGTTTATTTGTGCTTGTAGGTTTGACGTTAAATGGATGGCAAATTGGCCTTGCAAATGGCCTATATTTTCCCACACGGTTGAGCACACAGGCGTGTGGCTCGACCGTGCCCTTTGAATTTGTATTTCGACTCAAGTCAGGCTCGCACACGGGCTAGACACACGGGTGTGTGACTGGCCATGTGGTCAAGTCAGTATGTATGGCCTATTTTTCCTTGGCTTGAACACACGAGTATGTTCAAGGCCGTGTGCCTGCCCACACGGGCGTGTGGCCTCTGTAACTTTGAAAAATGTTTGAATTTTAGAAAATTTCATTTGTGTTCGGTTTAGTCCTAACCCCTTTCTAATGCATTTTTAAGGTCTCGTTGACCTATTTAAGGGACTCTTTGATTATGAATTATTAAGTTATGATGTGATATGTTACTAAAAGTTTCAAATTGTCAAGTAATGCCTATTAACCATAGATCAATGATTGTTACGGGTTAGGGGTGTTATAGTGTGTCTCAGCCATGTATGCTACATGACCTAGCACACGGGCGTGTGGAACGACTGTGTGGCACAAGTTAGAGAGCACCCTAATTTGGACACAGTCTGAAGCACGAGCGTGTCCCTTAGACCACACGAGCTTTTGAGCCCTGTAACATGGAAAAATTTTTAAGTTTTGTAAAATTTTCTAAAGTTCTCAATTTAGTCCCAAACCACTTCTAATGCATGTCTTGGGCGTCGTAGGCCCGTATTAGGGACTTTATGATTGAATTTGTATGGTTTTAATTTAGACACAAATTTATGACTCGAAGATGTATGTATGCTTATGTTTATGTCTGGTAATGCCTCGTACCCTATTTTCGCATCGAATATGGGTAAGGGGTGTTACAATTATTGACCCCTTATTTGGGGTTACTTCCTCACTGGGTAGCACTAGGATGTTCACACACTAGTAGAGTGTAGTGACTAGTGATAGAAAGTTGAGACTCCTACATTTTTCTGCGCATAGTAATAAACTTCATTGAAGATTATCTTGCCCACATTAACCCGTGATCCTGTCATTACGAAGTGTAGTAGCAACACCCGCTCCTTAGATACTGTAGAGTTTTAGGTAAAGAGGATTAGTCACATCTCCAAAAAGTAGTACCAGACTCTACAACAGGGTTTTAGTGATGCCCTGTCAACTGTGTAGCAGTCCTACCGAGGTACAGTCCACCAGGTTCATTCAACCCAAAGGTCTTTGAGGACTTGGTTCAACCCATTAGAGGTGATAGTTGTAGTAAACTGAGGTGCTCATCTTATTCGGCTTAGAGCCCAAATTGGACATTAATGTTGTCTTCATCAAACAACACAAACACCCCTCTAACAAAGGTAAAAGTGTTGTTCAGTGAGGTGATGCTAGCATAAAACTCCTAAACAAGCTTGCGCAAAATGTCCTTAGGATGTAGGCAAAATATATACCAGTTGTACTTTCCCACCATGGATGAGATAGAAGCATCATACCCCATGAATGGTTCATCCTTGAAGAGAAAACCTTTTTCAAGGCAAAACGACCACTTTGATATATTATTTTTCTACTTGTCATTTTTCATAGCATTGAAGAATGTTTGCGGTAACACAAAGACTACTTGGGGGTAAGCGTTCGGCCATTGTTGAGGTTTAGGTGAGGGAAATGGTCGATTGAGATGAAAAAAGAGAAAGGTTTTGGGATGCTTAAGGGTCAATAAATAGTTCCGAGGGACACAAGGGTTAGGGTAATTTTTGAGTAGATGTGTGGGAATTAGCGCAAAGGTAAATGTAGAGCTGGTACTGTAGGCGGTAATTATGGGTTGACGTGGGTGATTGGATAGATGTGTAATGGTAATTGGAGGGAAATAGAAAAATTGAGGCCAAATGTTTTGGGGAAATTTCCATTAGGCCTAATCATAACAAATAGGCCCCTACCTCTCAACTTTCTTCAAAAATTGGGATAGTCCATACCTTTTAATTATCTCATTTCTCAAGATCTATGCAAATGTTGTCATGGCAGTACTTTCTATTATGTTCATCCTATCGCTTCTTCCTAAATAACATCTATATTACAAAGTAAACAAAAATTATTAAATTAAAAAATAAAAGATAAATGTAATAACTAAGAGAAACTTAAAAATTGCAAGAATAAAATAAAATAAATATCGAGATGCTGAGGTTAAACATCTCAAAGGTCAATGGACTATTTGTCATAATACACGTGAGCACCCCAATAGTGCTTTGAACGGTGTTCATTGACTTTAAATGTGACCCCCGTCTGCATATACTTGACATCAACTATTCCATGAAGGTATACTTTGGCTATTTCAAATGGACCTGACCAGTAGGATCTTCATTTGCCAAGAAATAGTTTCAACCCTGATTTGAATAACAACACCAGTTATCCTGGTTCAAATTATCGTGGCATAACTCTCTTATCATGCCAATGCATGGTATTCTCCTTATAAAGTTTAGCATTCTCATATGCTTGTGCCCTGAATTCTTCCATCTCATTTAACTCAAGCAATCGTCTACTGCCAGCAGCTTTCTAATCCATGTTCAATTGCTTTACAGCCTAGTATGCCCTGTGCTCTAACCCAACCAGCAAATGGCATGGTTTTCCATAGACGAGCTTGAATGGTGACATTCCTAATAGAGTTTTGTAAGTAGTGTGATATAACCATAGGGCTTTTTCCAATCTTAAGGACTCATCCTTATGATTTGGATTAACAACCTTCTCCAAATTTTACTTAATTTCCTTGTTGGAAATTTTACCTTGCCTTTTCGTTTGTGGATGATATGACGTGGCAATATTTTGTTTTACTCCATACCTTATCAAAGCATTGGTAACTAGCTTGCAATCGAAGTAAGACCTCTCATCATTGATGATGGCTCGAGCGTACCGAATATCGTAAAGATGTTCTTGTGCAGGAACTTCATCCCTAACTTGGTGTCATTGGTAGGTACAGCTATGGCTTGTACCCATTTAGAGACATAATCTACTGCCACAAGTATTTATAAGTTTCCGAACAAAGGTGGAAATGGACCCATAAAGTCTATCCCTCAAACATCGAACAACTTGATTTTCAAAATATTTTGCAGCAGCATTTCTTGTCTCCTTGATAGGTTGCCTGTTCTTTGACAATGATCGCATGTCTTATAAAAGTCATGGGCATCTTTGAACAAATTCGGCCAATAAAATCCAAACTGGAGTACCTTTGATTCTATTCTTACTCCTCCAAAATGTCCTTCATATGAGGCTGAATGACAATTTTGCAATACACTGTTCATCTCTTGCTTAGGAATACATCTTCGAATTATTTGATCAGCACACTACTTATATAAATAAGGGCCATCCCAGTAGTAGAATATTGAATCATTTAAGAATTTCCATTTTCCCTAGCTATTTAGATCAAATGGCAATAGTCCACTGACTAAGAAGTTTACAATATCGACGTGCCATGGCAATTAACAACTACTCATCTAAGAAGTCTTCCTTAATAAGCTTGATATTGTCATCTTCATTACCAACTTCCAATCTTGATAGATGATCTGCCACATGATTTTCATTTCCCATCTATCTCGAATCTCTCAATTAAACTCTTGCAGCAAGAGTCCCCACCGAATTAGTCTTGGCTTTGCATCTTTCTCAGTCACCAAATACTTAATGGTAGAATGATCTATTTAAACCTTGACTTTGGTACCAACTAAATATTTATCGAATGCAAATACCACAACCAATAATTCCTTTTTGGTGGTGGTTTAGGGTTTGAATTGCATAATAGATTTACGATATAATCATTGGCATCACACATAAGCTTGAATAGTAATGTCCTTTCATAAGCTGTTACAACTAGTGCAACCACTAGTCATTTTTTTTAACTCCTCAAAAGTGAACAGACAAGGTTCATCAAATATGAAAGGTTTATTGTGCTGTAATAAAGCACACAAGGGTTTAAATATCTTTGAGAAGTCTTTAATGAATCGCCTATAAAAACATACATGGCCTAAGAAACTTCTAATGGCCTTGACACAGGTAGGAGGCAGTAATTTTTCTATCACATCAATTTTTGCCTTGTCAAATTCAATTCCTTGCTATGATACCTTATGCCCTAGATCAGTGCCTTCACGGACCATGAAATGCCATTTTTCCCAATTCAAGACAAGACTTGTTTCTTCACATCGGCGAAGAACCAATTCCAATTTTTTCAAATAGCCTTCAAAATTATTCCCAAAGATAGAGAAATCATCCGTAAAGACTTCGAGAAAAATTCTACCATGTTAAAAAATGTTGCCATCATACAATGCTAAAATGTTGATGGCGCATTACATAAACCGAATGACATTTTTCTAAATGCAAAAGTACCATATGGACAGGTGAAAGTTGTCTTCTCTTTGTCACTAAAAGTTATAACAATTTGATTATACCCCCAAATATCTATCTAAGAAGCATTAGAAGGCCTTCCCAACTAATTTGTCCATTATTTGGTCAATAAAAGACAAGATAAAGTGATCCTTCCAAGTTGCTTTATTAAGCTTGCGATAATCCATGCATACTCTCCATGTTGTGATAATGCCAGTTGGTATGAGCTCATTATTATCATTACTAACCACTGTGACACCTCTCTTCTTAGGCACACATTGTACATGACTCAAGAAAGAGCTGTCCAAGACTGGGTAGATAATACATGCATCAAGCCATTTGATTATCTCTTTTTTAACAACTTCCTTCGTGATAGAATTAAACCTTCTATGTTGTTCAATAGAATTGACAAGGTAATCCTCCAATAAAATTTATGCATGCATATAGTAGTACTGATTCCTTTGATGTCGGCAACTGTCCATCCTAATGCCTTCTTAGATCTCCGGAGAACTTCCAACAACTTTATCTCTTGATTGAGTGTTAACTTCGCAGAAATAACTATTGACAAAGTGTTGTTTTCTCCCAAATAACCACATTTTAAATGCAACGACAAAGGTTTCAACTCTAATTCAGGAGGCTCCTTTATAGATGATTTAGGAAGATTGAAGGTGCAAATCTAAGTCCAAGGGCTCAAACTTTTTCCCTGGTCTATCCACAAGCTTCTTTGCCTCCATGAACTAATTGAATTCTCCAAAAGTCTCTGCTTCATTCAGCTCGATCAAATTTGTATCACTATCTAAATTGCCATGGAAAATTTTTGCAAAATCTACTTCCACTGTTGTTTCTAGCAAACCAATGGCATGACAATCTTCACTCTCATCAGCATATTTCAGGGCACCAAATATGTTGAAAGTGATTTGCTAATCATTCACCCTCATGGTTAGTTCACCCTTTTGCACATCAATCAAATTCCTGCTTGTAGTAAGAAAAGGTCTTCCAAGAATAATTGGCACATCTTTGTCAACTTCACATTCTAAAATAATAAAGTCAGCTAGTAAAATGAACTTATCTACTCTTACCAGTACATCTTCAATTTTACCTTCTGGATGTGAATAAGATCAATTAGCTAACTACAATGTTACTATAGTAGGTCTTGCTTTTCCAATTCCCAACTTCCTAAATACGGGCATGGGCATTAAGTTGATACTTCTTCCTAAATCACACAGTGCCTTCCCAACATAATGATTTCCAATTGAGCATGGGATAGTAAAACTCTCTAGGTCCTTCAACTTCAGAGGTGATTGATTTGTTAACATAGCCATGCAGCCTTCAATGAGAGCAACCGTTTTGAATTATCCCAATCTTCACTTCTTTGACAATATATCTTTCATGAATTTCACATAATTGGGCATTTTCTTCGAAGTTTTTATCAAAGGCATGTTGATGTGAAGTTTTTTAAGGACATCCAGAAATCTTTTAAACCGATAATCTTGTTTACAATTGTGGAAGCACTGAGGAAATGGTAGAGGTGGTCGACCTTTAGGTTTCTGGGATTGTTTTGATGTGGCAATTCTATTGCAAAATTACTTGATTTTGCTTTAGCAGTGCTCTGTTTAGCCTTTCCATTTACGGTGTCCTTTTCGAGTTATTCTTAGATTTTTCCATATTTGAGATCTAAGTTGTTTGTTTCTACAGTTTCATCTTTAACAACTTCATCTAGTTGGGTCCCACTTCTGAGAGTTATTTCCTTGCAATGCTCTTTCTGTAACAGTCATTTTTAGTGAAATCAGAACAGTGGTTTTGAGACCACAAATTTGAAGTAAAAATTTTTATTTTATTATTATTTTATTTTCTACAGCATGATAGTAGTACCGTACAAAAATTTCGTGAAGAAAAATTACCGTTTACATGCTCAATTTGATAAAAAAGACTAAATCGCGTAAAGTGCAAAAGTTTAGTTCTAATAGCTAAAGGTATTAAATAGATATAGAACTTTAAAGTGGAAGTCCTTATATGGTAATTAGACCATTAGAGATGATAGTGGATGTGCATGGCTTGACATTTATGTAAATTTGATTAATTTTTAAGGTTAAATAAGTAAATAGGTAATTAAATGATAAAATAATAAAACAAATAAAGCTTTCATCTTTCATTTCTATCTTTAACTGAAAATAGAAGAAATAAGTAGCCATTGTTGAAATTACATTTGCCCATCCTAATTTCATTAATTAGGTATGTGTTTTTGTCCCATTTTTGATGATTTCTATGTTTTTGGAATCGTCGTAGCTTAATCTAGCTAGCCCAGGGACTAATTTGTGACACTGTTAAACTATTGTGGATTTTCCATTGATGCATGTACATGATTTTTAAAGTTTGATGATAGAAAATGGATAATTGTTGTTAGATAAAAAGCTTTTCTAAAGGGATTTTTGGTAAAATTGTCAAATAGGGACTAAATTGAGAAATAGTAAACAGTACATGGTATAATTTGTGAATTAGTGAAATGTGTGTGTTACTATAAATGTATAATATATTTAGCTAGGCTTGGGTAAGGGTAAAATCGTATGAATTTTATTTTTCTAGCCTTAGGATTAATTTTTAAAGAAATTAAAAGTATAGAGCAAAATGATGTTTTTTTCCAAAATATGATTGAATTGAGTTAAATTTATTCGTATAGATCAATACAGACCTCGTACGAAGTTAGATCGGGGCAAAAGTAAAATCTCAGATTAATCGCCTCCGCATCTACATATACTCGTCGAGGTAAGTTTGTGTAATTAAATTGTATTTATATGTTTTTAATTGAATTATATAAATGTTATGAATTCCATACATAATTACCGAGTGTATTCCAATGAAATACGACAATTACCAAGTCCAATTTGAACCTTAAGAATCCGTAGGATACAAATGGCATGTCATTAGGGTTACATTATTTGAGCACTGGTCCTGAACGTCCTACCGATGGCTGAGGTCCTGCATGTGTTGTGGATACTCCATAGTTCATGTGAGCAACATGGTGTAGCTAAGTTCCGACCCACAGTTCGTGTGAGTATACCGATTTATAGCTCATCAGAGCATACCGATCTACAGCTCGAGTGAGCATATCGACTCACAGCTCTTATGAGCATACATGTACATGAATTGATGGATTATAGTTATATGAGCTAGCACAATATGTGTGAGCTATCCCTGGTATCCAACGGTATTCTAAATGGTCCAATGGGCAATGTTTTGATACTAAATAATAAGAGTTCGATATGAATTATTACAGGTATGCATGTGAATTACATAGAAATATTGTTACATGGTATATGGAAACTTTAATTGGTTGATACATGTATATGAAACTTGATCAATGGTTATGTTCATCTAAGTTTATTAGCTTGTATATGTAATTACATGGCTAACATGGTTGGTGTATAAATGCTTAGGCATTTAGCCAAATTGTGTTGGGATATGCTTGTTTACTTACCTATTATATGACTAAATGGTAAGTTATATTCTATGTTTTACGAACTTACTAAGCTTAAATGATTACTCTATGTTATTTTCTGTGCTTTATAGTGAATCAGAAGCTCGTTCGGGTTGGAACCTTGTTAGAGCTATATCACATTATTCATCAGTTGTTTTGGCACTTTTGGTTGTTTAAATTTAGTTATAATGCCATGTATAGGTATTTTGGCTAATGTGGCCATGTATTTTGGGTTGTTAAATCGTTCGGATTGTAAGCTTGTCGGAGCTATATCACACTATCCATCAGCTCTTTTAGTACTTTTGGTTGTTTAATTTTGGTTATAATGGCATGAATAGGTATTTTGGCTAATGTAATGGTCCGGTTTATACCCTAGTCAGAACAGTGGTTTCGAGACCACAAATCTGATTTCGTATAATATTTTAATATTATTTTATGTACCGTTGATATGTGACTAACCATGTGTTTAAATTTCGTAAGCTAATTAGTCTATTTGAGTGTTTAATTTGAAAATGGATGAAAGTGCATTGAATGTGAAAGTAGTTTGCTATTTTCTAAAGCACTTATATGTTGTGACTTTGTATAAATGGAGGCCTTATATAGCAAATATGCCACCATTGAGATAGTGGATGATGGAATGACTAAATAACCATAGTATTAGTTTGTTTTATGTGTTTAATGGATAGGCATTTTAGTAATTGAATAAATGATATTGGATTAAAGAAACAAAAGATAAGTGTTCATCTTTTATTTTCTCTTCATTGACCGAAAAACACTAAAGAAAAAGAAAGAAAATTTTGGCTAAACATTCGGCACTTACAAGCCAAAATTAAGGTATGATTTGGTTTCGATTTTTGATAATTTCTACGTTTCTGTAATCGTTTCTTTGAGAGCTACAAAACCCATGTCTTGATTTTGTGTTTTGATGATGTATGTGAAATATGACATTGATGATTTTACAAGCTTTGTGATGTTTGAGGATGACATATGAAAGATTTGAGCTAGATGAACATGTTATGTTCTTGAAGTTTTGATGAATTTAGCTAAATATGGATAAAATGTGAAAATGTTATTTTAGAGGACTAATTTGTGAATTTTATGAAGTATGTTGACTTATATAGTCCCTAGAGAGGTTCGACCAAGCATGTGTGTGTGTGGATTTTGTGAATTTGATGTTTTGTGAGAAATGGACTAAATAGTTGAAGTGTGCAAATATGAGGGTTAATTTACAAATAGCCCTAAATATATGTGTGTGGATTGAATTGAATGGAATAGTGAATAAAAGGTTTGATTCTGAATATGTTTAGATCAAGAACCGAGGAAAATGGACTTAGATCACAGGAAAGCGAAAATAACCGAGCAGTCGTTTCCGTTCGATAAACCAAATCCGAGGTAAGTCACTATGCAAATAAATTTATCAGTATTGAATTGAATATATGCATTCATATGTCTATCAATGAAAATGAATGAGTATGATATGCTAAGTGCGTGAATTCCGAAATAAGTTCGATATAGTGATAAATCTGAGAAGTCCTGTACGAACCTAGGAATGGATAGGATTAGCCATGTCATGACATAGGTATCTGTTCTGTTTTATCATGTAAGACCACGTCTGGGACGTTGGCGTTGATTTGAAATTTCGTATAAGACCTCATCTAGGACGTAGGCATCGATATGAATTATATGTAAAAGACCTCATCTGGGACGTAGGCATCAATATGAACTTTATAAGTAAGACCATGTCTGGGACACAGGCATCATATTGACTCGGGTAAGACCACATCTGGGACAATGGCATCATTATGATCTGTACGTGTAAGACACTGTCTGGGATAGTAGCATCGATATACGAGTGCATGTAAGACCCCGTCTAGGACGTTGGCATTGTACTACTATTTTGAGCTTTCTGAGTATCCTACTAGGTTCCTAAGGGTTCAACGGGCAAGTATACAATACGAATGATATATCCGACCTATGATCAATAAGTGAGTGATTATCCGTTTCAGGTACGTTGAATGCACATTAAGTGTGTATAAAAGGTAAGTACCTATATGACTTTGATATGAAGAAGAAGATGATTGAAAAAGAGAATGTGAATCTTAAAATGTTGAGTGTGGCAAATATGGCCATAAGCTTATGAACTAAGTTATATAAGTGATAGTTGCTAAGTGATTGATATTTGTCAATGTATTTATTTGCATATGACTTACTAAGCTTTTGGAAAGCTTACTCTATCTGTGTATTTGCTCTGTTTTATAGGTTGTCGAAGCTATTGAAGGCCCGGGATTGTCAAGGATCGTCATCACACTACTAAACTTATTTTGGTACCCTTTAGAAAATGTATATGGCTAATTATGGCATGTATAGGCTAGATCGGTGTTTAAGTTTATGAAGCGAGCATGGCCATGTGTATTGGAAAGCTTTTGAATTGATAAATGTTTGAATGAATGAGTTATGAAGCACATATTTAGTATGTTTTGATGCAAATGAAATGGTTAAGTTTTGGTTAAGAAAATGGATGATACATGTTTGAAATGAAGTAAGATTTAGTTTGTATTTTGGTATGAATGGAATTGGTATTGAATGTATGGATGAAGTGAACCATTTGATATGTTTTGGTTGTCATATATACATATTATGTTTTGGTATATATTGCTTGTAGGTGAGACCCAAAATGGGTGGCATATTGGCCATGTAAAATGGCCTATAATGTCACACGGTTGAGGCACACGGGCGTGCCTGAGACCGTGGGTAAATTGGCAGAATGTGGCTTAAATTGCACACGGCCTCGACACAGGTGTGCTTGGTGGCCGTGTGAGTAATGGCAGTATGTGATCTAGTAGTACACGGCCTTAGCACACGGGCTTGCTTGGTTACCGTGTTGATTTTTGCATTATACTACCACAGGGAGGACACACGGGAGTGTCCAGTAGCCGTGGGTGAGGCACGGCCTACCCCTACGGCAGTGTGTCCCCTGTTTGTTAGAATAGTTTCAATTTTTTTATGAAATTACTTATGTGTTTCGGTTTACCTGACTCAGGTTATAAGGATACTTAAGGTCTCGATGACCTACTTAATGTACATTATGATTGATATTGATGAACAATTGTACAATTAGTTCTGTAAATGTTTCCGATCTGTCTGGTAACACCTTTAACCTAATCCAGTGATCGGACACGGGATAGGGGTGTTACAACTAATGTGGCCATGTATTTTGGGTTGTTAAATGACAATTTTTTTGGCTTGTGTTTTGGCACTTTGATTGTGGTACGATTTTAATGTATGATTGTAACACCCCTAACCTGTAACCATCACCGATTTAGGGTTAAAGGCGTTACCGAACAATTCAGATCTTTTACGAACATTTCATAATATTTTTCAACAAATCAAATCAAAGTGTCCCTTTAATAGGTCTTCAAGACCTTAAACATACTTTAGAATAGAGCCGGGACTAAACCGAACACATATAGAAATTCTTAGAAATTAAATTTTTTTTATAAGTTACAGAGGTCACACGCCCGTATGGGCAGGCCGTGTACTATCCACGGCCTCAAACACGCTCGTGTGTCTAAGCCGTTTCAAAACAGGGCATACATACTGACTTGTCCACAGGGCCTGAGACACGCCCGTGTGCCTCACCCGTGGTCGACACTGACTTGCACCACACAGCCAGTCACACACCCGTGTGTCTTGCCCATGGTCGAGTCTGACTTGTTTTACATTGCAACCTCGAAAGACATGGTCGAACCACACGCCCGTTTACTCAACCATGTGGGAAAATATAGGCCATTTCCATGGCCAAAATTCCACCCGCACTTTTGTCATCCCTACAACCACATACAAGCATATTTCTAAACATAATTGGCAACCAAAAACACACCAAATGGTCATTATATCATCCCATTCAATCTTATTTCTAATCATATCAACTTAGATGCCAAATAGCTCAACTAATTCACAAATAAACCAAGCATGATTCATCCATAACTTACCATCAATAATATGCTAACTATATATCAATAAGCTTACCATTCATATAACCACTTCTTAACCGTGAAACCATGCAAAAATAAAGCATAATTTAGCATGACTCTTCGTTCATAAACATAATTTTTATTTAGCCATATCACATGGTTATAAGCACAACTTAAGCATAAATCAAAATGACTAGCCTATACATGCCATACTTTAGTATATACATTTCTAAAAGGTACCAAAATAGATTTGAGTAGTGTGATGACAATCCTCAATGATTCTCGAGCCCTCAATAGCTTTGACGATCTATAAAACAGAGCAAACACATACAAAGTAAGCTTTCAAAATCTCAGTAAGTCATATACAAATAAACATAACATAAAATGAATATGAATACATTGATACAATTTCAATAATACTTCCCATTTGCAATTTCATAATATGTTCTTAGGCTCATTTGTTTAGCCATAGATTTCTAACATTCCACATCTCAAAGTATCACTTATGCTTATATCACATTCAAACACAAATGCCATATTATATCATCAATTTCATACACGTATCCATCTTGGTAAGTTCATATATACACTTACCTTTCATACACTTGTTTAGTGTATGATTCAAATGTACCTGATTCGTTTATACATTTCACGTTGTCTTTCATTTTTCAGATTTTCCCGTTGAACCGTTCGAAATCTAATAGGATACTCAGAATGCTCGAAATAGTCGTACAATGCCAACGTCTCAGACGTGGTCTTACATGTACTCAAATATGCATGCCACTTCCCAGACAGGGTCTTACACGAGTCAATACGATGCCAATGTCCCGGACATGGCCTTACACGTAAATCTCAAATCGATGCCAACGTCCCAGATGTGGTCTTACACGAAGTATCATATCGATGCCAACGTCCCAGAGATGGTCTTACACGATATCACATAACGGACACCTATGTCATGACATATGTACTCCTATCTATTCCTAGGTTCGTATTGGACTTCTCGGACACTAATTTATTATCGATACATCCTCGGATTTGATGTTTTCATCATTTCAAAAAAAATCATCATCATAAATTTTCATATTAACATACATACATCAATATAAATACATTTATTTGTATAACGACTTACCTCGGATTCGAATAAACAGAAACGAACTTGGCTACCCAATTACTTTTGATTTCCCACGATCTAAGTCTGTTTTTCCTTGGTTCTTGATCTGTACATATTCAAATTTAATCCATTATTCACAAAATAATTCAATTCAATCCAAAAACACATATTTAGGGCAATTTACAAATTAGCATTCACATTTTCACATTTTGACATTTTAGTCCTTATTTCACAAAATCATAAAATACACATAATTTGTGTAACACCCTTAACTCGTATCCATTGCCGGACTAGGGTTACGAGGTATTACCTGACAAAATTTCAATTTGACATTCTCATAAAAACATTCAATTCAATTCAATTCAAGCATATACAATGCGGTCCTTACTATAATTGTAACATTACAACGTTTTAGATTTAAATCCTAGCATAGCCAAATACATGAGTATATCCACCCAATCACTTCACATCGCATTATTAAAGATCCTTTATTAAAATATGTCATCAACAATCAAGCATAAATTAAACACATATTAATCGTATGCACTATGTATTAATCGGATTTAATATCTTATATACTATCGCTTAATCACATGCTAAATATGTACCATATGAATTCGGTCAAATAATGTAACAAACTCATCATATCCAAACGATTGCAAACTCATTACACACCACATGTATACTCTTTTATTTAATCGAATCTATTCAACCAAATTAAGCAACCTCACAAGTCAAGCACACATGTATAAATATATACACACACACACACACATATATATATATATATGCATATATTACAATTATGCACATTTCTATATTCGAATATGAATAAAAGCATCTAGTTCTTAAAGCATGTTAACTATGTCTAACAATAGCAATAAGACTTGGCCGAATATACATACATACATTATATAATGTAAATCTCTCTTTATAATTCCTTTAACCAAAGCCACATTGAAATATTAAGGTTACAAAGATCATTATTAACATATCAAACACATGAGATATATCATTCCCTGGAGTACATAAGTATAACCAATTCAGTGACCACATATTCGGACCTCAATTAATCACTTCAATGATCGACTCTAATATATATATATACATTAACATTTCTACTAGCACCACCGAATCATGGATAAATAACTCTAGATAACTATCATAACTAAAACACCCCAATCCCGGGCCACAAGCCCCGACCGGATCTGACATGTTCCTTAAGAAAAACTTAGCTAAATTTTGTTTCATCTTCTTATAAAATAAGTCAATTCAAAACCAGGTCAAAGTTTTAACGAGTTGGAAACCAAGTTTCCATTTGATTTTGTATTTTGTTAAAATCGTTTCTTTCATACTCAAAAGGGTTTGTCAGATTTTAGAGTTCCTTTGGAAAAACCGTTAGTTTGATTGAATGATAAAACATTGATGTTGCTTTGAGAAAAATATTTAATTACTCTTTTGTTTACCATCGCATGGACATGAAATTTAAACGGAAAACTTAAATCAGTTAAGTAATGGCCTTTTTACAAATTAAATACCAATCATAAATCCTGAAAGAAAAATACTAAAGAAAACAAAAAGAGTTCCATTATATGAAAACCCGAAATTTTGCTGAGCATGGCCACCACATAGTCCTGCCGACCCGGTCCATTGCACTAGGTATCACCTGCAAAATGTTAGCCCACGAAGGGTGAGTCAACAGACTTAATGTGTAACAACCAACACAAGTTCCCAATCGATTATAGCCTTCATTATAACAATTTGGGCAAAGCCCATCCGGAATCATTATCGGGCCAGAAGCCCATATCACAGCATATTAAATCACACGTATATAAAAACAATGATGCAACCCGAACCCACCTAGATATCCAAACTCTACACACCACCCGTACCTGCCAATCACACTAGTGGGGATTACTAAATCGACCCTCCATCCGCTACACACCCTCGAAGGCATTTGCTGCAGTCAACTGCTCATCGCCCTTAATACGTGGCATAGCCACCGGATAATGTGACAGCATCACCGAATCATAATATTGTGACATGAGTCACCGAATAATGTGGTAAAACCACCGAAACACTTCCCCTTTTCATTGTAACTCTCGTGCCCATGCAACATACATAATATTACAGGTATCATACTATAGGTTTAATCCCAAGCCCATATCGAAATTCACATGCATTCATACAAATAATTGTAACAGCTATTAACAGAGTGTTAGATGTAACGTACCTAAACGGACTGTTCCATTGAATGGTACCCTTAGCCATGATTATTCATAATCTTATTAACATATATCTAATATTATTAATCTATCGGGAAAGGTGTGGGGTTACACACCTGAAAACACGAAGAATGACACTCTCGATCTCACTGACACCCTCACTTGCAGGGATTACCACGATTTACTTATCCCTTTTCAACGCTGGCCCACAACCCAGTGGCCAATCACGTACGGCTGACACCGCCCGCTTCTTGAATCTAGGGGTAGGAACTATTCTTCCAACCCCCTCCTTTGATTGGCTAGGACCCGACTCCATGAGATTATCTTAATCAGAAAAACCCGATTGAGTGAATGGATCTAAGAACATTCATCTAAATGAACAGAGGCTTACCTAGATCGGCAGAATACCAAAGTTTTTGGCTTTTGCTTCTGGAGTCGATTGTGTACCTACATAATACCATATGAGTAATCGACTAACATTGAGGGTATGGCCTTTGGCCGAATAGTATTATCTCCTTACCTTGCCTGCTTAAATCCTGGAAGCTTTTAGTTAACCACTAATGTTGGCTTCCAAGAAGAGTTACAGATCCAAAACCTTGCATATATTTGGCCATACACAAAAATATAGGATTAAGCCTCTGATTTCGACAGACCAAAATAATAAAGAGAGAAAAGAAACTCAAAAGCAAAATGGCCCCTAAATATCTACACACATTCGGCACCCACATAACTCACTACCACCAACCGAAATGGCACCCCCCCAAAGTCCCATATTCGGCCAACTCTTCTTCTCTCACCTAAATCTCCTCTTTTCATCCTACTTTTCCTCTTCACCTCTCGTTCAAACGTATTTGAATGTTTCAAACCTCTCCAAAAGCTCCCCACCACTTATTCAAACATCTTGACCAGGTCTCATCCTCATCCCTTCAGAGTCTGATTGCCGTCCAACTCTTCACTCCCCTTGATGCAAAATAAATGCCAAAATGCTGCTAGAGTTGCTCGAACCAAGGCCCTTCTCACTCCCTGGTGCGTCAACCATAAGTACTCTAAGTGGCGCCTCCTAGCCACTTTACCAACTGGATTCTTGTGTCTTAAACTCCTCACAAGAACTCTTAAGGCCTATCTTCCCCTAGCTTCCCCCTAAAGGCTCTAACCCAAAAAATTTACCTAAGGTCTAAACTTAGCCTCAAGATCTCCCGAGACCCCCAAACACATACAAACAACACACTAAGCATGCTACTACATAAATATGAGTTAAAACTCATAACCCCTAACTCTCGGATATTACAGTTCTACCCCCCTTAAAAATAATTTTTGCCTCGAAATTACTTGGCTAAAATAGGTGAGGGTATTGCTGTCGCATTGCTTCCTTCGGCTCCCACGAAACTTCTTTCGATCCATGGTTTCGCCATAACAGCTTGACTAGAGGAACTGATTTCCTCCGTAACACCTTCACATCCCGTTCCAAAATCTGAATCAGCTCTTCCTCGTAGGACAAATCTGGTCTCAATTCCATTTCTTCAACTGGCACTACATGACATGGATCCGATCGGTAACGACGTAACATCGAAACATGAAACACATCGTGCATCTGTTTTAATTCCAAAGGCAACTCCAACTGATACGCCACTGGTCCAACTCGCTTCAAAACCCGATAAGGCCCTATAAACTTGGGACTCAGCTTACCCTTCTGGCCAAATCTCATCACCTTCTTCCATGGCAAAACTTTCAGAAACACCGATCTCCCACTGCAAACTCTATCTCCTTCCGCTTGAGATCTGTATACGACTTTTGTCTGCCAGATGCCTCATTCAACCATGCTCGTATTACCTTAACCTTTTCTTCCGATTCTGCCACAATCTCTGGACCCAAAACATGACATTCCCCCAATTCTGTCTAACATGTAGGAGTGCAACACTTTCGTCCATACAGTGCTTCATACGGTACCATCCCAATACTTGTTTGATAGCTATTGTTGTACGCAAACCCCACTAAAGGCAATAACTCTTCCCAACTTCCTCTGAAGTCTATCACGCAATCCCTCAACATATCCTTTAACACTTGAATTACCCGCTCGATCGGTCATCCAATCATGGATGAAATACCGCATCAAGTCCAACCTAGTGCCCAATGCCTGATGCAGTGCTCTCCAAAACTAAGACATAAACCTCGGATCCCTATCCGAGATAATTGACATCGGCACCCCGTGGAGCCTCACAATTTTTGCCACATACAACTTTGCCAACCTCTGCAGAGCATAGTCAACCTGCACCGGTATGAAATGTGCAGACTTTGTCAACCAATCCACTATCACCCATACCGAATCTTTCTTAGTGGGCGTAAGGGGAAGCCCATAACGAAGTCCATAGTTATTCTCTCCCACTTCCACTGCGAAATCTTTATTGGTTGAAGCAACCCTGAAGGTACCTGGTGTTCAGCTTTAACATGCTGACACATTAAGCACTTCCCACAAATTTCAGAACTTCCGCTTTAGACCGTGCCACCAAAATCGATCCGTAGATCCTCAGATAACTTACTTTCTCCAGGATGCATAGCATAAGGGCTACCATGCGATTCCTGAAGAATTCTCTGCCTTAACTCCTCATCCTTCGGCATTCATACCTTGCCCCAAAAACACAACACTCCGTCAGCGTTTACACCATAGTCTTCCAATTGCCCATTCTGCACTTGCAGTAGCTTAGCACTCAGATCGTCATCTACCAACTGTTTCTCCTTTACCTGACTTAACCATGTCGGCTTCACCTGCAACTCCGCTAGGAAACTTTCATCGTCATAAAGACTAAGATGTGCAAACATCACCCTCAAATCCGACACTACTTTTCGACTTAGGGCATCTACCACCACATTCGCTTTACCCGGGTGATACTCTATTGAACAGTCGTAGTCTTTCAACAACTCCACCCACCTTCGCTGTCTCAAATTTAGCTCCTTCTGAGTTAACAAATATTTTAGACTCTTGTGGTCCGTGTAGATCAATGACCTCTCTCCATACAAATAGTGTCTCCACACTTTTAGAGCGAATACTAACGCAGCCAACTCTAGGTCGTGCGTCAGATAGTTAACCTCATGTGGCCTTAATTGCTGAGACGCATAAGGGACCACCTTCCCGTCTTGCATTAGAACACATCCCAATCCTGTGTGAGAAGCATCACAATACACCACAAAGTCTTTCCCTACTTTAGGCTGAATCAAAATGGGAGCCTCTGTCAATACTCTCTTATGCTTCTCAAAACTCTCCTGCTGCTTATCCGCCCACACGAAAGGTACCTCATTTCTCAACAACTTCGTCAAAGGTGCTGCTATCGATGAGAACCCTTCAACAAATCTCCTGCAGTAGCCTGCTTACCCTAAGAAACTACGAACCTCTGCCACAGACTTAGGTGGTTTCCAATCTAGCACTACTTCAATTTTTTGAGGATCTACCCTTATCCCTTCCGCAGATACCACATGTCCCAAAAACGCAACTTCCTTTAACCAGAATTCGCATTTGCAGAACTTAGCATATAACTTCTTTTCCCTTAGAACCTGCAGCACTACCTGGATATGCGCATCATGCTCTTCTTCAGACTTGGAATATTCCAGGATATTGTCTATAAACACAATGACGAACTGATCGAAGTAGGGTTGAAAAACTTGATTCATCATACCCATGAACGCAGCTGGGGCGTTCGTCAATCCGAACGGCATTACTAAGAACTCATAATGTCCGTATCTAGTCTGGAAAGCTGTCTTATAGATGTTTGCTTCCTTCACCTTAAGCTGATGATATCCCGACCTTAGATCTATTTTTAAAAATACCGCAGCCCCCTTGAGCTAATCAAACAAGTCGTCTATCCTCAGCAACAGGTGCTTATTTTTGATCGTCAACTTATTCAACTGCCGGTAATCTATGCACATGCGCATAGTCCTGTCCTTCTTTTTCACAAATAGGACCGGTGCTCCCCATGGAGACACACTAGGTCAGATAAACCCACGATCGAGTAGCTCTTGAATCTAGGCCTTGAGCTCTACCAACTCTTTTGGTGCCATTCTGTACGGAGTGATAGATACTGGCGCTGTACCTGGCAACAAGTCAATCCCGAACTCCACCTCACGATATGGAGGCAACCTTGAAAGTTCTTCTAGAAAGACATCCACAAACTCTTTTTTCGTCCTGACCCCTTCTACAGTTGCTTCCTTGGCCTCCAGAGCACTGACAAGCATCAGAAAAGCCATACATCCCTTTCTTACCATCTTCTCTGCCTTAAGAGCAAACACTACATTAGACATGTACTTCCTCCTCTCACCCATCACCACGATCTCATTGTCATCGAAAGTCCTCAACGACATGTGCTTAGCAGCACAATCCATATTTGCACAGTACCTCACTATCCATTCTATGCCTAATATTAAGTCAAAATCCCCAAATGGCAACTCCATTAAGTCAGCCGAAAACTACGCCCCCTGAACTTCTAAAGGCATTTCCCTAAAGAGTTTGTCTACTACTACTGATTGCCCTAAAGGACTAAGTACAGTCATCTTTCTAGGGACAGTCTCAAGGTTCACATTCAAAGTTCTAGACACTTCACTAGCGATGTAAGAATGAGTCGACCCCATATCTATTAGAATAGTAAAGGTAATCTAGAAATAAGGAACGTACCCGTTATGATGTCAGGTGCATCACCATCCTCCCTCCGACGAATTGCATACACCAGACCCGACTGTCTCACCTTTATGTTACCAACACCTCTGCCCGGTGTTGACCTCTACCAGAATCACTACCTCTGCCAATCAGACCATGACCCCTCGACGACTGCTGTCCACCTCTTCCAGCTCGATTAAAACCCTGACCTACTGGTCGGCTCCTATCTACTTCCACGGGACAGTCCCTAATCATGTGATCTTTGGACCCACACTTAAAACATCCCCTATCTTCTTCCAACACTCCCCTGGGTACATCCTTCCACATTGAGCACATGTACGATATTGATCTCCCACAGCAACCTGCTGACCTCACAGCCCATCAACCCTAGGTCTTTTTTGGAAATTCCTGGATGACCCTGATGACCCCCAACTTCTCTTACTCTTACCCTGACCTCTTTCTCAATTTTGCATCTCGGTACGCTTCACCTCCTCAGCTATTTTCACTTTTTCAACCAATACCGCAAAGTCCCTTTCTCACTATGGAGCTATTAACACCCTCAACTCATCTCGAAGCTCATCTTCGAACTGTACGCATCGCTCATAATTGGTTGACACAATTCCCCGAGCATATCGGCTCAAACGAAGGAATTCTGCTTCATACTTAGCTACGGATTTGCCCCTTTGTACCAGATTCAAGAACTATAACATCCTAAAAATAGGCCTATGCATTTTTTATTTAATTATACGAAATGGCATGAATTATGTATTAAGAATGTATGATGAACATTTTTTGGAAATTTGGAAATGATATGTTTAAAAGAGGGAAGTGAACATTTTGGAAACTTGGAAATGTTAAGTTAAAAGAGGAAAGTGAACATTTTGGAAGCTTGAAAATGTTAAGTTAAAAGAGGAAAGTGAACATTTTGGAAACTTGGAAATGTTAAGTTAAAAGAGGAAAGTGAACATTTTGGAAACTTGGAAATGTCAAGTTTTAAAGTTTAAAAAGAGGAAACTAAGGCAAGGTGGCCTTTAGAAAATTAATAGGAGGAATTTGACACACAAATAGGCTTGGAAAAGTGGCCTGAAGATATCACTTGAGGCCCAGGTAGGTGACGCCACATACAAGGGTATTGGGCCTAGGTTCGAATCACTTGGGGAGTAAATAAAGCAGTTTTATTTTTGCTACAAAGAGCAGGGAAGTGGACGGCATTAAGGAACCCAAGGGAAGAGTTTTATTCTCTTTAAATTTCGTCTAAATAGGAGATAAATATTAGATTTATTTATCATTATTTTTTAGAGATAATTGTTGGATTAATTCTTTTAATAAAGTGATAATTCAAAGGATAAAGTAATCAAAATAGAAGAGTGGTGGCCAAGTAAGGGATTCTGAGTAGTAATTTCAGCTATAAGAGGGAAAGAATAGGCCTACTCATCAATTTTTCTTCCTCCTCTTCTCCCTAGCCGAATTTCTTAGTGCTCTCCTCTCTTCTCTTCTCTTTCATTTGTTAAGCCGAATCTATAGTCCACCATTGCCAAAATTCTCAAGTTTTCTTTTCTTTATTTTTGTGGAAACTGAATACCCCAAGAGAACCCCTAGCTGACTTCTCCATTAAATCCCAAAAGCCGAAACCTTATCATCTAGTCATCAAGGCCGATTCTTTAAGGGGCTTTTAACAAGGGTGCTGCCGATTTCTTAAAAGGGTAAGATCCAAAATTGGTTTCAATTCTTTTATATTTTAGACCTATCAAAAATTCTTTATTATTGATTTTGACCGAATCATGGAAGGGCGTATTCGGGATTTAAGAATTGTCAACTACAAGAAGGTATCCTTCGGGATTTCAAGGATCCAAGGTAAGACATATGTATATTCGGCCAAAGGCCATGTTTTATGTTTTAATGTTAGATTAAATCTAACATATGGTTATAGGAATTCCAATAGCATTAAGGAAGCAAGGATCCAATTCGGGATTTAAGATTTGGAAGGTAAGCACATAGGTATGTTCAGCCAAGGCCTATTTTGGATATCTAGATCTATTTCATAATTGTTAAAAAGCCGAAACTAACCTCTGCAGAGATCCAGTGTTTGGCCGAATACAAGGAGAAGAATAACAAAGTTTTCGGGATTTGAGTAATAAGCAAATCGATATTAAGGTAAGTTTTAGTACAAAATCCTACTAGGATTTGGTTTTATGGCCGAATGAGTTTTTCATTAAATATTTGATATGGGCCGAATGTAGGGAGTTAAAGATCTAAGATTGGAATTCGGGATTTCAAGTGAAATCGTTAAGCGAATTAGGTGTGTACCCTACTCTAAGTTTTAATATGTTCATGGCTGTGTTTTAAATTAAATGTGCATGTTTATAAGAATGCGAATATGGCTAATGTACCATACTATGGTACAAAGTACTAAGGTACGTTTCCTACTCCTACTAGGAATATGAATATATGTTATTTTTAACACGTGAAAAGTGATAAGAATGTGAATTAAGGCATGATTTTGCATATTGTGTATGAAATATGGGGGCATATGGGTTATATGAAAAGGGGAAGTTAATGTGGTGACCTAAGACCACGTAAAACTGAATGTGGTGACCTAAGACCGCGTAAAACTCAATGTGGTGACCTAAGACCACGAATTCTAAATATGGTGACCTAAAACCACAAATTTTTATAAGGGCGATGAGCACGTCGACTGCAGCGACTGCCCTCGATGGTGTGTAGCGGATGGAGGGTTGACTTCGTAGTCCCCACGGTGTGGAGGATGGTACGGGTGGTGTGTAGCGGATGGCATATAGGTTTGGGTTCAGGTTGCATCATATTCTTTAAATGCTTTATGAACATGAATGATATTGTATGCCTGAAATATTAAATTTTAGTGTTGGTTACACATTGAGTCTGTTGACTCACCCATTGTGGGATTACTTTTCAGGTGACGACCAGTGATGGACCGGGCTGGCAGATGATTAGTGGAGGCCATGCGAAGTTTATATTTCTTTTATTTGGACCATTTTATTGTAAGTATTTTGAATTTAAATGTGGGAATTATTTGATGTAATAAGGCCTTAGTAGAATTATTTTATTCTATTTTTATTTGTTAAGCTTATAAACCTTTATTTATTAAAAGATTAAGTAATCATTTTTTAAAAATGAAACCCAAACGTTTTAACACCTAAAGTAAAGGATTTAAAAAAAATAAACTTGTTTTCAACTCAAGCCTAACCCAAAACAATCTTTCTTTAAAAACACATAAGTTTTTCCTAAGTAACAAAAGAATTTGAAACGGTTTACACCGGGGAACATACCAGATCCGGTCAAGGCTCGTGGGCTGGGTTTGGGGTGTTTCAATTTGGTATCAGAGCCCAGTTTTAAACTCTCAGCCTTGGGTTTAAGGCCCAAAATGTTTTCCAAATTAAGCCCAAAAGGAATTTTCTAAAAAATTTTCAGGTTTTTCTGGCATGGCCCACTAAGTCTCCGACCCGCAGTCCACTAGGTAAGTACTTCTGACTTCTGAAGTGATTTGAATATGTGAAATGTATGGGCTTTTATGGCAACGTAGATTAGTCTGATGAGTATTTAAACCCTAGGACTAGTGTACCCCAACAAATACATAAGACTTAAATATCTAATTAAACAAACCTGTGGTTGAGTCGCCGAGTTAGGGTGTGGCAACCATGGTACACATGTCTAGGATTGGTTTCAGTGGGAGCTTGGTGTTTAAGTAGTCCGCATGACTCACCTCCTCTCCACTCGAATCCTACCTGGTGCGTAGCCTCGGTTCACCTTAACCAAGAGGACTTATACACGAGCTAAACCCCTAACTAAAACCCGAAAGGGACTAGCCATATTTTATGGAAACCCTAGTTTTAAAATTTCTAAATTATCCTCTTGGTTGGAAAAAGATTATTTTTATAAAATTTTCTTGAAATATTTTAGATTTATAAAATTACAAAAAAATACCCCTAATGGTAAAATTACAAAAATGCCATTGGTTTATGAAATTTTCAAAATATCCACAGTTCCTATCAAAATTTCATTACGTTATAAAATGTTCAAAAACCCTAATTTGTAAAATGAAAAAATACCCTGATTTTAAAAAACATTATTACGAAATTACCCCTACCCTATAAATTACCAAAATACCCCTGAGTTACAAAATTACCAGAACGACCCTCGATCTTCAAAAATTTTTGCAACAACACTGATTTGGAAAACAAATTCTCAAAAACAACCCTCAAGTTTTGTAAATTCCAAAATATCCGTGATTTACTAAGATTTACAAATTCACTCGGGGTAATTACCAAAATACCCTCAGATTTCAAAATTTTCCAAAATACCCCCGGGAATGCAAAATTTCCAGAATACCCTCATTGACAAAAAGACCAAGGAACCTTGTTTCGATAAGTTGCGAAAAATACCCCTGTAGGACAAATTACGAAAATACCCCTGGGTAGTGGAAAAACAATAATAATGAAAACTACAACATTTCTCTGAATAAACGAAAGTTCATAATTGATTGATGGATGAATGTAAAGACTGTGTACATGTATGAATACGAAAGAACCACTTCAAAAATTCTTTTCATAAAACTTCTTCGCGATTAATCAGTGGAATAAAGGCTAATTTATAAAAAAATTTCTTAAGTCAGATTAAAGCTCGTTGTTAGATATGAGTTCTACAGGACACGGTCGTCATGGACGCGGTAGAGGAAGAATGACTGTGTCAAAACCCGTTAGATCGGGTCAAGGGTCTGACAATGAGTTACCACCGCCACCACCAACCCTAACTGTTGGTGTCGAGCAACAAGCTCAGACAGGGGATGATGTTGTATCGTAGGCTATGCTGCGAGTTCTTGAAATGGTGGCTAGCGTGGGTGGAAATACGAGAGCTCAAAAATTTGTACCCGAGTGACTCCGAGCCAACGGAGTTGAGGTGTTCCGTGGAGTATCTGGTGTGGCACCTAGTACAGCTGAATACTGGTTGGAAGTGACCGAGCACATTATGGATGAGCTCGATCTAACCCCTGAAGAGAAGTTGAAAGGAATGGTGGCACTGTTACGCGATGAAGCATACCAATGGTGGTTAACAGTCCGGAATGGTGCCACAGCTGAGGATCTGACCTGGGAGTATGCTAAGGAGGCATATCAGAAAAAGTATGTCGGCACACGTTATATTGATGAGTAGAGGAAAGCTTTTCTGGGGCTGGTTCAAGGAAACAAGTTAGTAGCAGCGTATGAAGCTGAATTTCTGAGGTTAAGCCGATATGCTCGAGGAGTAGTGGCTACGGAGCATGAGCGATGTGTGCGGTTCGAAGACGGTCTAAGGGATGACCTCAGGTTATTGGTAGCTCCACATCAGGAGCGGGAATTTTTCGTGTTGGTAGAAAAGGCTAAGGTAGCTGAGGGAATCAAGGACTCGGTTAAGCAGCACTCTGATAGGAATAGACCCAAGAGGGATTATGAGTCGTCAGGTTCGATGGGAAATGTGCAGAAAAGGCCCAGAGCTAATGGGCCGCGGGGTCAGAAAGTTGGTACAAGAGGGTAGTATCATCCTTGTGATCAATGTGGAAATAAGTACTTAGGAGAGTGCTGGAAAAAGATAGGAGGATGTTTTAAGTGTGGGTCAAAGGACCATATGATTAAGGACTGTCCGATGAGACCAGATGAGAATCAACCAGTAGCTCAGAATGTTAATCAGGCTGGTAGAGGTGGACAGCAGCATCAGCGAGGTCGTGGTCCGAACCATGGAGGAAATGGTTCTGGCCATGGTCATGGAGCACCAAGCAGAGGTGCTGAAGGTTCAGATGCAAGGTAGCCAAGGTTGGTTTATGCAGTCGACCGTCACGAGGAGAGTGATGTGCCAGATGTGACAATGGGTAAGTTTCTTATTTTCGGAATGCCTTTATTGCCTTGTTTATTATAGAGCTAGTTCGTTCTTGTATTGCTAGTGAATGGTATGAAACCTTGGATATGAACTTTGGAATTGTGCATAGGAAATGTGTTAGTTTTATTAAGATTAGAGTGCACAGCAATAGCGTAGTGTAGTGAGTTAGATTGTACGATTGTTCCTTAGTAAGTAATTTCGAGGACAAAATTATTTTAAGGGGTAGAACTGTAACATCCTGAAAACGGGCCTATGCATTTTTTATTTAATTATATGAAATGGCATGACTTATGTATTAAGAATGTATGATGAACATTTTTGGAAACTTGGAAATGATAAGTTTAAAAGAGGGAAGTGAACATTTTGGAAACTTGGAAATGTTAAGTTAAAAGAGGAAATTTTGAAGCAAATGTTAAGTTAAAGGAAAGCTTTTGGAAACTTGTAAATGTTAAGTTAAAAGAGGAAAGTGAACATTTTGGAAACTTGGAAATGTCAAGTTCTAAAGTTTAAAAAGAGGAAACTAAGGCAAGGTGGCCTTAAGAAAATTAATAGGAGGAATTTGACATGCAAACAGGCTTGGAAAAGTGGCCTGAAGATATCACTTGAGGCCCAGATAGGTGACGCCACATACAAGGGTATTGGGCCTAGGTTCGAGTCACTTGGGGAGTAAATAAAGGAGTTTTATTTTTGCTACAAAGAGCAAGGAAGTGGACGGCACTAAGGAACCCAAGGGAAGAGTTTTAGTCTCTTTAAATTTCGTCTAAATAGGAGATAAATAATAGATTTATTTATCATTATTTTTCGGAGATAATTGTTGGATTAATTCTTTTTATAAAGTGATAATTCAAAGGATAAAGTAATCAAAATAGAAGAGTAGTGGCCAAGTAAGGGATTCTGAGTAGTAATTTTGGCTATAAGAGGGAAAGAATAGGGCTACTCATTAATTTTTCTTCCTCCTCTTCTCCCTAGCCGAATTTCTTAGTGCTCTCCTCTCTTCTCTTCTCTTTCATTTGTTAAGCCGAATCTATAGTCCACCATTGCCAAAATTCTCAATTTTTCTTTTCTTTACTTTTGTGGAAATCGAATACCCCAAGAGAACCCTAGCCGACTTCTCCACTAAATCCCAAAAGCCGAAACCTTATCATCTAGTCATCAAGGCCGATTCTTTAAGGGGCTTTTGACAAGGGTACTGCCGATTTCTTAAAAGGGTAAGATCCAAAATTGGTTTCAATTCTTTTATATTTTAGACCTATCGAAAATTTAGGGACTAATCTCTATTATTGATTTTGGCCGAATTATGGAAGGGTGTATTCGGGATTTAAAAATTGTCAACTACAAGAAGGTATCCTTCGGGATTTCAAGGATCTAAGGTAAGATATATGTACATTCGGCCAAAGGCCATGTTTTATGTTTTAATGTTAGATTAAATCTAACATATGGTTATAGGAATTTCAATAGCATTAAGGAAGCAAGGATCCAATTCGGGATTTAAGATTTGGAAGGTAAGCACATAGGTATGTTCGGCCAAGGCCTATTTTGGATATCTAGATCTATTTCATAATTGTTAAAAAGCCAAAACTAACCTATGCAGAGATCCAGTGTTTGGCCGAATACAAGGAGAAGAATAACAAAGTTTTCGGGATTTGAGGTAAGTTTTAGCACACAAATCCTACTAGGATTTGGTTTTATGGCGGATGAGTTTTTCATTAAATATTTGATATGGGCCGAATGTAGGGAGTTAAAGATCTAAGATCAGAATTCGAGATTTCAAGTGAAATCGTTAAGCGAATTAGGTGTGTACCCTACTCTAAGTTTTAATATGTTCATGGCTATGTTTTAAATTAAATGTGCATGTTTATAAGAATGTGAATATGGCTAAGGTACCATACTATGGTACAAAGTACTAAGGTACGTTTCCTACTCCTACTAGGAATATGAATATATGTTATTTTTAACACGTGAAAAGTGATAAGAATGTGAATTAAGGCATGATTTTGCATATTGTGTATGAAATATTGGGGCATATGGGTTATATGAAAAGGGGAAGTTAATTTGGTGACCTAAGACCACGAATTCTAAATGTGGTGACCTAAGACCATGAATTTTTATAAGGGCGATGAGCACATTGACTGCAGCGACTGCCTTCGATGGTGTGTAGCGGATGGAGGGTTGACTTAGTAGTCTCCACGGTGTGCAGGATGGTACGGGTGGTGTGTAGCGGATGGCATATAGGTTTGGGTTCGGGTTGCATCATATTCTTTAAATGCTATATGAACATGAATGATATTGTATGCCTGAAATATTAAATTTTAGTGTTGGTTACACATTGAGTCTGTTGACTCACCCTGTTGTGGGATTACTTTTCAGGTGATGACCAGTGATGGACCGGGCCGGCAGATGATTAGTGGAGGCCATGCGAAGTTTAGATTTCTTTTATTTGGACTATTTTATTTTAAGTATTTTGAATTTAAATGTGGGAATTATTTGATGTAATAAGGCCTTAG
Organism: Gossypium rotundifolium; assembly: GCA_025506655.1. Lineage (NCBI taxonomy): Eukaryota > Viridiplantae > Streptophyta > Magnoliopsida > Malvales > Malvaceae > Gossypium > Gossypium rotundifolium. Next base: position 87,445,964 of record CP106729.1, read on the forward strand.
TAGAATTATTTTATTCTATTTTTATTTGTTAAGCTTACAAACCTTTATTTATTAAAAGATTAAGTAATCATTTTTTTAAAACGAATCCCAAACGTTTTGACACCTAAAGTAAAGGATTTTAAAAAAAAAAATAAACTTGTTTTCAACTCAAGCCCAACCCAAAACAATCTTTCTTTAAAAACACACAAGTTTTTCCTAAGTAACAAAAGAATTTGAAACGGTTTACACTGGGAATATACCAGATCCGGTCAAGGCTCGTGGGCCGGGTTTGGGGTGTTTCAAGAACGCCTTCCTCCGAGCATCCACATAACTTGCTCCTACGTACTTCCCTTGGAACATAGTCTGGAAATACTCCCAATCAATCCGGTCCACCTAGGTACCCTCTCTAACAGTGACCCACCACTAGTACGCCTCATCCCGAAGTAGTGACACTGCCCCTTTTAGTTTTTCCTCAGCCGTTCAGTCTAGGTTGTCCATAATCCTTTCGACTGCTTCCAACCAATATTCAGCAACATTTGGGGCCACCCCAGAGACCCCCCTGAACACCTCAGCTCCGTTTGCTCGCAGTCGCTCAAGCACTGACTTCCGAGCGCCTCCACCTAGACCTACTCCAGCAACTCTTTCCAACACTTGCAACATCGCCTGGGATATTGCATCATCTCCTCTGGTTTGGTCCTGGAATTCTGCTTCTCCAACCAGTGGTAACGGTATTTCATTCCCGGACCCATGTCCAGATCCTGCTGGTTCAGACACAGTGATTCTGCCTCTGCCGTATACTGCGACCCCGTCCCCTAGAACTCATGTTTATCGTAGCGTTTTAATCTGTTTAAGAAATTTTATGCATTACTTATTTGTTCCACTGATTACCCATAAGCAATTTTATGTAAAGACATTTGATAGTAGTTCTTTCGGTCATTCAAAGCTTTGTCTCAAGTCCTCCACCCTAACTCAAAAAATCTCATTCATTCATCAATACTATCCACTACACACATTCACCACTTTGAACATTTTCGTCCATTCCCAACCCAGGGGTATTTCCGTAGTTTATCCTATAGGGGTATTTTGGTAATTTTCCAAATTAGGGATATCTTGTAATTTTGCAAAATAGGGGTATTTTGGTATTTTTGCAAAATGGGGGTACTTTGGTAAAAAATTGAGGGTAGTATGGTAATTTCATAAACTGGGGGTATTTTAGTAATTTTCACAAATCGGGGTACTTCGGTAATTTTTCAAATCGGGGTAATTTGATTGTTTTGCAAAACCAGGTGTTTGGTCCCTTTCGGGTTTTATTTATAGATTTGGCCCGTTAACGAGTCTTCATGATTAAGGTGAACAATCACTGCGCACCAGGTAGGATTCCAGAAAAGAGGAGGTGAGTCGCTAGGACTGCTTAAATACCAAGCTCATTCGGAATTCATGCCTAGACATGCACATGCTTGTTACCACACCTGAACTCCAAGACTTATTCCCGGGTTTGGTGAAATAAGTTCAGTTTTATGAAATTTAGTATTGGGGTAAGCTAATCCTAGCGTTCAATAGTTCCTAAATTACTAATCTACGATCCCATATCACTCTTCACCTTACATATAAATCATGCAACGGTTTGAAGTACTTATCTGGTGGACATTGGGCCGGAGACTCAGGTGCCATGCCAAAAAAACCTGAACATCTTGTGAAAATACAAGTTTTAGTAAAACCCACCTTCAAAAGACGTTTTGGGCCCAAAAGCCCTCAAAGCTGAGTTTTGAACCGGGCTCTGATACCAAATTGAAACACCCAAAACCTAGCCTACAATCCCCGACCGGATCTAACATGTTCCTTAAGAAAAACTTAGCTAAATTTTGTTTCAACTTCTTATAAAATAAGTCAATTCAAAACCAGGTCAAAGTTTTAACGAGTTGGAAACCAAGTTGCCATTCGAGTTTGTATTTTGTTAAAATCGTTTCTTTCATACTCAAAAGGGTTTGTCAGATTTTAGAGTTCCTTTGGAAAATCGTTAGTTTGATTGAATGATAAAACATTGATGTTACTTTGAGAAAAATATTTAATTACTCTTTTGTTTACCATCGCATGGACATGAAATTTAAACGTAAAACTTAAATCAGTTAAGTAGTGGCCTTTTTACAAATTAAATACCAATCATAAATCCCAAAAGAAAACATACTAAAGAAAACGAAAAGAGTTCCATTATATGAAAACCTGAAATTTTACTGAGCATGGCCACCACGTAGTCCCTGCCGACCCGGTCCATTGCACTAGGTATCACCTGCAAAATGTTAGCCCACGAAGGGTGAGTCAACAGACTCAATGTGTAACAACCAACATAGGTTCCCAATCGATTATAGCCTTTATTATAACAATTTGGGCAAATCCTATTCGGAATCATTATCGGGCCATAAGCCCATATCACAGCATGTTAAATCACATGTATATAAAAACAATGATGCAACCCAAACTCACCTAGATATCCAACCTCTACACACCACCCGTGCCTGCCAATCACACCAGTGGGGATTACTAAATCAACCCTCTATCCGTTACACACCCTCGAAGGCAGTCGCTGCAGTCAACTGCTCATCGCCCTTAATACGTGGCATAGCCACCGGATAATGTGACAACGTCATCGAATCAAAATATTGTGACATGAGTCACCGAATATTATGGTAAAACTACCAGAACACTTCCCCTTTTCATTGTAACCCTTGTGCCCATGCAACATACATAATATTACATGTATCATACTATAGGTTTAATCCCAAGCCCATATCGAAATTCACATGCATTCATACAAATAATTGTAACCGCTATTAATAGAGTGTTAGATGTAACGTACCTGAATGGACTGTTCCATTGAATGGTACCCTTAGCCATGATTATTCATAATCTTATTAACATATATCTAATATTATTAATCTATCGGGAAAGGTGTGGGGTTACACACCTGAAAACAAGGAGAACGACACTCTCAATCTCATTGACACCCTCACTTGCAGGGATTACCATGATTTGCTTATCCCTTTCTGACGCTGGCCCAAACCCAGTGGCCAATCACATACAGCTGACACCGCCCGCTTCTTGAATCTAGGGGTAGGAATTGCGCTTCCAACCCCCTCCTTTGATTGGCTAAGACCCGACTCCTTGAGATTAACTTAATCAGAAAATCCCGATTGAGTTAATGGATCTAAGAACATTCATCTAAATGAACAGAGGCTTACCTAGATCGGTAGAATACCAAAGTTTCCGGCTTTTCCTTCTGGAGTCAGTTGTGTACCTACATAATACCATATGAGTAATCGATTAACACTGAGGATATGGCCTTTGGCCAAATAGCATTATCTCCTTACCTTGCCTGATTAAATCCCAGAAGCTTTTAGATAACCCCTAACGTTGGTTTCCAAGAAGAGTTACGAATCCAAAACCTTGCATAGATTCGGCCATACAAAAAAATACAGGATTAAGCCTCTGATTTCGGCAGACCAAAATAATAAAGAGAGAAAAGAAATTTAAAAGCAAAATGGCCCCAAAATATCTACACACATTCGGCACCCACATGACTCACTACCACCAACCGAAATGGCACCCCCCAAAGTCCCATATTCGGCCAACTCTTCTTCTCTCACCCAAATCCCCTCTTTTCCTCCTACTTTTCCACTTCACCTCTCGTTCAAACGTATTTGAATGTTTCAAACCTCTCCAAAAGCTCTCCACCACTTATTCAAGCATCTTGACCAAGTCTCATCCTTATCCCTTCAGAGTCTGATTGCCGCCCAACTCTTCACTCCCCTTGACGCAAAATAAATGCCAAAATGCTGCTAGAGCTGCTCGAACCAAGGCCCTTCTCACTCCCTGGTGCGTCAACCACAAGTACTCTAAGTGGCGCCTGCTAGCCACTTTACCAACTGGATTCTTGTGTCATAAACTCCTCACAAGAACTCTTAAGGCCTATCTTCCCCTAGCTTCCCCCTAAAGGCTCTAACCCAAAAAATTTGCCTAAGGTCCAAACTTAGCCTCAAGAATTCCCGAGACCCCCAAACACATACAAACAACACACTAAGCATGCTACTACATAAATATGAGTTAAAATGCATAACCCCTAACTCCCGGATATTACAATAACATATATATATACATGCTCAAACTAAGCTTCAACTTATCTAGAAACACTTAACCATTAACAACTGTACGAGCTTAAATACCTATTGAAACACACAAGTATGGTATAAGCAAAAGAAATAGCCAACACGCATGGCAACATTATAAACAAAATTAGATACCATCGGTTTACAACTTAATCTAGTTTATACATGCCTTTTTAATAAAAACTAAGTTTATAAGTACCAAATAGGTTGATAGTGTGGATGACTTTCTTGACGATCCCTCTTGAGCTCGTAGCTTTAACCAAATCTATAAAACAGAGGAGAACATATCACACAAGTAAGCTCACTAGCTTAGTAAGTCTTAAGCATTTACGAATCAATAATCATAAATTCCAACATTTAGTACATATAGATATATATGAATCAAATTATTAATGACTTTAAAATCCAAATATTTTAACTAATAATTCCACTATGGCCAAATTGCCATTTCTTTAACTTAGTATCTATTATTTCCCTCGTCGAAAACATACAACCCTCCAAAACACTTCAAACCTTAAATATTCACATATCCCACCATTAACAAATTAAACATTTACCTCAATCATATACAATTAGTCATATATACATGTATGCATCTTCGATAACTTTCACTTTTAACATTTGCACATTTGACCAAATTTCAAAGATATTACCAAGCTTATATTTCCATATACATATCACACTCATTAATGAATTAATCAAATGCACATATCATAAAAACTCATTACTAAAATCTTTAACCATTCTATTACTTATGTAATTTGAAAGGAAAGATAATCACTTACCTTGTTCCTTGCATCTATAAACCTATATATTTACCGGAACATTTTGTTTATTGAAGTATTTACATTTCTCCTTGTGGAGAGCTCATAATACATCACCGGCATTAAGCCTGCTAGACCTGATGTCTGAATTTGTTCACCGGCATTTAGCCTGCTAGGCAATAAGCCTGATATACATCATCGGCACAGGGCCTGCTAGGCTCAAAGCCCAAATTACATCAGCGGCACAAGGCCTACTAGGCATTTAGCCCCATAAGTAACACTGGCACGAGGCCTGCTAGGCATTCAGCCCGATAAGTAACACCGGCACGAGGCCTGCTAGGCTTAAAGCCCGAAATAACCACATAATTAATCCAATCTTTCAATACACATATTTAAAAACTAATTTCACCAACACATTATATATCTCATATTACTTTCACATTTCATATCAAATACACTTATTCATATCACATTTAATAAATGTATACTCAATCCAATCCAAAACTTTTACATTCGGCTAACTCATAGTTTTATACTCAAAATTATCAAATATCATCATTTAACATATTCATAATTAACTCTTTAATAGATATTTGCTTAAGGACTTACCTCGACTGTCGACGGACCGCGTAAACTGGCTATTCGATAACCTTCGTCTTTCCCCGATCCAAGTCTGTTTTTCTTTGTTCATGATCTAAACAAATTAAAATTCATCTCATTCAAGTACATTTCATTTCAATTTAGTCCCTAAACACATAAATGGGCAAAGTACCATTTTACCCCTAGGGTTTCACATTTTTACAATTTAGTCCTATTTGCACAAAACATCAAATACACAAAATTTCACTACAACACCTTAGGGCCGAATGTTCACAAGGACCATACAAGTCCATTTCTTTCATTTATTTTTCATTTTAGTCCCCTCAAAATTTCATTTTTGCAATTTAGCCCAAAATACTCAAATTCACTAAAATTTCTAATACAAAACATATTAATCTTTAACAGAGCTTTAATTTAAAATCATCAAACATCAAAAACCTAAGAACACTTCAATGGCAAAACACAAAATCATCATCAAAATAACAAATTGAGACATGGGTTTTGAAGTACACAAAGCAACGATCTCAAAAACATAAAAATTATCAAAAATCGAACAAAAACGAACCTTTAATTTAGCTTGGAGATGGCCGAACTTAGCTAGGTTTTATTTCTTTTCTTTTTATTCACTTTCGGCACCAAGAAGATGGACATGAAAATGTTGTTTCATCATATTGTTTTTATTATTATTAACTTAATACATAATTTATTTAAATATCCTTTATACTTTAGTATATAAATAATAATAATAAGGTTAATCTTGGCATATGCCATCAACTAACTCTTATGATGGGCTAATTACTCTTTTAATACCCCATATTAAAAAGCCATAATCAATTTAGCACATTTCACTATAGTTTTCAACTTTTACATTTTACGCGATTAAGTCCATTTATCTAATTAAACACACAAACGATCAAATTTTCATACGAAATTTTCACACATCATAAATCATATATTTTTAGCACAGAATATAATATTTAAGAATTTTTTAGACTCGGATTCTTGGTCTCGAAACCACCGTTTCGATTAGGGTCAAATTCAGACTGTTACAACTCTCCCCCTTAAGGATTTTCGTCCCCAAAAATCTTACCGTTAAACAAAGTCGGGTATTGTTGCCTCATTGAATCCTCAAGCTCCCACGTAGCCTCTTCTACCCGTGTCAATTCCATAGTATTTTTACTAACATAATTTTCTTGTTTCTCAACTCTTTCACTTCACGGGCTAAGACATGGATCGGATCTTCTTTATATGTCATATCAGATCGGATTTCTATTTTAGATAGGGCAGTCACATATGAAAGATCGGATCGATATCTACAGGACATTGAAACACGGAATACTTTATTGTCTATCTCAAATTCTATTTCTTTTTGTTTCGAGTCTGCATAGGACTTCTGACAATCAGATGTTGCTTTAACACAATCTCGGATCAAATTCACTTTCTTTGTATCTTTTATCAAATCAACCTCATGTAACTTATTCTCACCGAGTTCAGTCTAGTACACATGTGTACTACTTTTATGTCCGTACAAAGTTTCATATGGTGCCACTACAATACTCGTCTGAATATTACTATTATATGCAAATTCAATCAATGGCAGATACTGTTTCCATAAACCATAAAACTCTAGTACACAAGACCTTAACATATCTTTAAGAATCTGAATCGTACGTTTAGATTGACCATCTGTTTACGAATGAAAGACTGTACTGAAATGTAATTTCGTATCCAAAGCTTCTTGCAATTTCTTCCAGAATCGTGATGAAAATATCAGATCTTTATCTTACACAATAAATAGTGGCACCCCGTGTAATCTCAAAATCTCAGTAATAATAAACTCGTCCAATCTTTCTAGTAAGAAATCAGATCTTACCAGAACAAAATGAGCAGATTTAGTTAATCGGTCAACTACGATGCAAATCACATCTTTCTTTTTCAGAGTCAGGGGCAAACCAGAAATAAAGTCTATCGTCACTCTATCCCATTTTAACTCATGAATCAGAATAGGATGTAGCAATTCAGACGGAACTTGATGTTCAGCTTTCACTTGCTGACAACTAAACATTTCAAAACAAAGTCAGAAATATCTCATTTCATACCAGACGACCAGTAGTGTTGCTTCAGATCATGGTACATTTTAGTACTTCCAAGATGAACAGTTAAACGACTATTATGTGCCTCATTCAAATCAATTGAATCAACCCTGAATTTCTCAGAACACAGATACGATCCTGATATTTCAAACAATCATCCACAATTTGAAATTCAAATTCAAAATTCATTTTGCACTGAGCTCATTTCCTTAGTAATTCATTAGCAGACTTCTGAGCTTCACATATCTGTTGTAAAAACATCGGTTTTGCTCTCAATTCCTCTATTACAGAACTATCCGCATACAAGTCTAACTAAGCATTTAAAGCATGTAATGCTAACAATGACTTTCTACCTAACACATCTGCAACAATGTTTGCTTTACCCGGGTGATAATCTAACACTAGCTCATAGTCTTTCAATAACTCAAGCCATCTTCTATAATGCAGGTTCAAATCTTTTTGAGTCATCAAATATTTCAAACTTTCATGGTCTAAAAATATGTGACATTTCTCACTGTACAGATAATGACACCAAATCTTAAGTCCAAACACAATCGCAGCTAATTCAAGGTCGTGTGTCGGATAATTCTTTTCATGAGGCTTCAACTGTCTCAAGGCATAATCTACTACTTTACCTTCCTACATTAAACACATCCCAGACCATTTAATGAAGCATCAATATATACAACAAACTCTTTACCCGATTCTGGTTGTATTAATGGTGGAGCTTCTGTTAATAGAGTTTTTCAACTGATTGAAACTTTTCTAACATTTATCCGACCATTCAAATCTGACATCTTTCTAAAGCAGTCTATTCAACGGAGTAATTGTCGATGAAAATCCTTTTACAATTCTGCGGTAATAACCAGCTAAGCCCAAAAAACCTACGAACTGCAGACACATTCTTCGAAGGTTTCCAACTCAAAATAGCAGAAATCTTACTTGGATCTACTCGAATTCCATAAGCTGACACAACATGCCCCAGAAAACTAACTTCATACAACCAGAATTCACATTTGCTGAATTTTGCGTACAATTGTTTTTTTTTTTTTTTTGAAGTTTGCAACAAAATTCATAAATGTTCAGCATGCTCCTTTTCATCACGTGAAGAAATCAAGATGTCATTAATAAATACCACAACAAATCAATAACAAATTTGACTTCACGAATCAGAGGCAAACACGGTAACTCTTCAGGAAATACATCAGAAAACTCAAAAATAATAGGCACTGATCCAACTTTCTTCTCAGATATTCTTGAATCAATCACATAAGCAGAATATGCGTCACAACCCTTTTTCACATAATTCTTAGCTTTCAATATTGATATTAAAGCAGGCAATCTATTCAAATTATCCAACTCAATCCATACAATCTCATTATTCGGACATCTCAAATCTATCACCTTTCTTTTGCAATTTACAACCGCATCATTCACAAATAACCAATCCATACCCAGAATAAAATAGAATTCATCAAATGGCAAGAGCATCAGATCTAGGGAAACGGACATCTCAAAACATTAAAGAACAGTTCTTGCATATATAGTCAACCAGGACACTATTACCTAAGTAATCCGATACTTTTATAGTAAACTCAGTAGACTCTACAGGCAAAATACTAAGTTCATGCATATGTATGATTGCGTAGAACCAAGGTCTATTAAAGTAATCACAAAAGTACTATAGAGAGTAAAAGTACCAGTTATTATATCAAGTGATGAAGCTTCCTCTCAAACTTGGATAACATACACTCTGACATGTTTCCTGATTTTATCAACGGGAGGCCTGCTAAATATCAGCGGATCTACTATCGGAGGTGCCATAGGTATCAGAGATGGATTATTTGGGGGCAGAGGTTGTTGCACAGCCCGATTAGTCCAGACATATTGAGTAAACCATTCGTTCATCATCTGGTAAAAGACCTGCTTAGCCTCCCCCTCATGGCTACTAGAGACAGATCGAGAGTCTATCAGTGCTGACCCATGAGTGAGATCAGGCACTACGCTCTCAACATCATCAGCTACGGCTCTATCGAGAACCATTTATTATATATAAAATCACAATTCAAATGTCAGAAGTCACCACACTATCGCATTATAAATTAAGGCATGTATAGCTAGACTCACACACGCTATGGTAGTCATAGAATCGGCTAAACCGTAAGCTCTGATCCCAATCAAATGTAACACCCTTAACCCATATCCATTGCCAGACTAGTGTTACGAGGTATTACCTGACAAAATTTCAATTTGACAATCTCATAAAAACATTTAATTCAATTCAATTCAAGCATATACAATGGGGTCCTTACTATAATTGTAACATTACAACGTTTTAGATTTAAATCCTAGCATAGCCAAATACATGAGTATATCCACCCAATCACTTCACATTGCATTATTAAAGATCATTTATTAAAATATGTCATCAACAATCAAGCATAAATTAAACACATATTAACTGTATACACTATGTATTAATCGAATTTAATATCTCATATGCTATCGCTTAATCACATGCTAAATATGTACCTATGAATTCGGCCAAATAATGTAACAAACTCATCATATCCAAATGAATGCAAACTCATTACACAGCACATGTATACTCTTTTATTTAACTGAATCTACTTAACCAAATTAAGCAACCTCACAAGTCAAGCACATATGTATAAATAAATATATATATATGCATAGATTACAATTATATACATTTCTATATTCGAATATGAATCTAAGCATCTAGTTCTTAAAACATGTTAACTATGCCTGACTATAGCAATAAGACTTGGCCGAATATACATACATACATTATATAATGTAAATCTCTCTTTATAATTCCTTTAAGCAAAGCCACATTGAAATATTAAGGTTACAAAGATCATTATTAAAATATCAAACACATGAGATATATCATTCCCTGGAGTACATAAGTATAATCAATTCAGTGACCACATATTCGGACCTCAACTAAACACTTCAATGATCGACTCTAATATATATATATATTAACATTTCTACTAGCACCACCAAATCATGGATAAACAACTCTAGATAACTATCATAACATATATATATACATGCTCAAACTAAGCTTTAAACTTATCTAGAAACACTTAACCATTAACAACTGTACAAGCTTAAATACCTATTGAAACTCACAAGCAAGGTATAAGCAAAAGAAATAGCCAATACGCATGGCTACATTATAAACAAAATTAGATACCATTGGTTTACAACTTAATCTAGCTTGTACATGCTTTTTTAATAAAAACTAAGTCTATAAGTACCAAACAGGTTGATAGTGTGGATGACTTTCTTGACGATCCCTCTTGAGCTCGTAGCTTTAACCAAATTTATAAAACAGAGAAGAACATATCACACAAGTAAGCTCACTAGCTTAGTAAGTCTTAAGCATTTACGAATCAATAATCATACATTCCAACATTTAGTACATATAGATATATATTGTAACACCCCAAACCCGGTCTATGCGTTGAGATGAGATTTGGTTTGTCACACAAATCAAACATTCTTTTAGTCTATCTAATGATTTAGGTGAATCGGTATTTCAAAACCCTTTTGAAAATAAAGTTTAATAAAAACTAAGAGAAATAATTCTAAGTTCGATGAATTTGAAAACATTAGTTGAAAATCTCTTTATTTAATATTTAATTATCAAAACCTTAAAGTAATTTTTATAAAAGTTCAAAGGATTTGAAAATAAGAATATATAAAGAATCTCATATGTTTGAAAACCCATAGTATTTAAAGAAAACATTATAGGATAAACATAAGCCCATATTAAATATCCAAAACATAATTTAAATCCATCCACGCATAAAAATTCATAAAACATTAATAGAGGCCTTATTACATCATATTCAAAAATAGTAAATTAAAGAAAGTATTTATTTAAAGTTCAAAGTTTATTAAACCCATGTTTGCAGTATGGCCTCCACGAAGTCATCCTCGACCCAAGTCCACGTAAATTCCCATTACCTGAGATGGAAAAATTTAAGGGAGTGAGTTACTTAGAACTCAGTGTATAACTCACTTACTATATCCACTGGGCCGATCATCAAGTCATAATTTTGGGCTTGAGTCCATAAATGATTTAACAATATAATAAGCGTAATGTATGCAAAATGAAATTTCCCACCCAAACCTAATTTCCATCCGCTACACACCACCGTACCAACCATCACACTGTGGGATCAAGTCAACCCACCCCGCCAACACACCAATCGTAGGCATAACGCCATTTTTTTATTTGTGGCAGAGCCATGAACTAGATTGTGACAAAGTCACCGAACTAGAGGCATTGAGCCATTAAATTATTTTGTGGCACATCCACCGAACTAGAGGCAATGAGCCATTTATTATTTTATGGTAGAGCCACCGAACTAGAGGCAATGAGCCATTTAATTATTTGATGGCAGAGCCACCGAACTAGATTTTGGCAACAGGCCTTTCTTCTCTTCATCATTAATCCCAACCCATGCAACATGTATGCAAAATAGTCTATATACATATGATGATTTTAGCAAAAAGGCCCAATTTACATGTGAGTCAATATTTCAGATTTTTATTAAGGCCCATAATACAAAATATCATTTAGCCCATTTAACAATCTAGCAACTTTGGCCCATTTAACAATCTAGCAGGGATTTCGGCCCATTTAATAATCTAGCATACTTTTCGGCCCATTTAACGATCTAGCAGGGATTTCGGCCCATTTAACGATCTAGCAGGGATTTCGGCCCATTTAACGATCTAGCATACTTTTCGGCCCATTTAGCAATCTAGCAGGGATTTTCGGCCCATTTAACGATCTAGTAGGGATTTCGGCCCATTTAATGATCTAGCATACTTTTTGGCCCATTTAGCAATCTAGCAGGGATTTTTGGCCCATTTAACGATCTAGCAGGGATTTCGGCCCATTTAGCGAGAAACATAAAATTTACATTTTACCAACTAACTCATTGAGGGCGTTTTCGTAAATTTCACAACTTAACTATTTTCATGTATTTTGACAAAAATACTAATTATTACGTATTTTACTGATTTTGTCATCCTTACGATTTTTTCCAATAATTACGGTATAACATCTAACCCGAGATAAGTGTGAAGTTACACACCTTGATATTGTGAGTACTAAACCTTCCCGCTCATCAACACCTAAACGTAACACGAACCATTAGAACACTTTCATTTATTAAAAGATATTCTATTGGTAAACGATCTAAACCTTTACCCTTTTGATTTTGAACCACTTCTATTTGTGGTTTCTCCTCGATTGTTGGTTCGTTGCCCGATGAGAATCCTTAAACGAACAAATGTTCGGGAGTACGAATAACCTCAAACAATTGATTCTCCTCGGTTGAAGGTCCGTAACCCGGTGGAAAATCCCGATTCCCAAACTGCCCTTCGTTTATACTTAGGGGATTAGCGGAACTGCCCCTCTTTCAAAGACTATGGACTGCCCTTTTCTGCCCTATCTTGAATCTCTTTAATGGCATAGGATCATTAGTCCGACTTATAAATATCGAAATATGGCTAACGATTTTTTTTAAAAGATTTGAGATTGGCTTACCACGATTATCTTCGTTCCTCAAAGAAACGATCGAGCGATTACGTCCCTATAACAGAATCGATTAAATAACTAACTATACTAATATAATGAATAAAATAAGAATCCTTAAAAAAAATCTCCTTACCTTAATTCTTGAGATTGATTCCAAAGTTCCACAATACTCAAGAATGCCTTGAGTTTCTACCCTCCAGAAATCTCACTATTGCCCACGATTGAAAAGAAAATTGAGTGAGAAGAATTCGGTTATGGCCCAAACAAAGAAATGAAAAAGATTCGGCACATGATCAAACTAACATTCGGCCATGGGAGAAAATGTTGAAGAGATTTTAATGAAGAAGAAAATAAAAGAATAGGAAAAATGGAATGATATGGTTCGGTTTCAAGAGAGAAAGAGAGAAAGAAAGGAGAAGAAAAGAGAATGGAGTTTAAGAGAATTTTGCATTCTGCTTAGGGGAGGAAAAATGAGAAAAAATGAAAAGAAGAAATATTTGTTTGCTTATGAGTTTTTGGTCACAATGAGAAAAAGACTTGGGAGAGAAAAAGGTTTCAAAACCGAAATGGTCAAAAGAAAATGACTCAAGAATGAGTTGCTTACTCAAGTATGTTGGCAAATTTCAGCTAGAGAGAATATGGATGGAGAAGAAATATGTTTTGCTAAAAAAATGACCAAATGAATGTGTTTCACCAATAACAAAGCCTACCAAAGCAATCACAAAACCGGCTATCCCCCCTAGCCTCTATACCATCCAAATACAAGGTCAAAAGGCCATTAGGAAGTTTCCAAAACATCTCCCTACTCTTAAGCCTTATCCTCCTCCTTTTTCCTTAAGTTGAAGAGACAAAATCCCCTATTCCAAGCCATTCTATCCCCTATCTTAAGCTTTCCATAATCCTTAGTCTTCTTACCAAAAAAAAAACAATCCAACTCATCCTAATCTTATCCATAGCCGACACATGCTAGGCTAAAGCAAAAATAAAACTCCCTAATTGCATGCTAGGTGATTCGAACTCCTTCCCTCATGTCCAACTTATGGTGCCTTCACCACTTTGCCACTTACTCATCTTATGCCATCTTTTAGTACTTAATTAACTTATGTTTCAAGGTTACCTAATTTCTTTACACTAAAGTACACTTTACTAATATTTATTTTAACTCCAATTAAACCCAAGCTAACACATAGCAACATAATGATACTCGAATAATTAGGATGTTACATATATGAATCAAATTATTAATGACTTTAAAATCCAAATAATTTAACTAATAATTCCACTATGGCCGAATTGCCATTTCTTTAACTTAGTATTTATTATTTCCCTCGTCGAAAACATACAACCCTCCAAAACACTTTAAACCTTAAATATTCACATATTCCACCATTAACAAACTAAACATTTACCTCAATCGTATACAATTAGTCATATATACATGTATGCATCTTCGATAACTTTCACTTTTAACATTTGCACATTTGACCGAATTTCAAAGATATTACCAAGCTTATATTTCCATATACATATCACACTCATTAACGAATAAATCAAATGCACATATCATAAAAACTCATTACTAAAATCTTTAACCATTCTATCACTTATGTAATTTGAAAGGAAAGATAATCACTTACCTTGTTCCTTGCATCTACAAACCTTTATATTTACCCGAACATTTTGTTTATTGAAGTATTTACATTTCTCCTTGTGAATAGTTCATAATACATCACCGGCATTAAGCATGCTAGACTCGAGGTCTAAATTTGATCACTGGCATTTAGCCTGCTAGGAAATAAGCTTGATATACATCACCGGCACAGGGACTGCTAGGCTCAAAGCCCGAATTACATCACCGGCACAAGGCCTGCTAGGCATTTAGCCCGATAAGTAACACCGGCACGAGGCCTGCTAGAAATTCAGCCCGATAAGTAACACCAGCACGAGGCCTGCTAGGCTTAAATCCCGGAATAACCACATAATTAATCCAATTTTCAATACACATATTTAAAAACTAATTTCACCAACACATTATATATCTCATATTACTTTCACATTTCATATCAAATACACTTATTCATATCACATTTACAAATGTATATTCAATCCAATTCAACACTTTTACATTCGGCTAACTCATAGTTTTATACTCAAAATTATCAAATATCATCATTTAACATATTCATAATTAACTCTTTAATAGATATTTGCTTAAGCACTTACCTCGACGGTCGACGGATCGCGTAGACCGGCTGTTCGATAACCTTCGTCTTTCCCCGATCCAAATCTATTTTTCTTTGTTCTTGATTTAAACACATTAAAATTCAGCTCATTCAAGTACATTTCATTTCAATTTAGTCCCTACACACATAAATTGGCAAATTACCATTTTACCCCTAAGGTTTCAAATTTTTACAATTTAGTCCTATTTGCACAAAACACCAAATACACAAAATTTCACTACAACACCTTAGGGCCGAATGTTCACAAGGGCCATACAAGTCCATTTATTTAATTTATTTTGGATTTGAGTCCCCTAAAATTTCATTTTTGCAATTTAGCCCAAAATACTCAAATTCACTAAAATTTCTAATACAAAGCATACTAATATTTAACATAGCTTTAATTTAAAATCATCAAACATCAAAAAATCTCAAGAACACATCAATCGCAAAACACAAAATCCTCATCAACATAACAAATTGAGACATGGGTTTTGATGTACACAAAGCAACGATCTCAAAAACATAAAAATTATCAAAAACCGAACAAAAACAAACCTTTAGTACAGCTTGGAGATGGCCGAACTTAGCTAGGTTTTCTTTCTTTTCTTTTTCTTCACTTTCGGCACCAAGAAGATGGACATGAAAATGTTGTTTCATAATTGTTTTTATTATTATTAACTTAATTCATAATTTGCTTAAATAACCTTTATACTTTAATATATAAATAATAATAAGGTTAATCTTGGCATATGCCGTCCACTAAGTCTTAGGATGGGCTAATTGCCCTTTTAATACCCCATATTAAAAAGCCATAATCAATTTAGTACATTTCACTATAGTTTGCAACTTTTACATTTTACGCGATTAAGTCATTTTATCTAATTAAACACACAAACAATCAAATTTTCATATGAAATTTTCACACATCATAAATCATATATTTTTAGCACAGAATATAATATTTAAAAATTTTTTAGACTCGGATTCATTGTCCCAAAACCACTGTTTTGATTAGGGTCAAATTCAGACTGTTACAACTCTCCCCCCTTAAGGATTTTCGTCCTCGAAAATCTTATCGTTAAACAAAGTCGGGTGTTGTTGCCTCATTGAATCCTCAGGCTCCCACATAGCCTCTTCTACTCCGTGTCGATTCCATAGTATTTTTACTAATGGAATTTTCTTGTTTCTCAACTCTTTCACTTCACGGGCTAAGATACGAATCGGTTCTTCTTCATATGTCATATCAGATCTGATTTCTATTTCAGATAGGGCAGTCACATATGACAGATCGGATCGATATCTATAGGACATTGAAACATGGAATACATTATTGTCTATCTCAAATTCTATTTCTTTTCGTTTCGAGTCTGCATAGGACTTCTGACAATCAGATGTTGCTTTAACACAATCTCGGATCAATTTCACTTTCTGTTTTGTATCTTTTATCAAATCAACCTCGTGTAACTTATTATCATCGAGTTTAGTCTAGTACACAGGTGCACTACTTTTATGTCTGTACAAAGTTTCATATGGTGCCATTACAATACTTGTCTGAATATTACTATTATACGCAAATTCAATCAATGGCAGATACTGTTTCCATAAACCATAAAACTCTAGTACACAGCACCATAACATATCTTTAAGAATCTGAATAGTTCGCTTAGATTGACCATCTGTTTACGAATGAAAGACTATACTAAAATGTAATTTCGTGTCCAAAGCTTCTTGCAATTTCTTCCAGAATCGTGATGCAAATCTCAGATCTTTATCTGACACAATAGATAGTGGCACCCCGTGCAATCTCATAATCTCAGTAATAATAAACTCGTCAAATCTTTCTAGTGAGAAATCGGATCTTACCGGAACAAAATGGGCAGATTTAGTTAATCGGTCAACTACGATGCAAATCACATCTTTCTTTTTCAGAGTCAGGGGCAAACCAGAAATAAAGTCTATCGTCACTCTATCCCATTTTCACTCATGAATAAGAATAGGATGTAATAATTCAGACAGAACTTGATGTTTAGCTTTCACTTGCTAACCACCAATAGTGTTGCTTCAGATCACGGTACATTTTAGTACTTCCAAGCTGAACAGTTAAACGACTATTATGTGCCTCTTTCAAATCAATTGAATCAACCTTGGATTTCTTAGAACACATATACGATCATGATATTTCAAACAATCATCCACAATTTGAAATTCAAATTCAAAATTCATTTCGCACTGAGCTCATTTCCTTAGTAATTCATTATCAGACTTCTGAGCTCCACATATCTGTTGTAAAAACATCGGTTTTGCTCTCAATTCCTCTATTATAGAACTATCCCCAGACAAGTCTAACTAAGCATTTAAAGCATGTAATGCAAACAATGACTTTCTACCTAACGCATCAGCAGTAATGTTTGCTTTACCCGGGTGAAAATCTAACACTAGCTTATAGTCTTTCAATAACTCAAGCCATCTTCTATAATGCAGGTTCAAATCTTTTTGAGTCATCAAATATTTCAAACTTTCATGGTCTAAAAATATGTGACATTTTTCACCGTACAGATAATGACACCAAATCTTAAGTGCAAAAACAATCGCAGCTAATTCAAGGTCGTGTGTCGGATAATTCTTTTCATGAGGCTTCAACTGTCTCAAGGCATAAGCTACTACTTTACCTTCCTACATTAAACACATCCCAGACCATTTAATGAAACATCACTGTATCCAACAAACTATTTACCCGATTCTGGTTGTATTAACGCTGGAGCTTTTGTTAATAGAGTTTTTCAACTGATTGAAACTTTTCTCACATTTATCCAACCATTCAAATCTGACATCTTTCTAAAGTAGTCTAGTCAATGGAGTAACTATCACTGAAATCCTTTTACAATTCTGCGGTAATAACCAGCTAAGGCAAAAAAAAAACTACGAACTGTAGACACATTCTTCGAAGGTTTCCAACTCAAAATGGCAGAAATCTTACTTGGATCTACTCGAATTCCATAAGCTGACACAACATGTCCCAGGAAACTAACTTCATGCAACCAGAATTAACATTTGCTGAATTTCGCGTATAATTTTTTTTTTGTCAAAGTTTGCAACAAAATTCTTAAATGTTCAGCATGCTCCTTTTCATCACGTGAATAAATCAAGATGTCATCAACAAATACCACAACAAATCAATCACAAATTTGACTTCACAAATCAGAGGCAAACCCGGTAACTCTTCAGGAAATACATCAGAAAACTCACAAACAATAGGCACTGATCCAACTTTCTTCTCAGATATTCTTGAATCAATCACATAAGCAAAATATGCTTCACAACCCTTTTTCACATAATTCTTAGCTTTCGATATTGATATTACAGCAGGCAATCTATTCAAATCATCTGACTCAATCCTTATAATCTCATTATTCAGACATCTCAAATCTATCGCCTTTCTTTTGAAATTCGCAACCACATCATGCACAAATAACCAATCCATACCCAGAATAATATAGAATTCATCAAATGGCAAGAGCATCAGATCATTAGGGAAACGGTTATCTCAAAACATTAACGGATAGTTCTTGCATATATAGTCAACTAGGACACTATTACCTAAGTAATTCGATACTTTTATAGTAAACTCAGTGGACTCTACAGGGAAAGTCTTATTGAATACTAAGTTCATGCATATGTATGATTGCGTAGAACCAGGGTCTATTAAAGCAATCCCAAAAGTAATATAAAGAGTAAAAGTACCAGTTATTATATCAAGTGATGAAGCTTCCTCTCAAACTCGGATAACATACACTCTGACAGACGCTCTAGCTTCGTATCTGACAACACTGTCTCTTATAGTTCTCTGACTACCAATGACTTTTCTTACATTATTTAAAGATCTACCTCTCATAAGTGCATTATCAGATCTCGGATTCTGAACAATCTCTGGCTCAACTGACTCAGGGCAATCTCTGATAGAATGATCAAGCGAACCACATCTGAAGCAAGCTTTGTCGTTAAATCTCCCACTTTCTGGATGCCTCAACTTGCAAGCTCAGTCAACGAGTACAATGAACTCTTTTATTTCTAAAATCCCAACTAGCAACGAGTATCTTTATAAAGGCCATCTTCGAATCTTTTGCACATTATAGCTTCGGAGGATACACATTCTCAAATATACTGACTCAGTCTCACGAACTCTAGTTTATACTTAGAAACAGTCATTCGACCCTGTTTTAATTTTAGAAATTATTTACATTTTTTTCAATGAATCTTTAACCGATATATTTCTCATGGAACTCAATCTGGAAGAATTCCCAAATCACTTTCTCTTTCGGGTCTATCTATACTAGTGTTTTCCACTAGTGAGATGCGGTGTCCTACAATAAAGATATAGCACACTTTAAGCATTCATCTGAAGTACATAATAGCTCACCGAACTCACGGATAGTATTATCAAGCCACGGATCAGCTCGTTCTGCGTCATCATCATCATTAGCTTTAAATTCTTTGGCCCCGTGTTTCCTGATTTTATCAACGGGAGGCCTACTAAATCTCATCGGATCTACTATCGGAGGTGCCATAGGTATCAGAGATGGATTATTCGGGGGTAGATGTGTGGTATAGCTGGATTAGTCCGGGCATATTGAGTAAACCATTCGTTCATCATCTGGTAGAAGACCTGCTTAGCCTCCCCCTTATGGCTACTAAAGACAGATCGAGAGTCTATCAGCGCTGACCCATGAGCGAGATCAGGCACTATGCTCTCAACATCATCAGCTACGGCTCTATCGGGATCCATTTATAATATATAAAATCACAATTCAAATGTCAGAAATCACCACACTATCGCATTATAAATTAAGGCATGTATAGCTAGACTCACACACGCTACGGTAGTCCTAGAATCACCTAAACCGTAAGCTCTGATACCAATCAAATGTAACGCCCTTAACCTGTATCCATTGCCGGACTAGGGTTACGAGGTATTACCTGACAAAATTTCAATTCGACTTTCTCATAAAAACATTCAATTCAGTTCAATTCAAGCATATACAATGCGGTCCTTACTATAATTGTAACATTACAACGTTTTAGATTTAAATCCTAGCATAGCCAGATACATGAGTATATCCACCCAATCACTTCACATCGCATTATTAAAGATCCTTTATTAAAATATGTCATCAACAATCAAGCATAAATTAAACACATATTAACCGTATGCACTATGTATTAATCGGATTTAATATCTCATATACTATCGCTTAATCACATGCTAAATATGTACCCTATGAATTTGGCCAAATAATGTAACAAACTCATCATATCCAAACGAATGCAAACTCATTACACACCACATGTATACTCTTTTATTTAACCGAATCTACTCAACCAAATTAACCAACCTCACAAGTCAAGCACATATGTATAAATATATATATATATGCATAGATTACAAATATGCACATTTCTATATTCGAATATGAATCTAAGCATCTAGTTCTTAAAGCATGTTAACTATGTCTGACTATAGCAATAAGACTTGGTTGAATTTACATACATACATTATATAATGTAAATCTCTCTTTATAATTCCTTTAACCAACGCCACATTGAAATATTAAGGTTACAGAGATCATTATTAACATATCAAACACATGATATATATCATTCCCTGGAGTACATAAGTATAACCAATCCAGTGACAACATATTCGGACCTCAATTAAACACTTCAATGATCGGCTCTAATATATATATATATGCATTAACATTTCTACTAGCACCACCGAATCATGGATAAACAACTCTAGATAACTATCATAACATATATATACATGCTCAAACTAAGCATTAAACTTATCTAGAAACACTTCACCATTAACAACTGTACAAGCTTAAATACCTATTGAAACACACAAGTAAGGTATAAGCAAAAGAAATAGCCAATACGCATGGCTACATTATAAACAAAATTAGATACCGCGGTGTACAACTTAATCTAGCTTATACATGCCTTTTTAATAAAAACTAAGTTTATAAGTACCAAACAGGTTGATAGTGTGGATGACTTTCTTGACGATCCCTCTTGAGCTCGCAGCTTTAACCAAATCTATAAAACAGAGGAGAACATATCACACAAGTAAGCTCACTAGCTTAGTAAGTCTTAAGCATTTAAGAATCAATAATCATACATTCCAACTTTTAGTACATATAGATATATATGAATCAAATTATTAATGACTTTAAAATCCAAATAATTTAACTAATAATTTCATTATGACCGAATTGCCATTTCTTTAACTTAGTATCTATTATTTCCCTCATCGAAAACATACAACCCTCCAAAACACTTTAAACCTTAAATATTCACATATTCCACCATTAACAAACTAAACATTTACCTCGATCGTATACAATTAGTCATATATACATGTATGCATCTTCGATAACTTTCACTTTTAACATTTGCACATTTGACCGAATTTCAAAGATATTACCAAGCTTATATTTCCATATACATATCACACTCATTAATGA
Organism: Gossypium rotundifolium; assembly: GCA_025506655.1. Taxonomy (NCBI): domain Eukaryota; kingdom Viridiplantae; phylum Streptophyta; class Magnoliopsida; order Malvales; family Malvaceae; genus Gossypium; species Gossypium rotundifolium. The sequence goes on from CP106729.1 coordinate 87,467,896, forward strand.
ATAAATCAAATGCACATATCATCAAAACTCATTACTAAAATCTTTAACCATTCTATCATTTATGTAATTTGAAAGGAAAGATAATCACTTACCTTGTTCCTTGCATCTACAAACCTTCATATTTACCCGAACATTTTGTTTATTGAAGTATTTACATTTCTCCTTGTGAAGAGTTCTTAATACATCACCGGCATTAAGCCTACTAGACCCGAGGTCTGAATTTGATCACCGGCATTTAGCCTGCTAGGCAATAAGCCTGATATACATCACCGGCACAGGGCCTGCTAGGCTCAAAGCCCGAATTGCATCACCGGCACAAGGCCTGCTAGTCATTTAGCTTGATAAGTAACACCGGCAGGAGGCCTACTAAGCATTCAGCCCGATAAGTAACATCGGCACGAGGCCTGCTAGGGTTAAAGCCCTGAATAACCACATAATTAATCCAATCTTTCAAAACACATATTTAAAAACTAATTTCAACAACACATTATATATCTCATATTACTTTCACATTTCATAGCAAATACACTTATTCAAATCACATTTACAAAATGTATATTCAATCCAATTCAACACTTTTACATTCGGCTAACTCATAGTTTTATTCTCAAATTATCAAATATCATCATTTAACACATTCATAATTAACTCTTTAATAGAAATTTGCTTAAAGACTTACCTCGACTGTCGACGGCCAGCGTAGACCGGCTATTCGATAACCTTCGTCTTTCCCCAATCCAAATCCGTTTTTCTTTGTTCTTGATCTAAACACATTAAAATTTAGCTCATTCAAGTACATTTCATTTCAATTTAGTCCCTTAACACATAAATGGGCAAATTACCATTTTACCCCTAGGGTTTCACATTTTTACAATTTAGTCCTATTTACACAAAACACCAAATACACAAAATTTCACTACAACACCTTAGGGCTGAATGTTCACAAGGACCATACTTAAAAATTATCAAAAACCAAACAAAAACGAACCTTTAATTTAGTTTGGAGATGGCCGAACTTAGCTAGGTTTTCTTTCTTTTCTTTTTCTTCAGTTTCGGCACCAAGAAGATGGACATGGAAATGTTGTTTCATAATTTTGTTTTTATTATTAACTGAATTCATAATTTACTTAAATAACCTTTATACTTTAATATATAAATAATAATAAGGTTAACCTTGGCATATGTCGTCCACTAACTCTTAGGATGGGCTTATTACCCTTTTAATACCCTATATTAAAAAGCCATAATCAATTTAGCACATTTCACTATAGTTTGCAACTTTTACATTGGTCGCAATTAAGTCCTTTTATCTAATTAAACACACAAAAGATCAAATTTTCATACGAAATTTTCACACATCACAAATCATATATCTTTAGCACAGAATATAATATTTAAAATTTTTTCAGACTCGGATTCGTTGTCCCAAAACCACCGTTCCGATTAGGGTCAAATTTGGACTGTTACAACTCTCCCCTTAAGGATTTTCATCCCCAAAAATCTTATTGTTAAACAAAGTCGGGTATTGTTGCCTTATTGAATCCTCAGGCTCCCACGTAGCCTCTACTACTCCGTGTTGATTCCATAGTATTTTTGCTAATGAAATTTTCTTGTTTCTCAACTCTTTCACTACACGGGCTAAGATACAGATCGGTTCTTCTTCATATGTCATATCTGATCGGATTTATATTTCAGATCGGATCGATATCTACAGGACATTGAAACATGGAATACTTTATTGTCTATCTCAAATTCTATTTCTTTTTGTTTCGAGTCTGTATAGGACTTCTGACAATCAGATGCTACTTTAACACAATCTTGGATCAATTTCACTTTTTGTTCTGTATCTTTTATCAAATCAACCTCGTGTAACTCATTCTCACCGAGTCCAGTCTAGTGTAGAGGTGTACTTCTTTTATGTCCGTACAAAGTTTCATATGGCGCCATTACAATACTCGTCTGAATATTACTATTATACACATATTCAATCAATGGCAGATACTGTTTCCATAAACCATAAAACTCTAGTACACAACACCTTAACATATCTTCAAGAATCTGAATAGTTCGTTTAGATTGACCATCTGTTTGCGAATGAAAGACTGTACTGAAATGTAGTTTCATGTCCAAAGCTTCTTGCAATTTCTTCTAGAATCGTGATGCAAATCTCGGATCTTTATCTGACACAATAGATAGTGGCACCCCGTGCAATCTCATAATCTCAGTAATAATAAACTTGTCCAATCTTTCTAGTGAGAAATCGGATCTTACAGGAACAAAATTGGCATATTTAGTTAATCGGTCAACTACGACGCAAATCACATCTTTTTTTTCAGAGTCAGGGGCAGACCAGAAATAAAGTCTATCGTCACTCTATCCCATTTTCACTCATGAATCAGAATAGGATGTAGTAGTTCAGACGGAACTTGATGTTCAGCTTTCACTTGCTAATAACTAAACATTTCAAAACAAAGTCAGAAATATCTCATTTCATACCAGACCACCAGTAGTGTTGCTTCAGATCATGGTACATTTTAGTACTTCCCAAATGAACAGTTAAATGACTATTATGTGCCTCATTCAAATCAATTGAATCAATCCTTGATTTCTCAGAACACAGATACGATCCTGATATTACAAAAAGCCATCCACAATTTGAAATTCAAATTCAAAATTGATTTTGCACTGAGCTCATTTCCTTATTAATTCATTAGCAGACTTCTGAGCTTCACATATCTGTTGTAAAAACATCGGTTTTGCTCTCAATTCCTCTATTACAGAACAATCCGCAGACAAGTCTAACTAAGCATTCAAAGCATGTAATGCAAACAATGACTTTCTACGTAACGCATTAGCAACAATGTTTACTTTACTCGGGTGATAATCTAACACTAGCTCATAGTCTTTCAATAACTCAAGCCATCTTCTATAATGCATGTTCAAATCTTTTTGAGTCATCAAATATTTCAAACTTTCATGGTCTAAAAATATGTGACATTTCTCACCGTACAGATAATGACACCAAATCTTAAGTGCAAACACAATCGCAGCTAATTCAAGGTCGTGTGTCGGATAATTCTTTTCATGAGGCTTCAACTGTCTCAAGGCATAAGCTACTACTTTACCTTCCTACATTAAACACATCCCAGACCATTTAATGAAGCATCACTGTATACAACAAACTCTTTACCCGATTCTGGTTGTATTAACGCTGGAGCTTCTGTTAATAGAGTTCTTCAACTGATTGAAACTTTTCTAATATTTATTCAACCATTCAAATCTAACATCTTTCTAAAGCAGTCTAGTCAATGGAGTAACTATCACTGAAAATCCTTTTACAATTCTGCGGTAATAACCAGCTAAGCCCAAAAAAAACTACAAACTGCAAACACATTCTTCGAAGGTTTCCATCTCAAAATAGCAGAAATTTTACCTGGATCTACTCGAACTCCATAAGCTGGCACAACATGTCCCAGAAAACTAACTTTATACAACCAGAATTCACATTTGGTAAATTTCGCATATAATTTTTTTTCCAAAGTTTGCAACAAAATTCTCAAGTGTTCAGCATGCTCCTTTTCATCACGTGAATAAATCAAGATGTCATCTACAAATACCACAACAAATCAATAACAAATTTGACTTCACGAATCAGAGGCAAACCCAGTAACTCGTTAGGAAATACATTAGAAAACGCACAAACAATAGGCACTGATCCAACTTTCATCTCAGAAATTCTTGAATTAATCACATAAGCAAAATATGCTTCACAATGCTTTTTCACATAATTCTTAGCTTTCGATATTGATATTACAGCAGGCAATCTATTCAAACCATCCAACTCAATCCTTACAATCTCATTATTCGGACATCTCAAATCTATCGCCTTTCTTTTGAAATTCACAACTGCATCATGCACAAATAACCAATCCATACCCAGAATAATATAGAATTCATCAAATGGCAAGAGCATCAGATCAGCAGGGAAACAGATATCTCAAAATATTAACGGATAGTTCTTGCATATATAGTCAACTAGGACACTATTACCTAAGTAATTCGATGCTTTTATAGTAAACTCAGTAGACTCTACAGGCAAAGTCTTACTGATTACTAAGTTCATGCATATGTATGATTGCGTAGAACCAGGGTCTATTAAAACAATCACAGAAGTACTATAGAGAGTAAAAGTACTAGTTATTATACCAAGCGATGAAGCTTCCTCTCAAACTCGGATAACATACACTCTGACAGACGCTCTAGCTTCGTATCTGACAACACTGTCTCTCATAGTTCTCTGACTACTAATGACGTTTCTTACATTCTTTAAAGATCTACCTCTCATAAGTGCATTATTAGATCTCGAATTCTGAATAGTCTCTAGCTTATACATGCATTTTTAATAAAAACTAAGCTTATAAGTACCAAACAGGTTGATAGTGTGGATGACTTTTTTATCGATCCCTCTTGAGCTCGTAGCTTTAACCAAATCTATAAAATAGAGGAGAACATATCACACAAGTAAGCTCACTAGCTTAGTAAGTCTTAAGCATTTACGAATCAATAATCATACATTCCAACATTTAGTACATATAGATATATATAAATCAAATTATTAATGACTTTAAAATACAAATAATTTAACTAATAATTCCACTATGGCCGAATTGCCATTTCTTTAACTTAGTATCTATTACATTCCTTGTTGAAACATACAACCCTCCAAAACACTTTAAACCTTAAATATTCACATATTCCACCATTAACAAACTAAACATTTACCTCAATTGTATACAATTAGTCATATATACATGTATGCATCTTCGATAACTTTCACTTTTAACATTTGCACATTTGATCGAATTTCAAAGATATTACCAATCTTATATTTCCATATACATATCACACTCATTAATGAATAAATCAATTGCACATATCATAAAAACTCATTACTAAAATCTTTAACCATTCTATCACTTATGCAATTTGAAAGAAAAGATAATCACTTACCTTGTTCCTTGCATCTATAAACCTTTATATTTACCCAAACATTTTGTTTATTGAAGTATTTTCATTTCCCCTTGTGAAGAATTCATAATACATCACCGGCATTAAGCCTACTAGACCAGAGGTCTGAATTTGATCACCGGCATTTAGCCTGCTAGGCAATAAGCCTGATATACATCACCGGCACAGGGCCTGCTAGGGTCAAAGCCCGAATTACATCACCGGCACAAGGCCTGCTAGGCATTTAGCCCGATAAGTAACACCGGCACGAGGCCTGCTAGGCATTCAGCCCGATAAGTAACACCGACATGAGGCCTGCTAGGCTTAAAGCCCGGAATAACCACATAATTAATCCAATCTTTCAATACACATATTTAAAAACTAATTTCACCACCACATTATATATCTCATAATACTTTCACATGTCATATCAAATACACTTATTCCTATCACATTTACAAAATGTATATTCAATCCAATTCAACACTTTTACATTTGGCTAACTCATAGTTTTATACTCAAAATTATCAAATATCATCATTTAACACATTCATAATTAACTCTTTAATAGATATTTTCTTAAGGACATACCTCGACTGTCGACGGACCGTGTAGACCGGCTATTCGATAACCTTCGTATTTCCCCGATCCAAATCTGTTTTTCTTTGTTCTTGATATACACACATTAAAATTCAGCTCATTCAAGTACATTTCATTTCAACTTAGTCCCTAAACATTTAAATGGGCAAATTACCATTTTACCCTTAGGGTTTCACATTTTTACAATTTAGTCCTATTTGCACATAACACCAAATAAACAAAATTTCACTACAACACCTTAGGGCCGAATGTTCACAAGGACCATACAAGTCCATTTCTTTCGTTTATTTTGTATTTTAGTCCCCTCAAAATTTCATTTTTGAAATTTAGCCCAAAATACTCAAATTCACTAAAATTTCTAATACAAAACATACTAATCTTTAACATAGCTTTAATTTAAAATCGTCAAACATCAAAAACCTCAAGAACACATCAATGGAAAAACACAACATCATCATCAAAATCACAAATTGAGACATGGGTTTTGAAGTACACAAAGCAACGATCTCAAAAACATAAAAATTATCAAAATCGAACAAAAACGAACCTTTAATTTAGCTTGGAGATGGCCGAACTTAGCTAGGTTTTATTTATTTTCTTTTTCTTCACTTTTGACACCAAGAAGATGGACATGAAAATGTTGTCTCATAATTTTGTTTTAATTATTACTAACTTAATTCATAATTTACTTAAATAACCTTTATACTTTAATATATAAATAATAATAATAAGGTTAATCTTGGCATATGCCGTCCACAAACTCTTAGGATGGGCTAATTGACGTTTTAATACCCCATATTAAAAAGCCATAATCAATTTAGCACATTTCACTATAGTTTACAACTTTTATATTTTACGCGATTAAGTCGTTTTATCTAATTAAACACACAAACGATCAATTTTTCATACGAAATTTTCACACATCATAAATCATATATTTTTAGCACAGAATATAATATTTAAAAATTTTCAGACTTGGATTCGTGGTCCCAAAACCACTATTCCAATTAGGGTCAAATTCGGACTGTTACAACTCTCCTCCTTAAGGATTTTCGTCCCCGAAAATCTTACTGTTAAAAAAAGTCGGGTATTGTTGCCTCATTGAATCCTTAGGCTCCCACGTAGCCTCTTCTACTCCATGTCGATTCCATAGTATTTTTACTAATAGATTTTTCTTGTTTCTGAACTCTTTCACTTCACGGGCTAAGATACGGATCGGTTCTTCTTTATATGTCATATTAGATCAGGTTTCTATTTCAGATAAGGCAGTCACATATGACAGATCGGATCGATATCTACAGGACATTGAAACATGGAATACTTTATTATCTATCCCAAATTTTATTTCTTTTCGTTTCAAGTCTGCATAGGACTTTTGACAATCAGATGCTGCTTTAACACAATCTCGGATCAATTTCACTTTCTGTTTTGTATCTTTTATCAAATCAACCTCGTGTAACTTATTCTCACCGAGTTCAGTCTAGTATAGAGGTGTACTACTTTTATGTCTGTACAAAGTTTCATATGGTGCCATTACAATACTCATCTGAATATTTCTATTATACGCAAATTCGATCAATGGAATATACTGTTTCCATAAACCATAAAACTCTAGTACATAGCACCTTAACATATCTTCAAGAATCTGAATAGTTTGTTTAGATTGACCATCTGTTTACAAATGAAAGACTATACTGAAATGTAATTTCGTGTCCAAAGCTTCCTGCAATTTCTTCGAGAATCGTGATGCAAATCTTGGATCTTTATCTGACACAATAGATAGTGGCACACCGTGCAATCTCATAATCTCAGTAATAATCGTCCAATCTTTCTAGTCAAAAATCGGATCTTACCGGAACAAAATGGGCAGATTTAGTTAATCGATCAACTACGATTCAAATCATATCTTTCTTTTTCAGAGTCAAGGGCAAACCAGAAATAAAGTCTATCATCACTCTATCCCATTTTCACTCATGAATCAGAATAGGATGTAGTAATTCAGACGGAACTTGATGTTTAGCTTTCACTTGCTGACAACTAAACATTTCAAAACAAAGTCAGAAATATCTCATTTCATACCAGACCACCAATAGAGGTGCTTCAGATCATGGTACATTTTAGTACTTCATAGATGAATAGCTAAACGACTATTATGTGCCTCATTCAAATCAATTGAATCAACCCTGGATTTCTCAGAACACAGATACGATCCTGATATTTCAAACAATCATCCACAATTTGAAATTCAAATTCAAAATTCATTTCCCACTGAGCTCATTTCCTTAGTAATTCATTAGCAGACTTCTGAGCTTCACATATATGTTGTAAAAACATCAATTTTGCTCTCAATTCCTCTATTACAGAACTATCTGTAGACAAGTCTAACTAAGCACTCAAAGCATGTAATGCAAACAATGACTTTTTACCTAACGCATCAGCAACAATGTTTGCTTTGCCCGGGTGATAATCTAACACTATCTCATAGTCTTTCAATAACTCAAGCCATCTTCTATAATGCAGGTTCAAATCTTTTTGAGTCATCACATATTTCAAACTTTCATGGTCTAAAAATATGTGACATTTCTCACCGTACAGATAATGACACCAAATCTTAGCTGCAAACACAATCGCAGCTAATTCAAGGTCGTGTGTCGGATAAATCTTTTCATGAGGCTTCAACTGTCTCAAGGCATAAGCTACTACTTTACCTTTCTACATTGAACACATCCCAGACTATTTAATAAAGCATCACTGTATACAACAAACTCTTTACCCGATTCTGGTAGTATTAAAGTTGGAGCTTCTGTTAATAGAGTTTTTCAATTGATTGAAACTTTTCTAACATTTATCTGACCATTCAAATCTGACATCTTTCTAAAGGAGTATAGTCAACGGATTAACTGTCGCTGAAAATCCTTTTACAATTCTGCGGTAATAACAAGCTAAGCCCAAAAAAACTACGAACTGCATACACATTCTTCGAAGGTTTCCATCTCAAAATAGCGAAAATCTTACTTGGATCTACTCGAATTCTATAAGCTGACACAACATGTCCCAGAAAACTAACTTCACACAACCAGAATTTACATTTGCAGAATTTTGGGTATAATTGTGTTCTTTTTTTTTCAAAGTTTGCAACAAAATTCTCAAATGTTCAGCATGCTCCTTTTCATCACGTGAATAAATCAAGATGTCATCTACAAATACCACAACAAATGAATAACAAATTTGACTTCATGAATCAGAGGCAAACCCGGTAACTCTTCAGGAAATACATCAGAAAACTCACAAACAATAGGCGCTGATCCAACTTTCTTCTCAGATATTCTTGAATCAATCACATAAGCAACATATGCTTCATAACCCTTTTTCACATAATTCTTAGCTTTCGATATTGATATTACAGTAGGCAATCTATTCAAATCATCTGACTCAATCCTTACAATCTCATTATTCAGACATCTCAAATTTATCGCCTTTCTTTTGCAATTCGCGGCCACATCATGCACAAATAACCAATCCATACCAGAATAATATAGAATTCATCAAATGGCAAGAGCATCAAATCAGCAGGGAAACGAATATCTCAAAACATTAACGGACAGTTCTTGCATATATAGTCAACCAGGACACTATTACCTAAGTAATTAGATACTTTTATAGTAAACTCAATAGACTCTACAGGCAAAGTCTCACTGAATACAAAGTTCATGCATATGTGTGATTGAGTAGAACCAGGGTCTATTAAAGCAATCACAAAAGTACTATAGAGAGTAAAAGTACCAGTTATTATATCAAGTGATGAAGCTCCCTCTCAAACTCGGATAACATACACCCCGACAGACGCTCTAGCTTCATATCTGACAACACTATCTCTCATAGTTCTCTGACTACCAATGACGTTTCTTACATTCTTTAAAGATCTACCTCTCATAAGTGCATTATCAGATCTTAGATTATGAGCAGTCTCTGGCTCAACTGACTCAGGACAATCTCTGATAGAATGATCAAGCGATCCACATCTGAAGCAAGCTTTATTGTTAAATCTCCCACTTCCTGGATGCCTCAGCTTGCAAGCTCGGTCAACGAGTACAATGAATTCTTTTATTTCTAAAATCCCAACTAGCAACGAATATCTTTATTAAGTCCATCTTCGAATCTTTTGCACATTATAGCTTCGGAGGATACACATTCTCAAATATACTAATTTAGTCTCACGAACTCTAGTTCATACTTAGAAACAGTCATTCGACCCTGTTTTAATTTCAAAAATTATTTATGTTTTTTTTCAGTGAATCTTTAACCTATATATTTCTTATGGAACTCAGACTGGAATAATTCCCAAATCAATTTCTCTTTTGGGTCTATCTATACTAGTGTTTTCCACTAGTGAGATGCGGTGTCTTGCAATAAAGATATAGCACACTTTAAGCATTCATCTGAAGTGCATAATATCTTACCGAACTCACGGATAGTATTAGCAAGACACAACTCAGCTCGTTCTGCGTCATCTTCATCATTAGCTTTAAATTCTTTGGCCCCGTGGTTCCTGATTTTATCAACGGGAGGCCTGCTAAATCTCATCGGATCTACTATCGGAGCTGCCATAGGTGTCAGAGATGGATTATTCGGGGGTGGAGGTTGTTGCACAGTCGGATTAGTCCGGACATATTGAGTAAACCATTTGTTCATCATCTGGTAGAAGACCTACTTAGCCTCCCCCTCATGGCTACTAGAGACAGATCAAGAGTTTATCAGCGCTGACCCATGAGCGAGATCAGGGACTATGCTCTCAACATTATCAGCTACAGCTCTGTCGGGATCCATTTATTATATATAAAATCACAATTCAAATGTCAGAAGTCACCACACTATTGCATTATAAATTAAGCCATGTATAGCTAGACTCACACACACTACGGTAGTCCTAGAATCGGCTAAACCGTAAGCTCTGATACGAATCAAATGTAACACCCTTAACCCGTATCCATTGTCGGACTAGGGTTACGAGGTATTACCTGACAAAATTTCAATTTGACATTCTCATAAAAACATTCAATTCAGTTCAATTCAAGCATATACAATGCGGTCCTTGCTATAATTGTAACATTACAACGTTTTAGATTTAAATCCTAGCATAGCCAGATACATGAGTATATCCACACAATCACTTCACATCGCATTATTAAAGATCCTTTATTAAAATATGTCATCAATAGTGAAGCATAAATTAAACACATATTAACCGTATGCACTATGTATTAATCAGATTTAATATCTCATATACTATTTCTTAATCACATGCTAAATATGTACCCTTTGAATTCGACCAAATAATGTAACAAACTCATCATATCCAAACGATTGCAAACTCATTACACACCACATGTATACTCTTTTATTTAACAGAATCTACTCAACCAAATTAAGCAACCTCACAAGTCAAGTACATATGTATAAATATATATATGCATACATTACAATTATGCACATTTCTATATTCGAATATGAATCTAAGCATCTAGTTCTTAAAGCATGTTAACTATGTCTGACTATAGCAATAAGACTTGGCCGAATATACACACATACATTATATAACGTAAATCTCTCTTTATAATTCCTTTAACCAAAGCCACATTGAAATATTAAAGTTACAAAGATCATTATTAACATATCAAACACATGAGATATATCATTCCCTGGAGTACATAAGTATAACCAATTTAGTGACCACATATTCGGATCTCAATTAAACACTTCAATGATCGACTCTAATATATATATATATACATTAACATTTCTATTAGCACCACCAAATCATGGATAAACAACTCTAGATAACTATCGTAACATATATATATACATGCTCAAACTAAGATTTAAACTTATCTAGAAACACTTAACCATTAACAACTGTACGAGCTTAAATACCTATTGAAACACACAAGTAAGGTATAAGCAAAAGAAATAGCCAATACGCATGGCTACATTATAAACAAAATTAAATACCATCGGTTTACAACTTAATCTAGCTTATACTTGCCTTTTTAATAAAAACTAAGTTTATAAGTACCAAACAGGTTGATAGTGTGGATGACTTTCTTGACGATCCCTCTTGAGCTCGTAGCTTTAACCAAATCTATAAAACAGAGGAGAACGTATCACACAAGTAAGCTCACTAGCTTAGTAAGTCTTAAGCATTTATGAATCAATAATCATACATTCCAACATTGAGTACCTATATATATATATGAATCAAATTATTAATGACTTTAAAATCCATATAATTTAACTAATAATTCCACTATGGCTGAATTGCCATTTCTTTAACTTAGTATCTATTATTTCCCTCGTCGAAAACATACAATCCTCCAAAACACTTAAAACCTTAAATATTCACATATTCCACCATTAACAAACTAAAAATTTACCTCAATCGTATACAATTAGTCATATATACATGTATGCATCTTCGGTAACTTTCACTTTTAACATTTGCACATTTGACCGAATTTCAAAGATATTACCAAGCTTATATTTCCATATACATATCACACATTAATGAATAAATCAAATGCACATATCATAAAAACTCATTACTAAAATCTTTAACCATTCTATCACTTATGTAATTTGAAAGGAAAGATAATCACTTACCTTGTTCCTTACATCTACAAACATTTATATTTACCAGAACATTTTTTTTATTGAAGTATTTACATTTCTCCTTGTGAAGAGTTTATAATACATCACCAGCATTAAGCCTGTTAGACCAGAGGTCTGAATTTGATCACCAGCATTTAGCTTGCTAGGCAATAAGCATGATATACATCACTGACATAGGGCCTGCTAGGCATTTAGCCCGATAAGTAACGCCGGCACGAGGCCTGCTAGGCATTCAGCCCGATAAGTAACACCGGCACGAGGCCTGCTAGGCTTAAAGCCCAGAATAACCACATAATTAATCCAATCTTTCAATACACATATTTAAAAACTAATTTTACCAACACATTATATATCTCATATTACTTTCAAATGTCATATCAAATACACTTATTCATATCACATTTACAAAATGTATATTCAATCCAATTCAACAATTTTACATTCGGCTAACTCATAGTTTTATACTCAAAATTATCAAATATCATCATTTAATATATTCATAATTAACTCTTTAATAGATATTTGCTTAAGGACTTACCTCGACTGTCGACAGACCGCATAGACCGGCTATTCGATAACCTTTGTCTTTCCCCGATCCAAATCCGTTTTTCTTTGTTCTTGATATAAACACATTAAAATTCAGCTCATTCAAGTACATTTCATTTCAATTTAGTCCTTAAACATATAAATGGGAAAATTACCATTTTACCCCTAGGGTTTCACATTTTTTACAATTTAGTCCTATTTGTACAAAACACCAAATACACAAAATTTCACTACAACACCTTAGGGCCGAATGTTCACAAGGACCATATAAGTCCATTTCATTCATTTATTTTGCATTTTAGTCCCCTCAAAATTTCATTTTTTGTAATTTATCCCAAAATACTCAAATTCACTAAAATTTCTAATACAAAACATACTAATCTTTAACATAGCTTTAATTTAAAATCATCAAACATCAAAAACCTCAAGAACACATCAATGGAAAAACACAAAATCATCATCAAAATCACAAATTGAGACATGGGTTTTGAAGTACACAAAGCAACGATCTCAAAAACATAAAATTATCAAAAACCGAACAAAAACGAACCTTTAATTTAGCTTGGAGATGGCCGAACTTAGCTAGGTTTTATTTCTTTTCTTTTTCTTCACTTTCGGCACCAAGAAGATGGACATGAAAATGTTGTTTCATAATTTATTATTATTATTATTATTAACTTAATTCAAAATTTATTTAAATAACCTTTATACTTTAATATATAAATAATAATAAGGTTAATCTTGGCATATGACGTCCACTAACTCTTAGGATAGGTTAATTGCCCTTTTAATACCTCATATTAAAAAGCCATAATCAATTTAGCACATTTCACTATTGTTTGCAACTTTTACATTTTACGCGATTAAGTCCTTTTATCTAATTAAACACACAAACGATCAAATTTTCATACGAAATTTTCATACATCATAAATCATATATTTTTAGCACAGAATATAATATTTAAAAAATTTTCAGACTTGGATTCGTGGTCCCGAAACCACCGTTTCGATTAGGGTCAAATTTGAACTGTTACAATTTGCTTGTACTCATGTTTGGCCAAATTTTCAATATAATCATACGAATCCATACATTTCATTTATTTCACAATTTAGTCCTTCAAAAAATTATTTTCACAATTAAGTCCAATTTACTCAAATTCATCAAAAATCCAAACACAAACTATATTAATCTATCACATATCTTTCTTAATTCATCTTCAAACATCACAAAATTCATTTGTTCATCAATGGAACATTTAAAAAATTTCATCAATTCACAAAATTGAAGCTTGGGTTTTGAAGTATACAACGCAATGATTACAGAAACGTAGTAATTATCAAAAACCGATCAAAAACATACCTTGAATCAAGTCAAAAGCTAGCCAAAACCTAGCTTATTCTTTTCTTTCTTTTCTTTGATATTTTCGGTCAATATGGAAGAAAATTATGGCTATTTTAAGCCTTTGTTTTATTATAATTAACATAATAATATAATTCCAATTTTAACCTTTTAATAACAACATTAAAATTCTACTAACATATGGCATTAATGTCCATCCATAATTCAAATGGTCCAATTGCATTATAAGGACCTCAAATTTATAACGCCATGACAATATAGCCCTTTAACAAATAGAAAGCCACTTTTACATTTTATACGATTTAGTCCTTTTCCCAAATTAAGCACTCAATTGACAAAATTAATTCACAAAAATTTCACACATGCTTGATCACATATCATAGGCATAGAAAATGTAACGACCCAAAATTGGGCCTAGTAGAATTGGGCCCATTGGGCCTTGGGTGTGAGAGCGTTTAAAATTTTTGAGAACAATAGAACGGCCCTAATGCAAGTTGGACCTATTGGGTGAGTGATTTTGGAAGATTAGAGGGCTTCTATAAAGTCTCGGGATCAAACTTGGGCTTCAAGAAAATTTTGGTTTTAGGTGAGTAAAACCTTGGGAGTTAGTAAGTTGGCTTTAAGAATAAAATGTGGAGAAAAATGACACAAAAAGAGCTTGTGGTGTAGTGGCAAAGTGATGCCACATAAGAGACACGGAGGTGACGCCATACGGAAGCAAGGGGTCCATGGTTCAAGCCTTGGCGCTGGCATTTCATTTTGATTTATTAAGTGAACTTGGACTTTGGCCCATAGATTTATATTTAGTTGCGCATGATGTTAGACACAAGGAAGTGAGTGGTCTAGTGGCAAGGCGTCATTAAGGGTGCAAGGGAGCATGGGTTCGAATCTCATGACAAGCAAGAGAGTATTTATTTTGTGATTTTGACGGCCAGAGTTTGTGTTGGATTTAAACTCTACTAAAGAAGGGATCCCACATCGGAAAGCTAGCAAGAGGAAGGGTGAGAAGCTGGCTATGTATAGAGCTATCTATGAGGAGATGAAGCATACCTTACTGGGTGTTTGGGCATAGGAGCATTCGGAGCACAAATTAGCTTCAGACTCCTATCAGATGTGTATTTCGCCCTACTCTAGCTGTAGAGCGGCAAATGCCAAAATACCGGTCACACGACGATGGTAGCCACACGAGCGTACGAGCGCACGTGTTGGAGCTTCGATGAGATAGTTGAGGCCACCATGAGTATTCTTGTAGGTTGATGTTGTTTGGGTCACGATGGGCCGAAAGGGGCCAAGTGGGCCAAATGGGCCCGAGACCCATATGAATAAATTGTATGATTGTGTAGTAGATAGTGAATTGGTCTATGTGAATCTCATATCTATGGCTAGATTTGGGCTAAATGGGCCACACGAACGTATGGGTCCATTTGGGCCGAGAATGGGCCCTAGGCCTATTCACATCGTTATCTCTGTTAAAATACCCCCAGTTTATGAAATTATCAAAATACCCCTAGTTTACAAAATTATCGAAATACCCCTGGTTTGTGAAATTACTGAAATACCCCTAGTTTGCAAAATTATCGAAATACCCCTAGTTTGCAAAATTATCAAAATACCTCTGGTTTGCAAAATTATCAAAATACCCCTGGTTTGCAAAATTACCGAAATACCCTCTGTGGGTAAAGTTACCAAAT
Organism: Gossypium rotundifolium; assembly: GCA_025506655.1. Classification (NCBI taxonomy): domain Eukaryota; kingdom Viridiplantae; phylum Streptophyta; class Magnoliopsida; order Malvales; family Malvaceae; genus Gossypium; species Gossypium rotundifolium. The sequence continues at coordinate 87,483,766 of CP106729.1, forward strand.
ACCCTCGATGGGTAAAATTATCGATATGCCCTTAAGTGGTGAAATGACCGTTTTACGCCTAACCGATTAAATGACCTTTGTACACTCGTGGTAGTACTAGTGTTGTATGTGTTAATTTTATGATTGATTATGTTTGAGATGCACTACATACATGGATTAGCTATGAGTAGAATTACTGAATTACCCATGTAGGGCAGGATTCCTGAAATACCCTTATAGGGTAAATTGACTATTTTTTCCTTGAGGGTAAAGGGCTGATTTTGGTGCCATGATTTGACTGTGATTGTGTGACTGTGGTTTAACCGAATTGACTGTAGGTGTGTGTCTGATTTACTGTTAATGTGTGTTGAAATGACGGTTGCTAAGCATGGCCATTTTGAATGCACGTGTAATGATTGAGCATGACGTACACGACATACTGCATTGGGTTGGGTTATGTTTATGGAGGAAGTACTGTACTGGTGGCTATGCCATGTATACTAATTCAGTGGCTCAGCCAGATATACCGTTATTAGTAGCTTGGCTCTGTTTCATCTTGATTAAGGCTGTGTGTCGATTATATTACCGTCGCTGAGGGTTATGTGCCTAACATAATACAATTACTAATGGCTCTGTCCCAATTATAATACCACTATTTAAGGCTTAAGAGTCGCATATGTTGATACCGGCAGCTCGGCTGCATTCTTGGAGTGTAGGGCTGGGTGGGTTTACTTGGTCCCCATATTGAATGTAGGGCTGGTACAGGTGGAGTGTAGGGCTGGATCGGGGTGGGATGCATCCTCATATTGTTGCATATTTGTTCATGAGATCTCTCACTGTACTAGGCTTAGGCCACTTGTTCTGCTATTGGTTCAGGCTAGGCCAAATTGATTATGTTATAGGTTGTGCCCCAAATGATATCGTGGTGGGCTTTGACTCACGTTTGCGTTGAACTGATTGTACTATTACTGTTAAAAGGGCTTTGGCCCAAACTGTTTAGGTTTCTATTTTTGTATACTAACTGTTACTCTAGTAAGGGGATTACACACTGAGTTTTCACAAACTCACCCTTTTTTTAACCATGCAGGTAATCCCCAGCATATACAGGATTTGGATCTGCGAAAAACTCGGAGGTCGCCATACGCCGAATTTTCTTCTTTTGAAACTTAGTAAATTCAGTTTAAATTTATTTTATGTTATTATTTTGGGTTAATATTTTGTGTAATAAGGCCTTTAGATTTTTCTTCTAAAATTTCGTATAGTAATTTTGCTAGTTAATAATTATTAATTGGTTAATCACGAATTTTTAAGCAATAACAATCGTTTTCAAAATAACACGTTTTCATAATTCTTTGAGTCAGATTTGAGCAATAAACAAAGTTTTCGAAAATAATAACAACATCTTTTTAAGGAAACATTTTAAGCAAATCTTGTTTTCACAAGCAACAAAGTTCGGGGTTTCAAAAAGAATACGAAGTTTTTAAAGCTTTGAAACAACCTTTTGATGTGACAAGCTAGATCCAGTTATAGCGTCTAGGTCGGGTTTGGGGTGTTCATTTAATTGTATCAGAGCCCGGGTTGCAAAACTCGGCTGTGGAATGGGTTTGAAAGTTTTTCCAAATTTGTTTAAATTGTGGTTTAAAACATATATATTGTTATTAGAAGTATGGCACACTGAGTTTTCGACACCAAATCCGTAAGTTTCCTGACCTTATACTTTGTTATGTGCTGTAATGACTGTATTTTTAGTATTTGTTCTGTGTGTGTTTTGGTTTGGATATAGAAATTGGTTGCGTATAAGATATTTGTTTGCTATAATGGTTAGGTGTTTTGAGTATGTGTCGGGAGTTCCAAATTCTAAGTTAAAATGTGATTGGGATATTAGCATCAGAGTGCACAGCGTGAGTGTAGTGTAGTAGGTTAGGAGGTGCGACTATTCCTATAGTTGGAAATTTCGAGGATGAAATTTCTTTAAGGGGGTAGATTTGCAAAGGCCCGAAATTGGGCCTAGTAGAATTGGGCCCCATTGGGCCTTGGATGTGGGAGCGTTTAAAATTTTTGAGAATAAGAGAATGATCCTAATGCAAGTTGGACCTATTAGGTAAGTGATTTTGGAAGGTTAGGGGGCTTCTATGAAGTCACAGGATCAAACTTAGGCTTTAGGAAAATTTTGGTTTTAGGTGAGTAAAACCCTAGGAGTTAGTAAGTAGGCTTTAAGAATAAAATGTTGAGAAAAATGACACAAAAATAGCTTGTGGTGTAGTGGCAAAGTGACACCACATAAGAGACAAGGAGGTGACGCCACAAGGAATCAAGGGGTCCAAGGTTCAAGCCTTGGCGCTGGCATTTCATTTTGATTTATTTTTAAGTGAACTTGGACTTCGGCCCATAGTTTTATATTAAGTCGCACATGATGTTAGACACAAGGAAGTGAGTGGTCTAGTGGCAAGGCGTCATTAAGGGTCCAAGGGAGCCTCGGTTCAAATCTCATAACAAGTAGGGGAGTATTTATTTTGCGAATTGGGCGGCCAAAGTTTGTGTTGGATTTAAACTCTACTGAAGAAGGGATCACACATCGAAAAGCTAGCAAGAGGAAGGTGAGAAGCTGGCTATATATAGAACTATCTATGAGGAGAGGAAGCATACCTTGGTGGGCATTTGGGCATAGGAGCATTCGGAGTGTGGGTTAGCTTCAGACTCCTATCAGGTGTGTATTTCGCCCTACTCTAGCTCTAGAGCGACAAATGCCAAAATGCCGGTCACACAATGATGGTAGCCACACACAAGCGAATGAGCGCACGTGTGGGAGCTTCGACGCGATAGTTGAGGCCACCATGAGTATTCATGTGGGTTGACACAGTTTGGGCCACGATGGGCCTAAAAGGGCCAAGTGGGCCTAATGGGCTCGGGGCCCATATGAATAAATTGTATGATTGTGTAGTAGATAGTGAACTGGTCTATGTGAATCTCATATCTATGGCTAGATTTGGGGTAAATGGATCACACGAACGTGTGGGTCCATTTGGGCCGAGAATGGGCCCTAGGCCTATTCACATCATCATCTCTGTTTAAAATACCCCTAGTTTATGAAATTACCAAAATACCCCTAGTTTGCAAAATTACCAAAATACTCCTAGTTTGCAAAATTACTGAAATACCTCTAGTTTGCGAAATTATCGAAATACATTTAGTTTACGAAATTACTGAAATACCCCTAGTTTGTAAAATTACCGAAATACCCCTGGCTTGTAAAAATACCGAAATACCCTCTATGGGTAAAGTTCCCGAAATACCCTTGATGGGTAAAATTATTGAGATGCCCTTAAGTGGTGAAATGACCATTTTACCCCTAACCGATTAAATGATCGTTGTACCCTTGTGGTAGTACTAGTATTGTATGTGTTAATTGTATGGTTGATTATGTTTGAGATGCACTACATACATGGATTAGCTATGAGTAGAATTACCGAATTACCCCTGTAAGGTAGGATTATCGAAATACCCTTATAGGGTAAAGTGACTATTTTGCCCTTGAGGATAAAAGGCTGATTTTGGTGCCATGATTGGACTGTGATTATATGACTATGGTTTAACCGAATTGACTGTAAGCGTGTGTCTGATTTACTATTAATGTGTGTTGAATGAAGGTTACTAAGCATGGCCATTTTGCATACACGTGTAATGATTGAGCATGACATACACGACATACTGCATTTGGTTGGATTATGCTTATGGAGGAAGTATTGTACTGGTGGCTATGCCCTATTTTATTGATTTAGTGGCTTTGCCACGTATACTAATTCAGTGGCTCAGCCACATATACCATTTTTAGTAGCTTGGCTGCATTATTAGAGAGCTTGGCTCTGTGCCATCTTGATTAAGGCTGTGTACCGATTATATTACCATCGCTGAGGGCTATGTGCCTAATAGATATCGATGACTCTGTGTCGATCATATTTACCCAAAGCTGTGTGCTGATTATATTATCGTCGCTGATTGCTATGTGCCAAACATAATACAATTACTGATGGCTCTGTGCCAATTATAATACCGCTATTGAAGGCTTAAGAGCCGCATATGTTTATACCGGTAGTTCGGCTACATTCTTGGATTGTAGGGCTGGGTGGGTTGACTTGGTCCCCACATGGAGTGTAGGGATGGTACGGGTGGAGTATAGGGATGGATTGGGGTGGGATGCATTCTCATACTATTGTATATCTATTCATGAGATCTATCACTATACTGGGTTTAGGCCACTTGTTCTGTCATTGGTTTGGGCTAGGCCCAATTGATTCTGTTATGGGTTGTGCCCCAAATGATATCATGGTGGGCTTTGACTCACGTTTGCATTGAACTGACTATATTGTTACTGTTAAAAGGGCTTTGGACTAGATTGTTTAGGTTTCTATTTCTGTATATTAACTGCTACTCTGGTAAGGGGATTACACACTGTGTTTTCGCAAACTCACCTGTTTTCAACCATGCAGGTAATCCCCAGCATTAGAGGATTTGGAGCTACAGAGAACTCAGAGGTGGCCATACATCAGATTTTCTTCTTTCGAAACTTCATAAATTCAGTTTAAATTTATTTTATTTTATTATTTTGGGTTAATATTTTGTGTAATAAGGACATTAGATTTTTCTTCTAAAATTTCGTATAGTAATTTTGCTAGTTAATAATTATTAATCGGTTAATCATGAATTTTTAAGCAATAACAACCATTTTCAAAATAACACGTTTCTACAATTCTTTGAGTCAGATTTTAGCAATAAAAGGGTTTTCAAAAATAATAACATCTTTACAAGGAAACTTTTTAAGCAAATCTTGTTTTCACAAGTAACAAAGTTCAGAGTTTCAAAAAGGATACAAAGTTTTTTTAACGAGCGCATAGCTTTTAAACAACGTTTTGATGTTTGGGCTATAACGTCTAGGCTGGGTTTGGGGTGTTACAGAAAATAATATTAAAATATTATTAAGACTCAAATTTTTTGTCTCGAAACCACTATTCTGACTAAGGTCAAAACTGGACTGTTACAATGACATGTAAATATTAGCTTTCTAATGGTTGATGTTTAGAATTTTTTTGAAATGGCACTTGGTTTGAATGGTTTATATGGTGTTAGATGATAGCGATTAAATGGCATGATTATTACTATGTTATGTATTAAGGCAAACATGCCTATAAGTTAATTGATTAATTAGCAAAAATGAATACATAGTTATACATGTTTATTTATTTTCATTTGAGGTGTCTAAGGGCATATTGGTTGTATGTGATCATACAATTTATATAAGGCTAGATTATGCATGGTTTTAGTGCCTTATTATGGCTGGTGTATATGTGCATTTGTGGTTGTAGGTACATGCTAAAATGGGTGAGAAAAATGGCTTGTAAAATGGTTTATTTTCGTTCGTACAAGCAGAGACATGGGCGTGTGTCTCAGCCGTGTGTGATACATGGCCGTGTGTCTCCTGTAGCTTTCAAAGGGTTACAGGTCAGGCTATTTCATAGCCTAGCACATGGCCTAGCACACGGGCGTGTGGGGTTACTTTGAAGGGTACATGGCCTAGCATACGATCATGTGACTTGGTCGTGTGACCCAATTCAGTGAGTTATATGGGCACAGACACGATTTGGGACACGAACAAGTGTCCCTACTTCGAATGCCCACACGGCCTGAGACACGGGCGTGTCTTTTAGCCATGTTCAAATTTTCACTATTATCTGAAAAATTCTCTGAGTTTTCAATTTAGTCCCGACTTGTTTCTAACCCATATTTAAGGCCTCGAATGCTTGTATAAGGGACAATAAGTATGTTTTGACTTGGTTTTAATACGTTTATTGCTATGATATGAAATGTTTGAAATCTCTATCTATTTGAATTGTAAACTCTGGTAATGCTCTGTAACTCTATTTCAGTGATGGATACAAGTTAGGGGTGTTCCACTTTCCCTTGTGATCTTGTATTCTCGATATAACATGGCAAAGTTCCTTGTGGTCTTAAACTCAAAGAATTTTCTATTTGCCCCACTTGATTCTCAAGGGCTCATAAGGATGTGGCTTGACTCTGAATCATGGTATCATTCTTGGCCATATATTCTTTCATCATAGATTCAATAGATGATGAAGTTGATGCCTGGCCTTGTTGGACATTTTGTTGCAATATAGGTTGATTAAAACCAATCAATGCACTCTCAGCATTTTGCCTAATAGTAATGTTTGAATTCCTAGTACCTTGATTACTCAAACCAAAGTTTGGATCTTGTTTCCACGCGAGATTATAAGTGTTGGAATAGGGATTATTATTCCAGTTAAGTTAGCCATGTAGTAAATAGATGATGGGTTTGATGGACAATTATCAAACACATGATCTTGACCACAATAAACACAAGATAACTCAGCTAATTTTAGCTCCTAGACCGCAGCTGACTTCTACATTGTCTTGGTCATATTAGCTAGAGAAGATACCTGGGCTATCAATGAAGTGATTGCATCAAGCCCAATGGTGCCAGCAGCTCTCCTGACGGTCCCAACTCACGTGGTAGGATACTGATAATCATTGTTGGCAACCTTTTCCAAAATTTTATATGCTTCATTATAGGATTTATCCAACAAAGTACCATTGGCAGATGCATTGACTACCAACCTTGTATGTGCATTCAGCCCATTATAAAACATCTCCATCTGAGTCTAGTGCTGGAAACCATGCATAGGACATTTCCTAACCAATTCCTTAAATCTTTTCCAGCCTCCTTACAATGTTTCATCCTCAGATTGCCAAAAAGATGTTATGTCATTTATGAGCTTGGCATTCAAGGTTGGTGGACTATACCATAGCAAAAACCTCTAGCAAAAGTCACTCCATGATGCCATTGTTCGCGACTGCAAAACATTAGGCCACGCTCTTACACGATGTCTCAAGGAATATGGGAATAGTTTGAGTCACAATGTGTCTTTAGAAATGCCATGTTGTTGAAATGAATCACGGACTTCTATAAAAAAAGTCTCAAATGTAGTCTTGGATCTTCACTTGGCAACCCACTGAACTGCCCAACTATTTGCAGCATTTGAAACATAATCGGTTTCAACTTAAAATGCCAAGCTTGTATGTGTGATTTGGCTATCCTTGGATTTAGGTCATCCAAAATGGGAACTACATGCTCTTGAATTGGCCTATCTCAACCATCTATCACACGATGAATAGGATGATCAACATCCTGATCATTAAGGTTTAATTGATTATTCAGAGCAAGATTATTCCCTTTCAAAGACATATTACTTAATTCTCTTCTCCTTCTTAGCAAAGTTCTCTCGATCTCTGGGTCAAAAGGATACTCTTCGCTAATAGGAATGCCTCCACTCGTGCACTGATGACAAACTTGTAGAGTTTAAGTGGCAACTAAGTTAGAAAAAAACTAATGAAACAAAATAAAAATAACAAAACCAAATTTCTCCAATTGCCAATCCTCAAAAACGGCGCCAAAAACTTGTTGTGTAATAGCCAATTTTTTAGTGGTGTCGAAATAGTGGTTTTAGAGCCATGAATCCAACGAGTAAGTTCATAAATGTTGTTATTCAATATTTATGAGTCAAGTATGTTACTTAATAAATTTTGAATTGGCAATTTATGTTATTTGAATGAATAATTAGGTTTAAATGGTATGACCCTAAAGTCAAGTGATTTTATAAATTGAGGTATCAGGACCTCGTTACGATAAACTGAGCTAAAAATATTTTATTAAATATTCATAGAGTGTTATTAAGGTTTTATTAAAGTTTCGTCAAGAAATTTTAATGTTTATATAGTTAATTAATTAAAAGGACTAAATTGTAAAAGTTAATCGCTATTAGTTTATTTGTACCAATTTGCTAAGGAATAATGAATTAAGGGATTTAAACGGTAAATATGTGACAGTTTGATTTAGACCCTAGTCAGAATAGTGGTTTCGACACCACAAATCCGAATTAGAGAAATATTTTAATATTATTTTCTATGTCTACTATATGTTACTAAGCATGCGTTAAAGTTCTGTGAATTAATTTGTTCGTTTGTGTGCTTAATTTGACATAAGGACTTAATTGTGAAAGATGAAAAATTTTCATGCTATAGGTTAAATGTACTTATGTGTCATGTCTTTACAAATGTGAGGTCCTTATAATGCAATTGAACCATTTAAATTGTTGATGGACATTAGTGGACATCTACTGTGAAATTTTATATGTTATTTAATAAGGTTAATAAGGTAATTAGTAAATAAATTAAATAAAAAATTATGTATTCTTATAATCTTTTAGCCGAATTTAAAAGAGAAAAAGAAAGCTTCCATGTCCATCTAGGTTTCGGCTAAGTCTAAACTTGATTGAAGGTATGTTTTACTTTAGTTTTTTTTATAATTTCTACGTTTTTCTAATCGTTGCTTAGTGCTCTCTCAATCCCATGTCTTAATTTTGTGCATAGATGAAGATTTTGAAAAGTGCCATTGATGAATTTATGAGTTTTGCGATGATTGTTGATGAAATATGAAATACATGTGTTAGATTAACATATTTTTGTTTAATTTGAGTAATTTGGACTAAATTGAGAAAATAATATTTTGAGGGACTAAATTGTGAAATAAATGAAAAATATGGGTTGTTAGGGACCTATAGAGAATTCGGCTAAGCATAGGTGTATAGAAATTTTGTGTATTTTGTGATTTTGTGAAATAGGGACTAAAATGTCAATATGTGAAAAATGTGAGGGCTAATTTGTAAATTTCCCTAAATATGTGTATTTGGATTGAATTGAATGAATTAGTGAATAAATGAATTAAATTTGAATATGTATACATCAAGAACTGAAGAAAACAGACTTAGATCATGGGAAATCGAAAGTGATCGAAAAGTCGAGTCCGTATGTTTATCCGAATTTGAGGTAAGTCGATAAACAAATAAATCTATTTACATTGATATATGCATATTCATATGAAAATTTATGATAGTGAATGTGTATGAAATGATGAGAATATGAAATTCAAGGATCTATTGACAATAAATCAGAGTCCGAGAAGTCCCGTACGAACCTAGGAATAGATAGGAATACATATGTCATGACATAGGTGTCCATTATGTAATATCGTATAAGACCACATCTAGGACATTGGCATCGATATGAGACATCGTGTAAGACCACGTCTGGGACGTTGGCATCAATTTGAGATTTACGTGTGAGACCATGTCCTAGACATTGGCATCGTATTGATTCGTGTGAGACCATGTCTAGGATAGTGGCATCGATATCTAGTTACATGTAAGACCACATCTGGGAAGTTTGCATTATACGACTATTTCAAGCATTCTGAGCATCCTATTTGATTCCGAACGGTTCAACAGGAAAATTTGAGAAATGAAAGTTTACGTGAAATGTATAAACGAATCGAGTACGTTTGAATCGTACACTAAACAAGTGTATAAAAGGTAAGTGTATATATGAACTTACCAAGATGAATATGTGTATGGAATTGATGAGATAATATGTAATTTATGTTTGAATGTGATATAAGCATAAATGATACTTTGAGATGTGGAATGTTAGAAATCTATGGCTAAACAAATTAGCCTAAGAACATATTATGAAATTGTAAATGAGAAGTATTATTGACATTGTATCAATGTGATCGTATGCATTTTATCTTATGTTTATTTGTCTATGACTTACTAAGCTTTTGAAAGCTTACTTTGTGTGTGTTTCCTCTGTTTTATAGATCGTCAAAGCTATTGAGGGATCAAGAATCGTCGAGGATCGTCATCACACTATTCAAATCTATTTTGGTACCTTTTGAAAGTGTAAATAATAAGTATGGCAAGTATAGGCTAGTCATTTTGATTTATGTATAAGTTGTGTTTATAGCCATGTGATATGGCTAGATAAAATGATGTCTATGAATGAAGAATCATGCTAAATGATGCTTGATTTTTGGTATGGTTTCATGGTTAAGAAATGGTCATATGAATGGTAAGCTTATTGATTCATAGTTAGCATATTTTTGAAGGTAAGTTATGGATGAGTTAAGTTTAGAAATGTTTGTGAATAAATTGAGTTAAATGATTTATAAGTTGGTGTGATTGTTGAGCTTATAAGTGGTAATAAATGATGAACATTTTGGCATTGTAACACCCTCAATTTGGGCCTAGTAGAATTGGGCCTATTAGGCCTTAGGCATGGGAGCATTTAAAACTTTTGAGAGCAAGAGAACGGCACTAATGCAAGTTGAATCTATTAGGTGAGTTATTTTGGAAGGTTAGGGGGCTTCTATGAAGTCCTAGATTCAAGCCTTGTAATTTGGAAAATTTTTATTTTTAGCATTAGGGGAACCCTGACTCCTGGTATTAATCCTTTTAAGTAATTGTGATTAAAAAGAGGCACAAAGAGAGCCTGTGCTAGAGTGGTTGTGGCGTCACATGAGTGGCAAAGAGGATAGAGGTTCAAGTCTCACTACATACGAAAGGGATTATTTATTTTACTCAAGTGTGGGTAAGAGTTTGTGTTGGATTTGAACTTTGTTTGGAGAGTTTAAATGAGTCAATTGAGGGATTGAAGGAGTGGATCATGGAGGAAATCAAGAAGAGGGAGGTAGAGATTTTAAAGAGTTGAAGGCTTGAGGAGTTGGTGCCGAAATAGGGTCTTTGATCTTAGAAATTCAGCCAAAGGGTTTTAGGGTGTATTTTGGACTTTGATGAGTCTTTTTTGGTCAGTTTGGTTACCAAAATCGAAGTTCCATTTTGTTCATTTCTGTGTTGCCGAATTTTTGCAAAAGTGACCTCTCGTGCATTCCTTTTGCTTGGTTTCACCCTACATTCTTGTTAGCCGATTTTGTGTTACCATTTAGGCAACTTTTGTACCATTTCTATCTATTTCTCCTTGGGCCGATTACATCTTCCTTTGTTCTTCTTCCTTGTGCCAAAAAGTGATCTTTTATTCTCTTCATCTCTTCTACCTTCTTCTCCAATCGCATTCGTTCCTTAATCAGAAGGGTTCAACTTGGGGGCTTGTTTCGATTGTTCGGATTGCACTTTCATTTTCATCTTCTTTTTTGGCCATGGGTAGGTGTAAGTATTAATGACTCTTTTTATTTAGGAATCTTCATTACGAGTGCTATTTACTTTCTCTTCTGCTAAATCTTCCCCTCTTCTCATATTCTGATATTGGTTAATACCTAGGTTCTCTCGAGGATTGATAGAGGGACAAGCGACTTGAAGTAAGAAAGATTACACTCTCAGCTCTTCACCAAGGTGAGCATTCTTGCCTTGTTAGTTGGGGCCGAATACTCTTGATGGCTTGTAAATGGTCAAGTGTGGTTTTAATCACAAGGTGATTAGTTTCTCTTAATAAGGCTTGATGTAATTCAGAATCCATCAAGGGGTTTAACCTTGCCAACGATTAGATAGGGTTTAACAAGGTTCGGTCGATTAAGGTAAGTGATATTATGGCTTTAGCTTTTAGTTGGAAAAAGAGGATAATTGTATGGATCAAATGGCTAACTGCTAGTCTCAAATGTTGTAGGTTCGGTGCTAGAGATTCGTAGGGCGCTTCGTAACAAGTGCGTACTCACATCACTCCAACTGTAGATCGGCAAATGTTGAAATGCTGAAATGCCAAAATGCCAGAAATATGGCAATGGTTACCATATGAGCGCACGAACGCTTGTGTGGAGAAGTCGATTCAACGACAGAGGTCACCATGAATTTTCTCGTGCTCTTGGGCCTTTATGGGCCTCATTTGTCTAAAATGGGCCGTGTTGGCCTAACAGGCTCATGGGCCCCACACAGATTAAATTTAAGAAAAGTGGCAGGAATTGAATTGGGCTATAACATTCAGATAGCCGTGATTGAAAATGGGCCGAATGGGCCACACGATAGTGTGGGTCCACTTGGGCCGAATAATGGGCCTTGGGCAGATTTAAATCATTTTAATCATATCTGATGTCTACGTTGCTCGGGGCGACTGTGGACCTTAAAAAAAGTTGTGAAATTATTGAAATACCCCTGGAAGGGTAAAATGACCGAAATACCCTTAGAGAGTAAAATGACCAAAATACCTTTAGAGGGTAAAATGACCAAAATACCCCTAGAACGTAAAATGATCGAAATACCCTTGGATAGTAAAATGACCAAAATACCCTTAGAGGGTAAAATGACAGAAATAGACCTAAAGGGTAAAATGATCGAAATACCTCCATAAGGTAAATTACAGTTATAACCCTAAAGGGAAAAATGACTAAAAAGCCCCTACAGGTTATATGATTATTTTTGTATGCTATTTATGCTATGTCTGCATTCATGTGATGTTATGCTACATGGGGGATGGGATTATCCATCTGGAGGAAGTATATAATTTGCTAGGGTCGCATGGTCGCTTAATGATTGTGGATCCACCGATGGCTTTAAGCCGATTATGTGATTGTCAACTCTGCTGCAACATTGGTTACTGCCGCAACCAGTGCTACATAAGGGGTGTAGGGGTAGGTGGGTCGATTAAATCCCATAGGAGTGCAGGGTTGGACAGGAGATAGAGTGCAGGGTTGGTATGGGCATTAATGCATTGTATACACTTGTTCTGTTATTGAGATGGGCTTAGGCCCAGAAAGGTGTAATTTATGACTTTTGATGTGGGCTAAGGCCCAGCTGAGGCTATTATGGGCTAAGGCCCAATAGCCACTGTTGCTGTATTGGTTTAAGACGCAACTGAGGCTATTATGGGCTAAGGCCCACATGCCACCGATACTGTGTTGGGCTTAGGCCCACATTGATTACTGTAATAGGCTTAGGCCTAGATTATTGTGATGCATGTTTTTTATCGATGAGGGTTCTACACACTGAGTATTCATAAACTCACCCCCTCTTTTTAATTTTTAGGTAATTCTCGATAAGAGGTTTGACGCACTGAAGTACTCGGAGGTGGCTACATTACGAACAGCTTAAAACTTTAGTGTTCAATTTCCTCTTAATTAAACTATTTACTTATTAGGTTTTAATAAAGCCTCTTTTAAATTTCTGGTTTTACTTTGGGATTTGCAGTTTATTGCGTTTCTATCTGTTAAAAGTAGATCATAGTTTACCTAAACAAAACTATTTTCAAAACATCACATTTTCGTAACTCAAATATTCTTAAATTAATCTTCCGCAACAATAAGGTTTTGAAGGTAATAACTTTTTTTTATAAACCTCAGAAAAAAATAAGAATAAACTGACATAACAGGGTTTTTACTCAGGCTTTTAATTAAGAAGGGTTTGCAATAAAAACATGGTTTTCGAAAAACACTTCAATGTGGCACGCCGAATTTGAGCCTAACTTCGAGGCCAGGTTTGGGCATTACATTTAGTGGTATCAGAGCTAGGGTTGCAAAACTCGGTTGTGGGTTGGGTTTTAAAATTAAATTTCTGAAAGAATTATTTCAAAGGGTTTGAAAAGAGTTGGGGTATTCAAAATGTTTTCTAAATGTTTTTCTGAAAGTGTGGTTGACTGAGTCTCTGGTGCCGAATCTGTAAGTTTTCTTGATACTGCTATTTGTTTAATACGAAGACATTTGAATTTATATTTTGTATTATGTGTATGTTTGGAAATGTTTGGATGTTACGTTACATATAGAAATTATTTGCGTGTGAGATATTTGTCTGCTTCAATGGTTAGTTGTTTTGAGTATGTGTAGGGCGTTCCAAGTTCTAGCAAAATATGATAAGGATATTAGAATTAGAATGCGCAGTGGCAGTATAGTGGTGTAACCTGTGTTGTGCGACTATTAGATAGTTGGAAATTTCGAGGACAAAATTTCTTTAAGGGGGTAGAATTGTAACAACTTGAATTTAGGCCTAGTAGAATTGGGCCTATTTGGCCTTGGGCATGGGAGCATTTAAAACTTTCGAGAACAACAGAACGACACTAATGTAAGTTAAATCTATTAGGTGAGTGATTTTGGAAGATAGTGGGCTTCTATAAAGTCTTGGGTTCAAGCCATGTAATTTGAAAATTTTTATATTTAGCATTAGGGGAACCCTGACTCTTGGTATTAAGCCTTTTATGTAATTGTGATTAAAAAGAGGCACAAAGAGAGCCTACGGTGGAGTGGTTGTGGCGTCACAGGAGTGGTAAGGGGGACAGAGGTTCAAGTCTCACTGCATGCAAAAGGGATTATTTATTTTACTCGCGTGCGAGCAAGAGTTTGTGTTGAATTTGAACTCTGTGTTGGAGAGTTTGAATTAGTCAATTGAGGGATTTAAGGAGTGGATCATGGAGGAAATCAAGGAGAGAGAGGTTGAGATTTTTAATGAGTTGAAGGCCTGAGGAGTTGGTGTCGAAATGGGGTCTTTGATCTTAGAAATACGGCCAGAGGGGTTTTGAGGTATATTTTGGACTTTGATAAGGTTTTCTTTTTTCCTTTTTTGTCAGTTTGGTTACCAAAATTGAAGTTCCTTTTTGTTCTTTTTCGTGTTACCGAATTTTTGCAAAAGTGACATCTCGTGCATTCTTTTTACTTAGTTTCACCCTACATTCTTGTTAGCCGATTTTGTGTTACCATTTAGGCAACTTTCGTACCATTTCTATCTATTTCTCCTTGGGCAGATTGCATCTTCCTCTGTTCTTTTTCTTTGTGCCGAAAAGTGATCCTCTATTCTCTTTATCTCTTCTACCCTCTTCTCCAATCACATTCATTCCTTAATCAGAAGGGTTTAACATGGGGGCTTGTTTCGATTGTTTAGATTGAACTTTCATTTTCTTCTTCCTTTTTTGCCATGGGTAAGTGTAAGTATTAATGAATCTTTTTATTTAGGAATCTTCGTTCTGGGTGCTATTTACTTTCTCTTCTGCCGAATCTTTTCCTCTTCTCATATTCTGATATTGGTTAATACCTAGGTCCTCTCGAGTATTGATAGTGGGATAAGCGACTTGAAGTAAGCAAGATTCCACTCTTAGTTCTTCACCAAGGTGAGCGTTCTTGCCTTGTTGGTTGGGGCCGACTACTCTTGATGGCTTGTAAACAATCAAGTGTGGCTTTAATCACAAGGTTATTAGTTTCTCTTAATAAGGCTTGATGTAATGCATAATCCATCAAGGGGTTTAACCATGCTAACGATTAGATAGGGTTTAACAAGGTTCAGTCGATTAAGGTAAGTGATATTATGGTTTCGACTTTTGGTTGGAAAAGGAGGATAATTGTATAGATCAAGTGGCTAACTGCTAGTGTTGAATGTTATAGGTTCGGTGCTAGAGATCCGTAGGGCGCTTCGTAACAAGTGTGTACTCACACCATTCCAACAGTAGATCGACAAATGTGAAAATGCAGAAAATATGGCAATGGTTACCATACGAGCGCACGAACACTCGTGTGGACAAGTCGATTCAACGAGAGAGGTCACCATGAGTGTCCTCGTGCTCTTCGACTCGTTATTGGCCTCGTTTGGCTGAAGTGGGCCGTGTGGGCCTAACGGGCTCGTGGGTAAAACACGGATTAAATTTAGGAAAAGTGGTAGGAATTGAACTGGGCTATAACATTTAGATAGCCGTGATTGAAAATGGATCGAATGGGCCACACGAGAGTGTGGGCCCACTTGGGCCGAATAATGGGCCTTGGGCCCATTTATATCGTTTTGATCATATTTGATGTCTGCGTCACACGAGCGACTGTGTACCTTAAAAAGGTTGTAAAATTGTCGAAAGACCCCTGGAGGGTAAAATGACTAAAATACCCTTGGAGAGTAAAATGACCAAAATACCCTTAGAGAGTAAAATGATCGAAATACCCCTAGAGGGTAAAATGACTGAAATACCCCCATAGGGTAAATGACCGTTATGACCCTAAAGGGAAAAATGACTAAAAAGCCCCTACAGGTTATATGATTGTTATTGCGTGCTATTTATGGTGTGTCTGCATTCATGTGATGTTATACTGCATGGGGGATGGGATTATTGATATGGAAGAAGTATATAAATTGTTAGGGTTGTATGGTCGCTTGACGATTGTGGATCCACCGATGGCTTTAAGCCGATTATGTGATTGTCAACTCTGCTGCAACATTGGTTAGTGTCACAACCGGTGCTACATAAGGGGTGTAGGGATGGGTGGGTCGATTAAATCCCCACAGGAGTGTAGGGTTGGACAGGAGACAGAATGCAGGGTTGGTATGGGCATTAATGCATTGTAGACTCTTGTTCTGTTATTGAGATGGGCTTAGGGCCAGAAAGTTGTAATCTGCGACTTTTGATATGGGCTAAGGCCCAGCTGAGACTATTATGGGCTAAGGCCTACTAGCCACCATTGCTGTATTGGGTTAAGACCCAACTGAGGCTATTATGGGCTAAGGCCCAAATGCCACCATTAATGTGTTGGGCTTAGGCCCACATTGATTACTGTAATGGGCTTAGGCCTAGATTGTTATGATGCATGTTTTTATCGATGAGGGTTATACACACTGAGTTTTCGTAAACTCACCCCCTCTTTTTAATTTTTTAGGTAATCCTCAATAAGCGATTCGACATACTGAAGTACTCGGAGGTGGCCACACTACGAACACCTTAAAACTTTAGTATTCTATTTCATCTTAATTAAATTATTTACTTATTGGGTTGTAAGATGGCCTCTTTTAAATTTCTGGTTTTAATTTGGGATTTGCAGTTTATTACGTTTTTATCTGTTAAAAGTAGATCACAGTTTACCTAAACAAAATTGATTTCAAAACTTCAACTTTTCATAAATCAAATATTCTTACAGTAATCTTCCACAATAATAAGGTTTTGAAGGTAATAACTTTTTTTATAAGCATCGAAAAAAAATAAGAATAAACTGACGTAACTGGGTTTTTACTCAGGATTTTAATTAAGAAGGGTTTTTAATGAAAACATGGTTTTCGAAAAACACTTCAATGTGTCATGTCAGTTTCGGGCCTAATTTCTATGCCGAGTTTGGAGTGTTACATTTAGTGGTATCAGAGCCAGGGTTGCAAAACTCGGCTGTGGATTGGGTTCTAAAATTGAATTTCTGAAAGAATTGTTTCAAAGAATTTGAAAAGATTTGGGGTATTCAAAATGTTTTCTAAATGTTTTTCTGAAAGTGTGGTTGATTGAGTCTCTGGCACCGAATTTGTAAGTTATCTTGATACTGTTATTTGTTTAAAGCAGAGACACTTGGATTTAGATTTTGTATTATGTGTATGTTTGGAAATGTTTGGATGTGACGTTGCATATAGAAATTGTTTGCGTGTGAGATATCTGTCTGTTTCAATGGTTAGTTATTTTGAGTATGTATAGGGAGTTCCAAGTTCTAACAAAATATGTAGGGATATTAGAATCAGAGTGTGCAGTGGCAGCATAGTGGTGTAACCTATGTTGTGCCGCTATTAGATAGTTGGAAATTTCGAGGACAAAATTTCTTTAACGGGGTAGAATTGTAACACCCTGAATTTGGGCCTAGTAGAATTGAGCCTATTGGGCCTTGGGCATGGGAGCGTTTAAAACTTTCGAGAACAACAGAATGGCACTAATGCAAGTTAAATCTATTAGGTGAGTGATTTTGGAAGATTAGTGGGCTTCTATGAAATCTTGGGTTCAAGCCATGTAATTTGGAAATTTTTTATTTTTAGCATTAAGGGAACCCTGACTCTTGATATTACACCTTTTAAGTAACTGTGATTAAAAAGAGGCACAAACAGAGCCTTCGATGGAGTGGTTGTGGCGTCTGGCAAGGACGACAGAGGTTCAAGACTCACTACATACAAAAGGGATTATTTATTTTACTCATGTCTGGGCAAGAGTTTGTGTTGGTGTAACACCCCAAACCCAGTTTAGACGTTACGACCAGATCTGGAATGTCATAAGGAAAAGCTATAAAAACCTTAAGAAAATACCGTAGTTTGAAAACTTTTCGTCTAGGGTGATGTTTTAAAAACAGTGGTCTGCAGTTTTAAGAAAAATTTAAATTTAGATAATCGGTTATTGATTTTGTTTTACATTTGAAAGAAAACGATTGCCTTATATTGCTTAAGTTTTGAAAACTTCATTTTAGATAGCATGTGAAAGTGTATATATATGTTTGCCATATCAAAATGAATAAGTACTACCAAATACTAATTTAAGAAGGCCTTATTACATAATTTAAAATCCCTGAATAAAGAGTTTAAGAAAGAAAAGGAATTTACGAAAAGAAATATTGTATGGCCTCCACGAGTCCACCTCGGCTTCCAGACCCACGATCTACTGATTACCTGCGAAATTAAGCAGAGAGGTGAGTCACCAAGACTCAGTGTGTAAATCCCCTATATCACATAAAATGGCTTTGAGCCCACAGCCACATTTTGGCCTTCGGCCCACTCAAAATGACATACATCAATATGAATGCATTATATAGCCCAGCCCAACCTAATTATCCATCCTCTACACGCCACCCGTACTAGCCTAACACACCGTAGGGATTTCTACAATCAACCTTCCATCCGTTACATGCCATATATGTGGCACCAAGCCACTGGTGATAGAGTCAAAACTTATAACACGTGGGGCCAACCCACTTGTAGTACCAAACCACTGGTGACAATCCCTAATAATCATATATGTGGGGCCAACCCACTGTGGTACCAAACCACTGGGACAAGTCATAGAATCATCATAACCATATATGGTACCAAAACACTGAGACGTGGTCACTAAATCAGATACGTGGGGCCAACCCACTGTGGTACCAAACCACAGTGACAATCTTATATCACTTCCCCTTTTCATTATACCAAACCGATGCATAGTATATGTATATATCAAATCAATGCAACATGCTATTTAATGACAATTTATCACGGCATACGTTGATTCACTTCATAATAGGACGATAGGGCACCTACCTGGTATCCCAGTTATACCCATAAAGGTATATCAACTTTTCATTCAGCCCCAAATAGGTAGTAACACAGTTTAATATCAATAAAGTGTGAGTATTTACACACCTGGTTACACGTAATATTAGGTTTTCTACGTCGACGCTATCACTAATGGGGACAATCGCTATCTGCCTACTATTCTGTTCTGAAGTCGGTCCACAACCCGGTGGCTAGTCTCGAACAGTAGACACCGCGCACTTTTTAAACTTAGGGGCTAAGACGGTAGGTCCAACCCCTTCCTTTGATTGGCTAGCATTAGATTCCATTGAAATGATCTTGGTCAAAAGATACTATAAAGAAACATGGGTTGTTTAACAACACACTGGGTTAAGGCAACAAATAACGAAAAGAGAAACCGATCGAATAACTGAAGAGAAACCCTTACCATGAGATCTCGAAAAGAGAGATAGGGTTCAGAGATTGGCTAGTTCCCAGTTTGAGATTCAGACGATCATCTTAGTTTCCCGGAATAGATGCCCCCAAAGAGGAAAGAAGATAAAAAGTATGAGTCGAAATGATAGCATCACCAAGCCAATTAGCCATTCGGCTTTGGCTTTTAAAAATTGAAAGAAGGCAAAAAAAGATGACAGAATCTCTCTTACCTTTAATCGGCCGGAGCTGATTGTCCCTTAGGACCCTTCAATCGTAGACCCTGATAAAGAAGAATACGGAGATGAGGCCCCCTTTTCATTCGGCCAAACCAAGGTGCAAGTTAATGTCTTTGGTTAAAAGAAAGGGAAGAAAGATTTAAAAGGAACAAAGAATACTAACCACTACTAAGATGAATCCAATCGAGAAGGCTAGGAAACTGTGTGACGGCAACCTCTGAATGAGATGAACACACAAGGAGATTTGGATACATGGAAAGAAAATAAAGAAAAATAAAAAGAAGGTGTGGGCAAAGGTTTCGGCCTAGAGAAGAAGAATTAAAAGTGGAGAAGCTAATGAGTGTTTTGACCTTTAGTGAAAAGTAAGATAGGAGAGGGAAATAAGGGATTACCGAAATGGTATGAGTCCCCAAAGGTAGTTTCGGTCAATAGAAGAAGGAGTAGAGGAGTAGAGGAAGTTTCGGTCAAGAGAAATGAAAAGGGAAAGAGGGTGTAGCTAGATGATTCGACAACTAATAAGAGGCAAATATTCGACACCTACCACTCCAAAGTCGAAAATGCACAAGAGGAGATCTAACCAAAACAAACAAAAAAAAGTCTTATGGCCCTAATTGAATTTCGACACACCCCAAAATAAGCCAAAACTGACTTTTGCTTCCCTTCCCAAGCATCCAAAATTCGGCCACTACCTTCACCAACCTCAATCCCCTATTTTCCTCCTTAATTCACTCATGATCACTCATTCAAAAAGGTTTGAATAGTTCAAACTCCTACTTCTTCTCATGGCCACACATTTGAACTTTTTGACTCAGTTAACACTCCTCCCCTGAAGTGTCCTGGCCGAACTCTACCTCCTCCCTTTCAGATGCCAAAAACAATCTCAAAAACAACTTGTGCGACTCGAACCTGCTCCCCCACTGCTTCCCTTGTGGTGTCACTTACCTGTACCTTAAGTGGCACCTCCTTGCCACTTTACCACTTCAATTCTTATGTCAACCAATCACCACTACTAACCCTTAAGTCCTGCCTTGGCCAGCTCTCCCTAAAAGTGCCCAAAATTAAAATTTTGGTCAAAGCTCTGACTTAACCCGAAGCCTTCCTTGGACCCCTAAACACACCAAACTACACACCGAGCATAGCATACACACAAAAACATATTAAATACAGAGCCCTTAATTCAGGATGTTACAGTTGGATTTGAACTCTGTGTTGGAGAGTTTGAATGAGTCAATTACGGGATTTAATGAGTGGATCATGGAGGAAATCAAGAAGAGATAGGTGGAGATTTTCAAGGACTTGAATGCTTGATGAGTTGGTGTCGAAATGGGGTCATTGATCTTAGAAATATGGCCAAATGGTTTTTGGGGTTTATTTTAGACTTTGATGAGTTTTTTATTTTTTTTGTTAGTTTGGTTACCAAAATTGAAGTTACTTTTTGTTCTTTTTGTGTTGCCGAATTTTTGCAAAAGTGACCTCTCGTGCATTCTTTTTGCTTGGTTTCACCCTACATTCTTGTTAGCCGATTTTGTGTTACCATTTAGGCAACTTTCGTACCATTTCTATCTATTTCTCTTTAGGCCAATTACATCTTCCTCTGTTCTTCTTCCTTGTACCGAAAAGTGATCTTCTATTCTCTTCATCTCTTCTACCCTCTTCTCCAATCGCATTATTTCCTTAATCAAAAAGGTTCAAATTGAGCGCTTGTTTCGATTGTTCGGATTGCACTTTCATTTTCTTCTTGTTTTTTTGTCGAGGGTAAGTGTAAGTATTAATGACTCTTTTTATTTAGGAATCTTCGTTACATGTGCTATTTATTTTCTCTTCTGCCGAATCTCCCCCTCTTCTCATATTCTGATATTGGTTAATACCTAGGTCCTTTCGAGGATTGATAGAGGGACAAGCGACTTGAAGTAAGCAAGATTCCACCCTCAGTTCTTCACCAAGGTGAGCGTTCTTGCCTTCTTAGTTGGGGCCGAATACTCTTGACGGCTTGTAAGCAGTCAAGTGTGGTTTTAATTACAAGGTTATTAGTTTCTCTTAATAAGGCTTGATGTAATGTAGAATCCATTAAGGGGTTTAACCTTGCTAACGATTAGATAGGGTTTAACAAGGTTCGATCGATTAAGGTAATTGATATTATGGTTTCGATTTTAGTTGAAAAATGAGGATAATTGTATGGATCAAATGGCTAACTGCTAGTGTTAAATGTTGTAGGTTCGGTGCTAGAGATTCATAGGGCGTTTCGTAACAAGTGTGCACTCACACCATTCCAACTATAGATCAGCAAATGCCAAAATGTTGCAATGCCAAAAATACGGTAATGGTTACCATACGCGCGCAAAAACACTCGTGTGGAGAAGTCGGTTTAGCGATAGAGGTCACTATGAGTGTCTTCGTGCTCCTCGATCATTATGGGCCTCGTTTGGCTGAAATGGGTCGTGTGGGCCCAATGGGCTCATGAGCCCCACACGGATTAAATTTAGGAAAAATGGCAGGAATTAAAGTTGGCTATAACGTTCAGATAGCCGTGATTGAAAATGGGCTAAATGTGTGGGCCTACTTGGGCTGAATAATGGGCCTTGGGCCCATTCACTTCATATTGATCATATCTGATGTCTACGTCGCTCGAGGCGACTGTGGACCTTAAAAAAAGGTTGTGAAATTACTGAAATACTCTTGAAGGGTAAAATAACTGAAATACCCTTGGATAGTAAAATGATCAAAATACCCTTAGAGGGTAAAATGACCGAAATACCCCTAAAGGGTAAAATGATCGAAATACCCTTCGATAGTAAAATGACCAAAATACCCTTAGAGGGTGAAATGACCTAAATACCCCTAGAGGGAAAATGATCAAAATATTTCCATATGGTAAATGACCGTTATGACCCTAATGGGAAAAATGACTAAAAAGCCCCTACAGGTTATAGATTGTTATTGTGTGCTATTTATGGTATGTCTGCATTCATGGGATGTTATGCTGCATGGGGGATGGGATTATTGATGTGTAGGAAGTATATAAATTGTTAGGGTCACATGGTCGCTTGACGACTGTGGATCCACCGAGAGCTTTAAGCCGATTATGTGATTGTCAACTCTACTGCAACGTTGGTTAGTGCCACAATCGGTGCTGCATAAGGGGTGTAGGGATGGGTGGGTCGATTAAATCCCCACAGGAGTACAGGGTTGGACAGGAGATAGAGTGGAGGGTTGGTATTGGCATTAATGCATTGTATACACTTGTTCCGTTATTGAGATGGGCTTAGGCCCAGAAAGATGTAATCCGTGACTTTTGATATGGACTAAGGCCCAACAAAGGCTATTATGGGCTAAGGCCCAATAGGGATCGTTGCTGTATTGGGTTAAGACCCAATTGAGGCTATTATGGGCTAAGGCCCAAATGCCACCGTTATTGTGCTAGGCTTAGGCTAACATTGATTACTGTAATGGGCTTAGGCCCAGATTGTTGTGATGCATGTTTTTATTGGTGAGGCTTGTACACACTGAGTTTTTGTAAACTCACCCCCTCTTTTTAATTTTTCAGGTAATCTCCAGTAAGCTGTTCGATGTACTGAAGTACTTGGAGGTGGCCACACTACGAACAGCTTAAAACTTTAGTGTTCTATTTCCTCTTAATTAAACTGTTTACTTATTGGGTTGTAATAAGGCCTCTTTTAAATTTCTGGTTTTAATTTGGGATTTGCAGTTTATTACATTTCTATCTGTTAAAAGTAGATCACAGTTTACCTAAACAAAACTATTTTCAAAACATCAGGTTTTCGTAACTCAAATATTCTTAAATTAATCTTCCGCAAGAAGAAGGTTTTGAAGGTAATAACTTTTTTTATAAACATCAAAAAAAATAAGAATAAATTGACGTAACTAGGTTTTTACTCAGACTTTTAATTAAGAAGGGTTTTCAATGAAAACCTGGTTATCGAAAAATACTTCAATGTGGCACGCCAGATTCGAGCCTAACTTTTAGTCCGATTTTGGGTTGTTACATTTAGTGGTATCAGAGCCATGGTTACAAAACTCCGCTGTGGATTGGGTTTTAAAATTGAATTTCTAAAAGAATTGTTTCAAAGGATTTGAAAAGATTTGGAGTATTCAAAATGTTTTCTAAATGTTTTTCTGAAAGTGTGGTTGATTGAGTCTCCGGCACTGAATCTATAAGTTTTCTTGATAATGTTATTTGTTTAAAACGGAGACACTTAAATTTAGATTTTTTATTATGTATATGTTTGGAAATGTTTGGATGTGACGTTGCATATAAAAATTGATTGCGTGTGAGATATCTATCTGCTTCAATGGTTAGTTGCTTTGAGTATGCGTCGGGAGTTCCAAGTTCTAGCAAAATATGATAGGGATATTAGAATCAGAGTGCGCAGCGGCAGCGTTGTGGAATAACCTATATTCTACGGCTGTTAGATAGTTGGAAATTTTGAAGACTAAATTTCTTTAAGGGTTAGAATTGTAACACCCTGAATTTGGGCTAGTAGAATCGGGCCTATTGGGCCTTAGGCATAGGAGCGTTTAAAACTTTCGAGAACAATAGAATGACACTAATGCAAGTTAAATATATTAGGTGAGTAATTTTTGAAGATTAGTGTGCTTTTATGAAGTCTTAGGTTCAAGCCATGTAATTTGGAAACTTTTTATTTTTAGCATTAGAGGAACCCTGACTGTTGATATTAAGCCTTTTAAGTAATTGTGATTACAAAGAGGCACAAAGAGAGCCAGCGGTGGAGTGGTTGTGGCATCACAGGAGTGGCAAGGAGGATAGAGGTTCAAGTCTCACTGCATGCAAAAGGGATTATTTATTTTACTCATGTGTGGGCAAAAGTTTGTGTTGGATTCGAACTCTGTGTTGGAGAGTTTGAATGAGTCAATTGAGGGATTTAAGGAGTTGATAATGGAAGAAATCAAGGAGAGGGAGGTGGAGGTTTTCAAGGAGTTGAAGGCTTGAGGAGTTGGTGCCAAAATGGGGTCTTTGATCTTAGAAATACAGCCAAAGGGGTTTTGAGGTATATTTTGGACTTTGATGAGTTTCTTTTTCTTTTTTTTTTTCAGTTTGGTTACCAAAATCGAAGTTCCTTTTTGTTCTTTTCTATGTTGCTGAATTTTTGCAAAAGTGACCTCTCATGCATTCTTTTTGTTTAGTTTCACCCTACTTTCTTTTTAGCCGATTTTGTGTTACCATTTAGGCAACTTTCATACCATTTCTATCTATTTCTCCTTGGCTCGATTGCATCTTCCTCTATTCTTCTCCCTTGTGCCAAAAAGTGATCTTTTATTCTCTTCATCTCTTCTACCCTCTTCTCCAATCACATTCGTTCCTTAATTAAAATGGTTCAACTTAGGGGTTTGTTTCAATTGTTCGGATTGCACTTTAATTTTCTTCTTCTCTTTTTCCCATGGGTAAGTGTAAGTATTAATGACTCTTTTTATTTAGGAATCTTCATTATGGGTGCTATTTACTTTCTCTTCAATCGAATCTCCCCCTTTTCTCATATTCTGATATTGGTTAATACCTAGATCTTCTAGAGGATTGATAGAAAGACAAACGACTTGAAGTAAGCAACATTCCACTCTCAATTCTTCACCAAGGTGAGCATTCTTGCCTTTTTGGTTGGGGTCGAATACTCTTGATAGCTTGTAAATGGTGAAGTGTGGTTTTAATCACAAGGTTATTCGTTTCTCTTAATAAGGCTTGATGTAATGCAGAATCCGTCAAGGGGTTTAACATTGCTAACGGTTAGAGAGGGTTTAACAATAAGGTAAGTGATATTACAGTTTTGGCTAACTATTAGTCTTAAATGTTGTAGGTTCGGTGCTAGGGATTCGTAGGGCGCTTTGTAACAGGTGTGTACTTACACCATTCTAATTGTAGATCGGTAAAAATACGGCAACGGTTACCATATGAGCGCACGAATGCTCATTTGAGGAATTCAATTCAATGATAGTGGTCACCATGAGTGTTCTCGTGCTCTTGGGCCGTTATGGGCCTCATTTGGCTGAAATGGGTCGTGTGGGCCCAACGGGCTCGTGGTCCCCACACGGATTAAATTTATGAAAAGTGGTAGGAATTGAACTGGGCTATAACGTTCAGATAGCCATGATTGAAAATGGGTCAAATGGGCCACACAAGAGTGTGGGCTCACTTGGGCCAAATAATGGGCCTTGGGCCCATTTACACCATTTTGATCATATATGATATCTATGTCGCTCGAGGAGACTCTGGACCTTAAGGAAGGTTGTAAAATGACCGAAATACCCCTAGAGGGTAAAATGACTGAAATACCCCTTGAGGGTAAAATGACCAAAATACCCTTGGAGGGTAAAATGAACGAAATACCCCTATAGGGTAAAATGAACGAAATACCCCCATAGGGTAAATGGCCATTATGCCCCTAAAGGGTAAAATGACTAAAAAGCCCCTACATGTTATATGATTGTTATTGTGTGCTGTTTATGGTATATATGCATTCATGTGATGTTATGCTGCATGGGGGATGGGATTATTGATTTGGAGGAAGTATATGAATTGTTAGGGTTGCATGGTCGCTTGACGACTGTGGATCCACCGATGGCTTTAAGTTGATTATGTGATTGGCAGCTCTGCTGCAACATTGGTTAATGCCGCAACCAGTGCTATATAAGGAGTGTAGGGATGGGTGGGTCGATTAAATCCCCAAAGGAGTGCAGGCTTGGATAGGAGATGGAGTGCAGGGTTGG
The DNA here is from genome assembly GCA_025506655.1 of Gossypium rotundifolium. Lineage (NCBI taxonomy): Eukaryota > Viridiplantae > Streptophyta > Magnoliopsida > Malvales > Malvaceae > Gossypium > Gossypium rotundifolium. Next base: position 87,509,993 of record CP106729.1, read on the forward strand.
TATTGTAACACCACTAACTCATATCTGTCACCGAAATAGGGTTACGAGGCATTACTAAACATAGCACACGTCTGAACAATTTTATATGTACGCATAAACAAGTCTCTTAATTCAATCAAAATTTAAATTATAAAGCTAATATAAACTCTTTACGAATCATTTCATATTATAAAACGAACATATATGTAATCACATAAATCATATGCAAAAATATCAAATAAATCAAAATCACCTTTTCATAATCAGCACATCATGCATTTTTATTTAGTAACTTACATTGACCGAACTTAATAAATATATACCATTATACCTCTAAATACTACTTTGTCATTACAATCCAAATAACAACAACCAATTTACTTAAAACACATATATCCTTCTAGTTTTATTAAAACACAAATCACTATTCAAATGGTCAAACCCAAATAAAAATACAAGGGCCGAATGTAAACATGCTAATTCATATGTTTTAGTAACTGTCTATTTTCATTCTACTAAATCATATCACATGCATTTAATATTGCATAGTACCAAACCTAAATATATCATTCCATAATTAACAATTTATAACAAACTCATTACTAGTATATATATATCATGACCGATCGTAGCTAGGGTAAGGTCATCAATCATATTTAGTTCATTATGTTCTTATCAAACACTTATTATTTAAATAATAAATTCATACCATATCATCAAAATCATGCCAACACATCATATAAATTCTTGGTTCATTCTCCATGATGTAATATCCAATAATTTATAACTATTACTTAGATTATTGCCGAAATACATAACCATATGCCATATATTCATATATACATGATATTTCTTCTCGATTTACTAAACCGTGATCAAATCCAAAGATTAACAAAACATACCAAATTTACTCATTAAAGCATGCCATTTCAAATCAATACAAAACCACATTTCCTAATCAAATTTTCATAGCCTAACTTAATTCACATATGTCCTATACCACAAATCCCTCGTGATCATATAACCAAACACTTGACGATAAAATTTAATCACCATAGCCGAATTATATATATAACTTCAAACCATCACATACGTATTTCATTTCAAATTCAAATACATAATTACTTATAAATAATATTCAAACTGATTCATATTACAATTTAGACATCTCACTAATAAATCATTAACTATGCATAACCTAATTATATTCATCAACCTTATATTTCAAGACTTTAATACCTAGCATAAACCAAATTTATCGCATACATGAAACATGAATATCTCATTCGAATAAAAGCTCAAATCATGATCAAATGTAGTCAAAATAGAGCATAAAAATTAAACACATCAAGCACCCATTCAAAAGCACATAAAATCCAACTAAAACAAAATAATCATGGACAAGCCATTTTTAAACCAAACCAAACTCAAGCATGGAAATTAAGCCATTTTTGCATGGCTATTTATATATAAACATGATCCGAAACTAATCAAAAACATAAGCAAGCCTATACATGTTCAAACTTTAACAAAATACCAAAAGATGTAATATCCAGGATTTAGGGGTTGCGCATTTATCTTGTTTTGTGTGTTTGGTATGCTAGTATATTGTTTGAGTGTGTTTGGGGTCCCCGGGAAGGTTCGGGGTTAAGTCAGAACCTTGGCCAAAATTTTGTTTTTGGGCACTTTAAGAGGGAAGCTGGCTGGAGCCAGGGCTTAAGGTATTTTGATTGGGTATGTTGACACAAGAGTTAAGGTGGAAGAGTGGCAAGGAGGCATCACTTAAGGAGCAAGGGACTGACGCCTCAAGGGGAGCGAAGGGAGCAGGTTTGATTCGCATTGTCAGTAGGGTAGCTTTTATTTTTGCTCATGAATCATAGGGCTGGATGGTGGAATCGGTTGGGAGCCTTGAAGAGTGGAGGTGACTTGGTCAAATATTTTTGAAAGGTTGGACAAGAATAAAAAGGGGGATTTGGAATGTTCAAATTATTTTGAATGGGTCAACCATTTTCAAATGCGTGTTTAAGAGTGTTTCAAGGAGGAAGTTGGGGGATTGAAGGGAGGTTGGATGATAGCCGAATTTTGTTGAAGGGTGTGCTTGGTGGGTGAGGCATTCGGTTTTAGGGGGGATGTTAGTGCCAAAAATTGTTAAGGGTTAGCCTAGGTAGGGAGTTTTATTTTCAGAATTAGAGTGTGTTGCACCTTGGTCACTTTTGGTCCTTTCTTTTGTATAGCCGAAAACTCCCAAGAGCTTTATTTAGTCTCCTTTTGCCTAAGCCGAAACTAATCCCCCTCCTAGTTTTCTCTTTTGCAAATTTGAGCTCTCTCCTCCCTCATCATCAAGTCGAAATATGTCTCTCACATTCTTTTACTAAAGGTGTTTTCTTTTGATAACCTCTAGGCCAAACATACCATCATCTTTTCATATATTTTTATTCTTTTCTCTCTTCTTCCTCTTGGCATTCTTGGTAACAGGTGAGCACTTCTTCTTCACCTAAAAGCCAAACCTCAACACTCACTCTCTCTTTTCTTGTCATTTGTCTTTTGCTCATATTTTGATCACACTTTTAAACCATTAGCCAAAACTTCTCCACTCCAACACCACTCCATATCTTTTTCTCTTCTTCTATTGTTCATCATAGCCGAACCTATTTCTCAATTCCCCTATTTTAGAACCTCTCTTTTATTTTTCATCCAAACTAAAACTCACTGTTCCTTTCGATCTTTTCAATCGGATTCTTCCTAGTGGTGGTAAGTGCTCTTCTTTTATTTTAAAATCTTCCTTCTCATTTGATTGCCGAAACAAAGGATTTGATTCTGTTCCTTGGGTAGGTTGGACGATTATAGGAAGGGTTCAGATTCTTAACTTCGGTGAGCTATCAAGGCAAGTGTAGAACCCCTAGGTTCTGCCAATTTCGGTAAGGACTTTTTTTCGTTTAGAATAGTTATTCCGCTATTTTCTTATTCAACGGATTTAACTCGGTCTTCTAACCAATACTGTTTCTAATAGAATCAAATACCAGTCAAACGAACGGGGTGATTGAACCCGTGAATCTAGCCCCTAAATTCAAGAAGCATGCGGTGTCGACAGTTTGAGACTGGCCACTAGGTTATGGGCCGGCTTCTGACAGGGATAAGCAGGTTGTTGTGATCCCCGCAAGTGAGGACGTTAGTGAGATCGTTAGCCTAGTTCTTCAGGTTTACAAGTGTGTAATTATCACGCTATCTCCTTTTGTGTTTAAATCATATATGTGTTATGGTTGAAAACCAAAATACCGGTAATGGTGACTGAATTGCCAGGATGGGTAAAACCAAAACTTCAGGTTAGTATGGTATGTTTTATTTTCGTTGTTCTTGTAGATAATGTGACGATGTGTATACATAAAATATAGTGTGGTTGACATCTTATAACCTGTTGTTATACTACATTGCATGGGCATAGGATTTGGGTTATTAACGTTATACAGGGGAAGTGTACATCAGTGACACAGTCACACAGAATGATGTTTTGGTGCCTTATTTTGGCATCGGTTATTTGGTCACCTAGTGATCGGCATTTCAGTCACCTAGTGATCGGTTATTTGGTCACATTGTGATCGGTGGCTAGGCCACGTTTCATTATCTTTACGCAGCATGACTGTCAGCATGACTGCCAAAGTGGAGTGTAGTGGATGGAGGGTCGATTGTAGAAAACCCCAAGTGTGTTGAGGATGGACAGATGAAGTGGAGTATAGAGGATGGAAAATTAGGCTGGGTTGGGTTATCATGATACTCATTGTTGCATCATATGAATTGGGCTTCGGCCAGTGGTGTTTTGAGGCCTTGGCCCATATATGGATTTCCATGGAATAATTGCACACTGAGTCTTGTGACTCACATTTTCATTTAACAATTGCAGGTGATTTTTAGCTTATCAGACTGGGCTGGAGGGATCTCGAGGTGGCCAAGCATGGGTCTTATTAGTAAACACTATTTTTATTTAAGACTTATTATTTTACAAATTTTTATTTTGGGCTTGTAATAAGGCCATTATTAAGTTTGGTGATTTTCTTTTTGGGTTTTAAACTTTGGTTAGAATGATTGTAAACTGCTCAATGGAAACTCTAGATTTTATAACGCAAACTGAAATTTTGTAACCTGCCAGTGATGCTTCTTTTAGAAATAGGTTTCATCGAAAACTTAATTATAGAAAAATAGGTAATTATTTTAAATATCACCTAATTAGAAGGCCCAGCTATTTAATTTTCTAAGCTTATTAAACAGAGGGTTTTCAACTAAGCCTCAAAACTTGGGATTTCCAAAGAAACTTAAGAATTCAGAATTTCACAAAATTTTCTCAATATTTCCCTAGTGACATACCAGATCCGGTCGAAGCATTTGGGCCGGGTTTGGGGTGTTACAAAAGAAGTCGATAGTGTGATAGACATTGCTGACGATCCCCGAGCTCATAACGTGACTCACAAAATCTATAAAATAGAGATAAACAAGAACGCACACACAGTAAGCTATGTAAGCTTAGTAAGTCAGAAGCAAAACATATACATTAATTCTTGCATAATAACATTAGGTTAATAAGGCTGAATACCCAAAATATCAAGCACAATTTATCATTTAGTACTAAGATCACATTTTACTTTCACACAAAAATATCATATAGCCGAATACACAGATTAACTTCACAAGGCCAAATATGTAATGATCACATAATCTATCATATAATTCACACTAATAAGTATTATTATCTCAATAATTTAATTATTCAACTTACCTTACCTTCATACTTAGTATATGTACATACATGAACTTTTTATTCGATTTCACACTCGGTCTTCACTTAACATTGCTTGTTGAACTGTTCGAAATTAAAAGGATGCGCCGATAGTTAGAAGCTCATACAATGACAACGTCCCAGACGTGGTCTTACATGTAATCACATATCAATGCCACTGTCCCAGACAGGGTCTTACACGAATCAAATACGATGCCAATGTCCAAGACATGGTCTTACACGTAAACACAAGTCGATGCCAACGTACCAAACATGGTCTTACATGATAACACATATCAGAAATCCTATGTCACGACATACGTATCCTATCTATTCCTAGGGTTTGTACGGGACTTCCGAACGTTGAATCTCGAACGAATCAAACTCAAAACATAATTCCCTATCTCATATTCACATTAGGCCAAGGCTTATATATATTCAAACAATTCAATTTATCATATAACATTTATATATTCGTGAATATAACAACATTTAAATGCTTATAGACTTACCTCGAATATCTACGGACTGTATATTCGACTACTTTTGACTTCCCCCGATTTAATTTCACTTTCTTCTATTCTTGATCTAAATATATTCAAAATTAACTAATTTAAACAGACATTCATTCAATTTAATCCAAAAATACATAAATGGGCAAATTACCATTTTACCCCTGACATTTCACACTTTTGCAATTTAGTCCCTATTGCATAAAATAAAAATACACAAAATTTACATATATCATGCTAAGCACGAATATCAACTTAATGACATGACTGGTTTCTCGTTTTACCACTGTGAGCGTTCGTACGCTCGTGTGGTCATAGGTGTCGATTTTTGGCTTTTGGCTGATTCGCACAACACCACAAGTAGTCATTCAGAAAGGTTTGAGATTACACACCTAATTTGGAATATGAACCACGGCCCTCTCTGAATCACCTAAGGGCATACAATACTATCAGCTCGTTCCTTGCTCGAAAAATCCCAAAATGGAAATCTATAACACAACCGACCATACATACCAACAACGACAGTAACTCCTTGCTATGTCTAAAAGTTTGGTTTACTCCCTCGAAATTATGCCCCAAAAGAAGAACACGAGTTAGCGATGTTGTTTCAAGATTAACAGAGGAATGGCCTTTCGGCCTAAGTGAACTTAAAATGAAGAACGATCATCTACTCCCTTTATTCGGCCATAAAAACTTACCAACAATTGAAGAAGATCACAAAACGGTTTGCACCTAGAGTGCCTTAGAGGGTTCGGCTATTACCACACAAGGATGATTCCAAATAGCAGCAATGAGCCGATTCAGCATTGATCAATGAGAAACTGAATAGAGACCTATTTGGGAATAGGATTAAACCGAAGTAAGCATTCCATGTTGAGAGAAAAAAGAAGGAATTAGTCGAGAACTAGAAGAAAGAAGAGCAGCCAATTCGGCTATGTGAAACATAAGAATGAAAGGAAAAAAAATAGAGAGAAAAATATTACCATTACCTTAGATCAGAAATAAGTCATATGAGAAGGAGAGATTCGGCCAACCCCGTTTAAGCAACTATAAGAGAAGAAAATGAGAAGAACAAATGAGAGGAATTGGAGTTTCGGTTGTAGTGAAAAACAGAAACAATATAGAAAAAAGGTTATGTATTCGGCTATGGTATAGAAACGCGAAAATGGAAGGATGGGAAAGAACCTAGACTTACCAGATTCGGCCAAGAGAGGAGGTGATAACTTGGGGAGAGAAAGAAGGTGGAGTGTTGAAGAGGAGATACACGATTGGTATCTTCCAAATAGGTTCGGCCAAGACACTAAGAGAAAGAAATATGAAAGAAAAAGAGAAGAATATTTCGATAACCCGAGAATTGCCAAAAGAGAAATGACTCATGCGAACAGGTAATGTCTCCATATTTTTAGTGCGAACACCACAGCAGCTAGCTCCAAATCATGTGTGGGATAGTTCATCTTAAGCGGCCTTCATTGACGAGATGCATACACTACCACCTTCCCTAATTGCATTAGAACACAACCCAAACATGTGTACGATGCATCACAATAGATAACAAATTCCTTCTCAGCCTCAGGCTGAATCAACACTGGTGCCTCTGTCAGAATCTTCTTTAACCTTTCAAAGCTTTCCCACTGTTTATTTGCCAAACAAATGGTACTCCCTTACACTGTAACTTAGTTAGGGGTGCAGCAATCAACGAGAACCCCTCAACAAACCTTCTGTAGTACCCAGCCAAACCCAAAAACTTTGAATCTCGACACTGACTTCGGTGGCTTTCAATCCAACACAGCTTCCACTTTCCAAGGATCAACCCTAATCCCCTCAGCAAACACAACATGATGCAAGAATGTCACTTCCTTCAGCCAAAACTCACACTTACTAAATTTGGCATAAAGTTGCTTTCTCTCAATATCTGTAAAACAACCTAAAGATGTGAATCATGATTCTCCTCCGTTCTTGAGTACACTAATATGTCATCTATGAAAACCACCACGAACTGATCTAGATAAGGTTGGAAGACCAGATTCATCATATCCATAAATGCGTCTGGTGCATTCATTAATCCAAACGGCATCACCAAAAACTTGTAATGCCCATAATGAGTTTGAAAAGCTGTCTTGTATATGTCTGCCTCTTTGACCCTTAGCTGATGATAACCTGATCTTAAATCTATCTTCGAGAAAATTGAAGCTCCTCGCAACTGATCAAACAAGTCATCAATCCAAGGTAGCGGGTATTTGTTCTTAATCGTTAACTTGTTTAACTGACGATAGTCAATGCACATATGCATCGACCCATCATTCTTCCTTACGAACAATACCGACACTTCCCATGGTGATACAATCGGTCTGATAAAACCCCAGTCCAACAACTCTTGGATCTAAGCTTTTAGCTCTACCAGCTCCTTCTGACATCCTATAAGGGGCGGTGGACATCGAAACCATTCCCGGTAACAACTTAATACCAAATTCAACTTTCCAATTCGGAGGCAATCTCGGAAGCTCTTCAAAAAAAATGTCTGAAAACACCTTCACAATTTTGACATCCCCAACAGATAATTCATTGGCATCAGATGTGCTGACAAATGCCAAAATGCTTTGCACCCTTTTCGCACCATCTTCTCGGCCTTGGACGCCGAAATCACATGAGATAGAAAATCCCTTCTTTCTTCTATCACTATCACCTCTTTATCCTCTGAAGTCTTTAGCACCATGCACTTAGTAGCACAATCCAAATTAGCACGGTGTTTGACTAGCCAGTCCATGCCTAAGATAAGATCAAACTCGCCCTAATGGCAGTTCCATCAAATCCGTCAGAAATACCACTCCTTGTACTTCTAGAGGCACTTCCCTAAACAACTTGTTCACTAGCGCAGATTGTCCTAAGAGACTAATCACAGACATTTCTCTAGCAGGAACCTCAAATTTAATACCCAGAGTCCCAGACACAGTACGGACAACATATAAATGGGGAGATCCAATATCTATTAAAGCTGTGAATGGCACATCGAATATGAAAAACATACCAGTTATGACATCCGGTGCATTACCATCCTCTCGTCATTGTGCCACATAAACTAGTCCCGACTGCCTCGCATCTGTGTTACCCATGTTACTAGCACCTTTGCCCGGTGCTCCCCGACTACGTCCTATACCATTTCCACCTCAGCTTGGACCACAACCCCTCAGTGACTGCTGACCACCTCTCCATGGCTACACAAATCTATGACATACTACCTGTGTCTGAACAACCGCCAGTTCTTTTCCAGCACTCTTCTGAGTGAAATTTCCTACTTTCTACACAAGGTTGAAACTGACTGGTAGTAATTGGAACTCCTACTCGAGCTGGCCCATCAAACCTAGGCCTCTTATGGAATCCCCTTGAAGGACCTAAGAACCCAGAATCTCTTTTTTTCTTGCCTCTTTCCTTATCTCAGTTCTGTCGCTCTGAGCGTTTTACCTCCTTATTAATTTTGGTCTTATCCACTAACGTAGCAAAATCTTTCTCCCTCTGCGGGGCTATCAGTACCCGTAACTCATCTCGTAACCCATCTTCAAAATGCACACAGTGCTCATAATCAGTCGAGATTATTCTTCGGGTGTATTGACTTAGATGCAAAAACTTTACCTCGTACTCTGCCACAGATTTACCCCTAAACCAAATTAAAAAATTCTTTTCTCCGAGCATCCATTTAGCTAGCCTCGACATATTTTCCCTAAAAGGCCACTTTAAAGAAATCCCAAGTGATACGATCCGCCTTCCCTTACCATGATCCACCATTGGTATGCCTCATCTTTTAGTAATGACACAACCCCTTTTCTATTTTTGCTCAGCTGTGCAATCCAAATCATCCATAATTTGTTCCACAGCCTCAAGCCAGTATTCAGCTACATTCGGGGACACACTAGATATGCCCCTAAAAACATCAGCCCCATTCGACCTGAGTTGCTCAGAAATAGACCCACGTGCTGCCGGCCCAGTACTTGCCCCAATAACCCATTTCAATACTCGCAGCATAACTTGGGACAAAGTATCGTCCCCTCCAGTTCGATCGTGAGATCCTGTTTCGGTCACTGGTGATGCAGGTGCGTCCATTTCAGGCATGTGCCCTGATGCTTCAGACTCAACCCCAGCACCTCAGCCCTACCACGACCACGTCTACCGCGTCTATGTCCTCTAGTACTCATGTTTGCTGAATTGATTTAATCTACGAATTTTATGAATCAGTATGTAATTCAGTGTTTATTAACAAATGTTTTATGGAAAGTAGATATAAGAGTTGCTTTCGTGAATCTAATTTCATAATGTCTCAGCCTCTATAGTCTTAGCCCCTAGAGCTAGAAGTTTCTAACAGTTTTCTTACTACAGTCATATCATCATCATATCAACAATCATACAATAAGGGTACTTACGGATTTGGTGTCGGAGACTCTTGGTGCCATACTTCCAATAAATACATAAATTTTCTAAATCAAATTTCAAACAACTTTGAAAAACATTTTCTGACCCATTCCACAGTCGAGTTTTTTAACCTGGCTCTGATACCATAAAATGTAACACCCCAAACCCGACCTAGGTGTTACGGCTGGATCTAATGCGTCACATAGAAAGGTTGTTTAAAAAAACTATGCGTTCATTGAAAATGTTTGCATCTCTTTTGAAAACTCCGAGTTATGCTGTTTGTTTATAAAAGATCCAATTTACTCAGTGTTCATTGACTAAAAGTTGTAATTAGCTTGACAACTTCCTTTTTATGAAAATCAAATTTGAAATATTTGCAAAAAACGTGATATTTTGGAAAATAGTTATTAAAGTTTTAGAAAAAACCCCATATTAATCATCTGTAATAATAAAAATAATAATGGAAATGAAAGTTTTAAAGAAAATTTAAGTCCAAAGGTGTAACATCTTGAATTAGGGACTTTGTATCTTTTATGCTTCTGTGTGTTTGGGTTGCCTTATCTATTGTTTGAGTGTGTTTGAGGTCCCCGGGAAGGCCTAGGGTTAAGTCGGAACCTTGGCAAAAATTTTAATTTTGGGCATTTTAGGAGGGAAGCTGACTGGGGCAGGACTTAAGGTTTATTGCTTGTGTTTGGTGACACAAGAATGAAAGTGGTAAGGTGGCAAGGAGGTGCTACTTAGGAGGCAGGTGAGTGACGCCACAGGGAGCAGTGAGGGATCAAGTTCGAGTCGCACTGTTTTCACTTTTAGAATTCTTTTTGGCATTTGGAAGGGAAGTGATGGATTCGACTAGGAACCTTGAAAAGTGGGTGTTGAATTGATCAAACTTTTTCAATAGATGGACAAGAGTGAATAGGGGGATTTGAAACCTTCAAACTAATTTGAATAAGGGGTTGGGAGTGAATGTAGGAGGGAAGCATGGAGTGGCTAGCTAGTGGGTTGTTGGCCGAATTTTTCTTGAATGTTGGAAGGAGGGAAAGTTCGGTTTTGAGCTATGAGGGTGGTGAGTTGAATCTTAAGGTTAGTAGCTCTGGGTTCCTCTCTTTCTTTCTCATTTTTCTTTTGTTCATATTCTGTTTCACATCTCTAAACCCCTTAAACGAAACCTCTCACCAACCACACCACTTCATTATTTCTTCCTCATTTGTTGTCTTTAGCCGAACCTTCATCCCTTACCCTAATAGATTCATCTTGTGTTCTCTCTTTTTCTCAAGCCGAAATCTATTTTCTTTTCTTCTCATTCTGTTGGTTCTTCATAATCGAAACTCATCTCACACTTTAGTAAGCAGTTAGCCGTTCACTTCCATTTTCTCTCTTTTCAAGGCCAAACCATTCGCTCATATCTCCTACTGAGTTGTGTTGTTTTTTTATGTTTCTTTCTCTTTAGTTAAATCTCTAAATGTTTTTCCCTTTTCTTTTCTTAGAGGTATCATCTGAGTTAGTCGAATATTGTGGAACAAGGTGTTAGGGATCTGCTTAAGATCTTCCATAGACTTGGTTGTTAAGGTAAATAGATGCTGCTATCTTTTCTTGTTCTTCTTTTGGGTTTTGGTAGCCAAAGTCGAATGGCTGATTGGCTTGATGATGCAATTGTATTAACTTCTCTTCTTTTATCTTTATCTTCTTCTCTCTTTGGGGCACTTATTCCAGAAAGCATCGCTAGCAAAATCGATTGAGTTTCAAATCGGAGGATCATCAAATCTCTGAATCCCATCTCTCTCTTTTCGAAATTGCAAGGTAAAAGATTCCTCCTTAGTTATTCTTTTAGCCTACTATTCATCGTTTATTGCTTTAACCCAGTTGAGTGGTTAAAGAATCATATCTTTCGTATAGCGATTTACTGATCAAGACTTGTCATGGATGCAAGAAACATTCAAGTTGGGGAAGGGAGCAAACCCTTGGTTTTGACTCCAAAGTTTAAGAAACGAGTGGTATCGGTAGTTCGAGACTGGCCACCGGGTTGTGAGCCGACTTCGGAAAGGGATAAGTAGATTGCTGTGATCCCTGCAACTGAGGACGTTAGCAAGATCGATAGTTCAGTTCTTCGGGTTTATAGGTGTGTAATTACCACACTACTTCTTAGTTGTATAAAACGTGTGTGTGTTATATTTGGAAGCCAAAAATCTTGGCAATGGCGATTGAGTTACCCATGTGGGGTAAAAACTGAAACCCCAGGTCAGTGTATTTTGATTAAGCCTTATAATTAATGTTGATAGCATGATCGTGTGTGTACACTAAAGATTGCATGTATGGCATCATATGATCTGTGTATTATACTATGTTGCATGTGCATGGGATTTGGCATGTTAATGATATGAAGAGGAAGTGTTTATCTGTGACATTATCACACTAAATGATGGCTCAGTGCCTTATTATCATATCAGTGACTAGGTCGCATGGTTATTGGTGGCTAGACCACGTTATATCGACTTTGAGCAGTGTGATTGTTAGCATGACTGCCAAAGAGGAGTGTAGAGGATAGAGGGTTGATTGTAGAAATCCCCACAGGTGTGTTGAGGATGGACATATGGAGTGGAGTGTAGAGGATAGAATAATAAGCTGGGTTGGGTTATCATTTTGATTACTTGGTTATGCTATAATGATTGGGCTTCGGCCGATGGTGTTTGGGGCTAAAGCCCACTAATGGATTATGTGGACTAATTGCACACTGAGTCTTGTGACTCACTCTATTTGTTAAACAAATTGTAGGTTACTCTTAGCTACATGGACTGGGCTGGAATGGACTCGAGATGGCCATGCATGGATGATTCTATCAAAACTTTATTTTATTTGTCATTTGCTACTTTTGGGGAATTTTTAATATGTAATAAGGCCACTTCAAATTTGGTAAATTTTGGATTTTTAATTTGTTTTGTTTTTTGACAAATTGATTACAAACTACTCGATGGGATGTTTTTATAAAATACAAACGAAAGTTTTCTTTACTACCTGTCAAGCAACATTTCTTATAAAAAGGGATTTTGTTAATAATCTGATAATTGAAAAATCGATAAGTATTTTCAAATGTCACCTAATCGCAAGGCTTCGCTAACTAAATTTCTAACTTAAATGAATCATGGGTTTTCAACTTAGCCACGGAACTTGGGGTTTTAAAAAAAATCTTAAAATTCTTCTAAAGCTTGTGAAACTTTTTAAACTTTTTTCTAGTGACATGCCAGATTCGGTTGTGGTGTTTAGGCCGGGTTTGAGGTGTTACAATTTGGTATCAGAGCCTAGTTTAAAAAGCTCGGCCTTGGGTTTTGGGTTCAAAACGTTTTCCAAATTTTCCATCTAAGACGGTTTAAAAAGAAAAAAAATACATATGAACCTATTTTCTGGAAGTGTGGCACCCGAGTCTTCGGCCCAAGTCTGCCAGGTAAGTTTTCTAATTGTTAAGTGATTTGTATGAGGTAGTTATATGACATAGATATATCGTTATGGATGTTGGAATTGAGAAACTCTATTGTAGAGATGAAAACCTTTAGATATGCATGTGTCTCGCGAAAAAACTACTTATAATTCCATGCTCATAAAACTACTCATTAGTAAACAGTGGAAAGAAATACTGACACATAAAATTTGTAATTAGAATAAGACAGAGTGATAGACATGAGTGGTAGAGGACGTGGACGTGTTACACGGGACCGTGGGAGAGGCCAAGGTACTAAGGTGGAACTCTCAGAAGCGAGAAATGAGCCTGAAGACGAAGCGCCAGCATCACCTGTGGCAGAAGTAGGGTCGAAAGACAGAACTAGTGGAGATGATACTTTGTCTCAAGCAAAACTGTGTGTGTTTGAACGAGTGGCTGGGGCAAGCTATAACACCCCAAACCCGGTCAATACACCACGACCGAATCTGGCATGTTACGGGAGAAAATGTTTGAATAAGCCAGTTACAGGTTAAATTTTATTAAAAATCTGTTGGTTGTTACTAGTTTGTTTGAAAACTTAGGTTTGAAATCATCTTTGTTAACTTTGTTATTTACCTTGTGAAAAATGTTACCTGATGGTAATGTTTGAAAAACCCAATATTAAGTATAGTTTTGAAAACATCGATTTAATCCCGGTTTCTTAAGCAATATCAAACTATTAAACACATGCATAAGATAGGTAAAATAAAATCTAGAAGTAAAACCCAAAATAATACTTAGCGGCCTTATTACAAAACCAAAACCAAATTAAAAGAAAATAAATAAAACCGAAATAGTACTTTAAAGTCAAAACCCGAAACTAGCATGCATGGCCGCCTCGAGTCCTCCCCGGCTCCATATCCGCAATCTACGCCTCATCTGCAAAATATAAGGGAAGGGGTGAGTCACTGAGACTTAGTGTGTAAATCCCCAACCTGTTAGTGCAAGCACTTACGCAAATCATCAGTACAACATGCAAATCATGCAAACCCCATAACCCAACCATCTAATCTCCTTTATCTACCCCGTGTGGTCAAAACCACTGGTGGTCAAAACCAGTGGTGACCGTAGTCACAAATATATGTATATCGGTGTGGTCAAAACCACTGGTGACCGGAGTCATAAATCAAGTGATGGGGCCAACCCATCGCGTGGTCAAAACCACTGATGACAATCCCGTAATTAATCATGTGGGGCCAACCCACTGTGGTACCAAACCGCTGGGACGAGTCACAATATCCATATGTGGTCAAAACCACTAGTGGTCAAAACCACTAGGACTTAGTCACAAATTATAATATCAAAGACGGGGCCAACCCGTTGTGTGGTCAAAACCACTGGTGACAGTCCAAATAATTCTTCCCCCTCCTCTCAACAATCCCACCATCATGTCCATAACAATCGTGGCCTAATAACACATGGCACAACATTAAACAATGACATGATAGCATATAACGAGATCCATAATCAGGGGACTTACCCGGAGTCCATGCTCATGCCCACAAGGCATAACTACCAGTTTCAATGGCTATAACAGTAACACAATAAACATATCATACTAACAAAGTGTGTAAGCATTACACACCTGATTATTTGCGAATCTAGCAAAATCTCGAAACTACGATCTATTGCCAAACCAATAGAACCAGGAGATCCCGAAACGTTTGCCTCCTTCCTTCCTGTATTCGGCCAACACCTTGTTAATGAACAAAAGCCCATTCGGCTCATCTAGAAATCCCAAAGGATGAAATAACGCACAATAAGACCCTTACCAAGATCGATTACACTCGAGCCTTTAGGCTTAAATCGCAAGCCAACAAATCCTGATGATCTATTGAACACGGCTACCCTCCTTCCTACAATCGGTTAGACACAACATTAGGAGTCCAAAAGCCATTTGGCCTTCGCATGAATCCCTAAAACCAAAAGAGATTGTCACTCCCTTACCTGAGTCGACAAATCTCGAAGATCTAGAAGATATAGATCCAAGCCACGATCCAAACGAATCCTGGGAACCCACATGTTGGCATCACCCCTTCCTACAATCGGCCAAGTACCACTATCATTGGATTAAAGCCTTCGGTTTAATCACAACAGGAGAAATCGAAACCGCAAAACACTTACCCCCTTACCTTACTGACAGATTCGGCCACCAATCACCAAAGTTTGGCACACCCTAGTGATATTTGGGGATTTCGGCTACCTCACTAATATAGAACAAGAAAATAGTTTAAGATCCCGATTTATAACGAATGGAGAAATAGGAAAAGAGAATGGCAAGTGAGATCCCGCCTTAACCAAATCAATCGAGAAAAGAAGAATAAAAGTTATACTTACCAGGAGATTCGGCTATGACCCAAAAGAAAGAGATAGATTCGGCAAAGAGGAGAAAGCGCTACTCAGAAAAAGGGTTAGGGAGTTTCGGCTAACCAAAGAATGAAGGGATAGAAGAAAAGAATGAATGGGAATATGGTTTTCAGCTAGCAATGTTTGAACCAAAGAAGAGAAGAAGATGGATATATGGTTTCGGCTTTCTCAAGGAAATAGCAAGGGTGGTTTGGCCAAGCACCAAGAATGCCGAAAAGAGAAAACCAAAATGAGAAGGAGAGCAAGGGGGGTTTCGGCTTATGACTCTAACTTAAGAGAAAACAAAAAGAACTATCCCCACTTGCCAAAATATTCCCTAAAACCATCATAGACATTCTGCACACCCCCTTCCCAAGTACCCAAAACCGATCACTCATCCTCCCCACAGTCCAACTTTCGGCCAACACCTTCAAATGAGGTTGATAAGATTCAAGCTCCTAAATTTCCTCACCTTCATCTATTTGACTCCTCCCATCCTTATCCTCCAGAGTCCACCTTGAGCACTCCACTTCCTCAGTTTGGCATCAAAATAATAAACAAAAAATGAGATTTCTGCTGCTTGAACCTGAGCACTCCTTCCCCACATACGGCGTCACCTTCCTGGTACCCTAGTGGTGCCTACTTTGCCACTTTGCCACTAGGTTCTTTGTGTCACAACACACCAAGAATATCTTTTAACCCCTAACTCCCTTAGCTCCTTATTCCTAAGTGCCAAAACAAAAATTTTAGCCACGACTCAGGCCTAACCCGAGGTCATGCCTAGGCCCCAAAACACCCTAAATTAGTACAATAAGCATATCGTCACATGCAAACACACAAAATACAGAGACCCTGATTTAAGGATGTTACAGTTCTACCCCCCTTAAAAATAATTTCAGCCTCGAAATTACCTGGTCAAAAGAGTTAAGGTTATTGCTGCCGCATCACATCCTCGGGTTCCCACGTGGCCTCCTCCGTACCATGGTTCTGCCATAACACTTTTACCAAGGGAACTAACTTCCTACGTAAGACCTTGACATCCCGATCCAAAATATGTACCGATTCCTCCGCGAAATACAAGTCTGAGCTCACCTCAATCTCCGCAACTGGCACAACGTGTGACGAATCTGATCGATAGCGCCTAAGCATCGAAACATGGAAGATGCCATGAATCTAACTTAACTCTACCGGTAGCTCGAGCTGATAAGCTACCAGTCCCACTCGCTTTAGTACCGTATACGGCCTGATAAACCTAGGGCTTAGCTTCCCTTTTCGCCCAAATCTCAACACCTTCTTCCATGGGGATACATTCAGGAAGACCTTGTCACCCACCGCATACTCTATATCCCTGCGCTTAAGATCGGCGTAAGACTTCTGCCTGTCTGACACTTCCTTAAGATGAGCCCAAATCACCTTAACCTTATCCTCAGTTTCTGCCACCAACTCCAGACCCAATATCTGCCGTTCACCCAGTTGAACCAGTATGTGATGCATCATAGTAGACCGTGAATACCTTTCCTGCCTCAGGCTAAACCAGAACCGAACCTTTCGTCAGAGTCTTCCTCAACTTATCGAAACTTTCCTGTTATTTCTCTGACCACACAAATGGAACTCCTTTTCTCAATAACTTGGTCAAAGGTGCCACGATCAAAGAAAATCCTTCCACAAATCTCCAGTAATACCTTCTAGACCTAGAAAACTTTGAATCTCCGTAACTGACCTAGGAGGTTTCTAGTCCAACACTGCCTCAATCTTGCGAGGGTCCACTCTAATCCCTTCAGCTGACACTACATGACCTAAGAAAGTTACCTTCCTAAGCCAAAACTCGTACTTACTGAACTTGGCAAATAACTACTTTTCCCTCAGAATTTCCAAAACTACCTGTAAGTGCGTATCATGGTCCTCCTCAGTCCTTGAGTACACCAATATGTCGTCTATAAATACCACGACAAACTGGTCCAAGTAATACTGGAACACCCGATTCATCAAGTCCATGAATGCTTCCGGTGCATTAGTCAACTCGAACGGCATCACCAGAACCTCGTAATGCCCATACCGAGCATGAAATGCCGTCTTATGAACATCAGCCTCCTTCACTTTGAGTTGATGATACCCTGACCTAAGTTCTATCTTAGAGAAAATTGATGCACCCTTGAGTTGATCAAACAAGTCGTCAATCCTAGGCAATGGATACTTGTTTTTGATTAGGAGGCAGACTCGAAAGTTCCTCTAGGAATACATCAATAAATTCCCCTATGGTTCAGACACTCTCTATAGCTGTATCCTTGGCTCCCAAAGCACAAACATGTACCATGAATGCCTCACAACCCTTCCTTACCATTTTCTCCGCTTTAGTGCAGCGACCACATTGGATAAGTAATCTCTTTTATTACCTATCATCCCACCTCCCCACCTTCCATTATCCTCAACACCATGCGCTTAGCCGCGTAATCCAAACTGGCCTGGTACTTCACCAGCCAATCCATCCTGAGAATCAGGTCAAACTCCCCAAACGGCAGTTCCATCAAATCAACCAAAAACATGACCCCTTGAAGTTCTAGGGGTACATCCCTATATAGTTTACTGACTTCTACAGAGTGACCTAGAGGGCTTATCACTATCATCTTCTTAGAAGTAATCTCAGAGTTTAAGTTCATAGTTTCCACTATGCTACTGGCTACATATGAGTGCGTCAAACCCACATCTATCAAAGCATTATAGGGTAGTCCAAAGATTAAGAACGTACCGGTTATGACGTCCAGTACGTCGCCCTCCTCTCGGCACCTTGCTGCGTAGACCAATGCAGGCTGTCTTGTCTCTGTACCACCTGTACCTCTACCCGGTGCTCCCTGGCCTCTACCAAAGCCATTACCTCCCCTGACTGCACCATGGCCCCTCTGTGCTGCTGACCATCCCTCCTGATTTTGTACAATTCTGATCCCCAAACTGCAACCTAGCTGACCTCCGTGGACAATCCCTCACACGGTGCTCCATCGATCGACACTCAAAACATCCTCTGTTTCCAGTCCAACATTCTCCCGTGTGAGACTTCCCACACTGAGCACATCATGGCGGCCACTGAGTATTTGCAGCAGTAGGCCTAGCAGCTTGATTCGGCCCACTATACCTACCCTATTTTTGTTGATTCCCCGTAGACCCAGATGATCCAGAATTCTTTTTATTCCAACCTTTGTCCTCATTCCGTCTTACCGATTATTTCACTTCCTTCGTAACTTTGGCCTTTTCCACTAAGACCGCAAACTCTCTTTCCTGCTGTGGAGCAATCAGTAATCTCAGATCATCCCTCAATCTATCCTCGAACCTGACACATCGCTCATGCCCGTAGCAATGATGCCTCGTACTCCGATACGGACTTATTCCCCTGAACCAGTTTCAGAAACGCCTTCCTCTACGCATCAATATAACTGATCCCAACATACTTCTTTTGATAAGCTGCCTTGAAATAATTCCAAGTGAGATCATCTGCTGTAGCACTATCCCGAACCGTGAGCCACCACTGGTATGACTCATCTCGGAGAAGCGACATTACCCCTTTTAGTTTCTCCTCAGGCGTTAGATCCAAATCGTCCATGATTCGCTCCGTCGCCTCCAACCAATACTCAGCCGTATTGGGCGCCACACTAGATACACCTCAGAATACCTCAGCTCCATTGGTTCAGAGTCGCTCAGACACAGCCCGTACCTCCACCTGCTCTAGCCACTCTCTCAAGAACTCACAGCATCACTTGCAACACTGCACCATCCCCCGTCTGATCCTGGTACTCAACACCAGCAGCTGGTGGTTGTGGTATCTCATTCTCTGACCCTTGACCAGACCTAACTGGTTCTGATACGGTCATTCTGCCTCTACCACGCCCTCGCACATTATGAGCATGTCCCCTAGAACTCATGTCTATAATCGCGATTTAAACTGCCTTAAAAAAATTTTATGCATTTGTTTCTATTCCACTGATTACCCACGAACAAGTTTTATGTAAATAAGTTTAGTAGTAGTTCTTTCGATCATTACAAAGTTTTCATTTCAAGTCTTCTATCCTAATTCAGTGAATCACATTCATTCATCAATAACATCCTCCACCCACATACCACTTGTAGGGATATTCTCGTTATTTCACTACCTAGGGGTATTTCTATAATTTAACCTATCGGGGTATTTCAGTAATAAATCAGGGTTAATTTGGAATCCTTTACAAATCATAGGTATTTTAGAAATTCTAGAGATCGGGGGTATTTTGGTAATTTCATAAACCAGAGGTATTTTCGTAATTTTCCAAAAATGGTTCCAGGTGATTTTACGAAATAGGGGTATTTTGGAAATTTTCAACTCGGAGGGTACTTTAGCAATTTTTTATACCGAGGGTATTTCGATAATTTTACAAGTCAGGGGTAATTTGGTCAATTTGCAAATTAGGGGTATTTTGGTCATTTTTCAAATCGGGTTTTTTTTCGAATCAAGAGTACTTTGGTAATTTCAAACCAAGGTTTAATTTTAGGGTTGTTCAAAACAAGGTGGCTGGTCCCTTACGGTATTGAATTTAGCCTGTGAATAAGTCGTCTCAGTTAGGGTGAATCGTCACTACGCACCAGGTAGGATTCGATTGAAGAGGAGGTGAGTCATTAGGACTGCTTAAATACCAAGTTCCCCCTGAATCCATTCCTAGACATGCGCACAACGGTTGCCACACCCTTAACTCAGCGACGTACCCACAGGTTTGTTTAGTTGATCTTTAAGTCTTATGTAATTTTGCGTTGGAGTAGGCTATTCCTAAGGTTCAATAACTCCTAATCTTCTAATCTATGATCCCGAAATACCCATTTCTTCCCCATACAATTCACATAATGGTTAGAGATACTTACCTGGGCAGATTGGTACCGGAGACTCGGTGCCATGCTGTTCAAACCTTGTACATTTTCCATAAAACTTTTCAAATCCCTACTTTTAAAAATTTTGGGCCTCAGGCCCACAGTCGAGCTTTTAAACTTGGCTTTGATACCAAAAATGTAACACCCCAAACCCGGTCAACACACCATGACCGAATCTGGCATGTTACGGGGAGAAAATGTTTGAATAAACCAGTTACCTGTTAAATTTTATTGAAAATCTGTTGGTTGTTACTATTTTGTTTGAAAACTTAGGTTTGAAAACATCTTTGTTAACTTTGTTATTTACCTTGTGAATAATGTTACCCGATGGTAACATTTGAGAAACCCAAAATTGAGTATAGTTTTGAAAACATCGATTTAATCCCAGTTTCTTAAGCAATATCAAACTATTAATCACATGCATAAGATAGGTAAAATAAAATCCAGAAGTAAAACCCAAGATAATACTTAGCGGCCTTATTACAAAATCAAAACCAAATTAAAAGAAAATAAATAAAACCAAAATAGTACTTTAAAGTCAAAACCTAAAACTAGCATGCACGGCCGCCTCGAGTCCTCCCCGACTCTATATCCGCAATCTACGACTCATCTACAAAATATAAGGGAAGGGGTGAGTCACCGAGACTCAGTGTGTAAATCCCCAACCCGTTAGTGCAAGCACTTACATAAATCATCAGTACAACATTCAAATCATGAAAACCCCATAACCTAACCATCCAATCTCCTTTATCTACCCCGTGTGGTCAAAACCACTAGTGGTCAAAACCACTGGTGACCGTAGTCACAAATATATGTATATCGGTGTGGTCAAAACCACTGGTGACTGTAGTCACAAATCAAGTGATGGGGCCAACCCATCGCGTGGTCAAAACCACTAATGACAATCCCGTAATTAATCATGTGGGGCCAACCCACTGTGGTACCAAACCATTGGGACGAGTCACAATATCCATATTTGGTCAAAACCACTGGTGGTCAAAACCACTGGGACTTAGCCACAAATTATAATATCAAAGACGGGGCGAACCCATCGTGTGGTCAAAACCACTGGTGACAGTCCAAATAATTCTTCCCCCTCCTCTCAACAATCCCACCATCACGTCCATAACAATCGTGGCATAATAACACATGATGATGCAAATAGCACATGACATAACATTAAACAATGACATGATAGCATATAACGAGATCCATAATCAGGGGACTTACCCGTAGTCCATGCTCATGCCCACAAGGCATAACTACCGGTTTCAATGGCTATAATAGTAACACAATAAACATATCATACTAACAAAATGTGTAAGCGTTACACACCTGACTATTTCCAAATCTAGCGAAATCCCAAATCTACGATCTATTCCCAAACCAATAGAACCCGGAGATCCTGAAACGTTTGCCTCCTTCCTTCTTGTATTCAGCCAACACCTTGTTAATGAACAAAAGCCCATTCGACTCATCTAGAAATCCCGATGGATGAAATAATGCACAATAAGACCCTTACCAAGATCGATTACACCCGAGCCTATAGGCGTAAATCGTAATCCAACAAATCTCGATGATCTACTGAACACGGCTATCCTCCTTCCTACAATCGGTTAGACACAACATTAAGAGTCCAAAAGCCATTCGGCCTTAGCATGAATCCCCAAAACCAAAAGAGATTGTCACTCCCTTACCTGAGTTGGCAAATCCCGAAGATCTAGAAGATCTAGATCCAAGCCATGATCCAAATGAATCCCAGGAACCCACACGTTGGCGTCACCCCTTCCTACAATCGACCAAGTACCACTATCATTGGATCAAAGCCTTCAGTATTAATCACAACAGGAGATATTGAAACTGTAAAACACTGACCCCCTTACCTTACTGACAGATTCGGCCACCAATCACCAAAGTTTGGCACACCCTGGTGATATTTGGGGATTTTGGCTACCTCACCAATATAGAACAAGAAAAGAGTTTAAGATCTCGATTTATAACGAATGGAGAAATAGAAAAAGAGAATGGCAAGTAAGATCCAGCCTTAACCAAATCAATCAAAAAAAGAAGAATAAGAAGTTATACTTACCAGGAGATTCGGCTATGACCCAAAAGAAAGAGATAGATTCTGTAAAGAGGAGAAAACGTTACTCAGAAAAAGGGTTAGGGAGTTTCAGCTAACCAAAGAATGAAGGGATAAAAGAAAAGAAGGAATGGGGATATGGTTTTCAGCTAGCAATGTTTGAACCAAAGAAGAGAAGATGATGGATATATGGTTTCAGATTTCTCAAGGAAATAGCAAGGGTGGTTCAGCCAAGCACCAAGAATGCCAAAAAGAGAAACCAAAATAAGAAGGGGAGCAAGAGGGGTTTGGGTTATGACTCTAACTAAAGAGAAAACAAAAAGAACTATCGCCACTTATCAAAATATTCCCTAAAACCATCATAGACATTCGGCACACCCCCTTCCCAAGTACCCAAAATCGATCACTCCTCCTCCCCACAGTCCAACTTTTGGCCAACATCTTCAAATGAGGTTGATAAGATTCAAGCTCCTAAATTTCCTCACCTTTATCTATTTGACTCCTCCCATCCTTATCCTCCAGAGTCCACCCTAAGCACTCCACCTCCTCAGCTTGGTGTCAAAATAATAAGCAGAAAATGAGATTTATGTTGCTCGAACCTGAGCACTCCTTCCCTGCATGTGGCGTCACCTTCCTGGTACCCTAGTGGCGCCTACTTTGCCACTTTGCCACTAGGTTCTTTGTGTCACAACACACCAAGAATATCTTTTAACCCCGAACTCCCTTAACTCCTTATTCCTAAGTGCCAAAACAAAAATTTTAGCCACGACTCAGGCCTAACTCGAGGTCATGCCTAGTCCCTAAAACACCGTAAACTAGCACAGTAAGCATATCGTCACATGCAAACACACAAAATACAGAGACCCCGATTTAAGAATGTTACACAAGCACTGGAACAGTAACTCAGAAGTCCATCCCTGAGCGACTTTGAGCTAATGGAGCTGAAATGTTTAGGGGTATTTCTGGGGTGTCTCTAAATGTGGCTGAGTATTGGCTAGAGGCAGTCGAAAGGATTATGGATGATTTCGATTGCATGGTAGAGGAGAAGCTGAAGGGCGCGGTGTCTCTAATTCGGGATAAGGCATATCAGTTGTGGCTCATCGTTAGTGAGGGTACTCCGGCGGACCGAGTTGATTGGGATTTTTTAAGATGATGTTTGAAGGGAAGTATGTTGGGGCCAGTTATGTGGATGCTCAGAGGAAAACATTCTTGAATTTGGTACAATGAGGTAAATCGGTAGTTGAGTATGAGGCAGAACTTTTACGGTTGAGCCGGTACGTCCGAGGGATAGTTGCGATCGATTTTAAGCATTGCGTGTGGTTCGAAGATGAGCTGCGAGATGAGTTGTGAGTGTTGATAGCTCCACAGTGGGAGAGGGATTTTGCTATCTTGGTGGAAAAGGCTAAAATAGCCGAGGAGGTAAAACGGACTGAGAGGTAAAATAGGGACAAGGATAGAGGTATAAATAAGAGGAGTTATGGACCATCAGGGTCATTTGGGGGTTTCCAGAAGAGGCCTAGGGTTGATGGGTTGGGTCGTGTTGCAACGCCAGCTTGTGTTGGGAAATTTTGACAATGTGCTCAGTGTGGGAGGTCACATGTAGGAGAGTGCTGGGGAAGAGATAGGGTATGTTTTAAGTGTGGTTCAAAGGAGCATCTGATCAGGAATTGTTCGCTAGAAATGACCAGGGCACGGATGGTAGGTCAGGGGTATGTGCAGCCAGGAAGGGGTGGACAGTTGGTGCCGAGAGGTTGTGGTCCGAACATAGGAGGTAATGGTTTTTATCGGGGTCATGGAGCATCGGGCAGAAGTGCTGGGAACACAGAGGCAAGACACCCCGAGTTGGTTTATGCAGCCAGACGCCGAGAAGAGGGTGATGCACCGAATGTTATAACGGGTACGTTCTTAATTTTTGGTTTACTCTTTACTGCATTAATTGATATTAGGTCGACACATTCCTATGTTGCTAGTGTGGTGTCTAGAACTTTGAACATGAACTCTAAAACTGCTTCTAGGGAGATGACTGTACTTAGTCATTTAGGACAATCAATAGTGGTAAACAAACTTTTTAGAAGTGTGCCTCTAGAAGTTCAAGGGTCGATTTTCCCGGCTAATTTGATGGAACTACCGTTCGGGGAGTTCGATTTGATCTTAGGCATGGATTGGTTGGTAAGGTATCAAGCAAACTTGGATGATGCTGCCAAGGCATGTGTTAAGGACTCCTGAGGATGATGAAGTTTTAGTGATAGGTGAAAGGAGAGACTACTTGTCCAATGTAGTGTCTGCTCTAAAGGCAAAAAGAATGGTGAGGAAAGGGGGCGTGGCTTTCTTAACTTTTGTCAGTGCATTGGATGCAAAGGAAGTGACTATGACTGAGGTTAGAATAGTAAAGGAATTTTGGATGTCTTTCCTGAAGAGCTTACAGGGTTACCTCCGGATAGCGAGGTGGAGTTTGGGATTGAGCTACTTCCAGGTACGGCTCCGGTGTCCATCGCCCCTTATAGGATGGCACCGAAAAAGCTAGTTGAACTTAAAGCTCAGATCCAGAAGCTGTTAGATCGTGGTTTTATTTGACCTAGTGTATCTCCGTGGGGAGCACTGGTGCTATTCGTGAAGAAGAAAGACGGGTCCATGCGAATGTGTATTGATTACCGACAATTGAGTAAGTTGATGATTAAGAACAAGTACCCACTGCTGAGGATAGATGACCTGTTTGATCAGCTCAAAGAGGCTTGATCTTTTCAAAGATAGATTTGAGGTCGGGATATCATCAACTTAAGATCAAGGAAGCAGATATTCACAAGACGGCTTTTCAAACTTGCTATGGCCACTATGAGTTCTTGGTGATGCCGTTTGGGTTGACAAATGCACTAGCTACATTCATGGATATGATGAATCGGGTTTTCCAATCTTATTTGGATCGGTTTGTTGTAGTGTTCATAGACGACATTCTGTTATACTCTAAGACAGAAGAGGAGCACGATTCGTATCTTCGGGTGGTTCTGCAGATTTTGAGGGAGAAGCAGCTGTACGCCAAGTTTAGAAAGTGTGAGTTTTGGTTGAAGGAAGTTACCTTTCTGGGTCATATGGTGTCGGCTGAGGGGATTAGAGTCGATCCCTGGAAGATTGAAGCTGTGTTGGATTGGAAATCGCCTAAGTCTGTGGCAAAAATTTGGAGTTTCCCTGGTCTGGCTGGGTATTACTGAAGGTTCATTGAGGGATTCTCATTGATTGTGGCACCATTAACCAAGTTGTTGCAGAAAGGGGTACCGTTTGTTTAGACTGTCACGTAGCAGGAAAGCTTTGAGAAGCTAAAGAGGATTCTGAAAGAGGCTCCGGTATTGATTCAGCCTGAGGCTGGAAGAGAGTTCATGGTTTATTGTGATGCTTTTCCCACGGGGCTAGGATGTGTGTTAATGCAGGATGGGAAGGTTGTTACGTATGCATCTCGGTAGTTAAGACCGCATGAGATAAACTATCCCACGCATGATTTGGAGTTGGCTACAGTAGTATTCATTCTGATAATCTAGAGACATTATTTGTATGGAGAGAAGTCCATTATCTACTCCAACCACAAGAGTTTGAAATATCTTCTAACTTA
Source organism: Gossypium rotundifolium (assembly GCA_025506655.1). Lineage (NCBI taxonomy): Eukaryota > Viridiplantae > Streptophyta > Magnoliopsida > Malvales > Malvaceae > Gossypium > Gossypium rotundifolium. Next base: position 87,536,036 of record CP106729.1, read on the forward strand.
GAAGGAGTTGAATTTAAGGCAGCGAAGGTGGATTGAGCTGTTGAAGGATTATGACTACTCGATCGAATATCATCCGGGTAGGGCTAATGTGGTGGTAGATGCGTTAAGCCGGAAGGTGATATAAGATTTAAGAGCGATGTTCGCCCATCTCAGTTTATACGATGATGGGATTTTATTAGCTGAACTTCAAGTAAATCCTTCTTGGGTGAGTCAGATTAAATAGAAGTAATTATTAGATGATGTCTTGAGTGCTAGATTTTTGCAAGTACAGAATAGTGGGGTAGAAGATTATAATTTGAATGATGATGGGGTTTTGTGATTTTGTGAGAGGGTTTGCATGCCGAAGGATATGGGGTTAAGGCAGATGATTCTTTAGGAAGCGCGTAGTAGCCCTTACACTATGCACCCTGAAGGGAATAAGATGTACCAGGATTTACGTGAACAGTTCTGGTGGCCTGGATTGAAGCAAAAAGTTACGGAGTTTGTGGGAAAGTGTTTAATGTGTCAACAGGTAAAAGTTGAGCATCAATTGCCTTTGGGGTTATTACAGCCAGTGAAGATTCCATAGTGGAAATGGGAGAGGATCACTATGGACTTTGTCAGTGGGCTACCTCTTACGCCTACTAAGAAAGATTCGGTATGGGTGATTGTGGATAGGTTGACGAAGTCCACTTATTTTATACCTGTTGATGTCGACTATTCTCTTCAGAGGTTGGCTAAGCCGTATGTGGCAGAAATTGTGAGGTTGCATGGGGTACCAGTATCGATCATATCAAATAGAGACCATAGGTTTACGGCACGATTCTGAAGGGCACTGCATCAGGCATTGGGCACAAGATTGGACTTTAGCACAGCGTTTCATCCGCAGGCTGATGGACAGTCTAAGAGGGTAATTCAGATCCTAGAAGATATGTTGAGGGGCTGTGTTATTGACTTCAAGGGTAGTTAGGAGGAGTTTCTACCGTTGGTAGAATTCGAATACAACAATAGCTACCAATCTAGTATTCAGATGGCGCCCTATGAAGCATTATATGGGTGGAGGTGTCGTACTCCTACCTGTTGAATAGAATTGGGTGAGCGTCAGATGTTGGGTCCAGAATTGGTTACAGAGACAGAGGAGAAGGTTAAGTTAATTCGAACTCAGTTGAAAGAAGCGTCTGACAAACAAAAATCATATGCTGATCTGAAACGAAAGGAGATAGAGTTTGCAGTGGGTGATTGGGTTTTCTTGAAGGTTTCACCGCAGAAAAAGGTGATGAGGTTTGGATGGAAGGGCAAGCTCAGTCCCAAATTTATAGTGCCTTATCGGATTTTGAAACATGTGGGACTAGTGGCGTATCAGCTGGAGTTACCTTCAGAATTGAAACAGATACATGTTGTGTTCCATGTTTCAATGTTAAGACCCGACCGGTTGGATCCATCTAACATCGTGCCAGTGGAGGAAATTGAGGTAAGGCCAGACCCTCTTTTGAGGAGGAACCAGTGCAGATCTTGGAGCGAGACATCAAGGTGCTAAGAAGAAAATCGATTTCGTTGGTTAAAGTTTTGTGGTGAAATCACGGAATGGAGGAGGCCACGTGGGAGCTAGAGGATGTTATACGTCAGTAGTACCCTCATCTCTCTTGACCAGGTAATTTCGAGGCCGAAATTTTTTAAGGGGGCTGGGCTGGAATGGACTCGAGGTGGCCATGCATGGGTGATTCTATCAAAACTTTATTTTATTTGTCATTTGCTACTTTTGGGGAATTTTTAATATGTAATAAGGCCACTTCAAATTTGGTAAAATTTGGATTTTTAATTTTTTTTTGAGACATTGATTACAAACTACTCGATGGGACGTTTTTATAAAATACAAATGAAAGTTTTCTTTACAACCTGTCAAACAACATTTCTTATAAAAAGGGATTTTGTTAATAATCTGATAATCGAAAAATTGATAAGTATTTTCAAATGTCACCTAATCGCAAGGCTTGGCTAAATAAATTTCTAACTTAAATGAATCATGGGTTTTCAACTGAACCACGGAACATGGGGTTCTAAAAAAAAAATCTTAAAATTCTTCTGAAGCTTGTAAAACTTTTTAATTTCTATTCCAGTGAGATGTCAGATCCGGTCGTGGTGTTCGGGCTGGGTTTGGGGTGTTACAAAAGGCCTTATTACAATAATAACCCAAAATTAAATAAAATCTTAATTTAGATCAAATCGAAAGTTTATTAGAGTTTGGGACGTATGGCCACCAATGAGTCCTCCGCGGCTTCAAGTCCTCTATCGCTGGGGATTACATGCGACATTAAAGAAAAGGGGTGAGTTACGAGAACTCAGTGTGTAATCCCCTAAATTAGAATTAACTGGGCCCGAGCCCGCAAGACATCAATTTGGGCCTAAGCCCTAAAATTATGAATGTGCAAATAAAATGGTGCAACCCAACCCAATCCAACCATCACACCCCTAACCAGCCAATCACACCTGTAGGGATCAAGGCAACCCACCCCACCGATCACACCAACATTGCAGTCAAGCTCCTAATTACAAAAGATTTGTGGCTGAGCCACCAGAATCATAATTGTGTAAACGTATATTTATATTGTGGCAAGGCCACCAGGCTACACTGCTCTTCATTGATTAACCCGCCCCATGCAATAATGATATAATGCAACATACATATCAACATATAATGAGGTAATGTAAACATACAATTATTATTAGACAACACTGAGGATAAAATGGTCATTCAACCCATCAAGGGTATTTTAGTAATTTCACAACCCAGGGGTATTTCGGTGATTTCGCAACCTAGGGGTATTTCAATAATTTACCCTTTAAGGATATTTTGGTAATTTCACTACCCAGGGGTATTTCAATAATTTCATAACCTAGGGGCATTTTAATAATTTACCCTCCTAGAGTATTTTCGTTCTGAATATGTAGATTTCGTAATCAGATTTATCTTATGCTAGTTTCCCAACAAATTGGCCCAAATGGGCCGGAGAGCCCTTTGGGCCCATTTGGCCCCCTTCGGCCCGGTTAGGGCCGTTACAGCCTCGATACCGCAAGAGTGTTTGTGACACTCCTATCAACTTAATGGCACGGTTGGTTTCTCAATTTACCATTCTGAGCGTTCGCACGCTCGTGTGGTCATAGATGACGATTTTTGGCTTTTCGCGTTTTGGCTGATTCACACAACACCACAAGCAGTCTTTCAGAAAGGTGTGAGATTACACAACTGATTTGGAATATGAACAATGACCCTCTCCGAATCACCTAAGGGCATCCAAGACTATCAGTTAGTTTATTGCTCGAAAATCCCAAAATGGAAATCGACAACACAACCCACCTTACTTACCAACAACGCCAATAATTCCTTGCTATGTCTGAAAGTTCAGTTTACTCGCTCGAAATTATGCCCCTAAAGAAGAACATGAGTTAGCGATGTTGTTTCAAGATTAATAGAGGAATGGCCTTTCGGCCTAAGTGAACTTAAAATGAAGAACGATCATTTACTCCCTTTATTCGGCCATAAAAACTTACAAACAATTGAAGAAGATCATGAAACGGTTTGCACCTAGAGTGCCTTAGAGGGTTCGGCTATTACCACACAAGGATGATTCCAAATAGCAACAATGAGCCGATTCAGCCTTGATCAATGAGAAATTGAATAGAGACTGATTCAGCAATAGGATTAAGTCGAAGTAAGCATTCCATTTTGAGAGAAAAAAGAAGAAAATAGTTGAGAACTAGAAGAAATAAGAGTAGCCAATTCTTAGATCAGAAATAAGTCGTATGAGAAGGAGAGATTTGGCCAACCTCGTTTAAGCAACTATAAACCAAGAAAACAAGAAGAATGAATAAGAGTAATTAAAGTTTTGATTGTAGTGAAGAAAAAGAAAAAAATAGAAGAAAGGTTTTGTATTCGGCTATGGTATAGAAAAGCAAAAATGGATGGATGGGAAAAAACCTAGACTTACCAGATTTGGCCAATAGAGAAGGTGATAACTCGGGTAGAGAAAGAAGGTGGAGTGTTGAAGATGAGATGCACGAATGGTATCTTCCAAATAGGTTTGGCCAAGACACTTAGAGAAAGAAATACGAAAGAAAAGGAGAAGAATATTTCGAAAACCTGAGAATTGGAAAAAGAGAAATGACTCAAAATCCTTAGACTAAATGTTCAAAATTCACAAAAATGATAACAAACTTCGGCACCCCTTACACAAACCGAATGCACACTCCCAAAAAAAAAAACAAATGTGGATCAAATTCCTCCCCGCACTTCCCTACATTCAGCCAACACTACCTCTCCCCCCTCAACTCCATGATTTACTCCTTGATTCACTCCTCAAACTCCTCTCCATCACTTATTCAAACTCATTTGACTGAGTCTTCACTTTCTCCTATAGAGTTTGATATCCATTCAGCCACCTCCCTTACCTGAGCACAAACATAAAGCTCCTTTTTGCAGCAGGTGGGATTCGAACACTCTCCCCCTTCCATGCTCCCTTGTGACGCCACCCACTAGGCCACCTTGCAACTTGTGATATCAAGATACAAACAATTATGCTTAAGTCCTGCCTTCACTAGCTTGCCTCACTAAAGTGCCCTAAAACCAAAATTTTACCAGGGCTCAAACACGACCCCAGACCTCCCTAGGGCCCCTAAATACCCTTAAACAACACGCAGAACCAACATAACACACAATTACACAAATATTACAAACCCTTAAATTTTAGGATGTTACAAGTAGATATCGTACTAGACGAATTGTTGGTTCAAGAACTCAAGCTCCAATTGAATCAAGTGTTGGTAGTGTTAAAAGAAAGAAGCCTAAGTGTAGACAGTGTGGAAGACGACACGTCAGAGAATGCTGGGGCAAGTACAATAATCGAACTTGTTACAAGTGTGGATAATAAGACCATTTTATTTATGATTGCCCAAAGTTAGTTGATGAAGAAAATGTTCAGAGTGTGAGGCTGAGTAACACAACGGCTAGGGGTAGAACCCCCAAAAACACAAAAAATGTGAGTGAAAGTTAGATAGGAACTACGGATACTGCTGCAAGATTCGAGGCGAGAGCACCTGGCTAAGCCTATGCTATACGTGCACGAGAAGAAGCGTCATCTCCAAACATCATTACTGGTACTTTTACTCTATTTGATACTGATGTGATTGCATTGATAGATCCAGGTTCTACTCATTCCTATGTGTGTGTGAATCTAGTATCAAGTAAGACTCTACCTGTTGAGTCTATTAAATTTGTGATTAGAGTATCGAACCCCTTAGGCAAGTGTATCTTAGTGTATAAAGTGTGCAAGAATTGCCCATTGATGTTTCGGGATATATGCTTTCCAGCTAATTTGATGTTTCTACCATTAGATGAATTTGATATCATTCTTGGTATGGATTGGCTCACTTTGCATCATGCTATTGTGAATTGTAAACGAAAGATATCAATTTGAAAAGTCAGAATGGTGAGATGGTTCAACTTGAATCCAGTGAGTTGAATGGGCTACCGACTGTTATACCATCTATGAAAGCTTTGAACTATGTGAAAAAGGGTTGTGAAGCTTATTTGGCATATGTGATTGACAGAAAAGTGACAGAAAAGAAAGTTAAATCGGTGCTTATGGTTTGTGAATTCCCTGATGTGTTTCCTGAAGAACTACCAGGATTACCTCCGATCTGAGAAGTTGAATTTGGTATTGAATTGGTACTGGGGATGACTTCTATCTCGATAGCTCCGTATAGAATGGCACCAACAGAATTGAAAGAGTTAAAGTCTCAGTTGCAAGAGTTGACAGATCAAGGATTTACACGACCGAGTTTCTCACCCTGGGGTGCTCATGTGTTGTTTGTGTAAATGAAAGATGGCACTATGAGAATATGCATTGTCAACAAGTTAAAGCTAAACATCTAGTTCCATCCGATTTGTTACAACCAATTATGATTCCTAGGTGGAAATGGGAGAGAATCACGATGGACATTGTGTTGGGATTGCCTTTATATCCAGGAAAGAAATATACAATATGGGTGATAGTTGAGAGATTGACAAAACCAGCTCATTTTGTTCTGGTGCGAAGAGATTATTCACTTAAAAAGTTAGCTATATTATATATTGCTAAGATTGTGAGATTACATGGGGTACCATTATCTATTGTATCTGACAGAGATTCGAGATTTACCTCGCGATTTTGGAAGAAATTGCAAGAGGCTTTAGGTAGAAAACTACATTTCAGTACTGCATTTTATCTGCAAACAGATGTTCAATCCGAGCAAATCGCTCAAATTCTCGAAGATATGTGGAGATTTTGTATTCTTGAATTTGAAAGTATGTAGGAAATGCATTTATCATTGATTGAACAGTTTTAAATCTAGCATTAAAATGGCACCGTATAAGGCATTTTGCAGTAAAAAATGTCGAACTTTATTGTATTGGACTGGGCTAAGTGAGAATAAGATTCACGGGGTTGATCTGATAGAAGATATTGAACGGAAAGTGAAAGTAATTCGTGATAATTTGAAAGCAACGTAAGATCGTCAAAAGTCTTATGCAAACTTAAAACGAAAAGATATCAAATTTGTGGTCAATGATAAAGTGTTTTTGATAGTGTCTCCATGGAAGAAAATACTTCGATTTGGCAGAAAAGGCAAGCTAAGTCTGAGGTTTATCGGGCCATATGAAATCATTGAACAAATAGGGCCAGTTAGTTATAGATTGATTTTGCCACCTGAGTTAGAAAAGATTCATAATGTTTTCCACGTATCGATGCTTCGATGATACAGATTTATACATCGCATGTGATTTCTCCTATAAAGGAGGAAATTCAGTCAGATTTGTCATATAGTGAAGAACCGATTCGAATTTTGGCACGAGAGACCAAAGAGTTGAGAAACAAAAGAATTTCTTTAATGAAAGTGTTGTGGCACAAACACGGAGTAGAAGAGGCTACATTGGAGCCTGAAGATACTATGAGAGAGCAATATCCACACCTATTCACTGGTAAGATTTTTGGGGACGAAAATCCCTAAAGGGGAGAGTTGTAATAGCTCGGTTTAGACCCTAGTTAAAAAAGTGGTTTTGATACCACAAATTTGAGGTTGAAAAAATATTTTAATATTAATTTGTGTGTTTATTATATGTGATTTACCTATGTGAAAGTTTCATGTGAAGATTTTATCGATTGTGTGTTAAATTTGCAGAAAGGACTTAATCGCATAAAGTGCAAAAGTTGTGTGCTGATTATTTAAGTGCTTAGTTGTTGCTGTCTTTATAATTTGGAGGTTTAATAATGCAATTAGCCCACTTTATAACTTAGTGGATGATGATAGCATGGTTTTGGTGTTATTATTATTTTTCATTAAGGGTAAAATGGTAAAAAGCCTATTAAGTTAGAATTAAATAAAACAAAACAAAAAATTTGCTCATCTTTTATTCATCCTTGCCAAAATTTGCTAAAGAAAAAGAAAGGAGAAGAGTTTTAGGGTTAGGCCACTTGTGTCTTTGATTAAGGTACGTTTCAAGCTCGTTTTTGATAATTTATACGTTTTTGTAATCATTGCTTTGTGCTATACAAAACCCATGCTTAAATTTGGTGAATTGATGATGAATTGGAAATGTGCCATGGATGAATTCATGATCTTTGTGAAGTTTGGTGATGGATTATGAAAGTTATGTGTTAGATTAACATATTTTATCTTTGAATTTTTGATGAATTTCAGTAAATTGAGGGACTAAAATATGAATTAAATGAAATGTGTAGACTTGTATGAACATAGAGAGAATTCGGCTAGGCTTGGGTAAGGTGAAATTATGTGTATTTTTTGATTTTATGAAATAGGGACTAAAGTGTCAAAATATGAAAATGTGAGGCCTATTTTGCAAAAGGCCCTAAATATGTGTGGGTGGACTAAATTGAATGAATTGGTGATTGAATGAGTTGAATTTAAATGTGTATAAACCATGAAAATGGAAGTTCAGATCAAGATCGAGGCAAAGACAAAGTGCTCGATTAATCGACCGTTTTGGTACTGCGACGTCTGAGGTAAGTTTGGATATAATACTTTGCATTGAACTTGTATCTATGCGATGAGAAATGAATGAATGTATATTAATGAATCAGAAATGTATTATATATGAACTCGAGTATTGAGGCACTAAGTGTGCGAATTTAGAAAATGAGACAGAGACAATTAGCACTGTGTTTGCAAAACAATAAAAGCTTCGGCTTATTGAGTTGGCATTGTGTGTTCGATACCGATATAAGCTCGGTTTAATGTATTGGCACTAAGTGTGCAATGACAGTTATGTTTCGACTATGAAAATGGCACTAAGTGTGAAAATAAATCAAAAGAATAGAAAAGGTTGATCAAAATGTAAAGTCGATCGGTTGAGTATAATGATTAGTGACTAACTATGTGTTGGCAAAGGTATGTATGATACCTATGTGATTGATGAACTTGAAAGTAGATGAATGGAAGGTTATGTGAGTATTGGATATAGTTGAGTTTTAGTATCATTGGTAAATTATCTATGTGATGGTTCAATTTGTAGATTGGTTTAATGAGTTAATTGTATTATATTAAGAACTTACTTAGCATCTCTATCACACTATCTGCAATCTGTTTTGGTACTTTGAAGATGTGTATATTTGAATATGACATGTATAGTGATTGTGTCAAACAGTCGAGTTTTAATATTTATAAAGAATGATCGAACCTGTAGACTAACTATGACAACGATTGAGGCAAGTGCACCTATCGAACAATAGTATAGTTTAGGCAAGATTATTTCATCGAACCCAAAGGAACCTAAAAGTACTACTACTCACTTTCTTTCTATTATTTAACCTAAAATATGGAGTGACTGGTTTATTAATCTAAAAAACTAAACTAGATGCAAAGACAAAAGAATGAAACTTTGGGAAAAGACTGTGGAAAAACTACATTGATTTTAGACGATACCCTTAGGAAGAATCCACCTATGACTTCTCTTGTTATCTAACTTTTAATTCATATGACTTCTTTACTTAGCTTGATCCGTGAGACTCCCTAACCTATATTAAACCCTCTCTCGAGGCGAACAACGTCTAACCTTAGGTTAATTAGTGGAACTCTCGTTCTCTTATAATAACCCCTGATAAACCGTAAAAGTAACATATTTTAATCCCACATTTAGTATGCTTTTGGATGATTTAGCCCTCAATTTATGTAAAAAGGTGCTCTTAATCCTTTCTTTTCATGTCTTATACTCAGGAAAGCACCTAAGGATAAAAAGAACGTAAAACAGGCTTAAAACAGACCAAATTGGGCAAACCCAAGAAATCGACACGGCCTGGACTTCAAGCCACACTGCCGTGCCTTGTCAAATTACTTCACACGGCCATGCAATGATTTATACAGTCGTGCCTCAATCGACAAAATCGAGACACGTCCTGAAGATGATTTACACAGGCGTGTGCCATTGTCATGGCCCTGCAGCGGGAAAGAGCAATTTCACTCGGATTTGGATGCTTGGAGGCAAAGAAACACATTCCTAAGTCTACTTAAACATCCTAGGATGAATTCTACTTGTATTAGGATACTTCTGAGCCAAGTAAAGCATCTCAAAGCCTATATAAACACCAAAGGTAGCAACTAAAAAGGGAGTTCAGCAGAAGTCGAAACAAGGGGTTTTTGACAGAGGCTTTTGCCGATGCTTTCATCTTTTAGGGAATCACTTGAAGATAGCCAGTTGATCCATCTCAAGAAGTCAGAACTCTATTCAAGATGGAGGATCTCTCCTTCAATTCCTTCAGGGGGTTTTAGGGATTTCTTTTGTTTTGTTTTATATTTTCTATTGAGATGTTTTCCTACTTTGTTATGAACTAAACCCTTCAGATACTTGAAGGGGATGAAACCTATGATGGATTTTTTTATTTGATTTCTAAATTATATGATAAGTACTTAGTTGTTCTTAATTATGTTGTTTAATTTAATATGATGTGCTTAAGTGGAGGAGGAATAGACCCTACCTAAGAGTAGATCTAGCATAATTGAACGGAGTTGATCGGGCGCCTAGAGATAGGGTTATGAGATTTTGCGAAAGTAGGGTGAAACCTAATATGGGAATCCATTGATCGATTTACTGTTTCTTTAGGGGTTTATTATAAGATAACAAGAGTTCCACTAATTAACCTAAGGTTAGAGTTATTCACCTCGAGAAAGGGTTTAATATAGGTTAGGGAGTCTCACGGATCAAGCTAAGTAAAGAAATCATATGGTTTAGGGATAAATAATAAGTGAAGTCATAGGTGGATTCTTCCTGAGGGTATCGTCTTCATCAACTGAGTTTTCCTAAAGTCTTTCTCCAATTCATTCTTTTGTCTTTGCATCTAGTTTAGTTTTTCATTAGTTTCATAAACCAATCACTTCATATTTTAGGCTAAATAATAGAAACAAAGTGAGTAGTGGTACTTTTAGGTTCCTTTGGGTTCGATAAAATATTCTTGCCTAAACTATACTTCTGTTCGATAAGTGCACTTGCCTCTATCGTTGTCATAGTTAGTCTACAGGTTCGATCATTCTTTTTATAAATTTTAAAACTCAACTGTTTGACACGATCAAGTTTTTGGCGCCGTTGCCGGGGACACTAAAATATTAAGAAAGCTCTATTTTTATTACTTTAGCCAATTTTTTTATTACAATTTTTTTTTTTACTTTGCTAATTTATCCTCTATTTTGCTTTTGGCAGAAAATGTTAGTCTATGGAAAAGATGGCATTGAATAATTATCAGTGGCAAGTCATGAGGACAATTCCTACTAAAACAGCCAGTGTCTTCAACCTAGACGTGGTCACTAGGTTATCTAGTCAGTTAGAGATGATGAATAAAAAGATTGATGATTGGTATAGTCCCCCGCAGGTACATCCAGAAATACAATATGATTTGAATCTAGGAGGTGTGGCGAATCTTGAGTACCCACCGTACGGATATGGCATGGAAAACGAGCAAGCTCACTATACAGGTAACTATTCTAGATATCAAAATAATTTTTATAGTGACACTTATAATGCAGGTTGGAAGTACCATCCCAATTTCTCGTGGGATGATCAAAATAGCCAAAGATCGGAACTTCCTCCAGATTTTCAACAACCACCTCACCAACAAGAAGAGGAGTCGAACCTTGAAGAGATGCTGACAAAATTCATGGCAGCTACGATTCTGGTCTCCAAAAGATTGAAGCAACACTTGATGAACAACAAAAATCGATCAAAGGGATCGATAATCAAGTTGGAGAACTTACTAGGTCAGTGGGACATCTCACAAAGCTAATTTCTGAACGTCAACAAGGACGTCTACCAAGCAACACAAAAATAAACCCAAAAGAACAGATCCAATCCATCACATCTCAAGAGGGTACAAAGGTAGACAAGCCCACATCAGCACAAGAAACCAAGGAAGAAAAAGGTAAAATAGAGGTAACACAAGAAAAGTAAAAATCGGTAATCAAAGAGTACAAACCTCGCATACCTTATCCCGAAGCAATGAAAAGAGATGATTCAGAGAAATAGTTCAGTAAGTTTCTTAAACTCTTAAAGAAATTACATATTAACTAACCTCTTTTGGGAGCTCTTTTTCAGACGATAGACTCGAGGAAATTTTTAAGACAGCTCTTGACAAACAAACGTAAATTAGATGTGGAGCACCACGTGGAATTAAATGTGGCATGCTCAATAATGTTACAGAACAGACTACCCCAGAAGCAAAAAGACACAGGGAGTTTTACAATTCCATGTTTAATTGGTAGTTTATTTATTGATAATGCTTTAGCTGATTTAGGGTTAAGTATCAATGTTATGCCTTATAAAATGTTTAAACAACTAGGTCTAGGGAAACCCAGACAAACTAGGATGAGCATTCAGTGAACTAATAAAACTATCAGAATTCTTAGGGGTATAATAGAAAATGTCCTAATCAAAATTGATAAATTCATATTCCCAGTAGATTTTGTTGTCTTAGACATGAATGAGGACAGTTCGATTCCTTTAATTTTAGGAAAACCCTTTCTAGCAACTGCCAAGACTAAAATTAATGTTGGTACAGGAGAACTCATTCTTCGTGTAGGTGATGAATCAATCAGTCTACAAGCTTTTGACTCGGCCAGGATAGCAAGTGATAAAGGTGAGAAAGTAAATTCAGTTGATAATCAAATTGTTCAACTTTCACCACAGGAAACACCACAAGGCTACAAACTTGAGCCAAATCATGGGCCCCAAGTCGTACAAGCTCATAATAGTGAATTGTTAGTGGATCCAAACCCAAGGGAAGAACCTATGGTAAAAAAAGGTAAGGTTGAGGTGTACCATGATTTACCAAAATCGGCAATTACAGAGTACCAACCTCGTGTGCCATATCCCAATGCAATAAAGAAAGACCACACAGAGGAAGAATTCGGTGAACTCACACTTCGTGTAGACAACAAAACAATCACTCTTCAAGCTCTTAACTCAGCTAGGATATCGAGTAATAAAGGTACGAACGTTAATTCTATTGATAACCATTTGGTTCAACCTTCTTTACAGGAAGCATCGCAAAATCACTTAGTTGAGCTAGATCCTAGATCTCATGCCAACAAAGAAGAAATACATAAGGAACAAAGCATTAAGGTTGACAAACTAAAAGAGCAAGAAACACAAATCAAAGAGGAACAGGAACCGCACGAAGTGAAACTGAAGGAGCCCCTAAACGAGCTGATAGGAACAACGAATCACTTCAGATTAGGAAATCAGGTATTGTTGAATAAGGAAGACTCTCGAATCACCAATTCAGACCTCAAGACAAATGAAGAAATCACTTTTGAGGTACTAAATGTCTTACTATACGGCACAGTCGAGGTCAGCAATTCTAAATTTGACACTTTTGAGGTAAACATTACCTGACTTAAACTATATATCCATAACTGAAGTGATCGCATGAGAAAGGATTTTCACCTCCTCAAACCACCATGACCATACGAATGAGAGGTAAAGTCTAGCTAAGACTATAAACGAGCGCTTCTCGGGAGGCAATCTGAGCACTAACCTCATTTATACATTATTTTTTTTATTTTTTATTTTTTTATTTTCTTTTTCTTTTTAGCACCCAACCATAAAGTAACCAAAGAGCAGATTTCTAGGCCACACGGCCCTACACACTGGTGTGCCCATGGCCGTGTGGAAGCCAGGGGATGAACCATAGGCGTGCCAGTAGCCGTGCACGACATGGACAAAAATTTCTTTTCCCAACACGGGTGGCTATAATATTCCACGCCAGTGTCGACGCCCCGTGCGAGGTTACTAACTTGTCAAGCACGGGTTAAACATGGCCGTGCCTTTCAACCGTGCCAACATTCTAACTTATCGAACACGGGATGAGCACGCCCGTATTAAATGATTGTGTGAAGAAAGACACGGGCGTGCCAAGACACCCACGTCCATGCCCGATCACCTTAAATGCGTTCAAAATTCAAAATCCCAAAACACGAACTACTTCTTTATTTAAACCTCATTCCCCATTTTTCTAGTTGTCTTTCATTTTCCATTATATATTTTTGTTTTATTTTATTTCATCGTTATTTTTACTTTATGTTATTTTATTTTCTTCTTCTTATTCTTTATGATATGTAGATTTAGCTTAGGATACAATAAAACCAAGCCGGCTACTTCGAGGATTCAATTTCAAATGGTTCGAGACGCTTCCCCACATTCACCTCCAATCTTAACCAGTTTCTTTTCATAGACTTCATCCAAAAATTCGTGAAGTGTTACTTCTCCCTTCTCTTTGATTTTATTATTACATAATTGTTTATCTATCTTGGTACATTGAGGGCAATGTACATCTTAAATGTGGGGGTAAAAGTACGACTTTTGCATTATTCTCAAATCTGAATTTAGTCTTGTTTTCAAGTATTTTTTCTCATATTACTAATTAGGATGAAATTTACATTGATTTATGATTTGTATTGATATGTTTTAGAGTAAGTCATATTAATTACGCATTGATGATTAAATTAGAAGGATACTAGAGAATCGAGCATGATAAGTATACTTTCTAAAAATTAAAAATTAATAGGTCGTTGAACTAAATTTGAGTATTACTTTGAAATTTGGAATTTATAAGGATTGATTTAAAAAACACCCATAATTTTTGTGAGATTTTGAGCCTTATAGAGCATATATTCTTTTTCATGCTCACTTTATTAATCATGATGTGTTAACTTTGAACTGTTATTCTAGAACTTGCCTCATTTATACATGTCGAGAACACACTTTTGATTTGATATACAGAGATGATAAAGGCACCTAGGATTTAACCCACTTACTCCATAAAAAGTCTGCATTCACAAATTAACCCCCTAGTGAACCCCGTTGAATCTTACAACCTTTTTATTGACTCACCCACTGATATTAACCCAAAATCCCTTTGAATTTGTTATCACCATTCTTTTGACTACCCTTTAATCGAGGTTTGATTTGATTAAATTACCAAATTATATTAGTTCAGTAGTTACATTTATCATTTATGATGTAATATTTTAGTTTGTTCTTTAAAAAAATCCAAGTATATTCAATATTAGTAGTATATAAAAGAGCTTAGGGCATTTAAACTCCAATTGTTGAAGAAAAGGCTCATATTAAAGTATTATCAAATTTTAAGTGATGAAAATACTATTTATTATAGAGTAATAACCAATAGTAGGTATTATTAGTTTTCATTCGATGTAAATATTCATATTTAGTTCATTATTGCTAGTTAGGTAATTTGTCAAGTCAGTCTCTATTCTAACCCTCTAATCAGCCTGTATCCACACCCTTAACCTTAGCCCCGTTACAACCCTGATAAAGACCTTTTGATCTGTGTATCATCTCATATACAGTGATGGAGATTTGATTTTCAGGCAAGCATATGGGATTAACTTTTCAGGTTCGACTTATGAGTACTTATTCTTGAACCTTAAACACTTTGAGTGATTTGAGTGAACCTTTAGTGAGGATGTCAAATCAATGTCGGTTTGATTTAAAGGTAATTATTCAGATAGGGGGACACCTATGTTTTCGTACTACAAAGGTATGACTTATCTTGATTGAATTTTTAGGGTTCTTTGAGTTAAATTGTCCATGTATAAATTATCTATGAATTATGCTGAGACATTGTCAATAGGAATTATGAATTATGGAAAGTTCGTTTTAATTGTAAGCAGATCACTGTTAACCCTGCTAGCGAGAGTGTCGGTATCGAAAGCGTTGTTCTCAGTGTCATCAGGTGTGTAGCCCTACATTAATTTTTGATAGATTAAAAGTGTTACTGTTAAATGTGTGTTAATAAAAATATGAGTAACATGGCTAAGGGTACCATTCAATGGTACAGTGCATTCAGGTACATTACCCCTAACTCTCAGTTAATAATGCTTATAGGCATTGATATGGAAATATGTGTAATTTTGTTATGACTTTGGGGTAAGGTACATTGCATGTTATCTGAATAATATGTATGTTGCATGGGCATAATGGGTGAAATGATAAGGGGAAGTGTTCTGGTGGTTTTTACCACATTATCTGGTGAATTATGTCACATATTATGAATCCGGTGACTCTATCACATTATCTGGTGGCTATGCCACGATTATAAGGGCGATGTACATTTGACTACAGCGACTGCCTTCGAGGGTGTGTAGCGGATGGTGGGTCAATTTAGTAATCCCCACGGTGTGATTAGCAGGTACGGGTGGTGTGTAGAGGTTGGATATCTAGGTGGGTTTGGGTTGCTCCATTTCTTATATTTGTTTGTATGTGATTTAATATACCTTAATCGATTGGGAATCTGTGTTGGTTGTTGCACACTGAGTCTATTGACTCACCCTTCGTGGGCTAACATTTTGCAGGTGAACTCAGTGAAATGGACCGGGTCGGCAGGGACTTTGTGGTGGCCATGCTCAGCTCAACATTTCGGGTTTTCTTATGACTAAACTTATCATGTTTTCTTATTATGTTTTTGAGATTTATTTCGAGTGTTGTTTTGTTGTACTAAGGCCATTACTATTTAACTGTTTTATTTATGCGTTTTAATTTTTATTCTGATACTATCAACATCAAACAAATGGTTAAATAATTTTTCGTAAAACAACTTCAAATGTTTTGACACCTAAACACCTACAATTTTCAACTTAGTGATAAGCTCTAAAATTCGGCATTTCTTTTAACTTGTAATTTTTGAAACATGAAGATAACGTTTTAATGAAATACAAACTTTAATAACAACACGGTTTTCAATTTGATCATAACACAAATCAATTTTTCTTCAAAATCACCTAATTTTCTGAAATGACAAAACAAGATTTAGCTAAGTTTTCTTAAGAAACATGTCAGACTCGGTCGGGGTTTGTGGGCCGGGTATGGGGTGTTTCAATTTGGTATTAGGGCACAGTTCAAAACTTGGCTTGAAGGGCTTTTTGGGCCCAAAATATTTTATGAAAGTGAGTTTACTAAAAGATGAGTAGGTTTTCTGGCATGGCACCTGAGTCTCTAGCCCGAAGTCCACCAAGTAAGTACCCCTAATTATTGTGTGATTTGTATATGGGTATTACGGGATCATAGATTAGTAGATTAGGAGCTATTGAACTCTAGGATTAGCTTACTCCAACACAAAATTACATAAAATTTAAAGACTAATTGAACAAACCTGTGAGTGAGTCACCGAGTTAAGGGTGTTGCAACAGTTGTGCGCATGTCTAGGATTGGATTCAGGGGGAGCTTGGTATTTAAGCAGTCCTAGTGACTCACCTCCTCTTCGCTCGAATCCTACCTAGTGCGTAGCGACGGTTCACCCTAACCAAGAGGACTTAGCCACAGGCTAAATTCAATAATTAAAACCCGAAAGGGACTAGCTACATTGTTTTATAAAAACCCTAGTTTTAAAATCACCAAATTACCCCCGATTTACAAAAACTACCTTAGATCTGAAAAAAATTACCGAAGTACCCCGATTTGTGGAAATTACCAAAATACCCTCAGTTTATAAAATTACCATTCTACCATCAATTTTTACCAAAATATTCCTATTTTGGAAAAATACCAAAAACCCCTATTTTGCAAAATTTCAAGATACCCTAATTTGGAAAATTACCAAAATACCCCTATAGGACAAATTACGAGAATACCCCTGGGTTAGAACGGACAAAAATGCTCAAAGTGATGAACGTGTGTAGTAGATACTACTGAATAAATGTGATTCTCTGAATTAGGGTAGGAGATTAGAACAAAAACTTTGTAATGATCGAAAGAACTACTACTAAAGTTCTTTACATAAAACTTGTTCGTGGGTAATTAGTGGAACAAAAGCTAATACATAAAATTTCTTAAATCAGATTAAATCGTGATCATAGACATGAGTTCTAGGGGACGTGGTCGTAATGTGCGTGGGCGTGGTAGAGGCAGAATGACCGTATCAGAACCAGTTAGGTCTAGTCAAGGGTCCGAGAATGAGATGCCACCACCACCAGCTGCTGGTGTTGAGTATCAGGATCAGACGGGGGATGATGCAGTATCGCAGGTGATGCTGCGAGTTCTTGAGAGGTTGGCTGGAGTAGGTGGAGGTATGGGAGCTCGAAAATCTATATTCCGAGCGACTCCGAGCCAATAGAGCTGAGGTATTCCGAGGTGTATCTGGTGTGGCACCCAATACGGCTGAGTATTGGTTGGAGGTGACGGAACGAATCATGGACAATTTTGATCTGACTGCTGAGGAGAAACTGAAAGGGGTGGTGTCGCTTCTCCAGGATGAGTCATACCAGTGGTGG
This sequence comes from Gossypium rotundifolium, assembly GCA_025506655.1. Classification (NCBI taxonomy): domain Eukaryota; kingdom Viridiplantae; phylum Streptophyta; class Magnoliopsida; order Malvales; family Malvaceae; genus Gossypium; species Gossypium rotundifolium. The sequence continues at coordinate 87,553,838 of CP106729.1, forward strand.
CTCACGGTTCGGGAGAGTGCTGCAGCAGATGATCTCACTTGGGAGTATTTCAAGGCGGCATATCAGAAGAAGTATATTGGGTCTAGTTATATTGATGCGCAGTAGAAGGTGTTTTTGAGGCTGGTTCAGGGAAGTAAGTCCGTAGCGGAGTGCGAGGTGGAATTCTTAAGGTTGAGCAGGTATGCTCGAGGTATCGTGGCTACGGAGCATGAACGATGTGTCAGGTTCGAGGACGGACTAAGGGATAATTTGAGATTACTGATTGCTCCACAGCAGGAGCGGGAGTTTACCGTGTTGGTAGAGAAGGCTAAGGTAGCCGAAGGGGTCAAGGAATCTGTGAGATAGAATTCAGATAGGAATAAACAAAAGAGAGGTTTTGGATCATCAGGGTCATCCTAAAGTCTCCAGAAAAGACCTAGAGTGGATAGGCCGTGAGATCGGCAGGTTGCTGTGGGAGGTCAGTATCGTTCGTGTGCTCAATGTGGAAAGATGCACCCGGGGAAGTGTTGGAAAAGGACCAGGGGATGTTTTAAGTGTGGGTCTAAAGACCATATGATTAGAGACTGTCCGGTGGATATAGATAGGGGCCGATTAGCAGGTCATGTTTTTAATTAGACTGGAAGAGGTGGACAGCAGCCGTCGTGGGGTCGTGGTCCGGTTGGCAGAGGTAATGGTTCTGGAAGAGGTCGCAGGATACCGGGCAGAGGTGTTGGTAACACGGAGGCGAGACAGTCGGGTCTGGTATATGCAGTTCGTCGGAGGAGGATGGTGACGCATCGGACGTCATAACCGATACATTCTTTATAGCTGATAAGCCTTTCTTTGCTTTGATTGATGTTGGCTTGACCCACTCATATGTTGCATGTAGAGTAGCTGAAACACTAGGTCTAGTATCTAAATTGTCGGTTAGGGAGATGACTGTAGTGAGCCAGTTAGGTCAAACGGTAGTGGTGAATAGGATATTCCGGAGTGTGCCTCAAGAGATTCAGGGAGTGGTATTTCCTGCCGACTTGATGGAACTATCTTTTAGGGAATTTGATCTCATTTTAGGTATGGATTGGCTAGTGGAACATCGGGCTAAATTGGATTGCGCAGCTAAGCAAATGGAGTTGAGGACTTCGGAGGATAAGGGGATAATTATGATATGAGAAAGAAGAAACTATTTGTCTATCATAGTCTCCGCGTTGAAGGCTGATAAGATGGTTTGAAAAGGGTACAAGGCATTTCTGGCCTTCATTAGTGCCTTGGATGCAAGAGAAGAGGGGGCTGGTAGAGTTAGAATAGTAAGAGAATTCGTGGATGTCTTTTCAGAGGAGTCACTCGGGTTACCACCGGACGAGAGAGGTGGAGTTCAAATTCATTTACCACTGTGCAGACTCCGTGTCAATTGCTCAGATAGGATGGCGCCAAAAGAGTTGGTAGAGCTCAAGGCCCAGATCCAAGAGTTACTCGATCGTGGGTTTATCTGACCTAGTGTGTCTCCATGGGGAGCACCGATCCTATTCATGAAAAAGAAGGACAGGATTATGTGCATGTGCATAGATTACTGGCAGTTGAATAAGCTAACGATCAAAAACAAGTACCCGTTGCCGAGGATAGATGACCTGTTCGTTCAGCTTAAGGGGGCGGCGGTATTTTCAAAAATAGATCTAAGGTTGGGATATCATCAGCTTAAGGTGAAGGAAGCAAATATCAATAAGATAGCTTTTCGGACTAGATACGGATATTATGAGTTTTTAGTAATGCCGTTCGGATTGACGAATACCCCAGCCGCGTTCATGGATATGAAAAATCGGGTTTTCCAACCCTACTTAGATTCGTTCATCGTTGTGTTTATAGATGACATTCTGGTATATTCCAAGTCCGAGGAAGAGCATGGTGCATCTCCGGGTAGTATTACAGGTGTTAAAGGAGAAGAAGTTATATGCCAAGTTTAGCAAGTGCGAATTTTGGTTGAAGGAAGTTGCGTTTTTGGGTCATGTGGTGTATGCGAAAGGTATAATGGTGGATCCTCGGAAGATTAAGGCAGTGCTAGATTGGAAACCACCTAAGTCTGTGGCTGAGGTTTGCAGTTTCTTAGGGTTAGCAGGCTACTACAGAAGATTCGTAGAAGGGTTCTCATCAATAGCAGCTCCTCTAACGAAATTGTTAAGAAAGGAGGTACCTTTCGTATGGGTGGATAAGCAGCAGGAGGTTTTTAGAAGCTTAAGAGAGTATTGACAGAGGCTCCAGTTTTGATTCAGCCGGAAGCAGGGAAGGATTTTATGGTGTATTGTGATGCTTCTTACACAGGACTGGGATGTGTTCTAATGCAAGACGGGAAGTGGTCACTTATGCATCTCAGCAATTGAGGCCACAAGAGGTTAACCATCCGACGTATGATCCAGAGTTGGCGGCGGTAGTATTCACTCAAGTGTAGAGGCACTATTTGTATGGAGAAAGGTCGATGATCTACACGGACCACAAGAGTCTGAAATATTTGTGGCTCAGAAGGAGCTAAATTTAAGACAGCGAAGGTGGGTGGAGTTGTTGAAAGATTATGACTGTTCAATAGAGTATCACCCGGGTAAGGTGAATGTAGTGGCCGATGCCCTAAGTCAAAGAATAGTATCAGATCTGAGGGCGATGTTTGCACACCTGAGTCTTTATGATGATGGAAGTTTGCTAGCAGAGTTACAGGTGAAGCCGACATGGCTATGTCAGGTAAAGGAGAAACAGTTTGTAGATGACAATCTGAGTGCTAAGCTACTACAAGTACAGAATGGGGAGTTGGAAGACTATGGTGTAAACAGTGATGGAGTGCTGTGTTTTCGGGGCAAGGTCTGTATGCCAAAGGATGAGGAGTTAAGGCAGAGAATTCTTCAGGAATCGTATAGTAGCCCTTACGCTATGCATCTTGGAAGAAGTAAGTTATACAGGGATCTACAGGATCAGTTTTGGTGGCCCGGTCTGAAACGAGAAGTTACAAAATTTGTGAGGAAGTGTTTAACGTGTCAGTAGGTTAAGGCTGAACACCAAGTACCTTCGAGATTGATTCAGCCTATAAAGATTCCGCAGTGGAAGTGGGAGAGAATTACCATGGACTTCGTTAGTGGGCTTCTCTTACGCCTACTAAGAAGGACTCGGTATAGGTGATAGTAGATCGGTTGACGAAGTCTGCATATTTCATACCAGTGTGGGTTAACTATTCTCTGCAGAGGTTAGCAAAGTTGTATGTGGCAAAAATTGTGAGGCTGCACGGAGTGCCGGTGTCAATTATTTTGGATAGGGATCCAAGGTTCACGTCGAGGTTTTGAAAAGCACTACATCAGGCTTTAGGCACCAGGTTGGACTTCAGCACGACATTTCATCCGCAGTCAGACGGCCAATCTGAGCGGGTAATTCAAGTGTTAGAGGATATGTTAAGGGGTTGCGTGATAGACTTCAGAGGAAGCTAGGAGTAGTTCTTGCCTTTAGCGGAGTTTACATACAATAACAGCTATCAAGCAAGTATTTAGATGGCACCATACGAAGCACTGTATGGACGGAAGTGTCGCACTCCTACGTGTTGGACAGAGTTGTGAGAACGTCAGGTTTTGGGTGCAGAGATTGTAGCAGAATCGAAAGAAAAGGTTAAGGTAATTCGGGCACGGTTGAAGGAGGCATCTGACAGACAAAAGTCATATGCAGACCTCAAGCGGAAGGAGATAGAGTTTGCAGCAGGGGATAAGGTGTTTCTAAAAGTTTCGCCATGGAAGAAGGTAATGAGATTTGGTCACAAAGGAAAGCTAAGTCCCAGGTTTATAGGACCTTATCGGGTTTTGAAGCTGGTTGGACCAATGGCATATCAGTTAGAGTTTCCTTCGAAATTGAAGTATATGCACGATGTGTTCCACGTTTCGATGCTATGTCGTTACCGATCGGATCCATCTCATGTAGTGCTAGTTGAGGAGGTGGAGCTGAGACCAGATTTGTCCTATGAGGAAGAGCCGATTCAGATTCTGGAACGGGATGTGAAGGTGTTGCGGAGAAAATCAGTTCCTCTAGTCAAAGTGTTATGGCGGAACCATGGATCGGAAGAGGCTTCTTGGGAGCCAGAGGAAGCAATGCGACAGCAATACCCTCACCTATTCTAGCCAGGTAATTTTGAGGCTGAAATTATTTTTAAGGGGGGTAGAACTGTAATATCCGAGATTTAGGGGTTATACATTTGAACTTAAATGCATGTAGTGGCATGCTTGTGTATGATTTGTATGTGTTTTGGGGGATTTGGGAACCTTGGGGTGTAGGTAGAAGCTTTAGAAAATATTTGATTTTTTTAAGCATTGAAAAGAGAGCTAAGGGAGCTAGGCCTTAAGGAGTTTAGTATGTGGATTAGGACACAAGAATTGAGCTGGTAAAGTGGCAAGGGAGGCGCCACTTAGAGCATAGGAGAGTGACACCCCAGGGAGTGTGAAGAGACCCAGGTTCGAGCAGCACAGGTAGCGTTTTGAGCTTTTATTTTTTAGCAAGGAAGTGCAGTGTTGGATGGCACAAGGATTCTGAAGGGATGAGCATTGGACTTGGTCAAATTCATTTGAATATTCGGCTAGGAGAGGAGGATAGGTGTTGACTTATTCAAACTCCCTTGAATGAGAGGTGAAGAGGAAAAATAGGGGGAAAACGTAGGATTGGGAGAGAGGGGAAGAGGTGGTCGAATGTGGGACTCTAGGAGATGCATAATCAGTTTTGGGGTTGTAGTAGGGGTTGTGTGCCGAAATCCTTAGTTGGTAGGCTTTCTTTTCAGGTTATTTTGCTCGCTTTCTCAAGTTCTCTTCGACAAAGGTCATATGTGAGCCGCTTGTTCATTTAGTGCACTTAAGGAGTGTTGTCAAATCTCCTAATCACCTCCTACTCTTCTTTTCTTTCTCTCAACCTCAATCTTATATTTTTTTTTCTTGTGGCCGAATATTCCATCTTCATTGAAAGCCATAGCCGAATCGTGTAACCTCTCCTTCCCTTTTCTTTTCGAAGTCCCTAAAGTCAAACACTCCTTGTCATTAGTCAAATCTTTCTCTTTCTCATCATTTCTCAAGAGCCAATCTCTAAGGGTAGTGTCGCCGACTATCTTCTCCTAGTTTCTTCAAACGTGATTTGGTGGTAAGTATCTTCCTCTTAGCAATCGGTTTCATCTCTTTTTCTTTGGGTGTGTCGAAACTGAATGGTTAGCCTTGGTTTTGAGGGATGGCTGAATCTTGATAAGGCCATAATCTTATGCTTCTTTCATGTGTAGCCAGAGTAAGGGAGCGTTAAGGATCTCTTGGGTTCGACTACTCAAGGTAAGGGTTAATATTCGGCCAAAGGCCATATTATTTTAAAGGATGGCCGATTCTAACTATGGTTTTTAGGGGGAGTTCGACAGGGATAAGGAGAAGTTTCGGGATTAAGATATAGTTCGATAAGGGTGTTTAAGTTATAGATTGTAATTCATTTAGATCTTATATGTCGATTAACCGGGTTTAGATTAAGTGTTCCTCAATGGATGCGAGTACCAGTGGAGGAGAGAAAGGGGTGGTTCCCACCCCTAGATTCAAGAAACGGTCGATTTCTGCCATACGTGATTGGCCACCGGTGTGGGCCAGCATCGAAAAGGGATAAGCAAATTGCTGTTATCCCTGCTAGCGAGAGTGTCGGTATCGAAAGCATTGTTCTCAGTGTTATCAGGTGTGTAGCCCTACATTAATTTCCCGATAGATTAATAGTGTTACTGTTAATTGTGTGTTAATAAAAATACGAGTAACATGGCTAAGGGTACCATTCAATGGTACAAGGCATTCGTGTCGTTACCCCTAACTCTCGCTTTATAATGCTTATAGGCATTGATATGGAAATATGTGTAATTTCGTTATGACTTTGGGGTAAGGTACATTGCATGATATCTGAATAATATGTATGTTGCATGGGCATAATGGGTGAAATGATAAGGGAAGTGTTCGTGGTTTTACCACATTATCCGGTGACTTATGTCACATATTATGAATCCGTGACTCATCACATTATCCGGTGGCTATGCCACGATTATAAGGGCGATGTACTGATTGATCGCAAAGGATCGCCTTGAGGGTGTGTAGTGGATGGAGGGTCGATTTTGTAATCCCCACGGTGTGATTGGCAGGTACGGGTGGTGTGTAGAGGTTGGATATCTGGGTGGGTTTGGGTTGCATCATTTCTTATATTTGTTTGTATGTGATTAAATATGCCTTAATCGATTGGGAATCTGTGTTGGTTGTTGCACACTGAGTCTGTTGACTCACCCTTCGTGGGCTAACATTTTGCAGGTGATACTCAGTGAAATGGATCGGGTCGGCAGGGACTTTGTGGTGGCCATGCTCAGCTCAACATTCTAGGTTTTCTTATGATTAAACTTATCACGTTTTCTTATTATGTTTTCGGGATTTATTTTGGGTTTTGTTTTGTTGTACTACAACCATTACTATTTAACTATTTTATTTATGCGTTTTAATTTTTATTCTGATACGATCAACATCAAACAAATGGTTAAACATTTTTTCATAAAACAACTTCAAATGTTTTGACACCTAAACACCTACGATTTTCAACTTAGTGATAAGCTCTAAAATTTGGCATTTCTTTTAACTTGTAATTTTTGAAACATGAAGATAACGTTTTAATGAAATACAAACTTTAATAACAACACGGTTTTCAACTTGATCATAACACAAATCAATTTTCTTCAAAACCACCTAATATTCCGAAATGACAAAATGAGATTTAACTAAGTTTTCTTAAGGAACATGTCAGACCCGGTCGGGGTTTGTGGGCCGGGTATAGGGTGTTTCATATCTGAATAATTACCTTTAATTCAAAACCGACAAGGATTGACATCTTTACTAAAGGTTCACTCAAATCACTCAAAGTGTTTAAGGTTCAAGAATAAGTACTCATAAGTCGAACATGAAAAGTTAATCCCATAGGCTTGCTTGAAAATCAAATATCTACCACTGTATATGAGAGGATATACAGATCAAAAGGTCTTTATCAGGGTTGTAACGGGGCTAAGGTTAGGGGTGTGGATACAGGCTGAATTAGAGGGTTAGAATCGAGACTGACTTGACAAATTACCTAACTAGAAACAATGAACTAAATATGAATATTTACATCGAATGAAAACTAATAATACCTCTATTGATAAATACTCTATAATAAAGAGTATTTTCATCACTTAAATTTGATAATACTTTAATACTGAGCTTTTTCTTCAACAATTGGAATTTAAATGCTCTAAGCTTTTTTTATATACTACTAATATTGAATATACTTGGGTTTTTTTTTGTAAGAAAAACTAAAATATTACATCATAAATGATAAATGTAACTACTGAACTAATATAAATCAAGAATTTAATCAAATCAAACCTCGATTAAAGGGTAGTCAAAAGAAAGGGTGATAACAAATACAAAGGGTTTTGGGTTAATATTAGTGGGTGAGTCAATAAAAGGTTGTTAGGATTCAACAGGTTCACTAGGGGTTAATTTGTGAAGGTAGGCTTTTTATGGAGTAAGTGGGTTAAAACCTAGGGCCTTTATCATCTCAAGATATCAAATCAAAAGTGTGGTCTCGACATGTATAAACGAGACAAGTTCTATAATAACAGTTCAAAGTTGACACGCTCATAATCAATAAAGTGAGCATGAAAAAGAATATATGCTCTATAAGGCTCAAAATCTCACAAAAATTATGGGTGTTTTTGACATCAATCCTCAGAATTTCAAACTTCAAAGTAATACTTAAATTCAGTTCAACGACCTATTAATTTTTAATTTTAGAAAGTAGACTTATCATGCTCGATTCTCTAGTATCCTTCAAATTTAATCATCAATGCACAATTAACTATGACTTAATCTAAAACATATCAGCAAAAATCATAAATCATTAGAAATTTCATCCTAATTAGTAATATGTGAAAAATACTTTCGAACAAGTTTAAAATTCTGGATTTTTGAGAACAATGAAAAATTAGGCATTAATTTGAGAATAATGCAAAAAGTTTGACACTTTTACCCCCCCGCACTTAAGATGTACATTGCCCTCAATGTACAAAGATAGATAAACAATTATGTAATAATAAAATCAAAAGAGAAGGGGAGAAGTAACACTTCCTAAATTTTTGGATGAAGTCTATGAAAAGAAACCGGATAAGATTGGAGGTGAACGTGGGGAAGCGTTTCGAACCGTTTGAAATTGAATCCTCAAAGTAGCCGGTCTGATTTTATTGTATCCTAACCTAAATCTAAATGCCATTGAGAAAAAGGATAAAATCATAAAAAAAGTAAAAAATAAAAATAAAAATAAAAATATGAATAAAAGTAAATAATTAAATAGAGATAAGGCCCACGCTCATGTGCCTAGTCGTGGTGTCCACACGGCCACGGCCACGGCCGTGTGAGTATGGAAGCCTATGCCTATTGTACGTACAATCATGGTGGTTTGATAAGGTGGAAATCCTTTCTCATGTGATCAACTCGGTTATGGATATAAAGTTTAAGTCGAGTAATGTTTACCTCAAAAGTGTTGAATTTAGGATTGCTTACCTCGATTTTGCCGTATAGGAAGACATTAAGTACTTCAAAAGTGATTTCTTTGTTTGCCTTGAGTTCTGAATTGGTGATTCGAGGGTCTTCCTTATTCAACAATACCTGATCCTCTATTTTGATGTGATTTGTTGTTCCTATCATCTCGTCTGGGGTTTCCTTTGTTTTCACTTTGTGTGGTTCTGGTTCTTCTTGAAATTGTGTTTTCCACTCTTCTAGTTTTTCAACCTTAAGGCTTTATTCCTCATATAATTCTTCTTTATTGGCACGAGGTTTATGGTCCGGCTTAGGTTTGTCGCTTTGTGGTGTTTCCTGTAATAAAGGTTGAACAAGTTGGTTATCAACTGAATTTACTTTCTCACCTTTATCACTTGATGTTTTGGCCGAGTCAAGAGCTTGAAGAGTGACTATCTCGTTGCCTACACGAAGTATGAGTTCACCTGCATAGATATCAATTTTAACTCTGGCAGTTGCTAGAAAGGGTCTTCCTAAAATTAAGGGGATCGTGTTATCCTCATCCATGTCTAAAATGACAAAGTCTACTGGGAATACGAATTTATCAATTTTAATTAGAACATTTTCTATTATACCCCTAGGAATTCTTATAGTTTTATCAGTTAATTGAATGCTCATCCTAGTTTGTCTAGGTTTCCCTAGACCTAGTTGTTTAAACATTTTGTAAGGCATAACATTGATGCTTGCCCTTAAATCCGCTAATGCATTATCAATAGATAAACTACCAATTAAACATGGAATTGTAAAACTCTCTCGATCTTTTAGCTTTCGTGGTAGTCTATTTTGTAGAATTGCTGAGCATATTGCGTTTAGTTCCATGTGGTGCTCTTCATCTAATTTGCATTTGTTGGTCAAGAGCTATCTTAAAAATTTCCTCGAGTCTGGTATCTGAAAAAGAGCTTCAAGAAGAAGTAAGTTAATATGTAATTTCCTTAAGAGTTTAAGAAACTTACCGAACTGTTCCTCTGAATTGTCTCTTTTCATTGCTTCGGGATAAGGTATGCAAGGTTGGTACTCCTTGATTACCAGTTTCAAATTTTCTTGTGTTACCTCTACCTTACCTTCTTCTTCCTTGGTTTCTTGTACCGTGTTGGGCTCGTCTACCTTTGTACCCTCTTGAGCTGTGATGGCTTGGATCTGTTCTTTTGGGTTTATTTCTGTGTTGTTTGGTAGACGTCCTTATTGACGTTCAGAAATCAGCTTTGTGAGATGTCCCACTGACCTAGTAAGTTCTCCAACTTGATTCTTGATCCCTTTGATCCATTTTTGTTGTTCATCAAGTGCTGCTTCAGTCTTTTGGAAACGAGAATCTGTGGCTGCCATGAATTTCGTCAGCATCTCTTCAAGATTCAGCTCCTCTTCTTATTGGTGAAGTGGTTGTTGAAAATCTAGAGGAAGTTCTGATCTTTGGCTATTTTGATCATCCCACGAGAAATTGGGATGGAACTTCCATCCTGCATTATAAGTGTCACTAAAAAAATTATTTTGATATCTAGAATAGTTACCTGTATAGTGAGCTTGCTTGTTTTCCATGCCACATCTGTAGGGTGGGTACTTAAGATTTGCCACGCCTTCTAGATTCGAATCATATTGCATTTCTGGGTGTACCTGCAAGGGACTATACCAATCATCAATGTTTTTATCCATCATTTCCAACTGAATAGATAGCCTGGTGACCACGTCGAGGTCGAAAACACTGGTTGCTTTAGTAGGAATTGCCCTCATGCCTTGCCACTGATATTTATTCAGTGCCATCTTTTCCGTAGACTAAAATTTTCTGGCAAAAGTAAAATATAGGAAAAAATTAGCAAAGTAAATAAAAATCATAATAATAAATTGAAAATAAAAAAATTGACTAAAGTAATAAAAATTAAGCTTTCTTAATATTTTTATGTTCCCCGACAACGACGCCAAAAACTTGATCGTGTCAAACAGTCGAGTTTTAATATTTATAAAGAATGATCGAAACTGTAGACTAACTATGACAACGATTGAGGCAAGTGCACCTATCAAACAATAGTATAGATTAGGCAAGATTATTTTATCGAACCCAAAGGAACCTAAAAGTACTACTACTCACTTTATTTCTATTATTTAGCCTAAAATATGGAGTTATTGGTTTATTAATCTAAAAAACTAAACTAGATGCAAAGACGAAAGAATGAAACTTTGGGAAAAGACTGTGGAAAAACTCAGTTGATTTTGACGATACCCTCAAGAAGAATCCACCTATGACTTCTCTTGTTATCTAACTTTTAATTTATATGACTTCTTTACTTAGCTCGATCCGTGAGACTCCCTAACCTATATTAAACCCTCTCTCGAGGCGAATAAAGTCTAACCTTTGGTTTATTAGTGGAACTCTCGTTCTCTTATAATAACCCCCTAAGGAAGCAGTAAATCGATCAATGGACTCCTGTATTAGGTTTCACCCTAATCCAGAAAAATCTCGTAACCCTATCTCTAGGCGCTTGATCAACTCCGCTTAATTATGCTAGATCTACTCTTAGGCAGGGTCTATTCCTTCTCCACCTAAGCACATCAGATTAAATTAAGAAACATAATTAAGAACAAACTAAGTACTTATCAAATAATTTAGAAATCAAATAACAAAATCCATCATAGGTTTCATCCCCTTCAGGTATCTGAAAGGTTTAGTTCATAACAAAATAAGAAAACATCTAAGAGAAAAGATAAAGCAAAACATAAGAAATCCCTAAAACCCCCTGAAAGAATTGAAGAGGAGATCCTTTGTCTTGAGTAGAACTCCGGCTTCTTGAGATGGATCAATTGGCTATCTTCGAGTAATTCCCTGAATAAAAGCTCTGGCAGAAAACTCTACCGAAAACTTCCTCTATTTCGGCTTCTGCCGAACTCCCATTTTTTAGTTGCTACCTTGGGTGTTTATATAGGCTTGGAGATCCTTTACTTGGCTCCTAAGTATCTTAATTCAAGTAGAATTCCTCCTAGGATGTTTAAGTAGACTTAGGAATGTGTTTCTTTTCCTCCAAGCATCCAAATTCGAGTGAAATTGCTCTTTCCCGCGACAGGGGCACTGCCATGGTACACGCCTGTGTAAATCGTCGTCAGGCCGTGTCTCGATTCTATCGAATGGGGCACGGCCGTGTAAATTGTGGTATGGACGTGTGAAGTAATTTGACGAGGCACGGCCATGTATCTTGAAGTCCAGGCCGTGTCGATTTCTTGGGTTGGCCCAATTTGGTCCGTTTTAAGCTCGTTTTATGTTCTTTTTATCCTTAGGTGCTTTCCTGAGTATAAACATGGAAAGAAAGGATTAAAAGCACCTTTTTACATAAATCACAGGCTAAATCATCCAAAGCATACTAAATATAGAGTTAAAATATGTTACTTTTACGATTTATCATATAGGCTAGTCAATGTGGCATGTTTTGAGTTGTATAGCCTTGCCATGTGATATGGCTTGCTAATTGAATATTGTTAGTTGATATTTGAAGCTATGAAAATGATGATTTTGGTTTGATAAAGTGAGATTGGAATTGGTATATTTCATGCTGGAATTGATTGATGAGAATGGCATATTAAGTGTGAATTTGTAATATGATTAGATGATGCATAGTGATAGGATTTGAGATGTGAAATTAGTTGTGTTTGGATGAGCTTATTTGAGTAGAAATGATGTATGGTTAGAGATGATATAATTGATGATGAATTGGTGTCATTATTGGTATATTTGGATGCATTTTGAGGTATGATTTGGTATTGATTTAAGGTTATGGGTGATTCAATGTGTAGGAGTCAAATTTTGCCTTGAAAATAGCCTATAATTGTCACACGGTTGAGCACACGGGTGTGTGAATCGATCGTGTTATTTGAGGTTTCCAAGTGAATCAAGTCAAGCTCGACCACGGGCTGGACACATAGGCGTGTGACTGCCATGTGGTGAAAGTCAGTGTTGAACACAGGTGAGGCACACGGGCTTGTCTCAGGTCGTGTGGACAAGTCAGTAGGTATGTCCTATTTTTCCATGACTTGGACACATGTGCGTGTCTGATCGTGTCTATCGAGTCTTAAAAATTTATAAAAAGAATGATCAAACCTGGAAACTAGCTAAGACAATGATGGAGGCAAGTGCACCTATTGAATAGTAGTATAGCTAGCGGCAAGACTGGATTGTCGAACCCAAATGAACCAAACGTACTAATATTAACTCTCTTTCTATTATTTAGCCTACAAATTAAGGGAATTTTTATCTAATCTAAAATTAACTAATCAACTAAAATAAATATTCTAAGACAAAGAAGAAATTAGGGAAGGACTTGAAAGGAAAATCGATTGATTTAGACAATACCTAAGAAAGGATCCACCTAGACTTCACTTGTTATCTAACTCTGAACCAGACGATTTATTCACTTGACATGATCCATAGGATTCCCTAATTTATATTAATACCTCTCTTCAAGGCTACTAACGTCTAACCCTAGGTTGATTGATTGAAATATCTTTCTAATTAAAACCCCTAGAATTGCATTAACTCAATCTATGGACTCCCATATTAGGTTTGACCCTAATCCGGTAGATTTTCGTCACCCTATCTCTAAGCGCAGGAGCAACTCCACTTAACTATGCTAGATCTACTCTTAGACAGGGTCTCTTCCTCCTCTGCCTAAGCACATCACACCTGAATCAATATCCCGGAAATACCAAAACAATATTTAAGAACACATAGTTAAGAATGAATCAAGTATTTATCATACAGCTCAGATAACAATAACAAGATTTGTCTTAGGTTTCATCCCCCTCAAGTATCTGAGGGTTTAGTTCATAATTGTAAAAGAAAACATTTCAGAAGAAAAGATAAAACAAAACATAAGAAATCCCTAAAATCCCTAAAGGAATTGAAGGAGAGATCTACCGTCTTGAGTATGATTTCGGCTTCTTGAGACGAATGAACTGCCTTCCTTCAAGTAAATCTCTGAAATTAACTGCTCTGGCTTGGCTCTTTGACCTAGCTGAACACACCCTAAAGGTTGGCATCTAGTGTCTTTATATAGGCTTTTGGAATATGTTTATTTTCCTCTAAGTACCCTAATCTGAATAGAATTCTATTTTCTTGCTGTAGAGACATGCCCATGGCACACGCCCGTGTAAATCGTGCCCAGGTCGTGTTCGAGCCTGATGATGAGGCACGACTATGTTTTTCAGGGTCCAGGTCGTGGTTGACTTTTCTTACGATGTACGGCTGTGTGGATTTCGTACTTTGGCCTATTTTCTCCATTTTCAGCCCGTTATTCATTCTTTTCATCCTCCGGTGCTGTATTGAGTATAAAACATGAAAACAAAGGATTAGAAGCACCTATTTCCATAATTAAAGGGATAAATCCTCCAAAAAGCATGCTAAATGTGGGATCAAAATATGTTACTATTTTGGTTTATCAAATACCCCCACACTTAAGCTTTTGCTTGTCCTCAAGCAAAATTCTCAGCTCATAATTAAAACGAACTTCCTCAATTCGTAATATTCATCAATAATGTCTCATCATAATTCATAGATAATTTGTACATGGATAATTCAACTCAAAGAGTCCTAAAGATTCAAACAATCAAAGTAATGAGTTTGTACCACGAAAAAGATAGGTGTTTCCCTTTACCTAAAAAATCACCTCTAATTCAAAATCAACAAAAGTTGACATCCTCACTTAAGATTCACTCAAATCAATCAAGGTGTTTAAGGTTCCAAAATAAAGCTCTCAAAAGTCAAACATGAAAAGTTATTACCATAGGCCTGCTTGAAAATCAGATCTCCACCACTGTAAAATGGGATGATACACAAATCAAAAGGTTTTTAAAAAGGGTTGTAACGGGGCTCGGATAAAGGTGTGGATAAAGGCTGAATTAGAAGGGTTAGAATCGAGATTGAATTACAAATTACCTAACTAAAAAAATGACTAATAACCTGAATAATTACATCAATTGAAAACTTGTAATACTAATAATACGAGCTTCTTCTTGAAGATGTTGAAATTAAACGTATAGGCTCGCTTAATCACAAAACTAATAATGAATATACTTTGATAATAATGAATATACTTTGATTTTTTTATTTTTTATTTCAGAACAAATCAATATAAAGTAAAACTTTAACAACTGAAATAATCTAATTAGGCAACTAATCAAAACAAATCTCGATAGAAGGGTAATCAAAAGGAATGGTGATAACAAATATGAGATGGGTTTCGGGTTAATATTAGTGGCTTAAGTCAATAAAAAGGGTTGTTAGGATCAAAACGGTTTACTAGGGGTCAATTATGAGGGCAGGCTTTTAGTGGAGTAAGTGGGTTAAATCCTAGGTGCCTTAATCATCTTTGTATTCAAATCAATAGTGTGGTCTCGACATGTATAATCGAAGCAAGTTCTAGAATAACAAATCAATGTTGACACACTCATAATTAATAAAGTGAGCACGAAAAGAATGTATGCTATAAAAGGCTCAAAATCTCACAAAAATTATGGGTATTTTCATTTCAACCTTGTAAATTTCAAACTTCAAGGTAACAATTTAGATTTTGGTAGACAACCTAACAGAAGTTTAATTTTTAAAAATGCACTCATCATGCTTGATTCTCTAGTATCTTAAAGTTTAAATCACCATTGTACAGTTATCAATGACTTAATCTAAAACATATTAATAAAAATCATCAATCAACAATAATTTCATTCTAATTAGTGATATGAGAAAATTACTTTAGGACAAAATATCATTTAGGGATTTGAGAATAATGCAAAAAGTTAGGCACTTTTTCTAATAAACTTTCACCCCCTACACTTAAGATGTACATTGCCCTCAATGTACAAAGATAGATAACAATCATATAATAAGAAAATCAAAAGCGAGTGAGAGAGGTGAAACTTCCTGAATTTTTGGATGGATTCTTTGAGTTTGTTATGATGATGACTTAAACAAAAGTGAATGTGGTGGTGAAAATGATGTTTTACCTTCTTGGAGTGGCACATTGAACCTTTAAACTGTGAATTCATCACTTATATTTTTAGGGGTACTAATTAATTGATGATGTTAGGGATATTCGATGGTTAGATAGCCAATTATAAAAGAAATAAAATTGTAATAATAAGAGTTTGAAACAAAATAATAAAAAACCTTAGATAGATAAGTGAAATAAAATAAAGCAAAAAATAAAAAAAGATAAAAATAAAAATAAAATAATAATAAGGGCCTCAAAATTCCTCGTTGTCGGCTGGATCTGTAGGTGGGGGCGGCAGTGATATGTGGACGTGATGATAGATCTGCTGAAGGGTTGCTTCAATGCCATCAAATCTTCGAGCGGTGTCGTTGAATTGTTGGGTGCAATACTACTCGAACTGGGTGAGCTATCAAGAAATGTTTGAAAGTGATGGAGCCGCATGAGAAGTGCGATGGCTCAGTGGTGGCTACTCATGTGGTGTGGGACATCGTCAGTAATGTCCTCGTGATCCTCCACCTCAGTAGTAGTAGCTAGTCGATATTGGGGAGGATCGGTCCCACATCATTGTTGGATCATCCTCATATATATCATTGTCTGGATGCCCTGTAGGGACATCTGCCCTATCAGTGTCAGCGAGGAGACCTGAGTGGCGGTGGTGAGGAGCCCAAAATGTCGAGCCAATCGTGTGATGTATGGGCCCATAGATATAACCCCCTCCTGTGTTGCTCTGTTTGGTGTTGGATGGCACGGGCTATAAAATATGCTAGGTCAAAACTTAGCCGTTTGCCATACACCATAGGAAATAAGCGTCGTGAGTGTTGATGATACCAATGCTCTCACACCGTCCTGTCAATGTGTGGGCTAGTATGGCGTGTAAGTATCATAGAGATGGGGTGAGAGCTGTTGCTTTCGAGTGGCTAGGGTCATATGAGTTTGAACTAGGGGCTATATTGTACCAACATCTCGTCTGAGTGTTGTGAAGGTGGCGATAGAGCTCTGAGAGGTCATGTTCCTCAATAAATTCCTCGTTGTAGAGGCCTAAAGTGGTTCCAAATTGTGATACATTCATTTCTCTCACGATTCCTCCTAGACGAAACTGGATTGTGTCGGGGTCATCGTAGTTTGTCATTACTGTCTAGAGGTGAAACGTTGGGCACAATTCCAGAGTGAGCTCCAAATAGGTGGGGTCGATGATTGTGAAGAATTGGTCCCATGGATCCGTGGTTAAGAGAACTCGTACATCGTCGGCTAATCAGACCTGATCTAGAGCGGCCCAATCAATGCACCTCCCTGTGCCGAGGGGTCGTGCACGAAATATCCTATAAAAGTAGTCTTGGGGTCCTCGCGGGAATTGCAAGAATGAGTGTCGTAATTCAGCGGATGCGCTGGCCGATGACAAACCGGGTTCATTTCATTTTTTAGAACTAGGGACCGCTGTTTTCTTTCCACGGGATGACGACATTGTTTTTTGGTAGAGTGCTTGGAGAGGAGTTGCACGGTTGGTTGGCACACAACGTTGGAGGCTACTACACGGCATGTGCCGTAACTCAATAGGGGAGCATGGCCATCACGGGTGTGTTGGCACGATCGTGTATTTGATTTTATGTGTGTTATGAGGGAGGAAATTGGTAAGAGACGGAGGAAATCAAGAGGGGTAGGAATTTTTGCTGGTGGCCAGATGTTATAACGGGTACATTTACTCTTTATGATACTTCTATGATTGCATTGATAAACCCAAGTTCTACTCATTCGTATATATGCATAATCTTAGTATCCAGTAAGACTTTGCCTGTAGAGTCTACTGAATTTGTTATTAGAGTATCGAACCCCTTAGGTAAAAGTGTTCTCGTTGATAAAGTATGCAAGAATTGTCTGTTAATGTTTTGAGATATTTGTTTTCCGGCTGATCTAATGCTATTACCTTTTGATGAGTTTGATATAATTTTGGGTATAGACTGGTTGACATTACATGATGTTGTTGTGAATTGCAAAAGAAAGACCATTGATTTGAGAAGTCAAAATGATGAAATCGTTCGGGCTGTCTAATGAATTGAAAGGGTTACCAGCTGTGATATCTACGTTAAAAGCTTAGAATTATGTAGGAAAAGGGATATGAAGCTTATTTTTCTTATGCAATTGACTCAAAAGTGTCAGAAAAGAAAGTTGAATCAATGCCAATTGTTTGTGAATTCCCTGATGTATTTCCTGAAGAATTTCCAAGATTACCTCCGATACGTGAAGTTGAATTTGGTATTGAATTGTTGCTAGGAACAACTCTTATTTCGATAGCTCCGTATAGAATGGCAACAATAGAATTGAAAGAGTTAAAGTCACAGTTGCAATAGTTGACTGATAGAATGATAGGAACTTGAACCCTATGTGTGATTCTGTGATTTATAAGGGTATAAGAGGCATGGAACGTCGAATAGAATGATAGGAACTTGAACCCTAGGACTAGTCTACTCAAACACAAATACATAAGACTTAATGCACTAAACAAACCTATGGCTAAGTCACTGATCTAGGGTGTGGTAACCCCTATACGCATGTCTAGGATTGGATCCAGAAGAGCTTGGTATTTAAGCAGTCCTAGTGACTCACCTCCTCTTCGCAGGAATCCTACCTGGTGCGTAGCTTCGGCTCACCCTAACTCGTAGGGCTCGGTGGTGTGGCAACTTCATGCATGTCTAGGAATGGTTTCACTGGGAGCTTGGTATTTAAGCATCCGCGTGACTCACCTCCTCTCCACACTAATCCCGCCTGGTGCGTAGCTTTGGTTCACCCTGACCAAGAGGGCTCGGTCATAGGCTAAACATAATGACTAAAACCCGAAAGGAACTAGCCATGTTTAAAAAAAAAGAGAGAACAAAACAACAAACCCTAGTTTTTCAAAATTTTAAAACTTTCTTTTAAATCAGAAAATTATTTTACAACATTTTCGAAAAACTCCCGATTTGCGAAAATTACAAAATGCCCTTAGGGGTGAAATTACCAAAACGCCTTGGTTTATAGAATGTTCAACTACTCAACAACTTTACCAAAATTTCATTATTTTATAAACATTCAAAAACCCTAATTTGTAAAATATCAAAATACCTTGATTTTGGAAAAAATTACAAAATTGCCCCTAACTTACAAAATTACCAAAATGACCCTGATTTTCAAAATTTTTGCAACATTTCCATTTTTGAAGGAACAATTCTCGAAAAGAATCCTTAAAGTTTTACAACTTCCAAAATACCCCTAATTTATTAAACTTACAATTTTACCCTGATTTGTGAAAAAATTACCAAAATATCCCTGAGGTCAAAAATTACCGAAATACCCCCGGATTTCAATTTTTTCCAAATTACCCCTAAACTTCAAAATTTTCAAAATAATTTTGATAAAACACCAAGGAACATTTTCTTCCTAAAATTACAAAATGCCTCAGAGGACAAAATTACGAAAATACCCCTGGGTAGTGGAAAACAACAACAACGAAAACTACAACGTTTCTCCGAATGAAAGAAAGTTCATACTTGCCTGATGGATGAATGAATGAATGGAAAGGACTATGTGTTTGTATGAATACGAAAGAACCACTCTTAAATCCCTTTTCATAAAACTCCTTCGCTGGTAAATAAGTGTAACAATGACTAATCCATAAAATTTCTTAATCAGATCTCGACACTAGAAAATGAGCTCTAGAGGACGTGGTCGTCGTGGTCGAGGTAGAGGAAGGATGACTGTGTCGGAACCCGTTAGATCGGGTCAAGGGTCTGACAATGAAATGCCACCGCCACTACCACCCCCAACTGTTAATGTTGAGCAAAGAGGCTCGACGGGAAGATGTTGTGTCGCAGTCAGTCCGTGAGTTTTGGAATTGGTGGCAAGTGTAGGAGGAAATTCAGGGAATCGAAAGTCTGTACCAGACACAATGGCTCCGAGCTAATGGAGCGAAAATGTTCCGAGGAGTATCTAATGTGGCACCCAAAGATACCGAAAGATCGGTTGGAAGCAACAGAGCGTATCATGGATGAGCTCGATCTGACTCCAGAGGAAAAGTTGAAAGGGATGGTGGCATTGTTACGCGATGAAGCGATCGATGGTGGTTAATCGTCGGGATGGTACCACGGCTAAAAATTTGACCTGGGAGTATGTTAAAGAGGCATTTCAGAAGAAGTATGTGGGAACCAGGTATACAGATGAAAAAAGGAAGGCTTTTCTAGGGTTGGTACAAAGAAGTAAGTCTATCGCAGAATATGAGGCGAAATTCCTGAGGTTGAGCCACTATGCTCGAGGGGTAGTAGCAACTGAGCATGAACGCTGTGTCCGTTTTGAGGACGGACTAAGAGACGACCTGAGACTATTGATAGCACCGCATCAGGAGCGGGAATTCTCGGCTTTGGTGGAAAAGGCCAAGGTGGCCGAGGGGATTAAGGACGCTACTAAGCAGACCGTGGATAGGAATAAGGCCAAGAGAGGCTTTGGGCCATCTGGAAAGGGTCACAAGAGGCCTAGGGTTGACGGGCCACGAAATCAACAGGCTGGTACAGGCTGGCAGTATCGCCCTTGTGAGCATTGTGGAAAGAAGCACATGGGTGAGTGTTGGAGAAAGACGGGAGGATGTTTCAAGTGTGGGTCCAAGGACCATATGCTTAAGGATTGTCCCAAGCAACCAGATGAGAGTCGACCGCAGCTCGTAATCTTGGCCAGCCGGTAGAGGCAGACAGTAGCCTCAACGGGGTCGTGGTTCGAGTAACCGAGGTAGTAGTGCTGGCAGAGGTCGTTGAACATAGGGCCGAGGTACTACTAATGGAGATGCAAGGCAATCGGGTTTGGTTTATGCAGTTCACTGGAGGGAAGATGGTGACACACCGGATGTAATAACCGGTACGTTCTTTATTTTTGACAAACCCTATTTTGCTCTGATTGATGTGGGCTCGACCCATTCATATGTTGCAAGTAGTGTAGTGGAAACACTAGGCATAGACTCTGAACTTTCTGATAGACAAATGACTATAGTAAGCCCATTAGGCCAAACTGTTGTGGTAGACAAGATCTTTCGAAATGTACCCTTAGAGATTCAGGGAGTGAACTTTCGGGCAGACTTGATGGAGTTACCCTTCGAAGAATTTAAACTTATACTCGGAATGGATTGGCTAGTAAAACACCGAGCCGTGTTGGATTGTGCGGCTAAACGGATGGAACTAAGAACCCCAGAGGATGAAGTGCTAGTAATGATCGGATAAAGAAGGAACTACTTGTCTAACGTAGTTTCGGCACTGAAGGCTGAGAAGATGGTTAAGAAAGGTTGCAAGGCATTCCTAGACTTCGTAAGTGCGATAGGTGGGAAGGAAGAAGGTATTAATAGAGTTAGGACGGTAAGGGACTTCGTGGATGTGTTTCTAGAGGAATTACCGGGAATACCCCCAGACAGGGAGGTGGAATTTGGGATAGATTTACTACCGGGAACAGCTCCTGTGTCAATCGCTCCCTACCGAATGGCGCCAAAGGAGTTAGTAGAGCTCAAGGCTCAAATCCAAGAACTGTTGGATCGTGGGTTCATCTGACCCAGTGTGTCTCCGTGGGGAGCACCGGTCTTATTTGTAAAGAAGAAGGATGAAACTATGCATATGTGCATAGACTACTGTCATTGAATAAGTCGACCATTAAGAACAAGTATCCTTTGCCAAGGATCGATGACTTGTTCGATCACCAAGGAGCCGCAGTATTTTCAAAGATCGACTTAAGGTCGGGATATCATCAGTTTTAGGTGAAGGAGGCGGATATCCATAAGATCGCTTTTAGGACAAGATATGGCCACTTCGAGTTTGTAGTGATGCCATTTGGGTTGACAAACGCTCCAGCCGCATTCATGGATATGATGAATCGGGTTTTCCATGTAACACCCCAAACCCGGTCAATACACCACGACCGAATCTGGTATGTTACAGGGAAAAAGATTTTTGAGAGGTTTAGGTTTGAGTTTAAAAGTTGGAGAAAAAACACCTCGTTAGGTTGCGATTTGAAGAAAGACTTGAGTAGGTTTGATTGAAATTGATGATGTATTTGAAAACCGTAAATTTTAAAGCTTAATCAGGTTGTGTAGGCAAAACAGTTTATCTCGTTAAGAAGTTTGAGTTGTTGCTCATTGTTACAAAAACATTTTTGACTTAGTAGAAAATGGAGTTTAAGTTGGAAAACCATTTGAGTTCTCACCGTCCCAGATTTGTGTGATACCCGATGGTATAGTTTAAAATATCATTTTTGTAGTTTTGAAATCGTTATCTTTCCAAATTTTAGCACATTTTAGCCCAATTAATTTGTTAAGACATATTAAAATCTACTTTAAACATAACATAGCAAAACATAACTTAAAACAAAAGGCCTTTTACAACCCAAATAAAACCAAATGTAAATAAATAACTTAAGTACCAAAATTTTATATAAGTCCGAGCAACTCCTTATTTAAGTATGGCATGAGCACCTAGAGTCCATCCCGCCCATGTCCGCGCCTAAGTGTCACCGAAATAGTCAAAGGAGAGAGTGAGTCGCAAGACTCAAAGGTATAATTCCTCTCCCAGATAACATGCCAACACATATATCATAATGTAATAATGCAAATAATGCACCTGCTCCTAACCAACCATATCGCTTTTCTACCCCTGTGGTACCAAACCACCGGTGGTGCTAAACCACCGTGACCCAAAGTCACGATATCCATATTGTGGTACTAAACCACCGGTGACCAAGTCACAAATAATCCAATGATGGGGCCAACCTATCGTCGATACCAAATCACTAGCGACGATCCCATATCTCATAAGTGGGGCCAACCCACTGTGGTGCCAAACCACGTGGACGAGTCGCAATGAGGTGCCAAACCTCGGTGTCCCAAAGACATAATGTGATACCATATCACCGGTGACCGTAGTCACAAATCCGATGATGGGGCCAACCCATCGTGTGATACCAAATCACCGCGCCAATCTCAGATAATAAACTGGGGCCAACCCACCGTGGTACTAAGCCACCGGGACGAGACGCCGAGGTGCCAAACCTCCGTGACCCAAAGTCACAAAATACGTGGTACCAAACCACCGGAGGTGCCAAACCTCCGTGTCCCAAAGACACAGTGTCCCAAAGACACGGATATCATAGTCCCCCTCCTCTCATATCACCCAATCACATATCATACTAGATGAAAAATTGTGCAATCATGCTATCATGCTCACATGCTTAATATGGCATCTCAAAGTATCAAAAATCATGATATCATCATCATCACATAACTCATAATGAAACGGACTTACCCGAATCCGTATCCATACCTCAATGGGTATCAAAATAATCAATCACACTGTTTCATTTACACAAACAGGTTATCACATTATTTAGTTAAGATAGTGTGTTGGTTTACACACCTGAATTAGCGAAGGTTTTAATACTAAGAACTGGTCTAAGACCTCGACCACCTTGACAACTTTGATCCTAAAATCGACCAACCAAAGGGTTAGCGCACATATCATTCGCCACAAGCATTAAACCAAAAGGGTTTATCAAATAGCCCTTACCTTGCAAACGCTTGGCTTCCTACCAAACTTCAACCACAAAGGTTCCTCTTTACAAACGGCCTCCACCTAAAAAGAAAAGCCATTAATCCAATCGAGACTTGCTTCAACGAGACTAAAAGAATGGACTAATAAAATACTCCTCTTACCACCACTTATCAATCGGTTAAAAGAGTTGGAAGACTCTCTTGATTACTTCCAATATCCAAAGACCCTATACGAAAAGATTAAACAAATGATTAACCCATTTCAATCTACAACCATCATAGGCCCTTAGTCAAACCGAAACAACACAAAGACTTACAGAAGTGAGAAATGGCCATTCGCCAAGAACTTACCCCCAACACCAACCACCAATCGATCAACCACACTAGAGAGAACAACAAGAGATTCGCCAAGACATGCACCAAAAGAAGAACCAAAAGGTTCGCCAAGGTGTTTTATACCAAACCCACAATTCGATCGAGAGAAAGAAAAGGGAAATCAAATGCAAGAGGATAGGGTTGATAATCGGCCAATAACGGAAATGGGAAAAGGAACGAAAATGAAAAAAATAGAAGAATGATGTTTCTACACAAGGCTTCAAGAAGAAAAAGAGGTGAAAGAGGAGAGAACATTCGCTATTGAGAGTACCAAAAGAATAAGGCAAATTCGATATGCAACTTGGACTTTCTTTTCAAGAAGGAAAATGGAAGAAACAAATGAAGTTTCGCTACTATAGGGTTTGGTGTTTTCAGCTTCAAGAAGTACAAAAGATGAGAGAAATACCTTGAAAAGAATTCGCTAACAAAACCAAAATGGGACTTTTGCTTTTCACTCAATGACCGAATATGCACCAAACGGAAAAATGCATTTCAAGCACCTCCAACACCACACCAAGCCGCCCACTTCCCCACTCCAAACACCCCAAAAATTTGGCCATAATCCCCCACAACACTCCACACCACTCAATTCAAATGAGTTTACCAAGTCTCCCTCCTACTTTCACTCTCCACCCCTCTTTGAATGTGAAGACTAAGTCCAAAGAAGAATTCAATTGCCTTCTACCTCTTCCTCCATGCCATCCAAAATAGGAGCCAAAATGGGAACTCATGACTTGAACTCGTGGTCTCTCCCTTGTAGATGACGCCACACTCAGCTCTAAGTGGCACATGCCTTGCCACTTTGCCAACCTCATTTTCTTGTGTAACAAACTACCAAATAAAATACATATCCCTCACCCATCACTCCCTACACCTAAAGCTCAAAACTAAATTTTTTCCATTCACTCAAGCATACTCCTAGCCTACAACCGAGCCCCTAAAACATCGAAATAGCAACATAGCACACCAACACATGCAATATCATGCAACAACAAAATAGCCCCTAACCCGGATATTACGCTTCTACCCCTTAAAATAATTTCACCTCAAATTACCCGATCGTAAGAGTTGCGGTATTGCTATCTCATCACATCCTCGGTTCCCACGTGGCTTCTTCCACGCCATGATTCCGCCAAAGAACCTTGACCAAAGGCATGCACTTCTTACGCAAAGATTTTTACATCCCGATCTAGAATCAGACAGTGCTCTTCCTCCAAGGTCATATCCGGTTTACCTCGATTTCTTCATCGTCACCACGCGCGATGGATCTCGAGCGATAACGCCAAAGCATCAAACGTGGAACACGCCGTGAATCGACTTAGTTCTCACTGGTAACTCGAAATGATACGCAATTGGTCCCACTCGCCTCAAGACTTTATACGCACCCAATAAACCTCGGACTTAGCTTGCCTTTCTTCCCAAACCTTAATACTTTCTTCCACGGTGAGACCTTCAGAAAACCCGATCTCCCACAAAGAAATTCAATATCTCTCCTCTTAAGATCGGATAGACTTCGCGGTCCAAGCTTCCTTCAATCGAGCCTGAATCAACTTAACCTTGTCTTCGGTCTCAGCAACCAACTCTGGTCCCAATAACTGACGTTCACTTAACTCTGTCCAACAAGTGGGTGAGCGACACTTCCTACCGTACAACGCCTCATATGGTGCCATTTTGATGCTCGCTTGGTAGCTGTTGTTGTAGGCGAACTCAGCTAACGGCAGATACTCCTCCCAACTACCCTCAAGTCCGTAACACACCTCGTAATATGTCCTCCAAGATCAGATAACTCTTTTTCGATCGCCTCATCAATCATGGATGAAACGCCATGGTTGAAATCTAATCGTGCCCAGAGCCCGATGCAACACTTTCCGTAACCTTGACGTGAATCTCGGATCCCTATCCGAGATGATCGACATCAGCACTCCGTGCGCCTCACTATCTCGATACATACAGCTTTTGCCAACCTCTCAAGTGAGTAATCCACCTCACCGAATAAAGTGAGCGGATTTAGTCACCGATCCATAATTACCCAAATCAATCCTTCTTGCTCGGTGTAAGCGGTAATCCACCGATTTAAATCCATAGTTATCCTTTCCCATTTCCACTGTGGAATCTTCACCGGTCAAGCAACCTGACGGCAATCGATGCTCACTTTGACTCGCCGACATGTCGACACTTCCCCACAAACTCGGTTACTTCCTTTTTCGCATCTTACCACCGTAATCGCTTCTCCGAGATCCCTATACATTTTGCTACCTCCGTGATGCATAGCGTAGGGCTGCTATGAGCATCTTGAAGAATCTTTTGCCTCAATTCAAAGATCTCTCAGCATACAAGCCTTCCCCGAAAACACGTAACCCCATCACTAGACAAGCTATAACCCTTTAACCCATCATTCGCACTTGTGTCCTCTCGCGACTCGTAACCTCATCCAACAATCGTTTTTCTCTAATCACTCAACCCAAGTAGGCTTAACTCGCAACTCGCTGTAATACTCCCGTCATCATACAAACTCAAGTGAGCAAACAACATTTTAAACCAAACAACCTTACGGCTCAACGCGTCGCCACAATGTTAGCCTTGCCCGGATGATACTCAATTGAGCAATCATAGTCTTTCAAGAGCTCAATCCATCTCGCACCGCCTCGATTCAAGTCTTTCTAAGTCAAGGTACCTCGTGCTCTTATGGTCCGTAGACTATCGATCTTTCTCCGCATAAGTAATGCCTCCATATCTTTAAGGCAAATACTACACCGCTCACTCCAGATCGTATGTTGATAATTCACCTCATGTGGCCTCAATCGCCGAGATGCGTAAGCCACAACCTTCCTTCTTGCATCAAGACACAACCCAATCCCGCTTGTGATGCATCGCAATACACCGTGAATTCCTTACCGACCTCAAAGTTGAATCGAACCGAGCTTCACCAAAATCTTCTTCAACTTATCGAAGCTCTCCGCCGCTTCTTAGTCCAAATAAACTAACCCCTTTTCTCAATAATTTAGTCATCGGTCATGCGATCAAAGAGAAACCTCTACAAATCTTCTAGTATCCTCGCCAAGCCCAAAAACTCAATTTCGCCATCGACTTAGACGGCTTCCAATCCAAAACGGCCTCTATCTTACGAGGGTCCACTCTAATCCCTCCGTCGATACTACATGACCCAAGAACGCCACCTCCTTGAGCCGTAACTCGATTTATCGAACTTCAGACAGAGTCAAGCTTTCTCCCTTAGAATCAGCAATACCACCCGCAAATGTGCATCATGTTCCTCCTCGCCTTTGAATATACTAAGATGTCGCCGATAAAACCACTACTGGTAACCGATCTAGATATCGTTGGAACACCCTATTCATCGATCCATGAAGGTCACGGCATGTTAGTCAACCCGAACAAGATAACCAAGAACTCAAAATGCCCATACCGAGCACGAAATGCCGCCTTACGATATCCGCCTCCTTTACCCTTAATGGTGATACCTGCACCTTAAGTCGATCTTCGAGAAAATCGACGCCCCTCACCGATCAAACAAGTCATCTATCCGAGGTAGTGGATACTTGTTTTTGATCGTCACTTATTCAGTTAGCGTAGTCTATACACATCTCGTAGTACCGCCTTTTCTTCTTTACAAAGAGTACCGGTGCTCCCCATGGTGAAATACTTGGCCCGATAAAGCCTCGTCCAATAACTCCCGGATCCGAGCCTTAAGCTCCACTAATTTTTAGGTGCCATCCTCAGACGGAGTAATAGATACAAAGCAGCTGCAATGATCTATCCCGAACTCTACCTCCCGATCCGTGGCAAACCCTAAGCTCCTCAGAAACACATCCACAAATTCCCTAATCGTCCAACCGCTCCACAAAGACTCCTTAGCCTCTAAGGCATACACATGAACCACATATGCTTCACAAATTTTTCTCGACCATCTTCTGCCAGAGCAGATACCACATTGGATGATAATTCCTTCTATTACCGATCGTAACTACCTCATCACCCTTAGTCAGTGTTTCAGAACCATGCGCTTAGTCACAGCTTCCAACTTCACCGGGTACTTAACCAGCCACCATCCTCGTAATCGATCGAACTCCCCAAACGACAGCTCCATCGATCACCTCAAAAGATACCCTTGGAGTTCTAGAGGTACGCCTCTATACGCTTTATCTACCATTACAGAGTGACCTAGAGGGCTTATTACGGCCATCCGCCTAGAAGATATTTCGTAGTCTAAATCCATGGTCTTCACTATGCTACTTATGACAAATGAATGTGTTGAACCCACATCAATTAAAGCAAGAAATGGAGAACCAAAGATTAAAAACGCATTGTAATGACGTCCGGCATCGCCTTCCTCTCTCCGCCGCAAAGATATACTAACCCCTACCGTCTGCCTCGTAACTACTGCACCTCTCCGCCTGGCTCCACGGCCCCAACCCAAACTATTACCTCCTCTCGCCATTACCTCGGCCCCTCTGCGGTGGTCCATTATTTCAGACTGACATTACCGATTCTCTGATCAATCCTAGCCAACTTGCGCGGACACCCTCACACTGTGGTCCAAATGAGCCACACTCAAAATAGCCTCTACCATCACCCAACATCCTCCCCAATGGGCCTTCCCACAACGGTTACATCA
This sequence comes from Gossypium rotundifolium, assembly GCA_025506655.1. NCBI lineage: Eukaryota > Viridiplantae > Streptophyta > Magnoliopsida > Malvales > Malvaceae > Gossypium > Gossypium rotundifolium. The sequence goes on from CP106729.1 coordinate 87,581,936, forward strand.
CAAGCGGTCCCCGCTTAGCAAAGAACAAACCTACCCAACCGATTCGCCCACTCGGTCTAGCTCTTTTCATCTGATTCCGATGACCTCAAGACCCAAAACTCCTCTTGTGTCGATTCCCGCCCATACCCCGCCTCACAGATTCCTTAATGCCCTCGGCTACCTTCGCTTTTCAACTAGGACAAAGAATTCACGCCCGTTTGGGCGCAATTATCAACCTTAATTGCCTCGCAAGCCATCCTCAAACGAACGCACCTCTCATGTTCAAGAGCCACCATACCCCAGCATACCGACTCACCGAGAAACTCGCCAGATTCGGCTACGATTTGCTCCTCGAACTAACCTCGTAAATACTTTCCACGCTCATTAATGTAATTAGCCCCACATACTTTTTTCCGATAAGTAGTCTTAAATAGTCCCAAGTCGATCTTCAACAAAATATTGTCTCGAACAAAGGAGCCACCACCGGTATGACTCATCTCGAGAAGTGATACGATCCCTTTAATTTCTCTTCAAGATTAGGTCCAGATCATCCATGATCCGCTCACCGCTTCACCAATACTCAAGAAGGTTAGGAGCAACACCCGAGACACCCCGAAGAATTCAAATTGCTTGTTCAAGTCACCAGCACGATTTCTAGCTCCTACGCCTCCACCGCCCCACTACCCACTCTAAAACCCGCAAAGATCGCTCAGTGACATCTGCGCCATCGCCATCCTTCCTCGAACTCACCACCTCCACCGGTGGCGAACCTGACCTCATTCTCTAAACCCCACTGTAACCTACGGGCTCGAAATTGTCATCCTACTGCGACCACGCCCACGACCACGCCCACCTCGGTACTCATGACTAAATCGCGTCGATTAAAGAATTTTATGTATCACCATTATTCCACTATTTAAAGGCAAAGTCTTATGAATTTTTAAAGAAGCTTTATTTTCATGAGTCCACGAGTCCTATCGGCCAGCCTCTAAGGTAGTCTTATTAGCCATCCAATCATATCAATTAATATCACAATCAATAGTACGGGTACTTACTCGGGCGGATTGGTGCCGAGACTCGATGCCATGCCTTTCAAACCATACTTTTTTAAAATAGAATACTTGAAAACTATAGTTTAAAACATTTTGGGCCTCGGCCCACAAACAGCTTTTGAACTTGGCTCGATATTATTAAATGTAACACCCCAAACTCGATCAATACACCACGAATCGAATCTGGTATGTTACAGGAAAAAGATTTTGAGAGGTTTAGGTTTGAGTTTAAAAGTTGGAGAAAAAACACCTCGTTAGGTTGCGATTTGAAGAAAGACTTGAGTAGGTTTGATTGAAATTGGATGATGTATTTGAAAACCCGGAAATTTTAAAGCTTAATCAGTTGTGTAGGCAAAACAGGTTTATCTCGTTAAGAAGTTTGAGTTGTTGCTCATTGTTACAAAAACATTTTTGACTTAGTAGAAAAATAGAGTTTAAGTTGGAAAAACATTTGAGTTCTCACTATCCCAGAATTGTGTGATACCCGATGGTATAGTTTAAAATATCATTTTTGTATTTTTAAATCGTTATCTTTCCAAATTTTAGCACATTTTAGCCCAATTAATTTGTTAAGACATATTAAAAATCTACTTTAAACATAACATAGCAAAACATAACTTAAAACAAAAGGCCTTTTACAACCCAAATAAAACCAAACAGAAATAAATAACTTAAGTGCCAAAATTTTATATAAGTCCGAGCAACTCCTTATTTAAGTATGGCATGAGCACCTCGAGTCCATCCCGGCCCATGTCCAAGTCTAAGTGTCACTGAAATAGTCAAAGGAGAGAGTGAGTCGCAAGACTCAAAGTATAATTCCTCTCCCAGATAACATGCCAACACATATATCATAATGTAATAATGCAAATAATGCACCTGCTCCTAACCAACCATATCGCTTTTCTACCCCGTGGTACCAAACCACCGGTGGTACTAAACCACCGTGACCCAAAGTCACGATATCCATATCTGTGGTACTAAACCACCGTGACCAAGTCACAATAATCCAATGATGGGGCCAACCCATCGTGTGATACCAAATCACTAGCAACGATCCCATATCTCATAAGTGGGGCCAACCCACTGTGGTGCCAAACCACGTGGACGAGTCGCAATGAGGTGCCAAACCTCCGTGTCCCAAAGACACAATGTGATACTAAATCACCGTGACCGTAGTCACAAATCCGATGATGGGGCCAACCCATCGTGTGATACCAAATCACCGGCGCCAATCTCAGATAATCAATCTGGGGCCAACCCATCGTGGTACTAAGCCATCGACGAGACGCCGAGGTGCCAAACCTCCGTGACCCAAAGTCACAAAATACGTTGTACCAAACCACTAGAGGTGCCAAACCTCCGTGTCCCAAAGACACAGTGTCCCAAAGACACGGATATCATAGTCCCCTCCTCTCATATCACCCAATCACATATCATACTAGATGCAAAATCGCAATCATGCTATCATGCTCACATGCTTAATATGGCATCTCAAAGTATCAAAAATCATGATATCATCATCATCACATAACTCATAATGAAACGGACTTACCCGAATCCGTATCCATACCTCAATGGGTATCGAAATAATCAATCACACTGTTTCATTTACACAAATAGGTTATCACATTATTTAGTTAAGATAGTGTGTTGGTTTACACACCTGAATTAGCGGAAGTTTTAATACTAAGAACCGGTCTAAGACCCTCAACCACCTTGACAACTTTGATCCTGAAATCGACCAACCAAAGGGTTAGCGCACATATCATTCGACCACAAGCATTAAACCAAAAGGGTTTATCAAATAGCCCTTACCTTGCAAACGTTTGGCTTCCTACCAAACTTCGAACCACAAAGGTTCCTCTTTTACAAACGGCCTCCACCTAAAAAGAAAAGCCATTAATCCACTGAGACTTGCTTCAACGAGACTAAAAGAATGGACTAACAAAATACTCCTCTTACCACCACTTATCAATCGGTTAAAAGAGTTGGAAGACTCCTCTTGATTACTTCCAATATCCAAAGACCCTATACGAAAAGATTAAACAAATGATTAACCCATTTCAATCTACAACCATCATAGGCCCTTAGTCAAACTGAAAACAACACAGCACTTAGAGAAGTGAGAAATGGCCATTCGCCAAGAACTTACCCCAACACCAACCACCAATCGATCAACCACACTAGGAGAGAACAACAAGAGATTCGCCAAGACTTGCACCAAAAGAAGAACCAAAAGGTTCGCCAAGGTGTTTTATACCAAACCCAAAATTCTGGCCGAGAGAAAGAAAGGGAAATCAAATGCAAGAGGATAGGGTTGATAATCGCCAATAACGGAAATGGGAAAAGGAACGAAAATGAAAAAAATAGAAGAATGATGTTTCGACACAAGGCTTCAAGAAGAAAAGAGGTGAAAGAGGAGAGAACATTCTGCTATTGAGAGTACCAAAAGAATAAGGCAAATTCGGTATATGCAACTTGGACTTTCGGTTTCAAGAAGGAAAATGGAAGAAACAAATGAAGTTTCGCTACTATAGGGTTTGGTGTTTCGGCCAAGAAGTGCAAAAGATGAGAGAAATACCTTGAAAAGAATTGACTAACAAAACCAAAATGGGACTTTTGCTTTTCACTCAATGACCGAATATGCACCAAACGGAAAAATGCATTTCAAGACCTCCAACACCACACCAAGCCGCCCACTTCCCCACTCCAAACACCCCAAAAATTTGGCCATAATCCCCACAACACTCCACACCACTCAATTCAAATGAGTTTACCAAGTCTCCTCCTACTTTCACTCTCCACCCTCTTTGAATGTGAAGACTAAGTCCAAAGAAGAATTGAATTGCCTTCTACCTCTTCCTCCATGCCGCCCAAAATGGGAGCCAAATGGGGAACTCATGACTTGAACTCGTGGTCTCTCCCTTGTAGATGACGCCACACTCAGCTCTAAGTGGCACATGCCTTGCCACTTTGCCAACCTCATTTTCTTGTGTAACAAACTACCAAATAAAATACATATCCCTCACTCCATCACCTCCCTACACCTAAAGCTCAAAACTAAATTTTTTCCATTCACTCAAGCATACTCCTAGCCTACAACCGAGCCCCTAAAACATCGAAATAGCAACATAGCACACCAACACATGCAATATCATGCAACAACAAAATAGCCCCCTAACCCGGGATATTATAGTTCTACCCCCTTAAAATAATTTTGACCTCGAAATTACCTCGATCGTAAGAGTTGCGGGTATTACTGTCTCATCACATCCTCGAGTTCCCACGTGGCTTCTTCCACGCCATGATTCCGCCAAAGAACCTTGACCAAAGGCATGCACTTCTTACGCAGACTTTTACATCCCGATCTAGAATCAGACAGCTCTTCCTCCAAGGTCATATCCGGTTTACCTCGATTTCTTCTATCGTCACCACGTGCGATGGATCTCGAGCGATAATGCCAAGCATCAAACGTGGAACACGTCGTGAATCGACTTATTTCGCTGGTAACTCGAAATGATACGCGAATTGGTCCCACTCGCCTCAAGACTTTATACTACCCAATAAACCTCGGACTTAGCTTGCCTTTCTTCCCAAACCTTAATACTTTCTTCCACGGTGAGACCTTCGAAAACCCGATCTCCCACAAAGAAATTCAATATCTCTCCTCTTAAGATCAAGATAGACTTCGCCGGTCCAAGCTTCCTTCAATCGAGCTCAATCAACTTAACCTTGTCTTTGGTCTCAAAGAACCAACTCGTCCCAATAATCGACGCTCACTTAACTCATCCAACAAGTGGGTGAGCGACACTTCCTACCGCATAACGCCTCATATGGTGCCATTTTGATGCTCGCTTGGTAGTCGTTGTTGTAGGCGAACTCACTAACGGCAGATACTCCTCCCAACTACCCTCAAGTCCGAACACACCCTCGTAATATGTCCTCCAAGATCTCAGATAACTCTTTTTGATCGCCTGTTAGTCTGCATGGATGAAACACTGTCTTTGAAATCTAATCGTGCCCGAGCCCGATGCAACACTTTTCGTAACCTTGACGTGAATCTCGGATCCCTATCCGAGATGATCGACATCGGCACTCCGCAGCGCCTCACTATCTCGATACATACAACTTTGCCAACCTCTCAAGTGAGTAATCCACCTCACCGAATAAAGTGAGCGGATTTAGTCACCGATCCACAATTACCCAAACTAAATCTTTCTTACTCGGTGTAGCGATAATCCACCGAAAATCCATAGTTATCCTTTCCCATTTCCACGTGGAATCTTCACCGTCAAGCAACCCAGACGACAATCGATGCTCACTTTGACTCACGACATGTCGACACTTCCCCACAAACTCTAAGCACTTCCTTTTTCGCCGGCCACCGTAATTATTCTCGAGATCCCTATACATTTTGCTACCTCCACGATGCATAGCGTAGGGTCGCTATGAGCATCTCAAGAATCTTTTGCCTCAATTCAAGATCTCTCGGCATACAAGCCTTCCCCGAAAACACGTAACCCCATCACTAGACAAGCTATAACCCTTTAACCCATCATTACGCACTTGTGTCCTCTCGCGACTCGTAACCTCATCCAACAATTGTTTTCTCTCGATCCGCTCAACCCAAGTAGGCTTAACTCGCAACTCGCCGTAATACTCCCGTCGTCATACAAACTCAAGTGAGCAAACAACGCTCTTAAATTGAAACAACCTTACGGCTCAACGCGTCGCCACAACGTTAGCCTTGCCGATGATACTCAATTGAGTAATCATAGTCTTTCAAAGACTCAATCCATCCGCTACTGCCTCAGATTCAAGTCTTTCCGAGTCAAGGTACCTCGACTCTTATGGTCCGTGTAGACTATCGATCTTTCTCCGCATAAGTAATGCCTCCATATCTTTAAGGCAAATACTACGACCGCTAACTCCAGATCGTCGTTGGATAATTCACCTCATGTGGCCTCAATCTGCCAAATGCGTAAGCCACAACCTTCCCTTCTTGCATCAAGACACAACCCAATCCGTATGTGATGCATCACAATACATCTGTGAATTCCTTACCACCTCAAAGTTGAATCGAGCTGGAGCTTCACCAAAATCTTCTTCAACTTATCGAAGCTCTCCTGCTTCTCAGTCCAAATAAATGGAACCCTTTTCTCAATAATTTAGTCATCGGTCTGCGATCAAAGAGAAACCTCTACAAATCTTCTAGTAGTATCCCCGCCAAGCCCGTAAAACTCAAATTTTCGCCATCGACTTAGGCGGCTTCCAATCCAAAACGGCCTCTATCTTACGAGGGTCCACTCTAATCCCTCCGCCGATACTACATGACCCAAGAACGCCACCTCCTTGAGCCGTAACTCGCATTCTTCGAACTTCGATAGAAATGCTTTCTCCCTTAGAATCAGAATACCACCCGCAAATGTGCATCATGTTCCTCCTCGCCTTTGAATATACTAAGATGTCGTCGATAAAAACCACTACTTAACTAATCTAGATATCGTTGGAACACCCTATTCATCGATCCATGAAGGTCACGGCGTTAGTCAACCCGAACGGCATAACCAAGAACTCAAAATGCCCATACCGAGTACGAAATGCCGCCTTACGATATCCGCCTCCTTTACCCTTAATCGGTGATACCTGCACCTTAAGTCGATCTTCGAGAAACTCGATGCCCCTCACCGATCAAACAAGTCATCTATCCGAGGTAGTGGATACTTGTTTTTGATCGTCACTTATTCAGTTAGCGATGTAGTCTATACACATCCGCATAGTACCGCTCTTTCTTCTTTACAAAGAGTACTGGCGCTCCCCATGGTGAAATACTTGGCCCGATAAAGCCTCGGTCCAATAACTCCGGATCTCGAGCCTTAAGCTCCACTAATTCTTTGGGTGCCATCCTCAGACGGAGCAATAGATACAGCGCAGCTTTAAATGATCTATCCCGAACTCTACCTCCCGATCCGTGGCAAACCCTAAGCTCCTCAGAAACACATCCACAAATTCCCTAATCGTCCAATCGCTCCACAAAGAGACTCCTTAGCCTCTAAGGCATACACATGAACCACATATGCTTCACAGCCCTTTCTAACCATCTTCTCGGCTTTCAGAGCAGATACCACATTGGACAGATAATTCCTTCTATTACCGATCAGAACTACCTCATCACCCTTAGTCAGTGTTTCGTAACCATGCGCTTAGTCACAGATCCAACTTCACGGGTACTTAACCACCAGTCCATCCCAGAATCGATCAAACTCCCCAAACGGCAGCTCCATCGATCAACCTCAAAAGATACCCTTGGAGTTCTAGAGGTACGCCTCTATACGCTTTATCTACCATTACAGAGTGACCTAGAGGCTTATTACGGCCATCTTCCTAGAAGATATTTCGAGTCTAAATCCATGGTCTTCACTATGCTACTTGCGACATATGAATGTGTTGAACCCACATCAATTAAAGCAGTAAATGGAGAACCAAAGATTAAAAACGTACCGATAATGACGTCCGGTGCGTCGCCTTCTTCTCGGCGCCGCAAAGATATACTAACCCCTACCGTGCGGCCTCGTAACTACTGCACCTCTGCCCGGTGCTCCACGACCCTGACCCAAACTATTACTTCATCTGCTATTACCTCGGCCCTCTGCGGTGGTCCATTATTTCAGATCGACACGTACCGATTCTCCGATCAATCCTAGCCAACTTGCGCGACAGTCCCTCACACGGTGGTCCAAATGAGCCACACTCAAAACAAATTTCTACCATCACCCAACATCCTCCCCAATGGGCCTTCCCACAACGGTTACATCACAGGCGGTCCTCGCTTAGCAAAGAATAAACCTACCCGATCGATTCAAATTTCACTCGGTCTAGCTCTTTTCTCTGATTGACACCGATGACCCCAAGACCCAAAACTCCTCTTGTGTCGATTCCCGTCCATACCCCGCTCACAGATTCCTTAATGCCCTCGGCTACCTTCGCTTTTCAACTAGGACAAGAATTCACGCTCTCTTTGGGCGCAATTATCAACCTTAATTCGTCTCGCAAGCCATCCTCGAAACGAACGCACCTCTCATGTTCAGTAGCCACCATACCCCTGGCATACCGACTCAGCCTGAGAAACTCTGCCTCGTATTCCGACACAGATTTGCTCCCCTGAACTAACCTCAGAAATGCTTTCCGCTGCTCATTAATGTAATTAGCCCCCACATACTTTTTCTGATAAGTAGCCCGGAAATAGTCCCAAGTCAGATCTTCAGCTGCAGCGCTGTCTCGAACAGTGAGCCACCACTGGTATGACTCATCTCGGAGAAGTGATACGATCCCCTTTAATTTCTCTTCAGCAGTTAGGTCCAGATCATCCATGATCCGCTCGATCACTTCGGCCAATACTCAAGAAGGCTAGGAGCAACACCGAGACACCGAATGAATTCACCTCGCTTGCCGAAAGTCGCCAGCACGATTTTCTAGCTCCTACGCCTCCACCGCTTCAACTACCGCTCTAAAACCAAGCGACATCGCTCAGACATCTGCGTCATCACCATCTGCTCCTAGAACTCACCACCTCCACCGGTGGCGAATCGGTACCTCATTCTCTAAACCCCGACTGTAACCTACGGGCTCAGAACTGTCATCCTATCACGACCACGCCCACGACCACGCCCACCTCGGTACTCATGACTAAATCGCGTCGATTAAAGAATTTTATGTATCACTCATTATTCCACTATTTAAAGGCAAAGTCTTATGAATTTTTAAAGAAGCTTTGTTTTCATGAGTCCACGAGTCCTATCGGTTTGATCTCTAAGGTAGTCTTATTAGCCATCCAATCATATCAATTAATATCACAATCAATAGTACGGGTACTTACAGGCGGATTGGTGCGGAGACTTCGATGCCATGCCTTTCAAACCATACTTTTTTAAAATGAATACTTGAAAACTATAGTTTAAAACATTTTGGGCCTCGGGCCCACAGCCGAGCTTTTGAACTTGGCTCTGATACCACAAATGTAACACCCCAAACCCGGTCAATACACCACGACCGAATCTGGTATGTTACAGGGAAAAAGATTTTTGAGAGGTTTAGGTTTGAGTTTAAAAGTTGGAGAAAAAAAACACCTCGTTAGGTTGCGCATTTGAAGAAAGACTTGAGTAGGTTTGATTGAAATTCGATGATGTATTTGAAAACTTAGAAATTTTAAAGCTTAATCAGTTGTGTAGGCAAAATAGGTTTATCTCGTTAAGAAGTTTGAGTTGTTGCTCATTGTTACAAAAACATTTTTGACTTAGTAGAAAAATGGAGTTTAAGTTGGAAAAACATTTGAGTTCTCACTATCCCAGAATTGTGTGATACCCGATGGTATAGTTTAAAATATCATTTTTTGTAGTTTTAAAATCGTTATCTTTCCAAATTTTAGCACATTTTAGCCCAATTAATTTGTTAAGACATATTAAAATCTACTTTAAACATAACATAGCAAAACATAACTTAAAACAAAAGGCCTTTTACAACCCAAATAAAACCAAATGTAAATAAATAACTTAAGTGCCAAAATTTTATATAAGTCCGAGCAACTCCTTATTTAAGTATGGCATGAGCACCTCGAGTCCATCCCGCCCATGTCCGCGTCTAAGTGTCACCCAAATAGTCAAAGGAGAGAGTGAGTCGCAAGACTCAAGTATAATTCCCTCTCCCGATATAACATGCCAACACATATATCATAATGTAATAATGCAAATAATGCACCTGCTCCTAACCAACCATATAGCCTTTTCTACCCGTGTGGTACCAAACCACCGGTGGTGCTAAACCACCGTGACCCAAAGTCACGATATCCATATTGTGGTACCAAACCACCGGTGACCCAAAGTCACAAATAATCCAATGATGGGGCCAACCCATCGTGTGATACCAAATCACTAGCGATTTATCCCATATCTCATAAGTGGGGCCAACCCACGGTGGTGCCAAACCACGTGGACGAGTCGCAATGAGGTGCCAAACCTCCGTGTCCCAAAGACACAATGTGATACCAAATCACTAGTGACCGTAGTCACAAATCCGATGATGGGGCCAACCCATCGTGTGATACCAAATCACCGGCGCCAATCCCAGATAATCAATCGTGGGGCCAACCCATCGTGGTACTAAGCCATCGACGAGACGCCGAGGTGCTAAACCTCCGTGACCCAAAGTCACAAAATACGTGGTACCAAACCACCGGAGGTGCTAAACCTCCGTGTCCCAAAGACACGATATCATAGTCCCCTCCTCTCATATCACCCAATCACATATCATACTAGATGCAAAATCGTGCAATCATGCTATCATGCTCACATGCTTAATATGGCATCTCAAAGTATCAAAATCATGATATCATCATCATCACATAACTCATAATGAAACGGACTTACTCGAATCCGTATCGATACCTCAATGGGTATCGAAATAATCAATCACACTGCTTCATTTACACAAACAAAGTTATCACATTATTTAGTTAAGATAGTGTGTTGGTTTACACACCGAATTAGCGGAGGTTTTAATACTAAGAACCGGTCCTAAGACCCTCGACCACCTTGACAACTTTGATCCTAAAATCGACCAACCAAAGGGTTAGCGCACATATCATTCGGCCACAAGCATTAAACCAAAAGGGTTTATCAAATAGCCCTTACCTTGCAAACGTTTGGCTTCCTACCAAACTTCGAACCACAAAGGTTCCTCTTTACAAACGGCCTCCACCTAAAAAGAAAAGCCATTAATCCACTGAGACTTGCTTCAACGAGACTAAAAGAATGGACTAACAAAATACTCCTCTTACCACCACTTATCAATCGGTTAAAAGAGTTGGAAGACTCCTCTTGATTACTTCCAATATCCAAAGACCCTATACGAAAAGATTAAACAAATGATTAACCCATTTCAATCTACAACCATCATAGGCCCTTAGTCAAACTGAAAACAACACAGCGACTTAGAGAGTGAGAAATGGCCATTCGGCCAAGAACTTACCCCCAACACCAACCACCAATCGATCAACCACACTAGGAGAGAACAACAAGAGATTCGCCAAGACGCACACCAAAGAAGAACCAAAAGGTTCGCCAAGGTGTTTTATACCAAACCCAAAATTCGATTAGAGAAAGAAAAGGAAATCGAAATGCAAGAGGATAGGGTTGATAATCGACCAATAACGTAAATGGGAAAAGGAACGAAAATGAAAAAAAATAGAAGAATGATGTTTCACTTACAAGGCTTCAAGAAGAAAAAGAGGTGAAAGAGGAGAGAACATTCGCTATTGAGAGTACCAAAAGAATAAGGCAAATTTGGTATATGCAACTTGACTTTCGGTTTCAAGAAGGAAAATGGAAGAAACAAATGAAGTTTCTGCTACTATAGGGTTTGGTGTTTTCGGTTTCAAGAAGTGCAAAAGATGAGAGAAATACCTTGAAAAGAATTGGGCTAACAAAACCAAAATGGGACTTTTGCTTTTCACTCAATGATCGAATATGCACCAAACGGAAAATGCATTTCTAAGCACCTCCAACACCACACCAAGCCGCCCACCCCCACTCCAAACACCCCAAAAATTCGACCATAATCCCCACAACACTCCACACCACTCAATTTAAATGAGTTTACCAAGTCTCCCTCCTACTTTCATTCTCCACCCTCTTTGAATGTGAAGACTAAGTCCAAAGAAGAATTGAATTGCCTTCTACCTCTTCCTCCATGCCGTCCAAAATGGGAGCCAAAATGGGAACTCTGCGACTTGAACTCGTGGTCTCTCCCCTTGTAGATGACGCCACACTCACTCTAAGTGGTACATGCCTTGCCACTTTGCCAACCTCATTTTCTTGTGTAACAAACTACCAAATAAAATACATATCCCTCACTCCATCACTCCCTACACCTAAAGCTCAAAAACTAAATTTTTCCCATTCACTCAAGCATACTCCTAGCCTACAACCGAGCCTCTAAAATATCGAAATAGCAACATAGCACACCAACACATGCAATATCATGCAACAACAAAATAGCCCCCTAACCCGGGATATTACATTCCAACCCTACTTGGATAGGTTTGTCGTTGTGTTCATCGACGATATTTTGGTGCACTTGAAGTCAGAAGAGGAGCATGATGAGCATCTCCGAGTGGTGTTGAAAGTGTTAAGGGAGAAGAAGCTCTATGCCAAATTCAGCAAGTGCAAATTTTGGCTTAAGGAGGTGGCATTCCTAGGACATGTGGTATCCGCAGAAGGAATAAGAGTGGATCCTAGAAAGATCAAAGCAGTGTTGGATTGGAAACCACCTAGGTCCGTGGCTGAGATCTGAAGTTTTTTAGGCTTCGCAGGATATTACAGAAGGTTTGTGGAAGGATTCTCGTCAATAGTCGCGCCTTTAACAAAGTTACTAAGGAAGGAAGTACCCTTCGAATGGACGAATAAGCAGCAAGAGAGCTTTGAAAAGCTTAAGAAGGTGCTGATGGAAGCTCCAGTGTTAATTCAGCCGGAGGCAGGGAAAGATTTTGTGGTGTACTGTGACGCTTCGCATACGGGATTAGGCTGTGTGCTAATGCAAGATGGCAAGGTAGTCGCTTATGCGTCACGGCAGCTAAGGCCTCATGAGGTTAACTACCCCACTCATGACTTGGAACTAGTTGGAACTAGCAGCAGTGGTTTTCGCCCTTAAGGTTTGGAGGCACTACCTTTATGGAGAAAGGTCGGTTATCTACACAGACCACAAGAGCCTTAAGTATTTGTTGACTCAGAAGGAGTTGAACTTGAGGCAACGAAGGTGGGTGGAATTGCTGAAGGATTATGATTGTTCGATAGAATATCATCCGAGCAAGGCGAATGTGGTAACCGATGCCCTGATTAGGAAGGTTGTGTCGGATCTGCGGGCTTTGTTCACTCACTTAAGTCTGTATGACGATGGAAGCCTATTGGCAGAATTACAAGTCAAGCCCACATGGCTGAAGGAGGTGAAAGAAGGACAGTTGGCCGATAAGGACTTAAGTACTAAGTTACAGCAAGTACCGCAAGGAGGATTAAAGGACTATGGCATCAATGATGAAAGAGTATTGTGCTACAAGGGAAAGGTCTGTATGCCGAAAGATAAGGAGTTGAGACAAAGGATTCTTCGGGAAGCGCATGGTAGCCCTTATACTATGCATCCCGGAGGCGCTGTCGATAGAGATCTAAGGAACAGCTTTGGTGGTCCGATCCGATACAAGAGGTGACCAATTTATGGGAAATGTTTGACGGTCGCAAGTTAAGGCTGAACACCAAGTCCCATCGAGATTGCTTCAACCAATTGAAGTTCCCCAATGGAAGTGGGAAAGAATTACCATGGACTTCGTTAGTGGGCTTCCCCTTACGCCTACTAAGAAGGACTCGGTATGGGTGATAGTGGACCATTTGACCAAGTCCGCACACTTTATCCCAGTAAGAATGGATTATTCTCTTCAGAAGTTGGCTAAGTTATATGTGGCAGAGATTTTGAAGTTACATGGAGTACCAATGTCGATCATCTCGATAGAGACCCAAGGTTTACGCCTCGATTTTGGAAGGCACTCCATCAAGCTTTAGGCACTAAGTTAGACTTCACTACTTTTCATCCACAATCGACGGGCGATCGAATGGGTTATACAAGTGTTGAAGGATATGTTGAGAGGTCGTGTAATGGATTTCGAGGAAGTTGGGAAGATTACTTGCCTTTAGCTGAATTCGCCTACAACAACAAATGCCTATCAAGCCAAAGATTCGGATGGCACCATACGAAGCATAGTATGGAAGGAAGTGTAGAACACCTACTTGTTGGACCGAGTTAAGAGAACGCCGAGTTTTGGGTCCAGAATTAGTGGCAGAAACTGAGGAAAAGGTTGAGTTGATTCGGGCACGGTTGAAGGAAGCCTCTGATAGGCAGAAGTTGTACGCAGACCTTAAGCGGAAGGAAATAGAGTTTGAAGTGGGAGACCAAGTATTCCTGAAAGTCTCGCCTTGGAAGAAGGTAATGAGGTTCGGTCAAAAAGGGAAATTAAGCCCAAGGTTTATAGGGCCTTATCGAGTACTGAAATGAGTTGGGCTAGTGGCATACCAATTAGAGTTGCCACCAGAATTGTAGCAGATGCACGAGGTATTTTATGTATCCATGCAACGTCGCTACCGATCGGATTCATCGCATGTGGTATCTGTTGAAGAAGTGGAGCTAAGGCCAGACTTATCCTACGAGGAAGAACCGATTCGGATCTTGGAACGAGATGTGAAAGTACTACGATGGAAGACAGTGCCTCTAGTCAAAGTGCTATGGCGTAATCATGGATCAGAAGAAGCTTCGTGGGAGCCAGAAGAGACCATGCGATATCAATACCCTCAACTATTTTAGTTAGGAAATTTCGGGATGAAATTTTGTTTAAGGGGTAGAATCAGAACATCCTGAAAAGGGCCTATGCATTTTCGGTTTAATTGTATGAAATGACAAGTTTAAGCACTAAGAATAAATTTTGATATTTTTGGAAACCTGGAAATGCATGAAAATGGAAACCTGAACATTTTGGAAACCTGAACATTTTGGAAACATAAACATTTTAGAAACCTGAACATTTTGGAAACTTGAACTTGTAAGAAAAATGGCAAGTTACAGAGCCGATCAAAAATTTTAGGAAACTTAGAAATGATGCAGGAATGTCAAATTTTAAAGTTCAAATTAGGAAATAAGGGCAAGTGGGCCTTAAAAGAAAAAGTTGGTGAAATTTGACACACAAACAGGCTTGGAAAAGTGGCCTGAAGGTGTCACTTAGGGCCTATGGAAATGGCGCCATGTGCAAGGGAAATGGGCCTGGGTTCGAGTACTTGGAAAGCAAATAATGAAGGTTTTAATTTTGCTTCCAGAAGACTGAGGTGGACGGCACCTATTTCTAGAAAGGGAGGAGTTTTATTTCATTAAAACTTGATAAATTAAGTGATAAATAAAGGATTTTAATTGAGGAGATAAATGATGGATTAAACACTTTTATTCTTTAATAAAAGAGATAATATTATCACACGGAAGGGTGGTGGCCAAGTCAAGGACTCTTGGCCTAGTAATTTCGTTGAAGAAGGAGAGTTGGAGGCTTTTCTCTCATCTATTCTTATGTGTGCGAAAATTCCTAGCCCCTATTTCTCTCTCCACCAAATTTTCACTAAGCAAGACTCCATCTTTTCTTCTCCTCTCCTTTGTCATTGTTAAGTCGAAACTCTTCTCTTTTGATCCTGTTAAATCTCCATAGCCAATCTCTCGTAACTCTAGGCAAGGAAGCAATCGATTAAAGGCATCAAGGTAAGGTTAAGCTATTCAATTTCCTTTCTTTTCTTTTCTAAATGCCGAAAGTAAAAGGCCTAATCCTATTCTTGTTCATGGTCAATCTACAAGGATCTCTCGTGTTTCTACAATTACCAAATATAAGGATCAAGGATCTAAGGTAAGAACAATTAATTCTTGTTCTTCTAATTCTTTTAATCAAGATCTAAGAAATAACCCTTTTTATGTCTCATGGCCGAATATCAAAGGAAGAGTTTCGGGATTTCAGATTCAAGGAATTTAAGGTGAGGCACAATCGGCCAAAGGCCCAAATTTTATTTATTAAAGTTAGATTAGATCTAACATGTGAATTTTAGGAATTTCGACATCACTTAGGGAGCAAGGAATCGATTTTGGGAATCTTATCATAAGGTAAGTGGTTATAATCGGCCAAGGTTCTCTCTTAAATGTCTAGATCTATTTGTTTTAACTAGAGACTAATCAAATCAATGGATTTAATGGTTAGCCGATTTCAAGGGAGAAGAACACAAATCCTCGGGATTTGATCATCAATCAAATCGGCAAGCAAGGTAAGTATTAGTAATACCATTCCTAATAGGATTTGGTTTTAAAAGCGAAAAGGCTATTAATGTGTTTTTGTATGATGGGCCGAATATAGGATCTAAAGTTAGATCGGGATTTTCGGGATCTCAAAGAGTCTATTAAGCGAATCAGGTGTGTACCCATACTAACCTTCAATACGTTATATGGCAAATATTAATTATATGATTATACGTAAGAATGTGAATATGGCTAAGTACCCTAATGTGGTACAAAAAGTACTCAGGTACGTTTCCTACTTCTGATAGGATTATGAAATATGTTATTTTATAACATGTGAAAATATATATGAATGTGGAAATAAGTATGTTGTGCATGATATAAAATTTATGGGGCATTCGGGATCTATGTGAAAGGGGAAGAAGGTGTTGACTTCGGTCTCACCAACGGAATATGGTGATTACGGTCACAACATTTTGAATATGGTAACTCCGGTTACATTATCTGAATTTGGTAACTTCGGTTACATTATTTGAATATGGTGTCTAATGACACAAATTATATGGGCGATGAGCACGTCGACTGCAGCGACTGCCTTCGATGGTGTGTAGCGGATGGAGGGTTGACTTAGTAGTCCCCACGGTGTGACCGGCAGTACGGTGGTGTGTAGCGGATGGACCATTAGGCTTGGGTTCGTTGCATCATCATTTTATATGAATATGAATTTGATATGAACATGTATGCTCGACTTATTGAATGTTAGTATCTGTGCACATTGAGTCTGTTGACTCACCCGCTGTGGGAAATATTTTCGGTGATGAACAAAGGATTTGACCGGACGGTAGACCTTGAGGTGGCCATGTTTCATTTGGAGATTTTATTTGGATTTTATTATTTTGGGTTTTACTTGATGTAATAAGGCCATAAGGCCCAAAGTGGATTTTTCTTATTTTGCTTTACTTAAACTATTATGTTACTTAACTATTTATGACTAAAGTTAAAGTGATATATTTTTTATAAACCTTAAAAAATTATTTTGCCACCTTAATAAAAATTGGATTCTCAAATAGATTAAATGGGTTCCCAATCTGAGCCCAACCCACAACAACATTTTTCGGAAAAAAAAATTACAAATTTTCTCTAATTAACGAGAACTTGAAAATCGGTTTACTTAAGGAACATACCATATCCGGTCTAGGCTCGTGGGCCGGGTGTGGGGTGTTTCAATTATTATTGGTTTACCTATTTACCTTTACTAAATAATACATAATACATAAAACATATATTATAAGGTTAATTTAGTCCATTGCCGTCCACTACCTTAATCAATGGCCAAATTGCAACATAAAGCTTCCATATTATAAAGACATCTACAATTAGGCACTTTATACATCAGCACACAGCTTTTGAATTTTATGCGATTAAGTCCTTTTTAATAATTCGACACATAGACGATAGAATTTTCACACAGAACTTTCACACATGCTTAATCACATATCATAAGCACCATAAATAATATTAAAATATTTTTTTGACCCCGAATTTGTGGTCTTGAAACCACTATTCTGACTAGGGTCTAAACCGGGCTATTATAATATATATGTGGACCAAGAGTGGTACACGTTAAGTGTTGACTAGACATCTTCTCGGCGTTGCCACCAAATTTATGTTGGCAAACTGTCCATACTTTGCTATGAAAACTGTCAACCTTTGTTCTACACTCTACACCTGCCAAACAATCTCCAAACAAATCCCTCCAACAAGAGGTTAAAAGCAACATGTAATCACAATTAAGCGTAATCCAAGCTCTTTAATAAAATACTTTAAATGTGCCAATGCAATATCTTAAAATGCAACTAACAACACTTAAGTATAGGCAGTTAACTAAGTCTAAGGGCTTGAAATATAACTCGTTTCAAGAGTTATCATGCATACATGAACAAGACTATACCAAAAGTACCAAATAAGAAACACTTTCACAATATTACATAACTAAAACATAAAACAACAAAATTATGAGCAAGTAAACTTTAAAACTCCTAATACATGCCACTTATAACCTAAGTCAAAATAATCACAATTTATACTGAATTGTTGAACGAATAGCATGAGCTCTGAGTTGAACTTCCAACCGACACAAATTTTCAATGATCTACAAGAAATCAAATACAATGGATCTAAGCAAATCTTTTCTTAGTAAGTTCATATTAAACTTAAACTTTAGCTAACCTAAAGGTTGCAACTTAAACATTTTGCAATTAAATCCATAAGTAAGGTCATGAGTTCATTATTAACCTATACATATCACAAGTCTCACAAGGTTAGTGAGTTCACATATACAAAAATTATAACTTTATCATGGCATAAAACATGTACAAATAAAAACATTTGATATATCATTCATTCCACATCTATTCATTTAACATTTTAAGTGTTTATTTCAATTTTCCTTTATACATACCAATCAATATAACATTTCAGTATAAATACTTCATATAACCTATTCATATAATCATTTTGTATACTGCTTCCATATAATGATTCGCTTACCATTCTATATATCTATTTCATATAAATTTCATTTTACACATTTAGCACATAATCATTTTGTATATCACATTTCATTTTAATAATTCATATCAATTTCTCCATTCAATGTCTAATTCCTTATAACCATTCTGCTTTATACATTTAACACTCAATGAACCAAATGAAATTATATTGGATACTTGGGAACAATGCTCATACAAAGTTTGACTGTAACTGTATTTGTACTATAATTGTAAATGCTCACATGAGCTATGAAATGGGTCTGCTCACATGAGCTGTGGGTCGGGATGTTAGGATACATAAAGCTTCTCAAATGAGTTGTGGAGAATCCATAACAATTATAGGACCCCAACCATCAGTAGGACATCTAAGACCAATACACAAAACTTTAAACAACCCCTAATGACAAGCCATTTGTATTCTAACCATTCACAAGGTTTATAAGGGCCATGTTTCGTATCTATATCATTTAGTCATATGCACATTATTTCATCACAGGAATTCATCCATGTAGTTTCCCATTTTCAAACATAACCTTTAATTTAATTAGTATTTCAACTTAGTCCATTTCATCCTTTACCATATAACCAATAAATGAACTCAATCACAACATATATAGATAGCTATTATACCAAAAACAGAGCAACTAATTAATTTAACCAAGTTACCAACTTACCTAATCACAATAGCTACGAACACTTTAATGACAACTACTTGACAACTTTTCTTTTCCCGTAATTATCAACGAACTGATCTGTTTCTTGATCTAAATATAATATTTTCATTAAATTAACCAATTAAAATACTTTAAAACAATTAAAGTCACATATATGACTTTTTATCAACATTTTACACTTTTACCCTATTTTTTACCTTTTATTCAATTTAGTCCCTAAACCCGAAACTTTCAAATTGAACACATTTAATCCCAAACCATACCAGCTGAACTTCCTATAGTTCCTGTAAAACTCATATTTAACACATTTTCAAAAGAATTTCATACAATCCTACTATTTTAACAGCTTAGCCCCTAAATACAAAATTAACAATATTTACTTAATCAAAATTAATAGCTTAGCCCCTAAATACAAAATTAAAATACTTTATCAACATTTCATAGTTTCCAAATATAACAATTTCTATAACAAGACATCTAAAATCCATCAATGGTAAGTTTTAAAATATTTAACAGTTTTGAAAATAAAGGTACGAGTTAGCTATACATGGTTGCAACAATCTCAAAAAATAGAAAAAATTACAAGAAATGGAACCTCGAAACCTTACAATGCAATGGCCGAACTCCAAAATTTTTGTAAGCTTTCCTTCCATGGTTTTTTTAGTGGGAGAAAATAAAAGCATGAAGATGATGTCTTTCTTTTATTTTTAACTTAAATTATTTATTTTTACTTAAGTTAAATAATATAATTTAAACATTATTTTAACTTAAAAATCACCATTTACTGTCCATTAATAATAGTTATGGCATATTTTCCAATTAAAACCATCCACTTTTCATTTAGTCCCATTTAATTCAAAAAAACTAATAGTTTTTGTAGCTTTTACAATTTGGTCTTTTTTTCCTAATCAACTCTCAAATCATTAAAATTTTCGGGCCGAACTTCATACACCTATATAGTAACTTGGATATTTACAGGATCGGTTTACAAAAATAAGGTCTCGATACCTCATTTTCCAAAATTTCTTGACTTTGGGGACAACCACTTGTTCTTAACTAATTATATAACTAAATAAAAGTATCAAATAAAAATTCACTATATCATAATACTTGACTCGTAAATATAAAATAATATTTACAGACTCGCTCGTCGTAATTGTGGTTACGAAACCACAATTTTTGACACCATTGAAAAACGTGTTATGACATCAAATACCAAAATATTAAAGTATAAAACATTTATTTGAAAATCATCCTAGTACTCCTCCATAAACTATGTCCATGTCCTAACCTCGGGGGTTATCTGAAATGTCATAAAATCAAAAGGGTGAGCTATTTAAGCCAGTGAGTTCTAACTCAACTATTAAACATAAATTTAGTATATAAATCAAAGTATTATAAAGAATTTATACAGTATAATTCCACAGAGTCTTAACTTAGGTAACAACTAGTAATTTAAACACACATTCCATAAAAATAGCAGAATTTGTATATCAACACAATTTCTAAAATATCAGTATGCATGAGGATGTCAATGCAGAGTTTTTTTCAAAAATTAGTGCAAGTTTTTCACAAACAATCCTACCTATCTCTGATACACATCAATAAAGAGTTCTTAGAACTCATCCATCCAATAACACTCCACGTTGTGGCCAAGCCACTCAATAGTGTTGTGGTCAAGCCACTCAATAATGTTATGGTTAAGCCACTCAATAACACTGTGACCAAGCCACTCAATATTGCAAATAAGCTGCATGTTGTTGTCAAGCCACTCAATATCGCAGACAAGTTGCACATTATGGTCAAGATACTCAATAACGTTGTGGCCAAGCCACTCAATATTGTACTAAAACTTCCAAAGTCTTCCTCCTTTCATAATCATCCCAACCCCATGCATGTGATATGACATATGAAAAATATTCTTAGTGGGCATGCTTAACATGCATATCATATATCTCAGTTTCAATATCAATGGCATGATTTATAAATCACGCATATCATATAATGCCAACATATCACACATTATAAGTATTGGAATGTAAACATATTTTCACAATCAATTCCGAGTACTTACTTGAGAATCACCTTTTTTACAGGTTTAGTATCCCTTTTTGAATGCACAGTGTATTCATATTATTTCACATTATGAAGAATTCAACAGCGTTTCCATTATTAATAAATTTAAACAATTTATTTAACAATGATTCACATTTGTTTCTTTAACATTAAGTTAAACCCAGTCCTAATCTAAGCAAATCTGATGTGAAAACTCCTTCTAACACCAACTTTTGAATTTAATTAAATCTATAACACCCAAACCCAGCCCAGAAGTTAGGCCTGAATCTGGCGTACTGTACCACCCAAACCTGGCCTATGCATTAAGCCCAGATTTTGGCATGCCACACAAATTGAACGTGCATTCAAATCATCAACGATGTAGGAAATCAAATCTTCAAAACGATTAAGAGAATGACTTTATCGAAAATCGAGGTTTATTTGAAATCCATGATAAAAAACACAAGAGTTTATCATTTGATTTACAGAGTAGTAGTTGATTAAAATTTTAAATTTATTTAGTCGAAATAGGCTTGATCCCATTTTGCAAATGTTCAATATATATAAATCAAGTATAAAAAAAATAATAATGCATGTGATATGCAATTCCCAACCAAGCCTAATTTCCATCTGCTACACACCACCCGTACCAACCATCACACTGTGGGGATCAAGTCAACCCACCCCGCCAACACACTAATAGCGGGCTTTAAGCCAATTATAATATTTGTGGCAACAGCCATTTATAATATTTGTGGCAACAGCCATTTAAAAGATTTGTGGCAACAGCCATTTATAATATTTGTGGTAGAACCACCGATCTAGATTTTGGGCAGCAGCCATTGTGACAGAGTCACCGATCTAGATTTTTGGCAACAGCCTTTCTTCTCTTCATCAATTATCCCAACCCATGCAATCATGTATATATATAAAATATATATAAGGCATAACAAAATATTCGTAAGGTAATTTTAACAAAAACCCATATTACAATTTATCAATTTGGCCCATTAGTCAAAATAGCAATTTGGCCCATATAACGATCTAGCAACTTGGCCCATTTCATCTCATATCACATTTAGCTCATATATTAATATCACTTTTGGCCCATAAAGCAACATATTTCCATTTGGCCCATAAAGCAACATATTTCAATTTGGCCCATAAAACAACATAATTCAATTTGGCCCATAAAACAAAAATTTTCAATTTGGCCCATAAAACAACATATTTCAATTTGGCACATAAAACAACATATTTCAATTTGGCCCATAAAAGGGTATTTTCGTAATTTGGTCTATAGGGACGTTTTGTAATTCGGCCCATTTAACATATGAGGCCTTTTCACAATTTCCACACTTGGCCAACTTGTCAAAATAATAACATAGCCCAAAATATCACTTTCTTTAACAAAATAGCCCATTAAGGGCAAATCCGTAATTTTATTTCCACAATCTCAATTTCGGTTTCATGCATTCACATAAAAAGTGTTAATATAACGTATTTTCAAATTTTACCAGATTTACGATTATTATTTTAACTCTTACGGTATAGTATAACCCATGAGATAAGTGTGAAGTTACACACCTGATTACGGTGAGAACTATGCTTTCCCGCTCGTCGAGATCTAAACACGCATCACGATGGATTAGAACACTAATATTTAATATAAAACTATTCTAATGATTAACGATCTAGATCCTTACCCTCAGAATCTCGAATGAAAACTATTTGCTATTTCTCTCTGATCAATGGTTCAGAACCACGAACAAACAATGGCTCGGGGGTACGTACGACTTCAAATAATTGATTTTTGCCGGATGAGGGTCCTCAACTCGGTGGAAAATCTCGGATTGCCAAAAAAGACCTTCGTTTGAATCTAGAGGGAGTAGCAAATCCACCCTTCTTCCGAATACTATTCACAACCCTTTTTGAACATATCTTGTTTGCCTCCATTGACAAATAAATGTTAGTCAAACTAATATTCCCTTATCATGACCAATTGATTTTAAGAGCGAAATCGGCTTACCACAGGATTCTTTCATTCAAAAGGTGAAAGCCGATTGATAGAGTCCCTATGATAGAATCGATTAATCAATACAATCTTATCAAATTAGAAAGATAAAATAAAATCCCTTTTCGAAATGATCCCTTACCTTGACCGATGAAATCTCCTTTTTCCTCCCGATCTATAATAGCTATGATCAACTAAAGATGTAGAAAAGAAATCAGCACTCTACTATATCACCACAAAGAAAGAAGGATTTGATTGAAGGAGAAAAGATTAAAAATAAAAAGAAAGATTCGGCTATTCTAAAACAAAAGAGAGAAAAGAATGATTCGGCTATTGAGGTAGTCTAACATTCGGCCAAGGGAGAAGAAAATGTTTAAAGTATGGTTGAAAAGAAAATTAAATGATGAAATAAAGAGAATGAGGATGAGAGATTTATGATTTAGTTTTCAAAATAAAAGAAAAGCAAAGGGAGAGAGTTTGAAACAATGGTGCATTCGGCCAAGGGAGAGGAGAAAGAGATGATGTTTGTGTTCCATGTTTTAGGCACTAGATGAGAACACAAAATGGGATACTTGAGTGATTAGCAAAAATGACCAAGTGGTCAAAAAGAAATGACTAAATGAAACCCAACAAAGTTGTTTCCTCCAAGCTCAAGACACATTCGGCTATGGGAGAAAGAAAAAGAGAGGAAAGATGTTTTGAAAGAGCAAAAAAATAAAAATTTTGACCAAAAGAAACCCTAACAAGCTACCATCCTAACCCCATACTAACCACCAAAATTTAGCTCCCCACCGTAGTCCATGAAACCGTCCAAATACATAGACACTAAACCAAAGTTTTTCCATCAAGAACTTTCCAAGACAATCACCATACATTAAGCCTTGTGTTTCCCCATTACCTTAAATCATGAGATTCTTTTCCTTAAATTTTACTTACCTTTTCCTTTGGTCTTCTTGCCATAAAATGATATCCAACTCATCCTAATCCTTATCCATGACCGACACATTGGAAGAGGAAACAAAATAAAAACAAAACTAAAATGCACAACCAAGGATTTGAACCTCTTCCCTCAAGCAAACATACATGGCGCCATATCCCCTTTACCACTTGCTCATCTTATACTAGTTTTTGACACTTAAATTTACTTAAACCTCAAGGTCGCTTGATCCACTTCAATAAAGTATTCATTACTAAAATTTATTCTAATTCCGAATAATTCCCAAGTCTTCTCAAGACTATATTAAACATGCAAAATTTTCATTGTACACAAGCTAAGCACCAAAAACATGCATCATATCGATACTCAGATTTTTAAGATGTTACAACTCTACCCTCCTTAAAGAAAATTTCGTCCTCAAAATTTACCAGGTTAAAAGAGGTGAGGATATTGTTGTCGAAATGCGTCCTCCAGCTCCCACATAGCTTCGTCCACTCCGTGATTACGCCAAAGAACCTTAACCAACGGCACAGTCTTCTTTCTTAACACCTTAACATCGCGATCTAAGATTTTCACTGGTTCCTCCTTGAAAGACAAGTCTGGCCATAATTACACTTCTTCTACTGGTACTATGTGCGATGGATCCGATCTATAGCGCCTCAGCATAGAAACATGAAAGACATTATGAATCTGACTCAACTTCAGAGGTAAATCATGTTGATAGGCCACTGGTCCTACACGTTTGAACACACGGTACGGTCCAATGAACCTAGGGCTCAACTTGCCCTTCCTTCCAAATTTGAAAATCTTCTTCTAAGGTGAGACTTTCAAAAGACCCGATCTCCCATTGCAAACTCAATATCTTTACGCTTTAGATCCGTATATGACTTTTTTCTACCCGAAGCTTCCTTTAATTGTGCTCGAATCACCTTTACATTTTCTTCCATCTCAGATATCAGTTCAGGACCCAACAACTGTCGTTCCCCCTATTCAGTCCAACAAGTAGGGGTACGACACCTACGACCATATAACGCTTCAGAGGGCACCATTTGGATACTGGATTGGTAACTATTATTATACGCGAACTCTGCCAATGGTAGAAAATCAACCCAACTTCATCTGAAGTCGATCACACATCCTCGTAACATGTCTTCCAAAATCTGAATCACTCTTTCTGACTGACCATCTGACTGAGGATGAGAAGCCGTACTAAAATTTAACTTTGTGACCAAAGCCTCATGTAAAGCTTTCCAAAACCGTGATGTAAATCTAGGATCCCTGTCCGATATGATAGACACTGGTACCCTATGCAACCTAACGATTTTAGATACATACAGTTTAGCCAACTTTTGTAACGAGTAATTCGTATGAACTAGTAGAAAATGAGCAGTCTTCGTTAATCGATCTACTACCACCCAGACAGAATCTTTCTTAGTAGGTGTTAAGGGTAACCCACTAACAAAATCCATCGTTATCCGCTCCCATTTCCATAGAGGAATATTTACTGGTTGCAATAAACCCGATGGCAATTGATGTTCAGCCTTCACTTGCTAACAAGTCAAACACTTTCCCACTAAATCAGTAACCTCTCGCTTTAACTTTGGCCACCAATACTGTTCACGAAGATCCCAATACATCTTATTTCCTCAAGGGTGCATAGCATAAGGGCTACTATGCACCTCTAGAAGAATCATTTGTCTCAAATTTGAATCCTTGGGCATATAAACCCTTCCACAAAAACACAGTACACCTTCCTTGTTCAAACCAAAATCCCCTATTATACCACTTTCAGCTTGTTGTATTAAAGGACCCAACTTTTCATCGGATAATTGTTTTTCTTGATTTGTTCCAACCACAGAGGTTTCACCTGAAGTTACGCTAGTAGACTGCCATCCTCATACAAACTGAGATGAGCAGACATTGCTCTTAACTCCGATACAACCTTATGACTCAACGCGTCTGCCACAACGTTAGCCTTTCCTGGATGGTACTCGATTGAGAAATCATAATACTTTAACAGCTCCACCCATCTCTGTTGTCTTAAATTCAACTCCTTTTGGGTAAGGAGATGCTTAAGACTCTTATGGTCCACATAAATGATTGACTTCTCACCGTAGAGATAGTGCCTCCAAATCATTAATGCAAACACCACCGCAGCCAACTCCAAATCATGAGTAGGATAGTTGACTTCATGTAGCCTCAACTGTCGAGAAACATAAGCTGCCACTTTTCCACTTTGCATCAGTACACATCCTAAACCCATGTGTGACGCATCACAGTAAATGGTAAACTCTTTTTCGGCCTCAGGTTGAATCAGTACTAGCGCTTCCGTTAGAATCTTCTTCAATTTCTTAAAACTTTATTGTTATTTATCGGTCCACACATACGGTACTTCCTTTCGCAACAGCTTAGTTAGGGGTGCAACAATCAACGAAAACCCCTCAACAAAGCATCTATAATAACCAGCCAAACCCAAGAAACTCCGAATCTCAGCCACTGAATTCGGCGGTTTCCAATCCAACACAGCCTCTACCTTTTGAGGATCAACTCTTATTCCTTCGGCTGACATTATATACCCAAGAAAGTCACTTCCTTCAACCAAAATTCACACTTACTAAATTTGGCATAAAGTTGCTTATCTCACAAATTTTGCAACACAGTGCGCAAATGTGAGTCATGCTCTTCTTCATTCCTCGAATATACCAAGATGTCATCTATGAACACTACTACAAACCGGTCTAAATAGGGTTGAAAGACTCGGTTCATCATGTCCATAAATGCAGTTGGTGCATTGGTCAAACCAAACGGCATTACTAAAAACACATAATGTCCATAGCGAGTTCAGAATGCCATCTTATGAATATCTGCCTCTTTCACCTTGAGTTGATGATAACCCGATCTCAAATCAATCTTGGAAAAGACTGAAGCTCCTCTCAATTGATCAAACAGGTCGTCGATTCTCGGTAATGGATACCTATTCTTGATCGTCAACTTATTCAACTACCTATAATCAATGCACATACGCATCGACCTATCCTTCTTCTTGACGAACAAAATCGGTGCTCCCCATAGAAACACACTTGGTCGAATAAATCCCCAATCTAGTAGTTCTTGAATTTGAGCTATAAGCTCCGCTAACTCCTTCGGTGCCATTCTATAAGGAGCAATGGACACCGAGCCATTCCGGGCAAAAGCTCAATGCCAAATTCTACTTTCGATCTGGAGGTAGACCCGGAAGTTCTTTGGGAAAGACATCTGAAATTCTTTCACCGTTCTCACACCTTCTACCGATAACTCCTTGGCATCCAAAGCACTGATGAAGGCTAGGAATCCTCCTTACCCTTTTCGCCCTAACTTTTCTACCTTCAAAGTAGATACCACATTTGCCAAAAAAGTTTCTTCACTCGCCTATTATTATTACCTCCTCATCATCCACAATCCTTATTGACATCCGCTTTTCGGCACAATCCAATTGTGCCCGATGCTTCACCAACCAATCCATGCCCAAAATAAGATCAAACTTGCTGAAAGGTAATTCCATCAAGTCTACTAGAAATATCTCTCTTTGAATCTCCAAGGGCACATCTCTAAACAATTTATTCACTATTATCGACTGTCCTAAAGGAATAATTACCGTCATCTCTCTATCGGTAATCTCAGATCTAATATTCAGGTTTCTAGATATGGCACTAGCAACATACGAGTGGGTAGACCCGGTATCTATCAAAGCAGTAACATGTACATCAGAGATGAAAAACATACCAGTTATCACATCAGGTGCATCGCCGTCTTCACGATGCCTGACCGCATAGACCAATCTCGGTTGTCTTACCTCTGTGTTACCTCTAAAGTCATTACCTCGACCCAGTTCACCTTGACCACGTCCGTTACCATTACCACCACGACCTGGTCCACGGCCTCTCGGTGGCTGCTGAGTACCTCTAGCTGGTTGAGCATCAGGGTTACGAGCTTCCTGAGTCGTATCAGTCCGTCAAGGGCAATTCTTATACTGATGATCCTTGGAACCACATTTATAGCAGGCACCAGTTTTCCTCCAACATTCTTCGGGGTGTCATCTTCCACGGTCGGAACATTCTCGACTCTGTTTGGTAGTCACAAGTGCTCTAGCTTGAGTTGGCCCATCATTCAGTGGCCTCTTTTGAAACCTTTTAGAAGAACCTGAGTACTTAAAATCTCTCTTGCCTCTGACTTTTTCTCAATTCTGGCATTCTGAATTCTTAGCGTCTTCGGCTATCTTAGCTTTCTCTACAAGCGAGGTAAAAGTTCGTACTTGTTGTGGGGCTATCAATACCCGCAACTCATGATTCAGTCCATCCTCAAAGCATACACAGCGCTCATGATCAGTCGGCACTATTGTGTGAGCATAACAGCTCAAGCAAAGAAATTCTGCTCGTAAGCTGCCACTGCCTTACTTCCTTGAACCAAATTCAGGAATTCCTTCCTCTGGGCATCTACATAACTTGTCCCGATATACTTCCCTTGGAAAGTAGCTTTAAAGAAATCCCAAGTAACCAATGCAGCCTCGGTGCCTTCTCGAACAGTAATCCACCATTGATATGCCTCGTCTCTTAGCAAGAACATGACTCCTCTCAGTTTCTGCTCGACGGTGCACTCCAGATCATCCATAATGCATTCTACAGCCTCAAGCCAATATCCTGCCACATTCGGAGGTACATCGGAGACACCTCTAAAAATTTCTGCACCACTAGACTTGAGTCGTTCCGATATTGATACACGAGCTACTGGCCCAGTTCTAGCCCCGGCTACTCCTTCTAAGACTCGTAACATTGCTTGAGTCAAAGCATTATCCTCATTCGCATGATTATGAGATCCAGTCTCGCTCCCAAATGACGCAGGTGCATCTATTTCTGGCATATGACCCGGTGCTTCAGACGTAGCACCTCGTCCTCTACCACGACCACATTTATCGCGTCCACGACCACGTCCTCTAGTGCTCATAATGACTAATTCGATTTTAATCTGATTACAAGTTTTATGAATCAGAATACTATTTTAGTGTTTATTAATGATATTTTATGAGATATAAGAGATAGGGCTATTTTCGCAATCACATCCTATAGTCTCGATCTCTATCATTTTCAACACCTAAAACTAGAAGTTCTAGAGTGTTCCTAAGATATTATCACAATAATAAACATTTAATAAACAAATGCTTACCTGACTTGGTGCTGGATGCTCGTGGTGCAATATTACTTTTAAAACCTAAAATCTAGAAATTTAAGTAGTTTTTAAACAAAAATCATTGTTGAACACAAACCACAGCCGAGTTTTGAAACTGAGCTTTGATACCATAAAATGTAACACCCCAAACCCGGCCTATGCATTAAGCCTGGATTTTGGCATGCCACACAAATTGAACGTGCATTCAAATCATCAACGATGTAGGAAATCAAATCTTCAAAACGATTAAGAGAATGACTTTATCAAAAATCGAGGTTTATTTGAAATCCATGATTAAAACCACAAGAGTTTATCATTTGATTTACAGAGTAGTAGTTGATTAAAATTTTAAATTTATTTAGTCAAAATATTTCATCGAAGAGTTTTAAATGAATTTCCTAAGTTTCAGTGATATTTAAGAAAAACCTTTATTTTATGCGAGAGTTTTAGAAAACATTTATGAAAACTAAATCAGTCTAATTTAAGAAAACTAAAACATAATAAAAATCCATCCGCATAATAAAATCCATGAAAATAATTAAAGAGGTCTTATTACATCGCAATTAAAATAGTACTTAAATGAAAATAATTAAAGAAGTTTTACAGTTATAGAAACCACCATTTGTAGTATGGCCTCCACGTGAAATCATCTCCGACCCAAGTCTCCATCAATTATTATTACCTGAGAAGGGTAAGAAAAATGGGGTGAGTTACTTAGAACTCAATGTGTAACCCACTTACCGTGTTTACTGGGCCAAAACCATATAAACATATAATTGGGCTTGATCCCATTTTGCAAATGTTCAATATATATAAATCAAGTATAAAAAAAATAATAATGCATGTGATATGCAATTCCCAACCAAGCCTAATTTCCATCCGCTACACACCACCCTTACTAACCATCACACCTGTGGGGATCAAGTCAACCCACCCCGCCAACACACTAATAGCAGGCTTTAAGCCAATTATAATATTTGTGGCAACAGGCCATTTATAATATTTGTGGCAACAGGCCATTTAAAAGATTTGTGGCAATAGGCCATTTATAATATTTGTGGTAGAACCATCGATCTAGATTTTGGGCAACAGGCCATTGTGACAGAGTCACCTATCTAGATTTTTGGAAACAGGCATTTCTTCTCTTCATCAATTATCCCAACCCATGCAGTCATGTATATATATATATATATATAAGGCATAACAAAATATTCGTAAGGCAATTTTAACAAAAACCCATATTACAATTTATCAATTTAACCCATTAGTCAAAATAGCAATTTGGCCCATTTAACGATCTAGCAACTTGGCCCATTTCATCTCATATCACAATTAGCTCATATATTAATATCACTTTTGGCCCATAAAGCAACGTATTTCAATTTGGCCCATAAAGCAACATATTTCAATTTGGCCCATAAAATAACATAATTCAATTTGGCCCATAAAACAACATATTTAAATTTGGCCTATAAAACAACATATTTCAATTTGGCCCATAAAACAACATATTTCAATTTGGCCCATAAAAGGGTATTTTCGTAATTCGGTCCATAGGGAAGTTTCGTAATTCGGCCCATTTAACACATGAGGCCTTTTCACAATTTCCACACTTGGCCAACTTGTCAAAATAATAACATATCCAAAAATATCACTTTCTTTAACAAAATAGCCCATTAAGGGCAAATCCGTAATTTTTTTCCACAACCTCAATTTCGGTTTCATGTATTCATATAAAAAGTGTTAATATAACGTATTTTCAAATTTTACCAAATTTATGATTATTATTTTAACGCTTACGGTATAGTATAACCCATGAGATAAGTGTAAAGTTACACACCTGATTACGGTGAGAACTATACTTTCTCGCTCGTTGATATCTAAACATGCATCACGATGGATTAGAACATTAATATTTAATATAAAACTATTCTAATGATTAACGATCTAGATCCTTACCCTCGAAATCTTGAATGACAACTATTTACGATTTCTCTTCGATCAATGGTTCAGAACCACGAACAAACAATGGCTCGGGGGTACGTACGACGCCAAATAATTGATTTTCGCCGGATGAGGGTCCACAACCCAGTGGAAAATCTCAGATTGTCGAAACAGCCCTTCGTTTGAATCTAGAGGGAATAGCGAATCCACCCCTCTTCCGAACACTATTCACAACCCTTTTTGAACCTATCTTGTTTGCCTCCATTGACAAATAAATATTAGTCAAACTAATATTCCCTTATCACCACCAATTGATTTTAAGAGCGAAATCGGCTTACCATAGGATTCTTTCGTTCAAAAGGTGAAAGTCGATTGATAGAGTCCCTATGATAGAATCGATTAATCAATACAATCTTATCAAAATAGAAAGATAAAATAAAATCCCTTTTCGGAATGATCCCTTATCTTGACTGATGAAATCTCTTTTTTCCACCCGATCTATAATAGCTATGATCAACTAAAGATGTAGAAAAGAAATCGGCACTCTACGATATCACTACAAAGCAAGAAGGATTTGATTGGAGGAGAAAAGATTAAAAAAAAAAGAAAGATTCGGCTATGCTAAAACAAAAGAGAGAAAAGAATGATTCGGCTATTGAGGTAGTCTAACATTCGGCCAAGGGATAAGAAAATGTTGAAAGTATGGTTGAAAAGAAATTTAAATGATGAAAGAAAGAGAATGAGGATGAGAGATTTATGATTTAGTTTTCAAAATAAAAGAAAAGCAAAGGGAGAGAGTTTGAAACAATGGTGCATTCGGCCAAGGGAGAGGAGAAAGAGATGATGTTTGTGTTCCATGTTTTAGGCACTAGATGAGAACACAAAATGGGATACTTGAGTGATTAGCAAAAATGACCAAATGGTCAAAAAGAAATGACTAAATGAAACCCAACAAAGTTGTTTCCTCCAAGCTCAAGACACATTCGGCCATGGGAGAAACAAAAAGAGAGGAAAGATGTTTTGAAAGAGCAAAAAAATAAAAATTTTGACCAAAAGAAATCCTAACAAGCTACCATCCTAACCCCATACTAACCACCAAAATTTAGCTCCCCCCATAGTACATGAAACCGTCCAAATACATAGACACTAAACCAAAGCTTTGCCATCAAGAACTTTCCAAGACAAACACCATACATTAAGCCTTGTGTGTCCCCATTACCTTAAATCATGAGATTCTTTTCCTTAAATTTTACTTACCTTTTCCTTTGGTCTTCTTGCCATAAAATGATATCCAACTCATCCTAATCCTTATCCATGACCGACACATTGGAAGAGGAAACAAATTAAAAACAAAACTCAACTGCACAACCAAGGATTTGAACCTCTTCCCTCAAGCAAACATACATGGCGCCATATCCCCTTTACCACTTGCTCATCTTATGCTAGTTTTTGACACTTAAATTTACTTAAACCTCAAGGTCACTTGATCCACTTCAATAAAGTATTCATTAGTAAAATTTATTCTAACTCTGAATAATTCCCAAGTCTTCTCAAGACTATATTAAACATGCAAAATTTTAATTATACACAAGCTAAGCACCAAAAACATGCATCATATCGATACTTAGATTTTTAGGATGTTACAAGTACCATATTGAAGTGTCTTTCGAAAACCATGCTTTCATTGAAAATCCTTCTTAATGAAAAGCTTGAGTAAAATCCCAGTTACGTTAGTTTATTTATTTGTTTTTTTTTTTAAAACATGGTACATAGAAAAATTATTAAGTTTATTCCCAAAATTTCCTTCTAGTTATGGAAGCTAAGTTTAAAAGTAACCGATTTACGAAAACATGATGATTAAAGATTAAGTTGTAGAAGCGTAGTGTTTTGAAGCCATTATTGTTTGGAAAAATCGCGATCTACTTTTAACATATAGAAAACGTAATAACCTAAAAATCCTTAATTAAAAACCAGAAATTAAAAAAGGCCTTATTACAACCCAATAAGAAAGCGATTGAAGTAAATTAAAATAGAATACTAAAATTTAAAGCTGTCCATAGTGTGGCCGCCTCGAGTCCTCCCGTACATAGAATCGCTTACTGAGGATTACCTAAAAAATTAAAAAGAGGGTGTGAGTTTACAAAAACTCAGTATGTACAACCCTCATCGATCATAAAGCATGCATCACATCAAATCTAGCCTAAGCCCATTACAATAATGGTGGCATTTGGGCCTTAGCCCATAATAGCCTTAGTTGGGCCTTAACCCATATCAAATGTCACATATCACATCTATCTGGGCTTAAGCCCATCTCAATATCAGAATTAGTATATGCAATGCATAAATGCCCAAACCAACCCTGCACTCCTGTGGGGATTTAATCGACCTACCCATCCCTACACTCCTTATGTAGCACCAGTTGCGGCACTAACCAATATTGCAGTAGAGCAGCCAATCACATAATCGGCTTAAATTCATCGGTGGATCCACAGTCGTCAAGCGACCATGCAACCCTAACAAATCATATACTTCCTCCAAATCAATAATCACATCCCTCATGCAACAAAATATCACATGAATGCAAACATACCATAAATAGCATACAATAACAATCATATAACATGTAAGGGCATTTTAGTCATTTTTCCTTTTAATGGCATAACGGTCATTTTACCCTATAGGGGCATTACGGTCATTTACCCTATGGGGGTATTTTGGTTAATTTACCCTATGAGGGTATTTTGGTCATTTTACCCTCTAGGG
Source organism: Gossypium rotundifolium (assembly GCA_025506655.1). Taxonomy (NCBI): domain Eukaryota; kingdom Viridiplantae; phylum Streptophyta; class Magnoliopsida; order Malvales; family Malvaceae; genus Gossypium; species Gossypium rotundifolium. The sequence goes on from CP106729.1 coordinate 87,615,961, forward strand.
GTATTTCGGTCATTTTACCATCTAGGGGTATTTTGGTCATTTATCCTATGGGGGTATTTCAATCATTTTTCCCCTTAGGGGTATTTTAGTCATTTAACAATCTTCTTGAAGGTCTACAGTCGCCTCAACCGACAAAGATAACAGATATGGTCAAAATGGTGTAGTTGGGCCCAAAGCCCAATATTTGGCCCAAAGCCCAATATTTGGCCCAAGTGGGCCCACACACTCGTGGGGCCCACTAAGCCCAAAACTGGCTTTGGCCATGTGATCGTCATGGTTGGCTCAATATTTCTATCCATCCACAAAATTACTCACGTAGGGCCCATGGGCCCATTAGGCCCACTCGGCCCATTCTGGTCTATTTGGCCCCAGAAATAGCCTAAGACCATGAGATGCTCATGGCGACCTCTGTCGTTGCATCTACTTATCCACACGCATGTTCATGCGCTCGTGTCATAGCCATAGCTGTATTTTTAGCTTTTTGGCATTTCGGCATTTGTCGATCTACAGTTGGAGTGGTGTGTGTACACGCCTGTTGGAGAAAAATGCAGTAGCCCACGAGCGTAGAACCTTGATTGAACGATTGAGGATCACTCACTTAAATCGTCCCAAGAGATTGATCAATAGGCCAAAAACACAGAGTCCAGATTAGAAGGAAAGAACAATCGCCACACCTACACAAAAGTTGAAACTACAGAGAATGATAGAGGCAAGATGGAATAATCGCACCTCTGAGATGGAATGTTTGACTAACACAAAAGGTAGAGAACCGATAGAACGAAATGAGGGAAAGAGTATTCGATTTTAGCAATACAAGTAGGGACACTCAAAAGAGTCGAAGGAAAAGAGTGAAAAGGGAAAAGGGGTATTCGGCCAAAGAGGAATTGAAATTGAGGGAAGAAAGAAGCAGGGTTCGGCCAAGAGAAAATTTAAGGAGAATAGAAGAAAAACAAGGTTATTGACTACCAAGGCATTTGGTTTCCACAGTGATCGTGTCAAAAGTCAAGTTTTAATATTTATAAAAAGAATGATCGAACCTGTAGACTAACTATGACAATGATAGAGGCAAGTGCACCTATCGAAAAGAAGTATAGATTAGGCAAGAGTATATTTTCGAACCCAAGGAAACCTAAAAGTACTACTACTCACTTTCTTTGAATTATTTAGCCTGAAATATGGAGTGATTGGTTTATGAAACTAATGAAATACTTAAACTAAATGCAAAGACAAAAGAACAAATTGGAGAAAGACTTTAGGAAAACTTAGTTGATGAAGACGATACCCTCAAGAAGAATCCACCTATGACTTCACTTATTATTTATTTCCAAAACCATATGATTTCTTTACTTAGCTTGATCCGTGAGACTCCCTAACCTATATTAAACCCTCTCTCGAGGCAAAAAATGTCTAACCTTAGGTTAATTAGTGGAACTCTCATTCTCTTATAATAACCCCCTAAGGAAGCAGTAAATCGATTAATTGATTCCCATATTAGGTTTCACCCTAATCCGACAAAATCTCATAACCCTATCTCTAGGCACCCGATCAACTTCTCTCAATTATGCTAGATCTACTCTTAGGTAGGGTTTATTCCTCTTCTACCTAAGCACATCAGATTAAATTAAGCAATATAGTTAAGAACAAACTAAGTACTTCTCGTATAATTTTGAAATTAAATAACAAAATCCATCACAGGTTTCATCCCCTTCAGTTATCTTAAGGGTTTAGTTCATAACTAAATAAGAAAAAATCACAAGAGAAAAGATAAAACAAAAACATAAGAAATCCCTAAAACCCCCTGAAGGAATTGAAGGATAGATCCTCCGTCTTGAATAGAGTTTCGGCTTCTTGAGATGGATCAACTGGCTATCTTTAAGAAATTCCCTAAAAGATAAAAGCTTCAGCAAAACCTTCTACCAATAAGCTCTCTGTTTCGGCTTCTGCCGAACTCCCCTTTTTAGTTGCTACCTTGGGTGTTTATATAGGCTTTAAGATGCTTTATTTGGCTCCTAAGTATCCTAATTCAAGTAGAATTCCTCCTAGGATGTTTAAGTAGACTTAGGAATGTGTTTCTTTGCCTCGAACAATCCAAATCCGAGTGAAATTGCTCTTTCCCGCGGTAGGGGCACGGCCATGGCACACGCCCGTGTAAGTCAACTTCAGGCTGTGTGTCAATTCTGTTGATTGAGGCACGACCGTGGCACGGCGTGTAAGTTAGGACCCAGGCCGTGCTTTAGGTCTATCGTTTGGGACACGGCCATACAAATCGCGCTTGGGGCATGTCTTTGAATGATTGGCGAGGCACGGTCGTGTGGGCTTTGGGCCAGGCCGTGTCGAATTCTTGGGTTGGCCCAATTTAGTCCGTTTTAAGCCCGCTTTACAATCTTTTTATCCTTAGGTGCTTTTCTGAGTATAAGACATGAAAAGAAAGGATTAAAAGCACCTTTTTACATAAATCAAGGATAATTCATCCAAAAGCATACTAAATGTGGGATTAAAATATGTTGCTTTTACGGTTTATCAAATACCCCCACACTAAAGGTTTTGCTTGTCCTCAAGCAAAATTCTCAACTTACAATTAAAACGAACTTTCCATAATTCATAATTCCTATCGACAATGTCTCATCATAATCCATAGATAATTTATACATTGACAATTCAACTCAAAGAACCCTAAAGATTCAATTACGATAAGTCATACCTTTATAATGAGAAAACATAGGTGTCTCCCCTTATCTAAGTAATTACCTTTAATTCAAAACCGACAAGGATTGACATCCTCACAAAAGATTCACTCAAATCACTCGAAGTGTTTAAGGTTCAAGAATAAGCACTCTAAGTCGAACCTGAAAAGTTAATCCCATAGGCTTGCATAAAAATCAAATCTCCACCACTGTATATGAGATGATATACAAATCAAAAGGTCTTAAATTAGGGTTGTAATGGGGCTAGGGTTAAAAGATGTGGATAAAGGCTGAATTAGAGGGTTAGAATTGAGATCGAATTGACTAATTACCTAATCTAAAAACAATGAACTTAATATGAATATTTACATCGAATGAAAACTAATAATACCACTATTGATAATTACTATATAATAAAGAATATTTTCATCAATTAAAATTTGATAATACTTTAATACTGAGCTTTTTCTTCAACGATTGGAATTTAAATGCTCTAAGCTTTTTATATACTACTAATATTGAATAAACTTGGATTTTTTAAGAACAAACTAAAATATTACATCATAAATGATAAATGTAACTCTTGAACTAATATAATTCGATAATTTAATCAAATCAAACCTCGATTAAAGGGTATTCAAAAGAATGGTGATAACAAATTCAAAGGGATTTGGGGCTAATATCAGTGGGTGAGTCAATAAAAAGGTTGTTAGGATTCAACGGGGTTCACTAGGGGTTAATTTGTGAAGGTAGGCTTTTTATGGAGTAAGTGGGTTAAATCCTAGGTGCCTTTATCATCTCTATATATCAAATCAAAAGTGTGGTCTAGACATGTATAAACGAGGCAAGTTCTAGAATAACAGTTCAAAGTTGACACACTCATAATTAATAAAGTGAGCCCGAAAAAGAATATATGCTCTATAAGGCTCAAAATCTCACAAAAATTATGGGTGTTTTTGACATCAATCCTTATAAATTCCAAATTTCAAAGTAATACTCAAATTTAGTTCAACGACCTATTAATTTTTAATTTTTAGAAAGTATACTTATCATGCTCGATTCACTAGTATCCTTCAAATTTAATCATCAATGCACAATTAACTATGACTTACTCTACAACATATCAATACAAATCAACAGAAATTTCATCCTAATTAGTAATATGAGAAAAATACATGAAAAAAAAACTAATTTCTGGATTTGAGAATAATGCAAAAAGTCAGGTACTTTTACCCCCCACACTTAAGATGTACATTGCCCTTAATGTACAAAGATAGATAAACAATTATGTAATAATAAAATCAAAAGAGAAGGGGAGAAGTAACACTTCCTGAATTTTTGGATGAAGTCTATGAAAAGAAACCGGATAAGATTGAAGGTGAACATGGGGAAGCGTCTCAAACAATTTGAAATTGAATCCTCTAAGTAGTCGGCTTGGTTTTATTGTATCCTAAGCTAAATCTAAATATCATAAAGAATAAGAAGAGTAAAATAACATAAAGTAAAAAATAATGATGAAATAAAATAAAAACAAAAGAAATAATGGAAAATGATAGACAACTATAAAAATGGGGAATGAGGTTTAAATATAGATGTAGCCTGTGTTTTGGGATTTTGAATTTTGAACGCATTTAGGGTGTTCGGGCATGGCCGTGGGTGTCATGGCACGCCCATGTCTTTCTTCACACGATATTTTAATACGGGTGTGCTCCTCCCATTTTTGATAAGTCAGAATGTTGGCACGGTTTGGAGGCACAGCCCTTTTAGCCCATGCTTGACAAGTCATTAACCTCGCACGGCGCGTCGACACAGGCGTGGACTATTATCGCCACCTATGTTGGGAAAAGAAATTTTTTCTATGTCGTGCACGACTACGGGACGCCCATGGTTCATCCCCTGGCTTCCACACAGCCACAGGCATGCCTGTGTGAAGGGCTGTGTGGCCTAGAAATCTGCTCTTTGGTTAGTTTATGGTTAGGTGCTAAAAAGAAAGAAAAAAAAAAAAAAAAAAAGAAAAATAAAAAAAATGTAAAAATGGGGTTAGTGCTCAGTTTGCCTCCCGAGAAGCACTCGTTTATAGTATTAGCTAGACTTTACCTCTCATTCGTATGGTCATGGTGGTTTGAGGAGGTGAAAATCCTCTCTCATGCAATCACTTCGGTTATAGATGTATAGTTTATGTCGGGTAATGTTTACCTCAAAAGTGTCGAATTTAGGATTGCTGACCTCGACTGTGCCGTATAGAAAGACATTAAGTACCTCAAAAGTGATTTCTTCGTTTGTCTTGAGGTCTGAATTGGTGATTCGAGGGTCTTCCTTATTCAACAATACCTGATCTCCTAATTTGAAGTGATTCATTGTTCCAATCAGCTCGTCTGAGGGCTCCTTCAGTTTCACTTCGTGCAGTTCTTGTTCCTCTTTGATTTGTGTTTCCTGCTCTTTTAGTTTGTCAACACTAAGGCTTTGTTCCTGATATATTTCTTCTTTGTTGGCACAAGGTCTAGGATCTAGCTCATCTAAGTGATTTCATGATGCTTCCTATAAAGAAGGTTGAACCAACTTATTATCAGTAGAATTAACATTCGTACCTTTATTACTCGATGTCCTAGATGAGTTAAGAGGTTGAAGAGTGATTGTTTCATCGTCTACACGAAGTGTGAGTTCACCGAATTCTTCCTCAGTGTGGTCTTTCTTTATTGCACCAGGATACGGCACATGAGGTTGGTACTCTATAATTGCCGATTTTGGTAAATCATGGTACACCTCAACCTTACCTTTTCTTACCACAGGTTCTTCCCTTGGGTTTGGATCCACTAACAATTCACTGTTATGAGCTTGTAAGGCTTGCGGCCCATGATTCGGCTCAAGTTTGTAGCATTGTGGTGTTTCCCGTGGTGAAAGTTAAACAATTTGATTATCAACTAAATTTACTTTTTCACCTTCATCACTTGATGTCCTGGTCGAGTCAAAAGCTTGTAGATTGATTGATTCGTCACCTACAAGAAGAATGAGTTCTCTTGTACCAAAATCAATTTTAGTCCTGCCAGTTGCTAGAAAGGGTTTTCCTAAAATTAAAGGAATCGTGTTGTCCTCATCCATGTCTAAACAAAAAAGTTTACTAGGAAATTTACAAGGAATATGAATTTATCAATTTTGATTAGAACATTTTCTATTATACCCCTAGGAATTCTTATAGTTTTATCAGTTAATTGAATGCTCATCCTAGCTTGTCTAGGTTTCCCTAGACCTAGTTGTTTAAACATTTTGTAAGGCATAACATTGATGCTTGCCCCTAAATCCGCTAATGCATTATGAATAGATAAACTACCAATTAAACATGAAGTTGTAAAACTCCCTGGATCTTTTAGCTTTCGTGGTAGTCTATTTTGTAGAATTGCTGAGCACACGTTTAGCTCCACGTGGTGCTTTTCATCTAATTTGCGTTTGTTGGTCAAGAGCTGTGTAACACCCTAAATTAGGGGTTGTTAAAATTTTAATTAAATTCCATGTGGGCTTCAAGAAATAAATAAATATGACTTTATTTGGCATGATTTAGGGTCTAGAAACAACCACGAATTAGGTCGAAGTTGGAATTAAAAAACTCTTTTTAAGGTACTTAAAAGAAAGGAGCTAAGAGAAGTTAGGGCTTAAATAAAATTTAGGAGGAACATGACATAAGAATGGGCTTGGTACAAGTGGCTTGGTGCGCCTAAGAGAGTTGCTAGGGGGGAGGTTCGAGCCTCGGCAGAACAAGGGGAATGTTTTTTCCCTTGTGGGCTTTTTTAATGTTAGGCCTAGGAAGGCCTTATAATTAAATCAGGGGGCTTAATGACATGAAAGGCAGGTAGGCGGAGTGGCTTGGGGCGCCACTTAAGGGTGTTGGCACGAAGGTCTCGGGTTCGAAATGCAAGGGACGCAAGGAGTGTTATTTTTGGGCTTTTTGCGTTAAAGGCAAAAGGGCCAAGAAGAAGGCTTATAATTAAATGGAGAAGTAATTTGACATGAAAGGCGGGTTGGAAGAGATGGCAAGGGGCGCTTCAAAGAGGGGGCTGCTGCTGTGCCTTCACCAGGTCGCTAGTTCGACCCCCAGGCCCTGTACCTTGTTTTTTTTATTTTTTTCCTTCAATACAGCTGGCGTTGGAGGGGAGTAATGGTAGCATATTGGACTCTTGAATTGATAAGAGTTTGAGCTTGTTTTTTTTTTTTTTTTTTGCTTATAATCGGCTAGAAGAGGGGGAGCTTTTAGTGTTTTAATTGCTATTAAATTATTAAGGGGATTAGGAAATTAAAAGTATGATAAAGCTAGACTTATTTTTGATAATTAAGAGCTGGAATTATCACCTAAAAGAGAGGAATTGGCCAGCAATGGGACTCCTTGGGGGCTGTCAATTTTCGGTTAAACACCTAGAGGAAGAGGCCAAAATTCTTCAAAATCTTCTTTTCTTTTCTCCAAGTTGTCACTTAATTTTCCCTAGCCTCTCTTTTCAAAATTCTTCAAAATTCTCTTCTCTTCTTGCTTCCTTCTAGCCGAATATACCCCTCTTTAAGAGAAAATTTCCAGCAAACTCTTTCTCTTCTTCCTCTCTTCATTGTCTTTAAATCACCCTTAAACTCTTAGCCAAAATTGTTCGTAAAATTCTAGCATCGTTGTTTCTCTTAGTGAATACACCTCCTCCTTCACAAAATTTCCAGCCCTTCCAATTGTGCATTAGGCCGAATATCATATCTCCAACAAGGTGCTGCCAATTTTCAATAAGTGTGGTAAGGGGTAATCCTCTCTTTTGGAATTAAAATTATGTCCTATGATTCGTATTAACTTGATTAAAACCAATTGTACGGAAGCTTTCGGGATATATTTTCCAAGGTGAGTTGGTAAGCACATTCGGCCAAGGGCTTTTCAAATAAAAAGTTTTGTTAAATGGCGAAACTAACATGTGCCATGGATTTAGGGACTAATTAAGGCTTCGGGATTTGTTAGGAAATCAAATCCATTTAAGGTAAGTTCCTTTGATACTACTTGGTTTGGCCGAATAGGCCTAATGTCCCTAATTATGTTAATGGCTAATTATAGGTTAAGAGATCTAACGTTATAGATCGGCTTTTCGGGATCTAGGAGTTCTGGTAGAAACAGGTGTGTAAGATCTCTCTACACACTTTATTAATTAACATGACATTATTGTTGCTTTAAATCTTTTTGGTTGTGATTAGCTTGTGGCATAATCATGGATTCCGGGTAAGTCCCCTATCTCGTAATTTTTGATATATGATATTTCATGCCATCACATGATTTAAAATGCTATGCCTAAATACATGATTTATGAAAATTGATATAAAAGCATGTGATGGTGGGATTGATGAGAGGAGGGGGATGAATTATGGGCTATCGTCAGTGGTTTTGACCACAAGATGGGTTGGCCCCATCAGATAATTGTGACCTATGGTCATCAGTGGTTTTGACCACAACGAATGATTATTTGCTACTAAGTCCCAGTGGTTTGGTACCACCAGTGGTTTTGCCCACATTTGATATATTGTGACCTATGGTCATCAGTGGTTTTGACCACACGATGGGTTGGCCCCATCATTTAAATTGTGACTCTAAGTCATCAGTGGTTTTGACCACACGGGGTAGTTGAGGAGTATGGATGGCTAGGTTGGGTTGCATATTTGCATGTTAATTAATATCTTGTGTATGAGTGCTATACCGGTAGGGATTTACACATCGAGTCTTGGTGACTCACCCTCTCCTTAACATTTTGTAGATGAGTAGATCGCGAGATAGAGCCGGAGAGGACTCGAGGCGGCCATGCTTGTTTTTCATATTTGGAACTTGTGTAATTCAGTTTTAGTTATTTATTTTCTAAGTTTTTATTTTGGGATTGTAATAAGGCCGCTATTATTATTGTTGGATGTTTTATTTTATGGCTTAATTTTACTCATACAAATGGAATTTTATAAATATTAAATGAACCTAAAAAAAGAAAATTTTCAAACTTATAACTTCTACAATTTTCAAAGACGTTTCCATCGGGTAACCAAAAATAGACCTAGTCAACTACAACTTGATGTTTTTAAAATATACATGATCAAATGTTTTCAAAAGGGTTTATAAAGCCCAACCGGTATTTATAAAAGGCCCAATTGAGTTTTCAAACTCCGTTTTAATACCTTAATCAAATTTTATCAAACTTTTTCCAAATTTTCAAATTGGCCCAAAATATTTTACCCAGTAACATAACAGATCCGGTCAGGACTCATGGGCCGGGTTTGGGGTGTTACATTTTTGGTATCAGAGCCAGTTCAAAACTCAGCTGTGGGGGGCCCAAGGCCCAAAATGTTTGGTTTTTAGATAGTAGGCCTTATTATAATGTTTGAGAAATTGTTTTGGCTTGAACAGCATGGCACCGAGTCTCCGGCACCTATCCTCCTAGGTAAGTACTTCTATCAATCTTTGTGAATTCTTTTGATGAAGGGTAGAAGGGTAAATTAGGAACGTAGACTACTAGAGTAGAACTGTTGAACCCTAGGGTTAGTATACCCCAACTATGCATAAAATTTAATAATTACCTAAACAAACCCTGTGAGTTGTCACTAAGCAAAAGATGTGGCAATCGTTATACGCATGTCTAGGATTGGATTCGGTGGGGGCCTGGTATTTAAGCAGTCCTCGTGACTCACCTCCTACTCACTCGAATCCTACCTGGTGCATAGTAACGGTTCATCCTAGTTGAGACGACACACTCACAGGCTAAACTTAAAAACCAAAACCCGAAAGGGATTAGCCGTTTTGTTTTGAAGAAATTGAAACCCTGTTTTGAAAAAAATGAAAATAACCAAAATACCCCTGGTTTGTAAATTACCAAAATACCCTCCGTATGAAAATTTTTCAAATACTTGAATCCTTCTTTTATGAAAATACTTAGAACCCAATTTTTGGAAATTGTTTTGAGAAAATGCCCTGAATGTGTAAAATTACTAAAATACCCCTAGGGGGTAAAATTACGAAAATGCCCTTAATTTATGATATTCCCAAAATACCCACAGTTCTAATCAAAATTTTCATTTCATAAAAGTGCTTAAAAACCTTAAACCTCAAAAACGTCATGATTTGAGAAAAATTATAAAATTGCCCCTAACCTGCAAAATTACCAGAATACCCCTGACTATTAAAATTTTGCAACCTCACTATTTTGGAAAATACAATTATAAAAAAAAACCCTCAAAGTTTTACAACCTTTAAAATATCTCTGATTTACTAAATTTTACAAATTCACCCCGATTTGTGGAAAATTACCGAAATACCCCTGAGGCCCAAAAATTATCGAAATACCCTGAATTTCAAAATTTTTTTAAAAAATACCTGAGAAATTAAGAGTTTTAAATAATTTTTGACAAAATCACCCGAGAACCTATATTTTTAAAAATTATGAAAATACCCTGTAGGACAAATTACGAAAATACCCCTGGGTAGTGGAAAAACAATCACCATGAAATCAACAACGTCTCTTTGAATGAATGAATGAATGACTGTGTGTTTGTTTGATTACGAAAGTACCACTTCTAAAACTTCTATCATAAAATTTCTTCGCGGTTAACCAAGTGAAATACTAATGCATAAAATTCTTAAATAGATAAACGCGATCATTAGAATAAGTTCAAGAGGTCGTGGACGCCCGCCGCGTGGCCATGGTAGAGGTAGGATGACCCTGTCAGAGCCCGCGAGGTCTGGTCATGGATCCGGAAATGAGATGCCGGATCTGCCGACGCCGAAAACTGAGTTTAAGGATCAGACGGGTGGTAACGACATAGTATCCCAAGCAGTGCTACGAGTATTAGAACGAGTTGTTGAGGTGGGCGCGGGTACAGGAGCTCACAAATCTATGATGGAACGACTCCGAGCTAACGGAGCAGAAGTATTTAGAGGAGTGTCCGGAGTGGCGTCCAGTGCGGCGGAGTATTGGCTAGAATCCACTGAGAGGATTATGGGTGGCTTGGATTTCACGGCTGAGGAGAAGTTAAAGGGTATCATCTCCCTACTTTGGGATGAGGCATACCAGTGGTGGCTCACTGTGAGAGATGGAACGATGGCAGAAAATCTCACGTGGGAATTCTTCAGGGAAGCTTACCAAAAGAAGTATATTGGAACTAGCTATGTGGACACACAGCGAAAGGTTTTCTTGAACCTGGTTCAAGGTAGTAAGTCAGTGGTAGAGTATGAGGCCGAATTTCTCCGGCTGAATAGGTATGCTCGTGATATTGTGGGTACCGAGCATGAGCGCTGTGTTAAATTTAAAGATAGGTTGAGAGATGAGCTGAGAATGATGATAGCTCCACAATAGGAACGGGAGTTTGCTGTCTTAGTAGAGAAGTCAAAGGTTGCTGAAGGGGTAAGACAGTCGGTTAGACGAAACCAAGATAGAAATTGGAATAAGAGGAGCTCGGAACCTTCAAGGTTCTCGGGTAATGAACAGAAGAGGATGAGGTTTTATGGGTCGGATCAAGCTGCTAGGCCTGCTACTGCTAGTAATCCTCAATGGCCGCCACGGTGTGATAAGTGTGGCAAGTTTCACAAGGGGGAGTGTTGGAATGGTAATCGTGGATGCTTTGAATGTGGGTCTATGGAGCATAGAGTTAGAGACTATCCTAAGAAGGCAGCTAGGCTGATAACGGAAAGTCAGGATCGTGCACCAAACAGAAGGGATAACCAACAACCATAGAGGGGTCGAGGTGCAGTTAGGGGTAATGGAAATGGTAACGGGCGTCGCCGAGGTGCTGAAGGTACAGAGGCGAGGCAACCAAGGTTGGTTTATGCAGTTCGCCGTCACGAGGAGGAAGATGTGCGAGATGTGACAACGGGTATGTTCCTTACTTCTGGAATACCCTTAATTGCTTTGATTATTGTAGAGTTTTCTTATTTTACTAGGGAAGTGCCTGAAACCTTGGTTGTGAACTTATAGATTGTGCCGAGGAAGTAAGATAGTTTTATTAAGATCAGAGTGCGCAGCATAAGCGTAGCACGGTGAGTTAAGATGTACGACTATTCGTTAGTAAGTAATTTCGAGGACGAAATTATTTTTAAGGGGGTAGAATTGTAACACCCTAAATTAGGGGTTGTTAAAATTTTAATTAAATTTCATGTGGGCTTCAAGAAATAAATAAATATGATTTTATTTGGCATGATTTAGGGTCTAGAAACAACCCCGAATTAGGTCGAAGTTGGAATTAAAAAACTCTTTTTAAGGTACTTAAAAGAAAGGAGCTAGGAGAAGTTAGGGCTTAAATAAAATTTGGGAGGAACATGACATAAGAATGGGCTTGGTACAAGTGGCTTGGTGCGCCTAAGAGAGTTGCTAGGGGGAGGTTCGAGCCTCGACAGGAACAAGGGGGAAATGTTTTTTTCCCTTGTGGGCTTTTTGGGCGTTAGGCCTAGGAAGGCCTTATAATTAAATCAGGGGGCTTAATGACATGAAAGGCAGGTGGGCGGAGTGGCTTGGGTCACCACTTAAGGGTGTTGGCACGAAGGTCTCTGGTTCGAAATGCAAGGGACGCAAGGAGTGTTATTTTTGGGCTTTTTGCGTTAAAGGCAAAAGGGCCAAGAAGAAGGCTTATAATTAAATGGAGAAGTAATTTGACATGAAAGTCGAGTTGGAAGAGATGGCAAGGGGCACTTAAAGAGGGGTCATTCTCTTGTGCCTTCACCGTGTCATTGGTTCGAACCCTGTGCCCCGACCTTGTTTTTTTATTTTTTTCCTTCAATACAGCTGGCGTTGGAGGGGAGTAATGGCAGCATATTGGACTCTTGAATTGATAAGAGTTTGAGCTTGTTTTTTTTCTTATAATCGGCTGGAAGAGGGGGAGCTTTTAGTGTTTTAATTGCTATTAAATTATTGAGGGGATTAGGAAATTAAAAGTATGATAAAGCTAGACTTATTTTTGATAATTAAGAGCTAGAATTATCACCTAAAAGAGAGGAATTGGCCAGCAATGGGACTCCTTGGGGGCTATCAATTTTTGGTTAAACACCTAGAGGAAGAGGCCAAAATTCTTCAAAATCTTCTTTTCTTTTCTCCAAGTTGCTGCTGCCGAATTTTCCCCTAGCCTCTCTTGTCAAAATTCTTCAAAAATTCTCTTCTCTTCTTGCTTCTTTCTAGCTGAATATACCCCCTCTTTAAGAGAAAATTTCCAGCAAACTCTTTCTCTTCTTCCTCTCTTCATTGTGCTACCGAAATCACCCTTAAAATCTTAGCCAAAATTGTTCAGAAAATTCCAACACTGTTGTTTCTCTTAGCCGAATACACCCTCCTCCTTCACAAAAATTTCCAGCCCTTCCAATTGTGCATTAGGCCGAATATCATTTCTCCAACAAGGTGCTGCCAATTTTCAATAAGTGTGGTAAGGGGTAATCCTCTCTTTTGGAATTAAATTTATGGCCTATGATTTGTATTAACTTGATTAAAACCAATTGTAGGGAAGCTTTCGGGATTTATTTTCCAAGGTGAGTTGGTAAGCACATTCGGCCAAGGGCTTTTCAAATAAAAAGTTTTGTTAAATGGCGAAACTAACATGTGCCATGGATTTAGGGACTAATTAAGGCTTCGGGATTTGTTAAGAAATCAAATCTGTTTAAGGTAAGTCCCTTTGAAACTACTTGGTTTGGCCGAATAGGCCTAATGTCCCTAATTATGTTAATGGCTAATTATAGGTTAAGAGATCTAACGTTATAGATCGGCTTTTCGGGATCTAGGAGTTCCGGTAGAAATAGGTGTGTAAGATCTCTCTACACACTTTATTAATTAACATGACATTATTGTTGCTTTAAATCTTTTTGGTTGTGATTAGCTTGTGGCATAATCATGGATTTCGGGTAAGTCCCCTAACTCGTAATTTTTGATATATGATATTTCATGCCATCACATGATTTAAAATGCTATGCCTAAATACATGATTTATGAAAATTGATATAAAAGCATGTGATGGTGAGATTGATGAGAGGAGGGGGATGAATTATGGACTGTCGTCAGTGGTTTTGACCACAAGATGGGTTGGCCCCATCAGATAATTGTGACCTATGGTCATCAGTGGTTTTGACCACAATGAATGATTATTTGCGACTAAGTCCCAGTGGTTTGGTACCACCAGTGGTTTTGACCACATTTGATATATTGTGACCTATGGTCATCAGTGGTTTTGACCACACGATGGGTTGGCCCCATCATTTAAATTGTGACTCTAAGTCATCAGTGGTTTTGACCACACGGGGTAGTTGAGGAGTATGGATGGCTAGGTTGGGTTGCATATTTGCATGTTAATTAATATCTTCTGTATGAGTGCTATACTTGGTAGGGATTTACACATCGAGTCTTGGTGACTCACCCTCTCCTTAACATTTTGCGATGAGTAGATCGCGGAGATGGAGCCGGAGAGGACTCGAGGCGGCCATGCTTGTTTTTCATATTTGGAACTTGTTTAATTCAGTTTTAGTTATTTATTTTCTAAGTTTTTATTTTGGGATTGTAATAAGGCCGCTATTATTATTGTTGGATGTTTTATTTTATGGCTTAATTTTACTCATACAAATGGAATTTTATAAATATTAAATGAACCGGTTAAAAGAAAATTTTCAAACTTATAACTTCTACGAGTTTTCAAAGACGTTACCATCGGGTAACCAAAAATAGACCTAGTCAACTACAACTTGATGTTTTTAAAATATACATGATCAAATGTTTTCAAAAGGGTTTATAAAGCCCAACTGTATTTATAAAAAGGCCCAATTGAGTTTTCAAACTCCGTTTTAATACCTTAATCAAATTTTATCAAACTTTTTCCAAATTTTCAAATTGGCCCAAAATATTTTGCCCAGTAACATACCAGATCCGGTCAGGACTCATGGGCCGGGTTTGGGGTGTTACAAGCTGCCTTAAAAATTTTCTCGAGTTTGGTATTTGAAAAAGATCTTCAAGGAGAGGAAAGTTAATATGTAATTTCTTTAAGAGTTTAAGAAACTTACCGAACTTTTCCTCTGAATTGTCTCTTTTCATTGCTTCGGGTTAAGGTATGCGAGGTTTGTACTCCTTGATTACTGGTTTCAACTTTTCTTGTGTTACCTCTACCTTACTTTCATCTCCCTTTTTTTCTTGTATTGAGTTTGGTTCATCTATCCCCTTATTGTCTTGAGCTGAGATGGCTTGAATTTGTTCCTTTGGGTTAACCTCAGTGTTACTTGGTAGACGTCCTAACGGTCGTTCTGACACTAGCTTTGCGAGATGTCCCACTGACCTAGTAAGTTCTCTAACTTGATTCTTGATCCCTTGGATCGATTTTTGTTGTTCATCAAGTGCCGCTTTAGTCTTTTGGAAACGAGAATATGTGGTTGCCATGAATTTCATCAGTATCTCTTCAAGATTCAGCTCCTCTTCTTATTGGTGAGGTGGTTGTTGAAAATCTAGAGGAAGTTCTGATCTTTGGCTATTTTGATCATCCCACGAGAAATTGGGATGGTACTTCCAACCTGCATTGTAAGTGTCACTATAAAAATTATTTTGATATCTAGAATAGTTACTTGTATAGTGAGCTTGCTCGTTTTCCATGCCATATCCGTAGGGTGGGTACTCAGGATTCGCCACGCCTCCTAGATTATATTCATATTGTACTTTTGGATGTTCCTGCGAGGGACTATACCAATCATCAATCTTTTTATTCATCATCTCCAACTAATTAGATAACTTTGGTGACCACGCCGAGGTTGAAGACACCGCTATTTTAGTAGGAATTGTCTCATGACTTGCCACCGATAATTATTCAAGGCCATCTTTTCCAGAGACTAAAATTTTCCGCCAAAAGAAAATAGAGAAAAATTAGCGAGTAAAAATAAAAATAAAAAAATAATAATAAAAATTGTAATAAGAAATTGGCTAAAGTAATAAAAATAGAGCTTTCATAATATTTTAGTGTTCCACGGCAACGGAGCCAAAAACTTGATCGTGTTAAACAATTGAGTTTTAATATTTATAAAAAGAATGATCAAACTTGTAGACTAACTATGACAACGATAAAGGCAAGTGCACCTATCGAACAGTAGTATAGATTAGGAAAGAATATCTTGTCGAACCCAAGGGAACCTAAAAATACTACTACTCACTTTCTTTCTATTATTTAACCTGAAATATGGAGTGATTGGTTTATGAAACTAATGAAATACTTAAACTAAATGCAAAGACAAAAGAATAAATTGGAGAAAGACTTTAGGAAAACTCAGTTGATGAAGATGATACCCCCAGGAAGAATCCACTTATGACTTCACTTATTATTTATTTACCAAACCATATGATTTCTTTGCTTAGCTTGATACGTGAGACTCCATAACCTATATTAAACCCTCTCACGAGGTGAATAATGTCTAGCCTTAGGTTAATTAGTGGAACTCTCGTTCTCTTATAATAATCCTCTAAGGAAGCGATAAATTGATCAATGGATTCCCATATTAGGTTTCACCCTAATCTGGCAAAATCTCGTAACCCTATCTTTAGGCACCCGATCAACTCTGCTCAATTATGCTAAATCTACTCTTAGGTAGGATCTATTCCTCCTCCACCTAAGCACATCAAATTAAATTAAGCAACATAATTAAGAACAAACTAAGTACTTATCATATAATTTAGAAATCAAATAACAAAATCCATCATAGGTTTCATCCCCTTCAGGTATCCGAAGGGTTTAGTTCTTAACTAAATAAGAAAACATCACAAGAGAAAAGATAAGACAAAACATAAGAAATCCTTAAAACCCCCTAAAGGAATTGAAGGAGAGATCCTCCGTCTTGAATAGAGTTCTGGCTTTTTGAGATGGATCAACTAGCTATCTTCAAGTGATTCCTTAAAAGATGAAAGTTTTGACAAAAGCTTCTTCTAAAAAGTTCTCTGTTTCGACTTCTGTCGAACTCCCCTTTTTAGTTGCTACCTTGGGTGTTTTTGTAGGCTTTGAGATGCTTTATTTGGCTCCTAAGTATCCTAATTCAAGTAGAATTCCTCCTAGGATGTTTAAGTAGACTTAGAAACGTGTTTCTTTGCCTCCAAGCATCCAAATCCAAGTGAAATTGCTCTTTCCCGCAGCAGGGGCACGGCCATGGCACACGCCCGTGTAAGTCGACTTCAGGCCGTGTGTCGATTCTGTTGATTCAGGCGTGGCCGTGTAAGTCGAGACCTAGGCCGTGCTTCAAGTCTGTCGATTGGTACACGGCCATACAAATCGTGCTTGGGTGTGTCTTTGATTGATGGGTGAGGCACGGCCATGTGGGTTTTGGGCCAAGCCGTGTCAAATTCTTGGGTTGGCCTAATTTAGTCCGTTTTAAGCTCGTTTTACGTTCTTTTTATCCTTAGGTGCTTTCCTGAGTATAAGACATGAAAAGAAAGGATTAAAAGCACCTTTTTACATAAATCAAGGATAATTCATCCAAAAGCATACTAAATGTGGGATTAAAATATGTTGCTTTTACGGTTTATCACACAGTTAAAAGAAAATAGAAAAAGAAGACAGTGCAAGGGAAAAATGAAAGTACTCGGCCACTTAAGAAAAGAGGAAGACACAAAGTAGAAGAGGCAAAAACTCGAAATAGCAAAGCGCCAAAATTGGCCTACAAGATTCGGCCACCACTTGCCAAAAGGAGAAAAAAAAATCCCTCCCAAGCACTTACAATTGCCCAAAATGCATAAAAGGACTCCCTAGCCGAATATGCACATACCAGCTACCCAATTCGGCTACAACTTCTCCCATTTTCAAATTTCGTAAAAATATCCACCAATCCCTCCACCAAATTTTTTCCTTGATTTACTCCAACTCCCCATTCAAATTCAATTCAAATTCTTATGACAACCACAAAGTTCCAGTCTAGTTCCAACACCTCCCCAGCTCAAACAGCAAAATAAACATACAATTGCGCACGCCATGCCTCGAACCTCAGACTCCTTGCGACACATGTTTCCTTGTGTCATTTTTTTTAACGCAATAATTTAAAAGGCCTACATCAAAGCATCCAGGGTTTTATCCACTTAAAACCTATTTTTTTACTAAAGCCCAAGTTTGAACCTAGGACTTCTCCAATGCTTTTCAGGACCCTTAACCACTGAAGCAGACATACTTTTGTGTTATTCACCTGCACAACTAAATTCCAATTCCTCCGGCACGTGAAGCTCATTTCTTCTATGCCCAAAAGTCGGGGCGTTACAAAATCTATCTTGGATCTAAACAAAAAATGAATAATCCATCATTGAAACACCCTTTATAAATATTTGATAAACTGTTAGGCTTTGGATTTTATGACAATACTTACTTTTCTGATATTTCAAGCAGAAATATGAATTATTTTCAAAATTACTAACAATCCAAAACAGTAGTATTTGGTTATTCATCATCAAAACAATATTGTAACACCCTATACCCGGCTTGGTCGTTGAGCCCAAATATAAAGATGTCACACCACTGTTTCACTACTTGTACATTACAATGTAGATTTTATTAAACCTGACATATGTTATTCTTTGCATTTGCACATGTTTTAAGACATACATACATTAATCATCATTAAATTATGTTGGACTTCAATGAATGAACCTTACCAAGTTACATAATCAAGCATTTGGATCACTTAGCAAAATTTAAAAGTTACACATGTAGGTATTGATACTAATCCTAGGGTATTGATATTTTTTAAAGGGTATCGAGACCACCTAGAAAATCGATACCAAACTTGCATTTTGTTTCTCGCTCAAAAATCATACTGTAAAAAATTATCGATACCTATCATAGAGTATTGATATATTTACCACGTGTATCGATACTTGAGAAAAGGTATTGATAGCAAATCTCTATACTGACTCCCTGCACGTTTCAAAACACAGAGGTATTGTTTTTAAAACCCGATTATTGATACCTCTGCTATAATCCTAAAAGATACAGCATACAAAAGTATTAAGTCCATTCCAATTTAGTTCTAAACACCATGCATCAAATACTTCGACAAATAATCATCCAAGAGGCTAAATTTAATAGTTCAAAATGTCATAACATGTTCGAACAAGAAACATCTTGCCATCATCAATGTTCACACACCTAAGCATATTTATAACTCATAAACCTCATAAATAAAAGTAATAACCAGCAAAATGTTTAGAACTAAAATTGCTATAAACATGTCTATCACATTGACTTATTCCCCAAAACGTAAATAAATAATAAACACCTACAAAATATTAACAAGTCTTCCTTAGATCACTCCCTCGGAAAAAACCTCATTGCCCACATTGAAACATCACTAATCTGCATATGTTGAAAAGAGCCGGTGAGCTTAAACAAGCTAAGTGAATTATTAGAATAATCACTATGCAGACATGTCATCATGCATCCACTAAACAACCATATATATACTGTAACAGCCTAAACCCAGCCTAGAAGTCTAGACCTAATCCAGGATGCTACATTAATCACCGAAGTGATTGTATGAGAATTTAACAAAAACTAGTCTTTCAAAATTCCATTTCTGAAAATATTTATCTGAAAACAAACCAAAACTTTTAATTGTTTAAAAATACCATTCACAAACGTAACAAAACATAATGTGCGAACCAAGTTTAAAATAGTAATTGAATCGCAATATTATAAATCTTTACAGTTCAAAACCAAATACTAAAACTAGAAAACACAAACTGCTCAATTGCTATTCACAAGACTGTCCGAGACCTCCGCGTACTAAGCCCGACTATAGAATCTAGAACTGTACCTGAAAGGGAAACAAAAGAGGGTGTGGGCTACACGAGCTTAGTCTGAGATCAAACCAGCTAAACTACAGAAGCAGAAATAGAGAATCATAACATACTTACAGACAGATAATAGTTGAGTGAGTTCGCCAAACATCAAACACACACCATATGTACCTTACAGTCATAAGGAACAAATAGACACACCTAATCTCATGTGCTATTCAAATACAATAGCAATCATTCACAAGTCAATCACACTATCACAATAACAGTTCTGTCAGACATTTATAGAGAAAGTCTACAGAAATCGAATAAGCACACGTGCCTTTCATTCGATCAGAAACACATTCAATCATAGTATCACATTCAGCCAAACTGATCAATCAAACATTTCATTCAAATAGTACAGTTACATTCAGTCACATAGATGCATATGAGTGCAAATGAGTTATGAAATAACCCATCCATCCAGACAAAACACGATCTCCGTTCAACCCTTCACTTTCTGTGGGGATTTAATCAACCCACCCATCCCTACACTCTGAGTAGGACCTCGAAAAGCCAATCCAACCTTATACTCCATAAGTTGTCATCCCAGGTTGCCCAGAAACTATGATCATCAACATTGTCCTCGACCCTCAGGGAATTGGGACCAATCAGTATGTATATAAACTGCCAGTCTCATATATTACGCAGCAAGGCAGCATATAAGATGTACTGTGCAATACAGTAAACCGTAGTACAGACATGCAGTATGAACTGCCAGATCAGATAGTGGTACGTAGCATAGCTAACTTACATGCGGCACAGTGTAATGTACTAATCCGCTATACCGATGAGTTGTAGTAAAACTACCAAATCAGGTAGTGGTATGTAGCATAGCTAACGTACATGCGGTAATCCGCTATAACGATGAGTTGTAGTAAAATTGCTAGATCAATCAATGATACGCAGCGATGCTGGCGTATGTTCTGTACAGTGTAGTGCAGAAATTCACAGTACAGTCAAATTGTCCATGACCCTCAGGGTATTAGGAATACCCTCGACCCTCTGGTATTAGGGGCTTAAGTATGCAGTTACACTGCCAAATCGTAAATCCTCCTTCTCTTCAAAATCCCAACCCAAAATACTTTATATGCAGATGTATGTCCGCAAATATATGTATACAGATGTATGAATACAAATGCACCAAATTAGAATACAATTTCAGGAAGTCATTCAGAAGCAGTCATGATCGTTGTTTTGTCAAGTTTTAAAATTTATAAAGAGAATGATTGAACCTCGAAACTAACTCTGACAATGATTAAAGGAAAGTGTACCTATCGAATAGTAGTATAGCTTAGGCAAGACCGGATTGTCGAACCCAAAGGAACTAAAAGTGCTAATACTAACTTTCTTTTTATTATTTAGCCTAAAAAAAGTGAAGTTGCTTTAATCTAATCCAAATTAACTATTACTAAGCTAAATATGCAAAGACAAAAAGAATGAATTTGGAAATAGCTTGAAGAGAAACTCGGTTGATATCGACGATGCCCTCAAGAAGAATTAACCTAGACTTCACTTGTTATTTAACACTGAACCATATGATTTATTCACATAGTTTGATCCGTAATACTCCCTAGCATATATTAATCCCTCTCTCGAGGCGAATAACATCTAACCCTAGGTTAATTAATGGAAATCTCTTTCTCGAATAATAACCCCGCTAGAATAGCAGTAAATCGATCTATTAACTCCCATATTAGGTTTCACTCTAACCTGGTAAAATCTCATCACCCTATCTCTAGGCGTGTGATCAACACCGCTTAATTATGCCAGATCTACTCTTAAGTAGGGTCTATTCCTCCTCCACCTAAGAACATCAGATTTGGATTAAGAATGCATAATTAAGAACAAACTAAGTATTTATCATATAATTTAGAAAACAATAACATGATTCATCTAGGTTTCATCCCCGTCAGGTATCTAAAGGGTTTAGTTCATAACAGATAAAGAAAATATCTCAAGAGAAAAGATAAAACAAAACATAAGAAATCCCTAAAACCCCCTGAAGGAATTGAAGGAGAAATTCGTCGTCTTGACTAGACTTCCAGCTCCTTGAGATGGATCTACTGGCTATCTTCAGTAATTCCCACAAATCTGACCTTTTGGCTCTGCTCCTTGGCCTAGCTAACCGCCCCCCTTTTCAGGATACACTTAGGGTGTTTATATAGACTTTTGGAATGCTGGATACACTTAGGGTGTTTATATAGACTTTTGGAATGCTTTACTTGGCCTCTAAGTGTCCTAATTCAAGAATACTTCCTACTCAGAGTTTGAATAATCTTTAAAAAGTGTTTCCTTGCCTCAAAGTATCCAAATCCGAGTGAAATTTCTCTTTTCCATGATAGGGGCACGGTCATGGCACACGCCCGTGTAAATAAACTCCAGGCCGTGTTTCGATTCTGTTGATTGAGGCACGATCGTGTGAATCGTGGTTTAGGCCGTGTGAAGTAAATTAACAAGGCACGACCGTGTGGCTTGATGTCCAGCCTGTCGATTTTCTCTTTTACCCAAATTGGCCCGTTTTAAGCCCATTTCTCGTTCCTTTCGTCCCTAGGTGCTTTCCTGAGTATGAAACATGAAAGGAAAGGATTAAGAGCACCTTTTTACATAAATCAAGGGCTAAATCATACAAAAGCATGCTAAATGTGGGATTAAAATATGTTACTTTTATGGTTTATCAGATACCCCCACACTTAAGCTTTTGCTTGTCCTCAAGAAAAATTCTCAACTTACAATCAAAACGAACTTTCCGTAATTCATAACTCCTATCAATAATGCCTCATCATAATTCATAGATATTTCATACATGGATAATTTAACTCAAAGACTCCTAAAGATTCAAACAATTCTAAGTTATACGTTTGTAGCACGAAAACATATGTGTCTCCCCTTATCTAAATGATTACCTTTAATTTAAAACCGAAAAGGATTGACATCCTCATTAAAGATTCACTCAAAGCACTCGAAGTGTTAAAGGTTCAAGAATAAGCACTCATAAGTCGAACCTGAAAAGTTAATCCTATAGGCTTGCCTGAAAATCAAATCTCCATCACTGTAATATGAGATGATACACAAATCAAAAGGTCTTTAATAGGGTTGTAACGCGGCTTGGGTTAAAGGTGTGGATAAAGGTTGAATTAGAAGGTTAAGAATCGAGATTGAATTGACAAATTACCTAACTAAAAATAATAAACTAGAGAATAAATGATTACATTAATTGAAACTTTGAAACTAATAATAATACAAGCTTTTTCTTTGATAAATGAAATTTAAATGCACAAGCTCGCTTTATATACTACTAATTCTGAATATACTTCGATTTGTCAATTTTTTTTTAGAACAAACTAAGTAAATACATAATAAAGAAAGAACTTTATCAACTGAAATAAACTAATTAGGCAACTTGATCAAATCAATTCTCGATAGAAGGGTAGTCAAAAGAATGGTGATAACAAATACAAAGGGTTTTGGGTTAATATTAGCAGGTAAATCAATAAAAAGGGTTGTTAGGATCAAATGGGTTCACTAAGGGTCAATTTTTGAAGGTAGGCTTTTTAGTGGAGTGAATGGGTTAAAACCTAGGTGCCTTTATCATCTCAGTATATCAAATCAATAATGTGGTCTCGACATGTATAATCAAGGCAAGTTCTAGAATAACAATTCAGTGTTGACACACTCATAATCAATAAAGTGAGCACAAAAAAGAATATATGCTCTATAAGGCTCAAAATCTCACAAAAATTATGGGTATTTGACATCAATCCCTATAAATTTCAAACTTCAAGGTAATATTCAAATTTAGTTTAACAACCTAGGAAATTTTTGTTTCTTGAAAAATAAACTTATCATGCTTAATTCTCTAGTATTTTTAAATTTAATCATTAATGCATAATTATCAATGACTTACTCAAAAACATATCAATAAAAATCATAAATCATCGAAATTTCACCTAATTAATAATATGAGAAAATTACTTAGGAACAAGACTAAAATTTAGGATTTTGGAATAATGCAAAAAGTTAGGTACTTTTAGCCCCCCACACTTAAGATGTACATTGTCCTTAATGTACAAAGATAGATAAACAATTATGTAATAATAAAATCAAAAGAGAAGGGGAGAAGTAACACTTCCTAAATTTTTGGATGAAGTTTATGAAAAGAGACCGGATAAGATTGGGGGTGAATGTGGGGAAGCGTCTCGAACCATTTAAAATTGAATCCTCGAAGTAGCCGGCTTGGTTTTATTGTATCCTAAGCTAAATCTAAATGCCATTGAGAAAAAGGAGAAAATAATAAAGGTAGTAAAAACAAAAACAAAAATAAGAATAAAAATATAAATAAAAGTAAATGATTAAATAGAGATAAGGTCCACGCCCATGTGCCTAGCCGTGGTGTCCACACGGCGATGGCCACGGCGGTGTGCAAGGCCGTATGGGTATGGAAACCTATGCCTAAATACAAAAATAAATAAAACCAAATTAATTAGTACAGTTAGTACCCGGGTTGCCTCCCGAGAAGCACTCGTTTAAAGTCTTGAGCTAGGCTTACTTATTGTACGCACAATCATGGTGGCTTGGGGAGGTGGAAATCCTTTCTCATGCGATCAACTCTGTTATGGATATAAAGTTTAAGTCGAGTAATGTTTACCTCAAAAGTGTTGAATTTAGGATTGCTTACCTTGACTGTGCCGTATAGGAAGACATTAAGTACCTCAAAAATGATTTCTTCGTTTGCCTTAAGGTTTGAATTGGTGATTCGAGGGTCTTCCTTATTCAACAATACCTAATCCTCTATTTTGATGTGATTTGTTGTTCCTATCAGCTCGTTTGGGGTTTCCTTCGGTTTCACTTCGTGTGGTTCCGGTCTTTTTTAAACTGTGTTTTCCACTCTTCTAGTTTGTTGACCCTAAGGCTTTGTTCCTCATATAATTCTTTTTTGTTGGAACGAGATCTAAGATCTAGCTCAGCTAGGTGATTTCGTGATGCTTCTTGTAAAAAAGGTTGAACCAAATAGTTATCAATAAAATTAACGTTCGTACATTTATTACTCGATGTCCTAGCTGAGTCAAGAGCTTGAAGAGTGATTTTTTGTCTTCTACACGAAGTGTGAGTTCACCGAATTCTTCCTCTGTGTGGTCTTTCTTTATTGCATTGGGATAAGGCACACGAGGTTGGTACTCTGTACCTGCCGATTTTGGTATATCATGGCACACCTTAACCTTACCTTCACTTACCATAGGTTCTTCCCTTGGGTTTGGTTCGTCTAACCCTTCACTATCATAAATGGGTTGATTTTGCTCTTTTGGGTTAGTTTCAGTGTTGTTTGGTAGACGCCCTTGCGATCGTTCAGACATTAACTTTGCAAGATGTCCAACTGACTTAGTAATTTCCTGAACTTGTTTTTTGATTTCCTTGATCGATGCTTGTTGATTATCGAACGTTGTCTCATTTTTTTGGGGACGGGTTTCTGTGGCTGCTATGAATTTTGCCAGCGTCTTTTCAAGGTTTGACTCCCCTTCTCATTGGTGAGGAGGTTGTTGAAATTTTGGAGGAAGTTCTTGTCTTTGGCTAATTTGATCATCCCAAGAGAAATTGGGATGGTACCTCCAACCTCTATTATAAGTGTCATTATAAAAATTATTTTATGGTCTAGAGTAGTTACCCGTATAGTGAGCTTGCTCGTTTTCCATGCCATATCCGTATGGTGGGTACTCAAGATTCACCACGCCTCCTAAATTCGAATCATATTGTATTTCTGGGTATACCTATGAAAGACTATTCAAACCATCAATCTTTTTATTCATCATCTCTAGCTGGTTTGATAGCATGGTTATTGGGTCGAGGTTGTAGATATCGGCTGCTTTTGTTGGCTTTGTCCTCATAACTTGCCACTGATAGTTATTAAGTGCCATCTCCTCTATCTACCAAAATCAAATAAAAGAAAATTTAGCAAAATCAAAATTTAACCTAAAAATAAAAAAAAGTAAAATTGCAAAAAATAAAAAAAATAATGGCTAGAGTAATAAAATAAGGCTTTCTTAATATTTTAGTTCCCCTGCAACGGCGCCAAAAACTTGCTCGATGTTTTGTCGAGTTTTAAAATTTATAAAGAGAATGATTGAACTCGAAAACTAACTCTGACAACGATTAAAGGCAAGTGTACCTATCAAACAGTAGTATAGCTTAGGCAAGACCGGATTGTCGAACCCAAAGGAACTAAAAGTACTAATACTAACTTTTTTTTAATTATTTAGCCTAAAATAAGTGAAGTTGCTTTAATCTAATCCAAATTAACTATTACTAAGCTAAAGATGCAAAGATAAAAAGAATGAATTGGGAAATAGCTTGAAGAGAAACTCAGTTAATCACGATGATATCCCTCAGGAAGAATCCACTTAGACTTCACTTGTTTTTTAACACTGAACCATAAGATTTATTCACTTAGTTTGATCCATAAGACTCTTTAACGTATATTAAACCCTCTCTCAAGACGAATAATGTCTAACCCTAGGTTAATTAACGGAAATCTCTTTCTCGAATAATAACCCCCTAGAATAGTAGTAAATCGATCTATGGACTCTCATATTAGGTTTCACCCTAGTCTGACAAAATCTCGTCACCCTATCTCTAGGCGTGCGATCAACTCCGTTTAATTATGCCAGATCTACTCCTAAGTAGGGTCTATTCCTCCTCCACCTAAGCACATAAGATTTGGATTAAACATGCATAATTAAGAACAAACTAAGTATTTATCATATAATTTAGAAAACAATAACAAGATTCATCTAGGTTTCATCCCCGTCAAGTATCTGAAGGGTTTAGTTCATAACGAATAAAGAAAACATCTCAAGAGAAAAGATAAAACAAAACATAAGAAATCCCTAAAACCCCCTAAAGGAATTGAAGGAGAAATTCGCCGTCTTGAGTAGACTTCTGGCTCCTTGAGATGGATTAGCTGGCTATCTTCGAGTAATTCCCACAAATCTTACCTTCTGGCTCGGCTCCTTGGCCTAGCTAACCGCCCCCTTTTTAGGATACGCTTAGGGTGTTTATATAGACTTTTGGAATGCTTTACTTGGTCTTTAAGTGTCCTACTTCAAGAATACTTCATACACGGTGTTTGAATAAGCTTTGGAAAGTGTTTCTTTACCTCAAAGTATCCAAATCTGAGTAAAATTTCTCTCTTCCACGACAGGGGCACGGCTATGGCACACGCCCATGTAAATCGACTTTAGGCCGTGTTTCGATTCTGTTGATTGAGGCACGGCCGTGTGAATCATGGTTTAGGCTGTTTGAAGTAAATTGACGAGGCACGGCCATGTGACTTGAAGTCCAGGCCATGTCGGTTTCCTCCTTGGACCAAATTGGCCCGTTTTAAGCCCGTTTCTCGTTCTTTTCGTCCCTAGGTGCTTTCTTGAGTATAAAACACGAAAAGAAAGGATTAAGAGCACCTTTTTACATAAATCAAGGGCTAAATCATCCAAAAGCATGCTAAATATGGTATTAAAATATGTGACTTTTACGGTTTATGAAGTCACTTACAAATAGTCAATCAGTTACAGAAACGTGCACACTTGTGCACTCAGATTTAGTACCTAGCCTAGCACACATTCACTTACATGCAGTACATAGTTTGAAGTCAGAACAAAATTGAATTCACCCTCAATAAGCTTAGTCGAGGGGTTGGAATACATAGACTCACAATGGCATTCAATTTGACCTAAAATCAAAATTTAGCGTGTTAGGGCCACATGCCCGTATGCTCCGGCCGTGTGGAGCAATCCAGGCCGTGTGGGGATCCAAACACCCATGTGAGAGGTGGCACACGATCGTGTGACAAAGGCACACACCCGTGTGGTGCAAGGACACGGTCGTGTGAACTGGCCGTGTAACTCACTATCCAATTTCGATAAAATCAAGTGCAGGGCAGACATGGCCGTGTGAGGATCTCACACTCTAGTGTGCCCATCAGACACGGCCGTGTGTTCCAAAACACATGCCCGTATGGGATCCCTAAATCCCTAAATCAGTCACACGACTGTGTGGTTAGGCCGTGTGACTCCAAATCTCTAAAACTTTAATTACCAAACTCACATGCTCGTGTGCGCGAGGGACACGATCGTGTGACCGAAGAACATGACCGTGTGAATTCTGATAAAATCCCCAAATCATCCACACACCCGTGTGGCACCCAGAATCTGTCAGAAACCCTAACTCACAATCCATACAGTCATGTACCAAAGCACACGCCCGTGTGGCCGTCGGAGAGGCTACTAAACCACCTCAATTCAGCCTCGAAAATGTTGTTTTGGCCACTAGAATCGTCTCTAACCTTTTCCTTATCAAAGTATACCGAAAAGTGGAGATTTCTTATCACTTCCATTAACTAAAACTCAAAATCCTCTGTTTGACACTCTCTCAAGAAAACCCGAATCATAAGTTTGCAAAAACCATTAAGGAAATTAAAAAAAAATAATGTAGTTACAGTTCAAATCCCACACCTGATTGCGACGACGAAGAAGACAATAGAGGAGCGAAAATCCTCGATGCCAAAAACCAATATTGAACTTTGAGTATTTTTATGAAGCAAGAAGTAAAGGAAAGAAAAAGAGAAAAATGGAGAGGGAAAGTGGGAAACGTGAAAAAAAAATAAAATTAAGATAAACCCAACAAAATGATCCCGAAAATAAAATAAAAAATACAATAATAACTTACACAAGTAAGCTACCAAAATAAAGTTGAATAATTATTTTCAAACCTAAAATAAATCTACCACTCAAGACATACACACAACGCCTCGAACCCAGAACCTCAAGGTAAGCTAACACTCACTTAAACACCAGACCAACAGGCCCATTCTTGTCACTAAATTCCACAATTAAATACATATGTTCAATCTCCCCACTATCCTTATGCTCAAAGCTCAAGACTTCTAGGCCCAAAATTTAGGGCGTTACAATTTATCCTTCCTTAAAGAAATTTTATCCTTGAAATTTCAAACTAACAGTATGGTCGTATAACCAACTACACCACTACACTTTTGTTACGCACTCTGATAACAAATCACTATTACAGTAAATGTGAACCCAGATCCTCTCAAACAC
The DNA here is from genome assembly GCA_025506655.1 of Gossypium rotundifolium. Lineage (NCBI taxonomy): Eukaryota > Viridiplantae > Streptophyta > Magnoliopsida > Malvales > Malvaceae > Gossypium > Gossypium rotundifolium. The sequence goes on from CP106729.1 coordinate 87,644,548, forward strand.
ACCCAAAACACTCAACCACTAAAGTAGATAGACAGTTGTCATGTATACACAATTTCAAAGCTCAAATAAGCATAAATAAACACATCCAAACATGCTTAACCATACCTGGCTCAAAAGCGCCGAGGACAATCTCGAACCCGATGCTTAATGGGCTCGCATCTCAGACACGCTCCTGACCTTCCTCTAATAATTGCCCACATGGCATCTCTTACAGTGCTCACAAGATGAAATGCTCGCGCCACTACTAGCACTACCTTTACTATCATTTAGATGCATCCTAGCATGCTTTGTAGAATAAGGCTCCAACCTGGGAGAGCTGCGATCTCTCTTCTTCTTATAGTCTACGCACCTAACCTAGAGTGTTTCACTAATTCCTCTTATTGTGGCCTCAAACACTTCCTCTAGCACTTGCCTTGCTAACCAGTTTAGTACCAACCTCTGGTTTATTGCTACCCTGGGCTAGCGAACTCACATTGACTATTGGTTCCTGAACAGTCTCACACCCTGAAGGAGTTGTAACAACTCAATTTAGACCCTAGTCGGAACAATGGTTTCGAGACCATAAATTCGAGGTTAAAAAATATTTTAATATTATTTTTGGTGTTTATAATATGTGATTGAGCATATGTGAAAATTTTGTGTTAAAATTTTATCGATTGTATGCGTAATTTGTAAAAAGGACTTAATTGCATAAAATGCAAAAGTACTTATTTAGCACGACTTATTAAATGAGAGGTCCTTATGTTGAAATTAGACCATTGATAGATGGGATGGACAAAAATAGGCTTATATTAGTGGAATTTTAATGTTTTAATTAAACGTTAAAATGGTAAATGAGTTATTAAGTTATTATAATTAAACAAAACAAATTAGATGCCAATTTTTCTCTTCTTTCTTCCACCAAAAATAGGAAAGAGAAATAGCCATTGAAGCTTTGTTATATTCAGTTAAGGTTTAGCTTGATTGAGGTATGTTTTTTACTCGGTTTTGATAATTTCTATGTTTTTGTGATCATTGCTTAGTGTTCTAGCTAGCCCATGCTTTAATTTTAGAATTTGATGGTGATTTTGAGATATGCCATTTATGAATGTTTGAGCTTTGTGATAGTTGAATATGAAATATGAAAGATATGTGACAGATTAACATGTTTTGTCTTTAAATTTTTGGTGAAATTGAGTAATTTGGGCTAAATTGTGAAAATGAGAAATTGGAGGACTAAAATGTGAAATAAATGAAATATGTGGGCTTGTATAGACATAGGGAGAATTCAGCTAGGCATGGGTGAAGTGAAATTTTGTGTATTTTTTGATTTTGTGAAATAGGGACTAAAGTGTCAAAATGTAAAAATGTGAGGGCTATTTTGTAAAATGTCCTAAATATGTGTGTTTGGAATCAATTGAATGAATTGGTGATTGAATGAGATAAATTTGAATATGTATAGACCAAGAAAGGAGAGATTCGGATCCAGATTGAGGCAATGATAAAGTGCTCAATTGATCGACTAGTCTTGGTATTTCAACATCCGAGGTAAGTTCAGATATAATACGTTTTCTTAAATTATGTTTAAATGTGAAGAAATGAATAGTTATGTGATTATTGGATTAGAAATGCTATGTGTGGAATCGAGATAGGTGACACTATGTGTGCATAGTTAGAAATGAGACAGAGATGATTAGCACTATGTGTGCAAATTAATAGAAGCTTCGACTTTTTGATTGGCACTGTGTGTACGATACCGAATTAAGTTTAGTTATATATTGAGGCACTAAGTGTGTGATGTTATTTAAGCTTCGGCTATGAATTGGGCACTAAGTGTGTGATTGAATTGAAGAGTTAGTGAACAGTGAATAAATTATGGTATCGAGCATTGAATAGCAAGAACATTTGCTAACTAAGTGCTGGCAAAGGTATGTTTCAAACCTATGTGGTTGATAGTATTGTTGAAGGTTGAATAGGTGGTTGTATGAATATATGCTTGAGGATGATATTGTGATTAGTTGTGAATCTATCTAAGTGATGGTTTATTTATGTATTGATATTGCATTAATGAGTAATATGTATTATATTACAAACTTACTAAGCTCCTAAGCTTAATGTGTGAAGTGTTTCTCTGGTTTATAGTATAATTGAAGCTAGCTTGGATCTAGGGATCATCAGCGACTCAATCACACTATCGGTTATCTATTTTGGTACTTTTCAGAAAAATGTATACATTTGGTGTATGGCATGTATTATAACACCTCAAACTCGGCCGAGAAGTTAGATCCGAATCTAGCGTGTCACATTGAAGTGTTTTTCGAAAACCATATTTTCATTGAAACCCTTCTTGTTTAAATCTCTTTATCTTTTAAAAACCTCGGATTTTGTTTCTTATTAACAAAACAAAAGTTTCTCAAAGTCATTCCCTTGCCAAAATATTATTATTTTTAAAACCTTGTTTGTTGCAGAAGTCTGACTTAAACAGTTGCGAAAACGTCATATTTTGAAAACAAGAGTTATTGTTTTAAAAATCGTGTTTAAAAGATTAGCAGTTTGTAATTAAAAGAAATAGCAATTAAAAGTTAAAAGAAAATCTCAATGGCCTTATTACAAAAATTATTAACCCAATAATTAAAATATTTAAAAGTAAATAATCAAAATAGCAAGTATAAGCAGTGTGTGGTCTTCTCTGAGTCCCTTGTAGCTTCGATCCATCTAAGGCTGAGGATTACCTGCACAGTTAAAAGCGGGGTGAGTTTACGAAAACTCAGTGTCTAATCCCCTATTACGGTCACAGACTGGGCCTGAGCCCATACGGTATCAGTCTAGGCCTAAGCCCTATTCGGTAACAATCTGGGCCTAAGCCCTATTTGGTAACAATTTGGGTCTAAGCCCCAAAATCATATCAATGCAATGGACATGTAACCCAACCCATACCAACCAAACTCTCTATGTGGGGACCATGTCGACCCACCCAGCCAAACTCTTCAATGGTGCAACCTAGATGCTAATAATAGTATATGTGGCTAAGCCACTAAAATCAGAATACGTGGTGATGCCACTATAAAGGTACTTCCTCCAAATCAGAAAAATCCAACCCAATGTTGTATGTCATGTATGTCATGCTCAATCATTACATTTGTATGCAAAATAGCGATGATCAGTAATGGACATTTAAACATAATTTAAAGGCATACCAGTCATACAACCACCATTAAGTCAGTTAAAACACAATCATACAATCCCAGTCAAATCAGTCCAACTCATATTCTAAGTCAGTCATATACCCGCAAGGCAATACAGTCATTTTACCCTATAAGGGTATTTCAGTAAATCCTATCCTTCAAGGGTATTTCGATAATCCTACCCTTTAGGGGTATTTCGATAATTCTACTCTACAGGGGTATTTCAGTAACTTTACCCATAGAGAGTATTTTGGTAACTTTACCCATAGAGGGTATTTCGATAACTTTACCCATAGAGGGTATTTCAGTAACTTTGTAAATCGGGGGTATTTCGATAATTTCACAAACCAAGGGTATTTCGGTAATTTCATAAACTAGGGGTATTTTGGTAATTTCATAAATTGGGGTATTTCAATAATTTCATAAACTGGGGATATTTTGATAATTTCATAAATTGGGGGTATTTTGGTAATTTTGCAAATTGAGGGTATTTCTATAATTTCACAAATCAGGGGTATTTTAGTAATTTTGCAAATTAGGGGTATTTCTGTAATTTTACAAACCAAGGGTATTTTGATAATTTTATAAACCAAGTGTATTTCAGTAATTTTGTAAACCAAGGTATTCTAAACAAAAATAGCGATGTAAATGGGCCTAGGGCCCATTCTAGGCCCAAATAGGCCCACACGCTCGTGTGGCCTATTTAGCGTAAATCTAGCCACGGATATGAGATTCACATAGACAAGTGCAATATTCACTACACAATCATACAACTTATCCGATTAGGTCCACAGGCCCATTGGCCCCACATGGCCCCTTTCGACCCATCGAGGCCCAAATAGCCTAAACCCACAAGAGCACTCATGATAGCCTTAACTATCGCATCGAAGCTCCTACTGATGCTCGCATGCTCGTGTTACTACCATCGTCGTGTGACTGGCATTTCAGTATTTGCCACCTACAACTAGAGTAGTGCGAAATACACACCTGATAGGAATCTAGAGTTAATCCGCGCTCCAAACACTCCTATACCCAAACACCAACCAAGTTATGCTTACTCTACTCATAGATTGCTCTATTTAAATCTAGCTTCTCACCTTCCCTCATGCTAGCTTTCTGATGTGCGATCCCTTCTTCAGCAGAGTTTAATTCCATCACAACCACCTGTTGCCCTAACTTAGAAAAATAAATATCCCTTTTTGCTTACAATTCATGTAATATCCCGGGTTAGGGGGCTATTTTATTTTGGCTTTGTTGCATGTGCCTGGTGTGATATGTTGTTGTTTTGATGTTTTTGGGGCTTCGTTATAAGCTAGGTGTAAGCCTGAGTGGTAGGAAAAATCTTTGTTTTTAGGCTTAGGTGGGAGGAGCTGAAGGAGCTGGGGTTTATAAATATCTTTAGGTGAATTTTAGCATAACAAATAAGCTGGTGGAGTGGCAAGTTAGGCGCCACTAAGGGCTTGGATTGGCGTCACTTGCAGGGGGGAGAGGTCCTGTGTTCAAGCTGCAGAGTGCTCCCATTTTTGCTTCTATTTTGACGGCATGGAGGGGAGGAGTTGTAGGCAGTTCAAACTCTGCCTTGGACCAAGTCAAATGTTCAAATGGTGGGTGGAGAGTGAATTTAGGAGGGAGACTAGTTCAACTAGTTTGAATTGATGGCTTGGAGTGTTTGGGGGAGTTGTGGCTGAATGTTGGGGAGATTTTGGGGAGAGTGGACGATTTGGTATGTGGGAGAGTGGGAGTGCCAAAACTCCCTTTCCATTTTTGTGCATTTTCGGTCAAAAGCATTTGGTAAGCCAAATTCTCCTTTAGTCAAAAAGCTAGCCGAAATTTCAAGTGTATTTCTCCATTTTTCTCCTTAAACCGAAAGTTCAAGCATTTTCTTGCCAAAAACTTCTTTGTTTCTCTTGATTTGGTGTGGCCGAATGTTCTTTCCCATTTCTTCTTATTTTCATCTTGTGTAAACCGAAGCTAGTATCCCCTTCTTCCCATACGTGCATTGCCTTTCTCTTAAAACTTGTGCCGAAACTCCATTCTCCAAAATACCTTCCTTTTTCTTCTTTCAAACCGAAAGCACCCTCCCTCTTTTTATCTTTATTTCCTTTCTTTTCCAAAACTTCTTAGCCGAATCTTTCTTCAACCTTTGCCGATTTCTTTTCTCCTTTTGAACCGCAATTCTTTTGCTTTATACCTTCAAAGACTCTAGCCGAATCTTCCTTTGTGTAAAGCCGAAACCTTTCTCCTTTTTGTTAAGGGTGTTAGCCAAATCTTTTCTCTCCTAATAGTTCTTTATTGCCGAATATTAGAGGAGTGTTGACCTTGTTGGGCCTTTGTTGCAATCGGTTTAGAAGAAGGTAAATGCTTGGCCGAATGGCCATTTCTCCCCTCTCTTGTGCTTTATCGATTTTGGGATTGCTTAAGGGCCAATTTCGGCATTTGTTGAAAGGAGTTAACCTTTGGTTTTGGTAATCGATTTCGTTATAGGGCCTTTGATTTCAGAAGCAAGCAAGAAGAGTCTTCCTTCTCTGTTAATCGCTGGGTAAGTGATTGTAAGAGGTTGCTTTAATGGTCTTTCCTTAGAGTTTGTTAAACCAAAGACTAGTGAGGCTAATGGATTGTGTTTTAGGGGGAGGCCGATTGTCAGAAGAACCATTATTGGTTCGGGTTTGGTAGGAAACCAAACCATTTGCAAGGTAAGGATTCAAACGCTAACCCCCTTTGGTTTCTATTTTGGTCGAAAGGTATGAGTGCTAATCTATGTTTGACCGATTCTAGGAGCAAGATAATCGAGGGATTTTGATCGGTTCGTTGGGTTAAGCTTGCGTGTTAACAGGTGTGTAAACTAACACACCTTTTTACTGAGTAATATGTTAATAACCTGATTGTGTAAAGTGAAACAGTATGGTTGACTAATGTAATACCCAATGAGGTATGGATACGGATTCGGGTAAGTCCGTTTAGATTCTGAGATCTGTAGTGATATATGATATCATGATTTTGGTGTATGTATTATGAGATGCCATGTTGAGCATGTGAGCATGATTGCATGATTTGCACGATTTGCATTAGTATGATATGTTATTGGGTGATATGAGTGGAGGGGGAATATGATATCCGTGTCTTTGGGACACGGAGGTTTGGCACCTCCAGGTGGTTTGGTACCACATTGATTATTGTGACTTTGGGTCACCAGAGGTTTGGCACCTCCGCGTCTCGTCCCAAAGTGGCTTGGTACCACAAAGGGTTGGCCCCACGATTGATTTTATGGATTGACGCTAGTGATTTGGTATCACACGATGGGTTGGCCCCATCATATGATTCGTGACTACGGTCACCAATGATTTGGTATCACATTTGTGTCTTTGGGACACCAGAGGTTTGGCACCTCATAGTGACTCATCCCTGTGGTTTAACACCACCGTGGGTTGGCCCCACTGTTGAGATATGGGATTATCGCCAGTGATTTGGTATCACACGTGGGTTGGCCCCACAGATTGATTAATCATGACCTTGGGTCACCAGTGGTTTGGCACCACATTGATGGATATCGTGACTTTGGGTCACCAGTGGTTTGGCACCACCAGTGGTTTGGTCCCACATGGGGTAGAAAAGGTGTTACGGATGGTTAGGATCGGGTGCATTAATTGTATTGCTTTGTTATGATGTGTGTTAGCATGTTGCATATACCGGGAGGGGATTTATGCACTGAGTCTTGCGACTCACCTTCTCCTTATCATTTCAGGTGACACTTAGATCGCGGACACGGAGCCGGGGTGGACTCGAGGTGCCCATGCCATGAATAAAAGTCGATTTGCACTGATTTTAAACTTGGTACTTTGCTTTATTTATTTTTCGTTTGGATTTGTTGGGTTTGTAAACGGCCTTTTTAAAATTTTACTTTGGTTATCTTTATGCTTAAAGTTACTTTCAAATATGCCTTAACAAACTAATTGGGTTAAAACTTGCTAAAACTTGGAAAGATGAAGTTTTCTTCAAACTGCAAAGCGAGATGTTTTAAACGTTACCATCGGGTATCACACTGTAATTCAAGATAAATGAAACTCAATTGTCTTCCAAACTTGAATGTGATTTCTTATTAACTTAAAAATGTGTTTAAGCAACAACAAGGATTACTTAAATTTCTAAATGAGATAATCTGGTTTTACTTACATATCTGATTAAGTTTTCAAAATTTTCGGGTTTTCAAATGCACCATCGATTTTAAAACAGTCATCCTCGAGATTTTTCTTCAAGTACAAAATTTAGCAAGATGATTTTATCAAACTCCTAAACTTAAACCTAAACCTCTCAAATACCTTTTTCCCTGTAACATACCAGATTCGGTCGTGGTGTATTGATCGGGTTTGGGGTGTTACAATTGTGGTATCAGAGCCAAGTTCAAAGGCTCGGCTGTGGGCCCGAGGCCCAAAAAGTTTTAAATACTGGTTTTAAGTGTTTTGTTTTAAAAAGAATATGGTTTGAAAGGCATGGCACCGAGACTCCGGCCCCAATCCGCCCAGGTAAGTACCCCTTACTATTGCTTGTGATTTTGATGTTGATGTGAGTGGATGACTAGCAATAGTGGATTACTTTAGAAACCTAAACCGATAGGACTCAGGACTTCATGAAAACAAAGCTTCTTTAATATTCATAAGACTTTGTTTTTAAACAAAGAAATAATTATTGATGCATAAAATTCTTTAAATCAGACAAGATTTTAGTCATGAGTAGACGAGATGGACGTGGTCGTGGATGTGGTTGGGGTAGGATGACAGTTTCTGAGCCCGTAGGATTTGGTCAGGGGTCAGAGAATGAGATACTGGTACCGCCACCAGCTGGAGGTGGTGAGTTTCGTGAATGATCGGGACAACGCAGTGTCACAAAGCGATCGTCGGGTTCTGGAAAGGGTAGTTAGAGTAGGTGGAGGCGCAGGAGCTAGAAAATCTGTGCCTGAATGACTTCGAGCAAACAGGGCTGAAGTTTTTCGAGGTGTCTCTGGTGTTGCTCCCAGCACGGCTGAATATTGGCTGGAAGCGACAGAGCGGATCATGGACGATCTGGACCTGACTGCTGAAGAGAAATTAAAGGGGATAGTATCACCTCTTCGAGATGAGTCATACCAGTGGTGGCTCACGATTCGGGATAGCACTACAGCAGAAGATCTGACTTGGGACTATTTCAGGGCTGCTTATCAGAAAAAGTACGTTGGAGCTAACTACATTTATGAGCAACGGAAAGCATTTCTGAGGTTAGTTCAGTGGAGTAAATCTGTGTCAGAGTACGAGGCAGAGTTCCTCAGGCTGAGTCGGTATGCTAGGGGTATGGTGGCTACTGAACACGAGAGGTGTGTTCGTTTCGAGGATGGCCTGTGAGATGAATTAAGGTTGCTGATTGCTCCCCAACAGGAGCGTGAATTTGCTGTCCTAGTTGAAAAGGCTAAGGTAGCCGAGGGTATTAAGGAGTTTGTGAGGCAAGGCATGGATAGGAACCGACATAAGAGGAATTTTGGGTCTTCTGGGTCGTCAGGTAATCCTCAAAAAAGGGCTAGACCGAGTGGGCCAAATCAGTCTGGTAGGTTTGTTACTACTACTCAGGGACCGCCGCAATGTAACCGTTGTGGGAAAGCTCATTGGGGAGGATGTTGGACTGGTGGTAGAGGATGTTTTGAGTGTGGCTCGCTGGACCACCGTGTGAGGGACTGTCCACATAAGTTGGCTAGGATTCAGTCTAAGAGTCGTACGTTGGTTTCGGGCCAGAATAATAGGCCACCACCACAGAGGGGCCATGGTAATGGCAGAGGAGGTAATGGTTCTGGTCGGGGCCGTGGAGCACCGGGCAGAGGTGCATGTAGTTTTGAGGCCAGACAGCCTGGGCTAGTGTATGCAGCGAGGCACGGAGAGGAAGGCAATGCACCGGACGTCATAACCGATACGTTCTTAATCTTTGGTTCTCCATTTACTGCTTTGATTGATGTGGGTTCAAAGCATTCATATGTTGCAAGTAGCATAGTAAAGACCATGGATCTAGACTCTGAGATATCTTCAGGCGATGACCGTAATAAGCCCTCTAGGCCACTCTGTAGTTGTAGATAAGTCAGATATAAGATGTACCTCTAAAACTCCAAGGGGTAGTGTTTATGGCTGATCTGATTGAACTGCCGTTTGGGGAGTTCGATCTGATTCTCGGGATGGAATGGCTGGTTAAGTACCAAGCAAGGTTGGATTACGCGGCTAAGCGCATGATTCTAAAGACATCAGACGGTGATGAGGTGGTTATGATAGGTATTAGGAGAGACTACCTATCCAATGTGGTATCTACTCTGAAAGCTAAGAAGATGGTCAGAAAGGGCTGTGAAGCATATGTGGTTCATGTGTATGCCTTGGAGGCTAAAGAGTCTACTGTATAGACGATTCAGACAGTTAGGGAATTTGCCGATGTGTTTCCTGAGGAGCTTCTAGGTTTGCCACCGGATCGTGAAGTAAAGTTCGGAATAGATTTGTTGCCCGGAACTACGCCAGTGTCTATTGCTTCGTATAGGATGGCGCCAAAGGAGTTAGTGGAGCTTAAGGCTCAGATCCAGGAGTTGTTGGACCGGGGTTTTATCAGGCCAAGTGTTTCACCTTGGAGAGCGCCGGTACTTTTTGTTAAGAAGAAGGACGGTACTATGCGGATGTGTATAGACTATCGCCAATTGAATAAGCTGACGATCAAAAACAAGTATCCGCTACCACGAATTGATGACTTGTTTGATCAGCTGAAGGTGCGGCAGTATTCTCGAAGATCGATTTGAGGTCTGGGTATCACCAGCTAAAGGTGAAAGAGGCGATATCCGCAAGACGCGCGTTTGCACTCGGTATGGGCACTATGAGTTCTTTGTAATGCCGCTTGGGTTGACTAACACGCCGACAAAGATTTATGGATATGATAAATAGAGTGTTCCAACAGTATTTGGATTAGTTTATCGTGGTTTTTATTGACGACATCTTGGTGTATTCAAGGACTGAGGAGGAGCATGATGCGCATTTGCGGGTGGTATTACAGATTCTGAGGGAGAAACAGCTTTATGCAAAGTTTAGTAAATGCGAGTTTTGGCTTAGAGAGGTGACGTTCATGGGTCATGTAGTGTCGGCTGAAGGGATTAGAGTGGATCCTCGAAAGATTGAGGCAGTTTTGGATTGGAAGCCGCCTAAGTCAAGAGTCGAGATTCGAGTTTTTGGGTTTGGCAGGATACTACCGAAGATTTGTAGAGGGATTTTCGTTGATCGCAGCACCGATGACCAAATTGTTAAGGAAAGGGGTTCCGTTCATTTGGACTGAGAAGCAGCAGGAGAGCTTCGACAAGTTGAAGAAGATTTTGACTGAAGCTCCGGTTCTAATTCAACCTGAGGCAGGAAAGGAATTCACAGTTTATTGCGATGCATCACATATAGGTTTGGGTTGTGTGCTTATGCAGGAAAGGAAGGTTGTGGCTTACGCATCTCAGCAGTTGAGGCCACATGAGGTCAATTATTCGACGTACGATCTGGAGTTAGCGGCTGTAGTCTTCGCCTTGAAGATTTGGAGGCATTACTTGTACGAAGAGAGATCGATAGTCTACACAGATCACAAGAGTCTGAAGTACCTTTTGACCCAGAAAGATTTGAATCTGAGGCAACGCAGATGGATTGAGTTACTAAAAGACTACGACTGCTCGATTGAGTATCATCCGGGCAAGGCTAACGTAGTGGCAGACGCGTTGAGCCGTAAGGTTGTTTCGGACTTAAGAGCGATGTTTGCCCATTTGAGTTTGTACGACGACGAGAGTATTCTGGCAGAGCTGCAGGTTAAGCCTACTTGGGTTGAGCAGATCAGAGAAAAACAGTTAATGGATGAGGTTTTGAGTGCGCAGAGGTCACAAGTGCAGAATGGTGGTTTGGAGGGTTGCAGTTTGTCTAGTGGTGGAGTGTTGTGTTTTTAAGGGAGAGCTTGTATACCGAGGGATATTGAGTTAAGGCAAAAATTCTTCAGACGCCATAGCAATTTCACGCTATGCATCCCGGAGGTAGCGAAATGTATAGGGATCTCGGAGAGCGCCTGTGGTAAGGTCTCAAAGGGAAGTGACAGAGTTTGTAGGGAAGTGCGACATGTCGCCAGTCAAGGCCAAACATCGATGTCATCGTGGTTGCTTCACCAAAGAAGATTCCACAAAGGAAGTGGGAAAGGATAACTATGGATTTTGTCCGTGGATTAGCTCTTACGCCTAGCAAGAAGGATTCGGCTTGGGTAATTGTGGATCGATCGACTAAATCACCACTTTATCCCGGTGAGGGTGGATTACTCACTTCAGAGGTTGGCGAAGTTGTATGTGTCAGAGATAGTGAGGCTGCACGGTGTGCCAGTATCGATCATCTCGGATAGGGATCCCAGATTTACGTCAAGGTTCTGGAAAGCGTTGCATCAGGCTCTAGGTACACGGTTGGATTTCAGCACGGCGTTTCATCCGCAGTCTGACGGGCAGTCGGAAAGGGTTATACAGATCTTAGAGGATATGTTACGAGGGTGTGTCTTGGACTTCAGGGGTAGTTGGGAAGAGTTTCTACCATTAGCTGAGTTCGCCTACAACAACAGTTACCAAGCAAGCATCAAGATGGCACCATATGAGGCATTGTATGGTAGAAAGTGTCGCTCACCTACTTGTTGGATAGAGTTAAGTGAACGTCAGTTGTTGGGACCAGAGTTGGTTGCTGAGATCAAAAATAAGGTTAAGTTGATACAGGCTCGATTGAAAGAAGCTTCAGACCGACAGAAGTCTTATGCCGATCTTAAGCGGAGAGATATTGAATTTGCGGTGGGGGATCAAGTTTTTCTAAAGGTCTTACCATGGAAGAAAGTGTTAAGGTTTGGAAGGAAAGGCTAAGTCCGAGGTTTATTGGGCCGTATAAGGTACTGAGACGAGTGGGACCCGTAGCATATCAGCTTGAGTTGCCAGCATAGCTAAGTCAGATTCACGACGTATTTCACATTTCGATGCTTAGGCGGTATCGTTTAGATCCATCGCATGTGGTAGCAGTGGAGGAGATCGAGGTGAATCCGGATTTGACCATGGAGGAAGAACCTGTGCATATTCTAGATCGGGATGTGAAGGTTCTGCGTAGGAAGTCGGTGCCCTTGGTTAAGGTACTATGGCAGAATCATGGCGTGGAAGAAGCTACGTGGGAACCCGAGGATATGATGAGACAACAATACCCGCAACTCTTCTGATCAGGTAATTTCGAGGTCGAAATTATTTTTAATGGGGGTAGAACTGTAATATCCCGGGTTAGGGGGCTATTTTATTTTGGCTTTGTTGCATGTGCCTGGTGTGTTATGTTGTTGTTTTGATGTTTTTGGGGCTTTGTTATAAGCTAGGTGTAAGCCTGAGTGGTAGGAAAAATCTTTGTTTTTAGGCTTAGGTGGGAGGAGCTGAAGGAGCTGGGGTTTATAAATATCTTTAGGTGAATTTTAGCATAACAAATAAGCTGGTGGAGTGGCAAGTTAGGCGCCACTAAGGGCTTGGATTGGCGCCACTTGCAGGGGAGAGGTCCCGTGTTCAAGCCGCAGAGTGCTCCCATTTTGCTTCTATTTTGACGGCATGGAGGGAGGAGTTGTGGCGGTTCAAACTCGCCTTGGACCAAGTCAAATGTTCAAATGGTGGGTGGAGAGTGAATTTAGAAGGGAGACTAGTTCAACTAGTTTGAATTGATGGCTTGGAGTGTTTGGGGGAGTTGTGGCCGAATGTTGGGGAGATTTTAGGGGTAGTGGACGGTTTGGTATGTGGGAAAGTGGGAGTGCCGAAACTCCTTTTCCATTTTTGTGCATTTTCGGTCAAAAGCATTTGGTAAGCCAAATTTTCCTTTTGTCAAAAAACTAGCCGAAATTTCAAGTGTATTTCTCCATTTTCCTCCTTAAACCGAAAGTTCAAGCATTTTCTTGCCAAAAACTTCTTTGTTTCTCTTGATTTGGTGTGGCCGAATGTTCTTTCCCATTTCTTCTTATTTTCTTCTTGTGTAAACCGAAGCTAGTATCCCCTTCTTCCCATACGTGCATTGCCTTTCTCTTAAAACTTGTGCCGAAACTCCATTCTCCAAAATACCTTCCTTTTTCTTCTTTCAAACCGAAAGCATCCTCCCTCTTTTCATCTTTATTTCCTTTCTTTTCCAAAACTTCTTAGCCGAATCTTTCTTCAACCTTTGCCGATTTCTTTTCTCCTTTTGAACCGCATTTCTTTTGCTTTGTACCTTCGAAGACTCTAGCCGAATCTTCCTTTGTGTGAAGCCGAAACCTTTCTCCTTTTTGTTAAGGGTGTTAGCCAAATCTTTTCTCTCCTAATAGTTCTTCATTGCCGAATATTAGAGGAGTGTTGACCTTGTTGGGCCTTTGTTGCAATTGGTTTAGAAGAAGGTAAATGCTTGGCCGAATGGCCATTTCTCCCCTCTCTTGTGCTTTATCGATTTTGGGATTTCTTAAGGGCCGATTTTGGCATTTGTTTAAAGGAGTTAACCTTTGGTTTTGGTAATCGATTTCGTTATAGGGCCTTTGGATTTCAGAAGCAAGCAAGAGGAGTCTTCCTTCTCTGTTAATCGCTGGGTAAGTGATGGTAAGAGGTTGCTTTAATGGTCTTTCCTTAGAGTTTGTTAAACCAAAGACTAGTGAGGCTAATGGATTGTGTTTTAGGGGGAGGCCGATTGTCAGAAGAACCATTATTGGTTCGGGTTTCGTAGGAAACCAAACAATTTGCAAGGTAAGGATTCAAACGCTAACCCCCTTTGGTTTCTATTTTGGCCGAAAGGTATGAGTGCTAATCTATGTTTGACCGATTCTAGGAGCAAGATAATCGAGGGATTTGGATCGGTTCATTGGGTTAAGCTTGCGTGTTAACAGGTGTGTAAACTAACACACCTTTTTACTGAGTAATATGTTAATAACCTGATTGTGTAAAGTGAAACAGTATGGTTGACTGATGTAATACCCAATGAGGTATGGATACGGATTCGGGTAAGTCCGTTTCATTACGAGATCTGTAGTGATATATGATATCATGATTTTGGTGTATGTATTATGAGATGCCATGTTGAGCATGTGAGCATGATTGCATGATTTGCACGATTTGCATTAGTATGATATGTTATTGGGTGATATGAGTAGAGGGGAATATGATATCCGTGTCTTTGGGACACCGTGAGGTTTGGCACCTCCAATGGTTTGGTACCACGATTGATTATTGTGATTTTGGGTCACCGAGGTTTGGCACCTCCGCCTCGGCCCCAAAGGGCTTGGTACCACAAAGGGTTGGCCCCACGGTTGATTTTATGGAATTGACGCTAGTGATTTGGTATCACACGATGGGTTGGCCCCATCATATGATTCGTGACTACGGTCACCAATGATTTGGTATCACATTTGTGTCTTTGGGACACCAGAGGTTTGGCACCTCATAGCGACTCGTCCCTGTGGTTTAACACCACCGTGGGTTGGCCCCACTGTTGAGATACGGGATTGTCGCCAGTGATTTGGTATCACACGTGGGTTGGCCCCACAGATTGATTAATCATGACCTTGGGTCACCAGTGGTTTGGCACCACATTGATGGATATCGTGACTTTGGGTCACCAGTGGTTTGGCACCACCAGTGGTTTGGTACCACACGGGGTAGAAAAGGTGTTACGGATGGTTAGGATCGGGTGCATTAACTGTATTGCTTTGTTATGATGTGTGTTAGCATGTTGCATATACCGGGGAGGGGGATTTATGCACTGAGTCTTGCGACTCACATTCTCCCTTATCATTTCAGGTGACATTTAGATCGCGGACACGGAGCGGGGGGACTCGAGGTGCCCATGCCATGAATAAAAGTTAGATTTGCACTGATTTTAAACTTGGTACTTTGCTTTATTTATTTTTTGTTTGGATTTGTTGGGTTTGTAAACGGCCTTTTTAAAATTTTACTTTGCTTATCTTTATGCTTAAAGTTACTTTCAAATATGCCTTAACAAACTAATTGGGTTAAAACTTGCTAAAACTTGGAAAGATGAAGTTTTCTTCAAACTGCAAAGCGAGATGTTTTAAACGTTACCATCGGGTATCACACTGTAATTCAAGATAAATGAAACTCAATTGTCTTCCAAACTTGAATGTGATTTCTTATTAACTTAAAAATGTGTTTAAGCAACAACAAGGATTACTTAAATTTCTAAATGAGATAATCTGGTTTTACTTACATATCTGATTAAGTTTTCAAAATTTCTGGGTTTTCAAATGCACCATCGGTTTTAAAACAGTCATCCTCGAGATTTTTCTTCAAGTACAAAATTTAGCAAGATGATTTTATCAAACTCCTAAACTTAAACCTAAACCTCTCAAATACCTTTTTCCCTGTAACATACCAGATTCGGTCATGGTGTATTGACCGGGTTTGGGGTGTTACAATTCAATTCGAACCCTTGCCCTCTCTTATACTCCAGACGCTACATGCCACCACAATACAAGCTCCTTTTGTGACTTACAACCTGCGCAACTAAATATAAACCTATGGACCAAAGTCTAAGTTCATTTAAAATGAGATCAAAATGAATTGCAAGCGCAAAGACTTGAACCTTGGACCCATTGCTTCCTCTATGGCGTCACTTCCTTGTCTCCCATGTGGCGTCATTTGCCACTGTAAGAGTATGCCTAAAAATCAATCATGAGATGGTTGTAATAACATACTTGATTTACCATGTTTATTAATATAAAGCGTTGTCATTATTATTTCAGTTTTTCCTTCTGTGTGTACAAATAAACTGTTTTATAATGATGTCCTGAGAATAATATGATTATTCTTAAAATATCCTTAGTCAAGTATTATTGTTGATTAGGACAACAATAATGCATTAAGACTAACATGTAGTTGATTGATGATAAAGAGTTGTCATTGATATGGAGTATCAAAATCAATGAATGAATATGTGTGTTAGAGAACAACATATTGGACTGACCCGCTATGAGTATGTTTCTTGGATTATTATGTAATTGTCACAACATTACTCATAGTGATTAATATGTATATGATCCTTAGACTTGAGATAATCATCATCCCAACATCGTGAGTCGTATATTTTGATACAATCAAACGTATAATCAGAATCGGGTTGTTCTATAAAGGTCGATGTTGGATATACCACAATCTATGTAGAGGATATTGTTGATCAATATAGGATAAGTCCCTCCTCATAATGGGAGTAATATCTTAGGCCACTTGATTGAGTGAGACTAGAAATGCATGGCCATGCTCAAATAAATTGACATGAGATGTCATATTAATTTGTATATCATAGTCTACTCAAGATATCAAGAAACATTGAATGGACTATACAAGTGTGACTATTCCATGACTTGTATCTATTCCGGAGATAAAGGACTTAAGGATTAATGCATGAAAAGTTAATCACAAAAAGTTATGTCGAATCATGACTTCTTGTAACTTAGGTGGCAATGATGCATTGCTAGATGCCACTCATTGTTTGTGAGATTAGAATTGTTCTAGTATTACTGCTAACGTTACAAGAACCTATAGGGTCACACCCTATGGTTGAAATGAACGGAATGAAACATAGTTGGTATTGTGTTTGATTGTCACATGAATTAAATTAATTAAAGAATTAATTTAATTGGGCAATCAAATATTGGATATATTATATGCACAAGGATGTTCTACATAATGAGAATTAATATATGAATTTGGTTCGTATATAAATTTAAATAAATATAGTTTACCGAAATCCATGTTATAATTAATGTAATTATAACTTTTTGGGTATAATTAATGTAATTATAATTTTCGATTAAAACATTATTATATTTACTTAATTTTATAATTCATAAATGAAATACATATTATAAAAGGTAATAAGTGAAGAAAAACCCTACGAATTTGCTTGGAAAAGTCTAGCAGCCGTCAAGCAAATAAAAACCTCTGAAAATAGCTTTTGGAGATTTCTGCCGTTCATAGTCAAACCGGCTGGATTACGTAGAGGCCAACATCGTAAAGGTTGCGGCTTGGTTCGAGAGTAGATCAGAACTCTTGTTGTCGAGGCGTCGCTGTCTACTCGGATTGAAATTTTGATAATTTTGAAACCTTTATTTCACCCTGATTCATTCCTCACACATGGATTCATGGTTTGGATCGCCGAGATTAATTTTATTTCGCTGCGCCATGGGGGTGCCGACATTCCAACAGTGGTATCAGAGCCACTTGTGTGATACGGACTCGTGTTTAAATACTTGGGTGATGCAATTGTATGAGATACATGCTTTAATTTTACTACGTTTTTGGTTATTTAAATCGTTTAAGGATAACCTGATAACTGTTCCTTTCGATAATTGATTAAATGTTAATCATGGTGTTGTGGCCTATTCGATTTTATGTTATTACTGTTAACTATTCACAAATCTATAATATTACGACGATGGCATTTACAGTTTCCAGTATGGGTTAACTGGCTAGTGGAATAAGGGTTGTTCTGATATGAAACCTCAAGGATTAAAATCCTGAAAACACGATTTTGTTGATAAAAGTTATCAAATCGTGAGGTTTCATTTGACAGGGGTATGCGGTTTGTACCACGGGGCTTTGCCTCGCACCTCGGTTCACACCGCGCCTTCTACCGCTTCCTCCGACTGCCCTGCACCCCATCTTCTTATTACAATATGTTTTGTTAATAAAAGAAATTTATAAACTTAATGGGCCACAAAAGGTTGAAAGGATATTTTATAATTCACCTTAGCAAAATCATTGAATTATGTATACTATTTTTGACATGCACGATGTTTGAAATGCATAGTTATAGCCCGATGACCCATTTGATAAAAGGTTGTAATTTTATATATATAAATACGGCCTGTGTGTCGTGCCTTACTACTATTCTCTTATATTTATCTTCTCATCTTACTCCCTCGTATGTAAAATGAGTTTCTACATATTGTAATTTGCAAGAGTTGCTATGGGCTAGACGAGAAGGAAGTTGGAACAACTATTGTGGATTGATAGTTTGTGAAACTGCTTACACCTTTAGGTTTCCTTTTGGTTCTCCTATTGGCTTGGGTTGAATCACCTTAGTTTATGGGCTATAACTATTGGGATGAGAATGATGAGAATGATGGTTTAAATGAGGAATTATGATATGAATATGGTATTGATAGATAAAGTATATGTTCTCATCAACCATTTGGTCACAAAATAACAATCTATCAATCCCAGTTTAGGCATCAACCATTTAAACATGAAATATACCATATTCATAACTCTACACAAAAGCCCAAACAGGGATTGATAGATTGTTATTTTGTGCCCAAATGGTTGATGAGAATAATGGTTTAAATAAGGAATTATGATATGAATTGCATGATAATTGTCTTGTGTGATTTGGGATGTGAAATTTGTATTTTAGTTAGACTTATTTAAGATGGAAGTGAGTATAAGAATAGATGGTATAGATGATGATTAAATGGAGCTTATATTGGTATGCTTTAGCTGTATTTGAGGCATGAATTGGTATTTGTTTTATGATTGTAGGTAATTTTAAAGTGTGGGTGGAAAATTGGCCTTGAAAATGGCATATATTTTCCCACACGGTTGAGCACAAGGGCGTGTGGCTCGACCGAATCATTCAGGTTTGTAATTTGGTGAAAAATAGCCTCGACCACGGGCTAAAGACACAGACATGTGATCGGCCGTCTGGTGCAAGTCAGTGTCGACACGGGTGAGGCACACGGGCGTGTCTCAGGCCGTGTGGACAAGCCAGTATGTATGCCATGTTTTGCCACGGCTTGGACACATGGGTGTGTCCGAGGCCGTGTGAGGCACACAGGCTACCCACACGGGCGTGTGACCTCTATAACTTTAAAAAATATTTGAATTTCACAAATTTTTGTATGTGTTCAGTTTAGTCCTGACCCTTTTCTAACATGTGTTTAACGTCTTGTAGACCTCATTAAGGGACTATATGATTATATTTTGATAAGTTTTAATGGTGATTGACTTTGTGTTGTAAAATGATATGAAAAGTTTAGAAATGATAAGTAATGCCTCTTAACTCTATTCAGGCGACGGTTACGGCTTAGGGGTGTTATATTTGATTGGTATCAGAGCTATGTTTAGTCAATTCTAGGACTAACGTAGCACGTGTGAGTTTAGCTATACATGCCATATATGTAATTGCGATATTCAAATTAATCCTGACAGTTAAAAATGTGTTTTCATATAGCAAATGGATCCCGATCGAGTAGTTGCTGATGATGTAGAGAGCAATGCACCTACTCCCACTCAAGGGACAGCATTGGCCAAATCTAGGCCGATTGCTAGTAGCGACGGAGGAGAGGCTAAGCAAGCCTCCTTCCCAATGATGAGTGAGTGGTTTTCGAAGTTCGTTCGAACGAATTCAGCTGCTCTAAAACCTCCACCCCCACAAGTACCTGTTCTGCCACAAGTTGTAGATTCGATTAGATTGAATAAGCCTCTTGTAGATAAAATCTAAAAATATAAGGCCGAAGATTTTAGAGCCACAGTCAATGATGATGCCAAGCGATCTGAGTTTTGGCTCGAGAATACAGTTCGAGTGTTTGATGAGATGTTTTTGACTTCTGATGAATGCATTAAATGTGTTGTTTCCTTGTTGAGAGATACGTCATATAATTGGTGGAAAACTTTGACATCAGTGGTTCCGAGAGAGAAGATTACCTTGGATTTCTTTCAAGTTGAATTTCGAAAGAAATATATCAGTCAACGATTCATATATCAGAAACATAAAGAATTTTTAGAGCTAAAACAAGGTCATATGTCAGTCACGGAGTATGAACCGGAGTTGTGAGACTGAGCCAATACGCGCGAGAATGCATTTCGACCTAAGCTGCTATGTGTAAAGGTTTCGTTGAAGGGCTAAATGAAGACATTAAATTACTAGTTGGAATACTTGACTGGAATGAATTTGTTGTGTTAGTTGAAAGAGCCTGTAAAGCCGAGGAGATTAGTAAAGAAAAAAAGAAAGTCGGGTCTGAGGCTAGAGATGAAAGAAAAAGAACATTGAGTAAGTCGTCTCACCATTCGACGAAGAGATTTAGAGATGCATGCAATCGTTCAAATGCTTCGTTTGGACATTCAAGTAGAGATCGTGTGAGACTCCAATTGAATCAAGTGCTGGTAGTGTTAAAAGCAACAAGTCTGAGTGTAGACAGTGTGAAAAATAACACGTTGGATAATGTTGTGGCAAGTACAATAATAGAACTTGCTAAAAATGTGGATCACGAGATCACTTCATTCGAGGATGCCCAGAGTTAGTTGAGAAAGACAATATTCAGAGTGTGAGACCGAGCAATACTACGACTAGGGGTAGACGCCCAGAAACACTAGAAATGTAAGTGGTAGTCAAGAGGGACGACGGATACAGCTATGAGATCTGAGGCAAGAGTACCTGCCTGATCCTATGCTATTCATGCTCGTGAAGAAGCGTCATCTCCAGACGTTATTACTGGTACTTTTACTCTATTTGATCCTGATATGATTTCATTGATAGATCCAGGATCTACTCATTCCTATGCGTGTATGAATTTAGTATCAAGTAAGAATCTACCTGTTGAGTCTACTGAATTCGTAATTAGAGTATTGAACCCCTTAGGTCAGTGTGTTTTGGTTGATAAAGAATGCAAGAACTGTCCGTTGATGTTTCGAGACATTTGTTTTTCGAATAATTTGATGTTGCTACCATTTGATGAATTTGACATAATTCTAGGTATGGATTGGCTCTCTTTGCATAATGCTATTATGAATTGTAAAAGGAAGAGTATTGATTTGAGAAGTTAGAATGGTGAGATAGTTTGAATTGAATCCAGTGATCTAAATAGGTTATCAGCTATTATATCTTCAATGAAAGCTTTGAATTATGTGAAAAAGGGTTGTGAAGCTTATCTTGCGTATGTAATAGATACAAAAGTGACAGAAAAGAAAGTTGAATCTGTACCTGCAGTTTGTGAGTTTCAGATGTGTTTCCTGAAGAACTACTGGGATTACCTCCAATCTGAGAAGTTGAGTTTAGTATTGAATTAGTGCCTGGGACAACTCATATCTCAATAGCTTCGTATAGAATGGCACCAACAGAATTGAAAGAGTTAAAGTCTCAGTTGCAAGAGTTGACAGATAGAGGATTTGCACGACCTAGTTTTTTGCCCTGGGGTGCTCCTGTGTTCTTTGTAAAAAAGAAAGATGGTACTATGAGGATGTGTATTGATTACCCTCAGCTAAACAAAGTGACCATAACGAATAAATATCCTTTGCCACGTATTGATGATTTGTTTGATCAGCTGAAAGGAGCTACAGTGTTTTCTAAGATAGATTTGAGATCGGGCTACTATCAAGTGAGAGTTAAAGAATCAGATGTACCGAAAACTACTTTCAGAACAAGGTACGGACATTATGAATTCTTAGTTATGCCTTTTGGATACTGAATGCTCCTGTAGTGTTTATGGATTTGATGAATCGAATATTCAAGCCGTATTTGGATTGATTTGTTGTGGTGTTTATTGATGACATTTTGAATTATTCTTGTGATGAGATGCAACATGCCGAACATTTGAGAATTGTGTTACAGACTCTGCCTGAAAAGTAATTGTATGAAAAGTTTAGCAAATGTGAGTTCTGGTTGCGTGAGGTTGGTTTTTTGGGGCATATTGTATCAACTGCGCAAATTCGAGTTATTCTGAATAAAATTTCAACTATACTTGATTGGAAACCTCTGGGAAATGTTTCTGAAGTTTGAAGTTTTATAGGACTTGCTAGTTACTATAGATGGTTTGTGAAAGGTTTCTCTATTATTGTAACTCTGATGACGTGACTACTTCAAAAAGATGTTAAGCTCGAGTGGTCAGAAAAATCCCAAAAAAGTTTTGATCAGTTGAAAGCCTTTTTAACCGAAGCTCCAATGTTAGTTTAGCCAGAATCGGGTAAAGAATTTGTCATTTATAGTGATGCATCTTTGAGTGGTCTGGGTTGTGTTTTGATGTAGGAAGGAAAACTCATAGTTTATGCCTCGAGACAGTAAATCCGCATGAAAAGAACTATCCGACACATGATTTGGAATTGGCAGCTATTGTGTTTACATTGAAGATATGTTGTCACTATCTGTTTGGTGAAAAATGTCATGTTTATTCTGATCACAAAAGTCTGAAATATCTAATGACTTAGAAAGATCTGAATTTGAGACAACGTCAATGGTTAGAGTTGTTAAAAGACTACGAGCTTGTGATTGACTATCATCTGGGAAAAGCTAATGTTGTTGCTGATGCTTTAAGTCGAAAATCATTATTTGCTTTGCGTGCAATGAATGCGCATATGGTTATATCTGATGCTGGTTCAATAATAACTAAATTAAAAGCAAGATCATTATTTGTTCAACAAATTTGTGATGCTCAAAAATTTGATAATGATTTATTAGCAAAGCGAGCTCAATGTGAATTGAATGCTGAATCTGAGTTTCGAGTTGATACAAATGGTTGTTTAAGGTTCAAAAACTGAATGTGAATTCTGAGAAATTCAGAGTTGATTCAGATGATTTTGAATAAAGCTCATAACAGTCAATTATCTATTCACTCGAGTAGTACGAAAATGTATAATGATCTGAAACAGCTTTACTGGTGATCTAGTATGAAATGATATATATCTGACTTTGTTTCGAAATGTTTAGTCTGTCAACAAGTAAAAGCTGAGTATCATGTAACTTCTGGGTTACTTCAGCCGATTATGATACCTGAGTGGAAGTGGGATAGAGTCACGATCGATTTTGTATCTGGTTTACCGTTGACACCAAGCAAGAAAGATGCAAACTGGGTTATTGTGGATAAATTGACTAAATCGGCTCACTTTATTCCATTTCGTACAGATTATTCGCTTGATAAGCTGGCTGACTTATATGTTTCTCAAATTGTGAGATTGCACAGAGTTCCTATTTCTATTGTTTCGAACAGAGATTCGAGGTTCACATCGCGATTTTGGAAGAAACTGCAAGATGTTTTAGGTACGAAACTTCACTTTAGCACTGCTTTCCATCCACAAACAGATGGCCAGTCTGAACTAATTATTCAGATACTTGAGGATATGTTGAGATGTTACATTCTCGAGTTTGAAGGTACATGGGAATGATACTTACCTTTGATTGAATTTGCATATAATAATAGTTTTCAATCTAGTATTAAAATGGCACCTTACGAGGCTTTGTACGGTTGTAAATGTCGTACACAATTGTATTGGACTGAGTTCAGTGAAAATAAGATACGCGGGGTTGATTAAATCAAAGAGACTGATAGAAAGTTAAAGTGATTCGCGATAATCTGAAAATAGCATCGGATCGTCAGAAATCGTATGCAGACCTAAAAAGAAAAGATAGATACTTTTAGATCGGAGACTGTAACATCCTGGAAGTAGGGGTTCTGCATTTTATGTGTTTTTATGTGTTTGGTTTGTTTTGTTTGTTAATTTGGTGTGTTTGGGGGTTTCGGGTAGGCTCGGGGTTAAGTTAGAGCCTTGGTAAAAATTTTCTTTTAAGGCACTTTAGGGGAGAGCTGGGTGAAGCGGGTCTTAAGGATAATCTCTTGTGTTTATTGACACAAGAAGAGGAGTGGTGGAGTGGCAAGAAGGCGCCACTTAAGGTGTAGGGGTGTGGTGTCACAAGGGAGTAGCAGGGGGAGGGAGTTCGAGTCGTGTCAACAGCATTCAGAAGCTTTATTTTTGTGCTTAGGGAGCTAAGGTGGTGGTTTCGGCAAGGACTCTCCAAGGTTGTTGGTTTAATGAGTCAAGCCATTTGAATGAGTAGCCAAGAGGAGGGGGTGGAGTTTGAATTGGTCAAACTGATTCAAATGATTGAAAGGGAGTGAAAGTAGGAGGAAATTGTGGGATTTGGTGTTGGTTGTGGAGTTGGCCAAATGTAGGAAGCTTGAGGGGGAGAATTTAATTTAGTGCTAGCTTAGGGGTGTGCCAAAAATTCTTTAGGCTAGAGGCATTGTTTCATTTCATTTGTTTTGCTTGTTTGGTCAGTGTAATAACCGTCCATAGAGCCCTCCCTTTCTTCTTTTTCACTTTGGTTTGGTGTCATTTTCTTTTGGTTATCAAAGAAAACCGTAGCACTCTTCTCTACTCTCTTTCACTACATCTTTTCCCTATAGCCGAAATCCCTATCTCTTTTCTTTTGCTCCATCTTTCTTCCATTGCAAGTGTTGGCCGAATCTCTCCCCATCATCCTCCCTATTCATCAAAATTTCTTCTTCTTTTTGCTACACTTTTCTCCAAAGCCATAACCATCTTCCCTTTCTTTCACTTTGGTACATGTCTTCTTTATCAAAACCGTAACACTCTTTGCTTTTCTTCTCTCCTTCTTATTTCTTTGGATAGCTACCATATAGCCTTGTAGTCGTTCGTTTGGGAGAGGGCCGAACCGTTTTTTTTTCTGTGTTTGGTTTTACTAGTGGAAAGGTAAAGTCTTCTTGATCTCCATGTTAACGGTTTTTCTCTCTTTTCTTTCTATCTTCTTCGTCCTTCAGAACCGATAGTCTTGCACTATTTCTTCTTCCTAGGCTGAATCTGTTGGAGTGCAAGCACATCCTTCTAGCCTTCTCAATCGGCATCTCCTTGTTACTTTGGTAAGGGACTCTTCTTTTTCTATTTCTTTTCTTTCTTTACCTCTTCTCTTGTTGTTCTGTTAAACCGAAGTTACTGACTCGATTCGTGTGGGCATTGGCCGATTGTAGAGGGGCTTATTCGCATATTCTCTTCATTGTGTAGCCAACATTCGAGTGGCCTTTGGTAAGTTAGATGTTGGCCGACTGATTAAGAAAGGGTCCCTTCTCATTTTTTGTTTGGCCGAAAGGCCATTTTTTTTCTTTAGTTTTGGGAATATGTTCTAACTTGGTGTTATCTAGGGGCTCATTCGATTTTGTAAGCCAATCTTTTAGTGTTGGTTCTCGTTGGTCGAGGTAAAAAGCTTCTTGCGATTTGGTACCTATCCTCTTTCTCTTTCGTCGCTTTAACCTAGTTTTCTGATTAAAGACTCTTACCATTGATGCAAGTGCGGTCGATCAAGAGAAGGGAACCCCTAGTCTCGATTACTAAGTTTAAAAGGCGTACGGTGTCGGCAGTTTGAGACTATTCACCGGGTTGTGGTAGAGAGTCGACGTCTACTTGGGATAGACAAATAGTCGTCGTCCCTGCTAGTAAAAGTGTCGACGTAGAGGATCTAGTTCTACACATTATCAGGTGTGTACGCTCACACTCTACTTTAGCAATTTTCATTATTAATTGTGTTGGCTGAAAGCCGTAATAACTGTTTCGATAGTCAAGATACCCTCATGGGTAAAGTTGGCGACACCGGGTAAGTATCTATACAGTTCTACTTTTAATTATATGAATGTATGATATAATTCACCATTGTGCTTTGGGATCATGTTTGCATTCATATTATTATGTCAGTATGTACATGGGCTTGGGATATGATGTGAAAAGGGGAATGGTGATTCTAAGACTATCACCAGTGGTTTGGCACCATAGTGGGTTGGCCCCACATAATTTATCCAGTGACTATGTCTCAGTGGTTTGGTACCACAGTGGTTTGGCACCACATAGTTATTTCTGTAACTCATCCTAGTGGTTTGGTACCACAATGGGTTGGCCCCACATATATATGTACAGGGATTGTCACCAGTGGTTTGGTACCACAGTAGGTTGGCCCCACATATTATATTTAGTGACTCTGTCACCAGTGGTTTGGAACCACCAGTGGTTTGGTACCACAATGGCTTGGTGCCACGGACGTTTGGCTGGTTCGGGTGATGTAGAGGATGGAAAAGTAGGTGGGGTTGGGCTGCATTGCATACATGCTTAATATGCTGAATTGTGTAGGCTAAGGCCCAATAGGCCTCTAAGGGCGTATAGGCCAGATTTCGTTAAATGGGGATTTATACACTGAGTCTTGGTGACTCACCCCTCTGCTTAATTTTGTAGGTAATCACTAGACCACAGAGTTGGAGCCGTGGCAGGCTCGAGGTGGCCATCCAGTATTTTTCTAGTAATTTCGTTCTCTTTATTTTAAATTTCACTATTAAGTTTGAATTTTGGTGTTGTAATAAGGCCACCTTAACTTTAATTTGGGTTTTATTATGAAGTTGATATAGCATATTTAATAAGCTATAAAAGTTGGAGTTTTGTAAGATTAAGAACTTTGATTAATTGATTTTCAACTGACTAATGAAAGATGGATAGCGAGTAATAAATTGACTCAGAGTTTTCACCTAAAAACCTTAACATCATTTTCAACTAGCAAATTTAATAGAATTTTTTTAAATTTAACTTTTCACAAATGAAACTGATTTCGTAATGCGGTCCATGTTAAACAATTACTGTAAAATTTCTCTAAAGGTACAATAATGAAACACAAAGTTTTACTAAGTCATGACATTTAGTTAGTTTTCTAAATTTCCTTTCCTGTAGCATACCATATTCGGTCGTAGCGTTTTGACCGGGTTTGGGGTGTTTCAATTTTGGTATCAGAGCTAGTTTCAAAAGCTCGGTTATGGGTAGGAGGTTCAAAAATGTTTTCAAAAGATGGTTTGGAAAATGGTTTAGATAAAATACATGTTTTCTGGAAGCATAGCACCCGAGTCTCCGACATCAATCTGCACTGTAAGTTTCTTCGAGCTCTGTTTGAATTTTTATGAGATATGGTGATAGTTAGAATACAACTCTAAGAATAGAGACCTTTAGGGATATTTCTTGCAAAATTCTAGTACAAGTGTTATCTCATAAGACTGCTTCATATTAAACAGTGGATGAAAAATACCAATTCATTAAACTTTTCATCAGATTGAGTCAAACTCGTAGTCATGAGTGCTAGAAGATGTGGACGTGGCATGCGTGGCCGTGGTAGAGGCCGGGGTGTTAGGGCTGAACCATTGGAATCAGGGCATGCGCTGGAAGGTGAAGTGCAAGCATCGCCAGTTGCGGAAGTAAAATTTTAGGATCAAACTAGTGGAGACGATGCTGTGTCTCGGGCTATGCTATGAGTTTGGAGAGAGTTGCTAGAGCGAGCACGAGATCAGGGGCTCAAAAATCTGTGTCAGAGTGACTCCAAGCCAATGGGGCTGAAATGTTTAGGGGCATTTCTGGTGTGGCTCCTAACGTAGTTGGGTACTGGCTAGAAGCGATTGAGCGCATCATGGAAAATCTTGACTGTACCGTGGAAGAGAAATTAAAGAGAGTGGTGTCTCTCCTTCAAGAGGAGGCATATCAATAGTGGCTCACGATCAGAGATGGTACAGCAGCTGACCGCATTACTTGGGACTTCTTTAAGTCAGCGTTTCAGGGTAAATACATTGGGTTGAGCTATGTGGACGCTCAGCGAAAGGCATTCCTAAATTTTGTTTGGGGGAGTAAGTCAGTGGCTGAGTATAAGGCATAATTCCTATGTCTAAACCATTATGCTCGGGGTATTGTTGCAATAGATCTCGAGCGTTGTGTTCGATTTGAGGATGGTCTGAGGGACTGGTTGCGAGTGCTGATAGCCCAGCAACGGGAAATAGAAATTGTTGTTTTAGTAGAGAAGGCTAAGATGGCCGAGGAGGTGAAGCAGTCTAAAAAGTAGAATCAGGATAGGGACAGAGGCAGGAATAAAAGGAATTTTGGGTCATCAGGATCTACTATGGGTTTCTAGAAGAGGCCTACGTTAGATGGGCCAAGTCGTGTTATGAAGCCTGTTGCTATTAGTTGGCCTCCGCAGTGTGCTCGATGTGGAAAATATCATTCGGGAGAGTGTTGGGAAGGTATTAGAGGATGTTTTAGGTGTGGATCTATAGATCATCGGATAAGGGACTATTCGCAAGATCCAAACAAAGCGCGGCCGGTGGGTTAGAATTATATTAAGTTTGGAAGAGGTGGTCAGCAACCACAGAGAAGTCGTGGTCCGGCTAGGGTTGGAAATGGTTTTTGGCCGAGGGCGTGGAGCACCAAGCAGAGGTGCTGGGAATACAGATGTAAGATATCCTAGGTTGGTCTATGCAGCTAGACACCGAGAGGAGGGCGATGCACTGGATGTCATAATCGGTATGTTCCTTATTATTGGGTTGCCTTTTACTATATTGATTGATATTGGGTTTACGCATTCCTATGCAGCTAGTATTGTGTGTGGAACTCTGAACATAGACCCTGAGATTTCTTCTAGGGAGATGACTGTGCTTAGCCCTTTAGGACAATCCGTAGTGGTGAACAAACTCTTTAGGAATGTGCCTTTAGAAGTATAAGGGTGAAAGAAGGAACTACTTGTCCAACATAGTGCCTACTTTAAAGGCTGAAAGGATGGTGCGAAAAGGGTGTGAAGCATTCTTAGCTTTCATCAGTACTCTGGAGGCCAAGGAGTTATCCGTAAAGGATGTCGATTTTGTATCTGGTTTATCATTGACACCAAGCAAGAAAGATGCAAATTGGGTTATTGTGGATAGATTGACTAAATTGGCTCACTTTATTCCAATTCGTACAGATTATTCGCTTGATAAGCTGGCTGAATTATATGTTTCTCAAATTGTGAGATTGCACGGAGTTCCTATTTATATTGTTCCGGACAGAGATTCGAGGTTCACATCGCAGTTTTGGAAGAAATTGTAAGATGTTTTAGGTACGAAAATTCACTTTAGCACTGTTTTCCATCCGCAAACAGATGGCCAGTCTGAACGAATTATTCAGATACTTGAGGATATGTTGAGATGTTGCATTCTCGAGTTTGAAGGTACATGGGAATGATACTTACCTTTGATTGAATTTGCATAAAATAATAGTTTTCAATCTAGTATTAAAATGGCACCGTATGAGGCTTTGTACGGTCGTAAATGTCGTACACCATTGTATTGGACTGAGCTCAGTGAAAATAAGATACACAGGGTCGATTTGATCAAAGAGACTGACAGAACGTTAAAGTGATTCGCGATAGTCTGAAAACAGCATCGGATCGTCAAAAATCATATGCAGACCTGAAAAGAAAAGATATAGAGTTTTAGATCGGAGATAAAATCTTTTTGAAAGCCTCACTGTGGAAAAAAATACTCAGATTAGGTCGTAAAGGTAAATTGAGTCCGAGATTCATTGGATCGTATGAGATCATGAAGAGTATCGGGCCGGTTGCTTATAGACTAATGTTGCAACCTGAACGAGAAAAAATTCACAATGTATTCCATGTTTCAGTGCTCCGTAGATACTGATCTGATCCCTCACATGTGATTAGTCTGACAGAGATTAAAATTAAGTCCGATATGACATATGAAGAAGAACCGATTCTCATTCTAGCTCGTGGGGTTACAGAATTGCAAAATAAGAAAATTTCGTTATAATGTTTTAATGCAAGGTTAAAATGGTAATTGAGTTATTAAGTCATTATAATTAAACAAAACAAATTAGATGGCAATTTTTCTCATCTTTCTTCCGCCTAAAATAGAAAAGAGAAATAGCCAGAAAGCTTTATGATATTTGGCTAAGGTTTATCTTGATTGAGGTATGTTTTTTACTCGATTTTTGATGATTTCTACGTTTTTGTGATCGCTGCTTAGTGTTCTAGATAGCCCATGCTATAATTTTAGAATTTGATGGTGATTTTGAGATATTCCATTTATGAATGTTTGAGCTCTGTGATAGTTGAAGATGAAATATGAAAGATATGTGAAAGATTAACATGTTTTGTCTTCGAATTTTTGGTGAAATTGAGTAATTGAGGCTAAATTGTGAAAATGAGAAATTGGAGGACTAAAATGTGAAATAAATGAAATGTGTGGGCTTGTATAGACATAAGGAGAATTCAGCTAAGGATGGGTAAACTGAAATTTTGTGTATTTTGTGATTTTGTGAAAGAGGGACTAAAGTGTCAAAATGTGAAAATGTGATGGTTATTTTGTAGAATGCCCTAAATATGTGTGTTTGGAATAAATTGAGTGAATTGGTGATTGAATGAGATAAATTTGAATATGTATAGACTAAGAAAGGAGAGATTTGGATATAGATCGAGGTAGTGACAAAGTGCTCGATTGATTGACTAGTCTTGGTATTTCGACGTCCGAGGTAAGTTTGGATATAATACGTGTTCTTAAATCATGTTTAAAAGTGAAGAAATGAATAATTATGTGATTATTGGATTAGAAATGTTATGTGTGGAATCGAGATAGGTGGCACTAAGTGTGCGTAGTTAGAAATGAGATAGAGATGATTAGCACTGTGTGTGCGAATTAATAGAAGCTTCGACTTTTTTATTGGCACTGTGTGTGTGATACCGAATTATGTTCAGTTTTATATTAATACACTAAGTGTGTGATGTTATTTAAGATTCGGCTATGAATTGGGCACTAAGTGTGCAATTGAATTGCAGAGTTAGTGAACAGTGAATGAATTATGGTATCGAGCATTGAATAGCAAGAACATTTGTTAACTAAGTGTTGGCAAAGGTATGTTTTAAACCTATGTGGTTGATTGTATTGTTGAAGGTTGAATAGGTGGTTGTATGAATATATGCTTGAGGATGATATTTAGATTAGTTGTGAATCTATCTAAGTGATGGTTTATTTGTGTATTGATATTGCATTAATGAGTAATATGTATTATATTACGAACTTACTAAGCTCCTAAGCTTACAGTGTGAAGTGCTTCCCTCTTTTACAGTATAATTAAAGTTAGCTCAGATCCGAAGATCGTCAGCGACTCAATCACACTATAGGCTATCTATTTTAGTACTTTTAAAAAAATGTATACATTTGGTATATGCCAGGTATAGGCTAGTTAATGAGGTATGTCTTGAAGTGTATAAACCTTTCCATGTGATATGGCTTGAAAGTGAAAAATGTTTGTGCTTATGTGTAGAATTATGTGAGTGATGAATATGGTATATTTCATGTTTAAATGGTTGATAAGAATGATGGATTAAATGAGCAATTATGATATGAATTGCATGATAATTGTCTTGTGTGATTTGGGATGTGAAATTTGTATTTTAGGTAGACTTATTTGAGATGGAAGTGAGTATAAGAATAGATGGGATAGATGATGTTTAAATGGTGCTTATATTTGTATGCTTTAGTTGTATTTGAGGCATGATTTGGTATTGGTCTGATGATTGTAGGTAATTTTAAAGTGTGGGTGGAAAATTGGCCTTGTAAATGGCCTATATTTGCCCACACGGTTGAGCAAATGGGTATGTGGCTCGACCGTGTCATTCAGGTTTGTAATTTGGTGCAAAACAGGCTCGACCATGGGCTAGAGACACGGGCATGTGACTGGCAGTGTGGTGCAAGTCTGTGTCAACCACGAGTGAGGCACACGGGTGTGTCTCAGGCCGTGTGGACAAGTCAGTATGTATGCCCTGTTTTGCCACGACTTTGACACATGGGTGTGTCCGAGGCCGTGTGAGGCACTCGGCCTACCCACATGGGCGTGTGACCTCTGTAACTTAGAAAAATGTTTGAATTTCAAAAAATTTCGTATGTGTTTGGTTTAGTCCCAACCCTTTTCTAACATGTGTTTAAGGTCTTGTAGACCTCATTAAGGGACTATACGATTATATTTTAATAGGTTTTAATGATGATTGACTTTATGTTGTAAAATGATATGAAAAGTTCAGAAATGATAAGTAACGCCTCTTAACCCTAGTCAGGCGACGGTTATGAGTTAAGGGTGTTACATTTAATTGGTATCAGAGCTACGTTTAGTCGATTCTAGGACTAACGTAGCACGTGTAAGTTTAGCTGTACATGCCACATATATAATTACAATAGTCTGACGAATCTTGACAGTTAAAAATGTGTTTTCATATAGCAAATGGATCCCGATCGAGCAGTTGCTGATGATGTAGAGAGCAATGTGCCTACTCTCGTTCAAGGGACAGCGCCGGCCAAATCTAGGCCGATTGCTAGTGGCGACGGAGGAGAGGCTAAGCAAGCCTTATTCTGAATGATGGGTGAGTGGTTTTTGGAGTTCGTTCAAACAAATAAGGCTTCTCTACAACCTCCACCCCTACAAGTACCTGTTGTGCCACAAATTGTAGATCCGATCAGATTGAATAAGCCTCCTGTAGATAAAATCTGAAAATATGGAGTCGAAAGAGTTTAGAGCCACAGTCGATTATGATGCCAAGCGAGCTGAGTTTTGGCTCGAGAATACAGTTCGAGTGTTTGATGAGATGTCTTTGACTCCTGATGAATGCATTAAATGTGTTGTTTCCTTGTTGAGAGATACGTCATATAATTGGTGGAAAATGTTGATATCAGTGGTTCCGAGAGAGAGGATTACCTGGGATTTCATTCAAGTTAAATTCTGAAAGAAGTATATTAGTCAATGATTCATATATTAGAAACGTAAAGAGTTTCTAGAGCTGAAACAGTGTCGTATATCAGTTATAGAGTATGAACGAGAGTTTGTGAGACTAAGCCAATATGCATGGGAATGTGTTTCGACAGAAGCTACTATGTGTAAACGTTTCATTGAAGGGGTAAATGAAGACGTTAAATTACAAGTTGGAATACTTGACTTGAATGAATTTGTTGTGTTAGTTGAAAGATCCTGCAAAGCCGAGGAGGTTAGTAAAGAAAAGAAGAAAGCCGATTCTGAGGCTAGAGATGAAAGAAAAAGATCGATGAGTAAGTTGTCTCAACCATCAATAAAGAGATTTAGAGATGCAAGAAATCATTCAAATGCTTCATTTAGACATTCGAGTAGCGATCGTGTGAGACAAAATGTTGGTCCAAGAACTCAAGCACCAATTGAATCAAGTGTTGGTAGTGTTAAAAGTAACATGTCTGAGTGTAGACAGTGTGGAAGATGACACGTTGGAGAATGCTAGGCCAAGTACAATAATAGAACTTGCTACAAATGTGGATCACGAGATCACTTCATTCGAGACTGCCTAGAGTTAGTTGAGAAAGACAATACTCAGAGTGTGAGACCGAGCAATACTACGACTAGGGGTAGACCGCCCAAAACACTAGAAATGTAAGTAATAGTCAGAGAGGGACGACGGATACAGCTGTGAGATTCGAAGCGAGAGTACGTGCCTGAGCCTATGCTATTCACACTTGTGAAGAAGCGTCATCTCCAAACGTCATTACTGGGACTTTTACTCTATTTGATACTGATGTGATTGTATTGATAGATCCAGGATCTACTCATTCCTATGTGTGTATGAATTTAGTATCAAGTAAGACTCTACCTATTGAGTCTACTGAATTCGTAATTAGAGTATCGAATCCCTTAGATCAGTGTGTTTTGGTTGATAAAGTATGCAAGAACTGTCCGTTAAAGTTTCGAAACATTTGTTTTCTGGCTAATTTGATGATGCTACCATTTGATGAATTTAATATAATTCTAGGTATGGATTGGCTCACTTTGAATAATGCTATTGTGAATTGTAAAAGAAAGAGTACTGATTTGAGAAGTCAGAATGGTGAGATAGTTTGAATTGAATCCAGTGATCTAAATGGGTTACTAGCTGTTATATCTTCGATGAAAGCTTTGAATTATGTGAAGGGTTGCAAAACTTATCTTGCGTATGTAATAGATACAAAAGTGACAGAAAAGAAAGTTGAATCTATAAGTGTAGTTTGTGAGTTTCCAGATGTGTTTCCTGAAGAAATACCAGGATTACCTCCGATCTGAGAAGTTGAGTTTGGTATTGAATTAGTGCCAGGGACAACTCCTATCTCAATAGCTCCGTATAGAATGGCACCAATAGAATTGAAAGAGTTAAAGTATTAGTTGCAAGAGCTGATTGATAGAGGATTTGCACGACCGAGTTTTTCGCCCTGGGGTGCTCCTATGTTGTTTGAGAAAAGGAAAGATGGTACTATGAGGATGTGTATTGATTACCGACAGCTAAACAAAGTGACCATAAAGAATAAATATCCTTTGCCACGTATTGATGATTTGTTTGATCAGCTAAAAGGAGTTACAGTGTTTTCTAAGATAGATTTGAGATCAGGCTACTATCAATTGAGAGTTAAAGAATCAGCGTACCGAAAACATCTTTCAGAACAAGGTACGGACATTATGAATTCTTAGTTATGCCTTTTAGACTAACGAATACTCCTGCAGTGTTTATGGATTTGACGAATTGGATATTCAGACCGTATTTGGATCGATTTATTGTGGTGTTTATTGATGACATTTTGATTTATTCTTGTGATGAGACGCAACATGCCGAACATTTGAGAATTGTGTTACAAACTCTGCCTGAAAAGAAATTGTATGCAAAGTTTAACAAATGTGAGTTCTGGTTGCATGAGGTTGGTTTTCTAGGGCGTATTGTATCAGCTGCGCGAATACGAGTTGATCCGAGTAAAATTTCAGCTATACTTGATTCGAAACCTCCGAGAAATGTTTCTGAAGTTCGAAGTTTTCTGGGACTTGCTGGTTACAATAGACTGTTTGTGAAAGGTTTCTCTATGATTGTAACTCCGATGACGCGACTACTTCAGAAAGATGTTAAGTTTTGATCAGTTGAATGCCCTTTGGACTGAAGCTCCAATGTTAGTTTAGCCAAAATCGGGTAAAGAATTTGTCATTTATAGTGATGTATCTTTGAGTGTTTTGGGTTGTGTGTTGATGCAGGAAGGCAAAGTCATAGCTTACGCCTCGAGAGAGCTAAAGCCGCAATAAAAAAAAATATTCGACACACGATTTGGAATTGGCAGCTATTGTGTTTGCACTGAAGATATGTCGACACTATCTGTTTGGTGAGAAATGTCATGTTTATTTTGATCACAAAAGCTTGACGTATTTGATGACTCAGATAGATATGATTTTGAGACAACGTCGATGGTTAGAGTTGTTAAAAGACTACGAGCTTGCGATTGACTCAGAAGCTTGCGATTGACTATCATCTGGGAAAAGCTAATGTTGTTGTTGATGCTTTAAGTCGAAAATCATTATTTTCTTTGGTGCAATGAATGTGAACATAGTTATATCTGATGATGGTTCGATAATAGCTGAACAAATTTGTAATGCTCAGAAAGTTGATAATGATTTATTAGCAAAGCGACCGCAATGTGAATTGAATGTTGAATATGAGTTTCAACTAGATACAAATTGGTGTTTGAGGTTTAGAAACTGAATATGTGTTCTGAGAAATTCAAAGTTGGTTCCGATGATTTTGAATGAAGCTCATAACAGTCGGTTATCTGTTCACCGGTAGTACGAAAATGTATAATGATCTGAAATAACTTTATTGGTGGCCTAGTATGAAACGATACATATCTGACTTTGTTTCGAAATGTTTAGTCTGTCAACAAGTAAAAGCCGAGCATCATGTAACTTCTGGGTTACTTCAGCCGATTATGATACCCAAGTGGAAGTGGGATAGAGTCACGATGGATTTTGTATCTGGTTTACCGTTGACACCAACAAAGAAAGATGCAATCTGGGTTTTTATGGATAGATAGACTAAATCGGCTCACTTTATTCCAGTTCGTACAGATTATTCGCTTGATAAGCTGGCTGAATTATATGTTTCTCAAATTGTGAGATTGCACAAAGTTCCTATTTCTATTGTTTTGGACAGAGATCGAGGTTCAAATCATGATTTTGGAAGAAACTGTAAGATGTTTTGGGTACGAAACTTCACTTTAGCACTGCTTTCCATCCGTAAACAGATGGCCAGTCTGAACAAATTATTCAGATACTTGAGGATATGTTGAGATGTTGCATTCTCGAGTTAGAAGGTACATAGGAATGATACTTACCTTTGATTGAATTTGCATATAATAATAGTTTTCAATCTAGTATTAAAATGGCACCTTACGAGGCTTTGTACGATCGTAAATTTCGTACACCAATGTATTAGACTGGGCTCAGTGAAAATAATATACACAGGGTCAATTTGATCAAAAAGACTGACAGAACGTTAAAGTGACTCGCGATAGTCTGAAAACAGCATCAGATCATCAAAAATTGTATAGAGACCTAAAAAAAAAGATATAGAGTTTCAGATCGGAGACAAAGTCTTTTTGAAAGTCTCGTCGTGGAAAAAAATACCCAGATTAGGTCGTAAAGGCAAATTGAGTCCAAGATTCATTGGACCGTATGAGATCATGAAGCGTATCGGGCTGGTTGCTTATAAACTGCTATTGCAACCTGAACGAGAAAAGATTCACAATGTATTCCATGTTTCGATGCTCCATAAATACCGATCTGATCCCTCACATGTGATTAGTCTGACAGAGATTGAAATTAAGTCCAATATGACATATCAAGAAGAATCGATTCTCATTCTAGCTCGTGAGGTTAAAGAATTGCGAAATAAGAAAATTTTGTTTTAATGTTTTAATTTTTTAATGAAAGGTTAAAATGGTAATTGAGTTATTAAGTCATTATAATTAAACAAAACAAATTAGATGGCAATTTTTCACATCTTTCTTCCATCGAAAATAGAAAAGAGAAATAGCCATTGAAGCTTTGTGATATTCGGCTAAGGTTTATCTTGATTGATGTATGTCTTTGACTCAGTTTTTTATCATTTCTACATTTTTGTGATCGTTGCTTAGTGTTCTAGCTAGCGCATGCTTTAATTTTAGAATTTGATGGTGATTTTGAGATATTCCATTGATGAATGTTTGAGCTTTGTGATAGCTGAAGATGAAATATGAAAGATATGTGAAAGATTAACATGTTTTGTCTTTGAATTTTTGGTAAAATTGAGTAATTTGGGCTAAATTGTGAAAATGAGAAATTAGAGGACTAAAATGTAAAATAAACAAAATTTGTGGGCTTGTATGGACATAGGGAGAATTCAGATGAGCATGGGTGAAGTGAAATTTTGTGTATTTTGTGATTTTTTGAAATAGGGACTAAAGTGTCAAAATGTGAAAATATGAGGGCTATTTTGTAAAATGTCCTAAATATGTGTGTTTGGAATAAATTGAATGAATTGGCTATTGAATGAGCTAAATTTGAATATGTATAGACCAAGAAATTAGAGATTCGGATCGAGATCGAGGCAATGACAAAGTGCTCCATTGATTGACTGGTCTTGGTATTTCGATGTCCGACGCAAGTTTAGTATAATGCGTGTTCTTAAATTATGTTTAAACTTGAAGAAATGAATAGTTATGTGATTATTGGATTAGAAATGCTATTTGTGGAAACGAGATAGGTGGCACTAAGTATGCGTATTTAGAATTTAGACAGAGATGATTAGCACTGTGTGTGCGAATAAATAGAAGCTTCGACTTTTTGATTGTCACTGTGTGCGCGATACCAAATTAATTTTGATTTTATATTAAGGCACTAAGTGTGCGATGTTCTTTAAGCTTCGTCTATGAATTGGGCACTAAGTGTAAGATTGAATTGAAGAGGTGGTGAACAGTGAATGAATTATGGTATCGAGCATTGAATAGCAAGAACATTCATAAACTAAGTGTTGGCAACGGTATGTTTCGAACCTATGTGGTTGATAGTATTGTTGAAGGTTGAATAGGTGGTTGTATGAATATATGCTTGAGGATCATATTAAGATTAGTTGTGAATCTATCTAAGTGATGGTTTATTTATGTATTGATATTACATTAATAAGTAATATGTATTATATTACAAACTTACAAAGCTCCTAAGCTTACAGTGTGAAGTGTTTCTCTGTTTTACAGTATAATTAAAGCTATCTTGGATCCGGGGATCGTCAGCGACTCAATCAAACTATCGACTATCTATTTTGGTACTTTTAAAAAAATGTATTACATTTGGTATATGGCATGTATAATCTAGCTAATAAGGTATGTTTTGAAGTGTATAAACTTTGCCATGTGATATGGCATGGAAGTGAAAAATGTTTGGGCTTTTGTGTAGAGTTATGTGAGTTATGAATATGGTATATTTCATGTTTAAATGGTTGATGAGAATGATGGTTTAAATGAGGAATTATGATATTAATTGCATGATAATTGTCTTGTGTGATTTGGGATGTGAAATTTGTATTTTAGGTAGACTTATTTGAAATGGAAGTTAGTATAAGAATAGATGGTATAGATGATGATTAAATGGTTCTTATATTGGTATGCTTTAGTTGTATTTGAGGCATGAATTGGTATTGGTTTGATGATTGTAGGTAATTTTAAAGTGTGGGTGGCAAATTGGCCTTACAAATGGCCTATATTTGCCCACACGATTGAGCACACGAGAGTGTGGCTCGATCATGTCATTCAAGTTTGTAATTTGGTGCAAAACAGGCTCGACCACGGGCTAGAGACACGGAGTGTGACTGGCCATGTGGTGCAAGTTAGTGTTGACCACGGGTGAGGCACACGGGCATGTCTCAGGCTGTGTGGACAAGTCAGTATGTGTGCCCTGTTTTGCCACGGCTTGGACACATGGGTGTGTTCGAGGCCGTGTGAGGCACATGGCCTACCCACACGGATGTGTGACCTCTATAAATTAGGAAAATGTTTGAATTTCAAAAATGTTCGTATGTGTTCGGTTTAGTCCCGACCCCTTTCTAGCATGTGTTTAAAGTCGTGTAGACCTCATTAAGGGACTATACGATTATATTTTGATAGGTTTTAATGATGATTGAGTTTGTGTTGTAAAATGATATGAAAAGTTCGGAAATGATAAGTAATGCCTCTTAACCCTAGTCAGGCGATGGTTACGGGTTAGGGGTGTTACAGAAGTAGATGACTCATCGCGATCCTGTTTACCCTCAGATTCCATGTGAATCGTATGGCTAACTCTGAAAATCTACATTTTCAGAACACACACAGAATAAATACAAAAATCTAAATGTTCAAATATCACAGTTTCAAATTTCTACTTGGACCAGCATCGGAGTCTCAGGCAGGTCTTTTTCATAAATCACTTTACTAAATTCAATCCATTTCAATTTCCTATAGTACAGCTTTCCAAACATTTTTCAAAATCATTTATTTGCGCACACGTCCACATAGAAAACACAGGCCGACTTTTTACAAACCTGGCTCTGATATCACTAAATGTAACACCCCAAATCCAGCCTAGAAATCTAGGCCGAATCCAAGATGCTACATTGATCACCGAAGTGATTGTAGGAGAATTTAACAAAAACCACTCGTTAAAAATTCCATTTTTGAAAATATTTATCTCAAAACAAATCAAAACGTTTAATTGTTTAAAAATACCGTTCACAAACATAACAAAACATAATGTATGATCCAAGTTTAAAACAGTAATGGAACCACAGCATTATAAATCTTTACAGTTCAAAACCAAATGTAAAAACTAGAAAACACAAACTGTTCAATTGCTATTCACAAGCCTGTACGAGACCTTCGCGTACTGAGCCCAACTATAGAATCCAGAACTAAAAAGGCATTTTTCAAAGCCTTAAAAATTATCGATACCATGTTCTCGGTATCAATACTTTTTAAAAATAATTGATACATTTCTTAAAAACGATACCAAACTTGTAATTTGTTTCTCATAAACCCTAAAATGTATTGATCCAGTATTGATACATGTTTGAGGAAGTATTGATAAAATATTTTTGAAGTATTGATTTTTTTTCATTCCAACGGTCACTAAATTAGCATTTATGACAAAAAATATCAATACCCTTTTTTGAGGTATAGATACTCAAAGTTTCAAGTGAAATAAATGCTCTGGTTTTACATGCCCAACAACCATATTAACTTCTCCAACATCCTCAACGACTGGAAATCTATTAGGAGGTATAAATATCATCTTTTAAAGTCCTACAACATCCAAGAAAAGTTCATCAAGAAAAAATCATCAATTCTTAGAGCTTAAATTTTTATATTCTTCTTACATACACTTGTGGGCTTTATCTCATTCATTTTGCTCAAGTGTATTTCATTGTATTTGTGCTTCAATTTGTAAAAAGAAATTATCTTGTAAGGATTGTTTATTTTTTTGCTCATAAGAATCTCTATGAGATGTTTTGAAACTTAAGATTTAGGGTATAAATCTTAAGGAATTGTAAGGTTAAACCTTGTCCTCAAAGGTTGAACAAATTAGTGAATTTAGGATAAATCCTTAGTGGTGGAAAGATAAGGTAGTGGAGTAGGCAATTGGGGCCAAACCACTCTAAATTCTTTGTGTTCTTTATTTCATTCTTGCCTTTGCTTTCACTAAAAATTTTAAAGGCCAATTCACCCCCTCTTGGCATTTTCGGTTTGCTTCATCGAGCTTGCAATCCTGATGTAAAATCCATTATTACATGCTCCTATTTCCACTCAAGAATAGTAATAGGTTGTAGTAATCCTAATGGCACTTGATGTTCTGCTTTTACTTGCTGACAAATTAAACATTTGGTCACAAACTCATAAATCTCATGTGTAACATTCGAGATTTAGGGGCTCTGCATTGACTTTGTATCTATGTCTTTGGTATGCTTTGTATGTTGTTTGATGTGTTTGGGGTCCCCGGGAAGGCTCGGGGTTAAGTCGAAACCTTGGCTAAGATTTTAATTTTTAGCACTGTAGGAGAGAGGCTGACTGAGGCAGGACTTAAGGATTGATTACTTGTGTTTGGTAACACAAGAATTCAATTGGTAAAGTGGCTAGAAGGCGCCATTAGGAGGTAGGGAAGTGACGCCACAAGGAGTAGGGAAGGAGCAGGTTCGAGTTGCACTGTTTACAATTTTTGAGTTCTTTTGGTGTTTGGAAGGGAAAAGGTGGATTCGGCTTGGAACCTTGAAGAAAGGGAGTTGAATTGGTCAAATTTTTTAAATGGTTGGACAAGAGTGAAAAGTGGAGGTTGAAGCTTTCAAACGAGTTTGAATGGGAGGGTGTGAGTGAAGTTATGCAAAAGTTAAGGGATTTACAGTGGGGTAGAGATGTTGGCCGAATGTGGGGTTCTAGAGGAGGGACTTTCGGTCATGTAGCGGGTGTGTGGGAGTGCTTTAGTTTTAGGAGTGTTAGTGCCAAATTTTGAAAGGCTAGCTTAAGGTGTTGTGAGCTCTCATTTTTGTCATTTTGGTTGTGACGTATTTTTGGGGCAATTTGGTTCTTTTCTTGGAGTTGCCAAATTCCCTCAACCATTTCCTCTTCATCATAGTGTTTAGTAAGGCTGAAAGCTATAGGGCACTCCTTCCCTTTCTATTTTCTTTCTTTTCTCCTCAAGTATTTTCCCTCTTACCGAATTCTCTTAGCATCCATTTTTTTCTTCTTTTCTCTGGTTTCTTCCCTCATTCACAAAAAGCCAAATTTCACTCCTCATTTTCTCTCTTAGCTGAAACCTCTCAACCTCAACATCACTCCATTCTTTCTTTCCCTAAGTGTTCATCATAGCCGAATACATCCCTCAAAACTCTTGTTTGAAACCTCTTTTCTTTTTGCCACTCAAGCCGAATCCTTATCCCATGTATTGGTAAGTCTTCGATATTCTCTTTTCTTTTCTTTTCACTCTAGGCCGAATCTTTTCTCATAAAACCTTTTTCTTTTGAGTTTTGCCTTCATTCTTCTTCCCTTTCAGTCAAACCTCTGATTATTGTTCCTTTTTTGTTCCTAGAAGTAGCATCTCCCAAATCTAATCTTCTCTTCTTTGACATCTTGCGCAGAATCTTTGGAAGCATCTCTCGATTTTGTAAGGGATCTTCTTCACTTTTCCATCTATTTTCTTTATTTTTCTATCGTGGGTTGGTTAATCAAAAATGATAGGGTGAGGTCTTGGTGTTCTGGCCGAATGGTAGGAAGAGGGCTCATGAATTCTGTTTGGCTGAAAGGCCATCTCTTTGATCTATTCTTTTTTAGTTGATTCTCACTTGGTGATTTCATAGGTACTCGATCGACTTTCTAATCCAAGCCTTCCGATCTCTGAACTCTGTCGACTTAGGTAAGGAATCGTTATATATCATTATTATTATCTAGTATATATCCTTAGTTTCTCTGTTTCGATGTTTTAACTAGGTCTTTTGACCAAGATCGTCTTATGGATTCAAGGTCCAGCCGAGCAAAGGAGGGAGTTGGACACGTAGTTTCCCCCTAAATTCATGAAGCGAGCAGTTTCGACGGTTCAGGATTGGCCACCGGGGTATGAGCCAACTTCTGAAAAGGATAAGCAGATCATTGTGATTCCTACGAGTGAGGACGTTAGTGAAGTCAATAGTGTAGTGCTTCAGGTTTACAGGTGTGTAATTATCACAGTATTTCATTAACTTTATATATGTATGTGAAATA
Organism: Gossypium rotundifolium; assembly: GCA_025506655.1. Classification (NCBI taxonomy): domain Eukaryota; kingdom Viridiplantae; phylum Streptophyta; class Magnoliopsida; order Malvales; family Malvaceae; genus Gossypium; species Gossypium rotundifolium. Next base: position 87,686,916 of record CP106729.1, read on the forward strand.
CTTGAAAGCTGGAAATAGCGACAATGGTGATTAAATTACCCGTGCTGGATAAACCGAAAAACTAGGTCAGTATATACTTTCATTCGTTATTGATGTTGGTGGATAACCTGATTGTGGGTGTATGTTAAGTATGATATATTTATATACTTCATATCATGTAACCTGTTATGTATACCATGTTGCATGTGCATGGGATATTGGGATATAAATGATTCAAAGGAGAAGTGCATATTGGTGACTTTGTCACGATTGATGATGGCATGGAGCCTCATTGTGGAATTGGTGATTTAATCATGTGTGGAAACAGTGGCTAGACCACTTACGTGGACTTTGAGCAGTGTGTCTGTCCGCATGACTGCCAAAGAGGTTAGCAGATGGAAGGTTGATTGGAGAAATCCCCACTGGTGCGTATAAGGATGGACGTATGGAGCGGTGTGTAGAGGTTGGTACTAGGTTGGGTTGGGCTATCATTCTTATTATTGGTGCATGATGTGATGATACGATTGTGGTTTAAGTCAAGGCCATTTGTGGAAATTTTGTAGACTGATTGCACACTGAGTCTGGTGACTCACTTTACTCTTAATAAATTGCAGGTAGTTCCTGATGCTTTGGACTGGGTTGGATCGTACTCGAGGTGGCCATGGGGGTTATTTATTAAACTTCAATTTTTAATTTGAATTTAGTAATTGCTATTTTCTTCGGGATATTTTTATGATGTAATAAGGCCATTTTAAATTTGGTAAATTTTAGATTCTCCTATCAAGTTGGTTTTCATTATTCATTAATCATGAAATGGTCACATGAAACCATTTTTTTACGTATATATATAATCTAAAGTTTCCTTGCAAACCTGTTTAAACACATTTTTATTGAAATTAAAGTTTTTTTCCTCTCGATGAATAATGTCTGGATCTAGAGTTAATCGTATTTTTAAACATCATCTGATCGCTAAGCTGGCTAAATACCTTTTTCCTTAAGAATAGAGTTTCTCCTTCCAAAGGCGTCATTAAATTTTTGGCTTTATTAAAATTATTCGGTATTGTTTTTTTAAACCTTATAAACCTTTCAAACCCTTTTCCTAGTAACGTTCCAGATTCGGTCGTGGTGTTTGGGCTGGGTTTAGGGATGTTACATTTTGGTATCAGATCTAGGTTTTAAAACTCGACCTTGGGTTTTTGGGGACCACAACGTTTTCAAATTATGTAATTAACAAGAAAATCTTATATGAATTTGTCTTTTGGAAGAATGGCACTCGAGTTCCCAGTTCTGGTCCACCAGGTAAGTTTTCTGATTGTTAAGTGAATTACATGAGGTGGTTATCTGTTGTGGATGATTGGAATTTAGAATGTTTACTGTAGATATGAAAACCTTCAGGAATATGTATGCTTTACGAATGAAGTACTTATAATTCTGTTTCATAAAACTACTCGTTAATAAACAAGTGGAAAGATATACTAACCCATAAAATTTATAACCAGAGTAAAGCAGAGCTATAGATATAAGCGGTAGAGGACGTGGACGTGTTACTCGCAGTCGTGGGAGAGGTCAGGGTACCGAGGTTAAACTTTCGGAGGCTGAGGGTGAGGCCCCAACCTCACCTGTGGCAGGAACATGTTCGCGAGACAGAACTGGGGGAGACGATGCTCTGTCTCAAGTGATGTTGCGGGTATTAGAGTGTGTAGCTGGGGCAAGTACTGGAGCTGCAACTCGGAAGTCCATTCCTGGGCGAGTTCGAGCAAACGGAGCTGAAATATTTAGGGGTATTTCTAGGGTAGCTCCAAACGTGACGGAATATTGGGTAGAGGAAGTTGAGAGAATTATGGATGATTTGGATTGCACAGCTGAGGAGAAGCTAAAGGGCGCAGTGTCCTTACTTCAGGATGAAGCCTATCAATGGTGGCTTACTGTAAGAGAGGGCATGTCGGCGGACCAGATAGATTGAGACTTCTTTAAAATGATGTTTCAGGGGAAATATGTTGGAGCTAGTTATGTGGATGCTCAGAGAAAAATGTTCTTGAATTTGGTCTAAGGGGGTAAATCGGTAGCTGAGTATGAGGCAAAATTCCTACGGTTAAGTCGGTATGCCCAAGAATAGTTGTGACTAATTATGAGTGATGTGTTCGGTTCGAGGATGGGCTTCGAGACGAGCTACGAGTGTTGATAGCTCCTCAGAGGGAGAGGGACTTTGCTATTTTGGTGGAAAAAGTAAAGATAGCCAAGGAGGTAAAGCAAACTGAGAGGCAGAATAGGGATAAGGACAAAGGCAGGAATAAGAGGAGTTATGGACCGTCGGAATCATCTGGGGTTTTTAGAAGAGATTTAGGGTTGATGGGCCTATTCGTGTTGCAATGCCGACTGCTGTTGGGCAATTTCGATAGTGTGCTCATTGTGGAAGGTCGCATGTAGGAGAGTGTTGGGGAAAAAATAAGGAATGCTTCAAGTGTGGGTCAAAGGATCATCTGATAAAGAATTGTCCGCTAGATATAACCAGGGCTCAGATGGTAGGTCAGGGGTTTGTGCATCTAGGAAGAGGTGGTCAACAGATGCTGAGAGGCCTTGGTCTAAACTGAGGAGGGAATGGTTTTGGTCAGGGTCGTAGAGCACCGGGCAGAGGTGTTAGGGGTACTAAGGCGAGACAGCCCAGGTTGGTTTATGCAGCCAGACGTCGAGAAGAGAGTGATGCACTAGACGTTATAACGGGTATGTTCCTCATTTTTGGTCTACCATTTGGGGAATTTGATTTGGTCTTGGGCATGGACTAGTTGGTAAGGTATCATGCAAATTTGGATTGTGCTGCTAATCGCATGGTGATAAGGACACTTGAGAATGAAGAAATTTTGGTGATAGGCGAGAGGAGAGACTACTTGTCCAATGTAGTGTCGGCTCTTAAGGCGAAAAGAATGGTGAGAAAAGGGTGCATGGCCTTCTTAACTTTAGTCAGTGCCTTGGATGCAAAGGAAGTAACCGTGGATAGGGTTAGAACAGTAAAAGAATTTTTGGATGTCTTTCCTGAAGAGCTGCTAGCGTTGCCTCTGGATCGTGAGGTGGAATTTGGAATAGAGCTTCTATCAGGTACGGCTCCGGTGTCCATCGCCCCTTATAGGATGGCACCGAAAGAGCTAGTTGAACTGAAAGCCCAGATCCAAGAGCTGTTGGATTGTGGTTTTATCTGACCTAGTGTGTCTCTATGGGGAGCACCGATGTTATTTGTAAATAAGAAAGATGGATCTATGCGTATATGCATTGATTACCGCCAGTTGAATAAATTGACCATCAAGAATAAGTACTCGTTGCCAAGGATAGATGACCTGTTTGATCAGCTCAAGGGTGTTTCAGCATTTTTGAAGATAGATTTGAGATCTGTATATCACTAGTTCAAGGTAAAGGAAGCATATATTCATAAGACAACTTTCCAGACTCGCTACGGGCACTATGAATTTATTGTAATGCCGTTTGGGTTGACAAACGCACCAGTCGCGTTCATGGATATGATAAATCAGGTTTTTCAGCCCTATCTGGACCGGTTTGTTGTAGTGTTTATAGACGACATTCTAGCATATTCCAAGACAGAAGAGGCGTGGGATATGATGAATCAGGTTTTTCAGCCCTACAACAACCTCTTCTGAAAAAGCAATTCTAGATCATGCGTGGGATAGTTAAGCCCTATCTGATGTTATCATGGGTATGTTTCTGATTTCTGGGTTGCCCTTTATTGCTTTGATAGATATAAGGTCAACTCACTCATATATCGCTGGTGAAGTATCTGGAACTTTGCATGTGACTTACGAGGCGTACCTAGGAAGATGATTGTACTTAGTCCTTTAGGATGAGCGGTAGTAATAGACAAACTTTTTAAGGAAGTACCTTTAGAAGTTCAAGGGACGCAGTTTCCGACTAATTTAATAGAGTTGCCATTCGGGGAATTCGACCTAATCTTAGGCATGGACTGGCTAGTGAAGTATCGTGCAAATGTGGATTATGCTGCTAAGCGAATGTCCTTAAGAACTTTTGATGACAAGGAAGTTGTAGTGATGGGCGAGAGACGGAACTACTTATCAAATGTAGTATCCGCTCTTAAAGCAGAAAAGATGGTTAGAAAGGGATGTGTAGCCTTTCTGATGTTGGTGAGTGCCTTGGAGGCTAAGGAGGCAACTGTTGAAGAAGTCAGGACTGTGAATGAATTTGTAGATGTTTTTCCGGAAGAACTTCCAGGATTGCCTCCGGATCGAGAGGTAGAATTTGGGATTGAATTATTGCCTGGAACGGTGCCAGTTTCTATTGCTCCATATAGAATGGCACCGAAGGAATTAGTTGAGCTTAAGGCTCAGATTCAGGAGTTGCTTGATCGTAGATTTATCCGACCTAGTGTGTCTCCATGGGGAGCACCGGTCTTATTCGTGAAGAAGAAGGACGGAACGATGAGGATGTGTATAGATTACCGGCAGTTGAACAAGCTGACCATCAAGAACAAGTATCCTTTGCCGAGGATCGACGACTTGTTCGATCAGCTTAAAGGAGCTGTGGTATTCTCAAAGATTAATTTAAGGTCGGGGTAACATCAGCTTAAGGTGAAAGAAGTGGATATCCATAAGATGGCTTTCCGAACTAGATATGGGCATTATGAATTTCTGGTAATGCCATTCGGATTGACGAACGCCCCAGCTGCGTTCATGGATATGATGAACCGGATTTTCCAACCATACTTGGATCAATTCGTTGTTGTGTTCATAGATGACATCCTGGTGTATTCTAAGTCTGAAATGGAGCATGATAAGCATCTCCGGATTGTGTTACAAGTTTTAAGGGAGAAGAAGCTATATGCCAAATTCAGCAAGTGTGAATTTTGGATGAAGGAAGTCACATTTTTAGTAGTGTGGTGTCTGCGGAAGGGATAAGGGTGGATCCTCGTAAGATTGAGGTCAGACTAGATTGGAAACCACCCAAGTCCGTGGTCGAGGTTCGCATTTCTTAGGATTAGCGAGGTTATTCTGAAGATTTGTTGAAGGATTTTCTTCGATAGCTGCACCTTTAACGAAATTGTTGAGAAAGGAAGTACCTTTCGTGTGGGCGGATAAGCAGCAAGAGAGCTTTGAGAAGCACAAGAGGGTTTTGACTGAAGCTCCGGTTTGATTCAACCTGAGGCAGGGAAGGATTTTTTCGTGTATTGTGATGCTTCTCACACGGGATTAGGATGTGTTCTGATGCAAGACGGGAAGGTAGTTGCGTATGCGTCTCGACAGTTAAGACCTCACAAGGTTAATTACCCGACGCATGATTTGGAGTTGGCAGCGGTGGTCTTTGCTCTTAAAGTTTGGAGACATTATTTATATGGAGAAAAGTCAGTGATATACACGGACCACAAGAGTTTAAAATATCTACTGACTCAGAAAGAACTGAATTTGAGGCAGCGAAGGTGGATAGAATTATTGAAAGACTACGACTGTTCTATAGAGTACCACCCGGGTAAGGCGAATGTGGTTGCAGACGCTCTAAGTCGGAAAGTGGTATCAGATTTAAGGGTGATGTTTGCACATCTTAGTCTTTACGATGACGGAAGCTTGTTGGCAGAATTACAAGTAAGGCCGACATGGTTGAGTCAAATGAAAGAGAGACAATTGGTAGACGATGATCTGAGTGCAAAACTACGGCAGGTACAGAATGGGGAATTGGAAGATTATGGTATTAACAGTGATGGGGTATTGTGTTTCAAAGGTAAAATCTGTATGCCGAGGGATCAGGAGTTGAGGCAAAAGATTCTTCAGGAATCGCATGGTAGCCCCTATGCTATGCATCCTGGAGGAAGTAAGTTATACCGAGATTTGCGAGATCAGTTTTGGGCCTGGTCTTAAGCGAGAAATTACGGAGTTTGTAGGAAAGTGCATAACGTGTCAGCAAGTCAATGCTGAACATCAAGTTCCTTCGGGATTACTACAACCGATAAGATTCCGCAGTGGAAGTGGGAGAGAATCACCATGGACTTTGTTAGTGGGCTTTCTCTTACGCCTACTAAGAAAGACTCTGTATGGGTAATAGTGGACCGATTGACGAAATCTGCACATTTTATCCCAGTTCGGGTTGATTACTCTTTGCAGAAATTGGCGAAATTATATGTGGTTGAAATTGTGAGATTGCATGGAGTGCCGGTGTCAATTATTACAGATAGGGATCCGAGGTTTACGTCTCGATTTTGGAAAGCATTGCATCAAGCTTTGGGCACCAGATTGGACTTCAGTACAGTATTTCATCCACAGTCTGATGGACAGTCTGAATGAGTAATCCAAATCTTAGAAGATATGTTAAGGGTATGTGTGATGGAGTTCAGGGGAAGTTGGGTGGAGTTCTTACCGTTAGCAGAATTTGCGTACAACAACAGTTACCGAGCCAGTATTCGGATGGCACCATATGAAGTACTATATGGATGGAAGTGTTGCACTCCTACGTGTTGGACAGAACTAGGGAAACGTCAGATTTTGGGTCTAAAAATAGTGGCTGAATCCGAAGAAAAGGCTAAAGTAATCCGGGCTCGATTAAAGGAAGCATCTGACAGATAAAAGTCGTACGCAGATCTTAAGCGAAAGGAAATAGAGTTTGCTGTGGGGGATCAAGTTTTCCTAAAGGTTTCACCATGGAAAAAGGTGATGAGATTTGGTCGCAAAGGGAAATTAAGTCCCAGGTTCATTGGACCTTATCGGGTTTTGAAGCGAGTCGGACCTGTAGCATATCAGTTAGATTTGCCTTCAGAGTTGAAGCAAATGCACGATGTGTTCCATGTTTCAATGTTACACCGTTACCGGTCGGATCCATCTCATGTAGTACCAGTTGAGGAGGTGGAATTAAGACCAGATTTGTCCTATGAAGAGGAGCCAATTCAAATTTTGGAGCGAGATGTAAAGGTTTTACAGAGAAAATCGGTTCCTCTCGTCAAAGTATTATGGCGTAATCATGGATCAGAAGAAGCTAGGTGGGAACCGGAGGAAGCGATGCGACAGCAATACCCTCACTTGTTCCAGCCGGGTAATTTCGAGGGCGAAATTATTTTTAAGGGGGGTAGAACTGTAACATCCTGATAATTAGGGGTTATGCATCTCTACTTAATTGAATGTTGTTGCATGCCTAAATATGATTGAGTGTGTTTTGGAAGTTTATTTTTGAACTTCATTATGCAAGTGAATGCTTAGTGAAATATTAAATTTTTAATAATTAAGATGGAGTTAGGCAAGATAGTCTTTAAGAAATAATGGCAAGAGGTTTTAAGCATAATAAGTCATTTGGCAAAGTGGTAATGGTGCATGAGTGAATGCAGGAGGAGAGAGGTTCGAATCCCCTAGCTAGCAAATGGAAGAATTTTAATTTTTTTTTTATTTTCTTTCCTATAGTGTCGCCAAGATCATTCTAGAATGAATGAGCATCTTTTTAATTTTGGTTAGTAGACCATATGGAAAAGGCAAGCTAGAAGATATGGCATGGAATCATGATGATATGGTAAGATAGGGGGACAAAAGGCTTAAAGGAATGACAATGTTTTCGAAGCTTTTTCATGGTCATTTGACCATGAACCTAGTCGACTTTAGGGGCTAAGGGAGAAGGCTTAATTGTGTTAGGAAACATAGGATTAATGGGGAAGAAATGTGGAGGAAAAGGGGATTAGGTTGGCATACATGTTGGCGAATTTGACTTTGGATTAGGGGTGATAGTTGGCCAAAATTCTAGCATTTTGTACATCTTTTCTCATTTCTCCAAAAGCTTTCCTCCTAGCCGAATTTTGTTAATGACATTAGGTAAAAGTTTTGCATTGTTTTGGCTTTCATTTTGACCATTTTGGTTAAAGTACCTATTCTCTCAAATTCTTGTCCTCTTTAGTCAAAAGCATCAAAAAGTTTGGAAAACATTTCTTCTTTTTCTTTTCCCTCATTGCCGAAAATACCAAAGATCATAAACCTATTTTCTTCACTTTTTCCCTCTTGGCCGAATGCACATAAGTCCCTAAACTCATCTCTTTTCTTTTGGAAATCATCTTTATCATCATCTTTTTCTTCCTTTTCTCTTTCTTTCTCTTCTCATTTTTCTTTCTTCTTCACTCTCAATCGAAACTACTTTCTACCAAAACCAAAATCAACATACTTTCCTTCTCTTTTGTCAAACCAAATCACCTTTCTTTTTCATCTAAATCTTTCTTTTCTTTTGTTGGAAACCCGAAACCACCATAGCCAAAGCACCATATTTTTCTCTTCTTTTTGTTCAAGTCGAATCATCATTTCTTTTCTTCTTTTGTTCAAGGCCAATCTTCAAGTGGTCAAGTAAGATTTTTGTCAATTGTTTTCATTATCTCCTTTTATTATAGCCGATTTAGAAACATAGTTCTCTTATTTTCTTTTCTCTCCTAGGCCAATCCTTGGAAGGATTTTAAGAATCTTTTGAAACCAACGTTTTAAGAGGAACCTTTCGAAATCATCCAAGGTAAGAATATCACTTTCGGTTATATCAATTCTTTTAGATAGATTATTAAACAACTTTATTTTAGGGGTGATTTTGAGACTAACAAGATAGGTTCGAAAAGAGCAGTACGGAGTGTTTGGAAAAGAGGAGGTACTGTTTTACCCTCAAACTACAAATAAAGGGTTGTATCAGGGATAAGAGATTTTCCACTGAGTTGTGGACCCTCTGCTAGCGAAGATCGATTATTTGAAGTCGTGCGTACAACCGAACCACTTTTCGTTGGTGGGTTATCAGTGGGTTTTGATCCATCTAGCGGAGAAAAACCACAAATAACGGTTGTTCGAGAATCCGAGGGTAAGGATTTAGATTTCTTATCAATAGTATAGTTTTATTAGTAATAGTGTATACTAAACAAGTGTGATAATTAACTAGGTGTTGACAAGCGGGAAGGTATCGTTCTCACAGTCATAAGGTGTGTAACCTTACAATAAAATCTCATAGATCTATATTAAATGTGATTATATGACAATATGTTTGATAATGATTGTGGATACCATTCAGTGGTATACGATATTCAGGTATGTTTACCCCAATATTTCGTTAATTTTGCTATATGCATAAAATGTGAAATAAGTATGATTATATTATGATTTTGGGGTAAATGGCATGAAAACTGAATAATATGTATGTGCATGGGCATATGGGTAAAATTGATAAAGGGGAAGTATTCTGGTGGTTTTACCACATAATCCAGTGACTTCGGTCACATATTTGAATCCGGTGACTTCGGTCACATATGTGAATCTGGTGACTTTGGTCACATATTTTGAATCTGGTGACTTCGGTCACATTTGTCTGGTGGCCTTGCCACAAAAATTATAAGGGTGATGTGCATGTTGACTGCAGCAATTGTCTTCGATGGTGTGTAGCGGATGGAGGGTCGATTTAGTAATCCCCACGGTGTGATTGGTTGGTACGGGTGGTGTGTAGCGGATGGATATTTAGGTGGGTCGGGTTTGCATTTCATTATATGTGTATATTCATGTGATTTTAAATGATTATTATTTGATCTGCTATAAAAAATGGGTTTTTGGCCAAATATGACTAAAAATGGGCCTATGGCTATATGTGTTATTAATGGGCTTAAAGGCTATGATCAAATGGGCTTTTTAATGTATGTGTTACACATTGAGTTTATGACTCACCCCTTTTTGTGGTATAATTTTTCAGATGACTCTTAGCACGATGGATCGGGTCAGCGAGGACTACGTGGTGGCCAATGCTCAAATAAAGTATTTTGGAGATTTTCCAAATTAAACTTATTAAACTTATTTAGAATTATTTATGGGTTTTACTATTTTTTTGTAATAAGGCCACTATGAACTGTTTTTAATTTTTATGTTTGGATTTATTTTTCTGCCATGAACAATTATTAATTAAATAACTAAATGGTTTTCGATAATTAATATAAAATGTTTTTGACACTAATATATATATATATATATATATATATATTAAGGTAATAAATAAATTTTTCATTGAATTTGGTTTTCTTTTAACTTATTAATTTCTCTTAAAAATAATGTTTTAAGAAGATACAAATTTACTTTACAATTTGATTTCAACCCGATCTTTAAGTTAATCTGTTTTATCCAAAATCATTAAGTTTTTCTTAAACAAAGTGAGAATTTACTAAAGTTTTACTCAATTTCATATTCCAAAACACAACTTATCACAAGTTTATAACACAATTTCATATCAAATCATCACCATTCAATAATATACTTACTTACTAAATTTAGCTTTCACAGGCTTATTCAATTTAATTCTCACATAACATTCTATTCTCACTTTCATATATCCAAATGAGCACTGTAACAGTTTGGTTTATACCCTAGTCGGAACAGTGGTTTCAGGACCATAAATCTGAGTCTGTATAAAATTTTAATATTATTTTATGTGTCATTGATAAGTGATTAAGCATGTGGTAAAGTTTCGTAAGTGTAACATCCCCAAACCCGGCCCACGAGCCTTGACCGGATCTGGTTATGCCACTGCGGAAAGATGTTGAAAATCTTTGTCTTTAGGAAAAACTTGAAAATTTTTGTTAACTTTTGGAAAGTAAGTCCATTAGAATGGAATTAAAATTATTTAATACTATAAGCCCGATATAAAATATGTGAATTAAAACTTTATTATAATTTATTATAATATAAATCATTTGAAGGAAATAAATCTAAGTATAATATAAACCCTAATTAAAAGATAATAAAATGATCCCAACAATAAATAAAGAGGCCTTTTATTACAACCAATATTTAAACCAAACTTAATATAAATAAGCTTTAAAATATTTAAACTCTTCCTTCTCGCATGGGCCACCATGTGTCCTCTCCGATCCCGGTCCAATCTCAAGAGTCACCTGACATGTTAGGAAAATAATTGGGTGAGTCACACGGACTCAGTGTGTAATTAAAAACCATCGAAATCCACCCACATGCTAGCCACATAACATCCCAATTATCAAATGCAACATGTAAATATAATCATTTAAACATTACCATAATCCTGGGCTTGGCCCACAATCAAATCATATTCAAGCACCGGCTAGGCCCTTTTCTCATTAATTCACTGATTACTGGGCTTGGCCCATTTCCACGTATGTTCTTAAAACATACCTATTCATATTCCATATTGGGCTTGGCCCATTTCCATATCAATTTATAACAAAACCATGCAATATGAAACCCAACCCAATCCTAAGGTCCAACCGCTACACACCCCCTTAACCAGCCTACCACACACCAGGGGACTATCGAGTCACCCTCTCCTTTTCCCTCCAAAAAGGCAACCAATGCCATCCACGATGTAGCACGTAGCTAACATCAAACCACGATGGAGCACACAAGAATCCATCAAGCCACGATATGGCATAAAGCCGATATCAATCGAGGTAACCACGCGAACTAAATCAAAAGATCCACAACGCGACCTCGGCCGGCGCCAATCCACGATGTAGCACAAAGTCGACATCAACCACGCACTCAAGTACACCCGCACCTTCTTTAAAATACCCACCCATGCACATGTAACATAATATAATGACATAATGAATAAAGCATGTACATGATATTCAGGCATACATTCATATTCATAGACATACTCACATATACGTATTAATAACCACATCTCAACAGATTTGATACTAACTCGTTTATCGACATACCCTTTAAGGGTATCCGGTTCACATAGTCACTGCACTTATTAACACATATTTAACACAGACACCTATCGCATACATATCATATACCCGGAAATCGATGGGTTAATCACACACCTTATAACTGAAGCTCTAAACCTCGATCCTCGACGCTATCACTTAGCGAGACTACAGTTATCGCCTATCATTTTCATTGCACGCCCACACCCCGTGGCCAATCTCGTCAAGTAGAAACCGATCTCTTCTTGAACTTCGGGATGGGAGTTTTCCCTTTCTCCTCTTGACTGGCATTCGCATCCATCGATGGCACTTAATCAGAACACTTCGTTAATTATCAATATACGCAACTTAAACCAAATATCTAAAACTTAACCTACTTACCTAAAAAGTCTTGAAATCCGGAAGTTCCTTAATCAACGCCAAAACTCTTAAATGGTCAAGGTTAGAATCGGTTACCACAAATGCCAAATATGGTTTATAACAAAATCCATGAGAAGAGGACCCTTTGGCGAATAGCACCTAACCTTTACCTTGAGTAACCGAATCAACAAATTTCTAAATGCTCCTTGCGTTGGCTACAATAGAAAAAAAACACATCACTTATAGTCTATAGAGCATTCGGCCAACCCACACTAAGGCCAACCATTCGGTTTTGGCCACTACAGGAGGGGTACATAAATCGATTGATCACAAAAGTACACTTACCACCTACGTGCTTTGCAGAGATTCAAAGGAAGTTTGCCTTGATCACGAACAAAATAGACTCAATGGTGAACAAGGTTTGGCTTTCAGCTTTGGTGAAATAAAAGAGAGAAATAGAAAGGCTCGAGGTTTCGGCCTAGTCAAGAAAAGTAAGAAATAAGGTTGGAAGAATGGAAGTAATAGGAAGAGAATAGTGGAAGAAATTTGGCACAAGAGAGAGTGGGACGAGAGAATGCACTTTCGGTTTTGGAGATTAAAAGAGGAAAAAGAATTTCAAAAGGGTGCTCTCCCTATATAAAGCATTCGGCACCCCCCACTCCCCTAGAAGACTCCAACGCCGACCAAGCACTCCAAGGCCCCTCCCCATTCGGCCATGACTTCCACCAAACCCAAAATTCTTTCCTAAATTCACTCAATACCATCCAATTCAAAATAATAAAATAATCTAATAGCAACCATTATCACCTATTTTCTAATTCTAAAATAATTCTACACTTATCTAAAATAATAAAATAACAAACCCTTATCACTCCTTCAACTTAAAATACAAAATAAAAATAAAACTCATCCTTATCTTCCACCGAATTTGCAAACACACCACCTACCTATTGAAGACTCCTTGTGCCGTCCCATTTGCCTTGCCCAATTTTGCTTTGCAAAATAAAAGAAGACCACCACGCCCATAAGTCTTGAACACAGGACACAGGGTAACCATCATCCAAGCGGTGCCCAGCCCATTCGGCCACTTTGATTTTTATGCTATAAGGCCCCAACATTTATTCTTAACCCTTCCTAGCCCAATTTCATAACCGCATAAAATAAAATCACGCCCAAAATGTTTGCTCCAGCGCCGAAACCGCGACCTCCTTCCCTCCAAATACTAAGTAGCGCTAAGAGCCACTCGCTAATTGAACTTTTATGTCCATCGCTTGGACATTTATTTTAACATACCGGCGGGTCCCTAATTAGCGCAAAGATAAACAAAATTGTCGCCTTAGCAATCGAACCTTGACCCTTAGGCGTCACCTTCCCAAGCCCCAAGCAACGCCTTCATGCCATTTTGCCAACTCCTTTCTTGTGTCCTAAATTCCACCAATTTATTTTAAAGCCTACTTGCCCTAATTCCCCTTTTTACACTAAAAATCTAAAATTTTCTAAAGTCTTCCCCTTTCATCCAAACATTTCTAAAACCTCTAAAACACCTCCAAACACACCCAAAAACCTACCAACACCTGAATTATACTTAAATTACCTAGCCCCTAAACCAGGGTGTTACAGTAAGCTAATTTGTCTGTTTATGTGTTTAATTTGATTAAAGGATTAAATTGCATTAAAATGCAAATTTGCATGTTTTATGATAAGATGCCGATTTGTTATGTCTTTATAAGTATGAGGACTTATGTGGCAATTAAGTCATTATCATGGTTAGTGGACGGCTAAGGTCATAAATGACCTTGTAATTTTTATGTTATATATATATATATGTATGAAGGTTATTTTGGTAAATGAGTTATTAGCATATTATTAATGAAACTAGCAAAGAAAGAAAAGAGAAAACTAGTTAGGGTATTCACCATTGAATTTCATGATTAAGGTATGTTTTGGCTTTAGATTTTGCTGATTTTTATGTTTTTAATATTGTTGCTTAGTCTACTATTAAGCCCATGTCTCAATTTTATGAATTGGTGATGTTCATCAGATGTGCCATTGATGAAATGATGAGCTTTGTGATGAGCTTAGTTGTTAATTGAAAGATTTGTGCTAGATGAACATCCTTTGTTCTTGAATTTTTGATGAATTTAGCTAATTAGGGCTAAATTGAGAAAATAGTAACTTGAGGGACTAAATTGCAAATTTGATGGAAAATATGGGCTAGTATGAGATGTATGGACATTCGGCTAAGCATGGTTAAATGATGATTTTGTGAATTTAATGTTTTGAGAAAAATAGACTAAATTGATAAAATGTGCAATTATAGAGGCTAATTTGTAAATTGCCCAAAATATGTGTACTTGGATTCAATTGAATGAGTTAGTGAATAAAAGGGTTAATTCTGAATATGTATAGATCAAGAACTGAAGAAATCAGACTTAAATCGTGGGAAAGCAAAAGTAACCGAGTAGTCGTTTCCATTTTCGTTAAATCAAATCCGAGGTAAGTCATTATTCAAATAAATGTATTTGTATTGAATTGTGCATATTCATATGACTATTAATAACAGTGAATGCTTACGATATGCTACGTATATGAATTCTGAGATAAGATCGATATAGTGATAATGTCCTAGAAGTCCTGTACGAACCTAGGAATAGATAGGATTAAGTATGTCATGACATAGTTATATGTTTTGTTTTATCATGTAAGACCACATCTAGGACGTTGGCATCGATTTGAGATTTTGTGTAAGACCACATATGGGACATTGGCATCGATATGAGATTTACGTGTAAGACCATGTCTGGGACATCGGCATCGTATTGATTCGTGTAAGACCCTATCTGGGACAGTGGCATCGATATCTGAATACATGTAAGGCCTCATCTAGGACGTTGGCATTGTATGACTATTCCGAGCTTTCTGAGTATCCTATTAGGTTCCTAACAGATCAATGGGCAAGTCTGTGATAGGAATGGTAATGTGAATTATAAATCCGTTTCAGGTACATTGATTATACACTGAGTGTGTATACAAGGTAAGTATCTATACGATCTTACTATGATGATTATGTATGATGGAATAGTAACATGATATGTGAAAGTATCCATGAAAGAGCTATGGATTTATAAGATTATTGAATGGATGAAAGTGGTAAATATGGCCAAGTATATGAACCGAAGCATATATGTGATTAATTACTATGTAAATGAAATGTGCCAATGTTCCTATATGCCTATGTGCCTTTCATGTTAAGTTTATTTGTATTTTGACTTACTAAGCTTTGAAAAGCTTACTCTGTGTGTGTTTTCTCTGTTTTATAGATCGTCAAAGCTACTGAAGGCTTGGGGACTATCGAGGATCGTTATCACACTGCTCATCTTATTTTGGTACATTTTGGAAATGTATATAGCTAGATATGGCATGTATAGGCTTGATATTTGAATATGAATATGAAGTGTACTTAGCCATGTGAATTAGGCTAGATACATGTTGGCAATATGCATTAATGAATATAATATGTGATGTATGTCTTGGTATGGTTAGATGACTTTGGAAATGGTCAAGTTTTTGGGTAAGTAATTGAATGAGTTATGCTTGTATATTCATAAAATTTAGTCTTGTAAACTTGGTATGATTAGTATTAGATTGGATTGTAGAGATGGATGATTATTTTGATATGTTTTTGGTTGACATATGTGAATGAGATGTGTTGGTAATTTGCTTGTAGGAATGACCCTAGTTGGGTGGCATTTCGATCTTGCAAATGGCCTCTAATGTCAAACGGGTGTGGCACACGAGCGTGCCTATTGATCGTGGGGTAAAGTCAGTAGCTAGCTTAAGAGTACATGGCCATGGTACACGGGCGTGCCTAGTAGCCGTGTGAAGAAGTCAGTATATGGCCTAATATTACACAGCCTTAGTACACTGGGGTGCTTGTTGATCGTGGAGCCAAGTCAGGTTCGACCACAGGGAGGACACATAGGTGTGTCTAGCAACTGTGGGAGACATACAGCCTGCCCACATGGGCATGTAACCCCTGAAACTTTGAAAAGTTTTAAATTTTTGAGAATTTCTATATGTGTTTCAGTTTAGTCCCGACCCTTTTACAAAGCATGTTTTAGGTCTCAATGACCTACATAGGGGACTTTATGACTGTATATGATAGTTTAATTTACGAATTATCTGTTAAAGTTTTTTATCTATCAGGTAATGCCCTTAAGCCTAATTCGGTGATGGATATGGGATAGGGGTGTTACATTTGGTTGGTATTTGAGCTACGATTTAGTCTATTCTCGGACTAATGTAGCGTGTCAGAGTCTAGCTATACATGCCATATATCTGAATTGTGATAGTGTGATGAATCTTGACGTATAAAATGTGATTTTTGTATAGCAATGGATCCCGAAAGAGCCATAGCTGACGACGTAGAAAGTAATGCACCTACTCCCACGCAAGGGACAGCGCCTTCTGATCCAAGACCGGCTATGAACGGTCAAGAGGGAGAAGCTAAGCAAGCTTTCTTCCAGTTAATGAGTGAATGGTTCACTCCCCGACTGTTTCGCAACCCTCGCCCCTGGTTATTCCCCCTCAGACTATAGTTGTGCCACCAGTTATGTATCCGAAATTGTTGAATAAGCCTCTAATTGACGAGATCTGTAAATATGGAGCTGAAGAGTTTCGGGATACTAGTGATAATGATGCTGAAAAGGCTGAGTCCTGGTTAGAAAATACTATTCGGGTATTCGATGAAATGTCTCTGACTCCAGAAGAATGTATAAAGTGTGTTGTATTATTACTTCGAGATGCAGCTTATCAATGGTGGAAAACTCTAATTTTTGTTGTTCCAAAAGAGCGAGTTACATGGGACTTCTTTCAGATCAAGTTCTGGAAGAAATACATCAGTGAGAGATTCATCGATTAGAAATGAAAGGAATTTCTGGAACTAAAACAGGGCCGAATGACTATTACTAAGTATGAACGAGAATTCGTGAGACTAAGTCAGTATGCTTGAGAATGTATATCATCTGAAGCAATAATGTGCAAAAGGTTCGAAGATGGTATTAATGTAGATATTCACTTGTTAGTCGAGATTTTAGAAATAAAAGAGTTTGTTGTACTCGTTGATCAAGCGTGCAAAGCTGAGGCACTCGGGAAAGATAAAAGAAAAGCTGAGTCTGAAGCTGCGATATAAGAAAGATATTTTCGGGTAGATCATTTCAGTTTCCTTCGAAGAAATTCAAAGATAATCAAAGTCGTTCTAGAGATAATGTGGGACATTCAAATAAAAGTCGGGCTAGAATGCAAATGAGTTCCAAAACTCCATCAACTTTAGTGGCCAGTGTTGGAAATGTTCGGACTAAGAGACCTGAATGTAAACATTGTGGAAAAAGGCATCCAGGAAGTTGTAGATTAATGACAGAAATTGTTTCAGATGTGGATCACTTGATTAATTTATCCATGATTTCCCTGAGTCTTTTGAGCAAAAGATTGTTCAGAATCTGAGATCTAATAATGCATTTGTGAGAGGAAGACCTTCGAAGAATGTAAGAAATGTTAGTGGTAGTCAGAGAACTACGAGAGACACTGTTGCAAGATCTGAAGCTAGAGCGCCTACTAGAGCGTATGCTATCGGAGCTCATGAGGAAGCTTCATCTCCAGATGTTATAACGGGTACTTTTACTCTTTATGATCTTATGTGATTGCATTGATAGAACCTGGTACTACGCACTTGTATATATGCATGAATTTAGTATTCAGTTAGACTTTATCTGTAGAGTCTACTGAGTTTGCTATAAAAGTATCGAATCCCTTAGGTAAAAGTTTCATTGTTGACATAGTATGCAAGAACTGTCCGTTAATGTTTTGAGATATCTGTTTCCCTACTGATTTGATGCTTTTGCCATTTGATGAGTTCGATATCATTCTGGGTATGGATTGGTTGACATTGCATGATGCTGTTGTAAACTGTAAAAGGAAGACTATTGATTTGAGATGTCTAAATAATGAAATCGTGCGGGTTGAGTCTAATAATTTAAATGAATTTCCTGTTGTGATATTTGTACTAAAAGCTCGAAGATATGTGAAAAAGGGATATGAGGCATATTTTGCTTATGTGATTGATTTGAAACTGAAAAGAAAGTTGAATCAGTGCCTATTGTCTATGAGTTTTCTGATGTATTTCCTAAAGAATTGTCGGGTTTGCCTCCAATACATGAAGTTGAATTTGGTATTGATTTGTCGTCCGGTACTACACCTATTTGGATAGCTCCGTATAGAATGGCACCAACAGAGTTGAAAGAGTTAAAGTCACAGTTGCAAGAATTGACTGATAGAGGGTTTGCTAGACCGAGTATTTCACCTTGGGGTGTTCCTATTCTGTTTGTGAAAAAGAAATATGGCACGATGAGAATGTGCATTGATTATCGTTAGTTGAATAAAGTGACCATAAATAATAAATATCTGTTACCCAAAATTGATAACTTATTCGATCAGTTAAAAGGAGCTACGATATTTTCCAAGATTGATTTGAGATTGAGATACTACCAATTGAGAGTGAAAGATTCAGATATACCGAAAATTACTTTCAGAATAAGGTATGGGCATTATGAATTTTTAGTTATGCCATTTGGACTAACCAATGCTCCTGCTATTTTTATGGATCTGATGAACAGAATTTTCAGACCGTACCTAGATCGATTTGTGGTGGTGTTCATAGATGACATATTGATTTATTCACGTGATGAAAATGAACATGCTGAACATTTAAGAATCGTGTTGCAAACCTTGAGAGAAAATTAGTTGTATGCAAAATTTAGCATATGTGAATTCTGGTTACACGAGGTTAGTTTTCTGGGACATATTGTATCAGCTTCTGGGATTCGAGTTGATCCGAGCAAGATTTCTGCTATTCTGGATTGGAAACTTTCGAGGAACGTATCTGAAGTCCGTAGCTTTACGGGTTTAGCTGGTTATTATCATCGATTTGTAAAATGATTTTCAGTGATAGCTACTCCGTTGACTAGACTACTCCAGAAAGAGGTTAGATTTGAATGGTCTGATAAATGTCAGAAAAGTTTTGATCAGTTGAAAACTCTGTTAACAAAAGCTCCAGTGTTAGTACAACCAGAATTGGGTAAAGAATTTGTTATATACATTGATGCTTCATTAAACGGGCTGGGAAGTGTTTTGATACAGGAAGGTAAAGTTGTAGCTTATGCCTCGAGACAATTGAAGCCTCATGAAAAGAACTATCCGATGCACGACCTTGAGCTATCTGCGATTGTGTTTGCACTAAGATCTGGTACCACTATCTCTATGGTGAAAAATGTCACGTGTTTTTAGATCATAAAAGTCTAAATTACCTGATGACTCAGAAAGATTTGAACCTACGTCAAAGAAGATGGTTAGAGCTATTAAAAGATTATGAGCTTGTGGTAGATTATCATCCGGGTAAAGCAAACGTTGTTGCTGATGCACTGAGTAGAAAATCACTATTTTCACTACGTTCTTTGAATACTCAGTTAGATTTGTTTGGTAATAGTTCTGTGATAGCCAAATTGAAAGAAAAACTTTTGTTCTTACAGCAAATATGTGATACTCAGAAGGTTGATAATGAATTGTTATCGAAACGAGATCAGTGTAATGCGAATACTGAATCTAAATTTTGAGTTGTTAATGATTGTTTGAGATTCCGAGGTCGTATCTGTGTTCCGAGAAATTCAGAGTTGATTCAGCTGATTTTGAGTGAAGCACATAACAGTCGTCTATCTGTTCATTCGTGAAGTACAAAGATGTATCATGATTTGAAGCAACGCTATTGGTGGTCTGGTATGAAGTGAGATATTTCTGACTTTGTTTCAAAATGTTTAGTCTGTCAGCAAGTCAAAGTTGAACATCAAGTTCCATCTGATTTGCTACAACCAATTCTAATTCCAGAATGGAAATGGGATAGAGTAACAATGGACTTTGTTTCTAGATTGCCTCTAACTCCGAGAAAGAAAGATGCAATTTGGGATGTGGTTGATAGATTAACGAAATCTGCCCATTTTATTTTGGTAAGATCTGACTACTCACTTGATAAGTTAGCTGAGCTTTATATTTCTAAGATTGTGAGATTGCACGGGGTGCCACTATCCATTGTGTCTAATAGAGATCCAAGATGCACATCAAGATTTTGGAAGAAATTGCAAGAAGCTTTAGGTACAAGATTACATTTCAGTATAGCTTTTCATCCGCAAATAGATGGTCAATCCGAGCGGATCATTCAGATTCTTGAGGATATGTTAAGATGTTGTATTCTTGAATTTGATGGTTCGTGGGAATAGTATTTGCCATTGATTTAATTTTCTTACAACAATAGTTTTTAGTCAAGCATCAAAATGGCACCTTATGAAGCTTTGTACTGGCGTAAATGCCGTACACCTCTGTATTGGACTGAGCTTAGTGAAAATAAGCTACACGGGGTTGATTTGATAAAAGATTCAGAATAAAAAGCGAAACTGGTCGAGATTGTTTAAAAGCAGCATCTAATCGTTTGAAGTATTATGCGGACTTGAAACGAAAAGATATAGAATTTAAAATCGGTGATAAAGTATTTCTGAAAGTGTCTCCGTGGAAGAAAGTACTTCGTTTTGGACGTAAGGGTAAGTTGAGTCCGAGATTCATTGGGCTGTATGAAATTATTGAACGTGTTGGTCCTGTTGCATATAGATTAAGGTTGCCCCCTGAGCTAGAAAAGATCCACAATGTATTTCTTGTATCGATGCTTCGTATATATCAATCCAATCCGTCACATGTAATTGTTCCATCTGAAATTGAAATCTGAACTGATATGACATACGAAGAAGAACTGGTCCGTATCTTAGCTCGTGAAGTGAAAGAGTTGAGAAATAAGAAAATACCATTAGTGAAAGTAGAAAAGGCCACGTGGGAGCCTGAGGACTCAATGAGAAAGCAATATCCGGCTCTGTTTAACGGTAAGATTTTCGGGGACAAAAATCCCTAAGGGGGAGAATTGTAATAGTTCGATTTATATCCTAGTCGGAGCAGTGGTTTCGAGACCACAAATTCGAGTCTGCATAAAATTTTAATATTATTATTTGTGTCATTGATAAGTGATTAAGCATGTGGTAAAGTTTCGTAAGCTAAACTTTCTGTTTATGTTTTTAATTTGATTAAAGGATTGAATTGCATTGAAATGAAAATTTGCATGTTTTATGATAAGATGCCTATTTGTTATGTCTTTATAAGTGTGAGGACTTACGTGGAAATTAAGCCATTATCGTGGTTAGTGGACGGCTAAGGTCATAAATGACCTTGTAATTTTTATGTTATATATATGTATGACGGTTATTTTGGTAAATGAGTTATTAGCATATTATTAATGAAACAAAAAAAAATGAAAGTGTTCATCTTTTATTTCTCTTCATTTGACCAAAACTAGCAAAGAAAGAAAAGAGAAAACTAGTTAGGGTATTAGGCCATTGAATTACATTATTAAGGTATGTTTTGGCTTTAGATTTTGATGATTTTTATGTTTTTGAGATTGTTCCTTAGTCTACTATTAAGCCCACGTATCAATTTTATGAATTGATGATGTTCATGAGATGTGCCATTGATGAAATGGTGAGCTTTGTGATGACCTTAGTTGTTAATTGAAAGATTTGTGCTAGATGAACATACTGTGTTCTTGAATTTTTAATTAATTTAGCTAAATAGGGCTAAATTGAGAAAATAGTAACTTGAGGGACTAAATTACAAATTTGATGGAAAATATGGGCTTGTATGAGATGTATGAACATTCAGCTAAGCATGGTTAAATGATGATTTTGTGAATTTGATGTTTTGAGAAAAATAGACTAAATTGATAAAATGTGCAATTATAGGGGCTAATTTATAAATTGCCCAAAATATGTGTAATTGGATTGAATTGAATGAGTTAGTGAATAAAAGGATTAATTCTGAATATGTATAGATCAAGAAGTGAAGAAATCGGACTTATATTGTGGAAAAGTAAAAGTAACCGAGTAGCCGTTTCCATTTCCGTTAAATCGAATCAGAGGTAAGTCATTATTCAACTAAATGTATTTGTATTGAATTTAGCATATTCATATGACTATTAATAACAGTGAATGCTTACGAGATGTTATGTATATGAATTCTGAGATAAGATCCGAGAAGTCCCGTATGAACCTAGGAATAGATAGGATTAGCTATGTCATGAAATAGGTATATGTTCTGTTTTATCATGTAAGACCACGTGGGACATTGGCATTGATTTGAGATTTTGTGTAAGACCACATCTGGAACATTGGCATCGATATGATATTTATGTGTAAGACCATGTCTGGGACATCGGCATCGTATTGATTCGTGTAAGACCCTTTCTGGGACAGTGGCATCGATATCTGAGTACATGTAAGACCTTGTCTGGGATGTTGGCATTGTACAACTATTCTGAGCTTTCTGAGTATCCTATTAGGTTCCTCACGGTTCAACGGGAAAGTCTGTGATACGAATGGCAATGTGAAATATAAATCCGTTTCAGGTACGTTGATTATACACCGAGTGTGTATACAAGGTAAGTATCTATACGATCTTACTATGATGATTATGTATGATGGAATAGTAACATGATATGTGAAAGTATCCATGAAAGAGCTATGGATTTATAAGATTATTGAATGGATGAAAGTGGTAAATATGTCCAAGTATATGAACCGAAGCATAAATGTGATAAATTACTATGTAAATGAAATGTGCCAATGTTCCTATATGCCTATGTGCCTTTCATGTTAAGTTTATTTGTATTTTAACTTACTAAGCTTTGAAAAGCTTACTCTGTGTGTGTTTTCTCTATTTTATAGATCGCCAAAGCTACTGAAGGCTCGAGGACCATCGAGGGTCGTTATCACACTACTCATCTTATTTTGGTACATTTTGGAAATGTATATAGCTAGATATGGCATGTATAGGCTAGATATTTGTATATGAATATGAAGTGTGCTTAGCCATGTTAATTGGGCTAGATATGTGTTCGCAATATGAATTAATGGATATAATATGTGATATATGTCTTAGTATGGTTAGATGACTTTGGAAATGGTCAAGTTTTTGGGTAAGTAATTGAATGAGTTATGCTTGTATATTCATAAAATTTAGTCTTGTAAACTTGGCATGATTAGTATTGGATTGGATTGTATAAATGGATGATTATTTTGATATGTTTTTGGTTGACATATGTGCACGAGATGTGTTGGTAATTTGCTTGTAGGAATGACCCTAGTTGGGTGGCATTTTGGTCTTGCAAATGTCCTATAATGCCATACGGGTGTGGCACATGGGCGTGCCTAGTGACCGTGGGGTAAAGTCAGTAGCTAGCTTAAGAGCACACGGCCATGGTACACGGGCGTGCCTAGTAGCCATGTGAAGAAGTCAGTATATTGCCTAATATTACACGGCTTTGACAATTTTACTTACACTGCTTTATAAATCACATTTTATTCATTTGTTCTTGATTCATTTGCACATATTCATATTTCGTTTACAAATACATCACATAACATTCTTTACATATTTATACTTACATTTCATTATCAAATATTGTATACCTCCCAACGTACCTGAATTGGAATGTCATTCACTTAATCACTTATTTCTTAGAATGCCCGTTGAATCGTTCAAAATTAATAAGGATACTCGGATCGTCGAAAATCTCATACAATGCCAACATCCCAGACATGGTCTTACATGTAATCACATATCGATGCCACTGTCCCGGACAAGGTCGTACAATAAACCAAATACAATGTCAATGTCCCAGACATGGTCCTACACATAAATCACAAGTCGATGCCACCGTCCTAGACGTGGTCTTACACGAAATCATATCTCAGAATCCTATGTCATGACATATGTATCCTCTACTATTCCTAGGGTTCATACGGGGCTTTTTAGATGTCGTCACATTATCGAAACTTTCTTGTATTCATATATTATGCTTCTTGAACGATTCAATATCATAATGACATATATATATTACTCAATATACATACATCTGCATTACTGATCGTGTCAAACAGTCGAGTTTTAATATTTATAAAAGAATGATCGAACCTGTAGACTAACTATGACAATGATAGAGGCAAGTGTAACTATCGAACAGTAGTATAGTTTAGGCAAGAATATCTTATCAAACCCAAGGGAACCTAAAAGTACTAATACTCACTTTCTTTCTATTATTTAGCCTAAAATATGGAATGATTGGTTTATTAAACTAATGAAATACTTAAACTAAATGCAAAGACTAAAGAATGAATTGGAGAAAGACTTTAGGAAAACTCAGTTGATGAAAACGATACCCTCAAGAAGAATCCACCTATGACTTCACTTATTATTTATTCCCCAAACCATATGATTTCTTTACTTAGCTTGATCTGTGAGACTCCCTAACCTATATTAAACCCTCTCTCGAGGTGAATAACGTCTAACCTTAGGTTAATTAGTGGAACTCTCGTTCTCTTATAATAACCCCCTAAGGAAGCAGTAAATCGATCAATGGATTCCCATATTAGGTTTCACCCTAATCCGACAAAATCTCGTAACCTTATCTCTAGGCACCCGATCAACTCCGCTCAATTATGCCAGATCTAGTCTTAGGCAGGGTCTATTCCTCCTCCACCTAAGCACATCAGATTAAATTAAGTAACATAATTAAGAAAAAACTAAATACTTATCATATAATTTAGAAATCAAATAACAAAATCCGTCATAGGTTTCATCCCCTTCAGGTATCTGAAGGGTTTAGTTCATAACAAAATAAGAAAACATATCAAGAGAAAAGATAAAACAAAACATAAGAAATCCTTAAAACCCACTGAAGGAATTGAAGGAGAGATCCTCCGTCTTGAATAGAGCTCCGACTTCTTGAGATGGATCAACTGGCTATCTTCAAGTGATTCCCTAAAAGATGAAAGCTTCGGCAAAAGCCTCTGCAAAAAGCTCTCCCTTTAATGTCTGCCTCGGGTTGTTTATATAGGCTTTTGAGATGCTTTACTTGGGTCCTAAGTACCTCCTTCAAGTAGAATTACTATTAGGGTGTTCAAGTAGACTTGGGAGTATGTTTCTTTAGCTTCAAGCATCCAATTCCGAGTGAAATTACTCATTCCTGCGGTAAGGGCACGCCCATGGCACACGCCCGTGTGAATCGTGGTTGGGTCGTGTCTCGATTCTGTCATTTTGGGCACGGTCGTGTAAGTCAAGATTCAGGCCGTGCTTCAGGTCTATCGATTGGGACACAGCCATGTAGATCACTAGGCATGGTCCGTGTGATAAATGGATGATGCACGGCCGTGTGTGACGGAGTTGAGGCAGTGCTTTAGGTAGTCGGCAAGGCACGGTCGTGTAAGCTTTGGGCCAGGCCATGTTGTTTTCTTGCTAAGTGTAACATCCTAGATTAGGGGTTATGCGTTCGTGCATAATTCATGAGATAGTGGGATCAGTGGGTGTGTTGGATGTGTTCTGAAGAGTTTCAAGAACCCTAAGATGAAAGAAAATGAAAGGAAATGTAAGGAAATGTAAGGAAATGTAGGGAAATGTAAGGAAAAGTAAGGAAAATGTAAGGAAATGAAAGGAAATGAAAGGAAATGAAAGGAAATGAAAGGAAATGAAAGAAAATGAAAGGAAATGTAAGGAAATGTATGGAAATGTATGGAAATGTATGGAAATATATGGAAATGTAAGGAAATGTATGGAAATGTATGGAAATGTGTGGAAATGTAAGGAGATGTATGGAAATGTAAGGAAATGCTTTAGAAATGTTAAGTTTTGGAAACTAAACTAAAATAGGAAAGTGACCATTTTGGAAACCAAGTAAATTAGGAAAGTGAACATTTTGGAAACCAAGCCAAAGAGGAAACTAAACATTTTGGAAACCAAGCCAAAATAGGAAACTAAACATTTTGGAAACTTGGAAAATCTGAGCATGCGAAAATTTTTGGAAACTTAAAAATGGCCCTGAATGTCAATTTTAGAGCCCAAAGGGAACTTAGGGCCAAGTGACCCTAAAATATAAAGTACATGAAATTTGACCCAATAACGGACTTGGAAAAGTGGCTGAAGATGCCACCTAAGGCCTTAGAAAATGGCCCACATGCAAAAGGTTTTGGGCTTGAGTTTGAGTCACATAAAAAGCAAATAAAATAAGTTTTATTTTGCTTCTAGAAGCCCAAAAGGTGGACGGCACAAGCTTGCAAAGAGGAGTTTCATTCTCTTTAAAACTCGGCTAATTAGAAGATCATAAGGACTCTTAAGGAAGAGTTTAATTCTCTTTAAAATTCGGCTAAATAGGTGGATAAATGAAGAATTATTCTTTAATTAGGAAAATAAGGAAGAGTGGTGGCCAAGTAAAGGATTCTTGGCCTAGTAATTTTGGCTATAAAAGGATGAGACTAGGGCCATTCATTATTCATTCTCCCTCTCTTTTCCTCTGCCTAATATTCTTCTTGAGCATCCATTCTTTTTCTTATTTTCTTTTAGCCTCCTAGCCGATTTCCTTCTAAGCCTATTATTCCTCTCTTCTTTCATCTTTGAAACCAAATACATAAGGGAATCATAGCCGATTTTTCATCAAGTCTCTAAGTCAATCTCTCAAGGTTGAAGTGAAGGAGCAATCGATTCCTTCAAATAAGGGTAAGATCCAAGTTTAGTTTTCCATTCTTTTATATTCTAGACTTATTGAAATTTAGAGACTAATTTCGATTATTAATCTTGGCGAATCATGGAAGAAGAAATTCTTTTCCGAAGGTACACCATAGGCCACGTGTTCCTAGTTATTCGGTGAATTTGGGATTTAAGATCCACAAGGTAAGTACCTAAAAGTATTCGCCAAAGCTTGTATGATTATCTAGATCAGTTCTTTAATTATTAAAAAGCCGGAAACTAACCCATATTGAGATGCAAGGTTGGCCGAATATCAGGTAAAGGAAAAATAAAGTTTTCGGGATTTGTGTAAACACCAAATCGGCAAAGGTGAGTCTCTCTACAAATCCTACTAGGATTTGGTTTTGTTTTAAGTCAAAAGGGTTTATTAATGTGTTTTATTTGGTGGGCCGAATATAGGAATTAATAAATCTAAAGTTAGATCGGGATTTTCGAGATCTCAAGGAACCTTAATAAGCAAATCAGGTGTGTACCCTTACTATTCTTCGATATATTTTGGTTAAATAATTCAATGTATGATATGAATAATATTATGAATGTGGCTAAGTACCACACATGTGACAAAAAGTACCAAGGTAATGCGTTTCCTACTTGATAGGATTGTGATAAAAAAATGTTATCTTAATAACATGCGAATATATGAGTATAAACATGAAATTAAATTATGCTATATATATATATACATGTCTTGGGCCATTCGGGATTTATGTGAAAGGGGGAGAACAGGTGTTGACTTCGGTCTCACCAACGAAATATGTTGACTACGGTCACATTGCGAAATTTAGGTGTTGACTTGGTCTCACCAATCTAAATATGTCGACTACGGTCACATTGCGAAATTTTGGTAACTTCGTTACAATAGTGTCTAATGACACAACGTGGAGAGTAGCGGATGGAGGGTCGACTTAGTAGTCCCCACGGTGTGCGGGTTGGTGCTGGTGGAGAGTAGCGGATGGCTTATAGGTTTGGGTTGGGTTGCATCATGAATTCTATTATTATATGGACTTGATGATTTAAACGTGAATGCCCGAATTATTGATTGATAGTATTGTGTGCACATTGAGTCTGTGACTCACCCCATTGTGGGAATTATTTTTTTTTTTGGCGATGAGCGGATTTGACCGGCGGTAGACCATGAGGAGGCCATGCATCACTTGAAGAATTTATTCGAAATTTGGACATTGTTTGATTTTAATACCTTTTAATTTTATTTTGGGTTTATTTGATGTAATAAGGCCATAAGGCCCGATGGATTATTCTTTGTTTTTACATTACTTTTAATATTTTGCTAAGATCTATTTTGGACACATTACCTCAAATTGGATTTACAAGATTAAATAAATGGGTTTACAACCTAAGCCCAACTCAAAACAATAGTTTTTCTAAAATTTACAAATTTTCTCTAAGTAACGAAAATGTTTGAAACCGGTTTACTTTAGGAACATACCGATCCGGTCCATTCTCGTGGGCGGTGTGGGTGTTTCGATTTGTATCGAGCCAGTTTTAAACTCTCGGCCTATGGGCTCAGGCCCAAAACATTTTCAAAGCGAGCCAAATGATTTTCTTTGAAAAATAAGCGGTTTTCCGGCATGGCACCTAAGTCTCCGACCCGCAGTCCACCAGGTAAGTACCCCTAACTCTATGTGTGATTACATGAACTTTATAAGGGTAGAAAAGGCATGGAACGTAGAATAGAATGATAGGAACTTGAACCCTAGGATTAGTCTACTCAAACACAAATACATAAGACTTAATACACTAGACAAACACGTGATTAAGTCACCGAGCTAGGGTGTGGTAATCACAGCGCATGTCAGGAGTGGATTCAGAAGAGCTTGGTATTTAAGCAGGTCCTAGTGACTCACCTCCTCTTTACTCGAATCCTACAGTGCGTAGTAACTGCTCACCACGATCAAGAGGGCTTAGTCACGGGCTAAACCCAATAACTAAAACCCGAAAGGGACTAGCCGTATTTTATGGAAACCCTAATTTTAAAATTTCTAAATTACCCTCTTGATTTGAAAAGAATATTTTATAAATTTTCCTAAAAAATTCTAATTTACAAATTTACTAAAATACCCTTAGTGGTAAAATTACAAAATGACCCTAATTTCCAAAATTTTGCAACTTCATCGTCTTTGGAAAATAAACTTCTCAAAAAGAACCCTCAAAGTTTTGCAACTTCGAAATATCCCGATTTATTAAAATTTTATAAAATACCTGTAGGACAAATTACGAAAATACCCCCGGGTAGTGGAAAAACAACAAATGAAAAAAAAAAAAACGCGTTTCTCCGAATGAACTAAGGTTCATAATTGTTTGATGGATGTGTGAATGAATGAAAAGACTGTGTGCATGTATGAATACGAAAGAACCACTTCTAAAAATTCTTTCCATAAAACTTCTTCGCGGGTAATCAAGTAAAACAAGGACTAATTCATAAAACTTTTTAATTAAATCGCGACATTAGAAATGAGTTCTAAGGAATGTGAACTTAGAGAATGTGCCTAGAAAGTATGATAGTTCTTTAAGATCGAGTCTTGACAATAGCGTAGTGTGGTGAGTTAGACTGCGGATGAGCGATAGTAAGTAATTTCGAGGACGAAATTATTTTTAAGGGGGTAGAACTGTAACATCCTAGATTAGGGGTTATGCGTTCGTGCATAATTCATGAGATAGTGGGATCAGTGGGTGTGTTGGATGTGTTCTGAAGAGTTTCAAGAACCCTAAGATGAAAGAAAATGAAAGGAAATGTAAGGAAATGTAAGGAAATGTAGGGAAATGTAAGGAAAAGTAAGGAAAATGTAAGGAAATGAAAGGAAATGAAAGGAAATGAAAGGAAATGAAAGGAAATGAAAGAAAATGAAAGGAAATGTAAGGAAATGTATGGAAATGTATGGAAATGTATGGAAATATATGGAAATGTAAGGAAATGTATGGAAATGTATGGAAATGTGTGGAAATGTAAGGAGATGTATGGAAATGTAAGGAAATGCTTTAGAAATGTTAAGTTTTGGAAACTAAACTAAAATAGGAAAGTGACCATTTTGGAAACCAAGTAAATTAGGAAAGTGAACATTTTGGAAACCAAGCCAAAGAGGAAACTAAACATTTTGGAAACCAAGCCAAAATAGGAAACTAAACATTTGGAAACTTGGAAAATCTGAGCATGTGAAATTTTGGAAACTTAAAAATGGCCCCGGAATGTCGAATTTTAGAGCCCAAAGGGGAACTTAGGGCCAAGTGACCCTAAAATATAAAGTACATGAAATTTGACCCAATAACGGACTTGGAAAAGTGGCCTGAAGATGCCACCTAAGGCCTTAGAAAATGGCCCACATGCAAAAGGTTTTGGGCTTGAGTTTGAGTCACATAAGAAGCAAATAAAATAAGTTTTATTTTGCTTCTAGAAGCCCAAAAGGTGGACGGCACAAGCTTGCAAAAGAGGAGTTTCATTCTCTTTAAAACTCGGCTAATTAGAAGATCATAAGGACTCTTAAGGGAAGAGTTTAATTCTCTTTAAAATTCGGCTAAATAGGTGGATAAATGAAGAATTATTCTTTAATTAGGAAAATAAGGAAGAGTGGTGGCCAAGTAAAGGATTCTTGGCCTAGTAATTTTGGCTATAAAAGGATGAGACTAGGGCCATTCATTATTCATTCTCCCTCTCTTTTCCTCTGCCTAATATTCTTCTTGAGCATCCATTCTTTTTCTTATTTTCTTTTAGCCTCCTAGCCGATTTCCTTCTAAGCCTATTATTCCTCTCTTCTTTCATCTTTGAAACCAAATACATAAGGAATCATAGCCGATTTTTCATCAAGTCTCTAAGTCGAATCTCCGAAGGTTGAAGTGAAGGAGCAATCGATTCCTTCAAATAAGGGTAAGATCCAAGTTTAGTTTTCCATTCTTTTATATTCTAGACTTATTGAAATTTAGAGACTAATTTCGATTATTAATCTTGGCGAATCATGGAAGAAGAAATTCTTTTCCGAAGGTACACCATAGGCCACGTGTTCCCTAGTTATTCGGTGAATTTGGGATTTAAGATCCACAAGGTAAGTACCTAAAAGTATTCGCCAAAGCTTGTATGATTATCTAGATCAGTTCTTTAATTATTAAAAGCGGAAACTAACCCATATTGAGATGCAAGGTTGGCGAATATCGTAAAGGAAAAATAAAGTTTTGGATTTGTGTAAACACCAAATCGGCAAGGTGAGTCTCTCTACAAATCCTACTAGGATTTGGTTTTGTTTTAAGTCAAAAGGGTTTATTAATGTGTTTTATTTGGTGGGCGAATATAGGAATTAATAAATCTAAAGTTAGATCGGGATTTTCGAGATCTCAAGGAACCTTAATAAGCAAATCAGGTGTGTACCCTTACTATTCTTCGATATATTTTGGTTAAATAATTCAATGTATGATATGAATAATATTATGAATGTGGCTAAGTACCACACATGTGACAAAAAGTACCAAGGTACGTTTCCTACTTCTGATAGGATTGTGATAAAAAAAAATGTTATCTTAATAACATGCGAATATATGAGTATAAACATGAAATTAAATTATGCTATATATATATATATACATGTCTTGGGCCATTCGGGATTTATGTGAAAGGGGGAGAACAGGTGTTGACTTCGGTCTCACCAACGAAATATGTTGACTACGGTCACATTGCGAAATTTAGGTGTTGACTTGACCAACTAAATATGTCGACTACGGTCACATTGCGAAATTTTGGTAACTTCGGTTACAATAGTGTCTAATGACACAACGTGGAGAGTAGCGGATGGAGGGTCGACTTAGTAGTCCCCACGGTGTGCAGGTTGGTACGGGTGGAGAGTAGCGGATGGCTTATAGGTTTGGGTTGGGTTGCATCATGAATTCTATTATTATATGGACTTGATGATTTAAACGTGAATGCCTGAATTATTGATTGATAGTATTGTGTGCACATTGAGTCATTGACTCACCCCATTGTGGGAATTATTTTTTTTTTTCAGGCGATGAGCGGTGATTTGACCGGTAGGTAGACCATGAGGAGGCCATGCATCACTTGAAGAATTTATTCAGAAATTTGGACATTGTTTGATTTTAATACCTTTTAATTTTATTTTGGGTTTATTTGATGTAATAAGGCCATAAGGCCCGATGGATTATTCTTTGTTTTACATTACTTTTAATATTTTGCTAAGATCTATTTTGGACACATTACCTCAAATTGGATTTACAAGATTAAATAAATGGGTTTACAACCTAAGCCCAACTCAAAACAATAGTTTTCTAAAATTTACAAATTTTCTCTAAGTAACGAAAATGTTTGAAACCGGTTTATTTAGGAACATACGGATCCGGTCCATTCTCGTGGTAGGGTGTGGGTGTTTCACTAAGGCCCAATTACTCCATTTTGAAGCCCGTTTTGTGTTCTTTTTATCCTCGGGTGCTTTCCTGAGTATAAACATGAAAAGAAAGGATTAAGAGCACCTTTTTACATAAATCAAGGGCTAAATCATCCAAAAGCATACTAAATGTGGGATTAAAATATGTTACTTTTACGGTTTATCAAAAACCCCACACTTAAGCTTTTGCTTCCCCTAAAGCAAAATTATCAACTTACAATTAAAACGAACTTTCCATAATTCATAATTCCTATCGACAATTTCTCATCATAATTCATAGATAATTTATACATGGATTAATTCTACTCAAAGAACCCTAAAGATTCAATTACGATAAGTCATACCTTTGTAGTACGAAAACATAGGTGTCTCCCCTTATCTAAATAATTACCCTTGATTCAAAACCGACAAGGACTAACATCCTTACTAAAGATTCACTCAAATCACTCAAAGTGTTTAAGGTTCAGGAATAAGCACTCATAAGTCGAACCTGAAAAGTTAATCCCATAGGCTTGCCTGAAAATCAAATCTCCACCACTGTATATGAGATGATATACAGATCAAAAGGTCTTTATCAGGGTTGTAACAGGGCTAGAGTTAAAATGTGTGGATAAAGGCTGAATTAAAGGGTTAGAATTGAGACTGACTTGACAAATTACCTAACTAGAAACAATGAACTGAATGTGAATATTTACTTCGAATGAAAACTAATAATGCCACTATTGATAATTACTATATAATAAAGAGTATTTTTATTACTTGAAATTTGATAACACTTTAATACGAGCTTTTTCTTCAACAATTGGAGTTTAAATGCTCTAAGCTCTTTTATATACTACTAATATTGAATATACTTGGATTTTTTTTAAGAACAAACTAAAATATTACATCATAGAAGGAACTTTGATAATTGAAATAACCTAATTCGGCAACTGATCAAATCAATTCTGAATAGAGGGGTAGTCAAAAGAATGTTGATAACAAATACAAAGGGATTTTGGGCTAATATTAGTGGGTGAGTCAATAAGAAGGTTGTTAGGATTCAACGGGGTTCACTAAGGGTTATTTATGTAGGTAGGCTTTTTAGTGGAGTGAACGGGTTAAAACCTTGGTGCCTTTATCATCTCAGTATATCAGATCATTAATATGGTCTTGACATGTATAAACGAGGCAAGTTTAAGAATAACAGTTCAAAGTTGACACACTCATAATTAATAAAGCAAGCACAAAAAAGAATATATGCTCTATAAGGCTCAAAATCTCACAAAAATTATGGGTGTTTTGACATCAATCCCTATAAATTTTGAACTTCAGGGTGATACTCAAATTCGGTTCAACAACCTATCAATTTTAATTTTTTTAGAAAGTAGACTTATCATGCTCGATTCTCTAGTATCCTTCAAATTTAATCATCAATGTACAATTATCTATGACTTACTCTAAAACATATCAATAAAAATTATAAATTATTAGAAATTTCACCCTAATTAATAATATGAGAAAAATACTTAAGATCAAGACTAAATTCAGGGTTTTGGGAATTATGCAAAAAGTTAGGTACTATTACCCCCACACTTAAGATGTACATTGCCCTTAATGTACAAAGATAGATAAATAACAATTAATATAAGATCAAATGAGAGGGATAAAGTGCCACTTCCTGAATTTTGGGTGATTTTTGGGAGTTGACAGTGTTCAGGATGGAAGATGACTTATGTATTAGTGAATTACTCCTAGTGATTTGTTCGTGTATGTAGAATGTGTGATCGGAACTGCGAAGTCATCAGTTAGATATTTCGGGGGTGTAAGATAAATAAATGTTAGGAATACTTCAAAGATTTGATAATTAATGCTAAAAGTTTGTAATGAATAAAAGTAGAAAATTATGATAATAAAGGAAAAACAAAATTAAAAATAACACTAAAAAGAAGATAATAAAATGTAGATAATTAAAGGGACTCAAAGGTCCTCCTCATCGTCTGGATTTGGTGGTGGGGCTGGTGATGAGATATGGAGGCGGTTTTGGGTGGAGGAAATCGTTGTCCAGCCGGATTGGGGGAGAAAAGGTTTTAGAAATGCATATTTTTAGGGTTTGAGATTGGGGGATGACGGTTAGATTTATATATAGGAGCTAGGGCACAGTCAATTGCCACGCCCATGTCATTTTGAATTTGCCCGTGCTGTTCGCAATTTTGGGATTAGGCACGTTCAGGTGGATTTTCCATGGCCGTGTTGAAGTTGCCACTCCCGTGTGTTGATTCACATGGTTGGGTCGAATGGGCGTGTGTATCCCGTGCTCGATAAGTCAGTATGTTCGCACGGTCATGGGGCACGACTGTGTTCTACCCATGCTTAATAAGTCAGTAGCTTCACACGGTCATGGGGCATGGCCGTGTATAGCCCGTGCTTGATAAGTTAGTAACCTCACACGGTTGAAAGGCACGGGTGTGTCTGATATCGTAGCCTGTGTTTGTTGAAAATATTTTTTCCCTATTTGTGCACGGATCCTACCATGCCCGTGGTGTGTCCCCTGTCTTGTACAGGTCGTTTGCACGCCCGTGTTCAAGGCTGTGTTTATAATCCTGCATTTCTATCAGATCATTTTAGAAATATTTTAGAAAGACAAAGTCAATGTTAGTGTGTTAGCACTCGGGTTACCTCCCGAGAAGGGCTTGTTTATAGTCTTAAGCTAGACTTTCCATGTTTTCGATTCTAAAGGAGGGTTCGTGGAGCAGAAGCTCCTCTCTCATATCTCTAGAATCTGTACCATTATAAATTTTAAGTCGGTGACCATTTACCTTGAATGTGCCTTTTGTAGGATGAATTACCTCAATGGTGCCGTATGGAAAGATTGTTTTGATCATGAATGGGCCTGACCATCTTGACTTTAGTTTTCCCGGGAATAGTTTAAGCATTGAATTGTATAGTAGGACCAAGTCTCCTACTTTGAATTGTTTCGATCACTTGAGACGAGCATCGTGGCATCGCTTTGTTGCTTTCTTGTATAGTTCTGAGTTCTCATATGCTTCCATTCTCCATTCATCCAGCTCGTTCATCTGCATCATTCTTCTTTTTCCTGCAATTTTGAGGTCAAAATTCAAAAATTTTGTTGCCCAAAAAGCTTTGTGTTCTAGCTCGAATGGTAGATGACAGCTTTTCCCATATACAAGCTTGTATGGGGATGTCCCTAGCGATGTTTTGAATGTTGTTCTGTAGGCCCATAAAGTATCATCTACTTTAACTGCCCAATCTTTTCTATTTGATTCAACCATTTTTTCTAGAATGTGCTTAAGCTCTCGGTTTGCTACCTCAACTTGCCCACTAGTTTGAGGATGATATGGGGTGGGTATTCTGTGGCATACTCCATATTTCTTTAAAACTTTTTCAAATTGTGTATTACAGAAATGAGTACCCCTATCACTAATGATGGCTCTAGGTGTCCCGAATCGGGAGAATAGTTTCTTGAGAAATTTAACTACTGCCCTAGCATCATAGATAGGTAAGGCTTCCGCTTCTACCCATTTTGACATGTAATCAACTGCTACTAGGATGTATTTATTTCCAAATGAGCTAGGGAATGGTTCCATAAAATCAATACCCCATATATCATATATTTCACATGACAACATATATGTTTGAGGTATTTCATCACGTTTAGAAATATTACCTGTTCTTTGGCATTTATCACACGAGGTAACATACATGTTGGCATCTTTAAATAGAGTGGGCCAGTAATAACCTGATTCAAGTATTTTGTGTGTTGTCTTAATACCACTGTAGTGTCCTCCTAATGGTCCTGAATGACAATGTTCCAGGATTTTGCTTGCTTCTGTCTTTGTAATGCATCTCCGAATTACTTGATCTGCACATATGCGAAAAAGAAAAGGATCTTCCCAAAAATAATTTTTCACATCAGCAAAGAATCGCTTCTTTTGATGATGCGTTAATTTTCTTGGCAAGATGTTAGCGGCCAAATAATTTGCAATATTTGCAAACCATTGTACTTCAGAATGCATTAAAGAAAAGAGTTGTTCTTTGGGAAACGAATCATTTATTTCATGTTCATCAAGCTTTTTGGTGTGTGGATTTTAGAGTCTTGAGAGGTGATCTGTCGTAAGATTCTCAGCTCCCTTCTTATCCTGTATTTCCAAGTCAAATTCCTGTAAGAGTAAAATCCATCGTATGAGTCTAGGTTTTGCATTAGGTTTGTTTAAAAGATAACGAAGAGCTGAATGATCAGTGTAAACGACAACTTTAGACAATATTAGATATTGTCTAAATTTGTCAAAAGTAAAAACTACAGCTAGCAATTCTTTTTCAGTAGTGGTGTATTTTTCTTGCGCGGGTGTTAATGTTCTGCTAGCGTAGTAAATTGGTTGAAAATGCTTGTCTCTTGGTTGTCCCAAAACTGCACCTACTGCAAAGTCACTTGCATCACACATTAGTTCAAAGGGTAAGTTCCAATCAGCTGCAATTATAATCGGTGCATTTATTAATTTATTTTTAAGGACATTGAATGCATCTAAACATTCCTGATTGAAATTAAAAGGAACATCATTTTCTAGTAATTTTGTCAAAGGCTTAGCTATTTTAGAAAAATATTTAATAAATCTTCTATAAAAACATGCATGTCCTAAAAAGCTTCTAATAGCCTTAACTGAACTAGGGGGGTAATTTTTCTATGGTTTCAACTTTTGCTTTACCTACCTCAATCCCTTTACTAGAAATTTTATGTCCTAATACAATCCCTTCTCTAACCATAAAGTGGCATTTCTCCCAATTCAAAACAAGGTTTGTTTCCTCACATCTCATTAGAACTCGTTTTAAATTTTTAAGGCAAAGATGGAAAGAATTACCGAATATCGAGAAATCATCCATAAATACCTCCATGATGTCCTCCACGAGTTCGTCAAAAATTGCCAACATGCAACGCTGAAAAGTGGCAAGAGCATTACATAATCAAAAGGCATTCTATGATAAGCAAATGTACCGTATGGGCATGTAAATGTCATCTTCTCTTGGTCTTCAAGAGCTATGGGGATTTGGAAGTAGCCGGAGAGTCCGTCCAGGAAGCAGTAGTACATATGCCCGGATAGTCTTTCTAACATTTGATCTATGAAGGGTAGAGGAAAGTGATCTTTTTTGGTGGCATCATTTAGTTTTCTATAGTCTATACAGACTCTCCAGCCTATAACTGTTCTTGTGGGAATTAACTCATTCTATTCATTGGGTACTACCGTCGTTCCTCCTTTCTTTGGAACTACCTGCACAGGACTTACCCAAGCACTGTCAGAAATAGGATAAATTATTCCTGCATCTAGAAGTTTAATTACCTCGATTTTGACCATTTCTTTCATGTTGGGGTTTAATCGTCTCTAGGGTTGCACACACGGTTTATATTCTTCTTCCATTAAAATTTTGTGGGTGCAGAATGCGGGGCATATTCCCTTGATATCAAAAATTTTCCAAGCTATGGCTTTCTTATGTTCTCTTAATACCTTTATCAGCTCCTCCTTTTCCTTTTTTTCTAGTTCTGAAGAGATGATTACAGGTAGTGTAGAATTGTCCCCAAGGAATGTGTATTCTAAATGTTGTGGTAACTGTTTTAATTCCAATTTTGGCGGCTCGTCGATGGAGGGTTTCTGTTTTAATATGTCATCTGCTTCAATGTTTTCTTCTTTCATTTGTCTAAATTCTGATGTGGACAAACTTGTCTTATTGCCTTCATCTTCTTCCCCCTCTCCTTGAGGTAGACATAGTTCTATCGTGTCATCTTGTAGGATTTCTTGTAATGAATTTTTAATAATATGATCAGTAGTGTCAACAAAATAACAGGAATCATCTTGCTCTTTAGAATATCACGTGGCATCATAAATTTGGAAAATAATTTCTTCATCACCTATCCTTAGTGCTAGTTTGCCATCACCTACATCAATAACAGCTCTAGCAGTGGCTAAAAAAGGACGCCCTAAGATTAAAGGAACATTGATGTCTTCATCCATGTCTAACACAACAAAACCAACAGGGAAAATAAATTTATCAATTTTTACCAAGATATGTAACACCCTAAAAATCTGAGTATTATTATATTGCATAAATTGATGTTTAGTTTTTAAAGGAAAAATTTTATTTTTACTTTAGTGCTTATTGAAGTCATAAAGAGGAGTAAAGCATGATTTGGAGAAGAAAAAAAATTTATTAATTGAGAATTTATTGAAGTGAAACAAATGTCATTAGGACTTAAGTTAAATTATGTGCTAAAGAGTGTCATAAGATGAGCATATGGCATGGTGGTATTGGCGCATGGGTCATAGCAAGAGGGAAGAGGTTCAATCCTTGTATAGCACCTAGATGAAATTTTGTTTTAATTTTCGCTCATGGATAGGAAGTGTCGACAATGAACTTATAAGGAAGATGTTGACCATGTTATTTTTGGTTAGTGTATCAATGGATTAAGGAAACAACTAACTTATGGCATGGAATCAAAGATTTAAGGAAAGATAGGGGACATAAGGCACATATCAAGGAGAATTTTGGAAACAAAATCATGGCATTGGACCATGCATATGGACTGCAATATGGCTAGGGGGAGGCCGAATTTTGGTGATAGTTGGCTAGGAAAATTAGTCTTTGTTTTGGTCATTTTCTTTAGTTTTGTGCATATTTTTGCAAATTCTCTCAACCTATCTCTCCCTTGGCTGAATTTTGCTTTGGTAAGCCTTGATCATTTTGATCA
Source organism: Gossypium rotundifolium (assembly GCA_025506655.1). Classification (NCBI taxonomy): domain Eukaryota; kingdom Viridiplantae; phylum Streptophyta; class Magnoliopsida; order Malvales; family Malvaceae; genus Gossypium; species Gossypium rotundifolium. Next base: position 87,725,788 of record CP106729.1, read on the forward strand.
TTTGGTCATTCTTGTTTATTGCTTTAGTACTTGGTTGTACCTTTTCTTTGAATGCCGAAAATCACATATACCAAAAGCCAATCCTTTTCTTTTCTTTTTGCCATTGCCGAATATACATCTCTCCTAAAGCTTGTCTTCTTCTTTTCTTTTCTCCTAATCTCCTTGAAATCAAAGCAACATCATCACCATCTTTTCTTGTATTCTATTTCTTTTCAATCTAAGTTCTTCCATCTACACTCCCATAGCCGAATGCTAATGTGCCTATAAGCCAAAATTATTTTCTTTTCCTTAATCATACATAGCCAATCTTCCATCAATTAAACAACACTCTCAATCCTTTCCTTTCGACCGTGGGAAATAGGTAAGGGTTCTTCTCCATTTTGATTTATTGTTAATGTCATGGCGAATATCATTGGTTTTATGAGGTCTTTTGGATTGATATAACGTTCATTCTAATAACGTCTCTTTCGTTATTATTTAGTGCAATAACGAGATCGAAACTCAAGTGAACGGAATCGTGGAAACGTTGGAAACGTTTCATTGTGGTAAGGAAATCCCACTTTAAAATCTCTAGTATTATTTGATATTATAGATCTAACTAAAATTCTTTTGGATCTTGAAGACTTTCAAAATAGGGAAGAAAAGGGCGGTGGTTAGTCACGTTAAGAGGGTGGATCCAGAAATCCCCATTCAAACGAAGAGCGATTTCGGCATTCCAGGATTTTCCACCGGGTTGCGGGCCATCTTCCGAAGGAAGTCCATTATTCGAAGTAGTACGAACTTCCGAGCCGTTATACGTTGGTGGATTCTCGGCGGCTAACGAATCAATAAACGAGGAAAAGCCAAAAATCGAAGTGATTCAAAATCAAGAGGGTAAGATTTTGGATCTATTATCGATTAAGATTTATTTTATGAAATAGTTGTCTAACGGATCAAAATATGTTTTAGGTGCCGAGGAGCGAGAAGGATTAGTACTCTCAGTAACGAGGTGTGTAATTTCACACTCATTATTTTCTCGGTTGGATGTCAAATTTCTAGATGGAAGTAAATCGTAAAACGATTAGATCGGTAAAAACGTAAAATTGATATTTTGACAAAATACGTAAAAACGACTAAATCGTGAAAATTACGAAAATGCCTCAAGAAATTAATTGTTATTATGTAAATTGGATGTTTTGATAAATTGGGCCAAAATACTCTAGTTCGATAAATTGGGCCAAAAAATACTCTAGTTCGATAAATTGGGCCAAAATACTCTAGTTCGGTAAATGGGCCAAAGCCCACTAAATTGCTAAATAGACAAATTGCTATAATATGTTTATGGGCCAAATGAAATGATAAACCCACCATTGTTATGAATTAAATAAATGAAATTATTATATGATTATATTTTGTGCGCATTTATTGCATGGGGTGGGATATATGAAGAGAAGAATGGCCAGGTTGCCAAAATCTAGTTCGGTGGTTTCGCCACATTAACGCTTATTGCCTCTAGTTTGGTGGCTCGCCACATTAACGGCTTATTGTCTCTAGTTCGGTGGCTTCGCCACATTAACGCTTATTGCTCTAGTTCGGTGGCTATGCCACAATTATAAAAAGGCTTAATGCCTACTATTGGTGTGATGGCGGGGTGGGTTGACTTGATCCCCACAGTGTGATGGTTGGTACGGGTGTTAGCGGATGGATATTAGGTTTGGGTTGGGAATTACATTTTACATGCATTTTAATTGTTTTAAATTCATGATATATTGTTGAATTCGAATTGGGCTCAAGCCCAAAGATAATATCTTGATGATCTGCCCAATAATGGTGGTAAGTGAGTTACACACCGAGTTCTAAGTAACTCACCCCTTTAATTTCCTTCCATCTCGTAATGGAAATTGATGTGGACTTGGGCCGAGGATGACTTCGTGGAGGCCATATCGCGAAAGAGGGTTATTTAAACTCGAACTTTTAATAAGTATATTTTTACTATTATGGATTATTGTAATAAGGGCCTCTATAAATAACTTATGGATTTTATGTGTGTTTGGGATTTAAACTAAACTTTGGACTTTTAATTATGGGTCGTGATTTTATGATGTTTTATTAAAATAAATTTGGGTTTTCAAGTATATGGAATTCTTTTATAATTTTTTTTATTATAGTTAACTCTTTAACAAACTATTTAAAGGTTTTTGATAATACAATGATTTTCAACTAATGTTTTCAAATATTTATCAAATTCAAATACTCTTCAAATTTTAAACCCTGTAAATAACATTGTAGTTTTCAACTCATTATAGATTTAAGAATAGCTCGAATCATGTAACAAACCAAATCTAGTCTCAATGCATAGACCGGATTTGGGGTGTTACAAGATATCTTCCATAACTCCTCGAGGACATTTAATAGATCTATCAGCTAATTGAATACTCATCCTAGTGGGTTTTGGTTCCCCAAGATCTAGCCGTTTAAACAATCTGTAAGGCATTAAGTTGATACTAGCGCCTAGGTCTGCTAATGCTTTCTTGATGTTTAAACTACCAATTAAGAAAGGAATAGTAAAACTCCCTAGATCTTTTAACTTCCGTGGTAGTCTATTTTGGAGAAGGGCTAAACACTCTTCATTAAGCTCCACCATTGATACTTCCTCAAGCTTCCTTTTGTTTGTGAGAAGTTCCTTTAAGAATTTTGCATACTTTGGCATCTGTGAAATAGCTTCAACAAAAGGTAAGTTAATATGTATTTGTTTAAAGAGTTCAAGGAACTTACCATATTGAGCATCCAGTTTTTCTTTCTTCAATTTTGCTGGATATGGAATTTGTGTTCTAATCTCTTTAGGCAATGTATTATCATTCTCAACTTCTACATTTTTTTTCTTGGTAACCTCATGTGGTGTATTTCTTTGTGGTTCAACTAGATCTTTGCCACTCCTTAGTGTGACTGCCCTTACTTGTTCTGTGTCTTTGGAAAAATTTATGTCCGTATTTCACATGCTATTTTAGTAAGTATTCCAACTAACGTAATGAGCTCTCCCACCTGAGTTTTGATTCCCTTGAGTGAGATTTACTGTTCATCAAGTGTTGCTTCCGTCATTTAGAGACGAGAATCTGTAGCTGCCATGAATTTTGTCAACATCTCTTCAAGGTTTGATTTCTTTTCCTATGGATAAGGCTGATTTTGGTAATTTGGAGGAGGTTGCTACCTTTGAATTCCTTGATTTCCTTGTCCTCCCCACGAAAAATTTGGGTGGTTCCCCCAACATGCATTATAAGTGTTAATATAAGGATTATTATTAGATCTGAAATTGTTACCTATATAGTTTGTCTGCTCGTTGTCTGCGCCCGGTTGGTAGGGTGGGTACTCAGAATTCGCCACATTTCCACTCGCTTTGCATTGCATGACTGGGTATACCTGCGAAGAACATAAATTATCAAGCTTTTTATTCATTAACTCCACCTGTGTTGACAGTATTGTCACTGCGTCTATGTTAAAAACTCCGGCTGATTTTGTCGGTTTGGCTTTTGTAATTTGCCATTGATAGGTGTTCAACAACATATCTTCAATAAAATCGTAAGCTGCTTCAGGAGTTTTGTTATTCAAAGTTCCACCGGCTGATGAATCAATCATCTGCCTAGTTGGAGAATTCACACCATTGTAAAAAGTTTGGACTTGAAGCCACAAAGGTAATCCGTGGTGTGGGCATCTCCTTATGAGATCCTTGTATCTTTCACATGCATCATATAATGTTTCTGCGTCATTCTGCAGAAAAGAAGATATGTCATTCCTAAATTTAGCTGTTTTGGCTTGTGGAAAATATTTTAAAAGAAATTTTTCGGCCATTTGATCCCATGTGGTGATTGACCCTCGTGGTAACGAGCTCAACCACTACTTTGCTTTATTTCTTAATGAAAAAGGAAATAACTGAAGACGTATGGCATCATCAGAAACACTATTTATTTTGAAGGTATCACAGAATTCTAAAATGTTAGATATATGAGTATTTAGATCTTCATCCTGCAAACCATCAAATTGAACAAACGGTTGAATCATTTGTATTGTATTAGGCTTTAACTCAAAATTATTAGCAGCTAACAATACTAGATTCTGCTCCTGTCAAATTAGGTTTAGCATAATCATGCATAGTACGTGGAACATTCTATTCTTGCACATTTGGCGGTGGATTGTTTTCGTCCATCCCTTCAGTAGGATTGGATCTATCTTGTTGTTCTTCTATTTGGTAGTCTAGAGCTCATCTAATTTCTCTGCGATTTCTGCGAGCGGTAGCTTCAATGTCACTTTCGTATTCTAATGGTCCTCTCGGATTTCTTCTAGTCATAAACTAGAGGTACCTGCTAGGAAAAGACAGAAAGAAATTTAGAAAAATAAAGATATATGTACAAAAATAAGAAAAATTTAAAATAAAATAATGGCTAAAGTAATAGAAATAGAGCTTTCTTAATATTTTAGTTTCCCCGGCAACGGCGCCAAAAACTTTATCGTGTCAAACAGTCGAGTTTTAATATTTATAAAAGAATGATCGAACCTGTAGACTAACTATGACAACAATACAGGCAAGTGCACCTATCGAACAGTAGTATAGTTTAGGCAAGAATATCTTATTGAACCCAAGGGAACCTAAAAGTACTACTACTCACTTTCTTTCTATTATTTAGCCTGAAATATGGAATGATTGGTTTATTAAACTAATGAAATACTTAAACTAAATGCAAAGACAAAAGAATGAATTGGAGAAACACTTTAGGAAAACTCAGTTGATGAAGACGATACCTCAGGAAGAATCCACATATGACTTCACTTATTATTTATTCCCCAAACCATATGATTTCTTTACTTAGCTTGATCCGTGAGACTCCCTAACCTATATTAAACCCTCTCTCGAGACGAATAACGTCTAACCTTAGGTTAATTAGTGGAACTCTCGTTCTCCTATAATAACCCCCTAAGGAAGCAGTAAATCGATCAATGGATTCCCATATTAGGTTTCACTCTAATCTTGCAAAATCTCGTAACCCTATCTCTAGGCGCCCAATCAACTCCGCTCAATTATGCTAGATCTACTCTTAGGTAGGGTCTATTCCTCCACCACCTAAGCACATCAGATTAAATTAAGCAACATAATTAAGAACAAACTAAATACTTATCATATAATTTAGAAATCAAATAACAAAATCCGTCATAAGTTTCATCCCCTTCAGGTATCTGAAGGGTTTAGTTTATAACAAAATAAGAAAACATCTCAAGAGAAAAGATAAAACAAAACATAAGAAATCCCTAAAACCCCCTGAAGGAATTGAAGGAGAGATCCTTCGTCTTGAATAGAGCTCCGACTTCTTGAGATGGATCAACTGGCTATCTTCAAGTGATTCCCTAAAAGATGAAAGCTTCGGCAAAAGCCTCTGCAAAAAGCTCTCCCTTTAATGTCTGCCTCGGGTTGTTTATATAGGCTTTTGAAATGCTTTACTTGGCTCCTAAGTACCTCCTTCAAGTAGAATTACTATTAGGGTGTTCAAGTAGACTTAGGAGTATGTTTCTTTGGCTTCAAGCATCCAACTTCGAGTGAAATTGCTCATTCCTGCGGCAGGGGCATGCCCATGATACACGCCCATGTGAATCGTGGTTGGGCCATCTCTTGATTCTGTTGTTTTGGGCACAGTCGTGTAAGTCGAGATTCAGGTCGTGCTTCAGGTCTGTCGATTGGGACGGGGCCATGTAGATCACTAGGCACGGTCCGTGTGATAAATGGATGATGCACGGCCGTGTGTGACGGAGTTGAGGTCGTGCTCTAGGCAGTCGGCGAGGCACGGTCGTGTGAGCTTTGGGCCAGGCCATGTTGTTTTCTTGCTAAGGCCCAATTACTCCGTTTTAAGCCCATTTTGTGTTCTTTTTATCCTCGGTTGCTTTCCTGAGTATAAACATGAAAAGAAAGGATTAAGAGCATCTTTTTACATAAATCAAGGGCTAAATCATCAAAAAGCATACTAAATGTGGGATTAAAATATGTTACTTTTACGGTTTATCAATTACCATTCGGCATTGAACTCAATCATACAAATAATATGCATTTAAAACATGATTCTGTAATGTCTATTAAAATACGAACTTACCTCGTTCGTTGTAACAACAAATGAGGTCTACTAATCCGATACTTTAATTTTCCCTCGGTCTAGATCCAAATTTTTTTTCTCAATCTAGATAATATCAATTTTTAACTAGTTTATTAAACAATTTATTAAATTTCATCCAAATCACATAAATGGGCATTTTGTACTTTAGCCCCTAAAATTTCACATTTTCACAATTTAGTCCTTATCACATAAAATTGTAAATTCATGCAATTAAGGACAAGCCCATTCTAGCCGAATTTTACCCAAACTACTAGCAGCCCATATTTTTAGTTTATTCACACATTTAACCATAAATTTTACACTTTTCTCAATTTAATCCTCAATTGACATTTTTAATAAAAATCACTTTATAAAACTTGTTAATCTAGCTTCAAACTTAAATAATTTATCATAAAACATCTAAACAACCAAGCATTCAACAATGGAATCTTTCAAAATCTATAACAGTTTCAAAAAACAAAGATACGGGCTAGCTAGGTTAAGCTGCAACGAGCTCAAAAACGTAGAAATTATTAAAAATGGAGTTAAAACCGTACCTATTTGAGCAAAACACCATAGCCAAATGCCAAGCTCTTTCATGGTTGTTTGAAACCCCTTTTTTGGTTGTAAAATGAATGGAAGATGATAATATTTGGCTTTGTTTTATTTATTAACCCTTAATTATTAATTTACAATTTTAACCATAATTAAAACATCACAAATTCACATCATTTCAAGGTCATTTATGACCACTTACTCTAATCATGGGCAAATAACATATTAAGGGATTCCACTTCAATAAATCATGGCAATTGAGCACATTAAACATTGAGGATGCAACTTTTACAAATTACGCATTTAAGACCTTTTATAAAATCGAGCACACAAATGATAAAATTTTCATACAAAACTTTCACACATCTTAATTCACATACTATAAACACCAAAAATAATATTAAAATATTTTTTTGACTTCGATTTGTGGTCCTGAAACCACTATTTCAACTAGGGTCTAAACCGGGCTGTTACAACTCTCCCCCTTAGGGATTTTCGTCCCCGAAAATCTTACCAGAAAGTAGATTAAGAATTTTCTTCCACATCATACATTTCAAATTCACACATAGCTTTGAATTTCAAATCTCCTTAATCTCACAACTAAAATTCTGATTTGACTTTCACTATACATCATCTCTAGCTGAAACTACTTATAACTGTATTAAATTGTTTCCATTTTCTACTCACATTCTCTGACGATTTTTATCTTGTGAATCATTTTCTCATAAAACTCGATTCTGAAGTAACGGAGTTTGATAACTGCTTATAACAACAACAGTCTTTCTTAGTTACTTTGCAATTCTAAAACACAGTGACAAATAAATATTTCAAGAATTTGGTTTTGCGTTTCCCGATTTCAATGCAATTTCATACTCATAGATTACTATAATCTCTCTTAGAATTACCATATGAGTTTCAGATCTCAATCCAAAACAATGATAACTGACACCATAGATAGATTTACCAACACAAAAATGAATAAATCAACTATTTTATCAAAAGAGAAAATCTATACGTACAGAGAGATTTCTTCAGACAGTTAACCATATTTCAGATAACTCCATCTTTTTCAATGATAAAGATAATCCCGATACAAAATTCATCAACCCTCCACTACTATAATCAACAAAGTCAGAAATATCACATTTCATACTCATCATATATATCATATCTTAGATTGTTTTGCATCTTGTTAATCCTATATGAACACCACTGAGAGTTTCTTGTAGCAGTTGTTGTATATTCATAGAACTTTTCAATGTACACACTCTATCTTGAAATAACAAATAATCATCGATACCACATCTGAGGTTCTGAATCAGAAATCAATTTATGTTGAATCCCCTTTTTAACTTATAATTCGCTGACACATTTTTGAATTTCACAACTTCACTAAATAAACATTTATTTAGCCTCTAATTCAACTAACAACTATTCATTACCTGATAAGATCAATCATGTATTCATCGCCCAATCAAAACATTCAAAACTATAATCATTTTCCTCTGATAAGAATCACTTACAAACTCAAAAGTTTTTCAACGATTGGAGCTAACCTTGCTGTGCCAAGTTTAGATATTTCTCTGACATTAAACATTTTAAACTCTTATAATCATCAAATATATCACATAACTCTTTTTATGCAGTTTTAACTGTATAGAATCATAAGATGTCTCTGCACATTCTTGTATTAGAATACATTTCGAACCACTCATTAACATAAGGACAAAAATTGTAATCTCTTTATTGAACTCAGTCTGAACCAGAACTGATTTTTCGGTCGAAATTATCTTCGTGCAAAAGAAAACTTCAACAATCGAACTAACTTTAATTTATCACAATATTTCCCAAATAGCGTTCCGATAGATATAATTTAGTATCAAGTCTTCAAGAATACAAGTTCTTCTTCCAGACTATCCCTCAATTCACACATGTACATTCAAAGTTTATTTCCAGTCAAGTGGATAGATACAGACACATATGACCCAATTATCTTTTCAATCAAATAAATCAAATCAAACTAAACCACTGAATCAGTCTTTTCAAAGAAATCTTTTCTTCTCGTTAAAAAGGATAACCTAGACATATCGCTTCACAGATTTGATCTTATTCTTCTATCATTTTCACTCTTATCAATGTCAGACCTTTACAAGAACTAGAAAAGAGTTTATAATGAAGCTATCTCGTATATTAATCATCGAAACTCTGAATTATACTGAAATCACCTTAACCAAATAGAAATCATTGGGCCTTAACAAGAACGATGTCTCAACCCTATAAATAGATATTATCCCAACTGTTAATGAAACATTTGAACACAGAGAAGAATCAAATATCATTTTAATAGTAACCTCTGTAGAAACATAACTTCTATAACTCTAAGGACGGTACCATTCTACTCTCACATTTTAAGCCAAAAATTATAATTACAATAGACATTGTCATCTCTGTCAATTAGAGATCTCTTGCAAATAATCACATGGAGTTCATAAGAAAATTGGAATAGCGAAATTTTAGCATATGGAGTCACACAGGATATCTAAAAATTACAACCCATATAGAATGATATAAAATTTCGATGATATTCCAGAAAATTTCTAGAAAGAATGATGTCATTCTTAAATACTAAAATCCACAGTAACAGAAGCAATATCATCTTCACACATATTCAACAGAACAATAACTAGTAGAAACAGAATATTAGTCTCATACAAATTTTATCATCAACTTTCATAACCACACAATGAAACAAATTATCAGAGAAAGACATAACAATGTCGAACATAACCCAAACAGATCAACTATGTTTTCGTCTATCAGTACATTTAGCTAGTGTTCTCACACGATAAGAATTTTCTTTCTAAAATTAAATAGTCACATATGCTTCTGAGGATAAATGCACACATAGAATACCCAGAAGGAATCATAGTAACTGCCCGACTATAACCATTGCATTCTACCATCAATAGAATTCAATCATTATTCAACTATCTAATTCTGTCATTAGAAATTTTCACATTATCCCATCGCTAACAAAAGTAAATTCAGAAAAGCTTCCAGTTAATACTTTATTTATATAACATACCTAAATACGTCATTTAGTCGAAATTAACTTCTTCTTTATTAGTGACTCTGCATAATTTGAATAGTCTTTTCTAACCACATTACTAATCTTTCAAACACGGACTTCTATAACTCCACACTCATGAGCTTATTCAATCCAAATCATAAAGATTTCATTATAACATTTCATTAATAAGGGAGGTGAGGATAGTAAAGCCTCAAATTTAGCTTACACATACATGCACATAACATATACTATCACAAATAGCCAGTTCATTTTTAAATTTCACATTCTCAAAACATTTGATAAACTTTTTGTAACACCCCAAACCCGGCCCAAAAGTTAGGCCCAAATCTGGTGTGTCACATTGAAGAGTTTTTCGAAAACCATATTTTCATTGAAAACCCTCCTTAAAGAAATTTAAAACTAAAGTATCAGTTTGTGTTCTCTAAATTTCAAAATGAGGTTCATTGAAAAGTTAATCACTTTTAAAAACGTTATTAACTTCGTTAAAAATCTCTTTTAATTGTGAAAGCTAATTTAAGGTAAAGAAGTTTAAAGTATATGTTTTTAAAAATAGTAATTGGGTTGAAAACTCGTCTACGTCTAACATATATAAAATGTAACAAAATCCCAAATTCAAAATTAAATCCAGAGAGGCCTTATTACAAAAATTAAAACCCAAAACAGAATTTAAAACATATATAAAGTCCAAAGCATATTAGTCACAGTCGTGTGGTCACCTCCGAGTCCCTAGCAGCACCGATCCTCTTAACGCTGGGGATTACCTACACAGTTAAAAAAAGGGGGAGTTTATGAAAACTCAGTGTGTAATCCCCTTACTAGAGTAACAGTCAGTATACAGAAATAGGAACTGAAATAGTCTGGGCCAAAACCCTTTAACAGTAACAGTACAGTCCAATTCAAATCATACGTGGGCCAAAGCCCACTACAATATCATTTGGGTCACAGCCCATAACAAAATCAATTGGGCCTAGCCCAAACCAATAACAGAACAAGTGGGCCTAAGCCCAATACAGTGACAGATCTCATAAATAGATATGCAACAGTAGGAGGAAGCATCCCACCCCGGTCCAGCCAACACACCACCCGTTCCAACCCTGCACTTATATGGGGCTAAAATCGACCCACCCAGCCAACACACCAAGCTTAGCACCGATTGCGGCATTAAGTAAATAGAACAGCTCGGTGCCGTGGACAGAACGGTTAAAAGCCATAAATATCGTAGCAACACTGCTAGTTAACAGAACGGCTAAAAGCCATAAACAGAATGGTTATAAACCATAATCAGGATGGCATAGAGCCATAATCAAGATGGCACAAACCTATCGGTAACCGTAATAAGTTTGGCACATAGCCATCAGCAACGGTAATATAATCAGCATACAGCCACAGGTAAAGACGATTGGCACAAAGCCATAGTCAAGATGGCACAGAGCCTTATTTAGGTCGGCATAGAGCCATAATCAGATTACACAACTTTAAGCCGTCTATCGGTCCACAGTCGTCTCATGTGACCCGTGCAAGCTTAACATATCTATACTAGATCCACAGTCGTCTCATGCGACCCGTGCGACCCTATCAGAACTTCCTCCGTATCAATATCCCAACCCCATGCAATATGTCATGTATGTCATGCTGAACCATTACAAGTGTATGCAAAATAGCCATGCTCAGTAACAGTCATTTAAACATATATTAAAAGCATGTCAATCACATGCCCATAGTCAAGTCAGTTAAAACACAGTCATACGATCACAGTCAAATCAGTCAAATTCATAGTCTAAGTCAGTCATTTACCCACAAGGGCAAAATAGTCGTTTACCCTACAGGGGCATTACTGTCATTTTACCCTACAGGGGTATTATGGTCATTTACCCTATGGGGGTATTTTGGTAAATTCTACCCTATAAGGGTATTTCGATAATTCTACCATACATGGGTATTTTGGTAATTCTACCCTATAAGGGTATTTCGATAATTCTACCCTACAAGGGTATTTTGGTAATCTTACCTTAACAGTCAACAGTGTGAATGGGCCCAAGGCCCATTATGAGGCCCATGTGGGCCCACATGCCCGTGTGGTTTGGTAAGCCCAGAAATGACCTTATCCATGTAAACGACATAGACTTTGGCCCAACGTGGACCAAAATGGCCTAAGCCCATGAGATCGTTTATGGTGGCTTCTACAGACTAACACCCATTTTTGTGGGCTCAGTTCACCACACACACGATCGCACGCTCTTGTGGTATCATATGCCATATTTTTGACTTTTCGGCATTTTGCTGATCTACAGTCATAGCAATGTAAACAACACATACTTTTAGCTTTTCAGCTGATCATCGAATACCACATACAAATACACACCTGTTTAAGCGAATAGCGTAAATCCCCCCGAACAACAACCTTGATTAAGCAAATACGGTTTAATCCTTCATTAACCCAGTGTTCACCAAATCCTTAGCACAACCTGCATTGAATCCCAATATCTTTAACTATCACTATAAACAAAAAAACAAAAACAAAATGAACAACATCTTACCACCAAGCAGAACTAAGAATAGATGATAGATGAAATCGGTCTACCACCTTAGGTTAAAGGTACTCAGGAAATAGAGACCAACTACAAAGATTGTACCTTTATCAGGAATCAGTAACACAAGAAGATATTAGCAGTAAAAATGAAATTGTAGAGAGAAATAAGAATAAGCCATGAGTACTTACAGATTCACCAAAGGACTCTCACTAGCAGAACACAAAATAAAGAGAATAAAAGGGAAGTATTCGGCTAACTCAAAATAGGAGGAAAGAACCAAAACTAAAAAGAGGGGGAGAGTACTGAGATTTGGTCAATCAATTGTAAAGGGAGAAGAGGAAAAGCAATAAATCAAAAGTGAAGAAAAGAGTGAGTATTCGGCTTAGGCAAAGGTAAGGAGAAGAAAACAGAGAAAGATGGAAGGGAAAAAATGAATAGCAAAGTTAGAAGAATCAAAAGTGCCCACACGACAAGGCAGGATCGACCAAAAGAACCATAATGCACCAAAGAACTCAAAAAAAAAAATCATGAAAATAAAAAAGATACTGTATAAAAAGAAGGAAAAGTTTTCAGCAAATTCAAAACCTCCAAATGTTCCAATTGTCAAAAAAAACACTCTCCTAGCCGAATTCTCAAAGTTAGGGCTCCCAAAATGGCACAACTCTCTCCCATATCAAATTCCTCAACTTTCTCCAAATATCTCTCACCTTATCCCTCCTTGAAATCCTCTTTGACTAATTTAAACTCCAATCTCTTCAGTAGTGTTTGATTCAAACTCCACCACTCCCACAGCCAAGGTGTAAAATAAATATTCCTTTGTGCAAAGAGTGATTCGAACCCCAGCTCCCTTGCCACCTTAGTGACGCCACAACCATCAAGCTACAAGCTCTTTATGTAACATATTTTACACTCAATTAATTATAAGGCCTACTTTCAAGTACCCAGGGTTTTATTCACTTAAAACCAAAAATTTTGCTAAAGCCCAGGTTTGAACCCAGGACTTTTCCAACTCCTCTCAGTACCCTTAACCACTTGAGAAGACATTTAATTGTGTCACCTCTTGCACAGCAAAAACTCATGTGCTGACTTTCAAACGCTCCCCAAGCCCAAGGCCCATTTCTTTTAGGCCCAAAATTTAGGTGTTACAACTCTACCCCATTAAAGAAATATCGTCCCCAAAATTTCCAGCTAACAAGGTAGTCGTGTACACTACCGCTGCATACTCTAATCGTACTAACACTAATATATTTTTAACCTAATCTTGAAACATCTTACACACACTGAAACATCTAACCACAGAAACAAACAGATATTTATCACACATGCATAAAATTTCTATATCCAAACATCACATCCACACAAAACACACCTGACTTAAATGGAACTATGCAATCCCGAACCCGATGCTCCTTAGACGAGCATCTGAGACACGCTCTAGACTTCCTCCAGTATTCACCCCGATGGCACCTTTTGCAGTGCTAGCAAGCTTTAAAGTTTGGATGCATCTTAACACGTTTCACGGAACGAGACTCTGTCCCTAACGAACTGTGACCTCTCTTCTTCATACAGGCCAAGCACCTTGACTGAAGCATTTCTCTCATCTCCTTAACTCTGGCCTCGAATATCTCTTCAAGCACCTCCCTTATTAACCGGGTCAGTGCCTCAGTCCCAAGCTCAAGGTTATCAGCACCTGAAGTTGGCGAACCTTGCTTACCCTGGAATCCATGTCAAAACTCTGCCGCAACTTAAAAATCTGATTCCAGAATATGCACACAATAAATATAAAATCTAACTTTATGCATAGTCTAATATCTAAAGAACTTATGGATTCGACACCGGAGACTCGGTAAACCACATTTTCAGGAAAACATTTGAAAACATTTTGAATACTCCAAATCTTTTCAAATCCTTTGGAACCATTCTTTTGAAATTTTGATTTTTTTAAAAACCCAATCCATAGCTGAGTTTTGCAACTAGGCTCTGATACCACTAAATGTAACACCCCAAACCCAGCCCAGAAGTTAGGCCCGAATCTGGCGTGTCACATTGAAGTGTTTTTCGAAAACCATGTTTCCATTAAAAACCATCCTCAAAGGAATTTAAAGACTAAAGTCTCAGTTTGTATTCATTCAATTTCAAAACGTGTTCATTAAAAAGTTAATCACTTTTAATCTATTTTAGTTGCGAAAGCTAATTTAAGGTAAAGAAGTTTAAAACGTATATTTTTTAAAAACAGTAATTGGGTTGAAAACTCGTCTACGTCTAACAGATATAAAATGTAACAAAATCCCAAATTCAGAATTAAATTCAGAGAGGCCTTATTACTGAAATTAAAACCCAAAATGGAATTTAAAACATTTATAAAGTCCAAAGCATATCAGCCGTAGTCGTGTGGTCACCTCCAAGTCCCTAGCAGCACCGATCCTCCTAACGCGGGGATTACCTGCACAATTAAAAAAATGGAGAGTTTACAAAAACTCAGTGTGTAATCCCCTTACTAGAGTAACAGTTAGTATACAAAAATATAAACTGAAATAGTTTGGGCCAAAGCCCTTTAATAGTAACAGTACAGTCCAGTTCAGAGCATACATGGGCCAAAGCCCACTACAATATCATTTAGGTCACAAATAGATAATGAATCAATTAGGCCCACCAAACTAATAATGAACAAGTGGGCCTAAGCTCAAAGACAAAGGGCGCATCTCATAAACAGATATGCAATAGTAGAAGGATGGATCCCACCCTAATCCAGCCAACACACCACCTGTACCAACCCTACACTTACGTGGGGATAAAATTGACCCACCCAGCCAACACACCAAGCTTAGCACCAGTTGGGGCACTAAGTTAACAGAACAGCTCGGCTTCGTGGACAGAATGGCTAAAAGCCATAAATATCGCAGCAACGCTAACAGTTAACAGAACGGCTAAAAGCCATAAAGAGAATGGTTATAAACCATAATCAGGATGGTACAAAGCTATCGGTAACTGTAATAAGTTTGGCACATAGCCATTAGCGACAGTAATATAATCGGCACACAGCCACGGGTACATACGATTGGCATAAAGCCATAGTCAAGATGGAACAGAGCCCTATTTAGGTTGGCACGGAGCAATAATCAGATTACGCGGCTTTAAGCCGTCCGTCGGTCCACAGTCGTCTCATGCAACTCTTGCGACCTTAACAGATCAATACTGGATCCACAGTCATCTCATACGACCCGTGCAACCCTATCAGAACTTCCTCCGTATCAATGTCCCAACCCCATGCAATATGTCGTGTATGTCATGCTCAATCATTACACGTGTATGCAAAATAGCCATGCTCAGTAATAGTCATTTCAACATATATTAAAAGATTATCAATCACACGCCCACAGTCAAGTCAGTTAAAACACAGTCATACAATTACAGTCAAATCAGTTAAATTCCTAGTCCAAGTCAGTCATTTACCCTACAAGGGCATTACGGTCATTTTACTTTATAGGGGTATTATGGTCTTTTTACCCTATAGGCGTATTATGGTCATTTTACCCTAGAGGGGTATTACCCACAAGGGCAAAATAGTTATCTACCCTACAAGGGCATTACGGTCATTTTACTTTATAGGGGTATTATGGTCTTTTTACCCTATAGGCGTATTATGGTCATTTTACCCTACAGGGGTATTATGGTCATTTACCCTATGAGGGTATTTCGATAAATTCTACCCTACAGGGGTATTTCAATAATTCTACCCTACAAAGGTATTTCGATAATCTTACCTTAACAGTCAATAGTGTGAATGGGCCCAAGGCCCATTATGTAGCCCATGTGGGCCCATATGCCCGTGTGGCTCGGTATGTAACATCCCAAAGTTGGGCCTAGTAGGATTGGGCCCATTGGGCCTTGGGCATAGCAGCGATTAAAATTTTAGAGAATAAGAGAACAGCTTTAATGCAAGTTGGATCTAGTAGGTGAGTGATTTTGGAAGGTTAGGGGGCTTCTATGAAGTCCCGGGTTCAAACTTTGGCTTTAGAGAAATTTTGGTTTTAGGTGAAAAAAACCCTAGGAGTTAGTAGTAGGCTTTAAGAATAAAATATGGAAAAATGACACAAGTGGAGTGTGTGGTGTAGTGGCAAAGTGACGCCACATAAGAGACAAGGGGGTGACGCCACAAGGAAGGAAGGAGGTCCAAGGTTCAAGTCTTGGCTCTTGCATTTTGGTTTTCTTTTTAAATGGAATTTAGAATTTTACCATAAGGTTATATTTAGTTGTGCATGATTTTAGACACAAGAGGAGCTTGTGGCCAAGTGGTTAGCGGTGTGGATTATGCTACAAGGGAGCCCGGGTTCGAATCTCATGAAAAGCAAGGGAGTATTTATTTTACAGATTGGACGGCAAGAGTTTGAATTGGATTTAAACTTTGCTAATAGAGGGTCCCACATCAAAAAGATACAAAGAAGGAAGGTGAGAAGCTAGTTATATATAGAGCAGTATATGAGGAGGGTTAAGATACCTTAGTGGGCGTTTGGGCAGGAGTGGTCGGAGCGCGGATTAGCACCAGATTCCTATCAGGTGTGTACTTCTCTCTACTCTAGTTGTAGAGTGGAAAATGCCGAAAAGCCAGTCACACAGCAATTGTAGCCACACGAGCGCACAAGTGCACGTGTGGGAGCTTCGACGCGATAATCGAGGCCACCATGAGTATTCTTGTAGGTTGAGGCTGCTTGGGCCATGATGGGCCGAGGTAGGCCCATATGAATAAATTATATGGCTGTGTAGTAGAAATTGGACTATACTATGTGAATCTAATATCTGTGGCTAGATTTGGGCTAAATAGGCCACACGAGCGTGTGGGCCTATTTCGGTCGAGAATGGGTCCTAGGCCTAATTGTACCGTTTCGATAAGAAAAGGTATCTGTATCGCTCGAGGCAATAGTAGGCCATCGAAAAGGCCATTAAGTGCAAAATTATCAAAATACCCCCAGTTTATAAAATTATCAAAATACCCTTAATTTGTAAAATTACTGAAATACCCCCGGTTTGTAAAATTATTAAAATACCCTTGGTTTATGAAATTATCGAAATACCCCCCGTTTGTAAAATTTCCAAAGTACCCCTGGTTTGTAAAATTACTGAAATACCCCTGGTTTGTGAAATTACCAAAATACCCTCGATTTACGAAATTATCGTTTTACCCCTACACGACAAAATGATCATTACACCCTCGTGGTAGTACTAGCGTTGTATGTGTTAATTGTATGGTTGATTATGTTTGAGATGCATTGCTTACATGGATTCATTATGAGTAGAATTACAGAACTACCCCTGTAGGGTGGAATTACCGAACTACCCCTGTAGGGTGGAATTATCGAAATACCCATATAAGGTAAAATGACTGATTTGCCCTTGTAGGTAAATGATCGACTTATGCAATGAGTTGTCTAATTTGACTGTGGTTGTATGACTGATATGATTTTATTACATGTTTAAATAATTGTTACTGAGCTTGTCCATTTTGCATACACGTGTAATGATTGAGCATGACATACACGACATATTGCATAGGTGGGAATCATGGTACGGAGGAAGATTTGAGGATCGCATGGCCGTATGGTATGGATCTAGGATCGCATGGTCGTATAGTATGGATCCACTGCAGGCTTTTAGCCACCAAGCAGCCATGTTACCGAGGGTTGTGTGCCATTAATATGGGCTTCGTGCCGTAATTATGGGCTTTGTGCCAATACCAAAGGCTTTGTGCTGTTATTATGTGTAGTAGACCGAATTTGACCCTAATTGGAACGGTTGTTTCGGGACAATGAATCTGAGTTTGAGAAATATTTAAATATTATATTTTGTGTTTGTTATATGTGAATTAATGTGTGTGAAAGTTTCGTAGAGAAATTTAATCGTTTGTGTGTTTAATTTAACAAAAAGGATTAAATCGCGTAAAGTGTAAAAGTTGTATGCTATAGTGTAAAGTGCTAGAATGATTATGGCTTCTTAATATGAGGTGATAAATGGGTAAATAACCCATTTTTAAGTTAGTGGGTGGTATATGACATGATTAACCTTAAGTTTTATAGTATATAATTTTATGATATAAGGTTAAAATAGTAAATAGCTTAAAACCATATTATATGTTAATTAAAACATAAAAAAATGAATATGTTCATTCATCTCTCTCTGTAGAATATTGAGAAAGAAAAGGGGAGCTAGGTTATTTGAATTTTGGCAACATTCAAGCTAAATTCAAGGTAAATTCTTAGTCGATTTTTGTAAATTTTTACGTTTTTGAGATCGTTGCTTCGAACAGTAGCTGACCCATGTTTGAATTTTTAAAACTAAGCATGTTTGATGTTTGGCCATTGATGTGTTCATGTGGTTTTTGATGTTTGATGATTTTAGATTAAAGGTATGTTAAAGAATAGTATGTTTTGTATTGAAAGTTTTGGTGAAATTGAGTATTTAGGGCTAATTTGTAAAAATAAATTTTTAGAGGGGCTTATTTGTGAAATAAATGAAAGAAATGGACTTGTATAGTCCCTTGGAGTATTCTACCCTTGAGTGGTATTGAGAAATTTTGTGTATTTTCTGTTTTATGCAAATAGGACTAAGTTGTAAAAATGTGAAATAGTAGGGGTAAAATGGTAATTTGCCTATTTATGTACTTAGGGACTAAATTGAGATGAAATGTACTTGAATAAGGTAAATTTTAATGTGTTTAGATCAAGAACAAAGAAAAATGGATTTGGACAGGGGAAAGACAAAGGTTATCGAATAGCCGCTTATACTATTCATTTACTCACGAGGTAAGTCCTGCTTAATATATGTTAAAGAATTATTTATGAATCTAATGAATGAAGAAATTCGAATATTTTTAGCATGAATCCATGAATTAGCCAAATGCAAGAGTACTAAATTGTATTGATTGTAATTTTATTTAATGTGATGTGAATAAATGTATTTGGTTTGATATGTGAATGTAATATGTGATATATGGATGGTTGAGAAGTTAGCATTATGAAATGTGAATTGAAGGATTAACCATACTGATATTTGGGCTTCGAGCCTAGCAGGCCTTGTGCCTGTAACATCCTAAAATTGGGCCTAGTAGGATTGGGCCCAATGGTGTAGGAATGTTTAAAATTTTGAGAACAAGAGAATGACAATATTGCAAACTGGACTTATTAGTTAAGTGAATTTGGAAGGTTTCGAGGCTTCTATGAAGTTCCGGGTTCGAGTTGGGCCTTAGTAAAATTTTGTGATTTAGCCTATTAAGGAGAGATAGTAAGTGGCTTCAAGGCTTATGGAATTAGATGAGTAATTTGTTAGCATAAAGGAGCTTATGGTAAAGAGGTTATGGCATTAAGTGATGTACCTTGAGGGAAGAGGTTCAAATCCCATTGTTTCCAAATTTGACTATTATTTTTGCTTTCCTTCCTTATGTGTCGGCCAAGAAGTATTTTTGGTAAGTGTGGAATTTATTATTTTGGTAAGGTGGCTAAAAGAATATGGCAAGGTTAAAGTTTGGGAAAGGAATCAAGAGGAATAGGAAAGAAAGGGGACAAGAGGCTAATATCGGGAGGTGTTTTGGAAAGTATGAGTGGCCAAATCTTATCCTAAGGGGGATGCATGTGGATGGTTTTTGGAGTAATTAGGTGGCTGAAATATTATTTGGCATTTGGTAAAGTCTTAGCTTTGTTTTGGCCAAAATCCTTTTGACAATTTTTGCCATTTCTCTCAATTTTGCAACCCTCCTTGCCAAATCATAGTAGCACAATAGTGCATTGTTTTTCCTCTCAAATTCTTTTCTTTTCCTTTGCTTTGTGCCGAAATTACAAGCCTTGGTGACCCTAGTTTCTTCTTTCTTTTTACTTTGGTCAATTCCCTAGCACAATTGTGCATTTTCTTGCTCTTTGGTTTGATCAAGATTTTCATCTATTGTTTATTCCCTTTGATTTCAAATTACAAGGCACTCTTCTTCCATCCAATCTCTTCTTAATCAAATCGGTAAGTAATCGATTTTCCTCTTTTCATTTCATTTTCTTTTCTTCCAAGCCGTATATAGGTGAAGGGGTGTATTGTGGTGATTCCTCCTCGTCGAATAAGGTGTGGCTAACATTGTTTTGTGTTAATCACTTTTAAGGACTCAAGTACTTTATCGGAGGGCCAATCGAACACCTATCCCTCGTAATAAGAGACTCGGATTGTTGGTAAGTGATAGATTGTTAATCAATCAAAATAATTGGTTGAAGTGGTAAATTCAGTTTTGGGATTAATTGTTGATCGATTGTATCTTTAGGTGCCATGAGAATTTCGTGTTACGGATTCGAATAAGGTGTGTAATCCCGCACCCTTCCAATTATATGTTTGAAATGGTGAGTAAGTCTCACATCTCTTTGAAAGTTTACATGAAATATTCTGTGATTCGTAGAAATACCGAATAAAACTAATAACCGCATTCGTGATCACCGAGAGTGCGATATTCGTAGTGGTAATCGATTTTGTAATAAAACAGTTTCGGTCAGAAACAGTGTCTTGTATTTGAAAAATCATGAAAAATTGGATAAAAGGAATTACAAAGTGAATAAGATATCAGATTAAATATTACTGTGTCTATTTTAATATGGAAGAAACGGAGAAGGAAAAGGAATATTAGATTCTGAGATATGTTAATTTTAGTGAGACTGGTTTTGAATGACTTCAGGGTATTCTATTCTGTTTTGGAAAAATCATATAAAATTGTACAAAGTGAATTAAGAGTTATAATTGATATGTATGGATTCCTAGTGAATCTATTTTCAAAAGAAATAAGTTGGAGCAGTAGATGAAAATCGTACAGTAAGATATTTGAGATTAAGGTAAGAGAGGTCAGAATCATTGGACAGTGAAACAAGAGAAATTTTAAGGAATAAACTGTACTAAATGGTTAAGGTAAAAATTCTGGAAAACTTATAGTAGAAAGATATACGAGTCTAGTTTCAAGGAAAATTTACGGATTTAGATTTTGAGTTTTCTAACTCGAGTTATGGCCAATTTAGTGAGTGTGATGCAGTTGGACAGTTTCGTTTTTATGCCCCAAATTAGTAATTAAGCTTAGGTTGCGAAATTACCATTATACCCTTAGAGGGTAAATTATCAATTACCCTTTGTGGGTACGACATCGAATTATGAAAATGCCCTTACGGGTCAAGTTACTTAAATGCCCCCTAATGGGCGAATTATGAAAATGTCCCTATGGACTAAATTACGAAAATACCCTTTATGGGTCAAATTGAAATATGTTGCTATATGGGCCTCATGTGAATAATGGGCCAAATTTTCTAGATCGATTAATGGGCCAAAATTTTGCTAGATTGTTAAATGGGCCGAAAACCCTGATAAATAGTTAAATGGGCCGAAATCTCTGCTAGATCAATAAATGGGCCGAAATCTCTGCTAGATCGTTAAACGGGTCGAAAATATGCTAGATCGTTAATTGGGCCTAAGTTGCTAAAGTGCTAAATGGGCTAAATGTTATTTTGTGTTATGGGCCTTAATTAAAAACTTGAAATATTGATTCTCTTGTAAATTGGGCCTTTTGCTAAAATTATCATATGGATATAAATTGTTATGCATACATGTTTGCATGGGTTGGGAAAATGATGAAGAGAAGAAAGGCCTGTTGCCAAAATCTAGTTCGGTGGCTCTGCCACAAATAATCAAATGGCTTATTGCCTCTAGTTCGGTGGCTCTGCCACAAATAATCAAATGGCTTATTGCCTCTAGTTCGGTGGCTCGCCACAAATATGGCTTATTGCCTCTAGTTCTGGTGACTCTCGCCACAAATAATCAAATGGCTTATTGCCTCTAGTTCGGTGGCTTTGCCACAAATATAAAATGGCTTAATGCCTCTACGATGGTGTGTTGGCGGGGTGGGTTGACTTGATCCCCACAGTGTGATGGTTGGTACGGGGTGTGTAGCGGATGGAAATTAGGCTTGGTTTGGGAATTGCATATCACATGCATATTATATACATGTTATAATTGTAATTGGGCTTAGGCCCAAAATATTGCTATGTGTGTTCCACCCAAAGGATGATGGTAAGGGATTATACATCGAGTTCTTGTAACTCACCCCTTTCTCTTAAACCCAGAGGAAATGTTTCGTGAGGTGGACTTGGGCCATGGATGACTCGGTGGAGGCCATTCTTCGTAAATAGTGTTTTGAATTTTAAATTTCTATTCCGTTATTTTATTATTTTGGTTTAAATTGTAATAAGGCCTCGAACTATTTTATTATTTGCTTTATGGTTGGTTTACTTATTATTTTGCTTAAATTGTTTTAAATGAGAATTTTTCTAAGAACGAAAATAAAAGTTTTTCCAAATTGATTAATAAATGGATTTCAAGATAAACTTTTACAAATATGATTTAACTCAATTTTCTTTCAATTTATTAACTACATTTTCAAAAGTCACGGATTTAAAGTTTAATTCGTGATTTGTGATTTATCAAATTACTTGTATTTTATCTACGATTTGAAATGTTTTCAAAAATATTGTTACAACTCTAGTTTTTGCAAATCGTTTATTTCAAATATGCTTTCAAAACCTAAAAGGTTTATTAAAGATAATTATGTTTTCACGTGATGCGAATTGCTTTAGTTGTATTGGGTTTTAACAAAGAGGTTGTGATTCTCAAACAAGTTGTTAACAATTGCAAAGATGGTTTTGAAAAACACTTCCATGTGGCACACCAGATTCGGGCCTAACTTTTAGGCCGGGTTTGGGGTGTTACAGTGCCGGTGATTTGTATCGGGCTTTATGCCTAGTAGGCCTCGTGCCGGTGACATATTTCAGGCTTATTACCTAGCAGGCTTAATGCCGGTGTTTTGATTTTCGGACCTTCAGTCCAGCAGGCCTAGTGCCGGGGTGTGTAACACCCCTTAACCCCTACCCGTCGCCAGATTAGGGTTACGGGCATTACCAGATAAATCATAACTTCTACTCAAATGATTACAAATTACACCTGTATAATATATGCTTAATACTTTAATTCAAATCATATACACTATAATCATCAAAGAACACAAAAAGACCCTGAATGTACATTACGGCAAGGTCATACAAATCTCGATTCCATATACCACACTAGACCAGTTGGTCTTAACATATGAAATTTATAAACAAGTAAACCATACTTAACTAATTAATAAAGTAACCCCATTTCAAAAGTCAATTCATTTTAAGTACTAAGAAAACAAACCCTATGAACAAAACTTCAGGCTAAATGGTCAAGTTATACCTTTTATTATACTTTTCTATTCTAATTAAACTTTTCGATTCTAATAATAAAAAAAAATATTGCAGTCAGACAATCATACAATATAGGGTAGTTTGAATTCTTATTGAGGCTTTTTCTTCCTAAATTATTTATTTATTTCATATAGAAGGAAATTGATTTCATATAGAAAGTATAGATAGATTACTATGTATCGACTGAACCAATGACTATTCGAGTAAGTGTTTACATAATTTTCTTCTGTCTGAAGAAATGATTCATCGAAATAATGAGTCACCATTGATATCGACACATCTGAGATCGCCAAATGTTCAGGAGTTCCTCTATTCAATCCTTTTCCTTCTTCTTGTTGCTGGATATCTCGTTCGTACACATCTTCTACATTATCAAAGATGCAGTTGGTACCATTGGCCAAATACACCAAAACATATTGCATAACATATTTCATGTTTCATAAAATAATTTAGATCAACCCACATACAAAATTTTAAATTAATACCTATCCAATACCCACTTGTTTTTCATACATAACTCAACTATAATCGTATATAAGCATCCATATAGCTCTTGCATCATAATAACATAAACATATACAACATTTGATAATTAAAATTCATTTATCTCAAGCTCAAACTAGCACAATATTTTAGCCATATTCGAATGGCCATACTAATTATAACTCAAAATCTTCAACCTAAACATGAATATAAACATTTCCATGATCAACATTGAAATTATAACTAAGCATGTAATAATCTCAGTAGAAAATTCACACAACCAAATAGGCAATACTTATACATATATATATATATATATATTACCTAATAATGACCAATTCTATATAACCACATTTAACTCCTAAACGTGATATGCACACATATTATATCAAGGATTTAAAACAAACCATTATATCAACATATAACCCATACTTAACCAAAAGTAACAGCCTTATTCGCAAGGCCATATTTATATTTACAAATCCGAACATCATTCATTACTTATCAAAATAAAGCCTATGCATGCCTTTGATTCAAAAAGTTTACAAAACATATATATACCAAAGAGAGTGATAGTGTGGTCGACTTTCTTGATGATCCCCTGAGCCCATAGATGAATCAACGATCTATAAAACAGAAATACAAACACAAACAGAGTAAGCTCAATAGCTTAGTAAGTCTTAAGCAACTTTAATATAACATTCGAACGATTAAATTTTATTTCTTTAAACTTATAACATCTATATTTATGCAGGGCCGAATATTATCAGCTTGTTAATCATAGCATTTACACTTCATTACCATAATCCTATAATTCATCGAACCATAGTATAAACGTATTTTACATGAATCACATGCTCCTTGTCACATAGGTGCAACATTCATATCAACTATATTATCATATTCAAAGTCTTTCCACTATTAGCATTTTTACTAATAACCGAACATCCCAAAAATAGCACGTTTAAGCTCAAATTCTATCTAATACCATTCATACATATTGCTTAATAAGCTCAACCACACAAAACACCAATCTTAATATGATACTTCAACTCAAGCAACATTAATCACAACTTACCTTACTTCTGATGAATTCAATGAGATTTAAGCTTACCTGAGTTTTTAACTCAATAAGTTCACTATATTACACTCGAAAAATTTATGGTTTCTTCGTTTTAAAGTATCACCGGTATTAAGCTTGCTAGGCACGAAGCCCGAATATGTCACCGGCACTAAGCCTGCTAGGCACGAAGCCTGAATATGTCACCCAGATTAAGCTTGCTAGGCACGAAGCCCTGAATATGTCATCGCACTAAGCCTCGCTAGGCACTAAGCCCTGAATATGTCACCCAGATTAAGCTCGCTAGGCACTAAGCCCGAATCAAATCACCAAGACAAGGCACGCTAGGCACTAAGCCCGAATCAAATCAATGCACAAGGCCTACTAGGCAATAAGCCCAAATAATTCATAAACCAATCACATATGAAACACCCCAAACCCGCCCACGAGAATGGATGGATCCGGTATGTTCCTCAAGTAACCTTGGTTCAAATTCATTCAATACTTTGAAAACTGTGAGTTTTGGAAGATAGCTCGTTGTGGGTTGGGCTTGAGTTGAAAACAAATTTATTTTTATAATGTAAACCCATTTGGTTCAAATGATAAAAATATTTAAACTTATTTCATACTAAGTGGGCTTACTCTTTATAAAGCCCTCAACTCATAACATAGTAATTATAGTAGATATAAAATAAATTCATCACGGTGGCCTTATTACATAAAATGAAACCCAAAATAATAAATTGTACAAGACTTTCAAAATATAATAAATATTCAAATTAAATCGAACTTCAAGTCGATCATGGCCTCCACAAGTTCTCGCCGTCCGGTCCATTATCGCTATCACCAAACATATTCCCACAACGGGTGAGTCGATAGACTCAAGTGTAACCAACACTAAACATAATAGAGATAGGCACACCATAAAAATCATATGCATATAAAAATTCAATATCATGATGCAAACCCAACCCAAACCTATATGCCATCCGCTACACTCCACCCGCACCAACTCGTTTCACCGTGGGGACTACTAAGTCAACCCTCCTTCCGCTACACTCCATCGAAGGCGTCATTGCAATGACGTGCTCATCGCCCATCGATAATATTGTGGCATAGCCACCATCGTAATGTAACCGGTTACCACTTAATGTGACCAAGTCACCACTTTCACTTAGTGAGACCGAAGTCATCATATTCACTTAGTGAGACCGAGGTCATCACTTTCAAATATAACGCTGGTGAGATCAAGTCAACACCTTCACTTAGTGAGACCAAGTCATCACATTCACTTAGTGAGACCAAGTCATCACTTTCAAATATAACGCTGGTGAGACCAAGTCAACACCTTCACTTAGTGAGACCAAGTCATCACATTCACTTCCCTTCTTCAATTGACCAATGCCCCAAATAATAAATATCATGCATAACATATTTTATTACACTTTCACATCACTGCTCACATGTTAAATATAACATCTTTTGAAATCCTAGTAGAAGTAGGAAAACGACTCAATACTTTGCACCATATTATGGCACTTTAGCCACTTTCTTTCACTTTCACATTAGCATATATAACATAATTAAACCATAAAACTAATAAGAATAGTGTGGAATACACACGGTACCTTAGCCATATTCTTACACTTTCATATTAACACATATATTGAATTAAAGTCAGAATCTATCAAGATTTAGTGTAGGTACACACCGATTTGTTTAGCGATTCCTTTAGATTCAAAAGCTAGATCTAAAGTTTAGATCCTTAGTCCCTACATTTGATTCATCCTTTATTACTTAGCATAAATTTATTTGGTTATGACATCCAAATCCTAGTAGGATTTGTAAAAGACTTACCTTTGATGCCGATTTGGTGTTTATTCAAATCCAAAACTTAGTTTTCCTTCACTTGATATTCGCCAACCTTGAATCTCAATATGGGTTAGTTTTCGCTTTTTAATAATTAAAGAACCGATCTAGATAATCATACAAGCTTTGGTCAATACTTTTAGGTACTTACCTTGTGGATCTTAAATCTCGAAATTCACCGAATAACTAGGGAACACGTGGCCTATGGTGTACCTTCGGAAAAGAATTTCTTCTTCCATGATTCGCCAAGATTAATAATCAAAATTAGTCTCTAAATTTCAATAAGTCTAGAATATAAAAGAATGGAAAACTAAACTTGGATCTTACCCTTATTTGAAGGAATCGATTGCACCTTCACTTCAACCTTCGAGATTCGCTTAGAGACTTGATGAACAATCGGCTATGATTCCCTTATGTATTTGGTTTCAAAGATAAAAGAAGAGAGGAATAATAGGCTTAGAAGGAAATCGCTAGGAGGCTAAAAGAAAAGAAGAAAAGAATGGATGCTCAAGAAGAATATTTGGAGAGGAAAAGAGAGGAGAATGAATAATGAATGGCCCTAGTCCCTCCTTTTATAGCCGAATTTATTAGGCCAAGAATCCTTTAATTGGCCACCACTCTTCCTTATTTTCCTAATTAAAGAATAATTCTTCATTTATCCACCTATTTAGCCAATTTTAAAGAGAATTAAACTCTTCCTTAAGAGTCCTTATGATCTTCCATTGCTTCCTCTCTAAGTAATTAAATAAAAATCACTTAAAGCTTTAGCTAGGTGTCAGTCAACTTTTTCTTATGGAAGCAAAATAAAACTTCTTTTATTTGCTTCCTAGATGACTCGAACTCAGGCCCAAAACCTTTTGCATGTGGGCCATTTCCTAAGGCCTTATGTGGCATCTTCAAGCCACATTTCCAAGCCCGTTATTGGGTCAAATTTCATGTACTTTATATCTTTAGGGTCACTTGGCCCTAAGTTCCCCTTTGGGCTCTAAAATTTGAAATTTCGGGGTCATTTTTAAGTTTCCAAAAATTTTCGCGCGGCTCTGTAAACTTGACATTTCCTAGGTTTCCAAAATGTTTACTTTCCTATTTTGGCTTAGTTACCAAAATGTTTACTTTCCTCTTTTAGCTTAGGTTTCCAAAATGTTCACTTTCCTCTTTTAACTAATCGTTCCATACATTTCCATACATTTCCATACATTTCCATACATTTCCTTACATTTCCATTCATTTCCTTACATCTCCATACATTTCCATACATTTCCATACATTTCCATACATTTCCATACATTTCCTTACATTTCCATACATTTCCATACATTTCCATACATTTCCTTACATTTCCTTACATTTCCATACATTTCCATACATTTCCATACATTTCTTTTCATTTCTTTACATTTCCTTACATTTCCTTATATTTCCTTTTATTTCCTTACATTTCCTTATATTTCCTTACATTTCCTTACATTTCCAAGGTTCTAAAGATGCACACCACACATCCATATCACAAGAAACATGATATTTCATTAAAAAATGCACACAATGGGATTCAACCTCTTCCTCAAAGTACTTCACTTGATGCCATAACCCTTGCCCCTTAGGTGGCGTCCCTTGCCACTTTTCCACATCACTTCTTGTTTTTAACTTAAAAATAATTGTCCAAAGCTTTCTCTTCCATCCTAGGATTTTAAAACCCTTAATTCACTTCCAACCACCGCCAAAACCTACTACACATGAATTATGCACAAACGCATAACCCCTAATCTAGGATGTTACAGCTTCTACCCTCCTTAAAATAATTTTGTCCTCGAAATTACTTATCGACAACAGACAATCCTTCTCACCGCACTATGCTTACGCAAGACTCGATCTTAATAGAACCATCATACTTTCCAGGCACAATCTCTAAATTCAAGTCCCTTAGAACTCATTTCTAACGTCGGGATTTAATCTGATTAAGAAGTTTTATGTATAAAAAAATTTTGTTTCACTGATTAACCGCGAAGAAATTTTATGAAAAGGATTTTAGGAGTGGTTCTTTCGTATTCATATAAACACACAGTCTTTTCCATTCATTCATTCATCCATCCATCAAACAAGTATGAACTTTCGTTCATTTAGAGAAACGTTGTAGTTTTTGTTGTTATTGTTGTTGTTTTCCACTACCCCTACAGGGGTATTTTCGTAAAATAAAGTTCCTTGGTGATTTTATCAACAATTATCTTGAAAATTTCAAAGTCTCGAAGTAATTTTAAAAAAATTTTGAAATCCGGGGGTATTTCGGTGATTTTCGACCTCAGGGGTATTTTGGTAATTTTTCACAAATCAGGGTAACTTTTGTAAATTTAACAAATTAGGGTTATTTCAGATGTTGTAGAACTTTGAGGGTTTTTTTTTTGAGAAATTTATTTTCCAAAATGATGAAGTTGCAAAAATTTTAGAAATCAGGGTCATTTTGGTAATTTTAGAAGTTAGGGGCAATTTTGTAATTTTCCAAAAATCAAAGTATTTTTTTTTGATAGTTTGCAAATTAGGGTTTTTAAACACTTTTACAAAATAAGGAAATTTTGGAAAAACTGTTGGGTAGTTGAACATTTTACAAACCAAGGGCATTTTTGTAATTTTACCACTAGGGGTATTTTAATAATTCTACAAATCGAAATTTTTCGAAAAATGTTGTAAAACAATAGTTCTCACAAATTAAAAAGAAATTTTAAGAGTTTTAAAACTAGGGTTTTTATGAAAATACGCTAGTTCCTTTCGGGTTTTAGTTAGGGTTTAGCTCATGAATAAGTCCTCTTGGTTAGGGTGAACCGAAGCTACGCACTGTAGGATTCGAGTGGAGAGGAGGTGAGTCACGCGATCGCTTAAATACCAAGCTTCCACCGAATACCAATCCTAGACATGCGCACAATGGTTGCCACACCCTAACTCGTGACTTAATCACGAGTTAGTTTATTAGGCATTTAAGTCTTATGTGGTTTTGTGTTTGAGTAGTCTAACCCTAGGGTTCAAGTTTCCTATCATGCTATTCTACGCTCCATGCCTTTTCTACTGCTAAATGTTCACGTAATCACACATATAGTTAGGGTACTTACCGGTGGATCATGGGTTTGAGATTTAGGGCCATGTCTTTATACATCCCATTTGTAAAAATACTTTCATAAAACTCATTTGGCCTTGTTAAAACAACGTTTTGGGCCTTAGGCCACAAAGCCGAGAGTTTGAACTGGCTCGATACCAAATTGAAACACCCCAAACCCGCCCACGAGAATGGATGGATCTCGTATGTTCCTCAAGTAACCTGGTTCAAATTCATTCAATACTTTGAAAACTGTGAGTTTTGGAAGATAGCTCGTTGTGGGTTGGGCTTGAGTTGAAAACAAATTTATTTTTATAATGGAAACCCATTTGCTTCAAATGATAAAAATATTTAAACTTATTTCATACTAAGTGGGCTTACTCTTTATAAAGCCCTCAACTCATAACATAGTAATTATAGTAGATATAAAAATAAATTTGTCACGGTGGCCTTATTACATAAAATGAAACCCAAAATAATAAATTGTACAAGACTTTCAAAATATAATAAATATTCAAATTAAATCGAACTTCAAGTCGATCATGGCCACCACAAGTTCTCGCCGTCCGGTCCATTACCGCCATCACCAAACTTATTCCCACAACGGGTGAGTCGATAGACTCGGTGTGTAACCAACACTAAACATAATAGAGATAGGCACACCATAAAAATCATATGCATATAAAAATTCAATATCATGATGCAAACCCAACCCAAACCTATATGCCATCCGCTACACTCCACCCGCACCAACTTTGTACACCGTGGGGACTACTAAGTCAACCCTCCTTCCGCTACACTCCATCGAAGGCGCCATCGCAATGACGTGCTCATCGCCCATCGATAATATTGTGGCATAGCCACCAATCGTAATGTAACCGGTTACCACTTAATGTGACCAAGTCACCACTTTCACTTAGTGAGACCGAAGTCATCACATTCACTTAGTGAGACCGAGGTCATCACTTTCAAATATAACGTTGGTGAGATCAAGTCAACACCTTCACTTAGTGAGACCAAGTCATCACATTCACTTAGTGAGACCAAGTCATCACTTTCAAATATAACGTTGGTGAGACCGAAGTCAACACCTTCACTTAGTGAGACCGAAGTCATCACATTCACTTCCCCTTCTTCAATTGACCCGAATGCCCCAAATAATAAATATCATGCATAACATATTTTATTACACTTTCATATCACTGTTCACATGTTAAATATAACATCTTTTTGAAATCCTAGTAGAAGTAGGAAAACGTACCTGAATACTTTGCACCATATTATGGCACTTTAGCCACTTTCTTTCACTTTCACATTAGCATATATAACATAATTAAACCATAAAACTAATAAGAATAGTGTGGAATACACACGTACCTTAGCCATATTCTTACACTTTCATATTAACACATATATTGAATTAAAGTCAGAATCTATCAAGATTTAGTGTAGGGTACACACCGATTTGTTTAGCGATTCCTTTAGATTCCGAAAAGCTAGATCTAAAGTTTAGATCCTTAGTCCCTACATTTGATTCATCCTTTATTACTTAGCATAAATTCTATTTGGCTATGATATCCAAATCCTAGTAGGATTTATAAAAGACTTACCTTTGATGCCGATTTGGTGTTTATTCAAATCCAAAACTTGGTTTTCCTTCACTTGATATTCGCCAACCTTGAATCTCAATATGGGTTAGTTTTCGCTTTTAATAATTAAAGAACTGATCTAGATAATCATATAAGCTTTGGCTGAATACTTTTAGGTACTTACCTTGTGGATCTTAAATCCCAAATTCACCGAATAACTAGGGAACACGTGGCCTATGGTGTACCTTCTGAAAAGAATTTCTTCTTCCATGATTCGCCAAGATTAATAATCGAAATTAGTCTCTAAATTTCAATAAGTCTAGAATATAAAAGAATGGAAAACTAAACTTGGATCTTACCCTTATTTGAAGGAATCGATTGCACCTTCACTTCAACCTCCGTGAGATTCACTTAGAGACTTGATGAACAATCGGCTATGATTCCCTTATGTATTTGGTTTCAAAGATGAAAGAAGAGAGGAATAATAGGCTTAGAAGGAAATCGGCTAGGAGGCTAAAAGAAAAGAAGAAAAAGAATGGATGCTCAAGAAGAATATTTGGCAGAGGAAAAGAGAGGGAGAATGAATAATGAATGGCCCTAGTCCCCTCCTTTTATAGCCGAATTTATTAGGCCAAGAATCCTTTACTTGGCCACCACTCTTCCTTATTTTCCTAATTAAAGAATAATTCTTCATTTATCCACCTATTTAGCCGAATTTTAAAGAGAATTAAACTCTTCCCTTAAGAGTCCTTATGATCTTCCATTGCTTCCTCTCTAAGTAATTAAATAAAAAATCACTTAAAGCTTTAGCTAGGTGCCGTCCAACTTTCTTCTTATGGAAGCAAAATAAAACTTCTTTTATTTGCTTCCTAGATGACTCGAACTCAGGCCCAAAACCTTTTGCATGTGGGCCATTTCCTAAGGCCTTATGTGGCATCTTCAAGCCACATTTCCAAGCCCGTTATTGGGTCAAATTTCATGTACTTTATATCTTTAGGGTCACTTGGCCCTAAGTTCCCCTTTGGGCTCTAAAATTTGACATTTCGGGGTCATTTTTAAGTTTCCAAAAATTTTCGCGCGGCTCTGTAAACTTGACATTTCCTAGGTTTCCAAAATGTTTACTTTCCTATTTTGGCTTAGTTACCAAAATGTTTACTTTCCTCTTTAGCTTAGGTTTCCAAAATGTTCACTTTCCTCTTTTAACTAATCGTTCCATACATTTCCATACATTTCCATACATTTCCATACATTTCCTTACATTTCCATTCATTTCCTTACATCTCCATACATTTCCATACATTTCCATACATTTCCATACATTTCCATACATTTCCTTACATTTCCATACATTTCCATACCTTTCCATACATTTCCTTACATTTCCTTACATTTCCATACATTTCCATACATTTCCATACATTTCCATACATTTCTTTTCATTTCTTTACATTTCCTTACATTTCCTTATATTTCCTTTTATTTCCTTACATTTCCTTATATTTCCTTACATTTCCTTACATTTCCAAGGTTCTAAAGATGCACACCACACATCCATATCACAAGAAACATGCTATTTCATTAAAAATGCACACAATGGGATTCAACCTCTTCCCTCAAAGTACTTCACTTGATGCCATAACCCTTGCCCCTTAGGTGGCGCCCCTTACCACTTTTCCACATCACTTCTTGTTTTTAACTTAAAATAATTGTCCAAAGCTTTCTTCCATCCTAGGATTTTAAAACCCTTAATTCACTTCCAACCACTTGCCAAAACCTACTACACATGAATTATGCACAAACGCATAACCCCTAATCTAGGATGTTACAGTTCTACCCTCCTTAAAAATAATTTCGTCCTCGAAATTACTTATCGATAATCGTACAATCCTTCTCACCGCTTATGCTATGCTTACGCTTTTCTCGATCTTAATAGAACCATCATACTTTCCAGCACAATCTCTAAATTCAAGTCCCTTAGAACTCATTTCTAACGTCGTGATTTAATCTGATTAAGAAGTTTTATGTATAAAAAAATTTTGTTTCACTGATTAACCGCGAAGAAATTTTATGAAAAGGATTTTAGGAGTGGTTCTTTCGTATTCATATAAACACACAGTCTTTTCCATTCATTCATTCATCCATCCATCAAACAAGTATGAACTTTCGTTCATTTAGAGAAACGTTGTAGTTTTTGTTGTTATTGTTGTTGTTTTCCACTACCCCTACAGGGGTATTTTCGTAAAATAAAGTTCCTTGGTGATTTTATCAACAATTATCTTGAAAATTTCAAAGTCTCGGAGTAATTTTAAAAAAATTTTGAAATCCGGGGGTATTTTGATTTTCGACCTCGTGGGTATTTTGGTAATTTTTACAAATCGGTAACTTTTGTAAATTTAACAAATTAGGGTTATTTCGAAGTTGTAGAACTTTGAGGGTTTTTTTTGAGAAATTTATTTTCCAAAATGATGAAGTTGCAAAAATTTTAGAAATCGTGGTCATTTTGGTAATTTTAGAAGTTAGGGGCAATTTTGTAATTTTCCAAAATCAAAGTATTTTTTTTGATAGTTTTCAAATTAGGGTTTTAAACACTTTTACAAAATAAGGAAATTTTGGAAAAACTGTTGGTAGTTGAACATTTTACAAACCAAGGGCATTTTGTAATTTTACCACTAGGGGTATTTTAATAATTCTACAAATCGAAATTTTTCGAAAAATGTTGTAAAACAATAGTTCTCACAAATTAAAAAGAAATTTTAAGAGTTTTAAAACTAGGGTTTTTATGAAAATACTGCTAGTTCCCTTTCGGGTTTTAGTTAGGGTTTAGCTCATGAATAAGTCCTCTTGGTTAGGGTGAACCGAAGCTACGCACTGTAGGATTCGAGTGGAGAGGAGGTGAGTCACGCGACCGCTTAAATACCAAGCTTCCACCAATACCAATCCTAGACATGCGCACAATGGTTGCCACACCCTAACTCGGCGACTTAATCACAAAGTTAGTTTATTAGGCATTTAAGTCTTATGTGGTTTTGTGTTTGAGTAGTCTAACCCTAGGGTTCAAGTTTCCTATCATGCTATTCTACATTCCATGCCTTTTCTACTGCTAAATGTTCACGTAATCACACATATAGTTAGGGTACTTACCGGTGGATCATGGTTTGAGATTTAGGGCCATGTCTTTATACTGCCCATTTGTAAAAATACTTTCATAAAACTCATTTGGCCTTGTTAAAAAATGTTTTGGGCCTTAGGCTACAGTGCCGAGAGTTTGAACTGGCTCGATACCAAATTGAAACACCCCAAACCCGGCCCACGAGAATGGACTGGATCTGGTATGTTCCTCGAAGTAACCCGGTTCAAATTCATATCTTATTGTCAATTTATGCATTCAAGCCAATTTAACCATATACATTCGGCTATTACAATAATTTATCTTCAAATTTATCGAACATCATCATTTAATAGATTCATAAATAATTCTTTGACATATTTCACAGGACTTACCTCGACTATCGACGGACAACGTTAACCCAGCTAGTCGAGAACTTTCATTTTCCCCGATCCAAACTGCGTTTTTCTTTGTTCTTGATCTAAACACATAAAAATCAGCTCATTCAAGTACATTTCATTTCAATTTAGCCCTTAAACACATAAATGGGCAAATTACTATTTTACCCCTAAGGTTTTACATTTTTACAATTTAGCCCTATTTGTTTAAAACACAAAATACACAAAATCTCTCAATGGTACTCAAGGGCCGAATCTTTCTAAGGACCTTACAAGTCCATTTATTTCATTTATTTTGCAAATAAGCCCCTCAAAAATTTCATTTTTGCAATTTAGTCCAAAATACTCAAATTAACTAAAATTTCCAATACAAAATATACTAGTCTTTAACATATCTTTAAGATAAAATTATCAAACATCAAAAACTACATGAACACATTATTGTCCGAATATCAAACATGCTTAGATTCAAAAATTTCAACATGGTCAGCTAATACTCTAAGCAACGATCTCAAAAACGTAAAAATCAACAAAAATCGAGTTAAAATTCATACCTAATTAGACTTGATAAGTGCCGAATCTAGCTTGGCTTTTCTCACTTCTTCATAAACAAACATTCGGCCAACAAAAGATGAAATAAAACATGCTTTTTGTTTGTCTTTTAATTAACATATATTATATAATTGTTGAATTACTAAACTAACCTTTTTTACTTAAATATAAAAACAAATAACACTAAGGTTACTCTTGGTATTTGCCGCCCACTAATTTATAAAATGGGCTAATTGCCCTTTTAATACCCCACTTTAAAAAGCCATCATCAAATAGGCACTTTT
Organism: Gossypium rotundifolium; assembly: GCA_025506655.1. NCBI lineage: Eukaryota > Viridiplantae > Streptophyta > Magnoliopsida > Malvales > Malvaceae > Gossypium > Gossypium rotundifolium. The sequence goes on from CP106729.1 coordinate 87,761,783, forward strand.
ATCTATAGTTTGCTACTTTTACCTTTTACACGATTAAGTCCTTTTTCTAAATTAATCACACAAACGATAAAATTTTTTTACGAGACTTTCACACGCATAAATTCACATATAATAAACACAAAATATAATATTAAATATTTCTCGGACTCAGATTCGTGGTCCTGAAACCATCGTTCCGATTAGGGTCAAATTCGATCTGTTACAACTCTTCCTCCCTTAAGGATTTTCGTCCCCGAAAATCTTACTGTTAAACAAGGTTGGGTATTATTGCTTCATTGAATCCTCAGGTTCCCACGTAGCCTCTTCAACTCCGTGTCTATTCCATAATACTTTCACTAATGGAATCCTCTTGTTTCTCAACTCTTTCATTTCCTGAGCTAAGATACGGATCGGTTCTTCATCATATGTCAAATTGGATTGGATTTCAATCTCTGACGGTGTGATCACATGTGATGGATCTGATCTTCGAAACATGAAATACGTCATGTATCTTTTTTAACTCAGAGGGCAACTTTAATCTATAAGCAACAGGCCCAATACGTTCAGTGATTTCATAAGGTCTGATGAATCTCGGACTAAGTTTGCCTTTCTGACCAAATCAGAGTACTTTCTTCCACAGAGAAACTTTCAAGAATACTCGATTCTCGACTTGAAATTCAACATCTTTACGTTTTAAATCAGCATAAGACTTTTGTTGGTCTGAGGAAGCTTTCAAAGTATCTCTAATCACATCCACTTTTTGTTCAGTTTCCTTGATCAAATCAACCCCATGTATTTTGTTTTCACTGAGCTCAGTCCAATACAACGGTGTTCGACATTTGCGACCGTACAAAGCTTCGTAGGGCACCATTTTGATACTAGATTGAAAGCTATTATTATAAGCAAATTCAATCAAAGGTAGGTATCGTTCCCATGTACCTTCAAACTCGAGAACGCAACATCTCAACATGTCCTCAAGTATCTGAATAGTTCTCTCGGATTGACCATCCGTCTGCGGATGAAAAGCTATACTAAAATGAAGTTTAGTACCTAAAGCATCTTGCAACTTCTTCCAAAATCGCAATGTGAATCTCGGGTCTCTGTCTGAAACCATGGAACTCGGTACACCATGCAATCTCACAATCTGTGATACATACAATTCAGCAAGTTTATCGAGTGAATAGTCTGTACGAACTGGCACAAAGTGAGCTGATTTAGTCAGTCTATCAACTATAACCCAGACAGCATCCTTCTTACTCGGTGTCATAGGGAGATCGGATACAAAATTCATTGTAATTCTATCCCATTTCCATTCAGGTATCATGATTGGCTGAAGTAGTCCGGATGACACTTTGATGCTCAGCTTTTACTTGCTGATAAACTAAGCATTTAGAAACAAATTCAGATATATCCCGTTTCATGCCCGGCCACCAATAGAACTGTTTCAAATCATTATACATCTTTGTGCTACCTGGATGTATCGACATTTGACTATTATGAGCTTCATCCAATACCATCTGAATCATGTCAGCATTTCTCGGTATACACAATAGGCCTTTATAGTTCAAACAGTCATTTTTATCAATTTGAAACTCTGACTCTGTATTATTTTCACACTGTGCTCGTCTAGAAATCATATCTTTGTCAACTTTCTGTGCATCATTAATTTGTCAATAAACAACGGTCTAGCCTTCCTCTCAGCTATGATCGAACCATCACCAGACATAACCATATGTGCATTCAACGCACGAAGAGCAAACAATGATTTTTGACTTAGTGCATCTGCAACAACGTTAGCTTTTCCCGGATGATAGCCAATTACCAATTCGTAATCTTTTAGTAATTCCAACCATCTGCACTGCCTTAAATTCGTGTCTTTTGAGTCATCAAATACTTGACTTTTGTGATCCGAGTAAACATGACATTTCTCGTCGAATAAGTAATGACGCCAAATCTTCATCATGAACACAATGGTCGCAAGCTCTAAATCATCGTCGGGTAATTTCTTTCATGCACTTCAATTGTCTCAAGCGTAGGCTACTACTTTGCCTTCTGCATCAATACACAGCCCAAACCACTTAAGGAAGCATCGAATACACAATAAATTCTTTACCCGATTCAGTTGAGCTAACACCGAGCTTAGTTAAAGGGCTTTCAACCGATCGAAACTTTTCTAACAATTTTTCGACCACTCGAACTTGACATCTTTCTGTAGTAGCTTTGTCAAAGGTGTAGCTATTACAGAAAAACCTTTCACAAACCGTCTGTAGTAGCCCGCAAGTCCTAGAAAACTTTAAATCTCAGAAATATTTTTCGGTGGCTTCCAATCAAGTATAGCCGAGATTTTGTTTGGATTAACTCGAATACCTGATGCTGAAACAACATGTCCCAAAAAGCTGACCTCTTTCATCCAGAACTCACACTTACTAAACTTTGCATACAACTACTGATTTTGTAAAGTTTGTAGCACTAATCTCAAATGCTCAGCATGCTCAATTTCATCTTTGGAGTAGATCAGTATATCATCAATAAACACTACTACAAACCGATCTAAAAACTGTCTAAAAACTCGATTCATCAAATCCATAAAAATAGTAGGTGCATTAGTAAGCCTAAAAGGCATAACCAAAAACTCAAAATGTCTGTACCTCATCCAGAATGCAGTCTTTGGCACATCTGTATCTCTGACTCACAACTGATAATAACCCGATCTCAAATCTATCTTCGAAAATACTGAAGCTCCTTTCAACTGATCAAACAAATCATCAATCTGAGGTAACGGGTACTTATTCTTTATAGTTTCCTTATTCAGTTGCCGATAATCAATACACATTTTCATTGTTCCATCTTTTTTCTTCACAAAAAGGATTGGTGCACCCGAAGGAGAGAAACTCGGTCGTGCAAAGCCCCTATCTGTTAACTCTTGCAACTGTGCTTTCAACTCTTTTAACTTAGTAGGTGCCATCCGATATGGAGCTATCGAGATCGGAGTCATTCTCGGTGCTAATTCAATGCCGAACTCAATCTCTCGTACTGGGGGTAAACCCGGTAGTTCTTCATGAAACACATCTAGGTATTCACACACAATCGGTACAGATTCAATATGTTTTTCAGACACTTTATTATCCAGTACATAGGCCAAATAAGCTCCGCACCCTTTTCTTACATACTTTCGGGCCAACATCGAGGATATTATTGTAGGAAACCCACTTAAATCACTGGATTCAATTCTGATGATCTAGCCGTTTTGACATCTCAAATCAATAAGCTTTCTTTTGCAATTCACCACTGCATCATGTGAAGTTAACCAGTCCATTCCCAAAATTATATCGAACTCATCGAAGGGCAACAACATTAAATCAGCTGGGAAACAAGAATCCCGAATCATCAATGGGCAACCTCTACACACTTTATTAACAAGTACACATCTACCCAAAGGGTTGGACACACGAATCACAAACTCAGTAGACTCAACTGGTAGAGTCTTACCAAAACTAGAGTTTCACACACATATGAATGAGTCGAACCAGGATCAATCAATGCAATCACAGTAGTATCATAAAGGGTGAAAGTACCGGTAATGACATCGGGGGAGGAAGCATCCTCTCTGGCTCGTGTAGCATAAGCTCTAGCTGGAGCTCTAGCCTCTGATTGTATTGCGGTGTCCTTTGTCCCTCTCTGACTGCCACCTATATTGCCTGAATGTCTGAGTGGTCTACCCCGTGCTGGCGTACTGCTTGGTCTAGTGTTTTGTGTTGCAACTTGCTCGGCTAACATCGGGCACTCTCGAATAAAATGATCTGACGATCCACATTTAAAGAAGGACCGATCGTGAACTCTACAACTCCCAGGATGCCATTTCCCACAATGTTTACACTCGACCCGATTCTGTGGAACATTTCTGACACTAGCTATTGAAGTGGCTCAGGAACTCACTGGAGGTCGATCACGTCTAGGCAAATCTAAAGTGGCTTTATGTCGACTGGGGTTATCTCTGAACTTCTTATGCACAGAATGGAAAATTTTACTCTATGATCTTTTTCGAGTGTCTCTAGCTTCTACTTCAGCTTGTCTTTTCTCCTTTTCGAGCTCTTCGGCTTTACAAGCTCGCTCGACTAATGTCACAAACTCTTTGATTTCAAGAATGCCGACCAGCAACTTTATATCTTCATTCAGACCGTCTTCAAATCTTTTGCACATAATGGCTTCAGTAGAAACACACTCTTTAGCATATCTGCTAAGTCTGACAAATATTCGTTCATATTCTGTCACAGTCATTCGCCCCTGTTTTAGTTCAAGAAATTCTTTTCGTTTTTGATCGATGAATCTCTGACTGATATATTTCTTATGGAACTCAATTTGAAAGAAGTCCCAAGTTACTTTTTCTTTCAGAACTATGGATACCAGTATGTTCCACCAGTGATAGGCAGTGTCCCAAAGTAGAGATATAGCACACTTTAGGTATTCATCTGGAGTACAAGATAACTCATCGAGTACCTGAATAGTGTTATCAAGCCACATCTCAGCTTGTTCTGCATCATCATTATCATTGGCCTTGAATTCCTCAGCCCTAAATTTCCTGATTTTATTAACGGAAGGTCTGCTAGATCTCATCCAATCTATCATCGGGGGTGCTGAAGGTACCGGAGTTGGATTATTTGGGGTGGAGGTTGTTGTACAGCCGGATTATTCTAAACAAACTGGATAAACTATTCATTCATCATTTGGTAGAAGGCTTGTTTAGCCTCCCCCTCGTGGCTACCCGTAACTGGTCGAGAGTCTAATAGAGCTGATCCACGTGCGAGACCAGGTGCAACGCTCTCCACATCATCAGCTATGGCTCTATCGGGATCAGAATCCATTTACTATATAAAAATACAATTGAAATTGTCAGAAGTCACCACACTATCATATATACAATTCAAAGGCATGTATAGCTAGACTCTTACTACTATGATAGTCCTAGAATCGACTAAATCGTAGCTCTGATACCAATTAAAATGTAACACCCCTTAACCCCTACCCGTCGCCAGATTAGGGTTACGGGCATTACCAGATAAATCATAACTTCTACTCAAATGATTACAAATTACACCTGTATAATATATGCTTAATACTTTAATTCAAATCATATACATTATAATCATCAAAGAACACAAAAAGACCCTGAATGTACATTACGGTAATGTCATACAAATCCCGATTCCATATACCACACTCGACCAATTGGTCTTAACATATGAAATTTATAAACAAGTAAACCATACTTAACTAATTAATAAAGTAACCCCATTTCAAAAGTCAATTCATTTTAAGTACTAAGAAAACAAACCCTATGAACAAAACTTCAGGCTAAATGGTCAAGTTATACAAGTTCATTACATTATCAAAGATGCAGTTGGTAGCTTTGGCCAAATACACCAAAACATATTGCATAACATATTTCATGTTTCATAAAATAATTTAGATCAACGCACATACAAAATTTTAAATTAATACCTATCTGATACCCACTTGTTTATCATACATAACTCAACTATAATCGTATATAAGCATCCATATAGCTCTTGCATCATAATAACATAAACATGTATAACATTTGATAATTAAAATTCATTTATCTCAAGCTCAAACTAGCACAATATTTTAGCCATATTCGAATGGCCATACTAATTGTAACTCAAAATCTTCAACCTAAACATGAATATAAACATTTCCATGATCAACTTTGAAATTATAACTAAGCATGCAATAATCTCAGTAGAAAATTCACATAACCAAATAGGCAGTACTTATACATATATATATATATATATATATTACCTAATAATGACCAATTCTATATAACCACATTTAACTCCTAAACGTGATATGCACACATATTATATCAAGGATTTAAAACAAACCATTATATCAACATATAACCCATACTTAACCAAAAGTAACAGCCTTATTCACAAGGCCATATTTATATTTACAAATCCGAACATCAGTCATTACTTATCAAAATAAAGCCTATACATGCCTTTGATTCAAAAAGTTTACAAAACATATATATACCAAAGAGAGTGATAGTGTGGTCGACTTTCTTGATGATCCCCTGAGCCCGTAGATGAATCAATGGTCTATAAAATAGAAATACAAACACAAACAGAGTAAGCTCAATAGCTTAGTAAGTCTTAAGCAACTTTAATATAACATTCGAACGATTAAATTTTATTTCTTTAAACTTATAACATCTATATTTATGCAGGGCCGAATATTATCAACTTGTTAATCATAGCATTTACACTTCATTACCATAATCCTATAATTCATCGAACCATAGTATAAACGTATTTTACATGAATCACATGCTCCTTGTCACATAGGTGCAACATTCATATCAACTATATTATCATATTCAAAGTCTTTCCACTATTAGCATTTCTACTAATAACCGAACATCCGAAAAACAGCACGTTTAAGCACAAATTCTATCTTATACCATTCATACATATCGCTTAATAAGCTCAATCACACAAAACACCAATCTTAATATGATACTTCAACTCAAGCAACATTAATCACAACTTACCTTTCTTCTGATGAATTCAATGAGATTTAAGCTTACCTGAGTTTTTAACTCAATAAGTTCACTATATTACACTCGAAAAATTTATGGTATCTTCATTTTAAAGTATCACCGGCATTAAGCCTGCTAGGCACGAAGCCCGAATATGTCACCGCCACTAAGCCTGCTAGGCACGAAGCCTGAATATGTCACCAATACTAAGCTTGCTAGGCACGAAGCCTGAATATGTCACTGGCACTAATCCTGCTAGGCACTAAGCCTGAATATGTCACCGGCACTAAGCCTGCTAGGCACTAAGCCCGAATCAAATCACCGGCACAAGGCCTGCTAGGCACTAAGCCCGAATCAAATCACCGGCACAAGGCCTGCTAGGCAATAAGCCCGAAATAATTCATAAACCAATCATATACTTCACATTTTTCCCAAATAATATATCAAAGATACATATTCATATCTTATTGTCAATTTATGCATTCAAGCCAATTTAACCATATACATTCGGCTATTACAATAATTTATCTTCAAATTTATCGAACATCATCATTTAACAGATTCATAAATAATTCTTTGACATATTTTAGCTTAAGGACTTACCTCGACTATCGACGGACAACGTTAACCGGCTAGTCGAGAACTTTCATTTTTCCCCGATCCAAATCCGTTTTTCTTTGTTCTTGATCTAAACACATAAAAATCAGCTCATTCAAGTACATTTCATTTCAATTTAGCCCTTAAACACATAAATGGGCAAATTACTATTTTACCCCTAAGGTTTCACATTTTTACAATTTAGCCCTATTTGTTTAAAACACAAAATACACAAAATCTCTCAATGGTACTCAAGGGCCGAATCTTCCTAAGGACCTTAAAAGTCCATTTATTTCATTTATTTTGCAAATAAGCCCCTCAAAAATTTCATTTTTGCAATTTAGTCCAAAATACTCAAATTAACTAAAATTTCCAATACAAAATATACTAGTCTTTAACATATCTTTAAGATAAAATTGTCAAACATCAAAAACTACATGAACACATTATTGTCCGAATATCAAACATGCTTAGATTCAAAAATTTCAACATGGTCAGCTAATACTCTAAGCAACGATCTCAAAAAACGTAAAAATTAACAAAAATCGAGTTAAAATTCATACCTAATTAGACTTGATAAGTGCCGAATCTAGCTTGGCTTTTCTCACTTCTTCATAAACATACATTCGGCCAACAAAAGATGAAATAAAACATGCTTTTTGTTTTTCTTTTAATTACCATATATTATATAATTGTTGAATTACTAAACTAACCTTTTTACTTAAATATAAAAACAAATAACACTAAGGTTACTCTTGGTATTTGCCGCCCACTAACTTATAAAATGGGCTAATTGCCCTTTTAATACCCCACTTTAAAAAGCCATCATCAAATAGGCACTTTTCACTATAGTTTGCTACTTTTACCTTTTACACGATTAAGTCCTTTTTCTAAATTAATCACATAAACGATAAATTTTTTTTACGAGACTTTCACACGCATAAATTCACATATAATAAACACAAAATATAATATTAAATATTTCTCAGACTTAGATTCGTGGTCCCGAAACCAACGTTCTGATTAGGGTCAAATTCGATGCATTACGATTGTGTGTGATTCGCTAATGCCTAGCGTGTTCTTTACGGGTGAACTAAAATTGAGCGAATATGTAACAACAAAGTTATTAAATGAATCGAGAAAGTTATGCTTTTGAAAAATGAATCATTATTGGTTCGGCCTTGAAGTTTGTGATTTCATACTTATATGTTGTATATGATGTTAATAAGCAAATAATATGAGGAAGCATGTGAATTATACATTGATTACTTAGAAGTATACTAGACATTGAAAAGGGTTATATAAGTACATCTATACTTATATATGTGTTGGTATATTTGATGACTGGTGTACTTTGGTTGGAAAAATGAAAGTTGTTAGGCTAAATGAACAATGAAATTCAGCTATGGTGAATTTATAAGTTAGACTTTATATTTCAAATGTCTTGAATTGTATTATAAAAATGCTTGGGTGACTGAAGCTTTATTGAAATTGCTTAAGACTTACTAAGCTAGTGAGCATACTTTGTTTGTGTTCATTGTTTGTTTTATAGACTTTGGTTAAGCTACAGGCTCAGAGGATCATCGAAGAAGTCAACCACACTATCAACTCTTTTCGTACTCATAAACTTAGTTTTTGGTTTGAAAGGAATGTATAAGCTAGTCTAAGTTGTAAACCAATGGTATTTTAGTCTTGTATATAAGTATAGCCTTGCAAAAATGGCTAATACTTTTGGGTTAAGCTTTACTTATGTGTTTTGATATAATGGCTTGTACAATTGTTAATGGTTATGTGTTTTAATCATTTTCTAGGGTTAGATTGGAATTATATATATCATGGCATATATGTTGAGATATTGAATTATGGTTTGGTGATGACTTTGGAAATGTTTATGTATATGCATATTGGATTGATCTTTGGAGTCTTATTTTTATTGAGGTTCGAATATGTGGTCAATGATTTGATTATAATTAGGTATTCGGCTAGTTAGATGGCTCATGTGTTTGATAAGTTATAACGATATTGATGTATATAATTAGTTCATGTGGCTTTGAGTTGAATGAATGCAAAAATAGGCAAAACTTGATTTGTGCTATGTGATGAATTAGAAATTTGATAGATAAGAACTTGTATATTCGGTTATGTGGAAATAAGTTTCAAGTTATATGAAATTTGGTATCATTAGGAAGTTATTATATATTGACATCTGAATTATGCTTATTTAGGTGTAACTTATATATGTGCACAAGTATGAAATGTTAAGTAGATGTTCAACTAATAAAAAAGATGTATTGACACAATTTGGATATATATATATTTTATGTTTAACAGGTATGTACATTGTTCTTGAAAGATGAATAGAGTTTTAATGCATGTTTCATGATTACATGATTCGGCTTATTCCCAAATGTTGTCAATAATATGCTTACGAAAATTTGTTAATCATGATTGATTATGGCTTTGTCTTTGAGAGATGCATATTGAATTAGTATCATGAACATGTTCGGTTATACTATAGTGTATTGATGTCACATATGTGAACGAATATACAATAGAGTTCTAAGGATTTGTATGTCTTAATAGGCAAATTATATTTATAATGTGAATGATAAATGCTAGAACATGTATTAAATATTTGAATGACATATATTCGATGACTCAATGGTTTGAAATGTACAAGCATGATTTTAAACGACTGTGATAATCTGAGATGGGTTTGGTAATGCCTCATAACCCTAATCTGACGACGGACACGGGTTAGGGGTGTTACATTTGATTGGTATCAGAGCTTACGATTTAGTCGATTCTAGGACTACCGTAAAACGTGGGAGTCTAGTTATACATGCCTTTAATGTATATTTGATAGTGTGGTGACTTCTGACATTCCGAACTGTGTTTTATATAGTAAATGGATTTCGATCCTGACAGAGCCATAACTGATGATGTAGAGAGTGTAGCACCTGATCGTGCACGTGGATCAACGCCACTAGACTCTCGACCAGTTTCGGGTAGCCATGAGGGGGAGGCTAAACAAGCCTTCTACCAGATAATGAATAAATGGTTTATCCAATTTGTTCAGAATAATCTGGCTGTACAACAACCTCCACCCCCGAATAATCCAACTCTGGTACCTTCAGCACCCCTAATGATAGATCCGATGAGATCTAGTAGGCTTCTTGTTGATAAAATCAGAAAATATGGGGCCGAAGAATTTAAAGCTAATGATGATGATAACGTTGAGCGAGCTGAGATGTGGCTTGATAATACCATTCGGGTACTTGATAAGTTATCCTGTACTTCAGAGGAATCCCTAAAGTGTGCTATATCTCTACTTCAGGACTCTACCTACCATTGGGGGAAAACACTAGTGTCAGTAGTTCGAAAGAAAAAGTGACTTGGGACTTCTTCCAGATTGAGTTCCGAAAGAAATATATCATCCAGAGATTCATTGATCAAAAACGTAAAAAATTTCTTGAACTGAAACAGGGGCAAATGACCGTGATAGAATATGAGCGAAAATTTGTCAGACTCAGTAGATATGCTAGAGAGTGTGTTTCTTCTAAAGCCATTATGTGCAGAAGATTTGAAGACGGTCTGAATGAAGACATAAAGTTACTTGTGGGCCTTCTTGAGATTAAAGAGTTTGTGGTACTGGTCGAGCGAGCTTGCAAAGCTGAGGAGCTTAGAAAAGGGAAAAGAAAGGCTAAGACAGAAGCTAGAGACACTCGTAAAAGATCGTTGAGTAAAACTTTCCATTCAACATCTAAGAAGCTCAGAGATGACTTTAACCGACATAAGACTACTCCTGACCTGTCTAGACGAGATCGACCTCTAGTGAGTTCTTGAGCCACTTCGATGGTTAGTGTTGGTAATGTTCAACAGGATCGGATTGAGTGCAAGCATTATGGAAAATGGCATTTTAGGAGTTGTAAATGTCATGATCGATCTTGTTTTAAATGTGGATCGTCAGATCATTTCATTCGAGAGTGTCCGATGCTAGTCGAGCAAAATACGGCTCAAAACACTAAACTGAGCAACGTGTCAGAATGGGGCACACCACCCAGACATTCAAGCAATGTAGGTGGCAGTCAGAGAGGGATGAAGGACACTGTAGTTCGACCAGAGGCTAGAGCTTATGCTATACGAGCCAGAGAGGATGCTTCTTCCCCAGATGTCATTACTGGTACTTTCACACTTTATGATACTACTGTGATTGCATTGATTGATCCTGGTTTGACTCATTCATATGTGTGTGAAACTCTAGTAACCAGTAAGACTTTACCTGTCGAGTCTACTGAGTTTGTAATTCGTGTGTCCAATCTTTTGGGTAGATGTGTACTTGTTGATAAAGTGTGTAAAGGTTGCCTATTGATAATTCGGGATTCGTGCTTTCCGACTGATTTAATGTTGTTACCCTTCGACGAGTTTGATATGATTCTAGGAATGGATTGGTTAACTTTGCACGATGCAATGGTGAATTGCAAAAGAAATATCATTGATTTGAGATGTCAGAATGGTGAAACCATCCGAGTTGAATCTAGTGATTTAAATGGGTTACCTACAGTAATTTCCTCAATGTTAACCCGTAAATATGTGAGAAAAGGATGTGAAGCTTACCTGGCTTATGTGCTAGATAATAAAGTATCCGAAAAGCAGATTGAGTCCGTACCAATTGTGTGTGAATACCCTGAGGTGTTCCCTGATGAATTACTGGGTTTGTCGCCAATACGAGAGATTGAGTTCGACATTGAAGTAGTACAGGGGATGACTCCAATTTTGATAGCTCCGTATCGGATGGCACCTACTGAGTTGAAAGATTTGAAAGCACAGTTGCAAGAGTTGACAGATAGGGGTTTTGCACGACTGAGTTTTTCTTCTTGGGGTGCGCCAGTTCTGTTTGTGAAAAAGAAAGATGGAACTATGCGAATGTGTATTGATTATCGACAACTGAATAAGGTGACTATAAAGAATAAATACCCGTTACCTTGGATTGATGATTTATTTATTTGTTGAAAAGAGCTTCAGTGTTTTCGAAAATAGATTTGAGATCGAGTTACTATCAATTGCGAGTCAGAGATTCTGATGTGCCAAACACTACTTCCCGGACGAGGTACGGCCACTTTGAGTTTCTGGTTATGCCTTTTGGACTTACTAATGCCCCTGCTGTATTTATGGATTTAATGAATCGGGTTTTCAAACAGTTTTTGGATCAGTTTGTAGTAGTGTTTATTGATGATTTACTGATCTACTCTAAAGATGAAACCGAACACGGTGAGCACTTGAGATTAGTGTTACAGACTTTACGAGATTAGCAGTTGTATGCAAAGTTCAGTAAGTGTGAGTTCTGGATGAAGGAAGTCAGCTTTTTGGGTCATGTTGTTTCAGCTTCAGGTATTTGGGTTGATCCGAACAAAATATCGACTATACTTGATTGAAACCACCAAAGAATGTCTCCAAATTCGAGCTTTTGGGACTTATGGGATACTATAGATGATTCATCAAAGGCTTTTCCATGATAGCTACACCTTTGACAAAGCTGCTACAGAAAGATGTTAAGTTCGAATGGTCGAAAAAGTGTCAGAAAAGTTTCGATCAGCTAAAAGCCCTTTTGACTGAAGCTCTAGTGTTAGCTCAGCCTGAATCGGGTAAAGAATTTATTGTTTATAGTGATGCTTCTTTGAATGGCTTGGGGGTTACGTTTTGATGGAGGAAGGCAAAGTTATAGCCTACGCTTCGAGACAATTGAAGCCTCACGAAAGAAATTACCCGACTCACGATCTGGAATTAGCAGCCATTGTTTTCTCATTGAAAATTTGGCATCATTACTTATTTGGTGAAAAGTGTCATGTTTATTCAGATCATAAAAGTCTGAAGTATTTAATGACTCAGAAGGACCTGAATTTAAGACAACGTAGATGGTTGGAATTGTTAAAAGACTACGAATTGGTGATTGACTACCATCCGGGGAAAGCTAATGTTGTTGCAGATGCCTTAAGCTGAAAATCATTGTTCACTCTTCGTGCGTTGAACACACATATGGTTATGACTGGTGATGGTTCGATCATAGCCGAGTTGAAGGATAGATAGTTGTTTATTCAGCAAATTAGTGATGGACAGAAAATTGACAAAGATATGATTGCTAAACAAATTCAGTGTGAAAATGATACAGAGTCATAGTTTCAAATTGACACAAATGATTGTTTGAAATTCAAAGGCCGAATATGTGTTCTGAGGAATGTGGAATTGATTCAGATGTTATTAAATGAGGCCCATAATAGTCACCTATCGGTACATCCGGGTAGCACTAAAATGTATAATGATTTGAAACAGTTCTATTAGTGGTCTGGCATGAAACAGGATATATCTGAATTTGTTTCAAATTGTTTAATTTGTCAGCAAGTAAAAGTCGAGCATCAAGTGCCTTCAGGGTTACTTCAGCCGATTATGATACCTAAATGGAAATGGGATAAAATCACTGTGGATTTTGTATCCGGTTTGCCAACAACACCGAGCAAGAAGGACACAGTCTGGGTAATTGTGGATAGACTGACTAAATCAGCTCACTTTGTGCCAGTTCATACAGACTATTCTCTCGATAAACTTGTTGAATTGTATGTGTCACAAATTGTGAGATTGCATGGTATGCCGAGTTCCATTGTTTCAAACAGAGACCCGAGATTCACATCACGATTTTGGAAGAAGTTGCAAGATGCTTTGGGTACTAAACTCCACTTTAGTACAGCCTTTCATCTGCAGACAGACGGTCAATCTGAAAGAACTATTCAGATACTTGAGGACATGTTGAGATATTGTGTTCTCAAGTTTGAAGGTACGTGGGAACAATACATACCTTTGATTGAATTTGCTTACAGTAGTAGCTTTCAATCTAGTATCAAAATGGCACCCTACGAAGCTTTGTATGGTCGTAAGTGTCGAACAACATTATACTGGACTGAGCTCAGTGAGAACAAGATACATGGGGTCGATTTGATTAAAGAGACAGAATAGAAAGTGGCTATAATCAGAGATAGTTTGAAAGCTGCATCAGATCGTCAAAAGTCTTACGCTGATTTGAAAAGTAAAGACATTGAATTTTAGGTCGGAGATCGAGTATTCTTGAAAGTTTCTCTGTGGAAGAAATTACCCCGATTTAGTCAGAAAGGCAAATTGAGTCCGAGATTCATCGGACCATATGAAATCATCGAATGTATTGGGCCTGTTGCTTATAGATTGAAGTTACCCTCTAAATTAGAAAAGATACATGACGTATTTCACGTTTCGATGCTTCGTAAGTACAGATTAGATCCGTCACATGTGATCACTCCGGCAGAGGTTGAAATCCAATCCGATATGACATATGATGAAGAACCGATTTGTATCTTAGCTTGAGAAATAAAAGAGCTGAGAAACAAGAGGATTCCATTAGTGAAAGTACTATAGAATAGGCACGGAGTTGAAGAGGCTACGTGGGAGCCTGAGGATTCAATGAGGCAACAATATCTGACTTTGTTTAACGGTAAGATTTTCGGGGACGAAATCCATAAGGGGGAGAGTTCTAACAGACCGAATTTGACCCTAATCGGAATAGTGGTTTTGGGACCACAAATCTGAGTCCGAGAAATATTTAAATATTATATTTTGTGTTTGTTATATGTGAATTAATGTGTGTGAAAGTTTCGTAGAGAAATTTAATCGTTTGTGTGTTTAATTTAACAAAAATGATTAAATCGCGTAAAGTGTAAAGTGCTAGAATGATGATGGCTTCTTAATATGAGGTGTTAAATGGGTAAATAACCCATTTTTAAGTTAGTGGGTGGTATATGACATGATTAACCTTAAGTTTTATATTATATAATTTTATGATATAAGGTTAAAATAGTAAATAGGTTAAAACCATATTATATGTTAATTAAAACATAAAAAAATGAATATGTTCATTCATCTCTCTTGGCCGAACATTGAGAAAGAAAAGGGGAGCTAGGTTCTTTGAATTTTCGGCAACATTCAAGCTAAATTCAAGGTAAATTCTTAGTCGGTTTTTGTAAATTTTTACGTTTTTGAGATCGCTGCTTCGAACAATAGCTGACCCATGCTTGAATTTTTAAAACTAAGCATGTTTGATGTTCGACCATTGATGTGTTCATGTGGTTTTTGATGTTTGATGATTTTAGATTAAAGATATGTTAAAGAATAGTATGTTTTGTATTGAAAGTTTTGGTGAAATTGAGTATTTAGGGCTAATTTGTAAAAATAAATTTTTAGAGGGGCTTATTTATGAAATAAATGAAAGAAACGGACTTGTATAGTCCCTAGGAGTATTCGGCCCTTGAGTGGTATTGAGAAATTTTGTGTATTTTCTATTTTATGCAAATAGGACTAAATTGTAAAAATGTGAAATAGTAGGGGTAAAATGGTAATTTACCTATTTATGTACTTAGGGACTAAATTGAGATGAAATGTACTTGAATGAGCTAAATTTTAATGTGTTTAAATCAAGAACAAAGAAAACAGATTTGGACCAGGGAAAGACGAAGGTTATTGAATAGCCGGTTTACACGGTTCGTCGACGGTCGAGGTAAGTCCTTAAGCAAATATATGTTAAAGAATTACTTATGAATCTGATGAATGAAGAAATTCGAATATTTTTAGCATAAATCCTTGAATTAGCCAAATGCAAGAGTACTAAATTGTATTGATTGTAATTTTATCTAATGTGATGTGAATAAATGTATTTGGTTTGATATGTGAATGTAATATGTGATATATGGATGGTTGGGAAGTTAGCATTATGAAATGTGAATTAAAGGATTAACCATACTGATATTCAGGCTTCGAGCCTAGCAGGCCTTGTGCCGTTGATTTGTATCGGGCTTTATGCCTAGCAGGCCTCGTGCCGGTGACATATTTCAGGCTTATTGCCTAGCAGGCTTAATGCCGGTGTTTTGATTTTCGGACCTTCAATCCAGCAGGCCTAGTGCTGGTATGTGTGATTCGGGCTAATGCCTAGCAGGTTCTTTACCGGTGAACTAAAATTGAGCGAATATATGTAACAACAAAGTTATTAAATGAATCGAGAAAGTTATGCTTTTGAAAATGAATCATTATTGGTTCGGCCTTGAGGTATGTGATTTCATACTTATATGTTGTATATGATGCTAATAAGCAAATAATATGAGGAAGCATGTGAATTATACATTGATTACTTGAAAGTATACTAGAGATTGAAAAGGGTTATGTAAGTACATCTATACTTATATATGTGTTGGTATATTTGATGACTGGTGTACTTTGGTTGGAAAAATGAAAGTTGTTAGGCTAAATGAAACAATGAAATTCAGCTATGGCGAATTTATAAGTTAGACTTTATATTTCAAATGTCTTGAATTGTATTATAAAAATGCTTGGGTGACTGAAGTTTTATTGAATTTGCTTAAGACTTACTAAGCTAGTGAGCTTACTTTGTTTGTATTCATTGTTTGTTTTATAGACTTTGGTTAAGCTATGGGCTCAGAGGATCATCGAAGAAATCAACCACACTATCAACTCTTTTGGTACTCATAAACTTAGTTTTTGGTTTGAAAGGCATGTATAAGCTAGTCTAAGTTGTAAACCAATGGTATTTTAGTCTTGTATAAAAATATAGCCTTGCAAAAATGGCTAATACTTTTGGGTTAAGCTTTACTTATGTGTTTTGATATAATTGCTTGTACAATTGTTAATGGTTATGTGTTTTAGTCATGTTCTAGGGTTAGATTGGAAGTATATATATATATCATGGCATATATGTTGAGATATTGAATTATGGTTTGGTAATGACTTTGGAAATGTTTATGTATATGTATATTGGATTGATCTTTGGAGTCTTATTTTTATTGAGGTCCGAATATGTGGTCAATGATTTGATTATAATTAGGTATTCGGCTAGTTAGATGGCTCATGTGTTTGATAAGTTGTAACGATATTTATGTATATAATTAGTTCATATGGATTTGAGTTGAATGAATGCAAAAATAGGCAAAACTTGATTTGTGCTATGTGATGAATTAGAAATTTGATAGATGAGAACTTGTATATTCGATTATGTGGAAATAAGTTTCAAGTTATATGAAATTTGGTCTCATTAGGAAGTTATTATATATTGACATTTGAATTATGCTTATTTAGGTGTAACTTATATATGTGCACAAGTATGAAATGTTAAGTTGATGTTCAACTAATAAAATAGATGTATTGACACAATTTGGATATATATATATATTATGTTTAACAGGTATGTACATTGTTCTTGAAAGATGAATAGAGTTTTAATGCATGTTTCATGATTATATGATTCGGCTTATTCCCAAATGTTGTCAATAATATGCTTACGAAAATTTGTTAATCATGATTGATTATGGCTTTGTCTTTGTGAGATATGCGCATATTGCATTAGTATTATGAACATGTTCGATTATACTATAGTGTATTGATGTCACATATGTGAACGAATATACAATAGAGCTCTAAGGATTTGTATGTCTTAATAGGCAAATTATATTTATAATGTGAATGATAAATGCTAGAGCATGTATTAAATATTTGAATGACATATATTCGATGACTCAATGGTTTGAAATGTACAAGCATGATTTTAAATGACTGCGATAATCTGAGTTGGTTTTGGAAATGCCTCATAACCCTAATCTGACGACGGACACGGGTTAGGGTTGTTACATTATGGCTTTGTGCCGATCATATTTACCGTGGCTATGTGCCTAACATATATATATATTGATGACTCTGTGTCAATATTTGATGATCGCATAGTTGTATGGTATGGATCCAGGATCGCATGGCCGTATGGTATGGATCCACCAGACACTTTAAGCCCAATGTAGGTGATTAAGCAGCTTTGCTGCAACGTTCGGTAGTACCGCAACTGGGCTACCCATGGTGTGTAGCAGTGAGGGTCGATTGTAGAAATCCCCACTGGTGTGCTTGGCAGGAATGGGTGGTGTGTGGCGGATGGAAAAATTAGGTTGGGCTGGGTTTTCATCGCACTGCATACATGATCTGCTGTGACATATGATATGGGTTATGGCTCAACCGAGGCTATTTTGGGCTAAGGGCCAATTGCCACCGTTACTGTAATTGGCTTCGGCTCGAATTGTTGTGATGCATGTTCTTACTAATGGGGGTTGTACACACTCAGTTTTCGTAAACTCACCCCCTCTTTTTATTAAATGTTTCAGGTAATTCCCAGCGATAGAGGATTGGCAGCCGTAGAGGACTCGAGGTGGCTATACATCGGAGATACTACTCGTGAACTTTAGTAATTTTGATTTTTACCTTTTCTTTTAGATTGTTTATTTTGGGTTAATATTTTGTAATAAGGTCATTGGTTTATTTTTTCTAAGTTTTCATTTATAACTGTTAAACTTATAATACAGGGTTTTCTTAAAACCTTAGCAATCGTTTTCTAAAATTTCATGTTTAAGCAACGATGCAAGTTCAACTTTCATAACAAAATAGTTTTTCAAAATAATAACTTTTAAACGGTCATTTAGAAAATCGCATTTTTCCCAAACAAATAATGAACTCGGAGTTCAAAATTCCGATAAAACTTTTCTAGACAATTGCTTAGCTTTTCAACTTCCTTCAATGTGACACGCTAGATTCGAGCCTAACTTCTAGGCCAGTTTGGGTATTACACGGTAAGCCCAGAAACGACCTTAGCCATGTGAATGACACAATCGAGTTTAATAATTTCCCCATGTCCTTGAGATTTGCTCATGTAGAGCCCATGAGCCCATTGGGCCCACACTGCCCATTTCAGTCCAACGTGGCCCAAAACGGCCTAAGCCCATAAGATCGCTCATGGCGGCCTCTATAGACTAATGCCCATTTTCGTGGGCTCGGTTCACCACACACACGATCAGACGCTCGTGTGGCATTATACGCCATATTTTTGGCTTTTCGGCATTTTGCCGATTTACAGTCATAGCAGTGTAAACAACACATACTTTCGACTTTTCAGCCGATCATCGAATACTGCATACAAGTACACACCTGTTTAAGCAAATAGCATAAATCCCCACGAACAACATCCTTGATTAAGCAAATACAGTTTAATCCTTCCCTAACTCAGTGGTCACCAAATCCTTAGCATAACCTACATTGAATCCCAGTATTTTTAACTATCACTATGAACAAAATAACTAAAACCAAACAAGACCAACCGTAGGGTTAAAGGTACTCAAGAAATAGAGACCAACCGGAAAGATTGTACCTTTATCAAGAATCAGTGACACAGAAAGATATTAGAAGGAAAAATGCAACCAGAACGAAATAAGAATAAGCAATGTGTAACATCCCAAAAATGGGGTTATTTGGAATTTAATTATTTTTCTTATGTATGAGCTAACTGTCATTATTTATGGAATAATAATGATCAATTTAAGGCTTTGTGTTGACTCGATTTGGTAGGAAATTTTAGTTTTAAGCTGTTAAGGTAGGGAGCCTTAGCAAGAGGGTGTTATAAGAATAAATGGGGATAATTTGGACATAAAATGAGCCTAGACTAGGTGGCAAGGTAAGCCCACTTAAGAGCTACATGTGGCGCCACCAAGGAGCAAGGGAGAGCTTGTGTTAGAGTCATGAAATCCCTCTTTTGTTCTTTATTTTGACGGCACATGGGGAGAGTTTCTCCTCTCTTTAAACTCTTATTACTATTTATTTATTGATGATAAATAATAAGTTAAAAGGAGGATAATAGGGATTTTATTTTAAGGATAATAGATGAATATTGAGGATTAATAAAGATTATTAGAATTAAATTCAAATTAATTGGAATTAATTTGAATGAGTGGCTTGGAGTGATTCAAGGAAGTTGATCAAAAGTTGAACTCCTTGTTGAAGAGGAGTGGGCGGCATGGAGTCTTGGTGAAGGGAGTGGGCCGAATTCTTCATGCCATTTTACTTGGCAATTTCGGCTACCCTTTTTCTTTTAGCACCTCTTTTCTTTTCTTTTTCCAAAACCGATTTCCTCCTCACATTCTTCCTTTAATTTCTTTCTTCATAAAAGTCCTTTGGCCGAAACTCTCCACTTCTCTTTTCTCTAAAATTCTCCCTTCTCTACTTTTACTTACATTAGCCGAATCTCCCTTTTACTTTTCTTCTTTTTCCTCACTAAAAATCCAGCCTTATTTAGGCAGCCATAGCGAATCTAATACCCTCTTGAAGTGCCAAACCTCACATTCCTCCTTGGTTGCACTTTGGCGAATAGTGCGATGGCATTGATACTCGGGACTTCTTTGTAATTCAATCGATTATCAAGGTAAGGGATGGCGAACCTCCTTCGTATTTTCTTTTTCTTGTCGACTTATGGGATTGAATGGAAGCGAAATTTGACAACTAGTAGCAAGAGTTCTAACGGTGTTGAAATCGATGATAGGCACTTGGGATCTCAAAGCAGAGATCGGATCGGCATTCTCGACATTCGGTTTTGGGTAGGTGGTGGTAAGTGTTTACTTATAAAAGATTACTCCTCTCTCGATTAAGAAAAGCCAAAAGCCATGGTTGCTAATATTGACCAACTGTAGTTTATGAACCAGTTGCGATTCGTGTCAAGCTAGGATTCAAGCGATTAGGTAAGGATGCGGGTACAAAATATGACCCCTTTAAATAATTTGGTTTGGCGAATGGCCATATTACTAACCTTGATAGTTGGCGAATATAGGGCAAGGACTTAGAGTGTGGCCGATTGATTATCTTGAGGATTTAAGACTATCGTGGTAACAGTGTGTACATACACACTATATAATATATTAACTATGCTTAACTTTGTGAATGCTCATTTTTATTAATGTAGCATTGGAATTAATACCAAATCGGTATAAGTGGTGATTCAGGTAAGTACCTGTTAATGTGATTTATTATTATTAGTGCTTTTGGTAAGCATGATGTATTGACACATGAAATTTAAGAATGTGATGGCATGAAACTTATGTATGTTTACTGTTGTGGGATTGATGAGTGGAGGCGGTGATATTGTGCCGACGGGCACCAGTGTTTTGGTAACACACCGTGACTATATGTCACGGAGGTTTGGTACCTCCAGAGGTTTGGTACCTCAATAGCGACTTATCCACGTGGTTAACACCACCGTGGGTTGGCCCCACTTGAGATATGGGATCGTGCGCGGTGATTTGGTATCACACGATGGGTTGGCCCCATCACCCGATTTGTGTCTCTGGACACGGTGTTTTGGTAACACATTGTGACTATATGTCACCGTGGTTTGGCACCACCGGTGGTTTGGTACCACAACCGGGTGAGCAGTGGCGTATGGTTGGCTAGGTTGGGTACACATTATTTTGCATATTAAATGTTATATGTTGTGTATGAAAATATTTTTAAAGCGGGAAGGGTTACATCTTGAGTCTTGGTGACTCACCTTCTCCATTATTTTTTCAGTGATGCTTAGATCGCGGATATGGAGCCGAGGGACTTGAGGAGGCCATGCGGTGGATTTGAAACTAAATGGACTTTAATTTTAGTTATTTTAAATTCGGCTATTGGGTTGTTTTATTTTGGATGTAATAAGGCCTCATTAAACTTTACTTTAGTTATTTTCTTATATGTTGGATATTTTTATTTTAATTAAAATTTGAATTACACGTTTTTCTAAATTAACACGAAAAATGTTTTATCGTGCCATCGGGCACATCTGAAAATTTGTGTAATAACTTGACTTCATTAAACTTTCAATTTGGACTAAGTATAATTTGACAAGATAACTTAAAATGAGCGATTTTCAACAAAACTTAAGTGGATTTAGAAAATGGGTTTCAAAAGTTCTTCTTAGTAACGACCCATATTAGGTCCTAACGATTGGTAGGGTTTGAAATATTACAAATTGGTATCGAGCCAGTTCAATACTCAATTTGTGGGGCCCAAGGCCCAAAAATGTTTTAGTAGGCCTTATTAATTATTTTTGGATTTTAAGCGGCATGGCCCGAGTCTCCAAGACCGATCCGCCTGTAAGTACCTCTAAACTTTTTGTGAATTATACTCTGTAGAAGGGTAGGAAGCATGGAACGTAGATAGACTTATAGGAATTTGAACCTAGGATTAGATTACTCAAACACACAAGCTAAACATAAGACTTAAAGAACGAAACCAACCTATGACCAAGTTCTTGAGCTAGGGTGTGGTAACCCCTATCGCATGTCTAGGATTGGAACAGGAAGAGCTCGGTATTTAAGCGGTCAGGTGACTCACCACCTCTTCGCAGTATCCTACAGTGCGTAGCTTGGGTTCACCCTAACTCGGAGGGCTCGATGGTGTGGTAACCTCTGTGCGCATGTCTAGAAAGGTTCGGTGGGAGCTTGGTATTTAAGCGATCCGTGTGACTCACCTCCTCTCCACACGAAACACGCTTTGGTGCGTAGCTTGGGTTCACCACGACCAAGAAGGCTCGGTCATAGGCTAAACCTAATGACTAAAACCCAAAGGGAATTAGCCATGTTTTGAAAGGAACGAAACAACAAGAACCCTAATGTTTTTAAAATTTCTGTAATAACTCTTTCAAATCGGAAAACATCATTTTTACAACGTTTTCCTTGAAAAACTTGATGTGTGGAAAAATTACAAAAATGCCCTTAGGGGTAAAATTACTAAAATACCCTTGGTCCATAAAACATCAACTCAATGATTTTGTCCAAAATTTTAACTACTTCTCAATATTCAACTCGACTTTGGAAATCCTCAATGAAACACTTTGGTTTTGAAAAATTACGAAAATGCCCTCAATTTAAAATTACTAAACGCATACGAGTACAAAATTTTTGCAACATCACCGTTTTAAGAAAGGAAAATTCTCAAAAGGGACCCTCGAGTTTTATAATGGTTAAAACACCCTTGATTTACAAAATTACCAAATTACCCCAGGAGGACAAAATTACCAAAATATCCACGGTTTAGAACAATGCCATAACTTCAAACCTTATCAATTTTTTTTATGAGACCCTCCAGATTGAGAATTGCAAAACAACCTACTTTACTAAAGTTTTAAAATCTCTTTATTACGAAAATACCCTCGTAGGAAAATGACGAAAATACCCCAGGTTAGAAATGGCGAAATGTCAGAGAGCGAATAGGTATGGAAAGTATTAGGAATGGATGCAAGAACTTCTTTGTGTGAACTAGGATAGAAGAGTGAAACCTTGTTTGCACGAAAAAATCTCTAATTAAAATTTCTTCATAAAATTTCTTCGCGAATAATGAAGTGGAACAAACGCTAATACATAAAATTTCTCTTAATCGATTAAAAGCGCAGAGATAGAATGAGTTCTAGAGGGCGTGGGCGCCGTGGGCGCTTGGTAGGGTAGGATGATGATTCTCGAACCCGTCAGTCGAGACAAGGTTCAAAACGATGTACCACCGCCACCACCACCTCCAACTTTTGGAGCAGAGGAGGCGAGATCGAGACGGGAGAGGCGATGCTCATGGCGGTATTACGAGTCCTCGAATTGGTGGTCAATGGCAGAATTTAGGAGCTCGAAATCTGTTCCGAGCGAATTGATCCAACGAGTGAGGTATTTTAGGCGTGTCGAGTGGCGCCCAAAGTCAGTGAGTATTGGCGGAATCTACGAAAAGAATAATGGATGATCTTGACTGACCGAGGAGGAAAAGTGAAAGGCGGTGTCGCTTCTAAAGGATGAAGCGTACAGTGGTGGTGACGATTCGGGATGGAGCCACGGTGATGACCTTACGTGGGATTACTTTAAAACCGCTTTTGGGAAGAAGTATGTGGGCACCGGCTACTTGTGTGAGAGGAAGGCTTTTCCGAGTTTAGTACAAGGAACTAAGTCCGTGGCCGAGTATGAGGCGGAGTTTTTAAGTGAGTAGGTATGCGGAGGAATCGTAGCCACTAAACACGAAAGGCCTGTGTCCGCTTTGAGGACGGACTCAAGATGACTTGAGGTTCTTGATTTCCCATGACAAGTTCGTGAGTTTTCATCCACGTGGAAAAGGCTAAAGTAGCCGAGGGATCAAGGAGGTCGTGAGGCGTAATTATAGTAGGAATAATCGAGAGAGGATTTGGGTCACCGGATCCGATGGGTAATGATCGAGGAAGAAGGCTAGGCGAGTGGGCCGTCGGTGAAGAAGGCCGTAGCTAATAATCGGAGACCGGCTCAGTGCAATCGCTGTGGGAAGTCCCATTGGGGAGGTTGCTCGACCGGCGATAGAGGATGTTTTGAGTGTGGGTCTTTTGAACATCGGTCGAGATTGTCCCGAAGCGAGCTCGAAATCGGCCGAGGGCGTAACTGTACTCGGGACCGAAATGTGGGACCGCAGAGGGTCGTGGTAATGGCGAGAGAAACAATGGTCCTAACCAAGGTCGAGGAACTCCGGCGGAGGTTCAGCAACACAGAGGCTAGGCGGCTGGCTTAGTCTATCTGCAAGGCGTCATGAGGAGGGTGACGACCGGATGTCATAACCGATGCGTTTCGATTTTGGTCTCCCTTATTATGCATTAATTGATGTGGGGTCTACACATTAAATGCGTAGCTGATGAGTGTGGTAGAGACTTTGAACCTAGACTACGAGGCTAACGCTAGGGAGATGGTATGAGTGAGTCCTTTAGGTCATTCTCAGTAGTGGTAGACAAACTTTTAGGGGCGTACCCTAGAACTCCAAGGGGTCGTATTCGGTCGATCGATGGAACTACCATTCGGGAGTTCGATTTGATCCTTGGAATGGATTGGTGGCTAAGTATCGGTAATTTGGATTGCTTGCTAAGCGCATGGTTCTTAAGACGGCTGAGGGTGGTGAAGTGGTTATGATAGGTGATAGAAGGAATTACCTATCCAATGTGGTGTCTGCCTTGAAGGCGGAAAAGATGGTTAAGAAGGGTTGTAAGGCGTATTTGGTTCGAATCTGTGCTTTGGAAGCTAAGGAGTCAGTAGTTGGAAGGGTCCGAACGGTTGGGGAATTTGCTGATGTGTTCCCAGAAGAACTTCCGGGTCTACCTCCAGATCGGGAAGTCGAATTCGGTATAGACTTGATACCCGGAACGGCACCTGTGTCTATAGCACCTTACCGGATGGCACCAAAGGAATTGGTGGAGCTGAAGGCTCAGATTCAGGAGCTCTTGGATAAGGGGTTTATTCGACCTAGTATATCTCCGTGGGGAGCGCCTGTGTTGTTTGTCAAGAAGAAGGACGGTTCTATGCGGATGTGCATCGACTACCGTCAGTTAAACAAGTTAACGATCAAAAACAAGTACCCATTGCCTCGGATCGATGACTTGTTTGACCATTGAAGAAGCGTCGGTGTTTTCGAAGATAGACCTTAGGTCGGGTTACCATCAACTTAAGGTGAAGGGGTCGATGTTCACAAGACGGCTTTTGAACTTCGGTATGGGCATTACGAGTTCCTAGTGATGCCGCCGGGTTGACCAATGCCCGCGGCGTTCATGGACTTAATGAATAGGGTATTTCAAAGATTACCTAGATCAATTCGTCGTAGTGTTCATAGGCGACATATTGGTCTACTCAAAGACGGAGGAGGAGCATGACAAGCATTTACGGATAGTTCTACAAGTGTTAAGGAAAAGCAATTATATGCCAAATTGATGAAGTGCGAATTACGGGTGAGGAGGTGGCTTTCTTAGGTCACGTAGTGTCGTGGAAGGATTAGAGTGGATCCCGCAAGATTGAAGCGGTATTGGAGTGGAAACCGCCTAAGTCGGTGGCGTAGATAATGAAGTTTTACGGGGTTAGCGGGTATTACTGGAGATTTGTAGAAGGGTTCTCTCGATCGCAAAGACCGCTTGACTAAGTTGCTAAGGAAAGGTGTTCCATTTGTATGGTCGGAGAAGCAGCAAGAAAGTTTTGATAGGCTGAGGAAGATTCTGACGGAAGCTCCGGTTTTAGTACAACCCGAGGCAGGGAAATTATTCACAGTCTATTGTGATGCATCTCACACTGGTTTGGGGTGTGTGTTGATGCAGGATAGAAAGGTAGTAGCCTATGCGTCCCGACAGCTGAGACCGCATGAGGTTAACTATCCAACACACGACCTGGAGTTAGCCGCGGTCGTCTTCGCCCTAAAAGTATGGAGACATTATCTTTATGGGGAGAAGTCGGTAATTTACACGGACCACAAAAGTTTGAGGTATCTTCTGACACAGAAGGATCTGAATCGAGGCAATGTCCGATGGATTGAGCTGTTAAAGGACTACGACTGTTCCATCGAATATCATCCGGGTAAGGCTAACGTGGTGGCCGACGCGTTGAGCCGGAAGGTCGTGGCGAATTTAAGAGCAATGTTTGCTCAGTTGAGCCTATATGACGATGGAAGCCTTTTGGCAGAGCTTCAGGTTAAGCCAACATGGATCGAGGAAATTAAGGATAAACAATTAGTGGATGGAGGGTTAAATGCGAAGAGAATACAAGTTCAGGATAGTGGTTTGGAAGGGTATAGTTTGACTGGTGATGGTGTGTTATGTTTTCAAGAACGGCCCAGATGCCAAAGGATATGGAGTTGAGGCGGAAAATTCTCCGGGATGCTCATAGCGACCCATACGCTATGCATCCGGAGGAAGCAAGATGTATGGAGATCTACTGAAGCAGATTACGGTGGCGGGTTGAGCGTGAGATAACGAATTCGTAGGGAAGTGTTTGGCGTGTCGCCGAGTTAAGTGAACACCGCCACCATCGGGGTTACTTCAACCGGTAAAGATCCCTCAATGGAAGTGGGGCGGATCACTATGGATTTCGTCGTGGACTACCCTTACGCCCAAAGAAGAAAGATGCGATTTGGGTAATCGTGAGACCGTCGACTAAATCACTCACTTCATACGGGGAGAATGGACTACTCACTCGAAGCTTGCAAAGTTGTATGTGGCGAGATAGTCGATTGCATGGTGTACCGTGTCGCTTATCTCGGATAGGGACCCAAGGTTCACTTCGAGGTTTTGGAAAGCGTTACATCAAGCGTTGGATGCGCGGTTAGATTTCAACTGACTTTCCATCCTCGAAGCAGACAGACGGTCAACCGAAAGGTCATCTGATCTTAGAAGATATCTTTGAGGGTTGTGTCTTGGAATTCCGAGGTAGTTGGGAGGAATTCTTACCCCTAGCCGAGTTCGCCTACAACAATAGCTACCAAGCGAGTATTCAGATGGCACCATACGAAGCACTGTATGGACGGAAATGTCGAACTCCGGCGTGTTGGATGAAATTGGGTGAACGACAAGTGTTGGGCCCGAAATGGTAGCGAGATCAAGACAAAGTCAAGGTGATTAGGTCTCATTTAAGGAAGCATCGGATAGACGAAGTCCTATCTTGACCTTAAGCGCAAGGAAATGGAGTATCTTAGTAGGGATAAGGTCTTCTGAAGGTGTCGCCTTGGAAGAAGGTACTAAGATTTGGGCGAAAAGGAAGTGAGCCCAAGATTCATTGGCCCATATCTGATCTTGAAGCGAGTAGGACCGGTAGCTTATCGACTTGAACTATGGCGAGTTAAGTCGATTCATGACGTCTTTCACGTATCAATCTTTGAGACGGTGTCGGTCGATCCATCACATGTGGTGCCGTGATGTAAATCGAAGTTAACGCGGACTTATCTTTTGAGGAAGAACCTGTTCGGATCTTGGATAGAGATATAAAGGTTCTACGTAGGAAGTCGATGCCCTTAGTGAAAGTGCTATGGCGGAATCATGGTCTTGAGGAAGCTACGTGGGAACACGAGGATGTGATCTGCGGCAATACCCTCATCTGCTTTTAGTTATGTAATTTCGGGATGAAATCTATTTTAAGGGGTAGAAGCGTAACATCCCAAAAATGGGGTTATTTGGAATTTAATTATTTTTCTTATGTATGAGCTAGCATGTCATTATTTATGGAATAATAATGATCAATTTAAGGCTTTGTGTTGACTCGATTTGGTAGGAAATTTTAGTTTTTAAGCTGTTAAGGTAGGGAGCCTTAGCAAGAGGGTGTTATAAGAATAAATGGGGATAATTTGGACATAAAATGAGCCTAGACTAGGTGGCAAGGTAAGCCCACTTAAGAGCTACATGTGACGCCACCAAGGAGCAAGGGAGAGCTTGTGTTCGAGTCATGAAATCCTCTTTTGTTCTTTATTTTGACTGCACATGGGGAGAGTTTCTCCTCTCTTTAAACTCTTATTACTATTTATTTATTGATGATAAATAATAAGTTAAAAGGAGGATAATAGGGATTTTATTTTAAGGATAATAGATGAATATTGAGGATTAATAAAGATTATTAGAATTAAATTCAAATTAATTGGAATTAATTTGAATGAGTGGCTTGGAGTGATTCAAGGAAGTTGATCAAAAGTTGAACTCCTTGTTGAAGAGGAGTGGTGACATGGAGTCTTGGTGAAGGGAGTGGGACTTAATTCTTCATGCCATTTTACTTGGCAATTTCTTGCTACCCTTTTCTTTT
The DNA here is from genome assembly GCA_025506655.1 of Gossypium rotundifolium. Classification (NCBI taxonomy): domain Eukaryota; kingdom Viridiplantae; phylum Streptophyta; class Magnoliopsida; order Malvales; family Malvaceae; genus Gossypium; species Gossypium rotundifolium. Next base: position 87,790,385 of record CP106729.1, read on the forward strand.
AGCACCTCTTTTCTTTTCTTTTTCCAAAACCGATTTCCCCCTCACATTCTTCCTTTAATTTCTTTCTTCATAAAAGTCCTTTGGTAAAACTCTCCACTTCTCTTTTCTCTAAAATTCTCCCTTCTCTACTTTTACTTACATTAGCCGAATCTCCCTTTTACTTTTCTTCTTTTTCCTCACTAAAAATCCAGCCTTATTTAGGCAGCCATAGCCGAATCTAATACCCTCTTGAAGTGCCGAAACCTCACATTCCTCCTTGGTTGCACTTTGGCCGAATAGTGCAGTGGCATTGATACTCCGGGACTTCTTTGTAATTCAATCGATTATCAAGGTAAGGGATGGCCGAACCCTCATACGTATTTTCTTTTTCTTGTCGACTTATGGGATTGAATGGAAGCCGAAATTTCGGCAACTAGTAGCAAGAGTTCTAACCAGTGTTGAAATCGATGATAGGCACTTCGGGATCTCAAAACAGAGAGATCGGATCTGGCATTCTCTGACATTCGGTTTTGGGTAGGTGGTGGTAAGTGTTTACTTATAAAGATTACTCCTCTCTGATTAAGAAAAGCCAAAGCCATGGTTGCTAATATTGACCAACTGTAGTTTATGAACCAGATTTGCGATTGGTCTTCAAGCTAGGATTCAGCGATTAGGTAAGGATCTTGGGTACAAAATATGACCCTTTAAATAATTTGGTTTGGCCGAATGGCCATATTACTAACCTTGATAGTTGGCGAATATAGGGCAAGGACTTAGAGTGTGGCGATTGATTATCTTGGATTTAAGACTATTGTGGTAACAGTGTGTACATACACACTATATAATATATTAACTATGCTTAACTTTGTGAATGCTCATTTTATTAATGTAGCATTGGAATTAATACCAAATCGGTATAAGTGGTGATTCGGTAAGTACACATTAATGTGATTTATTATTATTAGTGCTTTTGGTAAGCATGATGTATTGACACATGAAATTTAAGAATGTGATGGCATGAAACTTATGTATGTTTACCTGTTGTGGGATTGATGAGTGGAGGGGGCAGTGATATTGTGCCGACGGGCACCAGTGTTTTGGTAACACACCGTGACTATATGTCACCAGAGGTTTGGTACCTCCAGGAGGTTTGGTACCTCAATAGCGACTTATCTCGTGGTTAACACCACCGTGGGTTGGCCCCACTTGAGATATGGGATCGTCTGCCGATGATTTGGTATCACACGATGGGTTGGCCCCATCACCCGATTTGTGTCTCACGGACACGGTGTTTTGGTAACACATTGTGACTATATGTCACCAGTGGTTTGGCACCACCAGTGGTTTGGTACCACAACAGGGTGAGCAGTGGCGTATGGTTGGCTAGGTTGGGTACACATTATTTTGCATATTAAATGTTATATGTTGTGTATGAAAATATTTTTAAAGCGGGAAGGGTTACATCTTGAGTCTTGGTGACTCACCTTCTCCATTATTTTTTCGGTGATGCTTAGATCGCGGATATGGAGCCGAGGGACTTGAGGAGGCCATGCGGTGGATTTGAAACTAAATGGACTTTAATTTTAGTTATTTTAAATTCGGCTATTGGGTTGTTTTATTTTGGATGTAATAAGGCCTCATTAAACTTTACTTTAGTTATTTTCTTATATGTTGGATATTTTATTTTAATTAAAATTTGAATTACACGTTTTCTAAATTAACACGAAAAATGTTTTATCGTGCCATCAGCACATCCGAAAATTTATGTAATAACTTGACTTCATTAAACTTTCAATTTGGACTAAGTATAATTTCGCAAGATAACTTAAAATGAGCGATTTTCAACAAAACTTAAGTGGATTTAGAAAATGGGTTTCAAAAGTTCTTCTTAGTAACGACCCATATTAGGTCCTAACGATTGGGCGGGTTTGAGGTTACACAATGAATACTTACCGATTCACCAGGGGACTCTCACTAGCCGAACACAAAATAAAGAGAATAAAAGGGAAGTATTTAGCTAACTCAAAATAGGAGGAGAGAACCAAAACTGAAAAGAGGGGGAGAGTACTGAGATTCGGTTAATCAATCGAAAAGGAGAAGAGGAAAACCAATAAATGAAAAGTGAAGAAAAGAGTGAGTATTTAGCTTAGGCAAAGGTAAGGAGAAGAACACAGAGAAAGATGGAGGGGAAGAAAAGAATAGCAAAGTTGAAGAATTAGAAGCGCCCACACGACAGGATCGAACAAAAGTACCATAATGCGCCAAAGAACTTAAAATTAAAAAAATCTCGAAAGCAGAAAAGATACTGATATGAAGGAAAAGTTTTCAGCAAATTCAAAACCTCCAAATGTTCCAATTACTGAAAAAAAAACATTCTCCTTGATAAATTCTCGAAGTTAGGGCTCCCCAAAATGGCACAACTCTCTCCCATATCAAATTCCTCAACTTTCTCCAAATATCTCTCCCCTTATCCCTCCTTGAATTCCTCTTTGACTAATTCAAACTCCAATCTCTTTAGTAGTGTTTGATTCAAACTCCACCACTCCCACAGCTAAGGAGTAAAATAAATACTCCTTTGTGCAAAGAGTGATTTGAACCCCAGCTCCCTTGCAACCTCAGTGACGCTACAACCATTAAGCCACAAACTCTTTTTGGAACACATTTTAAACTCAATTAATTATAAGGCCTACTTTCAAGTACCCAGGGTTTTATTCATTTAAAACCAAAATTTTTTTCTAAATCCCAGGTTTGAACCCAAGACTTTTCCAACTCCTCTCAAGACCCTTAACCACTTGAGCTGTAGCGCCCCAAAAATGAGGGGTTGGTAGTTTTGCTTATTTCCATGTTGTTCTTGAACGGCTAGCTATTTGAGTGTATTTGGGGGTTCTAAGGAGGCTTGGGTTTGAGTCTGAGCTATGGAAAAATTTTAGTTTTTGCTCATAAGGGGAAACTGGCAGTTAGCAGTAGGACTTATGTATAAATATGTGTGTTTTGTGACACAAAAGAGCTTGTGGTCTAGTGGCAAAGTGGCTCCAATTAGGGAGTAGGGAGGTGGTGTCAGTAGCAGGCAAGGGAGTCCAAGGTTCAAGTATTGGCATAGTATGTTATTGGGGTATTTATTTTGCAGATTGGACGGCTAGAGTTTGTGTTGGATTTGAACTCCAGCTTTGGAGAGTTTGAATTGGTCTTGTGAGATGGTTGTGGAGGAGATTGTAGGAGCTTATCTTGGAGAAAATTTTGGATGAGATTGAGGAGTTATCAGGGAGAAAAGTTAGGAGCTGAGAAGTGTGAAGAATTGGTGCCATTTTGGGAAGTGGGAAGTGTATAAATCCATCTTAGGAGGGTAGATAGGTGTTGTTTTTGGGTCTTTTAGGGGGTGTTACGAATTTTCATTGTGGCTTTCGGCATTTGGAGAGTTTTACAAATAGGTTAGTCTTTCTTTTCTTTACCGAATATCCTATAGTTACCACAAGCACATTTGATCTTTTTCTTTTCTTCTTGTTACCTTTTCCAAACCCTCTAAAGCCGAATAATCCCACCCTCCCTTTGCTGAAATTCTTTTTATGCCGTCACTATTTCTTCAACCTAGCCGATTCTTGTATAAGTACTTTACTCTTTCAATTGATCTTGCTAGAGCCGACTTCTCCTCTCCCTCACTCTTTCTAAATGGATTTTGGTAGGGGATTGATATCGAATCTCTATTCTTTAGATCTCTGCCAAATTACTCTTTATGCATTTCAGGATTTGGGTAAGTATTCTTCACTTTTTCTTTTGAAGGTTGGATGAATGGTCGTAAGTAATGTATGGGTGACTTAAGTTGTATATTAGTCACTTATGGTTCAGTTTTTAATAATTAAGATTGATGCAGATTTCAGAAGTACTCGTAATTAGTGATTGAGGGAAAGCTACTAAGGCTTGGTGTTTCAAGTAACGTTAAGGTAAGACTTTGGCTTTTGGTAAAGTGTTTGATAAGTATATGTGATTAATCATTTAGTGACATCGTTTGTAGGATAGTGGCTAAGGAGATCACAACACGTTTTGTTGTCAGGTGTGTACATACACTATACACACAATGGATTGGGAAATCTCGAAATCCTAAAAGTTTGGCTTCGGTAGTCTTGCGAGTGTGCAAACACTCATATGAGGGAAATGGAATCGATAACAGAGACCCCATGAGCGATCTCATGGACTTGGGTCGTGTTATGGCCAACTGGGCCAGAATGGCCAAAATTGGCCCGATGGGTCGTAGGCTCAAAGTAGGCGAATTTGATGAGTTGGTAATAAGTGATGATTTAGTCATGCTAGTTACATGGCTTGGAAATGATTTGGGCCAGATGAGCCATATGAATGCGATTGGGCCAGACTAGCCATATGAATGTGATTTGGGCCTAATAGGCCATACGAATGGGATTGGCCTGGTGGGCTATATGAATGTATGTGAATTTGTTTGGGCTTTGTAAGGGGTCGTGGGCTTATTATTTGGTCTTGCATAAAACTTTAATAATTAACTAATTGTGACCGTGGACAAGTCATGAGGTTAAGGTGTGGCAATGGCTATATGCATGTCTAGGATTGGATCTAGGGAGAGCTTGGTACTTAAGCGGTCTTAATGACTCACCTCATCTTCTCTAGAATCCTACCTGGTGCGTAGTATCTATTCACTTTAGCCAACAAGGACTCGATAACGGGCCAAGGTAAGTAATAGACACGTAACTAGGAGAAAGGACCGAAATACCCCTAAGGGAAAATGACTAAAATGCCTCTATGTGTTGAACGTAAGATTTATGGATGTTACATGTACATTTGTTGCATTCATATGATATTCTGTTTAGGTTGCATATGGGTTGGGAATTATGGAACGGAGGAAGTATATGAGGATCGCATGGTTGCTTGACGACCGTGGATCCACCGACGGCTTTTTAAGCCTATTATATGATTAACAGCTTTGCTGCAATGTTAGGTAGTACCGCAACTGGGCTACCCTTGAAGTGTATCGGATGGGTGGGTCGATTTAGAAATCCCCATAGAAGTCTTTCGGTTGGACGGAGACGAAGTGTACTAGATGGATTATTTGGGGAGGGTTTGCACAGCATTGCATGTATGATATTATTATGTTAACAATATGATATGTATGATATTTGTTTGAAAAGGGTCATACACACTGAGATTTCGAAAACTAAATCCCTCTTTTTTTTTTCTCAGGTGATCCACAGTAGGCGGTTCGACGGATGGAGGGACTCAGAGGTGGCCAACTAGCAAGACTATTAGACCTGTTTTTCTTAATATCTAAATTCTAGATTTTGAGTTATTTATTTTAAGTTATTTTATTTCGGATTGTGAAAAAAAATTTCCTTCTAGTTAGTATTCCATTACTTCCACTATGCATTATAACTTTGAAACGGAGCCTGTATTGATTTCCTTTAAGCATATTTCAAGTTTTTGGAAATAATTGTGTTTTAAGAACGAGCTTCCGCTGTCAAAGGAAATTTTTTTACACAGTACAAGGAAATGGATTTTTTTTTTGGATACACCTCATTTTGAAAGCAAACTGGATTTTACTTAACTTTTCTTTAGAAGGGTTTTCAATGAAAACAAGGTTTTCGCAAAAACACTTCAATGTGACATACCGGATCCGGGCCTAACTTCTAGGTGAATTTGGGGTGTTACATGAGCAGACATTTAATTGTGTCACCTCTTGCACAGTAAATACTCATATGTCGACTTCCAAACACTCCCCAGGCCCAAGGCCTATTTCTTCTAGGCCTAAAATTCTGGGCATTACACTTTTGCATTTAATCACTTTTATTCTTAACATATTGTTCATATGCCAACTCAAATCACTAATTCACAACCAGAGCGTTTCAGATAGCAATCATATCTCAAATATCATATCTCATATGCTCATATAATTACAACATTTATCAATAACAACATGTCATACAATTTGATCCTTACCTTTATGAGTCTCAACTCATCATCAACATATTTCCACTCAAATATTTGAGTATTTACTTCTGTACTATCAGAATTAGCTTGGATGGAAAAATTATCTATCTCATCAAAATAATTTTCTTCAAAGTCGGGAGATATCACACTATCACAGATTAAATATGGCATGTATAGCTAGACTCACATACGCTATGGTAGTCCTAGAACCGACTAAACCATAGCTCTGACACCCCTAACCTATAACCATCGTTGGTCTAGGGTTAAGAGGCATTATCAAAAAAATTGAAGCTTTTAACAACCATTTCACAACACAAAGTACATCATCGTCAAAACATAAAAAAATATAATCATATAGCCCTTAATGAGGTCTACGAGACCTTAAACATGCATTAGAAAAAGGTCGGGACTAAACTGAACACATACGAAATTTTTCTAAAAACTTAACATTTTTCAAAGTTACAAAGGTCACACGCCCATATGGATAGGACGTGTGCCTCACACGGCATCAAACATGCCCATGTGTCTAAGCCGCGGCCGACACTGACTTACATCACCCAACCTGCAATGCGCCTGTGTGTCTGGCTTGGGGTCGAAACTGACTTGTATCACACGGCCAGTCACATGTCTGTGTGTCCAACCCATGTGCGAGCCTAACTTGAATCAAATTACAAATTTTAGGGACACGGTCGAGCCACACGCCCGTGTGCTCAACCATGTGGGCAAATATAGGCCATTTGCAAGGCCATTTTGCCACCCATTTTGGGTCAATCCTACAAGCTCAAATAAACACATTATTTCACACTTTAAAAGTAACCAAAACATACCAAAAATGACCACCTTTTCTAACCATTCATGAGCATATCAAACATATCAATTTGTGCACAATTTTTCTCATAACAACCTCAAACATTTCTATACATAATCCATCCAGAACTTACCAAACTATGCCATTACATAAGGCAACATATACATATCAAAATTAACATCGATTTCCAAGCCACATCTCATGGAAAATTGCATCAAACACATAGACATTAATTGCCCGAATTACAACTACTCATCAAATAATCATAAAGCCTATACATGCCATATAACCAAGTCATAAAGTATATAATTACCAAAATCATTAGCCAGATAGTGTGATACGATCTCCGCCGACTTCCAACCCGAGCAAATCTCTAAAAATCTATAAACATAGGATAAACACACAGGGTAAGCTTTGAAAACTTAGTAAGCTCGTATCTTAATAAACTCAACATAACAAATAATTTCATTACAATGTCATCAACATGATATGCTATTTCACATGCCAAAACACAACTTATCTCAAGTTTATAGCACAGTTTCATATCAAATCATCACTATTCAATAATATACTTACTTACTTACTAAATCTATCTTTCACAAGCTTATTCAATTTGATTCTCATATAATATTCCATTCTCACTTTCATATATCCAAATGAGCACATTCGTAAATAACATTTCTAATCATATATAATTCTCATACAAATCACATATCATCACTTATATTCAAATTCACCTTTCTTTCATAGAGTATTTGACAATTTTACTTACACTGCTTTATAAATCACATTTTATTCATTTGTTCTTGATTCATTTGCACATATTCATATTTTGTTTACAAATAATCACATAACATTCTTTGCACATTTATACTTACATTTCATTATCAAATATTGTATACCTTCCAACGTACCTTAATCGGAATGTCATTCACTTAATCACTTATTTCTCAGAATGCCCGTTGAACCGTTCGGAATCAATAAGGATACTCGAATAGTCAAAAATCCCATACAATGACAACATCCCAGACGTGGTCTTACATGTAATCACATATCGATGCCACTGTCCGGACAGGGTCTTACACTAAACCAAATACGATGCCAATGTCCCAGACATGGTCTTACACGTAAATAACAAGTCAATGCCAACGTCCCAGGCGTGGTCTTACACGAAATCATATCTCAGAATCCTATGTCATGACATATGTATCCTTTACTATTCCTAGGGTTCGTACGAGGCTTTTCGGATGTCATCACGTTATCGAAACTTTCTCGTATTCATATATTCTGCTTCTCGAATGATTCAATATCATAATGACATATATATATATATATCTTACTCAATATATATACATTTGCATTACCATTCGGCATTGAATTCAATCATACAAATAATATGCATTTAAAACATGATTTTGTAATGTCTATTAAAATACGAACTTACTTCGTTCATTGCAACGACGAATGAGGTCGACTAATCCGATACTTTAATTTTTCCTCGATCTAGATCCAAATTCTATTTTTCTCAATCTAGATAATAACAAAATTTAACTAGTTTATTAAACAATTCATTAAATTTCATCTAAATCACATAAATGGGCATTTTACACTTTAGCCCCTAAAATTTCACATTTCACAATTTAGTCCTTATCATATAAAATTGCAAATTCATGCAATTAAGGACAAGCCCATGCTAGCCGAATTTTACCCAAACTACTAGTAGCCCATATTTTTAATTTATTCACACATTTAACTATGAATTTTACACTTTTCTCAGTTTAATCCTCAATTGACATTTTTATTAAAAATCACTTTATAAAACTTGTTAATCTAGCTTCAAACTTAAATAATCTATCATAAAACATCTAAACAACGAGCTCAAAAAAGTAGAAATTATTAAAATCGGAGTTAAAATTGTACATATTTGAGCAAAAACACCATAGCCGAATGTCAAGCTCTTCCATGGCTATTTTAAACTCCTTTTTCGATTGTAAAATGAATGGAAGATGATAATATTTGGCTTTGTTTTATTTATTAACCTTTAATTATTAATTTACAATTTTAACCATAATTAAAACATCACAAATTCACATCATTTCAAGGTCATTTATGACCACTTACTCTAATCATGGGAAAATAACATATTAAGGACTTCCACTGCAATAAATCATGGCAATTTATCACATTAAACATAGAGAATGCTACTTTTACAAATTATGCAATTAAGTCCTTTTATAAAATCGAGCACACAAACGATAAAATTTTCACACGAAACTTTCACACATCTTAATTCACATACTGTAAACACCAAAATAATATTAAAATATTTTCATGACTCAGAATTGTGGTCTCGAAACCATTATTCCGGCTATGGTCTAAACTGGACTGTTACAAGTGGCATATTAATTGTTTAAGTGTTTATTTGCTATGATTAATTAATTATGAAGCCCTTAAGTGGTTATTTAACCCTTAGCTATTTGAGTGGACAATTTTGGGTTTATAATAAATGGTTTTCATATTGAATTATAAAGGCTAGTTTTGTAAATTAGTAATATAAGTTAATATAATAAAACTTAAGTAAAATTTTTGCGTGTTCATCTTTCTAATTGTCAAAAGTTGAGAAGAAAAGAAAGCTTTGAATGTGGTTTTAGGTTTGATACTCATTTTTTTTCAATTAAGGTATGGATTTTCTTCGGTTTTTGATAATTTTTACGTTTTTGAGATCGTTGCTTTGAATACTAGCTAGCCCATGCTTGAATTTTTGAAATTGTTGATGTATTCATGATTTTCCATTGATGATAGCTTGATGTTTTTGTTGTTTGATGATGAAAAATAAATATTTTTTGATAGATTATTTTGTTTAATTAAGTGATTTTTGATAAAAATGCTTATTAATGATTAAATTGTGGAATTTGCAAATTGAGGGTCAAAATGTGAAATAAATAAAATAAATAAGCTGCTAGGGACCTAAGGAGAATTCGGGCTACTAGGGACCTTAAGAGAATTCAGCCTAACATGGGTTTTTGAAATTTTGAGTAATTTGTGTTGTTTTGAATTACGGAATAAATTGTGAAAATGTGAAATGTTAGGGGATAAAGTGAAAAAGCCCATTTATGTGTTTTTGGATGAAATTGAATGAATTTTTAATTAAATAAGTTAAATTTGAATTTATTTAGATCAAGAAAGAGGAAATCGATTTGGATCGGGGACAACAAAAGTTGTCGAATAGTCGTCCCAAATTGCTCTGCATCTCAGACGAGGTAAGTTTGAAGTGAATAAATGATGTTAAATTGAATTTATTTATGTTGTACATAGCCAAATTGAATTGTATATATGTATAACAACATTGTTGAATTGAATTTAACATGGAATGATTTGTTACGAGCATGAATCGATTGAATTACGGTGTCCAAAAGCCCTTTACAAACCATAGGAATAGTTAGGATACATATGTCATGACATAGGATTCCTAGTATATGATTTTGTGTAAGACCACATCTAGGACGTTGGCATCAATTTGAGATTTAGGTGTAAGACCATGTCTGGGAAATTGGTGTCGTATATGATTTCGTATAAGACCCTGTCTGGGACAGTGGTATCGATATTTGATTACATGTAAGACCTCGTCTAGGACGATAGCATTGTATGAGCTTTTCGAGCTATCTGAGTATCCTTATTGATTCCAAATGGTTTAATGTGCAATGTCGAGTTACAATCGAATGTGAAATCAAGTTAAATGGTTCAGGTACGTGTGAAGTTAAATGTTCCTGAAAATAAGGTAAGTATAGTACTTGAGATGATGATATAATTATGTATGTTAAAAGAGTGATTTATGTGTACATGAGATAGTTTATATTCAGCCAAGTTGAAATTATAACGCTAATGTTCATTTGATGATTTATTTTCTTATGACTTACTAAGCTATTCAAGCTTACTCTGTGTGTGTTCGGTTGATGTTTTATATATTTTGAAAGCTAGTTACGAGCTCGGGGATCGTCAAGGAAATCTGTCACACTATTGATCGCTTTTCGATATTTTAAAAGCTTGAACTTTGAACCTATGGCATTTATAGGCTAGCATTTTTTTTGGTTGGTCTTGAAATTTGTATATATTTAGCCATGCGAAAATGGCTTGATCTTTATGCTAATGATAGTGATTTTTGGTCATGTATTAGCTTAATTTGTGAATATAGATGATGGTTTTAATCTAATTTTGGTTCGGCAATGGTGATTTAATCATGTAGTTAATTGTTTAGTTATATGTTATAATGAAATTGGTTGTATTCGTTATGTGTGGACTATGCTATACTATTGATATTTGACAATTTGATATGGTTACTTTGAGTCAATTTGAAATGGTATGCTTGCATTGGTGAAATGGTTTAGAAATGGTGAATAATGTGTATAAGTATATTTGGCTAAAGTATTAGACTCATATTAATGAGTATGTGATATGGTTTATGTTATGTATTGAAGTTATCTCGGATAACCGAATATGTAGTTAAGTGATTGGTTACGTGTATGTATTTTAAGCATGCGAATTGGGTGTACTTTTAGTGTTATTTGTGCTCAAAATGGTTCAAATCAATATGGTCATATGCGTATAAACTTGTGTCAAGAGAAGAAGTATATTTGGTCTTGAAATGATACTTGTTTAAATGAGTATATGTATAGGTATGGCTAGTATGCCATGTCATTAATTTAACTTAGATTAATGTGCATAACATGTGAATTGGTATAGTCATTAATTAATTAATGGAATAAATTAATATTGATTCGGTAATTGTGCTTAGATATGGCTTTGACATTAGGAAATATGTGCATGGTATAATGGTAGCTAAAGCATGTTTGGTCATGTTTTTATATCACCAATACCGTATAAATGAATAAAAAAATTTGGTAATGAAATATGGTTCATTTGATGTTTAATTTGTACCTGTGCAAAAGCTATATAATAATAGGTTTTTGAAATTTTGAGTAATTTGTGTTGTTTTGAATTACGGAATAAATTGTGAAAATGTGAAATGTTAGGGGATAAAGTGAAAAAGCCCATTTATGTGTTTTTGGATGAAATTGAAAGAATTTTTAATTAAATAAGTTAAATTTGAATTTATTTAGATCAAGAAAAGAGGAAATCTGATTTGGATCGGGGGACAACAAAAGTTGTCGAATAGTCGTCCCAGTCCGTTCGTCTCTGTACGAGGTAAGTTTGAAGTGAATAAATGACGTTAAATTGAATTTATTTATGTTGTACATAGCCAAATTGAATTGTATATATGTATAACAACATTGCTGAATTGAATTTAACATGGAATGATTTGTTACGAGCATGGATCGATCGAATTACGGTGTCCAAAAGCCCTTTACAAACCATAGGAATAGTTAGGATACATATGTCATGACATAGGATTCCGGTATATGATTTTGTGTAAGACCACATCTAGGACGTTGGCATCAATTTGAGATTTAGGTGTGAGACCATGTCTGGGAAATTGGTGTCGTATATGATTTCGTATAAGACCCTGTCTGGGACAGTGGCATCGATATTTGATTACATGTAAGACCTCGTCTAGGATGATAACATTGTATGAGCTTTTCGAGCTATCTGAGTATCCTTATTGATTCCAAATGGTTTAATGTGCAATGTCGAGTTACAATCGAATGTGAAATCAAGTTAAATGGTTCGAACGCGTGTGAAGTTAAATGTTCACGAAAATAAGGTAAGTATAGTACTTGAGATGATGATATAATTATGTATGTTAAAAGAGTGATTTATGTGTACATGAGATAGTTTATATTCACCAAGTTGAAATTATAACGCTAATGTTCATTTGATGATTTATTTTCTTATGACTTACTAAGCTATTCAAGCTTACTCGTGTGTGTTGGTTGATGTTTTATAGATTTTGAAAGCTAGTTACGAGCTCAGGGATCGTCAAGGAAATCAGTCACACTATTGATCGCTATTTCGATATTTTAAAAGCTTGAACTTTGAACCTATGGCATTTATAGGCTAGCATTTTTTTTGGTTGGTCTTGAAATTTGTATATATTTAGCCATGCGAAAATGGCTTGATCTTTATGCTAATGATAGTGATTTTTGGTCATGTATTAGCTTAATTTGTGAATATAGATGATGGTTTTAATCTAATTTTGGTTCGGCAATGGTGATTTAATCATGTAGTTAATTGTTTAGTTATATGTTATAATGAAATTGGTTGTATTCGTTATGTGTGGACTATGCTATACTATTGATATTTGACAATTTGATATGGTTACTTTGAGTCAATTTGAAATGGTATGCTTGCATTGGTGAAATGGTTTAGAAATGGTGAATAATGTGTATAAGTATATTTGGCTAAAGTATTAGACTCATATTAATGAGTATGTGATATGGTTTATGTTATGTATTGAAGTTATCTCGGATAACCTAATATGTAGTTAAGTGATTGGTTACGTGTATGTATTTTAAGCATGCGAATTGGGTGTACTTTTAGTGTTATTTGTGCTCAAAATGGTTCAAATCAATATGGTCATATGCGTATAAACTTGTGTCAAGAGAAGAAGTATATTTGGTCTTGAAATGATACTTGTTTAAATGAGTATATGTATAGGTATGGCTAGTATGCCATGTCATTAATTTAACTTAGATTAATGTGCATAACATGTGAATTGGTATAGTCATTAATTAATTAATGGAATAAATTAATATTGATTCGGTAATTGTGCTTAGATATGGCTTTGACATTAGGAAATATGCGCATGGTATAATGGTAGCTAAAGCATGTTTGGTCATGTTTTTATATCACCAATACCGTATAAATGAATAAAAAAATTTGGTAATGAAATATGGTTCATTTGATGTTTATTTTGTACCTGTGCAAAAGCTATATAATAATAGGTTTTTGAAATTTTGAGTAATTTGTGTTGTTTTGAATTACGGAATAAATTGTGAAAATGTGAAATGTTAGGGGATAAAGTGAAAAAGCCCATTTATGTGTTTTTGGATGAAATTGAATGAATTTTTAATTAAATAAGTTAAATTTGAATTTATTTAGATCAAGAAAAGAGGAAATCTGATTTGGATCAAGGGACAACAAAAGTTGTCGAATAGTCGTCCCAGTCCGTTCGTCTCTGTACGAGGTAAGTTTGAAGTGAATAAATGATGTTAAATTGAATTTATTTATGTTGTACATAGCCAAATTGAATTGTATATATGTATAACAACATTGTTGAATTGAATTTAACATGGAATGATTTGTTACGAGCATGGATCGATCAATTACGGTGTCCAAAAGCCCTTTACAAACCATAGGAATAGTTAGGATACATATGTCATGACATAGGATTCGGTATATGATTTTATGTAAGACCACATCTAGGACGTTGGCATCAATTTGAGATTTAGGTGTAAGACCATGTCTGGGAAATTGGTGTCGTATATGATTTCGTATAAGACCCTGTCTGGGACAGTGGCATCGATATTTGATTACATGTAAGACCTCGTCTAGGACGATAACATTGTATGAGCTTTTCGAGCTATCTGAGTATCCTTATTGATTCCAAATGGTTTAATGTGCAATGTCGAGTTACAATCGAATGTGAAATCAAGTTAAATGGTTCAGGTACGTGTGAAGTTAAATGTTCCTGAAAATAAGGTAAGTATAGTACTTGAGATGATGATATAATTATGTATGTTAAAAGAGTGATTTATGTGTACATGAGATAGTTTATATTCAGCCAAGTTGAAATTATAACGCTAATGTTCATTTGATGATTTATTTTCTTATGACTTACTAAGCTATTCAAGCTTACTCTGTGTGTGTTCGGTTGATGTTTTATAGATTTTGAAAGCTAGTTACGAGCTCAGGGATCGTCAAGGAAATCTGTCACACTATTGATCGCTATTTCGATATTTTAAAAGCTTGAACTTTGAACCTATGGCATTTATAGGCTAGCATTTTTTTTGGTTGGTCTTGAAATTTGTATATATTTAGCCATGCGAAAATGGCTTGATCTTTATGCTAATGATAGTGATTTTTGGTCATGTATTAGCTTAATTTGTGAATATAGATGATGGTTTTAATCTAATTTTGGTTCGGCAATGGTGATTTAATCATGTAGTTAATTGTTTAGTTATATGTTATAATGAAATTGGTTGTATTCGTTATGTGTGGACTATGCTATACTATTGATATTTGACAATTTGATATGGTTACTTTGAGTCAATTTGAAATGGTATGCTTGCATTGGTGAAATGGTTTAGAAATGGTGAATAATGTGTATAAGTATATTTGGCTAAAGTATTAGACTCATATTAATGAGTATGTGATATGGTTTATGTTATGTGTTGAAGTTATCTCGGATAACCTAATATGTAGTTAAGTGATTGGTTACGTGTATGTATTTTAAGCATGCGAATTGGGTGTACTTTTAGTGTTATTTGTGCTCAAAATGGTTCAAATCAATATGGTCATATGCGTATAAACTTGTGTCAAGAGAAGAAGTATATTTGGTCTTGAAATGATACTTGTTTAAATGAGTATATGTATAGGTATGGCTAGTATGCCATGTCATTAATTTAACTTAGATTAATGTGCATAACATGTGAATTGGTATAGTCATTAATTAATTAATGGAATAAATTAATATTGATTCGTAATTGTGCTTAGATATGGCTTTGACATTAGGAAATATGCACATGGTATAATGGTAGCTAAAGCATGTTTGGTCATGTTTTTATATCACCAATACCGTATAAATGAATAAAAAAATTTGGTAATGAAATATGGTTCATTTGATGTTTAATTTGTACCTGTGCAAAAGCTATATAATAATAGGTTTTTGAAATTTTGAGTAATTTGTGTTGTTTTGAATTACGGAATAAATTGTGAAAATGTGAAATGTTAGAGGATAAAGTGAAAAAGCCCATTTATGTGTTTTTGGATGAAATTGAATGAATTTTAATTAAATAAGTTAAATTTGAATTTATTTAGATCAAGAAAGAGGAAATCGATTTGGATCGGGGACAACAAAAGTTGTCGAATAGTCGCCCCAAATTGCTTCGTCTCATGACGAGGTAAGTTTGAAGTGAATAAATGATGTTAAATTGAATTTATTTATGTTGTACATAGCCAAATTGAATTGTATATATGTATAACAACATTGCTGAATTGAATTTAACATGGAATGATTTGTTACGGGCATGGATCGATCGAATTACGGTGTCCAAAAGCCCTTTACAAACCATAGGAATAGTTAGGATACATATGTCATGACATAGGATTCCGGTATATGATTTTGCGTAAGACCACATCTAGGACGTTGGCATCAATTTGAGATTTAGGTGTAAGACCATGTCTGGGAAATTGGTGTCGTATATGATTTCGTATAAGACCCTGTCTGGGACAGTGGCATCGATATTTGATTACATGTAAGACCTCGTCTAGGACGATAACATTGTATGAGCTTTTCGAGCTATTTGAGTATCCTTATTGATTCCAAATGGTTTAATGTGCAATGTCGAGTTACAATCGAATGTGAAATCAAGTTAAATGGTTCAGGTACGTGTGAAGTTAAATGTTCCTGAAAATAAGGTAAGTATAGTACTTGAGATGATGATATAATTATGTATGTTAAAAGAGTGATTTATGTGTACATGAGATAGTTTATATTCACCAAGTTGAAATTATAACGCTAATGTTCATTTGATGATTTATTTTCTTATGACTTACTAAGCTATTCAAGCTTACTATGTGTGTGTTCGGTTGATGTTTTATAGATTTTGAAAGCTAGTTACGAGCTCAGGGATCGTCAAGGAAATCAGTCACACTATTGATCGCTATTTCGATATTTTAAAAGCTTGAACTTTGAACCTATGGCATTTATAGGCTAGCATTTTTTTTGGTTGGTCTTGAAATTTGTATATATTTAGCCATGCGAAAATGGCTTGATCTTTATGCTAATGATAGTGATTTTGGTCATGTATTAGCTTAATTTGTGAATATAGATGATGGTTTTAATCTAATTTTGGTTCGCAATGGTGATTTAATCATGTAGTTAATTGTTTAGTTATATGTTATAATGAAATTGGTTGTATTCGTTATGTGTGGACTATGCTATACTATTGATATTTGACAATTTGATATGGTTACTTTGAGTCAATTTGAAATGGTATGCTTGCATTGGTGAAATGGTTTAGAAATGGTGAATAATGTGTATAAGTATATTTGGCTAAAGTATTAGACTCATATTAATGAGTATGTGATATGGTTTATGTTATGTATTGAAGTTATCTCGGATAACCTAATATGTAGTTAAGTGATTGGTTACGTGTATGTATTTTAAGCATGCGAATTGGGTGTACTTTTAGTGTTATTTGTGCTCAAAATGGTTCAAATCAATATGGTCATATGCGTATAAACTTGTGTCAAGAGAAGAAGTATATTTGGTCTTGAAATGATACTTGTTTAAATGAGTAAATGTATAGGTATGGCTAGTATGCCATGTCATTAATTTAACTTAGATTAATGTGCATAACATGTGAATTGGTATAGTCATTAATTAATTAATGGAATAAATTAATATTGATTCGGTAATTGTGCTTAGATATGGCTTTGACATTAGGAAATATGCGCATGGTATAATGGTAGCTAAAGCATGTTTGGTCATGTTTTATATCACCAATATCGTATAAATAAATAAAAAATTTGGTAATGAAATATGGTTCATTTGATGTTTATTTTCTACTTGTGCAAAAGCTATATAATAATAGGTTTTGAAATTTTGAGTAATTTGTGTTGTTTTGAATTACTAATAAATTGTGAAAATGTGAAATGTTAGGGGATAAAGTGAAAAAGCCCATTTATGTGTTTTTGGATGAAATTGAAAGAATTTTTAATTAAATAAGTTAAATTTGAATTTATTTAGATCAAGAAAAGAGGAAATCTGATTTGGATCAGGGGACAACAAAAGTTGTCGAATAGTCGTCCCAGTCCGTTCGTCTCTGTACGAGGTAAGTTTGAAGTGAATAAATGATGTTAAATTGAATTTATTTATGTTGTACATAGCCAAATTGAATTGTATATATGTATAACAACATTGCTGAATTGAATTTAACATGGAATGATTTGTTACGAGCATGGATCGATCGAATTACGGTGTCCAAAAGCCCTTTACAAACCATAGGAATAGTTAGGATACATATGTCATGACATAGGATTCCTAGTATATGATTTTGTGTAAGACCACATCTAGGACGTTGGCATCAATTTGAGATTTAGGTGTAAGACCATGTCTGGGAAATTGGTGTCGTATATGATTTCGTATAAGACCCTGTCTGGGACAGTGGCATCGATATTTGATTACATGTAAGACCTCGTCTAGGACGATAACATTGTATGAGCTTTTCGAGCTATCTGAGTATCCTTATTGATTCCAAATGGTTTAATGTGCAATGTCGAGTTACAATCGAATGTGAAATCAA
This sequence comes from Gossypium rotundifolium, assembly GCA_025506655.1. NCBI lineage: Eukaryota > Viridiplantae > Streptophyta > Magnoliopsida > Malvales > Malvaceae > Gossypium > Gossypium rotundifolium. Next base: position 87,808,601 of record CP106729.1, read on the forward strand.
GTCAAATGGTTCAGGTACATGTGAAGTTAAATGTTCCTGAAAATAAGGTAAGTATAGTACTTGAGATGATGATATAATTATGTATGTTAAAAGAGTGATTTATGTGTACATGAGATAGTTTATATTCAGCCAAGTTGAAATTATAACGCTAATGTTCATTTGATGATTTATTTTCTTATGACTTACTAAGCTATTCAAGCTTACTCTGTGTGTGTTCGGTTGATGTTTTATAGATTTTGAAAGCTAGTTACGAGCTCAGGGATCGTCAAGGAAATCTGTCACACTATTGATCGCTATTTCGATATTTTAAAAGCTTGAACTTTGAACCTATGGCATTTATAGGCTAGCATTTTTTTTGGTTGGTCTTGAAATTTGTATATATTTAGCCATGCGAAAATGGCTTGATCTTTATGCTAATGATAGATTTTTGGTCATGTATTAGCTTAATTTGTGAATATAGATGATGGTTTTAATCTAATTTTGGTTCGCAATGGTGATTTAATCATGTAGTTAATTGTTTAGTTATATGTTATAATGAAATTGGTTGTATTCGTTATGTGTGGACTATGCTATACTATTGATATTTGACAATTTGATATGGTTACTTTGAGTCAATTTGAAATGGTATGCTTGCATTGGTGAAATGGTTTAGAAATGGTGAATAATGTGTATAAGTATATTTGGCTAAAGTATTAGACTCATATTAATGAGTATGTGATATGGTTTATGTTATGTATTGAAGTTATCTCGGATAACCTAATATGTAGTTAAGTGATTGGTTACGTGTATGTATTTTAAGCATGCGAATTGGGTGTACTTTTAGTGTTATTTGTGCTCAAAATGGTTCAAATCAATATGGTCATATCGTATAAACTTGTGTCAAGAGAAGAAGTATATTTGGTCTTGAAATGATACTTGTTTAAATGAGTATATGTATAGGTATGGCTAGTATGCCATGTCATTAATTTAACTTAGATTAATGTGCATAACATGTGAATTGGTATAGTCATTAATTAATTAATGGAATAAATTAATATTGATTCGGTAATTGTGCTTAGATATGGCTTTGACATTAGGAAATATGCGCATGGTATAATGGTAGCTAAAGCATGTTTGGTCATGTTTTTATATCACCAATACCGTATAAATGAATAAAAAAATTTGGTAATGAAATATGGTTCATTTGATGTTTAATTTGTACACTGCAAAAGCTATATAATAATAGGTTTTGAAATTTTGAGTAATTTGTGTTGTTTTGAATTACTAATAAATTGTGAAAATGTGAAATGTTAGGGATAAAGTGAAAAGCCCATTTATGTGTTTTTGGATGAAATTGAATGAATTTTTAATTAAATAAGTTAAATTTGAATTTATTTAGATCAAGAAAAGAGGAAATCTGATTTGGATCGTGGGACAACAAAAGTTGTCGAATAGTCGTCCCAGTCCGTTCGTCTCTGTACGAGGTAAGTTTGAAGTGAATAAATGATGTTAAATTGAATTTATTTATGTTGTACATAGCCAAATTGAATTGTATATATGTATAACAACATTGTTGAATTGAATTTAACATGGAATGATTTGTTACGAGCATGGATCGATCGAATTACGGTGTCCAAAAGCCCTTTACAAACCATAGGAATAGTTAGGATACATATGTCATGACATAGGATTCCGGTATATGATTTTGTGTAAGACCACATCTAGGACGTTGGCATCAATTTGAGATTTAGGTGTAAGACCATGTCTGGGAAATTGGTGTCGTATATGATTTCAGATAAGACCACATCAGGACAAAGGCATCGATATTTAATTACATGTAAGACCTCGTCTAGGACGATAACATTGTATGAGCTTTTCGAGCTATCTGAGTATCCTTATTGATTCCAAATGGTTTAATGTGCAATGTCGAGTTACAATCGAATGTGAAATCAAGTTAAATGGTTCAGGTACGTGTGAAGTTAAATGTTCCTGAAAATAAGGTAAGTATAGTACTTGAGATGATGATATAATTATGTATGTTAAAAGAGTGATTTATGTGTACATGAGATAGTTTATATTCACCAAGTTGAAATTATAACGCTAATGTTCATTTGATGATTTATTTTCTTATGACTTACTAAGCTATTCAAGCTTACTCTGTGTGTGTTCGGTTGATGTTTTATAGATTTTGAAAGCTAGTTACGAGCTCAGGGATCGTCAAGGAAATCTGTCACACTATTGATCGCTATTTCGATATTTTAAAAGCTTGAACTTTGAACCTATGGCATTTATAGGCTAGCATTTTTTTTGGTTGGTCTTGAAATTTGTATATATTTAGCCATGCGAAAATGGCTTGATCTTTATGCTAATGATAGTGATTTTTGGTCATGTATTAGCTTAATTTGTGAATATAGATGATGGTTTTAATCTAATTTTTGGTTCGGCAATGGTGATTTAATCATGTAGTTAATTGTTTAGTTATATGTTATAATGAAATTGGTTGTATTCGTTATGTGTGGACTATGCTATACTATTGATATTTGACAATTTGATATGGTTACTTTGAGTCAATTTGAAATGGTATGCTTGCATTGGTGAAATGGTTTAGAAATGGTGAATAATGTGTATAAGTATATTTGGCTAAAGTATTAGACTCATATTAATGAGTATGTGATATGGTTTATGTTATGTGTTGAAGTTATCTCGGATAACCGAATATGTAGTTAAGTGATTGGTTACGTGTATGTATTTTAAGCATGCGAATTGGGTGTACTTTTAGTGTTATTTGTGCTCAAAATGGTTCAAATCAATATGGTCATATGTGTATAAACTTGTGTCAAGAGAAGAAGTATATTTGGTCTTGAAATGATACTTGTTTAAATGAGTATATGTATAGGTATGGCTAGTATGCCATGTCATTAATTTAACTTAGATTAATGTGCATAACATGTGAATTGGTATAGTCATTAATTAATTAATAGAATAAATTAATATTGATTCGGTAATTGTGCTTAGATATGGCTTTGACATTAGGAAATATGCGCATGGTATAATGGTAGCTAAAGCATGTTTGGTCATGTTTTTATATCACCAATACCGTATAAATGAATAAAAAAATTTGGTAATGAAATATGGTTCATTTGATGTTTAATTTGTACCTGTGCAAAAGCTATATAATAATAGGTTTGATATTCAACTAATGGAATTGTTGTTTTGTTATATGTTCTATATATGATATGTTTTGGTATATGTTGGATTATGTTTTAACTATGCAATGTTATGAATTTTATGATTTTAAAACTTGATATTTGATTGAGTTACAAGCATTGATGTAATGGAATTTTGAGTTGTGAAATGTAATGAATATCTGTATGAATTGTGTTATGATTAGTAATGCCTCGTAACCGTAATCCGGTGAAGGATACGGGTTAGAGGTGTTACATAATCCTCGAAAAATTTGTACTTCACAAACATTCTTCAAAACTTTCCAACTAGTAATAGCAGTAATCTTGCTTGGATCGACACATATCCCATCTGCAGAAACCACATATCCTAGAAATTCCACTTCCCGAAGCCAAAACTCACATTTGCTGAACTTCACATAGAATTGTTTCTAATGCAAATTATGAAATACAGTTCTCAAATGCTGAGGATGTTCGAACTCTATCTTAGAGTAGATCAGTATATCATCTATAAATAGAACCAAAAATCTATCTAATTGAGGCTAAAATACCCGATTCATCAAATCCATGAAACCAATAGAATCATTAGTTAATCTGAAAGGCATTACAAAAAATCCATAATGATCATACCGAGTTCAAAAGGCAATCTTAGATACATCACAGTCTTTCACTCGCATCTGGTAGTAACTTGATCTAAGATTTATTTTATAAAAAACGGTTGCTCCCTTTAATTGATCAAACAACTCATCAATACAAGGCAACAAATATTTACGCTTTACTGTTACCTTATTTAACTACCAATAGTCTATACACTATCTCAAGGAACCATATTTCTTTTTCACAAACAGTACCGGTGCACCCCAAGGAGATACACTCGGACGTATGAAACCTCTGTCTAATAATTCTTGCAACTTGCTTTAAGTTCTTTCAACTCGATTGGTGTTATTCTATAGATGGTATTGATATCGGTGTAGACCCAGGTATCAAGTTAATAATGAATTCAACTTCGTAATCCGATGGCATACTCAGTAACTCTTCAGGAAATAAATCTATAAATTCATTAACAACAAGTACATGATCCAACTTTGTTCGGAATCCCGAGTATCCAGTATGTAAGCTAGAAATGCCTCACAATCCTTATGAACATCTAATGTGCTGAAATCGCATATACAACTCTAATAACATTGTTTAACTTGCCAGACTCAACTATAATCATTTCACTTAATGGCCATTTCAAATCAATTTGTTTCTGTCTACAGTTTACCATGACATCATTTAATGATAACTAGTCCATTACAAAAATCATATCGAATTCATGAAAAAGGCAAAACATCAGATCGATGGAAAACTCATAGCCCTAGACTTTCAGCGTACATTTACTGCGGATTAAATTAACTATTATACTATGACCCAATGAGTTTGTAACTTGGACATCAAACTCAGTTGACTTGATAGGTAGATTTTTATCAGTTGCCAATACAGTGCAAATGTATGAATGAGTTGACCCACGGTCAATTAAGGCATAAACAGTAACTTCAAAAAGATAGAATATACCAGTGACAGCATCTAGAGCAATAGCCTCCTCTCGGGCTCGTATAGCATAAGTTCGTGCAAGTGCTCTATCCTCAGATCTAGTAGTTGTATCTTTGGTACCGTCGTGATTCTCACCTATATTGTTGCTTTGACCAGGATGATTACCCTTTTATGGCACAACTGGCAATTTTACACTTCTTTCATCATTTTCTCCCACCACTTTTAGAAAATTTCATATTAAATGATCGGTCACTCCACATCTAAAGCATGCACCCAATTTAACTCTACATTATCCTATATGCAATGCTCGCACACTGGTTTTGAAGCATTTCATACACTAGTCACACTATCAGCAGATCTATTCTAAAATTTTGAGTCAGACTGCCTCGATCTATCTCTGCTTGGAAAACCAGATAACGTTGTAGCACAACTATCACCTTCTCTCGCTTTCTTCGGTGGTGGTGCTAAAAATGTTCTAGGAAAATTCCTTTCTTTGAATTCCTGAGCCTTCTTTTCTCTCTACCTCTTATGGTTATAAATTTCTTCCATCTTTTGAGCCCGGTCTACTAGTACCACAAATTTTCATATTTCAGTCCCACCAATCATCATCTCAATTTCATTATTTAACCCGTCTTCAAAACGAACACACATTTCTTCAGACGACACAATTTCTTGACCATACTTACTGAGGTACACAAACTCCCTTTCATACTTTGCTATGGATTTGCTTCCCTACTTTAATTTCAGGAATTCTTTCTTCTCTGATCCAGATATCTTTTACTAATGTACTTCTTAAATTCTGATTTAAAATAGTCCCAGTGGATTTCATTTTCTGGTACCACGACCATTATCGTCGACCACCAATTCTAAGCCTCTTCTTTTAGCAATGAAGTTGCACACATCTAAGATAATCCTAAGGAGAACAGGCAATCTCATTAAAAACTAGCTGAATATTCTCAAGCTAATATCCTACTTTAGTTAGATCATCTTCGGATCGACCCTAAAATTTTTTGGCCCCATATTTCCTAACTTTATCAACCAGAATCCGTCGTCTCACCTCTACAATTAGGGGAGGCGGAAGAATCACAGAAGGCACATGAAGAGGTACAACAGGGGGTATAGGAGGTCATACAGGAGAAGGTACAATAGGAGGTAGAGGTTGTAGAGCCATCAGGTTGTTTCTCATGAATTCAGAAAAACACTGTCCCATTATGCCGAAGAACATATTTTTCACTTCATTTTCAGTCATCGGTAGAATGGGTATACTATTACTTGTACCCAAGTCAATAGTCAAAATATTACTATCTACCTTATTTGTTTCATCATGTTCTGTATCAGATGGCATCTTTAATAATCTACAAGAACATAAGGGTTAGATCAGATCAATCTGCATCACACTATCACAATTTATATGGCATGTAATTTCTAAGTTCTAAATACATATTTCAGTCTGAGAATCGACTAAACCAAGCTCTGATAGCACTAAATGTAACACTCATAACTCATTTTCATAGCCAAAATAGGGTTACATAGAGTTACATTACCATACAAGACCTTTTAGATTAAATAGTTATCAATCATTAAATTAAAATAACGAAATTCATATATATTTAAAAATGAAGTAGTCATTCATTTATGAATCCTAATTTGAGTTTTCAAAGGCTTAAAAATAGTTTAGAAACAATCAGAGACCTATTTGAGATAAAACAGAAAGTTTGGGGTAAAAATGAAAATTTTCAAAATAGAGGGTCACACGGTCGTGTGTCCTAGCCATATGACAGAGCCTAGATCGTGTGGCTCCTAACATGGCCGTGTGGCTATCCCACACGCCTGTGTGTAGACCATGTAACTCACTAATTTGGATCATACGGTCGTGTTGCAGACCGTATGCTAGCCCGTGTGAAAGCTGCACCTATACTATTTTTCTACACGCCCATGTAGCTTGCCTGTGTGCTTCACATGGTTGTGTGATAGCCCGTGTCCCAAGCCGTGTGTGTCCAAAAATGACCTATTTCAAACCCATTCCTCACCTATATTCACATGTACATATACCATAACTTACCATGCATAAAAAAGCTTCCAAAAGCACCATATAACACCAAATCCATGTCATTTCCAATTACCTAAATCATGTTCATGCTTTAACTATCAACACAATCCAAGCACATTTGTATATATCATTTTGTTTCACCAAATCTCATATCTCAATCAATCATAACTATTCATACAAAAATCTAGTAAATTCACTTAGCATTTCATACATATTCACTAGAGTACACAAGCTCATTCATTGCAACCATACAATTACTTTAACATTCAATACCAACCATCAACCATAGTTCAATATCATATCAATAAAGCATTTTTCCTATTACATGCCATATAAGCCAAGTGATATAAAATCTACCAATAAAGTCTTCGAGATAGTGTGATGTTTCCTCGAGTGATCCGATCTCCAGTCTACAAAATGCGATCTACAAACATCAAACAAAACAACTAAGCTTCCAAAAGTTTAATAAGTTCGTCAATAATTAATACATCATACTAAACATAAACTAATTCAATAGCAAGATATAAATTGTAACTTCCTGTCAAAAACACGACTTCCATTAGGTGAGAATTTATCATATCAATAACTATGATATTGATTGCCTTTCTCATCAATTCTCTATTTCGATAATTTATAACATAGTGAATATATCGTTAAGAAGGTTTAACATGTCGTTTAACCATCTAGCACACTGTATACTTGAATGAGCCATTCCAACCAGCACACCAAATGCTCGTAAGAGCCAATCCATCCAGCACACCAAATGCCTTATATCGGTAAGTTCGCAGCAAATGCAAGACCTCAATATGTTCAGTAACACTATAATCTCTTGTAATTCATCACCTCTAATTTCCTCTCTTCACATTTCCATACATTGTATTTACGCGGTTTACTAATTAATTTGTATAATCGCACAACATCAAATAATTTAATGTATAATAATTAAATCGAATAAACTTACTGGACTAATTTGCATACACAGCAAAAGTACAGAGACTAATTAGCTACCTTCTCCTTTCCCTTATTTCCAATACATCCTTGATCTAAAATAATAAACTCATTAAATTAACTAAATCAATAGAAAATTTAATTTATTTATGCACTTTAGTCCCTCTTTGGTATTTTACAAAATTACCCTTAACCTTTCATGTTTATGCAATTTAGTCCTTAGGCCGTAATCCTGCAAATAAACCAATTTATTTGGAAACCCACACTAACCGATTATTACTAGCTTCCATTATAGGCCTTATTTATGAAAATTTCACATTTAGTCCTTAGATTTATTACTTTAGCAATTTGATCCCTAAATAATTTAAATAATCAAAAATTACTTTACAAAATATTTCTATTTAGCAACTAACATCAATAATCTACCATAAAGTTTCAAGAATAACTCAATTTTATTAACGGCGACTTTCACAACATTTAACAGTTTTGCAAATTGATCCTCAAGTAAGTTAAATCAAGCTAATATGAACTCAAAAACATAAAAATTACTAAAAACGAACCTCAAATCGCTTACAAATTAAAGCTTTGAAATTGAAAGCATGAAACCTTAATATTTTTCTCCCTTGTGCCGTGGATGAGATGAGGAATAGCTAAAATTATTCTTTTTCTTTTCTTTGATTTAATATATATACCTAGGTTATTTTGTAATTATTTCAAAGTTCTTAATTAAGCACTTTTTAATCACAATTAACCCTAATTAACTTATCCCCTTAAGTAAATAACCATGTTAATCCATCCACTAAATATTTTTTTACTAAATTATTTATTTAGCCCTTTTAATTTAATAAACTCTACTTTTGTCACTTATACAATTTAATCCTTTTCATTAATTTAACTATCTAAATGATATAATCTCATAACAAAATTTTAATACTACTCTAATGACCTCGTAAATATTAAAATAATAAATATTTATGAACTGACACACCAAATTTGTGGTCCCGAAACCATTGTTTTTGACACCACTGAAAAATAGGATGTTACAGTAGTAGAAGCTTATCAGCCAGTGAGAAAAGATCCGCATGCCTTTTCATCAATAGACGTGATGTTAGCTTTTATTCTAGTCTTCTAGTAGGGATAGTTACCATTCTAAGCATAGGGTAATAGGTAATTAAAGAACCTTCCATTGTCAGCAAAAAGCAACACCAAGATTCACCACTAGAAACATTAAGTATCTACTCTGATACCAATTTTTTCCACCTTAAAATGCTTATTTACTTAAAATGAAAATTACAATTGAAGAGCTAGACTACAGTGGCTACTACGGCTTGGCAGTACGGCTTGGAACTACAAAAACTATGCAAACAAAGTAAAGAAAACTAATGGTTTGTTTACATAGTTGGGCTTCCCTAATCTATGGATCATAACTTAGTGAGTAATTCCACTATCTTTAATCCACGAATACAACAAGTGATTCACATTTTATCACTCTCCAAGTATAGAGAGCTCACCTTTGTACCTAAAGACTAGAACACTCACCTCCAAATTCTCCTCCTGAGAACTTGGGAAGTAAACACTTCAACAATGTTTACAATAATAGTTTGCACTCTCTCAAAAATAGTTCCACAATGAAAAAATTAGAATGGACTAATAAGCTCTCATATAAAACCTATACAAGCTTCAAAGTATATATCAATTTCGGCTTGCTAACATAGAATCTAAATTAATTCAAAATAACTCCCAAAAAATAGCTATTAGCTCAATAACAATCAAAGCACAATCACTCAAAGATACGCTCTCCAATAACGACAACAATATCTCAATCAAATCTCCACATTACAAGGACTTAATTGATTCACTCGAATCTAATGCAATTTTCAAATGCCAAGGATTGGTTTCCATAGATGGACCAAAGTATCTTCAGTATAACAGCACAAACCAAGTCCAAAGATTTTCTTCATTAACTTACCAAACTAAATAAGGCAAGTATTAAACCATCTTTGTAACAACCCATTTTCAGTGGTGTTGGGAATAGTGGTTTTGGAACCACAAATCCTACAACGAGTCCATAATTTTTATTATTATTTTATTTATAAGGGTTAAACATAGTTTATAATGAATTTTGATTTGATTAAATTCTTTTAATTGAACAAATAGTTAATGTATAAGTGGTTCGTTTTGAAAGTTTAGTGGTTTTAGAAAATAAGGTACCAAAACCTCATTTTGTAAACCAAGTTCGTAAATATATTTATTTAATATTTACCGAGTTATTATATAGGTATGTAAAGGTTCAGTTAGGAATTAAAAAGGACTAAATCATAAAAGTTGAAAAATCTAATCACTGTTGAATTTTATTGGTTGAATAGCTTAACTAGTGGATGTATGAGGACTTATGAAGTAATTAGACCATGTTGCTATATGAGTGGATGGTTAAGTCATTTATTTATAGATTATATATGTTATTTTATAAGTTATTTAATAATAAAGTAATTAAAATAAGTAAAAAGATAAAAAAAAAAGGGTATCATCTTCCTAGGTTCAAGTTTCCACCCAAAAAAAAAAGAGAAACCACCATTTTTTAGTTCTAAGGCTCGGCCATTACTCATAGCTTGCATGTAAGTGATTTTCCTACTCGTTTATTTTAAATTTTATGTTTTTGAGATTGTTATAGCTTAATCTAACTAACCCAAGGACTATTTCGTAAAATTGTTAATGATTTTGAAACCTGCCATTGATGAATGCTAGGTGTTCTTGAGATGAAATGATGAAATAGTAAACTTGGTTGTTGATTAAGACTATTTTGTAAAGTGATTTTTATTAGTTTTTAGTTAACGGACTGAATTGAGAAAATATTAAACTTGACATGAAATTACTATGAATTTTGAACAATTATGGGTTGTACTAGTATTAGAGAAAATTTAGCTAGCATGAGAATTTGTGAAATTATGATAAAATGTAATTTTCGGGTTTAGGGACTAAATTGTATAAAATGTAAAATTTTAGGGTAAATATAAAATTTTATTAAAGGAAAAATGTAAATTTAAATATATTTTGATATTGAAATGGTTAATTGAATAAAAATTATTATATTTGGATCAAGAAATGGATCAATCGATTGATAAACAGGGAAAAGGAAAAGTCGTCGAGTAGTTATCATCATGTGTGGATAGCTACCGTATTTTGGTAAGTTTATAGCATTTATGAATAAGTATATATGTCTATAAATTATGTTATTTTGTATTTGTTTAAATTGAAAAGTGGATGAATATTTTGTCTTGGAATTTTGAGTATAAATTGTTTATAAGTAAAAATAAAATAAATGTGAATGTATTTGAAAGTTGGGAAATGGTTGTGAAATATTAATTATATGATCTTGGAATGGACATAATGAATATATAGTATGTGTACGGATATTGTGGAAGTGCCTCTAGTTTGTTAATGTGATGAGTTCAGTTAAAATGTCCGTTTGAACATAGTAAACGATTAGGATACGATTGGCATGTCAATAGGGTTAGAATGCATGCTTCTATGGGATTGCACTTCGGTGCCTCTGTTAGCATTTCAATACTCTCTGGTTTGTTTTGGGGAAACCCGAGTATTTGAGTCTTGTTGTTATCGTTCATTGGGCCATGATATTATATTGATAAAGGTTAAAGAATTATTATTCAATAAATATGGATTATACTTACTAAAATGTTGTATCAAGAATGATCAAGCATGTTATTGTATAACTTTGGTATTATGTTATTATATAGCTTTGATATGATGAAAATTTGAGATATTTATATATATGAATGTATGAGTTGATTTGGTTTGAACCATTGTGAAATATCAATTATGTGATGAAATGTTTCAACACTAATGTTATATGATCTTTAAAATGGTTTTCAAGGTAAAACAATTTTAAGTTATTTAGTATTCAATTATAAATTGAGGTAAGTTAATGTGAGTTTTAGCTATAGACTTATTAATCTTCTCAAGCTTAATTGTTTTGTTTGTGGTTTTTGTAGTTAAGTTTTGCAGAACTAGTCGAACGGATCAACTTTAGAGCTCACACTATCCAGACTTTTCTCGGTAGCTTTTGATTTGGTTATTTTGGTTTGTGGCATGTATATAGGGTTTGAAGTTGTTAATTTTAATGTTTTAGTTGAAATTATAAGTAAGTGGATGTTAGTAAATGATGAAAGTTTGTGTTTCATGTTAATCCTTTTGGTTGATATGTGTTTGGTGCATTTGGAATGGTAGGCATGTTTTGGTCTTGATATCTTATATATGATTGGTTATGGAAATGGTCAATTAGTATTTGTAAATTGTGGTGTTGGAAATGAGCATTTTTGTTATTGGCAAGTAGTATGAATGAGTGAATCCGGTAAATGTTTTTGATACCATGTTATTGATGATATAAGTTGTATATGATGATATTAACTTTAGTTAAATTGCTTTTTATATATGTATGAATTGTGGTGCCAATGAGAGTACATATATTGAGTGAATTTTGTATGTTTTAGATGTGTTTATAAGTGCTTTTGAATATGTGAATGTAGTTGGTAATGATGTTTAAGTAATGGTGATTGTTTTAGCTTGGAATTGAAGGAATTTGGTTGCACATGACTTGAGACACGGGCTGTCACACGGCTATGTGCCACACACGGCCAACCTACACGATCGTGTGCCTTATTGGAATTTAGGTACAAGAATTTCCAAATGGCATCAAGCTGTTACACGGCCTGAAGACATGACCATGCAACCCTATTTTGATTTGCACACGATCTGCGACACGGTCGTGTGACCTTATTTTCAAACTGTACACAGTTTGGCCACACGGCCATGTCCTTGAGCCACATGTGTAATACCCATATTCAACGCCGGAACAAGGTACGAGGCATTAGCAGACATAAACACAAGTAAACATACATTTCCGAGTCATAAATTTCCATCCAAATTACAACTTTTCACACATACTCATATCGTCCTTAAAATGATCCTACAAGGCCCTAAACATGCTTTAGAGGTGGTTCGAAACTAAACCGAGAACTTTAGAAAATTTTACAACACTTAGAAAAAAATTTCATGTTACAGGGCTCATACACCGGTGTGGTCCAAGGGACATGCCCGTGTGACCCTAGGAAAAGCCCGTGCTTCAGACTGTGACCAAATTAAGGTGCTCTTTGACTTGTGACACATGGCCATGCCACACGCCCATGTGCTAGGCCGTGTAGCATCCACGGTTGAGACACATGCCCGTGTCTCTGCCCGTGTGCTCAATTCTGGACATTCTATTTTTCTAAAATTAAGGTGCAGGGGACACACGGCCGGAACACATGCCTATGGGGCAGACCGTGTGTCACACACGGCCTAGACACACGCCCATGTGTCTACCCATGTGGAAAAAAACAAGGCAATTTACCAAGTCATTTTTCCACCCTCACTTGCACACATCTACACAACATCACATGGTACAAATTCAAGCATATAAATGCAACCAAACAACCATAAACAATACAGTAACATGTCATTCTTATACCATCATTTATCATGCTTAAAACATCATACTTAGCCCGTTAAAAATATAATACTTTCACATTCACAAAAGGTCATTAACATATGAATAAACTTATTATCAACATAAGCCATCATTCATGGCTATATATAAGATGAAGCATTAACAATTACAAGCCAACACATATGGCCAAATTGTTAATGACACATATGCCAAATTGACCTAGTCCCTATACATGCCATAACTCAAAAAACTTGAATTCCTTTATACCCAAAATGATAGCTTGATAGTGTGATAGGATCTCTGGTGATCTCCAACCCGAGCTAGCTTATTAACCCTATAAGACATGGGAAAGGAAAGGGGTAAGCTATATTATATAGCTTAGAAAGTCTGTATGAAAATAATAAGCAACTCTTACCCATCTTTTATCAAGTCCAACAATTTAAACACAAGATAATACAAATTGCTATAAAGCTCACAGTTATAATTTTTATTCAGTCATAATGTTTACTCTATCAATTTATAAGCATAAGTTAACATCTCTTGGCATTAGTCTAACAACCACAATCTCTTTACTATAACATATTACCACAAACAGGATACCATTTTATAATAGCCCAACTTAGGGCCTAGTCAGAATAGTGGTGCGAGACCACAAATCCAAAGAAGAAATATGTGTTTAAATGATTTTATAAGGCTTATGAGGTATTTGTATGGTTGTGTGAAAATTTCATAAAGAAATTTTATTAATTAGTGAACAAATTGTCCATTAGGACTAAATTGCAAGGATTAGAAAATAAGAGATTCTAGAAGGTTTAAGTATGAAACAGAATTATAAAAATTATTAGAAGTCTTTATTTAGCAATTAGACCATTATATGTTGAGATGGACAAGAATGGACATAGGAAGGAAACATCTTAAGAAATAATCAGTAAGGGTATTTTTGTCATTTGGTAAATTAAAGAATTAAAAGGGAAAAGAAGTCAAAATTAGCGTCCACCTTCCTCCCCCTTGGCCAAAAAATCACAAAGAAGACATACCTAGGGTTTCTTCATCTTCCAAGCTTGATAGTAAGTGTATCCAAGCCCTGTTTTTAATGCTCTTCGTATTTTTGATATCCTCGTAGCTCGGTTTAGCTATTTCTAGCATATTTTGAGCTAGGGATTATGTTAAAAAATTTACCCATGTATGACATGCATGTATTTTGATGTTTTAGGGAAGATTATGAAAGTTTGATGTAGGATAAACATCTTTTCCTAAGTGATTTTCATGAAAAATCCATGTAAGGACCAAACTGCAAAAGTTATGAAAATAATCATACATGAGTAAAATAATGGAAATTGAATGTTGTTATAGTTGAGAATATGATTCGACTAGGCTTGAAATGCAAGAAAGTTGAATAAAAATCATTTTACGAGCCTAAGAGCAAAAGTGTAATTTTGAGAAAGTTTAGGGGCAAAATTGTAATTTTTCCAAAGTAGGATTTATAATTCAATTTAGTCAATGTAAGTGTTAAACAAGTTAAATTTTATTATAGATCAAGAAATACAAAGCCCGGACCGAAACTGAGGCAAAAATAAGGTTGAGGACTAAATTGCACAACTCTACACATTCTGAGTACCGAGGTAAGTTTGTATGAATTTAAAGCTACAAATTACTTTTACAATTAAATTACTTACTATGTCGTACAATGTACATTATTTTCATGAAGCTGATTGACAATGACTAATAAGAAAATCAATGAGAATAAGTAAGTGAAAGGCACGGTTGAAGATTTAGAATGACGAGGATACTTATGTCATAACATGAAACAAGAAAAGCCCGTGTAAGACTATGTTTAGGACATGGAATCGACATCAAGGAATGTAGGTCCTGTATAAGACCATGTCTAGGACATGGCATCGGCACCGAACATAGATCCTATGTAATACCATGTCTGGGACATGGCATCAGCATCGAATAAGGCAAGGACATCATGTAAGTCCATGTCAAGACATAGCATTGATAAGTTACTATAAGGCAAGGATCCCATGTAAGACCAAGCCAAGGCATGTCATTGGTGAGTCCATAAGGCAAGGATACCATGTAAGACCATGTCAAGACATGGAAATGGTAAGTTTCAAAAGAAACATATAAGGAAGATCTCATATAAGACCATGTTTGGGATATGGCATCGACATCAAGCTAAGGAATCCCGTGTAAGACCATATATGGATATGGCATAGCATCGGTATCATAAGTTGATCCCATGTAAGACCATATCTAGGATATGGCATTGGTATCAAGATACATGTTTGACGAGATTGAGTATCCTCCGACATTCCAAGTAATTCAACGGGCAAAAGAGACAAGTATGAAAGAAGTAACAAGAAAGCTAAGTAAGCAAAATTAATACAAGTTAAGTTATTCAAGAATGATAAAGAATTCTACCTGAGTTAAGGAAGATACTAATTTGATGTTCATGTTAAATTAGCAAAAGTGCTAATCTATGTGATTAAGTGATACAGGTACTCTAATTTAATTACAAGTATGAAATTATAATGTGGTAAGTGTTGAAAAAGAGTAAGTAAGAGTAAGTAAGTTCAAGTACTTGAGATTTATGTTGCTTAGTCTTATGAGGGATGAGTTTAATTATAAGCTATTACATTGCTTAGTTAAATCTTCATGCAAACTTACTAAGCTATATGCTTATCTCCCTCCTTTCCTTTTTCCATGTAGGTTCTCCAAGTCAGCTCGAGAATCATAGACGTCAGAGCTCGGATCATACTATCATCCACTAATTTGGTATAATAAAGTTAATTAATTTTGATTATGGCATGTATAGGAGTTTAATCATTTTGGTCATGTCATATTGTGAGCTAAAGGCTTCTTTACTAAGATTATGTATTCTTTTGTAAATGGCCATTAGAATTTGGTCAATATTTATTAAGTTATATACCCTTTCATGATGATAAGTTTATGCATTTAAGTTTATGAAATGGATGGAATAATTGAGTTGTTGAGGTGGTATAAGTGTGTTGATGTTTCAGGGTGACAATTGGCTTGGAAAATAGCCTCAAATTGTCTACACGAGTAGACACACAGGCGTGTGTCTAGGCCGTGTGAAACACACGGTCAGCCCCATGGGTGTGTTGATAAGACGTGTGTCCCCTGCATTAATTTACGAAAATACAATTCGTCACACTGGCATGTGCCATGGCCGTGTGCTATTAAGAGTATGATGACATCATAAGCAGAGAGCTCTACGGGTAGAGGACACCGGGGTGTCGAGGCCGTGTGAAGGACACGGGTTATAGACATGGGCGTGTGCTCAGCCATGTGAAATAAGTCAGGTTCGACCATGGGTGTCGAACACGGGCGTGTTCCTTGGACAACACGGACATGTGGCCGCTGTTTAGGCAAAAATTTTCAAGGAGTGCCAAAGTTTCCAGATGAATCCCGAAACATTCTCAATATACGTTTAAGGCCTCAAAGACTTATGAAAAATATGTTATTAGTAAGAAAGAAAAGTTTAAGATGGAAAGAAATTTTATAGCTCGATAATACATGTTTAAGTAAAGTCAAGTACAGTAATGCCTCATATCCTGTCCTGACGCCGGACACGAGTAAGGGGTGTTACACATTTCAAACCTCATAGAAAACATACACATTAATTATGAGTATTTACATTTCATGCATATACTTTAACATCTTTCAATTGCCTAAACTCTTGTCTTCCCATGTTTCCATAATCATTTTTAACAGGCAATTTTTCCAATCTTTCCTTTATCTCATATCCAATAAATGACAATTTGCATGAATAAAGCATGCTATATCTTAACTCAATTTGGCCCGAAATCCAATCACATAATCGTCCATCGAATTTGTCATGAATTTCCTACATCACAAGCATAGACCAATAATCACAAGGTTTTCACAAAATCATTCTCATGGAAATCATGAACTCACAATCTCATGAAATCAATGCTTATAAACTTTACGTACATAACTGTACCCATTCTATTACTTACGTACTCTTTCTCTTCTTTACCATACTCATTGAATTTCTCGTTGAACCATTTGAAATACTAAAGGATACTTGGGAATCTCGTACACGTAGAACCGTACCAATGCCATATCCCAGATATGATCTTACATGTAATCTCGTATCGATGCTAATAGCCCAGCTATAGTCTTACATGAAATCTCGTATCGATGCTATATCCCCGATATGGTCTTACACAAAATCTAATATTGATGCCATATCCCATATATGGTCTTACACATAAACTCAGTAACCCTAATGTCATGACATTCGTATCCTATCTATTCTTAAGGTTCAACCCGGATTTTCGCTGTATCGAATCTCTGTCGGTCATTTCTATAGTATCGTACTCAATAGCATTCACATTTCATTTCAACAATATAGCATTTACTACAATTATATAAATTAAGCATTTATACACATATAATTTAATGCTTATTAACATACGAACTTACCTCGGCATCAAAATGGCAAAAAAGATTTAATTGTTAATTACTCGTTTTTCCCCCGTTCTAATTCCGAACCTTGTTTTTCTTGATCTATAATACCAAATTTAACTCATTTAATCATTTTACTATTCAAAACAGCCCAAAATCACATTATCACAAAAATTACATTTTTGCCCCTAAACTTTTAACATTTTATAATTTAGTCCCTAGGCTCGTAAAATGAAATATAGTCAATTTCTTCAAAACCCAAGCCTAGCCAAACCATATACATGCTTATAACAGCCCACATTTTTCATTAAATCACACTTTTACTACATATTTTATAACTTTTACAAATAAGTCCTTTTTGGCATTTTTCCCGAAAATCACTTAGCAAAAGACGTTTAACAAACAAAAAAACATGCATTTACCATCAAACATAAAAACAAACAAATATTAAACATGGTTAAAATTTTAAAATTTGACATCACTTCAAATTAGTGGTGGAAATAGATAGATCATGTTATAAGGATTTCAAAAACGTAAAAATCATTAAAAACGGGGCTAGAACGGACTTACAATCGAGCTTGGAAGCTTGAAAAAACCTAGCCATGGTTTCCTCTTGGTACATTCGGCCATGGGGTGGAAGATGGACAAAAATTGGCTTTTTAATTCATTTAATAACCAAATTACTAAAATACCCTTAATGAAAAACTTTGGAAACATGCCTAACCATGTCCATTTTTGTCCACCAACTTAACTAATAGTATAATTACCATTGAAGGACCTCCAATTTAAAATTTCATAGCAATTGGACACCATTAACCTATAGATCTCAAATGTTACACTTTTTACAATTTAGTCCTTTTGACTAAATTAAGTGCCCCAACGTCAAAATTTTCGAACAAAATTTTCACAAAACAATTCCATAAAATTGTAGACCATAAAAATATAATAAGAATGAATTTTACTGTGTCGGATTTATGGTCCCAAAACCACTGTTCCGACTAAACCCAAAATCGAGTTATTACAACATGGCATGGGCTTTGTCACATAGCCGTCTGACCCCTGTTTTTAGTTTTTGTTACATTTTTTTTATTCAAATAAGGCCCAAACTGTTTCTGAATTGATTTTTATGTTTCATAAGCTCAATATAAGGCATGTCTTAGAATATATGCGATGAATAGGGATTGAATTTGTAACACCCCTTACCCATATTCAACGTTGGAACTAGGTACGAGGCATTACTGAACTTATCTTGCTTGAACATACAACTTTGGGCTATCAAATTTCACTCCAACTTAAAACTTCTCATTCACATTCATATCATCCTTATTATGGGCCTACAAGGCCTTAAACATGCAAACGAAGGGTCTTGGAATCAAACCGGGAACTTTTGTATACTTAGAAAATTTTTGTCTAAACAGGGCCACACTCCCGTGTGAGCAGGCTGTGTGGTCACACACACCCATGTCCCGAGCCCGTGTGGGATTTATTTTTCATTTCAAACCTGCAGGGATACCGAACACATGCCCGTGCCTTTGGCCCATGTCCTTCAAACGGCCTAGACACGCCCATGTCCTCGCCCATGTATGAAAACCTAGGTATTCTGTTTATGACGTCAGCAACCATATAAAGGGCACACGGCCTAGGCACATGCCCGTGTGTCTAGCCCATGGTCGACGCTGACTTGCAACATTAACATGCAGGGGACACACGGCCCAGCCACACGTCCATGGGACTGACCGTGGGTCACACACGGCCTAGACACACACCCGTGTGCCTACCTGTGTGGATAAGAACAAGGCTATTTGCCAAGCTCTTTTTATCACCCAAACTCCTACAACATAAATCACATTCAACCATTAATCAAACAATACAATCATGAATCATACACATTCATGAATAACCTCATCTTTTCATATATTAATAATAAGCCATCAACTACGGCTATTTACAAAAAGTTCATCTTTAAAGGAGCCAACACACTTGGCCAAAACAATAAGACATTTCACTAAGTCTAGCCCCTATACATGCCATACTCAAAATGCTAAGTCTAAATATACTGAGATGAGTTGATAGTGTGGGTGATCTTCAGATTATCTTCGTCTCCCGAGCTAGCTCTTTGATACTATAAAATAAGGGGAAAAAAATGGAGTAAGCTTTAAGCTTAGTAAGTTTACATGTAAACTATAAACATCATAACATATGCCAATCAACCAATAACATTACATAATAAGCAAGAACAAATCACATTTCCATTATAATGCTTACTCATCTCATCTCTTACCACATTCCATCCATACCACAAATAAAATGCTCACATTTACTTGCACACATCCCCTGCACTCATCACCACAAACCACATGATATATTTCTTAGACAATTTCTCGGTGAACCCCTCGAAATGATACTAAGTACCTGGTGGTTTCGTACATAGCCCACCAATAGTTAATAATAGGGTGGTATCCCATATAGCCCACCAACAAGAATAATTACGATGGTTTCATACATAGCCCACCAAATAACAGTATAAACGATGGTATCGCACACAGCCCATCGTGAATAAACAGTAAGGTGGTATCGCACACAGCCCACCAAATAGTTATTATGGATATTTTTTCGTACTTACATATTTATTTTGAGGTTCATACGAGAATTACTCACTATCCATCAATTCCAATTAATCACAATCATAATTGATCTCATTCATACAATGCACCAATAAATAACAACATATGTATTAAAGATGTATCGTTTACACATAAACTTACCTTGGTGCAAAATGTACTAGTCGACGGTTTAGTCCGTAACCTTACATTTTCCTCAATCAAGGTGATTTCCGTGCTCTTCTTGATCTATAATAATAAAATTCACTCATTCAATCACTTTATAATTCATGATACATCAAAATTTCTACTTAGGCAAAAATGACCATTTTGCCCTCATACTTAAGCAAAATTACTATTTTTCCCCTAGGCTCATAAATCATTTTTCATCACATTTTCTCATTAAACAAGCCTAGATGAACATTTATTTCTCTTACAACAACTCACAAAACCAATTATTTCATGCATTTATTACTCATTTACAACCTTTACAAATAAGTCATATTTAGGTGTTTTCATGGTAACACCTCAAAAGTTTTTCCCCAACCTACTAACATTCATTTTCTTCCATAAGACTCAGCAAACAACATGAACACTTTCATGGCAAGTCCCTAAAATCATTTTGCAAATTAGTCCCCTTAGTAGCTAGCTTAAGCTTTAGGGGTTCCAAAAGTACAAAAATTATCGAGAAAGACCCCTAAAATCACTTACTTGCAAAAGAATAGCTTGACTGAAAGTTTGAACTCCAAAATCATCTAATTTCCCTTCAATTTTTGGTGGAGAAGAAGCATGAATAGTGAAAGATGATATCTCTTTTATTTATCCTATTTTATTCATTTTTTTATCACCTAATTTCACTAAATTTTGACCAAAATTAAATACCCTTATCTCCTTGTCTCTATAGCCGGCCAACACACCCTTAATGGCCTAATTGCACTTTAAGAACCTCCAATTTAATATTCTATGGCTATTAGACACCTCTACCTTGTATAATAGAACTTTCTCGCTTTATGCGATTTAGTCCTTTTTCATAATTAAGCATGAAATCACCAAAATTAATGCACCAAAATTTTCATACATCCTTATAAACATGCTGTAACACACAAAATAATATCAAAAACAATTTTTTTCAACCTCGGATTAGCAGCCCCGAAACCACTGTTCCGACTAGCCCCAAAATCGAGCTGTTACAGGTTTATATTAAATTTAATAGTTGAATGGTTTTATGTTGTTATTTGTTTTGATATGTACTATAATACTTTGTAACCCTAATCCAAAGACAGTGATAGGTTAGGGGTGTTACAACCTCAATGATAGTTTGCAGTTAGCACCATTGAGTGTCATTCAGCAACTCTTAGCTCATTTTGCCTCAACAGATACCAACTTAAGAAAAAAGACAATACCATGTTAAACAATTGGAGTGCTTTTAATATTCTTTATATGATGTATTTAGCTATTTAAATTTCCTTTTACTTATAATTAAAAAAGTTTCTACTTTAATTTTTTTACATATTGCATGTGTTATGATTATTAGTTTCAAACCTAACATTTTATTATTTATTGTATGTTATTTTAAACTCACACATGTGTTCTAAATACATGGCCTCCACATGCATACACATGTGATAGAAATTCTAGTTATATATAAAGATTTCAATTGAGTTGGTGTCATCCATAACCAAATCATAACCTAGTTGTCAAATTACCAAAATGAAATTATTTTAGCAAAAATAAATATTAATTTGATAATATTTTATCTCTTTATAAAAATTCAATAAAATACATGCTTATAATAGGATTAATTTGAACTCAAGACACCAAAACATACACACTTCTAACTTTACTATTTCAACCAAAGTAAGCTTTAGCTTTTATGTCAAATTTTAATAAATATATTACATAATTGTTTTCATCCACATTGTGGATGTGACTTAATCTAGTAACAACAACAACAACACCCACAACGTGGGTGAAAATTTTATGTAACAAATTTTAAAAAGTTTGATATAACAATCAAATACGTCTTTCGTTGAAATGATAAAATTCAATTATAAAAATCATAATGTTGAAAGAAAATTGTGTCTACTCTCGTAGCATGTGTCTTATTTTCAAATATATTTTTAGTTTTTTTTTTCTAGTTCATTTATTCTATTTCTATATTTTCTTGTTTTGCATGGGTCAAAATCACTAAAGCATGGAGAGGATATTGATGCATTGTCGATTGAGGACACTGGAAAAAAGAATTGTGGCAGTTTCGAATAGGTGGAGATGGTGGTGTTGTGGATTATGATTATTGCCTAGTAGGGTGCTTTTTTATAGAAAGCATAATTCATTTGAGCCGATACGGAACACTTTACTGAATCTATGGCATCTTATTGGAGGTATTTCAATTAAATATTTTGGGGGAAAGGGATTTTTGTTTCACTTATACAATGGGATAATTGTTGAGAGTTATTGGAAGGTCATGAAAATTTGAGAACCACATGTTGGTGGTTCACAAAATGAATATCAAAGAGGATCCAATGCAAGTACCGTTGTTGTTTGCAAATTTTTGGATGCGAGTCCATGATCTTATTAAGGTACTTGTGTCAGAGCCTTTGGCTATGCAGTTTGGTAACTTTGTAGGCTCGTTTTTACATTATGATGCTACAGCTATTATACGTGCGAGAGAAGAGTATAGACGGGTGAGATTGTGATTAGATATCTACGGTCCAATAAAAATAAGAAATAGTATTATTTTATCATCTTCAAAGCAATGTTAGGCTCGTTTTCAATACGAAAGATAATAATTATAACTATGGAATTTTATTAATTTATCTATTCAAAATATTACAAAGCATATGTACAAAATAATTGCATTAAGGACACAAAATCCCAACAGCCACGTCAGATATGAATCAACAACCACTTTGCATCGAGCACCATAAATTAGGATTATCTTTTAGATAAATCCTGGTTGTTCATTTGTTGCCTTTTTTTTTTTTTTTTGTCTAGAAAAAAAAAAGACCTACACAAAAACCTGAAGGAATTTCATGTGGTGTGTTCGACTTAGAGGTATTTATGAGTTGGGTCGGGTCGGGTCGAGATAAGTTCAAGTCAGGTTTAGGTATGATATTAACGTACTTTATTATTACTCAAGTCTAGCTTGGGTCAAAATATGGGTCTAAACTTTTGCCCAAACCCACCTATATTTACACATAGCTAACTTAAGCTCATCTTAGGCTTGCCCATATTATTTTTAAAAATATATATTTATATTATTTTTAATTTAATATTTAATCATCTTATATATTTTTTATTTATTAAAATTTTATATATAGTCAGAACAATATATATATATATATATAATTATCTCTCTTTTTTTAATGTTTACATTTATTTTTGTGTTTTAAATTAGAAAAAAATATAAAAATATAACATAATATAAAACATTACAACCTTAAAAAAAGGGGGTTGAGTCGAGTCTAGATCAAGCCTTGAGTGTTCAAGCTCGAGCTTGACTCATATTTTAAACGAGCTTAATTTCTTTTGTCCAAACTCATTTTTCAGGTTTAAATATTTTTGTCCAAACACTCTCAAATTTCAGACCAGCCTTTAGGTTTGGACAAATAACCCGAACCATAAATAGGTCTAGTTCAACCATGGGACCTCAAGGAATATTTGAAGCAAATCTAAGTAACGAGCTTTTCCTTTTTCGCTTACGGATAGAGCAAAGGATTTGACTATTTTGTTTATCTTCCGAATCTAAAATCATATAGATAGAATCGAAAAATTTGTTTCTAGATAATTTTTTTTCCTACTTCATGTGTTACTTCTATCAGGAAGGATATCTGCAACATCAAGCAATTGTATGCTAGTGCCCGCAACATAGAATTTTAAAATAATTGCTCATCAAATATTTTTATGAAATACTATTTTCCATTGAAAGAAAGATGATGGATGCCACTAATAAATGTGCCATAGTGAATAGACTCTTGATATCAATTATGATTGTCTATTCACAATAATTCAAATTCAAACAAAACATACCAAAAAGACGAGTTAATGAGATAAATATATCTTCTTTCGAAAATCAAATTTCTGAGCTAATTTTTCTTATTCAAAAACTAGTTGTAGGATATACTTGACATGTGAAGGCTTGTGAGATTTGTACTAATTTTGATCATCAACCTTATATGTATCTATAGTTCAAGAGAACTTGTGTACTTAAAAAATTACTTTAGCCAACTAAACAACGCCTTATTTATTTATAAAACAAAAACAAAAAAAAAGTCAAAATGTCTTAAAACTCTTAAAAAATTCATGAAATTCCAAAAAAAAAATAAAAACTTCTAAAAACATTTAAAAATCATAAATTTCTAAAAATACATAAAATTCCAAAGTAACTGAAAATTGAGATTTTTACTTTTTTTTTAATTAAAATGATTGTTGAGAATGAATTTGTGTAAATGCTGGGTTCATCCCATAAAAAATTCCAAAATTGAGAATTTATTTTGAAATTATTTTTAAAATTATAAAAAAATTATGTCTAGAATAAATCTAAACAAATGATATCTAAATTCAAATGAAGTTGGAGTGTGTTTTAGTAAATTTATATGTTTTTATAATTTTAAAATTAATAATAATAAAACTTTAGGTAATTTATAATTTTTGAAATTTTTATTTTTTATTTTCTTATTTATATTATTTTTAAACTCTTGATTAAGTTAACCTCAAAAGTCAACTCGACACCAATTTAGTTAGAAAAATTTATCGAAATGTCATTCACGAATTAAAATAATTTATATTATTTTAGTATTTTCATTTCAACAAAAACATTTGATTAGAGAAATTACAAAAATATCTTGTAATTAAAATAATTTTTATTATTCTAGGGTATTTTAGTATATTTTCATTTCAATAAAATTAATAACAATATGCATATAGTAAGGTTTGAACTTGCATTGATTGGCTTAATAGAACCTTAAATTTATCACTCAATCAAATTTTTATTCTGTTGTACTTCACACATTTTTATTTTAATATGCACAATTCATTATCTCCATTGGTTGTATATCTATCTATACTATAATTTAAGTTCCTGACTGAGTGGGTGTCATGAGTCAACCAAGCACCAACTCAATTAGGGAAATTACGGAAAGAAATTTCTGTAATTAATATAATTTATATTATTCGAGAGTATTTTGATTATACATATAGTGAGATTTGAACTCTCATTGATTCACTTAGTAAAAGCCTAAATTTACCACTCAACAAAAGCTTCATTTTGAAATGTTTCATGCGTTTTTATATTAATATGCACAATTCATTATCTCCATAAGTTGTATATAATAATAATGTTATTAATTGAGTTGGTGTCACAAGTCAACTCCACACTAACTCAAAATTGATTACAAAACTGTGATAAATAATTGTAGTGTACTTAGTTTTGTTTATCGATGTACTTACGTGTTTAAATTTCATTTTACTCATAACTTAATCTATATATTTTTATTATTTTATCGTATATATTTCATTTGTTATTATGATTATTTATTTCAAACCATATGTTTTAATGTCTATTGGATGTCATTTTTAATCACACATTTGTGTTCTAAATCCATGATTTCCACATACATACATGTGATAAGATTTCTAGTGTTTTTAAAATTTTAAAAATTTTAGCATTTTACTGAAATTTTTATATTTTTCAATAAATTTTGAATTTTTAACACATGGCATAATGTGATTGGCTAAAATAACATCTTTGTAACAACAATATGAAATGGAATAATAGGATAGTATAAAGGCCTAAGTGATAAAAAAAAAATTCTTAAGATGCCAAACTAACAATTTATGTATAGTCTAGAGGCTAAATAGGCTGAATATGCCAATTTTTTTAATTGGTCAAATAGGTTTTTTTTGGTCAAAATTTAGGGAAATAGGTCGATTTTGGAGAAAGTGAAAGCGCATCCAATT
Source organism: Gossypium rotundifolium (assembly GCA_025506655.1). NCBI lineage: Eukaryota > Viridiplantae > Streptophyta > Magnoliopsida > Malvales > Malvaceae > Gossypium > Gossypium rotundifolium. The sequence continues at coordinate 87,834,812 of CP106729.1, forward strand.
GGATGAGCTTTCTAGAAAACACTTCTAACTAGTCGCGCTTTTCTTAACATGTCAGCAGAATGCTCGCCCAACTGGAGGAGTTTTCCTGCCAACTGTGTAGTAAGTTCGCCCAGTTGAACAAGCTTTTCCTAGCATGTCAATAGAAAGCTTGCACAACTGACCGCACTTTCACACCCTCTCCAAAATTGGCTTATTTCCCTAAATTTAAAAAAAAAACGACCTATTTCAGCAATTAAAAAAAATAACTTGCCAATTTAGCCTAGTCTAGAAGCCAAACTAGGTAGCAAACCAAAAATTTATTTTTGAACTCTAGAAACCTTTGGAGACAACTTAAACAATCCTCTAGAGCTATTTAAGGGTTGGGCTTGGATAAGTAATTTTTTTTCTCAAGCCAACTAAGCCCACATTCAATTTAAATAATTAAAATCATTTTTAAAAATTCAATTCAATTATAAAACATATTTTAAATTTTTTATTAATATCCTTATGCACCGGGCCAAGCGACTTGGGCTTAAAATTTTTTGGAATCAGGTCACAGCACCACCTCTAGGTCCGACAGAGTTTCTTTATGGCTTTAGCTTATGTTCAAAGTAGGATTTTGAAGCATTAACAATATTCAGGCCTTAAGGGTCCAGAACACGCAATTTTCTTCACGTCTGGTTTTCTTATGGTTTGGTTAATGTATTAATATTGCAGGTGCCCATAATCTTTTGGGAGAAAAGAAATATAAAAAAAAAAAATGTTCTCTAATAAATATTAGAAGATCTAAAAAAAAAAAATTATTCATTTTCTTTTTATAACAATTACAAACATAACAAATGTTATCGCTATTATTACAAAAACTAAACCGGTCTCAACAGTGATCCACTAAACATCATTACATTTAAGCTGGTTTCCATAAATAACATAATACTTGCCAACTTTCACAAGCTCCATTGATATTATGGAAAAAAGAATTGGAGCCCTTGGAAAGTTAGTATAATGAATAACTTTGGGAGACCATAAAACAGATGTTACTGTTCCAAAGCTCCTATCACAAGCTTTGTGCATAGAAAGACGTCACCTCAAGCGTTAATAAGTAGCTTTGCAATGAAAAAAAGAATCTAATTTTCTGGGCACAGAACTAAAAAAATACTAGATCAGGTAGCAGAATCTTGAGTATAGAAGATGAAAATTTCAGGCATCCTGGGAATCTGATTGAAGATTAACGATTTGTGAAACTACTAGCTTAGAGAGTTCATTGATTGCAGCTTGAACCTGATAATCATCTGATTCCCTTTGTCTGGACCATCCAGATAATTGTGAACTTAACCTGCTATATTCATTTGCAGCAACTCCTGTCTTCCTTGATGTGGCAAGAACTTTCTCCAAATCACTCTGTGATAATGGCCTTGGAGCCTGAAATACAAACAACGGAAGATGATGAATACCTTGATATGAATACTAGAACAATTATACGTAGCTAAAAAGGTGGCGGCTAGAGGTAAACTACCCAAGTTCATAAATTCTACATGCAAACAGCACTTCTATCATAGCTTTATGTTTAAGACAATAAAAACATCTTCCAACAAGGTCTCATTCCAACTACAATTATGTACTTGTGACCAAGGAAACGTTAGATTCAGTCCCTCAATCCCATAACACAATTTAATGTGTGAGATCATTCTACATACATACATACATATATACATATTTATATGCTGAATCTCAGAAAAACTAGAGAAAGGCAGCACAATGATACAAAAGAAATATACAAAAAATACGTACTCCAGATGGTTTTCCTTTCTTCTCCTCATCTAGTAAGTCCCTGATAGGAAAGTACGCTGCTTTCTTGCAGAGTTCAAGAAGATCTGAACCCGTGTACCCTTCACACAAACTGGCTATGTAGTCAAAGTCAATGCTTGGTTCAACCCTCTCACCCTTTAAAATTACCTTCAATATCTCGGCCCTCTCCATGCGGTCAGGTACTCCAATCTCAAAAGCCTGAGGGAGACGTCTGAGTATGGCTTCATCTAGTTCTGATGGGCGATTTGTTGCAGCAAGAACCATAACTCGTGCATTCTCTGCATAACAATATAAAATCATTAAATTTAAAATTTAAAACCAATACCTAGAACATTCTTTAGAGCTCTTAATCAGAAAACAAATAGAATACATGACTTTGTGGTAGAATTAAGAGCATTATGTAACAGCTTTTAGATGGAAAAATACTCACGATCAGTAGTAAACCCATCCCACAATGCCATGAACTCAGTCTTCATGTTTGTCATTGCTTCATGATCTGTGTTACGCCGTTGTCCCAAGAAACTGTCGACCTCATCAATAAATATAATAGCAGGCTGTAGTTTATAGGCCAAGCTAAATACGGCAGCCACTACAAAAGTAGAAGAGTAAATAAACAATACAATCAAGACAGATAAAATAAACAAACATGCATGGGGCATTACAACCATTAGAAAAGGCATAGAAAGTAATGTTTAACTGATAAGAAAGATCAGCTTACATGTTTAACTCATATGCATGTTTAACTTACATATGCAATGATAATTTTCATCTTTTTCTTTTCCTGCATGTGGACATTTGATCGCAGGACATATTTTGATTTCAAAACCATTTTGTTGCCTCAGCCAAAAGAGATGGAATGAAACCATCTCAGAATGACCTTAGGATGGTCGAATTAATTAACCTTCTCTTAAATGTGTTATTTTTACCTATATAATGTTTCTTCTGACTTTTCAACTAGAAGTCTAGAACTCAACCCAATAGGGGGGATAAGCCACGAAAACAGATTGCAGAACAATTGTAATCCTGTATAACCGTAAATATTCTGGTATAGACAAAGAAATGCAACATGCCCGATAGTCAAAAAGGAATACGATACGACATTACACACATACCAAGTTTCTGCGCATCACCAAACCACTTGCTCATCAGATTTGATATCCTAACATTAATAAAAACAGCACCAGACTCCTTCGCAATGGCTTTAGCAAGCATGGTCTTTCCAGTACCTGGGGGTCCATATAAAAGAACCCCTTTTTGAGGACCAAGAAGTTTTCCATGTGAAAACAGCTCTGGTCTCCGCAAGGGAAGAATCACTAGTTCATAGAGAGCCTGCTTGATGGCTTCCAATCCTCCAATAGATTCAAATTCCACATCAATGTGATCAGGGTTTATCACATCACAAGCTATTACATCCTGGTAAAATGAAGTACATTTATGAGGCAACAATAGAAGTTAAAAGGACGATCTCTTTGTTAAGCTATTACATCCGGTTTCTGCAGCGTCAGTAATGAGCATGGTATTCTCCATTCAGAAGGACAATCTCTTTGCTACTTCAGTTGCTTGCTCTTTAGATTTTAAAAACTTAGCTCTCATAAGTAAGAAAGCCCATTACATTTACGTAATGACTTAGAATACGATAATAATAATAGTAAAATAACCAAGTAATCAAAACCTAAGTTTTTAAAGGCTAAAAATAAAAAATTACTCGAAAATAATCTATCCTAAAAGATAAAATGCTTAAATTTGTCGAAATAAAAGTACCTCGTAGGGATTGGTATGAATTAAAGGACGACCCAATCGCTTGGCAATTTCCTTCTTGTGCTCCTGCGCTTTTTTAGAAGCTTCTCGGTTGGGGTCGAGGTGCCGGAGTCCGGCGAAGAGGACCAAGCAACTAAGTGCAGCGCTGGCGGCGTATAAAATCAGTTCTTGCAGGAACTTTGTCTCCGACGAAGATGAACCCATCTTTAACAAATAATTTATCAATCTCTCTCTAAAAGCTTATTAATAATGATATTTTGCGTAAAGAATAATTAGGGTTTTAAATTTTAGGAATAGGGAAAACTATTTTCGCTCGAATGAAGAAAAGGAAAGAGATTTTTAATTTGATTAAACTAGGTTTTATTATTATTGTTTTATTCAGATCCTTCCAGACTAAGGAAGCAGATGCAAAATGGTTCGAGGCGATATCAGATTTTCCGCTAATCAATTGATTCTTTTTTCTGCTTAAATGCAAAGGAAAAAGTAAAATAACTAAAAATTATTTAAATTCTTATCCAAAAGTTATCAATAAATTGAGTCTTGAAATATAATTATTTGTCGTAACGACTAATATGGATAATTAATGTAGCATTTGACGTAGAAAATATTCTGATATGAGGGTTTTTTAATTATTTAATTATTTAGAACTTAATTGATTATTAATTTTCTATTAATATAAGATTTTCATTGTATCACTTATTGTATGTTCGATTGATGAAATTGAATAGGATGTATTGGAAAATAGTTATAATATAATAGAAATGTAATTAATAATTTAATTATTTAGTTAAATGAAATAAAATAAAACTATAATAGTATTTTTGTGTTTAGTTGAATAGAATAAATATTGTAATAGCACAAGAAAAAAAAACTGAAATGACCATAATACCCTTAGTAGATTTTTTAGGTAAATTATTATTGTTATTTTATTAAATTTTAATAGGATTATTATTAAAATAATTTAATAATAAATAATAAATAATTTAATCATATTTTAATATAATTATTATTAAATAAAATTTAATAAAATAATAATATACAATTTAATAATATTTTTAATATAATTATTTTATATCAAATTATATTAAAATATTTCAAATATTTTGTTTTTATATTTTGTATTTTCTAAGTTCAAGTTTTAAAGGACTAATCTCGATTTTTTTTTTTTGTTATTCAATGTTGCATGGAATAGTTATTCTTTGGTGATATCAAGGAATAAGCTATTACGGAAAAATAAGTAATAGAAAAGTAATGGTCATTCTATTGAATGAGTATTACGTTCAACCAAACAAAGGAATGATTTACCATTCAATGAATAAGAGCATGTTATTCCATTCCCCCAACTAAATATGGTGTTCCGTTAAGACTTTCAACCAAATACTATATTTTAAGGTTAACTTCAATTAATTATGGCTTCTGGTTTAGTTGTTAGAAGCTTCAACAAAAAAATTGGTTAATTTTACATATATGTTGAAAAACAAAAATATATGAGATAATAGGTTGAAAATTTTAAAATTTATCAATCTATACTATTTTTGGAGAGAGACAAGAAAGCACGTCCTACAGATGCATTTTCCTTATGTGGCACTGAAAATGCGTCCTATAGGATAGAGAATAAAAAAACATCCTACAAAACGTGTTTTTACTACCACATCAATAAAAACGTGCCTTGTAGAACGTGTTTTCCTTAGTATTCCATAAAAACATCCAGGACCCCGATGATTAGGTTATTTGTAATTTTCTCAAAATTGCATAATTTGTTTTACATCTCAAATATACACTTATTTACAATATACGAAACAAATCTATTAAATTGGTTTGCTTTGTAACATATCATATTGTGAGTTTAAAATTTACAATTATTTTTGTTACTTTTTCACTTAAGTGTTTTTTCCGTCGATTTGTTAAGTACAATATTTTAACAAAGTAAAGAATTGCTCAGAAGGTTCAAAAAAAGATTAAAACTTTGACTTCCATATTGTAATATATCTTACTTCAAGAATTAATATAAACTCACACTTTACAAAAATAATAATAATGAATAAACAAATAAGTTAGTGTTTTCACTGCATCAGTTAGTGTTTTAATTAGCTCTTCTCCTTGATGCTCTCGGGTTGTGTGGACATGTTGGCTTCATATGCCCTGGGTTCCTACAATATGTGCATAACCTTAGTGTGTCTCCTTGCTCCCGAATATCCATATTTCCTTGTATCCAAGTTGAGTTTAGCCGACATTTCGGCTTGCGCCGCGAGTTCTTATCTGGTACCAACTCGAAAGGAGCATGTGAGGTAGACAACCACATGCTTTCATACGAGAAAGGTGGGAATTCAAATTTCCAAACATTATACGCGCGTTCAAGTTCGTAAACTTTGTCAACTTAGGTCATGCAATTTATACGTTTTGAGGCACCAGTCGCAATTGCATTTTCACATGGATAATGAAGTGTAACACCCAAAACATGCCAAAACAATCATCTTGAGGTCTAACCAATGTGTCATCAATGACATCACATTTCAAGTACTTACTCAATTCATTTTCTTAACTAAGTATATAAGCTACAAGCACATTCAAATAACTTATGGTACCACTAAATGCTATACCAAAATTCAAGCCAAACTTACTATCTCATGCCCAACCTCTTATGCTTTACCATAAAATCAAGTATGCACATCTCACTTAATTACTTATATCACATCATCATATGCACATTAACAACAACACCAACAATTACTTATGAACCTTTACAAATATAACTAATTTCTCCTATTACATGCCATATAAGCCAAATAGAATCCAAAATCTACCAAAAGATCCCTGGGTAGTGTGATTCTTCGAGTTGATCCGATTGCCTAATTATCCACAAGACGTTATCTACAAGGAAGCAAGACAAATATACGAGTAAGCTTTTATAAATCTTAGTAAGTTTGTCGATAAAACGATAAATCTTTTCAAATTTAAACACAACAAATCAAATACAAGATTAAAGAGCAGAGTTCCTGTCACAAGGTTATTATCAGAATTCCTATTAATCACAACTCACAACAGGTGAGTATTGCATAGTTCAATAATTCAAATCATATTCCAAGTTATCGTTTAGTAAGTTCTCCAATCACCAATATCCAGTACAAATTGTTACACCAGCCTGAAACCTGCTAAGCCCGATAATTACATACACTAGCATGAAGCTTGCTAGGCATTAAGCCCGATAGATACATCGGCATAAAGCCTGCTAAACATTAGGCCCAATAGATACACCGGCACAAAGCCTGCTAGGCACAAGGCCAGATACATTACAATACACCGACATAAAGCCTACTATGCTTAAGGCCCAATTCAATACACTCAATACATTTCAATTTCACAATTGACCTCTGTTAAATCAAACGTTCAATAATCAGAAAACACTACAATTACTAATATAACGACCCGAAATTTATGGTTATCAAAAAGTGTATTTTCAGGTCTTTGTCTTCGAAAAACAAATTCGTAAATATTTATTAAAAGTATTTGCGAAGTTAGTTGTGTGGTTAATTAGGTTTTGGCTAGGTGAATTAGCTTGAATTAAAGTTAATTAGATATAAGGATTAGATTGAATATAGTGTAAAAGTTTAATTATAGACTAGAGAAAATTTAAGGGACTAAACTAGGAATTAAACCATAAGTGCCAAGTGTGTGGTAATAGTGAAATACATGTGGAAAAATAAAATACATAAATTAGTAATAATTACTTATTTACTTATTATATAAGTAAATATTATTTTATTATTAAAATATCATTATATTACATTATTAAAATAAAATATAAAATAAAATAAATCATAAGGGATAATAAATCCTAAATATATGAAAAATATTATTCCATGTGTATGTATAATATACATATATTTATACTTAATACTTAAGTATATAAATTATAATAATATATTAATATAATAATATAACAATATAATATAATAAAACATAAAGTAAAATAAAGAAAAAAACAAAGAACAAAGAATAGAATTGAAACGAAAATAGGGAAAGAAAGGAGAAAAAGAAAGAAAGAAAAGAAAAAGGAATTTAGGGTTTTAAAGGTTTCAAGTTCAAGTGGTAAGTCAATTTAATCTCTTTTCTTATAATTTTGATGTTTATGGAATCTTAGAACAAAATACTACTTGATTTATGTTGAAAATTTGAAAGTTAGTTGATTTTTAGATGTGGTTCATGTTGATTTAATTGAAGAATTTGGGTTAGAATTGATAGAATTTTAAGTTAGAATTGAGAAAAGGATTGAATTGTAAGTTAAATCATAAGTTTTATGTAGTAGGGACTAAATTGAAAGAAATTTGAAATTAGGGATTTATGGTGAAATTAGAGAATTAAAATTAGCTTTAAGTGATAGTTGAATGTAAAATAAAGAGTAAAATTATGAATAAAATAATGTTAGATTTGGATAGGGATTTAATTGGAATCTACGTAAAAGTTGTGTAAAAATTGAAATGTTCAATATGAAATTGTAGTGTATTGATAAATTTTAATTGTTTTAATTCTGTAGCTAACATTGAGTCGGAGACATCGACTAAGAAGGGGAAAGAGAAAGTTAACGAGGATTAGCTCGAAAAATTACGGTTTGTATTTCTATAATCCGAATTTTAATTATTATTTGTTATGTATTGGTTTATATGTTATGGTAAGTAATTATGGTAAGTATTAGCAACTGTTATTGAATTGAATTTGTATGGGTATATGTGATTGATGTGGAAATTGGATATTGGATGTATGTTATATTTGAAAAATATATTGATTAGGAATGTGATGAAATTGATATGAATATGTGATTATTATGAAATTTGAATATTTGTTATTGAAAAGTGAATTGAATTGTATTGAATTGAGAATATATGTGATTAATTGAAATGTGTATTGATTGGAAACTGGAAAGTGAATTGAATACCCTATTAATTGTATCGGGCTACGTCGGATATAGTTGGCATGCCATAGGATTGAAAGAGTAAGTGATACTTCGACTTCGAGTCGATGAGGCACTATGTGTCGTACTGTTACTTCGGATAAATTTGATGAGGTACTGAGTACGTATTGTTTTACTTTGGCAAGACCGATGAGGCACTGAGTGCCGTACTGGTGTGTTTTGGTTGGATCTGTGTATCCTGTAACACTCCTTACCCGTATTCTACACCGGAACCAAGCACGAGGCGTTACCGTACTTAACTCACTTAGTTATACAACTTTAGTCTATAAAATTTCATTCCAACTTAAATATATCTCTTTTAACAATTAAAACATTCTTATTAAGGACCTACGAGGCCTTATACAGGCATACATAGGGTTTCGAAACCCAACTGGAAACTTTTGTGCACCTAAAATTTTCATACTCCCATATAGTTATGCAATAACACATAAAATAATATGAAAATAATTTTCCTCAACCTCGGATTAGTGGTCCCGAGACCACTGTTCCGACTAGCCCCAAAATCAACTCTCCCCTCCTTTAGAGATTTTGTCCTCGAAAATCTTACAGGTAAAAAGGTTTGGATATTGTCCTCTCAAGGCTTCTTCCGGTTCCCACATAGCTTCTTCCACACCGTGTTTTTGCCACAACACTTTTACTAAAGCTATGCTCTTATTCCTCAACTGTTTAACCTCTCGAGCCAATATCTTAATTGGCTCCTCTTCATAAGTCATGTCTGATCATATCTCAATTTCTGATGGAGGGATCACATGCGAAGGATCGAAACGATATCGTCACAACATTGACACATGAAACACGTTGTGTATTTTTACTAACTCTACCAGCAAATCCAATCGGTATGCCACTAGCCCAATCTTTTCGGTAATCTCATACGACCTTATGAATCGTGGACTCAATTTGCCCTTACGACCAAATTTTAATATTTTCTTCCACGGGAATACTTTCAGAAATACCTTGTCGCCCACTCGAAACTTGATTTCTTTTCTTTTCAAATCCGTGTACGACTTTTGTCGGTCTGATGTAGCTTTCAGACTATTACGGACCACTTTCACTTTCTCCTCAGTTTCATTAACTAGATCAACCCCCTGAATTTTCTTTTCATTAAGCTCGGTCCAATACAAGGGAGTCCGACACTTGAGACCATACAAGGCTTCGTGCCGTGCCATCCATATGATTTACTGATAACTGTTGTTATAGGCAAACTCAACCAAAGGTAGGTATCTTTCCCAACTACCTTCAAATTCTAACACACAGCATTGGACACATATCCTCAAGAACTTGAATCACTCTTTCAGATTGGCCGTCAGTTTGAGGATGGAACGCAGTACTAAAATTCAACCTTGTACCCAAAGCCTCTTGCAACTTCTTCCAAAATCTCGAAGTAAATCTTAGATCTTTATCCGAGATAATAGATATAGGCACCCCATGAAGTCTCACTACCTCAACAATATACAACTCAGCCAGCTTATGAAGCTAATAATCCACTCGCACCAGTATAAAGTGAGCCGACTTCATTAGTCTATAACAATAACCCACACAGCATCTTTCTTTCTCGGAGTCATAGGCAACCCTGTTACAAAATCCATGGTAATCTAATCCCACTTCCACTCGGGAACCATCACCGGCTGAAGTAATCCCGAAGGTACTTGATGCTCAGCCTTCACTTGTTGATAGATCAAACATCTTGTCACAAACTCAGAGATGTCTCTTTTCATACCCGGCCACCAATAAAATTTCTTCAAATCATTGTACATTTTCGTGCTACTGGGATGTACTGACAAGTGACCATTGCATGCTTCATGTAAAATTTTTCGGATCAACTCATCATCTTTAGGTGCACAAATCCTATCGTGAAACATCAAACAACCATCCGAACTCACCCGAAAATTAGAATTATTCCATAATTTGTACTGAGCTCTCTTAGCTTGCATCTCGCTATCATTCTTTTAAGCCTCACATATCTGCTGAATAAATAACGGTCTAGCCCTCAACTCAGCCAATATAGCACCATCATCAGACAACACTAAGCTTGTACTCATAGCTCTTAAAGCATACATATATTTTCTGCTCAAGGCATTCGCAACTACATTCGCTTTCCCGGATGATAATCAATTACTAGCTCATAGTCCTTCAATAATTCGAGCCACTACCGTTATCGCAAATTCAAATCTTTTTGATCCATCAAATACTTCAAACTGTTATGATCGGTGAACATTCGACACTTCTACCATATAAATAATTACGCCTGATATTTAATGCGAAAACAATCGTAGCCAACTTCAAATCATGAGTCGGATAATCCTTCTTATGCGGTTTTAGCTGTCTCGAGGCGTAAGCTACTACCTTACCCTCTTGCATCAACACACAATCGAGGCCATTTAATGACGCATCACTGTAGACCATAAACTCTTTCCCTGACTTAGGTTGTACTAAAACCGGTGCCTCAGTTAACAATGTTTTCAATCTCTCGAAACTCTATTGACATTTATCATTCCATTCAAACTTGACATCCTTATGCAACAGTTTCGTCATCGGGGTAGCAATCATGTAAAACGCCTTCACGAATCGTTTGTAGTACCCCTGTAAACCCAAAAAGCTTCTGACTTTCGACACATTTCTTGGCAGTTTCCACTCCACAATAGTCGAGAGCTTACTTGGATCAACTCTAATACCATCACTCGACACAATGTGTCCTAGAATCTGACCTCTCGGAGCCAAAACTCACTCCTACTAAATTTAGCATACAATTGTTTGTCTCTTAAAGTCTGCAAAACAATTCTCAGGTGCTCTGCATGATCACTCTCATCCCGAGAATAAATCAGTATGTCATCGATAAAGACAACTACAAACTTATCCAAATACGATCAGAAGACACGGTTCATTAAATCCATAAAAATCGCAGGAGCATTCGTCAAACCAAATGGCATAACAAGAAACTCATAATGGCTATACCTCGTCTGAAAAGCAGTTTTTGGCACATTTTGCTCCTTAACCCTCAACTGGTAATAACCAGACCTTAGATCTATCTTGGAGAACACTGTAGCTCCCTTCAGTTGGTCAAATAAATCATCTATCCTTGGCAAGGGATACTTATTTTTCACGGTCACTTTGTTGAGCTATCTGTAGTCTATGCACAATCTCATCGACCCATCTTTCTTCTTCACAAAAAGTACCAGAGCACCCTGCGGTGAATAGCTAGGTCTTGCGAAACCCTTGTCCGTTAACTCTTGCAACTGGACTTTCAATTCCTGTAGTTCTAATAGTGCCATCCTATATGGAGCAACTGAAATAGGTGCCGTACCCGTAACTAACTCGATCTCAAACTCGACCTCTCTAACTGGAGGTAATCCGGGTAACTCTTCCGGGAACACATCTGGATATTCGCATATCACCGACACTGATTCAATCTTTACCTCTGACTCTTGAGTATTCAGCACAAAGGTGAGATAGGACTTGTTTCCTTTCCTCAAGTATTTCTCGGCTACTATAGTTGAAATTATCACAGATAAATTATCCGATCTGCCTAATTCAACCCGAATAACATCTCCATTTTCACATTTCAATTCAATAAACTTGCTATCATAGTTTACTATAACATTATGAGTCGTCAACCAATCCATACTAAGAATCAAGTCAAATTCATCAAACGGCAACAACATAAGATTTGCCGGAAAACAATGACCTCTAATAGCCAAAGGACAATTTCTACATACCTTGTCAACTAGCACATGTTTACCTAACGGGTTTGACACCTTTACTATAAATTCTGTAGACTCAATAATCATACTCATACTAGATGCCAATTTCATGCAAATGTAAGAATGGGTAGACCCCGGATCAATCAAAATAATAACAGAGGTGTCATGAAGAGAAAAAGTACCCGTTATCACATCTGGAGATGATGCCTCTTCGCGACAGTGAATAGCATAGGTCCTTGCAGGTGACTGACCCTCCAGTCTCACAACAGAGTCTCGAGGCGTACCTTTACTACTAGTCCCACCTCTCGGGTTCTTTTATGGTCTACCCCTTGAAGATACATTACTGGATCTTATCTCTTGCTTCCTTTCTTTCTCATCTCTCCCAGGGCAATTTCGAATAAAATGATCGAGTGAACTATACTTGTAATAATTTTGATTGTTTCCCTAACAGTCCCTAGTATGCTGCCTACCACAATTTGAACACTCCCGTTTATTAGACTTTGGATTGCTCACACTTGCCATCGAGGTGGCTTGAACTCTCGAGCCCGAATATGTATTACCTCGGTCTCGATGTGAATACCCAACTGATGCAGTCGTCCGAGGGTTCAACTCCTTGGTCCTCTTTGATTGAGCTTGGTATGATTTACTCATTGGCCTTTTTCTTGCATCTCGAGCCTCACTCACGGCTTTTCTCTTTTCCTTATTCCGTTCTTCGGCCTTACATGCCCTATCAACGAACACCACAAATTCTTTCAATTATAAAATCCCAACTAGAAGTCTGATATCCTCATTCAGTCCATCTTCAAACCTCTTGCACAAAATAGCTTCTGTAGACACGCACTCTTATGCATACTTGCTGAGCCTAACAAACCCGCGCTCATATTCTGCCACAGTCAATTTTTCTTGCTTAAATATAAGGAATTCTTTTCATTTTTGGTCCACAAACCTCTGACTTATATACTTTTTTTGGAACACTTCCAAAAAGAAGTCCCATGTTACCCTCTCTCTTGGAACCACCGAAGTTAACGTCTTCCACCAATGATAGGCTGAGTCCTTCAGCAATGACACGGCACATTTAAAACTCTCCTCAGATGTATAAGAGAGTTCATCAAATACTCGCATGGAGTTTTCAAGCCAGAACTCCGCCCTCTCGGGGTCATCATCTATACTAGCTCTGAATTTCTCAGCCCTTTGCTTCCGAATCTTATCTACCGAGGGCTTGGTCATCCTCACTACATCTATACCTTGAGAAGCCACAGGAGCTGGCTGAGGTATAGGAGGGGGTTGAGGAGGTTGAGTATTAGGGTTTGCTCGTACATACTCTGTGTACCAATTACTCATCATTTGAAGAAAGGCTTCCCGGGCCTCTTCTCCTTGACCCATAATCTTGGGTCCACTCTCTACAGGTGCAGTCCCTTGCAGGGAGCCGACTCGTTACTAGCTACGTCATCAGCAGCCGCTCGATCGGGATCCATTTACTATATAAAAATAAAGTTTAGAACTGTTAGAAGTCACCACACTATCAATATACGTTTATGGCATGTATAGCTAGACTCTTACACATGCTACGGTAGTCCGAGAACTGACTAAACCATAGCTCTGATACCACTAAATGTAACACCCCTTACCTGTATTCTACACTGGAACTGGGCACAAGGCGTTACCGTACTTAACTCACTTGTTCATACAACTTTAGTCTATAAAATTTCATCCCAACTTAAAAATATCTCTTTTAACAATCAAAACATTCTTATTAAGGACCTACGAGGCCTTATACAAGCATACGGAGGGTTTCGAAACCCAACTGGAAACTTTTGTGCACCTAAAATTTTCATACTCCCATATAGTTATGCAATAAAACATAAAATAATATGAAAATAATTTTCCTCAACCTCGGATTAGTGGTCCCGAGACCACTGTTTCGACTAGCCCTAAAATCAGGCTGTTACATATCCGTCCAAGTCCGAGTCATGTTAATAGGGGTGTACAACTGTATTGAACAATTGATTGTTATTGAATGGTATTGAATGTTATTGAATATGGATTGGTATGAAATGAAATATGCAATTGAAATGCATGAAATTGCATGAATCATGGATTCATGAAAAGGATATTGATATTGAAATTGAATTGAGTATCTTATTATGAAAAGTTATTGAATAGAAATTATGAGATTGATATAGAAGAGATGATAATTGAAAATGTTATGAATGATATGTATAAGAAATTGATTAATTGTTTGAATGATTATGTTTGTGTGAATATATATATATATATAAACAATATAAATTTTTGCTTAATATGTATTCAGATTATAAAAATACCACTGAGTTTATACTCAGCATATAGTTTGTTTACGTGCGCAGGTTAGGTAAAGTCAGATCGTTGAATCAGCATCCAGAGCCGATCCCGAACGCAAAGTGGTGATGTACATTTCTTTTTGGTAAATGGCGTGTACCTAGGATGTTATACTTGTCATTTTGAATAATGTTTGTAATGAAGTATAAGTTAATATTGGTACTTATATAAATATGTTTTGGGTTAATGTAAGACCCCTTACCTGTATTCAATGCCTGAACCGGATACGAGGTATTACCGAACTTAACTTACTTAAACATACATTATTGGGCTATAAAAATTTCATTCATACTCATAACATCCTTGTTATGGGCCTATGAGGCCTTAAACATACTTATGGAAGGTTTCAGAATTGAACTGGAGACTCTTACGTACTTGGAAAGTTTTTGCCTAAACAGGGGCTACACGCTCGTGTGAAATGGAATACGCCCGTGTGGGTAGGCCTTGTGGTCACACACACCCGTGTTCCTAACCCGTGTATAATTTATTTTCATTTCAAACCTATAGAGATTTTCACACAGCCAGACACATGCTCGTGACCCTGGCCCGTGTCCCTCACACGGCCTTGACACACCCGTGTGCTCCACCCGTGGTCGACACTGACTTGCATCCACGGCCTGTCACACGCCCGTGTGTCTGGCCCATGGTCGACACTAACTTGCATCACTAACATGCAGGGGACACACGGCTTAGCCACACACCCATAGGACTGACCGTGTGTCACCCATGGCCTAGACACACACCCGTGTGTCTACCTGTGTGGACATTTGAAAGGCTATCTACCAAGCCAAATGCCACCCTATATGTAACAGCCGATTTAGGGGCTAGTCAGAACAGTGATCTCTGGATTACTAATTCAAGGATAGAGAAAATTATTTTCATGTTATTTTATGTGTACAACATGTTAATAAGGATGCATGGAAATTTCGGTGCTTTAATTCTAGCGATTTTAGGCTTAATCGCTAAAAATGACTAAATCGCATAAAGTTCAAAAGTTCTATTTTATTTGCTAGAGGTGTCAAATAGTTAAGAATTATTAATTGGAGGTCCCAAATGTGTAATTTGACCTTGTTTAAGTGAGTTGGCCGGCCATAGTATGCATTGGGGACAAGAGCAATTAGTGTTGGTCAATAGTTAGTCTTCTTCTCCAACCGAAAATATCAACAAAGGGAGGGCTTTGAAAGCTTAAAAATTTTAGCAACTCATTTTCTCTTCAAGTAAGTGATTTTGATAGTTTTAGTTGATAATTTTTGTACTTTTAGAGTCCCCAAAGCTTAAGCTAACTAATGAGTTGAAAGTATAGGGACTTTCCATGAGAGATTTTATGTTGTTTTTTGAGTTTTTACGGAAGAAAATAAATGTTAGGGAGATGAGAAGCAACTTTTGTGAAAGGTGTTGTCATGAAAACACCTAATTTGGACTAAGATGCAAATGTTGTAGTTTGCTCATTAATGCATGAAATAGTTGGAATTGTCGATAGTTGTGCGAGGATTAAATGTTTAGCTAGGCTTGTTTAATAAGAAAATGTGATGAAAAGTGATTTACGAGCCTAAGGGAAAAATCGTAATTTTGCTAAAGCATAAAGGCAAAATAGTCATTTTTGCCTAAGTGTAGATTATAATGTATTATGGTGTATAAAGTGATTGAATGAGTAAATTTTATTGTTCTAGATCAAAGAAAACAAAATTCAGACCTAGAACAGGAGAAAAAAGAAATGTGGGCAAAAAGGTTATTTTCTACCCTTTTCGATATCGAGGTAAGTTCGTGTGAAAATGTTGCAAATACGTGTGGGTTATTTAATATTCTTATGCTATATGTGTAACACCCTTAACCGAAAAACCATCACTGGAATAGGGTTAAAGGTGTTACCAGACAGATCGAAAAATTTATAGAATTAATCATACATGCAATCAACAATATCAAACATGGTGTCCCTTAAGTAGATCATTAATACCCTAAGCATGCTTATAAACTGAGTCGGGACTAAACCGAAACACATAAGTAATTTTATAAAAATTTGAAACTTTTCTAACCTATAGGGGACACACAGCCTTGGGGGTAGGTCGTGCCTCACCCACGGCTACTTGGCACTCCTGTGTGTCCTTCCCGTGGTAGTATACTGCCAAAATCAACACGATCACCAAGCACGCTTTTGTGCTAAGGCCGTGTACTACTAGATCACATAGTGCCATTTCTCACACGGCCATCAAGCACGCCCGTGTCGAGGCTGTGTGTAATTTAAGCCACATTCCGCCAATTTACCCACGGTCATAAGCACACCCGTGTGCCTCAACCGTGTGACATTATAGGCCATTTTACAAGGCCAATATGCCACCCACTTAGGGTCTTCCTACAAGCAATATATACCAAAACATAATATGCATATATGGCAACCAAAATATATCAAATGGTTCACTTCATGCATACATTCAATACCAATTCCATTCATACCAAATTACAAACTAAATCCTACATCATTTCAAACATGTATCATCCATTTGCTTAGCCAAAACTTAACCATTTCATATGCATCAAAACATACTAGATATCTACTTCATAACTCATTCATTCAAACATTTATCAACTCAAAAACTTGCCAATACACATGGCCATGCTCACTTCATAAACATATACACCTATCTAACCTATATATGCCATAATTAGCCATATACATTTTCAAAAGGGTACCAAAATAAGTTTAGTAGTATGATGACGATCCTTGACAATCCCGAGCCTTCAATAGCTTTGACGACCTATAAAACAGAGAAAACACACACACAGAGTAAGCTTTCCAAAAGCTTAGTAAGTCATATACAAATAAACTTGGCATAAGAAGTATATATGCAATTTGATACATTTGCACATCTCATTCACTTAACAATTTATCATGTATATGCTTGATTCATACTTATGACTACATTTGTCACATTTGTCCATTCAAAACTCATTTGAAACACATAGCTCATTCATAATCTTTCTTGCATCTCATTCACATTATCCTATTCAAACATACTTTTCTTCAAATCAAAGTCATATGCATACTTACCATTCATGCATACTTAATGCACATTCAATGCACCTGAATTGGATATTCATTCACTTAATTGATCATAGCTTGGATATACCATTCGTATTGCAGATTTGCCCGTTGAACCCTTAGGAACCTAGTAGGATACTCAAAAAGCTCGGAATAGTAGTAAAATACCAACGTCGAGGTCTTACATGCACTCGTATATCAGTGCCACTGTCCCAGATAGGGTCTTACACGTACAGATCATAATGATACCAACATCCCGGATGTGGTCTTACACGAGTCAATATGATGCCGATGTCCCAGACATGGTCTTACTCATAAAGTTCATATCGATGCCTACGTCCCAGACGAGGTCTTGCACAAATTTCAAATCAACACCAACGTCCTTGTAACATCCTAAAATAGGGGTTATCTGTGATTGAATTATTTTGCTTGTGATTGGATTGCTGTGATGTTATTCGTGTTGAAATAGGATTTAATTATGGATCTTGAGTAGGCTCGAGTAGTAGGAAAAGTTTATTTGTAAGCTTTAAAGATAGGGAGCCATAGTAAATAGGAGTTACAAGTTAAATGACGGAATATTTGACACTAACAAGGCCTTGGAAAAGCGGCGAGGGGAGGCCACTTAAGGGCTAGAGTTGACGCCATCAAGGGGAGGAAGGGAGCCTATGTTCGAGTTGTGAAATTCCCTTTTTTGCTCTTTATTTTGGACGGCAAGAGAGAGAGAGAGAAGTGCTCAATTTAAACTTTAGGATAATAAGGGTATTATTAGGATTTATTTAGATTTTATGTGAATAATCTTTAATAGTTGGCAGAGAGAAAATATAGGCTTTTGACTAATTCAAATTTGTTTGGATTAGTGGCCAAGAGTGATTCAAGGAAGTGGCCGAATTTTGAACTCCTTGTTCAAGGGGAGTGGATGGTAAGGAGACTAGGTGAAGGGGGGAGTGCCGAATTCTTTTAAGGCATACTCTTCATTTTGTTTTTTTTTCTTTTCTCCATTTGCAAGTAGCCGAATTTCCCTACTCTTTCATCTTTGATTTTCTTTCTTTCTCTTCTTTCTCATTCTCTCAAAACCGAAACCCTTATCTTCTTTTTCCATTATTTCTTTCTTTCTCTCTAGCCAAATACACACCTTTGATGTGCCGAAATTCCCTTCTCCTATTTTGAATCACTCTGGCCGAATATTAAGAGTAGCATAGATTTCTTCAGGACTTTTCTTTCAATCGATTTAAGAAGGTAAGTACTTATAGCCGAATGCCTATTTCTCCTCCTCTCTTGTTCTCTGTCGACTAGGATGAATGGAAAAGCTGAAATATACTGATGGTTTGGCTAATTAGTGTTTTGAAACTGATTTTATCTAGGTACTTCGGGGTTTTGAAGTATTCAGTCAAGCCTCCATTCGTTAGCAATCAGTCTTCGTAGTGGTGGTAAGAATTTTGTTAACCATTTATTTGGTATTTGAAAGCCGAAGGCTATTTGTTGTGGATGCTAACGGTTGTCGATTGTAGGGGTGAAGCGATTCATATATCGTGTCCTGTAGTTTGTACTCAAGGCGTTTAGGTGAGATTTGGGTTCATGTGTTAACCCTTTGGATTTATGTGGTTTGGCCGAATAGCCATGTCACTAACTTTCGAGTTTGGCCGAATATAGGAGCAAGAAATCTAGTGTGGCGATTGACTCTTGAGTTTAGGGCTACCGATAGTAATAGGTGTGTACATACACACTTTATAACTAATTAATGTCTTGAATATATTGTGTATGCTAAACTGGATTGTGTAGATTTGGATTTAATACCATAAAGGTATAAGCAAGGATCCAGGTAAGTCCCTGTCAATATGAGTTTGATTATGATGCTTGACATATTTGGTATATGTGGCATATAAGAAGATGGCTTTTGATAAATTTAGTATATGTTATTAAATAAACATGTTTGGCATGATTTATGTTAAGTGCATATCATAAATATGTGGGTTAAACGAGTGGAGGGGGAAGTGATATCCGTGTCTACGGACACCAGTGGTTTGGTACCATATTTCGTGACTACGGTCACCAGAGGTTTGGCACCTCATAGCGTCTTATCCCAGTGGCTTAGCACCACAGTGGGTTGGCCCCACGGATGATATTATGGGATCGATGCCAGTGATTTGGTATCACACGTGGGTTGGCCCCACAACTTATTATATGTGACTTCGAGTCACCAGTGGTTTGGCACCACAATATTGATGGATATCGTGAGTTAAGGTCACCAGTGCTTTGGCACCACCAGTGGTTTGGTACCACACGGGGTAGAAAAAGGTGTTTTGGATGGCTAGGTTGGGTGCATGTTAAACTTAGTGCATGTTAAATTTAGTTATGATTTGTGTATGATGTTGCACTAAACCGGGGGAAGGGACATTGAGTCTTGGTGACTCACCTTCTCCTTTAATCTTTTTCAGGTGATTCGTAGATCGCGGATGAGGAGCTGGATGGACTCGAGGTGGCCATGCAGTGAAAATATGAGTTACTCTGAATTATTTTTATTTTATTTTATTTTTGGTTTTATTTGTTCAAGTTGTAATAAGGCCTCCTAAGATTTTATTTTGACTATTTTACATGTTTTGGATGAATTATTTAAACTGTTTAATGACTTTAAAATGGTTACACAAGTTTCTTAAATTCAAGCGTAAATGATTTTCTTTCGTACCATCGGTACATTGATGAAATTGGTAACAACATGACTTAACATTTTTAAATAACAAAGCCAAGTGTTGTCTTTTATACACCTCAAATATTTTAAACAAAACTATATTCTTTTCACCAAAAATTTAAAGTAATTAAAAGGGGGTTTTCAACAAATTTTCTTCTGTAACAACCAGATTCGGTCGTAATGTTTGGGCCAGGTTTAGGGTATTACAAAATTGGTATCGA
Organism: Gossypium rotundifolium; assembly: GCA_025506655.1. Taxonomy (NCBI): domain Eukaryota; kingdom Viridiplantae; phylum Streptophyta; class Magnoliopsida; order Malvales; family Malvaceae; genus Gossypium; species Gossypium rotundifolium. The sequence continues at coordinate 87,855,324 of CP106729.1, forward strand.
GCCAGTTCAAAGCTTTCATTGTGGGGCCCAAGGCCCAAAATGTTTTAGTTGGTCTTTGTGAAAATGGTTTTGGTTTTAGAGCGACATGGCGTGTAGTCTCGCACCAATCCGCCTGTAAGTACTTCTAACTACTCTATGAATTAGTATCTGTAGAAGGGTAGGTATGGAACGTAGCTAGTATGATAGGTGTTGTGAACATTAGGACTAGTTTACCCCAACAAAATACATAAGACTTTGAATGCCTAAGTAAACAAACCTACGACCAAGTCGCCGAGTTAGGGTGTGGTAACCCTGGTGCGCATGTCTAGGATTGGATCCAGAAGAGCCTGGTATTTAAGCAGTCCTCGTGACTCACCTCCTCTTCCCAGGAATCCTACCTGGTGCGTAGCTTCGGTTCACCCTAACCAAGAGGACTCGATCTTAGGCTAAACACCATAAATAAAACCTGAAAGGGATTAGCCATGTTTTACGTAAAAACTCTAGTTTTAAAATTATTAAAGTACCCCTTTAGATAGTAACAAAAATTTATTTCTGGAAAATTTTCAAAATATTTTCAATTTACCAAAATTACCAAAATGCCTCTAGTGGCAAAATTACGAAAATGCCCTTGGTTTCTAAAATTACCGTACTACCCGATTTCAATAAAATTCTCTTACTTTGCAAAAGTATCCAAAATTCAGTATTTCAAAATAATACCACGACTTTGAAATTTACAAAATTACCCCGATTGACAAAATTACCAAAATACCCTAGATTCTAAAATTACATTGTACCTTTAATTTGACAAATTTTTAGAAATACCCTCCAGTTTTGGAAATTTCAAATTTCAAAGCGTCCTGATTTATTAAAGTTTAAAAATTTCTCTGGTTATTATGAAAATACCCTTGTAGGAAAATGATGAAAATACCCTTGGGATAGAAATAGACAAAAATGCCCGAAAGAGTGAGTGTGTATGAACGGTATTAGGGAATGGATGTGCTTTCCTGTGTAAACTAGGATAGAGAACTTAAAACTTTGATTGATCGAAAGAATCTCTATTAAACTCTCTTCATAAAATTTCTTCGCGGATAACCAAGTGAAACAAGTACTAATCCATAAAAATTTCTTAATCAGATTAAAGCGCAATAGTTAGAATGAGCTCTAGAGGACGTGGCCATCGTGGATGCGGTAGGGCCAGAATGACCGTGTCAGAATCTGTTATGTCGGGTCAGGGATCTGAGAATGAAGTACCACCGCCACCACCACCCCCAACTTTTAGAGCTGAGGAGTAGGATCAGACGGGAGGTGAGGCAGTATCACAAGCTGTGTTGCGAGTCCTTGAGATGGTGGCTAGGGCAAGTGGAGGTATGGGAGCTCGAAATCTGTACCCAAGTGACTCCGATCCAATGGGGCTGAGGTATTCCGAGGTGTATCGGGAGTGGCACCCAGTGCGGCAGAATATTGGTTAGAATCGACTGAAAGGATCATGGATGATCTCGATCTGACAAGTGAGGAGAAGCTGAAAGGAGCGGTGTCGCTTCTAAAGGATGAGTCATATCAGTGGTGGCTCACGGTTTGGGATGGTGCCACGGCAGATGACCTTACTTGGGGGTATTTCAAAGCTACTTATCAGAAGAAGTATGTGGGCACCAGCTATATTGATGCGTAGAGGAAAGCTTTTCTGGGGTTGGTACAAGGAAATAAGTCTGTATCGGAGTATGAAGCAAAATTCTTGAGGCTGAGCCGCTATGCTCGGGGAATTGTATCAATAGAGCATGATCGTTGTGTCCGCTTTAAAGACGGACTTAGGGATGATTTAAGGTTGCTGATTGCTCCACAGCAGAAGCGTGAGTTTTCTGTCTTAGTGGAAAAGGCTAAAGTAGTCGAAGGGGTCAAGGAGTCCGTGAGACAGAACTACGATAGGAACAAGTAGAAAAGAGGATTTGGGTCGTCTGGATTGGGTAATAATGCACAGAAGAGGGCTAGGCAGAGTGGGCCGAATCAGGCAGGAAGGCCCATGGCTACTAATCAGAGACCAGCTCAGTGCAATCGCTGTGGGAAATCACATTGGGGAGGATATTGGATTGGTGAAAGAGGATGCTTTGAATGTGGATCATTGGATCACCGTGTAAGGGATTATCCTCAGAAGTTAGCTAAGAACCAGCCAGAGGGTCAGAACCGTGCTCAGGCTAGAAATGTAGGACCACCACAGAGGGGTCATGGTAATGGTAGAGGAGGCAATGGTTCTAGTCAAGGTCGCGGAATTCTGGGCAGAGGTGCAAGCAACACAGAGGCAAGGTAGCCTGGTTTAGTCTATGTAGCAAGGCATCGAGAGGAGGGTGATGCACTGGACGTCATAACCGGTACGTTCCTAATTTTTGGTCTTCCATATGTTGCATTAATTGATGTGGGTTCGATGCATTCATACGTTGCTAGTAGCGTGGTAGAGACTATGAACCTAGACTTTGAGACTGCTTCTAGGGAGATGACAGTAATTAGCCCTCTAGGTCACTCTGTAGTTGTAAACAAGCTCTATAGGGATGTACCCTAGAACTCCAAGGGTAGTGTTTGTGGTCGATCGATGGAACTACCATTTGGGAGTTCGATCGATTCTTGGAATGGACCGTTGGTTAAGTATCGAGCAAGGTTGGATTCTTGCTGCTAAGCGCATGGTTTTAAAGATGGCTGAGGGTGATGAAGTGGTCATGATAGGTAATAGAAGAGATTACCTATCCAATGTGGTGTCTACTTTGAAGGCTGAGAAGATGGACAGAAAGGGTTGTGAGGCGTTTTTGGTTTAAATTTGTGCCTTGGAGGCTAAGGAGTCGTGATTGAGAAGGTCCGAACAAGATGAGGAATTCAACGATGTGTTTCGGAGGAACTTTCGAGTCTGCCTCCAGATCGGGAAGTTGAATTCGTTATAGACTTGTTTCCTGAAATGGTGCCTCTGTCTATAGCACCATACCGAATGGCACCGAAGGAATTGGTGGAGCTGAAGGCTCAAATTCAGGAGCTCTTGGACCGAGGGTTTATCCGACCAAGTATATCTCCGTGGGGAGCACCTGTGCTGTTTGTCAAGAAGAAAGACGGGTCAATACGGATATGTATCGACTACCGTCAGCTAAACAAGTTAACAATCAAAAACAAGTATCCGTTGCCCCAGATTGATGACTTGTTTGACCAACTGAAGGGTGTATCAATTTTCTTAAAGATAGACCTTAGGTCGGGTTATCATCAACTTAAGGTGAAGGAGGGTGATGTTCACAAGGCGGCATTACAGACTCGATATGGGCATTACGAGTTTTTGGTGATGCCATTTGGGTTGACCAACACACCGGCAGCATTCATAGACTTAATGAATAGGGTGTTTTGGCAGTACTTGGATCAATTTGTCATGGTGTTTATAGACAACATATTGGTTTATTCAAAGACGGAGGAGGAGCATGACATGCATTTGCTATAGTTTTACAAGTACTGAGGGAGAAGCAGTTATATGCCAAATTCGGTAAATGTGAATTTTAGCTTAAGGAGGTGGCTTTCTTAGGTCACGTGGTGTCAGCAGAAGGGATTAGAGTGGACCCTCGCAAGGTTGAGGCGGTGTTAGATTGGAAATCGCCTAAGTTAGTGGCAGAAATTCAAAGTTTTCTGGGTCTGGCAGGGTACTATCGAAGATTTGTGGAAGGGTTCTCTTTAATCGCAGCACTACTAACTAAGTTATTAAGAAAAGGAGTTCCATTTGTATGGTCGGAGAAGCAACAAGAAAGCTTTGATAAGCTAAGGAAGATTTTGATGAAGCTCCGATTACAGTACTGACTGAGGCGAAGTTGTTCTGATTTCTTGTGATGCGTCCCATCTGAGGTTGGGATGTGTATTGATGCAGGAAGGGAAGGTAGTGGCCTATGCATCCCGTCAGCTAAGACCTCATGAGGTTAACTATCCGACTCACGACTTGGAATTAGCGGCAGTAGTCTTCGCTTTGAAAATATGGAGGCATTACTTGTATGGGGAAAAGTCGATAGTCTACACGGATCACAAAAGTTTGAGGTATCTCTTGACTCAAAAGGATTTTAACTTGAGACAGCGTCGATGGATTGAACTATTGAAGGATTACGACTGTTCAATTGAGTACCATCCAGGCAAGGCTAACGTGGTGGCTGATGCGTTGAGCCAGAAGATCATAACAGACTTAAGGGCGATGTTTGCTCACCTCAGTCTATACGACGATGGAAGTCTTTTGGCAGAACTACAAGTTAAGCCGATTTGGATTGAGGAGATTAAGGAAAAATAGTTAGTAGATGAAAGTTTGAATGCACGGAGATTGCAAGTTCAAGATGGTGGTTTGGAAGGGTATAGTTTGTCTGGTGATGGAGTATAAGGGCGAGCTTGTATGCCGAAGGATGTTGAATTGAGGCAAAGAATTCTTCAAGATACACATAGCGTGTCATACGCTATGCATCCTAGAGGTAGCAAGATGTATGGAGATTTGCGAAGCTGTTACGGTGGCGAGTGAAGCACGAGGTGGCGAATTTGTGGGAAGGTGTCGGCGTGTCGTGATTAAGTGAACACCGGTTGCCATTAGGGTTACTTCAACCAAGAAAGATCCCTCGGTGGAAATGGGAGAGGATCACTATGGATTTTGTCGATGGGCTACCCTCACGCCCAAAGAAGAAGGGCGCAATTTGGGTAATTGTGGACCGTCTAACTAAATCGACTCACTTCATACTGGTAAGGGTGGATTACTCACTTGAAGCTAGCTAAAATGTATGTGTCGAAATAGTGAGGTTGCATGGTGTGCGATGTCGATCATCTCGGATAGGGATCCAGTTTACGTCAAGGTTACGGAAAGCGTTGGATCGGGCTTTGGGTACACGATTGGATTTCGATCTGACTTTCCATCCACGGTCGACGGGCGATTGGAAAGGGTCATACAAATTTTAGAGGACATGCTGAGAGGTTGTGTTCTAGATTTCAGTGGTAGTTGGGAAGAGTATCTACCGTTGGCAGAATTTGCTTATAACAATAGTTATCAAGCGGGTATCCAGATGGCACCATATGAAGCCTTGTATGGATTTAAATGCCGTACTCCTACGTGTTGGGCGGAATTAGGTGAGCGACAAGTTTTGGGTCGAGTTGGTGTGGCGAAGATAAAGTTAAGGTGATTCTGGCTCGTCTTAAGGAAGCGTCGGATAGGCAGAAATCTTATGCTGATCTTAAGCGTAAGGAAATGGAATATGCAGTAGGAGATAAAGTTTTTCTGAAAGTTTCGCTTTGGAAGAAGGTATTAAGGTTTGGGCGAAAAGGGAAGCTAAGCCCTAGGTTCATCGGGCCATATACATTGTTAAAGCGAGTGGGTCCGGTAGCTTACCAGCTCGAGCTGCCGGCAGAGTTGAGTCAGATTCATGACGTCTTCCATGTATCAATGCTTAGGCGATATCGGTCAGATTCATCACACGTTGTGCCGGTAGCAAAAATTGAAGTAAACTCGGATTTGTCTTTCGAGGAGGAACCAGTCCAGATCTTAGATCGAGATGTCAAGGTTCTACGTAGGAAGTCAGTACCTTTGGTGAAAGTGCTATGGCGAAACCATGGTACGGAGGAAGCCACGTGGGAACCCGAGAATGTAATGCGGCAGTAATACCCCCACCTCTTTTGATCAGGTAATTTCGAGGCCAAAATTATTTTAAGGGGGTGGAACTGTAACATCCTAAAATAGGGGTTATCTGTGATTGAATTATTTTGGTTGTGATTGGATTGCTGTGATGTTATTCGTGTTGAAATAGGATTTAATTATGGATCTTGAGTAGGCTCGAGTAGTAGGAAAATTTTATTTGTAAGCTTTAAAGATAGGGAGCCATAGTAAATAGGGGTTACAAGTTAAATGAGGGAATATTTGACACTAACAAGGCCTTGGAAAAGCGGCGAGAGGAGGCCACTTAAGGGCTGGAGTTGACGCCATCAAGGGGAGCAAGGGAGCCTATGTTCGAGTTGCGAAATTCCCCTTTTTGCTCTTTATTTTGGATGGCAAGGGAGAGAGAGAGAGAAGTGCTTAATTTAAACTTCAGGATAATAAGGATATTATTAGGATTTATTTAAATTTTATGTGAATAATCTTTAATAGTTGGCAGAGAGAAAATATAGGCTTTTGACTAATTCAAATTTGTTTGAATTAGTGGCCAAGGGTGTTTCAAGGAAGTGGCCGAATTTTGAACTCCTTGTTCAAGGGGAGTGGACGGCAAGGAGACTAGGTGAAGGGGGGAGTGCCGAATTCTTTTAAGGCATACTCTTCATTTTGTTTTTTTTTCTTTTCTCCATTTGCAAGTAGCCGAATTTCCCTACTCTTTCATCTTTGATTTTCTTTCTTTCTCTCCTTTCTCATTCTCTCAAAACTGAAACCCTTATCTTCTTTTTCCATTATTTCTTTCTTTCTCTCTAGCCAAATACACAACTTTGATGTGCCAAAATTCCCTTCTCCTATTTTGAATCACTCTGGCCGAATATTAAGAGTAGCATAGATTTCTTTGGGACTTTTCTTTCAATCGGTTTGAGAAGGTAAGTACTTATAGCCGAATGCCTATTTCTTCTCCTCTCTTGTTCTCTGTCGACTAGGATGAATGGAAAAGCCGAAATATACTGATGGTTTGGCTAATCAGTGTTTTGAAACCAATTTTATCTAGGTACTTCGGGGTTTTGAAGTATTCAGTCAAGCCTCCATTCGTTAGCAATCAGTCTTGGTAGTGGTGGTAAGAATTTTGTTAACCATTTATTTGGTATTTGAAAGCCGAAGGCTATTTGTTGTGGATGCTAACGGTTGTCGATTGTAGGGGGTGAAGCAGATTCGCATATTGTGTGCTGTAGTTTGTACTCAAGGGCGTTTAGGTGAGGTTTCGGGTTCATGTGTTAACCCTTTGGATTTATGTGGTTTGGCCGAATAGCCATGTCACTAACTTTCAGGTTTGGCCGAATATAGGAGCAAGAAATCTAGTGTGGCCGATTGACTCTTTGGGATTTAGGGCTCTGATAGTAATGTGTGTGTACATACACACTTTACAACTAATTAATGTCTTGAATATATTGTGTATGCTAAACTGGATTGTGTAGATTTGGATTTAATACCATAAAGGTATAAGCAAGGATCCGTAAGTTCTGTCAATATGAGTTTGATTATGATGCTTGACATATTTGGTATATGTGGCATATAAGAAGATGGCTTTTGATAAATTCAAGTATATGTTATTAAATAAACATGTTTGGCATGATTTATGTTAAGTGCATATCATAAATATGTGGGTTAAACGAGTGGAGGGGAAGTGATATCCATGTCTACGGACACCGTGGTTTGGTACCACATTTCGTGACTACGGTCACGGAGGTTTGGCACCTCATAGCGTCTTGTCCCGTGGCTTAGCACCACGATGGGTTGGCCCCACGGATGATATTATGGGATCGGCGCCATGATTTGGTATCACACGTGGGTTGGCCCCACAACTTATTATATGTGACTTGAGTCACGGTGGTTTAACACCACAATATTGATGGATATCGTGAGTTAAGGTCACGAGTGCTTTGGCACCACCAGTGGTTTGGTACCACACGGGGTAGAAAAAGGTTTTTCGAATGGCTAGGTTGGGTGCATGTTAAACTTAGTGCATGTTAAATTTAGTTATGATTTGTGTATGATGTTGCACTAAACCGGGGGAAGGGTTACACATTGAGTCTTGGTGACTCACCTTCTCCTTTGATTTTTTTCAGGTGATTCGTAGATCGCGATGAGGAGCCGGATGGACTCGAGGTGGCCATGCAGTGAAAATATGAGTTACTCTGAATTATTTTTATTTTATTTTATTTTTGGTTTTATTTGTTCAAGTTGTAATAAGGCCTCCTAAGATTTTATTTTGACTATTTTACATGTTTTGGATGAATTATTTAAACTGTTTAATGACTTTAAAATGGTTACACAAGTTTCTTAAATTCAAACGTAAATGATTTTCTTTCGTACCATCGGGTACATTGACAGAATTGGTAACAACATGACTTAACAGATTTTAAATAACAAAGCCAAGTGTTGTCTTTTTATACACCTCAAATGTTTTAAACAAAACTATATTCTTTTCACCAAAAATTTAAAGTAATTAAAAGGGGGTTTTCAACAAATTTTCTTACAGAACATACAGTTTCGGTTACGTAATGTTTGGGGCTAGGGTTTGGGGTGTTACAGATCCGGATGTGGTCTTACATGATAAAATGAGCGATATACTATGTCATGGCGTAGCTAATCCTATCTACTCCTAGGTTCATACGGGACTTCTCTGACTTTATCACTATATCGAACTTATTTTGGAATTCACGCACTTAGCATCTCATACTCATTCATTTTCATCGATAGACATATGGTTACATATATTCAATTCAATACAGATAAGTTTATTTGCATAGTGACTTAACTCGGATTTGGTTTATCGAACGAAAACGACTACTTGGTTATTTTTGCTTTCCCACGATCTAAGTCTGTTTTCCTCGGTTCTTGATCTAAACATATTCAGAATTTATCCTTTTATTCACTATTTCATTCAATTAAATCCAAAAACATACATTTAGGGATATTTACAACTTAGCCCTCACATTTGCACATTTTATCAATCAAGTCCATTTTACTCAAAACATCAAATTTCACAAGATCAACGCATACACAAGCTTAGCCGAATACATATACATCACATACAAGCCCACATTTCTCATCAAATTTGCAATTTAGTCCTTCAATTTACCATTTTCTTAATTTAGCCCTATTTAGCTAAATTCATCAAAACTTCAAGAACATAACATGTTCATCTAGCTCAAATCTTTCATATATCATCCTCAAACATCACAAAGCTTGTAAAATCATCAATGGCATATTTCGCATACATCATCAAAACACAAAATTAAGGCATGGGTTTTGTAGCTCTCAAAGCAACGATTACAAAAATGTAGAAATTATCAAGAACCGAAGTAAAAACATACCTTAATTTGAGCTCACAATAGCCGAATAACCTAACTAGATTTTCTCTTTTCTTTCTTTGCAAATTTCGGCTAAAAAGGATGATAACTATCATCTTTTCTTTGTTTGTTTGATTATAATCATATTATTATTCCATTTACTAAAATACCCTTTCATTTAATATAAGAGAACATATATATAACAAGGGCACATTTGACCTTTATCCATCCACGATCTAAATAGTGGTCTTATTGCCTCATAAGGCCTTCTCTTTTAAAAGCCATAACACCTTGATACTTAACAAATATCATGCAACTTTCACATTCAATGCATTTCAGTCCTTTTGTCAAATTAAACACGCAAACAGACAAATTCGCTTATGGAATTTACCACATGCTAATTCAGATATCAACGGCACAGAATATAATATTAAAATATTATACGGACTCGGATTTGTGGTCCCGAAACCACTATTCTGACTAGGGTATAAACCAAACTGTTACAATTCTCCCCCTTAGGGATTTTCGTCCCCAAAAATCTTACCGTTAAACAGAGTTGGATATTGTTGTCTCATTGAATCTTCAGGCTCCCACGTAGCCTCTTCTAATCCGTGTTGATTCCACAATACTTTCACTAATGGAATTTTCTTGTTTCTTAATTCTTTCACTTCACGAGCTAAGATACGGATCGGTTCCTCTTCGTATGTCATATCAAATCGAATTTCAATTTTAGATGGGGCAATCATATGTGACGGATTGGATCGATATCTACGTAGCATTAAGAAATGAAACACATTGTGAATCTTTTCTAGCTCAGAGGGTAACTTCAATCTATATGAAACATGCCCAACACGTTCAATGATCTCATACGGTCCGATGAATATAGGACTTAACTTGCCTTTACGTCCGAATCGGAGCACTTTCTTCCACGGAGACACTTTCAGAAATACTTTGTCACCGATCTCAAATTCTATATCTTTTCGTTTTAAGTCAGCGTAAGACTTCTGATGATCAGATGCTACTTTCAAACAACTCGGATCAGTTTCACTTTTTGTTCGGTATCTTTTATCAAATCGACTTCGTGTAACTTATTCTCACTGAATTCAGTCCAATATAGAGGTGTACGACATTTACGTCTGTACAAAGCTTCATATGGTGCCATTTTGATGCTCGTCTGAAAGCTATTGTTATATGCAAATTCGATCAACGGCAGGTATTGTTCCCACGAACCATTAAACTCAAGTACACAGCATCTTAACATATCTTCAAGAATCTGAATAATTCGCTTGGATTGACCATCCATTTGCGGATGAAAAGCTGCACTGAAATGCAATTTCGTACCCAAAGCATCTTGCAATTTCTTCCAGAACTGCAATGTGAATCTCGGATCTCTGTCTGACATAATGGATAGTGGCACCCCGTGCAATCTCACAATCTCAAAAATATAAAGCTTAGCTAATCTTTCAAGCTAGTAGTCAGATTTTATAGGAATAAAATGGGCAGATTTCGTCAATCGGTCAACTACGACCCAAATCGTATCTTTCTTTTTTGGAGTTAGAGGCAAACCAGAAATAAAGTCCATCGTTACCCTATCCCATTTCCACTCAGGAATCAAAATCGATTGTAGCAAACCGGACAGAACTTGATGTTCAGCTTTTACTTGCTGACAGACTAAACATTTCAAAACAAAATCAGAAATGTCTCGTTTCATGCCAGACCACCAATAGTGTTGCTTCAAATCATGATACATCTTTGTACTTCCCGGATGGACAGATAGGCGACTGTTATATGCTTCACCCAAAATCAATTGAAAAAGCTTCGGATTTCTTGGAACACAGATTCGATCTCGAAATCTCAAACAATTATCAACAACTCAAAATTCAGATTCAGAATTCAATTCACACTGAGCTCGTTTCAACAACAATTCATTATCAACCTTCTGAGCATCACATATTTGCTGTACAAATAACGGTTTCGCTCTCAATTCAACTATCACAGAACTATCATCAGACAAATCTAACTGAGCATTCAAAGCACGTAGTGCAAACAATGACTTTCTACTCAATGCATCAGCAACCACGTTTGCTTTACCCGAAAGATAATCTATCACAAGCTCGTAATCTTTTAACAGTTCTAACCATCTTCTTTGACGCAGGTTAAATCTTTCTGGGTCATTAGATATTTCAGACTTTTATGATCTGAAAACACATGACATTTTTCACCGTACAAATAATGACGCCAAATTTTAAGTGCAAACACAATCGCAGCGAGCTCAAGGTCGTGTGTCAGATAATTCTTTTCATGAGACTTTAATTGTCTCGAAGCACAAGCTACCACTTTGCCCTCTTGCATCAAAACACATCCCAGACCGTTTAACTAAGCATCACTGTAAGCAACAAATTCCTTACCCGATTCTGGCTGTACTAACATTGGAGCTACTGTTAACAGAGTTTTCAACTGGTCAAAACTCTTCTGACATTTATCTGACCATTCAAATCTGACATCTTTCTGAAGTAATCTAGTCAACAGAGTAGCTATAGTAGAGAAGCCTTTAACAATCTGCGGTAATAACTAGCTAAACCCAGAAAACTACGAACTTCGGACATGTTCTTCGGAGGTTTCCAATTTTGAATAGTAGAAATCTTGCTCGGATCAACACGAATCCCAGAAGCTGACACAATATGCCCCAAAAAATTGACCTCATCCAACCAGAATTCACATTTGCTGAATTTTGCTTACAATTACTTTTCTCTCAAAGTTTGTAACACAATTTTCAAATGTTCTGCATGCTCATTCTCATCACGTGAGTAAATCAAAATGTCGTCAATGAATACAACAACAAATTGATCGGATCTGATGCGAAAATTTTGTTCATCAAGTCCATAAAAATAGCAGGAGCATTGGTTAGTCTGAATGGCATAACTAAAAACTCATAATGCCCGTACCTCATTCTAAAAGCAGTTTTTGGAATATCTGAATCTTTAACTCTCAATTGGTAGTATCCCTATCTCAAATCAATCTTGGAAAACACAGTAGCTCCTTTTAACTGATCAAACAAATCATCAATTCTGGGCAATGGATATTTGTTCTTCATAGTCAACTTATTCAACTGACGGTAATCGATACACATTCTCATCGTGCCATCTTTCTTTTCACAAGCGAGCAGAGCACTCCAAGGCAAAAAACTCGGTCTAGCAAACCCTCTATTAGTCAATTCTTGTAGCTATGACTTTAACTCTTTCAACTCTGTCGGTGCCATTCTATACGGAGCTATCGAAATAGGTGTCATACCAAGCAACAATTCAATACAAAATTCAACTTCACGAATCAGAGGTAAACCCGATAACTCTTCAGGGAACACATCAGAAAAATCACAAACAATGGGTACTAATTCAATTTTCTTCTTGGATGCTTTTGAATCGATCACATAAGCAAAATATGATTCACACCCATTTTTCATATAACTTTGAGCTTTCAAAACAGACATCACAGCGGGCAATCCAATTAAATCACTAGACTCAATCTGTACAATCTCATCATTCGGACCTCGTACATCTATAGTTTTTCTTTTACAGTTTACAATGGCATCATGCATAAACAACCAATCCATACCCAGAATAATATCAAATTCATCAAATGGAAAGAGCATTAGATCAGCAAGAAAATAGATATCTCGAAACATTAACGGACAGTTCTTGCATACTTTGTTAACCAGGACACTTTTACATAAGGGGTTCGATACTTTTATAGCAAATTCAGTAGACTCTACAGACAAAGTCTTACCATATACTAAATTCATGCATATGTACGAATGCGTAGAACCAGTGTATATTAAAGCTATCACAGAAGTATCATAAAGAGTAAAAGTACCCGTTATAACATCAGGCGACAAAGCTTCTTCACGAGCTCGGATAGCATATGCTTTGACAGGCGCTCTGGCTTCGAATCTGACAACATTGTCTCTCATAGTTCTCTGACTACCACTGACATTCTTTACATTCTTTGATGATTGACCTATCGCAGGTGCATTATCAGATCTCGAATTCTGAACAGTCTCTGGTTCGACAGGCTCAGGGCAATCACGGATAAAATGATCAAGCGATCCACATCTGAAGCAAGCTCTGTCATTTAATCTACAACTTCCTGGATGTCTTTTTCCACAATGTTTACATTTGGTTTTCTCAGATCGAACATTACCAACACTAGCCACTGAAGTTGCTGGGTTTTTGGAACTCATTTGCGATCTAGCTCTATTTCTGTTCAAATGTCCCGCATTTTCTCTGGAATGACTTTGATCATCTCTAAATATCTTCAGAGTAGATTGAAATTATTTGTTCTCAAATCTCTTTCTCATATTTCGGGCTTCAGTTTTAGCTTTTCTTTTATCTTTCCCAAGTGCTTTAGCTTTGCATGCTCGATCAACGAGTGTAACGAACTCTTTTATTTCTAATATCTCGACTAGCAAACGAATATCTTCATTAAGACCATCTTCGAATCTTTTGCACATTATAGCTTTGGAAGGTATACACTCTCGGGCATATTGACTTAGTCGCACAAACTTTCGTTTATATTCAGTGACAGTCATTCTGCCCTATTTAAGCTCTAAAAATTCTTTTCGTTTCTGATCTATAATCTTTCACTGATATATTTCTTTCGAAACTCAATCTGAAAGAAATCCCATGTAACCCATTCTCTCAGAACAATAGAAATTAAGGTTTTCCACCATTGATAAGCCGCATCTCAAAGTAACAATACAACACACTTTATGCATTCTTCTGGAGTCAGGGACATCTCATCAAATACCCGAATAGTATTTTCAATCCAGAATTCAGCTTTTTTAGCATCATCATTATTGGTAGCTTAGAACTTTTCAACCCGATACTTACGGATCTTATCAACTGGAGGCTTATTTAACAGATTTGGATACACAACCGGTGACACAACTGTAGTCTGAGGGGGATTAACCGGGGGTGGGGGTTGTGAAATAGTAGGGTTATTTCTCATGAATTGAGTGAACCACTCACTCATCATCTGGAAGAAAGCTTGTTTAGCTTCTCCCCCCTGACCGCTTGTAGCCGGTCTCAAATCAGAGGGCTCTGTCCCTTGCGTGGGAGTAGGCGCATTACTTTCTACGTCGTCAGCTACAGCTCTTTTGGGATCCATTGCTATACAGAAATCACATTTTACACGTCTGGATTCATCACACTATGACAGTTCAAATATATATGGCATGTATAGCTAGACTCTGACACGCTACGTTAGTCCGAGAACCGACTAAACCGTAACTTTGATACCAACCAAATATAACACCCCTAACTCGAAAATCGTCACTGGAATAGGGTTAAAGGTGTTACCAGACAGATTGAAAACATTTATAGAATTAATCATACATGCAATCAACAATATCAAACATGGTGTCCCTTAAGTAGATCATTAATACCTTAAGCATGCTTATAAACTGAGTCGAGACTAAACCGAAACACATAAGTAATTTCATAAAAATTTGAAACTTTTCTAACCTATAGGGGACACACGATCGTGGGGGTAGGCCGTGCCTCACCCACGGCTACTTGACACTCCCGTGTGTCCTTCCCGTGGTAGTATACTGCCAAAATCAACACGGTCACCAAGCACGCTCGTGTGCTAAGGCCGTGTACTACTAGATCACATACTGCCATTTCTCACACAGCCATCAAGCACACCTGTGTCGAGGCCATGTGCAATTTAAGCCACATTTTGCCAATTTACCCACGGTCTTATGCACGCCTGTATGCCTCAACCGTGTGACATTATAGGCCATTTTACAAGGCCAATATGCCACCCACTTAGGGTCTTCCTACAAGCAATATATACCAAAACATAATATGCATATATGGCAACCAAAACATATCAAATGGTTCACTTCATGCATACATTCAATACCAATTCCATTCATACCAAATTACAAAAAAAATCCTACATTATTTCAAACATGTATCATCCATTTGCTTAACCAAAACTTAACCATTTCATATGCATCAAAACATACTAAATATCTGCTTCATAACTCATTCATTCAAACATTTATCAACTCAAAAACTTGCCAATACACATGGCCATGCTCACTTCATAAACATATACACCTATCTAGCTTATACATGCCATAATTAGCCATATACATTTTCGAAAGGGTACCAAAATAAGTTTAGTAGTGTGACGACGATCCTTGACAATTCGAGCCTTCAATAGCTTCGACAACCTATAAAATAGAGAAAACACACACACAGAGTAAGCTTTCCGAAAGCTTAGTAAGTCATATACAAATAAACTTGGCATAAGAAGTATATATGCAATTTGATACATTTGCACATCTCATTCACTTAACAATTTATCATGTATATGCTTGATTCATACTTATGACTACATTTGTCACATTTATCCATTCAAAACTCATTTGAAACACATAGCCCATTCATAATCTTTCTTGCATCTCATTCACATTATCCTATTCAAACATACTTTTCTTCAAATCAAAGTCATATGCATACTTACCATTCATGCATACTTAATGCACATTCAACGTACCTGAATCGGATATTCATTCACTTAATTGATCATAGCTCGGATATACCATTCTATTGCAGACTTGCCCATTGAACTCTTAGGAACCTAGTAGGATACTCAGAAAGCTCGGAATAGTAGTAAAATGCCAACGTCCCAGACGAGGTCTTACATGCACTCGTATATCGATGCCACTGTCCTAGATAGGGTCTTACACGTATAGATCATAACGATGCCAATGTCCCGGGCATGGTCTTACACGAGTCAGTATGATGCTGATGTCCCAGACATGGTCTTACTCATAAAGTTCATATCGATGCCTATGTCCCAGACGAGGTCTTACACAAATTTCAAATAAATTCTAACATCCCAGACGTGGTCTTACATGATAAAACAGAACAGATACCTATGTCATGATGTAGCTAATCCTATCTATTCCTAGGTTCATACGGGACTTTTCTAACTTTATCACTATATCGAACTTATTTCAGAATTCACGCACTTAGCATCTCATATTCATTCATTTTCATCAATAAACATATGAATACATATATTCAATTCAATACAGATAAGTTTATTTGCATAGTGACTTACCTCGGATTTGGTTTATCGAACGGAAACGGCTACTTGGTTATTTTCGCTTTCCCACGATCTAAGTCCATTTTCCTCTTTTCTTAATCTAAACATATTCAAAATTTATCCTTTTATCCACTATTTCATTCAATTAAATCCAAACACATATATTTAGGGCTATTTGCAACTTAGCCTTCACATTTGCACATTTTTATCAATCTAGCCCATTTTACTCAAAACATCAAATTTCACAAGATCAATGCATACACAAGCTTAGCCGAATACATATACATCACAAACAAGCCCATATTTCTCATCAAACTTGCAATTTAGTCCTTCAATTTACCATTTTCTCAATTTAGCCCTATTTAGCTAAATTCATCAAAACTTCAAGAACATAACATGTTCATCTAGCTCAAATATTTCATATATCATCTTCAAACATCACAAAGCTTGTAAAATCATCAATAGCATATTTCACATACATCATCAAAACACAAAATTAAGGTATGGGTTTTGTAGCTCTCAAAGCAACAATTACAAAAACGTAGAAATTATCAAGAACCGAAGTAAAAACATACCTTAATTTGATCTCACAATAGCCGAATAACCTAACTAGATTTTCTCTTTTCTTTCTTTGCAAATTTCGGCTAAAAAGGATGATAACTATCATCTTTTCTTTGTTTGTTTGATTATAATCATATTATTATTCCATTTACTAAAATACCATTTCATTTAATATAAGAAGACATATATATAACAAGGGCACATTTGACCTTTATCCATCCACTATCTAAATAGTGGTCTTATTGCCTCATAAGGCCTTCTCTTTTAAAAGCCATAACACCTTTATACTTAACAAACATCATGCAACTTTCACATTCAATGCATTTCAGTCCTTTTGTCAAATTAAACACGCAAACAGACAAATTCACTTATGAAAATTTACCACATGCTAATTCACATATCAACGGCACAGAATATAATATTAAAATAATATACAGACTCAGATTTATGGTCCCAAAACCACTATTCTGACTAGGGTATAAATCGGACTGTTACAGTATGGAACGTTTAATTACTCTAGGAATTTATTAAATATGTTTGACGAGATGCCAAGAGAATTTAATCTATGAATAATGGGAAATACAAATAGTATGATAGGATGATAGTTAAGGTCCCGTGTAAGACCATATTGGAATATGGCCTCGGTGTGAAATATTGAATAAGACCATGTCAAGGACATAGAATCAATATGATATCTTGTGTAAGACCTTATTGGAATATGGCCTCGGCGTGAAATATTGAATAAGACCATGTCAGGGACATGGCATCGATATGATATTTCATGTAAGACCCTATCGGGGGCATGATGCCTATGTGAAATTATATGTATGAGATTCAAAAGTGTTATTTAAGATTTTAAGTGATTCAATAGGTATTTTGATAACGAGAAAGTATGTGGTTGTGTGACACCTCTAACCCGAGACCGTCGCTGGAATAGGGTTTAGAGGCATTACCGAACAATATGATCATTTTACATCGCATTCATGACACAAAGTCAATCATCATCAAACACATTCATATACAATCATAGTGTCCCTTAAATGAGTCATCGAGACTCCAAGCATGCTTATAAACCAAGTCGGGACTAAACAAGAACACGTATAAAATTTCACGAAAATTTGAAACTTTTCTAAAATACAGGGGACACACGGCCGTGGGGGTAGGCCGTGCCTCTCCCACAGCTACTTGACACTCTCGTGTGTCCTCCCCATGGTAGTATACTGCCAAAATTAATACGGCTGCCGAACACGCTCGTGGGAGGGGACTGTGTGTCCTCCACGATTTCCAGACACCTCCGTGTGTCCTGTCCGTGGTCCTATACTGCCATTTCTCGCACGACTTAAAGGCACGCTCGTGCCAAGACCGTGTATAATTTAAGCCACATTCTGTCAATTTACACACGGTCTTAGGCACGCCCGTGTGCCTCAACCGTGTGACATTATAGGCCACTTTGCAAATTCAAAATGCCACCCATAAGGGTCCAACCTACAAGCCATACAACCTAAACATCTCATGTTCATATTATCACCATAAACATACCAATATTGCCATTCCACTCATGCATTCAATTTCAACTCTATTTATACTAAATTCAATACCAATACTTATTCTACCACAAGCATAATTCATGCCCAATTTCACTAACCTCTATTAGCATTTATCAACACAAAGTTACCACTTGATAGAAATTTTATCAATCGACAAATCATGCCAAAGATGCATCACACATATCACATTCATTCATGCCAAACCTATCACATATCTAGCCACATCTCATGGCTAATTACAATCTCAAACATAATTCAATTTACTAGCCTATACATGCCATATTCCAGCTATATACATCTTTTCAAAAGTACCAAAATAGAATGCCGATAGTGTGATTAAGAAGCTGACGATCCCAGATTCGAGCTAGCTTTACCGACACTGCAAGGTAGAGAAACAATCACACAGTAAGCTTTCCAAAGCTTAGTAAGTTTGATATACAATACAATTATCGTATCAAATTAATTCAATGCATAAATAAATAATGACTTAGATCTATTATTTCATATTCACACTTTCTCATCCATGGCAACAATGCTCACTTCCTCAATCAAAGCTTGATTTTACTCATCAACCAAAAAGGTTCAATACGTACCTTAACCACACATAGTTATTAAATCTCCAAATCATTCAATGCTCGATATTATTCACCGATAATTCTTTAATTTAATCACACACTCAGTGCTGATTTCATAACTGAAACATAATCATCGCCGCACATTTAGTGCCAATACATTAATCGAACTTATATCGATATCGCACGCACAGTGCCAAGTTGGTAAGCCGAAGCTTCTATCTTTTCGCACACACAGTGCTAGTCATCTCTTTCTCCTTTATAACTTCGCACACTTAGTGCCTGTTTATCTCAATTCAGCACATAGCATTTCTAATCTCATAGATACATATACATCCATTCCATTTTATATTACATAGATATAGTTTACAACTAGTAATATATCCAAACTTACCTCAGACGTCGAACTTGTAACATCCTAGATTAGGGGTTATGCGTTCGTGCGTAATTCATGAGATAGTGGGATCAGTGGGTGTGTTGGATGTGTTCTGAAGAGTTTCAAGAACCCTAAGATGAAAGGAAATGAAAGGAAATGTAAGGAAATGTAAGGAAATGTAAGGAAATGTAAGGAAATGTAAGGAAATGAAAGGAAATGTAAGGAAATGTAAGGAAATATAAGGAAAATGTAAGGAAATGGAAGGAAATGAAAGGATGAGACTAGGGCCATTCATTATTCATTCTCCCTCTCTCTTTTCCTCTGCCGAATATTCTTCTTGAGCCTCCATTCTTTTTCTTCTTTTCTTTTAGCCTCCTAGCCAATTTCTTCTAAGCCTATTATTCCTCTCTTCTTTCATCTTTGAAACCGAATACATAAGGGAATCATAGCCAATTGTTCATCAAGTCTCTAAGCCTAATCTCACGAAGGTTGAAGTGAAGGTGCAATCGATTCCTTTAAATAAGGGTAAGATCCAAGTTTGGTTTCCATTCTTTTATATTTTAGACTTATCAAACTCTAGGGCTAATCCCATTAATGTTCATGGTTGCGAAACTTTGAAGAGATCTTTGGGATTTACTAAGTGTAGGCTACAAAGAAGGAGAAGTTCTTTTCGAAGGTACACCATAGGCAGCGTGTTCCTAGTTATTCGATGAGTTTGAGTTTAAAATCCATGAAGGTAAGTGTCTATAGCTTTTGGCTAAGGCCTATTTTGATAATTAGATCTAATTCTTGTTTGTTTAAAAAGCGAAACTAACCCCGATGAGATTTAGTGCTTGGCGAATACAAGGAGGAGCATAGCATAGATTTGGATTTGATTAGTATTGAAATCGGCAACAAGGTAAGTTTTAAGAATACTAATCCTACTAGAATTTGGATTTATGGTCAAATGGTTTTTTATTAAAGTAGTAAGTGATTAATCAAATGTAGGAATTGAGATCTAAAGCAATAGATCGGGTTTTCAAGATTTCAAGGAATTGATAAGCAAATCGGTGTGTACCCTACACTAAATCTTGATAGATTCTGACTTTAATTCATTATATGTGTTAATATGAAAGTGTAAGAGTATGGCTAAGGTATCGTGTGTACCCTACACTAAATCTTAATAGATTTATGGCTTAAACTTGATATATGTGTTAATATGAAAGTGTAAGAATATGGCTAAGGTACCGTGTGTACACCACACTAATCCTAATAGATTTATGGCTTAAATATGATATATATGTTAATATGAAAGTGTAAGAATGTGGCTAAAGTACCATATTATGGTACAAAGTACTCAGGTACATTTTCCTACTCCTACTAGGATTTCAAAATATGTTATATTTAACATGTGAAAAGTGATGTGAAAGTGAAATTAAATATGATATGCATGATATGTATAATTTGGGGCATTAGGGTTAATTGAGAAAGGGAAGTGAATGTGATGACTTGGTCTCACTAAGTGAATGTGATGACTTGGTCTCACTAAGTGAAGCGTGATTTACTTGGTCTCACTAAGTGAAGCGTGATGACTTGGTCTCACTAAGTGAATGTGGTGACTTGGTCACATTAAGTGAATGTGGTAACCCGGTTACATTATTCGAAAGTGGTGGCTATGCCACAATATTATAAGTGGGCGATGAGCACGTCATTGCAATGACGCCTTCGATGGTGTGTAGCGGATGGAGGGTTGACTTAGTAGTCCCCACGGTGTGCGGGATGGTGCGGGTGGTGTGTAGCGGATGGCTATATAGGTTTGGGTTCGGGTTTGCATCATTATCTTGAATTTTATATGAATATGATATGTATGGACTGCCTATTTCTATTATGTTTTGGTGTTGGTTACACATTGAGTCTATCGACTCACCCGTTGTGGGAACATGTTTGGTGATGAGCAATAATGGATGGGACGGCGAGAACTTGTGGTGGCCATGTTAAACGAAGTTTAATTTTATTTGAATCTTTATTTTATTTTAAGTCTTGTACAATTTTATTTTGGGTTTCATTTTATGTAATAAGGCCATCGTGACATTTTATTTACGCTTTAATTACTATGTTATGAATTTAGGGCTTTACAAAGAATAAGCCCATTTAATTTAAAATAAGTTTAAATATTTTGTCACCCAAACAAATGGGTTTTTGTTATAAGATAAATTTGTTTTCAACTCAAGCCCAACCCACAACAAACTATCTTTCAAAACACACGAGTTTTCAAAGTATTCAAATGAATTTTGAACCAAGGTTACTTGAGGAACATACCGATCCGGTCCATTCTCGTGGTAGGGTGTGGGTGTTTGAAACTATCGATCTGATCGATTAATCGAGCACTTTATCTTTGCCTCGATCTCGATCCAAACCTCTCCCCTCTTGGTCTATACACATTCAAATTCAATCCATTCAATCATCAATTCATTCATTTTAATCCAAACACACATATTTAGGGCATTTTACAAAATAACCCTCATATTTTCACATTTCGACACTTTAGTCCCTATCTCACAAAATCATCAAATACTCAAAATTTCAATATACATGTGCTTAGCCAAATTCTCCCCATACTTATACAAGCCCTCACATTTCATTTATTTCACATTTTAGTCCTCTAATTTCTCATTTTCACAATTTAGCTCAAATTACTCAATTTCACCAAAATTTCAAATACACTATGTTAACCCAACATTAAACTTTCATATTCCACCAACCATCATCACAAAGCTCATATATTCAACAATGGCATATCTCAAAATCACCATAATTTTCTAAAATTTAAGCATGGGTTAGCTAGAGCACAAAGCAACAATCATAAAAACGTAGAAATTATCAAAAATCGAGCATAAAACACTTACTAATTGAAGCTTGAAGTGGCCGAATGTTTCAACACCTTAAACCCTTTATTTTCTTTCTTTTGCAAATGGTGGAAGAAGATGAACACACCCACTTATTCATCATCTTTTTTTTATTATAACATATATATTATAATTATGCCATTTACTAATTTAACCTTCAAATAAATAAATAAAACATTTTAACATTAAGGTCATTCTAGTCCATTGCCACCCACTATCACTTAATATGACCTAATTGCATCATAAAGTCTTCACTTTATAAAGACAATCACACTTAGGTACTTATAAATCAGCATATAGCTTTTACTATTTACGCAATTAAGTCATTTCTCTTAATCCGACACTAAAATGATCTAATTATCACACAAAATTTTCACACAGATTATGTCATATATCATTCACACAGAAAATATCATTATAATATTTTTACGACCTCAAATTTGTGGTCTCGAACCACTATTTCGACTAGGGTCTAAACTGGGCTGTTACAACTCTCCCCCTTAGGGATTTTCGTCCCCAAAAATCTTACCAGTGAATAGTTGTGGATGTTGCTCTCTTATAACGTTCTCAGGCTCCCACGTAGCCTCTTCAATTTCGCGTTTATGCCACAATACCTTCACTAAGGAAATTCTTTTTTTCTCAACTCCTTGGTCTCTCGTGCCAAAATTCGGATCGGTTCTTCACTATACGACAAGTCTAACTAAATTTCAACCTCAGAAGGAGTTATCACATGAGACGGATCTGATCTGTACTGTCGAAGCATTGACACATGAAACACATTATGGATCTTTTCCAATTCAGATGGCAATTTCAATCTATAAGCAACTGGTCCAACTCGTTCAGCGATCTCATACGGTCCAATGAATCTCGGACTCAGCTTGCCCTTTCGGCCAAATTGAAGTATTTTTTTCCACGGAGACACTTTCAAAAACACTTTATCGCCAACCTCAAATTCAATATCCTTTCGTTTCAAATCTGCATAAGACTTTTGATGATCTGAGGCTGCTTTCAAACTGTCACGAATTACTTTCACTTTCTACTCAGTCTCTTTTATAAGATCAACACCGTGAATCTTGTTCTCACTTAGTTCGGTCCAATACAATGGAGTTCGACACTTTCGACTATAAAGAGCCTCATATGGTGCCATTTTGATACTAGACTGAAAACTATTGTTATTCACAAACTCAATTAATGATAGATGCCTTTCCCATGTGCTTTCAAATTCAAGTATACAACATCTTAACATATCCTCAAGAATCTGAATAATTCATTCGGATTGACCATCCGTTTGTGGATGAAAAGCAGTACTGAAATGCAATTTCTTACCCAAAACATCTTTCAATTTCTTCCAAAATCGCGAGGTAAATCTCGGATCTCTATCAGACACAATAGATACCGACACTCTGTGTAAACTTACAATCTCATCGATATACAGTTCAGCCAACTTATCTAAAGAATAATCAGTTCTCACCGAAATGAAATGAGCTACTTTCGTCAATCTGTCCACTATCACCCAGATCGCATCTTTCTTGCTCGGAGATAAGGGTAAACCCGACACAAAGTCCATTGTGATCCTCTCCCATTTCCACTCAGGAATCATAATCGGTTGTAATAAACCAGATGGAACCTGATGTTCAGCCTTAACTTATTGACAAATTAAACATTTCGACACAAAGTCAGAAATATCTCTCTTCATACCATGCCACCAGTAAAATTGTTTCAAATTATTATACATTTTCGTACTCCCGGATATACAAATCAAATGACCATTGTGAGCTTCAATCAAAATCATTTGAATCAACTCTGAATTTCTCGGAATGCAAATTCGATCTCTGAATCTCAAACAATCATTACTATCAACTCGAAATTCTGATTCCGCATTCGAATTACATTGAACTCTTTTTTCTAACAACTCATTATCAATCTTCTGAGTCTCACATATCCGCTGTATAAACAACGGTTTTACTTTCAATTCAGCTACAATCGCATCATCATCACACAGATCCATCTGATTACTTATAGCTCATAAGGTATATAATGATTTCTGAATCAAAGCATCATCCACAACATTAGCTTTACTCGGGTGGTAATCTATCACAAGTTCATAGTCTTTCAATAATTCTAACCATCTTCTCTGTCGCAAGTTCAAATCTTTCTGAGTCATCAAATACTTTAAACTCTTATGATCAGTATATATATGACATTTTTCACAGAATAAATAGTGACGCCAAATCTTCAATGCAAATACAATCGCAGCCAATTCAAGATCATGCGTTGGATAATTCTTTTCATGCGGTTTTAACTGTCTCGAAGCATAAGCGATGACTTTTCCTTCTTGCATCAGCACACTGCCCAAACCATTCAACGATCCATCACTATAAACTATAAACTATTTGCCTGATTCAGGTTGAATCAATATTGGTGCTTCTGTTAACAACACTTTCAACTATTCAAAACTCTGTTGACACTTTTCTGACCACTCGAATCTAACATCCTTTTTCAACAACTTTGTCAATGGAGTTGAAATCATCGAGAAGCCTTTCACAAATCACCTATAATATCCAGCTAGTCCTAGAAAACTACGGACTTCAGACACATTTCTCGGAGGCTTCTATTCCAAAATAGCAGAGATTTTATGCGAATCGACTCGTATCCCAGCAGCGGATACAATATGCCCCAAAAAACTGACCTCATGCAACCAAAATTCACACTTTCTAAACTTTGCATACAACTGTTTCTCACGCAGAGTTGGTAGCACGATTCTCAAATGCTCGGCATGTTGCGTCTCATCACTCGAATAAATCAAAATATCATCAATGAACACCACCACGAAACGATCCAAATACGGTCTAAATATTTGATTCATCAAATCCATAAACATTATAAGGGCATTTGTTAGTCCAAAAGGCATCACTAAGAATTCATAATGTCCATACCTCGTCCTGAATGCAGATTTTGGCACATCGGATTCTTTAACTCTCAACTGATAGTAGCCCGATCTCAAATCTATCTTAGAAAATACTGTAGCTCTTCTCAACTGATCAAACAAATCATCGATCCGAGGTAACATATATTTGTTCTTTATCGTCACTTTGTTCAATTGTTGATAATCAATACACATTCTCATAGTTCCATCTTTCTTTTTCACAAATAATATAGGAGCTCCCTAGGGTGAAAAACTAGGTCGTGCAAATCCTCGTCGGTCAATTCTTGCAACTAAGATTTTAACTCTTTCAATTCAGTTGGGCCATTCTATATGGAGCTATCGAAATAGGAGCAGTTCTCGGCACTAACTCAATAACAAATTCAACTTCTCTAATTGGAGGTAATCCTAGTAACTTATCTGGAAACACATCTAGAAACTCACATATCACAGGCACAGATTCAATTTTCTTTTCGACACCTTTGTATCAATCACATACGCCAAATAAGCTTCACAACCTTTTCTCACATAGTTCATAGCTTTCATCACAGATACACAGCCGGTAGTCCTTTTATATCACTAGACTCAATTCAAACTATCTCACCATTCTAACTCTTCAATTCAACATTCTTTCTCTTATAATTCACGATGGCATTATGCAAAGTAAGCCAATCCATACCCAGAATTATGTCGAATTCATCAAATGGTAACAACATAAAATTGACCGGGAAACATAAATCACGAAACTTTAACGGGCAATTTTTGCACACCTTATCCACCAAAACACACTTGCCTAAGGGGTTCGATACTCTAATCACAAATTCAGTAGACTCAACAGGTAGAGTCTTATTTGATACTAAATTCATGCACACAGGAATGAGTTGATCTAGGATCTATCAATGCAATGACATCAGTATCAAATAAAGTGAAAGTACCAGTGATCACATCTGGGGATGATGCTTCCTCTCGTGCACGTATAGCATAGGCTCGGACAGGTGCTCTCGCTTCTGACCTTACAGCTGTATCAGTTGTTCCTCTCTAGCTTTGGCTCATATTTCTGATGTTTCTGGGTGGTCTACCCCTTGTTGTCACATTACTCGGTCTTTCATTCTGAATATTTTCTTCTTCAACTATCTTTGGGCAATCTCGAATGAAATGATCTCGGGATCCACACTTACAGCATGTTCTATTGTTATACTTGCCCCAGCACTCTCCCACATGTCATCTCCCACATTGTTTACATTCAGGCTTGTCACTCTTAACACTACCAACACTTGTTTCATTCGGAGTTTGAATTCGTAAACCAGTACTTTGTCTCGAACGATCTCTATTTGGGTGTCCAAATGAAGCATTTGAACGATTGCTTGCATCTTTATATCTCTTTGTTGAAGATTGAGAGAACTTATTCATCGATCTCTTTCTTTCATCACGAGCATCAGAATTAGCTTTTCCCTTTTCTTTACCGAGCTCCTCAGCTTTGCATGCTCTTTCAACTAATACAACAAATTCATTTATATCCAGTATTCCAACCAACAACTTAATGTCTTCATTCAATCCCTCTATAAAATGTTTGCACATAGTAGCTTCGGTAGAAACACACTCTCTAGCATATTGACTCAATCGTACAAATTCTCTATCGTACTCAGTAACAGACAAATGGCCCTGTTTCAGCTCTAAAAACTCTTTACGTTTTTGATCAATGAAGCACTGACTGATATACTTTTTTCTAAACTCGACTTGAAAGAAATCCCAGGTTATTCTCTCTCTCAGAACTACAGATATCAATGTTTTCCACCAATTGTGGCCGTGTCTCTCAACAAGAAAACGCACACTTAATGCACTCTTGAGGTTCAATGACATCTCATCAAATACTCTGATTGTATTTTCAAGCCAAAACTCGGCTAGCTCAGCATCGTCATCAGCTGTGGCCCTAAACTCTTCAGCCCCATACTTGTGAATCTTATCCACATGAGGTTTATTCAATCTGATCGGATCTACAACTTGTGGCACAACAGGTACTTGTGGGGGTGGAGGTTGTGGGGCAGTCGAATTTGTTCTAATAAATTTCGAAAACCATTCACTCATCATACGGAAGAAGGCTTGCTTAGCCTCACCTTCCTCACCACTATCATTTGGCCTTGATGTGGCCGGCGCTATCCCTTGAGCGGGAGCAGGCGCATTACTCTCTACATCATCAGCAACTGCTCGATCGGGATCCATTACTATATTAAAACACAATTCAACTGTCAAATTTCATCACACTATCGCAATTTTACAATATGGCATGTATAGCTAGACTCACAGACACGACGTTAGTCCGAGAATCGACTAAACCGTAGTCTGATACCAATAAAATTGTAACACCTCTAATTCAAGACCGTCATCGGAATAGGGTTTAGAGGCATTACCGAACAATATCGCATTCATGGTACAAAGTCAATCATCATCAAACACATTCATATACAATCATAGTGTCCCTTAAATGAGTCATCGAGGCTCTAAGCATGCTTATAAACCGAGTCGGGACTAAACCAAAACACGTATAAAATTTCATAAAAATTTGAAACTTTTTTAAAATACAGGGGAAACACGACTGTGGGGGTAGGCTGTGCCTCACCCACAGCTACTTGACAGTCTCGTGTGTCCTCTCCGTGGTAGTATACTGCCAAAATCAACACGGCTATCGAACACACCCGTGGGAGGGGACCGTGTGTCCTCTACGATTTCCAGACACCCCCGTTTGTCCTGTCCGTGATCCTATACTGCCATTTCTTGCACGACCTAAAGGCACTCCCTTGCCAAGACCGTGTATAATTTAAGCCACATTCTGTCAATTTACACACGGTCTTAGGCACGCCCGTGTGCCTCAACTGTGTGACATTATAGGCCACTTTGCAAATTCAAAATGCCACCCATAAGGGTCCAACCTACAAGCCATACAACCTAAACATCTCATGCTCATATTATCACCATAAACATACCAATATTGTCATTCCACTCATGCATTCAATTTCAACTCTATTTATACTAAATTCAATACCAATACTTATTCTACCACAAGTATAATTCATTCCTAATTTCACTAACCTCTATCAGCATTTATCAACACAAAGTACCACTTGATAGAAATTTTATCAATCGACAAATCATGCCAAAGATGCATCACATATATCACATTCATTCATGCCAAACCTATCACATATCTAGCCACATCTCATGGCTAATTACAATCTCAAACATAATTCAATTTACTAGCCTATACATGTCATATTCCAGCTATATACATCTTTTCAAAAGTACCAAAATAGAATGCCGATAGTGTGATTAAGAAGCTGACGAGCCCAGATTCGAGCTAGATTTACCGACACTGCAAGGCAGAGAAGTAATCACATAGTAAGCTTTCCAAAGCTTAGTAAGTTCGATATACAATACAATTATCGTATCAAATTAATTCAATGTATAAATAAACAATCACTTAGATCTATTATTTCATATTCACGCCTTCTCATCCATGGCTACAATGCTCACTTCCTCAATCAAAGCTTGATTTTACTCATCAACCACAAAGGTTCAATACGTACCTTAACCACACATAGTTATTAAATCTCTAAGCCATTCAATGCTCGATATTATTCGCCGATCATTCTTTAATTTAATTGCACACTCAGTTCCAATTTCATAACTGAAACATAATCATCACCGCACACTTAGTGCCAATACATTAACTGAACTTATATCGGTATCATACACACAGTGCCAAGTCGGTAAGCCGAAGCTTCTATCTTTTCGCACACACAGTGCTAGTCATCTCTTTTTCCTTTATAACTTCGCACACTTAGTGCCCATTTATCTCAATTCAGCACATAGCATTTCTAATCTCATAGATACATATACATCCATTCCATTTTATATTACATAGATATAGTTTACAACTAGTAATATATCTGAACTTACCTCGGACGTTAAACTATCAATACGGTCGATTAGTCGAGCACTTTATCTTTGCCTCGATCTCGATCCGAACCTCTTCCCTCTTGGTCTATACACATTCAAATTCAATCCATTCAATCATCAATTTATTCATTTTAATCCAAACACACATATTTAGGGCATTTTACAAAATAACCCTCACATTTTCACATTTTGACACTTTAGTCCCTATCTCACAAAATCATCAAATACTCAAAATTTTAATATACATGTGCTTAGTCGAATTCTCCCCATGCTTATACAAGCCCTCACATTTCATTTATTTCACATTTTAGTCCTCCAATTTCTCATTTTCACAATTTATTTCAAATTACTCAATTTCACCAAAATTTCAAATACAAACTATGTTAACCCAACATTAAACTTTCATATTCCACCAACTATCATCATAAAGCTCATATATTCAACAATGGCATATCTCAAAATCACCATCATTTTCTAAAATTTAAGCATGGGTTAGCTAGGGCACAAAGCAACGATCACAAAAACATAGAAATTATCAAAAACCGAGCATAAAGCACTTACTAATTGAAGCTTGAAGTGGCTAAATGTTTCAACACCTTAAACCCTTTATTTTCTTTCTTTTGCAAATGGTGGAAGAAGATGAACAAACCCACTTATTCATCATCTTTGTTTTATTATAACATATATATTATAATTATGCCATTTACTAATTTAACCTTCAAATAAATAAATAAAACATTTTAACATTAAGGTCATTCTAGTCCATTGCCACCCACTATCACTTAATATGACCTAATTGCATCATAAGGTCTTCACTTTATAAAGACAATCACACTTAGGTATCAGCACATAGCTTTTACTATTTACGCAATTAAGTCCTTTCTCTTAATTCGACACTAAAACGATCAAATCATCACACAAAATTTTCACACAGACTATGTCACATATCATTCACACAGAAATATCATTATAATATTTTTACGACATCAGATTTGTGTTCTCGAACCACTGTTTTGACTAGGGTCTAAACCAGGCTATTACAGGCTGTATCATGAGGGGTATAGGTATGTGTTAGAACTAATTGAGGTGAATTTGGTATATGATGAACCCATAGTGGGTCATGTGTAAATGATGCATCCTAATTGCATATGTTGTATTTATGAATGCATTGTGTGAAAGCAAATGATTTTGTTGAAATCTAAGTAAGAATGATAGTGTGCGAGGATGTTCCCAGATGAACATTTAAAATAGGGAAATGCATGTGGATAAATATCCATGAATGTATAATAACAGTGGGCTATGTGCGATACCACCTTATTAATTATTAATGGTGGGCTGTGTGCGTTACCACCATATTTTTTGTTATCGATGGTCTGTGTGCGATACCATCAAGTTTAGTATCAAGTGGTGGGCTATGTGCGAAACCACCGAGTGACTGGTAGTATGAATGGTATATTGAGAAGTCACGATGTGTTATATCATGTGACTATGTGATGGTAAGAGCAGTAGTGTAAGTTAATGAATGCGAGCATTAAGATCGAGATATGGTTAGAACGTGGTAAGAGACGAAATGAGTAAGTATTATAAATGATTTAAAGGGGTAACCACGAGTTTAAGAGTAAAACTTATTATAATACCTTGTGATTGATTATAATCATATGAATAAAGGTAGCTGATTATTATTTGCATATGAACTTACTAAGCATTATTGCTTACTCCTTTTCTTTCCCCATCTCTTATAGGTTAGCTTAACTAGCTCGGGTTGGAGATCACCGAAAATGTTTTCACACTATCGAGCAGACACTGGGTGAGGTTTCAAGTCCTTATGAGTCATGGCATGTATAGGGATAGTATTTAAAGTTGATTAAGTCTTAGTTGATATAGCCAAATGTGTTGGCCTAAGAGAGCTTATAGTTCGATTGTGTATAGCCATAGATGTTGGCTTAAGTCGTTTGTAATTATACCAGAAATAGTTCTCCCTCGTGTAGTGGACGAAGACTTTGTTTTATGGTTTAAATGTGATAATTCAATTGTTATAATTTATTAATTGAGAATGTCATATGATGGTGTATGTTTATAAGCAAGTTAGGGTGGGAAAGAGCTTGGTAGATAGCTTGCTAATTGCCCATATGGGTAGACACACGGGTGTGTATCTAGACCATGTGGGAGGCACGGCTAGAACATGGGCGTGTGCCCAGGCCATGTAAAGTATACACCTTGCACTTGGAATCTGAACCGCCACACGGTTGAAGTACACGGGCGTGTATATAGGCTGTGTGGATAAGTCAGAATGCTAAGGTTTGGCACACAGGCCAGGGCTACGGGTGTGTCAAGGCCATGTGAAATTAGGCAGTGTCGACCACGGGTGGAAGACACGGGCATGTCTTAGAGGCACATGGGCGTGCCCCATTTCACAAGGGCGTGTGGCCCCCGTTTAGATGAAAATTTTCTATGTGTTTGAAAAGTTCAGGCTTGGTTCCTTGATATCCCGATGGGTGTAATGGTTCTCGTTGACCTATGATAGGGACGTTACGTTGGTGAATGAAAAGTTTTAAATTGGAGAGAAGTTTTATAGCCTAAAGTGGAATAATCAAGCAAGTCAAGTCCAATAACGCCTCGTACTCGATTTTGACGTAGAATACGGGTAAAGGGTGTTACACTATATAGCAACCATACTTACACTAATTCAATCCAACATATCAGGACTATAGAGCACTTCTAAGAACCCAAATCAAAGTATCCACACTAGCATACACTTCATGAAATTCATCATCATTGAATATATATGTAAACTTGTTAAGTATTGACCTAATTCCAATGACCACTTGTGAAATGAATTTAGTAACATTAATAGCCAACACTTTGGCTAGCAAA
The DNA here is from genome assembly GCA_025506655.1 of Gossypium rotundifolium. Taxonomy (NCBI): domain Eukaryota; kingdom Viridiplantae; phylum Streptophyta; class Magnoliopsida; order Malvales; family Malvaceae; genus Gossypium; species Gossypium rotundifolium. The sequence continues at coordinate 87,887,090 of CP106729.1, forward strand.
TATGACATAACAAAAGAGATTAAGTCCTGTACATGCCATACTCAAAAATGAATTTTACTATGCTATACCAAAGGGTAGTCAATAGTGTGATTTTTGCACTCCGACGTTCCACGAATTCTCGAGCTAACTTGGCAATGCTACAAGGAAAAGGGAAATGAGAGGAATAAGCATAAAGCTTAGTAAGTTTGTATGAAGTAAATAATAACATAAGGTTCTTAATGTCATCCATACATAACATTAAATAAAACACAAAGTCTTTGGCACATTTCCATAACTTACTCATGTTTACTCTTACAAATTGCATATCATATCACATATCGTAAACTTTTCTCGTGAATTACTCACATGTACCTGTACCACTTCATCACATGGATTTAGCACTAATCTCATCTCTATTACAAGCTTAACAATTACCACATTGAATCACATGGGATATTCAAAAGTACATAATCGTCATCATTTACATAAATATGACGCCAATGCCGTATCCCAAATATGGTCTTACATGAGGTCACATCTAGATACCGATGCCATATCCCTGATATGGTCTTACATGGGGTCACATCTAGATGTCGATGCCATATCCCCGATATGATCTTATACGGTATCTCATATCGGTTGTCGATACCATAACCTATATATGGTCTTATACGATTCTCATATTCGATGCCAATACCATATCCCAGATATGGTCTTATACGGGATCTCAATTTGGTGCCGAGGCCATGTCCTGGACATGGTCTTATACGAGACCTTACATTTACCCTTCTCAAGTCTTGATGATATTATTCACTCATTTATTAAAGTCTAACCGGGGCTTCTACATCCGAAATCCTCAACATTTTCTCGTTCAACATCATTGTTCAATTTCATGGTAATATTATACAACATCATCAATATCAACATTTAGAAACTTAAATAACATGATGTTGAATTTATTGCACACAAACTTACCTTGATGTCAAAATAGGCTAGATTGTCGATCTAGTCAGATACTTTGCTCCTACCTCGGTCGAGGTTAATTCTTCATTCTTCTTGATCTATAATAGCAATTTAGCTCACTTAATCACCACATTAATAAATATATTTCAATAATAATAATTTTGGTAAAATTACTATTTTTCCCTTAAGCTTTCACAAAAAGACCATTTTACCCCTAGGCTCAGAAATCAATTCTAATCAAATTTCTTTCTTTAACGAGGTGAACATTTATTTCTCTCATGAAAACCATTAGAAATCAACATTTCACACATTTACCTCTTATTATACAACCTTTACAAAAAGGTCTTTCTATGTGTTTTCATGGTAACACCTTTCACAAAAGTTGTTTATCTAACAACTAAGACTCATTTTCTTCCATAAAAATGCAGCAAAAAACTTAAAATCTCACATGGTAAAACTCTAAACTTTCAACCATTTTGCAAAATAGTCCCCTCATTAGCTAGCTTGAGCTTTAGGGGTTCCAAAAGTACAATTTTTATCAAGAAATGATCATCAAATCACTTACTTGTAAATAGAGAAGCTTGCTGAAATTTTTGAGCTCTCAACCCCTATTTTTGCTGCTAATTTTTGGTGGAAGGAAGGAGAAGAAAAGATGATATCTTTTTTTCTTTATTTTATTTTATTTCATCAATTTAATCCACCTACTACACTCATTTTGACTAATTTTGACTTTTTTGTCCTCCTATGGCCGACCACCTCTTAAAACAAAGTCTAATTTCACATTTGGGACCTCCAATTAATATTCTATGGCTATTAGGCACCTTTAGCTTGTAAATTAGAACTTTCGTACTTTATGCGATTTAGTCCTCTTTCGTGATTAAGAATGAAATCTCTAAAATTAAAGCATCAAAATTTTCATGCACCTATATAATCATATCTAACTCATAAATGAACATAAAAAAACAATTTTCTCTGACCTCGAATTAGTGGTTTCGAAATCACTATTCTGACTAGTCCTTAAATCGGGCTGTTATAGTTAAAGCTATTCAATGGTATATTTTGGTTGAAATTAGTATAATCTTATATTGGTTCAAATGGTGGTTTTTGAATTAATTTGGATATTATGGTTAAAGTATTTATATAAATAAATAGGTTAGGTCATTAGATTGATTAATTTATGAAATGTATGTTATTTAATTGCAAAATGTTTATATTTGAACTGTAATGACTGGTAGTACTCCGTAACCCTGTTCCAACTACAAATAAGTGTTGGGGGTATTACAACTAAAGTAAAACAAGTATTAAGGAAATTATCTATAACATACTTATATAAATGAACTTACATGACTAATTTGCAGTAACATCTTAGAGTATCTTAACCAGTGATCGACGTTATATCAATTCATTATTTCTATTTTCATTTACACAAATCAATATAATCTAAAATTATGCCATTAAGTTCATATAATACTGTAACACCCCTTACCCATTTTTTACACTGGAACTGGATATGAGGCACTACCATAGTTAACTCACATGGTTATACAGCTTTGGGCTATCCAATTTTCCATTCCAAATTAAAAACTTTTCCATACACACCTCTAATATCCTTATAATAGACCTACAAAGCCCTAAACATGCTTCCGAAAGGTTTCGGAGATGATTTGGAAACTTTTACACACTTAGGAAAATTTTACCTAAACAAAGGCCACACGCCCGTGTGTCATCTCACACACCCGTGTTCGACACCCATGGTCGACACTGAATTGTCTCACACGGCCCAGCACACGCCCATATGGCCAGCCTGTGGTCGCCCCTAACTTAATCCACACGGCCTGTCGTGTGCCCGTGAGCTTCAACCGGGTGGCGATTTAAATTCCAAATTCAAGGTGCAAACTTCACACGGCCTGGGCACACTCCCATGTCCGTGGCCGTGCCTTCCACACGACTGAGACACACGATCGTTTCTCTACTCGTATGCTTACTACAAAGCTTATTGACTTGTAAAACTAACATGCAGGGGACACACGCCCGCGTGGCTACCCTTATGGACAGGAACAAGGCTATTTGCCAAGCTCTTTACGTCCCTCTAGCTCACACAACATGAATCCATTCATCATATCACTAAACAACTCATATTTTGCAATATAAACTTCCATGAATAACTACATCTTTTCATATATAACAAGGTGAGCCATCAACCATGGCAATATACAAAATAGTTTATCTTTCAAAGGGGCCAACACACTTTTGGCCAAAATAACAAAACAATCTAATTAGTCTAGCCCCTATACATGCCATACACAAAATGTACCAAGTCTAGATATACCGAGGTGGGCTGATAGTGTGGCTGATCTTCTGGTTATCTGCGTATTCTGACCCGATGATCACTGTAAAATAGTCTAGTTTTAATATTTATAAAAGAGTGATCGAACCTGTAGACTGACTGCGACAACGATAGAGGCAAGCGTACCTATCGAATAGTAGTATAGCTCAGGCAAGAATATCATATCAAACCCAAGGAACCTAAAAGTAATACTACTCACTTTCTTTCTATTATTTAGCCTAAAATATGGAGTGATTGGTTTATTAATCTAAAGCAGATGAAATACTTAAACTTAAATGCAAAGACAAAAGAACAAAACTTTGGGAAAAGACGTTGAAGAAAACTCAATTGATAAAGACGATACCTTCGGGAAGAATCCACCTATGACTTCACTTATTATCTTCATTTTCAATTCATATGATCTTTTACTTAGCTTGATCCGTGAGACGCCCTAACCTATATTAAACCTTCTCTCGAAGTGAGTAACGTCTAACCTTAGGTTAATTAGTGGAACTCTCATTCTCTTACAATAACCCCCTAAGGAAGCAGTAAATCGATCAATGGACTCCCATATTATGTTTCACCCTAACCTGGCAAAATCTCGTAACCCTATCTCTAGGTGCCCGATCAACTCTGCTTAATTATGCTAGATCTACTCTTAGGCAGGGTCTATTCCTCCTCCACCTAAGTACATCAGATAAATTTAAGCAACATAATTAAGAACAAACTAAGTATTATTATACAAACCGAAAGAATTACATAACAAAATCCATCATAGGTTTCATCCCCTTCAGGTATCTAAGGGGTTTAGTTCATAATAAAACAAGAAAACATCTCAAGAGAAAAGATAAAACAAAACATAGGAAATCCTTAAAAACCCCTAAAGGAATTGAAGAGGAGATCATCCGTCTTGAGTAGAACTCTGACTCTTCGAGATGGATCAATTGGCTATCTTCGAGACAACCCCTAAACCAGTAAAGCTCTGGCAGAAAACTCTGCTAAAACCTGACGCCCTTGAATTACTGCGTTGGATTATTTATATAGATGTTTGGGACGCTTTACTTGGCTCCTAAGTACTCGTAATTCAGGTATAATTCGTCCTAGGTGTTTGAGTAGACTTAGGATTGTGTTTCTTGAGCTCCAAGCATCCTATTCCGAGTGAAATTAATCTTTTTCGCAGTAGGGGCAGGGCCTTGACACGCCCGTGTAAATTTAGGCTCAGCCTGTGTCTCTATTCTGTTGATTTAGGCATGGCTGTGGCACGCCCGTGCAAGTCGAGGGTGAGGCCGTGCTTCGGGTCTATCAATTGGGGCACAGCCATGCAGATCAGGGATAGGTCGTGTTGGGCTTTTTGTCGACGAGACACAGTCGTGTGAATTGGTGACAGGCCGTGTTCTAGGTGGATAACAAGGCACGGCCGTGTGGAATAAAGCCCAGGCCATGTCAACTTCTTGGGTTGCCCAATTGTGTCCGTATTAAGCTCGTTTTGCATTCTTTTTATCCTTAGGTGTTCTCCGAGTATAAGACATGAAAATAAAGGATTAAGAGCACCTTTTTGCATAAATTGAGGGCTAAATCATCCAAAAGCATACTAAATATGGGGTTAAAATATGTTACTTTTACGGTTTATCAAATACCCCCACACTTAAGCTTTTGCTTGTCCTTAAGCAAAATTCTCAACTTACAATTAAAACAAACTTTCCCTGATTCATAATTCCTATCGACAATGTCTCACCATAATTCATAGATAATTTATACATGGATGATTTAACTCGAAGTGCCCTAAAGATTCAATTACGATAAGTCATACCTTTATAGCATGAAACCGTAGGTGTCTCCCCTTATCTAAGTAATTACCTTTGATTCAAAACTGACAAGGATTGACATCCTCACTAAAGATTCACTCAAATCACTCAAAAGTGTTTAAGGTTTAAGAATAAGCACTCTAAGTCGAACTTGAAAAGTTAATCCCATAAGCTTGCCTAAAAATCAAATCTCCACCACTGTATATGAGATGATACACAGATCAAAAGGTCTTTAATCAAGGTTGTAACGGGGCTAGGGTTAAAAGGTGTGGATAAAGGCTCAATTAGAGGTTATAATCGAGACTGACTTGACAAACTGCCTAACTAGAAATACTGAACTTAAATATGAATATTGACTTCGAATGAAAACTAATAATATTACTATTGATAATTACTCTATAATAAAGAGTATTTTCATCACTTGAAATTTGATAATACTTTAATACGAGCTTTTTCTTCAATAATTGGAGTTTAAAGGCTCTAAGCTCTTTTATATACTACTAATATTGAATATACTTGTATATATATATTTTTAAGAACAAACTAAAATATTACATCCTAAATGATAAATGTAACTGCTGAACTAATATAATTCAGTAATTTAATCAAATCAAACCTCGATTAAAGGGTAGTCAAAGGAATGGTGATAACAAATACAAAGGGATTTTGGGTTGATATTAGTGGGTGAGTCAATAAAAAGGTTATTAGGATTCAACGGGGTTCACTAGGGGTTAATTTGTGAAGGTAGGCTTTTTAGTGGAGTGAATGGGTTAAACCTAGGTGCCTTTATCATCTCAGTATATCAAATCATTAATGTGGTCTCGACATGTATAAACGAGGCAAGTTCTAGAATAACAGTTCAAATTTGACACACTCATAATCAATTAAAGTGAGCATGAAAAAGGGTTTATGCTCTATAAGGCTCAAAATCTCACAAAAAATTATGGGTGTTTTGACATCAATCTTTATAAATTTTGAACTTCAAGGTGATACTCAAATTAGGTTCAACAACCTATCAATTTTTTAGAAAGTAGACTTATCATGCTCGATTCTCTAGTATCCTTCAAATTTAATCATCAATGCACAATTAACTAAGACTTATTCTAAAATATATCAATAAAAATCATAAATCATTAGAAATTTCATCCTAATTAATAATATGAGAAAAATACTTAAGATCAAGACTAATTTCAGGGTTTTGAGAATTATGCAAAAAGTTAGGCACTATTACCCCCACACTTAAGATGTACATCTTCAATAATGCCCCTAGGGATTCTAACAGTTTTATCAGCTAGTTGAATACTCATCCTGGTTTGTTTGGGCTTCCCTAGACCTAGTCGTTTAAACAATGCATAAGGCATAACATTTATACTTGCCCCTAAATCAGCTAACGCATTATCAATAGTCAAACTACCAATTAAGCATGGAATCGTAAAACTCCCTGGATCTTTTAGTTTTTGTGGTAGCCTGTTCGAGCATTACTGAGCATGTTGCGTTTAATTCCACATGGTGCTCTTCATCTATTTTGCATTTGTTTGTCAAAGGCTTGCTTAAGAATTTCCTTGCATCGAGCATCTGAAAAAGAGCTTCAAGAAGAGGTAAGTTAATATGTAATTTCTTCAAGAGATTTAGAAACTTGCCAAATTGTTCCTCTGAATCATCTTTTTTCAATGCTTTGGGATAAGGTATGTGAGGTTGGTATTCTTTGATTATCGGTTTTGGCTTTTCTTGGGCTACTTCGGTCTTATCTTTCTTTTACTACCGATGTGGGTCTATCTACTTACATACCCTCTTGAGTTGTAATGGCTTGGATTTGCTCTTTTGGGTTTATTTCTGTGTTGCTTGGTAGACGTCCTTGTTGGCGTTCAGAAATTAGTTTTGTGAAGTGTCCCACTGACCTAGTAAGTTCTCCAACTTGATTCTCGAGTCCTTTCATTGACTTCTATTGTTCATCAAGGTTTGTATCAGTCTTTTGAAGACGAGATTCTGTGGCTGCCATGAATTTTGTCAGCATCTCTTCAAGGCTTGATTTTTTTTCCTGTGGGTAGGGCTGATTTTGATAATTTGGAGGAGGTTCTTGCTTTTGAATTCCTTGATTTCCTTGTCCTCCCATTTAAAAATTTGGGTGGTTCCACCAACTTTGGGTTATAAGTATTACTATAGGGATTATTATTGGATCTAAAATTGTTACCTATATAGTTTGTCTGCTCATTTTCTACTCCTGGTTGGTAAGGTGGATACTCAACATTCACCACATTCCCGCTTGCTTCGCATTGCATTACTGGATGTACCTATGAAGAACATAAATTATCAAGCTTTTTATTAATTAACTCCACCTGTGTTGACAGCATTGTCACTGCGTCTATGTTGAAAACTCTGGATGATTTTATCGACTTTGCCCTTGTGATTTGCCATTGATAAGTGTTCAATGACATCTCTTCGATAAAACCGTAGGCTGCTTCAGGAGTTTTGTTGTTTAGAGTTCCACCGGCTGATGAATCAATCATTTTCCTAGTTGAAGAATTCACACTATTGTAGAAAGTTTGGACTTGAAGCCACAAAGGTAATCCGTGGTGTGGGCATCTCCTTAGGAGATCCTTGTATCTTTCCCATGCATCATATAATGTTTCTGCGTCATTCTGCACAAAAGAAGATATGTCATTCCTAAATTTGGCAGTTTTGGCTGGTGGAAAATACTTTACAAGAAATTTTTCAATCATTTGGTCCCATGTGGTGATTAACCCTCGTGGTAACGAGTTCAACCACTATTTTGCTTTATTCCTTAATGAAAAAGGAAATAACCGAAGACGTATGGCATCATCAGAAACGCCGTTTATTTTGAAAGTATCACAGAATTCTAAGAAATTAGCTATATGAGTATTTGGATCTTCGTCCTGCAATCCATCAAATTGAACAAACTGTTGAATCATTTGTATTGTGGTAGGTTTTAATTCAAAATTATTAGTAGCTATAGTAGGCCTAATAATACTAGATTCTGCTCCTGTCAGATTAGGTTTAGCATAATCATACATAGTCGTGGAGCATTCGATCTTCTTGATCAAAGTGGATTATTTTTGGCCATCCTTGGTGAGGATTGGATCTGCTTTTGTTGTTTTTCTCTTTGGTAGTCTAGAGCTCGTCTAGTTTCTCTGCGATTTCTACGGCGGTAGCTTCAATATCACTGTCAGTATTCTAATGTTCCTCTAGGGTTTCTTCTAGTCATAAACTAGAGGTACCTTGCAAGTTTAATCAAGAAAGAGGATTAGTAAAATTAGAAATTTAATAAAAACAAAATTAGAAATAATGGCTAAAGTAATAAAAATAGAGCTTTAAATATTTTAGAAGTTCCCGATGCTGGCGCCAAAAACTTGATTGCTTTGCAAAACAGTCTAGTTTTAATATTTATAAAAGAGTGATCGAACCTGTAGACTAACTGTGACAACGATAGAGGCAAGCGCACCTATCGAATAGTAGTATAGCTCAGGCAAGAATATCTTATCGAACCTAAGGAACCTAAAAGTACTACTACCCACTTTCTTTCTATTATTTAGCCTAAAATATGGAGTGATTGGTTTATTAATCTAAAGCAGATGAAATACTTAAACTTAAATGCAAAGACAAAAGAACAAAACTTTGGGAAAAGACGTTGAAGAAAACTCAATTGATAAAGATGATACCTTCGGGAAGAATCCACCTATGACTTCACTTATTATCTTCCTTTTCAATTTATATAATTTCTTTTACTTAGCTTGATCCGTGAGGCTCCCAAACCTATATTAAACCTTCTCTCGAAGTGAATAACATCTAACCTTAGGTTAATTAGTGAAACTCTCATTCTCTTATAATAACCCCCTAAGGAAGCAGTAAATTGATCAATGGGCTCCCATATTAGGTTTCACCCTAATCCGGTAAAATCTCGTAACCCTATCTCTAGGTGCCCGATCAACTTAGCTTAATTATGCTAGATCTACTCTTAGGCAGTGTCTATTCCTCCTCCACCTAAGCACATCAGATAAATTTAAGCAACATAATTAAGAACAAACTAAGTATTATCATATAAACTGAAAGAATTAAATAACAAAATCCATCATAGGTTTCATCCCCTTCAGGTATCTGAGGGGTTTAGTTCATAATAAAACAAGAAAACATCCCAAGAGAAAAGATAAAACAAAACATAGGAAATCCTTAAAACCCCCTGAAGGAATTGAAGAGGAGATCCTCCGTCTTGAGTAGAACTCCAACTCTTCGAGATGGATCAATTGGCTATCTTCAAGACAACCCCTAAACGAGTAAAGCTCTGGCAAAAAACTCTACTAAAACCTGACGCCCCTGTATTGCTGCCTTGGATTGTTTATATAGACGTTTGGGATGCTTTACTTGGATCCTAAGTACTCGTAATTCAAGTATAATTCATCCTAGGTGTTTGAGTAGACTTAGAATTGCGTTTCTTGAGCTCCAAGCATCCTATTCCGAGTGAAATTACTCTTTCCCGCGGCAGGGGCATGGCCTTGACAGGCTCGTGTAAATTGAGGCTCAGCTCGAGTCTCTATTCTGTTGATTTAGGCAAGGCCGTGGCACGCCCGTGCAAGTTGAGGGTCAGGCCGTGCTTCAGGTCTGTCAATTGGGGCATAGCCATGCAGATCGGGGATAGGCCGTGTTGGGCTTTTTGTTGATGAGACACGACCGTGTGAATTGGTGACAGGCCGTGTTCTAGGTGGATAATAAGGCATGGCCGTGTGGAATAAAGCTCAGGCCATGTCGACTTCTTGGGTTGGCCCAATTTGGTCTGTATTAAGCCCGTTTTACGTTCTTTTTATCCTTAGGTGTTCTCCTGAGTATAAGACATGAAAAGAAAGGATTAAGAGCACCTTTTTACATAAATTGAGGGCTAAATCATCCAAAAGCATACTAAATATGGGGTTGAAATATGTTACTTTTACGGTTTATAACCCAACTTTTTAACTCTATAAAACAAGGAAAAATAAAAGGGGAGTAAGCTTTAAGCTTACTAAGTTTACATGTAAACAAATAACATCATAGTATGTGCTAAACAACAAATAGCATTATACTAAACAAAAACAATCCATATTCACAATCATGCTTACTCATTTTATCCCTTACCACATTCCAACTATGTCACAAGCTTAATGCTTACATCCATTCACTTGCAACCTTGCACTTAACACCACAAATTCTCATGATACAACACATCATAATTTCTCACTAATCCAACTACAATGCCAAATCACTTGGTGGTTTCGGACTTAGCCCACCATTAATCGTTAATAGGGTGGTTCGCACAAAGCCCACCAACAAGGGTAATTATAGTGGTATCGCACACAACCCACTAAATATTGTAATAAACAATGGTATCACACACAGCCCATCATAGTTAAGTAATAAGGTGGTATCGCACTTAGCCCACCGTCAAATGTTATTATTACACAGTTACATAGCTATTTCGTTATTCATACGAAACTATACAATAACTATCAAATCCAATCTACTTGAATCATACATGTTCTCAATCATGTCATGCACCAATCAACAATAACAATATGTATATAAAATGCATCGTTTACACATAAACTTACCTCGGTGCAAAACATTTCGATTTGCGGTTTAATCCGCGACTTTGCCTTTTCCACGGTCAAGATTGATCCTGCACTCTTCTTGATCTATAACAATAGAATTCACTCATTTAGATCATTCTATGATCATAATGCATCAAAATCTACACTTAGGCAAAAATGACCATTTTGCCCTTGTACTATGGAAAAATTATGATTTTTCCCCTAGGCTCGTAAATCATTTTTCAACTCAATTTCTCATTAAACAAGCCTAGCTGAACATTTATTTCTCTTACAACTACTCACAATTCCAACTATTTCATACATTTATGACCCAAATTCAATCTTTGCATTTAAGTCCTAATTAGATGTTTTCATGCTAACACCTTTCACAAAAGTTGTTTCTCATCTCCCTAACATTCATTTTCTTCCATAATAACTCAACTAACAACATAAACATTCTCATGGTAAGTCCCTAGACTTTCAACCATATCACAAATTAGTCCCCTTATTAGCTAGCTTAAGCTTTGGGGACTTCAAAAACACAAAAATCATCAATTAAAACCACCTAAATCACTTACTTGAATGAGAATTGGGTGGTTGAAAGTTTGAACCTCAAAGACCTCTATTTTCTCTTTAATTTTTGGTGGAAAGAGATGAGTGAATAGTGAAAGATGATAGTTTTTCTTTTTACCATTTTTAATTCATCCTTTCTCACCTAATTCACCCAATTTTTGACCAAAAATTAAATGCTCTTGTCCCCCTATGTCATATGGCCGGCCAACTCTCTTATATTGGCCTAATTGAACTTTAAAGGCCTCCAATTAACATTCTATAGCTATTTGGTACCTATACCTTGTAAAATAGAACTTTCACACTTTATGCGATTTAGTCCTTTTTCACAATTAAGCATGATGTTGTTCAAATTAAAGCACCAAAATTTACACATAGCCATATATTTATACCATAACACATAAAATAACATCAAAATAATTTTCCTCAATCTCAGATTAGCAGTCTCGAAACCACTATTTTGACTAGCCCCAAAATTGGGCTGTTACAACTCTCCCGTCCTTTAGAGATTTTCACCCTCAAAAATCTTACCGGTAAAGAGGTTTGGATATTACTCTCTTATGGCTTCTTCTGGTTCCCACGTAGCCTCTTATACACCTTTTTTTCCATAACACTTTCACTAAGGCTATGTTCTTACTCCTCAACTATTTCACTTCTTGAGCCAAGATTTTAATCGGTTCCTTTCCATCTGTCATATCCGGTCGTATCTCAACTTTTGTTGGAGGAATCACATGCGAAGGATCAGAGCAATAACGCCTGAACATCGATACATGGAACAAATTGTATATCTTCTCTAACTCCACCGGCAATGTAACAACCAGAATATTGGGGCTATGCATTTTTACTTAATTGTATGTTATTGCATGCCTAAGTGTAGTTGAGTGTGCTTTAGAAGTTTTAGGAACTTCAGTATGTAAGAGAATGCCTTAGAGAAATATTAAATTTTTAAGACTTAAGATGGAACTAAGCAAGATAGGCTTTAAGAAATATTGGCAAGAGGTTTTAAGCATAACAAGTCATTTGGCAATGTGGAGTTGGCGCATGGGTAAATGCATGAGGGGAGAGGTTCGAATCCCCTAGCTAGCAATTGGAAGGATTTTAATTTTTGCTTTCTTTCCTATAGTGTCGGTCAAGCCTTATCTAGTATGGATGGACTTTCTTTTATTTTTGGATAGTAGACCAATAGGAAAAGGCAAGTTAGAAGTTATGGTATGGAATCATGAGGTTATGGAAGGATAAGGGGACAAAGGGCTTGAAGAGTGGATGATGTTTTGGAAGCTTTTCCATGGTCATTTGACCATGAACCTAGATGACATAAGGGGCTAAGGGGGATTGGTTTAAATGTGATAGGAATTAAGGGAATGATAGGGAAGAAATGAGGAGGAAAAAGGGGGATCATGTTGGCAAGTGTGTTGGCCGAATTTTGTAATAGGATTAGGGGGTGAAACTTGGCCAAAACTTTAACAAATTGTGCATCTTTTCCTTTTCTCCAAAGTTTGTTTCTTAGCCAAATGCATATTAGACAAAAGATAAACCTTTTTCTTTCTTTTAGTCATTTGAGTTTTACCATTTCAATTTTGGGTAGTCCTTTTAATTTCTTTTCTCCAAATCATATCTTCTTTCTCTCCTTTCTGTGACTGAAAATACCAAAATATCAAAGACCATTTTCTTCTCTTTTTCCTTCATTGTCGAATGCACAAAGCTTCTAAACTCACCTCTTTTCTTTTAAAAACCAAATCATCATCATCATCTTGTTTCAATCTTTTATTTTCTTCTTTTCTCTTCTCATTTACCTTGCTAAGGCCGAAACTTCTCTCTTCCAATTTCACCATTTTTGCAACACCATAAACCTCCTATCTTTCTTTTCTTTTTCTTGTTTTGTTGTCATAATCGAAACCACCATTCTCTTTCTTCTCTTTTGTTAAAACTGAACCATTCTCCATTTTCATCTTCTTCTTTCTTTTCTTTTGTTAAAAATCGAAACCACCATAGCCAAAAATACTATCTTTCTCTTCTCTTTTTATCCAAGCCGAAATCACCATTTCTCTTCTTCTAAATTGATAAGGCCAAATCTCCTAATAGTTCAAGTAAGGGTGAATCAATCTCCGTATTACGAGTAAGGATTTTCTATCAATCGTTCTCTTTATTTTCTTTTAGAATAGCCGATTTTAGAAATCTAATTCTCTTATTTTCTCCTTGGCCGAATCTTTGAAGGGGATTTTAAGGATTCTTTCTGTAGCCATTGATTAAGGAGAGATCATTCGGGATTATTCAAGGCAAGGATTGTCATATTATTGGTTATATCGTTTTTAGAAAGATTACTAATCGACTTCATTTTAGGGGACTCTATCGCTCAGACATTTTCCGTAAACATAAGATTTGGGGACTAACAAAATAGGTTCGAAAAGAGAGGTAAGGAGTGTTTGGAAGAGGGGTGGTTCATTATACCTCAAACTTCAAGCGAAGGGTCAGATCGGGATCCGAGATTTTCCAATCGGATTGTGGACCCTCTGCTAACGAAGATCATTTATTTGAAGTCGTACGTACACCCGAGCCACTTTTTGTTTGTGGTTTGTCATCGGGTTTTGATCCATCCATCGAAAAGAAACCACATATAACAGTTATCCGATATTTCGAGGGTAAGGAATTAGATCTTTCATCAATAGTGTAGATTTATAAGTATTAGTGTGTTCTAATCAAGTGTGATAAATAATTAGGTGTCGATTTAGGGAAGGTATCGTTCTCATTTGTTATAAGGTGTGTAACATTATTCTAAATTTTCATAGATCTAAAATAAATATGATTTGTATGAAAATATGTATTATAATGGTTATGGTACCATTCAATGGTACACGATATTCGTGTATGTTTAACCCCAATACTTTGTTAATATTGCTATATGCATAAATATGAAATAAGTATGACTCTGCTATGGTTTTGGGGTAAATGGCATGAAAACCGAATAATATGTATGTGCATGGGCATATGGGTGTTATTGATAAAGGGAAGTGTTAGGTGGTTTTACCACATTATCCTGTGACTTGGTCACATATATGAATCCGTGACTTGGTCACATATTTTGAATCCGGTGACTTGGTCACATATTTTGAATCCGGTGACTTGGTCTGGCTATGTTCTGTGGCCATGCCACAAAATTATAAGGCGATGTGCATGTTGACTGCAAAGAATCGCCTTCGATGGTGTGTAGCGGATGGAGGGTCGATTTAGTAATCCCCACGGTGTGATTGGTAGGAACGGGTGGTGTGTAGCGGATGGATATTTAGGTGGGCTTGGGTTTGCATTTCATTTTATATATCCATATGATTTTTAAGTGATTTTATTTGATTTGCTATAAAATGGGCTTATGGCTAAATATGTATTAAATGGGCTTAATGGCCATGATCAATTGGGCTTTTAGTGTTTTGTTACACATTGAGTCTATGTCTCACCCTTTTATGGGATATATTTTAGGTGACTCTTAGCGCGATGGATCGGGTCAGTGAGGAGTACGTGGTGGCCAATGCTCAACAAAGTATTTCGGAGTTTATCTTAATTAAACCTATTAAGTTTATTTTTATTACTTAGGATTTATTTTGGGTTATGTTATTTATGTAATAAGGCCGCTATGAACTGTTTAAATTTTACGTTTTAGATTTTTAATCTGCCACGAACAATATTTACTAAATAACTAAATGATTTTCAAAAAATAACTTAAACTGTTTTTGACACCTAAACATCTATGGTTTTTTCAATAATAATAAGTTTCTCATTAAATTTGGTTTTCTTTTAACTTATAAGTTTCTCTTAAAAATAATGTTTTAAAAGATACAAATTTATTTAACAATCGATTTTAATGCAATCATTAAGTTAATGCTTTATTGAAACCATTATATTTTCTAAATAAACTAAATGAAATTTAATTAAAGTTTTACTCGAGGAACATATCAAATCCGGTTAGGCTTTTGGGCCGGGTTTGGGGTGTTTTAACTTGGTATCAGAGCCCAGTTTTAAACTCTCGGCCTTGGGTTTTGAAGCCCACAGCGTTTTCAAATTTTGGCTCAAATGACTTTTTGAAAGTTTTCTGAAGAAAAAAATGGTTTTATAGAAGCATGGCACCCGAGTTCTCAGCCCAGGTCCATCAGATAAGTACTTTTATTGATAAAGTGATGAATCTATGATATTTTAAAGTGACAAGCCTAAGGAAACTATATTTTAGAGACATGGACCCTAGGTGTATGTGCACTACTAGGGAAAAACCACTGAATAAATATCTGTTGCATAAAACTTTCCTTTAATAAGAAGTGAAAAGACTCTAATGCATAAGACTTTTTCGTAAAAATAGATAAGACGCGTAGTAGACATGAGTTCTAGGGGCGTGGTCGCCGTGGGACGCCAGAGAGGAAGAATGGTCGTGTCGGAACCGGTTAGATCTGGTCAAGGTTCGAAAATGAAGCTCGCCATCACCGTTGGGTGGAATTTCAAGAGCAAGCCGGAGGAGATGACGCAGATGTCGCAAGCTATCTCATGAGTTTTGGAACGAGTAGCGGAGCTAGTATGGGAAATGGGTCTCAAAAGTCGATGGTCGGAGAGACTTAGATCAAATGGAGCCGAGATTTTAGGGAGTATCTAGAGTAGCTCGAATGTAGCGAATCTTGGTTAGAGGCGGTCGAGAGGATCATGGATGATTTGGACCTTCTTCGAGGAAAAGTTGAAAGGTGCTGTTTCACTACTTCGTGATGAGGCCTACCAGTGGTAGCTCACTGTCAAGGAGAGTGCCCCTGTGGATCGAGTGGATTGGGGGTATTTTAAAGTTAAGTTCGAAGGAAAATACGTTGGAGCTAGCTACATCGACTCTCGGAGAAAGGCGTTTCTAAATTTAGTGCAAGGAAATAAGTCGATAGCTGAGTATGAAGCAGAGTTCTTACGACTTAGCCGATATGCTAGAGGGATAGTAGCTGCTGATTATGAGCGGTGTGTCAGATTCGAGGATGGACTGAGAGATGAGTCATGCAGTGTTGATTGCTCAAGATCGAAAGAGACTTTGCGCCTTAGTGGATAGGGCAAGGATAGTGAAGAAGTTAAGCGGTGAGAGATAGAACCGGACAGAGGCGAATAAGAATAAGAGGAGTTTTGGGTCTTGAGGTCATCCAGAATTTTCAAAAGAAACCTAAAGTTGATGGGCATGAAGTCGATGAGATTGCTACGGAGGACAACATCGTACTTGTGTTCAATGTGGGAAGATGCACCGAGAGAATGTTGGAAAAAGATCGGGGGATGTTTCAAGTGCGGGTCTAAAGATCATATGATTAAAGATTGTCCGATGAATGCAGATAAGAACCGCCCCGAAGTCGTGTGTTAATCAGTGGCGAGAGGTGGACAAGAAATAGATAAGGGGTCGTGGTCCAAATGGAAGAAGTAATGGTTCTGGTAGAGGTCGCGGTACTCCAGGCAGAGGCAGTGGTAGCATTGAGGCGAGACAGCCAGGTCTAGTATATGCAGTTCATCGCAGAGAAGATAGTGACGCACCTGATGTTATCACGGGTACATTTTTTATTTCTGGGTTGACCTTTATTGCTTTGATAGATATAGGATCAACTCATTCATACATCGCTAGTGAAGTATCTAGAACTCTGCATGTGACTTCTGAGACTGTACCTAGGAAGATGACCGTACTTAGTCCTTTAGGACAGATAGTAGTAATAGATAAACTCTTTAAGGAAGTGCCTTTAGAAGTTCAAAGGATGCAGTTTTCGGCTGATTTAATGGAATTGCCATTTGGGGAATTTGACCTAATCTTAGGCATGGACTGGCTAGTGAAATATCGTGCAAATGTGGATTGTGCTGCTAAGCGGATGTCCTTAAAATCTATTGATGACAAAGAAGTTGTGGTAATGGGCGAGAGACGAAATTACTTATCAAATGTAGTATCTGCCCTTAAGGCAGAAAAGATGGTTAGAAAGGGATGTGTAGCCTTTTTGATGTTGGTTAGTGCCTTGGAGGCTAAGGAAGCAACTGCTGAAGAGGTCAGGACTGTGAGTGAATTTGTGGATGTCTTTCCGGAAGAACTTCCAGGATTGCCTCCGGATCGAGAGGTAGAATTTGGAATTGATTTATTGCCTGGAACGGCGCCAATTTCTATTGCTCCGTATAGAATAGCACCGAAGGAGTTAGTTGAGCTTAAGTCTCAGATCCAGGAGTTACTTGATCGTGGATTTATCCGACCCAGTGTGTCTCTATGGGGAGCACCGATCCTATTCGTGAAGAAGAAGGATGGAACGATGAGGATGTGTATAGATTATCGGCAGTTGAATAAGCTGACCATCAAGAACAAGTATCCTTTGCCGAGGATCGATGACTTGTTCGATCAGCTTAAGGGAGCTGCGGTATTCTCAAAGATAGATCTAAGGTCGGGGTATCATCAGCTTAAAGTGAAAGAAGCGGATATCCATAAGACAGCTTTTCGAACAAGATATGGGCATTATGAGTTTTTGGTAATGCCGTTCGGATTGACGAACGCCCTAGCTATGTTCATGGATATGATGAATCGGGTTTTTCAACCCTACTTGGATCAGTTCATCGTGGTGTTCATAGACGACATCCTAGTGTATTCTAAGTCCGAGATAGAGCATGATGAGCATCTTCGGATAGTGTTACAAGTGTTAAGGGAGAAGAAGCTTTATGCCAAATTCAGCAAGTGTGAATTTTGGCTGAAAGAAGTTGCGTTCTTAGGTCATGTGGTGTCGGCAGGAGGAATAAGGGTGGATCCTCGGAAGATTGAGGCAGTACTAGATTGGAAACCACCTAAGTCCGTATTTGAGGTTTGCAGTTTCTTGGGATTAGCAGGCTACTACAGAAGATTTGTCGAAGGATTTTCATCGATAGCTGCACCTTTAACGAAATTGTTACGAAAGGAGGTACCTTTCGTATAGGCAGATAAGCAACAAGAGAGCTTTGAGAAGCATAAGAAGGTTTTGACTGAAGCTCCGATTTTGATTCAGCCTGAGGCAGGGAAGGATTTCGTGGTGTACTGTGATGCTTCCCACACAGGATTAGGATGTGTTCTGATACAAGACGGAAAGGTAGTTGCGTATGCGTCTCGACAGTTGAGGCCACACGAGGTTAATTACCCGACGCATGATTTGGAGTTGGTAGCAGTAGTCTTTGCTCTTAAAGTTTGGAGACATTATTTATATGGGGAAAATTCAGTGATATACACGGACCACAAGAGTCTAAAATATCTACTGACTCAGAAGGAGCTGAATTTGAGACAGTGAAGGTGGATAGAGTTGTTGAAAGACTATGACTGTTCTATAGAGTACCACCTGGGCAAGGCGAATGTGGTGGCAGACGCTCTAAGTCAGAAAGTGGTGTCAGATCTAAGGGCGATGTTTGCACATCTTAGTCTTTATGACGACGGAAGCTTGTTGGCAGAATTACAAGTTAAGCTGACGTGGTTAAGTCAAGTGAAAGAGAGACAATTGGTAGACGATGATCTGAGTGCTAAGCTACGATAGGTACAGAATGGGGAATTAGAAGATTATGGTATTAATAGCGATGGGGTATTGTGTTTCAAGGGTAAAGTCTGTATGCCGAGAGATCAGGAGTTGAGGCAAAGGATTCTTCAGGAGTCGCATAGTAGCCCTTATGCTATGCATCCTGGAGAAAGTAAGTTATACTGAGATTTACGAGATCGGTTTTGGTGGCTCGGTCTTAAGCGGAAGTTCTAATTCGTGAGGAAGTGCTTAACGTGTCACAAGTTAAGGTTTGAACATCAAGTACCTTCGGGATTGCTTCAGCCGATAAAGATTCTGCAGTGGAAGTGGGAGAGAATCACCATGGACTTTGTTAGTGGGCTTCCTCCTACGCCTACTAAGAAAGATTTAGTTTGGGTGATAGTGGATCGATTGATGAAATCTACACATTTTATCCCAGTTCGGATTGATTACTCTTTGCAGAAATTGGCGAAGTTGTATGTGGCTGAGATTGTGAGATTGCATGGAGTGCCGATGTCGATTATTTCGGATAGGGATCCGAGGTTTACGTCTCCATTTTGGAAAGCATTACATCAGGCTTTGGGCACCAGATTGGATTTTAGTACGGCATTTCATCCACAGTCTGACGGTCAGTCTGAGCGAGTAATCCAAGTCTTAAAAGATATGTTAAGGGATGTGTGATAGATTTCAGAGGAAGTCGGAAGAGTTCTTACCGTTAGCGAAATTTATACAACAACAAGCTACCAAGCCAAGATTCGGATGGCACCGTATGAAGCACTATATGGATGGAAGTGTCGCACTCCTACGTGTTGGACAGAACTTGGGGAACGACAAGTTTTGGGTCCAGAAATAGTGGCTGAATCCGAAGAAAAGGTTAAGGTAATTCAAGCTCGGTTAAAGGAAGCATCTGACAGGCAAAAGTCATACAGAGATCTTAAGCGAAGGGAAATAGAGTTTGCTGTGGGGGATCAAGTATTCCTAAAGGTTTCACCTTGGAAAAAGGTGATGAGATTTGGTCACAAAGGAAAGTTAAGTCCAGTTTCATAGGACCTTATCGGGTTTTAAGCGGGTCTGACACAGGCATATCGGTTAGAAGTGCCTTGAGTTGAAGCAAATGCGATGTGTTCCATGTTTCAATGTTACGTCGTTACCGGTTGGATCCATCTCCTGTAGTGTCAGTTGAGGAGGTGGAATTAAGACCAGATTTGTCTTATGAAGAGGAGCCAATTCAAATTCTGGAACGGGATGTAAAGGTGTTACGAAGAAAATCAGTTCCTCTCGTCAAAGTGTTATGGCATAATCATGGATCGGAAGAAGCTTCGTGGGAGCCGAAAGAAGCGATGCGACAGCAATACCCTCACTTGTTCTAACCAGGTAATTTCGAGGTCGAAATTATTTTAAGGGGGTAGAACTGTAACATTCAGAATATGGGGGCTATGCATTTTTACTTAATTGTATGTTATTGCATGCCTAAGTGTAGTTGAGTGTGCTTTGGAAGTTTTAGGAACTTCAGTATGTAAGAGAATGCCTTAGAGAAATATTAAAATTTTAAGACTTAAGATGGAACAAGATAGGCTTTAAGAAATATTGGCAAGAAGTTTTAAGCATAACAAGTCATTTGGCAAGGTGGAGTTGGCGCATGGGTAAATGCATGAGGGGAGAGGTTCGAATCCCTAGCTAGCAATTGGAAGGATTTTAATTTTTGCTTTCTTTCCTATAGTGTCGGTCAAGCCTTATCTAGTATGGATGGACTTTCTTTTATTTTTGGATAGTAGACCAAGGGGAAAAGGCAATTTAGAAGTTATGGTATGGAATCATGAGGTTATGGAAGGATAAGGGGACAAAGGGCTTGAAGAGTGGATGATGTTTTGGAAGCTTTTCCATGGTCATTTGACCATGAACCTAGACGGCATAAGGGGCTAAGGGGGATTGGTTTAATTGTGATAGGAATTAAGGGAATGATAGGGAAGAAATGAGGAGGAAAAAGGGGGATCATGTTGGCAAGTGTGTTAGCTAAATTTTGTAATAGGATTAGAGGGTGAAAGTTGGCCAAAACTTCAACAAATTGCGCATCTTTTCCTTTTCTCCAAACTTTGTTTCTTAGCCGAATGCATATTAGACAAAAGATAAACCTTTTTCTTTCTTTTACTCATTTGAGTTTTACCATTTCGGTTTTGAGTAGTCCTTTTAATTTCTTTTCCCCAAATCATATCTTCTTTCTCTCCTCTTTGTAACCGAAAATACCAAAATATCAAAGACCATTTTCTTCTCTTTTTCCTTCATTGCCGAATGCACATAGCTTCCAAACTCACCTCTTTTCTTTTGAAAACCAAATCATCATCATCTTCTTCTTTCAATCTTTTATTTTCTTCTTTCCTCTTCTCATTTACCTTGCTAAGACCGAAACTTCTCTCTTCCAATTTCACCATTTTTGCAACATCATAAACCTCATATCTTTCTTTTCTTTTTCTTGTTTTGTTGTCATAACCGAAACCACCATTCTCTTTCTTCTCTTTTGTTAAAACTGAACCATTCTCCATTTTCATCTTCTTCTTTCTTTTCTTTTGTTAAAAATCGAAACCACCATAGCCAAAAACACTATCTTTCTCTTCTCTTTTTGTCCAAGCCGAAATCACCATTTCTCTTCTTCTAAATTGAAAAGGCCGAATCTCCTAATAGTTCAAGTAAGGGTGAATCAATCTCCGTATTACGAGTAAGGATTTTCTATCAATCGTTCTCTTTATTTTCTTTTAGAATAGCCGATTTTAGAAATCTAATTCTCTTATTTTCTCCTTGGCCGAATCTTTGAAGGGGATTTTAAGGATTCTTTTTGTAGCCATCGATTAAGGAGAGATCATTCGGGATCATTCAAGGTAAGGATTGTCATATTATTGGTTATATCATTTTTAGAAAGATTACTAATCGACTTCATTTTAGGGGACTCTATCGCTCGGACATTTCCCGTAAACGTAAGATTTTGGGACTAACAAAATAGGTTCGAAAAGAGTGGTAAGGGTGTTTGGAAGAGGGTGGTTACATTATACCCTCAAACTTCAAACAAAGGGTCAGACGGGGATCCGAGATTTTCCACCGGTTGTGGACCCTCTGCTAACGAAGATCATTTATTTGAAGTCGACGCATACACCCGAGCCACTTTTTGTTCGTGGTTTGTCATCGGGTTTTGATCCATCCATCGGAGAGAAACCACATATAACAGTTATTCGAGATTCCGAGGGTAAGGAATTAGATCTTTCATTAATAGTGTAGATTTATAAGTATTAGTGTGTTCTAATCAAGTGTGATAAATAATTAGGTGTCGATTTGCGAGGAAGGTATCGTTCTCACTTTGTTATTAGGTGTGTAACATTATACTAAATTTCTCATAGATCTAAAATAAATATGATTTGTATGAAAATATGTATTATAATGGTTGGGGTACCATTCAAGGGTACACGATATTCGTGTATGTTTAACCCCAATACTTTGTTAATATTGCTATATGCATAAATATGAAATAAGTATGACTCTGCTATGATTTTGGGGTAAATGGCATGGAAACCGAATAATATGTATGTGCATGGGCATATGGGTGTTATTGATAAAGGGAAGTGTTCCTGGTTTTACCACATTATCCAGTGACTTGGTCACATATATGAATCCGTGACTTGGTCACATATTTTGAATCCAAAGACTTGGTCACATATTTTGAATCCGGTGACTTTGGTCACAATCGTATGGTGGCCATGCCGAAAATTATAAGGAGATGTGCATGTTGATGCAAAGAATCGCCTTCGATGGTGTGTAGCGGATGGAGGGTCGATTTAGTAATCCCACGGTGTGATTGGTGAGATGCAATTGGTGTGTAGCGGATGGATATTTAGGTGGGCTTGGGTTTGCATTTCATTTTATATATCCATATGATTTTTAAGTGATTTTATTTGATTTGCTATAAAATGGGCTTATGGCTAAATATGTATTAAATGGGCTTAATGGCCATGATCAATTGGGCTTTTAGTGTTTTGTTACACATTGAGTCTATGACTCACCCTTTTATGGGATATATTTCAGGTGGCTCTTAGCGCGATGGATCGGGTCAGTGAGGAGTACGTGGTGGCCAATGCTCAACAAAGTATTTCAGAGTTTCTCTTAATTAAGCCTATTAAGTTTATTTTTATTACTTAGGATTTATTTTGGGTTATGTTATTTATGTAATAAGGCCACTATGAACTGTTTAAATTTTACGTTTTAGATTTTTAATCGCCACGAGCAATATTTACTAAATAACTAAATGATTTTGAAAAATAACTTAAACTGCTTTTGACACCTAAACATCTATGGTTTTTACAATAATAATAAGTTTCTCATTAAATTTGGTTTTCTTTTAACTTATAATTTTCTCTTAAAAATAATGTTTTAAGAAGATACAAATTTATTTAACAATACAATTTTAATGCAATCATTAAGTTAATCTATTTTATTCGAAACCATTATATTTTCTAAATAAACTAAACGAAATTTAATTAAAGTTTTACTCGAGGAACATATCAAATCCGGTTAGGCTTTTGGGCCGGGTTTGGGGTGTTTCAGGCAAAGCCAACCGGTATGCCATTGGTCCAATCCTTTCGGTAATCTCATACGACCCTATGAATCGCGGGCTCAATTTCCTCTTTCGCCCAAATCTCAATATTTTCTTCCACGACACTTTCAAAAATACCTTGTCACCCACTTTAAACTCGATTTCCTTTCTTTTGAAATCCGCATATGACTTTTGTCGATCTAAAGCAGCTTTCAGACTATCCCGGATTACTTTCACTTTTTTTTTAGTCTCGTTAACCAGGTCGACCCCATGATTTTGCTTCTCACTAAGTTCGGTCCAATACAAAGGAGTTTGACACTTGTGACCATACAAGGCTTCATACGGTGCCATCCGTATACTCGACTGATAACTGTTGTTGTAAGCAAATTCGACCAAGGGTAGGTATCTTTCCCAACTACCTTCAAACTCTAATACACAGCACTAGAGCATATCTTCGAGAACTTGAATTACTCTTTCAGACTGACCATCGGTTTGCGGATGGAATGCAGTACTAAAATTCAAACTTGTACCCAAGGCCTCCTTCAACATATTCTAAAACCTCGAAGTAAATCTCGGATCTCTGTCCGAGATAATAGATACAGGCACTCCATCTAATCTCACCACCTTCGCAATATACAACTCGACTAACTTATCCAGTGAATAATCAACACGCACCGGTATAAAGTAAGCCAACTTCGTTAATCTGTCAATGACAACCCACATATCATCTTTCATTTTCAGAGTCATAGGTAACCCCGTCACAAAATCCATAGTGATCCAATCTCACTTCCACTCGGGAACCATCACTGGCTAAAGCAATCCCGAAGGTACTTGATGCTCAGCTTTCACTTTTTGATAAATCAGACATCTTGTTACAAACTCCAAGATGTCCCTTTTCATACCCAGCCACCAATAAAATTTCTTTAGATCATTGTACATTTTCATACTGCCCAGGTGTACTAACAAATAACCACTATGTGCCTCATGTAAAATTTTCGGATCAACTCATCATCTCTAGGTACACAAATTCTATCATGAAACATCAAACAACCATCCGAACCCACTCAAAAATCAGAATCATTTTCCATTCCACACTTAGCTCTCTTAGCTTGCATCTCACTATCATTCATTTGAGCGTCACATATTTGTTGAATAAATAATGGTCTAACTCTCAACTCGGCCAATATAGCACCATCATCAAACAATGCCAAACTCATGCTCATAGCACTCAAAGCATACAGTGATTTCCTACTCAGGGCATTCGCAACCACATTCGCTTTTCCCGGATGGTAATCGATTACTAGCTCATAGTCCTTCAATAATTCGAGCCACCGTCGTAGCCGAAAATTTAAATCCTTTTGATCCATCAAATACTTCAAATTTTTATGATCCGTGAAGATTTGGCACCTCTCACCATGTAAATAATGTTTCCAAATCTTTAATGCGAAAACAATCGCAGCCAACTCCAAATCATGAGTCAGGTAATTTTTCTCGTGCAGATTTAGCTGCCTCGAGATGTAAGCGACTACCGTACCCTTTTGCATCAACACACAACCGAGACCATTAAACAACGCGTCACTGTAGACCACAAACTCTTTCCCCAACTCAGGTTGTACTAAAATCAGTGCCTCAGTCAATAATGTTTTCAATCTCTCAAAACTCTGTTGACATTTCTCAGTCCATTCAAACTTAACATCCTTATGCAAAAATTTTGTCATCGGGGTAGTAATCATAGAAAACCCCTTTACAGATCGTCTGTAGTATCCTGTCAATCCCAAAAAGCTTCTAACTTCCGACACATTTCTAGGCGATTTCCACTCTACAATAGACAAGATCTTACTCGGGTCAGCTCTAATACCATCACCCAACACGATGTCTTCTAGGAATCAAACCTCTCAGAGCCAAAACTCACTCTTACTAAATTTAGCATACAACTACTTGTCTCTTAAAGTCTTAAGACAATTGTTAGATACTCTACATGATCACTCTCATCCCGAGAATAAATCAATATTTCGTCAATGAAAATAACTACAAACTTGTCTAAATACGGTCAGAAGGCACGGTTCATTAAATCCAGAAAAATTGTAGGAGCATTCATTAGACCGAAGGGCATAACAAGATACTCATAATGGCCATACCTCATCCGAAAAGTAGTTTTCGACACATCTTGCTCCTTAACTCTCAACTGGTAATAGCCAGACCTCAAGTCTATCATAGAGAACACCATAGCTCCCTTCAGTTGATCAAATAGATCATCTATCCTTGGTAAAGGATACTTATTTTTCACTGTCACCTTGTTGAGTTGTCTGTAGTCCATGCACAATCTCATCGACCAATCTTTCTTTTTTCATAAATAATACCGGAGCACCCCACGGTGCATAGCTCGGTCTTGCAAAACCCTTATCCGTCAACTCTTGCAACTAAACCTTCAGTTCTTTCAACTCTAATGGTGCCATCCTATACGGAGCAATTGAAATAAGTGCTATTCTCGGAACTAACTCAGTCCCAAACTCGACATCTCTAACTAGAGGCAATCCGGGTAACTCTTTTGGGAATACATCCGGATACTCACATACAATCGGCACTGTTTCAATCTTTACTTCAGACTCTTGAGTATTCAGTACAAAAGCAAGATAGGACTCACACCCTTTTCTCAAATATTTCTCAGCCACCAAGGAAGAGATCATCACCGGTAAACTATCTGACCCACCTGATTCAACCCGAAAAACATCTCTATTTTCACATTTCAATTCAATAGATTTGCTACCACAGTTCACTAAAACACTATGGATAGTCAACCAATCCATACCAAGAATCAAATCAAATTTATCAAACGGCAACAACATAAGGTTTGCAGGAAAATAATAACCCCTAATTGTCAAAGGAAAACTCCTACACACCTTGTCAACTAACACATTTTACCTAACAGGTTTGACACATTTACCACAAATTCTGTAGACTCAACAATCATACTCAAACTAGATGCCAATCTCATACAAATATAAGAATGGGTAGACCCTGGATCAATCAAAGCAATAACAAGGGTGTCATGAAGAGAAAAAGTACCCGTTATTACATCTAGAGATGATGCCTCTTCACGAGTGTGAATGGCGTAAGTCCTTACAGGTGCTTGACCCTCCAGTCTCACAGTAGTGTCTCATGACGCACCTCTACCACTAGTTCCACCTCCTGGGTTCTTTTGTGGCCTACCCCTAGAAGATACATTGCTTGATCTTATCTCTTGCTTCCTCTCATTTTTATCCCTCTCAGGGCAATTTCGGATGAAATGGTCGGGGGAACCACACTTCTAACAATTCTGGTTGTTTCCCCAACACTTCCCCGTGTGATGTCTGCCACAACTTGGGCACTCCAGTTTGGACTTTGGATTGCCCACTGATAAACCGTAAAAGAAACATATTTTAATCCTACATTTAATATGCTTTTGGATGATTTTATCCCTGATTTATGTAAAAAGGTGCTCTTAATCCTTTCTTTTCATGTCTTATACTCAGGGAAGCACCTAAGGATAAAAAGAACGTAAAATGGGCTTAAATTGGGCCAACCCAAGAAATAGACACGGCCTGGACTTCAAGCCACACGGCCGTGCCTCTCCATTTATTTAGAACACAGCCTCACCCTGATTTACACGGCTGTGCCTCATTGACAAAAGTCCAACACGGTCTGGCCATGACTTACACGGGCGTGTGCCATGGGCGTGCCCCTGCTACGAGAATGTGCAATTTCACTTGGATTTGGATGCTTGAAGCCAAAGAAACATACTCCTAAGTCTACTTAAACACCTTAATAGTAATTCTACTTGAAGGAGGTACTTAGGAGCCAAGTAAAGCATCTAAAGAGCCTATATAAACAACCCAAGGCAGTCGTTCTAGATAACCAAGTTTTAGGTAGAAGTTCTTTGCCAGAGCTTTTATTCAGGGAATTACTCGAAGATAGCCAGTTGATCCATCTCAAGAAGCCGGAGTTCTACTCAAGACAGAGGATCTCCTCTTCAATTCCTTCAAGGGATTTAGGGATTTCTTATGTTTTGTTTTATCTTTTCTCTTGAGATGCTTTCTTATTTTTTTATGAACTAAACCCTTCATATACCTGAAGGGGATGAAACCTATGATGGATTTTGTTCTTTGATTTCTAAATTATATGATAAGTACTTAGTTTATTCTTAATTATGTTGCTTAATTTAATCTGATGTTCTTAGGTGGAGAAGGAATAGACCCTGCCTAAGAGTAGATCTAGCATAATTAAGCGGAGTTGATCGCACGCCTAGAGATAGGGTGACGAGATTTTTTTGGATTAGGGTGAAACCTAATGTGGGAATCCATTAATCGATTTACTGCTTCCTTAGGGGGTTATTATAAGAGAACGAGAGTTCCACTAATTAACCTATGGTTAGACGTTATTTGCCTCGAGAGATGGTTTAATATAGGTTAGGGAGTCTCACGGATCAAGCTAAGTAAAGAAGTCATATGAATTAAAAGTTAGATAACAAGAGAAGTCATAGGTGGATTCTTCCTGAGGGTGTCGTCTAAAATCAACTGAGTTTTTCCACAGTCTTCTCCCAAAGTTTCATTCTTTTGTCTTTGCATCTAGTTTAGTTTTTCATTAGTTTTTTTAGATTAATAACCCAATCACTCCATATTTTAGGCCAAATAATAGAAAGAAAGTGAGTAGTAGTACTTTTAGGTTCCTTTGGGTTTGATAAAATAATCTTGCCTAAACTATACTATTGTTCGATAGGTGCACTTGCCTCAATTGTTGTCATAGTTAGTCTACAGGTTCGATCATTCTTTATAAATATTAAAACTCGACTATTTGACACGATCAGGTTTTTACACATTGCTTTGGGAACACTAAAATATTAAGAAAGCTCTATTTCTATTACTTTAGCCATTATTTTATTATTTTTTTGCAATTTACTTTTATTTTTAGTTTAGGTTAAATTTTTATTTACACTAAATTTCTTTCTTTCTTCTCCTAGTAGGTACCTCTAGTTTATGACAAGAGGACCTTTAGCGTATGAAAGTGACATTGAAGCTATTGCTCGCAGAAATCGCAGAGAAACTAGACGAGCTCTAGACTACCAAAGAGAAGAACAACAAGACAGATCCAATCCTACTGAAGGGATGGACGAAAACAATCTACCGCCAAATGTGCAAGACCAGAATGCTCCGCATACTATGTATGGTTATGCTAAACCTAATTTGACAGGAGCAGAATCTAGTATTGTCAGGCCTGCTATAACTACTAACAATTTTGAATTAAAGCCTAACACAATACAAATTATTCAACAGTTTGTTCAATTTGATGGTTTGCAGGACGAAGATCCTAATACTCATATAGCTAATTTCTTAGAGTTCTGTGATACCTTCAAAATAAATGGCATTTCTGACGATGCCAGATGTCTTCGGTTATTTCCCTTTTCATTAAAGAATAAAGCAAAGCAGTGGTTAAACTCGTTACCACGAGGGTCAATCACCACATGGGATCAAATGACCGAAAACTTTCTTTTAAAATACTTTCCACCAGCCAAAACACCAAATTTAGGAATGTTATATCTTCTTTTGTGCAAAATGATGCAGAAACATTATATGATGCATGGGAAAGATATAAGGATCTCCTGAGAAGATGTCCACACCACGGATTACCTTTGTGGCTTCAAGTCCAAACTTTTTACAACGGTGTGAATTCTTCAACGAGGCAAATGATTGAATCATTAGCCGGTGGAACTTTGAATAACAAAACTCCTGAAGCGGCTTACGACTTTATTGAAGAGATGTCGTTGAATACCTATCAATGGAAAATTACAAGGGCCAAACTGACAAAATCAACCGGAGTTTTTAACATAGACGCAGTAGCAATGCTGTCAACACAGGTGGAAATGATGAATAAAAAGCTTGATAATTTATGTTCTTCACAAGTACACCCGGTAATGCAATATGAAGCGAGTGGGAATGTGGCGAATCCTGAGTACCCACCCTACCAACCAGGAACAGAACATGAGCAGACAAACTATATAGGTAACAATTTCAGATCCAATAATAATCCTTATAGTAACACTTATAACGCAGGTTGGAGGAACCACCCAAATTTTTTTTGGGGAGGACAAGGAAATCAAGGAAATAAAAGGTAGCAACCTCCTTTAAATTATCAAAATCAACCATATCCACAGGAGAGGAAATCAAACTTTGAAGATATGCTGACAAAATTCATGGCAGCAATTGATTATCGTTTCCAAAAGACTGAAGCAGCACTTGATGAACAACAAAAATCGATCAAAGGGATTGAGAATCAAGTTAGATTACTTACTGAGATGGTATGTGAAATACGGATAGAGATTTTTTCCAAAGGCACACAGCAGGTAAAGGCAGTTACACTAAGAAGTGGTAAAGAGCTCATGGAACTACCAAGAAAAAAACCACATGAGATTATCAAGAAAAGGAATGTAGAAGTTGAAACCAATACTCCAACGCATCTAGAGAAAAAGGCACCAATTCCATATCCAGCAAAACTAAAGAAAGAACAATTGGATGCTCAATATGGTAAGTTTCTTGAGCTTTTTAAACAAATACATATTAACTTACCTTTTGTTGAAGCCATTTCACAGATGCTGAAGTATGCAAAATTCTTAAAGGAACTCCTGACGAATAAAAGGTAGTTTGAAGAAGTGTCAACAATGGAACTTAATGAAAAGTGTTCAGCCATCCTCCAAAATAAGCTACCAACCAAATTAAAAGACCCAGGAAGTTTTACTATCCCTTGTTTAATTGGTAGCTTGAATATTAAGAAGGCATTAGCTGATATCGGCGCTAGTATAAATTTAATGCCTTATAAAATGTTTAAACAATTGGATCTTGGGGAACCAACACCCACTAGGATGAGTATTCAGTTAGCAGATAGATCCACTAAATATCCTAGAGGAGTTATCGAAGATGTCTTGGTAAAAATTGACAAATTTATTTTCCCTGTTGATTTTGTTATGTTAGACATGGTTGAAGACATTAATGTTCCTTTAATCTTAGGGCGTCCTTTTTAGTCATTTATTAAAGCCAAGTATCGATGTATGTGACAAGAACTCAAGACCGAGGATAGGTGATGAAGAAATTATTTTTCAAATTTATGATGTTATGCGATATTCTAAAGAGCAAGATGATTCTTGTTATTTGTTGATACTACTGATCATATCATTCAAAACTCATTACAGGAAATCAAACATGACGACACGATGGAACTGTGCCTGACTTAAGAAGAGGGGGAAGAAGATGAGGACGATGAGTTGAATTTGAATATATCATCATCCAAACAAATAAAAGAAGAAAGCATTGAAGATAATAATGAAATAAAACAAAAACCCTCCATCGAAGAGCCGACCAAATTGGAATTAAAACAGTTACCAAAACACTTAGAATAAGCATTCCTTGGGGACAATTCTACACTACCGGTAATCATCTCTTCAGAATTAGAATCCAAGGAAAAAGAGGAGCTGATAAAGGTACTAAGAGAACACAAGAAAGCCATAGCTTGGAAAATTTATGACATCAAGGGAATAAGCCCCGCATTTTGCACCCACAAAATTTTAATGGAAGAAGAATATAAGCCGTGTGTGCAACCTCAGAGATGGTTAAGCCCCAACATGAAAGAAGTGGTCAAAGCCTAGGTAATTAAACTTCTAGATGCAGGAATAATTTATCCTATTTCTGATAGCATTTGGGTAAGTCCTGTGCAGGTAGTTCCAAAGAAAGGAGGAATGAAGGTAGTGCCCAATGAAAAGAATGAGTTAATTCCCACAAGAACAATTACAGGATGGAGAGTTTGTATAGACTACAGAAAGCTGAATGATGCCACCAAAAAAGATCACTTCCCTCTACCCTTCATAGATCAAATGCTGGAAAGATTATCCGGGCATATGTATTACTGTTTCTTGGACGGACTCTCCGGTTACTTCCAAATCCCTATAGCTCCTGAAGATCAAGAGAAGATGACATTTACATGCCCATATGGTACGTTTGCTTATCGTAGAATATCTTTTGGATTGTGTAATGCTCCTGCTACTTTCCAGCGTTGCATGTTGGCAATCTTTGATGAACTCGTGGAAGTCATCATGGAGGTATTTATGGATGACTTCTCGATATTTGGTAATTCTTTCCATCTTTGCCTCAAAAATTTAAAAAGAGTTCTAATGAGATGTGAGGAAACGAACCTTGTTTTGAATTGGGAAAAATGTCACTTTATGCTTAGGGAAGGGATTGTGTTAGGACATAAGATTTCTAGTAAAGGGATTGAGGTAGACAAAGAAAAGATTGAAGCCATAGAAAAACTACCTCCCCCTAGTTCGGTTAAGGCTATTAGAAGCTTTTTAGGACATGCAGGATTCTATAGAAGATTTATTAAAAAATTTTCTAAAATAGCTAAGCCATTGACAAAATTACAAGAAAAAGATGTTCCTTTTGATTTCAATCAGGAATGCTTAAATGCATTCAATATCCTTAAGAATAAATTAATAAATGCACCGATTATAACTGTACCTTATTGAAACTTACCCTTTGAACTAATGTGTGATGCAAGTGATTTTGCAGTAGGTGTAGTTTTGGGACAACGAAGAGACAAGCACTTTCAACCAATTACTACGCCAGCAGAACACTAACGCCCGCACAAGAAAACTATACCACTACAGAGAAAGAATTGCTAGCCGTAGTTTTTGCTTTTGATAAATTTAGATAGTATCTAATACTGTCTAAAGTTATCGTTTACACTGACCATTCAGCTCTCAGATATCTTTTAAACAAACTTGATGCAAAACCTAGACTCATACGATGGATTTTACTCTTACAGGAATTTGACTTAGAAATAGAAGATAAGAAGGGAGCCGAGAATCTTGCAGCAGATCACCTTTCTAGACTTGAAAATCCACACACCAAAGAGCTTGATGAAGGTGAAATAAATGATTCGTTTCCCGAAGAACAACTCTTTTCTATAACACATTTCGAGATACCATGGTTTGCAAATATCGCAAATTATTTAGCAGCTAACGGTCTACCAAGAAAACTGACACATCACCAAAAGAAGCGATTCTTTGCTAATGTGAAAAATTATTTTTGGGAAGATCCCTTTCTTTTTGGCATATGTGCAGATCAGGTAATTCAAAGATGTGTTACAAAGACAGAAGCAAACAAAATCTTGGACCACTGTCATTCAGGACCATCAGGAGGACACTACAGTGGAATTAAGACAGCACACAAAATACTCGAATCAGGTTTTTATTAGCCCACTCTATTTAAATATGCCAACAGGTATGTTACCTCGTGTGATAGATGCCAGAGGATAGATAATATTTCTAAATGTGATGAAATGCCTCAAACATATATGTTATCATGTGAGATATTTGACGTATGGGGTATCGATTTCATGGGACCATTCCCCAGTTCATTTGGAAACAAGTACATCCTAGTGGCGGTCGATTACATGTCAAAATGGGTTGAAACGGAAGCTTTACCTACCAATGATGCTAGGGTAGTAGTCAAGTTCCTCATGAAATTGTTCTCCCAATTTGGCACACCTAGAGCAATTATAATGATAGGGGTACCCACTTCTGCAATACTCAATTTGAAAAATTTCAAAAAAATATGGAATATATCACAGGACAGCAACCCCATATCACCCTCAAACCAGTGGGCAAGTTGAGGTAGCAAACCGAGAGCTTAAGCGCATTCTAGAAAAAATGGTTGAATTAAATAGAAAAGATTGGGCAGTTAAAGTAGATGATGCTTTATGGGCCTACAGAACAGCATTCAAAACACCTCTAGGGACATCCCCACACAAGCTTGTATACGGGAAAAGTTGTCATCTACCATTCAAGTTAGAACACAAAGCATTTTGGGCAATAAAATTCTTGAACTTTGACCTCAAAATTGCAGGAAAGAGAAGAATGATGCAGATGGACGAGCTAGATGAATGGAGAATGGAAGCCTATGAGAACTCAAAACTGTACAAGGAAGCAACAAAGTGACGTCACGATGCTCCTCTCAAGAGATCAAAATAATTCGAAGTAGGAGACTTGGTCCAACTATACAACTTAAGGCTTAAACTATTCCTGGCAAAGCTGAAATCAAGATGGTCAGGCCCATTCATGATCAAAACAATTTTCCCATATGGCACCATCGAGGTAACTCATCCCACTAAAGGCATATTCAAGGTAAATGGTCACCGACTTAAAATTTATAACGATGCAGACCCCGGAGATATAAGAGTGGAGTTTTTGTGCCATGAGCCCTCTTTTAGAGCCGAAAACAAGGAGAGTCTAGCTTAAGACTATAAACAAGTGCTTCTTGGGAGGCAACCCGAGCACTAACTCAATTTATTTTCAAATTTATTTTCAGTCTTTTCTTTTCATCTTTCTCTTCTAAATATTTATTTTTAAACTAACAAAAAAGTACAGATTTCCAGGCCACACGGCCTTACACACGGCCGTGTCCATGGCAGTATGGACCACCGAACCATCGTACTGACAGAGTAGAGGCCGTGCAATTTAGGCCAACCACCGTCAGACATGATCGGCCCAACCACCCTTCCCCACGGGCACCTACAGATCAGCACGGACGTGCCCCTAAATCGTGTGAAGCTACTGACTATCTCCCAACCAAAAGGGCCGACCGAGAAATGGCATGGGAGACTTAACACTCTGCACTCCACGTGCAGTGACGCGGCCGTGGTCAACACTGACTACTCAGACACGGGCATGTAACATCAAGAACGGGCATGGGCAATGCAACACGCTCCACACCACGGCCGTGCGAGGCGGCCGTGTGAATTGACACCTTTGAACCACGGGCGTGGGAACATGCCAAATTTGAAATACTATTTAAACCCCACAGCCCTTCCTCTTCTTCCCATTCTATTTCTTCTTTCTTCTTTCTTTTCCTTCAAAATTTTATTTCTTCATTTAGAAAAAGTGTCAAGACTTTTGAGCAACACCAAAACCATGCCGAAGAAGAAAAAGAAGGCAAGCATAATCTCCCTATGGGAGACCGATCTACATAAGTTCATGCCGGCAGCTTCATTCAAACAAGAAGCCAAGGGTCTTTGAGACCATATAGTTTTTATTTTCTTTTTCTCTTTTGCTTCAATATCCTTCTCTTTAACAATCTTATGCTTAGTTTAGTTTCTTAGTATTAGATTCTAAAGGCTGCTTGGGAATCACGCCACCACGACCACCACCAGCACCTCCGTCGCCCTAGAAGCCACACCCACCTTGCGAACCATCCTTCAATAAGGACTTAATAGTCCATTTATTTTTTTATTTTCACTTTAGATTATTTTCTATTTTAATTCTCGTCTTCTTTCTTATCTCCATATATATACTTAGTTTATTTTAAATATGTCTTAATAATCCCTGGCTAATTCTTTACAAGTTCCCCCAATTTCTTTATCTAGCGCAGAGATTGTTGGTAGCCACCCCACCATGACCATAGAAAACGCCACCACCGCCTCTTCCAACTACCTTCTACCACGACCACTGCCAACTCCCAGAGCCATCCAAAAATCATGAAGTCACTTTACCCCTTATCTTTTGATTTATCCCATAACTGTCACTATTCATCTTTGTACATTGAGGGCAATGTACATCTTAAGTGTGGGGGGTAAAAGTGCCAAACTTTTTGCATTATTCTCAAAATCCTGAATTTAGTCTTGATTCGAAAGTATTTTTCCCATATTACTAATTAGGATGAAATTTCTAATGATTTATGATTTTTATTGATATGTTTTAGATTAAGTCATAGTTAATTGTGCATTGATGATTAAATTTGAAGAATACTAGAGAATCTGGCATGGTAAGTCTACTTTCTAAAAATTAAAATTGATGGGTCGTTGAACTAAATTTGAGTATTACCTTGAAATTTGAAATTTATAAGGATTGATGTAAAAAACACCCATAATTTTTGTGAGATTTTGAGCCTTATAGAGCATACATTCTTTTTCATGCTCACTTTATTGATTATGAGTGTGTCAACTTTGATCTCATTATTCTAGAACTTGCCTCGCTTATACATGTCGAGACCACACTTTTGATTTGATATACGAGATGATAAAGGCACCTAGGATTTAACCCACTTACTCCATAAAAAGCCTACCTTCACAAATTAACCCCTAGTGAACCCCGTTGAATCCTAACAACCTTTTATTGACTCACCCACTAATATTAACCCAAAACCCTTTGTATTTGTTATCACCCTTTCTTTTGACTACCCTTTAATCAAGGTTTGATTTGATTAAGTTACCAATTATATTAGTTCAAGAGTTACATTTATCATTTAAGATGTAATATTTTAGTTTTTCTTAAAAAACCCAAGTATAGTCAATATTAGTAGTATATAAAAAGCTTAGAGCATTTAAATTCCAACTGTTGAAGAAAAATCTCGTATTAAAGTATTATCAAATTTTAAGTGATGAAAATACTCTTTATTATAGAGTAATTATCAATAGTGGTATTATTAGCTTTCATTCGAAGTAAATATTCATATTTAGTTCATTATTTCTAGTTAGGTAATTTGTCAAGTCAGTCTCGATTCCAACCCTCTAATTCAGCCTGTATCCACACCCTTAACCTTAGCCCCGTTACAACCCTGATAAAGACCTTTTGATCTGTGTATCATCTCATATACAGTGGTGGAGATTTGATTTTCAGGCAAGCCTATGGGATTAACTTTTCAGGTTCGACTTATGAGTGCTTATTCTTGAACCTTAAACATTTTGAGTGAACCTTTAGTGAGGATGTCAATCCTTGTCGGTTTTGAATTAAAGGTAATTATTCAGATAAGGGGACACACTTATGTTTTCGTACTACAAAGGTATGACTTATCGTGATTGAATCTTTAGGACTCTTTGAGTTGAATTATCCATGTATAAATTATCTACGAATTATGATGAGACATTGTCGATAGGAATTATGAATTATGGAAAGTTCATTTTAATTGTAAATTGAGAATTTTGCTCGAGGACAAGCAAAAGCTTAAGTGTGTGGTATTTGATAAACCGTAAAAGTAACATATTTTAATCCCACATTTAGTATGCTTTTGGATGATTTATCCCTGATTTATGTAAAAAGGTGCTCTTAATCCTTTCTTTTCATGTCTTATACTTAGGGAAGCACCTAAGGATAAAAAGAACGTAAAACGGGCTTAAAACGGACCAAATTGGGCCAACCCAAGAAATCGACACGGCCTAGACTTCAAGCTACACGGCCGTGCCTTGCCATTTATTTAGAACAAGGCCTCACCCTGATTTACACGGCCGTGCCTCATTGACAAAAGTCCAACACGGTCTAGCCATGACTTACACGGGCGTGTGCCATGGGCGTGGCCCTGCCACGGGAATGAGCAATTTCACTTGGATTTGGATGCTTGAAGCCAAAAAAACATACTCCTAAGTCTACTTAAACACCTTAATAGTAATTCTACTTGAAAGAGGTACTTAGGAGCCAAGTAAAGCATCTAAAGAGCCTATATAAACAACCCAAGGCAGCCGTTCTCGATAATCAAGTTTTAGGCAGAAGTTTTCTGCCAGAGCTTTTATTCAGGGAATTACTCGAAGATAGCCAGTTGATCCATCTCAAGAAGCCGGAGTTCTACTCAAGACAGAGGATCTCCTCTTCAATTCCTTCAGGGGGTTTAAGGGATTTCTTATGTTTTGTTTTATCTTTTCTCTTGAGATGTTTTCTTATTTTTTTATGAACTAAACCCTTCAGATACCTGAAGGGGATGAAACCTATGATGGATTTTGTTCTTTGATTTCTAAATTATATAATAAGTACTTAGTTTGTTCTTAATTATGTTGCTTAATTTAATCTGATGTGCTTAGGTGGAGGAGGAGACCCTGCCTAAGAGTAGATCTAGCATAATTAAGCGGAGTTGATCGCACGCCTAGAGA
This sequence comes from Gossypium rotundifolium, assembly GCA_025506655.1. Classification (NCBI taxonomy): domain Eukaryota; kingdom Viridiplantae; phylum Streptophyta; class Magnoliopsida; order Malvales; family Malvaceae; genus Gossypium; species Gossypium rotundifolium. The sequence continues at coordinate 87,924,313 of CP106729.1, forward strand.
TAGGGTGACAAGATTTTTTTGGATTAGGGTGAAACCTAATATGGGAGTCCATTGATCGATTTACTGCTTCCTTAGGGGGTTATTAAAAGAGAACGAGAGTTCCACTAATTAACCTAAGGTTAGACGTTATTCGCCTCGAGAGAGGGTTTAATATATGTTAGGGAGTCTCACGGATCAAGCTAAGTAAAGAAGTCATATGAATTAAAAGTTAGATAACAAGAGAAGTCATAGGTGGATTCTTCCTGAGGGTGTCGTCTAAAATCAACTGAGTTTTTCCACAGTCTTCTCCCAAAGTTTCATTCTTTTGTCTTTGCATCTAGTTTAGTTTTTCATTAGTTTTTTTTTTTAGATTAATAACCCAATCACTCCATATTTTAGGCTAAATAATAGAAAGAAAGTGAGTAGTAGTACTTTTAGGTTCCTTTGGGTTCGATAAAATAATCTTGCCTAAACTATACTATTGTTCGATAGGTGCACTTGCCTCAATCATTGTCATAGTTAGTCTACACGGTCGATCGTTCTTTATAAATATTAAAACTCGACTGTTTGACACGATCACCCACCCTTTCCATCGAGGTGGCATGAACTATTGAACCCGAGTACGTATTACCTCGCTCTCTTTGTGAAAATGCCACTGATGTAGTCATCCAAAGGTTCACTTCCTTGGACTTCTTCGATTGAACTTGATAAGATTTACTCATTGGCCTTTTTCTTGCATCTCGGGCCTCACTCACAGCCTTCCTCTTTTCTTTACTCAATTCTTCGGCATTACTGACCCTATCCACCAATACTATAAATTCTTTTAGTTCTAAAATCCCGACTAAAAGTCTGACATCCTCATTCAGCTTATCTTCAAACCTCTTGCATAAGATAGCTTCTGTTGACACACATTTTTGCGCGTACTTACTGAGCCTAACAAATTCACACTCATATTATGCCACATTCATTTTTCCTTGCTTTAACTCAAGGAATTCCTTTCGTTTCTGGTCAATAAATTGCTGACTTATATAATTTTTTAGGAACTCTTCCAAGAAGAAGTCCCACGTCACTCTCTCCCTTGGGACCATCGACGTCAACATTTTCCACCAATGGTATGTCGAGTCCCTCAACAAGGACACGACACATTTTAAGCTCTCCTCAGGTGTGCAGGAGAGTTCATTAAACACCCTAATCGAGTTCTCAAGCCAGAACTCTGCCCTCTCAGGGTTATCGTCTATATTAGCTCTAAACTCCTTAGCCTCTTGCTTCCGAATCTTGTCTACCGGGGGCTTGGTTATTCTCACTACATCTACACCTTGAGAAGCATTGGGGGTGGAGGAGGTTGAGCATTGGGGTTTGCTTATACATACTCCGTGTACCAGTTACTCATCATTTGGAGAAAGGCTTCCCGAGCCTCTTCTCCTTGACCCTAGTCTCAGGTCCACTCTGCACAAACGCGGTCCCTTGCGCGAAAGCTGGCGCATTACTAGCTACGTCATTAGCAGCTGATTAATCAGGATCCAAATACTATATAAAAAACCAAAGTTTAAAATCATTAGAAGCCACCACACTATCATTATACGCTTATGGCATGTATAGCTAGACTCTTATATACACTATGGTAGTCTGAAAATCAACTAAAACATAGCTCTGATACCACTAAATGTAACACCCTTTACCCATATGTACGCCGGAACCAAATACGAGGAATTACCATACTTAACTCACATGGTTGTACAACTTTGGGCTATCTAATTTTCCATTCCAAATTAAAAACTTTTCCATACACACCTCTAATATCCTTATAATGGACCTACAAGGCCCTAAACATGCTTCCCAAAGGTTTCGGAGATGATTCAAAACTTTTACGCACTTAGGAAAATTTTACCTAAATAGGGGCCACACGCCCGTGTTCGACACCCGTGGTCGACATTGACTTGTCTCACACGGCCTAGCACACGCCCATATGGCTGGCCCGTGGTCCCCCTGACTTAATCGACACGGCTTGTCGCACGCCCGTGTGCTTCAACTGTGTGGCAATTTAAATTCCAAATTCAAGGTGCAGACTTCACATGGCCTGGGCACATGCCCATATCCGTGGTCGTGCCTTCCACACGGCTGAGACACATGGCCGTGTCTCTGCCCGTGTGCTTACTACAAAGCTTACTGACTTGTAAAACTAACATGCAGGGGACACACGGCCTAGTCACACACCCATGAGACTGACCATGTGTCATACACGGCCTAGACACATGCCCGTGTGCCTACCCGTACGGACAGGAGCAATGTTATTTGCCAAGCTCTTTACGTCCCTCTAGCTCACACAACATGAATCCATTCACCATATCATTAAAAAACTTCTATTTTGCAATATAAACTTCCATGAATAACTACATCTTTTCATATATAACAAGGTGAGCCATCAACCATGGCAATATACAAAATAGTTCATCTTTCAAAGGGGCCAACACACTTTTGGCCAAAATAACAAAACAATCTAATTAGTCTAGCCCCTATACATGCCATACACAAAATGTACCAAGTCTAGATATACCTAGGTGAGCTGATAGTGTGGGCGATCTTCTAGTTATCTGCATATTTCGACCTGGCTCTTTAACTTTATAAAACAAGGAAAAAGAAAAGGGGAGTAAGCTTTAAGCTTAGTAAGTTTACATGTAAACTAATAGCATCATAGTATGTCCTAAACAAAAAATAGCATTATACTAAACAAAAACAATCCACATTCACAATCATGCTTACTCATTTTATCCCTTACCATATTCCAACTATGTCACAAGCTTAATGCTTACATTCATTCACTTGTAACCCTGCACTTAACACCACAAATTCTCATGATACAACACATCATAATTTCTCACTAATCCAACCACAATGCCAAATCACTCGGTGGTTTCACACTTAGCCCACCATTAATCGTTAATCGGATGGTATCGCACAAAGCCCACCAAAAAGGGTAATTATAATGGTATTGCACACAGCCCACTAAATATTGTAATAAACGATGGCATTGCACACACCCCATTGTAGCTAAGTAATAAGGTGGTATCGCACTTAGCCCACCATCAAGTGTTATTATTACACATTTACATAGCTATTTTGTCATTCATACGAAACTATACAATAACTATCAAATCCAATCCACTTGAATCATACATGTTCTCAATCATATCATGCACCTATCAACAATAATAATGTGTATATAAAATGCATCATTTACACATAAACTTACCTCGGTGCAAAATGTTTCGATTTGCAGTTTAATCCGCGACCTTGCCTTTTCTACGGTCAAGATTGATCCCGTGCTCTTCTTGATCTATAACAATAGAATTCACTCATTTATATCATTCTATAATCATAATGCATCAAAATCTACACTTAGGCTAAAATGACCATTTTGCCCTTGTACTATGGCAAAATTATGATTTTGCCCCTAGGCTCATAAATCATTTTTTGACTCACTTTCTCATTAAACAAGCCTAGCTGAACATTTATTTCTCTTACAACTACTTACAATTCCAACTATTTCATGATTTTATGACCCAAATTCAATCTTTGAATTTAAGTCCTAATTAGGTGTTTTCATGCTAACACCTTTCATAAAAGTTATTTCTCATCTCCCTAACAATCATTTTCTTCCATAAAAACTCAGCTAACAACATAAACATTCTCATGTCGAGTCCCTAGACTGTCAACCATATCACAAATTAGTCCCCTTATTAGCTAGCTTAAGCTTTAGGGACTTCAAAAACACAAAAATCATCAATTAAAACCACATAAATCACTTACTTGAATGAGAATTGAGTGGTTGAAAGTTTGAACCTCAAAGACCTCTATTTTTTCTTAATTTTTTGGTGGAAAGAGATGAGTGAATAGTGAAAGATGATAGTTTTTTTCTTTTTACCTTTTTTAATTCATCCTTTCTCACCTAATTCACCTAATTTTGACCAAAAATTAAATTCTCTTGTCCCCCTATGTCATATGGTCGGCCAACTCTCTTTTATTGGCCTAATTTCACTTTAAAGACCTCCAATTAACATTCTATAGCTATTTGGTACCTATACCTTGTAAAATAGAACTTTCACACTTTATGTGATTTAGTCCTTTTTCACAATTAAGCATGCTATTGTTCAAATTAAAGCACCAAAATTTACACATAGCCATATATTTATACCATAACACATAAAATAACATCAAAATAATTTTCCTCAATCTTGGATTACCAGTCTCAAAACCACTGTTCTGACTAGCCCTCAAATCGGGCTGATAGAAATACATTTAAAAATGTACTAAAATTAAACTGAACGAACTTATCGGACTAATCCACAACAAAAATCAAGCTACAAGGACTACTCAACAATTATTTTCTTTTCCTCGAATTTCAACGCGTTCTTAATCTAAAATAATAATTTCATTCAATTAACTAATTCCAACAGTAAAATTAACTCATTTTATGCAATTAAGTCCTTTTTGACATTTTTACAAAATTACCCTCAACATTTCACTTTCATGCAATTTAGTCCCTAGGTCCAAATCATGCAATTTAACCATTTTCAATTAAATTCAAGCTTAGCCAAATTTTTTTGAATTTTATTACAACCCATATTTACTTTTATTTCACAAGTCCTTGTAATTTTATCACTTTAATATTAAAATTACTAAAAATTACTTTACAAAATAGTCCTATTTAACAACCAAGTTTAATAATTTACCTTTAAATTCAAGAACACACTAAAATCATTAATAATTTAATCCACAACATTTAATAATTTTACAAATTAGTCCCTAGGTTAGCTAGATTAAGCTTAAACGAACTCAAAAACATAAAAATTACTAAACGGGCATCAAACGCATACCGAATTGGAACATTTAACTAGGCCAAAGTTTCTCCATCTCCTTCCATGGCTTTTCGATTTAGAAAGAATGAAAGAAGACAATAAACTTGAAATTTCCATAAACTTTTGTTTTAATATTTATTTACCTATTTACAATTTTACCCGTTTAAATTTTATCCAAATTTAACAATTTGAAGCCCATTACGACCCACAATCATCATCTATGGTATATTTACCATTCAAGGGGGGTTTAATTGCACAATTGATCCTTCAATTATATTAAGTTCCAACTAAACAAACTTAATTTCAATTTAACCTTAAGCTAATTAGGACTAAATGAGCAAATAGCCCAAAAGTTAATGGATTCCATCATGTCACCACCGCTTGGACTTTTTGACCATGGTTGAATAATCATTTTGGTCCATTTAGTATTTTAAATCTATAGCAATTAACTTTTACCTCTTTTACAATTTAATCCTTTTATCTTAATTAAGTAATTACTTGTAAAAATTACCTGACCAAACTTTAATTCATCTATAATATGACTTTGTAAATATTTAATAAAAATATTTACAACCTCAAATTACGAAAATGAGGCCCCAATACCTCATTTTCAACAACCACTTGACTTTTGGATTAAACCACTTATACTAACCATTAATTCAATTAATTTATATTCATCAAATCAAAATTCAATATAAAATTATTATTAACTATGCGAACTTACTCGTCAGATTTGTGGTCCTGAAACCACTGTTTTCAGCATTACTGAAAAATGGGCTGTTACATGAAGTGCTTGAAATCTCCCACAGTTGCATGTCATTTGTCTGAGGTCTACGCGGTACGCTCCATCGATAACTCCACGGTCATGTCTACGGGATTGCTTAACTCGAAATACTTGATTTGGTCGCGAGTTACACATTAAAGTTATTGAGTTTGTGATTTCTACATTTTCCCTAATATCTTTTAGCACTGTCTCGCACCAAACATCACTGCCCTTTATTCGTCCCGCGTATGTCTCAACCCACTTTGGAAACAAGGCTGCTAATCAAAAATATGTTTCCTTGACCACTGAGGTTATCCAAAAATGATGCATCCTCTTTAGTACAGAATTAACGCATTCTACTAAGTTTGAGGTCATGTGCCCGTATCTTAGTCCTCCGTCATACGATTGTGTCCACTACTTCTTTAGTATCACATCAAGAGACTGAACACCCAATTGATATACATCCCGTAGTCTCTCCAACATTTTATGGAATCAATGTTGGACGAGCTCATACCTTATCGATGATTTACTACCTATAAATGCACTATCATTTATAGAATAAATATAACACAAAAATTATGAGAATTAAAAACAACGGTGTCTGTAAGTGCAATGGTCAAATTGTAATATAGATGTAAAAAAAAAACTAGAAGTATTCTGAGGATCTTACCCAAGGGAGGATGGAATAAATAATAAAAACACTTCTACAATAACAAGTCTAAGTAGTAATAATTATTTCCTATATTAGGATAACCATAAAATATTTTAAAAGGAATAAAAATAAATAAATAACAATAAACATACAAACAAACTAAATCGATAAACTAATCAGGAGGATTAACTAGCTTCAGGGTTTGTAACCAACATCAAATTAGGGGTCTAGAGTGGATTAGTTATTGAGTAAGCAAGTTACCTCCCAGCCTCTAATTCACTTAATCGATGGGTTGATACTTGCTTATCTCCCGACCTAACTTTCTTAACCAAGATAAATTATGATTTACTCAGTTTGACTTATCTTCCGACTTCGTTTATCCTATGATAACTTATTAGGGTTGTCAAGCCTAACAGTTTAAGAACACATAATTTATACCAACTACTCCATCTTGGGAAATCTCAAATCCTCCATTAATCAAATCCTCATCCACTCGTTAATCTTCTTAAGGGATTTAGCCACTCATGCTATTCATAATCTCAACTTCAATTGAATAAACAATGTAAGAAATACAACCGATTCAGAGAAGAAAAGAGTTTTGAATAATTGTGGATTGAATATCAAATGGAGAACAGAGTAGTAAATCTCTCGATTGAAATAAAGAAATAAAACAAATGCAATAGAAAGTTTAAACTAAATACTTTAATTAAATAAAAAAAGTCCTTGAATCAAAACTGATTCAAGATGAAAAACAAGAAAGTATTTAAAAAGCCGAAAAGAAAATAAATTAAAATTATTTCTAAACTTTGATGGTTTTTTAAAGGCGTCTAGGACGACTTGATTAAGTTCATCTCCTAATGTCTTATTTATAGATGTGTTGGCAATGCAAATTATGTCTTCAGCACATCCTAGGTCTTTGAGTAAGTTTGATTGCATGGACGAAAATAAAATACTTGGGCAACACATCAGTCTTATGTTGCATCACACCCCTTGCATGGCGTGACATGACACCTAAATGCTGTCTTGTGTCATTCTTTTGCTATTTTGATGTTTCGAGAAGCTTGTACATCACTCGACATTTGCTTCCACATCAATTGGGCATTTATATCTCTATCCTACACATTCAGTTGAACCAATTACCAAAACCTAAGGCCCGTGTCGGCCTATTGGGTTAAAAACACTTATTTTTAGTAACTTTTAATCCTAAGGCCTAATTAATGAAAACATGAAGTAAAAGCCTAAATTTCTTAGAAAATAAGCTCTTTCAGTGCGAAATTAACCCAAATTGACTACTACATTTGACGACAGATCAAATACCCCTAACACTTAAGTCTTTGCTTGTCTTCAAGCAAACTATCCAAAAAAAAAAAAAACAGACTAAACTAAAATTGAAAACAATAAATAAACATGCAAAGAAAAAAAATGTACTTTGAGCTGGCTTGATACATGAGATGGGATTGGAGCATCAACACTAGGAAGAATTGCCCAAATATATAATTCTAGCTAGAAATTTAAACAATTTACAGTAATTTACATTTAAATCAATTAGTTTAGTAAATTACAAAGTAAACAAGTTAAAGAAAATTAAATATATTTCTCCATCAAAATGTATATACAAATAGAGTATTTATTTTTATAGGTATAGTCAGATTGAATATTTTTTCCTACCCAATTTATATTTATCCATGCTTTGAACTCTAATGCAATAATATCCTCAATAACCTTTATGAATCTTTTTTTTTTATTATATATTTTGCCAATATGTAACAGTCCGATTTAGACCCTAGTCAAAATAGTGGTTTCAAGACCACAAATCCGTGTCAGAAAAATATTTTACTCCCTGCTTGCAATATGTGATTGAACATGTGTGAAAGTTTTGTGAATTAATTTTAATGTTTGTGTGCTTAATTTGATAAAAAGATCTAATTGCATAAAATGAAAAATTAGCATGCCATGTATTAAAAGTACCTATGTGCTATGTCTTTATTAATATGATGTCCTTATGATGTTATTATGCCATTTTCAAGTTAGTAGGCAATTATGTCCATCGATTAAATGATTTTCATTAATATATCATTAAAGGTAAAATTGGAAATTGATTATTAATGTTAATTTAATAAAAAAAAATGAAAAACGGCCATTTTCTTATCATCCATTGCCGAAAATCATAAGGAAAGAAAAGAAAAAGAACAAGCTAGGTTTCGGCTATGTTCAAGCAAAATTAAGGTATGTTTTTATTTCGGTTTTTGATAATTTCTATGTTTTTGTAATCGTTGCTTCGAACACTATCAAACCCATGTCTTAATTTTGGAATTTGATGAAGATTTGAAATGTGCCATTGATGAATGCTTGAGCTTTGTGATGTTAGTTGATAAAATATGAAATATAAGTGTTAGATTAACATGTTTTGTCTTTAGATTTTTGGTGAATTTGAGTAATTTGGATTAAATTGTGAAAATAATGTTTTGAGGGACTAAAATGTGAAATAAATAAAATGTATGGACTTGTATGATCATGATAAAAATTCGGCTAAGTATGGGTACAAGGGAATTTTGTGTATTTTGTGATTTTGTGAAATAGGGAATTAATTGTCAAAATGTGAAAATGTGAGGGCTAAATTGTAGAATGCCTTAAATATGTGTTTTTGGATTGAATTGAATGGTTTGGTGAATAAAAGAGTTAAATTTGAATGTGTATAGATCAAGAACCAAATATAACATATTTAGACTGAGGAAAGTCGAAAGTGATCTAGTAATCATTTCCGTTCGTTTATCTCGAATACGAGGTAAGTCTATATACAAATAAATATATTTAAGTTGATTTGTACGTGTCCATATATTATTGAATTGTGATGAATGGCTTTGGAAGATATACATGTGAAAACCGAGAAAGTATCGACAATGCGTCAATGTCTGAAAGGTCCCGTACAAACCTTAAGAATAGATAAGACTCATATGTCATGACATAGGAATTTCAATATGTGATATCATGTAAGACCACGTCTGGGAGGTTGGCATCGATTTGAGATTTACGTATAAGACCATGTCTAGGACATTGGCATCGTATTTGATTCGTGTAAGACCCTGCCTGGGATAGTGGCATCGATATTTGATTACATGTAAGACCATGTCTGGGATTGGCATTGTACGAGTATTCCAAGTATCCGAGTATCCTATTTGATTCCGAATGGTTCAACGGGAATCTCCGAGAAATGAAAAACTATGTGAAATATGTAATCGAATCAGGTAAGTTTGAAATGTATACTATGATTGAGTATGAAAGGTAAGTATATGTGAATGTGCACAAGTGAGATATGTGCATAGATTCAATGAGACAAAATGTGATATGTGTATAAGTGTGCTATGTTCAAAATAGATACTTGAAGATATGATTTGTTGGTAAGCAATGGCTAAATAAATGAGCCAAAGAAGAATTGTGAATTTGCAAATGAGATATTAATGATCTTGTATTTGATATGATTATGAGTGTTTTTATGTTAAGTTTATTTGTATATGGCTTACTAAGCTTTTGAAAGCTTACTGTGTGTGTGTTTGCATTGTTTTATAGATCGTTAAAGCTATGAAAGGCTCAGAGATCGTCGAGGATCATCACCACACTATCAAACTCTATTTTGGTACCTTTTGACTGTGTACATATTTAAGTATGGCATGTATAGTCTAGTTGAAATGGTTAATGTTTTGAGTTGTATATAAAAGCTATGTGATATGGCTTGTAAATGGATGTGCATATGGTAATATTTGATCTATGTTTTGTGATGTAAAGTTGGTATATTATAGATGAAAAGATGTCAAAATGTGTTGGTAATTTTGTGGATGGATTTTATTTAAAAATGCTTATGATTAGATTGAGCTAAATGATACATAAGTTGGACTGATTGATAAGCTTTTGAATGGTTAGAAAAGATAGTAAATTTGGTATGTTTTGGTTGCATTTGATGCTTGGGATGATGCTTATTTGTGCTTATAGGTATAACCCAAAGTGTGGGTGGCAAATTGGCCTTGCAAATGGCCTATATTTGCCCACACGGTTGAGCACACGGGCGTGTGGCTTGACTGTGTCCTTCGTTGTTGCATTTCAAAACAAGTTAGTTTCGACCACGGGCGTGTGACTGGCCGTGTGATGCAAGTCAGTGTCGACCACTAGTGAGACACACGGACGTGTCTCAGGCAGTGTGGACAAGTCAGTATGTATGCCCTGTTTTGCCACAGCTTAGACACACGGGCATGTCTGAGGCTGTGTGAGGCACACAGCCTGCCCACACGGGCGTGTGTGTAACACCCCTAAACCGTATCTATCATTAGACTAGGGTTACGAGGCATTACTGGACAATACACATTTCAGCATGGTCATATATTGCAATTCATGCACAATGCCATATCAACTTTTATAACTTCCTTTATAATCAAATAACAATTATCTACTCTATCAAATCAGACAAATTTGCACATTTAAAATGCATAGCCAAATAAGATCATACATGTTATATTTCCTACTTTACATGTACAGAGAAATATCAACTTTTTTACCATACGGTCATTCGATTCAATTATGCACAAAGTGTTATTAACTCATTTACAATCAATTTTAAACTCGAATGGTAACCATCTACTCAATCATATATATTAAACACATGACCAACAAAATCATATCATGCTTATTTAACTCTTTCAAATATACAAAACATTTTAATTAATTTACCTTATCAGTATCATTTATCAATCCACATTCCAAACCAAACTAGCATACCTAGAAATCATGTATTACGTAACATAAATTCCATATTCAAACTAACTAACGTATATTAAGTCATATAACACATGCTTCATCGAATCTATGTTCGATTCAAAAGACTTTCACCTTCATGGCATTCAAATGCTCAACTTATAGCCAATCATATATCATTATATAACATATACTGAGCATATGTCAAAACATCTATTTCATTAGCTGAATAGCAACATATCAATTCATAATTTATGCACCTATGCATATTATAATCAAACGAACTACAAGTATCTAGCCATTCATTTCAATAAATATTCGGCTAGCACATTAACTTATAAAATTTATGCCCATTACAACAAAATAAAATTTGGTAATTCAAACATATACCTATTCGGTCATATCACATGGTTTAATATTCAATAACATAAAAGATAATAACTAACATCATTTTAAGACCAAATATATCTCTACTCATATTACGAATTTAGGCGCATATGACATAACAATTTAAACCACTTCTTTTCGAACATCCAAACTATAACATATCATGTCCATTTCGCATACAATAATCATGTCTAAACATCTCTCTTACAACATTAAATAAGTCATATAAAGCCGACCTAAATACCAACAATTTAAACATACTATATATATACATACTTGCCATCACAAACCAAATTTAAAAAGCCAACCCACAAATGATTATCTAATAAGCATATACGTATTTTAAATAAGTTTAGTCAAATATAATTATGCACACAGCTAAATTACTCGGTGGTTTCACACTCAGCCCACCACAATCAGGTAATAAGGTAGTATCGCACATAGCCTACCAAGAGGAAATCATAGTGGTTTCACACATAGCACACTAAATAATATACTTAACTATAGTATCGCACACAGTCCATCGTTGTTAAGTATTAAGGTGGTATCACACTTAGCCCACCATCAAGCATTATCACTACACATTCACATATCTACTTCATCCATTCACAACTACTATCTTATTCATTCCACTAGAACCGCATAGGTTCTCAATCATGTTATACACTAGCTAGCATAAAGAATATAAAAGCATATATGCATCGTTTATACGTAAACTTACCTCGGTAATCAAAAAGTATATACTCGGTAATCAAAAAGTATAGAGATCTACAATTTAGTCCACTACTTTGCTCTTGCCTCGATTTCGATCCGGGTTTTGTATTTCTTGATCTATAATGATAAATCAACTCATTCAATACACAAAATTGACTAAATTGACCCTTATCTCATACTTTTGCAAAATCCCCATTTACCCCTAATCTTTCTCATATTTACACTTTTTCCCCAAGGCTTGTAAAGTGATTTTCATTCAACTTTCTAGCATTTCATGTTTAGCCAATTCATTTACTCAACTAAAGCAATCATCAATTCTCACTAAATCACACATGTATGACCAAACTAAAGACTTTCACAAACTAGTCCCTACATGCATTTTTCATGGAATTCATTTAGCAAAAGATGTCTCTACTACATCAAGCTTTCATAATCTTCCATAAAACATCAAAATACATGCATATCATACATGGGTACATTTTTGAACAACAATCCTAGCTCAACATATAGCTAAAAATAGCTTACTCATGTTACTAGGACTTCAAAAATACGAAAAATATCGAAAATGGGGCTAGGATGCACTTACTAGCAAGCTTGTAAAATTGAAGAACCCTAACAACGGCTTCTTGAAATTTTCGGTAGCTTGGAGAAGAAGATGAATGAAATTTTTATCATCTTTTCCCCTTTTTAATCACTTAATTGACAAATGACCAAAATGCCCTTTTGTCAACCTTTCAAATTTTAACACATTCATGCCCAATTTTGTCCAAAAATTAGAATTTGGGAAAATTTATATTTAAGGACCACTAATTGACAATCCAAAGCTATTTCATACAAATAGCTTCTAGAATCTCACAATTTGCAAGTTTTGCAATTTAGTCCTTTTAGACAATTCAACCGCAATTTAACAAAATTGCTTCATGAAACTTTCACACTAACATGCAAAAATATTATAAACCTCAAAACTCATACTTGTACCTCAGATTTGTGGCCTCGCACCACTATTCCAACTAGGCCGTAAATCGGGATGTTACAACTCTCCCCCGTTTAGAGGTTTTCACCCCCGAAAATCTTACTAGTAAAAAGGTTAGGATGTTGCTCTCTCATGGTTTCTTCCGGTTCCTACGTAGCTTCTTCCACACTGTGTTTCTACCATAACACTTTCACTAGGGCTATGCTCTTATTCCTCAATTGTTTCACTTCTTGAGCCAAGACTTTAATCGACTCTTCCTCATGAGACATATCCGGTCGTATCTCAATTTCCGTTGAAAGAATCACATGCGAAGGATCGGAGCAATATCGTCGCAACATCGAAACATGGAACACATTATGAATCTTTTCTAATTCCACCAGCAAGGCCAAACTGTAAGCCACTGGTCCAATTCTGTCGGTAAACTCATACGACCCTATGAATCGTGGACTCAATTTCCCTTTTCGCCAAATCTGAAGATTTTCTTCCTTGGGGAGATTTTCAAAAACACATTGTTAACCACTTTAAACTCAATTTCCTTTCTTTTCAAGTCTGCATATGACTTTTGTCGGTCCGAAGCAGCTTTCAGACTATTACAGATTACTTTCACTTTCTCCTCGGTCTCTTTTACTAGATCGATCCCATGAATTTGCTTCTCACTAGCTCGGTCCAATACAAAGGAGTCCAACACTTACGGCCATACAAAGCTTCATACAGTGCCATCCGTATACTCGAGTGGTGACTGTTGTTGTAAGCAAATTCGACCAAAGGTAGATATGTCTCCCAACTACCGTCGAATTTTAACACATAGCATTAGAGCATATCTTCGAGAACTTGAATCACTCTTTCAGATTGGCCATCGGTTTGCGGATGGAATGCGGTACTAAAATTTAACCTTGTACTCATGGCTTCTAGCAACTTCTTCCAAAATCTCGAAGTAAACCTCGGATCTCTATCCGATATTATAGATATAGGTACTCCATGTAATCTCACTAACTCTATAATATACAACTCGGCTAATTTATCCAGTGAATAATCAACACGTACCGGAATAAAGTGAGCCGACTTCGTTAGTCTATCAACGATAACCCACACAGTATCTTTCTTTTTCGGCGTCATATGTAACCCCATCACAAAATCCATGGTAATCCAATCCCACTTCCATTCGGGTACCATCACTGGCTGAAGCAATCCTGAAGGCATTTGATGCTCATCTTTCACTTGCTGAAAAACCAAACATTTTGTAACAAACTCAGAGATGTCTCTTTTCATTCCCGACCACCAATAAAATTTTCTTAGGTCATTGTACATTTTCGTACTGCCCAGGTGTACTGACAAATAACCACCATGCGCCTCATGCAAAACTTTTCGGATCAACTCATCATCTCTGGGTACACAGATTCTATCATGATACATCAAATAATCATCCGAACCCACTCGGAAATTAGAATCACTTTCCTATCCACACTTAGCTCTCTTAGCTTACATCTCACTGTCATTTCTCTGAGCCTCACTTATCTGTTGAACAAATAGTGGCCTAGCTCTCAAATCGGCCAATACAGTCCTATCATCAGACAATGCCAAACTCGTGCTCATGGCTCTCAAAGCATACAAGGATTTCCTACTCAGGGCATCCGCAACCACATTAGCTTTTCCCGAATGGTAATTAATGACCAACTCATAGTCCTTCAATAACTCAAGCCATTGCCGTTGTCGCAAATTCAAATCCTTTTGATCCATCAAATACTTCGAACTCTTGTGATTCGTAAAGATTCTACACTTTTTACCATATAAGTAATGTCGCCAAATCTTTAATGCGAAAACAATCGTAGCCAACTCCAAATCATGAGCCGGATAATTCTTCACGTGAGGCTTTAGCTGCCTTGAGGCGTAAGTGACTACCTTAACCTCTTGCATCAACAAGCAACCGAGACCATTTAACGATGCGTTACCTCTTTCTTCAATTCTAGTTGAACCAAAACTGGTGCTGAAACACCCCAAACCCGGCCCAAAAAGCCTAACCGGATTTGGTATGTTCCTCGAGTAAAACTTTGGTGGAATTACATTGTAAAGTATTTTTTTTTAAAAACATTATTTTTTAAAAGAAATTAATAGAATCAAAAAGGAAACCAACTTAAGAAAATTTCCTTGAAAACATTTATATACTAGTGACAAAATCCTTTTTAAATATTTATAGAAAATCAATTCAGTTATTTAATAGATATTTGTTCATAGCAAAATAAAAGTAAATCCAAGCACGAAATTAAAGATAATTTATAGTGGCCTTATTACATAATATTGGCAACCCAAAATAAAGTCTAAGTAATAAAATTTAAAGTAAATAGTTTAAGTTGGAAAATTTCCACAATACTTAATACTGAGCAATCGCCACCTCGAAATCCTTCTCGCCTTAGATCCATCGCTTTCACGAGTTATCCAAAAGTTATCCCATAAAATGGGTGAGTTATAAACTCAATGTATAACACATACACTAAAAAGTCCATTTTATCATATGCTTTAAAGCCCATAAATTTCACATATGGCCATAGGCCCATTTAATCAAATATTTAGCCCAAAGGCCCATTTAACTCATATTTAGCCCAAAGGCCCATTTAACTCATATTTAGCCCAAAGGCCCATTTAACTCATATTTAGCCCAAAGGCCCATTTCATAACAGATCAACTAATAATCATACAATATTACATAGTTATGTATATGAAATGAAATGCAAGCCCTACCAACCTAATTATCCATCCGCTACACACCCCGCATCAACCAACACACCGTGGGATTACTAAATCGACCCTCCATCCGCTACACACCATCGAAGGTAGTTCTTTGCACCAACATGCACATCGCCCTTATTGTGGCAAAGCCACCAAAACAGATGTGACCAAGTCACCGATCAAGTCCAAATTTCAAATACGTGACCAAGTCACCGGAGCCAAATATGTGACCGGCCACCGAGTCAAATATGTGACCGGCCACCGAGTCAAATATGTGATCAAGCCACCGAGTCAAATATGTGACCAAGTCACCAATTTCACATATGTGACCGAAGTCACCGTAATTGTGGTAAAACCACCGAATACTTCTTCCTTTATTAAACATACCCATATGCCCATGCACATACATATCAAATCGATTTTCATGCTATTTACCCACAAATCATAATATAGTCATGCTTATTTCATATTGATGCATATAGCAAAAATAAACGAAATATTGGGTAACATACCTGAATTTTGTATACCAATGCTTGGTATCCACAAACAAAACATACTATCACATAATCACTTTTTAACAATATAAATCTATGGAAATTTTTAATGTATGGTTACACACCTAGTAACAGTGAGAACAATACCCTCTTGCTCGTCCACACCCTCGGATTCACGAATGACAGTTATTTGTGGTTTTTCTCCACTAGATGGATCAAAACCCGCCGATATTCCACCAACGTAAAGTGGTTCGGTTGTACGCACTACTTCGAATAACCGATCCTCGTTAGCAGAAGGTCCACAACCCGGTGGAAAATCTCTAACCCCAATACTGCTCTTCGTTTGTAGTTCGATGGTAAAGGAATACCTCCTCTCTTCCAAACACTTCGCACAACCCTTTTCTTACCTATCTTGTTGACCTTAGATCGCCCCTTGATGATTCGAATGGTCACTTAAAGGTTGTCTTCAACAAGGATCATTGAAAAATCTTTTCAAAAGATTCGGCTTGAGTCCTTCAAGATTCGGCTTTAACAAAAAGAGAAAAGAAATGGTGGTTTCGGTTTGAAGGAAAAGAAGAAAGGGAAAAGAAAAGAGAAGGAAAGGAAGAAGGAAGAAAAGAGAAAGAGGAGAAGAAGATGATTATGGTGATTTCTCAAAAGAAAAGAGATGATTAGGAACTTTTGCACATTCGCCAAGGAGGAGATTCTTGATCCTATGTGGTTTCGAAATGAGAGGAAAAGAAGAGAGAAATAAAGTGAAAAGAAAAGAAAAGAGAATATGATCAAAGAGAAGGAGATTGGTTTTGAGACTTAGATGCATTCGGCTAAAGAAGAGAAATGAAGAATTTGGTTCTTTGAACTTTGTAGTTTCGGTTTCAAAAGAAAGAGGAAGAATGAAAATTGTATTTGGTTCAAATACAATCGAGGACTAAATCAAAAGTAAAAGTGTACCAAAGTGTCTAAGGTACATTCGGCCAAAGTAGAAGTTTTTGGAGAAAAATTGGTCAAAAGAAAACTAAAACAAAGAGAAGATTTTTACCTAAACTCAATGTCAATTTCGGCTAGGAGAGAACTTTTAGTGAAAATGAGAAAAGATGGACAAAAGGTTGTGTAAGACTTTTGGCTAACTCCCCCCTAATGGCAAAGCACAAATTCGACCAAATCAAGGCCAACATATCCCCTTTTCCTCCTTGTTTCTTCCCCATCATATCCAAAAATTTGCTACACAATTAAGCCACTCCCTTTAGCCTTCATGTTGTCTAGGTTCATGGTCAAATGACCATGAACACATCCCCAAAACATAGCCAAATATCATGCCTTTGTCCCCTCATCTTATCATGAACTTAAGATTCCATGCCTTAAGTTCTTTGCTTCCTTTTCACATGGTCAACTAGCTAAAATGAATGAAAGCTCATCCACTCTAGAACTTTCTTGGCCGACACTTATAAGGAAGAAAACAAAATTTAAAATCCTCCCCTAATGCTAGCTAGGAGATTCAACCTTACACCTCAAGCACACATCCATGCATCTTAACCACTTTGCCAATTACTTAACTTATGCTTGAAATTCCTTATCATTAATTCTTAAGGCCTAATTTACTTAGCTCTCTCTTAATAAAATTAAAAGTTTTACTAAGCCTTCACTTAATTAATGAAGCTTAAAATAACTTCCAAAGTACACTTAATAATAATTAAGCATGCAACATCATTCAATTAAGTAAAATGCATAGCCCCTAATTATCGTGGATGTTACGCTTCTACCCCTTAAAATAATTTCGTCCTCGAAATTACCTGGCTGAAATAAGTGAGGGTATTGCTGTCGCATCGCTTTCTCCGGTTCCCACGAAGCTTCTTCTGCTCCATGATTACGCCATAATACCTTAACGAGAGGAACTAATTTTCTCCGTAAAACCTTTACATCCCGATCTAGAATTTGAATTGGCTCCTCTTCATATGACAAATCTGATCTTAATTCCACCTCCTCAACTGGTACTACATGAGATGGATCCGACCGGTAACGGCGTAACATTGAAACATGGAACACATCGTGCATTTGCTTCAATTTCAAGGCAAATCTAACGATATGCCACAGATCCGACCCGCTTCACAATCCGATAAGGTCCAATGAACACGGACTTAGTTTCCTTTGCGTCCAAATCTCATCGCTTTTTCCAAGGTGAAACCTTTAGGAAAACTTGGTCTCCCAACGATACTCTATTTCTTTCCGCTTTAAATCTGCGTGACGATTTTTGTCTGTCGACGCTTCCTTTAACCGAGCCAGATTACCTTAACCTTTTCTTGATTCACCACTATTTCGACCCAAAATCGACGTTCCCTAATTTCATCCAACACGTAGGAGTGCGACACTTTCGTCCATATAGTGCTTCATATGGTGCCATCCGAATAATGGATTGAAATCGTTGTTGTACGCAATTTCGCCAACGGTAAGAATTCCTCCCAACTTCCCTTGAAATCTATCACATCCCTTAACATATCTTCTAATACGGATTACTCTTTCGGATGACCGTCCGATCGAGGATGAAATGCCGCTTCAAGTCCAATCTGTGCCTAAAGCTCGATGCAATGCTTTCCAAAATCGCGACGTAAACCTTGGGTCCCTGTCCAAAATTATCGACAACGGCACTCCATGCAATCTCACAATTTCAGCTACATATAACTTTGCCAATTTCTGCAAAGAGTAATCAATCCGAACTGGGATAAAATGTGCAGATTTCGTCAATCGGTCCACTATCACCCATACAGAATCTTTCTTAGTAGGCGTAAGAGGAAGCCCACTAACAAAGTCCATGGTGATTCTCTCCCACTTCCATTGTGGAATCTTTATTGGTTGTAGCAATCCAGAAGGTACTTGATGTTCAGCCTTAACTTGCTGACACGTCAAGCACTTCCCTACAAATTCGTAACTTCCCGCTTAAGTCCAGGCCACCAAAATTGATCTCGTAATTCTCGGTATAACTTACTTCCTCTAGGATGCATAGTATAGGGGCTACCATGCGATTCCTGAAGTATCTTTTGTCTCAACTCTTGATCCTTCGGCATATAGACTTTACCTTTGAAGCACAATACCCCGTCACTGTTAATACTAAAATCTTCCAATTTTCCACTCTGCACCTGTCGAAGCTTTTCACTCAGATCTTCATCTATTAACTGCCTCTCTTTCACTTGACTTAACCATGTCGGCTTAATCTGAAGTTCTGCCAACAAGCTTCCGTCATCGAAAAGACTAAGATGTGCAAACATCGCTCTCAAATCTGACACCACTTTTCGACTTAGAGCGTCTGCCACCACATTCGCCTTACCCGGGTGGTACTCGATAGAACAGTCGTAGTCTTTCAACAACTCTATCCACCTTCGCTGCCTCAGATTCAGTTCTTTCTGAGTCAGTAGATATTTCAGACTTTTGTGGTCCGTATATATCACTGACTTTTCTCCATATAAGTAATGTCTCCAAACCTTAAGGGCAAAGACTACAGCTGCCAACTCCAAGTCATGCGTCGGGTAATTAACTTCATGCGGTCTCAACTGCCGAGACGCATACGCAACTACCTTTCCGCCTTGCATCAGAACACATCCTAATCCCGTGTGAGAAGCATCACAATACACGACGAAATCCTTTCCTGCTTCAGGCTGAATCAAAACAGGAGCTTCCGTCAAAACTTTCTTGAGCTTCTCAAAACTCTCTTGTTGCTTATCAGCCCACACGAAAGATACCTCCTTCCTCAGCAATTTCGTTAAAGGTGCAAATTATCGATGAAAATCCTTCACGAATCTTCGATAATATCCGCTAAACCCAAGAAATGCGAACCTCGATTCGGACTTAGGTGGTTTCCAATCTAATACGACCTCGATCTTCCGAGGATCCACCCTAATCCCTTCTGCAGATACCACATGTCCTAAAAATGCAACTTCTTTCAGCCAAAATTCACACTTGCTGAATTTGGCGTACAGTTTCTTCTCCCTTAAAACTCGTAACACAATCCGGAGATGCTCATCATGTTCTACTTCGGACTTAGAATACACCAAGATGTCGTCTATGAATACCACTACGAACTGATCCAAGTAGGGCTGAAAAATCCGATTCATCATATCCATAAACGCAGCTGGGGCATTCGTCAATCCGAATGGCATTACCAGAAATTCATAATGCCCATATCTAGTTCGGAAAGCCGTCTTATGGATATCCGCTTCCTTCACTTTAAGCTGATGATACCCCGATCTTAGATCAATTTTAGAGAATACCGCAGCTCCCTTAAGCTGATCAAACAAGTCGTCGATCCTTGGCAAAGGATACTTGTTCTTGATGGTCAGCTTATTCAACTGCCGGTAGTCTATACACATCCTCATCGATCCGTCCTTCTTCTTCACGAATAGGACCGGTGCTCCCCATGGAGACACACTAGGTCGGATGAATCCACGCTCAAGCAATTCCTGAATCTGAGCCTTAAGCTCAACCAATTCCTTCTGCCATTCTATATGGAGCAATAGAAACTGCGCCGCCTCTGCAATAAGTCTATCCCAATTCTACCTCACGATCCGGAGGCAAACCCGAAGTTCTTCCAAAAACATCTACAAATTCATTCACCGTCCCGACTTCATTAATGATTGCTTCCTTAGCCTCCAAAGCATTCACCAACATCGGAAAAGCTTCAGATCCTTTCCTAACCATCTTTTCCACCTTAAGAGCGGATACTACATTAGATAAGTAGTTCCGCCTCTCGCCCATCACTACAACTTCCTTGTCATCAAAAGTTCTTAAGGACATTCTCTTAGCAAGACAATCCACATTTGCACGGTACTTCACAAGCCACTCCATGCCTAAGATTAGGTCGAATTCTCCGAATGGCAATTCCATTAAATCAGCTGGAAACTGTATTCCTTGGACTTCTAGAGGCACTTCCTTAAAAAGTTTGTCTACAACTACTGTCTGTCCTAGAGGACTAAGTACAGTCATCTTTCTAGGTACAGTTTCAGAAGTCACATGCAAAGTCCCAGATACTTCACTAGCGATATAGGAATGAGTTGACCCTATATCTATCAAAGCAATATAGGCAACCTGAAATCAAAACGCATCTGATAACATCAAAAGGCCATCGTTTCTCTCTGCGACGAACAAAGATACACCAAACTCGGTTGTCTCGCCTCGAGCTTCCATCGCCTCTGCTCAAGTTCCGCGTCCTCTACCAGAACCATTTCCCCTTCCATTTGAACCACGACCTCTTATCTGCTGTTGTCCACCTCTGTCAGCCTGATTAGCACCCTGACTTGCTGAACGGTTCTTCTCCGAGTTCATCGGGCAATCTTTGATCATGTGATCCTTCGAACCGCACTTGAAACATCCGCCAGTCTTTTTCCAGCATTCTCCTGAGTGCATTTTCCCACATTGAGAACAAGTACGACTTTGTACACCCGTAGCAGTCTGTTGACCTCGCGGTCCATCATTCCTTGATTTCTTCTGAAAGTTTCCGGATGACCCCGAAGACCCAAAGCTTCTCTTATTCTTGCTCTGACCTCTGTCCCGGTTCTGTCTCTCAGTCCGTTTAGCCTCTTCAGCAATTCTTGCCCTTTCCACTAGGATTGCAAAATCTCTTTCACGGTGTGGAGCAATCATCACTCTTAGCTCATCTCTAAGTCCATCTTCAAATCTGATACACCGTTCATATTCCGTAGCCACTATCCCTCTGGCATAACGGCTAAGTCGCAAAAATTCCGCTTCATATTCAGCTATCGACTTGTTTCCTTGTACTAGATTCAGAAATGTCTTCCTCTGGGAGTCGATATAGCTAGCTCCAACATATTTTCCTTGAATTTCACTTTAAAATACCCCCAATCCGACGATCCATGGGGTACTTTCCTTGATAGTGAGCCACCATCGGTAGGCTTCATCACGAAGAAGTGAAATAGCACCTTTCAATTTCTCTTCATCGGTCGGTCTATATCATCCATGATCCTTTCGATGCCTCCAACCAATATTCAGCTACGTTTGAGCTACTCCAGATACTCCTCCGAAAACCTCATCCATTCGATCTTAGTCTCTCACCATGACTTTCGAGACCCATTTCGAACTAGCTTCGCTACTGCTCCAAAACTCGCAAGACACACTTGTGATCTGCGTCACCACCTTCATTTTGTTCTTGAAAGTCCGCCCCAACAAATGGTGGTGGAGCTTCATTCTCGAAACCTTGACCAGATCGAATCGGTTCAAACATATCATCCTTCCTCTTCCATGTCCACGACGACCTCGCCCCTAGAGCTCATGTCTACTACGATCTTATCTGCTTTTACTTAAAAGTCTTATGTATTAGAATCTTTTCACTTCTTATTAAAAGAAAGTTTTATGAAACAGATATTTAGTAGTTTTTCCGTAGTAGCACACATACACCTAAGATCCATGTCTCTAAAGTTTCCTTAGGCTTATCAAACATTCATATCATTTATCAAATGAAGGTACATACCTGATAGATCTGGGCTGAGAATTTCGAGTGCCATGCTCTTATAAAACCATTTAACTTAAGAAAACTTTCAAAAAGTCATTTGGGCCAACTTTTAAAAATATTGTGGGCTTCAAAACCCAAGGCCGAGAGTTTAAAACTGGGCTCTGATACCAAGTTGAAACACCCCAAACCCGGCCCAAAAAGCCTAACCGGATTTGGTATGTTCCTCGAGTAAAACTTTGGCGGAATTACATTGTAAAGTATTTTTTTTTAGAAACATTATTTTTTAAAAGAAATTAATAGAATCAAAAAGGAAACCAACTTAAGAAAATTTCCTTGAAAACATTTATATACTAGTGACAAAATCCTTTTTAAATATTTATAGAAAATCAATTCAGTTATTTAATAGATATTTGTTCATAGCAAAATAAAAGTAAATCCAAACACGAAATTAAAGATAATTTATAGTGGCCTTATTACATAATATTGGCAACCCAAAATAAAGTCTAAGTAATAAAATTTAAAGTAAATAGTTTAAGTTGGAAAATTTCCACAATACTTAATACGAGCACTGGCCACCTCGAAATCCTTGCTACCCCGATCCATCGCACTACGAGTTATCTGAAAAGTTATCCCATAAAAATGGGTGAGTTATAAACTCAATGTATAACACATACACTAAAAAGTCCATTTTATCATATGCTTTAAAGCCCATAAATTTCACATATGGCCATAGGCCCATTTAATCAAATATTTAGCCCAAAGGCCCATTTAACTCATATTTAGCCCAAAGGCCCATTTAACTCATATTTAGCCCAAAGGCCCATTTAACTCATATTTAGCCCAAAGGCTCATTTCATAACCGATCAATTAATAATCATAAAATATTACATAGTTATGTATATGAAATGAAATGCAAGCCCTACCAACCTAATTATCCATCCGCTACACACCCCGTACCAACCAACACACCGTGGGATTACTAAATCGACCTCCATCCGCTACACACCATCGAAGGCGATTCTTTGCAGCCAACATGCACATCGCCCTTATTGTGGCAAAGCCACCAAAACAGATGTGACCAAGTCACCGATCAAGTCCAAATTTCAAATACGTGACCAAGTCACCGGAGCCAAATATGTGACCGGCCAAACCACGGAGTCAAATATGTGACCGGCCACCGAGTCAAATATGTGACCAAGTCACCAATTTCACATATGTGACCGAAGTCACCGTAATTGTGGTAAAACCACCGAATACTTCCTCCTTTATTAAACATACCCATATGCCCATGCACATACATATCAAATCGATTTTCATGCTATTTACCCACAAATCATAATATAGTCATGCTTATTTCATATTGATGCATATAGCAAAAATAAACGAAATATTGGGTAACATACACGAATTTTGTATACCAATGCTTGGTATCCACAAACAAAACATACTATCACATAATCACTTTTAACAATATAAATCTATGGAAATTTTAATGTATGGTTACACACCTAGTAACAAAGAGAACAATACCCTCTTGCTCGTCCACACCCCTGATTCACGAATGATAGCTTATTTGTGGTTTTCTCCACTAGATGGATCAAAACCACCGATATTCCACCAACGTAAAGTGGTTCTATTATACGCACTACTTGAATAACCGATCCTCGTTAGCGAAGGTCCACAACCCGTGGAAAATCTCTAACCCCGATCTCGCTCTTCGCTTGTAGTTCGATGGTAAAGGAATACCTCCTCTCTTCCAAACACTTCGCATGACCCTTTTCTTACCTATCTTGTTGATCTTAGATCGCCTTGATGATTCGAATGGTCACTTAAAGGTTGTCTTCAACAAGGATCATTGAAAATCTTTTCAAAAGATTCGCTTGAGTCCTTCAAGATTCTGGCTTTAACAAAAAGAGAAAAGAAATGGTGGTTTCAGGTTTGAGGAAAAGAAGAAAGGAAAAGAAAAGAGAAGGAAAGGAAGAAGAAAGAAAAGAGAAAGAGGAGAAGAAGATGATTATGGTGATTTCTCAGAAGAAAAGAGATGATTAGGAACTTTTGCACATTCGCCAAGGAGGAGATTCTTGATCCTATGTGGTTTCAAGAATGAGAGGAAAAGAAGAGAGAAATAAAGTGAAAAGAAAAGAAAAGAGAATATGATCAAAGAGAAGGAGATTATTTTGAAACTTAGATGCATTCGCTAAAGAAGAGAAATGAAGAATTTGGTTCTTTGAACTTTGTAGTTTCGATTTCAAAAGAAAGAGGAAGAAAAAAATTGTATTTGGTTCAAATACAATCGAGGACTAAATCAAAAGTAGAAGTGTACCAAAGTGTCTAAGGTACATTCGCCAAAGTAGAAGTTTTGGAGAAAAATTGGTCAAAAGAAAACTAAAACAAAGAGAAGATTTTTACCTAAACTCAATGTCAATTTAGGCTAGAGAGAACTTTTGGTGAAAATGAGAAAAGATGGACAAAAGGTTGTGTAAGACTTTTGGCTAACTCCCCTAATGGCAAAGCACAAATTCGGCCAAATCAAGGCCAACATATCCCCTTTTTCCTCCTTGTTTCTTCCCCATCATATCCAAAATTTGCTACACAATTAAGCCACTCCTTTAGCCTTCATGCGCCTAGGTTCATGGTCAAATGACCATGAACACATCCCCAAAACATAGCCAAATATCATGCCTTTGTCCCCTCATCTTATCATGAACTTAAGATTCCATGCCTTAAGTTCTTTGCTTCCTTTTCACATGGTCAACTAGCTAAAATGAATGAAAGTTCATCCACTCTAGAACTTTCTTGGCCGACACTTATAAGGAAGAAAACAAAATTTAAAATCCTCCCCTAATGCTAGCTAGGAGATTCAACCTTACACCTCAAGCACACATCCATGCATCTTAACCACTTTGCCAATTACTTAACTTATGCTTGAAATTCCTTGTCATTAATTCTTAAGGCCTAATTTACTTAGCTCTCTCTCTTAATAAAATTAAAAGTTTTACTAAGCCTTCACTTAATTAATGAAGCTTAAAATAACTTCCAAAGTACACTTAATAATAATTAAGCATGCAACATCATTCAATTAAGTAAAATGCATAGCCCCTAATTAAGTCAACAATGTCTTCAATCTCGCAAAAATTCGTTGACATAACTCAGTCCAATCAAACTTAATATCCTTATGCAACAGTTCCATCATCGGGGTAGCAATCATGGAAAACCCCTTTATGAAACGTCTGTAGTACCTCGTGGTCCCAAAAAGCTTCTGACTTTCGACACGATCCTCAACAGCTTTCAATCCACAGTAGCCGAAATCTTACTCGGGTCAACTCTAATACCATCTCCCGACACAATATGTCCTAAGAATCTAACCTCTCGGAGCCAAAACTCACTTTACTAAATTTAGCATACAACTGCTTATCTCTTAAGGTCTGTAAGACGATTCTCAAATGTTCTGCATGATCACTCTCATTCCGAGAATAGATCAATATGTTGTCAATGAAGACAACCACAAACTTATCCAAATACGGTCGGAATACACGATTCATCAAATCCATGAAAATCGCAGGAGCATTTGTTAAACCGAATGGTATGACCAGAAACTCATAATGGTCATACCTCGTCCGAAACGTAATTTTCAACACATCCTGCTCCTTTACTCTCAACTGGTAATAACTAGACCTCAAACCCATCTTGGAGAATATTGTAGCTCCTTTCAGTTGGTCAAATAGGTCATCTATCCTTGGTAAAGGATAGCTATTTTTCACTGTCACCTTGTTGAGTTGTCTGTAGTGTATGCACAATCTCATCGACCCATCTTTCTTCTTCACAAACAATATCGAAGCACCCCATGATGAGTAGCTAGGTCTCACAAAACCTTTAGTTCTTTCAACTCTAATGGTGCCATCCTATATGAAGCAATCGAAATAGGTGCCATTCCTAAGACTAACTCAATCCCAAACTCGACCTCTCTAACTGGAGGTAATCTGGGTAATTCTTCCGGGAATACATTCGAATACTCATATAACACCGGCACTGATTCAATCTTCACCTTAGACTCTTGAGTATTCAATACAAACGCGAGATAGGACTCACATCCCTTTCTCAAGCATTTCTCGACCACTAAGGAAGAAATCATCACCAGTAGACTATCTGACTCACCTAATTCAACTCGAATAATATCTCCATTCTCACATTTTAGTTCAATAAACTTACTACCATAGTTTACTAAAACACTATGGGTAGTCAACCAATCCATGCCAAAAATTAAGCCAAATTCATCAAACGGCAATAACATGAGGTTTGCAGGAAAAGAATGACCTCTAATTGTTAAAGGACAATTCTTACACACCTTGTCAACAAGACATGATTACCTAACGGGTTTGACACCTTAACCATAATTTTCGTAGACTCAATAGTCATACTCAAATTAGATGCCAGTCTTATGCAAATATAGGAATGGGTAGACCTTGGGTCAATTAAAGCAATAATAGAGGTGTCATGAAGAGAAAAAGTACTTGTTATTACATCCGGAGATGATGCCTCCTCACGAGCATGAATGGCATACGTCCTTGTAGGTGCTCGACCCTCCAGTCTCA
Organism: Gossypium rotundifolium; assembly: GCA_025506655.1. Classification (NCBI taxonomy): domain Eukaryota; kingdom Viridiplantae; phylum Streptophyta; class Magnoliopsida; order Malvales; family Malvaceae; genus Gossypium; species Gossypium rotundifolium. Next base: position 87,951,644 of record CP106729.1, read on the forward strand.
CAACAGAATCTTGTGATACACCTCTACCACTAGTTCCCCCTCCCGGGTTCTTTAGTGGCCTAACCCTTGTATATACATTACTAGATCTTATCTCTTGCTTCTTTTCCTTGTCATCCCTCTCGGGGCAATCTTGGATAAAATGGTCGGGGGAACCACACTTATAACAATTTCAATTGTTTCCCCAACACTCTCCAGTGTGATATCTACCATAACTTGGACACTCTGTTTTGTTCTTCGAATTGCCCACACTTTCCATCGAGGTGGCTTGGACTCTTGAACCCGAACAAGTGTTGCCTTGATCTCGAGGTGAATATCCAACTGATTCAGTGGTCCGAGGATCGCCTCCTTGGATCTTTTCGATTGAGCTTGGTGTGATTTGCCTATCGGCCATTTTCTCGCATCTCGGGCCTCACTCACCGCCCACCTCTTTTCCTTACTTAGTTCTTCGGCCTTACTTGACCTATCAACCAACACTACAAACTCTTTCAATTCCAAAACGCCAACCAGGAGTTTAATATCCTCATTCAGCCCATCTTCTAACCTTTTACACAAACTTCCGTCGATACACATTCTTGCGCATATTTGCTAAGCCTAACAAATTCGCGCTCATACTCTGCCATAGTCATTTTTCCTTATTTTAACTCAATGAATTCCTTCCGTTTTTGATCAATAAATCGCTGACTTATGTATTTCTTTTGGAACTCTTCCAGAAAGAAGTCCCACGTCACCCTCTCATTCGGAACTACTAATGTCAGCGTTTTCCACCAATGATATGATTAGTCCCTCAACAAGGATACAGCTCATTTAAAGCTCTCCTTTGATGTACAAGAGAGTTCATCAAACACTCTCATTGGGTTCTCTAGCCAGAACTCTGCCCTCTCAGGGTCATCGTCTACCTTAGCTCTAAACTCCTCAGCCCCGTGTTTCCTAACCTTATCCACCAGGGGCTTCTTTTTTCTCATTACTTCTATACCTTGAGGAGCCACTAGAACTGGCTAAGGTATAGGAGGAGGTGGAGGAGGTTGAGCATTAAGGTTTTCTCGACCGTACTCCAAGTACCAGTTACTCATCATCTAGAGAAAAGCTTCCCGAGCCGATTGATCGGGATCCATACACTATATAAAAACAAGTTTAAAATCATCAGAAGCCACCACACTATCATTATACGCTTATGGCATGTATAGCTAGACTCCTACACACGCTACGGTAGTCCTAGAACTGACAAACCACAGCTTTGATACCACTAAATGTAACACCCCTTACCCGTGTTCTATTCTGAAATCGGGCCCAAGGCATTACCGGACTTATTCTATTTTATTCCCAACTTGACAACTCTGAGTAGCTACCACAACCACCTTATTAATGATCTATGAGGTCTTAAACATACATACGAGAGCTTCCGAGGCTCTACCGAAGCTTTATCGTCGTAAAATTTCTTTCAGTTAGAAAGAGTCACACGCCCATGTGGAATGGGACACACCCGTGTACCCTCAAGACATGCCCGTGTCTTCCACCCGTGGTTGACACTGACTAAATTCACACGGCTTGGACACGTCTGTGTTCTCCATCCGTGGTGAACACTGACCACTTTACACGGCCTAGACACACACCCGTCTAGCTAGCCCGTGGTCTATTTTGACTTAAAATGCTAACATGCAGGGGACACACGGCCAAGTCACATGCATATGGGCTGACCGTGTGTCACACATGGCCTAGACACACGACCGTGTGTCTACCCACATGGACAAGAACAAAGATATTTGCTAAGCTCTTTACACCCATCTAGCTCATACAAAAAGTACTCATATAACACATCCATAATCAACTCAAATTCAAACACAATCTCACATGGATAACTACATCTTTACATATAATAAAGTATCCATCAACCATGGCATTATACAAAATAGATTATCCATCTAAAGACCAACACATCTTGGCCAATACAACAAAATCCTCTAACTTGTCTAGCCTCTATACATGCCATATACAAAACATCAAGTCTATTGTACCGGAGTGGGCTGATAGTGTGGGCGATCTTCCGGTTAATCCACGTATTTCGAACCAACCCTTTTTCTCTATAAGACAAGGGAAAAGAAAGAGAGTAAGCTTGGAGCTTAGTAAGTTTACACATATACAATATAAGCATCCTAGTATAAGCTAAACAACAATTAGCATTATATTTACATATGTAATTCACATCTACAACTATGCTTACTCTTGCTACCCCTTACCACATTTCCAACACATCATGATCATACTCACATCCATTGACATGCACCCCTACACTCAATACCACATTTACTCAAAATACAACACATCATTTTGTTACACTAATACATCTACACAGCTAAATTACTCGGTGGTTTCGCACTCAGCCCACCACAATCAAGTAATAAGGTAGTATCGCACATAGCCTACCAAGAGGTAATCATAGTGGTTTTGCACATAGCCCACTAAATAATATACTTAACTATAGTATCGCACACAGCCCGTCGTTGTTAAATATTAAGGTGATATCGCACTTAGCCCACCATCAAGCATTATCACTACACATTCACATATCTACTTCATCCATTCACAACTACTATCTCATTCATTCCACTAGAACCTCATAGGTTCTCAATCATACTACACACTAGCTAGCATTAAGAATGTAAATGCATATATGCATCGTTTATACGTAAACTTACCTCGGTAATCAAAAAGTATGGAGATGTGCAATTTAGTCCACTACTTTGCTCTTACCTCGGTTTCGATCCGGGCTTCATCTTTCTTGATCTATAATTATAAATCAACTCATTCAATACACATATTGACTAAATTGACCCTTATCTCACACTTTTGCAAAATCCCCATTTTGCCCCTAATCTTTTTCATATTTACACTTTTGCCTCAAGGCTCGTAAAGTGATTTTCATTCAACTTTTTAGCATTTCATACTTAGCCGATTCATTTACTCAACTAAAGAAATCATTACTTCTCACTAAATCACACATGTATGGCCAAACTCAAGACTTTCACAAACTAGTCCCTACATACATTTTTCATGGAATTCATTTAGCAAAAGATGTCTCTACTACATCAAGCTTTCATAATCTTCCATAAAACATCAAAATACATGCATATCATACATGGGTACATTTTTGAACAACAATCCTAGCTCAACATATAGCTAAAAATAGCTTACTCATGTTACTAAGACTTCAAAAATACGAAAAACATCGAAAACGGGGCTAGAATGCACTTACTAGCAAGCTTGTAAAATTGAAGAACCCTAACAATGGCTTCTTGAAATTTTTGGCAGCTTGGAGAAGAAGATGAATGAAATTTTTATCATCTTTCCCCTTTTTAAAATCACTTAATTGACAAATGACCAAAATGCCCTCTTATCAAACTTTCAAATTTTAACCCATTCATGCCCAATTTTGTCCAAAAATTAGAATTTGGAAAAATTACTATTTAAGGACCTCTAATTGACAATCCAAAGCTATTTCATACAAATAGCTTCTAGAATCTCACATTTTACAAGTTTTACAATTTAGTCCTTTTAGATAATTCAACCGCAATTTAACAAAATTACTTCATGAAACTTTCAAACTAACATGCAAACATAGCATAAACCTCAAAACTCATACTTGCACCTCAGATTTGTGGTCTCGCACCACTATTCCAACTAGGCCCTAAATCGAAATGTTACATAACATTCTTTGCACATATACTTACCTTTCATTTCCAAACATGTTATATATTTTCAACGTACCTGAATCAGAATGTCATTCACTTAACCATTTATTTCTCGGAATGCCCGTTGAACTGTTTGGAATAAATAAGGATACTCGGATAGCTCGAAAAACTCATACAATGCCAACGTCCCAGATGTGGTCTTACATGTAATTATATATCGATGCCACTGTCCCAAACAGGGTTTTACACGAAATCATATATGATGCCGATGTCCCAGACATGGTCTTACTTGTAATCTCTGATCGATACCAGTGTCCCAGACACGGTCTTACACGATATCACAAATCGTTGCCAACATCCCAGACGTGGTCTTACACGAAATCATACCTCAAAATCCTATGTCATGACACATGTATCCTCTACTATTCTTAGGGTTCGAATGAGACTTTTCAGACGTCATCACGTTATCGAAACTTTCTCGTATTCATATATCCTACTTCTCGAATAATTCAATATCATAATAACTTATATATATAACTTATTTAAAATACATACATTTGCATTACCATTCGGCATTGAATTCAATAATACAAATAATAATCATTTATAACATAATTTTGTAATATTTATTAAAATACAAACTTACCTCATTCGCAGTAACGACAAATTAAGTCGACTAATCCGATACTTTGATTTTCCCTCGATCTAGATCCGAATTCCACTTTTGCCAATCTAATTAGTATAAAAAATAACTTACTTATTCAACATTTCATTCAATTTTCATCCAATAACATATAAATGGGCAATTTACATTTTAGCCCCTAACATTTCATATTTTTGCACATTAGTCCTTATTACACAAATACACAAAATTCACAAAATTACTTAAATATCCATGCTAGCCGAATTCTATTTATTGCTATAACAGCCCATATTTTTCATTTATTTTACATTTCTACCACAATATTTTCATATTTCACAATTTGGTCCAAAATTGACATTTTTATCAAAAATCACTTTAAAAAAAATGAAAATCTAACATCAAATATTCATATTTCATCAAAAACTATCAAAGAGATCAAGTATTCAACAATGGTAATTTACAAATTCTTTAACAGTTTTAGAAATGGAGGGACATGTTAGCTAGATCACGAAGCAACGATCTCAAAAACGTAGAAATTATTAAAATCCGAGCAAAAACAACTCACCAATTTGTCTTCAAAGTTTGGTCGAATAACAAGCTCTCCCATGGCTGATTTTAGATTAAAATTTCGGTGAAGATAGATAGTGGAAGAAGATGACACAATTTGTTTTATTTAATTTAACATATAATACCTTTTTTACTTATTTAACCTTTAATAACATTAATAATTACACCAAATGCCACTCCACTATCATCCACTAACTCATAAATGGGCTATTTGCCACATAAGGACTTCACATTTAATAAACCATAGCAAATAAGCACTTTAACAAATAGAAAGCTACATTTTCATTTTTACGATTTAGTCCTTTTTCACAAATTGACACACAAACAATAAAATTTAATCACAAAAAATTCACACATATTAATTCACATATTATAAGCACGAAAAATAATATTAAAATATTTTTTGACTCAGATTTGTGATCCCGAAACTACTGTTCTAACTAAGGTCTAAATCGGGTTGTTATAGTGTGACCTCTGTAGCTTTGAAAAATGTTTGAATTTCAGAAAATTTTCGTAGGTGTTTGGTTTAGTCCTGACCCCTTTTTAATGCATTTTTAAGTTCTCATAGACCTGTTTAAGGGACACTTCGATTTGAATGATTAAATTATGATGTGAAATGTTCGTGAAAGATCCGATTTGTTCGGTAATGCCTTTAACCTTGACCGACGATGGTTACGGGTTAGAGGTGTTACACAATACTATCATTTCTCGGACACTTTTTATAATGGTTATACTAGCATACTGCACCGTTCTAATAACCATGGATTTTACCGAGTATTTTCTATTTAATTCAAACATCTTATATTTCCACAAATATAAGTACTTATTCGTGTCTACCTTTATCACTTGGTACATTTGGTCTCTTTTATCTATTTATAGTCTAATAAATTGAACTACTTAGTCTCAATATAAACAACCTAATTTATTTAATTTCAGGGTAAATTTACAATTTAAACAAACAAACTTAATTAGGAGATCACTTGTATTTTTACAAGCTCAAGCACAAACATATAATAAAAAAAATTTAAAACTAAAAATAAGAAATAAAATAACTAAAAAATTTAAATTTTTTTCTAAGTCGCCCCCTACATTTTATTCGACATATTGCCCCAATGTGCAACTAAAAATATAAAAAAAAAAAGAGGTTGCCTGATTGATTAGATATATGCAGTCTCAATTATGGGCAATTACTCCTCCTTTCAATTTTAGCTCGCGGATGTAGTACCGTAAAAAATAATGGGATTCCTACAAAGAAAAATGACAGCACACAAATATATATAGGAAACTACTAAATCCTAAATAATTAAAAACTAGAGCAAAAATTAAAAATCATCCCAATATAGCACTAATATGAACAAAGTGCAAAGAATGGGCCCAACTCCTTTTGGTTTTAGCGCGTGAAAAATTCTCCAAGATTTATGCGATTTGTTTCTTGTTTTCCTATTTGTGAGTCTGCCTTTATTGCTTGGTGAATAATTAGGCAGTAGGGGTGGGTGTGTTGTTTCCCGGTTGTAATTTTTCTTATTAACGGGGTTGCGGTCTGTTTTTGGTTTTAGCGCGTGAAAAATTCTCCAAGATTTATGCGATTTGTTTCTTGTTTTCCTATTTGTGAGTCTGCCTTTATTGCTTGGTGAATAATTAGGCATTAGGGGTGGGTGTGTTGTCTCCCTGTTGTAATTTTTCTTATTAACGGGGTTGCGGTCTATTCCAGGGTTGTACGGTGGTAACAGCTTTATGTGGTGATACTGATAGGAATTGCGTCAAATCAGCGTGGGGCACGACGTCGAGAAAGTGTGGTTATCGTTAATCGGTGATTTTTGTCCTTTTTACTGATTTTTACTCGTTGGTTTCTTGATTGCACGTAACTTTTTTTTTTTTTCTTTTGCATGAAACTAAGCATCCTGATTGTTACTATTGGCTTTCTTGCTCCTACGTTCATGGGCATTAATGGCTGCAAAGGTTCTCTTTGACTTTTCTACGAGCGGTGCATGAATAAGTTGATTTTTGAGTTTTTTTTTTTCTTATTTCTTGCATTTATTACGTGTGCTCCATTATTTCTTGCATGTGTTCTTTATATCTCCCCCAAGTACGCAGAATTTTACCATCTAGGGTTTTAATGGTTTTTCTGTTCTCCTCATTTTAGCTAGTGTTAGAGTTATCTTTCTGAGCTTGATAGATTCTTGGTTTTTGCTATTGAGTCAATTTTTGTCTCCTTATTGTTGGGAACGATTTCCTTCTCTGGTTTTGTTGTAATTTTTTATATCTTTTTCGATCTCTTCTGGGAAGATTTTGTGTGGCATGTTTATTGGTTTGCTCCTGTTTTCTTCTGGCTTTATGTGGATGTAATCTTGGCTTCATTTTCTATAATATTGTGCTTGAGTTTTCCTGGGTTGGCCTTTAACTGCGGCTAAGGTTGGCATGGACTCCGACCTTCTTAAAATGTAAAATTATTATTTAAATTTTTAAAATTTTTAAAAAATTTTAAATTAATAAAAGTAAAATTATACTTTGACCTCTTAAAATTATAAAAATTTAATTTAATCTTTTACAAATTATAAAGATATAAACTATAAAAAATTAAAATTTTATCCGGCCCTTAAAAATTGTCTGGTTTCGCCCCTGACTGCGACGCTGTTTTATTTTCATCTTGTGAGTGATTCTTTATGGTTCTCTTGGATCGATTCTCGCTACTCTCCTCTTGTTTGTGGTGTAGGTAGGCGTGGCTACTGTTGTGGGTGTGTTCTCGAATTTTAGAGTGTCCAAGTTATTGGAAGCGTAATAAAAATAAATCAAATACTAATTTTTTTTATTACACAAATAAACACAATACAAACTCTTTTTTTTTTTTCTCTCTCTCTCTATACTAGCTGCTGCTAGTTTTTCCTTCTATGACTCACAACACTTTTTTTTTTCCTCTCAAACTCACTAATTTTTCAGCACACATACATGAACTATATATATATATATATATATATATATATATATATATGACATAGTTTACCGCCTTAATGATTGCTTATCCCTTAAGTATATCATAAATGATAATACTTATCCATTGTACAGGCCAATAAGACAAGTTGCAAACCAATTTCTTGACAGCTTGCTATCCACCTTGCAAGCTAATTTCTTTGCCGTGTAAACTTTTTTTAAAGCTGCTGCCATCATCCTTGACATTTCATGAAATTTCAAGCTTGATAAGCTTTATCATTTCTACAGGCCAATTTTGATAGAAAATCTTTCGCTGCAATTTTTTACTTTGAAATAGTCGGTTTGTTTTCTAACACTTCCCCTCAAACCGAACTTTTCATTCCAAGCTTTTCTTTGAGTTTATGGAATATGTTTGCTTTCAATGGCTTCGGAAAAATGTCCGCCAGTTGATTTTCTGTTTTGCAGTAAACTAATTCCACATTTTTATTTTTCACTTGCTCTTGAATAAAATGATACTTTGTATCGATATGCTTGCTTCGACTATGAGACACTGGATTCTTTGCAATAGATATTATGGACTTCTTGTCAACATAAATTGTAATTGGACCTTCTTGTATAATAGATAATTCACCCAAAACATTGTTCAACCAAATTGTTTGAAACATGCAAGTTGCAACAGCCATGTATTCTGCTTCACATGTTGAGAGGGCTACTGTTTGTTGCTTTTTCGATGACCATGAAAATGCTACGAAGCCAATATGGAATAAATATCCGGATGTGCTTTTGGGATTATCCAAGTCACCACCATAATCACTATCTGAATAACCAACCAATTTTGAACTCTGTGAGTGCGTATAAAATAAACCCTGATCCATCGTACCTTTGATGTATCTCAAAATTCTCTTTACTGCAATCAAGTGATCTTGTTTTGGCCTTTCCATGCATTTGCTAACTATTCCCATTGTGTACATGATATCTGGCTGTGTGATAGTCAAGTACCTTAAACTTCCAATGATACTTTTAAACAACGTTGGGTTTACTAGCTCTCTGGATGAGTCAACACTTAATTTCATGCCTGGTTCTAGTAGCGTGGCTACTGGCTTGCAATCTTTCATTTTGAGTTTTCTTAAAATCTGTTCTGCATACTTCTGTTGAGACACAAATGTTCCATCTTTCATTTGTTTCACTTCGACTCTAAGAAAGTATGACATTTCACCAACATCTGTCATTTCAATTTCTTTTGTCATAGCTTTCTTAAAGTCATTGAACATACCTAGATTGTTTCTTATGAAAATCATGTAACGCCCCGAATTAAAGCCTAGAAGTATTGGGCCTTGAGTTTGGGTCTGTAAGGAGGCTGTAAATAGGTATTTAATTGTGCAAGGAAATGACATGATTAAATGTCTACTCAAGTGGTTAAGGGTCCTGAGAGGAGTTGAAAAAGTCCTAGGTTCAAACTTGGGCTTTAGCAAAAATTTTGGTTTTAAGTGAATAAAACCCTAAATGCTTAGATGTAGGCCTTTTAAATTATTGTGTTAAAAAATGACATAAGGAAGCATGTGGTCTAGTGGTTGTGGTGTCATTAAGGTTGTAAAGGAGCTTGGGTTCAAGTCTTGGCTCTTGCAATTTATTTTGGTTTTTCTTTTAAAGGAACCTGGACTTTGGCTTATAGACCTTTTTATTAATTGAGAATATTTTGTGACACAAAAGAGTTTGTGGCAATGAGGCAAGTGGTGTGTTGAGCTATTGAGGGGGGCTTGGGTTCAAACCCCTTGTAAGCAAAATGCAATTATTTTGTTACATGGGGATGGTAAGTGGTTGAATTGGATTGAAACTCTGGAAGGTTGTTGTGGACTTGGTAAAAGGGTGAAGTTTGAATTGGTCATGGAGAAAATGTAGGACAAAAAAGGGGAACTATTCGGTGGCTTGAAACATTTTGGTTTTTTTTCTTTCTTGGAGGCCGATTTGTGCTAAGAGTGTGGGCACTTTTTGTTTTTGGTCATATCGAATACCTTTCGGGTTCTTCTGTTCTCTACTTTGCATTCCTCCACAAGCCTCCTGTCAAACCGATTCTTTTTCTCTCCTCTACCTTTTCACACTTTTGCCTAATATTTCTTTTCTCTCTCAATTAATTGATGTGTTTTTGGCCAAACACATTGTTATCTCCTCTCTTCCTTATTTCGACTTTTCTCATTTCCCTCCTCTTTTGCTAGAGCCGAATAACCTCTGAACTTCTGTGCTAGTCGAATACTTGGTCTCAAGGGAGTACGATTGTTTCTTCTCGTGCCTCGATTTAAGGGTGTGTTGTGGTGGTGGCCGAATACTTCTGTCTCTCAGTCTTAATTTCACAGTTTGGGTAAGTTGCAATACTCCTAGTTCAATTATTTGTGTATATGATATTAGTTATTGAGTCACGAATGGGATGCAGGTAGTTTTTTTTAAGGACTTGAAGTGAAGTAATCTCCTGCGACGGCCTGAGTGAGATTGATTAAGGCGGGTGATAGGTGAGCCCTCGAACATGAGTTTTGCATTAAGGTCCTTTTCAATTGATTGATAAGCAACTAACCGAAGTTTCTGATTGTGTTAGGTTGGTGTTCTTGTGGGTTAGCCGTGCACGTTCACAATCAGGTGTATATTTTTACCCTGTACCTGATAGTCGGTTGATAAGTCGAAGGTGTGTAACAGCACCCTATATTCGATAGTCAGCGAGAAAGCTGATAGAGTGTGTGTAACCACACTTCTTCTGATCGTAGATCGACAAAATGCCGAAAAGTCGAAGTACCCACGAATGATGCCACACGAGCGTGTGATCGCACGTGTGGTGGACCGAGCCCACGAATATGGGCGTAAGATGGTTGAGGCCACCATGAGCGTTCTCATGGGCTTAAGTTATTTTGGGCCGCGTTAGGGCCGAATGGGCCGTGTAGGCTCAATGGGCCTGTGGGCCCCACACAGATTAAATTTGCATATTATGGCAAATGTTAAATCGAGCCGTGTAGTCCACATGGATATGGTCATTTTTGGGTAATGGGTCGTGTGGGCCCACTGGGCTGGTGGGCTACACACGGATAAAGTGCATGTTATATGGTTTCTATTGGTTTGAACTGTGCTATTCGTATAGCCGAGGCTATTTCTGGGCTAATTGAGCCACACAAGCGTGTGGTCCCACTTGGGCTGAGTAATGCGCCTTAGGCCCATTTACACTGTTGTGACTGTATAGGTTACTTAAGTCGCTCGAGGTGACAATGGACCTTTTGTTGGGTCACTGAGACCCCAATTTGTGAAATTATCAAAATACCCCCTATTTGTGAAAATATCGAAATACCCCTGATTTGTGAAATTATTAAAATACTCGAAATATCCCAAGCTTCATGGTAATTCCATTCTAGCCCTATTTTTCATGTTCTTTACATTTTTGGAGTCCCGATAACTTGATTTAGCATATTCTAGCAATAATTTAATCTAGGGTTCAGATTTGGAAAAATAACCATAGGTGAAATGTGTTTATTTTGATGTTTTATGGTAGAATATGAAGCTTAGAATTATGTTAAACAACTTTTACTAAGCAATTTTAAGTGAAAATGAGTAAAATGACATAATCGGCAAAAATACCTAATGTAAATAAGTGCATGTTAGAGCAAGAATTTGATGTTTCCATAGAAGGGAAAGTGATCAGGATGTTATAAAACAGAATAATAAGGGATAAAGTTTAATTTTTGAGCCTAGGGGCAAAATCATAATTATGCAAAAATTTAGGGGTAAAATTATAATTTTTCCAAAGTTTGAGTTAGGGACTGTTTTGAGTAGTAAATTAATTAAATATGTGAAATGTGATGTTTTAGACCCCGAAAAATGAGATTTGCACCTAGAACGGGAGGAAAATCGAAAATAGGGAAAGTTGGTAAATTGCCGTTTCTGGATCCGAGGTAAGTTGGTGTGTTAATAATACAATAATGTCGTAATATATGTTTGAAACCTAAATTGTGGTATTAAATTGATTTTTCTAAATTACATGTTTAGTATATTATGTTGGTGAATTGATTTAATAACATGTTTATGATAAAAGGCGACATAGGTGACAAGGAAAATGGGTTGAAATGTTGTGCTTAAAGGTGTTTTCTATGACTATGGTTATTATGTGAAATGGAAAGTTTATATGTAAATAATGAATTTATTTTACTTGTTCAATAATTATTTGGCTATATATTATGGAAATCATTGGGTAATAACTATAATATGAAAATATATGGAATGTGAAATTCTCGATTGAACCTTCAGAAAATCGAGAGATACAGACAATATGTAGCTAGGTCACACGAGTGATAAGGGACATTCACCGTGTGCACAAGAAAGCTACGAGATGGAAAAATTTGATATGTAGCTAGGCCACATGGATGATACGGGACTTTCACCATGTGTGCAAGAAAGCTACGGGATAATAATTTCATATGTAACTAGGTCACATGTGTAATACTGTGTGTATACCATGTGTACAAGAAAGCTACGGGTTATGAGTAGCTAGGTCATATGAGTGGTTCCTAGTGTTGGACGCCATGTAGACAAGAAAGCTACGAGATGGAATGGCTAGGTCACATGGGTGATAAGGGACCTTCACCATGTGAACAAGAAAGCCGAATTATGTGTAGGTGGAGCTATGTGTTCAGACCACCGAGTATCGGGCATTTTTCGAAGGGGTTTAACGAGATAACATACTAATAGTGATTGGTGTGATCATGTTATGAATAAGTGCAGATGTGAATGTGACCAATTGAGAAATGTAGCAAATGTACGTGTGAGCAATGGTTTGTGTGAACAAGGGTACATGTGACCATGTGCGTATGTGCATAATGTGTTTGATATGTAATACGTGATTGAAATTATGGTAAGGCTAATATGGTGTAAGCGCCATTATGAGTACTTGTAAATATTGGTGATGATTATTAATTTGTATGGCTAGTATTGAACATGCTTGGTGTTATGTTTGCATATGTGAAAGTAATATAAAGAAAACATGGGAGAGTAAACTTTTCAGTAAAATAGATTGAAACAACAGCAGTTACATGATTTTGAAAAATCACCATAAATAGTAGAAATTGAATTATATGCTGAATGAGAGATGGAATTAAAGCTTATTTAGTCTATTTTCACATAAAATAAATGGTGTCAGTAAATAAATTTTCTATTATGAGATATTTAAATTTTTGGGAGATAGGGTCTAAATGGTTTTGGAAATCCCCTGTTCCAAATTTGGAAAATCACTAAAAATTATATAAAAATTATTATTGTTTTTAATTTATATTCTCAGAATCCTTGGTGAGTCTAATTTCGAGAGAGACAAACGGGAAGGTTATTCAAACTCTTTATAATGAGGAATTTTAATTTTAGTGAAGAGGTGTTAGAGCTATTGAACAGCGAAACAAGGGAATCTTTAATGAATAAACTGTATTGATTGGCTAAACCAAAAATTATGGAAATTTTGTGGTAAGAATATATGTTAGTATAGTTTCATGGAAAATTAACAGATCTTAATTTGGAGTTCTGTAGCTCCAGATATAAATAATTTAATGATTGTCACTTGAGGAAACAACTTAACTAGATTTTGAAAAAATAGAAAGAAAGGAAAATAGTATGTTATCACATTGCTTATTATTTTCATGCGAGCTTACTAATCATAAAGATTACTCCCTCCATTCCATTTCTTTTAGTTTTGTCAGGTCAGCTTAGGGTTGGAGATCGTCGGAGGCAGCATCACACTATCGAGCCATTATCCTTGGAGTATTAGCATGTGTATGTTAAATGTTTTCAAGTGAGTGGCATGTATAGGGACTTAATTTTTCTATGATGGATGTTGTTGTGATTAGCCAAATGTATTGGCTTATATTGATTTGTTGATTATAGCCATGAGATTTGGCTTATAATGATTTTGGCTTGTAAGCCTATTTGTCCATGGTATGAGTTAATGTTTGATTATGTGGTATAAGTGATTAAATAGATGACAAGGTCAAATGTATGTGTATGCATGTAAAGATGACAAAAAGCCTTGAAGTTAGCCAAAGTCTTGACCACACGGGTAGAGATACGGCCGTGTGTCTCAGCCTTGTGGAGGACACGACCTCTGGCCATGTATGTGTGCCTTGGCCGTGTGCCTTTAAACAGTTACGATGTCTCAAACAGAGGTTACATGGGCTGAGGACTCGAGCGTGTCCCAAGCCACACGAGCTTGTGTGACTACACGGCCCAACCCACACGAGCGTGTGACTCTCCAAAGCAAGAAAATTGGTTAAGTTCCCAGAAGATTTTCAAAGTTCTCAGTTTAGTCTCGAACCACCCCGATGTATGTTATAGCCTTCGAGGGCCTATATAAGTGATGATATGCATATGTTTGAAAAGTTTTAATTTTAGGAAAAATTTGGTAACCTGATTTTTTACAATTGTGAATGTTTAAGTCTAGTAACGCCTCAAGCCCTGTCCTAAAGTTGGACACGGGTGAAGGGTGTTACATTTAGTGGTATCAGAGCTATGGTTTAGTCAGTTCTTAGACTACCATAGTGAGTGTTAGAGTCTAGCTATACATGCCATATTGAACTGTGATAGTGTGATGACTCTCGACCCTGATGTAAATTATTTTATTAGATGATGCACTTCAACCGAGCTAAATTTGATAGTGTAAACAGTATGTTTATGATGAGTTGAGACTCATAAAAAGTAAAAATAATAGTTTATGATGTTTATGTGATGATGAATAAATTGTGGATAGGAATTTCTCTTGAAATATGAAAGATGAGATGAAAGGAGAGTTTATACCATGATAAGCGTTCATGTTTGATTGGCATTTGTATGATGCTATGAGTATAACTTGTGAAATTAAGTGAATGTTATGAGTAATTGTACTCGAGATTTATGAATTAAAGTATAAGTGCATATGTTTGTATAAGATGATAGGAAGGTCGTGTAAATGTTAAGTTACTTGAAACAAAATATATATAATAATGAAATAGTGTCACATGTACATGTGTATGAGAGACGAGTCCGGGATCTTACGACCCGACCCCCTTACCACAGTGGTGTTTTGTGAAGGAATTTCATGAGATTTGTATTGAATAAGTTCACAAGTATGATACCAAAGGGTTCAGCAATAGAATGATTATGAACATGATTAGAGATTAAATTGGATTGAAATCCAGATTTTTATATATCATGAGTTATTGGGAAAGCTAAATAAGACCTTGGATTTTAATGAAGGCTAAGATAAAAGTTATTTAGCACTATTTATGAGGTAGTAAAGATTATGAGGAGCTAAACCACTCTTCTAGTAAGATTTTCGAGGACAAAAATCCTTAAAGGGGGGAGAAATGTAACAGCCCGATTTTGGGCTTAGTCGAAACAGTGGTTTCGGGACCACAAATTTGATGTTGAGAAATTTATTTTATTTTTATTTTTATGGTCTCCAATGTCACGTAATGATTTCATGAAAATCTCATTCGAAAATTTTGACGTTTGGGCACTCAATTTAGTCAAAAGGACTAAATTGTAAAAAGTGCAAAACTTGAGTTCTACATGTTAGAGGTGTCTAATTGTTATGAAATTTTAAATTTGAGGTCCTTAAATGATAATTAGACCATTGGATAAGTTGGTGGACAAAAATGGACATGGATGGGTATGTTTCAAAAGATTTTTTTAAGGGACATTTTGGTAATTTAGTGAATGAAATGAATTAAAAAAATTTTAAATGCCAAATTTGTCCATCTTCAAGCTTAGGACAAATTTAACATGTGGGAAGCCATGGATAGGGTTTTCAAGCTTTCCAAGATTCATGCTAAGTCCATTCTAGCCCCATTTTTCATGTTTTTTACGTTGTTAAAGTCCCGATAACTTGATTTAGCTTATTCTAGCAATAATTTAATCTAAGGTTCATATTTGGAAAAATATCCATAGGTGAAATGTGTATATTTGGATGTTTTATGGCAGAATATGAAGCTTAGAATTATGTTAAACAACTTTTACTAAGCAATTTTACGTGAAAACGAGTAAAACGACATAATCGACAAAAATACCTAATGTACATAAATGCATGTTAGAGCAAGAATTTGATGTTTCTGTAGAAGGGAAAAATGATCAGCATGTTATAAACATAAGATAAGGGACGAAGATTAATTTTCGAGCCTAGGGGCAAAATCATAATTATGCAAAATTTAGGGGTAAAATTGTAATTTTTCCAAAGTTTGAGTTAGGGACTGTTTTGAGTAGTAAATTAATTAAATATGTGAAATGTGATGTTTTAGACCTCGAAAAATGAGATTTGGACCTAAAACAGGAGGAAAATCGAAAATAGGGAAAGTTGGTAAATTGATGTTTTTGGATCCGAGGCAAGTTGGTGTGTTAATAATAATGAAATAATGTCGTAATGTATGTTTGAAACCTAAATTGTGGTATTAAATTGATTTTTCTAAATTACATGTTTAGTATATTATGTTGGTGAATTGATTTAATAAGATGTTTATGATAAAAGGTGACATAGGTGACATGGAAAATGGGTTGAAATGTTGTGCTTAAAGGTGTTTTCTATGACTATGGTTATTATGTGAAATGGAAAGTTTATATGTAAATAATGAATTTATTTTACTTGTTCAATAATTATTTTGCTAGATATTATAAAAATCATTGGGTGATAACTGTAATATGAAAATGTATGGAATGTGAAAATCTCGATTGAACCTTTGGAAAACCGAGAGATACAGACAATATGTAGCTAGGTCCCACGAGTGATAAGGGACCTTCAGCGTGTGTAAAAGAAAGCTACGAGATGGAAAATTTTGATATGTAGCTAGGCCACATGGATGATAAGGGACTTTCACCATCTGTGCAAGAAAGCTACGAGGTAATAATTTCATATGTAACTAGGTCACATGTGTAATACTGTGTGTATACCATGTGTACAAGAAAGCTACGGGTTATGAGTAGCTAGGTCACATGAGTGGTTCCTAGTGTTGGACGCCATGTAGACAAGAAAGCTACGAGATGGAATGGCTAGGTCACATGGGTGATAAGGGACCTTCACCATGTGAACAAGAAAGCCGAATTATGTGTAGGTGGAGCTATGTGCTGAGACCGTCGAGTATCGGGCATTTTTTCGAAGGGGTTCAACGAGATAACTTACTAATGGTGATTGGTGCGATCATGTTTTGAATAAGTCCAGGTGTGAATGTGACCAATTGAGAAATGTGGCAAATGTACGTGTGAGCAAGGTTTTGTGTGAACAAGGGTGCATGTGACCATGTGTGTTTGTGCATAATGTGTTTGATATGTGATACGTGATTGAAATTGTGGTAAGGCTGATATGGTGTAAGCTCTATTATGAGTACTCGTAAATATTGGTGATGATTATTCATTTGTATGGCTCGTATTAAACATGCTTGGGGTTATGTGTGCATATATGAAAGTAAGATAAAGAAAACATGGGAGAGTAAAATTTTCAGTAAAATAGATTTAAACAGTAGCAGTTACGTGATTTTGATAAATTGAATTATATGCTAAATAAGTGATGAAATTAAAGATTATTGAGTTTATTTCACATAAAATAAATGATGTGAGTAAATAAATTTTCTATTATGAGATATTTAAATTAAAGTGAGATAGGGTCTAATTGGTTTCGGAAATCCCCTGTTCCAAATTTGGAAAATCACTAAAATTTGAATAAAAATGGCTATGGTGTGTAATTTATATTCTCAAAATCCTTGGTGAGTTTACTTTCGAGAGAGACAAATGGGAAGGTTATCCAAACACTGTATAATGAGGAATTTTAATTTTAGTGAAGAGGTATTAGAGCTATCGAACAGCGAAACAGGGGAATATTTAATGAATAAACTGTATTGATTGGCTAAACCAAAAATTCTAGAAATTTTATGGTAAGAATATATTGTAGTCTAATTTAATGGAAAATTAATGAATCTTAATTTGGAGTTCCGTAGCTCCAGATATAAATAATTTAATTACTGTGACTCGAGGAAATAACTTAACTGGAATTTGAATAAATAGAAAGAATATGAAAATAGTATGTTATCGCATTGCTTATTATTTTCATGCAAGCTTACTAATCGTAAAGCTTACTCCCTCCTTTCCATTTCTTTTAGTTTGGTCAGGTCAGCTCAGGGTTGGAGATCGTCAGAGGCAGCATCACACTATCGAGCCATTGTCCTTAGAGTATTGGCATGTGTATGTTAAATGTTTTCAAGTGAGTGGCATGTATAGGGACTTAATTTTTATATGATAGATGTTGTTGTGATCAGCCAACTGTATAGGCTTATATTGATTTGTTGATTATAGCCATGAGATGTTGCTTATAATGATTTTGGCTTGTAAGCCTATTTGTCCATGGTATGAGTTAATGTCTAATTATGTGGTATAAGTGATTAAATAGATGACAAGGTCAAATGTATATGTATGCATGTAAAGATGACAAAAAGGCTTGGAAGTTAGCCAAAGGCTTGACCACACGGGTAGACATACGACCGTGTGTCTCAATCTTGTAGAGGACACGACTCTGGCCATGGACGTGTGCCTTGGCCGTGTGCCTTTAAACGGTTGCTGATGTCACAAACAGAGGTTGCATGGGCTGAGGACCTGGGAGTGACCCGAGCCACACGGGCTTGTGTGACTACATGGCCCAACCCAAACGGGCGTGTGACTCTTCAAAGCAAGAAAATTGGTTAAGTTCCCAGAAGATTTTCAAAGTTCTCAGTTTAGTCCCGAACCACCCTGATGTATGTTATTGGTTTCGAAGGCTTGTATAAGTGACAATATGCAAGTGTTTGAAAATTTTTAATTTTGGGAAAAATTTGGTAACCCTATTTTTTACGATTGTGAATGTTTAAGTCCGGTAACACCTCGAACCCTGTCCTGGAGTTGGAAACGGGTGAGAGGTGTTACATTTAGTGGTATCAGAGCTATGGTTTAGTTAGTTCTCGGACTACCATAGTGAGTTTGAGAGTCTAGCTATACATGCCATATTGAACTATGATAGTGTGATGACTCCCGACCCTAATGTAAATTATTTTATTAGACAGATGCACACTCTAACAGAGCTAAATTTGATAGTGTAAACAGTATGTTTATGATGAGTTGAGACTTGTAAAAAGCAAGAATAATAGTTTATGATGTTTATGTGATGATGAATAAATTGTGGATAGGAATTTCTCTTGAAATATGAAAGATGAGATGAAAGGAAAGTTTATACTATGATAAGTGTTCATGTTTGATTGGCATTTGTATGATGCTATGTGTATAACTTGTGATATTAAGTGAATGTTATGAGTAATTGTACTCGAGATTTATGAATGAAAGTATAAGTGCACTTGTTTGTATAAGATGATAGGAAGGTCGTGTAAATGTTAAGTTACTTGAAACAAAATATATATAATGATGAAATAGTGTCACATGTACATGTGTATGAGAGACGAGTCCGGGATCTTATGACCCCACCCCCTTACCACAGTGGTGTTTTGTGAAGGAATTTCACGATATTTGTATTGAATAAGTTCACAAGTATGATACCAAAGGGTTCAGCTATAGAATGATTATGAACATGATCAGAGATTAAATTGGATTGAGATCTAGATTTTTATATATCATGAGTTATTAGGAAGGCTAAATAAGACCTTGGATTTTAATGAAGGCTAAAATAAAAGTTCTTTTAGCACTATTTATGAAATAGTAAAGATTATGAGGAACTAAACCACTTTTCTAGTAAGATTTTCGAGGACGAAAATCGTTAAAGGGGGAGAAATGTAACAGCCCGATTTTGGGCTTAGTCGAAACAGTGGTTTCGGGACCACAAATTTGATGTTGAGAAATTTATTTTATTTATATTTTTATGGTCTACAATTTCACGGAATGATTTCGTGAAAATCTCATTTGAAAATTTTGACGTTTGGGCACTCAATTTAGTCAAAAGGACTAAATTGTAAAAAGTGCAAAACTTAAGTTCTACATGTTAGAGGTGTCCAATTGTTATGAAATTTTAAATTGGAGGTCCTTAAATGATAAGTAGACCATTGGTTAAGTTGGTAGACAAAAATGGACATGGATGGGTTTGTTTCAAAAGATTTTTTTAAGGAGCATTTTGGTAATTTAATGAATTAAATGAATTAAAATAAATTAAATGCCAAATTTTTCCATCTTCAAGCTTAGGCCGAATTTAACATGTGGGAAGCCATGGATAGGGTTTTCAAGCTTTCCAAGCTTCATGTTAAGTCCATTCTAGCCCCATTTTTCATGTTCTTTATATTTTTGGAGTCCCGGTAACTTGATTTAGCTTATTCTAGCAATAATTTAACCTAGGGTTCATATTTGGAAAAATAACCATAGGTGAAATGTCTTTATTTTGATGTTTTATGGCAGAATATGAATCTTAGAATTATGTTAAACAACTTTTACTAAGCAATTTTAAGTGAAAACAAGTAAAACGACATAATCGGCAAAATACCTAATGTACATAAGTGCATGTTAGAGCAAGAATTTGATGTTTCCATAGAAGGGAAAGTGATCAGCATGTTATAAAACGTAAGAATAAGGGATGAATTTTAATTTTCGAGCCTAGGGGAAAAATCATAATTATGCAAAAATTTAGGGGTAAAATTATAATTTTGCCAAAGTTTGAGTTAGGAACTGTTTTGAGTATTAAATTAGTTAAATATGTGGAATGTGATGTTTTTGACCCCAAAAAATGAGATTTGGACCTAAAACGGGTGGAAAATCGAAAATAAGGAAAGTTGGTAAATTGCCGTTTCTGGATCCGAGGTAAGTTGGTGTGTTAATAATAATACAATAATGTCGTAATGTATGTTTGAAACCTAAATTGTGGTGTTAAAATGATTTTGCTAAATTACATGTTTAGTATATTATGTTGGTGAATTGATTTAATAACATGTTTATGATAAAAGGTGACATAGGTGACATGGAAAATGGGTTGAAATGTTGTGCTTAAAGGTGTTTTCTATGACTATGGTTATTATGTGAAATGGAAATTTTATATGTAAATAATGCATTTATTTTACTTATTCAATAATTATTTTGCTAGATACTATTGAAATCATTGGGTGATAACTATAATATGAAAATGTATGGAATGTGAAAATCTTGATTGAACTTTCGGAAAACAGAGAGATACGGACAATATGTAGCTAGGTCACACGAGTGATAAGGGACCTTCACCGTGTGCACAAGAAAGCGACGAGATGGAAAAATTTGATATGTAGCTAGGCCACATGGATGATACGGGACTTTCACCATGTGTGCAAGAAAGCTACGGGATAATAATTTCATATGGAACTAGGTCACATGTTTAATACCGTATGTATACCATGTGTACAAGAAAGCTACGGGTTATGAGTAGCTAGGTAACATGAGTGGTTCCTAGTGTTGGACGCCATGTAGACAAGAAAGTTACGAGATGGAATGGCTAGGTCACATGGGTGATAAGGGACCTTCACCATGTGTACAAGAAAGCCGAATTATGCGTAGGTGGAGCTATGTGCTGAGACCACCGAATATCAGGCATTTTTCGATGGGGTTCAATGAGATAACTTACTAATGGTGATTGGTGCAATCCTGTTATGAATAAGTGCAGGTGTGAATGTGACCAATTGAGAAATGTGGCAAATGTACGTGTGAGCAAGGGTTTGTGTGAACAAGGGTGCATGTGACCATGTGCGTATGTGCATAATGTGTTTGATATTTTATACGTGATTGAAATTTAGGTAAGGCTAATATGGTGTAAGCGCCATTATGAGTACTTGTAAATATTGGTGATGATTATTCATTTGTATGGCTAGTATTGAACATGCTTGGTGTTATGTGTGCATATATGAAAGTAATATAAAGAAAATATGGGAGAGTAAAATTTTCAGTAAAATAGATTGAAACAGCATCAGTTACATGATTTTGAAAAATCAACGGAATTGAATTATATGCTGAACTTATTGAATCTTTTTTCACATAAAAGAAATGGTGTGAGTAAATAAACTTTATATTATGAGATATTTAACTTTTTGTGGGACAGGGTCTGAATGGTTTTGGAAATCCCCTGTTCCAAATTTGGAAAATCACTAAAAATTGTATTAAAAATGGTTATTGTTTTTAATTTATATTCTCAGAATCTTTGGTGAGTCTAATTTCGAGAGAGACAAATGAGAAGGATATACAAACTCTTTATAATGAGGAATTTTAATTTTAGTGAAGAGGTGTTAGAGCTATCGAGCAGCGAAACAAGGGAATCTTTAATGAATAAACTGTATTGATTGGCTAAACCAAAAATTATGGAAATTTTTTAGTAAGAATTTATGTGAGTCTAGTTTCATGGAAAATTAACGGATCTTAATTTGGAGTTCCGTAGCTCCAGATATAAATAATTTAATGACTGTGACTTGAGGAAACAACTTAACTGGAATTTGAATAAATAGAAAGAATAGGAAAATAGTATGTTATCGCATTGCTTATTACTTTCATGCGAGCTTACTAATCGTAAAGCCTACTCCCTCATTTTCATTTCTTTTAGTTTTGTCAGGTCAGCTCAGGGTTGGAGATCGTCGGAGGCAGCATCACACTATCGAGCCATTATCCTTGGAGTATTGGCATGTGTATGTTAAATGTTTTCAAGTGAGTGGCATGTATAGGGACTTAATTTTTCTATGATGGATGTTGTTGTGATTATCCAAATGTATTGGCTTATATTGATTTATTGATTATAGCCATGAGATGTGTCTTATAATGATTTTGGCTTGTAAGCCTATTTGTCCATGGTATGAGTTAATGTCTGATTATGTGGTATAAGTGATTAAATAGATGACAAGGTCAAATGTATGTGTATGCATGTAAAGATGACAAAAAGGCTTGGAAGTTAGCTAAAGGCTTGACCACACGGGTAGACATACGGCCGTGTGTCTCAGCCTTGTGGAGGACACGACCTCTGGCCATGGACGTGTGCCTTGGCCGTGTGCCTTGAAACGGTTACTGACATCACAAACAGAGGTTACACGGGCTGAGGACTCGGGCTTGTCCCAAGCCACACAGGCTTGTGTGACTACACGGCCCAACCCACACGAGCGTGTGACTCTCCAAAGCAAGAAAATTGGTTAAGTTCCCAGAAGATTTTCAAAGTTCTCAGTTTAGTCCTGAACCACCTCGATGTATGTTATAGGCTTCGAATGCTTGTATAAGTGACGATATGCATGTGTTTGAAAAGTTTTAATTTTGGTAAAAATTTGGTAACCTGATTTTTTACGATTGTGAATGTTTAAGTCCGGTAATGCCTCGAACCCTGTCCTGGAGTTGGACACGAGTGAGGGGTGTTACATTTAGTGGTATCAGAACTATGGTTTAGTCGGCTCTCGGACTACCATAGTGAGTTTGAGAGTCTAGCTATACATGCCATATTGAACTGTGATAGTGTGACGACTCCCGACCCTGATTTAAATTATTTTATTAGATAGATGCGCACTTCAACTGAGCTAAATTTGATAGTGCAAACAATATGTTTATGATGAGTTGAGACTCGTAAAAAGTAAGAATAATAGTTTATGATGTTTATGTGATGATGAATAAATTGTGGATAGGAATTTCTCTTGAAATATGAAAGATGAGGTGAAAGGAAAGTTTATACTATGATAAGTGTTCATGTTTGATTGGCATTTGTCTGATGTTATGTGTATAACTTGTGAAATTTAGTGAATATTATGAGTAATTGTACTCGAGATTTATGAATGAAAGTATAAGTGCACTTGATTGTATAAGATGATAGGAAGGTTGTGTAAAATGAGTATGCATGTTAAGTTACTTGAAACAAAATATATATAATGATGAAATAGTGTCACATGTACATGTGTGTGAGAGACGAGTCTGGGATCTTACGACCCCACCCCCTTACCACAGTGGTGTTTTGTGAAGGAATTTCATGAGATTTTTATTGAATAAGTTCACAAGTATGATACCAAAGGGTTCAGCTATAGAATGATTATTGACATGATCAGAGATTAAATTGGATTGAGATCCAGATTTTTATATATCTTGAGTTATTGGGAAAGCTAAATAAGACCTTGGATTTTAATGAAGGCTAAAATAAAGTTATTTAGCACTATTTATGAGATAGTAAAGATTATAAGGAACTAAACCACTCTTCTAGTAAGATTTTCGAGGACAAAAATCCTTAAAGGGGGAGAAATGTAACAGCCCGATTTTGGGCTTAGTCGAAACAGTGATTTCGGGACCACAAATATGATGTTGAGAAATTTATTTTATTTATATTTTTATGGTCTACAATTTCACGGAATGATTTGGTGAAAATCTCATTAAAAAATTTTGACGTTTGGGCACTCAATTTAGTCAAAAGGACTAAATTGTAAAAAGTGCAAACCTTGAGTTCTACATGTTATAGGTGTCTAATTGTTATGAAATTTTAAATTGGAGGTCCTTAAATGATAATTAGACCATTGGTTAAGTTGGTGGACAAAAAAAGGACATGGATGGGTATGTTTCAAAAGATTTTTTAAGGGACATTTTGGTAATTTAGTGAATTAAATGAATTAAAAAAATTTAAATGCCAAATTTGTCCATCTTCAAGCTTAGGCCGAATTTAACATGTGGGAAGCCATGGATAGGGTTTTCAAGCTTTCCAAGATTCATGCTAAGTCCATTCTAGCCCCGTTTTTCATGTTTTTTACGTTGTTGGAGTCCCGGTAACTTGATTTAGCTTATTCTAGCAATAATTTAACCTAAGGTTCATATTTGGAAAAATAGCAATAGGTTAAATGTGTTTATTTTGATGTTTTATGGTAGAATATGAAGCTTAGAATTATGTTAAACAACTTTTACTAAGCAATTTTAAGTGAAAACGAGTAAAACGACATAATCAGCAAAAATACCTAATGTACATAAGTGCATGTTAGAACAAGAATTTGATGTTGCCATAGAAGGGAAAAATGATCAACATGTTATAAAACATAAGATAAGGGATGAATTTTAATTTTCGAGCCTAAGGGCAAAATCATAATTATCCAAAAATTTAAGGGTAAAATTATAATTTTGCCAAAGTTTGAGTTAGGGACTATTTTGAGTAGTAAATTAATTAAATATGTGAAATGTGATGTTTTAGACCTCAAAAAAATGAGATTTGGACCTAAAATGGGAGGAAAATCGAAAATAGGGAAAGTTGGTAAATTGCCGTTTCTGGATCCGAGGTAAGTTGGTGTGTTAATAATAATGAAATAATGTCGTAATGTATGTTTGAAACCTAAATTATGGTATTAAATTGATTTTTCTAAATTACATGTTTAGTATATTATGTTGGTGAATTGATTTAATAATATGTTTATGATAAAAGGTGACATAGGTGACATGGAAAATGGGTTGAACTGTTGTGCTTAAAGGTGTTTTCTATGACTATGGTTATTATGTGAAATGGAAAGTTTATATGTAAATAATGCATTTATTTTACTTGTTCAATAATTATTTTGCTAGATATTATGAAAATCATTGGGTGATAACTATAATATGAAAATGTATGGAATGTGAAAATCTCGATTGAACCTTCGAAAAACCGAGAGATACGGACAATATGTAGCTAGGTCACACGAGTGATAAGGGACCTTCATTGTGTGCACAAGAAAGCTACGAGATGGAAAAATTTGATATGTAGCTAGACCACATGGATGATAAGGGACTTTCACCATGTGTGTTAGAAAGCTACAGGATAACAATCTCGTATGTAACTAGGTCACATGTGTAATACTATTTGTATACCATGTGTACAAGAAGGCTACGGGTTATGAGTAGCTAGGTCACATGAGTGGTTCCTAGTGTTGGACGCCATGTAGACAAGAAAGCTACGAGATGGAATGGCTAGGTCACATGGGTGATAAGGGACCTTCACCATGTGTACAAGAAAGTCAAATTATGTGTAGGTGGAGCTATGTGCTGAGACCACGAGTATCGGGCATTTTTTGAAGGGGTTCAACGAGATAACTTACTAATGGTGATTGGTGCGATCATGTTATGAATAAGTGCAGGTGTGAATGTGACCAATTGAGAAATGTGGGAAATGTATGTGTGAGCAAGCGTTTGTGTGAACAATGGTGCATGTGACCATGTGTGTATGTGCATAATGTGTTTGATATGTGATTGAAATTGTGGTAAGGCTGATATGGTGTAAGCTCCATTATGAGTACTCGTAAATATTGGCGATGATTATTCATTTGTATGGCTCGTATTGTACATGCTTGGTGTTAAGTGTGCATATATGAAAGTAATATAAAGAAAAATGGGAGAGTAAAATTTTCAGTAAAATAGATTGAAACAACAGCAGTTACATGATTTTGAAAAATCACCATAAATATCAGAAATTGAATTATATGTTGAATGAGTGATGAAATTAAAGATTATTCAGTCTATTTCACATAAAAGAAATCGTGTGAGTAAATAAATTTTCTATTATGAGATATATAAATTTTGGTGAGATAGGGTCTAAATGGTTTAAAAAATCCCCTGTTCCAAATTTGGAAAATCACTAAAATTGTATAAAAATGGTTATGGTGTGTAATTTATATTCCCAGAATCCTTGTTGAGTCTACTTTTAAGAGAGACAAACGGGAAGGTTATCCAAAGACTGTATAATGAGGAATTTTAATTTTAGTGAAGAGGTGTTAGAGTTATTGAATAGTGAAACAGGGGAATATTTAATGAATAAACTGTATTGATTGGCTAAACCAAAAATTCTTGAAATTTTATGGTAAGAATATATTGTAGTCTAGTTTAATGGAAAATTAACGAATCTTAATTTGGAGTTCCGTATCTCCAGATATAAATAATTTAATTACTGTGACTCGAGGAAATAGCTTAACTGGAATTTGAATAAATAGAAAGAATATGAAAATAGTATGTTATCGCATTGCTTATGTAACACCCCAAACCCAGCCCAAACACTACAACCGGATCTGTATGTCACTAATAAAATTTTAGTAAAACCAATCGTGTTGACGGAAAGCCCAAATATAATTTATATAAAATATGCCTAATAATCAAAAGCCTAAAACTGAATTACATATCTTGGTTTTAAAATAAATAAAAATAAACAATAAAAGGCCCATAATAAAACAAAAAGGTGAACTAGTGGCCCATGGCCTTATTACAACGTAGTTCAAATCCATAACATAGAATACTTAAAAAAAAAACTAATAAAGGAAAACTTTTTGCCGGATCCACATGTGCTTTTGCATGGCCACCTTGCGCTCCACTTCGGCCCGGTCCGATGCACTAATTGTCACCTGAAAGGTTAGTTTAACTAGGTGAGTCGCGAGACTCAGTGTGCAACCCTCATGCACCACTAGATTTGGGCCTCATAAAACATAATAATAATTTCATTTACATGGAAACAAATAATATACAAAACCCAACCCAATTGCCTAGGTTTCCATCCGCTACACGCCCCCGTACCAACCAACACACCATTGGGGATTTCTACAATCAACCCACATCGCTACACGCCAAGATGGTAGTCATACTGCTCATCAACATATATTGGCTGAAGCCCTTATAACAGATCACAGCAAAAGCCGCTACAACATATAACAGATCACGGTAAAAACTGCTACACATATAACGTATAACTTCCTCCTTTCATCAAACCCACCCCATGCAATCACAAAAATCAATACACTTATAACATATAATTAGAATATTCACTGACCTAGTGATTCGCTTTTACCCTCTTTGGGCTTCCATCTTTATGCCAAGATTTCAGCATTTATCACAACATATAATACTTATAAACAGGTATTTAATAGACAGATCTAAATGGTGGGGAAGTATTACACACCTGATATCGCGAAGTCCAATATTCTTAGTCGATGTCCTTGATATCCGGATCTATTATCCTCAATCTATAACTTTGCTTAAAAGTCAAAAAATTGTGAAAATATGCCCTCTCCTATATTCGGCCATGGTTAGTATTCTACCCGATTTTATATATATAAATAAATAAATCCTCTTATCTTGAAATCCCGAAAGTAACACGATTTTATAACTTAGAGATCTATGCGATTGGCCTCCTTCTTCAAATCCCGGAATGCCGAAAAGAAGTGTGATGAAACACCCCAAACCCGGCCCACGAGTCTCGACCAGATCTGGTATGTTCCTCGAGTAAAAACAGTTCAAATTTGTTGGTCCGTCTGAAAATCTTTAAGTGATTTCGGGAAAAACTCGGTTTGGGTTGGGCTCAAGTTGGAAACCAATTTATTTTGGAAATAGAAGTTTTTATAAAGATGCCATTGTTAAGTTTAAAACGTTTAAATTAAAAGGTAGGTCGAATTATAGGTTTTATCTTTAATTAAAATCATGTGAATTTAAGTGTCAAAACATTTAGGGTTTATTTTCAAATAAAACATTTGATCGTTGATTTGATAAATTTAGTAACGTATTGAAATAATTAAAATGCATGCATAAATAGTTTATCACTATAACCTTATTACATCAAAACAAACTCAAATAAATTTAAGTACTTCAATAAAAATAAATTGTCAAAATCATAAAATTCCTTGCTGAGCATGGCCACCATTAAGCTCCTGCCGACCCAGTCTATTACTGATCGTCACCTGAAAAATGTTCCCACAACAGGGTGAGTCAACAGACTCAATGTGAAACCACAACACTAAGCCTTAACAATTTTAGACATATCAAATCATACATGTACGTATAGCATTTAAATAATATGATGCAAACCCGAACCCAAACCTAGATGCCATCCGCTACACATCACCCGTACCAACCTGCACACCGTGGGGACTACTAAGTCAACCCTCCATCCGCTACACACCATCGAAGGCAGTCGCTGCAGTCGACGTGCTCATTGCCCTTATAAATTCGTGGCATAGCCACCAGATAATATTTTGTGTCTTGAGACACCACATTCAGATATGTGACCGAAGTCACCACATTTAGATAATGTGACAATAGTCACCACATTCACTTCCCCTTTCATATTCACCCAAATGCCCATGTCATACAAAATCATGCATTATTATGCCATATTCTCTATTCACATTTTTATAGGTTCACATATGTGTTTTAATAGATCTTATCATAATCCCAGTAGGAATAGGAAAACGTACCTGAGTACTTTGTACCATGGTATGGTACCTTAGCCATACTTTTCACATTCTTAATAACACATATATTTATATTTATTCAACATTGCCATATATCTTATTAAGAAATAGTGTGGGGTACACAACTGATACACATAGCGGTTCACTTAAATCCCGAAAAACCCGATCTAAAGCCTTAGATCCTTTAGTTCCTATAATCGGCCATTAGTAGACATATTAGCAAAACCTATTCGGCTAGATTATTAAATCCCAAGGACTTTTGAAACCAAAACTTACCTTGTTGCCGATTGGATTTAAGATCAAATCCCAAAACTTTGCTATGCTCCTTCCTGTAATCAGCTAATCACTAGATCCATTGATTTGGTTAGTTTTCGGCTTAAAAGTGAAGAAGAAACAGATCTAAATACCATAATAAGGCCTTGGCCGAATGTCAGATTCACTTACCTTTGTGAATCTAAAATCCCGAAAACACCACTTGACTATGGAGATGTCGAATTCCCTATACACATATGTTAGATTCGGCTTTAATACATAAATCCATAACCATGGCCCTTGGCCGAATATCACTTATGGCTTACCTTGGGTTCTTAAAATCCCAAAGATCCCCTATTGTAGCCGACTTTACTGAAAAATCCCGGAAGATCCTTCCAAATTTCGGTAAACAAAATATTAATGGGATTAGTCCTAGATTTCGACAAGTCTTAAAAGAAAAGGAATAAAAATTGAATTTGCTCTTACCCCCTAATGATGAAATCGGTTACACCTTCTTTCTGACACCACAGAGATTCGGCTTAGAGACTTGATGAACAATCGGCTATGGTCTTGAAACTTATCTTCGGCTTTTGATTGGGGTTTGCAAAAGAAGAAGAAGAAGATTTACGATGGAGATTCGGCTTCAATGGAAGAGTATGGGACTTGGAAGAAATCGGCAATGGTGATCTTTTTAGGGAGAAAAGATTTCAGCTAGGAAAGAGTTGAGAGAATAAAAGAGAACAAAGGAAAATAAAATTAATATCTACTTAATAATTTCGGCTATCTCCTTTTACTAGTTTAGCCGAAATTACTAAGCTTAGTGTCCCCTACTTGGCCATCACTTCTCCCACATTTTCCTCCTTTATCACTTCGTTCTAAAATTAATAAAAATAATCCATCAATTATCCTCCATTTATATCTAAAATAAAAGAATTTAAGCTCCTAAAATCTAGCCTTGGTGCCGTCCCCCCTACTCCTCTCTTATTGACGTCACAAGCAAAAATAAAAACCTTAAAATTTTTCTTCCCACGTGACTCGAACACAAGTCCTTCCCCTAGCTTATGGCGTCATTTCCAGAGGCCCTAAGTGGCACCTCCAAGCCACTTTTCCAAGCCTAATTGTGTGTCATAGTCCCTCTATTAATTTTTTTAAGGCCCTGTTAGGCTTAGCTCCCTTATTAAAACTTAAAATACGATATTTTTCTAAGGCATTTCTTATTATTCTAAAGTTCACAAATTTCATTAGACATATTCACAACATACTCAAGCATGCTATTTCATATAATTAAGCATAAATGCATAAGCCATATTTCGGGATATTAGATGTGAAATAAGAGATTAGTTTCTAATAGCCATTCGGCTAAGGACTTTGAAAAGTCGAAAGAACATTGAAATCCTGAAATCAACACTTACCTATTGTTTCTTTTAGATTCCGTCACAAGCAGATCCATTAAAGAGGATTCGGCAACCACAGGAGATGAGATCTAACGATTTCTGCTTTTATGAAAATCCCGAAAAAGATGAATTGATGCATTTTCTGCTTTTAAAAAAACTGAGTGAAGTGTTTCGGCTTAGAAGGAAAGTGAAAAGAAAGTGGAGAGAAAGAATACTTAGGGGTTTCGGCTTTCAGAAGAAATCAAAAGAAAAGAGATTACCAAGAAGAACTGAGAATTTCGGCACAGAAGATGAGAGAAGAGAATGGGGTTCAAAATACCGAAATTGAAGAGGTACCCCTATTTATAGGGAATTTTGAATCCCCGTCCAGGAAATAAAATTTCAGCCAACTCTGTACTCAGAAGATAACTCCTATCTTTTCTCCTCTATCCTTCTATCCCTTATCCCTATCAAAACACTCATCCATAAGAGGCCACATTTGCACCAACTCTCCCTTTATTTTATTAGCTTGTTATCCTCATTAATTAAACAAAAATAATCCCTAAATTATAGCCTTGTGCCATCCCCCCTTAGCTCACCTTGGCTGCCAAAATTTTGACCCAATTCTTTGGGCCCAACTGAAACTCAAATTAACATATTAAACATAACATTACACACAATGCACAAGCCCATTATAACCTTACCATAACATTCTAAGTGCTACATGCATCTTAAAAATTTTAAACGTTCACATTCTCAAGGCCTATTGGGCCCAATTCTACTAGGCCCAATTTCAGGATGTTACAAATCTACCCTCCTTAAAGAAATTTCGTCCACGAAATTTCCGACTAACTAGTAATCGTACTGCGCAAGTCTCATCACTATGCTTTCGCTGCGCACTCTAATTCCAAAGCCAAATAAACACTTAGTATACTATGGTAGGATACGCACCATTATTCGCTTCTGGAGCGTCTTCGTCCCCTTGTACTAATACTACCGATTCACGTTTATCTGATTAAGAATTTTATGAATTATTAGTTTTCTTCCACTGATTAACCACGAACAGTCTTATGAATAATAGTTTTAAAAGTAGTTCTTTCGAATTCAAACCTATCTACAGGTTTCAGTCTTCTTAATTCTAGGAACCATGCACATTCAACATCCATACACACCAACATACAAATAGCATCCATCACCTAAGGGTATTTCTGTCATTTCACTACCCAGGGGTATTTTCGTAATTTTTTAAAATATGGTTCTAGGTGATTTTACGAAATAAGGGTATTTTGGTAATTTTCAATTAGGGGGTATTTCGATAATTTTTCATACCGAGGGTATTTCGGTAATTTTTCATATCGAGGGTATTTCGGTAATTTTACAAGTCAGGGGTAATTTGGTCAATTTGCAAATTAGGGGTATTTTGGTCATTTTTCAAATCGAAATTTTTACGAATCAAGGGTGCTTTAATGATTTCAAAACCAAGGTTTACTTTAGGGTTGTACAAAACAAGGTGGCTGGTCCCTTTCTGGTTTTAGTTATAGGTTTTGGCCTGTCAACACGTCCTCATGGTTAGGGTGAACAGTCACTATGCACCAGGTAGGATTCCAGTGAAGAGGAGGTGAGTCACTAGGACTACTTAAATACCAAGCTTTCCCTGTATCCACTCCTAGACATGCGTATAGCCATTACCACACCCTAACATGGCTTAAGGTGAACAGTCACCACGCACCAGGTAGGATTCCAGTGAAGAGGATGTGAGTCACTAGGACTTCTTAAATACCAAGCTCTCACCGTATCCATTCCTAGGCATGCGTGTGCTTATTGCCATACCTTAAGTCAGTGATCAGTTCACAGGATTTGTTTGGATAATTTAAGTCTTATGTAATTTAAGAAGTTGTTTAACCTAAGCCTATAGTCCATCAAAGTCTAACTAATCTAACCTACGTCCCATAAAACCCATCAAGCCCATATTCATATATATATATATCACACAAGGAGTTCTGAATACTTACCTGGCAGACCTGGGCCGGAGACGCAGGTGCCATGCCGAGAAAACAAACCCTGTACCATTTTTAAACATGCATGTTTCAAAAAAAAACCATTTTTAGAAAACGTTTTGAGCCCAAAACCCAAAGTCGAGTTTTGAACCGGGCTCTGATACCAATTTGTAACACCCCAAACCTGGCCCAAACACTGCAATCGGATCTGGTATGTCACTAAGAAAATTTTAGTAAAACCAATCGTGTTGACGGAAAGCCCAAATATAATTTATATAAAATATGCCTAATAATCAAAAGCCTAAACCTAAATTACATGTCTTGGTTTTAAAATAAATAAAAATAAACAATAAAGGCCCATAATAAAACAAAAAGGTGAACTAGTGGCCCATGGCCTTATTACAGCGTAGGTCAAATCCATAACATAGAATACTAAAAAAAAAACTAATAAAGGAAAACTTTCCGCCGGATCCACATGTGCTTTTGCATGGCCACCTTGAGCTCCACTTCGGCCCGGTCCAGTGCACTAATTGTCACCTGAAAGGTTAGTTTAACTGGGTGAGTCGAGAGACTCAGTGTGCAACCCTCATGCACCACTAGATTTGGGCCTCATAAAACAGAATAATAATTTCATTTACATGGAAACAAATAATATGCAAAACCCAACCCAATTGCCTAGGTTTCCATCCGCTACACGCCCCCGTACCAACCAACACACCATTGGGGATTTCTACAATCAACCCACACCGCTACACGCCAAGATGGTAGTCATGCTGCTCATCAACATATATTGGCCGAAGCCCTTATAACAGATCACGGCAAATGTCGCTACAACATATAACAGATCACGGTAAAAACCGCTACACATATAACGTATAACTTCCTCCTTTCATCAAACCCACCCCATGCAATCACAAAAATCAATACACTTATAACATATAATTAGAATATTCACTGACCTGGTGATTCGCTTTTACCCTCTTTGGGCTTCCATCTTTATGCCGAGATTTCGGCATTTATCACAACATATAATACTTATAAACAGGTATTTAACAGACATATCTAAATGGTGGGGAAGTATTACACACCTGATATCGCGAAATCCAATATTCTTAGTCGATGTCCTTGATATCCGGATCCATTATCCTCAATCTATAACTTTACTTAAAAGCCAAAAAACTGTGAAAATATGCCCTCTCCTATATTCGGCCATGGTTAGTATTCTACCCGATTTTATTTATATAAATAAACAAATCCTCTTATCTTGAAATCCCGAAAGTAACACGATTCTATAACTTAGAGATCTATGCTATTGGCCTCCTTCTTCAAATCCTGGAATGCCAAAAAGAAGTGCAAAATAAGAGATTAGTTTCTAATAGCCATTTGGCTAAGGACTTTGAAAAGCTGAAAGAACATTGAAATCCCGAAATCAACACTTACCTATTGTTTCTTTTAGATTCCTTCACAAGCAGACTCCATTAAAGAGGATTCGGCAACCACAGGAGATGAGATCTAGCAATTTTGGCTTTTATGAAAATCCTGAAAAAGATGAACTGATGCATTTTCGGCATTTAGAAAAACTGAGTGAAGTGTTTCAACTTAGAAGGAAAGTGAAAAGAAAGTGGAGAGAAAGAATACTTAGGGGTTTCGGCTTTCAGAAGAAATCAAAAGAAAAGAGATTACCAGAAAGAACTGAGAATTTCGACATAGAAGATGAGAGAAGAGAATGGGGCTCAAAATGCCGGAATTGAAGAGGTACCCCTATTTATAGGGAATTTTGACACCCTCTCCAGGAGATGGAATTTCATCCAACTCTGTACTCAGAAGATAACTCCTATCTTTTCTCTTTTATCCTTCTATCCCTTATCCCTATCAAAACACTCATCCATAAGAGGCCACATTTGCACCAACTCTCCCTTTATTTTATCAGCTTGTTATCCTTATTAATTAAACAAAAATAATCCCTAAATTATAGCCTTGTGCCGTCCCCCCTTAGCTCACCTTGGCTGTTGAAATTTTGACCTAATTCTTTGGGCCCAACTGAAACTCAAATTAACATATTAAACATAACATTACACACAATGCACAAGCCCATTATAACCTTACCATAACATTCTAAGTGCTACATGCATCTCAAAAATTTTAAATGTTCCCATTCTCAAGGCCTATTGGGCCCAATTCTACTAGGCCCAATTTCAGGATGTTACAGCATATTATTTTCATGCAAGCTTACTAAGCGTAAAGCTTACTCCCTCCTTTCCATTTCTTTTAGTTTTTTCAGGTCAGCTCAGGGTTGGAGATCGTCAGAGGCAGCATCACACTATCGAGCCATTATCCTTGGAGTATTGGCATGTGTATGTTAAATGTTTTCAAGTGAGTGGCATGTATAGGGACTTAATTTTTCTATGATGGATGTTGTTGTGATTATCCAAATGTATTGACTTATATTGATTTGTTGATTATAGCCATGAGATATGGCTTATAATGATTTTGGCTTGTACGCCTATTTTTCCATGGTATGAGTTAATGTCTGATTATGTGGTATAAGTGATTAAATAGATGAAAAGGTTAAATGTATGTGTGTGCATGTAAAGATGACAAAAAGGCTTGGAAGTTAACCTAAGTCTTGACCACACGGGTAGAGACACGACCGTGTGTCTTAGCCGTGTGGAGGACAATACCTCTGGCCATGGACGTGTGCCTTGGCCGTGTGCCCTTAAACGGTTGCTGACATCACAAACAGAGAGTTGCACGGGCTGAGGACTCGGGCATGTCCCAAGCCACATGGAAGTGTGTGACTACGCGGCCCAACCCACACGGGCGTGTGACTCTCCAAAGCAAGAAAGTTGGTTAAGTGTCCTAAAGATTTTCAAAGTTCTCAGTTTAGTCCCGAACCACCCCAATGTATGTTATAGGCTTTGAAGGCCTGTATAAGGGACGATATGCATGTGTTTGAAAAATTTTAATTTTGGGAAAAATTTGGTAACCCGATTTTGTACGATTGTAAATGTTTAAGTCCGGTAACGCCTTGAACCCTGTCCCGAAGTTGGACACGGGTAAGCGGTGTTACACCAGGAGATATAAGATTATATCTTCAACCTAACACCTTTTTGGATAAGAATATACAATATACCATTTGGGTAGATGGATAGAAAAATAGCTTTAGAAGTGAGAGAAGCTATTGGTGGGGTGATGGCAATTGATTGGAGGGATAGGGACGGTGGCTAGATTGAATATATCAGAGTGAGGGTAAAAATAAATGTTTTAAAACCCCTAAGGATAGTGGTTTACCTTATGGGACAAGAAGATATTGAAATCGTTTGCGCTATAAAATACGAGTTACAAGTGCAGGATCATCGGTCATAAAACATAAAAGTGAAACGAGAAAGGGGTCCAAACGGAGTCAGACAAAATAGAGCTCCAATATGGTAATTAGCTTAAAGTGCAAGTAGGGGGAACAACCCAAGAGAAAAGAAACTGGAGGAATGGTGTTGAACTTTTAGATGGCAGGAAGAGGAGCAACACCAAGACAAAAGTTAACAAGGAGAAGTGGTGAAGAAAATGAAACCATAAAAGTAATTAAAAAAAAAACTAAGACAAGAGAGGAGGTGTTTGCATCAATCTCTCCTATAGAAAAATAACCAACATGTGGCATCTGTGATGGAGGGGGAAGAAGTCGATATAAGAGGGAAAAAGTTAAAGGAGGCAATGAGGAAAATCTCGATGATAGTCCATTTCATTAAGTGCACAGGAAGCTCTTAGACAGCATCTCACATTGTAAGGCGGTGGCTGGCGGCCAGCCCTACCTAGAGCAATGAAGCTCTTATATTGGAATTATTGTGGGCTTGAGAACCCTACGAAAATTTGGGAATTGAAGTAACTTCTGGTTGCGACCAACCCCAATGTTATTTTCTTTGCAAAACTAAGATGCATGCTAACAACTTCTCTCGTGTTCGAAATCAATGTAGGATGGAAGGATGTATGGTTGTTAATGCTATGGGAAAGAGTGGTGGTTTAGCTATGACATGGAGGGAGGGTACCAATGTTGAGATTCAAAACTATTCTTGCAATCATATCGACTCTTTGGTCCATATGGAAAACAAAAATCCTATTCGTTTTACTGGCTTCTACAGGCACATAGACCCTAACCAAAGAAAAATTTCTTATGATATGCTTAGAAAGGTGGGAAGCTCTGTCAAGAAAATTTGGATTATTAGTGGTGACTTCAAAGCCATTCTTAACCAAGTAGAAAATGGGGGTGGCTGAAGGAAATCGAAAGCATTAATGGATGACTTTTGAGTGGTAGTTGAGGAACTCTCTATGGTTGATTTAAAGATGGAAAAGAGGTGGTTTACATGGGTTAACAACCATAATGCGAATGTGATTGTTAAAGAGAGGCTCTACCGTTTCATGATTTCGGCTAACGATGTTGCTAACTTCTCATTCATCGAAACTGAGGTGGTGCTTTAGTCAAAGTTAGACCACAATGCTATTTTTTTAGATACCATGGGGCGTAATTCGAATGAGTGCTCCAGGTACCCCAGATTTAGATTCAGATATGACATTTGTTGGACAAAAGAGACGGCTGCGAAAAACATTATTAAAAGTGCATGGGGTGATAATGAGCTGGACATTATGGGAAAGATTGAGAAAGTGGGCTAAGCCTTGGTCAATAGCAGTACAACCGTAACAAGAAAATGTGAAACCAAATTGGTATTTTAAAAGCAAAAATCAACAATATCATTGATATTCCTAGTAGGATGTACGATGGTATCATGCTGAAAGCTATGCATATGAAACTTGGGCAGCTGTTGGACAAAGAAAAAAGCTATTGGGCACAAAGATTGAGGGTTAAGTGGCTGAAAGAAGGAGATAAGAATACTATTTTTTTCCACGTTAGGGCTACTAGTAGAAGGAAGAAAAATAACATTGAAAGGCTAAAAGATTTGAATGGATGCTGGAAAGACTACAACACTAATATTTGTGCGATTGCCATGGAGTATTTTCACAACTTATTTGAATAAACTTTGTCTCCTTATGAGGTGCATAATCTTGACTACATTGATAATTGTTTTTCAGATGACATGAACGAAAGGCTGACAAAGGAGTTCATAGACAAAGAAATATTGGAAGCTTTCAACCAAATGGACCCTAAGAAAGCGCTCGGAACTGACTAGGGGTGAGCGTTCAATCGAATCAAATCGAATCGAATGAAAAAATTTCAAGTTAATCGAGTTGACGAATCATATTTTATCATCCTAATTTGATTTGAAATTTTCTCGAATCGAGTCGAGTGTGATGGAATTCAAATCGAATATATTTGTTCGAGTTAAATTTTAAAAAATAATTTTGGGTCCTTGTAACCACTATCACCCATCGTAATAAAATTTATCCACCTTAATCAAAATTTTTATTAACTTTCATCACCTTATAATTTATTTATTAATCTTTTATATACGGGTTAGCTTCTTTCCTTGCTTAGTTGTTTCAATTATATTCAAATTCTTGCCACTATGTATTTTGGAATTAAAATATATATTAAATGCAAAAATGTGAATTTTAATAAAAGTTATTTTAATGATAAAATGTGAAATTGATACCAAGATAAAATTTTAATACTAATATTTTATGGCATAATTAATAATTTAATTTTAATATAAATATTCAATATGACTAAACAATTTAATAATATAAATAGTAGATATAAATAAAGTTATTACTATTTATGTTTAGTGATTTTTTGGATAATTTTGATTTTTATTGAGAGTAAAGGGTGAGAAGTAAAAGTTTAGGGGAAAATAAAAAGTTTTGGGGAATAAAATTTGAGGAAAGTAAATAGGAGAGTAAAATTTTGGAGGAAAAATATAAAAAAATTGGGGGGATGGTTTGGGGTAGATGGGAGGTGGGATGGGAAGGGAGTAAAAGTTTTAGGGGAAAAGTGAGAGGGAGTAAATATTTGGGGGGAAAATAAAAGGTTTTGAGGGTTTTTGGGAGTAAAATTTTGAGAAAAAGTAAATGGAAGAGTAAAATTTTGGTGGGAAATGGATTTTGGGTAGATTGGAGGGTTGGGATGGGAGGGGAATAAAAGTTTTGGGAGGAAAGTGGGAAGGAGTAAAAGTTTTGAGGGAAAAGTAAAAAAGTTTGGGAGTTTAGGGTAAAAATGTAAAATATTATATTTTAATATTCGAATTACTCAAGTTATTCGAATTTGAAAACTCAACTCAATTCGAACTCAAATTTCGAAAAAGAAATTCGAGTTGACTCGAATAACTCGAATAATTTGATTCGTTTCACTCGAAATTTGATTTTTTTTATTTTTTCGAGTCGAATCGAGTTTTGCTCACCCCTAGAATTGACGGTCTCTCGAGGTGCTTTTTAAAGGAAAATTAGGAGGTGGTGGGAGCGGATGTCATTAAGTTGTACCATGAGGTTCTTAGATGTAACAAAAATGTGGATAGTCTTAATGAAATGGTTATTAATCTTATTCAAAAAATTAAAGAGCCTATCGATATGTCTAACTTTAGGCTTAGAAGCCTTTGGAGGGTCATTTATAAAATCATAGCCAAATTGCATAAGTCAAAATCAAAGTGCATTTGTTCCCATTCGAATGATCCATGACAACATTTTGATTGCCTACGAGTTGTTACATTACCTACAAAGTGAAAAGAACGGGCCCAACAAAGGCTTTGTAATCAACCTCGATATAAGCAAAGCTTACGACCAAGTGGAGTGGAACTTTATTGAAGAGGTAATGAGAAAGACGGGTTATGTGGATGTTTAGGTGGAAAAAATTATGAGTTGTGTTTTTTCGGTCCGCTATGTGGTCAAATGCAATTTGATCCTTTCAGAGACTCTTGTTCCGGAATAGGGGGCTTAGATTGGAGGACCCTCTTTCCCTCTATGTTTTCCTTTTTTGCATGGAAGATTTTTCAAGATTGTTGATTCAGGCCCAAAATAAAAATTTGATAAGGGGAGTTCGGGCTAGCATTAATGGCCCTAGGATTAATTACCCTTTTTTAACCAATGACACACTCCTTTTTATCCGTACCAGATAGAAGGATGTAGAGGAAGTTTTAAAAATTATAATGAATTTTACTAAAGTTTCGAGCCATAATATAAACAAGGAAAAATCTGTGATTATGTTTAGCCCGAAAACTCCCCATTCTCAAAGACAAATTTTTTGGAACATTCTTGGGATGCGTATGGTTAGCAATCTCGATAGCTATCTAGGCTTACCATTGCCAATTAGTAAAAATAAGTCAATTTTTTCTACTAATATTATGAACCGTTGTTCTTGTAGGATAAATAGTTGGACGAAAAGATTCCTTTCATATGATGGGAAAGAGATCTTCATTAAAGCCATTCTCCAATCTATTTCGACATATGCTTTTTCTGTCTTCCTTATGCCTAAAGAAGTCTTTGAAGAACTACAATCAAAGATGAGTCGCATGTGGTGGACGAGTAACGAGAAGAACCGTGGGTGGGCCATGATGGTGTGGGATAGAATGTGCAACCCGAAAGGTATGGGGGTCTTGGTTTTCGGGACTTGCACCTTTTCAATTTGGCCCTTCTTGGTAGACAGGTGTGGAGACTTATGCATTTTAAAGATACTTTATGCTTCAAGGTGCTTAGTGCCAAGTACTTTCCTGATGGGGACATTTTTCGACCAAAAGATTATGACAAGCCCTCGTACACTTGGTCCAGTATAGCTAAGGTCGCCGAAGCTCTTCACGAGGCATTTGTTTGGCTTGTGGTGGACAAAAAAACAATTGATATTTGAAGGGACAATTGGGGTTTTGAAGGCCTTAACGGTGATTCTATTTGTCAGTCTTTGTTGACCAACAATGAAAGAAAAGCACAAGACTTGTGGGACCACGATCGCATGAATTTGAATAAAGATAAGTTGATCAAACTTTATGGTAATTTACTGGGGGATCAAATTTGAAATTTACCCATTATGCACAATGGTGTTACTAACAGAAGGGTGTGGTGTCATAATCCTCATGGTTTTTACACTTCAAAGTCAGCTTATTCTTGGCTTTCCCTCAAGAAGATAGGGTTTTTCCTCACAGAGCATTTTGAAGAACCATTTGGAAACTAAAAATGTTTCCTAAGATTCAAGTTTTTAGCTGGAGGGTCGATCATAATATTCTTCCAACTTATGATAAAATCTCTCGAATTCGTCAAAACTTTTCTAAAATCTGCCCTAGGTGCAAGAACAGAGAGGAGACGCTGATTCATGCACTAAAAGATTGCCCTTTGGCTCATGAAATTCTAAGTTTTAGGGGACTTAATAATCAGATGATCAAAGGGAGCTATGACCTGTGCATTAACTGGTTGGAAGATGTCCTTAGAGAGTTGGACGTTAAGGCTGTAGCAGACATTTTTACTCTCCTCTGGAACAGTTGGAATGTAACATCCCGATTTTTAGCTAAATCAGAACAGTGGTTTTGGAACCACAAATCCGAGGTTAAAAAAATATTTTAATATTATTTTTAGCATTTATGGTAGGTGATTATATATGTGTGAAAGTTTCGTGATTTAATTTTATCGATTGGATGTCTAATTTGATAAAAAGACTAAATCGCATAAAATGAAAAAGTTGCATTATACTTGTTTAAAGTGCTTAAATACTATGATTTATTAAATGAAAGGTCTTTATGATGTTATTAAACCATTGATAGTGGAATTTGACATAGATGACCTTATATTAAGTGATTTTATATGTTTATTGTAACAGCCCGATTTTGAGACTAATCGAAATAGTGGTCTCGAGACCACTAAACCGAGGTTGAGGAAAATTATTTTAGTATTATTTTATGTATTACAGTATTAATATATGTCTATATGGAAATTTTGGTGCTTTAATTCTAGCAATAGCATGCTTAATTGTGAAAAAAGACTAAATCGCATAAGATTTGAAAGTTCTATTTTTTAAGATAAAGGTACCTAATAGCTATAGAATGTAATTTGAAGGATATTAAAGTGCAATTAGGCCATATTGAGGGTGTTGGTCGGCCATAGGAAGCTAGGGGGACAAGTGCATAAAATTTTAGTCAAATTTGATGATGTAAGGTGGCTAATAAATAAAATAAGATGAGTAAAAGATGTTATCATCTTTCACTATTCACCCTCCTTCTTCCTACCAAAAATTGAAGAGAAAATAGAGATTTTGGGGGTTCAAACTTTCATCCAAGCTATCTCCTTACTAGTAAGTGATTTAGGTGGTTTTAATTGATGATTTTTGTATTTTTGGAGTCCCCAAAGCTTAAGCTAGCTAATGAGGGGACCAATTTGCAATATGGTTGAAAGTATAGGGACTTGCCATGGGAGTATTCATGATGTTAACTGAGTTTTTGTGGGAGAAAATGGAAGTTAGGGAGATGATAAACAACTTTTGTGAAAGATGTTTGCATGAAAACACCTAAGTAGGACTTAAATGCAAAGAGTGAGATTGTGTCATAAATGTATGAAATAGATGGAATTTTGAGTAGT
Organism: Gossypium rotundifolium; assembly: GCA_025506655.1. Classification (NCBI taxonomy): domain Eukaryota; kingdom Viridiplantae; phylum Streptophyta; class Magnoliopsida; order Malvales; family Malvaceae; genus Gossypium; species Gossypium rotundifolium. The sequence goes on from CP106729.1 coordinate 87,993,734, forward strand.
TGTAAGAGAAATAAATGTTTAGCTAGGCTTGTTTAATGAGAAAATGTGTTGAAAAATAAATTACGAGCCTAGGGGCAAAATCATAATTTTGCCAATGTACAAGGGCAAAATGGTCATTTTTGCCCAAGTGTAGAAATTGATGTATTATGATCTTAGAATGATCTAAACAAATGAATTTCATTGTTATAGATCAAGAAGAGCACGGAATCAACCTTGACCGTGGGAAAGGCAAGGTGATTGAGTAAATCGCCAGTTAACACGTTTTGCATCGAGGTAAGTTTATGTGTAAACAATACAATTTAATTATATACATTGTGCTGCTAATTGGCTTATGACATGATTGAGAACATATATGATTCAAGTAGATTGATTGTTATAGTCATTGAATAATTAATGTATGAATGAAGGAAAATCGTATAAAAGTGTAAAGACAACACTTGATGGTGGGCTAAGTGCGATACCACCTTATTGCTTAATTACGATGGGCTTTGTGTGATAGCATCGTCTATTTATCTTTTGGTGGGCTAAGTGAGATACCACCTTATTGCTTATTTATGATGGGCTTTGTGCGATACCATCGTCTACTTATCATTTGGTGGGCTATGTGCGATACCACCGTAACCAACCTTTTGGTGGGCTAAGTGCGTTACCACCCCAATAAAAACTAATGGTGGGCTAAGTGCGGAACCATCAAATAAATTAACTCTAAGTAATAGACTAAGAGATTGTGATGTGCTGTATATTGTAACATTGTGATGCTAAGTGCAGGGGAACCTGTCAATGAATGTGTGCATTATGCTAGTGATATGGTTGGAATGTGTGAAAGGAGGAATTGAGTAAGCATGATCATGAATGTAGATTGTTTCTTGCTTAGTATATAAAGCTATGAAATTGTTGAATACATGTTAAAATGTTATATTGTTTACCTGTAAACTTACTAAGCTTAAAGCTTACTCCCCTTTCTTTCCCTTGTTTTATAGAGCTAAAGAGTCGAGCCGGGATACGTCGATAACCAGGAGTCCGCCCACACTATCTGCTCACCTCGGTACATTTAGACTTAGTGATTTTGTGTATGGCATGTATAGGGGCTAGAGTAGTTAGATTATTTTGTTATTTTGGCCAAAGGTGTATTGGTTCTTGTTAAGACAATTATTTTGTAACTTGCCAAGGTTGATGGCTCACCTTATCATTTATGAAATTATGAGTTACTTATAGGAGCTTATATTGAAATCATGAATTATTTATTAGTATGATGAATAAAGTTATGTGGTATGAGCTAGGGGAATGTAAAGAACTTGGCAAATAGCCTCGTTCTCATCCGCATGGGTCGGCACACGGGCGTGTGTCTAGGCCATGTGTGACACACGGTCAGCCCACGGGGCGTGCAACCTAGCCGTGTGTCCCCTGCATGTTGGCATTTTAAGTTAGGATAGACCACGGACTAACCACATGGGCGTGTCCAGGCTGCATGAAATTTGTTAGTGTCGACCACGGGTGGAAGACACGGGCATGTCTTGAAGGTACACGAGTGTGTCTTATTATGCATGGGCGTGTGCCCTAGCCGTGGGACTTTGGCAGAATGGTGAGGTTTTTAGGCACAGTTTGGGCACAAGGGCGTGTGAGACTACACACGGGCATGTACTTCCTGTTTAGTTGAGAAAGAAATTTTATGGATCGTAGAAGTTTTCGATATAGCCTCGAGAGCCCTTGTATGTATGAGTGAGGTCTCGTAAGTCGAAAATGAGGTTGTTGTAGTGACTCAAGGAGAGTAGTCGCGTTGAGCCTAAGTAGAGATCAAGTAGTTTTGTACGGTAACGCCTCGTGCTCAATTCCGGTGGGGATTACGGGTAAGGGATGTTACATTTATTATAAAGGTTAAAATGGTAATTAAGTTATAAAGTTTAATTAAACTAAAACAAAATCCATATCATCTTTATTTCTTGATTTATAGCCAAATATTAAGGGAAAAAGAAAGCTTCCATGTCCATCTAGGGTTTGGCTTTTATTGTTTTTGATTAAGGTATGTTCTTTGTTCAATTTTTGATGATTTTTACATTTTTGAGATCGTTGCTTTGTATTCTAGCTAGCCCGTGCCTTAATTTTTGAATTTCTCAATGATTTTTTGAAGTGCCATTGATGAATTCTTGAGCTTTTTAATGTTTTATGATGGAAAATGAATATTTGTCAATAGTTATACAAGTTTTGTAAAGTGATTTTTGACAAAAATGTCAAATAGGGATTTATTTGTAAAAATGTAAAAATGTGTGGTTAAATGTGTGAATAAATGATAAATATGGGCTGATATGTGCACTAGGAAAATTCGACTAGCTTAGGAAGATATTAAATTGCATGAATTTTGTGTATTTGTGAAATAGGGACTAAATTGAATAAATGTGGAACTTTAGGGGCTAAAGTGTAAAAATGCCCAAATATGTGTTTTTGGACTGAATTATGATTTGATGAATAAATGAGTTAATTTTGAATGTATTAATTTTGAATGTATATAGATCAAGAACGAAAGAAATCGAATTTAGATAGGGGAAAATCAAAGGTTATCGAATAGTCGATCCATTCCGTTTATCCCGAAAACAAGGTAAGTTCATATGCAAATAAATGTCGTTAAATTGAATTATATATGTTTAATTGTCATTGAACTACTATAAGTGTTGAATGATTAAATACAAGCAAGAATGGACAGGGTTACAATATTTGAAAGTCCCAACGAACCTTAAGAATAGTATAGGATACAAATGTCATGACATTAGGATTACCGAGATGTGAATACGTGTAAGGCCATGTCTGGGACATTGGCTTTGTTATATGATTTCGTATAAGACCCTGTCTGGGACAATGGCATAGATATGTGATAACATGTAAGACCATATCCAGGATATGGCATTGTACGAGTTATATGTGATTTTCGAGTATCCTCAACAATTTCGAATGGTTCAACGGGCAAAGTCAAGTCGAGAAAGAATATGTGAATGAGTTAAGCGACTCTGGTACGTACGAGATTCATACGAGTATTGAAAAGGGAAGTATTTGATGAATTCACTTATGATTTTGAATATGTGTTCAATGGGAAAGCTTTGTGAGCTTTTATATGCTTATTCATGAATTGCCTTGTAACAACCCGATTTAGGGCCTAGTCAGAATAGTGTTTGTGAGACCACAAATCTGAAGTATAAATATGTGTTTCATGATTTTTATGAGGTCTAAGACATGTTTGCATGATTATGTGAAAATTTCATGAAGGAAATTTTATAATTTAGTGAACAATTTAACCATTAGGACTAAATTAAAAAGATTGAAAAATATGAGTTTTTAGAAGATTCAAGTATGAAATAGCATTAGAGAAATTATTAGAAGTCCTTATTTGGCAATTAGACCATTATATGTCAAGATGGACAAAAATAGAAATGGGAAGGAAAAATCTCAAGAAAGGGGCCTTAAGGGCATTTTTGTCATTTGGTTAATAAAAGAATTAAAAGGGAAAAAGAAGTCAAAATTCATGTCCATCTTCTGTCTAAGTGCCGAAAATTTCAAGCTCTCCATAGCTAAGGTTTCTTCAACTTTCAAGCTTGATTGTAAGTACCTCCTAGTCCCATTTTTAATGTTCTCCGTATTTTTGAAATCCTTGTATCTTAATTTAGCTATTTCTAGCTATATTTTGAGCTAGGATTCATGTTCAAAAATTTACCCATGTATGACATGCATGGATTTTGATGATTTATGGAGGTATATGAAAGTTTGATGTATGATAAACATCTTTTTCTAAGAGATTTTCATGAGAAACTCATAAAATGACCTAATTGTAAAAGGTATGAAAGTTATCATAAAAGTGTGAATTAATGGAAATTGCTGAATTTGTAGTTATGAAAATGGTTCGGCTATATAACAGCCTGATTTAGGGGCTAGTCAGAATAGTGATCTCGGGATCACTAATCCGAGATTAGAGAGATTTATTTTCATGTTATATTATGAGTTAGAACATGATAACATATGTGCATGAAAATTTTGGTGCATTAATTTTAGCGATTTCATGTTTAATCGCGAGAAAGGACTAAATCGCATAACGTGTGAAAGTTCCATTCTATAGGCTAAAGGTATCAAATAGCCACAGATTGTTCATTGGAGGTCTTTAAAAGGAAATTAACCCCTAAATTTAGAATGGCCAGCCATAGAAGACAAAGATGGACAATGTTAGTCAAAGTTGGTGATAGTTGGTGACCTATTTGACTTATTTTGAGTATGGCATGTATAGGGCTCAAGTATTTTGTTAAGTTAAAATTGTTAGTCAAAGTGTTGACTATGTAATTTAGTAAAAGTCATTTTGTAAATGGCCTTACGAGTTAGGAAAATACTTGGCAAACTCTTTTGTTTAATGAAGATGGAATTCATGAAGTATATGTTCCTTTAATTATCTTGTATGTTGAAATGAGTTCCTAGACTTGTTTATAGGATAGGAATTGTATTGTTTTGAGTAGAATTATGTATGTGTGCATTTTAGGGTGGCAAGGGCTTGGTATATAGCCTGCTAATTGCCCATTTAGGTAGACACACGGGCGTGGGTCTAGACCGTGTGGGAGGCACGGCTAGCACATGGGCGTGCACCCAGGCCATTTGAAGTCTGCACCTTGCACTTGGGATTTATATCACCACATGGCTGAGGTACATGGGCATGTGTATGGGCCATGTGGATAAGTCAAAATGCCAAGGTTTGGCACACGGGTTATTGACACGGGCGTGTCAAGGCCGTGTGAAATTAGTCAGTGTCGACCACGGTGGAAGACACGGGCATGACTTAGGGGCACACGGGCGTGTCCCTAGGCCTACACGGGCGTGTGGCCTCTGTTTTGATTAAAATGTTTCTCGAACTTGTGAAAGTTCCCAAAAAGATTTCGATACTTCTCAGAAGTATATTTAGGGCCTTTTGGACCGAATATGTGTGAGCGATAGGGTTTAACAAAATTTCATAACCTTATTCTAGATGTTTAAGTAAGATTAGCTATGTAATGCCTCAAACCATGTTTTGGCCAGAACACGGGTAAGGGGTGTTACATTTATTTGTATCAGAGCTACAGTTTAGTCGATTCTAGGACTAAAATAGTGTAAGTACGAGTCTAGCTATACATGCCATATGTAAGAGTGTCTGAGTAATGATAGTGTGATGGCTCCTAATGTATAAAATTGTGTTTTATATAGTATATGGATTCGATCCGGATAGAACTGCAACTGATAATGCTGCGAGTAATGCGCCGGCTCCCGCTGAAGGGACCACACCAACTAATAGTAGACTCAAGACCTTTAATCAGGGGGAAGAGGCTCGAGAAGCCTTTCTCCACATGATGAGCAATTGGTATATGGAGTATATCCGAGCATATCATAATGCTCAACCCGCTCCCGTAGCCCCTCAAGTGGTTGAGGTGGTGAGAAGAGAAACACCTTCGGTGGATAAGATCCGAAAGTAAGGAGCCGAGGAATTTTGGGCGAACAAGGATGATGACCCAGAGAAAGTAGAATTCTGGCTTAAGAATACCATCCGGGTATTCGATGAGTTTTCCTGTACGCTTGAGGAGTGCTTAAAGTGTGCGGTGTCTCTCTTGAGAGATCCAGCTTATCGATGGTGGAACATCCTGGTGTCGGTGGTGCCAGGGGAGAGAGTTAGTTAGGAATTATTTCAAGAGGAATCCCAAAAGAAGTGTATCAGCCAGAGGTTCATCGACCATAAGAGAAAGGAGTTTTTGGAACTAAAGCAAGGTCGTATGTCGGTGACCGACTATGAATGGGAGTTCATAAGGCTTAGCAAGTATGCACGGGAGTGTGTGTCTACTGAGGCCATCAGTGCAAGAGATTCGAGGACGGATTGAATGAAGATATCCGCCTAAACGTGGGGGTTCTCGAATTAAAAGAGTTTGTAGTGTTGATGGATAGAGCCTGTAAAGCCGAAGAGTTGGCTAAAGAGAAGAGAAGAGCTGAGTACGAGTCTCGTGACTCGAGGAAGAGGCAACTGAATAAGTCTCACTAATCTTCATCTAAGAAATCAAGGGATTTCACTACTCGATCAGTCACTTCAGCGAGATTCTCAACCCGAACTAAGGGCAAGCAATTCTCGGGATCGAAAGGGCAAACCACATCAGTTGCTAGTGTGGGCAATGTTCAACCGAGTAGACCAGAATACCCTTAGTGTGGCAAGCGCCATTCTGGTGAGTTTCAGGCTAATAAGAAAGCTTGCTTTAGATGTGGGTCCTTAGACCACTTTATCAGAGATTGTCCCGAGGTGGACGAGAAAGAAAGGCCTCAGAATGCAAGATCGAGAAGTTCCACTAGGGGAAGACCATTGAGAAACCCGAGGATTGAGATGGGAAGCAAGAATCCTTCTAAAGAGCAAGCTGCTAGAGTCGAGGGTAGAGCACCAGCGAGGACATATGCCATTTGTGCTCGTGAAGAGGCATTTTCCCCAGACGTGATCACTGGTATTTTTTCTCTCCATAATACTAGTGTTATAGCTTTAATTGACCCGGGATCTACCCACTCATACATATGCATGAAATTAGTCTCTAGCATGAGCTTGCCTATAGAGTCTACTGAATTCATCATAAGAGTATCTAATCCCCTAGGGAAGTGTGTGTGTTGGTTGATAGAGTTTGTAAAGGGTGCCATTTGATGATTAAGGGTCATTGTTTCCCGGTCGATCTTATGTTATTACTATTTGATGAGTTTGACGTTATCATCGGGATGGATTGGTTAGTTACCCATGGAGTAATTATGAACTGTGGGAAGAATCATATCGAGTTGAGAGATGAAAATGGTGATTTTATTCGTGTTGAATCAGATAAGCCAGATAGGTCACCAATAGTGATATCAACCATGTCGGCTCACAGGTACCTAAGGAAGGGGTATGAGGCTTATCTTGCCTTTGTGATGAACACTAGAGGGACTGAGTTGAAAATTGAGTCAGTACCCATAGTATGCGGGTACCAAAATGTTTTTCCGGAAGAGTTGCCAGGGCTACCTCCGAATAGAGAAATTGAATTTAGTATTGAATTAGTTTCAAGCACTGCCCCTATTTCTATTGCTCCATATAGAATGGCTCCAACCGAGCTAAAAGAGCTAAAAGCACAGTTGTAAGAATTAACGGATAAGGGTTTCACGAGGCTGAGTTTTTCTCCGTGGGGTGCTCCCATTCCATTCGTGAAGAAGAAAGATGGTTCCATGAGATTATGTATAGAATATCGACAACTCAATAAAGTGACGGTGAAGAATAAGTACCCGTTGCCAAGAATCGATGATCTATTTGACCAATTGAAGGGAGCTACAGTATTTTCCAAGATAGATTTGAGGTAAAGGTACTATTAGTTGAGAGTCAAGGGCTCGGATGTGCTGAAAACCGCATTTAGGACTAGGTATGGCAATTATGAATTTTTGGTCATGCCTTTTGGTCTAACGAATGCCCCCGCGATCTTCATGGATTTGATAAATCGTATTTTTTGACCATACTTGGATAGATTTGTTGTGGTCTTTATCGATGACATACTGATCTACTCTCGAGATGAGAATGATCATGCCAAGCATTTGAGTATGGTTCTACATGTTTTGAGTTAAAAACAATTGTATGCCAAATTCAGTAAGAGTGAATTTTGGCTCAAGAAAGTAGGATTTTTAGGGCACATTGTCTCGAGAGACGGGATTAGAGTCGACCCAAGTAAAATTTAAGCAATTGTTGAATGAAAACTACCGAAGAGTGTAACTGAAATAAAGAGTTTTCTAGGCCTAGCCGGCTATTATAGGCATTTTGTCAAGGGGTTTTCCATGATAGCTACCCGATGACGAGACTTTTGCAAAAAGATGTAAAGTTCGTTTGGACAGAGAAATGTCAACAGAGTTTCGAGAAACTGAAAACACTGTTGACTGAGGCTCCTGTTCTGGTGCATCCAGAGCCGAGAAGAGAATTTGTGGTTTATAGTGACACATCCTTGAACGAATTGGGTTGTGTACTTATGCAAGAGGGTAAAGTGATTGCATACGCCTCTAGGCAGTTGAAGTCGCACGAGAAGAACTACCCGAATCATGATTTAGAGTTGGCCGCAATCGTGTTCGCATTGAAATTTTGGAGACATCATTTATATGGTGAAAGGTGTCTGATTTTCACCGACCACAAAAGCCTAAAATATTTGATGACTCAAAAGGAATTGAATTTGAGGCAACGAAGATGGTTAGAGCTGATTAAATATAATTACTACCATTCGGAAAAGGCAAATGTAGTCGCCGATGCTTTGAGTAGAAAATCATTATTTGCGCGAAAAGGCATGAGTACTCAGATGACCTTGTTAGATGATGGTTTCGTTTTAGCTGAGTTGAGGGCTAAACCATTGTTTCTCCATGAGATTTTTGAAGCTCAGAAGGATGATAACAGTTTGCAAGCTAAGAGAGTTTTGTGTGAGTCGAGCGTTGAGATAGACTTTCGAGTAAATCTTGATGGATGTCTAACATTTTGAGATTGAGTCTGTGTACCCAGGAATGATGAGCTTATTCGTAAAATTTTGCATGAAGCACATAATGGGTGTTTGAATGTACACCCAGGTAGTACAAAGATGTACCATGATTTGAAGAGATGGTATTGGTGGTTTGGTATGAAGAAAGATATTTCAAATTTGTATCGAAATGCTTGATTTATCAGCAAGTGAAGGCTGAACATCAAGTACCTTCGGGTTTACTTCAGCCCCTTATGATTCTTGAGTGGAAGTGGAACCGTATTACTACGGACTTCGTGACGGCCTTACTGTTGACTCCCAAGAGGAAGGATGTAGTATGGGTAGTGGTTGATAGACTCACTAAGTCAGCCCACTTTATACTAGTGCGAATCAACTATTCACTCGATAATTGGCAGACTTGTACATGACTGAGATAGTAAGACTTCATGGTGTACCGTTGCTGATCATTTCAGATAGAGATTTGAGATTCACGTTACGATTTTAGAAGAAGCTGCAAGAAGCATGGGGCACGAAATTGAGTTTCAGTACTACTTTTTATCCACAAACTAACGGGCAGTTAGAGAGGGTAATTTAGATACTTGAAGACATGCTTTGATATTGTGTTTTGGAATTCCACGGTAATTAGGAGAAATACTTACCATTGGTGGAATTCACCTACAACAACAACTTTCAATCAAGTTTAAAGATGATGCCTTATGAGGCATGGTATGGGCGTAAGTGTCGAACGCCCTTGTATGGGTCAGAACTCAGAGAGAAACAGATACACGGGGTTGATTTGGTTAAGGAAACTGAAGAGAAGGTAAAAGTGATACGTGACTATTTGAAAGTCACCTCAGATAGACAGAAGTCCTATTCGGATTTAAAAAGGAAAGAGATAGGGTTCAAATTCGGTGATAAAGTGTTCTTGAAAGTATCACCTTGGAGGAAAGTCCTTAGATTTGGCCGAAAGGGCAAATTGAGTCCGCGCTTTATCGGACCTTATGGAGTTACCGAAAGGATAGGACCGGTAGCTTATCGGTTAGCCTTGCCACCTGAGTTAGAAAAGATTCATGACGTCTTTCATCTATCTATGTTGCGCCGATACCGTTCAGACCCTTCACATGTCTTAGTAGCGACAGAGATAGAGATACAACCGGATTTGACTTATGGTGAGAACCAGTTAGAATTTTGGCTCATGAGGTCAAGCAGTTAAGAAACAAAAGCATAGCCGTAGTGAAATTCCTATGGAAAAGGCATGGAATAGAAGAGGCTACATGAGAAGCAGAGGAAACGATGAGAAACCAATATCCCAACCTTTCACTGGTAAGATTTTTGAGGATGAAAATCCTTAAGGGGGAGAATTGTAACAGCCCAATTTAAGGGCTAGTTGAAATAGTGATCTCTGGATCACTAATCCGAGATTAGAGATTTATTTTCATGTTATGTTATGAGTTAGAACATGATAGCATATGTGCATGAAAATTTTGGTGCCTTAATTTTAGCGATTTCATGTTTAATTACGAGAAAGGACTAAATCGCATAACGTGCGAAAGTTCCATTATATAGGCTAAAGGTACCAAATAGCCATAGATTGTTCATTGGATGTCTTTAAAAGGAAATTAGACCCCTAAAGTTAGCATGGCCGGCCATAGGAGACAAAGATGGACAATGTTGGTCAAAGTTGGTGATTGTTGGTGAACGATTCGATTTGTATGAAAAAAAATCATCTTTTCTCCTTTTCTCTTCCACCGAAAATTAGTAGCAAATAGGGGGTAGAAAGTTTCAAAATTTCAGCACACTCATCTCTTCACAAGTAAGTGTTCTAGTGAACTTTTCTTGATGCTAATTGTACCTTTGAGACCCCTAAAGCTTAAGCTTTCATATGGGAGGACTAATGTGCAATATGGTGGAGAGTTTAGAGTTTTGCCATGAGAGCCTTCATTGTTACTTGCTACATTTTTATGGAAGAAATTGAGTCTTAGTTAGTAGATGAACAACTTTTGTGAAAGGTGTTAGCATGAAAACACCAAATAGGACCTTGATAAAAAGGTTACAAAATTTGTAGTATGTGAAATGTTGAGTTTTGATGATAGCTATAAGAGTATTAAATGTTCACCTAGACTTGTTGAAGGTAGAAATACGATTAGAATTTATTTTTGAGCATAGGGGCAAAATGGTCATTTTGCCAAAGTCTAGGGGAGAAATAGTAATTTTGCCTAAACATGATTTTTGAAATGCTTTTATTAATATAATGGGTAAAATGAGTTAAATTGCTATTATAGAGCAAGAAGCACCGAGAACCCGCCTTGATCGGGGAAAGAACAAAGTCGTGGATTAGATTGATAAGCTAGCTCATTTTGAAATTAAGGTAAGTTTGTATGTGATTTAAGTAACATTTATATTTGCATGTTGAGGAATGCTTTGCATTATATTAATGTATGATGCACTACCAAATTGAGTAGTTAATGTGAATGAGATGTTGAAATCCTAATGGGCCATATTGATTATAGAAATGCTATCATTGAGATATGAAATAGATAAGGTCCCGTATAAGACCATGTCCGGGACATGGCCTCGGCACCGAGTTGAGATCCCGTATAAGACCATATCCTGGATATGGCTTCAGTAATGAACATGAAAAATCGTATAAGACCATATTCAGGATATGGCACCGATACATGATAGGAAATTCCATATAAGTCTATATTTAGGATATGGCATTGGCACCTAGAAGTTATCCTATATAAGACCATATCCAAGATATGGCACTTGCATCAAGAGGTGACTCTATGTAAGACCACCTTGAGGATGTGGCATTGGATTTATACTTACAGTAGTGACTATAAACACACGTCTTTGACTATCCCTTATGAATAGTGGGATAAGTTGATGAATTTAGAAGTAGAGATGTGAATGATATTTAAGTCATGTGAATGAGTGAATACAGGTACTCGTGAATAAGTCATGAAGAATCAGTTTTAACATGTGGTAAGGTATGTGCTAGATAAGGGTAATTGTAAGTAAGTATTGTCAAGAAGCCTTGACTTGAGTACAATTACCGTGGATGGATTATTTTATGAGCTTATTATTGTTATTTATTTCCATGCAAACTTACTAAGCTTTATGCTTACCCCTTCTTCATTGCCCTTCTTTCTTGTAGTATTGCCAAGGTAACTCGAGGATCGTGGATGTAGGAGTTTGGAAATCACACTATCGATAGCACTTTGGTATAACAATTTTAGACTTATTTTGAGTATGGCATTTATAGGGCTCAAGTATTTTGTTAAGTAGAAATTGTTAGTCAAAGTGTTGTCTATGTAAGTTAGTAAAAGTCATTTTGTAAATGGCCTTATGAGTTAGGCAAATACTTGGCAAACTCTTTTGTTTAATGAAGATGGAATTCATGAAGTGTATGTTCCTTTAATTATCTTGTATGTTGAAATGAGTTCTTAGACTTGCTTATGGGATAGGAATTGTATTATTTTGAGTAGAAGTATGTATGTGTGCATTCTAGGGTGGCAAGGGCTTGGTATATAGCCTGCTAATTGCCCACTTAGGTAGACACACGGGCGTGGGTCTAGACCATGTGGGAGGCACGGCTAGCACATAGGCGTGCACCCAGGCTGTGTGAAGTCTGCACCTTGCACTTGGGATTTAAATCACCACATGGCTGGGGTACATGGGCATGTGTATAGGCCATGTGGATAAGTCAAAATGCCAAGGTTTGGCACACGAGCTAATGACACGGGCATGTCAAGGCCGTGTGAATTTAGTCAGTGTCAATCACAGGTGGAAGACACGAGCATGGCTTGGGGGCACACGGGCGTGTCACTAGGCCTACACGGGCGTGTGGCCTCTGTTTTGATTAAAAAGTTTCTCGAACTCGTGAAAGTTCCCGGAAAGATTTTGATATTTCTCAGAACTATATTTAGGGCCTTTTGGGTCGAATATGTGCGAGTGATAAGGTTCAACGAAATTTTATAACCCTATTCTAGATGTTTAAGCAAGATTAGCTATGTAATGCCTCAAACCCTATTTTGACCCGAACACGGGCAAGGGATGTTACAGGGTAGGCTTAAAATGTAAGGAAACTGAATGAAAATCATTTTACAAGCCTAGGGGCAAAAGTGTAAATATGTGAAAGTTTAAGGGCAAAATTATAATTTTGCCAAAGTATGATTCATGCGTTAATTTAGTCAATGTGAGTATTAACAAGTGAACTTGTTATTATAGATCAAGAAACATGATGTCTGGACCGAAATCGAGGCAAGGACAAGGTCGTGGACTAAATTGAACAATTCCACATATATTTTGGTGCCGAGGTAAGTTTGTGTGAAATTAAAGCTATATAATGCTATTATGTTCTTAATTGCTTGATATAATGAGAAATGTATATTATTTCTATGAAATTGATTGATGATGCCTTGATGAAAGTATGATGGTATTATGTCAACACGAAGTCCCGGTTGGACATTAGTTATAGCAAGGATACCACTATCATGACATAAGACAAAAGGGTCCCGTATAAGACCATGTCTGGGACATGGCATCGACACCAAATGAAGGTCCCGTCTAAGACCATTTTGGGACATGGCCTCGGCACTGAAGAAAGATCTCGTGTAAAACCATGTCTGGGACATGGCATCGACGTCGATACACGATCTCGTATAAGACCATATCTGGGATATGGCATCGACATCGAGATATGAGATCCCGTGTAAGACCATATCTGGTGTAACACCCCTTGCCCGGGTTCTACGTTTAACCAGGCCCGAGGCATTACCGTACTAAAACCTCATGATGCCACTTAGGCTTATTGTGACTACTTGCTTAAGCCACCTTTACAACTTCATTTTCGACTTACGAAGTCTCACTCATATTCCCGAGGGCTCTCGAGACTATCATGGAGCTTTTTCTATTATTAAAATTTTCTCTTTTATTCTGGGTTCACACGCCCGTGTATGTTGAAAGATGCCCGTGTACCTCTAGGCAACCCCGTGTCCAATGCCCATGGGGAGCTACTGACTTGGTCCACACGGCCTTGACACGCCCGTGATGCCCAACCGTGGAGAGCTACTAACTTAATCCACACGGCTTGGGCACATGCCTATGCTCAAACCGTGTGTCTTACATGGCTCATGCACACGGCTGCGGGATTAACCCGTGGCCTATTCTATCTAATAATAATAAGGTGCAGGGTACGCACGGCCTAAACACACGCCTGTGTGTCTAACCGTGTGGGAATCAGAGGCTATCTACCAAGCCTTCTACCACTCTCAATTGCATACATACATATACTAATTCAATGGGAACTCACATCACCAACTAAAATACATGAATTTATACATTTGATTCATGAAAATAAGGTTTTCCTCCCATTCAATTACAACAACTTAAGCCATCCTCAATGGCCATACACATTTAAACTATAAACCCTCTTAGGCCAACACAGTTAAGCACACTAACAACAACTCAATCAACCTTAAATTCTAACCCTATACATGCCATGACTCGATAGGACTTGATACCTCATAACAAGGGTCTGTTCGATAGTGTGAAAACATCTTCGGCAATCTCCAATCCGAGCTAGCTAAAATAACCTATAAGAGATGAGGAACGAAGAGGAGTAAGCAATAATACTTAGTAAGTTCATCTGCATAAACTGACAAACACTGATATTCATTGAATATACATGACTACAAGTTATTATAATAAGCTTTTCTCATGAGCTTATGGTTACGTACTCAACCATTGTTGAAACTTACTCCTTCAATATTTCACCACACTTTTACCCTATTATGAGCCAACTGCTCATGCTGGATAGCATTCATTCCTGCACTGATCACCATTTAATCGTATGAAACAACACATCAACCATCTAGATAAATCGCTCATACTACTAACCACTCAGTGGTTTCACACTTAGCCCATGAATGCATCTCTAATGGGGTGGTATCGTACACAGCCCACCATTCATAAATACTCATGGTGATTTCGCACTTAGCTCACCAATCATTTATAAGCGACGGTATCGCACACAGCCCATCGATTTCTAATGTATCAGGTGGTAACGCACAGAGCCCACCTATGTCAATATAATTGATGGTATCGCACAGAGCCTATCAATTAATAGTTTATCAGGTGATGACGCACACAGCCCACCGATAATAATATAGTTTATGGTAATGCACACAGCCCATCAACAACTGTCAATGAGATGCATTTTCACAAGCTCACCGTTACTATACATTCACAAATTTTTACCCTCATACATTTTTCAAATTCAATTGCTCATCCGTGAACATCCTCACTTACTATCATTCTTACTTGACTTTCTACGATACTCATTCGCATTCACGAAATACAACAATAAATTTATCTCATGCAACTAAGGTGCATTAATAACACATATCCCACTAGGGGTTCATCATATATTGAATTCATCTCAATTCATCCCCTTGACCGTCCATCACTTATAGGAAGGCATAATTGCACTTTAAAGACCTCCAATTCACATTCTATAGTTATTTGGCACTTCTATCAAATAAAATAAGACTTTCACACTTTATGCGATTTAGTCCTTTTTCACAATTTAGCTAAAAACTGTTAAAATTAAGGCACCAAAATTCTCATGCATCCTTGTAAACATGTTATAACACATAAAATAATATCAAAATGTTTTTCTTCAACCTCGAATTAGTGGTTCTGAGATACTATTTCGACTAGCCCCTAAATCTGCCTGTTACAACTCTCCCCCCTTAGGGATTTTCGTCCCCAAAAATTTTATCGAGAGGATTTACTATCAACATTATTAAAACATTTCCATACTACTCTTTCAAATCACAAATCCACTTATCCTCAAGTTTCTCTTGCCAATAACTCTTAAGCCGTGACACCTAAGGTCAAAACGTAACTTGAGACCTAAGTTACTCTTCCTCTGGGGCATATACTATATCCGAAAATTTACCAATTTGAAACTTCATACGTGTCCAGATGATCATTCAGATCTTTACTGGTTGATTCACCACAACTCGAATGACATCCCTCTCTTTGGAAATCTTGTCAAACTAAATTTGAAATCTATAAGATTTTATCTCACTTTCTTATTAAAGTATTCATCAACTGTAATAGTATTGACTTGTACCCTTTGAATACTCAGCTTTTAGTGGTCCACTACTTCTGACCATGAACTCGATCATATCATGAAATGTACTCTACTGTCAAAACATTTATGCATATAACTGCATTTCCCTATTCTTGCATTAGCAGATATGCTACCACTAATTCTCATATCAAAACTCTGTATAAGTTTTGGATTCATCATCATAAATAAACTCATTCGGAGCTTCTTTAAAATACCATTTACTATATCTCTTCTGAACCCTTTTGTTCTGAAGAGAAAACTCAGTCTAGTCATTAACCTCGTTGAAACTAAGATATTACCGACTGAGATTCACCAAGTAACCAACTCGTTTGCTTAACATGGATCTTTCACTCACACCAATACTATGTCTACTATCTGAGAAGTATAATAGCAACTATACCCACTATGGTAAAAGCTCAAGTCGTTTTCACTATCTTATCATTATAAGATGCTCTCACTCATAAAATTTTTTTTTTAGGAAATACTCATCAATTTTACCATAGATCATTACCACACATCCAGTTCTCATACAGATACAAAAGTGATCATCTCGGGATCACCAATTTGGCAACTATTTTTCTCAATTCAGACTGAATTCAGTACTTGGATTATCAATCAATAATTCTGTCAATAACTTTCAACTTGACCATCACAGTATGATCCTTTCCATGAGCATATCTTGGTATCGTGGTCCTTACGATCACACAGAAATTATTCTCTTTATTGATTCATGCGTGAACCTATGTAGAACTTAAATCATATGTCAACTCATTAATCTACTCCTTTCTCCACACAGAGAACATTTCTAGCACACTCTCATCTGATGCTGTGCTAATTTAAAACATTTACTAGTGTCGTGTCTCACAACATTAAGGACATCTTGATCAAATCTATTGACTCTATTTAGCTTACTCAAAATTTCATCATACAACATGAAACTCATGATTTTAGTTCTTATACTAGAATCATCACGAACTTCCTCCTCAAAGTACCCATACATGGTTACAAGGATATAAAGGAATGTCGATTTCAATTAACTAAAACGACAACTGTTTTGTCTGATTCTCACTATCAGGTACCATTCTCACACAATCACAGGTTATGAAAAGAAAAACTACGTCAGCCCTGAAAGGTAACTAATATCTATAAGAAAATACTCAAGGAGATTTTTTTTCATAGCATCAACTAACTATGTACAACTACAGGCCTCGAGTCAACTTACTCATACTTTCCATTTATTTAGCACATATCGTGCCATACCTCGTACTAGATTCTTCGTGATTCACTCACGAATGTCTGCATTCACTCCTTCACATGACTGTAGTACAAACCTCATTTATACTTCTAGACTCATCTATCCGTCCCATTGATCACTAGGGATAATCAAAGATGCAAATTCATCGACATTCAAGTAGGTACGAAACCAACGCCACACCCCCGAGGTGATCCTATATGGAGTCACCTTTAAATGCCAATGCCCTATCCTGGATAAGGGCTTATATGGACTTTTGCATCAAGTATCGATGCCACATTTTGAATATGGTTTTATACAATTCTCATATCCATTTTCGAAGCCATATTCTAGATATGGTCTTATACAGAATCATAACTTGGTGCTGGGGCCATGCCTCGAACATGGTCTTACCCGGGACCTTATCCATTTCACATCTCAATGACAGCCTTTTCATTTTAGTCCCTCCAAGACTTCAACCTCATGTTCAACGACAATTACTCTATCTAGTAGAGTATCATACATCAATGTGATATAAAGCATTCTCAAATGCTGATATAAATACTGCATTAACCACATACAACTTAACATCTTATCATAATCCAGCAGTGGTAAGGAGGGTGAGGTCACAGAGCCTCTTAACATGACTCTCATGACTACATACATATGATTTAATATTCATCATCAATGAAATATCATCATAGTCACACAACTCACTCCAAGTGAGTTTCTACGTTTATCACACTACAATTATCTCTATCATTTGTACTTTAGAACTATAACTTCACTTACTCAAGTTCCACATTAATATCTACTTGAGTACTCAGTATTTGATTCTGCTTTCTCTTACTATCACTTATCAATTAAAGAATGTCTTACGGGTTTGAGTACGTTGTTTACCTGATTGCCATAGTCCATCTATTGTCTTACTCGTATCACAACATCATAGCCCAACTATTTCTTTACAAGTCATCACAATGCCATAGCCTCGCTATGGTCTTACACAAAATCTCATACCAATACCAAGTCTCAGACGTGGTCTTACACAGAATCACTATTTGACACCGACGCCATATCCCAGATATGGTCTTACACAGAATCACTATTTGACATAGACGCCATATCCCAGATATGGTCTTACATGGAATCACTATTTGATGCCGACGCCATATCCCAGATATGGTCTTACACAGAATCACTATTTGACACCAATGCCATGTCCCAAACATGGTCTTACGTGGGATCACATGTACCGCCATGGTCCAACCATGGTCTTATTAATCACTTTGTAACTCTCGTTTCATGCATTATTACACACAGATCATAAACTTCTATTCATACCTCTTGGTACTTACTAGTCTCATGCTTGTAAGGTAAACAAGACACCCCTATTACTCGATCACATGGATCAGTATATTTTGCTATGATAAGCATAATCTCAATACCATTATTCATAACATGAACAATACTCTTAGTCAGCTTTAACTAGCATAACTTGATAATAGCTTTACTCGACTGCCCACTGAATTACTATGAATGACCAAGGATACTGAATCTCAATACACATGTATCTCGAATGCCAATGCCATATCCTAGATATGGTCTTACATTGGCATGCTCATCAATGCCGATGCCATGTTCCAAACATGGCCTTACACTAGCATTCTCATTTCATGTGGTAGATCGAATATCCTTGGTATTTCAATTTCAATCGGGACTTTCCCATGCTTGACCTTAGTAACTCCTTTGTTTAATATAGTAATTAAACATTTTCATAAAAATAATATGCATATAACCACATCATAATCAATTCAATGAAAATATTCATGAAGCTTGAAAATCATACAAACTTAATGTAATTAGCTCTGTTGGGAATCGTCTCTGCCTTAACAAAATAATTCCACTAGAATCGGGAGATGTCACACTATCATGGTCCACAATGGCATATATAGCTAGACTCTTACTCACGCTAGGTTATTCCTATAACCGAATAAACCATAGCTCTGATACCACTAAATGTAACACCCCTTGTCCGAGTTCTACGCCAAAACCAGGCCCGAGGCGTTACCGTACTAAAACTGAATGATGCCACTTAGGCTTATTGTGACTACTCGCTTAAGCCACCTTTACAACTTCGTTTTCGACTTACGAAGTCTCACTCATATTCCCGAGGGCTCTCGAGACTATCACAGAGCTTTTTCTATTATTAAATTTTCTCTTTTATTTTGGGTTCACATGCCCGTGCATGTTGAAACACGCCTGTGTACCTCTAAGGCACCCCTGTGTCCAATGCCCATGGGGAGCTACTGACTTAATCCACACGGCTTGGGCATACGCCCATGCTCAAACCGTGTGTCTTACATGGCACATGCACACGCCTGTGGGATTGACCCGTGGCCTATTCTATCTAATAATAATAAGGTGTAGGGTACGCACGGCCTAAACATACGCCCGTGTGTCTAACCGTGTGGGCACTCAGAGGCTATCTACCAAGCGTTCTACCACTCTCAATTGCATACATACATATACTAATTCAGTGGGAACTCACATCACCAACTAAAATACATGAATTTATACATTTGATTCATGAAAATAAGGTTTTCCTCCCATACAATTACAACAACTTAAGCCATCCTCAATGGCCATACACATTTGAACGATAAACCCTCTTAGGCCAACACAATTAAGCACACTAACAACAACTCAATCAACCTTAAATTCTAGCCCTATACATGCCATGCCTCGATAGGACTTGATACCTCATAACAAGGGTCTATTCGATAGTGTGAAAACATCTCCGACAATCTCTAATCTGAGCTAGCTAAAATAACCTATAAGAGATGAGGAATGAAGAGGAGTAAGCAATAATGCTTAGTAAGTTCATCTGCATATACTGACAAAACACTGATATTCATTGAATATACATGACTACAAGTTATTATAATAAGCTTTTCTCATGAGCTCATGGTTACGTACTTAACCATTGTTGAAACTTACTACTTTAAAATTTCACCACACTCTTACCCTATCATGAGCCAACTGCTCATGCTGGATAGCATTCATTCCTGCACTGATCACCATTTAATCATATGAAACAACACATCAACCAACTAGATAAATCGCTCATACTACTAATCTCTCAGTGGTTTCGCACTTAGCCCATGACTGAATCTCTAATGGGGTGGTATCGCACACAGACCACCATTCATAAATACTCATGGTGATTTCACACTTAGCTCACCAATAATTTATAAGCGATGGTATCACATACAACCTATCGATTTCTAATGTATTAGGTGGTAACGCACACAGCCCACCTATGGCAATATAATTGATGGTATTGCACACAGCCCATCAATTAATAGTTTATCAGGTGGTAACGCACACAGCCCACCGATAATAATATAGTTGATGGAAACACACACAGCCCATCAACAACTATCAATGAGGTGTATTTGCACAAGCTCACCGTTACTATACATTCACAAATATTTACCCTCATACATTTCTCAAATTCAATTGTTCATCCGTGAACATCTTTACTTACTATCATTCTTACTTGACTTTCTATGATACTCATTCGCATTCACGCAATACAACAATAAATCTATCTCATGAAACTAAGGTGCATTAATAACACATATCCCACTATGGGTTCATCATATATTGAATTCATCTCAATTCAGTTATAACACTAACTTGTACTTCTCGTGGTACAACTACTTACATTCAAATTGTTAAATAACTCTTTTGAGTATCATATACATAATTTTCATCGACATCATACATCCAATAGGTTCTTTCACATATTAGCATAGCGATCACATGTCCTTGTCATGATCTTATACGAAATCCTACACTAATACCATATTCCAATATGGTCTTACTCGAGACTTTAACCATCATCATATCATTCAATATACATTTTCCATTACTCTTAAATTCAATTCTCTTGACATCTCATCAAGGATGTTTCATACATTCACAGTGTAAATCTACTTTCCATACAACATTGGAATATTAAATTATCTCATACATAATCACAACAATCGTACATGAACTTACCTCGATGTCGAAAGGGCCGAAAAGGACTATTTTCCCACATCTCTCTTTTTATCCGTTCTAGGTCCAAAACTCAATTTCTTTGACCTAGAACAATGAAAAAATACTGATTTATTCACTTATAAATCATAAAATACCGTAATACACACTTTAGGCAAAAATGACTATTTTGCCCTTACACTTTGGCAAAATTATGATATTGCCCCTAGGCTTATAAATAAATTTTCATCACATTTTCTTATTAAAAAAAGCCTAGATGAACATTTAATCCTCTTACAACTATCTCCAATTCCAACTATTTCATGCTTAATGAATAATTTACAACTTTGCATTTAGCCCAAATTAGGTGTTTTCCAACACCTTTCACAAAAGTTGTTTATCATCATCCTATCATTCATTTTTCCCATAAAATTTAGCAACCACCATAAACTCTCTCATGGCAAGTTTCTCAACCATGTTACAAATTAGTCCCCCCATTAGCTAGTTTAAGCTTTAGGGACTCCAAAAGTACAATTTTTATCAAGAAAAATGATCAAAATCACTTACTAGAGAGGAGAATTGCTTGATGAATCTTTAAGATTCAAAAACCCCCTTGTTGCTGCCCATTTTCTGTGGAGAGAATATGGAGAAAAGATGATAGCTTTCTTTTCTTTATTTTTCCTTTATTTTATTCCTTTAGTCAACTGATGTCACCAACCCTTGTCAAATTTAAAATTTCTTGTCCCCTTGACCGTATATCACTTATAGGAAGGCATAATTGCACTTTAAAGACCTCTAATTCACATTCTATAGCTATTTGGCACTTCTAGTAAATAAAATAGGACTTTTGCACTTTATGCAATTTAGTCCTTTTTTCACAATTTGGCTAAAAGCTGTCAAAAATAGGGCACCAAAATTCTCATGCATCCTTCTAAACATGTTATAACACATAAAATAATATCAAAATATTTTTCTTCATCCTCGAATTAGTGGTTTCGAGATCACTATTTTGACTAGCCTCTAAATCAGGCTGTTACATCTGGGATATGGCACCGACATCGAGATGTGATCCCATGTAAGACCATATCTAGGATATGGAATTGGCATCGTGTTACTTGTATGATGAGATTGAGTATCCTTCAATATTCCAAGTAGTTCAACAGGTAAAGAGCTAAGCACATGTTAAAGATGACAATGAGTTAAATTTATGTTCAAGATAGCATAAGTGCTAAATTATGTGATGAAGTGATACAGGTACCCATGAGTAAAATATGAGATATGAATCCAAAATGTGATATGTGTTTGTAAGAGCAAACATGAGTAAGTTGTGTTAAGTGTTTGAGAACTTGTGTTGCTATTATTCAATGAAATGAATGGATCCTATCATAAGTCTTTCTGTTGCTATTTATTTCATGCAAACTTACTAAGATTTATGCTTACCCCTCTCATTTCCATTTTCCTTGTCGTATTGCCAAGCTAGCTCAAGGATCTTGGGATGTTGGAGTTTGGATCACACTATCAACTACTCTTTAGTATAGCAAAGTTTGATTAATTTTGAGTATGACATGAATAGGAACTTGGTTATTTAGCAATATGTCAAATTTGTTAGCCAATGTGATGACTATTAATACCACTCATTCATTTTGTAAATGGCCATTGGGAATTGGCCAATACTTGTTCAGTTTTATATATTCAATGATGATGAAATTCACGAAGAGGAAGACCGTGCAAATGGAGGAGTTATGAGCAAAGTATATACATGATGAACGTAGTGTGAATGTCTTGATTTTGGATATTAGAAGTGTGTTATGGCTATGTTAAGGGTTGCATTGAAATGGTGTAAGTGTGGTTGTTTTCAGGGTGGCAATTGGCTTGGTAAATAGCATTATAATTATCCACACGGGTAGGCAAACGGGCGTGTGTCTAGGCCGTGTGTGACACACGATCAGCTCCATGGGTGTGCTGATAGGCCGTGCGTCCCCTGTATCTATTTTGCAAAAATTTAGTTCGTCACATGAACTAGCACACGGGCGTGTGACTAGGCCGTGTGCCTCTAAGTGTTTGCTAAGATTATAAATAGAATGTCAAGATTTTCACACACGGGTGAGGACACGGGTGTGTCATGGCAGTGTGAGGGACATGGGCCAAAGACACGGGCGTGTGCCAGGCCGTGTGAAAACCTCTTTAGGTTCGAAATGAAAACTAAAATCCACACGAGCTAAGAATATAGGCGTGTGTGACCACACAGCCTACCCACATGGGCTTGTTCATTTCCACGCGAGCGTGTGGCCCTGTTTTGAGTAAATTTTTTTAAGTGTTCGTAAGTTATCGACTTAGTCCTGAACCATACCATATGTATGTTTAGGGTCTCGTAGACCTATAATGGGGACGTTATGATCTCGAATGAAGAGTTTTAAGTTGGAATGAAAATTTATAGCTGATATTGTATGATGATGTATGTTAAGTCAGGTAATGCCTCGTACCTGGTTCTGGCATTGAATACGGGTAAGAGGTGTTACATTTAGTGGTACCAGAGCTACAGTTTAGTCGATTCTCAGACTAACGTAGCGTATGCATGAGCCTATCTATACATATCATACGTATGAGTATTTATATGATGATAGTGTGAGGACTCCTTACATCTTAAATTATGCTTTCATATAGTAAATGGATCCCGACAGAGCTGTGGTGAATGTTTTAGAAAGTAAAGTGTTGGCTACTACCCAAGGGACGGTGCTGACCGAGAATGGGAATAGACTAGCGGCTGTGAGTCAAAGAGGAGGATAAGAGGCTGGGGAAGCCTTTCTCCACATGATGAATGCCTGGTATACAGAGTTCGTTTGTACGAACCCAAATGCTCAACCCCATCCACCACCACCTATTCCTCAGCCTACCCCTGTAGCTCCCCAAGTGGCAGAAGTAGTAAGAAGAGAAATGCATTTGGTTGATAGAATCTGAAAACAATGAGCCGAGGAATTTTGAGATAGTAAAAATGATGATCTGGAAAGAGCAGAATTTTTGCTTGAAAATACCATCAGGGTATTTGATGAATTATCTTGCACACCTGAAGAGTGCATGAAATGTGTGGTGTCTCTCTTAAGAGATTCTGCTTATCAGTGGTGGAACACCCTTATGTCAGTTGTACCAAGGGAGAAGGTTAGTTGGGAATTTTTCCAAGAGGAGTTTAGAAAGAAGTATATCAGTCAAAGGTTTATAGACCAGAAAAGAAAAGAATTCCTTAAACTAAAATAGGGTCAGATGACAGTAACCAAGTATGAGCGTGAGTTCATAAGGCTCAGTAAATACGCTCAAGAGTGTGTATCCACTGAAGGCATTATATGCAAAAGGTTTGGGGACGGATTAAATGAGGATATTCGATTATTTGTTGGTGTCCTAGAATTAAGGGAATTTGTTGTGTTAGTGGACAGAGCTTGCAAAGCCGAGAAATTGGTTAAAGAGAAAAGAAAGGCTGAAATTGAGTCTTGTGACTCAAGAAAGAGACAACTGAGTAAGTCATTTCAATCCTCATCCAAGAAATCAATAGATTTCACTACTCGATCAGCCACTTCAGCTGGGTTTTCAAGTAGAAGTAAGGGTAAACAATACTTGGGTTCTAAAGCTCAGACCACTTCAGTTGCTAGTGTTGGGAACGCTCGACCAAGTAGACCGAAATGTCCACAGTGTGGAAAACGTCAACCCGATGAGTGTCGAGCAAATGAGAGAGCTTGTTTCAAGTGTGGATCCCTAGATCATTTTATTAAAGAATGTCTCGAGATGGGCAAGAAAGAGAAATCTCAGAGTGCAAGATCGGGAAGTACTGCTAGAGGTAGGTCACAAAAAATCTGGGAAATGGAACGAGTAGTAATAATGCACTTAGAGAGCAGACTGCAGGATCTGAGGGTATAGCGCCTACGAGGACTTACGCCATTTGTGCTCGCGAAGAGGCATCATCCCCTGATTTAATTACGGGTACATTTTCTCTCCATGATACTCATGTTGTTGCTTTAATTGGTCCGGGATCTACCCACTCATATATTTGCATGAAATTAGTATCTAGTATGAGCATGCTTGTAGAGTCTATAGAATTCATGATAATAGTGTCCAATCCTTTAGGCAAATGTGTATTAGTTGACAACGTATGCAGAGATTGCCCTTTAATGATTAGAGGTAATTATTTTCAGGCAAATCTCATGCTATTTCCATTTGATGAATTCGATGTAATTATTGTTATGGATTGGTTAACTACTCATGATGTGATAGTAAATTGTGGAAAGAAATACATTGAGTTAAAATTTGAAAATAGGGATATTCTTCGGGTTGAATCAGATGAATAGGATAGATTGCCTGTATTTATTTCTCATATGTCTGCCCAAAATATGTAAGAAAGGGATATGAAGCTTATCTTGCCTTTGTGATGAATGCCAAAGAGACTGAGTTAAGAATTGAATCAGTGCCCATAGTATATGAGTATCTAGATGTATTCCTAGAAAAATTGCTAGGGTTGCCTCCGGTTAGAGAGATTGAATTTGGCATTGAGTTAGCCCCTGGTACTGCATCTATATCGATTGCTCCATACAGAATGGATGCAATCGAGTTGAAAGAATTGAAGGCATAGTTACAAGAGTTGACGGACAAAGGTTTTGCAAGACCGAGTTATTCTCAGTGGGGTGCTCCCGTATTATTTGTGAAAAAGAAAGATGGTTCCATGAGGATATCTATATATTACTGGCAGCTTAATAAGGTAACTATAAAGAACAAGTACCCTCTGCCAAGGATTGATGACTTGTTTGACCAATTGAAGGGAGCCACAGTGTTTTCCAAGATAGAATTGAGGTCTGGCTATTACCAGTTGAGAATCAAGGACTCAGATGTGCTAAAAACTGCATTTCAGACAAGGTATGGTCACTATGAATTCCTAGTTATGCCTTTTGGTTTAACAAATTCCCCTGTCGTGTTTATGGATTTGATGAACTGCATCTTCCTACCGTCCTTGGATAAATTTTTTGTGGTTTTTATTGATGATATACTGATTTACTCTAGTGATGAGAATGAGCATGCTGAGCACTTGAGAACGATCTTACAAATTTTACGAGATAATCAGTTGTATGCCAAGTTTAGCAAAAGTGAATTCTGGCTTAAAGAATGTAACAGCCCGATTTAGGGCCTAGTTAGAATAGTGGTGCGAGACCACAAATCCAAAGTAGAAATATGTGTTTTATGATTTTTATGAGGTTGATGATGTGTTTGCATGATTGTGTGAAAATTTCATGAGTAAATTTTATTTATTAGTGATCAATTTGTCTATTAGGACTAAATTGCAAATAGTAGAAAATATGAGATTTTAGAAGATTTAAGTATGAAGTAGCATCATAAAAATTATAAGAAGCCCTTATTTAGCAATTAGACCATTATATGTTAAGATGGACAAATGGACATGGGAAGGAAAAATCTCAAGAAAGGTGCCTCAAGGGCATTTTGGTCATTTGGTTAATTAATGAATTAAAAAGGGAAAAATAAGCCAAAATCTTGTTCATCTTCTTCCTCTAAGTGCCTAAATTTACAACGAGACATAGCTAAGGTTTCTTCAACTTCCAAGCTTGGTAATCAATAAACACGAAGCCCAGACCGAAATCGAGGCAATAATAAAGTTGTGGACTAAATCGAATACCTATTCGCATTTTGAATACTGAGGTAAGTTTGAGTGAAATTAAGGCTACATATGTTATTGTGTTTAAATTACTTATTAATTTGAGAAATGCATATCAATTCCATGAAATTTATGAATAATGTCTTGATGAGAAAATGAATTAGAATATGCTAAGTAAAGTCCCAGTTGAAATTTTGGAATAACGAGGATACCTATGTCATGACATGAGATAAGGATGGTCCCATATAAGACTATGTCCGGGACATGGCATCGGCACTGAATGTAGATCTCGTACAAGACCATGTATGGGACATGGCATCGGCATCGAATAAAGAAGGTCCCGTGTAAGACCATGTTTGGGACATGGCTTCGGCACCAAAGGAAGATCTCGTGTAAGACCATGTCTGGGACATGGCATCGAAATCTATGTATGATATCGTATAAGACCATGTCTGGGACATGGAATTGACATCGAGTTAAGAGATCCCGTGTAAGACCATATCTAGGATATAACATCAGCATTGAGAGGAGCTCCCATGTAAGACCATATTTGGGATATGGAATTGGCATCATGATACATGTATGATGAGATTGAGTATCCTCCGATATTCCAAGAAGTTCAACGAGCAAAGAGCTAAGCATGCAAAGATGCTATAGAGATAAACTATACAAGGATGATAATGAGTTTCGTTTATGTTAAGGATGATGATGATTTAAGTTTATGTTCAAGTTAGCATAAGTGCTAAATTATGTGACTAAGTGATATAGGTACCATGATAAAAAAATAAGTTATGAAATTATAATGTGATATGTGATGTGTAAGAATAAGTATGATATAGCATAGCTAGCTCGGGGATCATAGAACGTCAGAGCTTGGATCACACTATCAATCATTCTTTTGGTATAGTAAAGTTGATTTATTTTGGGTATGGCATGTATAGGTGATAAACCGTAAAAGTAACATATTTTAGGCCCATATTTAGTATGCTTTTGGATGATTTAGCCCTTAATTTATGTAAAAAGGTGCTTTTACTCCTTTCTTTTCATGTTTATACCCAGGAAAGCACCTGAGGATGAAAAGAATAAGAAATGGGCTTAAAACGAGCCAATTTGGGCCAAAGTGGAAATCGACACGGCCTAGACTTCAAGCCACACGGCCGTGCCTCGACAATTAACTAAGACACAGCCATGCCATAATTTACACGGCCGTGCCTCAATCAATAGAATCGAAACACGGCCTGAAGTCGATTTACACGGGCATGTACAATGGCAGTGCCCCTTTCATGGAAAAGAGAAATTTCACTCGGATTTGTATACTTTGAGGCAAAGAAACACTTTCCAAAGCTTATTCGAACACCGAGTAGGAAGTATTCTTGAATTAGGACACTTAGGGGCCAGGTAAAGCATTTCAAAAGTCTATATAAACACCTTAAGTGTATCCTAAAAGGAGGTCAGCAAAAGCCTTCTGCCAGGGGTTTTAGCGGTTAGCTAGGCCAAGGAGCCGAGCCAGACGGTCAGATTTGTGGGAATTACTCAAATATTGCCAGATGATCCATCTCAATGAGCCGAAAGTCTACACAAGACGGTAGATTTCTCCTTCAATTCCTTCAGGGGGTTTTAGAGATTTCTTATGTTTTGTTTTATCTTTTCTCTTGAGATGTTTTCTTTATTCGTTATGAACTAAACCCTTTAGATACCTGACGGGGATGAAACCTAGATGAAACCTAGATGAATCTTGTTATTGTTTTCTGAATTATATGATAAATACTTAGTTTGTTCTTAAGTATGCTTGCTTAATCCAAATCTTATGTGCTTAGGTAGAGGAGGAATAGACCCTGCTTAAGAGTAGATCTGGCATAATTAAGCGGAGTTGATCGCACGCCTAGAGATAAGGTGACAAGATTTTGCCTGATTAGGGTGAAACCTAATATGGGAGTCCATAGATTGATTTACTACTATTCAAGGGGGTTATTATTCGAGAAAGAGATTTTCATTAATTAACCTAGGGTTAGACGTTATTCGCCTCGAGAGAGGGTTTAATATACGTTAGGGAGTCTTACGGATGAAACGAAGGGAATAAATCGTATGGTTCAGTGTTAAATAACAAGTGAAATCTAGGTGGATTCTTCCTGAGGGTATCGTCGTGATCAACTGAGTTTCTCTTAAAGCTATTTCCCAATTCATTCTTTTTGTCTTTGCATCTTTAGCTTTGTAATAGTTAATTTAGATTAGATTAAAGCAACTTCACTTATTTTAGGCTAAATAATAAAAAGAAAGTTAGTATTAGTACTTTTAATTCCTTTGGGTTCAACAATCTGGTCTTGCCTAAGCTATACTACTGTTCGATAGGTACACTAGCCTTTAATCGTTGTCAGAGTTAGTTTCCAGGTTCGATCATTCTCTTTATAAATTTTAAAACTCGACAAAACAACGATCAAGTTTTTGGCACCGTTGCTGGGGAACTAAAATATTAAGAAAGCTCTATTTTTATTATTTTAGCCATTATTTTTATTTTTGCAATTTACTTTTATTTTTTATTTTTAGGTTAAATTTTTATTTTGCTAAATTTTTCTTTCCTCCTAGCAGGTACCTCTAGTTTATGACTAGAAGGAACTCGAAAGGACCACTCGTATGCGATAGTGAAATCGAAGCTACCGCACGTAGGAATCGCAGAGAAATTAGGCGAGCCCTAAATTATACAGAGGAAGACCAAGAAGACAGAATCAATCTTATTGAAGGGATGGATGAGAATAACCCACAACCACATGATGTGGTAGAAAACAATGCTCCACGTACTATGTTTGATTATGCTAAACCGTATTTAACAGGAGCAGAATCGAGTATTGTTAGGCCTGCTATAGCTGCTAATAATTTTGAATTAAAGCCTAACACAATACTAATGATTCAACAATTTGTTCAATTTGATGGTCTGCAGGACGAAGATCCAAACACTCATATAGATAATTTCTTAGAGTTTTGTGATACCTTCAAAATAAATGGCATTTCTGATAATGCCATACGTCTTTGGTTAATTCCCTTTTCATTAAGGAATAAAGCCAAACAGTGGTTAAATTCGTTACCACGAGGGTCAACCACCACATGGGAGCAGATGACCGAAAAATTTTTATTAAAATATTTCCCACTGGCCAAAACGGACAAATTACGGAATGATATCTCTTCTTTTGTGCAGATGGATTTTGAAACATTATACAACGCATGGGAGAGATACAAGGATCTCTTGAGAAGGTGTCCACACCATGGTCTACCCTTGTGGCTACAAGTCCAAATTTTCTATAATGGTGTAAGCCCCTCAACAAGGAAACTAATTAATTCAGCCGCCAGTGGAACCTTGAATAATAGAACTCCTGAAGTAGCCTACGAGTTCATTGAAGAGATGTCACTGAATAATTATCAGTGGCATGTTACAAGTATGAAACCGACAAAATCAGCCAAAGTTTACAACCTTGATGCAGTGACCATGCTATCAACACAGGTAGAGACGATGAATAAAAAGCTTGATAATTTGTGTTGTTCGCAGGTACATCCAGTCATGCAGTGCAACGCTAGTGGAACTATGGCGAATACTGAGTACCCACCTTACCAACCGGACATAAAGAGTGAACAGATGAACTATATAGGTAATGATTTCAGATCCAATAATAATCCTTATAGTAATAGCTACAATCCAGGTTGGAGGAACCACCCAAATTTTTCATGGGGAGGCCAAGGAAATCAAGGAAATCAAAGACAACAACCTCCTCAAAATTTCCAAAAATTAGCCTTATCCGTAAGAGAAGAAGCCAAACATCGGAGAGATGCTAAAAAAAATTCATGGCAGACACAGAAAATCGTTTCCAAGATACTAAGAGAGCACTTAAAGATCAACAAGCGTTAGTTGAAAAATTTACTGAGTCATTCGGGGAGCTCACTAAGTCGACTGGACTACTAACTGAGATGATCTGTGAAATACGGGAAGAGACTTTTTTCTAAAGAAACAGAATAGGTAAAAGCAGTTACACTGAGAAGTGGAAAGGAATTAGTTGAACCAAAGAAACAAATCCCACACGAAGATAACAAAGCAAGAGATGAGGGAGTTGAGGATGTAAATCCAATACGCAAAGAAAGTAAACCACTAATCCCATATCCAGCAAAGTTAAAGAAAGAACGATTAGATGCCCAAAACGGTAAGTTTCTTGAACTTTTTTAAAAAATACATATTAACTTACCTTTTGTTGAAGCTTGCCGAAGTATGCAAAATTATTAAAGGAACTCCTGACGAATAAAAGGAAGCTTGAAGCAGTATCAACAGTGGAATTTAATGAAGAATGCTCAGCCATTCTCCAAAACAAGTTACCAACCAAATTAAAAGACCCAAGAAGTTTTATTATTCCTTGTTTAATTGGTAGCTTAAATATTAAGAAAGCATTAGCTGATTTAGGTGCCAGTATTAATTTAATGCCTTACAAAATTTTTAAAAAATTAGATCTTGGGGAGCCAAAACCCACTAGGATGCGTATTCAGTTAGCGATAGATCCCTTAAATATCCTAGAGGAGTTATCGAAGATGTCTTGGTAAAAATTGATAAATTTATTTTTCCTATTGATTTTGTTGTGTTAGACATGGATGAAAACATTAATGTTCCCTTAATTTTAGGGTATCCTTTTTTAGCCACTACTAGGGGTGTTATTGATATAGGTGACGGTAAACTTGCATTACGGATAGGTGATGAAGAAATTATTTTTCAAATTTATGATACCATGCGATATTCTAAAGAGCAAGATGATTCCTATTATTTTGTTGATACTACTGATCATATCATTCAAAATTCATTACAGGAAATCATACATGACGACACGATGGAACTATGCTTGATTCAAGAAGAGGGGGAAAAAGATGAAGGCGATGAGATGAATTTGAATATATCGTCATTCAGACAAATGAAATAAGAAAGCATTGAAAATAATGACGAAATAAAACAGAAATCCTCCATTGATGAGCCACCCAGTCTGGAATTGAAACAGTTGCCAAAAAACTTAGAATATGCATTCCTTGGGGACAATTCTACGCTACCGGTAATTATCTCTTCAGAACTAGAACCCAAGGAAAAAGAGGAGTTGATAAGGGTACTAAGAGAACATAAAAATGCCATAGCTTGTAAAATCTCTGACATCAAGGGTATAAGCCCCTCGTTCTGCACCCACAAAATTTTAATGGAAGAAGAATACAAACGATGTGTGCAACCCCAAAGATGGCTAAACCCCAACATGAAATAAGTGGTCAAAGCCGAGGTAATTAAACTTATAGATGTAGGAATAATTTATCCTATTTCTGACAGCACTTGGGTAAGTCCTGTGCAGGTATTTCCAAAGGAAGGAGGTATGACGGTGGTGCCCAATGAAAAGAATGAATCAATCCCCACAAGAACAGTTACAGGTTGGAGAGTCTGTATAGACTGTAGAAAGCTCAACGATGCCATCAGAAAAGATCACTTCCCTCCACCCTTCATAGATCAAATGTTAGAAAGACTATCCAGGCATATGTACTACTGCTTTTTGGACGGACTCTCCGGCTACTTCCAAATCCCCATAGCTCCTGAAGATCAAGAGAAAACAACATTTACATGCCCATACGATACGTTTGCTTATCATAGAATGCCTTTTAGATTATGTAATGCTCCTGCTACTTTTCAACGTTGCATGTTGGCAATCTTCGACGAACTCGTGGAAGACATCATGGAGGTATTTATGGATGATTTCTTGGTATTCGATAATTCTTTCCATCTTTGCCTTAAAAATTTAAAACGAGTTCTAATGAGATGTGAGGAAACAAACCTTGTTT
The DNA here is from genome assembly GCA_025506655.1 of Gossypium rotundifolium. NCBI lineage: Eukaryota > Viridiplantae > Streptophyta > Magnoliopsida > Malvales > Malvaceae > Gossypium > Gossypium rotundifolium. The sequence continues at coordinate 88,026,109 of CP106729.1, forward strand.
TGAATTGGGAAAAATGTCACTTTATGGCTAGAGAAGGGATTGTATTAGGACATAAGATTTCTAGTAAAGGGATTGAGGTAGATAAAACAAAGGTTGAAACCATAGAAAAATTACCTCCCCCTAGTTCAGTTAAGGCTATTAGAAGCTTTTTAGGACATGCAGGGCTCTATAGAAGATTTATTAAAGATTTTTCTAAAATAGATAAGCCTTTGACAAAACTACTAGAAAAAGATGTTCCTTTAAATTTTAATTAGGAATGTTTAGATGCATTTAATGTCCTTAAGGATAAATTAATAAATGCTCCTATCATAATTGCACCTGATTGGAACTTATCCTTTGAACTAATGTGTGATGCAAGTGATTTTGTAGTAGGTGCAATTTTGGGACAATGAAGAGACAAGCATTTTCATCCAATTTACTACACTAGCAGAACATTAACACCCGCACAAGAAAACTACACCACCACAGATAAATAATTGCTAGCTGTAGTTTTTGCTTTTGACAAATTTAGGCAGTATCTAATATTATCTAAAGTTGTCGTTTACACTGACCATTTAGCTCTTTGTTATCTCTTAAACAAACCTGATGCAAAACCTCAACTCATACGATGGATTTTACTCTTACAGGAATTTGACTTGGAAATACAAGATAATAAGGGAGCTGAAAATCTTGCGGCAGATCACCTCTCCAGACATGAGAAACCACATATCAGATAGCTTAATAAAAATGAGATAAATGATTCATTTCCCAAAAACAACTCTTTTCGATAACACATTCTGAGGTACCATGGTTTGCAAACATTGCAAATTATTTAGCAGCTAACATCTTGACAAAAAGACTAACACATCACCAAAAGACGCGATTATTTGTTGATGTGAAAAACTATTTTTGGGAAGATCCATTTCTTTTCTGCATATGTGCAGATCAGGTAATCCGAAGATGCATAACAAAGACAGAAACAAGCAAAATCTTGGAACATTGCCATTCAGGACCCTCAGAAGGACACTACAGTGGCATTAATATAGCACACAAAATACTTGAATCAGGTTTATATTGGCCCACTTTATTAAAAGATGCCAACAGGTATGTTACCTCATGTGATAAATGCCAAAGAACAGGTAATATTTCTAAACATGATGAAATGCCTCAAACATATATGTTATCATGTGAATTATTTGATGTATGAGGTATTGATTTTATAGGCAATTCCCTAGTTAATTTGGAAATAAATACATCCTAGTGGCAGTTGATTACATGTCAAAATGGGTAGAAGCGAAAGATTTACCTACCAATGATGCTAGGGTAGTAGTTAAATTTCCTAAGAAACTATTTTCTTGATTTGGGACACCTAGAGCAATCATTAGTGATAGGGGTACTCATTTCTGTGATACTCAATTTGAAAAAAGTTCTAAAGGAATATGGAGTACACCACAGGACAACTACCCATATCACCCTCAAACCAGTGGGCAAGTTGAAGTAGCAAACCAAGAACTTAAGAGCGTCCTAGAAAATATGGTTGAATCGAATAGAAAAGATTGTGCATTAAAAGTAGATGATGCCCTATGGGCCTATAGAATAGCTTTTAAAACACCTTTAGGGACATCCCTATACAAACTTGTATACGGGAAAAGCTGTCATCTATCATTTGAGTTAGAACACAAAGCTTTTTGGGCCATAAAGTTTTTAAATTTTGATATTAGAACTATAGAAAAGAAAAAAATGATGTAGATGAACGAGCTAGACGAATGGAGAGCTGAGGCCTACGAGAACTCGAAACTATACAAAAAGGTAACAAAGCGATGCCACGATTCTCGTCTAAAGAAGTCGAAACAATTCGAAGTGGGGGACTTGGTCCTACTTTACAACTCAAGGCTCAAATTATTTCCTGGGAAGCTGAAATCAAGATGGTCAGGCCCATTCATGATCAAAATAATTTTTCCATATGACACAATCGAAGAAACTCACCCCACTAAGGGCACATTCAAGGTAAATGGTCACCGACTCAAAATTTATAATGGTGCAGATTTTGGAGATATGAGAGAGGAGCTTTTGCTCCATGAACCTTCTTTTAGAATCGAAAACAGGGAAAGTCTAGCTTAAGACTATAAACAAGCGCTTCTCGGGAGGTAACCCTAGCACTAACTTCCCTAACATCATACTTGTAGCTGTTCAGCATCTGACTAATCTAATAAAGTGCAAGTTTTAGACCACATGGCCTTATACATGGACATGCCCGTGGCCTTGCGGAAGCCAGGAGACAAACCACGGGTGGGCTAATAGCTATGCACGACAAAGAAGAATTTGTTTTCCCAATACGGCCTGGGATAAAAAACCACGCCCGTGCTGGTTACCCGTGCTAGGTTATTGACTTATTGAGCACGGGTAAGATAGGCCGTGCCCTTCAACCATGTGAGGTTACTGACTTGACGAGCACAGGCAAGACACTCCCATTCCTGATGACTGTGTGAAGATACTGACTTGCCACGCATGGGCTACACACGCCCGTGTTACCTCACCGTGCCAACATACTGCTTTTTAAGAACGAACGTGGCGTCTGGAAAACCGGCGTGGGTGAACACACACGATCGTGCGATACGGCCGTGTGATTTGACATGCCCTTGGTCCACGGGCATTGGAACGTGCTAGATTTGAGATCCTATTTAAACCCCACAACCCTTCTCCTTTTCCCCTCATTCTTTTTTCCTTCTTTTTTTTTCTTTCCTTAGAAAGGTGTCCAGACTCTTGAACTACACTAAAACCATGTCGAAGAAGCATAAGAAGACAAGCATCGTCTCCTCGAGGGAGACACTACACATAAGTTCATGCCGGTCGCTTCATCCAAACACCAAGCCAAAGGTCTTTAAGACTTTTTCAGGTTTAGTTTTCTTTTCTCTTTTGCTTTAATTTCCTTCCCTTTGACTCTCTTATGCTTAATTTAGTTTATTTTGTCTTAGTTTATTTATATTAAGTTCTAAAGGCTATTAGGAAATCACGCACCATAGCCTTAGAAATCACCCCCACCTCGCGAACCATCTATCATTAAAGGAATATTCAATCCATTAGTTTTTTCTCTTAAATTTAGTTTTCTTCTTAGTCTCCTTCTTTTTATCTTCTTTGTCTTTAATTATATTACTAGTATATTATTAATATTTCTTTAGATTTCTTGGCTATATCTTTGCAGGCTCCCCAATTTCTTCATCTAGTGCAGAGCACATTGGCAGCCACCCCACCAGTCACATAGAAAATGCCACCATCGCCTCCTCCAACTCATCTTCCACCACGACCTCGGCCAAGTCCTGGAGTCATCCAAAATTTAGGAAGTGTCACTTATCCCCTTCTCTTTTGATTACATTATTAGTTATCTATCTTTGTACATTGAGGACAATGTACATCTTAAGTGTGGGGAGGTAAAAGTACCTTACTTTTTGCATTATTCCAAAATCCTGATTTTTAGTCTTGTTCCTAAGTAATTTTCTCATATTATTAATTAGGATGAAATTTCTGTTAATTTATGATTTTTATTGATATGTTTTGAATTAAGTCATTGATAATTGAGCATTGATGATTTAAACTTTAAGATACTAGAGAATCAAGCATGACAAGTCTATTTTTCAAGAATAAAAAATTTTCTAGGTTATTGAACTAAATTTGAATATTACCTTGAAGTTTGAAATTTACAGGAATGATGTCAAATACCCATAATTTTTGTGAGATTTTGAGCCTTATAGAGCATATATTCTTTTCATGCTCACTTTATTATGAGTGTGTCAACTTTGAATTGTTATTCTAGAACTTGCCGTGATTATACATGTCAAGACCACATTATTGATTTGATATACTAAGATGATAAAGGCACCTAGGTTTTAACCCATTCACTCCACTAAAAAGCCTACCTTCACAAATTAACCCTTAGTGAACCCATTTGATCCTAACAACCCCTTTTTATTGATTTACCCGCTAATATTAACCCAAAACCCTTTGTATTTGTTATCACCATTCTTTTGACTACCCTTCTATCTTATTTCAGTTGATAAAGTTCTTTCTTTATTATGTATTTACTTAGTTTGTTTTCTCCAAAAAATAAATAATAAATAAAAATTAAAAAATCAAAGTATATTCAATATTAGTAGTATAAAAAGTGAGCTTGCACATATTCAATATTAGTAGTATAAAAAGTGAGCTTGCACATTTAAAGTTCAATTATCAAAGAAAAAGCTCATAGTATTATTAGTTTCAAAGTTTCAATTGATGTAATCATCTATTTTCCCGTTCATTGTTTTTAGTTAGGTAATTTGTCAAGTCAATCTCAATTCTAAACCTTCTAATTCAGCCTTTATCCACACCTTTAACCTAAGCCCCGTTACAACCCTTTTAAAGACCTTTTGATTTGTGTATCATCTCATATTACAGTGGTGGAGATTTGATTTTCAGGCAAGCCTATGGGATTAACTTTTCAGGTTCGATTTATGAGTGCTTATTCTTGAACCATAAACACTTCGAGTGCTTTGAGTGAATCTTTAGTGAAGATGTCAATCCTTGCCAGTTTTAAATTAAAGGTAATTATTTAGAAGAGGGGAGACACCTATGTTTTCGTGCAACAAATATATGACTTAAGATTGTTTGAATCTTTATGAGTCTTTGAGTTAAATTATCCATGTATGAATTATCTATGAGTTATAATGAGGCATTGTTGATAAGAATTATGAATTATGGAAAGTTCATTTTAATTGTAAGTTGAGAATTTTGCTTGAGGACAAGCAAAAGCTTAAGTGTGGGGGTATTTGATAAACCGTAAAAGTAACATATTTTAGGCCCACATTTAGCATGCTTTTGGATGATTTAGCCCTTGATTTATGTAAAAAAGGTGCTTTTAATCCTTTCTTTTCATGTTTATACCCAGGAAAGCACCCGAGGACGAAAAGAACAAGAAACGGGCTTAAAACGGGCCAATTTGGGCCAAAGTGGAAATCAACATGGCCTGGACTTCAAGCCACATAACTGTGCCTCGAAAATTAACTAAGGCATGGCCATGCCACGATTTACACGACCGTGCCTCAATCAACAGGATCGAAACACGGCCTAAAGTCCATTTATACGGGCGTGTGCCATGGTCGTGCCCCTGTCGTGGAAAAGAGAAATTTCACTCAAATTTGGATACTTTGAGGCAAAGAAACACTTTCCAAAGCTTATTCAAACACCGAGTAGGAAGTATTATTGAATTAGGACACTTAGGGGCCAAGAAAAGCATTCCAAAAGTCTATATAAATACCCTAAGTGTATCCTAAAAAGGAGGTCGACAGAAGCCTTCTACCAGGGGTTTTTGCAGTTAGCTAGGCTAAGGAGCCAAGTCAGAAGGTCAGATTTTTGGGAATTACTCGAAGATAGCCAGCTGATCCATCTCAAGGAGCCGAAAGTCTACTCAAGACGGCGGATTTCTCCTTCAATTCCTTCAAGGGGTTTTAGGGATCTCTTATGTTTTGTTTTATCTTTTCTCTTGAGATATTTTCTTTATTCGTTATGAACTAAACCCATCAAATACTTGACGAGGATGAAACCTAGATGAATCTTGTTATTTTTTTCTGAATTATATGATAAATACTTAGTTTGTTCTTAATTATGCATGCTTAATCCAAATCTGATGTGCTTAGGTGGAGGAGGAATAGACCCTGTTCAAGAGTAGATCTGACATAATTAAGCGAGTTGATCGCACGCCTAGAGATAGGGTGACGAGATTTTGCCAGATTAGGGTGAAACCTACTATGGGAGTCCATAGATCGATTTACTACTATTCTAGGGGGTTATTATTCGAGAAAGAGATTTTCGTTAATTAACCTAGGGTTACACGTTATTCGCCTCGAGAGAGGGTTTAATATATGTTAGGGAGTCTTACGGATCAAACTAAGTGAATAAATCATATGGTTCAGTGTTAAATAACAAGTGAAGTCTAGGTGGATTCTTCCTGAGGGTATCATCGTGATCAACTGAGTTTCTCTTCAAGCTATTTCCCAATTCATTCTTTTTGTCTTTGCATCTTTAGCTTCGTAATAGTTCATTTAGATTAGATTAAAGCAGCTTCACTTATTTTAGGATAAATAACAAAAAGAAAGTTAGTATTAGTACTTTTAGTTCCTTTGGGTTCGACAATCCGGTCTTGCCTAAGCTATACTACTGTCCGATAAGTACACTTGCCTTTAATCATTGTCAGAGTTATTTTCTAGGTTCGATCATTCTCTTTATAAATTTTAAAACTCGAAAAACAACGATCAATAGGAACTTGGTCATTTTGTACTATGTCATATTTGAGAGCCAAAGTGTTGGCTACTAATGTTATACACACATTTTGTATGTGGTCATAGGGAATTGGCCAATATTTGTCAAGTTTCATATTTTAATGATGATAAGGTTTATGAAGGGAAAGTTTATGCAAATGATGAGGTAAAATGTGAAGTGTTTGAATGATGATTAGTGGTTCTTTATAGGGTATTATTGTCTTATCATGTATTGCTTGTGCTGGTATATGTGTGTTTATGTTTCAGGGTGGCAATTGGCTTGGTAAAAAGCCTTCTAATTGTCCATATGGGTAGACACACGAGCATGTGTCTAGGCTGTAAGTGACACTCGATCAACCCTCATGAGTGTGTTGATAAGTCTGTGTCCTCTGCATCAAATTTACGAGAATTTGATTCATCATACGGGCCAGCACACGGGCGTGTGCCTAGGCCGTGTTCCCATAGGAGGTGCTAACGTCATAAACAGAATGCTAAGGTTTTCACACACGAGTGAGGACACAGTCGTGTCTGGGCCGTGTGATGGACACGGGCTAAAAACACGGGCGTGTGTTTGATTGTGTGAAAACCCCTGTAGGTTTAGAATGAAAAATAAATTTCACACGGGCTAGAAACATGGGCGTGTTCCATTTCACACGGGCGTGTGGCCCCTGTTTAGGGAAAAATTTTCTAAGTACATAAATGCTTCCGATTTAACTCCAAAACCTTCCAGATGTATGTTTAAGGCCTCATAGACCCATAATAAGGGTGTTATGAATATGAATGAGAAGTTTTATGTTTGAAATGAAATTTTATAGCCCGATAATGTATGTTTTCAAGCAAGTTATGTCTAGTAATGCCTCGTATCTTGTCTCGGCATCGGACACGGATAAGGGGCGCTACATTTAGTGATATCAGAGCTACGGTTTAGTTTATTTCTTGGACTAACGTAGCGTATGCAGGAGTCTAGCTATACATGCCATAGTTATGAGTATTTATATAATGATAGTGTGACAATTCCTGATGACTTAAATTGTGTTTTCGTATAGTAAATGGATCCCAATAGAGTAATGGCAGATGATGTAGAAAGTAACACGCCAGCTCCTACTGAAGGGATGGTGCCGAATGAAAATAAAAATAGACCTACGACTGTGAGTCAGAGAGTAGGAGAAGAGGTTAGGGAAGCCTTTTTCCATATGATGAATGCATGGTATACGGAGTTCGTTCGTACGAACCCGAATGCACAAACCCCTCCACTCCCACCTATTCCTCAACCTACCCCTGTAGCTCCCCAAGTGGTAGAAGTGGTAAGAAGAGAAAAGCCTCTGATTGATAGAATTCGAAAACAAGAGGCTGAGGAATTTCGAGCCAGTAAAGATGATGATCCAGAAAGAGTAGAATTTTGGCTTGAAAACACCATTTGGGTATTTGATGAGTTATCTTGCACACCTGAAGAGTGCATGAAATGTGTAGTTTCTCTTATGAAAGATTCCTCTTATCAGTGGTGGAATACCCTTGTGTCAGTTGTACTAAGGGAAAGGATCAGATGGGAGTTTTTCCAAGAAGAATTTTGGAAGAAGTACATAAGACAAAGATTTATTGATCAGAAAAGAAAGGAATTCCTTGAAGTAAAACAAGTTAAGATGACAGTAACTGAGTATGAGCATGAATTTTTAAGACTTTGCAAATACACTCGAGAGTGTGTATCTACTGAAGCTATTATGTGTAAACAATTTGAGGACGGATTAAATGAAGATATCTGATTGTTTGTTGGAGTCCTCGAATTGAAAGAATTTGTTGTGCTTGTGGATCGGGCTTGTAAATCTAAGGAATTGGTGAAAGAGAAAAGAAAAACTGAGATGGAGTCTCGAGACTTAAGAAAAAGACAATTGAATAACTCATTTCAGTCCTCATGCAAGAAATCAAGAGACTTCCCTACCCGATCAGCTACTCCAGCCAGGTTTTCAAACAAAAGTAAGAGTAGACAGTACTCGAGAATTAAAGCTTAGACTACCTCAGTTGCTAGTGTTGGGAACACGTGACCTAAAAGACCGAAATGCCCATAGTGTGGCAGATGTCATCTCGGGGAGTGCCAAGCACATGAGAGGGCCGGTCTCAAGTGTGGCTCCCAAGATCATTTTATTAGAGAATGCCCTGAGATGATTGAAAAAGAAAAAATTCAGAGTGAAAGAGCGAGAATCACTACTAAAGGGAGACAACAGAGAAACCCGGGAAGTGGGATGAGTAGCAAGAATACTCCTAGAGAGCAGACTGCAAGATTTGAGGGTAGAGCGCCTGCAAGGACCTATGCCATTCGCGCTCGCGAAGAGGCGTCATCCCTTGATGTAATTACGGGTACATATTCTCTCCATGACACTAACATTGTTGCTTTAATTGATTCGGGGTCTACCCATTCATACATTTGCATGAAATTAATATCTAGTATGAGTATGCATTTTGGGTCTATAGAGTTCATGATTAAAGTGTCTAACCCCTTAGGCAAATGTGTATTAGTTGATAAGGTATGCAAAGATTGCTCGTTGATGATTAGAGGTCATTATTTTAAGGCAAGTATCATGCTATTGCCATTTGATGAATTTGATATAATTCTTGGTATGGACTGGTTAACCACTCATGATATGACAGTAAATTGTGGAAAGAAATATATTCAATTGAGATGTGAAAATGGGGACACTATTCGTGTTGAATCAGATGAACAAGGTAGAACGCCTGTAGTGATTTCTCACATGTCTGCTCAGAGATATGTAAGAAAGTGGTATGAGGCATATCTTAATTTTGTGATGAATGCTAAAGAAACTGAGTTAAGAATTGAATCAGTACTGATATTGTGTGAAGATCCAGATTTTTTCCCGAAGAATTACCATGGTTACCTCCGATTAGAGAGGTTGAATTTGGTATTGTAACAGCCTGATTTTGGGGCTAGTCGGAATAGTGGTCTCGGGACCACTAGTCTGAGGTTGATGAAAATTATTATAGTATTATTTTATGTGCTATGGCATTAATATATGGTGTAACATCCTAAAAATCTGAGTATTGATATGTTGCATGTTTTGGTGTTTAGCTTGTGAATGATTAAATTTATGTACTTAATATATGGCCTTGAGAAGGCTTGGGATTTATTCGGTATTAGAATAAATTTTAATTTTGAGTACTTTACTGAAGTGGATCAAGTGACCTTGATGCTTAAGGTAATTAAGTGGAAAAAACTAGCATAAGATGAGCTAGTAGCAAGGTGGAATAGGCGCCATGAGTGTACCTTGAGGGGAGAGGTTCGAATCCCATGGATAGCATTTTGGTGACATTTATTTTTGCTCTTTCTTAGCAAATGTTGGCCAAGCTCTATTTTTGGTAAGGATGGACTAATTCTTTTATGGTAAGGTGGCTAAAGGTTATGGAAAATATGTATATAGGATATAATTTGCTTGATTTTGGGGATAGGATTTCTATACTTTTGGAAGGTGGAGGAACATAAGGCACCTCTTAAGAGAGAGTGTTTTGGAAAGTTAAGATGGCCAAGTTTGACCATGTATTTTGACGGTTTAGGGGGCTAAGGGGGGAAGGCCGAATTTTTGGTGATAGGTTTGGTATGGTTAGTAGCTTTTGGGTAATACCATTTGGTCACTTTTGCTTTTACAAGACATTTTTTTTCCCTTTTCATCTCATGCTCTCAAAACTGAATCTGTATTGGCTAGGAAGAATTATCTTTGTTTCACCTTTTTGGTCATATTTTGTCAATTCAACTTGTGTCTCTTTTCTAGTGCCTAAAACATCAAAAACAAACATCATCTCTTCCTTTTCTCCCATGGCCGAATGCATCATTGTTTCAAACCCTCTCTCTTTGCTTTTCTCTTATCTTTGAAAATTTAAATCTCAAACCTCACATCCTTATTCTCTTTCTTTCTTCATTTATTTTCTTTTCAACCATATTTCCTCCATCATTTTTCTCACATGGCCGAATGTTAGAGTACCTCCATAGTCGAACCATTCTTTTCTCTTCTTTGATTTTATCAAAGTCGAATCTTCTCTTCATCTATATTGTTTTGTTGATTATTCTTTCAACCTTCGTTTAAGCAATCGGTAAGAACTCTTTTCGAATATTTTCTTTTCTCTTCTTTTTCTTAGCCGTATATATACAAGTTTGGAAGGGTCTTATGACTGATTATAATGTTCTTTTCTCTTAGACAATTTTTCATTTTTTTAGTGTTATAAAGAAGGCTGAACTCGGAGTATTCGTTATCTTAGTGACTCGGTAGAAATCGAGTCGAAGTGTAAGGTAAGGGTTCCTATCAAGGATTTCTATATTACTCGTCATATCATTATAGAAGGACTACTAATCAATTTCGTTTTAAGGGACGTTATTGCTTGATTCCCATCTCGAGAACAGAAGGATATTTATTTTTGTGGTAAACAAGATAGGGACAAAAAGGGTTATTAATAGCGTTTGGAAGAGGGGTGGTTCCGCTATTACCCCTAAATTCAAACGAAGGGATATTTCAGCAATCCGAGACTTTCCACTGGGTTGTGGACCCTCATCCGAGGAGAATAGATTATTTGAAGTTGTTCGTAGTTTAGAGCCATTAGCGGTTCGAGATTTCCTATCGGGTTGTGAACCGTCACCCGGGGAGAATCGACAAATAGTTGTCATTCGAGATTTCAAGGGTAAGGATTTAGATCGTTTATCGTTAGTATAGTTTTATATTAAATATTAGTGTTCTAATCAAGCGTGATAAATATTTAGGTATTGATGAGCGGGAAAGTATAGTTCTTACCGTAATCAGGTGTGTAACTTTACACTTATCTCATGGGTTATACTATGCCATAAGTATTAGAATAAAACTCGTAAAGTCAGTAAAATTGGAAAATACGGTTTATTAGCACTTTTTGGTGTGAAAGCATGGAAACGGTATTAAAGTTGTGAAAAATTACGGATTTGCCCTTAATGGGCTATATTGTTAAAAAGTGATATTTTGGGCCATATGATTTATTTTGATAAATTGGCCAAGTGAGAATATTGTGAAAAGGGCCTCATGTGACTAATGGGCCAAAATTTTCTAGATCGATAAATGGGCCAAAGTTTGCTAGATCGATAAATGGGCCAGAATTTGCTAGATCGTTAAATGGGCCAAATTGCTATTTTGGCTAATGGGCCAAATTTATAACTTGTAATATGGGCTTCTTGTTGAAATTTACCTTATGAATATATTGTTATGCATTAAATATATATATACATGACTGCATGGGTTGGGATAATTCACGAAGAGAAGAAAGGTATGTTGCCAAAATCTAGTTCGGTGGCTCTGCCACAAATATTTTAAATGGCTTAATGTCTCTAGTTCGGTGGCTCTGCCACAAATATTATATTTGGCTTAATGCCTACTATTGGTGTGTTGGCGGGGTGGATTGACTTGATCCCCACAGGTGTGTTGGTTGGTACGGGTGGTGTGCAGCGGATGGAAATTAAGCTTGGTTGGGAATTGCATACCACATGCATATATTTATATATATATATTTGATATATATATTGTGCATTTGTAAATGGGCTCAAGCCCAACTAATTGCTTAAATGGTTTTGGCCCAATGAACACGGTAAGTGGGTTACACATTGAGTTCTAAGTAACTCACCCCATTTTTCTTACCCTTCTCAGGTAATAATAATTGATGGAGGCTTAGGTCGGGGATGACTTCGTGTGGAGGCCATACTACGAATGATAAGTTGTAAAAACTTCGAACTTCTTTTAAGTATTTTTGTTTAAGTACTATTTCAATTGCAATGTAATAAGGTATTACTTTTATGGATTTTTATACGTGGATGGATTTTAATATTTTTTAGTTACTTAAATGGGGTTGTTTAATTTTTTTTTTATAAATGTTTTCTTAAACTTGTGTATAAAAAGGGGGTTTTTCTTAAATATCACTCACTCGTAAAATTTTGTGAAAACTCTTTTATAAGTCTATTTCAACCAATTATTTAAGTTTTTTTTCCAATTATTTCTCTGAAAATCAAATTGTAAACTCTTATGTTTTAAAATCATGGTTTTCAAATAAATCTCGATTTTTGATTAAACTCCATCTTTAAAATCGTTTTGAAGAATTGTTTTCATTAAAAGCATTGATGACTGGACGTAAGTTTGAATTGTGTGGCATGCCAAGTCTGGTCTTAAACGCATAGGCCGGGTTTGGGGTGTTACATATGGCTATATGAAAATTTTGGTGCTTTAATTTTAGCAATTGTATGTTTAATTGTGAAAAAGGACTAAAGCGCATAAAGTACAAAAGTTCCATTATAAGTGGTAAGGGTGTCTAATAGCCAAAAAATATCAAATTGGTGGTCCTTAAAGTGAAATTAGGCCATTAGATGTGTGATGGCCAGCCATATAGCTTAGGGGGACAAGAGCATTAATTTTAGTCAAAATTTGGTGACTTTAGGTGATAAAAAAATGAGTAAAATAAGATAAAAAGATAAGATATCATCTTTCACTATTAATGTTTCTTATTCCACTGAAAATTGAAGGGAAAATAGGGGATTTTAGAGACCAAACTTTCAGCCAAGCTATCTCCTTGCTAGTAAGTGATTTCGGTGGTTTTATTTGATAATTTTGTACTTTTGGAACCCCTAAAGCTTAAGCTAGCTAATGAGGGGACTAATTTGTTAAATGATTGGAAGTTTAGGGATTTTCCATGACAGTATTTATGTTATTAGCTGAGATTTTATGGAAGAAAATGAATGTTAGGGAGATGAGAAACAACTTTTGTGAAGGGTGTTGACATGTAAACACCTAAATGGGACTAAGATGTGAATGTTGTAATTTGGAAATAAATGCTTGAAATGGTTGGAATTATGAGTAGTTGTAAGAGTAATAAATGTTCATCTAGGCTTGGTTAATGAGAAAATGTGATGAAAAATGATTTACAATGTAACATCCTGATAATTAGGGGCTATGCATTTTACATAATTGAATGATGTTGCATGCTTAATCTTTATTAAGTGCAATTTTGGAAGTTATTTGAGCTTCATTTATTAAGTGAATGCTTTGCTAAGCTTTTAATTTCTATTAATTAGAGAGAGAACTAAGCTATTAAGGCCTTAAGAATTGATGATGAGAAGTTCTAGTATAAGTTAAGTAATTGGCAAAGTGGTTAAGATACATGGGTGTGTTCTTGAGGTACAAGGTTGAATCTCTAGCTAACATTAGGGAGATTTTAATTTTTTTTTATTTTCTTTCTTGTAAGTGTCGGCCAAGAATATTCTAGAGTGGATGAGCTTTCATCCATTTTGGCTTGTTGACCATGAGAAAAGGAAGTTAAGAACATAAGGCATGGAATCACAAATTCATGATAAGATGAGGGGGACAAAGGCATGAAATAGGGCTATGTTTTGGGGATGTGTTCATGGTCATTTGACCATGAACCTAGACGGCATGAAGGCTAAGGGAGAGGCTTAGTTGTGTAGTAAATTCTTTGGATATGATGGGGAAGAAACAAGGAGGAAAAAGGGGGATATGTTGGCATTGATGTGGCCGAATTTATGTTTTGCCATTAGGGGGGAAAAGTTAGCCAAAAGCCTAGATTGTCCATCTTTTCTCATTTTTCTCCAAAAATTCTCTCCTAGCCGAATGTGCCATAGAGTTTAGGTAAAAATTCTCTTTTGTTTTAGCTTTCATCCTTTTGACCAAATCTTCTTCTTTTGGCCGAATGTACCATAGTCATTTTGGTACATTTTCATTTTTGATTTAGCCTCAATTGCTTGAACCAAATACAATCTTCTTTCTCTCATTTAGTTTTCATTTTGAAACCAAAAACCACAAAGTTTAAGCACCATTATTCTTCTTCATTTTCTCTTCTTGCCGAATGCAACTAAGTTCCATAGTCCATCTCTTTTCTCTTTGATCCTATTCTTGTTTTTCTTTTTCTTTTCACCTTAATTTTCTTATCTTTCTCTCATTGCGAAATCACCATTATCATTTTCTTCTTCTCTTCGCTTTACTTCTTTCTCCTTTCATTCTCTTTCTTCTTTCTCTTCAAACCGAATCCATTATTTTGAAGCCACCATTTTATTCTTTTATTTTGTGAAGGCGAATCATCATTCTCTTTTCTTCTTTTCGTCGAACTTCCAAGTGATCAAAGTAAGATGCTATCATTTATTTTCATCACTTCCTTTCACTTGAATAAGATTGGAAATCATAATCTTTTATTTCTCTCTTAGGTCAATCTCTTGAAAAGATTTTGAAAGGAACTTTGTTGAAGACAACTTTAAGTGACCATTCGAATCATCAAGGTAAGACTACTATTTTGGATAATATCAATTTCTTTAGATAGATTACTAATCTAAGTTATTTTAGGAGCAATCTAAGATCATCAAGATAGGTAAGAAAAGAGCCGTTCAAGTGTTTGGAAGAGAGGAGGTATTCCTTTACCATCGAACTACAAGCGAAGAGCGATGTCGGAGTTAGAGATTTTCCACCGGTTGTGGACCCTCCGCAAACGAGGATCGATTATTCAGTAGTCGTATAACCGAACCACTCTACGTTGGTGGAATACCGCGGTTTTGATCCATCTAGTGGAGAAAACCGCAAATAACCGCTATTCGTGAATCCGAGGGTAAGGATTTAGATCCATCGTTTATAAGTAGAGTTTTTGCTAACAATAGTATATGCTAACCAAGTGTGTTAATCATCTAGGTGTGGACGAGCTAGAGAGTATTGTGCTCACTTTGTTACTAGGTGTGTAACCATGCATTAAAATTTCCATAGATTTATATTATTAAAAGTGATTATATGATAATATGATTGTTTGTTGATACCAATCATTGGTATACAAAATTCGTGTATGTTACCCAATATTCCGTTTATTTTGATATATGCATCAATATGAAATAAGCATGACTATATTATGATTTGTGGGTACATAGCATGAAAATCTGATTTGATATGTATGTGCATGGGCATATGGGTATGTTTAATAAAGGAGGAAGTATTCTGGTGGTTTTACCACAATTCTGGTGACTTCGGTCACATATGTGAAATTGGTGACTTCGGTCCCATATTTGACTCGGGCTTTGGTCACATATTTGACTCTGGTGGCTTCATCACATATTTGATTCTGGTGGCTTCGGTCACATATTCGACTCCGGTGGCTTCGGTCACATATTTGACTCTGGTGGCTTCGGTCACATATTTGGACTTCGGTCAGGTGACTTCGGTCACATCTGTTTTGGTGGCTTTGCCACAATAAGGGCGATGTGCATGTTGACCTCAAGGAACCGCCTTCGATGGTGTGTAGCGGATGGAGGGTCGATTTAGTAATCCCACTTGTCAGTTGGTTGGTACGGGGTGTGTAGCGGATGGATATTTAGGTTGGGCGGGCTTGCATTTCATTTCATATACATATCCTTGTAACATTTTATGACTATTATTTGATCTCGCTATAAAATGGGCCTTTGGGCTAAATTTGAGTAAAATGGGCCTTTGGGCTAGATTTGAGCTAAAATGGGCCTTAGGGCCAAATATTTGATTAAATGGGCCTATGGCCATATGTGAAAATTTTGGGTTTGAAAGCATTTCATAAAATGGGCTTTTTAGTGTATGTGTTATACATTGAGTTTATGACTCACCCATTTTATGGGATAACTTTTCAGATAACTCATAGTGCGATGGATCGGAGATGAAAGGATTTCGAGGTGGCGGTGCTCGTAATAAGTATTATGGAGATTTTCCAACTTAAACTCCTTAAGTTAAATTTTATTACTTAGACTTTAATTTGGGTTGCCAATATTATGTAATAAGGCCATTATAAAATTATCTTTAATTTGTGTTTGGATTTATTTTAAATTCTGCCATGAATGATTATCAAATATCTAAATGGTTTTCGATAAATTATTTAAAATGTGTTTGTTACTATTATATAAATGTTTTCAAAGAAATGTTCTTAAGTTTGGTTTCCTTTTTATTTTATTAATTCCTTCAAAAAAATAATGTTTCCGCTAAAGTTTTACTTGAGGAACATACCAAATCCGGTTGGGCTTTTTGGTCGGGTTTGGGGTGTTTCAATTTGGTATCAGAGCCCAGATTTAAACTCTCGGCCTTGGGTTTTGAAGCCCACAACGTTTACAAAATTTGGCCCAAAAGATTTTTGAAAGTTTTTCTTAAGTAAATGGTTTTATAAGAGCATGGCACTTTCGAATTCTCGGCCGGATCCATCGTATGTACCTTCATTTGATAAATGATATGAATGTTTGATAAGCCTAAGGAAATCAGAGACATGGACCCTAGGCGTATGTGTGCTACTACGAAAACCATCGAATATCTGTTTATAAGACTTTCTTTTAATAAGAAGTGAAAAGATTCTAATACATAAGACTTTTCGTAAAAAAAAAAGCAGATAAGATACGTAGTAGACATGAGCTCTAGGGACGAGGTCGTCGTGGACATGGAAGAGGAAGGATGACTGCTTTGAACCGATTCGGTCTGGTCAAGGTTCCGAGAATGAAGCTCCACCACCTACTGTTAGGGCGCGACTTCCAAGAACAAAATGAAGGAGGTGACGCAAGATCACAAGTCGTCTTTGAGTTTTAGAGCGAGTAGCGAAGCTAGTTCTCGAAGTGGATCTCAAGTCTCAGAAATGAGAGACTTAGATCGAATGGAGCCGAGGTTTTCGGAGGAGTATCTCGAGTAGCTCCAAACGTGGTGAATATTGGTTGGAAGCGATCGAGAGGATCATGGATGATATAGATCAGACCGATGAAGAGAAATTGAAAGGAGCTATTTCACTTTTTCGTGATGAAGCCTACCAGTGGTGGCTTACTATCAAGGAAAGTACCCACGTGGATCGTCTGGATTGGGGGTATTTTAAAGTGAAATTTGAGGGAAAATATGTTGGAGCTAGCTACATCGACTCTCAGAGGAAGTCATTTCTGAACCTGGTACAAGGAAACAAGTCGATAGCTAAATATGAAGCAGAATTTTTGCGACTTAGCCGTTATGCCAGAGGGATAGTGGCTACGGAATATGAACGGTGTGTCAGATTTGAAGATGGACTTAGAGATGAGCTAAGAGTGATGATTGCTCCACATCGTGAAAGGGATTTTGCAATCTTAGTGGAAAGGGCAAGAATTGTGAAGAGGCTAAACGGATCGAGAGATGTAACCGATGAGAGGTCGAGCAAGAATAAGAGAAGCTTTGGGTCTTGGTCGTCCGAAACTTTCGTAAAAAGTCAAGAAATGATGGACCGCGAGGTCAACAGACTACTACGGAGTGCAAAGTCGTACTTGTTCTCGCAGGGAAAATGCACTCGGAGAATGCCGGAAGAAACCGGCGGATGTTTCAAGTGTGGTTCAAGGAACACATGATCAAGGATTGTCCGATGAACTCGGAGAAGAACCGCCCAAGAAGTCGTGGTGCTAATCGAGTGATGTGTGGACAAGAACCGATAAGAGGCCGTGGTCCCAATGGAAGGGAAATGGTTCGGTAGAGGTCGCGAACTTCCGGCGGAGGTAAAGGAAATTCGAGGCGAGACAACCAGATTGGTGTATGCGTCACGCAGAGAAGACAAAGGACGCACCCGATGTCATCACTGCACGCTTTCGATTTCGGTTTCCTTTATTGCTTTGATAGATATAGGGTCAACTCATTCCTATATCGCTAGTGAAGTATCTGGACTTTGCATGTGACTTCAAACTGTACCTAGGAAGATGATCGATTTAGTCCTCTAGGATGCATGAGTTGTAGACAAACTCTTTAAGGAAGTGCCTCTGAAGTTCAAGGGATACAGCTTCACCGATTTAATGGAGTTGCCATTCGGAGAATTTGACCTAATTTTAGGCATGGACTGCTTGTGAAGTACTGCAAATGTGGATTGTGTTGCTAAGAGAATGTCCCTAAGAACTTTTGATGACAAGGAAGTTGTAGTGATGGGCTAAAGACTAACTACTTATCTAATGTAGTATCCGCTCTTAAGGCGGAAAGGATGGTTAAGAAAGGATGCGAAGCTTTTCGATGTTGGTGAATGCTTTGGAGGCTAAGGAAGCAAATCGTTAATGAAGTCGAGACGGTGAAGGAATTTGTAGATGTTTTTCCGGAAGAACTTCCGTGGTTGCCTCCGGATCGTGAGGTAGAATTCGGATAGACTTATTGCCCGAACGGCGCCAGCTTCTATTGCTCCATATAGAATGGCACAAGGAGTTGGTTGAGCTTAAGGCTCGATTCAGAGTTGCTTGATCGTGGATTCATCCGACCTAGTGTGTCTCCATGGGGAGCACCGGTCCTATTCGTGAAGAAGAAGGACGGATCGATGAGGATGTGTATAGACTACTGGCGCTTGAATAAGTGACTATCAAGAACGGTATCCTTTGCCCAGATCGACGACTTGTTCGATCACAAAGGAGTGCGGTATTCTCTAAAATTGATCTAAGGTCGGGTATCATCGACTTAAAGTGAAAGAAACGGATATCCATAAGACGCTTTCCAACCGAGATATGGCCATTATGAATTTCTCGTAATGCCATTCGGATTGACGAACGCCCACTGCTTATGGATATGATGAATCGGATTTTTCATTCCTACTTGGATCGGTTCGTCGTGGTATTCATAGACGACATCCTGGTGTATTCTAAGTCCGGTAGAACATGATGAGCATCTCCGGATTGTGTTACGAGTTTTAAGAGAAAAGAAGTCAGACGCCAAATTCAAAGAAGTGTGAATTTTGGTGAAAGAAGTTGCATTTTTAGGACATGTGGTATCTGCGAAGGGATTAGGTGGATCCTCGGAAGATCGAGGTGTGTTAGATTGGAAACCACCTAAGTCCGTGAATCGAGGTTCGCAGCTTGGGTTTAGCCGGATATTACCAAGATTCGTCAAGGGTTTTCATCAATAATTTGCACCTCTAACGAAATTGCTTGAGGAAGGAAGTACTTTTTGTGGGCCGATAAACAAAGAAGAGAGTTTTGAGAAGCTCAAGAAAGTTTTGACTAAGCTCTGCTTTGATTCACCAAGCGGAAAAGATTTTGTCGTGTATTGTGATGCTTCTCACACGGATTAGGATGTGTTTTAATGCAAGGCGGAAAGGTAGTTGCGTATGCGTCTCGGCGATTGAGACCGCATGAAGTTAATTACCCGACGCACGACTTGGAGTTGGCAAATGTAGTCTTTGCTCTTAAGGTTTGGAGACATTACTTATACGGGAAAAGTCGGTGATATATACGACCACAAAAGTCCAAATATCTACCGACTCGTAAAGAACTGAATTTGAGACGAGAAGGTGGATAGAGTTGTTGAAAGACTACGATCGTTCCATCGAGTACCATCCGCAAGGCGAATGTGGTGGCGACGCCTAAGTCGAAAAGTGGTGTCGATTTGAGAGTGATGTTTGCACATCTTAGTCTCTACGATGATGGAAGCTTGTTGGCGTAACTTCAAGTTGTCGACATGGTTAAGTCAAGTGAAAGAGAGGCAATTAATAGATGAAGATCTCGAGTGAAAAGCTTCGACAGTGCAGTGGGAAATTGGAAGATTTTGGTATTAATGGAAGGGTATTGTGCTTTAAAGGTAAAGTCCGATGCCGAGGGATCGGGAGTTGAGGCAAAGATACTTCAGAATCGCATGGTAGCCCCTATGCTATGCATCCCGGAGGAAGTAAGTTATATCGAGACTTGCGAGATCGCTTTGGTGGCCTCGGTCTTAAGCGGAAGTTACAGAATTTGTAGGAAAGTGCTTGACGTGTCGAAAGTTAAGGTGAACATCAAGTACCTTCCGGATTGCTTCAAGATAAAGATTCCGATGGAAGTGGGAGAGAATCACCATGGACTTTGTTAGTGGGCTTCCTCTTACGCCGACTAAGAAAGACTCCATTTGGGTGATAGTGGACCGATTGACGAAATCGCACATTTATTCCATTCGTTGATTACTCTTTCGTAAATTGGCAAAATTATATGTGGTGAAATTGTGAGATTGCATGGAGTGCCGTTGTCGATAATTTGACGAGATCCGAGATTTACGTCACGATTTTGGAAAGCATTGCATCGAAGCTTTGGGCACCAAATTGGACTTCAAGACGGCATTTCATCCTCAAATGACGGTCATCCGAAAGAGTAATCCAGATCTTAGAAGATATGTTAAGGGTTGTGTGATAGATTTCAAAGGAAGTTGGGAGGAATTCTCACTGCTATGGCGAATTTGCGACAACAACAGCTTTCAATCCAAAGATTCGGATGGCACCGTATGAAGCACTATATGGACTAAGTGTCGCACTCCTACGTGTTGGACGGAATTAGGGGAACGACAGATTTTGGGTCCAGAGATAGTGTCTGAATCCGAAGAAAAGGTTAAGGTAATCCGGGCTCGGTTAAAGGAAGCATCAGACAGACAAAAATCGTACGCAGATTTAAAACGGAAAGAAATAGAGTATGCGTGGGAGACCAAGTTTTCCTAAAGGTTTCACCTTGGAAAAGGTGATGAGATTTGGACGTAAGGGAAACTAAGTCCCGTGTTCATTGGACCTTATCGGATTGTGAAGCGGGTCGGATCGTGGCGACGCTTAGATTTGCCTTCGAATTGAAGCAAATGCACGATGTGTTTCATGTTTCAATGTTACGCTGCTACGATCGGATCCATCTCATATAGTACCAGCTTGAGGAGGTGGAATTAAGATCGATTTGTCATATGAAGAGGAGCCAATTCAAATTCGAGCGAGATGTAAAGGTTTTACGGAGAAAATCGGCCTCTCGTTAAGGTATTATGGCGAAATCACGGATCGAAGAAGCTTTGGGAATCGGAGGAAGCGATGCGACAAAGAATACCCTCACTTATTCTGAGCATGTAATTTCGGGGACGAAATTATTTTAAGGGGTAGAACTGTAACATCCTCGATAATTAGGGCTATGCATTTTACATAATTGAATGATGTTGCATGCTTAATCTTTATTAAGTGCAATTTTGGAAGTTATTTGAGCTTCATTTATTAAGTGAATGCTTTGCTAAGCTTTTAATTTCTATTAATTAGAGAGAGAACTAAGCTATTAAGGCCTTAAGAATTGATGATGAGAAGTTCTAGTATAAGTTAAGTAATTGGCAAAGTGGTTAAGATACATGGGTGTGTTCTTGAGGTACAAGGTTCGAATCTCCTAGCTAACATTAGGGAGATTTTTAATTTTTTTTTTATTTTCTTTCTTGTAAGTGTCGGCCAAGAATATTCTAGAGTGGATGAGCTTTCATCCATTTTTGGCTTGTTGACCATGAGAAAAAGGAAGTTAAAGAACATAAGGCATGGAATCACAAATTCATGATAAGATGAGGGGGACAAAGGCATGAAATAGGGCTATGTTTTGGGGATGTGTTCATGGTCATTTGACCATGAACCTAGACGGCATGAAGGCTAAGGGAGAGGCTTAGTTGTGTAGTAAATTCTTTGGATATGATGGGGAAGAAACAAGGAGGAAAAAGGGGATATGTTGGCATTGATGTGGTCAATTTATGTTTTGCCATTAGGGGGAAAAGTTAGCCAAAAGCCTAGATTGTCCATCTTTTCTCATTTTTCTCCAAAATTCTCTCCTAGCCGAATGTGCCATAGAGTTTAGGTAAAATTCTCTTTGTTTTAGCTTTCATCCTTTTGACCAAATCTTCTTCTTTTGGCCGAATGTACCATAGTCATTTTGGTACATTTTCATTTTTGATTTAGCCTCAATTGCTTGAACCAAATACAATCTTCTTTCTCTCATTTAGTTTTCATTTTGAAACCAAAAACCACAAAGTTTAAGCACCATTATTCTTCTTCATTTTCTCTTCTCTTCAATGCAACTAAGTTCCATAGTCCATCTCTTTTCTCTTTGATCCTATTCTTGTTTTTCTTTTCTTTTCACCTTAATTTTCTTATCTTTCTCTCATTGCCGAAATCACCATTATCATTTTCTTCTTCTCTTCGCTTTACTTCTTTCTCCTTTCATTCTCTTTCTTCTTTCTCTTCAAAACCGAATCCATTATTTTGAAGCCACCATTTTATTCTTTTATTTTGTGAAGGCCAATCATCATTCTCTTTTCTTCTTTTCGTCGAACTTCCAAGTGATCAAAGTAAGATGCTATCATTTATTTTCATCACTTCCTTTCACATGAATAAGATTGGAAATCATAATCTTTTATTTCTCTCTTAGGTCGAATCTCTTGAAAAGATTTTGAAAGGAACTTTGTTGAAGACAACTTTAAGTGACCATTCAATCATCAAGGTAAGACTACTATTTTGGATAATATCAATTTCTTTAGATAGATTACTAATCTAAGTTATTTTTAGGAGCATTCTAAGATCATCAAGATAGGTAAGAAAAGAGCCGCTCAAGTGTTTGGAAGAGAGAGGTATTCCTTTACCATCGAACTACAAGCGAAGAGCAAGATCGGAGTTAGAGATTTTCCACCGGTTGTGGACCCTCCGCAAACGAGGATCGATTATTCAAGTAGTCGTACAACCGAACCACTCTACGTTGGTGGAATACCGGGTTTTGATCCATCTAGTGGAGAAAACCGCAAATAACTATCATTCGTGAATCAGAGGTAAGGATTTAGATCCATCGCTTATAAGTAGAGTTTTGCTAACAATAGTATATACTAACCAAGTGTGTTAATCATCTAGGTGTGGACGAGCTAGAGAGTATTGTGCTCATTTGTTACTAGGTGTGTAACCATGCATTAAAATTTCCATAGATTTATATTATTAAAAGTGATTATATGATAATATGATTGTTTGTCGATACCAATCATTGGTATACAAAATTCGTATGTTACCCAATATTCCGCTTATTTTGATATATGCATCAATATGAAATAAGCATGACTATATTATGATTTGTGGGTACATAGCATGAAAATCGATTTGATATGTATGTGCATGGGCATATGGGTATGTTTAATAAAGGAGGAAGTATTCGTGGTTTTACCACACCTGTGACTTGGTCACATATGTGAAATTGGTGACTTGGTCCCATATTTGACTCGGTGGCTTTTGTCACATATTTGACTCGTGGCTTTGGTCACATATTTGATTCTGGTGGCTTCGGTCACATATTCGACTCGGTGGCTTTGGTCACATATTTGACTCGTGGCTTTGGCCACATATTTGGACTTGATCGGTGACTTGGTCACATCTGTTTGGTGGCTTTACCACAATAAGGGCGATATGTGCATGTTGACCGCAAAGAATCGCTTCGATGGTGTGTAGCGGATGGAGGGTCGATTTAGTAATCCCACTTGTGTCTTTGGTTGGTACGGGGTGTGTAGCGGATGGATATTTAGGTTGGGCCGCTTGCATTTCATTTCATATACATATCCTTGTAACATTTTATGACTATTATTTGATCTGCTATAAAATGGGCCTTTGGGCTAAATTTGAGTAAAATGGGCCTTTGGGCTGATTTGAGCTAAAATGGGCCTTAGGGCCAAATATTTGATTAAATGGGCCTATGGCCATATGTGAAAATTTTGGGTTTGAAAGCATTTCATAAAATGGGCTTTTTAGTGTATGTGTTATACATTGAGTTTATGACTCACCCATTTTTATGGGATAACTTTTCAGATAACTCATAGTGCGATGGATCGGAATGAAAAGGATTTCGAGGTGGCCAAAGGTCGTAATAAGTATTATGGAGATTTTCCAACTTAAACTCCTTAAGTTAAATTTTATTACTTAGACTTTAATTTGGGTTGCCAATATTATGTAATAAGGCCATTATAAAATTATCTTTAATTTGTGTTTGGATTTATTTTAAATTCGCCATGAATGATTATCAAATATCTAAATGGTTTTCGATAAATTATTTAAAATGTGTTTGTTACTATTATATAAATGTTTTCAAAGAAATGTTCTTAAGTTTGGTTTCCTTTTATTTTATTAATTCCTTCAAAAAAATAATGTTTCGCTTAAAGTTTTGCTTGAGGAACATACCAAATCCGTTGGGCTTTTTTAATAGGGTTTGGGGTGTTTCATACAAGCCTAGGGGTAAAATCGTAATTTTGCCATTGTATAAGGGAAAAACGGTCATTTTTGCCTAAGTAGAGATTATGATGTATTATGATTAGAAAATGATTGAATGAGTGAATTTTTATTGTTATAGATCAAGAAGAACGCGGAATTAACCTTGATCGGGGAAAAGGCAAGGTTTCAGATTAAACTGCAAATTAACGCATTTTGCACCGAGATAAGTTTATGTGTAAACGTTGCATCCTAAAGACACATGCTGTTGCTTATTGGTGCATTGTATGATTGAGAACACTTACGATTTAAAGGGACTAAATTCGTTAGATAATGAATAATTTTTGTATGAATGTTGAAATAGATATGTAAATGTGGAATATTATCCGTAGCGAGTAATGGTGGGCTATGTGCGATACCACCTGAATCATTGGTGGGCTATGTGCGATACCACCTTAATCATTCTTGTTCATGGGCTATGTGCGATACCACCGTAAGTATCCATGTTCGTGGGCTATGTGTGATACCACCCTGTTAAAGGTAAATGATGGGCTAAGTGCGAAACCAACGAGTGTATGGTATTACTATGAATGGTTTATTGTGAAGTTATTAAGTGTTGTCTCACGAGATCATGTGGTGATAAGTGCAGGGTTGTACGTTAAGTAATGTGAGCATTTGGCTTGTGATATGGTTGGATTGTGGTAAGAGATGAAATGAGTAAGCATGATCATGAGATGTGGATTGCACTTGCTTAGTATGCAATGCTATTTATTGATTAGCATATAGCATGATGTTTATTGTTTACATGTAAACTTACTAAGCCTTAAGCTTACTCCATTTCTTTTCCCTCGTTTTATAGTGTCAAAGAATCGGGTTGGGATACGAAGATAATTGGAAGATAACCTACACTATCAGCTCATCTCAGTATATCTAGCACTAGCATTCTGAGTATGGCAATGGCATGTATAGGGGCTAGACTAGGTAAATTGTTTTGTTATTTTGGCCAAATGTGTTGGCTCCTTATATATGAAATCTTTTGTATATTGCCATAGTAAATGACTCTTTACTATCAATCAATGATGAGAAGAGGTTATTCATGATTGTGTAGAGTATATGATTGGTTTGTTTGGTTATGAAAATGCATGATTGGGTTGATGGTGGAGGGTGAATTATGCTTGAGTGAGTTAAGGTGATGAAAGAGCTTGGAAAATAGCCCTGTTCTTGTCCACATGGGTAGGCACATGAGCGTGTGTCTAAGCCGTGTGTGACACACGGTCAATTGCATAGGTGTGTGAGTTGGCCGTGTGTCCCCTTGAATGTTAGAATTGCAAGTCAGTAAGCTCAATAGTAAACACACGGGCAGAGACACGACCGTGTGTCTCATCGTGAGGGAGGCACGACCATGGACAAGGGTGTGTGCCCAGGCTGTGTGAAGTCTGCACCTTGAATTTGGAATTTAAATTGCCACACGGTTGAAGTACATGGGCGTGTGATAGGCCGTGTGGAATAAGTCAAAGTCGACCATGGGTACAGCACACGGGTGTGTGGCTGACCGTGTGATGCAAGTCAGTGTCGACCACGGGTACAAAGAACGGGCGTGTGGAATACCACACGGGCGTGTCCCATTTCACACGAACGTGTGGCCCCTATTTAGGTAAAATTTTCCTAAGTGCGTGCAAGTTTCCAATTTATTTCTGAAACCTTCCAGAAGTATGTTTAGGTCCTTGTAGGCCCATTATAAGGATGTTAGATATGTGAATGGGCAATTTTTAAATTGGGAATGAAATTTGGTAACCCAAAGTTGTATGACCATGTGAGTTAAGTACGGTAACTCCTAGTATCCAGTTCTGGCGTAGAATATGGGCAAGGGGTGTTACAGGTCTCGAGTTAGCTCCTAGCACGGCACCAATATCGATTGCTCCATAAAGAATGGCTCTAACGGAGTTGAATGAATTGAAGGTACAGTTGCAAGAGTTGATGGACAAAGGTTTTGCAAGACCAAGTTATTTTCCGTGGTGTGCTCCAGTGCTATTTGTGAAAAAGAAAGATGGTTCCATGAGACTATGCATAGATTATCGACAACTTAATAAGGTAACATTGAAGAACAAGTATCCATTGGCAAGGATTGATAATCTATTCGACCAATTGAAAGGAGCCACTATGTTTTCCAAGATAGACTTGAGGTCGAGATACTACTAGTTGAGAGTAAAAGACTCAGATGTGCCGAAGACCGCATTTCGAACAAGGTATGGGCTCTATAAATTTTTAGTCATGCCTTTTGGCTTAACAAATGCCCCTGTTGTGTTTATGGATTTAATGAATCGTATATTTTGGCCATATTTGGATAAGTTTGTTGGGGTTTTTATTGATGACATATTGATATATTCTTGTGATGAGCATGATCATGCCGAGCATTTGAGGATAGTTTTGCAGATTCTATGAGATAATCAGTTGTATGCCAAGTTTAGTAAAGTGAGTTTTGGCTCAAAGAGGTTGATTTTTGGGGCACATTGTCTCGGGAGATGGAATCTGAGTCGACCCAAGTAAGATTTTAGCTATTGTTGATTGGAAACCGCCGAAGAATGTATCTCAGGTTAGAAGTTTTTTAGTCCTAGTTGTCTATTACCGGCGGTTCATCAAGGGATTTTCTATGGTAACTACTCCGATGACGAGGTTATTACAAAAAGATGTAAAGTTCGAGTGGACAGAAAAGTGCCAGTGCAGTTTTGAGAAACTAAAGGCATCGTTGATAGAGGCTCCAGTTCTAGTGCAACCTGAGCTGGGAAGAGAATTTGTGATCTACAGCGATGCATCCTTGAATGGATTGGGCTGTGTGCTTATGCAAGAAGGCAAGGTGATAGCATATGCCTCTAGACAGTTAAAGCAACATAAGAAGAATTGCCCAATGCATGATTTAGAGTTAGCTGCCATTGTGTTTTCATTAAATATATAGAGATTTTATTTGTATGGTGAGAAATGTCGGATATTCACCGATCATAAGAGCCTAAAGTACTTGATGACTCAGAAGGAATTAAACTTAAGGCAAAGAAGATGGGTAGAGTTGATAAAAGATTATGAGTTAGTGATTGACTACCACCCGGGATAGGTAAAAGTAGTCGCCGATGCTTTGAGTAGAAAATCCTTATTTACATTTAGGGTTATGAATACACGGGTGACTTTGTCAGACGATGGTTCCATTCTAGCTGAATTTAATTCTAGGCCGATGCTTCTTCAAGAAATTTACGAAGCTCAAAAAGATGACAGTGATTTGCAAGCTAAAAGAGTTTAGTGCGAGTCGGGTGTTGAGTCTGACTTTCGGATTAATTCTGATGGATGTCTAGTGTTTAGAGATAGAGTCTGTGTACCGAGAAATGATGAGCTTATTCAAAAGATTTTACACGAGACACATAGTGGATGCTTATCTGTACATCTGAGTAGCACAAAGATGTATAATGATTTGAAGAAATGGTATTGGTGGCCGAGTATGAAGAAAGATATTTCTGAGTTTGTATCAAGATGCTTGATTTGTCAGCAAGTAAAGGCCGAACACCAAGTACCTTCAGGTCTGTTTCAACCTATTATGGTTTCCGAGTGGAAATGGGACCGTGTTACTATGGACTTTGTAACGGGTTCGCCATTGACACCGAGCAAGAAAGATGCCGTATGGGTTGTGGTAGATAGACTTATGAATTCAGCCCATTTTATACCTATATGTAATACCCCTAACCCGTAACAATCGCCGATCTAGGGATAAGATGCATTACCGGACAAATCAAAACTTTAACGAACATTTCACATCACAAGATATATCATTACCATATAATAACAAAATACAAACATAGAGTCTCTTAAGTAGGTCTACGGAACCTTAATCAAGCATTGCGAAGGGGTCGGGACTAAATCGGGCTCGTATAATTTTTTTCCAAAAAAATTAACATTTTTCAAAGTTACAGAGGTCACACGCCCATGTTGAGCACACGTGCTTCACCTCAGACACACCCGTGTGCCTCAATCGTGGTCGACACTAACTTGCACCACACGGCCACACACACACCGTGTGTGACACTAACTTGTTTTACACGGCCAGTCACACGCCCTTGTGTCTAGCTCATGTGCGAGCCTGATTTGAATCGAATTACAAATTCAAGGGACACAATCGAGCCACACGCCCATGTGCTCAACCGTGGGGGCAAATATAGGCCATTTGTAAGGCCAATTTTCCATCCATTTAGGGTCAAACCTACAAGTGCAAATAAACACCTTTCATGCCCTCTAAATACAACCAAATCATACCAATAATGTCCATCTTTTCTAACCATTCAATGCATATCAAACTTATCAACTTATGAACCATTTATCTCATTCTAATCATAAGCATTTCTAGGCAAAATCCCTTTAAAAACTTACCAATTTAATATAGTAATCATTCATCAAAACAAACCAACTTTGCATCACAAAACATAATTGGCATCTACCATATTCACATCCCATTTACAAGCCATATCACATAGCTTATATATACAACTCAAAACATCATCTAATTCAACTAGACTATACATGCCATACATAGCTATAAACACATTCAAAAGGTACCAAAATATGATTTGATAGTGTGATGACGATCCCCGACAATTCCCGAACCTTCCGTAGCTTTAACGATCTATAAACCAATGCAAACACACACAAAGTAAGCTTTCAAAAGCTTAGTAAGCCATATACAAATAAAATTAACCTATAACATACATAATCATATCAAACACAAGATCATTAATATTTATCAATTGCAAATTCATAATTCTTCTTTGACTCATTTGTTTAGCCATTGCTTACCAATAATTCATTTTTCAAAGTATCTCTTTTGCTCATACCACAATCATGCATATATCACATTTTGTTTCATTAAATCCATGCACATATTTCTCTTTTCCAATTTCACAAATTCATACCTTTCATGCTTAAACAAAGCATACACTTCAAACGTACCTAAAACGGTTACACATTTCACATAGTTTTTCCTTTCTAGGAATTGCCCGTTGAACCAGTCGGAATCAAATAGGATACTCGAATAACTCGGAATACTTGTACAATACCAACATCCCAGACGTGGTCTTACATGTAATCAAATATCGATGCCACTGTCCCAAATAGGGTCTTACATGAATTAGATACAATGCCAATGTCCCAGACATGGTCTTACATGTAAATCTCAAATCAATGCCAACATCCTAGATGTGGTCTTACATGATATCACATATCGGGATCCTATCTATTCCTAAGGCTCGTATGGGACTTTTCAGACCTAGACACAATGTCAATACTTTCTCGAATTTCACATGTATATCATCCAAAGCCATACATCACAAATCAATATCAAAGGAACATGAATAATTAAACTTAAATACATTTATTTGTATATAGACTTACCTTGTATTC
Source organism: Gossypium rotundifolium (assembly GCA_025506655.1). Taxonomy (NCBI): domain Eukaryota; kingdom Viridiplantae; phylum Streptophyta; class Magnoliopsida; order Malvales; family Malvaceae; genus Gossypium; species Gossypium rotundifolium. Next base: position 88,055,772 of record CP106729.1, read on the forward strand.
AAAATAAACGGACGGATTCGACTACTCGATCACTTTTGACATTCCTCAATCTAAATCTGTTTGCTTTGGTTCTTGATCTATACATATTCAATTTTAACCCATTTATTCATCAAATCATTCAATTCAATCAAAAAATAGACATTTAGGGTATTTTACAAATTAGCCCTCACATTTTCACATTTAGACATTTAAGTCTTTATTTCACAAAATCACAAAATATACATAATTTCTTTACACCGATGCCTAGACAATTTTCACATGCTTCATATAAGTCAAAACATTTCATTTATTTCACATTTTAATCCCTCAAAATATTATTTTCACAATTTAGTCCAAATTACACAAATTCACCAAAAATCCAAAGACAAAACATGTTAATCTATTTCATCAACTAACATCACAAAGCTTAAACTTTCATCAATTGCACATCTCATAATCTTCATCAAATTCCAAAATTAAAGCATGGGTTTGATAATATACTAAGCAACAATCTCAAAAACGTAAAAACTATCAAAAATCGAGTCAAAAACATACCCCAATTGAGCTAAATGAGTGCCGAATGTAACAAAGCTTCCAAGCCCTAGCTATTTTCTTATTTTCGGCTAGAGAATTGAGAAAAGATGAACATTCAAATGGTTTTGTTTTATTAATATTCACTTATTTTACTAATTACCAAACTAACCTTTTTATTTTCATTTATAATCCATTATCTTAAGGCATTTTTGTCCATCAAAAGTTCATAAGGTTTAATAACCACATAAAGACTCCATATAATAAAAGTCATAACAATTCGACACTTACACATTAATAGCCAACATTTTCATTTTATGCGATTGAGTCCTTTTATCAAATTAAGCATACAAACAATAAAATTAATTCACAGAACTTTCACACAAGCTTAATCACATACTACAAACACAAAAAATAATATAAAAATATTTTTTGACTCGAATCTATTATTGTGAAACCACTATTCTGAGTAGGGTCTAAATCGGACTGTTACAATTCTCCCCCTTAGGGATTTTCATCCCCAAAAATTTGACCATTAAATAGATTCAGATATTGTTTCCTTATAGTATCTTCGAGCTCCCACGTAGCTTCTTCCACTCTATGTCGATTCCATAGTACCTTAACTAATGAAATTTTCTTATTTTGTAATTCTTTCACCTTGCGATTTAAAATCCAAATCGTTTCTTCCTCGTAATTCATATCAGATCAGATCTCAATCTCATACGGAGAAATCACATGTGATGGGTCAAATCTGTATCGATGAAGCATTAATACGTGAAATAAATTATGAATCCTTTCTAGTCTAGGTGGTAGCAACAGTTTGTACACAATAGGTCTAATGTGCTCAATAATTTTGTACAGCCCGATAAACCTCGGACTTAATTTGCCTTTCTTGCCAAAATAAAGTATTTTCTTTCACGGAGACACTTTCAAGAACACTTTATCTGTAACATCCCGAAATTGGGCCTAGTAGAATTGGGCCTAATGGGCCTTGAGTGTAAGAGTGTTTAAAGTTTTTAAGAACAAGGGAATGACATTATTTCAAGTTGGACTTATTAAGAAGGTGATTTTAGAAAGTTATGGGGTTTCTAGGAAGTTCCGGGTTCAAGTTAAGCTATAGGAAAATTTTTGTGTTTAAGCACTTTAAGGAGAGAAGGTAAGTGGCATCAAGGCTTAAGGAAATAAGTGCATATTTTGCTAGGATAAATGAGTATATGGAAAGGAGGTTATGGTGTCAAGTAGAGAGCATGGAGGGAAGGGGTTCAAATCCCATCTTTTGCAAATTTTGGATTTATTTTTCTGTACTCCTATCCCAAGTGTCGGCCATGGTCCTATTTATGGTAGGGGAGACTTTTTATTGATGGAGAGGAGGCTAAGGAATATGGTAAGGAGGATGATAAGGGTAAAAGAAGGAAATAGATGAAAGAAAAGGAAAGAGTAGGGAACATGTTGGCCTATAATGTGGAACATGTTTTGGAAACAATTTTTAGTCAATTTTGGTAAAAGGATACACGATTTTGAGAGGGGTGTTGGTAGCCAAATTTTACATTAGTCTTTTGGTAAATTTTGGATGCTTGTATGGCTTGTTTCTTTTAGCATTTTTGGTGTTCTCTTTCTCCAATATTTCTCTCATTGCTGAAACTCCAAAGCCAAAAAGTGAGCACCCCTTTTTCCTTTGTTTTGCTGAAACCATCTAGCCATTGTGTCCAATTTATTTTTGCTCATTTCCGCTTTGATAGCCGAAACTAGTTAAGCACTCTTTCTCCATCCTTTCTTTCTTTTTCACAAATTCTTCAATCTTTCTTTCTTCTTCTTTAATCCATATTCTCATAGCCAAATCTTCTTTTCATCTTCTTTTCTCCATAGCCAAACCTTTCAACCCTTAATCTCTCATTTATAATTTTTTTCTCATTTGTTTTGACACCCTATTCTTCGATAAAATAGGTAAGTTGTTTCTTTTTCTCTTTTTATTTTTTTCTTTTCTTTCTAGCCGAATGAGTGTCTATCACTATTCGGTTGTGTATCTTGTTTCTAAATTGAAATGGTGTCCCCTCCTACTCCTTCACAACTTAATCATCCTCTTTTTTCGTAGTGTTCTAAGTGGGTGGCCGAATATCATCCTAGCCGATTCAATTCTAGCCTTAAGTCAATCGGTGGAAATTAGATTCAATATCATTAAGGTAAGGAGTTTCTTTATGGATTATTTGATATCACTCATTATTTGATTAGTTTGTTGAACAGAATGATGGTTGTGACTAAACAGTTGTTATAGGGATTAAATTGCTCATTTTTATTCACTTGTGGATCCTACGAATATAGTGGTAATCTGAACCTTTTCCTTAGACAATCGATTTATATAATCGTAATATCGTTTTGATTAAGATTTTTTCCAATGGAGGTAAAAGGTACTGATTCGAAAGGAAAAGCGATTGGAGAATAGAAAAGGATTGGATTTGCTATTCCTACTCCTAAGTTCAAGCGTAGAGTAGTTTCGGCGGTTCGAGATTTCCCATCAGGTTGTGGACCATCATTTGATGAGAATAAACAAATCGTGGGCGTTCACGATATTGAGAGTAAGTATTTTAGATCGTTAGATTTAAATATTTGGATTAAGAAAAGCCTCATTTGTTTGTTAATCAAGTGTAATGGTGATTTAGGTGCCGACAATCAAGAAGGATTAATCCTTACCGTAATTAGGTGTGTATTCTCACACCGAAATCCCGTAAATCTGTGATTTAGTATCATATTAGAAATATCGATCGATGTTGCCTAAAAACTTAATATCGATAAAGTAGTATGAATAGAGTGTATTGCCTAAACATCGTGAATACTAAGATTTTTCAAAATTGGAGTTAATTTGTAAAATTTACGAAAATGCCCTTATGGGTCGAATTACGGAAATACCCTCAATGGGCCTTTTTTTCAAAATAACTAAACGGGCCAGATTACTTAAATACCTTTAAAAGTATTGACTTACGAAAATGCTCTATGGACCGATTTAAAAAAATGCCCTTATCGATCGAATTACCAAAATGCCCTTATGGGTCGATTTATTAAATTACCTTAGTGGGCCAAATTACAAATTGGTATTATGGGCCGATTTAGCATAATAAATTATTGGATTAATGATTGTTGTACATATATGTGGTTATTATGCTTTATTATGTATGTTGCATCTTTACATAATGCATGGGATGGGAAAAATTGAATGAAGAGAAGTGTAGCCTGGTGGCATTGCCACAAAATTTTCATTAATGTGCTTATGACTCTGGTGGCTCAACCACAAATATTATAAAAAGCAACTTGACTGCAGCATTTCTGATGGCTCAGCCACAAATATTATAAATGGGAACTTGGCTGCGAATTAGTGTTAGTGGCGGGGTGGGTTGACTTGATCCCCACATGTGTGATTGGCTGGTCGAGGGTGTGATGGATGGATGGGTTGGGTTGTATACATATACTTCTTTTAAATATTGTATTGTAAATGGGCTTCGGTCCAATATTATGCTATATGGGCTCAGACCCAATATATTGCTTTACGGGTTCATACCCAGTAGATGACGGTAAGGGGATTATGCACTGAGTTCTAGTAACTCACTCCTTTTCCTTAACCCTTACAAGTAATGCACAGTGATGTGGACTTAGGCCATGGATGACTTGGTGGAGGCAATACTTCAGAAATGGTGTTTTTGAACTTTAAATTTCTATTTACGTTTACTTTATTACTTTTACTATTTTGGGTTTTCTTTTAGTTGTAATAAGGCCTCTGGAAGATTTTATTTTTACTTTATGTTTGAAGCATTTATTATTTTTCTTGAGTTATTTTTAAATGGGAATTTTCTAAAAGCATAACCGAATGTTTTTTCAAAATTGATTAATAAATGGATTTTATAACAAAATTTTATAAATAATTTAACTCAGATTTTCTTTCAAATTATCAACGACATTTTCAAAAGTCACGGTTTTAAAGTTCACTACCTCAATTCTTGATTCATCAATCAACCTCTCAAAAATAGTTGTAGTTTATCAAATATTTACATCCAAACTTGTTTTATTAACCATAACCAAATAACACTTATTTAGTACAAATCACAAGGACTTTATACGTTTTTCTCATGTGACATGTCAGATTCGGTCATAACGATAGGCTTGGTTCGAGGTGTTAAATTTTATGGTATCAGAGCCCGGTTGCAAAACTAGGCTTGTGGAATAGGGTTTGAAAATGCTTTTCAAAATTTGTTTAAAATATTGGTTCAAAAAAATATGTATTTATAAAAGTATGGCACCCGAGTCTCCGGCACCAAATCCGTAAGTCTTCTGATTTTGTTTAATAGTATGATGGAATGATTTTAGTAAGAAATTATTAGAGTTAGTGATAGTGCTAGTTATAAGAGCTAAAACATTAGAGACTGAAACATTATGGAGTTCGATGTGCGGAAATAACTTTTATATCTGTTTTCCATAAAACACTTGTTATTAATAAGTGGGAACTATAGATTGATTCATAAAAATTTAATGAGACTAATTCGACTCAATAGTATGAGCACAAGCGGATGAGGTACACGCAACTGTGGTAGAGGCCAAGGTGCTAGGACTGGATCTTCAGCACCGAGGCATGTGCCCGAAAGGGAGGCGCCAGCTTCACCAGTGGCTGAGACGGGATTTCATGATCGAGTTGGGGTAGATTAGCTGACTCAGTTAATTAAGGAGGTATTGGAGGAGGTTAAAGGAATCGGTGAGGCACTTCGAGTTGGGTACGTGGACTATAAGAAGAAAAGAGATCGTGATTCTTTAGGGTCATAGTCTCATTCTGTGAAGCATGTTAAGGCACGTCCAAACTTTCCAGCTTGCGATTATTGCAGAAGGCGTCATCCAGGTGAGTGTTGGAGGAGGTCTGGTGCATGTTTGAGATGTGGGTCTAAGGAGCATAAGGCTAGGGATTGTTCCATCACCAGCAAGTTGGGTACGTTTTTATGGTGTTTGAGCATAGGAAATTTTATGTATGCATGATAAATATCTGTTTGCTTCTGAGGTTAGATATTTGATGGTGTGAAGAGCTTCCAAGATTAAGATAGAAAGCGAATTAGTGTTTTAGTATTAGAGTGCGCAGCATGAGCGTAGTGTTGTAGGTTAGGATGTGAGACTGTGTAAGAGTATGCCCAAAGATCAATCATGAGATGGTTGTAATAACATACTTGATTTACCATGTTTATTAATATAAATCGTTGTCATTATTATTTTAGTTTTTCCTTCTGTGTGCACAAATAAACTGTTTTACAATAATGTCCTGAGAATAATATGATTATTCTTAAAATATCCTTAGTCTAGTATTATTGTTGACTATGACAACAATAATGCATTAAGACTAACATGTATTTGATTGATGATAAAGAGTTGTCATTGATATGGAGTGTCAAAATCAATGCATGAATATGTGTGTTAGGGAAAAACATATTGGACTGACCAACTATGAGTATGTTTCTTAGATTATTATGTAATTGTCACAACATACTCATAGTGATTAATATGTATATGATCCTTAGACTTGAGATAATCATTATCCCAACATCGTGAGTCGTATATTTTGATACAGTCAAATGTACACCGTAACTGGTTGTTCTATAAAGGCTGATGTTGGATATACCACAATCTATGTAGAGGGATATTGTTGATCAATATAGGATAAGTCCCTCCCACATAATGGGAGTAATATCATAGGCCATTTGATTGAGTGAGACTAGAAATGCATGGCCATGCTCAAATAAGTTGACATGAGATGTCATACTAATTTGTATATCATAGTCTACTCAAGATATCAAAAAAAAAAAAATGGAATGGACTATACAAGTGTGACTATTCCATGACTTGTATCCATTCTAGAGATAAAGGACTTAAGGATTAATGCATGAAAGGTTAATCACAAAAAGTTATGTCGAATGATGACTTCTTGTAACTTAGGTGGCAATGATGCATTGCTAGATGCCACTCATTGTTTGTGACATTAGAATTGTTCTAGTATTATCGCTAACGTTACAAGAACCTCTGAGGTCACACCCTATGGTTGAAATGAATGTAATGAAACATAGTTGGTATTGTGTTCGATTGTCACATGAATTAAATTAATTAAAGATTTAATTTAATTGGACAATCAAATATTGAATATATTATATGTACAAGGATGTTGTACACATAATGAGAATTAATATATGAATTTGGTTCAGTATATAAATTTAAATAATTATAGTTTATCGAAATCCATGTTATAATTAATGTAATTATAACTTTTGGGTATAATTAATGTAATTATAATTTTCTATTAAAACATTATTATATTTATTTAATTTTATAATTCATAAAAGAAATACCGATTATAAAAGGTAATAAGTGAAGAAAAACCCTAAGAATTTGCTTGGAAAAGTCTAGCAGCCGTCAAGCAAATAAAACCTCTGAAAACTGTTTTTGGAGATTTCTGTCGTTCATAATCAAACTGGGTGGAATACGCAGAGGCCGACATCAAAAAGGTTGCGGCTTGATTCGACAGTAGATCAGAACTCTTGTTGCCGGGGCATCGCTGTCTACTCAGATTGAAATTTTGGTAACTTCAAAACCTTTATTTCACCCCGATTCATTCCTCACACATGGATTTATGGTTTGGATCACCGTGATTAATTTTATTTCGTTGCGCCGTGGGGGTGCCGGCATTCCAACAGTGGTATTAGAGCCACTTGTGTGATACAGACTCGAGTTTAAATACTTGGGTGATGCAATTGTATGAGATGCATGCTTTAATTTTTCTACGTTTTCGGTTGTTTAAATCATTTAAGCATAACCTAATAACTGTTCCTTTCGATAATTGATTAAATATTAATCATGGTGTTGTGGCCTATTCAATTTTATGTTATTACTGTTAACTATTAACAAATCTATAATATTGTGACGGTGGTATTTACAGTTTCCAGTAAGGGTTAACTGGCTAGTGGGACAAGGGTTGTTTCGATATGAAACCTCAAGGATTAAAATCTTGAAAACACGATTCTGTTGATAAAAGTTATCAAATCGTGAGGTTTCATTTGACTGGGGTATGCGGTTTGTACCACCCCCGATTCCTACCGTGACGTCCCCACTCATATTTTGGGGATAGGGATCTGAAGACGGCTTCGGCCCTCTTCCATCTTCTTATTACAATATGTTTTGTTAATAAAAGAAATTTATAAACTTGATGGGCCACAAAAGGTTGAAAGGATATTTTATAATTGACCTTAGCAATCATTGAATTATGTATGCTATTTTTGACATGCACGGTGTTTGAAATGCATAGTTATAGCTCGATGACCCATTTGATAAAAGGTTGTAATTTTATATATATAAATACGGCCTGCATGTCGTGCCTTACTACTATTCTCTTGTATTTCTCTTCTTATCTTACTCCCTCGTATGTAAAATGAGTTTCTGCATATTGTAATTTGCAAGAGTTGTTGTGGGCTAGACGAGAAGGAAGTTGGGACAACTATTGTGGATTGATAGTTTGTGAAACTGCTTACACCTTTAGGTTTCCTTTTGGTTCTCCCATTGGCTTGGGTTGAATCACCTTAGTTTATGGGCTATAACTATTGCATTTATTTATTGCTTTATTTATTCATGTATGAGATGCTATGGATGTCTAAAGCATGCCAATTTTATATATTAAAATTTAATAATAAACCCCATTAATTGATGAGATCAATTAAAAGACTAAATGGACTAAAGTAGACCATAATTGGTGAGATGTAACATCCTTAATAAAATCCCTCTATTAAAATATTAAGTCAACATGGCCTTCCAATTTTGCCCTCGTTAAAGCCTCGATCAATACTATGTAGGTTATGCCAAAGCGAAGTACTAGTATTTATCTTGGTTAAACGTGAAGAATAAACAAGTGATATTTGCTGGTTAAAAATTGGTAATGACTTAACTAGGTTACTTTAATAGGATTAGAAACCTAGAGGCAATTAAATTGGATAAATCATAAGATGATTAGAACAAGAGTTGTTCACCAAATATTAGGAGTTACATATGATGTAAATAGCAAACGTTTCTTACCTAAATAACCATAGTCTTGAGAGTAAAGCCAAAGCTGACTTAAGAGGAGGTGAAATATGGATGCTTAACCCACTAGAAATACTTTGGAGAAAGTTTTTTCGAAACTAATATATGAGGGTTATTAATTTTGAAATAGAATAGTGGGATCATCATTTAATAAAGTCTTTTTAATGATTGATATAAACTTGGAAAATTTTCTCACACGCATATTTAATTGTTGTAGATATATTATGGCTGCAAATACTAGCATACTCTCATTGCGATCGGTCCTTGAGAAGGACAAATTGAATAGTTTGAATTTTCTTGATTGGTTCCGTAACTTGAGGATTGTCCTCAAAAAAGAATGGAAATTGTATGTCATTGAACAACCACTTCCTAATGAACCACCTGTTAATGCCTCGAGAACTAATAGAGATGCTTACAAGAAGTATCTCGATGACATGGTAGATGTTGGATGTCTTATGCTTGCCACTATGAATCCTGAGCTTCAAAAGCAACATGAGGAATGGTTGCTCATGATATGATCTAGCACCTGAAAGAACTTTATCAGGGGCAAGCACGACAAGAGAGGTCTGATATGTCTAAAGCCCTATTCCAATGTAAGTTGGCTGAAGGAAGCCCAGTAGGACCTCATGTCCTTAAGATGATTGGCTATATTGAAAGTCTGTCTAAGCTTGGTTTCCATTGGGCCAAGAGTTGGCCACTGATGTTATTCTACAATCGTTGCCGGATAGCTATAGCCAGTTTGTCCTTAATTTCAATATGAATGAAATTGACAAGACTCTGCCACAGTTGCTCAGTATGTTACGAACTATTGAAGGTAACATGAAAAGGGTTGGACCCAAGCCTATACTGATGGTCCGTAACAACAAGGGCAAGGGAAAGGCCAAAGTTCAGACAAAGCCCAAAGTCAAAGGTAAGCCCAAGCCTGGCAAAGGAAATGCTGCAATGAAACCTAAAGGTGGAGTGTCTAAGGAAGGAAACTACTTTCATTATGGTGTGACTGGACATTGGAAGCGGAACTGCCCTATCTATCTTGAGGAAGTCAAGAAGGCCAAAACAAGCGGAACGTTTGCTTTAGGTATTTATGTTGTTGATATTAATTTATCAACTACTAATTCTTGGGTATTAGATGCTGGTTGTGGTTCTCATATTTGTACTTCTGTACAGGGACTACAAAGGAGTAAGGCGTTGGCTAGAGGAGATGTGGACTTGCGAGTTGGAAATGGAGCAAAGGTTGCTGTATTAGCTGTGGGAACATATACTTTATCTTTGCCTAGTGGACTTGATTTATTTTTAGAGGATTGTTATTTTGTGCCCAGCTTGACTAAAAACATTATTTCAGTTTCTTGTTTAGATAAAATTGGTTTTGAGATAATTATTCAGAATAATTGTTGTTCCTTTTATCTCAATAATGTTTTTTATGGTTCGACACAATTGATTAATGGCCTCTACATTTTAGATCAAATGAATCCTATTTACAACATAAATACTAAAAGATCTAAAATAAATGACTCAAATCAAACTTATCTTTGGCATTGTCGTTTGGGCCACATAAGTGAGAGACGCATATCCATACTCCATAAAGATGGTTTCTTAGATTTATTTGTTTTTGAACAATTTGATGTATGTGAATCATGCTTATTGAGAAAAATGACTAAATCTCCTTTTACTGGTAAAAGTGAACTAGCTAGTGATTTATTGGGCCTAATAGATTCTGATGTATGTGGACCAATAAATACACAGGCCAGAGGTGGATTTCAATACTTCATTACTTTCACTGATGATTTCAGTAGATATGGGTATGTTTATCTCATGCGCCATAAGTCTGAGTCCCTTGAAAAGTTAAAGGAATTCAAAAATGAAGTACAAAATCAACTAGGCAAAACTATCAAGTCACTTCGATCTGATTGAGGTGGAGAGTATTTGAGCCTAGAGTTTGATAATCTATTGAAGGAATATGGGATTGTCTCACAACTTACTCCTCCTACTACTCCTCAATGGAATGGAGTTTCTGAGAGAATAAATTGAACTCTATTAGACATGGTTCGATCCATGATGAGTCATGCTGATCTATCGACTTCTTTTTGGGGACATGCACTTGAGACAACTGCTTTCACACTAAATCATGTTCCATCTAAATTGGTTCAAAAGACGCCATATGAGATATGGACTGGGAAACGTCCCAGTATGTCTTTTATGAAAATTTGGGGTTATGAAGCTTATGTTAAATGTCAGACGTCTACTAAGCTTGAACCCAAATCTGAAAGGTGTATTTTGTAAGGCATTCGAAAGAAACCAAAGGTTATTATTTCTTTAATCCCACTGAGAACAAAATGTTTGTTGCTCGGACTAGTGTCTTCCTAGAGAGAGAATTTATTTCTAGAAAAAGAAGTGGGAGAAAGATTGAACTTGAACAAATTTGAGAATCACAAGATACCACTGAACCAGAGATAGAACAACAGCAAATTCCACAAGAAATTGAGGAACAAGTAACTACTGTAGAAACCCAACCACCGCGAAGATCTTTAAGAGAATGCCATGCACCTGAGAGATATAGATTTCTCATTACAATGCATGGTGACATTCTTCTTATAGATCAAGATGAGCCTAGGACTTATCAAGAAGCGGTGATAAGCCCAAACTATGAGAAATGGCTTGAGGCCATGAGATCTGAGATGGATTCCATGTATGAAAATCAAGTATGGACTTTGATTGACCTACCCGAAGGGGTTAAACCTATAGGGTGCAAGTGGGTTTTCAAAAAGAAAATCGACATGGATGGTAATGTACAAACATACAAGGGGCGATTAGTTGCTAAAGGTTTTCGCCAAATTCATGGTGTTGACTATAATGAAACCTTTTCTCCTGTAGTTATGCTTAAATCCATCAGGATCTTACTCACTATAGCTGCATTTCATGATTATGAAATCTGGCCGATGGACGTTCCCTTAACAGGAAACTTGAAGAGGATGTGTACATGACACAACCTGAAGGTTTTGTCAATCCAAAGGATGCTAGAAAGATTTGTAAGCTACAAAGATCCATTTATGGATTAAAGCAAGCTTCTCGAAGTTAGAATCTTCATTTTAACGATGCAATCAAAGAGTTTGGTTTTATCAAAAATGAAGATGAACCATGTGTTTACAAGAAAGTTAGTGGGAGCACTATCACATTCTTGGTACTGTATGTGGATGACATACTTATCATGGGAAATGACATACCTACCTTGTAGTTTATTAAGACTTGGTTAGGAAGTTGTTTTTCTATGGAGGAATTGGGAGAAGCTACTTACATCTTAGGAGTCAAGATCTATAGAGATAGATCAAGACGACTACTGGGTTTAAGCCAAAGTACATACATAGATAAAGTACTGAAAAGGTTCAGTATGGAAGAATCTAAAAGAGGATTCCTACCTATGAGACATGGTATTTCACTCTCGAAGGAAATGTCTCCTTCAACTCCACAAGAGAGAGAACGCATGAGTAAAATTCCATATGCTTCCGCTATTGAATCTATCATGTATTCCATGTTATGTACCGTCCAGATGTCTCGTATGCCTTAAGTATGACGAGCAGGTACCAAACAGATCCCGGTGAGGTCACTGGACCATAGTCAAGAATATCCTTAAGTACTTAAGAAGAACTAAGGATACATTCCTAATATATGGAGGTGAGGAAGAGTTAAGTGTAAAAGGTTACACTGATGCCAGCTTCCAAACTGACAAGGATGATTCTCGATCGCAATCAGGATTTGTGTTTTGCCTTAATGGTGGTGCTGTGAGCTGGAAGAGTTCAAAGCAAAGTACAGTAGCCGATTCTACAATATAGGTCGAGTATATTGCGACCAAGGAGGCAACAAAAAGCGGTTTGGATCAAGAAGTTCATTCTTTGGTGAGGTTGTGCCTAGCATATCGGATGCTATAGAACTCGATGTGATAACAATGGAGCTATTGCACAAGCTAAAGAACCTAAATCTCACCAGTGATCCAAACATATACTTAGGCGCTATCATCTTATTCGAGAGATTATCGATCGAGGAGATATTGAGATATGTAGAGTACCTACAGATGATAACATTGCTGATCCCCTGACCAAGCCTCTAACACAGCAGAAGCATGATCGTCACACTAAGTCGCTTGGTATTAGATATGTGAGTGATTGGTCTTAGTGCTAGTGGGAGATTGTAAGAGTATGCCCAAAGATCAATCATGAAATGGTTGTAATAACATACTTGATTTACCATGTTTATTAATATAAAGCGTTGTCATTATTATTTTAGTTTTTCCTTCTGTGTGTACAAATAAACTATTTTATAATAATGTCCTGAGAATAATATGATTATTCTTAAAATATCCTTAGTCAAGTATTATTGAAACACCCCCAAACCCGGCCCACGAGCCTTGACCGAATCTGGTATGTTCCCCGTGTAAACCGTTTCAAATTCTTTTGTTCCTTAGGAAAAACTTGTGTGTTTTGAAAGAAAGATTGTTTTGGGTTGGGCTTGCGTTGAAAACAAGTTTATTTCATTATTAAAATCCTTTACTTTAGGTGACGAAACATTTACGCTTTGTTTTAAAATAAATTTACTTAATCTTTTAATAGATAAAAGTTTGTAAGCTTAATAAATAAAATCAAAGTAAAGTAGTTCTACTATGGCCTTATTACATCAAAAAATTCCCCAAATAAAAAATAAATTCAAAGTACTTAATGAAATAAAAATCCAAATTAAATAAATTCCTTCTTTGTGCATGGCCACCTTTAAGCTCCTGCCAATCTCGGTCCATTCTTGATCGTTACGAAAAATAATCCCACAAGGGTGAGTCAAACAGACTCAATGTGTAACCAACACTAAAATTTAACAATTTAGGCATATGTTCACATATTACATGCATATTCATATAACAGATAGGAAATAATGATGCAACCCGAACCCAAACCTATATGCCATCCGCTACACATCACCCGTACCATCCTGCACACCGTGGGGACTACTAAGTCAACCCTCCATCCGCTATACACCATCGAAGGCAGTCGCTGCAGTCGACGTGCTCATCGCCCTTATAAAATTTAGGGTCTTAGGTCACCACATTTAGATATCGTGGTCTTAGGTCACCACATTCAGATATCGTGGTCTTAGGTCACCACATTCAGTTATCGTGGCCTTAGGTCACCACATTCACTTCCCCTTTTCATATAACCCATATGCCCCATATCATACATATCATGCATTAACATTTCAAATTCTTATTTCACATTTTTATAATGTCATATGTGTGTCGTAATAGATATTTAACATAATCCTAGTAGAAGTAGGAAACGTACATGAGTACTTTGTACCATAGCATGGTACTTTAGCCATATTCACATTCTTATAAACATGCTCATATTAAATTTAGCCATAAATCTTATTAAAAGATAGTGTAGGTACACACCGATTAAACAACAAATTCATTTGAAATCACAAAAGCTTGATCTAATGCCTTAGATCTTAAATCTCTACATTTAATCAATCATTTAATACTTAGTAAAGAGCCATTCGGCCATAAATCCAAATCCTAGTAGGATTAGTACACTAAAACTTACCTTGGTGCCGATTTGTTTACTAATCAAATCCCGAAATGTTGTATACTCCCTTCCTTGTAATCGGCTGGTATTAAATCCCTTCATAGATTAGTTTTCGGCTTTTAAATCATGTAAGAAAATAGATCTAGTGCTAAAATAAGCCTTGACCGATTGCATATATATATACTTTACCTTGTGATTTGAAATCTGAAATTTCTATTTAGCCCCTTGGTATCTGTCGAAATCACTGTGACACATGTTAGATTAATTTCTAACATGTAAACATGGTAAAAGTGGCCTGTGGCCGAATATCTTCCTTACCTTAGATCTTGGAAGATTCCTTCCTTATGGTCCACTTATGGACAGATCTCGAAGCCTTCTTTCCAAGTTTTGACTAACACAATAATGGGGTTAGATTTCCTGGTTTCGGTTTTAATCTTAGAAGAAAAAGAATAGAAATCGATAATCACTAACCTTACCCTTAATGCACAAGTCGACAACCCCTTGCTTGAAGTCTCAAACTATTCGGCTATGGTCTTGATAATAGCAAGTTTTTGACTTTTGGAACTTAACAAGAAATCGACTAAAGGTTATCTGTGTTGTCAGTTTATCAAAAGAAAAGAGAGGGAAAAGAGTCACTAGGGGATTCGACAATGGTGGACTTATGGAGAAAAAGATTTCGGCTATGGCAAAAATAAGAGAGAAAGGAGAGAGTTTGCTAGGAAATTTTCTGCAGAGACTTCAATGGAAAAGAGAAGATTGATGAATAGCCTTATTTTCCTCCTTTTGTCGAAATTACTAGGCCAAGACTCCTTACTTGGCCATCACTTCTCTTATCTTTATTAAAAATAATGGAAATAATCCCTTAATTATCTCTTATCTCTTAAACAATAATTATCCATCATTGATCCACCTATTTAGCGAATTTTAAAGAGAATTAAACTCTTCCCAAGTGCCTTGGTGCCGTCCAACTCCCTTACTCCTTGCAGCAAAATAAAACTCTTTTATTTGCTTCCCACGTGACTCGAACCTAGGCTCCTTCCCCCTTGATTGTGGCGTCACTTACTGGGCTTTAAGTGGTGCCTCTTAGCCACTTCTCTAAGCCCGTTCTTGTGTCAAATTTCTTCTATTAATTTTCTTAAGACCACCTTGCCTTAGTTTCCTCTTTTAAACTTAACATTTCTAAAACATTTCCTTATATTTCCAAGTTTCCAAAAATGTTCACTTTCCTCTTTTAAACTTAACATTTCCAGGTTTCCAAAAATGTTCACCATACATTCATAATACATAATACATGCCATTTCGTATAGTTAAATCAAAAATGCATAGGCCTATTTTCAGGATGTTACAATTATTGTTGACTAGGACAACAATAATGCATTAAGACTAACATGTAGTTGATGGATGATAAAGAGTTGTCATTGATATGGAGTGTCAAAATCAATGTAGGAATATGTGTGTTAGAGAACAACATATTGGACTGACCCGCTATGAGTATGTTTCTTGGATTATTATGTAATTGTCACAACATTACTCATAGTGATTAATATGTATATGATCCTTAGACTTGAGATAATCATTATCCCAACATTATGAGTCGTATATTTAGATACGATCAAGCAAACGCATAATCAGAATCGGTTGTTCTATAAGGGTTGATGTTGGATATACCACAATCTATGTATAGGGATATTGTTGATCAATATAGGATAAGTCCCTCCCACATAATGGGAGTAATATCTTAGGTCACTTGATTGAGTGAGACTAGAAATGCATGGTCATGCTCAAATAAGTTGACATGAGATGTCATACTAATTTGTATATCATAGTCTACTCAAGATATCAAGAAACATGGAATGGACTATACAAGTGTAACTATTCCATGACTTGTATCCATTCCAGAGATAAAGGACTTAAGGATTAATGCATGAAAGGTTAATCACAAAAAGTTATGTCGAATCATGACTTCTTGTAACTTAGGTAGCAATGATGCATTGCTAGATGGCACTCATTGTTTGTGACATTAGAATCATTCTAGTATTATCGCTAACGTTACAAGAACCTCTGTGGTCACACCCTATGGTTGAAATGAACGGAATGAAACATAGTTGGTATTGTGTTTGATTGTCACATGAATTAAATTAATTAAAGAATTAATTTAATTAGGAAATCAAATATTGAATATATTATATGTCCAAGGATGTTGTACACATAATGAGAATTAATATATGAATTCGGTTATTATATAAATTTAAATAAATATAGTTTATCAAATCCATGTTATAATTAATGTAATTATAACTTTTGGGTATAATTAATGTAAATATAATTTTCGGTTAAAAATTATTATATTTATTTAATTTTATAATTCATAAAAGAAATATCGATTATAAAAGGTAATAAGTGAAGAAAAACACTAAGAATTTGCTTGGAAAAGTCTAGCAGCTGTCAAGCAAATAAAACCTCTGAAAATAGTTTTTGGAGATTTCTGCTGTTCATAGTCAAACCGGGTGGATTACGTAGAGGCCGACATCGTAAAGGTTGCGGCTTGGTTCGACAGCAGATCAGAACTCTTGTTGCCGAGGAGTCGCTGTCTACTCAGATTGAAATTTTGGTAACTGCAAAACCTTTATTTCACCTTGATTTGTTCCTCACACATGGATTCATGGTTTGGATCGCCGTGATTAATTTTATTTCGCTGCACCATGGGGGTGCCGGCATTCCAATAGACTGTTCCTATAGTTAGAAATTTCGAGGACAAAATTTCTTTAAGGGGGTAGAATTGTAACATCCCAAAATTGGGCCTAGTAGAATTGGGCCTAATGGGCCTTGAGTGTAGGAGTGTTTAAATATTTTTAAGAACAAGAGAATGACATTATTTCAAGTTGGACTTATTTAGAAGGTGAAAGTTACGGGGTTTCTAGGAAGTTCCGGGTTCAAGTTAGGCTATAGGAAAATTTTTGTGTTTAAGCACTTTAAGGAGAGAAGGTAAGTGGCATCAAGGCTTAAGGAAATAAGTGCATATTTTGCTAGCATAAATAAGCATATGGCAATGAGGTTATGGTGTCAAGTGGAGAGCATGGAGGGAAAGGGTTCAAATCCCATCTTTTGCAAATTTTGGATTTATTTTTTTGTACTCCTATCCCAAGTGTCGGCCATGGTCCTATTTATGGTAGGGGAGACTTTTTATTGATGGAAAGGAGGCTAAGGAATATGGTAAGGAGGGAGATAAGGGTAAAAGAAGAAAATAGATGAAAGAAAAGGAAAGAGAAGGGAACATGTTGGCCTATAATATGGAAGATGTTTCGGAAATAATTTTTTGTCAATTTTGGTAAAAGGATACACGGTTTTGAGTGGGGTGTTGGTAGCCAAATTTTGCATTAGTCTTTTGGCAAATTTTGGATGCTTGTATGGCTTGTTTCTTTTAGCATTTTTGGTATTCTCTTTCTCCAATTTTTCCCTCATTGCCGAAACTCCAAAGCCAAAAAGTGAGCATCTCTTTTTCCTTTGTTTTGCCGAAACCATCTAGCCATTGTGTCCAATTTATTTTTGCTTATTTTCGCTTTGATAGCCGAAACTAGTTAAGCACTCTTTCTCTATCCTTTCTTTTCTTTTTCACAAATTCTTCAACCTTTCTTTCTTCTTCTTTAATCCATATTCTCATAGCTGAATCTTCGTGTTCATTTTCTTTTCTCTATAGTCGATCCTTTCAACCTTTAATCTCTCCTTCACAATTTCTTTCACATTTGTGTTGACACCCTCTTCTTCGATCAAATCGATAAGTGGTTTCTTTTTCTCTTTTCATTTTTTTCTTTTCTTTCTAGCCGAATGAGTGTCTATCACTATTCGGTTGTGTATCTTGTTTCTAAATCGAAATGGTGTTTCCTCCTACTCCTTCACATCTTAATCATCCTCTTTTTCATAGTGTTCTAAGTGGGTGGCCGAATATCATCCTAGCTGATTCAATTCCAGCCTTAAGCCAATCGGTGGAAATCGGATTCAATATCATTAAGGTAAGGAGTTTCTTTATGGATTTTTTGATATCACTCATTGTTTGATTAGTTTGCTAAACAGAATGATGGTTGTGACTAAACGATTGTTATAGGACTAAATCGCTCGTTTTTATTCACTTATGGATCTTACGGATATAGTGGTAAGCCAAACCTTTTCCTTAGATAATTGATTTATATCATCGTAATATTGTTTTGATTAAGATTTTTTCCAATGGAGGCAAAAGGTTCTGATTCGAAAGGAAAAGTGATTGGAGAACACAAAAGGATTGGATTTGCTATTCCTACTCCTAAGTTCAAGCGTAGAGCGGTTTCAGCGGTTCGAGATTTCCCACCGGGTTGTGGACCATCATCCGGTGAGAATAAACAAATCGTGGGCATTCACGATATTGAGAGTAAGTATTTTAGATCGTTAGATTTAAATATTTGGATTAAGAAAACCTCGTTTGTTTGTTAATCGAGTGTAATGGTGATTTAGGTGCTTATGATCATGAAGGATTAATCCTTACTGTAATCAGGTGTGTAATCTCCCACCAAAATCTCGTAAATCTGTGATTTAGCATCATATTAGAAATATCAATCGATGTTGCCTAAAAACTTAATATCGGTATTGGTATGAATAGAATGTATTGCCTAAACATCGTGAATACTAAGATTTGTCAAAATTGGAGTTAATTTGTAAAATTTATGAAAATTCCCTTATGGGTCGAATTACAAAAATACCTTCAATGGGCTATTTTTGTCAAAATGACTTAACGAACTGGATTGCTTAAATACCTTTAAAAGCGTTGACTTACTAAAATGCCCTATGGGTAGATTTACCAAAATGCCCTTATGGTCCGAATTACCAAAATGCCCCTGTGGGTCAATTTATTAGATTGCCTTAGTGGGCCGAGTTACAAAGTGCTATTATGGGCCGATTTAACGTAATAAATTATTGGATTAATGATTGTTTTACATATATGTGGTTATTATGCTTTATTATGTATGTTGCATCTTTACATATTGTATGGGATAGGAAAAATTGAATGAAGAGAAGTGTTGCCTGGTGGTATTGCCACAATTTGTTCATTAATGTGCTTATGACTCTGGTGGCTCAGCCACAAATATTATAAAAAGCAACTTGACTGTAGCGTTTCTGATGGCTCAACCACAAATATTATAAATGGAAACTTGCCTACGAATTGGTGTGAGTGGCGGGGTGGGTTGACTTGATCCCCACAGGTGTGATTGGCTGGTCGGGGTGTGATGGATGGATGGGTTGGGTTGCATACATATACTTCTTTTAAATATTGTATTGTAAATGGGCTTCGGTCCAAGATTATGCTATATGGGCTCAGACCAAAGAGATTTCTTTACGGGTTCATACCTAGTGGATGACGGTAAGGGGATTATACACTGAGTTCTAGTAACTCACTCCTTTTCCTTAACCCTTACAGGTAATGCACAGTGATGTGGACTTTGGCAATGGATGACTTGGTGGAGGCCATACTTTAGAAATGGTGTTTTTGAACTTTAAATTTCTATTTACGTTTACTTTATTACTTTTACTATTTTGGGTTTTTTTTTTAGTTGTAATAAGGCCTCTAGAGGATTTTATTTTTGCTTTATGTTTGACTTATTTATTATTGTTCTTGAGTTATTTTTAAATGGGAATTTTCTAAAAGCATAACCAACGGTTTTTCCAAAATTGATTAATAAATGTATTTTATAACAAACTTTTATAAATAATTTAACTCGAATTTTCTTTCAAATTATCAACGACATTTTCAAAAGTCACGGTTTGAAAGTTCACTACCTCGATTCTTGATTCATCAATCAACCTCTCAAAAATAGTTGTATTTTATCAAATATTTACATCCAAACTTGTTTTCTTAACCATAACCAAATAACAATTATTTAGTACAAATCACAAGGACTTTATATGTTTTTCTCATGTGACATGTTAAATCCGGTCGTAACGCATGGACTGGGTTTGGGGTGTTACATTATCACCGATCTTAAACTCAATCTCTTTTCATTTCAAGTCCGCAGAAGATTTCTGACGATCTGACACAGCTTTCAGACTATCACGAATAACTTTCACCTTCTGTTCAGTTTCTTTTATCAAATCAATCCCGTGTATCTTACTTTCACTTAGCTCTGTCCAATACAAAGGTGTTCGATATTTATGACCATATAAAGCCTTATAAGGTGCCATTGTAATGCTCGACTGAAAACTGTTATTATACGCAAACTCAATCAATGGAAAATAATGTTCCTGCGTACCATCAAACTCAAGAATGCAACATCTTAACATATCCTCTAGTATTTCAATGATTCGCTTGGATTGACCATATGTCTATGGGTGAAAAGCAGTACTGAAATGCAATTTAGTACCAAAAGCCTCTTGCAGTTTCTTCCAAAATCGTGAGGTAAATCTTGGATCTTTGTCAGACACAATAGATAGTGACACAATCAGATACTACCAGAACAAAATGAGCTAATTTCGTTAATCTATCAACTACGATCCAAATTGCATCCTTTTTTCTCAAAGTCATAGGCAATCCTGAAACAAAATCCATCATTGCTCTATCCTATTTCCACTCAGGAATCATTATCGGTTGTAACAAACCAGATGGTACTTGATGTTCAGCTTTAATTTGCTGACAAACTAAACATTTCAAAACAAACTCTGAAATATCCCGTTTCATACCAAGCCACCAATAAAGTTACTTCACATCATGGTAGATCTTCGTACTTCCCAGATGAACAGATAGGTGACTGCTATGTGCTTCTTTCAATATCAGTTGAATCAGCTCTGGATTCCTCGGAATTCATATCCAATTTTGAAATCTCAAACAATCATCAACATCAACTCGAAATTCAGAATCAGAGTTGAAATCACACTGAGCTCGTTTTGCTAACATTTCATTATCAATTTTCTGAGCATCACATATTTGTTGTAAAAACAACGGTTTCACTATCAATTCAGCCAAAATTGAACCTTCATTAGACAAGTCTAAATGATTCATCGCACGTAATGCAAACAACGATTTTTGACTCAGTGCATCAGCAACAACATTTACCTTACCCGGATAATAATCTATCACAAGCTCGTAGTCTTTCAACAGTTCTAACCATCTTCTCTGTCGCAGATTCAAGTCTTACAGAGTCATCAAATATTTCAGATTTTATGATCCGAAAACACATGACATTTTTCACTGAAGAGGTAATGACGCAAAATGTTCAACACAAACACAATTGCAGTTAGCTCAAGATCGTGTGTCGGATAAATCTGTTCATGCGGTTTTAATTGTCTCGAGGCATAATCTATAAATTTGCCTTCTTGCATTAAAACATATCCCAGTTCGTTCAACAAAGCATCACCATAAATCACAAATTCTTTACCCGATTCTGGTTGTACCAAAACTAGAGCTTCAGTTAAAAGGGCTTTCAACTGATCAAAGCTTTTCTGACATTTATCGGACCATTCAAACTTCATACCTTTCTAATGCAATCTAGTCAACGGAGTAGCAATCATCAAAAATCCTTTTACGAACCTTCGATATTAACCAGCAAGTCCCAAAAAATTACGAACTTCATGTAATATCCTAGATTAGGGGTTATGCATTTGGTGTATAATTCATGAGTTAATTGGCTCAGTGAGTGGGTTGGATGTGTTTTAGGGGTTCTTAAAACTCTAGGATAAAAAGGGAATGCATTGAAATATTTTTGGAATTTGAGTTAGTAAGGGGAGCAAGGCCAGGGAAGCCTTAAGGGAAATTTTGGGAGTTCTTGGACATAAGAATCACCTTGGTAAAGTGGCTGCAAGGCGCCACTTAAGGCCTTGGGAAATGACGCCAGGAGCAGTAGGGAAGGGCGTTGGTTCGAGTTGTGAATGAAGCAGGAAGGAGCATTTATTTTGCGTCAAGAAGGGAAATTGGGCTAGGGAGGCTTTAAGAGAAGTTATGGGGAGTTTATGACACAAAAAGTGCCTTGGCAAAGTGGCTTGGGGCGTTACTTGCAGCTTGCGTCGAGGGCTCCAACAGGTCTCAAGTTCGAACCCTGTGGGTAGCAAATGGGTGGCTTTTATTTTATTTTGCATGTGACATTAAGGGAAGGGAGAAGAGGTTGGACTGCACATGGATGGGATTGGACGGCACATGGGCATTGGAAGGATGAGATAAGGATTAAGCTTGTTTTATTTTTTTTTTTAATATTAAGATAGTGGATAAATGTGGGTTATTTATTTTATTTATTTTAAATTGGGGGTTGAAAAGATAAAGTAGGAGATTATCAAGAGTTAGTGGCCGAATGGTGGACTCCATGGGGTGGCATTTTCGGCTTTAAAGTATTTTTGGGGTGTGCCAAATTTTGTTTCTTTTTTTCTAGTCTCCTTGCCGAATCTTTTTTCATTCTCTCCCCCTATTATTTTTCTTTTCTAAAACCTTATTTTCTACATATTTTCTTGCATAGCCGAATCCTCTAAAAGCCTTCTCTACTTTTGTGTATTTTGCTCTTCACCATTAAAGTGCCGAAACCCTCCTTATGTTAGCCGAACCTTGCTTCCTTGGAGAGCCAAGCCGAATCTCTCAGTGTTCAAGGAGACTTTGGGTGCAAGCAATTCGATCGGTTTTGATAGTGTGAAGTGTTCTTTCGGGATTTGGAGACTTGTGGTAAGCAACGTGGAAGGGTAAGTGATTTCTGCCTTAGGTAATCGGTTTAGGTTCTCTCTCAATAGGTATGCCAAAATCATGTTATTAGGCCTTGATTTCTAAGGGTGGCTAAATATGTTTAAGGCCATATTAATATGTGTTTCTTTTATGGCAACGTTAGGGTGCATTAAAGGAGATTTTTCGGGATTTGAAGCATTCAAGGTAAGCATCATGTATTATTGACCAAGGGCCATGGTTATGGATTTATGTATTAAGCCATTTCTAACAAAGGTTAATGGGATTAATAACTTCGTGAGCATTTCGATAACTTGGAGCATTCAAAAACTTGAGATCCAACTACAAGCAAGTATTGCAAGATTGCTTTGTTTTTAATAAGTTAGATAAGTGATTTGATTTAAATATTTTTCTTTGATTCTTGTTCTTTAAAAGGCCATTTTATGGATTTAAGAACCGACCGATTGTGATTATGGCTTTTAGAGGCAAATCGGCGAATAAAGAGTTTGAGGATTCTAGATTGCGTTAGATCCAAATAGATCGGGATTTCGCTAAACAGTTAGGTGCGTAGTTATCGCACTAGTCTCCTGTTATTTGTTTGTTGTTATGTATGTATGGTTATGATGTGTATGTTAGCCAGAAATAATGGCTAAGACGGTGGATACCCGTAGTGGGTAATCAATTAATCAGGTCAGTGCTCTATTTTGCCTATGATATATGTGTGATATTTGTGGTAAGCATGTCATGAATACTTACTCTAAATGTTAATCTGACATGATACACATATATGCATGGGACTTGGGATGTGAAAATCAAAGGAAAGGGTGTACATATTTATGTACATGGTCTAATGTTAGCCTTGTGCTACATTAGCGCTTGATGTTAGCTATGTGCTTCATCAAGGGAGGTGTTGGCTAGGTGCCCATCTCGGCGGTTGATAGCTGTGTGCATCACCGTGGACTGATTGATATGTGGGATCACTTATGTGATCGGTGGCTCAGCCACAGCCTTGTGTAGCAGGTCTGCGAAGGTAAGATATGTGGATCACTTGGTTGATCGGTGGATTAGCCATGGCCTTGGGCAGCGGGTCTGCCAAGGTAGGTGTGACGGATTGATATTAGGTTGGGTTAGGCTTCATGTTGCATGATTATGTATGTGGACTGTGTGGATATGGGCCAAGCCCATATATGGAGACATGTGAAATAGCTATGCACTGAGCCTGTTTGACTCACCCAAATTTTTCCAACATCGCAGTTGATGCATAAAGCTTGGACCGGGTTGGAGTGGATACGAGGTGGCCCATGCAGAAGAAGTTTTACTTGTTTTAAGTTATTTTATAATTGATTACTTGGAATATTTAATTATTGTAATAAGGCCACTATAAGTGTTTAATTTTATTATTATGTTTTAAGGTGGATTGATGATTAAGTTAATATTCGGAATGTTTCTTTTAAAGAGTAAATTTATATTTTGATAGATTATTTTAAAGTTTTAAATTTAATAACTTAATTTTATTTTGGAATTTTACATACCCAATATTTTATTAAAGGCATACAAAATTTTATGTTTTACCGTAAATCAAAATATTTTTCAAACGTTTTCCGCAGTGGCATTTCAAATTCGGTCGTAGTGAATGGGTCGGGTTTGGGGTGTTACACTTCAGACACATTTTTCGGAGGATTCTACTCCAAAATAGCTGAAATCTTACTTGGATCAACTCGTATACCAGATGCTGACACAATATGTCCTAGAAAACCAACTTCACACAACCAGAACTCACATTTACCAAACTTTGCATACAATTGCTTATTTCGCAAAGTTTGTAGTACGATTCCCAAATGTTCAACATGTTTAGTTTCATCACACTAATAAATCAAAATATCGTCAATGAACACAACAAAAAATCGATCTAAATACGGTCTGAAAATTCTGTTCATCAAATCCATCAAAACAGCAGGAGCATTCATTAGTCCGAAAGGCATAACTAAAAACTCATAATGCCTGTACCTTGTTCTGAAAGTAATTTTCAGAATATCTGAATATTTTACTCGCAACTGATAATACCCCGATCTCAGATATATCTTTGAAAACACAGTAGCTCCTTTCAGCTGATCAAACAAATAATCAATTCTAGGTAGGGGATATTTGTTCTTGATAGTCACTTTTTTTAACTGACGGTAATCAATGGACATTCTCATTGTGCCATCTTTCTTTTTCAAAAATAGAATGAGAGCACCCCAAGGTGAGAAACTCGGTCGTTCAAATCCTCTATCAGTTAACTCTTGCAACTATGTCTTCAAATCTTTCAATTCTATTGGTGCCATTCTATACGGAGCTATCGAAATAGGAGTCGTACCCGGCATTAAATCAATACCAAATTCAACTTTGCGTATTGGAGATAATCCCGGTAGTTTTTCAGGAAACACGTCAGGAAATTCACAGACAACTGGCACAGATTCAAATTTCTTTTCATTCATTGCTGAATCAATCACATAAGCAAAAAAAGCTTCATATCCCTTTTTCACATAACTTTGAGCTTTTAATACTGATATCACAACCGACAATCCATTTAAATCATTTGATCAATCTGAACTATTTCATTGTTCTGACATTTCAAGTCAATAATCTTTCCTTTGTAGTTCACAATAGCATCATGCAATGTTAACCAATCCATACCTAAAATTATATCAAACTCATCAAAAGGTAATAGCATCAAATCAACCAGAAAACAAACATCTCAAAACATTAACAGACAATTCTTGCATACTTTATCAACTAGGACACATTTACCTAAGGGGTTCGATACTTTAAATACAAATTCAGTAGACTATAGAGGCAAAGTCATACTGGATACTAAGTTCATACATACATACAAATGAGTAGACCCTAGGTCTATCAATGCAATCATAGAAGTATCATAAAGAGTAAATGTACTCGTAATTACATCTGGAGACAAAGTTTCCTCACGAGCTCAAATGTCGTAAGATCTGACAGGTGCTCTAGCTTCAGATCTCGCAGTTGTATCGTTCGTAGTTCTCTGACTACCACTCACATTTCTTGTGTTTCTAGAAGGTCTACCTCTAGCTGAAACATTATCTGGCCTCGGATTCTGTACAATCTCTTGTTTAACAGACTCAGTACAATCTCGAATGAAATGATCTAATGATCCACATCTGAAACATGCTCGGTCATTCAATCTACAATTACCTGGACGTCTTTTACCACAATGCTTACATTCAGGTCACTCGGATTGGACATTTCCCACACTAGCCATCAAAGTAGCTGGAGCTTTGAAGTTCAATTACGATCTAGCTCGATCTTTATTCGAATGTCCCATATTAGCCTTTGAACAACTATGCTCATCTCTGAATTTCTTTGATGCAGACTGAAATGATTTACTTGAGAATCTCTTTCTCACATCTCCGACTTCAGACTCAGCTTTTCTTTTATCTTTACTTAGTGCTTCAACTTTACACGCTCGATCAACGAGCACAACAAACTCTTTTATTTCCATAATCCCAACTAGCAAACAGATATCTTCATTCAGGCCGTCTTCAAACCTTTTATACATTATTTCTTTAGTCGAAACACATTCCTGGGCATATTGACTTAGGCCTCCTTTGGTTTACCAGTGGAAGTCAGTGAGGTGCAGTTGGGGCTAAAAACTTCCACCAATCTCACTGCTTTGGTGTTTGGTTTAGGGTCAAAGTTCAGTGAAAATTTTTTTTAATCGCACTGAGGGGCTAAAAATCAGCTGGCTATTAGAGCACCAATTAGAATTGACAGGGCAGTTGGTATTTTAAACTTCCAAAAATACCCATACTTTTATTTATTATTTTACCATTTTA
This sequence comes from Gossypium rotundifolium, assembly GCA_025506655.1. Classification (NCBI taxonomy): domain Eukaryota; kingdom Viridiplantae; phylum Streptophyta; class Magnoliopsida; order Malvales; family Malvaceae; genus Gossypium; species Gossypium rotundifolium. The sequence goes on from CP106729.1 coordinate 88,082,435, forward strand.
TCCTTGAAAGTTAAATTAATTTCTTGCCCAATCATAGTTATTTTCAGATTTGATCCAAGTATATTGTTACTATTTACTAAAATAATATTTATCAACATTATAAAAGAATATTTAACTATAAAAATTAAAATAATTTTCATGTTATCTAATAAATAACTTAAATTGGTTATATAATTCATTAAAATATTCATAATAAAATATTAGAAGATACATTTTAATATTTTATTAAATGAATGTATAAATTCACATATTTTAATAATTTTATATAAGTAAAATAATTTAAAAACTTTTATTATATATCAATTCTAATCTAAAGTCCTTAATAGTCATTTTTTATTTTCACCTCACCGCTACAGCTGCGTTTGAATCCAAACACACACTCCACCGCTATTTCTAATCTCATTGCTCTGACGTCCAATCTCACGATTCTGATAATTAATCTCACCGCCACCGCTGTTTTTAATCTCACAGGAGGTAAACACACCGCCCATCCAAACTAAGCTTTAATCTCACAAATTCTCGCTCATATTCTGTAACAGTCATATGTCCCTATTTCAATTCCAGAAATTTTTTTCGTTTTTGATCTATAAATCTCTGACTGATATATTTCTTCCAGAATTCAGACTGAAAGAAATCCCATGTGACTCGTTCTTTTGGAACAACAGAAATCAAAGTCTTCTACGACTGATAAGCTACATCTCGTAACAAAGAAACAACACATTTCACACATTCATCAGGAGTCAATGACATTTTATCGAATACTCGAATTGTGTTCTCGATCCAAAACTTAGCTTTCTCAGCACCATCATCACTAGTGGCCCTAAACTCTTCAGCACCATATTTTGTGAATTTTATCTACCAGAGGCCTATTTATCAGATTCGATTCATAACCAGAGGCACAACAGAAGTTTGAGGAGGATTAGGTGGGGGCGGTGGTTGTGAAACAACCGAATTTGTTCTAATGTATTGAGTGAGCCACTCATTATCATTTGAAAGAAGGCTTGTTTAGCCTCTCCTTCCTGACTACTAGTAGCCGGTCTCAAATCAGATGCTGCTGTCCCTTGAGCGAGAGCAGACGCATTACTTTCAACATCGTCAGCTATAGCTTTTCAGGATCCATTTACTATACAAAAAACACATTTTGTACATCCGGATTCATTACACTATCACAATTCTTATATATGGAATGTATAGCTAGACTCTTGAACACTACGTTTGTCCTAGAATCGACTAAACCGTAGGTCTGATACCAATCAAATGTAACACCCTAACCCATAGCCATCGCCGATATAAGTGTAATATTCAGGATTTAGGGGTTATGCATTTTCACTTAAATGTATATGGTAGCATGCTTGTGTGTGTTTTGAATGTGTTTTGGGGGCTTCAGGAACCTTGGGATGTAGGTAAAAGCCTTAGAAAAATATTTGATTTTAAGCCTAAAAAGGAACTAAGGGAGCTAGGCCTTAAGTAGAGGTGTGTGAGGGTTATGACACAAGTAAAGCCCTGGTAAAGTGGCAAAGAGGTGCCACTTAGGGCCTTGGGCGGTGATGCCACAGGGAGTGTAAAGGGACCCAGGTTCGAGCAGCAAGGGAAGCATTTTGGAGCTTTTATTTTTTGGCAAGGAGGTGCAGTGATAGACGGCACAAGGACTCTAGATGGATGAAGTGTAGATTGGGTCTGAAAGCCCAAAGATTAGGCTAAGTAGGAGGAAAAGAAGGGATTGGGAGGAGAGAGGAAAAGTTGGCCGGCAAAGGGACTTTGAAAGGGGCATGTTCGGTCATGCATAGGGGAGCTAGTGCCAAAATTTCTTAGTCTCTGTACTCATTCTTAGACCGAACCCATCTCTCTCCCTTTTCTTCTTTTTTATTTTGCTAAGGCCGAAACTTCTCTTTCATTCATTCCCACCATTGTCGAAACTCTTAAGGTCCCAAACATCTCTTCTCCATTCTTTTGACAAAAGCCGAATCATTCTTATTGATTCCTTTTCCATATTTTCATCTTGAAAAGCCGAAACCCCTTTGTGTTCTCTTCTATTCTTTCAAGTGTTTGGCTGAATATCCTTGGCCTTATTTCTTTCTCTTCTCATGTGCTCTAAACTCTATACTCAGTGCTGAATCTATCTCTAGTTAGCCGAATCTTCTGCTAAGTAAATTTTCTACTTCTATTCTCTTCTTGACTGATTTGGTTAGTGCCGAAATCTAGGAATCTAATCCCTCTTATTTTCTTTTGGCCGAACCATGAAGGAGATCTTTCGGGATTCTTGTAGCCGATGATTGAAAGGTGAATTTTTTGGGTTTTGAGATCCAAGGTAAGCAGGAGGTAACATTCGACCAAGGGCCATTCTTATCGATCCTATGCAATAATTCGAATCTGACATAAGCTATGTAGGGATTTCGACATCTTCAAGGTCAAACGATAGTTTTGGGATTTAGGCAAGCGAGGTAAGGGTTTTAGCGTATAGATCTATTTCTTTTCCATTCAAAAGCTGAAGGCTAATCGTTTGTATGTATTAATGCTTGGCCAATTGCAAGGAAGGTTCATCACATAGCTTTGGGATTTGGTTGGAAACCAAATTGGCATTTAGGTAAGGATTATGGCTGTGCGTTAACCTTTAGGGATTTGTTTGTATAGCCGAATGGTCTCATTGCTAATGATCTTAGTGTGGGCCGAATGTAGGGAAGGGGATCTACTGCGTTAGATCAGGATTTTCAGGATTCGGTAATCGCGTTAGTAACCAGGTGTGTAACCCACCCTCAATTCCCAATTAGTAGTGATATTGTTATGTATATGTTAATAAGGTAATAAATGAATATGGCTAAGGGTACCATTCAATGGTGCAGTGTATTCAGGTATGTTACCCCTTAATACTCGTTAATAATGCTTATAAACATGGATATGAGAAACTATGAAATTTCATTATGTACATGGGGTGAGGTAAATTGCATGATATTTGTATGTTTTGTATGATGCATGAGCATATGGGTGATAATGATAAAGGGGAAGTGTTCTGGTGGTTTTTACCACATTATCCGGTGACTTATGTCACCTATTATGAATCCGGTGACTCTATCACATTATTTGGTGGCTATGCCACGATTATAAGGGCGATGTGCAGTTGACTGCAATGACTGCCTTTGATAGTGTGTAGTAGATGGAGGGTCGATTTAGTAATCCCTACAGTGTGATTGGCAGGTACGAGTGATGTGTAGAGGTTGGATATCTAGGTGGGTTTGGGTTGCATCATTGTCTATATTTGTTTTACGTGATTTAATATGCCTTCATCATTTGGGAGTCTGTGTTGGTTATTACACACTGAGTATATTGACTCACCCTTCGTGGGCAACATTTTGCAGGTGATACTCAGTAAATGGACCGGGTCGGCAGGGACTTAGTGGTGGCCATGCTCAGCTCAGCATTTTCACGTTTTCTTATTATGTTTTCGGGTTTTATTTTGGTTTTGTTTTTGTTGTAATTAGGCCATTATTATTTAACTGTTTTATTTATGTGTTTTAATTTTTATTCTGGTACGATCAACGATAGACAAGGGGTTAAACAATTTCTCGTAAAACAACTTCAAATGTTTTGACACATAAACACCTACGATTTTCAACTTAATGATAAGCTCTAAAATTCGACATTTCTTTAAACTTGTAATTTCTAAAATATGAAGATAACGTTTTAATACAAAATTAAATTACAACACAGTTTTCAACTTGATAATAACCCAAATCTAGTTTCTTCAAAACCATCAAGTATTTCAAGATGACATAACGAGATTTAACTACGTTTTACTCAAGGAGCATGCCAGACCCGGTCAGGGCTTGTGGGCCAAGTTTGGGGTGTTTCAATTTGGTATCAGAGGCAGGTTCAAAACTCATCCTTGAGGGCTTTTGGGCGCAAAACATTTTTTTTGAGTTTTACTAAAGGATGAGCAGGTTTTCTGGCATGGCACCTGAGTCTCCGGCCCGAAGTCCACCAGGTAAGTACCCCTATCCACTTTATGATTTGTATGTGGGTATTATGGGATCGTAGATTAGTAGATTAGGAGCTATTGAACCCTAGGATTAGCTTACTCCAACACAGAATTACATAAAATTTAAAGCCTAATCAAACAAACCTGTGAGTGAGTCACCGGGTTAAGGATGTGGCAACCGTTGTGCACATGTCTAGGATTGGATTCAGGGGGAGCTTGGTATTTAAGCAGTCCTAGTGACTCACCTCCTCTTCGCTCGAATCCTACCTGGTGCGAAGTGACGATTCACCCTAACCAAGATGACTTATTCACAGGCTAAATTCAATAATTAAAACCCGAAAGGGACTAGCTACACTGTTTTATAAAAACCTTAGTTTTAAAATCACTGAATTACCCCTTTGATTTGTAAAAATATTTTAGATTTTGAAATTTTTTTTGAAATATCCCCGGTTTACAAAATTACCGAAATACCCTTGGTTTGTAAAATGACTAAAATACCCTCAGTTTATAAAATTGCCATACTACCCTCAACTTTTATCAAAATATTCCTATTTTGTAAAAATACCAAAAACCCTATTTTGTAAAATATCAAGATACCCTGATTTGGAAAATTACCAAAATACCCCTATAGGACAAATTACGAAAATACCCCTAGGTTGGAGCGGACGGAAATGTTCGAGTGGTGAGTGTGTGTAGTAGATACTATTAAATGAATGTGATTCTCTGAATTAGGGTAGAAGATTTGAAACGAAAACCCTGAAATGATCGAAAAAACTACCATTAAACTTCTTTACATAAAACTTATTCGTGGGTAATCAGTGGAACAAAAACTGATGCATAAAACTTTTTAAATCAGATTAAATCGCGATCATAGACATGAGTTCTAGGGGGCGTGGTCGTAATGTGTGAGGGCGTGGTAGAGGTAGAATGACCGTATTGGAACCCGTTAGGCCTGGTCAAGGGTCCGAGAATGAGATGCCACCACCACTAGCTGCTGGTGTTGAATATCAAGATCAGACGGGGGATGATGCAGTATCACAAGCGATGCTGCGAGTTCTTGAGAGGGTGACTAGAGTATGTGGAGGTATGTGAGCTCAGAAATCTATACCCGAGCGACTCCGAGCCAATGGAGTGGAGGTATTTCGAGGTGTATCAGGGGTGGCGCCCAATCAGGTGAGTATTGGTTGGAGGCGACGGAGCGAATTATGGATGATTTGGACCTGACTGCTGAGGAGAAACTGAAAGGGGTGGTGTCGCTTCTCCGCGATGAGTCATACCAGTGGTGGCTCACGGTTCAGGATGGTGCTGCAACGGATGATCTCACTTGGGAGTATTTTAAGGCGGCGTATCAGAAGAAGTATATTGGGACTAGCTATATTAATGCACAGAAGAAGGCGTTTCTGAGGCTGGTTTAGGGGAATAAGTCCGTAGCAGAGTACAAGGCAAAATTCTTATGGTTGAGTCAGTATGCTCGAGGTATCATGGCCACAGAGCATGAACGATGTGTCAGGTTCGAGGACGGATTGAGGGATGACCTGAGATTGCTGATTGCTCCACAGCAGGAGCGGGAGTTTACCGTGTTGGTAGAGAAGGCTAAGGTAGCCGAAGGGGTTAAGGAATCTGTGAGATAGAATTGGATAGGAATAGACAAAAGAAAGGTTTTAGATCATTAGGGTCATCCAGGAATGTTCAAAAGTGACCTAGAGTTGATGGGTCGCAAGGTCAGCAGGTTGTTACGGGAGGACAGTACCATACTTGTGCTCTGTGTGGAAAGATGCACCTGGGAGAGTGTTGGAAGAAGAAAGGGGGATGTTTCAAGTGTGGATCCAAGGATCACATGATTAGGGACTGTCCTATGAAAATAGACGGAGCCGACCAATAAGTCAGGGTCTTAATCAGGCTGGAAGAGGAGGATTACAGCCACCGCAGGGCCGTGGTCTGGTTGGCAGAGGTAATGGTTCTGGAAGGGGTCGGGGAACATCGAGCAGAGGTGTTGGTAACATAGAGGCGAGACAGCCGGGTCTGGCATATGCAGTTCATCGGAAGGAGGATGGTGACCCACTGGACGTCATAACTGGTACATTCCTTATAGTTGACAAGCCTTACTTTGCTTTAATTGATGTTGGCTCGACCAACTCTTATGTTGCATGTAGAGTAGCTGAAACATTAGGTGTAGCATCTGAATTGTCTGTTAGGGAGATGACTGTAGTGAGCCCGTTAAGTCAAACGGTAGTGGTGAATAGGACATTCCAGAGTGTGCCTCTAGAGATTCAGGAGGTGGCATTTCCTGTCGACTTGATGAACTACCTTTTGGGGAATTTGATCTCATTCTAGGTATGGATTGGCTAGTGGAACATTGGGCTAAATTGGATTGCGCAGCTAAGCGAATGGAGTTAAGGACTCCGGAGGATGAGGAGATAATTATGATGGGAGAAAGAAGAAATTATTTGGCTAACGTAGTCTCCTTATTAAAGGCTGATAAGATGGTTCGGAAAGGGTGCAAGGCATTTTTGGCCTTCGTAAGTGCTTTGGATGCAAAAGAAGAAGGAGTTAGTGGAGTGAGAGCAGTAAGGGAATTCATGGATGTCTTTCTGAAGGAGCTGCTTGGGTTACCCCCAGACAGGGAGGTGAAGTTCAGAATTGCTTTACTGTCGAGTACAGCTCCTGTGTCAATTGCTCCGTACCGAATAGCACCAAAAGAGTTAGTAGAGCTTAAAACCCAGATCCAAGAGTTACTCGATCGTGGGTTTATTCGACCTAGTATGTCTCCATGGGGAGCACCGATCCTATTCGTGAAGAAGAAGGATAGGACTATGCGTATGTGCATAGATTACCGGTAGTTGAAGAAGATGACCATGAAGAACAAGTACCCATTGTTGAGGATAGACGACTTGTTCGATCAGCTTAAGGGGGCCGCAGATTTTCAAAGATAGATCTGCGGTCGGGATATCATCAGCTTAGAGTGAAGGAAGTAGATATCCATAAGACAATTTTTGGACAAGATATGGGCATTATGAGTTCTTAGTAATGTCGTTTGGATTGACAAATGCTCTAGCTACGTTCATGGTTATGATGAACCGGGTTTTCCAACCCTACCTGGATCGGTTCGTCATTGTATTTATAGACGACATCTTAGTGTATTCCAAGTCTGAGGAAGAACATGATGAGCATCTCCAGGTGGTGTTGCAAGTGTTAAGGGAAAAGAAGATATATGCCAAGTTCAGCAAGTGCGAATTTTGGCTAAAGTAAGTTACGTTCTTAGGGCATGTGGTGTCTGTGGAAGGAATAAGGGTGGACCCTGGAAGTTTGAGGCAGTATTAGATTGGAAACCACCTAAGCCTGTGGCTAAGGTTCGTAGTTTCTTGGGGTTAGCAGGCTACTACAGGAGATTTGTTGAAGGGTTCTCATCAATAGCAGCACCTCTGACGAAGTTGTTAAGAAAGGAGGTACCTTTCGTATGGGCGGATAAGAAGTAGGAGAGTTTTGAGAAGCTTAAAAGAGTATTAACAGAGGCTCCGATTTTGATTCAGCCGGAAGCAGGGAAAGACTTCGTGGTGTATTGTGATGCTTCCCATACAGGATTGGGATGTGTCCTTATGCAAGACGGGAAAGTGGTTACTTATGCGTCTCGACAGTTGAGGTCACATGACGTTAACTATCCGATGCATGATCTGGTGTTGGCAGCAGTAGTGTTCACTCTAAAAGTGTAGATGCACTATTTATATGGAGAAAAGTCGGTGATTTACACGGATCATAAGAGTTTGAAGTATCTGCTGACTCAGAAGGAGCTAAATTTGAGACAGCGAAAGTGGGTGGAGTTGTTGAAAGACTACGACTGTTCAATAGAGTATCACCCGGGCAAGGCAAATGTGGTGGCAGATGCCCTAAGTCAAAAAGTGGTGTCAGATCTGAGGGCAATGTTTACACATCTTAGCCTTTATGAGGATGGAAGTTTGCTAGCAGAGTTGCAAGTGAAGCCAACATGGCTAAGTTAGGTAAAGGAGAAACAATTGGTAGATGGTGAACTTAGTGCTAAGCTGCTACAAGTACAAAATGGGGAGTTGGAAGACTATGGTGTAAACAGTGATGGAGTGCTGTGTTTTTAGGGCAAGGTCTGTATGCCGAAGGATGAGGTGTTAAGACAGAAAATTCTTCAAGAATCACATAGTAGCCCTTATGCTATGCATCCTGGAGGAAGTAAGTTATATAGGGATCTACGGGATCAGTTTTGGTGGCCTGGTCTTAAGTGAGAAGTTATAGAATTTGTAGGGAAGTGCTTAACGTGTCAGCAAGTCAAGGCTGAACACCAAGTACCGTCAGGATTGCTTCAGCCGATAAAGATTCCGCAATGGAAGTGGGAGAGAATTACCATGGACTTCGTTAGTGGGCTTCCCCTTAAGCCTACTAAGAAGGACTCGGTATGGGTGATAGTAGATCAGTTGATGAAGTCTGCACATTTCATACCAAAGTCTTGGTGGACTATTCCTGCGCAGAGATTGGCAAAATTGTATGTAGCGTAAATCGTGAGGTCGCATTTGAGTGTCGGTGTCGATTACTCAGATAGGTATCCGAGGTTTACGTCTCAATTTTGGAAAGCACTACATCAACAATTGGGCACCAGGTTGGACTTCAGTACGGCATTCCATCCGCAGTCAGACGGCCAATCTGAGCGGGTAATTCAAGTGCTAGAGGATATGTTGAGGGGTTGCGTGATAGATTTTAGAGGAAGTTGTGAGGAGTTCTTGCCTTTAGCGGAATTTGCGTACAACAACAGCTATCAAGCAAGTATTTAGATGGCACTATATGAAGCACTGTATGGTAGGAGGTGTCACACTCCTACGTATTGGACAGAATTCGGGGAACATCATGTTTTAGGTCCAAAAATGGTGGCAGAATCGAAAGAAAAGGTTAAGGTAATTTAGGCACGGTTGAAGGAAGCATCTGATAGGCAGAAGTCATATACCGATCTTAAGCGGAAGGAGATAGAGTTTGCAGAAGGAGATAAAGTGTTTTTAAAAGTTTCGCTATGGAAGAAGGTGATGAGATTTGGTCGCAAGGGAAAGTTAAGTCCCAGGTTTATAGGACCTTATTGGGTTTTGAAGCGGGTTGGACCAGTGGCATAACAGTTAGAGTTGCCTTCGGAGTTAAAGTAGATGCACAATGTGTTCCACGTTTCGATGCTATGGCATTACCGATTGGATCCATCTCATGTAATACCGGTTGAGGAGGTAGAACTAAGACCAGATTTGTCCTATGAGGAAGAGCCGATTCTGATTCTGGAACGGGATGTGAAGGTGCTTCAGAGGAAATCAGTTCCTCTAGTCAAAGTGTTATGGCGTAACCATGGATCGAAAGAAGCTTCGTGGGAGCCGTACGTCACTTATTTTAGCCAGGTAATTTCGAGGTTGAAATTATTTTAAGAGGGTAGAACTATAATATCCGGGATTTAGGGGTTATGCATTTTCACTTAAATATATATGGTAGCATGCTTGTGTGTGTTTTGAATGTGTTTTGGGGGCTTCGGGAACCTTGGGATGTAGGTAGAAGCCTTAGAAAAATATTTGATTTTTAAGCTTAAAAAGGGAACTAAGGGAGCTAAGCCTTAAGTAGAGGTGTGTGAGGGTTATGACACAAGGAAAGCCCTGGTAAAGTGGCAAAGAGGCACCACTTAGGGCCTTGGGTGGTGACGCCACAGAGAGTGTGAAGGGACCCAGGTTCGAGCAGCAAGGGAAGCATTTTGGAGCTTTTATTTTTCGACAAGGAGGTGCAGTGATGGACGGCACAATGACTCTGGATGGATGAAGTGTAGATTGGGTCTGACAGCTCAACTATTTAGCTAAGTAGGAGGAAAAGAAGGGATTGGGAGGAGAGAGGAAAAGTTGGCCGGCAAAGGGACTTTGAAAGGGGCATATTCGGTCATGCATAGGGGAGCTAGTGCCGAAATTTCTTAGTCTATGTATTCATCCTTAGACCGAACCCATCTCTCTCCCTTTTCTTCTCTTTTATTTTGCTAAGGCCTACACTTCTCTTTCATTCATTCCCGCCATTGCCAAAACTCCTAAGGTCCCAAACATCTCTTCTCCATTCTTTTGACAAAAGTCAAATCATTCTTATTGATTCCTTTTCCATCTTTTCATCTTGATAACCCGAAACCCCTTTGTGTTCTCTACTATTCTTTCAAGTGTTTGGCCAAATATCCTTGGCCTTATTTCTTTCTCTTCTCATGTGCTCTAAACTCCATACTCAGTGCTGAATCTATCTCTAGTTAGTCGAATCTTCTGGTAAGTAAACTTTCTACTTCTCTTCTCTTCTTGACTGATTTGGTTAGTTCTAATCCCTCTTATTTTCTTTTGGCTGAACCATGAAGGAGATCTTTCGGGATTATTGTAGCCGGCGATTGAAAGGTGATTTTTTCGGGTTTTGAGATCCAAGGTAAGCAGGAGGTATCATTCGGCCAAGGGCCATTCTTATCGATCATATGCAATAATTCAAATCTAACATAAGTTATGTAGGGATTTCAACATCTTTAAGGTCAAACAATAGTTTCGGGATTTAGGCGAGCGAGGTAAGGGTTTTAGCGTATAGATCTGTTTCTTTTTCATTTAAAAATCGAAGGCTAATCATTTGTGTGTATTAGTGCTTGGCCAATTGCAAGGAAGGTTCATCACATAGCTTCGGGATTTGGTTGGAAACCAAATCGGCATTTAGGTAAGAATTATGGTTGTGCGTTAACCTTTCGGATTTGGTTGTATAGCCGAATGGTCTCTTTGCTAATGATCTTAGTGTGGGCCGAATGTAGGGAAGGAGATCTACTGCGTTAGATCAGGATTTTCGAGATTCGGTAATCGCATTAGTAACCAGGTGTGTAACCCACCCTCAATTCCCGATTAGTAGTAATATTGTTATGTATATGTTAATAAGGCAATGAATGAATATGGCTAAGGGTACCATTCAATGGTGTAGTGTATTTAGGTATGTTACCCCTTAATACTCGTTAATAATGCATATAAACATGGATATGAGAAACTGTGAAATTTTGTTATGGACATGGGGTGAGGTAAATTGCATGATATTTGTATGTTTTGTACGATACATGAGCATATGGGTGATAATGATAAAAGAGGAAGTGTTCCGGTGGTTTTTACAACATTATCCGGTGACTTATGTCACCTATTATGAATTCAGTGACTCTGCCACATTATTTGGTGGCTATGCCACGATTATAAGGGCGATGTGCCGTTGACTGCAGCGACTGCCTTCGATGGTGTGTAGCGGATGGAGGGTCGATTTAGTAATCCCCACGGTGTGATTGGCAGGTACGGGTGATGTGTAGAGGTTGGATATCTAGGTGGGTTTGAGTTGCATCATTGTCTATATTTGTTTTACGTGATTTAATATGCCTTGATCGTTTGGGAGTCTATGTTGGTTGTTACACACTGAGTGTGTTGACTCACCCTTCATGGGCAACATTTTGCAGGTGATACTCAGTAAATGGACCGGGTCGGCAGGGAATTAGTGGTGGCCATGCTCAGCTCAACATTTTCACATTTTCTTATTATGTTTTCGGGTTTTATTCGGGTTTTGTTTTTGTTGTAATAAGGCCATTATTATTTAACTGTTTTATTCATGCATTTTAATTTTTATTTTGGTACGATCAACATTAGACAAGGGGTTAAACAATTTCTCGTAAAACAACTTCAAATGTTTTGACACATAAACACCTACGATTTTCAACTTAATGATAAGCTCTAAAATTTGGCATTTCTTTAAATTTGTAATTTCTGAAATATGAAGATAATGTTTTAATACAAAATTAAATTACAACACGGTTTTCAACTTCAGAATAACCCAAATCTATTTTCTTCAAAACCATCAAGTATTTCAAGATGACATAACGAGATTTAACTATGTTTTACTCAAGGAGCATGCCAGATCCGGTCAGGGCTTATGGGCCAAGTTTGGGGTGTTTCAATAGGGATAAGAGCTATAACCTGACAAATTTGAACTTTTATGAACATTTCACCTCACAAGATATATCATTATCATATCATAACAAAATACAAACATAGAATCTCTTAAGTAGGTTTACGAGACCTTAATCAAGCATTGGGAAGGGGTAGGGACTAAAACGGGCTCGTACAAAAAATTTCCAAAAACTTAACATTTTTCAAAGTTACAGAGGTCACACGCCCGTGTTGACAGGCCGTGTGCCTCACACGGCCTCAGACACACCCATGTATCCAAGCCATGGCAAAATAGGGCATACATACTAACTTTTCCACACGGCCTGAGACACGGTCGTGTGCCCACCCGTCGTCGACACTGACTTGCACTACACGGCCAGTCACAAGCCCGTGTGTCTAGCCCGTGTGCGACACTGACTTTTTTCACACGGCCAGTCACACTCCTGTATGTCAAGTCTATGTGCGAGCTTGACTTGAATCAAATTACAAATTCAAGGGAAACAATCAAGCCACACGCCTGTGTGCTCAACCGCGTGGGCAAATATAGGCCATTTGTAAGGCCAATTTGCCACCCATTTAGGGTCAAACCTAAAAGTACAAATAAACACTTTCATGCCCTCTAAATGCAACCAAGTCATACAAATAATGTCCATCTTTTCTAACCATTCAATGCATATCAAACTTATCAACTTATGAACCATTTATCTCATTCTAATCACAAGCATTTCTAGGTAAAATCCCTCCAAAAACTTGCCAATTCAATATAGTATTCATTCATCAAAACATACCAACTTTACATAACAAAACATAATTGACATTTACCATATTCACATCCCATTTACAAGCCATATCACATGGCTTATATATACAACTCAAAACATCATCTAAGTCAACTAGACTATACATGCCATACTTAGCTATAAACACATTCAAAAGGTACCAAAATATGATTTGATAGTGTGATGATGATCCCCGATGATTTTCGAGCCTTCTGTAGCTTCAACGATCTATAAATCAATGCAAAGACACACAAAGTAAGCTTTCAAAAGCTTAGTAAGCCATATACAAATAAAATTAACCTATAACATACAAAATCATATCAAGCACAAGATCATTAATATTTCTCAATTGCAAATTCATAAATCTTTTTTGGCTCATTTTTTAGCCATTGCTTACCAATAATTCATTTCTCAAAGTATCTCTTTTGCTCATACCACAATCATGCATATATCACATTTTGTTTCGTTAAATCCATGAACATATTTCTCTTTTGCAATTTCACAAATACTTACCTTTCATGCTTAAACAAAGCATACACTTCAAACGTACCTGAAATGGTTACACATTTCATATAGTCTTTCCTTTCTAGGAATTGCCTGTTGAACCATTCAAAATCAAATAGGATACTCAGATAATTCAGAATACTCATACAATGCCAATGTCCCAGACGTGGTCTTACATATAATCAAATATCGATGCCACTGTCCCAGACAGGGTCTTACACGAATTAGATACGATGCTAATGTCCTAGACATGGTCTTACACGTAAATCTCAAACCAATGCCAACATACTAGATGTAACACCCCAAACCCGGCCCAAAACACTATGGCCAAATTCGGAATGCTACAGAAAACCTTAGGTTGAAAAAAAACGGCTAAGTGATATAAAACTTGCATGTAGCAGTGTTAAAGTCGACATGAAAACCAGTGCTTAACTAAATCCCTAATGATTTTGTTTTAAAACAGGATTCAATTTCTTAGAAAGACCTTTCACTTGGAAAACACTTTGCAGTTCAAGGTTAATTGGAAACGGGTCCTTTTGAAACCTTTAAGAAAGTCCGAGTAAGTACAAGAAGCTCAGTTAGAAAACCTTAAATAAGTTTTTAAGTAACAAAAACGTCACTATTTGAAATTTGTTTGCAACTACTAATCCATGTCTAGTCTAGCAGAAACCATAATGAAAACCCAAAATAGTTAAATGGCCTTATTACATCAAAACATCCCAAATAAACTGAAATTAAAAGTAACATCTCTAAATATGGAGACTGCGTCTGCATGGCCATCTCGAATCCCATCCAACCCGGTCCAACATCTCGAATCACCTGCATGGTTTGGTAAAAAATGGGTGAGTCAACAGACTCAGTGTATACTTAGTCCACAGATTTCCACGTATGGGCTTGGCCCAAAACCACACCAATCCACATAACAGGGAGTAATGCAAAATGCACTCAACCCAGCCTAGGGTCCATCCTCTACACACCCCCGTATCCAACCACCACACACCAGGGGATTACTAAATCAACCCTCTAACCTCTACACACCAATTCGGCAAGTCATGCCAACCACCAAGTGGTTGAGCCACTGGTCCACGTGATCAAGTCACAATATAATCCACAACGTGACCGTAGTCAACGTCAATCCACGATGAGGCACATAGCCATCACCAGCCATAATATGGCACAAAGCCGATACCAACCATGATGAGGCACTGAGCCGATCATCAATCTATGTGAGGCTCGTAGCCATCACTATACCATGTACATAAATGTACACCCTGTCCTTCTTTCAAATATCCAAATCCCGCCCCATGATTATGCAACATACGACAGTGATATGATGAAATAATGCATGAACAAGCTAACCAAGCATACAACACATATATACAGCAATATCCACAGTTTAATCGTCATTTAACACTGACCTGTTTATCGACATAACCATTAAGGGTATCCATCTCATTATTTCCACTGCACTAATCATCACACTTATAACACATACAATATTTTATACATACTCGGGAAATTACGAAATAATTACACACCTGATAACCTGAAGTATTACGCTCTCAATACCGACGCTGTCACTAACCAAAACCCGAATGCTCTCACTTACTTTTGAGAGTGTCGAAATCCCTGTATTGTCCATGTTAGAATTGGCTCTAACCATTAATGAAAGGAATGGCCTTCAGCCTAAGTTTGTATCTTGCTTAACTCTAAAGATAAATTTCCCGAAATCACCCTACATAGGTTCGACCATATCAGAGAAATAGAGTTAGATCTTAACTTCCGGCAATCAAGAGAGAGAGGATAAAAAAAGATTAAAATCTCTTACCCACTATTGAGAATCGATTGGAGCAGATTCCAGCCTATGGTACTTTCGGCTTTAAAGAGAGGAAAAGAAGAGTTGGGGTTTAAGAAGTTTCGGCAATAGGGAGAATGGGAGAGATGCTTTGGCTAATCAAAAGAAAAAGAAAGGAGTTGGAACAGAGAGATGGATTCGGCCAAGAAAGCAAATAGAGAAGAAGAAGAAAGAACGCTAGTGACCTTAATGGTCTTTGAAGTTTCGGTCACTAGATTAAAAGAATATGAAAGCTGAAACTCGATGACTTTTGGACAAAAGAATGAATGGCACTAGAGAAAAAGGAGAGAACAAAATTCGGCACACACCCTCTATGACTGAATTCAGAATGCTACAGAAAACCTTAGGTTGAAAAAAAATGGCTAAGTGATGATAAAACTTGCATGTAGCGGTGTTAAAGTCGACATGAAAACCAGTGCTTAACTAAATCCCTAATGATTTGGTTTTAAAATAGGATTCAATTTCTTAGAAAGACCTTTCACTCGGAAAACACTTTACAGTTCAAGGTTAATTGGAAACGGGTCCTTTTGAAACCTTTAAGAAAATTCGAGTAAGTACAAGAAGCTCAGTTAGAAAACCTTAAATAAGTTTTTAAGTAATAAAAACATCACTATTTGAAATTTGTTTGCAACTACTAATCCATGTCTAGTCTAGCATAAACCATAATGAAAACCCAAAATAGTTAAATGGCCTTATTACATCAAAACATCCCAAATAAACTGAAATTAAAAGTAATATCTCTAAATATGGAGACTGCGTCTGCATGGCCATCTCGAATCCCATCCAACCCGGTCCAACATCACGAATCATCTGCATGGTTTGGTAAAAATTGGGTGAGTCAACAGACTCAGTGTATAATTAGTCCACAGATTTCCACGTATGGGCTTGGCCCAAAACCACACCAATCCACATAACAGAGAGTAATGTAAAACGCACCCAACCCAGCCTAGGATCCATCCTCTACACACCCCCGTATCCAACCACCACACACCAGGGGATTACTAAATCGACCCTCCAACCTCTACACACCAATTCAGCAAGTCATGCCAACCACCAAGTGGTTGAGCCACTGGTCCACGTGATCAAGTCACAATATAATCCACAACGTGACCGTAGTCAACGTCAATCCACGATGAGGCACATAGCCATCACCAGCCATGATATGGCACAAAGCCGATACCAACCATGATGAGGCACTAAGCTGATCATCAATCCATGTGAGGCTCGTAGCCATCACTGTACCACGTACATAAATGTACACCCTGTCCTTCTTTCAAATATCCAAATCCTGCCCCATGATTATGCAACATACGATAGTGATATGATGAAATAATGCATGAACATGCTAACCAAGCATACAACACATATATACAGCAATATCCACAGTTTAATCGTCATTTAACACTGACCTGTTTATCGACATACCCATTAAGGGTATCCATCTCATTATTGCCAATGCACTAATTATCACACTTATAACACATACAATATTTTATACATACTCGGGAAATTGCGAAATAATTACACACCTGATAACCTGAAGTATTACGCTCTCAATACCGACGCTGTCACTAACCAAAACCCGAATGCTCTCACTTGCTTTTGAGAGTGTCGAAATCCCTATATTGTCCATGTTAGAATCGGCTCTAACTATTAATGAAAGGAATGGCCTTCGGCCTAAGGTTGTATCTTGCTTACCTCTAAAGATCAATTTCTCAAAATCACCCTATATAGATTCAACCATATCAGATAAATGGAGTTAGATCTTAACTTCCGGCAATCAAGAGAGATAGGATAAAAAACGATTAAAATCTCTTACCCACTATTGAGAATCGATTGGAGCAGATTCCAGCCTATGGTACTTTCGACTTTAAAGAGAAGAAAAAAAGAGTTGGGGTTGAAGAAGTTTTGGCAATGGGGAGAATGGGAGAGATGCTTCAGCTAATCAAAAGAAAAAAAAAAGAAGTTGGAACAGAGAGATGGATTCAGCCAAGAAAGCAAATAGAGAATAAGAAGAAAGAACGCTAGTGACCTTAATGGTCTTTGAAGTTTCGGTCACTAGATCAAAAGAATATGAAAGCTGAAACTAGGTGACTTTTGCACAAAAGAATAAACGGCACTAGAGAAAAAGGAGAGAACTAAATTCGGCACACACCCTCTACCACACTTCAAAACCGATTATGCACCCCCTTTAGAGTCCCATATGCGGCCACTTGTTGCTCTCTCTCCCTTATCCCTTGTTTCCCTCCAACTTAACCGAATCTTCAAGCTGTCAGACCCAATCTACACTTCATCCAACCAGAGTCCAAATGCCATCCAACCCTTTCCCCCTCCCTTGACGCAAAAACCAAAATAAAACATCACTCCCTTGTTGTCTGCGTGACTCAAACCTCCTCCCCTGACACCCCTTGTTGACGCAACCTCCCTTGCACCTTAGGTAGCATCCCATGCCACTCCTCCACTCACTTCTTGTGTCATAAATCCCACACTAATGTCCTTAAGGCTTAGCTCCCCTAGCTCCCCCTAACCCAGGTTAGAACAAAAATTTTTCTATGACCTCTAACAAAGCCCAAGGTTTCTCGAAACCCCCAAACACTTCCAATCAACATGCAGAGCATATTAACATACAGATACAATTTAAAATATGCACAACCCTCGAACCTCGGATATTACACTAGATGTGGTCTTACATTATATCACATATCGGAATCCTTATGTCATGACATATGAATCCTATCTATTCCTAAGGTTCGTACGAGACTTTTTAGACCTAGACACAATGTTGATACTTTCTCGAATTTAACACGTATATCATCCAAAGCCATACATCACAAATCAATATCAAATGAACATCAATAATTCAACTTAAATACATTTATTTGTATATAGACTTACCTCATGTTCGAAATAAACGGGCAGATTTGACTACTCGATCACTTTTGACTTTCCTCAATCTAAACCCGTTTTCTTAGGTTCTTAATCTATACATATTTAATTTTAACCGATTTATTCATCAAATCATTCAATTCAATCCAAAAATACACATTTAGGGCATTTTACAAATTAGCACTCACATTTTTACATTTTGACATTTAAGTCCTTATTTCACAAAATCACAAAATACACATAATTTTTTTACACCCATGCCTAGACGAATTTTCACATGCTTCATATAAGTCGAAACATTTCATTTATTTCACATTTTAATGCCTCTAAATATTTATTTTCACAATTTAGTCCAAATTACTCAAATTCACCAAAAATCCAAAGACAAAACATGTTAATCTAACACATATATTTCATATTTCATCAACTAATATCACAAAGCTTAAACTTTCATCAATGGCACATCTCATAATCTTCATCAAATTCCAAAATTAAAGCATGGGGTTGATAATACTAAGCAATGATCTCAAAAATGTAGAAATTATCAAAAACTGAGTAAAAAAGCATACCTCAATTGAGCTAAATGAGTGCCGAATGTAACAAAGCTTCCAAGCCCTAGCTATTTTCTTATTTTCGACCTGAGAATTGAGAAAAGATGAACATTCAAATGGTTTTGTTTTATTAATATTTACTTATTTTACTAATTACCAAACTAACCTTTTTATTTTCATTTATAATCCACTATCTTAAGGCATTTTTGTCCATCAAAAGTTCATAAGGTTTAATAACCACATAAGGAATCCATATAATAAAATTCATAACAATTCTGCACTTAAACATTAATAACCAACCTTTGCATTTTATGCAATTGAGTCCTTTTATCAAATTAAGCATACAAACAATAAAATTAATTCACTGAACTTTCACACATGCTTAATCACATACTGCAAACACAAAAAAATAATATAAAAATATTTTTTTTGAGTCAGATCTATGGTTCCGAAACCATTATTCTGACTAGGGTCTAAACTGGACTATTACACTATAGGTGTAGATTATTCGCTTGATAAGTTAGCAGACTTGTATGTTTTTGAGATTGTAAGGCTACATGGAGTGATTTTATCGATTATATTAGATAGAGATCTGAGATTTACATCTCGATTTTGGAAAAAAGTTACAAGATGGTTTGGGCACAAAGTTGAGTTTTAGTACGACTTTTCACCCCCAAATCGACGGATAGTCAGAGAGATTAATACAGGCACTTGAGGATATACTCCAGTGTTGCGTTCTTGAGTTTGAGGCGCTTGGGAAAAGTACCTACCGTTGGTAAAGTTTGCTTACAATAACAATTGTCATGTTTGAAAATGGCACCTTATGAGGCCTTGTATGGACTTAAGTGTCGAACGCCTTTATATTGGATTGATTTCATAGAAAATTAGATTCATGGAGTTGATCTGGTTAGAGAAATCAAAGAGAAAGTAAGGGTGATTCGAGATTGTTTAAAAGCTACTTCTGACAGACAAAAATCCTACTCGGATTTGAAAAGAAAAGATATTGAATTTCAAGTTGGTGACAAGGTGTTCTTGAAAGCGTCACCGTGGAAGAAAGTTCTCAGATTCGACAGGAAAGACAAATTGAGTCCGCATTTTATCGGACCATATGAGATCACCGAGAGGATAGGACCGGTAGCCTATTGACTGGCCTTGCCGTCTGAGTTAGAAAAGATTCATGATGTGTTTCACGTGTGTATGTTGTGATGCTATCGATCAGATCCTTCGCATGTGATTACACCTACAGAGGTTGAAATTCAACCCGAAATGACATATGGTGAAGAACCGGTAAAGATTTTAGCACAGGAAGTCAAACAATTAAAGAATAAAAGTATAGCTCTTGTGAAAGTATTGTGGCAAAGACATGGGGTAGAAGAGGCTACATGGGAGCATGAGGGGATTTGAGGAACCAGTACCCAAACCTTTTTGCTGGTAAGATTTTCGGGGACAAAAATCCCTAAGTGGGAGAATTGTAATAGCCTGATTTAGGGCCTAGTCGAAACAGTGGTCCGAGACTAAAAATTCGAAGTAAAAATATGTGTTTATGATTTTTTATTAGGCTTATGATATGTTTGCATGATTGTGTGAAAATTTTATGAGTAAATTTTATTTATTAGTGATCGATTTGTCTATTAGGACTAAATTGTAAAGATTAGAAAATATAAGATTTTAGAAGATTTATGTATGAAATAGCATCATAAAAATTATTAAAAGTCCTTATTTAGCAATTAGACCATTATATGTTAAGATGGACAAAAATGGACATGGGAAGAAAAAATCTCAAGAAAGTGGCCTTAAGGGCATTTTGGTCATTTTGTTAATTAATGAATTAAAAAGGGAAAAATAAGCCAAAATCTTGTCCATCTTCTTCCTCTAAGTGCCAAAATTTACAAGGAGACATAGATAGGGTTTCTTCAACTTCTAAGGTTGATAATCAAGAAACACGAAGCCCAGACCAAAATCGAGGTAAGAATAAAGTTGTGGACTAAATCGAAGACCTATCCGCAATTTGAATACTGAGGTAAGTTTGTGTGAAATTAAGGCTACATATGCTATTGTGTTTAAATTACTTATTAATTTGAGAAATGCATATCATTTCCATGAAATTTACGAATAATGTCTTGATGAGAAAATGAATGAGAATATGCTAAGTAAAGTCCCAGTTGAAATTTTGGAATAACGAGGATGCCTACATCATGACATGAGACAAGGACAGTCCCGTATAAGACCATGTCTAAGACATGGCATTGACACCGAATGTGGATCCCGTATAAGACCATGTTTGGGACATGGCATAGGCATCGAATAAAGAAAGTCTCGTGTAAGACCATGTCTAGGACATAGCTTTGGTACCAAAGGAAGATCTCGTGTAAGACTATACCTGGGACATGGAATCGACATCTATGTACGATCTCGTATAAGACCATTTCTGGGACATAGCATATACATCGAGCTAAGAGATCCCGTGTAAGACCATATATGGGATATGGTATCGACATTGAGAGGAGATCCCATGTAAGACCATATCTGGGAAATGGCATTGGCATCATGATACATGTATGATGAAATTGAGTATCCTCCGATATTCGGAGTAGTTCAACGGGAAAAAAAGCTAAGTATGCAAAGTGCTATAGAGATAAACTATACAAGGATGATAATGAGTTCCATTTATGTTAAGGATGATGATGATTTAAGTTTATGTTCAAGTTAGCATAAGTGCTAAATTATGTGACTAAGTGATATAGGTACCATGAGTAAAAAACAAGTTATGAAACTATAATGTGATATGTGATGGGTAAGAATAAGTATGATATCGTCAAGCTACCTCGGGGATCGTAGAACGTCAAAGCTTTGATCACACTATCAATCATTCTTTTGGTATAGTAATGTTGATTTATTTTGGGTATGGCATGTATAGGAACTTGGTCATTTTGTACTATGTCATATTTGAGAGCCAAAGTGTTGGCTACTAATGTTATACACACATTTTGTATATGGTCATAGGGAATTGGCCAATATTTTTCATGTTTCATATTTTAATGTTGATAAGTTTAATGAAGGGGAAGTTTACGCAAATGATGAGGTAAAATGTGAAGTGTTTGAATGATGATTAGTGGTTCTTTATAGGGTATTGTTGTCTTATCATGTATTGCTTGTGTTGGTATATATGTGTTTATGTTTTAGGGTGGCAATTGGCTTGGTAAATAGCCTTCTAATTGTCCACATGGGTAGACACACGTGCATGTGTCTAGGTCGTGTGCGACACATGGTCAACCCCTATGGGTGTGTTGGTAGGCTTTGTATCCCCTGCATCAAATTTATGAGAATTCGATTTGTCACATGGGCCAGGACACAGGCATGTTCCTAGGTCATGTGCCCTTAAGAGTTGCTGACGTCATAAATAGAATGCTAAGGTTTTAACACACTGGTGAAGACACGGTCGTGTCTAGGCCGTGTGATGGACACGGGCTAAAGACACGGGCGTGTTTCTGGTCGTGTGAAAACCCCTGTAGGTTCGAAATGAAAAATAAATCCTACACAGGCTAGGAACATGGGCGTGTGTGACCACACGGCCTGCCCACATGGGCGTGTGGCTCCTGTTTAGGCAAAAATTTTCTAAGTGCATAAAAGTTTTCGGTTTAACTCTGAAACCTTCCGGATGTATGTTTAAGGCCTCGTAGGCCCATAATAAGGGTGTTATGAATATGAATGAGAAGTTTTAAGTTTGAAATGAAATTTTATAGCTTGATAATGTATGTTTTAAAGCAAGTTAAGTCTGGTAATGCCTCGTATCCTATCTTGGCGTCGGACATGGATAAGGGGTGTTACAAAGAAGTTAGATTTTTAGGGCACATTGTCTCGAGAGATGGAATTCGAGTTGACCCAAGTAAGGTTTTAGCTATTGTTGATTAAAAATGGTCGAGAAATGTATCAGAGGTTAGAAGTTTTCTGGGCCTAGCTGGCTATTACAGACGGTTTGTCAAGGGATTTTCCATGATAGCGACTTCAATGTTGAGGTTATTACAAAAGATGTGAAGTTTGTATGGACAGATAGTGCCAACAGAGTTTCGAGACACTAAAGGCGTTATTGACTGAGGCTCCAATTCTAGTGCAGCCTGAACCGGGAAAAGAATTTGTCGTTTATAGTGATGCATCCTTGAATGGATTGGGCTATGTACTTATGCATGAGGGCAAGGTGATAGCATATGCCTCTAGACAGTTAAAGTTGCACGAGAAGAATTACCCGACACATGATGTAGAGTTGGCTGCCATTGTGTTTGCATTGAAGACATGGAGACACCATTTGTATGGTGAAAAATGTCAGATATTCACCGATCATAAAAGTCTAAAGTACTTGATGACTTAAAAGGAATTGAATTTAAGACAAAGAAGATGGCTAGAGTTGCTAAAGGATTACGAGCTAGTAATTGACTACCATCCGGGAAAGGCGAACGTGGTCGCCGATGCCTTGAGTAGGAAATCCTTGTTTGTGTTGACAGCCATGAATATAAGGATGACCTTGTCAGATGATGGTTCCATCCTAGCCGAATTAAGGGCTAGACCGATGTTTCTCTAAGAGATTTGTGAGGCTCAAAAAAGTGACAGTGACTTGCAAGCCAAAAGAGTTTAATGTGAGTCGGACTTTCAGATTAATTTTGAAGGATGTTTAATGTTCTGAGACAGAGTATGTGTACCGAGAGATAATGAGCTTATTTGAAAAATTTTACATGAGGTATATAGCAGATGTTTATCTGTACATCCCAGTAGCACAAAAATGTATAACGACTTGAAGAAATGGTATTAGTGGCCTAGTATGAAGAAAGATATTTCTGAGTTTGTATAGAAATGTTTGATTTGTCTGCAAGTGAAATCTGAACACCAAGTACCTTCGGGGTTGCTTCAGCTTATTATGGTTCTTGAGTGGAAATGGGACCGTGTTACTATGGACTTTGTGACGGGCTTCCCCATGACACCGAAAAAAAAGATATTGTATGGGTCATAGTGGATAGACTTACGAAGTCGGCCCATTTCATACTAGTACGCGTTGATTATTCACTTGATAAGTTGGAAGACTTGTATGTTTTAGAGATTGTAAGACTACATGAAGTACCATTGTCGATTATATCGATTAGAGATTTGAGATTCACATCACGATTTTAGAAAAAGTTACAAGAAGCCTTGGGCACAAAGTTATGTTTCAGTACAGCTTTTCATCCACAGACCGACGGATAGTCAAAAAGAATAATCCAAATCTTTGAAGATATGCTCTGGTGTTGTATTCTTGAGTTTCAAAAAGTAGCTGGGAAAAGTACTTACCGTTAGTAGAGTTTGCCTACAATAACAATTTTTAGTCGAGTTTGAAAATGGTGCCTTATGAGGCATTGTATGGGCGGAAGTGCCGAACACCCTTGTATTGGACCGAACTTAGAGAAAATCAAATTCACGGGGCCGATCTGGTCAGAGAAATCGAAGAGAATGTAAAAGTAATTCATGATTGTTTAAAAGCTGCTTCGAATAGACAAAAGTCGTACTCAGACTTGAAACAAAAAGAGATCGAGTTTCAAGTTGGTGATAAGGTATTCTTAAAAGTGTCGCCATGGAAGAAAGTTCTCAGATTTGGCCGGAAGGGCAAATTGAGTCCACGTTTTATCGGATCGTATGAGATTACCAAGAGGATAGGGCTGGTAGCCTATCGATTGGCTTTACCGTCTGAGTTGGAAAAGATCCATGATGTGTTCCACGTGTCTATGTTACGACGTTATCGATCAGATCCTTCACATGTGATTACACCGATAGAGGTTGAAATTTAACCCGATATGACTTATGGCGAAGAGCCGGTTAAGATTCTATCACAAAAAGTCAAACAATTAAGGAATAAAAGTATAGCCCTTGTGAAAGTACTATGGCAAAGACATGGGGTAGAAGAGGCTACATGGGAGCCCAAAGAGGCTATGAGAAACCAATATCCAAACCTTTTTACTAGTAAGATTTTCAGGGATGAAAATCCCTAAGGGGGAGAATTGTAACAACCCGATTTAAGGCCTAGTCGAAATAGTGGTTGCGAGACCACAAATTCGAAATAGAAATATGTGTTTCATGATTTTTATTAGGTCTAAGACATGTTTGCATGATTATGTGAAAATTTCATGAAGGAAATTTTATAATTTACTGAACAATTTATACATTCGGACTAAATTAAAAAGATTGAAAAATATGAGTTTCTAGAAGATTCAAGTATGAATAGAGAAATTATTAGAAGTCCTTATTTGGCAATTAGACCATTATATGTCAAGATGGACAAAAATAGACATGGGAAGGAAAAATCTCAAGAAAGGGTCCTTAAGGGCATTTTTATCATTTGGATAATAAAAGAATTAAAAGGAAAAAAGAAGTCAAAATTCATGTCCATCTTCTTCCTAACTGCCAAAAATTTCAATCTCTCCATAGCTAGGGTTTCTTCAACTTTCAAGCTTGATTGTAAGTACGTCCTAGACCCGTTTTTATTGTTCTTCGTATTTTTAAAATCCTCGTAGCTCGATTTAGCTATTTTTAGCTATATTTTGATTAGGGTTCATGTTCAAAAATTTACCAATGTATGACATGCATGGATTTTGATGATTTATGGAGGTATATGAAAGTTTGATGTATGATAAACATCTTATTGTAAGAGATTTTCATGAGAAACTCATAAAAGGACCTAATTGTAAAAGTTATGAAAGTTTCCATAAAGTGTGAATTAGTGGAAATTGTTGAATGTTGTAATTATGAAAATGGTTCGGCTAGGCTTAAAATGCAAGGAAATTGAATGAAAATCATTTTACGAGCCTAGGGGCAAAAGTGTAAATATGTGAAAGTTTAAGGGCAAAATTGTAATTTTGCCAAAGTATGATTCATGGGTTAATTTAGTCAATGTGAGTATTAAACAAGTGAAATTGTTATTATAGATCAAGAAACACGAAGTCCAGACCAAAACTGAGGCAAGGACAAGGTCGTGGACTAAATTGAACAATTCCACATATATTTTGGTACCGAGGTAAGTTTGTGTGAAATTAAAGCTATATAATGCTATTAAGTTAACAATTTCTTGATATCATGAGAAATGTATATTATTTCTATGAAATTGATTGATGATGCCTTGATGAAAGTATGATGATATTATGTTAAGACGAAGTCCCAGTTGGACATTAGGAATACCAATGATACCGTTATCATGACATGAGACAAAGAGGGTCCTGTATAAGACCATGTCTGGGACATGGCATCAGCACAAAATGAAGGTCCCATCTAAGACCATGTTTGGGACATGGCCTCGGCACCAAAGAAAGATCTTGTGTAAGACCATGTCTAAGACATGGCATCAATATCGATACACGATCTCGTATAAGACCATATATGGGATACGGCATCGACATCGAGATATGAGATCCCATGTAAGACCATATTTGGGATATGGCATTGACATCGAGATGTGATCCCATGTAAGACCATATCTGGGATTTGGTATTGGCATCTTGTTACATGTATGATGATATTGAGTATCCTTTAATATTCCAAGTAGTTCAATGGGTAAAGAGCTAAGCTCATATTAAACATGACAATGAGTTAAGTCTATGTTCAAGATAGCATAAGTGCTAAATTATGTGATGAAGTGATACAGGTACCCATGAGTAAAATATGAGATATGAATCCATAATGTGATATGTGATTGGTAAGAATAAACATGAGTCAGTTGTGCCAAGTGCTTGAGAACTTGTGTTGCTATTATTCAATGAGATAAATGGATCCTATCATAAGTCTTTATGTTGCTATTTATTTCATGCAATCTTACTAAGCTTTATGCTTACCCCTCTCATTTCCCCTTTTCTTGTAGTATCGCCAATCTAGCTTGGGGGTTGTGGGATGTCGGAGTTTGGATCACACTATCAATTACTCTTTGGTATAGCAAAGTTTGATTAATTTTGAGTATGGCATGTATAGGAACTTGGTTATTTTGCAATATGACATATTTGTTAGCCAATGTAATGGCTATTAATACCACTCATTCATTTTGTAAATGGCCATTAGGAATTGGCCAATACTTGTTACGTTTTATATATTCAATAATGATGAAATTCATGAAGAGTAAGTCAGTACAAATGGAGGAGTTATGAGCAAAGTATATACATGCTGAACGTAGTGTGAATGTCTTGATTTTGGATATAAGAAGTGTGTTATGGCTATGTTCAGGTTTGCATTGAAATGGTATAAGTGTGGTTGTTTTCAGGGTGGCAATTGGCTTAGTAAATAGCCTTATAATTGTCCACACGGGTAGGCACACGGGCGTGTGTCTAGGCCGTGTGTGACACACGATCAGTTCCATGGGTGTGTTGATAGGGCTTTTGCCCCCTGCACCTAGTTTGTGAAAATTCAGTTTGTCACATGGATCGATACAGGTGTGTGACTAGGTCATGTGCCTCTATGTGTTTGTTGAAGTCATAAATAGAATGTCAAGGTTTTCACACACGGGTGAGGACATGAGCGTGTCATGGTCGTGTGAGGGACATGGACTGAAGACACAGACGCATGCCATGCTGTGTGAAAACCCCTGTAGGTTCGAAATGAAAACTAAAATCCATACGGGCTAGGAATATGGGCATGTGTGACAACACGGCCTACCCACATGTGCATGTTCCTTTCCACTCGAGCATGTGGCCCTATTTTGAGTAAAAATTTTCTAAGTGTTCACAAGTTACAAGTTTAGTGTTGAACCGTTCCATATGTATGTTTAGGGTCTCGTAGACCTATAATGGGGACGTTATGATCTCGAATGAAAAGTTTTAAGTTGGAATGAAAATTTATAGCCGATATTGTATGATGATTTATGTGGTAATTTATGCCTCGTACACGGTTCTGGCATTGAATACGGGTAACGGGTGTTACATGCCTATTAATGAAAATGATATTGATTCATGTGGTAATTTTATTTTTATATGGCTTACTAAGCTTTTAAAGCTTACTTTGTGTGTTCTTTCCCTATTTTATAGATAATCAAAGCTAGCTCGGACTCGGGGATCATTAGGAACATCGTCACACTATCGATCAACTTGTTGGTACTTTTGATGTTATGTATATATGGTATATGGCACGTACAGGCTAGTGTTAAGATGAAATGTTTTGAGTTATGATTTTATCCATGAGAATTGGCTTGTAAATGATGTACATGTTGGTGTGTATTTGGCCATCTAAGTTGGCTTAATTTTTTAATTTGGTAAGTGATATGTGATGTATATATATGGCCTTGTGTTTTGGCATGTTTTGCCTTGATCTTAAGATGATGATTTGGTATGTTTTATGACATGAATTAGTTGATAAGATGATGAGAAAAATGCATTGAAAAGATAGGTGGAATTGTTGGTAATGGCATATTGTTTTGGTATGTTTATGGTTATGATTTGAGTAATGAAATGGTTGAAGATGAAATGGCATGATTTGTATATGAATTGGCATGTTTTGGTTGCCTTTAAATGTGTTGAAATGGTATTAATTTGGATATATAGGTGAACATGAGAAAGGGTGGCAAATTGGCCTTGCAAATGGCCTATTCTTGTCCACACGGGCAGAGACACGGGCGTGTATCTCAGTCGTGTGCAACACACGATCATGATACATAACTGTGTGTCCCCTAGTGTTGGAATTGAATTTAAGTCAGTATGCTCTACACGGCCTCTCACATGGGCGTGTGACCGGCCGTGTGGCACAAGTCAGTATACCGCCTTAAATGGCACACGGCTTAGCACACGGGCGTGTGACTTGGCCGTGTTGCATAAGTTAGTATACTCTACAGGTTTGGCACAGCCTAGCACACGGCCTGGCACATGGTCGTGTGTGGACATTTCGAAGGGCACACGGGCTAGACACACGAGCGTGTGGTCAGCTGTGTGACCTAAATCAGTATGAATGCCCTGTTTTCACACGGCCCGGGACATAGGCGTGTCTAGAGCCGTGTGAGCTACACGTCCTGCTCACATGGCCTGTTCACACTAGCGTGTGACCCTTGTATGTTTGAAAAAATTCTATGTTTTTGAGAATTATCTTAAGTTATCTGTTTAGTCCCGAACCACTTGTAAAGCATGTTTAAGGCCTCGCGGGCCTTTATAAGGGACAATATGATTATGATTGAATGGTATTTGAGAATGGATGCATAAATGTATGTTGTATGTTGTGATTTGATCGGTAATGCCTCGTAGCCCTATTCCAGTAATGGATATGGGTTAGGGGTGTTACATGGAATAACAAAAATAAGTTGGTTTTTAATGGTAAAGACGATAAAGCAAGATTGGTTTGGGAAAAGGGTAAAGGCTCTTAGTCAAGAGTTTAGAATTTACAACCTAAATGAAAGACCTGTGATCCCTCTGACCTTGGCAAGCAAAACTTCGATGAAGCCCCCATATGGTTATCTAAAGATCAACTTTGACGATGTGGTACTGAGCGAAAGAGTGGGGTTTGGTGTCATAGATAGAGATTCGAAAGGTTTTTGTTATGGGGGCAACTGTGGTTTTAAAGAAAAGATGATTAGTGCGAATTGGGCAGAGATGGAAGCTTTTGATGAGATTTTGAAGATGGCTTCCATTCTTAATATTTCAAAAGTTATTTTTGAATTCGACTGTGCAAATCTGGTCAACAAAGTCAATAAAAGGGAACAAGACATCACTATTATGGGTTGTTGCGTCAAGAAACCATGCAAGGCTTTTAATAATTTTTTACTCGGTCAAAATTAATTGGGAAAACTGGAGCAATAACCAAGTGTCAGATTTTATGTGTAAATTTGCTATTCAAAATAGTTGTAATTGGTATTTTAAAATGGATTATCCTTTGGATATTCATGATATTGTAATGCATGATGCAATAAATTGAGTTTGACCTTAGGTCTTTTATCAAAAAAGAAAAAAAAAACTCTTGAAAAGAGTTAGATTAAAAATAAAACTCTTGAAAAGTTATAATTCATGCCATTAGACTGGGTCAATTATATGTACTTAAGTGACCTTAGTTGCATTTTAGGATATTATTTTAGCATTTTTAGAACATTGCATAAGAAGCTTGGATGATGCTTCAATATTATTATCTGTTACTTTTAATTGCTTGTGGTAGGGCTGTGTTTAGTGGTTTGACAGGTACAGGTTTAGGAACGAGAAATAAAGAAGTGAAGGTTTGTCGAGGCAAAAGGTAGGACATTTTGTCAGCACGAATGTTGTGGCAATTCCAGTAAGACCGAGTCAACATTCAACTCATACCAGTTTCAACCCAACTGTATTTGTTCTAGGAAAATCTGCCTAAAAAAAAGGAGAAGATAATCCTAGATATTTGTTTTTATCCTAGAAAAAAAGAATTTATAAAGATGAAAAGATAAACATGGGTTGTTGGTTTTACTGATCGTGTCAAACAGTCGAGTTTTAATATTTATAAAAAGAATGATCGAACCTGTAGACTAACTATGGCAACGATAGAGGCAAGTGCACCTATCGAACAGTAGTATAGTTTAGGCAAGAGTATCTTATCGAACCCAAGGGAACCTAAAAGTACTACTACTCACTTTCTTTCTATTATTTAGCCTGAAATATGGAGTGATTGGTTTATTATGAAATACTTAAACTAAATGCAAAGACAAAAGAATGAAACTTTGGGAAAAGACTGTGGAAAAACTCAATTGATTACGAAGACACCCTCGGAAGAATCCACCTCTGACTTCTCTTGTTATCTAACTTTTTCTTCATATGACTTCTTTACTTAGCTTGATCCATGAGACTCCTTAACCTATATTAAACCCTCTATCGAGGCGAATAACATCTAACCTTAGGTTATTTAGTGGAACTCTTGTTCTCTTATAATAACCCCCTAAGGAAGCAGTAAATCGATAAATAGACTCCCATATTAGGTTTCACCCTAATTCGGAAAAATCTCGTACCCCTATCTCTAGGCACTCGATCAACTCTGCTAAATTATGTTAGATCTACTCCTAGGCAGGGTCTATTCCTCCTCCACCAAAGCACATTAGATTAAATTAAGCAACACAATTAAGAATAAACTAAGTACTTATAATATAATCTAGAGATCAAATAACAAAATCCATCATAGGTTTCATCCCTTTCAGGTATCTAAAGGGTTTAGCTCATAACAAAATAAGAAAACATCTCAAGAGAAATGAAAAGACAAAACATAAGAAATCCCTAGAACCCCCAGAAGGAATTGAAGAGGAGATCCCCTGTCTTGAGTAAAACTCTGGCTTCTTGAGATGGATCAACTGGCTATCTTCGAGTAATTCCCTGAATAAAAGCTCTGGTAGAAAACTCTGCCTCCCAAAACTCCTCTAGAACGGCTACCTTGAATGGTTTATATAGGCTTCTTAGATGTTTTACTTGGCTCCTAAGTACCTCCTTCAAGTAGAATTACTATTAAGGTGTTTAAGTAGACTTAGGAGTATGTTTCTTTGGCTTCAAGCATCCAAATCGGAGTGAAATTGCTCATTCCCGTAGCAGGAGCACACCCATGGCACACGCCTGTGTAAGTTGACTTCATGTCGTGTGTTGATTTTGTTGATTGAGGCACGGCCGTGTAAGTTGGGATTCAGGCCGTGCTTCAGGTCTATCGATTGGGACACGGACCTACAATTCGTGCTTAGGGCGTGTCTTTGAATAATTGGCGAGGCACGGTCGTGTGACTTGAAGTCCAGGCCATGCCAATTTCTTGGGTTGGCCCAATTTGGTCCGTTTTAAGCCCATTTCTCATTCTTTTCATTCTTGGGTGCTTTTCTGAGTATAAGACATAAAAATAAAGGATTAAGAGCACTTTTTTACATAAATTGAGGGCTAAATCATCCAAAAGAATACTAAATGTGGGATTAAAATATGTTACTTTTACGGTTTATCATTTACCATAGGGGAAAAGTTATAAAAAGCCAAAGGAGGCAACCCTATATAGCGAATAAGGGTGGAGATCCATAGGCAAAACTAGAGAGTAGCGGTTGAGTAGAGACGGAAAGAGGAAGACGAAAGAAGCCCCTCTCAGTCACCACAGGACACTGTGCTGTTGGAGTGTGAATTGGACATGCGAAAGTTGTATTTTCGTCATTCTTCTATTATTTCTTAACTATTTCTCCATGAATTGATTTAATGAAAATGATGTTGAATGATATTTTGGTTTTAAATTTTATTTGCCAACCCATTAGCTAAATCTCATAGGGTTTGGATTACATGATGAAACCTTTATTTTCTTTAATGGTTGAAGCATAGATCTAAATCAATTTACTTTTCATTCAATTGTTTTTATTTCTAAATTGTATGCGTGCAATACCTAGACATAGACGACTGTGCAGCATGCCCATAGACTAATTTAATTCTAAAAAGGTTGGATTGGTTGGATCGAAATTGAATGATATGAGCAAATACGCGACAGCTACTTGTAGTAGACTCTAGACTTAGAGCAATGTTTACACAGAAGGAAATAGTGTAGGGTGTCATATTAAAGGCCTATAAACGCGGGCAAGGTAACTTAAGCTTTTTACTCTCGAAAGAAGCAGACCACTTTAGAGATCTTCTGAGCAGTAGATTGATTATGATTTTGACGAGGCATTTCTGACAGTAAGGGTAAATTCTTAATAATTCCAACCTTCCATATCAAGCTCAGATATCCCTTATCCCTTACCGTAGTATATTTATCATATCATTCTTAGTTATTTTCTTGATCGTTTACATAATATTCCCATAGTAATTCTTATAATTGCCATTACATTTCTACTCTCGTTTTGCCATAACATTTCCAAGTATTCATTAATTCCACATATTGGATACATCATTATTCCTTTAATTGCCACTGCATACTTACCATTGCTTTACCGTAGCATTAATTGCATTTTATTATAATAACTTCACCACTTTTGTGCCTCAATCCAATCCTCATGGGAATGATACTCACTCATCACTTTATTACTTGATTCGATGTGTATACTTGCACAGATCGCATATCATTTCATACACGACAAGTTTTTTTGAACCGTTGTTAGGGATCGACAAGTTGGTGTAGTTTGGTTTGGTTAATTGACTTAATTCTATTAGTTTTATTTAACTTAGTTATATTTAATTTCTATAGGTTTGCCATCAGTCTTTGAGAAGGGGCATTCCTACTAATAAATAGTATCCTTTTGACCTAGAGATTGAGAGAACTTTGCGAAGAAGGAAAAAAGAACTGGGAAAAATGGCTAGAACGGGGATGATCTTGGTCTCAATGATAATCTGAATGGTGAGGACGCTAATCCTCATGTTTGTAGGGTGACAGATGATCGAGATAGACCAATTTGAAAGCATGTTTTGCCAATTTTGGATATCCTAAATCTAGGGATAGTTAGACACAAATATAGGCTTAGCAGTTTGAGATGAAATCGGTAATTTTCAGATGTTACAAGCAGTAGGACAGTTCAGTAGATTACCAACTGAAGATCCAAGACTACATTTAAGTCTTTTTCTAAGAGTTTGTGACTCGTTGAGGTAACAGGGTGTTCTTGAAGATGCCTTACGACTTAAACTGTTTCCATATTCTTTGAGAGATCGTGCAAGAGCATGACTGAATGCTTTGCCGTTAGGAATAGTGGCATCATGGAATGATCTTTGCCAGATATTTTTACTACGATATAATCCCCCAAATATGAATGCCATGCTTAGAAATGACATCACATCTTTTTAGCACTTAGATGATGAAACATTATATAAAGCATGGGAACAATCTAAAGACTTGTCCGAGGCACAGATTTTAGCATTGGACTTAGATGGAGATGTTTTATAATGGGTTTAATGCACATATGAGGATGGTAGTTGATGCCTACACCAATAGTATTTTGTTGGATAAATCTTATAATGAAGCATATGAGATTTTAGTAAAGATTGCCAACAATGGTTATTAATATCCTACAACGAGAGTTTGGATGGGTAAGAAACCTGTTGGTATCATGGAACTTGATGCAATCACTTTGTTGACTACTTAGGTATCCTATTTAACTAATATGATCAAAATAATGAAGAAACCAACTACAGTTCAGGAACTGTGTGTTTATTGTGGGGAAGATCATGTGTTTGATGAATGCCCATCAAACTCAGCATCTGTATACTACATGGGTAATTTTAACCGAAATAATAATCCATATTCTAACACTTACAATCTAGGGTGGAACCAGCATCCTAATTTTAGTTGGAATAATCAAGGTGCGGGGAGTTCACATAATGTTGCAAGATAGACTATCCATAATTCACCGCCCGATTATAATCATCCTAAGCTGAGGCAAAATGCTCAACAAGGTCAGGTATCATCTTCTAATTCTATTAAATCTTTGTTTAAAGAGTATATGGTAAAAAATGATGTTGTGATTCAGAGTTAGGCTATGTTTCTCCGAGCTCTTGAAAATCAAGCAGAGCAAATAACGAATACTCTAAATCCAAGGCCACAAGGAGCATTACGAAGTGATACTAAAAATTAGAGAACCCAAGGGAAGGGGCAGTGTAATGCCATCACTCTTAGAAGTGGGGCTCAGTTGGATGAAGTTGTTCAAGATGCCAAGGTAGAGGAAGACAAATCCAATCACAATCAGGAAAATATCTCAAAACCCATTGAATAGTAGACAGCACCTAAAAAGGGAATGTTGTGACAAAATCAAATCATGTTGCAACAAAAATGCCACAAAAAGAATATCAACAACCTATAGGACAACCACCTTTACGTTTTCCATAGAGATTCCATAATTCTAAAAAGGATGTTCAGTTCAAAATGTTTTTGGAGGTCTTGAAGCAACTCCATATCAACATACCATTAGTGGAAGCTTTGAAGAAGATGCCCAATTATGTGAAATTTATGACAGACATACTGTCAAAGAAGTGTAGATTGGGAGATTTTGAGACTGTTGCTCTCACTAAAAGATGCACAACAATGTTGATGGTTGATGAATAAACTACCTCTAAAGTTGAAGGTCTATGGAGTTTCACTATCCCATGTTCAATAGGAAATCATTATATTGGTTAGGCATTATGTGATTTAGGAGGAAGTATAAATCTAATACCTATGTCTATTTTCAAGAAGCTGGGAATCGGGTAAGTAGGACCTATTACGGTTACGTTGCAACTGGCTGATCGATCCTATGCCCATTCGGAAGGTAAAATTAATGATGTGCTGGTAAGGGTAGATAAATTTATCTTTCTTGCATATTTCCTTATTT
Source organism: Gossypium rotundifolium (assembly GCA_025506655.1). Taxonomy (NCBI): domain Eukaryota; kingdom Viridiplantae; phylum Streptophyta; class Magnoliopsida; order Malvales; family Malvaceae; genus Gossypium; species Gossypium rotundifolium. The sequence goes on from CP106729.1 coordinate 88,117,178, forward strand.
TAGAATGTGAAGCTAACCATGATATGCCAATTATTATTGGAAGACCTTTTATTGCTATAGGTAAAACTTTAATCGATGTACAGGAAGGTGAACTGACCATGAGGATGAATGATCAACAGGTCACATTCAATGTATTTTATATACTGAAAGGTGCTAATCAAAATGAAGAATGTCATGCCATTAACTTGATAGAAACAACAGTGGAGGAAGAGTTCACGAGATTTTGCCACAACAATTCTGATAGTGATGAAGAATCATTTGAGCGGAGACCCTTGTACACTTTGTTAGAGCAAAATAAACATTTCAATTTTGATGAAGAATGCTTGGTGGCTTATGTATATCCACATGGAGATGTTGATGTTAAGGACATGGAAATGGGGGACACATTTAAAGTTAATGGACAAAGCTTGAAGCACTACTGGGGTTTTCATGCAAAGCGAGACAAATAGTCCATTGATCTTCAAGATGTTTAACTTCAACATCTTGAAAATTCTTTTTTTTTATTTCATTTTGTTCATTTAAATTTCTTTTAGTTATTTCATTTCCTTTTTTTTAATAAACTGCAGGACGGGACGAGGTCGGTGATGCATAGCCCATTGAGACGAATCTTACTAATGAAGATAATGCACCCAAAGCACCAAAGAAAGAACTAGAGAAAACTGAGTTTGTTAGCATTTGGACTGACCGCGAAGACGAAGAGGAAGCATATCCCTCAGTTTATCGAACAGTATCCCTAAAATTAGGATGATTGATGGTTGTTACACATCCTTCTACTGAATCGATGACTGAACAGGATTGTGAGATCGATCGAATTATTGATGAACTCACTAGATTTGATAATGAAGAGAAGGATGTACCACTCAATTTACTTAAAAAGCCAATGCATTATAAGATGAGTGCACAAAAGACCACTCACTGCAATTAAAGTACTACCATTCATTTCCAAGCTTGGGAAGTTTTTCTCCCTTTATTACATCTCATTATGTTCATATATATGTTATTGCATCCGTGGTTCATATCTGTACATGTATTGAGGACAATGCATGCCTTATGTTTGGGGGTGTATTGTGCTTCTAGACTACATTAAATAGTTAGTTGGGCATGTTGTTTTAATATTTGTTTCATTTTTCATTCAATTTTCCATGGCACGTATGACTGGCGGGAATTTTTTAGACTGTGATGAGTGTATTTTTGTCTATGATGTTCGATGAGGAGCTTAATTCTTCAATAAACTTAGAAATTTGTAACAGTAGATCAGGTGATTTTACCTTATGATAGTTTGCTTGTAAATTGATCCCTAAAATTAGGATGTCTTAATTTTGATTACAATTGATCCATAGTAAGTTTCTTTTGATAAAATTCGAGACTCTTGAAGCTATATTTAGTAACATGGTAATACTCAATAATGAATAAAGTGGCAATGTCTAAGAAAATTATTTTTAAAAAAAGGCATCAAATACTCCAATGCTTAGAATTACCGAGTAAGTAAGCACCACTTTGTTTGCTCCATCGTGTTGTTGCCTAGAAAGGTGGGTTTGAGTAAAAGTGTGTAATAAAGAAAAATAGGGGCACTCTACTGTAGTAACGGGTTGGAATAGCTAACGAGGTAGTTGTTTGCTCTATCCATCATTTTAGTCAAAAGCGTTAGCTTCATGAGTGAGTATTCAAATTGTGACATGATTAAGTATTCGACAATTTAGTGTATGCTCCATTGAAATTGTCAAGTCATAGAATCATGTGAAGAGCTGGTTCCCCTATTAAAAAAAATAGGCATGATAAATGGATATGTATGTATTTGAGTATGTATAAGACCAAAAAAAAAAAAAAAAGGAAAGCTGAGTTAGTTAAAAGATGAAGTAAGTAAATTAGGAGGTACTTGCTATAGTGAAAATTGTATGAATACTTAGGACTTTTCTTTCTTTTAGGGCAATATTTTATGCACCGCCTTTGCTAAATAAGCTTATGAAACTTGATCAAATTTTTAGACATAGAAGATTGCTTAAAACTGAAGCACAAAATACTCTATTATGGGTCTCACAATGCAAAGGTGATTATGTTGCTATGGCAATTCTTACATTCATGCATTCATGCATATCTTGTTTGAGGACAAGTAATAACTCAGGTTTGGGGGTGTGATAACTCTTGAAAAGAGTTATAATTCAAACCTTTAATCTGGGTCAAGTTTCATACTTAAGTGAACTTAGTTGCATTTTAGGATATTATTTTAGGATTTTGTAGAACATTGCATAAGAAGCTTGGACGGTGCTTAAATATTAATATTTGTTACTTTTAATTGCTTGTGATAGGGTTTTGTTTGGTGGTTTGGAAGGTACAGGTTGAGGAACTAGAAATAAAGGAGTGAATGTTTTCCAGGGAAAAAGGTTAGGCATTTTGTCAGCACGAATGCCATGGCAATTCCAAGAAGACTGAGTCAACAAGCAACACATACCAGTTTCAGCCCAACTGTACTTGTACCAGAACAATCTGCCTAAAAAAGAGGAAAAGATAATCATGGGATGTTGGTTTTTATCTAAGAAAAAAATAATTTAAAAAGAGAAGATAATCTTGGGTTGTTGAAAAAAAGAATTTAAAAAGAGGAGAAGATGATCTTGGGTTGTTGAAAAAGAATTTAAAAAGAGCAGAAGATAAACATGGGTGTTTGTTTTAGCCTATGGAAAAAGCTATAAGAAGCCAAAGGAGGAAACCCTAAACAGAGAACAAGGGTGGAGATCCATAGGCAAAACTAGAGGGTAGCGGTTAAGTAGAGATGGAAAGAGAAAGATGAAGGTAGTCCCTCTCAGCCACCACAGGACATTGTGTCACTGGAGTATGAACTGGATACGCGAAATCTGTCTTCCAATCGTTCTTCTATTATTTCTTAACTATTTCTCCATGAATTAATTTAATGAAAAGGATGCTGAATGGTATTTTGGTTTTGAATTTTATTTGCCTACCCATGAGCTAAATCTCATAGGGTTGGGATTACATGATGAAACCTTTATTTTCTTTAATGGTTGAAGCATAGATCTGAATTAATTTACTTTTTCATTCAAATTTTTTATTTCTAAATTGTATGCGTGCAATCCCTAGACATAGAACACTATGCAGCATGCCCATAAATAATTTAATTCTGAAAAGGTTGGATTAATTGGTCTGAAATTGAATGATATGACCAAGTACTCGACAGATACTTGTACTAGACTCTAGACATAGAGCAACATTCATACAAAAGAAAATAGTACAGGGAACTGTATTAACGGGCTATAGACACGGGCAAGGTAACTTGAGGTTTTTGCTCTCGAAAGAAGCAGACCATTTTAGAAATCTTCTGAGAAGTAGATTGATTATGATTTTGCTGAGGCATTTACGATAGTAAGGGTAGATTCTTAGTAATTCCAATGTTCCATATCAACCTCGTATATCCCTTATCCCTTGTCGTAGTATCTTTACCATATCATTCTTAGTTATTTACTTGATCTTTTACATAATATTCCCAAAGTAATTCTCATAATTACCATTACATTTCTACTCTCGTTTTACCATAATGTTTCCAAGTATTCATTAATTCCACATATTTCATACATCATTATTCCTTTAATTGCCACTGCATACTTACCATAGCTTTACCATAACACTAATTGCATTTTATTATAATACCTTGACCATTTTTGTGACTCAATCTGATCCTCATGGGAATGATACTCACTTATCACTTTATTATTTGATTCGAGTGTATACTTGCGCAAATCGCATATCATTTCACATGCAACAAGTTCAAAAAATTAAGATATATAAAAAATGTCTAGAATCAGTCGAGCTTAGACTTTGACTTCTCCATCATATGGGCCCTGCCCCTATCACGCCCTATTGGCGTTTTCATAGACTGCCTTTTTGAAATCAAGTTTTGGATAGCCACTCATTTCGTCAATGAGTGGTCTGGGCAAAATACCCTCTTATAGTCTAATGGTGTAATAGGGGTCTCATCATCATTATCATCGGCACCTTCCTTAGTTGGTGGTGGGAAACTTTCAAACATATATAATAGTGGCACTGGTGTGGGCCACTCATTTTACTTCGTAAAGCGAATCAAAATGTCTCCCATGTTCGGCTCCAACAGGTCTGCCACTCTGATATTGTCATATCCATGAGGTTCATCATCTTCGACGTGTATACGTTACCCTTCCTCTTCATCAGCCCTTGTGTATTGCTTCTATATTTTGTCCTTTGCTCATTCTCCCAATTTTTCTTGTGTTGGAGATCTAAGAATGAGCCATACAAGTTGTCCCCAATCACGCTCCACGTGAATGGCTCGACCGATAACATAGGGACGTTGACGTAGCGACTTAAGGCAGTGATCAGATGCGACAAGTACATACTTTGCTTCCAGTGTCATTTGCACTTGAGTATCTCCTCTTTAATGAAACGACCGATGCAAATTTGTTCACTCTGTAAGATGGAATTGTAACATCCTGAATTAATGGGCCTTTGCATTTGATGTGTATTACGTTTAATGTGTTAATTAGAGTATTTAAGAGGCTCAAATTGGGCCGAGGCCTTGGGTAAATTTTCTACTTGGACATTAGAGGGTTTAAAAGATGTTATCTGTGTTTCAATCACAAGTGGGCTTGTGGCCCAGTGGCAAATGGCGCCACTTAGAGAGCAAGGAGGTGGCGTCAACTAAGGAGGCCCAAACACAAGGGGCATGAAGCCCAATTCCTTTAATTGTAATTAGCTAAATTTTGGCATATAGGTGAGTAAGGTTGGACATCAACAAGGCTTAAAAATAGGGAGATTTATCCAATGAATAGTATGGATAATTGTGCTGATATTAGTTATGAGTAGATTAAGGAGAAAAGATGGGAGTTATCTGCTGTAGGCAGAGTTGGCCGAAATACCAACTTTGAGGGAAGGAGATTGCCGAAATTCCAACTCTAAGGGGAGGGAGAATCGATTTTGAAGTGGCATAAGGAGTGTCAAAATTCCCCATGTTTGTCAATTAGTCTCGATTTTCAGAAGAGGGCAATTCCGGCATTTATAGGTAAGTGCCGAAATCCCCTATAAATAGGAGTGTATCTCTTCAAATTCTGGCATTTGAACCCTAGTCTTTGTGCCAAAATTTTCAGTCCCTCTCTACACTTTCTATTCTCTTTTCTTTTCCAAAAATCGAAACCTCTCAACTTTCTTCTCATCTCCATAATCAATTACACTTGATTATTCATTCTTTTTATTCTCTCTATCGATTACCCTACTAAAAGCCAAAACCTTTTTAATTCACTTTCTTTTTCCATTCTTTTCCTCTTGTGCCGATTTCTCCACAAACTAGGCTTTTCTTGAAATGCCAATTTCTCTGTAAAGGTAAGAACTGAATTCTTTTCTCTTTCAATTTTAAGACTATAGCTGAATGGCTAGTAGTTTGATAGGCTATCTTTAGTTTGACTCTTTCGTGAATCGCATGTTCTTTTGGGCGGCACTTCAGGAAATCGCAGTAAATCGAATCAACCAGATCTCAAAAAGCCAAAAACCAATAATCTCTAGTATCCTATCGATTTCGGGATCTCATGGTAAGGGATTTCTTTAGATTTCCATTAAGATTCGCTATCATAATTGAGTTATTAACTCATATGATATGGTTTAACCCTATTTTGCTATAGTAGTTCTGACAAGGACTTTTTTGATTGAATCAAATATGGATCAGGCAAAAGAGAGGGTTGGGTCCGTAATCCTTAAGTTTAAGAAACGAGCAATGTCTGCTGTTTGAGATTGGCCGCTGGGTTGTAGACCGACTTCTGAATAGCATCTTAGGCAGATAGCAGTTGTATCGGCTTCTGACAGTGTCGACATAAAGGGTGTCGTCTTAACAGTAATAAGGTGTGTAGAATCTTAACACATAAGCATTTATATATTATATGCATGCTAAGGGCTAAAAGCTAGAAAGAAAGGTTGTACGAACAGTCCTATTACCCAGAAAGGGTAGGCATGGGATGCCAGGTACGTACCTATAGAAAGTTTTCTATGTGATTCGTAGCATGTGAAAGTATGAGATCTGTTAGATCGCTTGATGACTTGTTTCTTGTATGTATGCATGCATGGGATGGGATGGGAATGATTGATGGATTTATGGTAGGGGAGCAGGGTCGCGAGGCGATCGTGGCTTTGCCATAGGCAGCATAGCTGTCGAATACTATAATGTATTTCTGAGGTTCGCGTAAGTAATCGGTCTATATGACAGGTAGCATAGCTGTCGAATACTATAATGTATTTATGAGGTTCGCGTAAGCTATTGGTCTATATGACAGGCAGCACAGCTGCCGATGTGGTGTGTAGCGGATGGAGGGTTGATTGTAGAAATCCCCACGGTGTAAAGGTTGGTACGGGGGCATTTAGTGGATGGACTCTTAGGTTTTGGGATGGGCCATGATGCATGACATAATCTGTTACCATTGTATGCGGGCCAAGGCCCATAATGTGTTTGTGGGTCCTAGGCTTTTATGTGTTTTCAAGTTTTGCACACTGAGTCTTGGTGACTCACCCTTTTATTTTTTTTCCCACTCTACAGATGAGCAGTAGACCGTGGGCACGAGAGCTGAGGCGGACTTGAGGGGCCATCAAGACTTTTATTATTATGGATTATTATTATTATTTTTTGGGAATATATTTTTGTAATAAGGCCCCATAACTTAGGTTTCGATTTATCTTCTTTCTTGTTATGTTGGTTTTTACAACTTATGTTTTGCTTCAAAATCTCAAATATAAAATAAAATGGAAAATGGGCTTTTCAAACCCAATCAACGCATTTAATGGATTATTCGGCTATAATAAACTAGTTTTTTTTTTAAAAACCATCGAAGTAAAGTTTTCAAGATTTAAACCCGTAGCATACCAGATCCGGTGATGACGTATGGGCCGAGTTTGGGGTGTTACATTTTTGGTATCAGAGCCCAGTTTAAAACTCGGGCTGTGAAATGGGTCTAGTAGGAATTTATGAAAGTAATGTAAGTTAAGAAAAGTTTTGAAAGATATGGCCTTTGAGTCTACCCGAACCCGATCCACTCGGGTAAGTATTCTAACCTTTGATGTGATATATATGATGGGTTTGGTGGGCCTTATGGACGTAAACTAGTATGATAGTGTTAATGGATCTAGGCCTAGATTAAAAAATTCTTCAAATCTCATAAGACTTAATTTTTCTTGATTAAGTAGGCCTGTGAACAAGTCATAGGGTTAGGGTGTGCAAACAGGCATACACATGTCTAGGATTGGATCTAGGAAGAGCTTGGTACTTAAGCAGTCCTAGTGACTCACCTCCTCTTTTCTGGAACTCTACCTGGTGCGTAGTGACTGCTCGCCTTAGCCACAAGGACTTGTTGACAGGTCAAAATTCATAACTAAAACCCGAAAGGGACCAGTACCCAATTTTTGTAAAATGACTTGTATGTCCCTGATTTTATAAAATTATCCGCAATACTCTAGGTTGAGAAACTTTACCGAGATACCCTTGATATTGCAAAATAACCAAAATACCCTTGTTTGAAAAATTAGCAAAGTACCCCTATACGAGAAATTACTAAATTACCCCTAATTTATGAAAATTACCGAAATACCCTTGGTTGACAAAATTACTAAAATACCCTTATTTTGAAAAATCACCAAGAAACCTTATTTTGGAAAATTACAAAATACCCCTGTAGGATAAATTTAGGAAAATACCCCTAGGTAGTGAAATGACAAAAATTCCCCTAGGCGATGAATGTAAGTTCGTGGATGTTTACTTGTGTGTTTGATGCATGTATGTGGTGCTCTACTTGATGTTGATTGAATGTGAACTTTAGAATTAGGGAATACAGACTTGAGAACTGAACTTATAGATAGAATGTGAATTTGAAAGAACTACTGTTAAAACTACTTTCCATAAGACTGTCCGTTATTAATTAGTGGAAGAAAGAATTATTGATTCATAAAATTTTTAATCAGATAAATCGCGAACTGTAGAATGAGCACTAGAGGACGTGGTGTGCGTGGCTGAGGTAGAGACAGGATTGCTGTGTCAGAACCTATGGGGTCTGGTCACGAGTCGAGGAATGAAGTTCCAGTGCCACCAGATGTGGAGGCAGAGTTTCAAGATCAGACGGCCGGAGATGATGCTGTATCTCAGGCTATGTCAAGGGTTTTGGAGAGAGTTGCTGGAGCAGGCATGGGCACAGGGTCCTGAAAGTCTGTGCCAAATCGACTGAGAGCCAATGGGGCAGAGGTGTTTAAGGGAATTTTGGGTGTAGCTCCTAGTACAGCTGAGTACTGGTTGGAAGAAATGGAGCAGATCATGGATGATCTCGACTTCACGGATGAAGAGAAGCTGAAGGGAGTGGTGTCTCTTCTTTGGGATGAAGCTTATCAACGGTGGCTTACGGTTAAGGAAGCTACCGTAGCTGACCATATCACTTGGGATTACTTTAAGGCGGCATTCCAGAGTAAGTATATTGGAACAAGTTATGTGGATGCGCAGCGTAGAGCGTTCCTGAATCTGGTTCAGAGAAGTAGGTCAGTGGAGGCGTGTGAAGCAGAATTCTTATGCCTTAGTCATTATGCTCGAGGGATAGTGGCCACAGAGCATGAATGATGTGTTTGTTTTGAGGATGGCCTGAAGGATAATTTACAGGTGTTGATAGCTCCACAGCGGGAGAGGGAATTTGTTGTGCTTGTGGAGAAAGCTAAGATAGCTGAAGAGGTAAAGCGAATGGAGAAGCTAAACTGGGATAGAGATAGAGGTGGAGGTAAGAGAAACTTTGGAGCATCAGGAACAACTAGGAGTAACCAGAAAACACCTAGGTCAGATGGACTGAGACGAGCTGAAAGACCTGCTGCTAACCAAACACGAAGGTGTGCCAGATGTGACAAATTCCATGCAGACAAGTGTAGGGCAGGCAGTAGGAAGTGCTTTAGGTGTGGTTCTTTGGACTATCAGATAAGAGACTGCCCTCAGCCATGGGATGAGGAAACACCCGTAGGGCAGGGAAATGCTCAGCCGGGTAGAGGAGGTCAACAACCATAAAAAGGTAGTGGTCCAGCCAGAGGTGGTAATGGTTTTGGTCGAGGCCGAGGAGAGCCAAGTTGAGGGGTAGGAAACACTAAGGCAAGGTAGCCGGGGTTGGTTTATGCTACCAGACGTTGGGAGGAGGTTAATGCACCGGATGTTATAACCAGTACATTTTTAATTTTTGGATTGCCTTATGTTGCATTGATTGACATTGGGTCGACACATTCATATGTTGCTAGTAGTGTGTTTGAAACTTTAAGTTTAGATTTTTAAGTTACCCCTAGGGCGATGACAGTAATTAGCCTATTAGGACAATTTGTGATAGCAGATAAACTTTATCGGAAGGTACCCTTAAAAGTTCAGGGAATAGTTTTCCTGACGGATTGTGCAACCAAGCGGATGGTGTTAACAACCCCCGAGGGAGGTGAAGTGTTCGTGATAGGAGAAAGAGGGAATTGTCTGTCAAATGTGGTAACTGCCCTAAGAGTAGAAAGAATGGTGAGAAAAGGGTGCAAGGCAGTTCTAATGTTTGTACGGGCGTTGGAAGCCAATGACCTAACTGTTAAGGACGTTAGGACGGTGAAGGAGTTTGGAATTGATCTTTTTTCGAGAACAGCACCAATATCTATAGCTCCATATAGAATGGCGCCGAAGGAGTTAGTGGAATTGAAAGTGCAAATCCAAGAGTTGTTGGATAAAGGGTTTATTCGACCAAGTGTGTCACCTTGGAGATCATAGGTGTTATTTGTTAAGAAGAAGGATGGTTCAATGCGTATGTGTATTGACTATCGCCAATTGAATAAGTTAACCATCAAGAACAAATACCCGTTGCCAAGGATCGATGACTTGTTCAATCAGTTGAAGGCTTTTCAAAGATATATCTGAGGTCTGGGTATCATCAGCTTAAGGTCAAGGAGGCGGACATTCATATGACGGCTTTTAGGACTCGCTATGGTCACTACGAGTTCATGGTGATGCCATTTGGGTTGACTAACGCACCAGCAGCGTTTATGGATATGATGAACTGAGTGTTCCAACCCTACTTGGATCAGTTTGTCGTGGTTTTTATTGATGACATCTTGGTCTACTTAAAATTGGAAGAGGAGCATAATTCACATCTACGTGTGGTTCTGTAGATTCTGTGGGAGAATCAGCTTTATGCCAAATTCAGCAAGTGTGAATTTTGGCTGAAGGAAGTTACTTTTCTAGGTCACATGGTGTCAACAGAGGGGATTAGGGTTGACCCTCAAAAATTGAAGCAGTGTTGGATTGAAAGCCGCCTAAGTTGGTGGCAGAGATTCGGAGTTTCCTTGGTTTAGCCAGGTACTACAGAATATTTGTGGAAGGATTTTCTCTAATTGTGGCTCCGTTGACTAAGTTGTTACGGAAAGAAGTTCCGTTTGTATGGACTAATAAGTAGCAAGATAGTTTCGAGAAGTTAAAAAGGATATTGACGGAGGCTCCATTGTTGATTCAACCGGAGGCTGGGAAAGAATTCGTGATTTACTGTGATGCTTCACACACGGGATTAAGATGCGTGTTGATGCAAGATGGAAAGGTGGTTGCGTATGCATCACGACAGTTGAGACTGCACGAAGCAAACTATCCCACCCATGATTTGGAGTTAGAGGCGATGGTGTTTGCCTTTAAAATTTAGAGCATTATTTGTACAGGGAGAAATCTATCATTTACACAGATCATAAAAGCTTGAAGTACCTTTTGACTTAGAAGGAGTTGAATCTGAGGCAGGGAAGGTGGATCGAGTTGTTAAAGGATTATGACTGCTCGATCGAGTATCATCCGGGTAAGGCCAACGTGGTGGCAAATGCTCTAAGCCATAAGGTGATCTCTGATTTGAGAGTGATGTTTGCTCACCTTAGCTTATATGATGATGGAAGTTTACTAGCTGAACTTCAAGTGAAACCCTCATGGGTTAGTCAAGTTAAGGAGAAACAGCAGATCGATGGATTACTTAGGGGAAAGTTACAGTTGATTTCAAGTCATAAGCCAACAGAATTCAGTGTGAATGAGGAAAGATTATTATGTTTTCAAGGGAGAGTGTGCATGCCAAAAGACCCTGAGTTGAGGCGAAGGATTTTGCAAGAAGCGCATGGTAGTCCATATGCTATGCATCTTGGAGGGAATAAGATGTATCGAGATTTAGGGGAACAATTTTGGTGGCCAGGCTTAAAGCGAGAGGTGACTGAATTGGTAGGGAAGTGTTTAACCTATCAGCAGGTAAAGGCGGAGCATCAGTTACCATCAAGATTACTGCAGTCGATAAAGATTCCCCAATGGAAGTGGGAAAGGATCACAATGGACTTTGTTAGTGGGCTACCTCTCACGTCTACTAGAAAAGATTCAATTTGGGTGATCGTTGATCGATTGACAAAGTCCGCTCATTTTGTACCGGTTCAGGTCGATTATTCCTTACAAAAGTTGGCTAAGCTGTATATAGTGGAGATTGTAAGGTTGCATGGAGTACCTGTGTCGATTATCTCAGACCGAGATCCTAGGTTTACGTCAAGGTTTTGGAAGGCGTTGCATCAAGCATTGGGTACGAAGTTGGACTTGATCTGACGTCTCATTCTCGAATCGATGGACCGGTCGAGTGGGTGATTCAGATCTTGGAGGACATGTTAAGAGGTTGTGTCATTGATTTCAGAGGTAGTTGGGAGGAGTTTCTACCATTGGCAGAGTTTGCTTACAACAAAAAGTACCAGTCTAGCATTCAGATGGTGCCCTATGAAGTATTGTATGGGCAAAAATGTCGTACTCCTACTTGTTGGACGAAATTAGGGGAACGTTAAATTTTGGCTCTGGAGTTGGTTACCGAGACAAAGGAGAAGGTTGAGTTAATTCGGGCTCGACTAAAGGAAGCGTCAGACAGACAGAAGTCGTATGCTGATCTGAAGCGTAGGGACATAGAGTTTGCTGTGGGTGACAAGGTGTTCTTGAAAGTGTCGCCATGGAAGAAAGTATTAAGATTTGGACGGAAGGGTAAGTTAAGTCCCAGATTCATCAGACCTTATTAGGTGCAGAAATGAGTTGGATCAGTAGCATATCAGCTAGAGCTACCTCCTGAGCTAATCCAGATTCATGATGTATTTCACGTCTCCATGTTAAGACGATATCATTTGGATCCATCTCATGTGGTACCTGTAGAGGAAATCGAGGTAAGACCTGACCTATCCTTTGAAGAGGAGCTAGTAAAAATCTTGGATCGTGATGTCAAAGTATTACGAAGGAAGAAGGTTCCGTTGGTGAAGGTTCTATGGCAGAATCACGGCTCTGAGGAGGCTACGTGGGAACCGGAGGAAGCTATGTGATAGAAATATCTGTATCTATTCGGATTAGGCAATTTTGAGGATGAAATTTCTCTAAGGGGGTAGAACTGTAGCATCTTGAATTAATAGGCCTTTGCATTTGATGTGTATTACGTTCAATGTGTTAATTAGAGTATTTAAGGGGCTTAGATTGGGCCGAGGCCTTGTGTAAATTTTTTGCTTGGACGTTAGAGGGTTTAAAAGATGTTATCTATGTTTCAATCACAAGTGGGCTTGTGGCCCAGTGGAAAATGGCGCCACTTAGAGAGCAAGGAGGTGGCATCAACTAAGGAGGCCCAAACGCAAGGGGCATGAAGCCCAATTCATTTAATTGTAATTAGCTAAATTTCGGCATATAGGTGAGTAAGGTTGGACGGCAACAAGTCTTAAAAATAGGGAGATTTATCTGATGAATAATATAGATAATTGTGCTGATATTAGTTATGAGTAGATTAAGGAGAAAAGATGGGAGTTATCTGTCAGAGGCGAGTTGGTCAAATACCAACTCTGAGGGAAGGAGGTGGCCGAAATTCCAACTCTAAGGGGAGGAAGAATCAATTTTGAAGTGGCATAAGGGGTGCCGAAATTCCCCATGTTTGTCAATTAGTCTCGATTTTTAGAAGAGGGCAATTCCGACATTTGAAAGGTAAGTGCCGAAATCCCTATGAATAGGAGTGTATCTCTTCAAATTCTGGCTTTTGAACCCTAGTCTTTGTGCTGAAATTTTCAGTCCCTTCTTACACTTTCTTTTCTCTTTTCTTTTTCGAAAATCAAAACCTCTCAACTTTTTTCTCATCTCCATAACCGAACACCTTTGATTATTATTTCTTTTTTTCTCTCTGTCGATTACCCTACTAAAATCTGAAACATTTTTAATTCACTTTCTTTTTCCATTCTTTTCCTCTTGTACCGATTTCTCCATAAACTGGGATTTTCTTGAAGTGTCGATTTCTCTGTAAAGGTAAGAATCGAATTCTTTTCTCTTTTGGTTTTAAGGCTATAGCTGAATGGCTAGTAGTTTGATAGGCTGTCTTTAGTTTGACTTTTTCGTTAATCGCATGTTCTTTTGGGCAGCACTCTGGGAAATCGCAGTAGATCGAATCATCCAAATCTCAAAATGTTGAAAACCAATAATCTCTAGTATCCTATCGATTTTGAGATCTCAAGGTAAGGGATTTGTTTAGATATCCATTAAGATTCGCTATCATAATTGAGTTATTAACTCATATGATATAGTTTAACCCTATTTCGCTATAGTAGTTCTAACAAGGACTTTTTGGATGGAATCAAATATGGATCAGGCAAAGGAGAGGGTTGGGTCTGTAATACCTAAGTTTAAGAAACGAGCAGTGTCCGCTGTTCGAGATTGGCCACCGGGTTGTGGACCGGCTTCTGAACAGTATCTTAGGCAGAAAGCAGTCGTATCGGCTTCTGACAGTGTCAACATAGAGGGTGTCGTCTTAACAGTAATAAGGTGTGTAGAATCTTAACACATAAGCATTTATATATTATATGTATGCTAAGGGCTAAAAGCCGGAAAGAAAGGTTGTATGAACAGCAGATTACCCGTAAAGGGTAGGCATGGGATGCAGTGCGTACCCATAGAAACTTTTCTATGTGATTCGTTGCATGTGAAAGTGTGAGATCTGTTAGATGGCTTGATGACTTGTTTCTTGTATGTACGCATGCATGGGATGGGAATGATTGATGGATTTATGGTAGGGGAGTAGGGTCGCGAGGCGATCATGGCTTTGCCACAGCAAAGATAGTCATCGAATACTATAATGTATTTCGAGGTTCGCGTAGTTTATCGGTCTATATGATAGGCAAGATAGTCATTTAATACTATAATGTATTTCTGAGGTTCGGGTAAGCAATCGATTTATATGACAGGCAGCACCGCTGCCGATGTGGTGTGTAGCGGATGGAGGGTTGATTGTAGAAATCCCCACGGAGTAAAGTTTGGTACGGGGCATTTAGAGGATGGACTCTTAGGTTTTGGGATGGGCCATGATGCATGACATAATCTGTTACCATTGTATGCGGGCCAAGGCCCATAATTTGTTTGTGAGTCCTAGGCTTTTATGTGTTTTCAAGTTTTGCACATTGAGTCTTAGTGACTCACCCTTTTATTTTTTTCCACTCTACAGACGAGCAGTAGACCGTGGACATGGGAGCCGAGGCGGACTCGAGGGGCCTTCAAGACTTTCATTATTATTATGGATTATTATTATTTCTTTTTTTTTTGGGAATATATTTTTGTAATAAGGCCCCAAAACTTAGGTTTCGATTTATCTTCTTTCTTGTTATGTTGGTTTTTACAACTTATGTTTTGCTTCAAAATCTCAAATATAAAACAAAATGGAAAATGGGCTTTTCAAACCCAATCAACGCATTTAATGGATTATTCGGCTATAATAAACTAGTTTTTTTAAAAAAACCCATCGAAGTAAAGTTTTTAAGATTTAAACCAGTAGCATACCAGATCAAGTGATGACGTATGGGCCGGGTTTAGGGTGTTACAGGAATAAAGCATAACAACTCAATAGGCGGTGACGTTAGAAGCATTTTGGGTAGGTGCTAGATGGGTGCAAATAAATTGCATCTATATCTTGGCCATTAGGAACATGATAGTCGTATTAAATTTTAGGGGCACCTCAGAATTGGCTTGGCAGATCCACTCGTCACGCCCTTTCGTCAAGTAATTAATTATACCCTCCATATCAAAGTCTTCAAATGTAACTTAATCTAATAGAATAACTAAATCTAACAAATCCAAATGGTCATAGTTATAATACTGAGCATTGTAAAATTGGCAAATTGCATGAGGTGCAATCGTCACCTTTTTGATCCGTACAATCACACGAGTGATTCTCTCTATCTTTCAAGGAGGCATAAAATTCGTAGACTATCGCGTCAATCGTGGTTCAATCAGGTTACACAAAATTTGTTCCAATGATGAAACTGTACCAACACCCATATTTTATTGCAAGCCGACATTGTGGGATCGAACCCACGTTCTTGTATGAATGACCATCCATTCATTTGGCAAAGAACTTGTTTGAATTTTGTATTATAGAAGCGATAAGCATCGAGATTACTCGGTGCTTAAGTGGTTTGTGGTTGTTTTCTTTCTGCCATTTTTTAATTAAAGTAAATTACTGATAAATCTAATCAATAAAAATGATAAAGATCAAGTTTAGAACACGATACCTCGGGTATTTATCGACGATCCTTGGTTCCTGCTCGATTTCGATTCTGAAAAAATAGAAAATGAAAATTGAATTGAAAAGAGAATAAGAGCACTTACTAACATGGATTGGAGGTTTGGAATGCGAAAAATTGAAGCTTAAATGTAGAAAGGATGTGTTCCATCTCTAAGAGAGTATTTGTTCTTCTTTTGTGTGTTTCTAAGCCTAACATGTAATTACATCCTACTTATCTTAAAATATCACTAATAACTAGAAATTGAAACTAATTTACAAAATGTTACACAATTATTAAAGTTCAATGGTTGATGCCATGTTGCACTATCGAATGTGTTTGACAATTCTCTAATCTTCACCATTGACTTTATTCGCCGTTCATGCCCATCGACTGCCTTCCATTCATTTCTTTGCCCACTGGAGTCTCGCCATTTTTCTCTTTCTCTCGTCTTATGAATACCTACACATGCATAACTAGGGAAATGTCTTTGGTCAAGGCCGTGAGGGATTAAACCAACTAACACATAACATTCTTCCCTAACTAGTCTCTCACTTTAGGAATTGCGACCAGATTTGAACACTTTTACCTCGTCATTGATATTTATATTTTATTCACTTCGATCGAGATCAATCGTTAATTTGGAAGTGGCCAGAAATGGCCTATCTAGTGGGATGGGGGTTTCCCGATCTTCCTCACGGTCTAGAACTACAAAATCGATGGGGATTATGAATCCTCGTACCTTGACCAATGTATCTTTGAGCACACTTTTTCGGTGCACCAAAGATCCATTGACTAATTTTAGTTTTGCCAACGTGTTTTTAAGTTCCCAAATCTGATTTTACTATAATTCAATAAAGGTATTAAATTTATACTAGCCCCTAAATCACAAAGCATTTTACAATGATATTGATTCCCTATCTCTACTAAAATTGTAAAGCTACCTAGATCTTTTAATTTTGTGGCTATTTTTGTGGTGATTACCATTTTTAGGAACAAGTTTAACTACCTTTTCCTTCATGGGTTTATTTACGTCTTTCAGAACTGTTAGTTGGTGGCTTCAATTCCTTGTCTGATTGCATCATGATTGCTTTTACATGCTCCTTTCCATTTCTATGATGATTATTTTTCATATTACTAGGGAGACCTTGGTCATTTTTTTTAAACATCATCATTAGTTGGCTCATTTGGTCGTAGAGGTTGTCCATTCGAGATTCGAGTCGTCCATAAGATACTTGGACTTGTTGAATGTCCATATTCATTTTTTTATCTCTCCCTCTAGTTGATTTAATTTTTTACCACAAGTAGTATGGTCATTATCCATGGTACGTTGTTGCATTGGTGGAAGTTGGTACGAAGGACTTAGTTGAGTTTGAGCTTGATTCGCGCCTCCTTGGTTGCCTCACCACTTGAGGTTTAGATGATCTTGCCAACCAAAATTGTAGGTACATGAATAGGGATCTCAACCCCTATATTTACGTAGCTTGCCTCTTCTGGTTGGTTTTTAGAATGTGGCTTTGTTCTTGTTGGCTTGACCAGCATCTCCAAACAGTTAGGCTTTTCTAAAATTCATTTGAATCTATCATCTTCATTTTCTTTGTTCACCACTTTTTCCATTAGTGGCTTTGATTGGTATATAAACCTATCGTTAGGCCACATATACGAAATCATTTCCATATTTTCAATGATTTTATAAGCTTTTTCATATGTATGGAACATGAGATATCCATTAGATGATCCATCCATGTTAGATCTAATATGTCTATCAACACCATTGTAGAAAATCTGTATCTGGAGCCACGCTTCAAGTCCATGGTGTGGGCATTTTCTTAGCATCGTCTTCAAATGCTCCCACGCCTCGTATAGGGTTTCACTTTCGAATTATTTAAAATTTGTGATTTCCTGCTGTAGCTTAATGGTTCGACTAATTGGAAAAAAATATGAAGAATTTTTTTCGCGAGATCGTTCCATGTTGTAATAGATCCCGATTTCAATGAATCTAACCATTCGGCCATGTTATCACATAATGAAAATAGGAATAGCTATAGACGTATAGCATCGTATGTAATAGCCCAATTTTCAGGGAAATTGAAACAATGATTTCGGACCACAAATCTGAAATGAAAATAAAATTTATTTTTATTTTATTACATGGTCCGTATTATGATAAATATGTCAAGTGAAAATTTCGATAAGAAAATTTTATTGACTATGTGCTTAATTACGAAAAGGACTAAATAGCATAAAATGCAAAAGTTGAGTTCTAGTAGCTAGAAGGATTAAATAGATACGGAATTCAAAACTTGAGGTCATTATATGGTAATTAGACCATCAAGGAAAAGCATGTAGATATTTTGGTGACTCATCCATGGAAATTTAGAAAAAAAAAGAGTAAGGACTAAATTAAAAATTGAAATAATTAAATTAATTAAAAGATGATAAAAGATATCATCTTATTTTTATGTCACTTCAACTTAAAATACATAGAAACCCTAGGAGAGAGAGAAGAAACTTTCATGGCTTAATTGGGTAAGTTTTATTGTCCCATTTTTAGTAATTTTGATATTT
The DNA here is from genome assembly GCA_025506655.1 of Gossypium rotundifolium. Classification (NCBI taxonomy): domain Eukaryota; kingdom Viridiplantae; phylum Streptophyta; class Magnoliopsida; order Malvales; family Malvaceae; genus Gossypium; species Gossypium rotundifolium. The sequence continues at coordinate 88,135,307 of CP106729.1, forward strand.
TTGAAACCAAGATAGCTTAATCTATCTATTTGGGAGATCAATTTGAAGAGTTATCAAAGTATGAATTTGGGTCATGGATGAATATGCTAAAAATTCAAATTTTATGGTAGAAAATAAAAGGTTGTTGATAGATAAACAACTTTTACAAAGTGATTGTTTATGAAAACATGTTCTAGGGACTAAAATGTAAAGTTGTGAAAATTGATGAAAATTTCTAAATTTTTATGAATACATGTGCTGTAAATTTTGTGATGAAATTTTGGTTAGGCTTGGAATAGGGAGTAATTTGTATAAATTTCATTTTCGAGCCCAAGGACGAAATTAGAATTTATGAAAAAGTTAGAGGCAAAATGGTAATTTTGCATAGGACATAAATTGAATCCAACTGTGTAACACCCCTTACCCGTGAACGACGTCGGGACAGGATACGAGGCATTACCAGACTTAAACATAAATATTTATACAAAACTAAGCTATAAAATTTCATTCAATTTAAAATCACTCATTCATATGCAAATCGTCCCTTATTTGGGCCCACGAGGCCCAAAATAATCATTGGGAATTGTTCGGGACTAAATTAAGAACTTAGGAAACTTTAAGAAGACTTAGAAAATTTTTCATCAAAACAGGGGTCACACGCTCGTGTGGCTTGGGACACGCCCGTGTGGGTAGGCCGTGTGATCACACACGCCAATGTCCTCAGCCTGTGTAACTCTCTGTTTATGATGTCATCAACAAAATAGAGTCACACGGCCAAGTCACATGCCCGTGTGCTTAGGCCGTGTGGCTAATTAAATTCCAAAAAATAAATGCAGACTTCAAACACCCTGGGCACACGCCCATGTCCCGGGGCCGTGTCCTCCACACGGTTGAGAAATAAGGCCGTGTCTCTGCCCATGTGGCCAAGAAAATGGCTATTTTCTAGACCATTTGTCACCCTCATTTGAACATACTTAAAAACATCTTCAATCCATCCATCCCAAACACACATAACCACATCACATAAAACCTTTAGTATAAGCACACACGTATAAATAGGCATTACAACTCATTAACCAATATGAACCAACACATTTGGCCAAATCAAATGACACATACACAATTGACAAAGTCTTTATACATGCTATAGACTCAAAAGGATTTGCATTCACTTATACCCAACATGATAGCTTGATAGTGTGATAGCATCTCCGGCGATCTCCAACCCTAGCTAGTATAAAACCCTACATGATATGAGAAAGGAAGGGGAGTAAGCTATAAATCTTAGTAAGTATATACGTAAATAATAATCAATTTATTACCATGCTTTAAACAATCCTTACTTTGAGTTCTCAAGATAATGCCATCATTATTGCATAAAATTTCTCAATTCACTTATGTTCATCTTGAGCTATCTACTCGAGTTATAATCACTAAATTATTTTTATCCCGAGCTATGAAACTCCAAATTAAGATCCGCTAATTTCACTTGAATCTAGACTCACATATCTTCTTACCATAAAATTTATAGAATTTTTAGTTCAGCCAATAAGTACAGTTTATTCTTTAAAGTTTCCCTTATTTTTCTGTTCGATAGTTCTGACCCCTCTTCACTAAAAATTTATTTTTTCATTGAAAAGAACTCGAAAGACATTTCTGTTTGTTTCTATTGAAAATAGACTCATTAATAAATTCAATCATATAAATTGTATCCCTTTATTATTTTTGTACAATTTTTAATGAACTTCCAAAGTCAGAATAAGGGATTCCAAAATCATTCTAACCCTGTCTTATAAAAATAAAAATATCTCATAATCTGAAATTATTTTGCTTAAAATGTATCTTTTATGTGAAAATAGACTCAATAAGATTTAATTTCATATCTTATTAAACTTCTAGTTCAATTTTCACCATTTTTGGTGAATTTTCAAAGTGATTCAACTGCTGCTGTCCAAACTGTTTTATTGCTAATTTTACTCTATTATGTTTTCTTTGTATTAATTCTCATTTACACACTTATAATACTAAAGCATATCCATAGTTAGCCAAGCCAATAGCTAGTCATCATCAAATATTTACAAGCCATTCATTGGCCAATTTAACTTACACATCAACAACAAAAACTTGAACATTTCATTTCTCAATTTAATTTGGCTTAAAAGCCTCACACATGATCACAATACACATTTCCCACATAATCTTACATCATAAGCATGCACTTAGCTCTTTGTCACTGATCAATAAATTTAGCTCTTTATCATTGATGCATAAACTTAGCTCTTTATTATTGATGCATAAACTTAGCTCTTTGTCATTGATGGATAAACTTAACTCTTTGCTCATCGAACTACTGGAAATATCAGAGGATACTCATCTCATCATACATGTATCACGATGCCAACGCCATATCCTAGATATGGTCTTACATGGGATCACCTATTGATGCTGATGCCATATCCCAGATATGGTCTTACATAGGATCTCTTAACTCGATGTCGATGCTATGTCCTAGACATGGTATTATACGAGATCATACATAGATGTCGATGCCATATCCTAGATATGGTCTTACACGAGATCTTCCTTTGGTGTCGAAGCCATGTCCCAAACATGGTCTTATACAGGACTTTCCTTATTCGATGCCAATACCATGTCCTAGACATGGTCTTATATAGGATCTACGTTTGGTGTCGATGCCATGTCCCAGACATGGTCTTATACGGGACCTACATTTGGTGCCGATGCCATGTCCCAGACATGGTCTTATACGTGGACCTACATTCAGTGTCGATGTCATGTCCTAGACATGGTCTTATACGGGACCTTCCTTATCTCATGTTGTGACATTAGTATCCTTTCTATTCTGAATTTTCATCCGGGACTTCAACTTAACATAATTTCATCATACTTTCATCGAGGCATCATTAGCCGATTTCATATAAATAATATTCATTTCACATAGTATCTAGAAATTACAAAATATAAAAAAACATTATGTAGCTTTAATTTCACATAAACTTACCTCGATACCAAAATGGCAAGAAGAGACCTAACCATCAGTTACTCATTATCCCCCCGTTCTAAGTCTGAACCTCGTTTTCTTTGATTATTGAGCTTGAAAGCTTGAAAACCCTAGCCATGGCTTCCCCCATGCTAAATTCGGCCAAGGAAGAAGATGGACAAAGGTTTTTTGGCTTTTATTTTGTCTTTTAGTCCATTTAATTACCAAATTACCAAAATACCCCTAACTTAAAAAAAATCCTATTTCACTCATCTAATGTCCATTTTTGTCAAACAATTTGACCAATGGTCTAATTACCATTTAAGGACCTCCAATTTAAAATTTCATAGAAATTGGACAACTCTAACATGTGGAACTCAACTTTTGAACTTTTTACAATTTAGTCCTTTTGACTAAATTGTGTGCCCAAACGTCGAAATTTTCGAATGAAATTTTCACAAAATCTATAATAGCCCGATTTTGAGCCTAGTCGAAACAGTGGTTTTGATACCACAAATCTGACTTAAGAAAATTTATTTTTATTATATTTTTATGGTCTACAATTTCATGGAACAATTTCATGAAAATTTTGTTCGAAAATTTTGACGCTTGGGCACTCAATTTAGTCAAAAGGACTAAATTGTAAAAAGTACAAAAGTTGAGTTCTAGAAGCTAGCGGTGTCAAATTGTTATGAAATTTTAAATTGGGGGTCCTTAAATGGTAATTAGACCATTGGTTAATTTGTTGGACAAAAAAGGACATGGAATAGGTGAAATAGAATATTTTTAAGTTAGGGGCATTTTGGTCATTTAGTAATTAAATGAATTAAAAACAAAATTAAAAACCAATTTTTGTCCATCTTTAAGCTATGCCCGAAATTACCATGAAGAAACCATGGCTAGGGCTTTTTAAGCTTCCAATCTCGATTGTAAGTCCGTCCTTACCCCGTTTTTAATGATTATTACATTTTTGAAATCCTCGTAACAAGATCTATCTATTTCTACCACTAATTTGAGATATGGTTAAAGTCTAGGGTTTTGACCCATGATGAATATGTATGTTGATGAATATGTGTGTATTTTTGTGTTTAATGGTAGAAAATTGCATGTTTATGGTTAGAGAAATGAGTTTTACTAAGTGATTTTTAGTAAAAATGGCTAAAAGGACTAATTTGTAAAAGTTATGAAATTTGTCATAAAAGTGTGAATTAGTGGAAGCTGTGGGCTAGCATAGTTATGAAAGTGGTTTGGCTAGGTTTAAAATACAAGGAAATTGAATAAAAATCATTTTACGAGCCTAGGGGAAAAAGTGTAAATATGATAATGTTTAGGGGTAAAAATGTAAATTTTGCCAAAATGTGAATTTAGGCTAGCTTGAGTAGCAGGATGAATAAATGAGTTAAATGTGTTGTTATAGACCAAGGAAAATGAGATTTGGACTTAGAACGGGGGAAAATAAAGAATATGACGAATAAGTCCTTCTCACTGATTGTGCTACCGAGGTAAGTTTCTATGTAAATAATACAATGTTTTTTTTTAATTTTTTAATATTTCATCATATTATATGAGATATGGTTGAATATGGAGTAATTATTTGTTGTAAATTATGAATTGTGATTGATTATGGATGAATTGGTAAAATGTTGAAAAGTGAGAATTCTCGGTTGAACCTTCGGAATAGAAAAGATACGAATGAGGTAGCTAGGTCACATGTGTGGTACTAAGTGTAGGCCACTATGTGTACAAGAGAGCTACGAGATGGTTTTAGGTCACGTGTGTAGTACTAAGTGCAGGCTATTACGTGTACCAGACGGATAGGTCGCATGTGTAATACTAAGTGCAGGCTACTATGCGTACTCGATAGCTTTGATCACATGTGTGATACTAAGTGCAGGCCACTATGTGTAAGTGATGGTTTTGGTCACATGTGTAGTACTAAGTGCAGACTACTATGTGCACCAGATAGCTTCGGCTACAAGGGTGGTACTATGTGCAGGCCATCGTGTATTTGTTATTATTCTGATGAGTTCAACGAGAATTTGACTAAGTGAAAATACATGTGATCATGTAACGACTAAGTGTAATTGAATATGACAAAGTAATGGATAAGTACATTTATAAGTGTGAAAATTATGAACAATGTGCACGATATTTGAGCGAACCTTCGGTAAGATGAAATGGAGTAAGTGAAATCATGAAAGAGTAAATTTAGCAACAAAACAATTTTGGAGAACAGCAGTTGTGTGATTTTGAAAAATCACAAAAATGGTGGAAATAAAATTAGAGGTTGAATAAGAGATGAAATTAAAGATGAATGAGTCTATTTTCACATAAAGAAATGGTGTAAACAAAAGAATTTCATATTCTGTGATATTCAAATATTTGTGAGACAGGGTCAGAATGATTTCGAAATCCACTGTTCTAACTTTGGAAAATCATTAAAACTTTTATAAAAATAATTATGGTTTATAATTTATATGCTTAAATTTCTTAATGAGTCTAATTTTATGAAAAAAATGAGAACATTATCAAAGTTCTGTACAATGAGATAATTATTTTTTAGTGAAGAAGGGTCAAAACTGTCAGACAGCAGAACAAGGGAGAGTTTAAAGAATAAACTGTACTTATTAGCTGAACCAAAAATTCTAAAAATTTTATGGTAAGAAGATATCTGAGTCTAGTTTTATGGAAAATTAATAAAACTTAATTTGGAGTTCTGTACCTCGAGATATAAATAATTTTGTAACTATGACTTGAGTAGACAGCTTGAGATGAACATGAATAAATAGTAGAACTATGTGCAATTATGATTGTATTATCTTGAGAACATATTGTGAAGATTTATAAAAGCCTATTAATAAATCACTTATTATTTACATACCTACGTAATAAGCTATAATTCTTACCCGCTTCCTTTCCTTTTTCCTATAGTGTCATAGAGGCTAGCTTGGGTTGAAGATTGTCAGAGATTTTATCACACTATCAAGTTTTTGACTGGTATCTATACCTTCAAGCAATTTAAGTTTATGGCATGTATATGGACTTAGTCATTTTATGTTATTATGTTTTAGCCAAATGTATTGGCTTGTAATGGTTAAAGGTTATTGTAGTATGTAGCCATGCTAATTGGCTTATATTGGCTAATTGATTGTAAGCCTATATGTATTATTTATATGCCAATGTCTTGTGATATGAGCTGTGTCTGCATGATACATGATGAGTTGTGGGCTATGGCCTAAATACCTAATGGCTGAATGTGCTAGTAGACTTGATGTCGAATGGCTAAGTTTGGCTCAATGGTATGGTATGATAATTAGATATAATTATGCATGTATAAGAGTTGTTGATGATGCATATTCAGTGTGACCTATTTTGAAGAAAAATTTTCTAAGTGTTGTGAGATTTTCTAAAGTTCTCGGTTTAGTCCTGAACCGCTTCCAAAGCATGCTTTGGGCCTCGTAGGTCCATATTAGGCACTCTATGATTGAATATTAAAAGTTTTCAATTTGGACGAAAATTTGTGACTCAAAAATGATCGGTTATATGTGATTAAGTCTGGTAATGCCTCGTACCCTATTCCGGCGACGAATACGGGTGAAGGGTGTTACATTTAGTGGTATCAGAGTTTTGGTTTAGTCGATTATCGGACTAACATAGCGTATGTGAGTCTAGCTATACATGACATATCACTACTCGTGATAGTATGATATCTCCGGACTCTGATGAAATTGTTTTGTTAAGATAGAGATGACTTCCAACCGAGCTATTTTTTGATAATGTTGATAATGATATTGAAATGATTGAAATGTGCTGATGATGTGTTGAAATTTGGAAAGGTATGAATAGAAGTTCATGATATGTATGTGTTAATGTACGAAATGAGATAACCACAAGTTGATAAATGTGAAAAGTGGAATGAAATGAAAGTTTATATGGTGATAAGCCCATCCATGTTTGTTTGGCATGCATATGATGTTATGTGCCCAACATATTTGATTAAGTGAATACGATAAGTAAATTTACTCAAATTAATGGAATGTGTGTTTATGTACACTTGTTTGAATAAGATAATCAAAAAGTTCGTGTAACATGACTATGTATGTTAATTTACTTAAAGTGAATTATGTAATTGTGATGATATGATCTTGGTGATGAATGGTAAGTCATATGTGTGTACTTATGAGAGTCAAATTAGAGGCTTTACGACCTCTCCCCCTTACCAGTGTTGCTTTATAATGAAAATTCATGAGAACCATGTGGAATAAGTCCATAAATGTGAAATTAAAGAGTTTAGTGGTGAAATAATTAGTAAAGCATACAGAGATAAGAATAGATTGGAAAATGGAAACAATTTTGGAAGGATATCATAATGTTTTAAAGATTATACAAATTATGCAATATCACGTATAAAGGAGAAGTTAGTCTCGACTAATCGACTTATTCAGATATGATGTCTAAAGTATGTGTTTGCTGAAATTTTTCCCGAATTGATTTTCGTTAGTGAGTGGAATAATACAGGGTTCATGATGACAGAATTAATCAAAGAAATGATATTTGAGTAGTAAAGATGTCTTTGTGTGTGACAGTTACAGTTGAAATGAATAAGATGATCTTTTCTGGGTATTCTATGTATTCTTTTATCCTCAGAGATATGTGTGTGATTGTTCAGTTTCTGATGGAGTTCTTATGTTGTGAGAAGCTAATTATAATGTTAGACGAAAGCCCTGTTGGTTTGGTCGATTTATGATCGGTATTTATTTATCTCTTCGGAATTCTATTCAAATATGTTGGAATGAAGTCGATGGTAAAAATTTATGTGAGACTATTCTTATGTTTTTGCTGATTATGGTTTTGTTTTATATATACGGAAAATATATTATCTCTATTATGATGGAAGTCTAGAGCCGGTAAGCATTGTTTTTCTGCTGGGTTTCTCTGAGGAATCATCAGGATCTCTATTATTTTCTTGTGAGTTATGTTCTCGAACTTCCAGTATGGTATCGTATCTTGGATTTCTTTATCTCGATTTTTCTATCATTCTTATTTCATGAATTATCGACCATGGCTAATCTTGAAATAGTGTTCTTCGACTTGTGATAACTATATCTATTATGGTTGTATTTCTGGTTTGATCATGTGAACATGGTGACCCAAGTATCTGGATTTCTCTAATTTTTGTGTAAGGAATTGACTTTGGCAACGGTATAAATGATGGAAGCACAAACTCAAATCGTATGGTGGATTTCTTTCTTAGATAAGTTGATTAAAGTCAATGCATTCAATTGAGATGTCTTTGTTTCTTTGACCTAATACAATTGTAAAGGCCTTTGATTAGCATGATAAGAGAATTTTGAAAGATTGTGTGCTTAAGATGTTTTAATAGCATGAAGAAAGAAGTATTTTGAGATGTATTATTCTATAGTTGAGATCGAATCAGCCGTTTTTATTAGAATGAGCTAATTTGTTGGGATGCGATTTGAGTTTTATGTATTTAAGTATGTCCTCATCTAAGAGAATGAATTTTATGCATTCACGAGTGTATAGACATGTAGTCTGAATAAAGAATTGATATTCTTGAAAGCATGATATAGAAGAATACCTATTAGATTTGTTTTAAATGGATGATGTTATTCTGAATTAAAGCTGTTCTGTTAATAAAGTTATCCCAATTTTGAAAGTTTGAATGATCTGGGCATGCTATCAAAGTTAAAGCAATTGAAGGTATTATTACCTGAAGCTCTGGTTTTGAGTTCAGTTGGAATTGAGTAATGAATTTATGATTTTTTCAGTGATGCACTAGTGAAAGGATTAGAATGAGTTTTATTGCCAGAATATAAAGTGATGGTTCATATTTTCAAATGGTTAATGTTACATAAAGAACTGTTCGACTAGTGATTTAGAGACAATTACTATTTTGTCTGTAATTAGAATTTGATGACATTGTTTGCTCGACAAAGATTGCCATATGTTGCCCGATCTCAAGAGTTTAATGTATCTAATGGCACAGAAAGATGTGAGTTTAAGATAGTGTTGATGACATGAGCTATTGAAAGATTGTGAGTAATTATTGATTGACCTGTAGGGAGGCAAGTGTAGTTACAGATGCTTGTATGCAAAATCCTCATTTATTTTGTGCAAGTTTATAACATCCTGATTTAGTGGGCCTGTGCATTTTGTTTGTTGATGGTTAAGTGTTAAATTGAGGGTTAGGGGTCCAGATTGGGCTCAGGAATGGGTTGAGACCTCAGTTAAAATATTCTGTTTAGTCACCAAAGGGTTTGAAGGTAGGTATCTCTGTTAAAATATCAAATTGGTCTTGTGGCCCAAAGTAAGGTGGCCCCATAAAGGAGCTAAGGGTGGCGTCACTAGTGGATGGAGAGGGCCCAAGTTTTGGGTGCTTGGAGCCCAAGTTATTGGGCTAAATTCGGCACATAAAAGGGAGCAAGGGGGCGGCACCAAGGCTATCAAATAGGGAGTTAAATGTGAGCAGATAAAAGGAGGAAGAAGTGGTACTAGCTAGGTCTCTCCTAGAGGGGTGGATAAGATTGAGATAGAGAAGAAAGATAGGAGCTATCTTTAGAAGGTTAGTGTTAGCCGAAATTGTGAAGAGTTGGAAAGGAGAGGGGCATTTGGTTTTGGCTTTAGGAGGGTGTGCCAAAATTCTAAAGGCCATCTTAAGCATTTGTTTTCTTTCTTTTCTCATCTTCATTCTTCAAAAGCCGGAATCACCACTTCCCTCTCCCTTTTTCTTTTCTTTGAAACCTCCTTCTAGCCGAATCTTTTGATCTTCATTATTATTCATCTTCCATTCACTAAAAGCCGAAGCTACACCCTCATTCCCTTCCATAGCTGAAATCTCCAAAAGTTCAGCCTCTTTTCCTAAAGTCTCACCATAGCGGAATCAACATCCCAGGGGTGGTATGTTCTCTGACGATTTCCTCACTGCTATCTCTTTTCTTTCTCATCTTTATTTTAAACCGAATCACTTCCTTTATTTCTTAATGGATGGTTATTTTCTTCTCACTCTTCATTCCTAGAACCCGAATCCTCTCTGTGGTATCTACTTGTACCGTCTCATTGGTTGTGGTGTAGGGGGTTTAACCAACGATTTAGCCAAGTTTATTAACTCCAGGGTTCAATCGATTTAGTAAGTTTTTGCCCGGCAGAATAGTGGTTTGATAGTCACGATTCGGGCTAGGGAGAGCGTCGACCTCGGTAGTGTAGCGTTGAGCGTAATCAGGTGTGTAACATTCTCACACCATTTTGGATTGCCTGTTAGTACATGTTTATAAATCTATTATATTCTGTTAAATGCCAAATACCGGCATGGCTGCTGAAAACCCGAGGAGCGTAAAGGCAAATCACTAGGTTAGTGATCTCTGTCAATCTAAAGTTAATGGTTCTGTTGATTTGATATGATAAACATGTATGTCGATTTATGTGATTGCACGGGGTTGGGTGATTGATGAAAGGGGAAGTGTTATGTTGTAGTGGCTTTTGCCATGACCTGTTGTAGTGGCTATTGCCATGATCTGATGATGAGCAGCTAACTGCAGCATGACTGCCATCGATGGTGTGTAGCGGTGTGGGTTGATTGTAGAAATCCCCAATGGTGTGATTGGCAGGTAAGGGTGGTGTGTAGCGGATGGAAACCTAGGATTGGGTTTGGGCTTTGCATAATTACTCATATATTATATTTTGTTATCTTTTCTGTGGGGATAAGGCCCATTCTGATGTTGCACGATGGTTGCACACTGAATCTTGCGACTCACCCTATTATTTAACATTTTTTCTAGGTAGAACTTAGTGCATCGGACTGGGCTAGAGGGGAGCGCAAGGTGGCCATGCAAGAGTCCTAATTGTTACAGCAAAGACGCCATTTACTTAAATTTCCCTTCAAAATGTTAAATTATTTTGGGTTTTATATTTTATTGTAATAAGGCCATGGTCCACTAGCTTTATTTTTTTTTCGATTTTATTTTGGGCTTTTATTATTATTATACATTTAGATTTTACGTTTTAATTAAACTAAGGCATGTACTAAACTTCGGTTTTTAATTCATAAAGGCATCATATAAAATTTATATCTTTTATAAATTATCAAATCATTAATTTTTCTGAAATACATGTTTAAACTCGACAAATATTTTCCAAAAATGAGACATGTCTTACTAAATCTTCTTAGTGACATGCCAGATCTGGTCGTGGTGTTTCGGTCGGGTTTGGGGTGATACAAATTGGTATCAGAGCCTGGTTCAAAACTCGACTTTGGGGTTTTTAGGCTCAAAACATTTTCTAAAGATGGGTTTCAGAAATATGCAATACAGGATTGTTCTCTCGGCATGGCATCTGCGTCTCCGGCCCAAGTACGCCAGGTAAGTATTCTGAACCATTGTGTGTTATGTTTGTGGGCTTAATGGGCTTTATGGGGCCATAGGTTAGTAAGATAGGAATTATTGGACCCTAGGCCTAGCTCACACCAAACAATAAACTCCATAAAACTTAATCTAATTAAACATGTCCGTGAACAAGTCACTGGGTTACGGTGTGGTAACAGGCATACGCATGTCTAGGATTGCATCCAGGGAGAGCTTGGTACTTAAGCAGTCCTAGTGACTCACCTCCTCTTCGTTGGAATCCTACTTGGCGTGTAGTGTCTGTTCACCTTCGCCATGGGGACTTGTTGATGGGCCAAAATTTATAATTAAAACCCGAAAGGGACCAGCCACCCTATTTTGTAAAATCACTAAAATACCCTTTAGTTTTGTAAAATTTCTGAAATACTCTTGATTTTTAAAAATTATCAAGATTTGTGAAATTACCGAAATACCTCCAGTTTACAAAATTATCGAAATACCCCCCAGATTGCAAAATTTCTAAAATACTGCCTATTCTGTAAAACCGCCAAGATACCCTATTTTGAAAATTACAAAAATACCTTTGTAGGATAAATTACAAAAATGCCCTGGGTAGTGAAAGGACAAAAATGCCCCTAGGTGATGAACATAAGTTTGTGAATGCCCTCTGTATGCTGATTGTGAATGTATGTGATTCTCTGAATTAGGGTAGTAGACTTGAGACTGAACCTTCAGATATAATTCTAAATTCGAAAGAATCACTATCAAACTACTTTTTCATAAAATTGTTTGTGGATAATCAGTGGAAAGAGTTAATAATTCATAAAATTTTCTTAAATCAGATAAAGGCGATATTTAGACGATGAGTACAAGGGGTCGAGGACGTCCGTCACGTAGTTATGGTAGGGGTAGGATGACCGTGTCCGAACCAGTAGGGTCTGGCCACGGGTTAGGAAATGAGATACTGGATCTGCCAGCTGTAGAGGGAGAATTTCAGGACCAAACAGGTGGAGATGATACAATGTCTCAGGCGATACTGCGGGTCCTTGAATGAGTGGCTGGAGTAGGCACGGGTTCAGGAGCTCAGAAGTCTGTGTCTGAACGACTCTGAACTAACGGAGTAGAGATGTTTAGGGGAGTTTCTAGCGTAGCCCCTAACACAACTGAGTATTGGTTAGAGGCAACTGAGTGCATAATGGGTGACCTTGACTTCACTGTGGAGGACAAGTTGAAGGGGGTCGTTTCCCTTCTTCGAGAAGAGGCCTATCAGTGGTGGCTCACGGTGAAGGAGGGTACTCCCGTAGATCGTATTGATTGGGACTTCTTTAAGGAGTTGTTTCAAGGAAAGTACATCGGGGCCAGCTATGTGGATGCGCAGAGGAAGGCATTCCTGAACTTGGTACAGGGAAGTAAGTCTGTGTCAGAATATGAAGTCGAATTTCTATGGTTGAGCCGTTACGCTCGAGGGATTGTAGCAACTGACTATGAGCATTGCGTGCGGTTCGAGGATGGACTAAGGGGTGAAATGAGGGTATTAGTGGCACCGCAGTGAGAAAGGGACTTTACGGTTCTGGTCGAGAAAGCTAAAATATCTGAGGAGGTGAAGCGGACTGAGAAGCAGGATAAGGATAAAGATCAGAATCAGATTAAAAGGAATTTTGGGCCGTCGGGATCATCTGGGAATTTTCAGAAAAGGCCTAGGTCTGATGGGCCAGCTCGTGCTCCGATGGGTCAGAATCAATCATGTCCTTCGTGTGGGAAGGTGCATTATGAGGAGTGTAGAAGGAGAACCGGTGGATGCTTTAGGTGTGGATCCACTGAGCATATGATTAAGGACTATCCACAGGTGGAGCAGGCACAGCCCGCGGGACGAGGTTCTGATCAGGTTAGGAGATGTGGTCAGCCAATACCGAGGGGTTGTGGCACTGCCAGAGGAGGAAATGGATTCGTTCGGGGTTGTGGAGCACCTGGTAGGGGTGCTGGAAGTGTGGACGCAAGGCAGCCAGGTCTAGTCTATGTAGTGCTTCGACGGGAGAATGGTGCGCACCAGACGTCATAACTCGTACGTTTCTTATTGCTAATAGCCCATACCTTGCTTTGTTTGATATTGGGTCAACCTACTCCTATGTTGCATGTTCGGTATCTGAGACCCTAAGTTTAGACTCTAAACAACTACTAGGAAGATGACTGTGGTTAACCCTCTGGGACAATTTAGGGTAGTGGACAAACTGTTTTGGGATGTACCTTTAGAGACTCAAGGAGTAGTGTTCCTAGCAGACTTAATGGAATTATCGTTTGGAGAGTTTGACCTTATTTTGGGAATGGATTGGTTGAGTAAACACCGTGCTAAGTTGGATTGTAAGACTAAGAGCATGATGTTGAGTACCCCGGAAGGCGAGGAGGTGGTTGTGTTAGGAGAATGAAGGAATTATTTGTCCAACGTGGTATCTTCCTTGAAAGCTGTTAAGATGATTCAGAAGGATGCCCTTATCAGTTCTTTGGATGCTAAGGAGGTAACTGTCGATGAGGTTCGAAAAGTCAAAGATTTTACAGTTGTCTTTCCTGAGGAATTACCAGGATTACCCTTGGATCGCAAAGTGGAGTTTGGAATAGAGCTACTTCCAGGTACAACTCCAGTGTCTATTGCTCCGTACAGAATGGCGCCAAAGGAGCTGGTGGAACTCAAAGCCCAGATCCAGGAACTGTTGGATCATGGATTTATCCGACTGAGTGTGTCTTTGTTGGGAGCCCCGGTCCTGTTTGTGAAGAAGAAGGACAGATCCATGCATATGTGTGTGGACTACCGTCAATTGAATAAGTTAACGGTTAAGAATAAGTACCCACTGCCAAGAATCGACGACCTGTTCGATCAGCTCAAAGAAGTTTCAGTCTTTTCTAAGATTGACTTAAGGTCGGGATATCATCAGGTAAGGGTAAAGGAATGAGACATTCATAAGACGGTGTTTCGAACACGGTACGGTCATTACGAATTTTTGGTGATGTCGTTCGGGTTGACGAATCCACCAGCAGGATTTATGGATATGATGAACCGGGTATTTCAACCGTATCTTGATCAGTTTATCGTGGTGTTTATCGATGATATCCTGGTTTACTCCAAGTCCGAAGAGGAGCATGATGCACATCTTCGTGTGGTGTTCCAAATTCGAGGAGAAGCGCTTATGCATAAAGTTCAAGAAGTGTGAGTTCGGTGAAGGAAGTGACTTTCTTAGCGCATGTAGTTTCCGCAGAGGAATTAGGGTGGACCTCGTAAGATAGAAGCCGTATTGGATTGGAAACCACCGAAGTCTGTGGCTGAAGTTTGAAGTTTCTTGGGTTTGGTCGGGTACTACAGAAGGTTTGTTGAAGGGTTCTCATTGATAGCGGCACCTTTAGCTAAGTTGTTGAGGAAGGGAGTATCATTTGTATGGACCGACAAACAGCAGGAGAGCTTTGAGAAGCTGAAGGGAATCTTGACGGGAGCGCCCGTGTTAATTCAGCCAGAGGTGGGAAAAGAATTTACCGTCTAGTATGATGCGTCACACATGGGTTTAGGATGTGTGTTGATGCAAGATGGAAAAGTTGTTGCATATGTGTCTCGATAGTTGAGACCGCATGAATTGAACTACCCTACGTACGATTTAGAATTGGCGACAGTAGTGTTTTCTCTGAATATCTGGAGGCACTACCTGTATGGGGAGAAGCCGGTTATTTACCTGGACCATAAGAGCCTGAAGTATCTCTTTACCCAGAAGGAGTTGAATCTGAGACAACGTAGGTGGATTGAGCTCTTGAAGAACTATGATTGCTCAATCGAATATCATCCGGGTAAGGCTAATGTGGTGGCAGATGCACTGAGTAGGAAGGTGATTGCGATTTGAGGGAGATGTTCGCTCATCTTAATCTGTATGAGGATGGCAGTTTGGTAGCAGAACTCCAAGTAAGACCTATGTGGAAAAATTAGATCAAATAGAAGCAGCTTCTAGACGATGTCTTGAGTGCTCGACTCTAGCAAGTGCAAAGTGGTGAAGGAGAGGACTATAGTTTGAATGGCGATGGGGTTCTGTGTTTTCGTAAGAGAGTTTGTATGCCAAAGGATGTGGAGCTAACGTAAATGATTCTTTAGGAGGCGCATAGTAGCCCATACGCTATGCATCCTAGAGGGGTTAAGATGTACCAGGATTTGCAAAAACAATTCTGGTGGCTAGGTCTGAAGCGAGAAGTAATAGAATTCGTGTGTAAATGTTTGACGTGTCAGCAGGTGAAATCGGAAGACCAGTTGCCTTCGGGGTTGTTACAACCGGTAAAGATTCCGTAGTAGAAATGGGAGAGAATCACGATGGATTTTGTTAGTGGGTTACCCTTACGCTAACTAAGAAGGATTCAATCTGAGTGATTATGGATCGACTGACAAAGTCTGCTCACTTCATACCGGTTCATGTTGATTATTCTCTACAAAGGTTGGCTAAGCTGTACGTGGCTGAGGTTGTGAGACTGCATGGTATACCTGTGTCGATCATATCAGATAGAGACCCTAAGTTCACGTCACGATTCTTGAAGGCTCTTCATCAAGCGATGGGAACAAGGCTAGATTTCAGCACTGCTTTTCATCCACAGACTGATGGTTAGTCTGAGAGGGTAATTCAGATATTGGAAGATATACTAAGGGGTTGCATCATCGATTTTAGGGGAAGGTGGGAGGAGTATTTGCCTTTGGCAGAATTCGCGTACAATAATAGTTGTCAATCTAGTATTTGGATGATGCCTTATGAAGCGTTATACGGAAGGAGATGTCGTACCCCAACTTGTTGGACAGAGTTGGGTGAGCGTCAGGTGTTGGGCCCAGAACTAGTGTCAGAAACAGAAGAGAAAGTTAGGTTAATTCGGCTCGGTTGAAGGAAGCGTCGATCGATGTAAGTCGATACGGATCTTAAACGGAGGGATGGAATTTGCGAGGAGATCAAGTCTTCTTGAAAGTATCACCGTGGAAGAAGGTAATGAGGTTTGGTCGGAATGGTAAGCTAAGTCCCCGGTTTATTGGGCCTTATCGGGTACTGGAACGCGTAGGCCCAATGGCTTATCGATTGGAGTTACCTTTAGAGTTGGAGCAGATACATGACGTGTTCCATGTCTCGATGCTAAGACATTATCGTTCTGATCCATCGCACGTTGTGCCGGTGGAAGAGATTGAAGTAAGGCCAGATTTGTCTTCTGAGGAGGAACCAGTGCAAATCTTGGATCGAGACATAAAAGTGTTGAGAAGGAAGTCCATCCATTTGGTCAAGGTTTTGTGGCAAAACCACGGTGCAGAGGAAGCGACATAGGAACCAGAGGATGTTATGCAATAGCACTATCCCCATCTCTTCTGATCAGGTAAATTTCGAGGCCGAAATTTCTTTAAGGGGGCAGAACTGTAACATCCTGATTTAGTGGGCCTGTGCATTTTGTGTGTTGATGGTTAAGTATTAAATTGAGGGTTAAGGGTCCAGATTGGGCTCAGGAATGGGCTGAGACCGCGGTTAAAATATTTTGTTTAGTCACCATAGGGTTTGAAGGTAGGTATCTATGTTTAAAATATCAAGTTGGGCTTGTGGCCCAAAGTAAGGTGGCGCCATAAAGGAGCTAAGGGTGGTGTAACTAGTGGATGGAGAGAGGCCAAGTTTTGGGTGCATGGAGCCCAAGTTGTTGGGCCAAATTCGGCACTTAAAAGGAAGCAAGGGGGCTGCACCAAGGCTATCAAATAGGGAGTTAAAAGATATGAATAAATTAAATAATTGAGAGATAATGAGCTAATAAAAGGAGGAAGAAGTGGTACTAGCTAGGTCTCTCCTAGAGGGGTGGATAAGATTGAGATAGAGAAGAAAGATAGGAGCTATCTTTATAAGGTTAGTGTTAGCCAAAATTGTGAAGAGTTGGAAAGGAGAGGGGCATTCAGTTTTGGCTTTAGGAGGGTTTGCCGAAATTCTAAAGGCCATCTTAAGCATTTGTTTTCTTTCTTTTCTCATATTCACTCTTCAAAAGCCGGAATCACCACTTCCCTCTCTCTTTTCTTTTTCTTTGAAACCTCCTTCTAGTCGAATCTTTTGATCTTCATTATTATTCATCTTCCATTCACTAAAAGCCAAAGCTACACCCTCATTCCCTTCCATAGTCGAAATCTCCAAAGGTTCAGCCTCTTTTCCCGAAGTCTCACCATAGCCGAATCAACATCCCAGGGGTGGTAAGTTCTCTGATGATTTCCTCTCTGCTATCTCTTTTCTTTCTCATCCTTATTTTAAGTCGATTCACTTCCTTTATGTCTTGATGGATGGTTCTTTTCTTCTCACTCTTCATTCCTAAAAGCCAAATCCTCTCTGTGGTATCTGCTTGTGCCGAATCTCATTGGTTGTGGTGTAGGGGTTCAACCAACGACTTGGCCAAGTTCATTAACTCCGGGATTCAACCGATTTAGTGAGTTATTGCCTGGCAGAATAGTGGTCCAATAGTCACAATTCGGGCTAGGGAGAGCATCGACCTCAGTAGTGTAGCGTTGAGCATAATCAAGTGTGTAACATTCTCACACCATTTGGATTGCCTATTAGAATATGCTTATAAATCTGTTATATTCTGTTAAATGCTGAAATACCAGCATGGCTGTTGAAAACCCGGGGAGGGTAAAGGCAAATCACTAGGATAGTGATCTCTGTCATTCTAAAGTGAATGGTTCTGTCGATTTGATATGATAAACATGTATGCCGATTTCTGTAATTGCACGGGGTTGGGTGATTGATGAAAGGGGAAGTGTTCTATTGTAGTTGCTTTTGCCATGATCTATTGTAGTGGCTTTTGCCATGATCTGTTGTAGTGGCTATTGCCATGATCTGACGATGAGCAGCTAACTACAACATGATTGCCATCGATGGTGTGTAGCGGTGTGGGTTGATTGTAGAAATCCCCAATGGTGTGATTGGCAGGTAAGGGTGGTGTGTAGCGGATGGAAACCTAGGATTGGGTTTGGGCTTTGCATAATTCCTAATAAATTATATTTTGTTATCTGTTCTGTGGGACTAAGGCCCAGTCTGATGGTGCATGAGGGTTGCACACTGAGTCTTATGACTCACCCTATTATTTAACATTTTTTTTCAGGTAGCACTTAGTGCATCGGACCGGGCTGGAGGGGAGCACAAGGTGGCCATGCAAGAGTCCGAATTGTTACATTAAAGAAGCCATTTACTTAAATTTCCCTTCAAAATGTTAAATTATTTTGGGTTTTATATTTTATTGTAATAAGGCCATGGGCCACTAGCTTTATATTTTTTTCGGTTTTATTTTGGGCTTTTATTATTATTATACATTTAGATTTTACGTTTTAATTAAACTAAGGCATGTACTAAACTTCGGTTTTTAATTCATAAAGGCATCATATAAAATTTATATCTTTTATAAATTATCAAATCATTAAGTTTTCTGGAATACATGTTTAAACTCGACAAATGTTTTCCAAAAATGCGACATGTCTTACTAAATCTTCTTAGTGACATGCCAGATCCGATCGTGGTGTTTGGGCCGGGTTTAGGGTGTTACAAAGTTGGTTACTTGATTGATCTTATTTGATGATGGTCTAATTTTAGCTAAATAAAAAGCTAAAGAGATGTTTTCTTTGCAAGTTTGAGAAACTCAAAAATGTGTTAGTGAGTGATAAGCTAAATGAGTACAGTGAGGATCGACTTTTGATTCTGAACTTCAGGTTGGACCTGATTCATGTTATTATTATTTAGAAATGGTATTTGTGTATCCAAGAATCCAGGGCTTATGCAGACATTTTTATACGAAGTTCACAGTAGTGGCTTGTCTGTTTATCCAGAGAGTAATAAAATGTGCAGTCATATGAAGTTGATATTCAGGTAATTGCGTATGCTACATGCTATTTTTGAGCTTGTGTTCAAATGTCGATTTGTCAACAAGTAAAAGCCAAATTTCAAGAGTATTCTAGACTATTACAGTCAGTGATGATTCTAGAAAGAAATGAAATGGAAACACAATAGATTTTGTATCTAAATTATCTTGATCTCCAAAAAGGAAGATGTTATCGGATTGTGATTGATTGTTCATGTACATATTTCTTGTTTAACAAACCAGTCGAGTAAGATGATTCTGGGATTATTCGATTATGCGAAGTATTAGTCTCCATTATTTCGGATTGAAATCTGAGGGTTGTATCCCAATTATGGAAAAAGCTACTGGAAACTCCGAGCACGAAACCAAATTAAATTGTGATTATGAAAAAAAGTTGAAAGCAACTTCTTCTGGTAAGATTTTCAGGGACGAAAATCTCTAAAGGGGGGAGAGTTGTAACAACTCGATTTTGGGCCTAGTCAGAATAGTGGTTTTGAGACCACAAATCTGACTTAAGAAAATTTATTTTTATTATATTTTTATGGCCTACAATTTCACGAAACAATTTTGGGAAAATTTCGTTCGAAAATTTCGACGTTTGGGCACTCAATTTAGTCAAAAGGACTAAATTGTAAAAAGTGTAAAAGTTGAGTTCTAGAAGCTAGAGGTGTCAAATTGCTATGAAATTTTAAATTGGAGGTCCTTAAATGGTAATTAGACCATTGGCTAATTTTTTGGACAAAAATGGACATGAAATATGTGAAATAAAATATTTTTAAGTTAGGAGAATTTTGGTCATTTAGTAATTAAAATGAATTAAAAACAAAATTAAAAGCCAATTTTTGTCTATCTTCAAGCTATGGCCGAAATTACCATGAAAAACCCATGGCTAGGGTTTTTCAAGCTTCCAAGCTCGATTGTAAGTCTGTTCTTACCTCATTTTTTTAATGATTTTTATGTTTTTGAAATCCTAGTAACAAGATCTATCTATTTCTACCACTAATTTGAGATATGGTTAAAGTCTAGGTGTGACACCCATTATCCGTGTTTTACGCCGAAACCGGATACGAGGCATTACCGTACTTAACTCACATGGTCGTACAACTTCGGCTATACAATTTCCATTCCAAATTAAAAACTTTTCCATACACACATCTAATATCCTTATAATGAACCTACAAGGCCCTAAACATGCTTCTAAAAGGTTTCGGAGATGATTCAGAAACTTTTACACACTTAGGAAAAGTTTACCTAAATAGGGGCCACACACCTGTGTGTCATCTCACACGCTCGTGTTCGACACCTATGGTCGACATTGACATGTATCACACAGCTTAGCACACGCCTATATGGCTGGCCCGTGGTCGCCCCTGACTTAATCCACACGGCCTGTCGCATGCCCGTGTGCTTCAACTGTGTGGCGATTTAAATCCTAAATTCAAGGTGTAGACTACACATGGCCTGGGCACACGCCCATGTCTGTGGCCGTGCCTTCCACACAGCTGAGACATACGGCCATGTCTCTGCCTGTGTGCTTACTTCAAAGCTTACTGACTTGCAAAACTAACATACAGGGGGCACAAGGCCTGGTCACACACCCATGGGACTGACCGTGTGTCACACATGGCCTAGACACACGCCCGTGTGCCTACCCTTGTGGATAGGAACAAGGCTATTTTCCAAGAACTTTTGTCACCTTATTCCTGATAATAAGATCCCATACAACAAATTATTAAGAGAATCAATTTGTGCAACAACCACTTTCTTGAATAACCTCATATTTCATAAATTAACCATAATGAGCCATCAACTATGGCAGTATACAAAAAGGTTCATCCATAAGGGATCCAATACACACTTGGCCAAAATAACAAAATAATTCACCTAGTCTAGCCCCTATACATGCCATACACAAAATGTACTAAGTCTAAATATACTAATGTGCACTGATTGTGTGGGCGACCTTCTAGTTATCTGCGTATTTCGACCCGGCTCTTTAACTCTATAAAATAAGGAAAAAGAAAAGGGGAGTAAGCTTTAAGCTTAGTAAGTTTACTTGTAAACAAATAACATCATAGTATGTGCTAAACAAGAAATAGCATTATACTAATAAAAAACAATCCACATTCACAATCATGCTTACTCATTTTATCCCTTACCACATTTCAACCATGTCACAAGCTTAATGCTTACATTCATTCACTTGCAACCCTGCACTTAACACCACAAATTCTCATGATACAACACATCATAATTTCTCACTAATCCAACCACAATGCCAAATCACTCGGTGGTTTCGCACTTAGCCCACCATCAATTGTTAATAGGGTGGTATCGCACAAAGCCCACCAAAAAGGGTAATTATAGTGGTATCTCACACATCCCACTAAATAATGTAATAAACGATGGTATGGCACATAGCTCATCATAATTAAGTAATAAGGTGTTATTGCACTTAGCCCACCGTCAAGTGTTATTATTACACATTTACATAGCTATTTCGTCATTCATACGAAACTATACAATAACTATCAAATCTAATCCACTTGAATCATACATGTTCTCAATCATGCCATGCATCTATCAACAATAACAATGTGTATATAAAATGTATCGTTTACACATAAACTTACCTCAGTGCAAAACGTTTCGATTTGCGATTTAATCCTCAATCTTGCCTTTTCCACAGTCAAGGTCGATCCTGCGCTCTTCTTGATTTGAATGAGAATTGAGTGGCTGAAAGTTTGAACCTCAAAGACCTTTATTTTCTTTTCAATTTTCGGTGGAAAGAGATGAGTGAATAGTGAAAGATGATAGTTTTTCTTTTTACCATTTTTAATTCATCCTTTCTCACCTAATTCACCCAATTTTTGACCAAAAATTAAATACTCTTATCCCCCTATGTCATATGGCTGGCCAAATCTCTTTTATTGGCCTAATAGCACTTTAAAAACCTCCAATTAACATTCTATAGCTATTTGGTACCTTCACCTTGTAAAATAGAACTTTCGCTCTTTATTTGATTTAGTCATTTTTCACAATTAAGCATGCTATTGGTCAAATTAAAGCACCAAAATTTACACATAGCCATATATTTATACCATAACACATAAAATAACATCAAAATAATTTTCCTCAATCTTAGATTAGCGGTCTTGAAACCACTGTTCCAACCAGCCCCAAAATCGGGCTGTTACAACTCTCCCCTCCTTTAGAGATTTTCGCCCTCAAAAATCTTACCGGTAAAGAGGTTTGGATATTGTTCTATCATGGCTTCTTTCGATTCCCATGTAGCCTCTTCTGCACGGTGTTATTCCCATAACACTTTTACTAAGGCTATGTCCTTATTCCTTAACTATTTCACCTCTCGAGCCAATATTTTAATTGGCTCCTCTTCATATGTCATATCCGGTCCTCAATTTCTATTGGAGGAATCACATGCGAAGGATCAGAGCAATAACGCCTTAACATCGATACATGGAACACATTGTGTATTTTCTCTAACTCCACCGACAAAGCCAACGGGTATGCCACTGGTCCAATCCTTTTGGTAATCTCATATGGCCCTATGAATCAAGGGCTCAATTTCCCCTTTCACCTAAATCTCAATATTTTCTTCCACGGAGACACTTTTACAAATACTTTGTCACCCACTTTAAACTCGATTTCCTTTCTTTTCAAATCCACATACGACTTTTGTCGATCTGAAGCAGCTTTCAGACTATCTCGGATTACTTTCACTTTTTCCTCAGTCTCTACAACCAGGTCGATCCCATGAATTTTCTTCTCACTAAGCTCGGTCCAGTACAATGGAGTCCGGCACTTGTGACCATACAAGGCTTCATACGGTGCCATCCGTATACTCAACTGATAACTGTTGTTGTAAGCAAATTCGACCAAGGGTAGGTATCTTTCCCAACTGCCTTCGAACTATAATACACAACACCGGAGCATATCTTCGAGAACTTGAATTACTCTTTCAGACTGACCATCGGTTTACAGATGGAATGCAGTACTAAAATTCAACCTTGTACCCAATGCATCTTGCAACTTCTTCCAAAACCTCGAAGTAAATCTTGGATCTCTATCAGAGATAATAGATACAGGCACTCCATGTAATCTCACCACTTCCGCAATATACAACTCCGCTAACTTATCTAGTGAATAATCAACATGCACCGGTATAAAGTGAGCTGACTTCGTTAATCTATCAACAACAACCCATACAAAATCTTTCTTTTTCGGAGTCACAGGTAACCCCGTCACAAAATCCATGGTGATTTGAGCCCACTTCCACTCAGGAACTATCATTGGCTGAAGCAATCCCGAAGGTACTTGATGCTCAGCTTTCACTTGTTGACAAATCAGACATCTAGTTAGAAACTCCGAGATGTCCCTTTTCATACCTAGCCAATAATAAAATTTCTTCAAATCATTGTACATTTTTGTACTGCCCGGGTGTATTGACAAATAACCAATATGTGCCTCATGTAAAATTTTTTGGATCAACTCATCATATCTGGGTGCACAAATTCTATCATGAAACATCAAAAAACCTTCCGAACCCATTCAAAAATTAGAATCATTTCCCGTTCCACACTTAGCTCTCTTAGCTTGCATCTCACTATCATTCCTTTGAGCCTCACATATTTTTTGAATAAATAGTGGCCTAACTCTCAACTTGGCCAATATAGTACCATCATCAAACAATGCCAAACTCGTGCTTATAGCTCTCAAAGCATACAGGGATTTCGTACTCAGGGCGTCCGCAACCACATTCCCTTTTCCTGGATGATAATCGATTACGAGCTCATAGTCCTTCAATAATTTGAGCCACCGTCGTTGTCGCAAATTTAAATCCTTTTGATCCATCAAATACTTTAAACTCTTATGATCCGTGAAGATTTGGCACCTCTCACCATATAAATAATTTCGTCAAATCTTTAATGCGAAAATAATCGTAGCCAACTACAAATCATGAGTTGGGTAATTTTTCTCGTGCAGTTTTAGCTGCCTCGAGGTGTAAGCAACTACCTTACCCTATTGCATCAACACACAATCGATACCATTAAATGATGTGTCACTGTAGACCACAAACTCTTTCCCTGACTCAGGTTATACTAAAACTGGTGCCTTAATCAACAATGTTTTCAATCTCTCAAAACTCTGTTGATATTTTTCAGTCGATTCAAACTTAACATCCTTATGCAATATTTTCATCATCAGGGAAGCAATCATAGAAAACCCCTTTACAAATCGTCTATAGTATCTTGCCAATCCCATAAAAGCTTCTAACTTCGGACACATTTCTAGGCGATTTCCACTCCATAATAGTCGAGATCTTACTCGGGTCAACTCTAATACCATCACCCGACATGATATGTCCTAGGAACCTAACCTCTCAGAGCAAAACTCACTCTTACTAAATTTAGCATACAATTGCTTGTCTCTTACAGCCTGTAAGACAATTCTCAGATGCTCCGCATGATCACTCTCATCCCGAGAATAAATCAATATGTCGTCAATGAAAACAACTACAAACTTGTCTAAATACATTCAGAAGACACGGTTCATTAAATCCATAAAAACTGCAGGAGCATTCATTAGATCGAACGGCATAACAAGAAACTCATAATGGCCATACCTCGTCTAAAAAGTAGTTTTCATCACATCTTTCTCCTTAACCCTTAACTGGTAATAGCCAAACCTCAGGTCTATCTTGGAGAACACCGTAGCTCCCTTCAATTGATCAAATAGATCATCTATCCTTGGTAAAGGATACTTATTTTTCACCGTCACCTTGTTGAGTTGTCTGTAGTCTATGCACAATCTCATCGACCCATCTTTCTTCTTCACAAATAGTACCAGAGCACCCCATGGTGAATAGCTCAGCCTTGCAAAACCCTTATTTATCAACTCTTGCAACTAAACCTTCAGTTCTTTCAACTCTAATGGTTCAATCCTATACGGAGCAACCGGAATAGGTGCCATTCCCAGAACTAACTCAATCCCAAACTCGACCTTTCTAACTGGAGGTAATCCTGGTAACTCTTCTGGGAATACATCCGGATACTCACATACAACTGACACTATTTCAATCTTTACTTCAGACTCTTGAGTATTCAATACAAAAGCGAGATAGGACTCACACCCTTTTATCAAATATTTCTCAGCCACCAAGGAAGAGATCATCACCGGTAAACTATCTGACCCACCCGATTTAACCTGAATAACATCTCCATTTTAACAATTCAATTCAATAGATTTGCTACCACAATTCACTAAAACATTGTGTGTAGTCAACCAATCCATACTAAGAATCAAATCAAATTCATCAAACGGCAACAATATAAGGTTTGCTGATAAACCGTAAAAGTAACATATTTTAACCCCATATTTAGTATGCTTTTGGATGATTTAGCCCTTGATTTACATAAAAAGGTGCTTTTAATCCTTTCTTTTCATGTTTATAATTAGGAAAACACCCGAGGATGAAAAGAACGAGAAACGAGCTTAAAATGGGCCAATTTGGGCCAAAAAGGTAATCGACACGACCTGGACTTCAAGCCACACGGCTGTGCCTCGTCAAATTATGTCACACGGCCATGCCACAATTAACACGGCCATGCCCCAATCGATAGAATTGAGACACGGCCTGATGACGATTTACACGGGTGTGTACCATGGGCGTGTCCCTGCCGCTGGAAAGAACAATTTCACTCGGATTTGGATGCTTGAAACCAAAGAAACATACTCCTAAGTCTACTTAAACATCTTAATAGTAATTCTAATTAGGAGTCAAGTAAAGCATCTCAAAGCCTATATAAACACCCAAGGTAGCAACTAAAAAGGGGTTCTTAGGTTAAACAGAGAAGTTTTGGGCGAGTTTTCGCGGAGCTTTTATTCAGGGAATTACTCGAAGATAGCCAGTTGATCCATCTCAAGAAGTCAGAGTTCTACTCAAGACAGAGGATATCCTCTTCAATTCCTTCAAGGGTTTTAGGGATTTCTTATGTTTTGTTTTATCTTTTCTCTTGAGATGTTTTCTTATTTTGTTATGAACTAAACCCTTCAGATACCTGAAGGGGATGAAACTTATGATGTATTTTGCTATTTGATTTCTAAATTATATGATAAGTACTTAGTTTGTTCTTAATTATGTTTCTTAATTTAATCTGATGTGCTTAGGTGGAGGAGGAATAGACCTTGCCTAAGAGTAGATCTAGCATAATTAAGCAGAGTTGATTACATGCCTAGAGATAGGGTGACGAGATTTTGCCGGATTAGGGTGAAACCTAATATGGGAGTCCATTGATCGATTTAGTACTTCCTTAGGGGGTTATTATAAGCGAACGAGAGTTCTACTAATTAACCTAAGGTTAGATGTTATTCGCCTCGAGAGAATGTTTAATATAGGTTAGGGAGTCTCACGGATCAAGCTAAGTAAAGAAGTCATATGAACTAAAAGCTAGACAACAAGAGAAGTCATAGGTAGATTCTTCCTGAGGGTATCGTCTAAAATCAACTGAGTTTTTCCACAGTCTTTTCCAAAGTTTCATTCTTTTGTCTTTGCATCTAGTTTAGTTTTTCATTAGTTTTTTTAATTAACAAACCAATCACTCCATATTTTAGTCTAAATAATAGAAAGAAAGTGAGTAGAATTACTTTTGGGTTCGATAAAATAATCTTGCCTAAACTATACTATTGTTCGATAGGTGCACTTGCCTCAGTCGTTGTCATAGTTAGTCTACAGGTTTGATCATTCTTTATAAATATTAAAACTCGACTATTTGACATGATCAAGTTTTTGTTGCCGTTGCCGGGGAACACTAAAATATTAAGAAAGCTCTATTTTTATTACTTTAGCGAATTTTTTTATTACAATTTATTATTATTATTTATTATTATTATTTTTACTTTGATAATTTTTCCTCTATTTTTCTTTTGGCAGATAATTTTAGTCTATGAAAAAGATGGAACTGAATAATTATCAGTGGCAAGTCATAAGGACAATTCCTACTAAAACAGCCAGTGTCTTCAACCTCAACGTGGTCACCAGGTTATCTAATCAGTTAGAGATGATGAATAAAAAGATTGTTGATTGGTATAGTCCCTCGTATGTACATCCAGAAATACAATATGATTTGAATCTAGGAGGCATGGCAAATCCTGAGTACCCACCCTACGGATATGGCATGGAAAACGAGCAAGCTCACTATACAGGTAACTATTCTAGATATCAAAATAATTTTTATAGTGACACTTATAATGCAGGTTGGAAGTACCATCCCAATTTCTTGTGGGATGATCAAAATAGCCAAAAATCAGAACTTCCTCCAG
Source organism: Gossypium rotundifolium (assembly GCA_025506655.1). NCBI lineage: Eukaryota > Viridiplantae > Streptophyta > Magnoliopsida > Malvales > Malvaceae > Gossypium > Gossypium rotundifolium. The sequence continues at coordinate 88,162,856 of CP106729.1, forward strand.
ATTTTCAACAACCACCTCACCAACAAGAAGAGGAGCCGAATCTCGAAGAGATGCTGACAAAATTTATAGCAAACACAGAAAATCGTTTCCAAGAAACTGAGAAAACACTTAAAAGCAACGAGAACTGATTCAGGGAACTTGCGATGTCAGTCAAGGAAGCCACGAATGCAGTCGCCCAACTTGCTAAGTTGATCTTAGAACTACCACAAGAAAGCTTTCCAAGTAATACTGAAACTACCCCGAGAGAGCACAATCAAGCCATTTACGATAGTGAAGGGTTAGACAAACCAAACCCAAGGGAAGAACCTGTGGTAAGTGAAAGTAAGGTTGAGGTGTGCCATGATATACCAAAGCTGACAATTACAGAACAACTAGCGTGCCATATCCTGATGCAATAAAGAAAGACCACACAGAGGAAGAATTCGGTGAACCCACACTTCGTGTAAACAACGAAACAATCACTCTTCAATCTCTTGACTTAGCTAGGACATCAAGTAATAAAGGTATGAACGTTAAATTTATTGATAGCCATTTGGTTTAACCTTCTTTACAGGAAGCATCACGAAATCACCTAGCTGAGCTAGATCTTAGACCTCATGCCAACAAAGAAGAATTATATGAGGAACAAAGCCTTAGGGTCGACAAACTAGAAGAGTGGGAAACACAAATTAAAGAAGAATTGGACCCACACGAAGTGAAACCAAAGGAAACCCTAGACGAGCTGATAGGAACAACAAATCACATCAAAATAGAGGATCAGGTATTGTTGAATGAGGAAGACCCTCGAATCACCAATTCAAAACTCAAGGCATATGAAGAAATCACTTTTGAGGTACTTAACGTCTTCCTATACAGCATAGTCAAGTTAAGCAATCCAAAATTCAACACTTTTGAGGTAAACATTACTCGACTTAAACTTTATATCCATAACCGAGTTGATCGCATGAGAAAGGATTTCCACCTCCTCAAACCACCATGATTGTGCGTACAACAGGTAGGTCTAGCTCAAGACTTTAAACGAGCGCTTCTCGGAAGGCAACCTGAGTACTAATTATTTTGGTTTTATTTCGTATTTAGGCATAGGTTTCCATACTCACACGGCCTTGCACACGGCTGTGGCCGTGGCCGTGTGGACACCACGACTAGGCACATGAGCGTGGACCTTATCTCTATTTTATTATTTACTTTTATTCATATTTTTATTTTTATTTTTATTTTTACTTCCTTTATTATTTTCTCCTTTTTCTCAATGGCATTTAGATTTAGCTTAGGATACAATAAAATCAAGCCGGCTACTTCGAGGATTCAATTTCAAACAGTTCGAGATGCTTCCCCACGTTCACCTCCAATCTTATATGGTTTCTTTTCATAGACTTCATCCAAAAATTCAGGAAGTGTTACTTCTCCCCTTTTCTTTTGATTTTATTATTACATAATTGTTTATCTATCTTTGTACATTGAGGGCAATGTACATCTTAAGTGTTGGGGGTAAAAGTACATGACTTTTTGCATTATTCTCAAATCCTGAATTTAGTCTTGTTTTCAAGTATTTTTCTCATATTATTAATTAGGGTGAAATTTCTAATGATTTATGATTGTTATTGATATGTTTTATAGTAATTCATAGTTAGTTGTGCATTGATGATTAAATTTGAAGGATACTAGAGAATCAAGCATGATAAGTCTATTTTACAAAAATTAAAAATTTTTCTAGGTTGTTAAACTGAATTTGAATATCACCTTGAAGTTCAAAATTTACAGGGATTGGTGTCAAAAACCCATAATTTTTTTGAGATTTTGAGCCTTATAGAGCATATATTCTTTTTCATGCTCACTGTATTGATTATGAGTGTGTCAAATTTGAACTGTTATTCTAGAACTTGCCTCGTTAATACATGTCGAGACCACACTTTGATTTGATATACAGAGATGATAAAGGCATCTAGGATTTAACCCACTTACTCCATAAAAAGCCTACCTTCACAAATTAACCCATAGTGAACCCCGTTGAATCCTAACAACCTTTTTATTAACTCGCCCACTAATATTAACCCAAAATCCCTTTGTATTTGTTATCACCATTCTTTTGACTACCCTTTAATCGAGGTTTGATTTGATTAAGTTACCGAATTATATTAGTTCAGTAGTTACATTTATCATTTATGATGTAATATTTTAGGAGTTTGTTCTTAAAAAAAAATTCAAAAAATCAAAGTATAATCAGTATTAGTATAAGAAGTGAGCTTGTGCATTTAATTTTCAATTATCAAAGAAAAAGCTCATATTATTATTAGTTTAGAGTTTTAATCGATGTAATCATTTATTTTCTAGTTCATTGTTTTTAGTTAGGTAATTTGTCAATTCGATCTTGATTTTAACCTTCTAATTCAGTGTTTATCCACACCTTTTAAACCAAGCCCCGTTACAACCCTGATTAAAGACCTTTTAATTTGTGTATCATCTCATATACAGTGGTGGAGATTTGATTTTCAGGCAAGCCTATGGGATTAACTTTTCAAGTTTGACTTATGAGTGCTTATTCTTGAACCTTAAACACTTCGAGTGATTTGAGTGAATCTTTTGTGAGGATATCAATCCTTGTCAGTTTTGAATTAAAGGTAATTACTTAGATAAGGGGAGACACCTATGTTTTCGTACTACAAAGGTATGACTTATCTTTATTGAATCTTTAGGGTTCTTTGAGTTAAAATATCCATGTATAAATTATCTATGAATTATGATGAGACATTGTCGATAGGAATTATGAATTATGGAAAGTTCATTTTAATTGTAAGTTGATAATTTTTCTTGAGGACAAGCAAAAGCTTAAGTGTGGGGGTATTTGATAAACCGTAACAGTAACATATTTTAACCCCATATTTAGTATGCTTTTTGATGATTTAGCCCTTGATTTACGTAAAAAAGGTGTTTTTAATCCTTTTTTTCATGTTTATACTCAGGAAAGCACCCAAGGACGAAAGGAACAAGAAACGAGCTTAAAACGGGCCAATTTGGGCTAAAGAGGAAATCAACACAGCCTGGACTTCAAGCCACACTGCCGTGCCTTGTCAAATTACGTCACACGTCCATGCCACAATTTACACGGCCGTGTCCCAATCGACAGAATCGAGACATGGCCTAAAGATGATTTACACGGGCGTGTACCATAGGCGTGCCCCTACCGCAGGAAAGAGCAATTTCACTTGGATTTGGATGCTTAAAGCTAATGAAACATACTCCTAAGTCTACTTAAACATATTAATAGTAATTCTACTTGAAGGAGGTACTTAGGAGCCAAGTAAAGCATCTCAAAGCCTATATAAACACACAAGGTAGCAACTAAAAAAGGGTGTTTGGCAAAAGCCGAAATAGAGGAAGTTTTGGGTAGAGTTTTCTACCAGAGCTTTTATTCAGGGAATTACTCGAAGATAGCCAGTTGATCCATCTCAAGAAGCCGAGTTCTACTCAAGATAGAGGATTTCCTCTTCAATTCCTTCAGGGGGTTTTAGGGATTTCTTATGTTTTGTTTTATCTTTTCTCTTTATATGTTTTCTTATTTTGTTATGAACTAAACCCTTCAAATACCTGAAGGGGATGAAACCTATGGTGGATTTTGTTATTTGATTTCTGAATTATATGATAAGTACTTAGTTTGTTCATAATTATGTTGCTTAATTTAATCTGATGTGCTTAGGTGAAGGAGGAATAGACCCTGCCTAAGAGTAGGTCTAGCATAATTAAGCAGAGTTGATTGCATGCCTAGAGATAGGGTGACGAGATTTTGCCAGATTATGGTGAAACCTAATTTGGGAGTCCATTGATCGATTTACTACTTCCTTAGGGGGTTATTATAAGCGAACGAGAGTTCCACTAATTAACCTAAGGTTAGATGTTATTTGCGTCGAATGTGGGTTTAATATAGGTTAGGGAGTCTCACGGATCAAGCTAAGTAAAGAAGTCATATGAATTAAATGTTAGATATCAAGAGAAGTCATAGGTGGATTCTTCCTGAGGGTATCGTCTAAAATCAACTGAGTTTTTCCATAGTCTTTTCCCAAAGTTTCATTCTTTTGTCTTTGCATCTAGTTTAGTTTTTCATTAGTTTTTTAGATTAATAAACCAATCACTTCATATTTTGGGCTAAATAATAGAAAGAAAGTGAGTAATAGTACTTTTAGGTTCCTTTGGGTTCGATAAAATAATCTTGCCTAAACTATACTATTGCTCGATAGGTGCACTTGCCTCAATTATTGTCATAGTTAGTCTACAGTTTTGATCATTCCTTATAAATATTAAAACTCGACTGTTTGGCATGATCATTTACCGAAAAATGATGACCCCTAATTGTCAGAGGACAACTCCTACACACCTTGTCAACTAACACATGTTTACCTAACGGTTTCACACCTTTACCACAAATTTCATAGACTCAACAATCATACTCAAACTAGATGCTAGTCTCATACAAATATAAGAACGGGTAGACCCTGGATCAATCAAAGTAATAACAAAGGTGTTATGAAGAGAAAAAGTATTCGTTATTACATCTGGAGATGATGCCTCTTCGCGAGCGCGAATGGCATAAGTCCTTGCAGGTGCCCGACCCTTCGATCTCACAGTATAGTCTTGTGATGCACCTCTACCACTAGTCCCACCTCCCGAATTCTTTTGTGGCCTGCCCCTAGAAGATACATTGCTTGATCTTATCTCTTGCTTCCTCTCCTTGTCATCCCTCTCAGGGCAATTTCAGATGAAATGGTCGGGGGAACCACACTTATAAGAATTTCGGTTGTTTCCCCAACACTCCCCTGTGTGATGTCTTCCACAACTTGGGTACTCCAGTTTGGACTTTGGATTGCCCACACTTGCCATCGAGGTGGCTTGAACTCTTGAACCCGAGTTCCTGTTTCCTCGCTCTCTTTACGAATATCCCACTGATGCAGTCGTCTGAAGGTTTACATTCTTGGACTTCTTCGATTGAACTTGATAGGATTTACTCATTGGCCTTTTTCTTGCATCTCGTGCCTCACTCACAGCCTTCCTCTTTTCCTTAGTCAATTCTTTGGGCTTATTGGCCCTATCCACCAATACCACAAATTCTTTTAGTTCTAAAATCCCGACTAAATGTTTAACATCCTCATTCAACCCATCTTCAAACCTTTTGCTTAAGATTGCTTCTGTTGACTCACATTCTTGCACGTACCTACTGAGCCTAGCAAAGTCGCGCTCATATTCCACCACAGTCATTTTTCCTTACTTTAACTCAAGGAATTCCTTCCATTTCTAGTCAACAAATCGCTGGCTTATATACTCCTTTTGGAACTCCTCCAAAAACAAGTTTCACATTACTATCTCTTTAGGAACCACTGATGTTAATGTTTTCCACCAATGGTATGCCGAGTCCCTCAGCAAAGACATGGTGCATTTTAAGCTCTCCTCAGATGTATAAGAGAGTTCATCAAATACTTTCATTGAGTTCTCAAGCCAGAACTCCACCCTTTTCGGGGTCATCATCTATATTAGCTCTAAACTCCTCAGCCCCTTGCTTCCGAATCTTGTCTACTGGGGGATTTGTTATTCTCACTAAATCTATACCTTGAGGAGCCACTAGAACTGGCTGAGGTATAGGAGGGGGTGGAGGAGTTTGAGCATTGGGGTTTGCTCATACATACTCCGTGTACCAGTTACTCGTCATTTGGAGAAAGGCTTCTCGAGCCTCTTCTCTTTGACCCCTAGTCTCAGGTCTACTCTGCACAGGCACGGTCCCTTGCTCGGGAGCTGACATATTACTAGCTGCTTCATCAATAGCTGATTGATCGGGATCCATATACTATATAAAAAAACAAAGTTTAGAATCATCAAAAGCCACCACACTATCATTACACGCTTATGGAATGTATAGCTAAACTCTTATACACGCTAAGGTAGTCCGAGAACTGACTAAATTATAGCTCTAATACCACTAAATGTAACACCCCTTAGCCATGTTTTTTGCTGGAACTGGATACGAGGCGTTACCGTACTTAACTCACATGGTCGTACAACTTTGGGCTAACACACGTGGTCAACACTAACATGTATCGCACGACCTAACACACACCCATATGGCTGGCCCGTGGTCGCCCCTAACTTAATCCACACGGCATGTTGCACTCCTATGGGCTTCAATCATTTGACGATTTAAATTCCAAATTCAAGGTGCTAACTTCACACGGCCTGGGCACACGCCTATGTCCGTGGTTGTCCCTTTCACACGTTGAGACAAATGGAAGTTTCTCTACCCGTGTGCTTACTACAAAGCTTACTGACATGTAAAACTAACATGCAGGGGACATACGACCTGGTCACACACCCATGGAACTGACCGTGTGCCACACATGGCCTAGACACACGCTCGTGTGCCTACCGGTGTGGACAGGAACAAGGCTATTTGCCTAGCTCTTTTGTCACCTTATTCCACATAATAGGATCCCATACAACAAATTATTAAGAGAATCAATTTGTGCAACAACCACTTTCTTGAATAGCCTCATATTTCATAAATTAACCATAATGAGCCATCAACTATGGTAGTATACAAAAAGGTTCATCCATAAAGGAGCCAATACACACTCGGCCAAAATAACAAAATAATTCACCTAGTTTAGCCCCTATACATGCCATACATAAAATGTACTAAGTCTAAATATATCAAGGTGAGCTAATAGTGTGGGCGATCTTCTGTTTATCTGTATATTTTGACCCGGCTCTTTAACTCTATAAAATAAGGAAAAAGAAAAGGGGAGTAAGCTTTAAGCTTAGTAAGTTTACATGTAAACAAACAACATCATAGTCTATGCTAAACAACAAATAGCATTTTACTAAAGAAAAACAATCCACATTCATAATCATGCTTACTCATTTTATCCCTTACCACATTTCAACTATGTCACAAGCTTAATGCTTACATTCATTCACTTGTAACCCTGCACTTAACACCACAAATTCTCATGGTACAACATGATGTGTCTCTAACTAACTATAATCATAATAAAGGTAAGCACACCTATCGTTTAATAGTATAGTTATGGTAAGACCAGAAATATCGTATCCACAAGGACCAAGAGTACTAGTAATTACTATCTTTTTATTATCTAGCCTAAGATTTAGAGTGATTTCTTTTAAACTAAAACTTAATTAAGGATAAATTGTAAAATGAACATATTTTAATCCCACATTTAGCTTACTTTTGGATGATTTATCCCTTTAATTATGGAAATAGGTGCTCCTAATCCTTTATTTTGGTGTTTTATATTCAGTAGAGCACCGGAGGATGAAAAGAATGAGAAACGGGTTAAAATCAAAGAAAATGGGCCATATCACGAAATCGACACGACATGAGCCCAAGACCACACTACTGTGCCTCAGTAAAAGAGTCGGCCACGGCTCGACCCACAAATACATGGTCGTGCCTCATCAATGACTCGGACATGGCACGCCACGATTTATACTGAAGTGCACCATGTACGTGCCTCTGCCGCAGATAAGAAGAATTCTATTCAGATTAGGGTACTTAGAGGCAAAGAAACATATTCCAAAAGCCTATATAAAGACCCTAGAGGCCAACCTTTAAGGGGCGTTCATCTAGGCCAAAGAGCCGAGCCAAAGAAGCTGAAGATAGGGTTTCACTTGAAGAAAGCCACTTGATTCATCTTTAGAAGCTGGAATCATACTCAAGATTAAGGATCTATCCTTTAATTCCTTCGGGGGTTTTAGGGTTTTCTTTATGTTTTGTTTTATATTTTCTTCTGATATGTATTCTTTTACGATTATGAACTAAATCTCTCAGATACCTGAGAGATATAATACCTAAGACGGATCTTATTATTGTTATCTAAGCTGTATAATAAATAATTGATTTGTTCTTAACTATGTGTTCTTAATTCTTGTTTTGGTATTTCTAGGATATTGATTCAAGTATTGATGTGCTTAGGTGGTGGAGAAAAAGTCCCTGCCTAAGAGTAGATCTAGCATAGTTAAGTAGAGTTGAACGCAACCTTAGAAATAGGATGATGTAAATTTGCCGGATTAGGGTCAAACCTAATATAGGAGTTCATAGATCAAGTTAATGTAATTCTAGGGGTTTTAATTAGAAAGAGGTTTCAATTAATCAACCTAGGGTTAAACGTTAGTAGCCTCGAGAAAGGTACTAATATAAATTAGGGAATCCTATGGATCAAGTCAAGTGAATAAATTGTCTAGTTCAGAGTTAGATAACAGGTGAAGTCTAGGTGGATTCTTCCTCGGGTATTGTCTAAAGCAATCGATTTTCTCTTAAGTTTTTCCTCAATTTCTTCTATTTGTCTATGTATCTTTAGCTTAGTAGTTAGTTAATTTTAGATTAGATAAAAATTCCCTTAATTCATAGGCTAAATAATAAAAAGAAAGTTAGAATTAGTACTTCTGGTTCCTTTGGGTTCGACAATCCAGTCTTGCCACTAAACTATACTACTGTTCGATAGGTGTGCCTACCTCCATCATTGTCTTAGTTAGTTTCCAGGTTCAATCATTCTTTTTAAAAATTTTTAAGACTCTAACATACGATCAAGTTTTTGGCGCCGTTGTCGGGAACTAAAATATTAAGAACGCTCAATTTTTATTACTTTAGCCATATTTTTATTCTTGCAATTAAATTTTATTTTTAAATTTTCTGAATTTCTTTCTTTTTCCCTTTTCCTGGCAGGTACCTCTAGTTTATGACTAGAAGGAACCCGACAGGACCCTTGATTTACCGCTCACAAAAACCAAAGAGATGTCACTGAATAATTATCAGTGGCAAGTCGTGAGGACAACGCCTACTAAAGAAACTGATGTTTTCAACCTTGACGCAGTCACCATGTTATCTAAGTAGATAGAAAAAAATTGATGGTTTGTATGGTTCTACGCAGGTACATCCAATTATGCAGCGCGATATGAAAGGAGGAGGGATGAGCAATACAGAATATGCACCTTACAACCCAAGCGCTGAAAACGAGCAAGTTCACTATATGGGTAATAATCTTCGATCTCAAAATAATTTTTACAGTAACACTTATAATGCAGGTTGGAGGTACCATCCCAATTTCTTGTGGGGTGGTTAAGGTAATTGATCATGTCAAACAGCCGAGTTTTAAATTTTATAAAAAGAATCATTGAACCTGTAGGCTAACTATGACAACAATAGAGGCAAGTGCACCTATCGAACAGTAGTATAGATTAGAAAAAAATATCTTGTCGAACCCAAAGGAACATAAAAGTACTACTACTCACTTTCTTTCTATTATTTAGCCTGAAATATGGAGTAATTAATTTATAAAACTGATGAAAAAACTAAACTAGATGCAAAGATAGAAGAATGAATTGGAGAAAGACTTTAGGAAAACTCAGTTGATGAAGATGATACCCTCAAGAAGAATCCACCTATGACTTCACTTATTATTTATTCCCCAAACCATATGATTTCTTTACTTAGCTTGATCCGTGAGACTCCCTAACCGATATTAAACCCTCTTTCAAGGTGAATAACGTCTAACCTTAGGTTAATTAGTAGAACTCTCATTCTCTTATAACAACCCCCTAAAGAAGCAGTAAATTGATCTATGGATTCCCATATTAGGTTTCACCCTAATTCGGCAAAATCTCGTAACCCTATCTCTAGGCGCCCGATCAACTCCGCTTAATTATGCTAGATCTACTCTTAGGTAGGGTCTATTCCTCCTTCACCTAAGCACATCAGATTAAATTAAGCAACATAATTAAGAACAAACTAAGTATTTTTCATATAATTTGGAAATCAAATAACAAGTTCCATCATAGGTTTCATTCACTTCAGGTATCTGAAGGGTTTAGTTCATAACTAAATAAGAAAACATCTCAAGAGAAAAGATATAATAAAACATAAGAAATCCCTAAAACTCCTTGAAGGAATTGAAGGAGAGATCCTCCATCTTGAATAGAATTTTGGCTTCTTGATATGGATCAACTGGCTATCTCCAAGTGATTCCCTAAAAGATGAAAGCTTCGGCAAAAGCCTCTGCCAAAAGCCGCCCTGCTTTCACTTCTACCAACTCCCTTTTAGTTGCTACCGGTGTTTATATAGGATTTGAGATGCTTTACTTGGCTCCTAAGCATCCTAATTGAAGTAGAATTCTCCTAGGATGTTTAAGTAGATATATCAACGATATAAAGGGTTTAATAAATTTAAAGTATTAATTAGATTAACATTGATTAGTATATTTACTATTAATAAAGTATTTTTAGACTAAACTTTTCATATATCATATATTCACTTTAAAATGATGTAAGTTAAATAAGTGTTATAAGAATAGTTAATCATAAGGATAATAGCTATGCTAAATATCATAAATTAGTTATATCATAATAATCAGTTATATTCATCAAATTTTTTAATTTAAGTTAATTTGATTCACATTAAATTATCAACAATTAATCTTAAAAATATCATAATATAATTTAATTCATCTTAAATATTGAATTAAAACAAATTGTAAATATAATTGATACATAATTACAATAATAAGAAAAATTAGTTATAAAAATAATTGTTAAATTAAAAATAAATATAAGAAGATAAATTATATAAGAAAAAAACTAATAAATATATGAATAAATAAAAAAAAATGATAAAAAATAAAAAGAATAGATTATAATAAATATAATAAGATATGGATTGATGTAGTTGCAGTGTTTAATTTAAATGTTAAATAAATATGAAAGAGATGACTGTTAAATAAGATTACATGGATTAGAGAGGGAAAATTAGCTGAATGACGCATTATCTGCTGGCTGCATAGCTGGCATAAGCTGTAGTGCAATTAAAATAATAAACATGTAAATGTGTGTGGTCGGCTCACTGTATAATATCATCTATACTGTTAAGTAAATTTCCGATCTTTTGGTAGATGTTGTTCAAATAATAGAGAAATCATAAAAATTAGTGTGATCTATGTCTTACTCTGTATGGTGTTAGATAAAACTCTCTCTTATTATGTATTTTATCGATTAATTATTAGTTTCATTAATCTATTAGTCTATTCCATTTGTTATTTTTCTAGTTATTCGGTTCTTATATCTTCCTTATATTGTTTATTAGTGTATCTTCTAATGATTCTCATTAATTAGTCGCATAAGGTTTTTCAGTTAAGAATTTTTCCTATCGTCTGACAAAGTTCATATTTTCTTTAAGTCTATTCGATTTTTCAGTTTCTAAGATTCTTATGCTGTTTCACTGTTAAATTTAGAAATTATTTTATCTTATCATTTATGTATCCATTAATAATTGTAATTTTGTATATTGTCTTTCAATTCATTAATTCAGTTCTCAATTAATGTGTAAACTTATTACGTTTTCTGAAACTTCATATATTGTATTTTATTTAAAACTTTTGATGCTACATACTCTATCAAATAGAGTATATTGTAGTTTTTTTTACTTTTCTCGTCCTTGTTTTGTTCATAACATGGTTCTGATGTTATTTGTTTTCTTATTCATCTTATCCTGTGTTTGATATGGTTTCTCTGATAATTACTTGTTCTCTCTTTATCTTGTTTGTTTGTTTTTACATCTATTGCTATTTTCTTTATTCGACTTTTGTGTTTTTATTAGATTCTTTGTTGATTCCATTTCTATTACTTCTCTTTGTGTTTAAAAAATTAAGTAACATAATTAAGAACAAACTAAGTATTTCTCATACATTTTAGAAATAAAATAAAAATTCCATCATAGGTTTCATCTCCTTCGTGTATCTGAAGGGTTTAGTTCATAACTAAATAAGAAAACATCTCAAGAGAAAAGATAAAATAAAATATAAGAAATCCTAAAACTCCTTGAAGGAATTGAAGGAGAGTTCCTCTGTCTTGAATAGAATTAGGCATCTTGAGATGGATCAACTGGCTATCTTCAAGTGATCCTAAAGATGAAAGCTTGAAAATCCTCCGCAAAAACCGTCTGCTTTTTGGCATCTGCGAACTCCCTTTTTAGTTGCTACCTTAGGTGTTTATATAGGCTTTGTGATGCTTTACGTGCCTCTTAAGTATCCTAATTCAAGTATAATTCCTCCTAGGATGTTTAAGTAGACTTAAGAATGTGTTTCTTTGCCTCTAAGCATCCAAACCGAGTGAAATTACTCTTTCTCGCAGCGAGGCACGACCATGGTACACGCTCACAGAATCGCCTTCGTCGTGTCTCGATTCTCATCGATTGGGGCACGATCGTGTAAATCATGGCATGGCTGTGAAGTAATTTGACGAGGCACGGCTATGTGGCTTGAAATCCGTGCCATGTCGAGTTCCTCTTTGGTCCAAATTGGCCCGTTTTAAGCCCATTTTACGTCCTTTTTATCCTTAGGTGCTTTCCTGAGTATAATACATGAAAAGAAAGAACTAAGAGCACCTTTTTACATAAATCAGGGATAAATCATCCAAAAGCATACTAAATGTGAGATTAAAATATGTTACTTTTACGGTTTATCAAATACCCCACACTTAAGCTTTTGCTTGTCCTCAAGCAAAATTCTCAACTTATAATTAAAATGAACTTTCCATAATTCATAATTCCTATCGACAATGTCTCATCAAAATTCATAGATAGTTTATACATTGATAATTTAACTCAAAGAGTCGTAAAGATTCAATTACGATAAGTCATACCTTTATAGCACGAAATTATAGGTGTCTCCCCTTATCTGAATAATTACCTTTAATTCAAAACCAACAAGGATTAACATCCTCACTGAAGGTTCACTCAAATCAGTCAAAGTGTTTAAAGTTCAAGAATAAGCACTCATAAGTCGAACCTAAAAAGTTAATCCCATAGGCTTGCCTAAAAATCAAATCTCCACCACAGTATATGAGATGATACACAGATCCAAAGGTTAAGGGTGTGGATACAGGCTGAGTTAGAGGGTTAGAATTGAGATCGATTGGAAAAATTAGCTAACCGAAACAATGAACTAAATATGAATATTTACATCGAATGAAAACTAATAATACCACTATTGATACTTCTTAATAAAGAGTATTTTAATCACTTAAAATTTGATGATACTTTAATCTGAGCTTTTTCTTCAACAGTTGGAGTTTAAATGCTCTAAGCTCTTTTATATACTACTAATATTAAATAAACTTGGATTTTTTAAGAACAAACTAAAAAAACATAATAGAAGGAACATTGATAATTGAAATAACCTAATTCGGCAACTGATCAAATCAATTCTCGATATAGGGGTAGTCAAAAGAATGTTGATAACAAATACAAAGGGTTTTGGGTTAATATCAAACGGGTAATTCAATAAAAAGGGTTGTTAGGATCAAATGGTTTTACAAGGGGTTATTTATATAGGTAGTGTTGATTGACTCTATTTCGCCATTGTCCTGGTACTAATTTTAGCCATCTATTCTAAAATAAATCGTATTGATAACGACTCCTTAACCAGTTTTTCCATTCATTCATTCCAGAATGCCAAATGATTTTCTGTCTTAACCCGTAATGATGTCGTCTCGACATGCATAAACGAGGCAAGATCTAGAATAACAGTTCAAAGTTGACACGCTCATAATCAATAAAGTGAGCATGAAAAAGGGTATATGCTTTATAAGGCTCAAAATCTCACAAAAATTTTGGGTGTTTTGACATCAATCCCTATAAATTTTGAACTTCAAGGTGATACTCAAATTCGGTTCAACAACCTCTCAATTTTAATTTTTAGAAAGTAGACTTATCATGCTTGATTCTCTAATATTCTTCAAATTTAATCATCAATGCACAATTAACTATGAATTACTCTAAAATATATCAATAATAATCATAAATCATTAGAAATTTCATCTTAAGTAGTAATATGAGAAAATTACTTAAAAACAAGACTAAATTTACGGTTTGAGAATAATGCAAAAAGTTAGGCACTTTTACCCCCCACACTTATGATGTACATTGCCCTCAATGTACAAAGATAGATAAACAATTATGTAATAATAAAATAAAAAGAGAAGGGGAGAAGTAACACTTCCTGGATTTTTGGATGAAGTGTATGAAAAGAAACCGGATAAGATTGGAGGTGAACGTGGGGAAGCATCTCGAACCGTTTGAAATAAAATAAAGAAAAAGAAGAAGAAAATAAAATAAAATAAAGTAAAAAATAATGATGAAATAAAATAAAAACAAAAATAAATAATGGAAAATGAAAGACAACTAGAAAAATGGGGAATGAGGTTTAAATAGAGATTTAGCCCTTGTTTTGGGATTTTGAATTTTGAACGCATTCAGGGTGTTCGGGCATGGCTGTGGGTGTCGTGGCACGCCCGTGTCTTTCTTCACATGGTCATTTAATACGGGCGTGCTCCTCCTGTGTTCGATAAGTCAAAATGTTGGCACGGTTGAAAGGCACGGCCGTGTTTAGCCCATGCTTGACAAGTCAGTAACCTCAGACAGGGCGTCGGCATGGGCGTGGACTATTATCGCCACCCGTGTTGGGAAAAAAAATTTTATATGTCGTGCACTGACATCTTGCACGCCCATAGATCATCCCCTGGCTTCCGCATAGGCATGGGCACGACAGGTGTAGGTAGTGTGGCCTAGAAATCGCTCTTTGGTTAGTTTATGGTTTGGTACAAAAATAAAAAGAAAAGATAAAAATAAAAATAAAAACAATGTATAAATGAGGTTAGTGCTCGGGTTACATCCTGAGAAGCGCTCGTTTATAGTCTTAGCTAGACTTTACCTCTCATTCGTATGGTCATGGTGGTTTAAGGAGATGAAAATCCTTTCTCATGCTATCACTTCAATTATGGATATATAGTTAAGTCGAGTAATGTTTACCTCAAAAGTGTCGAATTTAGGATTGCTGACCTCGACTGTGTCATATAGAAAGACATTTAGTACCTTAGAAGTGATTTCTTCATTTGTCTTGAGGTCTGAATTGGTGATTCGAGGGTCTTTCTTATTCAACAATACCTGATCCTCTATGTTGATGTGATTTTTTTTCCTATCAGCTCGTCTGGGGTATCCTTCAATTTCACTTCGCGTGGTTCTGGTTCCTCATGTAATTCCTCTTTATTAGCACGAGGTCTATGATCTGGCTCAGGTTTGTAACTTTGTGGTGTTTCCTGCAATGAAGGTTGAACAAGTTGGTTATCAACTGAATTTACTTTCTTACCTTTATCACTTGATGTTCTGGCCGAGTCAAGAGCTTGAAGTGTGACTATCTCATCGCCTAGAGGAAGTATGAGTTCTCCTGCATAGATATCAATTTTAGCTCTGGCAGTTGCTAAAAAGGGTTTTCCTAAAATTAAAGGAATCTTATTCTCCTCATCCATGTCTAGAACAACAAAGTCTACTGGGAATATGCATTTATCAATTTTGATTAGAACATTTTCTATTATACCCTTAGGAATTCTTATAGTTTTATCAGTTAATTGAATGCTCATCCTAGTTTGTCTAGGTTTCCCTAGACCTAGTTGTTTAAATATTTTGTAAGGCATAACATTGATGCTTGCCCTTAAATCCCCTAATGCATTATCAATAGATAAACTACCAATTAAACATGGAATTGTAAAACTCCCTGTGTCTTTTTGCTTCTATGGTAGTCTGTTCTATAGCATTGCTGAGCATGTTGCATTAATTCCACGTGGTTTTCCTCATCTAATTTGCATTTGTTTGTCAAGAGCTGCCTTAAAAATTTCCTCGAGTCTGGTATCTGAAAAAAGAGCTTCAAGAAGATGTAAGTTAATATGTAATTTCTTTAAGAGTTTAAGAAACTTATTGAACTGTTCCTCTGAATCGTCTCTTTTCATTGCTTCGGGATAAGATATGTGAGGTTAGTACTCCTTGATTATCGGTTTTGACTTTTCTTGTGTTACCTCTCCTTACCTTCGTCTACCTTGGCTTTTTGTATTGGATTAGGTTCATCTAACCCTCATTGGGCGTAATGAGATGGCTTGAATTTGCTCCTTCGGTTTAATCTCGATGTTACTTGGTAGACGTCCTTGTGGTCGTTCTGACATTAGCTTTGCGAGTTGTCCCTCTGACCTAGAAAGTTCTCCAACTTGATTCTCGATCCCTTTTATCAATTTTTGTTGTTCATCAAGTGCTGTTTTAGTTTTTTAGAAACGAGAATCTATGGTGCGCCATGAATTTTGTTAGCATCTCTTCAAGATTCGACTCTCTTCTTGTTGGTGGGGTGGTTGTTGAAAATCTAGAGGAAGTTCCGATCTTTGGCTATTTTGATCATCCCACAAGATATTGGGTTGATACTTCCAACCTGCGTTATAAGTGTCACTATAAAAGTTATTTTGATATCTAGAATAGTTACCTGTATAGTGAGCTTGCTCGTTTTCCATGCCATGTCCGTAGGGTGGGTACTTAGGATTCGCCACGCCTCCTAGATTCAAATCATATTGTATTTCTGGATGTACCTGTGAGGGACTATACCAATCATCAATCTTTTTATTCATCATCTCTAACTAGTTAGATAACCTGGTGACCACGTCGAGGTTGAAGACACTGGTTGTTTTAGTAGGAATTGTCCTCATGACTTGCCACTGATAATTATTCAATGCCATCTTTTCCGTAGACTAAAATTTTCTGTCAAAAGCAAAATAGAGAAAAAAATTAGCAAATTAAAAATAAAAATAAAAATAAAATAATAATAATAAATTGTAAAAAAAATTGGCTAAAGTAATAAAAATAGAGATTTCATAATATTTTAGTGTTCCCCGGCAACGACACCAAAAACTTCATCGTGTCAAACAGTCGAGTTTTAAATTTTATAAAAAGAATGATTGAACTTGTAGACTAACTATGACAATGATAGAGGCAAGTGCACCTATCGAACAGCAGTATAGATTAGGCAAGAATATCTTGTCAAACCCCAAGGAACCTAAAAGTACTACTACTCACTTTCTATCTATTATTTAGCCTGAAATATGGAGTGATTGATTTATAAAACTAATGAAAAAACTAAACTAGATGCAAAGACAAAAGAATGAATTGGAGAAAGACTTTAGGAAAACTTAGTTGATGAAGATGATACGCTCAGGAAGAATCGACCTATGACTTCACTTATTATTTATTCCCCAAACCATATGATTTCTTTACTTAGCTTGATCCGTGAGACTCCTAACATATATTAAACCCTCTTTCAAGGTGAATAATGTCTAACCTTAGGTTAATTAGTGGAACTCTCATTCTCTTATAACAACCCCTAAAGAAGCGATAAATCGATCAATAGATTCCCATATTAGGTTTCACCTTAATTGGCAAAATCTCGTAACCCTATCTCTAGGCGCTCGATCAACTCCGCTTAATTATGCTAGATCTACTCTTAGGTAGGTCTATTCCTCCTCCACCTAAGCACATCAGATTAAATTAAGTAACATAATTAAGAACAAACTAAGTATTTTTCATATAATTTAGAAATAAAATAAAAGTTCCATCATAGGTTTCATTCCTTGGTATCTCAAGGGTTTAGTTCATAACTAAATAAGAAAACATCTAAAGAGAAAAGATAAAATAAAACATAAGAAATCCCTAAAACTCCTTGAAGGAATTGAAGGAGAGATCCTCCATCTTGAATAGAATTTTGGCTTCTTGATATGGATCAACTGGCTATCTCCAAGTGATTCCCTAAAAGATGAAAGCTTCGGCAAAAGCCTCTGCCAAAAGCCGTCCTGTTTTCACTTCTACCGAACTCCCCTTTTTAGTTGCTACCTGGGTGTTTATATAGGATTTGAGATGCTTTACTTGGCTCCTAAGCATCCTAATTGAAGTAGAATTCCTCCTAGGATGTTTAAGTAGACTTAGGAATGTGTTTCTTTGCCTCTAAGCATCCAAATCCGAGTGAAATTGCTCTTTCTCGCGGTAGGGGCACGACCATGGTACACGCCCGTGTAAATTGTCTTCAGGTCGTGTCTAGATTCTGTCGATTGGGGCACGACCGTGTAAATCATGGCATGATCGTGTGAAGTAATTTGATGAGGCACGACTGTGTGGCTTGAAATCCAGGCCATGTCGAGTTCCTCTTTGGCCCAAATTGGCCCGTTTTAAGCCCGTTTTACGTCCTTTTTATCCTTAGGTGCTTTCCTGAGTATAATACATGAAAAGAAAGAACTAAGAGCACCTTTTTACATAAATCAGGGATAAATCATCCAAAAGCATACTAAATGTGAGATTAAAAAATGTTACTTTTACGGTTTATCAAATACCCCACACTTAAGCTTTTGCTTGTCCTCAAGCAAAATTCTCAACTTATAATTAAAATGAACTTTCCATAATTCATAATTCCTATCGACAATGTCTCATCATAATTCATAGATACTTTTATACATTGATAATTTAACTCAAAGAGTCGTAAAGATTCAATTACGATAAGTCATACCTTTATAGCACGAAAATATAGGTGTCTCCCCTTATCTGAATAATTACCTTTAATTCAAAACCGACAAGGATTAACATCCTCACTGAAGGTTCACTCAAATCAGTCAAAGTGTTTAAGGTTCATGAATAAGCACTCATAAGTCAAACCTAAAAAGTTAATCCCATAGGCTTGCCTAAAAATCAAATCTCCACCACAATATATGAGATGATACACAGATCCAAAGGTTAAGGGTGTGGATACAGGCTGAATTAGAGGGTTAGAATTGAGATCGACTTGAAAAATTAGCTAACCAGAAACAATGAACTAAGTATGAATATTTACATTGAATGAAAACTAATAATACCACTATTGATACTTAGTCTTAATAAAGAGTATTTTAATCACTTAAAATTTGATAATACTTTAATACGAGCTTTTTCTTCAACAGTTGGAGTTTAAATGCTCTAAGCTCTTTTATATACTACTAATATTAAATAAACTTGGATTCTTTTAAGAACAAACTAAAAAAACATAATAGAAGGAACATTGACAATTGAAATAACCTAATTCGGCAACTGATCAAATCAATTCTCGATATAGGGGTAGTCAAAAGAATGTTGATAACAAATACAAAGGGTTTTGGGTTAATATCCAATGGGTAATTCAATAAAAACGGTTGTTAGGATCAAATGGTTTTACAAGGGGTTATTTATATAGGTAGTGTTGATTGACTCTATTTTGCCATTGTCCTGGTACTAATTTTAGCCATCTATTCTGAAATAAATTTGTATTGATAACGACTCCTTCACCAGTTTTTCCATTCATTCATTCCAGAATGCCAAACGATTTTCTGTCTTAACCCATAATGATGTCGTCTCGACATGCATAAACAATGCAAGATCTAGAATAACAGTTCAAAGCTGACACGCTCATAATCAATAAAGTGAGCATGAAAAAGGGTATATGCTCTATAAGGTTCAAAATCTCACAAAAATTTTGGGTGTTTTGACATCAATCCCTATAAATTTTGAACTTCAAGGTGATACTCAAATTCGGTTCAACAACCTCTCAATTTTAATTTTTAGAAAGTAGACTTATCATGCTTGATTCTCTAATATTCTTCAAATTTAATCATCAATGCACAATTAACTATGAATTACTCTAAAATATATCAATAATAATCATAAATCATTAGAAATTTCATCCTAAGTAGTAATATGAGAAAATTACTTAAAAACAAGACTAAATTTAGGGTTTGAGAATAATGCAAAAAGTTAGGCACTTTTACCCCCCACACTTATGATGTACATTGCCTTCAATGTACAAAGATAGATAAACAATTATGTAATAATAAAATAAAAAGAGAAGGGGAGAAGTAACACTTCCTGGATTTTTGGATGAAGTGTATGAAAAGAAACCGGATAAGATTGGAGGTGAATGTGGGGAAGCATCTCGAACTGTTTGAAATAAAATAAAGAAAAAGAAGAAGAAAATAAAATAAAATAAAGTAAAAAATAATGATGAAATAAAATAAAAACAAAAATAAATAATGGAAAATGAAAGACAACTAGAAAAATGGGGAATGAGGTTTAAATAGAGATTTAGCCCTTGTTTTGGGATTTTGAATTTTGAACGCGTTCAGGGTGTTCGGGCATGGCCGTGGGTGTCGTGGCACGCCCGTGTCTTTCTTCACATGGTCATTTAATACGGGCGTGCTCCTCTTGTGTTTGATAAGTCAAAATGTTGGCACGGTTGAAAGGCACAGCCGTGTTTAGCCCGTGCTTGAGAAGTCGGTAACCTCGCACAGGGCGTCGGCATGGGCGTGGACTATTATCGCCACCCGTGTTGGGAAAAAATTTTCTATGTCGTGCACGGCTACTGGCACGCCCATAGATCATCCCCTGGCTTCCGCATAGCCACGGGCACGACCGTGTGTAGGGCTGTGTGGCCTAGAAATCTGCTCTTTGGTTAGTTTATGGTTAGGTGCAAAAAATAAAAAGAAAAGATAAAAAATAAAAATAAAAACAATGTATAAATGAGGTTAGTGCTCGAGTTATGTCCCGAGAAGCGCTTGCTTATAGTCTTAGCTAGACTTTACCTCTCATTCGTATGGTCAGGGTGGTTTAAAGAGGTGAAAATCCTTTCTCATGCTATCACTTCAATTATGGATATATAGTTAAGTCGAGTAATGTTTACCTCAAAAGTGTCGAATTTAGGATTGCTGACCTCGACTGTGTCGTATAGAAAGACATTTAGTACCTTAGAAGTGATTTCTTCGTTTGTCTTGAGGTCTGAATTGGTGATTCGAGGGTCTTTCTTATTCAACAATACCTGATCCTCTATTTTGATGTGATTTTTTTTTCCTATCAGCTCATCTGGGGTATCCTTCGATTTTACTTCGTGTGGTTCTGGTTCCTCATGTAATTCCTCTTTATTAGCACGAGGTCTATGATCTGGCTCAGGTTTGTAACTTTGTGGTGTTTCCTGCAATGAAGGTTGAACAAGTTGGTTATCAACTGAATTTACTTTCTCACCTTTATCACTTGATGTTCTGGCCGAGTCAAAAGCTTGAAGAGTGACTATCTCATCGCCTAGAGGAAGTATGAGTTCTCCTGTATAGATATCAATTTTAGCTCTGGCAGTTGCTAAAAAGGGTTTTCCTAAAATTAAAGGAATCTTATTCTCCTCATCCATGTCTAGAACAACAAAGTCTACTGGGAATACGCATTTATCAATTTTGATTAGAACATTTTCTATTATACCCTTAGGAATTCTTATAGTTTTATCAGTTAATTGAATGCTCATCCTAGTTTGTCTAGGTTTCCTAGACCTAGTTGTTTAAATATTTTGTAAGGCATAACATTGATGCTTGCCCCTAAATCCCCCTAATGCATTATCAATAGATAAACTACCAATTAAACATGGAATTGTAAAACTCCCTGTGTCTTTTTGCTTCTGTGGTAGTCTGTTCTGTAACATTGCTGAGCATGTTGCGTTAATTCCACGTGGTTCTCCTCATCTAATTTGCGTTTGTTTGTCAAGAGTTGTCTTAAAAATTTCCTCGAGTCTGGTATCTGAAAAAAGAGCTTCAAGAAGATGTAAGTTAATATGTAATTTCTTTAAGAGTTTAAGAAACTTCTTGAATCTGCTCCTCCTAATCGCCTCTTTTCATTGCTTGGATAAGATATGCGAGGTTAGTACTCCTTGATTATCGGTTTTGACTTTTCTTGTGTTACCTCTACCTTACCTTCGTCTACCTTGGCTTTTTGTATTGGATTAGGTTCATCTAACCCCTTACTGGCATGGTCTGAGATGGCTTGAATTTGCTCCTTCGGTTTAATCTCGATGTTACTTGGTAGACGTCCTTGCGGTTGTTTTGACATTAGCTTTGCGAGTTGTCCCTCTGACCTAGTAAGTTCTCCAACTTGATTCTCGATCCCTTTGATCGATTTTTGCTGGTCATCAAGTGCTGTTTTAGTTTTTTAGAAACGAGAATCTATGGCTACCATGAATTTTGTTAGCATCTCTTCAAGATTCAACTCCTTTTCTTGTTGGTGGGGTGGTTGTTGAAAATCTAGAGGAAGTTTCGATCTTTGGCTATTTTGATCATCCCACGAGATATTGGGATGATACTTCCAACCTGCATTATAAGTGTCACTATAAAAGTTATTTTGATATCTAGAATAGTTGCCTGTATAGTGAGCTTGCTCGTTTTCCATGCCATATCCGTAGGGTGGGTACTCAGGATTCGCCACGCCTCCTAGATTCAAATCATATTGTATTTCTGGATGTACCTGTAAGGGACTACACCAATCATCAATCTTTTTATTCATCATCTCTAACTAGTTAGATAACCTGGTGACCACGTCGAGGTTGAAGACACTGGCTGTTTTAGTAGGAATTGTCCTCATGACTTGCCACTGATAATTATTCAATGCCATCTTTTCCGTAGACTAAATTTTTCTGCCAAAAGCAAAATAGAGAATAAAATTAGCAAATTAAAAATAAAAATAAAAATAAAATAATAATAATAAATTGTAAAAAAATTTGGCTAAAGTAATAAAAATAGAGATTTCATAATATTTTAGTGTTCCCCGGCAACGACGCCAAAAACTTCATCGTGTCAAACAGTCAAGTTTTAAATTTTATAAAAAGAATGATCGAACCTGTAGACTAACTATGACAATGATAGAGGCAAGTGCACCTATCGAACAGCAGTATAGATTAGGCAAGAATATCTTGTCAAACCCCAAGGAACCTAAAAGTACTACTACTCACTTTCTATCTATTATTTAGCCTGAAATATGGAGTGATTGATTTATAAAACTAATGAAAAAACTAAACTAGCTGCAAAGGCAAAAGAATGAATTGGAGAAAGACTTTAGGAAAACTTAGTTGATGAAGATGATACCTTCAGGAAGAATCGACCTATGACTTCACTTATTATTTATTCCCCAAACCATATGATTTCTTTACTTAGCTTGATCCGTGAGACTCCCTAACATATATTAAACCCACTCTCGAGGAAAATAATGTCTAACCTTAGGTTAATTAGTGGAACTCTCGTTCTCTTATAATAACCCCCTAAGGAAGCAGTAAATCGATCAATAGATTCCCATATCAGGTTTCACCTTAATCTAGCAAAATCTCGTAACCCTATCTCTAGGCGCCCGATCAACTCCGCTCAATTATGCTAGATCTACTCTTAGGTAGGGTCTATTCCTCCTCCACCTAAGCACATCAGATTAAATTAAGTAACATAATTAAGAACAAACTAAGTATTTCTCATACATTTTAGAAATAAAATAAAAATTCCATCATAGGTTTCATCTCCTTCAGGTATCTGAAGGGTTTAGTTCATAACTAAATAAGAAAACATCTCAAGAGAAAAGATAAAACAAAATATAAGAAATCCCTAAAACTCCTTGAAGGAATTGAAGGAGAGTTCCTCTGTCTTGAATAGAATTCCGGCATCTTGAGATGGATCAACTGGCTATCTTCAAGTGATCCCTAAAAGATGAAAGCTTCGGCAAAATCCTCTGCCAAAAACCGTCCTGTTTTGGCATCTGCCGAACTCCCCTTTTTAGTTGCTACCTTAGGTGTTTATATAGGCTTTGTGATGCTTTACGTGCCTCCTAAGTATCCTAATTCAAGTATAATTCCTCCTAGGATGTTTAAGTAGACTTAAGAATGTGTTTCTTTGCCTCTAAGCATCCAAATCCGAGTGAAATTACTCTTTCTCGCGGCAGGGGCACGACCATGGTACACGCCTGCGTAAATCGTCTTCAGGTCGTGTCTCGATTCTGTCGATTGGGGCACGACTGTGTAAATCATGGCATGGCCGTGTGAAGTAATTTGACGAGGCACGGCTATGTGGCTTGAAATCCAGGCCATGTCGAGTTCCTCTTTGGTCCAAATTGGCCCGTTTTAAGCCCATTTTACGTCCTTTTTATCCTTAGGTGCTTTCCTGAGTATAATACATGAAAAGAAAGAACTAAGAGCACCTTTTTACATAAATCAGGGATAAATCATCCAAAAGCATACTAAATGTGAGATTAAAATATGTTACTTTTACGGTTTATCAAATACCCCACACTTAAGCTTTTGCTTGTCCTCAAGCAAAATTCTCAACTTATAATTAAAATGAACTTTCCATAATTCATAATTCCTATCGACAATGTCTCATCAAAATTCATAGATAGTTTATACATTGATAATTTAACTCAAAGAGTCGTAAGATTCAATTACGATAAGTCATACCTTTATAGCACGAAATTATAGGTGTCTCCCCTTATCTGAATAATTACCTTTAATTCAAAACCGACAAGGATTAACATCCTCACTGAAGGTTCACTCAAATCAGTCAAAGTGTTTAAAGTTCAAGAATAAGCACTCATAAGTCAAACCTAAAAAGTTAATCCCATAGGCTTGCCTAAAAATCAAATCTCCACCACAGTATATGAGATGATACACAGATCCAAAGGTTAAGGGTGTGGATACAGGCTGAGTTAGAGGGTTAGAATTGAGATCGACTTGAAAAATTAGCTAACCAGAAACAATGAACTAAATATGAATATTTACATCGAATGAAAACTAATAATACCACTATTGATACTTACTCTTAATAAAGAGTATTTTAATCACTTAAAATTTGATGATACTTTAATACGAGCTTTTTCTTCAACAGTTGGAGTTTAAATGCTCTAAGCTCTTTTATATACTACTAATATTAAATAAACTTGGATTTTTTTAAGAACAAACTAAAAAAACATAATAGAAGGAACATTGATAATTGAAATAACCTAATTCGGCAACTGATCAAATCAATTCTCGATATAGGGGTAGTCAAAAGAATGTTGATAACAAATACAAAGGGTTTTGGGTTAATATCAAACGGGTAATTCAATAAAAAGGGTTGTTAGGATCAAATGGTTTTACAAGGGGTTATTTATATAGGTAGTGTTGATTGACTCTATTTCGCCATTGTCCTGGTACTAATTTTAGCCATCTATTCTAAAATAAATCGTATTGATAACGACTCCTTAACCAGTTTTTCCATTCATTCATTCCAGAATGCCAAATGATTTTCTGTCTTAACCCATAATGATGTCGTCTCGACATGCATAAACGAGGCAAGATCTAGAATAACAGTTCAAAGTTGACACGCTCATAATCAATAAAGTGAGCATGAAAAGGGTATATGCTTTATAAGGCTCAAAATCTCACAAAAATTTTGGGTGTTTTGACATCAATCCTATAAATTTTGAACTTCAAGGTGATACTCAAATTCGGTTCAACAACCTCTCAATTTTAATTTTAGAAAGTAGACTTATCATGCTTGATTCTCTAATATTCTTCAAATTTAATCATCAATGCACAATTAACTATGAATTACTCTAAAATATATCAATAATAATCATAAATCATTAGAAATTTCATCTTAAGTAGTAATATGAGAAAATTACTTAAAACAAGACTAAATTTACGGTTTGAGAATAATGCAAAAGTTAGGCACTTTTACCCCCCACACTTATGATGTACATTGCCCTCAATGTACAAAGATAGATAAACAATTATGTAATAATAAAATAAAAAGAGAAGGGGAGAAGTAACACTTCCTGGATTTTTGGATGAAGTGTATGAAAAGAAACCGGATAAGATTGGAGGTGAACGTGGGGAAGCATCTCGAACCGCTTGAAATAAAATAAAGAAAAGAAGAAGAAAATAAAATAAAATAAAGTAAAAATAATGATGAAATAAAATAAAACAAAAATAAATAATGGAAAATGAAAGACAACTAGAAAAATGGGGAATGAGGTTTAAATAGAGATTTAGCCCTTGTTTTGGGATTTTGAATTTTGAACGCATTCGTGGTGTTCGGGCATGGTCATGGGTGTCGTGGCACGCCTGTGTCTTTCTTCACATGGTCATTTAATACGGCGTGCTCCTCGTGTTCGATAAGTCAAAATGTTGGCACGGTTGAAAGGCACTAGTGTTTATCCCATGCTTGACAAGTCAAGAACCTCGACAGTATGCGTCGGCATGGGCGTGGACTATTATCGCCACCCGTGTTGGGAAAAAAAATTTTATATGTCGTGCACGGCTACTGGCACGCCCATAGATCATCCCCTGGCTTCCTCATAGGCATGGGCACGACCGTGTGTAGGGCCGTGTGGCCTAGAAATCTGCTCTTTGGTTAGTTTATGGTTTGGTACAAAAAATAAAAAGAAAAGATAAAAAATAAAAAATAAAAACAATGTATAAATGAGGTTAGTGCTCGGGTTACATCCTGAGAAGCGCTCGTTTATAGTCTTAGCTAGACTTTACCTCTCATTCGTATGGTCATGGTGGTTTAAGGAGATGAAAATCCTTTCTCATGCTATCACTTCAATTATGGATATATAGTTAAGTCGAGTAATGTTTACCTCAAAAGTGTCGAATTTAGGATTCTTGACCTCATCGTGTCATATAGAAAGACATTTAGTACCTTAGAAGTGATTTCTTCATTTGTCTTGAGGTCCGAATTGGTGATTCGAGGGTCTTTCTTATTCAACAATACCGATCCTCTATGTTGATGTGATTTTTTCCTATCACTAAATGCAGGTATCCTTCAATTTCACTTCGCGTGGTTCTGGTTCCTCATGTAATTCCTCTTTATTAGCACGAGGTCTATGATCTGGCTCAGGTTTGTAACTTTGTGGTGTTTCCTGCAATGAAGGTTGAACAAGTTGGTTATCAACTGAATTTACTTTCTTACCTTTATCACTTGATGTTCTGGCCGAGTCAAGAGCTTGAAGTGTGACTATCTCATCGCCTAGAGGAAGTATGAGTTCTCCTGCATAGATATCAATTTTAGCTCTGGCAGTTGCTAAAAAGGGTTTTCCTAAAATTAAAGGAATCTTATTGTCCTCATCCATGTCTAGAACAACAAAGTCTACTGGGAATATGCATTTATCAATTTTGATTAGAACATTTTCTATTATACCCTTAGGAATTCTTATAGTTTTATCAGTTAATTGAATGCTCATCCTAGTTTGTCTAGGTTTCCCTAGACCTAGTTGTTTAAATATTTTGTAAGGCATAACATTGATGCTTGCCCTTAAATCCCCTAATGCATTATCAATAGATAAACTACCAATTAAACATGGAATTGTAAAACTCCCTGTGTCTTTTTGCTTCTGTGGTAGTCTGTTCTATAGCATTGCTGAGCATGTTGCATTAATTCCACGTGGTTTTCCTCATCTAATTTGCATTTGTTTGTCAAGAGCTGCCTTAAAAATTTCCTCGAGTCTGGTATCTGAAAAAAGAGCTTCAAGAAGATGTAAGTTAATATGTAATTTCTTTATGAGTTTAAGAAACTTATTGAACTGTTCCTCTGAATCGTCTCTTTTCATTGCTTGGGATAAGATATGTGAGGTTAGTACTCCTTGATTATCGATTTTGACTTTTCTTGTGTTACCTCTCCTTACCTTCGCTCTACCTTGGCTTTTTGTATTGATTAGGTTCATCTAACCCCTCATCGGCGTAATGAGATGGCTTGAATTTGCTCCTTGGTTTAATCTCGATGTTACTTGGTAGACGTCCTTGTGGTCATTCTGACATTAGCTTTGCGAGTTGTCCCTCTGACCTAGAAAGTTCTCCAACTTGATTCTCGATCCCTTTTATCAATTTTTGTTGTTCATCAAGTGCTGTTTTAGTTTTTTAGAAACGAGAATCTATGGCTACCATGAATTTTGTTAGCATCTCTTCAAGATTCGACTCCTCTTCTTGTTGGTGGGGTGGTTGTTGAAAATCTAGAGGAAGTTCCGATCTTTGGCTATTTTGATCATCCCACAAGATATTGGGATGATACTTCCAACCTGCGTTATAAGTGTCACTATAAAAGTTATTTTGATATCTAGAATAGTTACCTGTATAGTGAGCTTGCTCGTTTTCCATGCCATGTCCGTAGGGTGGGTACTTAGGATTCGCCACGCCTCCTAGATTCAAATCATATTGTATTTCTGGATGTACCTGTGAGGGACTATACCAATCATCAATATTTTTATTCATCATCTCTAACTAGTTAGATAACCTGGTGACCACGTCGAGGTTGAAGACACTGGCTGTTTTAGTAGGAATTGTCCTCATGACTTGCCACTGATAATTATTCAATGCCATCTTTTCCGTAGACTAAAATTTTCTGTCAAAAGCAAAATAGAGAAAAAAATTAGCAAATTAAAAATAAAAATAAAAATAAAATAATAATAATAAATTGTAAAAAAAATTGGCTAAAGTAATAAAAATAGAGATTTCATAATATTTTAGTGTTCCCCGGCAACGACACCAAAAACTTCATCGTGTCAAACAGTCGAGTTTTAAATTTTATAAAAAGAATGATTGAACACAGAGACTAACTATGACAATGATAGAGGCAAGTGCACCTATCGAGCAAGATAGATTAGGCAAGAATATCTTGTCAAACCCCAAGGAACCTAAAAGTACTACTACTCACTTTCTATCTATTATTTAGCCTGAAATATGGAGTGATTGATTTATAAAACTAATGAAAAAACTAAACTAGATGCAAAGACAAAAGAATGAATTGGAGAAAGACTTTAGGAAAACTTAGTTGATGAAGATGATACGCTCAGGAAGAATCGACCTATGACTTCACTTATTATTTATTCCCCAAACCATATGATTTCTTTACTTAGCTTGATCCGTGAGACTCCCTAACATATATTAAACCCACTCTCGAGGAAAATAATGTCTAACCTTAGGTTAATTAGTGGAACTCTCGTTCTCTTATAATAACCCCTAAGGAAGCGATAGAATCGATCAATAGATTCCCATATCGGGTTTCACCTTAATCTGGCAAAATCTCGTAACCCTATATCTAGGCGCCCGATCAACTCCGCTCAATTATGCTAGATCTACTCTTAGGTAGGGTCTATTCCTCCTCCACCTAAGCACATCAGATTAAATTAATTAACATAATTAAGAACAAACTAAGTATTTCTCATATATTTTAGAAATAAAATAAAAATTCCATCATAGGTTTCATCCCCTTCAGGTATCTGAAGGGTTTAGTTCATAACTAAATAAGAAAACATCTCAAGAGAAAAGATAACACAAAATATAAGAAATCCCTAAAACTCCCTGAAGGAATTGAAGGAGAGATCCTCTGTCTTGAATAGAATTCCGGCTTCTTGAGATGGATCAATTGGCTATCTTCAAGTGATTCCCTAAAAGATTAAAGCTTCGGCAAAATCCCCTGCCAAAAACCATCCTGTTTCGGCATCTGCCGAACTCCCCTTTTTAGTTGCTACCTTAGGTGTTTATATAGGCTTTGAGATGCTTTACTTGCCTCCTAAGTATCCTAATTCAAGTATAATTCCTCCTAGGATGTTTAAGTAGACTTAGGAATGTGTTTCTTTGCCTCCAAGCATACAAATCCGAGTGAAATTGCTCTTTCCCGCGATAGGGGCACCATGGTACATGCCTGTGTAAATCGTCTTCAGGCCGTGTCTCGATTCTATTGTTTGGGGCAAGGCCATGTAAATCGTGGCATGGTCGTGTGAAGTAATTTGACGAGGCATGGCCATGTGGCTTGAAGTCTAGGCCGTGTTGATTTCTTTTTTGGCCCAAATTGGCCCATTTTAAGCCTGTTTTACATCCTTTTTATCCTTAGGTGCTTTCATGAGTATAAGACATGAAAAGAAAGGATTAAGAGAACCTTTTTACATAAATTAGGGATAAATCATCCAAAAGCATACTAAATTTGAGATTAAAATATGTTACTTTTACGGTTTATCAGTAATCAGAGACAATAACCCCTCCCAAACTTCCAACAATAGGCCTACCCACAGGAAAAGACGCCGAGCCTTGAGGAGATGCTGACAAAATTCATAGTGATGTCAAAAACACATTTCCAAAACACCAAAACAACACTTAAAAATCAACAAGCATCATTTCAAGAGATCGAAAACCAATTAGGGCAACTTGCTAAGCTAATCTTAGAAAGACCACAAGGTATCTTGCCTAGCAACACAGAAACTAACCCAAGAGAGCAACCTCAAGCAATAATGGCTCACGATAGTGAAGGGTTAGATGAACTAGAGTTTAAGCAAGAGAATGTGATAGAGGAAGGTAAGGTCGAAGTAAGCCATGATAAACCAAACCAGGTAATTGCAGAGTACCGACCTCGTGTGCCATACCCCAATGTGATAAAGAAAGACCACATAGAGGAACAATTCGGTAAATGTCTTAAACCTCCAAAGAAATTTCATATTAAATTGTTGTTTCTTGAAGCTCTTTCGTAGATGGTAGATTCAAGGAAATTTTTAAAAGAGTTTTTGAAAAATAATCGGAAGTTAGACGATATGTCGCATGTGGAGCTAAACGTAGTGTGCCCAGCAATTCTACGAAATAAACTACCACGTGAGCTCACACTCCGTGTACTATCAGAAGCAACCGACCCTCAAATAGTCGCTTCAGCGCTTAATACAAACGGTGTGACTCCTTTTATGACACATAAGGTCTTTCCATACGGAACAGTCAAGGTAACTGATTCTAAATTCGGTACTTTTAAAGTAAATATTAGCCGACTCAAGCCATATGTTGATAGAATTAATAGTAAGAAAAAGGAGTTTTGACTCCTTGAACCACCATGGCCATACAAATAACAGGTAAGTCTAGATCAAGACTTTAAATGAGCACTACTCGGGAGGCAACCCGAGCACTAACCCTACTAATTAGTTTAGTTTTATTTATTTCCATGTTTAGGCGTAGGTTTTCCATACTCACACGATCTTCCACACGGCCGTGGCCATGGTTGTGTGGGTACCACAGGTAGGTAAAAGGGCGTGGCCGTAGACGTGTGGCAATAGGATAAAATTTTCCCCAAAATACGGGCTGCATCTCTAGTTAAACCCCACTTCTTCCTTTTTCTTTTCCAGTTGTCTTTCTTCTTTCATTTTCCATTATTTACGTTTATTTTTATTTTTATTTTTGTTTTATTATTTTTTTCTTATTCTTTATGACATTTAGATTTAACTTAGGATACAATAAAATTCGACCAGCTGCTTTGAGGATTCAATTTCAAAATAGCTCGAGGCGCCCTCCACGTTCACCTCTACCCAATCCTATCCGATTTCTCTTCATATTTCCATCCAAAATTCGGGAAATTTCACTTCTCTCCCTCTCTTTTGATTTTCTTCTTATATAATTATTATCTATCTTTGTACATTGAGGGCAATGTACATCTTATGTGTGGGGGGTGAAAATATTTAGAAAAGGTGCCAACTTTTTGCATTATTCTCAAATCCCTGAATGATATCTTGTCTTAAGTAATTTTCTCATATTACTAATTAGAATGAAATTCCTGTTGATTCATGATCTTTATTGATATGTTTTAGATTAAGTCATTGATAATTGTGCATTGATGATTTAAACTTTACGATACTAGAGAATCAAGCATGATGAGTCTATTTTCAAAAAATTAAAAACTTTGTTAGGTTGTCTACCTGAATCTAATTGTTACCTTGAAATTTGAAATTAACAAAGTTGATATAAAAAAAACCCATAATTTTTGTGATATTTTGAGCCTTTTAGAGTATACATTCTTTACGTGCTCACTTTTCTTGATTATGAGTGTGTCAACATTGATATGCTGTTCTAGAACTTGCTTTGATTATACATGTCAAAACCACATTATTGATTTGATATACATAGATGATTAAGGTACTTAGGTTTTAACCCACTTACTCCACTAAAAGCCTACCTTCACAATTAACCCCTAGTGAACCCCTTTGATTCTAACAACCCTTTTTATTGATTCACCCACTAATATTAACCCAAAAACCATCTTATATTTGTTATCACCATTCCTTTTTACTAACCTTTTGTCGAGGCTTGATTTGATCAGTTGTCTAATTATTTTAGCTTCAGTTGTTCAAATTTTCTCATATTATGTATTTACTTGATTTGATTTGTTCTTATAAAAAAAATTCGAAGTATATGCACTATTAGTTTTGTGATTAAGCGAGCCTATACGTTTAATTTCAACATCTTGAAGAAGAAGCTCATATTATTAGTATTACAAATTTTCAATTGATGTAATTATTTAGGATTAAATCATTTTCTGGCTAGGTAATTTGTCAATTCAATCTCTATTCTAACCCTCTAATTCAACCTTTATCCACACCTTTAACCTAAGCCATGTTACAACTGTTTAAAGACCTTTTGATTTGTGTATAATCTCATTTTTCAGTGGTGGAGATTTGATTTTCATGCAAGCCTATGTGATTAACTTTTCATGTTCGACTTTTGAGCGCTTAATTTTTGAACCTTAAACACCTTGAGTGATTTGAGTGAATCTTTAGTGAGGATTAACTTTCGTCGATTTTGAATTAAAAGGTGATTATTTAGGTAAGGGGTGATAATTGTTTTGTTGATTTTTAAAATTTATAATGAATGAGATCGAACCTAGAAACTAACTCTGCCAACGATTAAAGGAAAGTGTACCTATCAAACAGTAGTATAGCTTAGGCAAGACCAGATTGTCGAACCCAAAGGAACTAAAGTACTAATACTCACTTTCTTTTTATTATTTAGCCTAAAATATGGAGTGGTTGGTTGATTTAATCTAATTTAACGACTACTAAGCTAAAGTCACAAAGAAAAAAAAGAATGAATTGGGAAATACCTTGATGAAAAACTTAGTTGATCACGATGATACCCTTAGGAAGAATCCACCTAGACTTCACTTGTTATTTAACACTGAATCATACAATTTATTCACTTAGTTTGATTCGTAAGACTCCCTAACGTATATTAAACCCTCTCTCGAGGCGAATAACGTCTATCCCTAGGTTAATTAGTGGAACTCTCATTCTCTTATAATAACCCCCTAGAATAGCAGTAAATCGATCTATGGAATCCCATATTAGGTTTCACCCAAATCCAAAAAAATCTCGTCACCCTATCTCTAGGCGTGCGATCAACTCCGCTTAATTTTGCTAGATCTACTAAGCAGGGTCTGTTCCTCCTCCACCTAAGCACATTAGATTTGGATTAAGCATGCATAATTAAGAACAAACTAAGTATTTATCATATAATTCAGAAATCAATAACAAGATTCATCTAGGTTTCATCACCTTCAGGTATCTAAAGGGTTTAGTTCATAATGAATAAAGAAAACATCTCTAGAGAAAAGATAAAACAAAACATAAGAAATCCCTATAACCCCTTGAAGGAATTGAAGGAGAAATCTGCCGTCTTGGGTAGAATTACGGCTCCTTGAGATGGATCAACTGACTATCTTCGAGTAATCCCCTGAATTAAACTGCTCTAGCTTGGCTCTTTGGCCTTGCTCCATGCCCAACGCCTCTTCAGGATACACTTAGGATGTTTATATAGACTTTTAGAATATTTACTTGGGCCATAAGTGTCCTAATTCGAATATAGTTCCTACTTAGTGTTTGAATAAGCTTTGGAAAGTGTTTCTTTGCCTCAGAGTATCCAAATCCGAGTGAAATTTCTCTCTCCTATGATAGAGGCACGACCAAGGCACACGCCCGTGTAAATCGTGGTTGGGCCGTGTTTCAATTCTGTTGTTTGAGGCACAGCCGTGTAAATCGTGGTTGGGCCGTGCTTCGATTCTATTTTTTGAGACACGACCATGTAAATCGGGGGTTAGGCCGTGTGAAGTATTTTGATGATGCACGACTGTGTGGCTTGATGTCCAGGCCTTGTCGATGTCCTCTTTGGCCCAAATTGGCCCATTTTAAGCCTGTTTCTTATTTTTTTCGTTCTCGGGTGCTTTCCTGAGTATAGACATGAAAAGAAAGGATTAAAAGCACCTTTTTACATAAATTAAGGGCTAAATCATCCAAAAGCATACTAAATGCGGGTCTAAAATATGTTACTTTTACGGTTTATCAAATACCCCACACTTAATCTTTTACTTGTCCTCAAGCAAAATTCTCAACTTATAATTAAAACGAACTTTCTATAAAACACAATTCCTATCAACAATGCCTCATCATAATTCAAAGATAATTCATACGTGGATAATTTAACTCAAAGACTCCTAAAGATTCAAGCAATTCTAAATCATACATTTTGTAGCACGAAAACATAGGTGTCTCCCCTTATCTAAATAATTACCTTTAATTCAAAATCGACAAGGACTGACGTCCTCACTAAAGATTCACTCAAATCACTCAAAGTGTTTAAGTTTCAAGAAAAGCATTCATAAGTCGAACCTGAAAAGTTTATCCCATAGGCTTGCCTGAAAATCAAATCTCCACCACTGTAATATGAGATGATACACAAATCAAAAGGTCTTTTGACAGGGTTGTAATGGGGCTTAGGTTAAAGGTGTGGATAAAGGCTTAATTAGAAGGTTGAAAATTGAGATTGACCTGATAAATTACATACTAAGAAAAATGAACTAGAAAATAAATGATTACTTTGAAACTAGTAATACTACTTTTGATAATACTTTTAATATGAGCTCTTCTTCAACAATTGGAATTTAAGCACATAAGCTCCATTAATCAGATACTAATACTTGAATCTATGCTCTCTTTTTTTAGAACAAACTAGAAACATAATAAAGGAAACTTTAACAACTGAAATAAACTAATTCGGCAACTAATCAAATCAATTCTCGATAGAAGGGTAGTCAAAAAAATAGCGATTACAAATAAAAAGGGTTTTGGGTTAAAATTTAGTGAGTAAATTAATAAAAGGGTTGTTAGGATCAAATGGGTTCACTAGGGGTTAATTATGTGGGTAGGCTTTTAGTAGTGTGAATGGGTTAAAACCTAGGTGCCTTTATCATCTTAGTATATCAAATCATAGATGTGGTCTCGACATGTATAATCGAGGCAAGTTCTAGAATAATGATCATGTCAAATAGTCGAGTTTTAATATTTATAAAGAATGATCGAACCTATAGACTAACTATGACAATGATTGAGGCAAGTGCACCTATCGAACAATAGTATAGTTTAGGCAAGATTATTTTATCGAACCCAAAGGAACCTAAAAGTACTACTACTTACTTTCTTTCTATTATTTAGCCTAAAATATGGAGTGATTGGTTTATTAATCTAAAAAATAATGAAAAACTAAACTAGATGCAAAGACAAAAGAATGAAACTTTTGGAGAAGACTGCGGAAAAACTCTGCTGATTACGACGATACCCTCATGAAGAATCCACATATGACTTCTCTTGTTATCTAACTTTTAATTCATATGATTTCTTTACTTAGCTTGATCCGTGAGACTCCCTAACCTATATTAAACCCTCTCTTGAAGCTAATAATGTCTAACCTTAGGTTAATTAGTGTAACTCTCGTTCTCTTATAATAACCCCCTAAAGAAGCAGAAAATTGATCAATGAACTCCCATATTAGGTTTCACCCTAATCTTGCAAAATCTCGTCACCCTATCTCTAGGCGTGCGATCAATTCCGCTTAATTATGCTAGATCTACTCTTAGACAGGGTCTATTCCTCCTCCACCTAAGCACATTAGATTAAATTAAGCAACATAATTAAGAACAAACTAAGTACTTATCATATAATTTAGAAATCAAATAACAAAATCCATCATAGGTTTCATCCCCTTCAGGTATTTGAAGGGTTTAGTTCATAACAAAATAAGAAAACATCTCAAGAGAAAAGATAAAACAAAACATAAGAAATCCCTAAAACCCCCTGAAGGAATTGAAGTGGAGATCCTCTGTCTTGAGTAAAACTCCGGCTTCTTTAGATGGATCAACTGGCTATCTTCGAGTAATTCCCTGAATAAAAGCTCTGGCAGAAAACTCTACCCAAAACTTCGACCCCTGTTTCGGCTTCTGCTAAACTTTCCTTTTTGGTTGCTACCTTGGGTGTTTATATAGGCTTTGAGATGCTTTACTTGGCTCCTAAGTATCCTAATTCAAGTAGAATTCCTCATAGGATGTTTAAGTAGACTTAGGAATGTGTTTCTTTGCCTCCAAGCATCCAAATCTGAGTGAAATTGATCTTTACTGTGGTAGGGGCACGGCTATGGTACACGCCCGTGTAAATCATCTTCAGGCCGTGTCTCAATTTTGTCGATTGGGGCACGACCGTATAAATCGTGGCATGGCCGTGTTGATTTCCTCTTTGGCCCAAATTGGCCCGTTTTAAGCCCGTTTTACGTCCTTTTTATCCTTAGGTGCTTTCCTGAGTATAAGACATGAAAAGAAAGGATTAAAAGCACCTTTTTACATAAATTAAGGATAAATCATCCAAAAGCTTACTAAATGTGGGATTAAAATATGTTACTTTTACGGTTTATCAAATAACAGTTCAAAGTTGACACAATCATAATCAAGAAAATGAGCATGAAAAAGAATATATTCTCTATAAGGCTCAAAATCTTGCAAAAATTATAGGTATTTGACATCAATCCTGTAAATTTCAAACTTCAAGGTAATATTCAAATTCAGTTCAACAACCTAGAAAATTTTTCATTCTTGAAAAATAGACTTATCATGCTTGATTCTCTAGTATCTTAAAGTTTAAATCATCAATGCACAATTGTCAATGACTTAATCCAAAACATATCAATAAAAATCATAAATCATTAGAAATTTCACCCCAATTGATAATATGAGAAAATTACTTAGGAACAAGACTAAAATTCAGGATTTTGGAATAATGCAAAAAGTTAGGTACTTTTACCCCCACACTTAAGATGTACATTGTCGTCAATGTACAAAGATAGATAACTAATAATGTAATCAAAAGAGAAAGGTAGAAGTGGCACTTCCTGAATTTTGGATGATTCTGGGAGTTCGCAGATGTCGTGATTGAAGATGACTTATGTAGTGGTGAATTACACCTAGTGATGTGTATGTGGAGTGTGTGATTAGAACTGCGAAGTAATCAGTTAGATATTTCGGAGGCGTAAATAAATAAATGTTAGGCATACTCGAATATTAGATAAGCAATGATAATCATAAAATTTTGCAATGAAGAAAAGTTTCAAATTATGACAAATATATAAAATTAAAATAAAGGAAAAAATAAAAATAGAATAGAACTAAAAATAAGAAAATAAAATGTAGATAGTCAAAAGGACTCAAAGGTCCTTATCATCAGTTGGGTCCTATGATGGTGCTGGTGATGAGATATGGAGGTGCTGGCATATTTGTTGGAGAGTGGCCTCTATCCAATCAAAACATCGAGTGTTGTTAATGAAATATTGCTCGAACTGGTCGAGGCGTGCAGAGATATCCGCCCATGAGGTTGCTCCATGGGATGGCCGCTGGTTTGGAATCAGTGCCTCTTGTGATAGTGGTGGGACATCATCAGTAATGTCCTCGGGCCCCCTCGTCTGTAGGTGTCACTAAGCGGTATTGAGGAGGGTCAGTCCCTCGACGATGTTTAATCATCCTCATGTGTAGCATCGTCTGGATGCCCTGAGGTGCCATTATCCCAATCATTGTGAGGGAGGATCTCTAGTCGTCAGTGTTAAGGATGCCGAAGTGTCGAGCCAACCGTGTTATAAATGGGCCTATGGATAGAATTCCCTTTCTGTGTACCTCTGTTTGATGCTACATTGCTCCGGCAATAAAGTATGCAAGGTCAAACATGTGTCCTTCCGACATGCAAAATCAGTAGTATACATCGTGTCGATTTTCCACGCCGGTGCTCTCACGACGACCTGTAATGGTGTAAGCGTGAATGACGTGAATGTACCTCAAGGCTGGGTTGAGAGCTATCGCCTTGGAGCGGCTGGGATCGTAGATGCCAGTGATGGGATGTAAGCTACGCTAGCAGTAGGAGGGAGTGCAATGGAGCTACCGGTCTAAGTCGAATAGTGGGTTTTCTTCTATAAATTCTAGCATGTAGAGTCTGAGTGCCAAGCCAAATTGTGGTACGCTTACCCGATGTACCGTGCCTCTAAACAGAATTGGATTGTACCCGGGTTGTTGAACTGTGCCATTACTGCCTGCAAGGTGAAGGTTGTAACACCCCAAACCCGGCCCACAAGCCCTGACCGGATCTGGTATGTCACTGCGGAAGAATGGTTGAAAATCTTTTTGACTTTAGAATAAAACATGTAAATTTGTTAACTTTTGAAAACCATGTCCATTTAAAATTATAAGTAAAACTTTGTTATTATAAAATGTCCAAATTAAACCTTTTATGTATATACTTTGAATAAATAGGTGGCTAAAAATAAAATCATCTTCACATAGTAATTTAATTAAATTAAGCCCATAATAAAATAATACCAAAAATAATAACAAGGCCCTTATTACAACCCAATATTTAAACAAAATACTTAATTTCAAAAATGCATAAAATAATCAAAATCTCTTTTCTCATGGCCACCTCAGTATCCACTCCAACCCGGTCCAAGCTCATGAATCACACGAAATGGTTAAGAAAATTGGGTGAGTCCACAGACTCAATGCATAATCATTACACATGTTTCCACACGTATGGGCTTGACCCATATCCACACATCCATGCAACCAGGTCATGCCAAATGTATCCTAGCCCAACCTAAGTCCATCCATTACACCAACCTTAGCGACTCCTACCCAAGGCCGTATAATCCACCGATCACAACCGAGTGATCCCACATATCCTACCTCGGCGGACCTGCAGCACAAGGCCGTGGTGAGCCACCGATCACATCGTGATCCTCAAATCCTACCTTGGCGACTTGTCGCCCAAGGCCGTCAGCGAGCCACCGATCACATAAGTGATCCCAACATTAATCTGCCTACGGTGATGCACTCACTATCAACCGCCGAGATGGGCACCTAGCCAACATCTCCTTGATGAAGCACACAGCTAATCATCAAGCGCTAATGTAGCACGAGGCTAACATTAGACCACGTACATAATATGTACACCCCGTCCTTCCTTGATCAAAACCAATCCCCATGCAAATATGCAAATGTATCATGTCAAATCATCATATCGAATGAGTATACCTCACATGCTCATTATTATATCACACAGGCACCATAAATAATTTAATATCACAATTTACTAACTCATTAACCGATTACCCACACATGGGTATCCATCACTTTAGCCTTTATTGTCGGCTACCACACATCATACACAAGTATATACATCAATACACAAATAACGGGAGAAACAAGTCGATAATTACGCTTTGATTAGCACTGATTGACTAAACCCAAATCACACGTGGCTCCTAAATGTCTCAAATCTCCAAATCTCGGTAGATCACTACTGCAAATGCTGACTATACGCCTCCTAAAAAGGTTCTGCCTTCCCTACAATCGGCCAAAACTAAACAACATAATCATGCTAATCAACCTCTAAGGGTATAACCGTAATTTTACCTACCAAGGGCATTTTCGTAATTTACCCACCAAGGGTATTTTCGTAAATTCACAACTGCAATGGCCTTTCCGAAGGCCTAATGTCGCCACTAGCGACTCACCTACCATTTCAACGTCTTTTACGATTGGGCCTAAAACCCAATTTATTGTCCGCCCACATACTGTGTGGCCCATCTAGTACAAATCTAGCCACGTATATAAGTTCCACCTAGTCTAGTTCAACATATACTAACCAATCATACAATTTACTCATATGGGCCCACGGGCCTATTGGGCCCACTTCGGCCCATCGAGGCCCAAGCAGCCCCAACCCACGAGAATACTATTGATGGCCTCAACCATCGCGTCAAAGCCCCACACGTGAGCTCGCACGCTCGTGTGGCTACTAATGCCGTGTAACCGACATTTCGGCATTTGCCACTCTACAACTAGAGTAGAGAGAGTTACACACCTGATAGGACTCTGGGGCTAATCCGCGCTTCGATCACTCTTGTGCCCAAACGCCCTCCAAGATGTGTTTACTCTCCTCCTAGGATGCTCCTTATATAGCTAGCTCTTCACCATCCTTCTTTGTATCTTTCCGATGTGGGATCCCTTCGTCAGTAGAGTTTAAATCCAACTGAAACTCTTGCCGTACAAACCGCAAAATAAATACTCCCTTGCTTCTCATGAGATTCGAACCTAGGCTCCCTTGCAACATAATCCACGCCGCTAACCACTTGGCCACAAGCTCCTCTTGTGTTTTAAACCATGCGCAACTAAATATAAACTATGGGCCAAATTCTAAGGTCCAAGCAAAAAGAATCCAAAATGCAAAAGCAAAGACTTGAACCTTGGACCTCCTTCCTTCCTTTTGGCGTCACCCCATTACCTCTTATGTGGCGTCACTTTGCCACTACACCACACACTCTACTTGTGTCATTTTCCTCCATATTTTATTCTTAAGGCCTATCTGCCAACTTCCAGGGTTTTTTTCACCTAAAACCAAAATTTCCCCAAAGCCAATATTTGATCCCGAGACTTCATAGAAGCCCTCTAACCTTCCAAAATCACTTATCCAATAGGTCTAACTTGCATTTAAGCCGATCTCTTATTCTCCAAAAATTTAAACGTTACTACGCCTAAGGCCCATTGGGCTCAATTCTCCTAGGCCCAATTTTGGGATGTTACAAAGGTGGTGCAGAACTCTAGTGTGAGCTCCAAGTATGTGGGCTCATTGATTGAGAAAAACTGTTCCCACGGGTCGATCGAGATGAGGGCTCGAATATCAGTTGTGAGCCTAACTTGTTCCAGTGCGTCCCAATCGATGCACCTAATGGTGCCAAGGGGTCTACCCCGTATGCTCTTCCTGAGCTGCTTGAGAAAATTGGAGGAATGGGTGTCGTAACTCAGAAGAAGCACTTACTGAGGATGATCCTGACCCCTTTCTTTTCTTGCTCGGATCAGTTGTAAATCATTTTGGTCAAGATGACAACATTGTACCTAAATCAATAATCAAATATAAAGCAAGTTCTTTTGATCTAGTTTTCACAATCATAAAGCCAGAATATTCTATACTTAATCAAGTAAAATTTGAAGAGTTAGAATTCTAAGCATGTTAATCATTAGAAATTAGCAGATATTATTTCAAACAAAGAGACGTATAAGTTCTAAAATGCGAGATTTTATTCCTAAATATCAATAGGAAATTCATCAATCAATAAATAGCAAACAATCCATCAAGCCTAAATATTAAGTATTCATAAATTTTTGAGATAATTTCCTAAGTATAATCATGCTTAATACTAAACTAAAATAAAAATAACGAAAGGTAACATCAGATTTGTCAAGCTTTAAGTCAAGAAATTGAAATAATGAAGGTTGTGGTGGTGTAAATCAGTTGAGAACAGGCGGAGCACGGCTGTGCTGTGGCAATTTTCGTAGGTACACGGTTGTAGGGAGGGCGTGGTCTACTGCAGCACGGTGGTGTTGAGGGCGTGAATGTTTTTTGTGTGGTTTTTGGAGGGAAGGGCAAGGTGAGGAGTTTTGGGATGATTGAGGATGTTGGTGTGGCTGGATTTGGGAGGAGAGGGGCTAAAAAGTTTGATTAGGGTTGATGTGAAAGGGGTGAGCGGTTGAATTTAAATTGGAGGGGGGAAAGCATGGGTGGTTTGCATGCCCGTGTACATTTTAAATAGCCCGTGCTTTTCGTGAGTTTAAGATTTAGGCATGTTCAGGGGTTATTGGCACGGTCATGGGTTAATGGGCATGCCCGTATGTGGTAAGTTAGTATCTCCACACGGTCATCTGGCACGGGCATGTCTCACCCATGCTCGATAAGTCAGTAGCCTCGTATGGTTAGAGGGCACGGTCGTGTCTTGCCCATGCTCAATAAGTCAGTAACCTCACACGGGTAGTCGGCATGGGTGTGGTCTTTTTATTGTAGGCCATGTTGGGAAAACAAATTCTTCTTTGTCGTGCACGGGTATTGCGTCACCCATGGTTTGTCTCCTGGCTTCCACACGGCCACCGGCACGCCCG
Organism: Gossypium rotundifolium; assembly: GCA_025506655.1. Taxonomy (NCBI): domain Eukaryota; kingdom Viridiplantae; phylum Streptophyta; class Magnoliopsida; order Malvales; family Malvaceae; genus Gossypium; species Gossypium rotundifolium. The sequence goes on from CP106729.1 coordinate 88,204,622, forward strand.
TGTATAAGGCCATGTGGTCTAAAACCTACATTTTATTAGATTAGTTAGATGTTAAACAGTTAAAAGTATGATGTTAGGGAAGTTAGTGCTCAGGTTCCCTCCTGAGAAGCACTCGTTTAAAGTCTTAAGCTAGACTTTCCCTGTTTTTGGTTCTAAAAGAAGGTTCATGGAGCAGAAGCTTCTCTCTCATATCTCCAAAATTTGCACAATTATAAATTTTGAGTCGGTGCCATTTACCTTGAATGTGCCCTTAGTGGGGTCAGTTACCTCGATTGTGCCATATGGGAAAATTGTTTTGATCATGAATGGGCCTGACCATCGTGATTTTAGCTTCCTAGAAAATAATTTGAGCCTTGAGTTGTAGAGTAGGACCAAGTCCCCTACTTCGAATTGTTTCGTCCTCTTTAGATGAGAATCGTGGCGTCGTTTTGTTGCCTCTTTGTATAGTTTTGAGTTCTCGTAGGCCTCAACTCTCCTTTCGTCTAACTTGTTTATCTGCATCATTCTTTTCTTTCATGCAGCTTTAAGATAAGGATTCAAAAATTTATTACCCAAAAAGCGTTGTGTTCTAACTCAAATGGTAGATGAAAACTTTTCTCGTATACCGGTTTGTATGGGGATGCTCCTAGAGGGGTTTTTAATGTTGTTCTGTAGGCCCATAATGCATTATCTACTTTTAATGCCCAATCTTTTCTATTTGATTCAACCATTTTTTCTAGGATGCGCTTAAGTCTCGGCTTGCCACTCCAACTTGCCCACTAGTTTGAGGGTGATATGGGGTAGTTGTCTTGTGACATACTCTATATTTCTTTAGAACTTTTTCAAATTGAGTATTACAGAAATGAGTACCCCTATCACTAATGATAGCTCTAGGCATCCCAAATCGAGATAATAGTTTTTTGAGAAATTTAACTACTACCCTAGCATCATTGGTAGGTAAAGCTTCTGCTTCTACCCATTTTGACATGTAATCAACTACCACTAGGATGCATTTATTTCCAAATGAACTAGGGAATGGTCTTATAAAATCAATACCCCATACATCAAATAATTCACATGATAACATATATGTTTGAGGCATTTCATCACGTTTAGAAATATTACATGTTCTTTGGCATTTATCATACGAGGTAAAGTACCTGTTGGCATCTTTAAATAGAGTGGGCCAATAAAAACCTGATTCGAGTATTTTGTGTGCTATCTTAATGCCACTGTAGTGTCCTCCTGAGGGTCTTGAATGGCATTGTTCAAAGATTTTGTTTGCTACTGTCTTTGTAACGCATCTTCGAATTACCTGATCTGCACATATGCGGAAAAGAAAAGGATCTTCCCAAAAATAGTTTTTCACATCAACAAAGAATCGCTTCTTTTGGTGATGTGTTAATCTTTTTGGCAAGATGTTAGCTGCTAAATAATTTGCAATATTTGCAAACCATGGTACTTCAGAATGTGTTACAGAAAAGAGTTTTTCTTTAGGAAACAAATCATTTATCTCATTTTTATCGAGCTCTTTGATTTATAGATTTTCAAGTCTGGATAGGTGATCTGCCGCAAGATTCTCAGCTCCCTTCTTATCTTGTATTTCCAAGTCAAATTCTTGTAAGAGTAAAATCCATCGTATGAGTCGAGGTTTTGCATCAGATTTGTTTAAAAGATAATGAAGAGCTAAATGGTTAGTGTAAACGACAACTTTAGACAATATTAGATACTGCCTAAATTTATCAAAAGCAAAAACTACAGCTAGCAATTCTTTCTCTGTGGTGGTGTAGTTTTCTTGTGTAGGTGTTAATGTTCTGCTAGCGTCGTAAATTGGCTGAAAATGCTTGTCTCTTCGTTGTCCCAAAACTGCACCTACTGTAAAATCACTTGCATCACACATTAGTTCAAAGGGTAAGTTCCAATTAGCTGCAATTATAATGGAGCATTTATTAATTTATCCTTAAGGACATTAAATCCATCTAAGCATTCCTGATTGAAATTGAAAGGAACATCTTTTTCTAGTAATTTTGTGAAACGCTTAGCTATTTTAGAGAAATCTTTAATAAATCTTCTATATAATCCTGCATGTCCTAAAAAGCTTCTAATAGCCTTAAATGAGCTAGGGGGACTTAATTTTTCTATGGTTTCAACCTTTGCTCTATCTACCTCAATCCCTTTACTAGAAATGTTATGTCCTAATACAATCCTTTCTCTAACCATAAAGTGACATTTTTCCCAATTCAAAACAAGGATTGTTTCCTCACATCACATTAAAACTCGTTTTAAATTTTTAAGGCAAAGATGGAAAGAATTACCAAATACTAAGAAATCATCCATAAATACCTCCATGATGTCTTCCACGAGTTCGTCAAAAATTGGCAACATGCAACGTTGAAAAGTAGCAGGAGCATTACATAAACCAAAAGGCATTCTACGATAAGAAAATGTACCGTATGGGTATGTAAATGTTATTTTCTCTTGATCATCAAGAGCTATGGGGATTTGGAAGTAGCTAGAAAGTCCGTCCAAGAAGTTGTAGTACATATGCCCGGATAGTCTTTCTAGCATTTGATCTATGAAGGGTAGAGGAAACTGATCTTTTCTGGTGGCATCGTTGAGCTTCCTATAGTCTATCTGATCTCTCCAACTCAGAATCGTTCTTGTGGGGATTAATTCATTCTTTTCATTGGGCACTACCGTCATACCTCCTTTCTTTGGAACTACCTGCACAGGACTTACCCACGTGCTATCAGAAATAGGATAGATAATTCCTGCATCTAGAAGTTTTATTACCTCGGCCTTGAAAATTTCTTTCATATTGGGGTTTAGTTGTCTCTGGGGCTGCACACACGGCTTGTATTCTTCTTCCATTAAAATTTTGTGGGTGCAGAACAAGCGGCTTATACCCTTGATGTCAGATATTTTCCAAGCTATGGCTTTTTTATGTTCTCTTAGTACCTTTATCAGCTCCTCTTTTTCCTTGGGTTCTAGTTCTGAAGAGATAATTACCGGTAGTGTGGAATTATCCCCGAGGAATGCATATTCTAAGTATTTTGGCAATTGTTTCAATTCCAGATTGGGTGGCTCATCAATGGAGGATTTTTATTTTATTTCATCATTGTTTTCAATGCTTTCTTCATTCATTTGTCTAAATGACAGGGTATTCAAATTCATCTCATCGCCTTCATCTTCTTCCTCCTCTTCATGAGTCAGGCACAGTTCCATCGTGTCATCATGTATTATTTCCTGAAATGAATTTTGAATGATATAATCAGTAGTATCAACAAAATAACAGGAATCATCTTGCTCTTTAGAATATCGCATGGCATCATAAATTTGAAAAATAATTTCTTCATTGCCTATCCTTAATACAAGTTTACCGTCACTTACATCAATAACAGCCCTAGCAGTAACATTGATGTCTTCATCTATATCTAGCACAACAAAATCGACAGGGAAAATAAATTTATCAATTCTCACCAAGACATCTTCGATAACTCCTTTAGGATATTTAATGGATCTATCGACTAACTGAATACTCATCCTAGTGGGTTTTGGTTCCCCAAGATCTAATTGTTTAAACATTTTGTAAGGCATTAAATTAATACTGGCACCTAGATTAGCTAAGGCTTTCTTAATATTTAAGCTACCAATTAAATAAGGAATAGTAAAACTTCCTGGGTCTTTTAATTTGGTTGGTAACTTGTTTTGGAGGATGAGTGAGCATTCTTCATTAAGTTCCACCATCGATACTTCTTCAAGCTTCCTTTTATTCGTTAGGAGTTCCTTCAAGAATTTTGCATACTTCGGAATCTGTGGAATAGCTTCAACAAAAGGTAAGTTAATATGTATTTGTTTAAAAAGTTCAAAAAACTTACCGTACTGGGCATCTAATCATTCCTTCTTTAACTTTGCTGGACATGGGATTGGTGGTTTACTTTTTTGCGTACTGGAGTCACATCCTCAACTCCCTCATCTCTTGCTTTGTTGTTTTCGTGTGGGGGTATTTGTTTACTTGGTTCAACCAATTCCTTTCCACTTCTTAGTGTAATTTCTTTTACCTGTCCGGTTTCATTAGAAAAAATCTTTATCCATATTTCACAGACCATCTCAGTAAGGAGTCTAATTGACTTAGTGAACTTCCCGAATGACTCAGTAAGTTTCTCAACTACCGATTGTTGATCTTTAAGTGTTCTCCCAGTATTTTGGAATTTTGTCAGCATCTCTTCGAGGTTTGGCTTCTTCTCTTGCGGGTATAGCTGATTTTGGAAATTTGGAGGAGGTTGTTGTCTTTGATTTCCTTGAATTCCTTGGCCTCCCCATGAAAAATTTGGGTGGTTCCTCCAACCTAGATTATAGTTGTTACTATAAGGATTATTATTGGATCTGAAATTATTACCTATATAGTTCATCTGTTCGCTCTCTGCGTCTGGTTGGTAGGGTGGGTACCTAGGATTCGCCACAGTTCCACTGGTGTTGAACTGCATGACAGGATGTACCTGCGAAGAACAAAAACTATCAAGCTTTTTATTCATCATCTCTACCCGTGTTGATAGCATGGTCACTGCATCGAGGTTGTAAACTCTGGATTTTGATTTTGTCGATTTTGTCCTTGTAACTTGCCACTGATAGTTATTCAGTGACATCTCTTCAATGAATTTGTAGGCTGCTTCAGGAGTTTTGTTTTTCAGGGTTCCACCAGCAGCTGAATTGATTAGTTGCCTCGTTGAGGGGTTTACACCGTTATAGAAAGTTTGGACTTGTAGCCACAAGGGTAGACCATGGTGTGGACACCTCCTCAAGAGATCCTTGAATCTCTCCTATGCGTCATTTAATGTTTCCAAATCCATCTACACAAAAGAAGAGATTTCATTCCGTAATTTGGCTGTTTTGGCCAGTGGAAAATATGTTAATAAAAAATTTTCGGTCATCTGCTCCCATGTAGTGATTGACCCTCGTAGTAACGAGTTTAACCACTGTTTGGCTTTATTCCTTAATGAAAAGGGAAATAACTGAAGACGTATGTCATCATCAGAAATGCAATTTATTTTGAAGGTATCATAGAACTCTAAGAAATTAGCTATATGGGTGTTTGGATCTTCGTCCTGCAAACCATCAAATTGAACAAACTGTTGAATCATTTGTATTGTGTTAGGCTTTAATTCAAAATTATTAGCGGCTATAGCCAGCCTAACATACTCAATTTCACTCCTGTCAAATACAGTTTAGCATAATCAAACATTGAGTATGGAGCATTATTTTCTCGCACATCAGGTGCTAGTGGGTTATTCTCGTCCATCCCTTCAGTAGGATTGAACTGTCTTCTTGATCTTCCTCTGTGTGTTTTTGTGGCTCATCTAATTTCTCTATGAGTCCTACGTGCGGGAGCTTTGATATCACTATCGTAATCTAGGGGTCCTCTCGGGTTCCTTCTAGTCATAAACTAGAGTTACCTACTGGAAAAGAAAGAAAGAAAATTTAGTAAGTAAAATAAATTGCGAAATTTAAAATAAAAATAATGGCTAAAGTAATAAAATAGAGTTTTCTTAACATTTTAGTTCCCCGGCAACGGCGCCAAAAAACTTGATCGTTGTTTTATCGAGTTTTAAAATTTATAATGAATGAGATCAAACCTAGAAACTAACTCTGACAACGATTAAAGGCAAGTGTACCTATTGAATAGTAGTATAGCTTAGGGAAGATCGGATTGTCGAACCCAAAGGAACTAAAAGTACTAATACTCACTTTCTTCTTATTATTTAGCTTAAAATATGGAGTGATTGGTTGATTTAATCTAATTTAGTGACAACTAAGCTAAAGACACAAAGACAAAAAGAATGAATTGGGAAATAAATTGATGAAAATCTCAGTTGATCACGACGATACCCTCAAGAAGAATCCACCTAGACTTCACTTGTTATTTAACACTGAACCATACAATTTATTCACTTAGTTTGATCCTTAAGGCTCCTTAATGTATATTAAACCCTCTCTCGAGGCGAATAATGTCTAACCCTAGGTTAATTAGTGGAACTCATGTTCTCGTATAATAACCCCCTAAAATAGCATTAAATCGATCTATGGACTCCCATATTAGGTTTCACCCCAATCCGACAAAATCTCGTCACCCTATCTCTAGGCGTGCGGTAAACTCCGCTTAATTATGCTAGATCTACTCTTAAGTGGGGTCTATTCCTCCTCAACCTAAGCACATAGATTTGGATAAAGCATGCAAAATTTAGAACAGACTAAGTATTTATCATATAATTCAGAAATCAATAACAAGATTCATCTAGGTTTCATCTCCTTCAGGTATCTAAAGGGTTTAGTTCATAATGAATAAAGAAAACATCTCAAGAGAAAAGATAAAACAAAACATAAGAAATCCCTAAAACCCCCTGAAGGAATTGAAGGAGAAATCCACCGTCTTGAGTAGAATTACGGCTCCTTGAGATGGATCAATTGGCTATCTTCGAGTAATTCCCTAAATTGAACTGCTCTGGCTTCGGCTCTTTGGCCTCGCTCCATGCCTATCACGTAATGCCTCATCAGGATACACTTAGGATGTTTATATAGACTTTTAGAATGCTTTACTTGGTCCTTGAGTATCCTAATTTGAGTATAGATCCTACTCGATTTTTGAATAAGCTTTGGAAAGTGTTTCTTTGCCTCAAAGTATCCAAATCTGAGTGAAATTTCTCTCTCCTACGACAGAGGCACGGCCAGGGTACACGCCCGTGTAAATCGTGGTTGGGCTATGTTTCAATTCTATTGATTGAGGCATGGCCGTGTAAATTGGGGGTCAGGCCATGTGAAGTATTTTGACGATGCATGGCCGTGTGGCTTGATGTCCAAGCCATGTCGATTTCCTCTTTGGCCTAAATTGGCCCGTTTTAAGCCTGTTTCTTGTTCTTTTCGTTCTCAAGTGCTTTCCCGAGTATAAACATGAAAAGAAAGGATTAAAAGCACCTTTTTATATAAATTAAGGCCTAAATCATCCAAAAGCATACTAAATGTGGGTCTAAAATATGTTCCTTTTACAGTTTATCAAGGGGAAACACCTATCCTTTTCGTACTACAAACTATGACTTTGATTGTTTGAATCTTCAGGACTCTTTTAGTTAAATTATCTATGAATTATTATGAGGCATTATTGATAAATATTATGAATTGAGGAAGTTCATTTTAATTATGAGTTGAGAATTTTGCTTGAGGATAAGCAAAAGATTAAGTGTGGGGGTATTTGATAAACCGTAAAATGAACATATTTTAATCCCACATTTAGCATACTTTTGTATGATTTATCCCTTTAATTATTGAAATAGGTGCTCCTAATCCTTTGTTTTCATGTTTTATATTCAATAGAGCACCGGAGCATGAAAAGAATGAGAAACGGGCCAAAATTTGAGAAAATGGGCCATATCACAGAATCGACACGACCTAAGACGAAGACCACACGGCCGTGCCTCCTAAGAAGAGTCGACCATGACCTGAACCCTAAAATACACAGCCGTGCCTCATCAACAGACCCGAACACGGTTTGGCCACGATTTACACAGGCGTATGCCATGAGCGTGTCTCTACCGTAGATAAGAAGAATTCTATTCGGATGAGGGTACTTAGAGGCAAAGAAACATATTCCAAAAGCCTATATAAAGACCCTAGAGGCCAACCTTTAAGGGGACATTCAGCTAGGCCAAAGAGCCGAGCCAGAGAAGCTAAATACAGGGATCACTCGAAGAAAGTAAGTTGGTTCATCTCAAGAAGCTGAAATCATACTCAAGACTGAGGATCTCTCCTTCAATTCCTTCAGGGGGTTTTAGGGTTTTCTTTATGTTTTTTTATATTTTCTTCTGAGATGTATTCTTTTACGATTATGAACTAAACATCTCATATACCTGAAGGGGATGATACCTAAGACGGATCTTGTTATTGTTATCTGAGTTGTATGATAAATACTTGTTTTTTTCTTAACTATGTGGACTTAATTCTTGTTTTGGTATTTCCGGGATATTGATTCAAGTATTGATATGCTTGGGTGGTGGAGCAAAAGTCCCTGCCTAAGAGTAGATCTAGTATAGTTAAGCAGAGTTGAACGCAACCCTAGAAATATAATGATGTAAATTTTCCGGATTAGGGTCAAATCTAATATTGGCGTCGGTAGATCGAGTTAATGAAATTCTAGGGGTTTTAATTAGTAAGAGATTTCAATTAATCAACCTAGGGTTAGATGTTAGTAGCCTCGAGAGAGGTATTAATATAAATTGGGGAATCCTATGGATCAAGTCAAGTGAATAAATCGTCTGGTTCAGAGTTAGATAACAAGTGAAGTCTAAGTTGATTCTTTATCGGGTATTGTCTAAATCAATCAGTTTTCTCTCAAGTTTTTCCTCAATTTCTTCTCTTTGTCTTCGTATCTTTAGCTTAGTTGTTAGTTAATTTTAGATTAGATAAAAATTCCCTTAATTCTTAGGCTAAATAATAAAAAGAAAGTTAGTATTAGAACTTTTGGTTCCTTTGGGTTCGACAATCCAGTCTTGCCACTAAACTATACTACTGTTCGATAGGTGCGCTTGCCTCCATCGTTGTCTTAGTTAGCTTCCAGATTCGATCATTCTTTTTATAAATTTTTATGACTCTGACATACGATCAATTAAAAACACGACAGAGAGTGAACTGGGAAAATACTTTTAGACAACTTTATGAGAGAGTCAATACCTAAGTAAGAATCCACCTAGACTTCACTTATTACTTTTGATTCGTACGATTTATTCACTTGACTTAATCCGTAAAAATCCCTGATTTATGTTAATATCTTTTTCAAGACTAAAAACAACTGACTCTAGGTTGACTAATTGAAATCTCTTTCTAATTAAAACCCCTATTGTCGCATTAACTCGATCTATGGATTCCCTTATTAGATTTGCCTCTGATCTGACATATTTTCATCGCCCTATTTCTAGGGTTGCAATCAACTCCGCTTAATTGTGTTGATCTACTCTTAAACAAGGACTTTTTCTCCTCTGAATAAGCACATTTGACTTGAATTAATAACCTAAATTATCAAAACAAGAATAAAAACTCAATTATGAATAATAACAATTATTTATCTTATAAATCAAATAATAATAAGATCCGTCTTAGGTTTCATCCCCTCAGGTATCTAAGGGATTTAGTTCATACTGATAGAGGGAAACATCTTAAAATATGGAAAACAACAAAACATAAGAAAACCCAAAAACTTTTAAAGAACTTGATGGGATATCTTCAGTCTTGATGGAGATCCTTCTCCTAAGCTGCTTCCAATGGCTATCTTCGAGTATTTTTTTCCTTCTACTCGGTGTCCTCGTTTAGGTTGCCCCCTAGGGTGTTTATATATAGCTTTGGAATACCTCTCTTGGCCCACATCTGGCCTTTTTCGAATAGAATTAAACTTTGATATGGCAGGGACACGCACGTGTTCAATTTCTTAGACTGTGCTCGCTTCTGCTCGCCACACACGGCCGTGTGGTCTGCCCGTGTACATTTATCGAAGATGTGTTCAGTTCTACTTGTAACACACAGCCGTGTTTAATAGCCCAGGCCGTGTTGGTTTCTAAGGTAGGCCCATTTTGTCCCTTTTTGGCCTATTTCTCATTTTTTTGACTCCATAAGATCTCTTGGATGTAAAACATGAAATTGAAGGATTAGGAGCATCGAATTCATCAAATCTAATGAAAATTCATCCAAAAATAAGCCAAGCATGGGGTAAAAATATGTATAAATTATGGTTTATCAAACATCCCCACACTTAAACATTTGCTTGTCCTCAAGCAAAATCCTCAACTCACAATTAAAATTAACTTCATCAAATCATAATTCTCATCAATAATGTCTCATCATAATTCATAAACAATTCATACATGGATAATTTAACTTAAAGAGTCCTAAAGATTCAAACAATCTAAGTTACAAATTTTTGTAGCATGAAAACATAGGTGTTTCCCATTATCTAAATAATTACCCTTGATCCAAAATCGACAAGAATTGATATCCTTACTAAGGATTCACTCAAATCACTCAAAGTGTTTAAGGTTCAAGATAAAGCACTCAAAAGTCAAACATGAAGAGTTTTTACCATAGGCTTGCATGAAAATCAAATCTCCACCACTATAAAATGAGATGATACACAAATCAAAAGGTCTTTAAAAGGGTTGTAACGGGGCTTGGGTTAAAGGTGTGGATAGAGGATGAATTAAAGGGTTAAAATTGAGATTGAATGGATAACTCACCTAACTAGAACAATAAACTAATACTGAATAATTACAATGATTGACAACTAAAAACACGAGCTTCTTCTCAAAATGTGAAACTAACTTCTTAAGCTCAAATAACAAAGAACTAATAATGAATATATTTTCAACTTTTTTTTTTTAGAATAAGAACAAGTTCACTATAAAAGATGAATTTAACAACTGAAATAAATAAAATAGATAGGCAACTAATCAAATCAAATCTCGACAAAAGGGAAGTCAATAAAGTAGGGAAAGTAAAAATTTTGTTTTGGGTTAATATTAATGGGTGTGTCAAGAAATGGTTTATTAGGATTCAAACGGGTTCACTAGGGGTTAATTATGAAGGTAGGCTTTTTGTGGAGTGAGTGGGTTAAATCCTAGGTGCCTTTATCATCTCAGTATATCAAATCAAAAGTGTGGTCTCGACATGCATAATCGAAGCAAGTTCTAGAATAACAAATCAATGTTGACACACTCATAATCAATAAAGTGAGCAAGAAAAGTATATGCTCTAAAGGCTCAAAATCTCACAAAAATTATGGTTTTTGATGTCACCCTTGCAAATTTCAAACTTGAAAGTAATATCTAAATTTAGGGAAACAACCTAGACATTTTTATTCTTGAAAATAGACTTATCATGCTTGATTCTCTAATGTCTTTAAAGTTTAAATGATCAATGCACAATTACTTATGAAATAATTCAAAATATATCAATAGAAATCACAAATCAATAGAAGTTTCATTCTAATAGTAATATGAGAAAATTACTTAAGAACAAGGCATAATTCAGGGATTTTCAAATAATACTATAGTTAATCTCCCCACACTTAAGATGTACATTGTCCTCAATGTAAAAACACAGAGAATGACAATATAGTAAAAAGAATCATAAGAAAGGGAGAGAATTGAAACTTCCTGAAGCATGGATGAAATCCTTAGAAGATGAAAATTGTAGAAATAGAACCCATGAAAAGCATGATGAACTAAGCAGAGTTGAAGGTGGGGGAGAATATTCCAGTTCCTTAGTAGCACCTTGAACCTTTTGAAACTATGGAATCATTTGTAAAGTTTGAGGGGGGTTTTATTAAATGGGTTTCGTTATGATTACTTGATAATAAATAGCCAAAAATAAAGAGAAATCAGCATAATTAATATAATTTAAAGACACGGAAAGGAAATAGTTTAAAAGTTTAAAATTTTAAATAATATAAAGAAAATGAAAATGATAAGAAAAATGAAAATAAATGGATTCAGAGGTCCTCATCATTGCCGAATCGCGAGGTGAGGGTGGCAGCAATATATGAAAATGTTGACAAATCTGTTTCATAGTCGCCTCAATGCCGTCAATTCGTCGAGCGTTGTCGTTGAATTGCTGAGTACAATAGTGATCGAAGCAAGTGAGGCACTCTAAAATTTCATTGAGTTAAGCATCCACATGAACTGGTCAGTGAGGCGATGGCGGTGTAGAAGATGGCTCCTCGTGCTGTGGGGGGACATCATCAATAATGTCCTCTAAGTCATCCTGCTCGGTGGGTTGTGAGAGCCGTTATTGGGGAGGATAAAACCCACGTCGGCATTCAATCATCCTCATGTGAAGCGTTGTCTGAATGCCCTGCGGGGACATCTGTCCAATAAGGGTGAGTGAGGAGCATTGAGTTGTAGTGTTGAGGAGCCCAAAATATCGAGCCAGACATGTGATTTATGGGCCCATGGAGATGACTCCTTTCCTATGCCGCTTTGTCTGTGCTGAATGGTACGGGCGATGAAGTAAGCTAAGTCGAAGATGTGCCTATTTTCCATGCACCATAAAAAGTAGGCATCGTGAGTGTTGACTACGCCTATGCTCTCTCACCTACCTGTCAAAGTATGAGCTAGGATAGCATGTAAGTACCTCAATGATGGGGAAAGAGCTGACAAATTTATAGCGGCTGGGGTCATAGGTGGTCGAGCCTGGGACTAAGTCTCTTCAACATGCGAAGGGGAGTAATGGATGTGGCGATAGAGGTCCTCAAAGTTGTCTTCCTTCATGAAATCATCGGTGTAAAGTCCCAAGGTGATTCTGAACTGTGGGACACTCAGCTCAAGTACGAGGCCTCCGAGATGAATTTGGATTGTACCAGAGTCGTCAAAGTTCATCATGACCATCTAGAGGTGGAATAATGAATAGAGCTCCAAAGTGAGCTCTAGGTAGGTTGGCTCAACGATCACGAAGAAGTGCCCCCACGGGTCGGTGAATAATAGGGCTCGAACCATGTCGCTAGCTGGACTGCTCTAGGACAGTCCAATCGATGCATCTCCCTATGCTGAGGGGTTGAGCGAAAAGGAACTAAAAGAGTTCCTCTTAGGGTTCCGAAGGAAACTGTAGGAACAGGTGGCATACTTTAGCAGAGGCTCTCGAGGATGTCGCACTGAGTCCCTTCCTTTTTTTCCACGCGGGGACTGCGATATTTTTGTTGCATGGGGGAGTCATTACATACCTGGAAAAGCCAAAGATTTTTCACTAACTCAAGTATCATTGCCAGCCCAAAATGTACTATCCTAGTAGTCCTAAGCAATTGTATAATCCTAATAGTGAATTTATCATGGAATGCTAAAATCAAATGCTGAAATTGGATGTGAAAAGGAATACACTAAAATTAAGTGATATTAAACTATCAAACTAACATCAACCATAAAAAAGAACTAATGAATTTTGAGATAGAAATTTAAGTTGAAATAATGATAATAATAAGAATAGAGAATAAGATTAATTAAAAATGAATGAAATAAACAACTGTAGTGGAAAAAGGTGAGCTGATGCAAGTGTTGGAGTGGTGGCACGGACGTGGCGGTGGCGCACGAGCGTGGTGATTTTACATAGGTGTAGTCTGCATGCGGTACGCATGGAAAAGAAAGGGAATGAAAAAAAGGGAAAGATGAAGGTAAGAGGAGAAAGGGAACGTGAAGGGAGGAGAGGGAGTTGGTGGTGGTGTCCGGAATAGAAGGATTGAGTACAGAGAGTGGAGAACGACTAGGGATTTTAGGGGGAAATTTGGGGGGAAGATGAATAGTGTGGTGGTTTAAATAGAAATTGGGGCACATGGTCGAGGCCCACGGCCTTGTGCCTTTTATTTAGCCCATGTGTTTTGAAATATTGAGTTAGGGCACGTCTGATCCTTGTCCCACGCACGTGTTCCCTGGGCGTGTTGGGTCACATGGCCTAATCGCACAGCCGTGTGATGCTTCATTTGTTTCTCCCACGACTATGTCCTTTACTTAGTATCGACCACGACTGCATCGCACGGCTGTGGCACTTTATCGCAGGCCGTGTTTTTGAGTCAGTTTCGACCACGGCTGCATCGCACGGCCGTGGAGTTTTATCGTAGCCCATGTTGGGTAATTTTTTTCCTTCTTGGCCTGTACGGTCTCTGCCATGTCGATGTCTTTTCCCGTGGTGTCCACATGGCCACGGCCATGCCCGTGTTCTAGGCTGTGTAGGTAGGAAATCCTGCGCCTGTTAAATTGGTTAGTTCTTAGTTAGATGCTAAAAATTAAAAATATGGATATTAATGAAGTTAGTGCTCGGGTTGCCTGCTGAGAAGCACTCGTTTAAAGTCTTAAGCTAGACTTACCCTGTTTTCATCTCTATACGAAGGTTCACGGAGCTGAAGCTCCTTTCTCATATCCCTAAAATCTTCATCATTATATAGTTTAAGTCGTTGACCGTTTACCTTAGATTTACCATAAGTCGGATGAGTTACCGCAATTGTGCCACAGAAAAAAATGGTTTTAATTACAAATGGACTTGACCATCTTGATTTCAGCTTTCCAGGAAACAATTTGAGCCTCGAATTGTATAGTAGAATAAGATTTCCAACCTCAAATTGCTTCGGTTGCTTCAAACGAGCATCATAGCGCCGCTTTGTTGCTTCCTTGTATAAACATGAGTTCTAGTAGGCATTAGCTCGCTATTCATCTAGCTCGTTCAATTGCATCAATCTTTTCTGACCTGCAAGTTTAAGATAATAGTTTAGGAATTTTGTAGCCCAAAATGCTTTGTGCTCTAATTCAAATGGCAGATGACAACTCTTTCCGTAGACAAGTCTGTATGGGGATGTTCCTATGGGAGTTTTAAAAGCGGCTCTATAGGCCTAGAAAGCATCGTCTACTTTTAATGCCCAATCTTTCCTGTTTGATTCTACAATTTTCTCTAGAATACGCTTAAGCTCTCGATTAGCTATTTCAACTTGTCCACTGGTTTAAAGGTGATAAGGGGTAGCTGTTCTATGGTGCACTCCATATTTCTTTAAGATTTTATCAAATTGAGTATTACAAAAATGAGTACCCCTATCACTAACAATTGCTTTAGGTTTTCCAATTCAAGAGAAGAGTTTCTTAAGAAATCTTACTACTACTCTAGCATCATTAGTAGGTAAAGCTTGAGCTTCCACCCATTTTGACATATAATCAACCGCTACTAAGATGTATTTATTCCCAAATGAGATAATAAAATCAATACCCCATATATCAAATATTTCACATGATAGCATATATGTTTGAGGCATTTCATCATGTTTAGAGATATTACCTATTCTCTAACATCTATCACACGAAGTATCATACCTGTTAGCGTCCTTGAACAAAGTGGGATAATAAAAACCTGATTAGAGCATTTTATGTGCTGTCCTAGTCCCACTGTAATGTCCTCTTGTTGGTCCTGAATGGCAATGTTCTAGGATTTTGATTGCTTCTGCCTTTGTAACACATCTCCGAATCACTTGATCTTCACATATACGAAAGAGAAAAGGGTCCTCCCAAAAATAGTTTTTCACATCAGCAAAGAATCACTTCTTTTGATGATGTGTCAACCCTTTTCGTAGGATGTTAATAGCTAAATAATTCGTAATATCTGCAAACCAAGGTACTTCAGAGTCGGTTATAGCAAAGAGTTGTTCTTCAGGAAACGAGTCATTTATGTCACTCTCATCAAGTTCTTTGATATATGGATTTTCAAGCTTAGAGAGATGGTTTGCCGCTAGATTT
Organism: Gossypium rotundifolium; assembly: GCA_025506655.1. Classification (NCBI taxonomy): domain Eukaryota; kingdom Viridiplantae; phylum Streptophyta; class Magnoliopsida; order Malvales; family Malvaceae; genus Gossypium; species Gossypium rotundifolium. The sequence goes on from CP106729.1 coordinate 88,219,897, forward strand.
TCAGCTCCTTTTTTATCCTGAATTTCCAAATCAAACTCCTGTAAGAGTAAAATCCATCTTATTAGTCGAGGTTTTGCATCAGATTTAGTTAAAAGATAACAAAGAGCTGAATGGTCGATGTAAACGACAACTTTAGATAATATCAAATCATCTAAATTTATCAAATGCAAAACCACATCTAGCAATTCTTTTTACGTGGTGGTGTAATTTTCTTCTTTAGTAGTTTTGTTAAAGGCTTAGCTATTTTAGAAAAATCCTTAATAAATCATCTATAAAATCTAGCATGTCCTAACAAGCTTCTGATAGCCTTAATTGAACTAAGAGGAGGTAATTTTCTATGGTTTCAATTTTTGCTTTATCAACCTCAATCCCTTTACTAGAAATTTTGTGATCTAACATAATACCTTCTCAAACCATAAAGTGACACTTTTCCCAATTAAGCACAAGGTTTGTTTCCTCTGTAAAATCCTGAAATTGGGCCTAGTAGAATTGGGCCTAATGGGCCTTGGGCGTAGTAGCGTTTAAAATTTTTGAGAACAAGAGAACGACTTAAGTGCAAGTTGGACCTATTAGGTATGTAATTTTAGAAGGTTAGGGGGCTTCTATGAAGTCCCAGGATCAAACTTGGGCTTGGGAAAAATTTTGATTTTAGGTGAATAAAACCCTAGGAGTTAGTAGGTAGGCTTTAAGAATAAAAAGTGGAGAAAATGACACGAGTGGAGTGTTAGGTGTACTGGCAAAGTGACGCCACTTAGGGAGCAAGGGAGTGACGCCACAGGGAGGTAAGGAGATCAAGGTTCAAGGCGTGGCACTTGCATTTCTTTTTGGTTATTTTTCAAAATGGATTTAGACCTTCGCCATAGACCTATTTTTAGTTGCGCATGGTTTTAGACACAAGAGGAGCTTGTGGCTTAGTGGCAAGTGGCGTGAATTGGCTGATGGGAGAGCTTGGGTTCAAATCACATGACAAGCAAGGGAGTATTTATTTTGCGGAATGGACGGCAAGAGTTTGAGTTTGATTTAAACTCTACTGACGGAGGGATCCAACATCGGAAAGATACAAAGAAGAAAGGTGAGAAGCTAGCAATATATAGAGCTGTCTAGGAGGAGAGTAAGCATACTTGGTTGGCGTTGGACATAGGACAGCTTGAGGCGCGGTTTAGCAGCTTCAGATTCCTATTAGGTGTGTATTCTCTCTACTCTAGCTGTAGAGCCGCAAATGCCGAAATGCCAGTCACACGACAATAGTAGCTACACGAGCGTGCGAGCGCACGTGTGGGAGCTTCGACGCGATAGTTGAGGCCAGCTTGAGTGTTCTTGTGCGTTTAGGTTGTTTGGGCCACGATGGGCCGAAAGGAGCCAAGTGGGCCCAATGGGCCCATGGACCCATATAAGTAAATTTTATGATTGTGTAGTATATATTGAACTAGACTAGGTGAATCTCATATACGTGGCTAGATTAGTGCTAGATGGGCCTCACGAGCGTGTGGGCCCGAATGGGTTGAAGTCGGGTTTTAGGCCCGATAATCCAGTGACGATCGAAAATGGTAGCCTTGTCGCTCGAAGCGATAGTGGGCCTTCGAAAAGGCCGTTATAGGGGTAAATTACCGAAATTCCCATGGTTTGTAAAATTATCGAATTACCCCTAGTTTGCTAAATTATCGAATTACCCCTAGTTTGTAAAATTATCAAATTACCCCTGGTTTACAAAATTACCGAATTACCCCTGGTTTGTAAAATTACCGAAATACCCCTGGCTTGCAAAATTATCGAATTACCCCTGGTTACCCCAGGTTTGCAAAATTATTGAAATAGCCCTGGGTTGTAAAATTACCGAATTACCCCTAGTTTACAAAATTACCGAATTACCCCTGGTTTGCAAAATTACCAAGTTAACCCTGGTTTGCAAAATTATCGAAATACCCCTAGTTTACGAAATTACTAAAATACCCTCGGTGGGTAAAATTACTGTTATGCCCTTAGAGGTTGACTAGCGTGATTGTGTGTAACTCCCACACCTTCTTTCGTTTGTTTGTAATAAGTATATGCATTGTTTGAAAGCTGAAACCTCGGTAATGTCTGTTGCGTTACACTTGGAGGGTAAAATTGAGATACTAGGTTAGTTATTTTCTAGCTATGCCGTGTATGTACGTTAGCATGACTATACATATGCTCTGAACATTCTATGTATGCTAATATATGCTGCATCCATTTCACTATGATTATATGTTGCATGGGATAAGGGATATGATATTATTGAAAGGGGCATTGTAATTCGGTGGCTCTGCCACACATTTTGATGACGTTGTCACATTATTTCGGTGGCTATGCCAGATATTTTAGCGATGAGCAGCTGGCTGCAGCATGACTACCATCGATGGTGTGTAGCGGTGAGGGTCAATTGTAGAAATCTCCACTAGTGTGATTGGTAGGAACGGGTGGTGTGTAGAGGATGGAAATTTAGGCTGGGTTAGGTATTGTATCATATTGCATACATCGTGTGCTATACTATGATAATAGGGCTAAGGCCCAGTCCAATTTTGAATGGGCTTCGCCTAAGGTGATTTTGTAAGGGCTAATGCCTAGAGGTATTTGAATGGGCTCGGGCCCAATTATGATTCATGTGTGGTAATTGCACACTGAGTCTTCTTGACTCACCCCCTCTGCTTAAATTTTTGCAGGTAATTCTTAGACCAACAGATATAGGCCGGAGTGGACTCAGTGGTGGCCATGCACAGTTTTAGTAAATTAAAATTTATCTTTGAATTTTCTTTGATTTGGGATTCTATTATGTAATAAGGCGACTAGTATTTTCAATTTGGATTTTAAACGCTTTGACTTATGATTTAATTAGTATGGGGTTTTCCTAATAAAATGTAAATAACTATTTTCCAAAACTTAACGAACGAATTATAAATGAAAATGGAAAACACCTTGGCTTCACTTAGAACGATAACAAGTATTTTTAAAATACCACCTACCCACAATAATATAAGTTTGATTTTCCCAATAAAGGCAATTTTTAAGTTAATTACAAGTTTTCAAAGATGAACACTGAGTTTTCAAACAACCACCCTATCTCAAGGTTTTAAAAAGATATTCAAATATTTTTAGATGATTGCAAAGATCCATGAGAAACCTTTTTATGTGACGCACCAATCCGCTTTCACTTTATAATTAAACTGTCGTAGTGTTGGATGTAATATAAACAGTAACAAATAAAAATCGAAGTTTAGCTTTGAGGGGCCTTATTACATAACAAAAGTCCCAAGTTAAAATAAACTTATAGTAATGCCGAAACTATAAAGGAAAGAAAATGATATTATGGCCTCCACGAGCCCGCCACGGCTCCACATCCACGAGCTACTGCTCACTTGAAAAGTTAAAGAAAGGGGGTGAGTCACAAGACTCTGTGTGTAAATTTTCCCACATTATACATACGGCATGTATCCCACAGCCACACATTGGCCTTAGTCCACATATCAACATACAACATATGAATGCAATTAGCCCAACCCAAACCTAGTTTTCCATCCTCTACACACCAACCCGTACCAGCCTATCACACCGTGGGGATTTCTACAATCAACCCTCAATCCGCTACACTCCATTTCGACAGTCAGGCTGCCAGTTATACACGATCACTAAGTGACCAATTCATACATCGTGGCACAACCACCGATAAATATGTGACCAGATAAAATATATATATATCATGGCAAAGCCACTGATCACAGTGTGACCAAAAGTAACATATGAACATATATATATATATATATATATATATCGTGGCAAAGCCACCAATTACAATGTGACCAATTAATCATGCACTTCCCCTTCATATCAGACCCATACCCCATGATCTACATACAAATCCCAACAAATGCAGCATGCTATTCATAACACATCATTTTTCCATACATACATTCGACAATGCAAAGAAACGATATGGTCACGTACCTAGCAATCCTAGCCTTAGCCCTAAGGGCGTCACGACTGTCTACACAGCCCTTTTTCTGGCTTTTCAGCCCATACAAATGTTAGTACAAATAAAGTATAGTGTGTGAAGGTTTACACACCTGGTAACACTTAAAATGACACTCCCTATGTCGACACTATCCCTAGCCATCACAACTGCTATCAGCCTACTATTCCGTTTAGAAGCTGGCCCACAACACGGTGTCCAATCTCGAATAGCAGACATTGCACGCTTCTTGAACTTTGGGGCTGGGACTGCAGATCTAACCCCCTCCTTTGCCTGATTAGTGCTAGATTACATCAAAGATCTTATCAGATGCTACTATCAGAAATCATAGTTGTCAAACCTCAAAGTAGGGTTATAGTACCAAGTATGACAGTGAACTTAAATACCATCCAAAGAGAACCCTTACCTTAAAATCCCGAAAGAAGTAAAACGGTTCAAATGTTAACGATCTCTGGCTACAAAACCTAGGCGATCAGATCTCCTTCAAATCCCAGAATGCCGCCCAAAAGGAACACGAGATCAGTGAGAAACATCAACCTAATGATGGCCTTAACAACCAACTAGCCATACGGCTTTGGCCTCCAAAAACTGAAAGAGATTATAAAGATTAACAAAAGTCGACACTTACCTCAACAGAAGATTTGAGTAACATAGGAGAATTAGACACTAGCCCAAATAGTAAATAGGATTCAGCAATGATTAAGGTAGAAAAGAACTGGTTGAGAAAGCCGAAAAGAAAGATAAAGATACTTCAAATAGAGGCTTAGGCATTTTTGACTTTTCAAGATCAATCGACTATGGTACGAAAGTGGAGATGAGAACAGAGTTAGGAGTTTTCGACTTTGTCAGAAAAAGAGAAGAAGAACCCTTAATTACCGAAAATAGGAAGAGAGAAAAAAAAACTATGCTCTTTAAAAAATAATAAAAATTCGGCACACCCTTAGCCCCATCTAGCCGATTTCCCTCCTTGCACTCAGTGTCCCACATTTGGCCACCTCTTCCACCTCTATCCTATCCCACATTTTCCTCTTATCCTCATCTTCCTGTCTTTTGACTCAATCCACACTCACTCCTGCAGAGTCCCAGCCAAAACCACCTCTCCACTCCTCAGGTGCATATTATAAAAAAACACTCCTTTTGCTTAACATGGGATTCGAACCTGCTCCCTCAAAACCCCCTTGTGGCGTCACTTACCTATACCCTTAGTGGCGCATCCTTGCCACTTTACCAATTAAATTCTTGTGTTAATCTCCCCACTCAAGTACCCTTAAGGCCCACTTCACATAGTTCTCCCTTGCAGTGTCTGAAAACAAAATTTCTACCAAGGCTCAGGCTTAACCTCAAGCCTTCCCGAAAGCTCTAAACATACCAGACACTCACACACACAGCATGGCATACACACATAACACATCACAAATGCAGAGGCCCGAATCTAGGATGTTACATTTCTACCCCTTTAAAAGAATTTCATCCCCGAAATTACCTGGTCAAAAGAGGTGAGGGTATTGCTGTCATATAACATCCTCCGGCTCCCATGTAGCTTTCTATGACCCGTGATTCTGCCACAGAACCTTAACCAAAGGAATCAATTTCCTTCGCAAAACTTTAACTTCCCGCTCCAAGATCTGAACTGGTTCTAAATGATAAATCAAGCTTTACATCGAGTTCCTCCAACGGTATCACATGAGATGGGTCTAAACGGTAACATCACAACATTGATATATGGAACACATCATGAATCTTACTTAGCTCCACTGGTAGCTCAAGATGATAAGCAACTGGTCCTACACGTTTCAACACCCGATAAGGCCCTATGAACCTAGGGCTTAGCTTACCCTTCCGTCCAAACCTTAGAATTTTCTTCCACGGATTAATGATGAACAATCTTATGGAAAGTAGTTTCAATAGTAGTTCTTTCGAATTCGAAATTATGTCAATAAGGTTCAGTCTCAAGTCTGTATCTCCTAGTTCTAGAAACCACATATATTCAACATCCATATGCATCCCAAACAGAGTATCACATAAATGTATTAAACATAAACGTAACATCCATAAACTCACATTCGTCATACAAGGGTGTTTTCGTCATTTCACTACCTATGGGTATTTTCGTAATTCTACCCTACAAAGGTATTTTTGTATTTTCGCAAAATAGGGTATCTTGGTGATTTTATAAAATAGGGGTATTTTGGTCTTTTCGTAAAGTAGGGGTATTTTGGTAGTTTTACAAACCAGGGGTATTTCGGTGATTTTTACAAACCTAAGGGTATATTAGTAATATTACAAAAATAGAGTATTGGTCCCTTTCGGGTTTTAGTTATGAACTTTGGCCTGTTAACAAGTCCTCGCGGCTAAAGTGAACAGACACTACGCACCAGGTAGGATTCTAGTGAAGAGGAGGTGGGCCACTAGGACCGCTTAAATACCAAGCTCTCCTCGATCCAATCCTAGACATGCGTATGCCTGTTGCCACACTCCAACCGAACAACTTGTTCATGGACATGTTTAATCAGAGAAGTTAAGTTTTATGGAATTGAAGAGTTGTGTAACTAGGCCTAAGGTCCATAAACCCTAGCATACTTGTCTATGTCCCCATAAAGCCCATCAAACCCAACATGCATACCATATCAAGAATTAGAATACTTACCTGCGTGGATCAGGTGCCGCCTGACTCGAAGGCCATATCTCCCCCAAAGCCTTTTTCTTAAATTTACATCAATCTATAAAAAACTACTGGACCCATTTCACAGCCCGAGTTTTGAAATTGGGCTCTGATACCAAAAATGTAACACCCCAAACTCGGCCCATACGATACAACCAAATCTGGTATGTCACAGGGTGAAGTAAAATCGAGTATAGTTAAATTTAGGGGAAAAATTGGAAATTTTAGAAAACATTTCGATTATTACGTAGTTTTGAAAACATCAAGTATATTATAATGAAACCCTCAATTTGTGAAACCAATTGTTCTTTATTTAAGTTGATTCTTGGAAAGAAAAAGATTCATTTATGTTACCTTATATTTAAGAGAAAACTCTGCTTTCACTTTATAATTAAACTGTCGTAGTGTCAGATGTGATATAAATAGTAACTAATAAAAACTGAAGTTTAGCTTTGAGAGGCCTTATTACATAACAAAAGTCCCAAGTTAAAAGAAACTTATAGTATTGCCGGAACTATAAAGGAAAGAAAACGAGATTATGGCCTCCACAAGCCCGCCACGGCTCCACATCCACGAGCTACTGCTCACCTGAAAAGTTAAAGAAAGGGGGTGAGTCAACAAGACTCAGTGTGTAAATTTTCCCACATTATACATACGGCATGTAGCCCACAGTCACACATTGGCCTTAGCCCACAAATCAACATACAACATATGAATGCAATTAGCCCAACCCAAACCTAGTTTTTCATCGTCTACACACCAACCTGAACCAGCCTATCACACCGTGGGGATTTCTACAATTAACCCTCCATCCGCTACACTCCATTTCGACAGTCAGGCTGCCAATTATACACGATCACTAAGTGACTAAATAATACATCGTGCACAGCCACTAATCACTATGTGACCAAATAAAATATATATCGTGGCAAAGCCACCGATCAGAGTGTGACCAAAAGTAGTGTATGAACATATATATATCGTGGCAAAGCCACTGATCACAATGAGACCAATTAATCATGCACTTCCCTTTATATCAAACCCATACCCCATGATCTATATACAATTCCTAACAAATGCAACATGCTATTCATAACACATCATTTTACCATGCATACATTTGGCTATGCAAAGAAGCGATACGGTCACGTACCTGGCAATCCTAGCCTTACCCCTAAGGGCATGACGACTGTCTACACAGTCCTTTTTTCGATTTTTCAGCCCATACAAATGTTAGTACAAATAAAGTACAGTGTGTGAAGGTTTACACACCTGGTAAAATGCAAAATGACACTCTCTATGTCGACACTATCCCTAGTCGTCACAACTACTATCTGCTTACTATTCTGTTTAGAAGCCGGCCCACAACCCGGTGGCCAATCTCGAATAGCAGACACTGCACGCTTCTTGAACTTTGGGGCTGGGACTGTAGATCCAACCCCCTCCATTGCCTGATCGGTGTTAGATTCCATCAAAGATCTTATCAGATGCTACTATCGGAAATCATAGTTGTCAAACCTCAAAGTAGGGTTATGGTACCAAGAATGACAGTGAACTTAAATACCATCCAAAGAGAACCCTTACCTTGAAATCCCAAAAGAAGTAATATGGTTCGAAGGTTAACGATCTCTGGCTTAGAAACCTAGGCGATCAGATCTCCTTCAAATCTCGAAATGCCGCCCCAAAAAAAACACGAGATTAGTGAGAAACATCAATCTAATGATGGCCTTAACAACCAGCTACCCATCCAACTTTGGCCTCTGAAAACTGAAAGAGATTATAAACATTATCAAAAGTCGACACTTACCTCAGTAGAAGATTTGATTAACACTTAGGAGAATTCAGAACTAGCCCAATAGTGAACAGGATTCGGCAATGATTAAGGTAGAAAAGAACTAGTTGAGAAAGCTGAAAAGAAAGATAAAGATACTTCAAATAGAGGCTTAGGTCTTTTTGGCTTTTCAAGATCAATCGACTATGGTACGAAAGTGCAGATGAGAATAGAGTTAGGAGTTTTCAGCTTTGACAGAAAAAGAGAAGATGCCAAAAATAAGAGGAGAGAAAAAGACCTATGCTCTTCGAAAAACAATAAAAATTTGGCACACCCTTAGCCACATCTAGCCGATTTCCCTCTTTGCAATCAGTGTCCCACATTCGGCCACCTCTTCCACCTCTATCCTATCCCACATTTTCCTCTTATCCTCATCTTCCTATCTTCTGACTCAATCCACACTCACTCCTGCAGAGTCCCAGCCGAAACCACCTCTCCACTCCTCAAGAGCATATTATAAAAAAAAAACATTCCTTTTTCTTAACATGGGATTCGAACCTGCTCCCTCCAAACCCCTTGTGGCGTCACTTACCTATACCCTTAGTGGTGCCTTCTTGCCACTTTACCAATTGAATTCTTATGCTAATTTCCCCACCCAAGTACCATTAAGGCCCACTTTACCTAGTTCTCCCTTGCAGTGTCTGGAAACAAAATTTCTACCAAGGCTCAAGCTTAACCTCAAGCCTTCTCGAAAGCTCTAAACACACCAGACACACACACAGCATGGCATCACACACAACACATCACAAATACAGAGGCCTCAATCTAGGATGTTACAAGTATGGCACCTGAGTCTCCAGCACCAAATCCGTAAGTTTCTTGACCTTATGCTCTATTTTATGCTGTAATGACTGTATGTTGGTATTTATTCTGTGTGTGTTCTATTTTGATGAGTTGCTTGAATATTGGAATTATGTGCATGTGTGATAAACTTATATGTGCTTTTGCGGTTAGGTATCTAGTTGTGAGGAAGAAGCTTCGAGATTTAGTTAAAAAGTATATTAGTGTTATTAAGATCAGAGTGCGCAATAAGAGTGTATTGTGGTAGGTTAGGATTTGTGACTGTTCCTACAGTTAAAAATTTTGAGGACAAAATTTTTTTAAGGGGGTAGATTTGTAACATCCCGAAATTGAGCCTAGTAGAACTGGGCCCAATAGGCCTTGGGCGTAGTAGCGTTTAAAATTTTTGAGAACAAGAGAACGGCTTAAGTGCAAGTTGGACCTATTAGGTAGGTAGTTTTAGAAGGTTAGGGGGCTTCTATGAAGTCCCGAGATCAAACATCGGTTAGGAAAAATTTTGGTTTTAGGTGAATAAAACCCTAGGAGTTAGTAGGTAGGCTTTAAGAATAAAATGTGGAGAAAATGACACAAGTGGAGTGTCTGGTGTAGTGGCAAAGTGACGCCACTTAGGGAGTAAAGGAGTGACGCCACAGGGAGGTACGGAGATCAAGGTTCAAGGCGTGGCACTTGCATTTCTTTTTGGTTATTTTTCAAAATGGATTTAGACCTTCGCCATAAACTTATCTTTAGTTGCGCATGGTTTTAGACACAAGAGGAGCTTGTGGCTTAGTGGAAAGTGGCATGAATTGGCTGATGGGAGAGCTTGGGTTTGAATCTTATGACAAGCAAGGGAGTATTTATTTTACGGATTGGATGGCAAGAGTTTGAGTTTGATTTAAACTCTACTGACGGAGGGATCCCACATCGGAAAGATACAAAGAAGGAAGGTGAGAAGTTAGCTATGTATTAAGCTGTTTAGGAGGAGAGCAAGCATACTTGGTTGGCGTTGGATGTAGGACTGCTCGAGGCGCAGTTTAGCAACTTCAGATTCCTATCAGCTGTGTATTCTATCTACTCTAGCTGTAGAGCGGCAAATGCCGAAATGCCGGTCACACAGTGATAGTAGCCACACGAGCGTGTGAGCGCACATGTGGGAGCTTCAACGCGATAGTTGAGGCCAACTTGAGTGTTCTTGTGCGTTTAGGTTGTTTGGGCCACGATAGGCCGAAAGGGGCCAAGTGGGCCCAATTGGCCCATGGGCCCATATGAGTAAATTGTATGATTGTGTAGTATATATTGGACTAGACTAGGTGAATCTCATATACGTGGCTTGATTAGTGCTAGATGGGCCTCACGAGCATGTGGGCCTAAATGGACCGAAGTCGAGTTTTAGGCCTGATAGTCTGGTGACGACCAAAAAAGGTAGCTGTGTCGCTCGAAGCGATAGTGGGCCTTCGAAAAGGTCATTATAGGGGTAAATTATTGAAATACCCATGGTTTGCAAAATTACCGAATTACTCGTGGTTTGTTAAATTACTGAAATACCCGTGGTTTGCAAAATTATCGAATTACCCCTGGTTTACAAAATTATGAATTACTCCTGGATTGTAAAATTACCGAAATACCCCTGGTTTGTAAAATTACTGAATTACCCCTGGTTTGTAAAATTACTGAATTACCCCTAGTTTGCAAAATTATCGAATTACCCCTGGTTTACAAAATTATCGAATTACCCCTGGTTTGTAAAATTACTGAGTTAATCCTGGTTTACAAAATTATCGAAATATCCCTAGTTTGCGAAATTACTAAGATACCCTCAGTGGGTAAAGTTACCATTATACCTTTAGGGGTTGATTAGCGTGATTGTGTAACTCCCACACCTTCTTTCGTTTGTTTGTAATAAGTATGTGCATTATTTGAAAGCTGAAACCTCGGTAATGTCTGTTGCGTTACCCTTGGAGGGTAAAATCGAGATACCAGGTTGTTATTTTTTGACTATGCCGTGTATGTACGTTAGCATGACTATACATATGCTCTGAACATTCTATGTATGCTAATATATGTTGCATCCATTTCACTATGATTATATGTTGCATGGGATTAGGGATATGATATTATTGAAAGGGGCAGTGTAATTCGGTGGCTTTGCCACACATTTCGGTGATGTTGTCACATTATTTCGGTGGCTATGTCACATATTTTGGTGATAAGCAGCTGACTATAGCATGACTGCCATCGATGGTGTGTAGCGGGGAGGGTCGATTGTAGAAATCCCCACTGGTGTGATTGGTAGGAACGGGTGGTGTGTAGCGGATGGAAATTTAGGTTGGGTTGGGTATTGCATCATATTGCATACATCATGTGCTATACTGTGCTAATAGGGCTACGGCCTAGTCCGATTCTGAATGGGCTTAGCCCAAGGTGATTTTGTAAGGGTTAAGGCCCAGATGGTATTTGAATGGGCTCGGGCCCAGTTATGGTTCATGTGGGGTAATTGCACATTAAGCCTTCTTGACTCACCCCCTCTGCTTAAATTTTTGCAGGTAATTCTTAAACCAGCGAATATGGGCCGGAGTGGACTTAGTGGTGGCCATGCACAGTTTTAGTAAATTAAACTTTTCTTATCTTTGAATTTTCTTTAATTTGGGATTCTGTTTTGTAATAAGGCCACTAGTATTTTCAATTTGGATTTTAAATGCTGTGACTTATGATTTAATTAGTATGGGGTTTTCCTAATAAAATGTAAATAACAGTTTTCCAAAACTTAACGAACAAATTACAAACGAGAATGGACAACACCTTGGTTTCACTTAGAGCGATAACAAGTATTTTTAAAATATCACCTACCCACAATAGTGTAAGTTCAATTTTCCCAATAAATGAAGTTTTTAAGTTAATTACAAGTTTTCAAAGATGAACACTGAGTTTTCAAACAACCACCCTAACTCATATTTTTAAAAAGAGATTCAAATATTTTTAGACGATTGCAAAGATCCATGAGAAACCTTTTTATGTGACACACCAGATCTGGTCGTAACATTTAGGCCGGGTTTGGGATGTTACATCCTCACATCTCATTAGAACTCATTTTAAATTTTTAAGGAAAAGATGGAAGGAATTACCAAATACTGAAAACTTGTCCATAAATATCTCCATAATATCTTCCTCAATTTCATCAAAGATGGCTAGCATGTAGTGCTGAAAACTAGCAGGAGCGTTACATAATCCAAAAGGCATTATACGATAAGAAAATGTACTATACGGACACGTAAATGTTTTCTTTTATTGATCTTCAAGAGCTATTGGGATTTGGAAGTAGCCAGAGAGTCTATCTAGGAAGCAATAGTACATATGCCCAGATAATCTTTCTAACATTTGATCAATGAAGGGTAAAGGAAAGTGATCTTTTCTCGTGGCATCGGTCAACTTCCTATAGTCAATGCAGACTCTCCAACCTGTGACTATTCTTGTTGGAATCAATTCATTCTTTTCGTTAGCTACAATAGTCATGCCTCCCTTCTTTGGAACCACCTACATAGGAGTTACCCAAGTGCTGTCAGAAATAGGATAAATAACTCCAGCACCTAAAAGTTTAATTACCTCAGCTTTAACAACTTCCTTCATGTTGGGATTCAATCGTTTTTGAGGTTGCACACATGGTTTATATTCATCTTCCATTAAAATTTTGTGGGTGCAAAATGATGGATTTATCCCTTTAATGTCAGAAATTTTCCAAGCTATGGCTCTTTTATGTTCCTTTAATACCTGTAGTAACTCGTTTTTCTCATTAGGTTTTAATTTCAAAGAAATAATCACCGGTAGTGTAGAATTATCTCTTAGGAATGCATACTTTAAGTGGTTTGATAATTGTTTCAATTCCAATTTGGAAGGCTCTTCAATAGAGGGTTCTTGTTTTAGTTTGTCATTTATTTCAATGCCCTTATACTTCTTTCATCTTAGGGAAAAAGTATCATAATTTAACTCACTTTTTATCTCCCCCATCTCATTGGTATCATCGTCTGCCCCCTCACCTTGGGTAAGACATAGTTCCAACGTGTCTTTATGCATGATTTCCTGAAAAGAGTCTTGCTCTCTAGAATAACAGGAATCATCTTGCTCTCTAGAATATCACATAGCATCATAAATTTTAGAAATAATTTCCTCGTTACCTACCCTTAGCACAAGTTTACCATCACCTACATCAATAATAGCCCTAGTAGTAGCTAAAAATGGGGTCCTAAAATTAAAGGCACCTCAACGTCGTCATCCATGTTAAGCACAACAAAATCAACAGGGAATATGAATTTATCAACTTTTACCAAAACATCTTCAATAATCCCCCTAGGATATTTAATGGATATATGTAACACCCCAAACCCGGCCTACGAGCCACGGCCGAATTTAGAATGCCACTGTGGAAAACGTTCGAAAATTTTTTGACTTTAAAGTAAAACTTAAAAAATTTGTGGTTGTTTGTAAAACCTCGTGTATTTTAAAATTCCAAATAAAACTAAGTTATTACAATTTCTCCGATTAAAAACTTTAACATATATTTTAAAGTGTAAGTTGCTAAATCATAAACTCATTTCGACATAGTAGTTTAATCATCAATCCATAATAAAAATAATAACAAATACTAGAAGGCCCTTATTACAATAAATGGATACTGAAAATACTGGAAATATAAATTTTATTAAATAAGGAAAACAACTTCTTTTGCATGGGCCACCTCGCATCCACTCAAACCCTATTCGAGCTTTATGCATCACACGTAAGGTTTGATAAAAAATTGGGTGAGTCAAACAAACTTAGTGTATAGTTATTTCACATGTCTCCACATATGGGCTTGGCCCATATCCACACAGTCCACATACATACATATGCATCATGAAGCCCAACCCAACCTAGTGTCATCCATTACACCTACCTTGGCACCTACCGCCCAAGGCCAGTGGTAGCTCGACACGATCACCTAAGTGACCCCACATGTCAATATCTATGAGGTGACTCGAGGTCATCCTCAATCCACGGTGATGCACACAGCTATCATCTGCCAGGAGGTGGCACATAGCCAACACCCCACCTTGATGAAGCACATAGCTAACATCAAGCGCCAATGTAGCAGAAGGCTAACATCAGACCACGTACATAATGTACACCCTATCCTTCAATATTCATGTCCCAAATTCCCATGCATATATATCATGACAATAATATCATTTAGATGAGTATTCAACACATGCTTACCACGATTGCACATATTCATCAGTGATAATTTAATATCATAAAGTACTGACCTGATTATTCGATCACCCACCATGGGTATCCACCATCTTAGCCCTTATTTCGGCTACCATTCACATCATATCACACATATATAACAACATACACACATAAACAATCAAGAGAACAGTGCAATAACTACACACCTTTTTGGTACAGTCTACTCAATCCCGAAACTCTCTTATTCCTGTCGATTTGCTCCTAAGAACCAAAGTCAGAAATCGGTAATCACTTAATCTCATAAAATGGCCTATGGCCGAATACTACAAACCACCTACTTTGCTTAACTAAATCCCGAATCACCACATAACACTTACCTTGATGAACCAAATCTTTACAATCCTCCTTAAGGCTCCTTACCGTTGGCTACACAAAAGAAACACAATATTATGACTCTTCATACATTCGACCATCCCTTAGAAACCAAGGCCAACCATTGGTTTCGACATACTAAATGAAGAAGAAGAGAATTCGATTGCTAAGAAAATACTTACTATACTCGAAACCGATTGGAAGATTGATGAAAAGGAATGTTGACACATCCCCCCTAAAGGCTTTAAAAGATTCGGCAAGAACTCCCAAATAGAGATGGGATAATCGGCTATCAAAAATAGGTATAGAACCGAGGTTGAGAAGGAGAAAATAAGTGTAGATGAAAGTTATGAGAATTTGGCAATGAAGAACAAAGTTGGAGAAGTTTCGGCTTTCTACTTCGGGTTATTAGACTTGCGACCAAGAGAAGAGAATAGAGTCCCCCTTAAGATTCGGCTATGGCTTCACAAGTAAATACAATTTTTAGCTATGGTTCTAAATGGCAAGGGATATTCGACTATGCAAGAAAGGGTGTAGAATTGGGGTTGAAAGAAAGAAAAGAATAGGTAGAGAGAGTGAGAGGAAATTTGGCACAAAGAGAAAATGAGAGGAAGAATTTTCGGCAAAAGAAAATAAAATGAAGAAAAGAATAGCCAAAAGATGGTCACCCCTATTTATACTACACAATTTCGGCACACCTATTTCCTACACCCTTCAAAACCGAAATTTCACAAGCTAAAGAGTCCCACATTTAGCCATTGCTCATCCCCCTCTCAAATCCCATTTCCTTCTCCTATCATATCCCTTAATTCTTTCCTATCATATCCCTTAATTCTTTCCTATCATATCCTTTAATTCTTTCCTATCATATCCTTTAATTCTTTCCTATCATATCCCTTAATTCTTTCCTATCATATCCCTTATTCTCTCCTCATTTATCTCTTATCCTATCATTTAAAATAAATAAAATAAAGTCACAATTTTCTCTTATCTTTAACAAAAATTTAAAATAAACCATGCTTATCCTCATCTTTCTAAAGCCTCAAAGCCGTCTAACACTTCCCCCCTCTCGACGCCAAAAAAAATGCCCACAATGTAATTTCTGCAGCTCGAACCTCCTCCCTCCTGAACTCCCTTTGACGCAAGCTTTCTTGCACCCTAGGTGGCGTCCCATGCCACTTTACCACTTGGCTATTTATGTCATATACTCCCCCACAAATTTCCTTAAAGCCTCCTTAACTTAGCTCCCCCTTAACTAGCACTTAAAAACAAAATTTCCCTAAAGCACTCTCCTATACCCTAGTGTTTTAGGAACCCCTAAAACTCATCCAACCATACACTGAGGCATGCTATCACTTGAATTATGCATTAAACGCATAACCCCTAAATCTAGGATATTACAGTTCTACCCTCCTTAAAAATAATTTCGTCCTCGAAATTACTTACTAACGAACAATCGTACGTCCTAACTCACCACACTACGCTACTGCTGCGCACTCTGATCTTAATAAAACTAGGATATTTCCCTAGATACCATCTCAAGATTCGCATTCAAGGTTCCATACACTTCACTAGCAACTCATGAACGAACTAGCTCTATAACAAACAAGGCAATAAAGGGTATTCCAGAAATGAGGAACGTACCCATTGTCACCTCTGGCACATCTTCCTCTTCGTGGCCTTTGGTCGCATAAACCAACCTTGGTGCCTTGCATCTGTACCTTGACTCCTCCGCACGGTGCTCCATGACCTTAGCGGAACCATTTCCTCCATGGTTGAGACCATGACCCTCGTCACTTCTCGACCACCTCTGTCCGTTTGACACCACCACGACCTCTTGTCCAGAGCCCTATTCGGATCCTGAGGACAATCTTTAATCAAATGAGCCTTAGACTTACACCTAAAACACTCTCGATCCTGATTCCAACACTCGCCAACATGGTACCTCCCACATTGAGCACATGGACGATCCAGATTTCCAGTAGCTGGCTTAGCAACATGAGCAGAATTCTCAACCCTTGGTCTTTTCTGAAGGCTCTCAGACAATTCTGATGGTCCACAACTCCTCTTATCCCAGTTCCTATCCTTATCTCTGTTCTGTCTCATAGAGTTCTTAATTACTTCGGCTACCTTAGCCTTTTCTACTAATACGACAAACTCCTACTCCTGCTATGGAGCTATCAACAGCCTCAGGTCATCCCTTAGTCCATCCTCAAATCGAACACATCGCTCATGCTCCACAGCCACTACTCCTCGAGCATACCGACTCAACCTTAGGAATTCAGCCTCGTACTCCGCCACGGGTTTGTTCCCTTAAACCAGCCCTAGAAAAGCCTTTCTCTGCGTATCAATATAATGAGTACCAACATACTTCTTCTGGTAAGCCACCTTAACGTACTCCCAAGTGAGATCCTCAACTGTAGCACCATCCCAAACTGTGAGCCACCACTGATATGACTCATCGCGAAGAAGCGACACCATTCCTTTCACTTTCTCCTCAGCCGTTAAATCAAGCTCATCCATAATCCGTTCGGTCGCCTCCAACCAATACTCAGCAGTACTGGGTGCCACACCAGATACGCCACGGAACACCTCAGCTCCATTGGCTCGAAATCGCTCGGGTACCGATTTTCGAGCTCTCCTAATTCCACCTGCTCCTGCCACCATCTCGAACTCGCGGCACCGCCTGCGATACAGCATCATCCCCGTCTAATCTTGTTGCTCCGCACCAACAACTGGTGGTGGTGGTACCTCATTCTCAGACCCTTGACCAGATCTAACAGGTTTCGATACAGCCATTCTGCCTCTACCACAGCCTCACACATTACGACCACGTCCCCTAGAGCTCATGTCTACTATCACGATTTAATCTGATTTAAAAAAATTTTATGAATTAGCATTTGTTCAACTGTTTATCTGTGAGCAATTTTATGAAAAGAGCTTAATAGTAGTTCTTTCGATCATTCAGAGCTTTCATTTCAAGTTTTCTACCCTAATTCAGAGAAACACACACATTCAATGATATTGCAGAAATTTTACAAATCGGGGTTATTTTGGTAATTTTGGAAGTCAGGGGCATTTTAATAAATTTTCCCAAATCAGGGTATCTTACTATTTTGTAAAATAGGAGTTTTTGGTATTTTTGTAAAGTAAGAATGTTTTTACAAAAGTCGTGGGTAGTATGGTAATTTTATAAACCAAGGGCATTTTGGTACTTTCACACCCAGGGGTATTTGGGTAATTTTGTAAATAAAAAATATTTCGAAAAATTTTCCATGTATAAAATGGTTTTACAAATCAAAGGAGTAATTTTGAAAACTTAAGGTTTTTATAAAACAGTATGACTAGTCCCTTTTGGGTTTTAATTATCGAGTTTAGCCCGTGAATAAGTCCTCTTGGTTAGGGTGAACCGTTACTACACACCAGGTAGGATTCGAGTAGAGAGGAGGTGAGTCACTAGGACTGCTTAAATACCAAGCTCCCACTGAAACCAATCCTAGACATGCGCACAATGGTTGCCACACCCTAACTCGACGACTTACTCATAGGTGTGTTTAATTAGGCTTTAAAATTTTATGCAATTCTGTGTTGAAGTAAGCTAATCCTAAAGTTCAATAACTTAATACACTAATCTACGTTCCCATCATACCCACATACCAATCATATAATAATTCACACAACAATTAGATGTACTTACCGGTGGACTTGAATTGGAGATACAAAGCCATGCCCGAATAAACCTAAAAAATTTACGAAAGCCCAAATCTTTGAAAAGCCCACCTTAAAAAAATGTTTTTGGGCCCAAAACCCTCAAAGCCGAGTTTTGAACCTGGCTCTGATACCAAATTGTAATACCCCAAACCCGACCCACGAGCCACGGTCGAATTTAGAATGCCACTGTGAAAAACGTTAGAAAAATTTTTGACTTAAAAGTAAAACTTAAAAATTTGTGGTTGTTTGTAAAACCTCGTGTATTTTAAAAATCCAAATAAAACTAAGTTATTACAATTTCTCCGATTAAAAACTTTAACATATATTTTAAAGTGTAAGTTTCTAAATCATAAACTCATTCCCACATAGGAGTTTAATCATCAATCCATAATAAAAATAATAACAAATACTATAAGGCCCTTATTACAATAAATGGATACTGAAAATACTGGAAATATAAATTTTATTAAATAAGGAAAACAACTTCTTTTGCATGGGCCACCTTGCATCCACTCAAACCCGGTCTGAGCTTTATGCATCACCTGTAAGGTTTGATAAAAAAAATTGGGTGAGTCAAACAGACTCAGTGTATAGTTATTTCACATGTCTCCACATATGGGCTTGGCCCATATCCACATAGTCCACATACATACATATGAATCATGAAGCCCAACCCAACCTAGTGTCCGTCCATTACACCTATCTTAGAAGACCTGCCGCCCAAGGCCGTGGCTACGCCACCGATCACCTAAGTGACCCCACATGTTAATATCTATGAGGTGACTCGAGGTCATCCTCAATCCACGGTGATGCACACAGCTATCATCCGCCAGGAGGTGGCACATAGCCAACACCCCACCTTGATGAAGCACATAGCTAACATCAAGCGCCAATGTAGCACAAGGCTAACATCAGACCACGTACATAATGTACACCACATCCTTCAATATTCATGTCCTAAATTCCCATGCATATATATCATGACAATAATATCATTTAGATGAGTATTCAACACATGCTTACCACGATTGAACATATTCATCAGTGATAATTTAATATCATAAAGTACTGACCTGATTATTCGATCACCCACCATGGGTATCCACCATCTTAGCCCTTATTTCGGCTACCATTCACATCATATCACACATATATAACAACATACACACATAAACAATCAAGAGAACAGTGCAATAACTACACACCTTTTTGATACAGTCTACTCAATCTCGAAACTTTCTTATTCCTGTCGATTTGCTCCTAGAAATCGATCATCACTTAAACTCATAAAATAGCCTATGGCCGAATACTACAAACCACCTACTTTGCTTAACTAAATCCCGAATCACCACATAACACTTACCATGATGAATTGAATCCTTACAATCCTCCGTAAGGCTCTTTACTGTTGGCTACACAAAAGAAACACAATATTATGACTCTTCATACATTCGACCATCCCTTAGAAACCAAGGCCAACCATTGGTTTTGGCATACTAAATGAAGAAGAAGAGAATTCGATTGCTAAGAAAATACTTACTATACTCGAAACCGATTAGAAGATTGATGAAAAGGAATGTCGACACCTCCCCCCCTAAAGGCTCTAAAAGATTCGGAAAGAACTCCCAAATGGAGATGGGATAATCGACTATCACAAAATAGGTATAGAACCGAGGTTAAGAAGAAGAAAAGAAGTGTAGATGAAATTTAGGAGAATTCGGCAATGAGGAACAAAGGTGGAGAGGTTTCGGCTTTCTACTTCGGGTTATTAGACTTGCGACCAAGAGAAGAGAATAGAGTCCCCCTTTAGATTCGACTATGGCTTCACAAGTAAATACAATTTTCAGCTATGGTTCTAAATGGCATGGGATATTCAGCTATGCAAGAAAGGGTGTAGAATTGGGGTTGAAATAAAGAAAAGAATAGGTAGAGCGAGTGAGAGGAAATTCGGCACAAAGAGAAAATGAGAGGAAGAATTTTCGACAAAAGAAAATAAAATGAAGAAAAGAATAGCCAAAAGATGGTCACCCCTATTTATACTACACAATTTTGGCACACCTATTTCCTACACCCTTCAAAATCGAAAATTCACAAGCTAAAGAGTCCCACATTCGGGCATTGCTCATCCCCCTCTCAAATCCCATTTCCTTCTCCTATCATATCCCTTAATTCTTTCCTATCATATCCCTTAATTCTTTCCTAACATATCCTTTAATTCTTTCCTATCATATCCCTTAATTCTTTCCTATCATATCCTTTAATTCTTTCCTATCATATCCCTTAATTCTTTCTTATCATATCCCTTATTCTCTCCTCATTTATCTCTTATCCTATCATTTAAAATAAATAAAATAAAGTCACAATTTTCTCCTATCTTTAACAAAAATTTAAAATAAACCAAGCTTATCCTCATCTTTCCAAAGCCCCAAATCCGTCCAACACTTCCCCCCTCTTGACGCCAAAAACAAATGCCCACAATACAATTTCTGTAGCTCGAACCTCCTCCCTCCTGAACTCCCTTTGACGCAAGCTTTCTTGCACCCTAGGTGGCGTCCCATTCCACTTTACCACTCGGCTATTTATGTCATATACTCCCCCACAAATTTCCTTAAAGCCTCCTTAACTTGGCTCCCCCTTAACTAACACTTAAAAATAAAATTTCCCTAAAGCACTCTCCTATACCCTAGGGTTTTAGGAACCCCTAAAATTCATCTAACCATACACTGAGGCATGCTATCACTTGAATTATGCATTAAATGCATAACCCCTAAATCTAAGATATTACAATATATCAGCTAATTGAATACTCATCCTAGTGGGTTTTGGTTCCCCGAGACCAAGTTGCTTGAATATTTTATAAGGCATTAAATAAATAATGGCACATATATCAGCTAATGCTTTCTCAATATTTAAACTACCAATTAAATAGGGAATAGTAAAACTTCCTGGACCTTTCAATTTGGTTGGTAGCTTATTTTGGAGAATAGTTAAACATTCCTCATTAAGTTCCACGGTCGATAGCTCTTCAAACTTCCTTTTATTTGTTAGAAGCTCTTTTAGGAATTTTGTGTATGTCTTCATCTGAAATAGCTTCAACAAAAGGTAAGTTAATATGTAATTGTTTAAAAAGTTTAAGAAATTTACCATATTGTACGTCTATGTGGTCTTTCTTCAACTTTGTCAGATATGGGATCAGTGGTTTATACTCTTTAAATACTGGTGTTGCATTCTTGTTTACTTCCCTCCCTTTTCCTTATCAGTTTCTTTTGGCATCTTCTTTTCAGTTTTAACAAAAACCTTCCCACTCCTTAGTGTAACTACCTTTACATGCTCTTTTGGATTAGGTTCGGCGTTACTAGGTAAACTACTAGGTTTGTAATATCTTGGATTTAGGGGTTATGCATTTAGTGCATAATTCAAGTGTTAATAGGCACAGTGAGTGGTTTGGATGTGCTTTAGGTTTTCTTAAAACTCTAGGAAAAAAAGGGAATGTCCTGGAAAATTTTGGATTTTTAAGTGTTAGTTAAGGGAGCTAGGCCAAGGGATGACTTAAGAGAAATTGTTGGGAGTTCATAACACAATGAGTCAATTGGTAAAGTGGCAAGTGGAGTGTGGAGTGTATTAATGATCTTAGGTTCGAATCCTGTGGATTGCAATAATGTGACTTTTACTTTTGTTTTTGTATGGCATGTGTTGGTCAAATTTTAGTTATGGTGGGATAGACTTTTTCATTTATGGATAGTGGACTAAGGAAAAAGGCAAGTGTTTATTTAAGGTATGGAATCAAGAAGTTAAGGTAGGATAAGGGGACATAGGGCTTGAAGTATGGAGTGTTGTTTTGGAAATATTTTTTTTTATGGTCATTTTGACCATGAATGTGGACGCATAGATGGCTAGGGGGTTGGCTTAATTTTGAATGTGATTAGGAAGAATTAAGGGAAATGATAGGATAAGAGTTAAATGAGGAGAGAAAAATAGGACATGGTAAGGGAAGGAGGAATGGCCGAATTTGGGGCTTGAAAGGATGGCATTTTCGGTTTGGTAATAGTAGGTTAGGTGTGCCAAAATGGATTCTTTTCTCATCTTTTTCATTTGTGCCAAATATTAGAGTTTTCTTTTCTCTCTAAGTGCTGTTCTTGTGCATAAGCCATTTAGTTTCGGCTTCCCTTCTCTTTGTTTTGTGTTCGAAACTTCAAAGACCATTAAGGTCACTAGCGTTTTCTTCTTCTCTCTATTTGCTAGCTTGGCCGAATCTATCTCCTTTCCCAAACTCTTTCTTTTCCTTTTGATAGCCAATATTGAATTACCTTTTGAAGGGCCATAGCCGAACCATAAAGCCTCATTTTCTACTCTATTTCTCTATTATTAAAAGTGCTGAAACACTATAGTCAAGTCTTTATTGGAGGGGCTGTCGACTACGTGCTTGTGATCTTTTATTCTCTTCAACGTGTAGTGGTAAGTTCTTTCTTTATCATTCGATTTTGAGCTCTTTTTGCTAGTGTGCCGAAATTATGAGGATAGGCCTAGGGATGGCCGAATATTCTTTAAGCCATGATTATGTGTTCTTTTGTGTGTAGCCGACGCTAAGGAGCCTTAAAAGAGATCTATCGGGTTTTGGAACATCAAGGTAAGTGATTGATAACATTAGGCCATAGGCCATATTATGGGTTTAAGTGGTGACCGATTGTGTATTATGATTTTTAGGGGCTAATCGACAGAGGTAACAGAGGCTTCAGAATTCTAAATCGTTTCGGTAAGGATACTTAGTAATTTTAGATCTACTCCGTATTCATTCAATAGCCGAAGGCTAATTATTTGTAGGTACCAGTGGGTGGCCGATTGCAAAGGAACTCAGAGTGTGATTTGGGATTTGGTAGGAGACCAAATCGGCATTTAGGGAGAAGGAAGAACCACGTTTCGATATTGTGTTAGATTCGAGTGGTTCGGGATTTCACTAATAGGCAGGTGTGTAGTTAGCCTACTATTTTTCAGGTTTATGATTGTATGTGATATCTGTATGTGTGTTATGAATGTGCTAACTAGTACAATGGAAATTGTGATGTGGATACCCTCAAGGGGTATGTCGATAATCCGATAAGTACCGAATCTAATGAAATGTGACTATTGTTATGAATATGTGATAATATGCGAATAACATGCACATGCATGGCATTATTTTATGTTGCATGTGCTTGGGGTGTGATATGAAAGAAGGACAGGGTGTACTTCGAGTTCGTGGTTTGATGAACGGCTCTGTGCCTCATCGTGATTGATATAGGCTATGTGCCATATCGTGGTTATTAATGGCTTTGTGCTCATCGTGGTTTTGATGATAGCTTTGGCTACATCGTGGATTGGCGCTGACTGAGGTCGCGTTGTGGAATAACTGCGATTAAGTTCGCATGGACGGCATTTGTTGCCATATTAGAGTAAAAAGGAGAGGGTGATTTAAAAATCCCCTAGTGTGTGGTAGGCTGGATACGGGGGTGTGTAGAGGATGGACCCTAGGCTGGGTTGGGTTTCATAATTGCATAATTGTGTATGTGAATTAATGTGGTAATGGGCCAAGCCCAGTATGTGGAAACATGTGGTTAATTACCCTATTATAAGAATGTGATATGGTTATGGGCCAAGCCCAATAAGTGAAATTATGTGAATAACGTTGCATTAATATCTGACATGTGGGTAAATATGTGGTTTGACATGTGGGTGGAATTCAGTGGACTAATTGCACACTGAGTCTATGTGACTCACCCAAATTTTTACCAACATTGCAGGTGATGCATAAAGCTTGGACCGGGTTGCAGTGGATACGTGGTGGCCCATGCGAAAAATGATTTAATTGATTTACGAATTTTATATTATCAGTATTTGGGAATTTATTTGATGTAATAAGGGCCTCCTAAAGTATTTAAGGATTTTTACGATGTCTTGGTTGGATTGGCATTTAAATTATTATTTGAAAATGTTCTTATTTTCGACAACTTATATCTTTAGAATATATAAGTTTCCAAATCGGATATTTTATAACAACTAAATTTTTAATGGGCTTTTAATTATACAAAATTTTTCCAAAGACAATAAATTTATATGTTTTCACCTTTAAGTTAAATTCTTTTCAAACGTTTTTCGCAGTGACATACCAGATCCGGTCAAGGCTCATGGGCCGGGTTTGGGGTGTTACATTTTGGTATCAGAGCCCAGTTCAAAACTCGACTTTGAGGGTTTTGGACCCAAAAATATATTTTTTAAGATGGGCTTTTCAAAGATTTGGGCTTCCATAAATTTTTCAGGTATTCTGGCATGTCACCTGTATCTCTGACCCGAAGTCCACCAGGTAAGTACCTCTGACTTCTGAAGTTATTTGTATATGTGAATGTTATAAAGCATATTTGAGCTCGTAGATTAGAAGATTAGGGCTATTGAACCCTAGGGCTAGTACACTCAAACACATGCATAAGACCTAAGGACAATCAAACAAACCTGTGAACTAAGTCACCGAGTTAAGGTGTGGTAACCATTGTGCGCATGTCTAGGAGTGGATTCGGTAAGAGCTTGGTATTTAAGCAGTCTTAGTGACTCACCTCCTCTTTACTCGAATCCTACCTGTTGCATAGTTACGGTTCACCCTAACCAAGAGGACTTATTCACGGGCTAAAACCAATAACTAAAACCCAAAAGGGAACTAGCCGTAATTTTTATAAAAACCCTAGTTTTAAAACTCTTAAAATTACCCTTTTGATTTGTAAAGACTATTTTTATAAATTGTTCTGAAAAATTTTTTATTTACAAATTTACTAAAATACCCTTAGTGGTAAAATTACAAAAATGCCCCTGACCTAAAAAAAATTTATTACCATACTACCCTCAATTTTAATAAAATTTTCTTGTTTTGCAAAAGTGTCCAAAAACCCTATTTTGCAAAAATTCAAAATACCCTGATTTGGAAATTTACCAAATTACCCCTGGTTTACGAAATTACCAATATAACCCCGATTTCCAAAATTTTTACAATACCTTGATTTGGAAAATCTTTCTTTCAAAAATACCCATGAGTTTGGAAAAATTTCGAAATGACTTTTGTGATTTTCAAATTGACCCCGAATTATTATCGAAATACCTCTATAGGAAAAATGACGAAATTACCCCTGGGTGGGGAATGATCAGAAATGCCCAAAGTAGTAAAGTGAATGTTGTGAATGAATGTGTCTCTTTCGAGATGGACGAATGTGAAAATGAATGTATATCTCTGAATTAGAATAGTGAACTTGAACTGAGACTTTGTTTGATCGAGAGAACCACTATTAAACTCCTTTTTGTAAAACTGTTCGCGGATAAACAATGGAACAAAGTACTAATGCATAAAACTTTTTAATTAGATTAAATCGCGACGTTAGTAATGAGTTCTAGTGAACGTGGTCGAGGTAGAATGTCGATGTCGGAACCGGTAGGGTGCGGCCATGGGTCGAAAATGATGTCTTCGCCGCCGATGGGCGTGAGGATCAAGATCGACCGGAGGAGATGACGCAGTATCATTGGCCATGTTGCGAGTGCTAGAGCGAGTGGCAGGAGCTAATATCGACAATGGAGCTCGAAAATCGATTGCTGAAAGACTTAAGTCAAGCGGATGAGATTTTAGAGGAGTGTCCGTGTAGCTCTAAACATGGCGAGTATTGGCTAGAAGCAGTTGAAAGGATTATGGATGATTTGGATCTAACGGTGGAAGAAAAGTTGAAAGGTGCTGTCTCGTTGCTCCGGGATGAAGCTTATCAATGGTGGCTCACTGTTAGACAAGGTAACCCTACAGATCGAGTAGATTGGGAGTACTTTAAGGTTAAGTTCGAAGGGAAATATGTTGGAGATAGTTATTTAGACTCTCAAAGGAAGGCTTTTCTAAATTTGGTACAAGGAAGTATGTCGGTAGCGGAGTAC
Source organism: Gossypium rotundifolium (assembly GCA_025506655.1). Classification (NCBI taxonomy): domain Eukaryota; kingdom Viridiplantae; phylum Streptophyta; class Magnoliopsida; order Malvales; family Malvaceae; genus Gossypium; species Gossypium rotundifolium. The sequence continues at coordinate 88,246,393 of CP106729.1, forward strand.
GAAGCGAAATTTGTACGGTTAAGTCAGTATGCTAAAGGAATCGTGGCCACTAATTACGAAAGGTGTGCCCGATTCGAATATGGATTGTGGGGTGAGCTACGAGTGTTGATCGCTCCGCAGAGAGAAGGAGATTTCACAATTCTAGTAGAGAAAGCTCGGATAGCTGAAGAAGTTAAGATGACTGTGAGACAAAACCGAGAAAAGAATAGGAGCCAGAATAAGAGAAGTTTTGGATCGTCAGAATCATCTGAAGGTTTTCAGAAAAGGCCAAGGATTGAGAATTCATGCGTGTACTGCACGATTCACGAGAATCGGAGTTGTCTATGTGCCCAATGTGGGAGAGCTCATGTAGGAGAATGTTGGGGAAATAGCAAGGAATGTTTTCGGTGTGGGTCTAAGGCTCATTTGGTTAAGAAATGTCCTCAAGTGATGGATAGGGTTTGAGGCCAAGGACATGGAACACCAAGCAGAGGTGCTGAAGGTTCGGATGCAAGGCAACCAAGGTTGGCTTAGGCAATCAGTCATAGAAGTAGGAAGTTGGCCCAGATAGGATCGGTATATTCCCTAATCCTAGAATTTCTTTATTACTTTGGTTGTTATAAGGCTAGTTCGTTCTTGTGATGTTAGCGAAGTATATGGAATCTTGACTGTGAACTTTGGGATTTTGCAAAAGAAATGTGTTAGCTTTATTAAATCGAGTCTTGCAAAGATGAGAGTAGTGTCATGAGTTAAGGATACACGATTGTTCGATAGTAAGTAATTTCAGGGACGAAATTATTTTTAAGGAGGGTAGAACTGTAATATCCTGAATTTAGGGGTTATGATTTTAGTGCATAATTCAAGTGTTAATAGGCTCAATGAGTGGTTTGGATGTGCTTTAGGGGTTCTTAAAACTCTAGGATAAAAAAGGAATATCTTGGAAATTTTTGGATTTTTAAGTGTTAGTTAAGGGAGCTAGGCCAAGGGAGGACTTAAGAGAAATTTTTGGGAGTTCATGACACAATGAGTCAATTGGTAAAGTGGCAAATGGAGTGTGGAGTGTATTAATGATCTTAGGTTCGAATCCTGTGGATGTCAATAAGGTGACTTTTACTTTTGTTTTTGTATGGCATGTGTTGGTCAAATTTTAGTTATGGCAGGATAGACTTTTTCATTTATGGATAGTGGACTAAGGAAGCAAGTGTTTATTTAAGGTATGGAATCAAGAAGTTAAGGTAGGATAAGGGGACATAGGGTTTGAAGTATGGAGTGTTGTTTTGGAAATATTTTTTTATGGTCATTTTGACCATGAATGTGACGATAGATGGCTAGGGGGTTGGCTTAATTTTGAATGTGATTAGGAAGAATTAAGGAAATGATAGGATATGAGTTAAATGAGGAGAGAAAATGGGACATGATAGGGAAGGAGTAATGGCGAATTTGGGGCTTGAAAGGATGGCATTTTCGGTTTGGTAATAGTAGGTTAGGTGTGCCAAAATGGATTCCTTTCTCATCTTTTCATTTGGGCCAAAATTAGAGTTTTCTTTTCTCTCTAAGTGTCGTTCTTGTGCATAAGCCATTTAGTTTCGGTTTCCCTTCTCTTTGTTTTGTGTTCGAAACTTCAAAGACCATTAAGGTCACTAGCGTTTTCTTCTTCTCTCTATTTGCTAGCTTGGCCGAATCTATCTCCTTCCCCAAACTCCTTCTTTTCCTTTTGATAGCTGAATATTGAATTACCTTTTGAAGGGTTATAGCCGAACCATAAAGCCTCATTTTATACTCTATTTCTCTATTATTAAAAGTGCCGAAACACCATAGTCAAGTCTTTATTGGAGGGGCTGTCGACTATGTGCTTGTGATCTTTTATTCTCTTCAACGTGTAGTGGTAAGTTCTTTCTTTATCATTCGATTTTGAGCTCTTTTTGCTAGTGTGCCGAAATTATGAGGATAGGCCTAGGGATGGCTGAATATTCTTTAAGCCATGATTATGTGTTCTTTTGTGTGTAGCCGACGCTAAGGAGCCTTAAAAGAGATCTATTGGGTGTTGGAACATCAAGGTAAGTGATTGATAACATTCGGCCATAGGCCATATTATGGGTTTAAGTGGTGACCGATTGTGTATTATGATTTTTAGGGGCTAATCGATAGAGGTAACAGAGGCTTCGGGATTCTAGATCATTTCGGTAAGGATACTTAGTAAGTTTAGATCTACTTTATATTCGTTCAATAGCCGAAGGCTAATTATTTGTAGGTACTAGTGGGTGGCCGATTGTAAATGGAACTCAGAGTGTGATTCGGGATTTGGTAGGAGACCAAATCAGCATTTAAGGAGAAGGAAGAACCACGTTTCGAGATCGTGTTAGATTCGAGTGGTCCGGGATTTCGCTAATAGGCAGGTGTGTAGTTAGCCTACTGTTTTTCAGGTTTATGATTATATGTGATATCTGTATGTGTGTTATGAATGTGCTAACTAGTACAATGGAAATTGTGATGTGGATACCCTCAAGGGGTATGTCGATAATCTGGTAAGTACCAAATCTGATGAAATGTGACTATTGTTATGAATATGTGATAATATGCGAAATAACATGTACATGCATGACACTATTTTATGTTGCATGTGCTTGGGGTGGGATATGAAAGAAGGACAGGGTGTACTTCGAGTTCGTGGTTTGATGAATGGCTCTGTGCCTCATCGTGATTGATATAGGCTATGTGCCATATCATGGTTATTGATGGCTTTGTGCTCATCGTGGTTTTGATGATAGCTTCGGCTACATCATGGATTGGCACTGACTGAGGTCGCGTTGTGGACTAATTGCGATTAAGTTCGTGTGGACGGCATTTGTTGCCATATTGGAGTAAAAGGAGAGGTGATTTAAAATCCCTAGTGTGTGGTAGGTGGATACGGGGTGTGTAGAAGATGGACCCTAAGTGGGTTGGGTTTCATAATTGCATAATTGTGTATATGAATTAATGTGGTAATGGGCCAAGCCCGGTATGTGGAAACATGTGGTTAATTACCTATTATAATAATGTGATATGGTTATAGGCCAAGCCCAATAAGTGAAATTATGTGAATAACGTTGCATTAATATCGACATGTGGGTAAATATGTGGTTTGACATGTGGGTGGAATTCGGTGGACTAATTGCACATTGAGTGCATGTGACTCACCCAAATTTTTACCAACATTGCGGTGATGCATAAAGCTTGGACCGGGTTGCGATGGATCGTGGTGGCCCATGTGAAAAATGATTTAATTGATTTACGAATTTTATATTATCAGTATTTGGGAATTTATTTGATGTAATAAGGGCCTCCTAAAGTGTTTAAGGATTTTTACGATGTCTTGGTTGGATTGGCATTTAAATTATTATTTGAAAATGTTCTTATTTTCGGCAACTTACATCTTTAGAATATATAATAAAGTTTCCAAATCGGATATTTTATGACAACTGAATTTTTAATGGGCTTTTAATTATACAATATTTTTCCAAAGACAATAAATTTATACATTTTCACCTTTAAGTTAAATTCTTTTCAAACGTTTTTCGCAGTGACATACCAGATCCGATCAAGGCTCGTGGGCCGGGTTTGGGGTGTTACAAGGTTACCTTTCGGAAACTAGTTTAGCCAGCTGTCCAATTTGATTATCAAGCCCTTCAATTGATGCTTCCTAATTTTTCAATGTTGTTATGGTATTCTAAAAATGAGTCTCTAACATTGAAATAAACTTTGCTAGCTTATCTTCAAGGTTCAGCTTTTTCTCTTGCTAGTATGGTGATTGGAAGCTTGGAGGGGGTTGTTGTCTCTGATTTCATTGTCCACCCCATGAAAAGTTTGGGTGGTTCCTCCAACCTGGATTATAAATGTTACTATAAGGGTTATTTTGAGGTCTAGAATTATTACCCATATAGTTCATTTATTCGCTTTCTATGACAGGGTTGTAAGGTGGATATTCTGTATTGCACATTCCTCTTCCACTCGTATCGCACTGTAAAACTGGATGTACCTACGAAGAACCACACAGGCAATCAATCTTTTTACTTAAGAGTTCTACCTGGTTTGATAGCATGGTGATTGCATCGAGGTTGGAAACTCTGGCTGCCTTCATTGGCTTAGTCCTCATAACTTGCCACTGATAGTTATTCAGTGACAACTTTTCAATGAGTTCGTAGGTAGCCTCAGGTGTTTTATTGTTTAGTGTACTGTCGACGGTTGCATCAATCAACTACCTGGTTGAGGGGTTCACACCATTGTAAAAGGTTTGAACCTGTAACCATAATGGTAACCCATGGTGAGGGCACCTTCTCAATAGATCCTTGTATCTCTCCCATACATCGTAAAGTGTTTCTAAATCTATCTCCACAAAAGAAGAGATATCATTCCTCAACTTAGCCATTTTTGCCGACGGAAAATATTTAAGTAAAAATTTTTCGTTCGTTTGTTCCCATGTGGTGATTAATCCTCGTGGTAACAAGTTTAACCACTATTTGTTTTATTCCTCAAAGAGAAAGGAAACAATCGAAGGCGAATGGCATCGTCAGAAATGCATTTATTTTAAAAGTGTCATAGAATTCCAGACAATTTGCCAAGTGATTGTTTGGATCCTCATCTTGCAATCCGTCAAACTGAACAAATTACTGAATCATCTGAATAGTGTTAGGTTTCATTTCAAAATTATTTGCAGCAGCAGTAGGTCTAACAATGCTTGATTCATTTCCTATTAAATTAGGTTTAGCATAATCATACATAGTACGAGGAGCAGGATTTTGATTCACCGGGTTTGCGGAAACCACAGGAGGTAGAGAATTATTATCAACCATATCTTCGATAATATGGGTTTCTTCCTCTTGCTCTTCCTGTATGTATTGTAGACTTTTCCTTATTTCTTTTCGGTTTTTGCGAGTGGTACCTTCTATATCACTGTCAAAAAGTAATGGTCTTGACGGGTTTCTTCTAGACATAAACTAAGAGTTCCTGGCAGAAGCAAAGAAAGAAAGAAAACTTAGAGAAGTAAAAAATAAAATTAAATTACAATAAAATAAGAATGGCTAAAGTAATAAAAAGTTAGCATTCTTAATATCTTAGTCCCCGGCAACGGCGCCAAAAACTTGATGTGTCTCTAACTAACTATGATCACAATAAAGGCAAGCGTACCTATCATTTAATAGTATAGTTATGGTAAGACCAAAAATATTCTATCCACCAGAACCAAGAGTACTAGTAATTACTATCTTTTTATTATCTAGCCTAAGATTTGGAGTGATTTCTTTTAAACTAAAACTTAATTAAAAACAAAACTAAGAGTGAATTGGGAAAATACTTTTAGACAACTTTATGAGAGAGGCAATACCTAAGGAAGAATCCACCTAGACTTCACTTATTACTTTTGATTCATACGATTTATTCACTTGACTTAATCCATAGAAATCCCTGATTTATGCTAATATCTTTTTCAAGACTAAAAACAACTGACTCTAGGTTGATTAATTGAAATCTCTTTCTAATTAAAACCCCAATTGTCGCATTGACTCGATCTATGGTTTCCCTTATTAGATTTGACTCTAATCCAACAGATTTTCGTCGCCCTATTTCTAGGGTTGCAATCAACTCCACTTAATTGTGTTGATCTACTATTAAATAGGGACTTTTTCTCCTCTGAATAAGCACATTCGACTTGAATTAATAACCTGAATTATCAAAACAAGAATAAAAACAAGTATTTATCTTATAAATCAAATAATAATAAGATCCGTCTTAGGTTTCATCCCCTCAGGTATCTAAGGGATTTAGTTCATACTGATAGAGGGTAACATCTTAAAATAGGGAAAACAACAAAACATAAGAAAACCCAAAAACTTCTAAAGAACTTGATGGGAGATCTTCAGTCTTGATGGATATCCTTCTCTTAAGCTACTTCCAATGGTTGTCTTCGAGTATTTTCTACCTTCTACTCGACGTCCTCATTTAGGTTGCCCCCTATGGTGTTTATATAGGCTTTGGAACACCTCTCTTGGCCCACAAGTGGCCTTTTCCGAATAGAATTAAACTTTGATACGGAAGGGACACGCCTGTGTGACACGCATGTGTTTATTTTCTTAGACCGTGCTCGCTTATGCTCGCCACACACGCCCGTGTAGTCTGCCCGTGTACGTTGATCCAAGCCGTGTTCAATTCCGCTCGTAACACATGGCCGTGTTTGATAGCCCAGGCCGTGTTGGTTCTAAGGTAGGCCCATTTTGTCCCTTTTAGGCCTGTTTCTCATTTTTTTCGACTCCCTAAGCTCTCTTGAATGTAAAACATGAAATTAAAGGATTAGGAGCATCGAATTCATCAAATCTAATGAAAATTCATCCAAAAATAATCCAAGCATGGGGTAAAATATGTATAAATTATGGTTTATCACAACATATCATAATTTCTCACTAATCCAACCACAATGCTAATTCACTCGGTGGTTTCGCACTTAGCCCACCATCAATCGTTAATTGGGTAGTATCACACAAAGCCTACCAAAAAGGGTAACTATAGTCGTATCTCACACAGCCCACTAAATAATGTAATAAATGATGGTATCCCACATAGCCCATCATAGTTAAGTAATAAGGTGGTATCGCACTTAGCCCACCGTCAAGTGTTATTATTACTGGTTTACATAGCTATTTCGTCATTCATACGAAACTATACAATAACTATAAAATACAATCCACTTGAATCATTCATGTTCTCAATCATTCCATCCACCTATCAACAACAACAATGTGTATATAAAATGCATCATTTACACATAAACTTACCTCGGTGCAAAACGTTTTGATTTGCGGTTTAATCCGCAACCTTCCTTTTCCATGGTCAAGGTTGATCCCGCGCTCTTCTTGATTTGAATGAGGATTGAGTGGCTGAAAGTTTGAACCTCAAAGACCTCTATTTTCTCTTCAATTTTCGGTGGAAAGAGATGAGTGAATAGTGAAAGATGACAGTTTTTCTTTTTACCATTTTTAATTCATCTTTTCTTACCTAATTCACCCAATTTTTGACCAAAAATTAAATGATCTTGTCCCCACTTTAAAGACCTCCAATTAACATTCTATATCTATTTGGTACCTCTACCTTATAAAATAGAACTTTCGCACTTTATGCGATTTAGTCCTTTTTCACAATTAAGCATGCTATTGTTCAAATTAAAGCACCAAAATTTACACATAGCCATTTATTCATACCATAAAACATAAAATAACATCAAAATAATTTTCCTCAATCTCGGATTAGTGGTCTCAAAACAACTGTTCCAACTAGCCCCAAAATCAGGCTGTTACACTAGGGTTTTGACCCATGATGAATATGTCTATTTTTGTGTTTAATGGTATAAAATTCATGTTTATGGTTAGAGAAATGACTTTTATTGAGTGATTTTTGGTAAAAATGCCTAAAAGGACTAATTAAATAAAAGTTATGAAATTTGTCATAAAAGTGTGAGTTAGTGGAAATTGCGGGCTGCAATAGTTATGAAAATGGTTTTGCTAGGCTTAAAATACAAAGAAATTGAATAAAAAATCATTTTATGAGCCTAGGGGAAAAGTGTAAATATGATAAATTTAGGGGCAAAAATGTAAATTTTTCCAAAATGTGAATTTAGGCTAATTTGAGTAGAAGGATGAATAAATGAGTTAAATATGTTGTTATAGATCAAGGAAAACGAGATTCAGACTTAGAACGGCGGAAAAAAAGAATATGACAAATAAGTCCTTTCACTGATTATGCTGCCGAGGTAAGTTTGTATGTAAATAATACAATGTTTTTATTTATGTTTTAATATTTCATCATATTATATGAGTTATGGTTGAACATGGAGTAATTATTTGTTGTAAATTATTAATTGTGATTGATTATGGATGAATTGGTAAAATGTTGAAAAATGAGAATTCCCGATTGAACCTTCAGAATAGAAAAGATACTAATGAGGTAGCTAGGTCACATGTGTGGTACTAGGTGTTGGCCACTATGTGTACAAGAGAGCTACGAGATGGTTTTATGTCACGTGTGTAGTACTAAATGCAGGCTACTACGTGTACCAGACGGATAGGTCGCATGTGTAATACTAAGTGCAGGGCACTATGTGTAAGTGATGGTTTTGGTCACATGTGTAGTACTAAGTGCAGGCTACTATGTGCACCAGATAACTTCGGCTACAAAGGTGGTACTATGTGCAGGCCACCGTGTATTTGTTATTTTTCTAATGAGTTCAACGGAAAATTAACTAAGTGAAAATACATGTGATCTTGTAACGACTAAGTGTAATTGAATATGACTATGTGATGGATAAGTGCAGATATAAGTGTGAAAGTTATGAACAAGGTCTCGATATTTGAGCGAACCTTCGGTAAGATGAAATGGAGTAAGTGAAATTATGAAAGAGTAAATTTAGCAACAAAAGAGTTTTGGACAGCAGCAGTTGTGTGACTTTGAAAAATCACCAAAAATGGTGGAAATCAAAGTTGAGGTTGAATAAGATATGAAATTAAATATGAATGAGTCTATTTTCACATAAAAGAAATGGTGTAAGCAAAAGAATTTCATATTCTGTGATATTCAATTTTTTGTGAGACAGGGTCAGAATGATTTCAAAATCTCCTGTTCCAACTTTGGGGAATCATTAAAAATTGTATAAAAATAATTATGGTTTATAATTTATATTCTTAATTTTTTTCAAGAGAAACAAACATGAACATTATCCAAATTCTGTACAATGAGATAATTAATTTTTAGTGAAGAAGGTTCGAAACTGTCAGACAGCAGAATAGGGGAGAGTTTAAAGAATAAAATGTACTTATTGGCTGAACCAAAAATTATGAAAATTTTATGGTAAGAAGATATGTGAGTCTATTTTCAGGGAAAATTAACGGATCTTAATTTTGACTTCTGTAGCTCGAGATATAAATAATTTAGTGACTGTGACTTGAGTAGATAGCTTGAGATGAACATGAATAAATAGTGGAACTATGTGCAATTATGATTGTATTATCTTGAGAACATATTGTGAAGATTTGTAAAAGCCTATTAATAAATCACTTGTTATTTACACACCTACTTACTAAGCTATAATGCTTTCCCCCATTCCTTTCCTTTTTCCTATACTGTCACAGAGGCTAGCTCGGGTTGGAGATCGTCGGAGATTTTATCACACTATCAAGCTTTTGACTAGTATCAATGCCTTCAAGTAATTTAAGTCTATGGCATGTATAGGGACTTAGTCATTTTGTGTATGTGTTATTATGTATTGGCCAAATGTATTGGCTTGTAATGGTTAAAGGTTATTGTAGTATGTAGGCCATGCTAATTGGCTTATATTGGCTAATTGATTGTAAGCCTATATATATTATTTATATTCCAGTGTCTTGTGATGTGAGCTGTGTTTGCATGATACATGATGAGTTGTGGGCTATTGCCTAAATACCTAATGGTTAATGTGCTAGTAGACTTGATGTCGAATGGCTAAGTTTGGCTCAATGGTATGGTATTATAAGTAGATATAATTATGCATGTATAAGAGTTGTTGAGGATTCATATTGAGTGTGACCCTGGTTTGAAGAAAAAATTTCTAAGTGTTACGAGATTTTCTAAAGTTCTCAGTTTATTCCTGAACCGCTTCCAAAGCATGTTTCGGGCCTCATATGTCCATATTAGGGACTCTATGATTGAATATGAAAAGTTTTAAATTTGGATGGAAATTTGTGACTCAGAAATGATCGGTTATATGTGATTAAGTCCGGTAATGCCTCATACCCTATTCCGACGACGGATATGGGTAAAGGGTGTTACAGAATCTTTTCGTGAAATCGTAGACCATAAAAATATAATAAGAATTAGATTTTTCCTCGTTGGATTTGTGGCCCCAAAACCACTGTCCCGACTTGGCCCAAAATCGGGCTGTTACAAACTGAATATGAAATGTGTGAAATTGATGATTAAAGTTATTTATATAGATTCAGACAACACAAATACGAGGTTAGACCAAGGAAAAGAAGATTTTTGGATTAGTAGGTTTTATACGCGAACAAGTGTCGAGGTAAGTTCGTGTAACTTAATCGAACATATAAATATGTTTAAACTAACATTGTGTTTGTAAGTAATGTGGCTTATATTGATGTGAATTATTTGATTGCTATAATGAAAAATTGAGTACATGCTTGAAATGATTGAAAAGGGTTAAGTTTCGTTTGAATATTCAATTTCGATGAATATATGTGCTTTCCCGAAATGCATAAGGTCCTGCAATTGTTGCTGACAAATTTAGCTCGGATGAGTAATCCTATTGACCTCATTATAGAAAGGATTTAGCGTGGACGGGTAATCCTAATATAATACCTCTCGAGTATATGTTACAATTAGGATTTAGTCTGGACTGGTAATCCTGATTGAGCTATTATGAGCATACATTAAATAAAGGATTTAGCCTAGAATGGTAATCATGTTATACAATACGTGGCTTGAGAATGTGTTCCTTGGTTAAGTTCCCTAATGGGTACTCTTGAAAAAAAAATTGATGGGTTATTGAATCGTACACCTCAAGTGTACCACTTGAGCATCCATCAGAATTTCAATGCTTGAACGGACAAAACTCTTGGCATGATAAGAGAATTATGGAATGAAATGAATGATGTCTTCAGGGAAAATATTATGATAAGCTCATTTATCTTATTTGATGTATATGAGGGATTGGTGACTAACATGTTTGATTGAATGTTTGTATTTAGGTAATTTTTCCAAGTTGATGGAAAACATGTTATTGTATGCTTACATTTAAATAAACAGGATCGGTAAGTTTAGTTTTTCGTTATACGGACTTACTAAGCATTTAATGCTTACTCTTTTTTATTTTTCCCTATTTTATAGTGCTCGCAAGCTCGAGAAGGTTGGAGAGCATTAGAGCATCATCACACTATCCACTAGCTTATTTTGGGTATATGTATAGCAAATCCTTTTGGTATAATGGCATGTATAGGTTAACTTGGCCTTAATTGGCTTGATAATGATGTTTTGTATCCTAGCCATTTGAATGACTAGTAATGGTCTATTTTGGTATTATGAAGTATATTATTATGTTAATCATACATGTGATTTAAGTGAATGTGGTAAAGATGTTAATGCCTAGATTAAATCAAGGTAAGAATATAAACATGTATGCCATGTTGAATGATAGAGATTACTTAGTTTAAATGCTTGAATTGTTTGGTACTTGGATGTAAGTATTAGTGCAGGTCATTGGTGTGATTTTTGGGCGGGAAATGAAGCTAGAAATGGATTTATTTTGTCCACATGGCTAGACACACGGGCGTGTGTCATGACTGTGTGTGGCGCACGGCCGAGTACATGGGCGTGTAGTTAGGCCTTGTGTCACCTGCACCTTAAAATTTAGAAACAGAATGCTCAAAATTGATCACACAGGCAGAGACACGGGCGTGTGTCTCAGCCATATATGCTACATGGCCTGGAACATAGGTGTGTGTCTCAGCCATGTGTGCTACACGGCCTGGAATATGGGCGTGTGTCTTGGGCGTGTGAAACCTACACCTAATTTCGAAAGAATTTATTTAAGCACACGGCCTAGCACACGGGCGTGTGACATGGCCGTGTGTACAAGTCAGAGAGTTACACGGGGTCGAATAAGACATATAGCACGGACGTGTCCTAAGGTCACACGGGCGTTTCTCTCAGACCACACAAGTGTGTGAGCCCTACAACTTGGAAAATATTTGTAATCTTGCAAAAATATCTTAGAGTTTTTGATTAAGTCCCAACTCGGTTCTAATGCTTGTATTGGGCCTTGAGGGTCCATTTAAGGGACAATATCAATAATCTCGATTAATGAATAGTAATTTACATTATTTTTTTGTAAATTTTCTGAAAGTTTCAATAATGCTCCGTAACCTTATTTCGGAGACAGATATAGGTTAAGAGTGTTACATGTAGTCGTATCAAAGTTACAATTTAGCTGATTCTCGAATTGAACATAGCAATCACGAGTTTAGCTATATATGCCGTTATATAAATTGTGATAGTGTGATGTCTCCTGATCATTTTAAATGTGTTTTTCATATAGTAATGTCATCTAATCGAATTTGATCTGAATTCGAGGAAGCTGAGAGCATTGCTTCAGCTTCAGTTCAAAGAGTTGCTTCTGCATCTGGTAGTGATAGGCCCGCATCTAAGGGCCAAAGTGAGGGGGCAAAATAAGCCTTCTTTCAAATGATGAATGAATGGTTCGCACAGTATCTGAGAGCAAACCCTGTTGTATAATGACCTCTCCCACTTGTTCCTCAATCGGTTCCTAAGGTACCACATGGTGCTGAACCCGCTAGAACTGGTAAGCCTCAGGTGGATAAAATTCGTAAATATGGGGCAGAAGAATTTAGAGCTACTGCAGATGATGATCTGGAAAGGGCTGAATTTTGGTTGGAAAATACCATTCAAGTTTTTAATGAATTATCATGTACACCTGCTGAATGTCTAAAATGTGCAGTATCTCTGCTGAAAGACACATCTTATCATTAGTGGAATACCATAACTTCAGTGGTACTGCAGGAGAATGTTACATGGGAATTCTTTCAGGCTGAAGTTAGAAAGAAATATGTTAGTCAGAGATTCATGGATCAGAAAAAGAAAGAATTCTTATAACCCAAGCAGGGAAATATGATTGTATCCAAGTATGAACGAGAATTTGTTTGATTGAGCAAATATGCCAGAGAATGGGCCCAGTCTGAGGCCGAGATGTGTAAACGCTTTGAATAGGGTTTAAATGAAGAAATCAAATTATTGATTGGAATTCTCGAAATAAGGGAATTTGTAGTACTGGCCGAATGAGCACATAAAGCTGAAGAATTAAGTAAAGAGAAGAAATAGGCTAAAAGAGAAGCTTGGGTTTATGGAAAAAGAACTATGAGTAAGTCACAATCATTTGCTTTTAAGAAATTAAAGAAGTATTATGATCGTGTTACCACCTTTACATGATATTCTGGAAGAGAGCGGGGCTCCCAACATTCTAATCTGAGGTCTTCATCTCCATCTGTGACTAGTGTGGGTAGTGTTGGTAATCCCAAACTGAAATATAAACATTGAAACAAATTTCATCATGGGGAATGTAAGTCTAGAAGTGGAGCTTACTATGGATGTGGTTCCCTTAATCATTTTCTCAGAGATTTTCCAAAAAGAGTTGAAAAAGAAATAAAACCAGCTCCAAAGCCTAGCAATCCTATCTCGAGGGGCAGACCACCCTGTCACCCCAGCAATGTTAGTGGTAGTCGAGGTGCTACCAGGGATACAGCAGTTAGATCTGAGGCACGAGCACCTGTAAAAACATATGTTGTTCATGCTAGAGAAGATGCCTCTGCACCAGATGTCATTACTAGTACATTTTCTCTACTTGATACTGATATTACTGCATTGATTGATCCTGGTTCCACACATTCATACATATGCACAAACTTAGTGTCTGTTAAAAATTTACCTATTGAATTCACTGAATTTGTCGTTAAAGTTTCAAACCCCTTGGGCTAGTGTGTTATGGTGGATAAAGTATGTAAAAATTGTCCATTGATGGTAAAAGGTTATTACTTTTTAGCTGACTTGATGTTACTGGCATTTGATGAATTTGATGTGATTTTGGGAAGAGATTGGTTAACCCTATCTGATGCAGTGGTGAATTGTAAACAGAAATATATTTTATTAAAATGTCAGAGTGGTGAATTACTCCATGTTGAATCTGCTAAACTGAATGGATTACCTAATTGATTTCAACAATATCAACACAGAAATATGTCAGAAAGGGTTATGATGCTTATCTTGCATATGTGTTGGATACTAAAGTATCTGAGTCGAAGATTTAATCAGTGCCAGTTGTATGTGAATTTCCTGATGTATTCCCTGAAGAATTACCTGGTTTACCACCGGATAGAGAAGTGGAATTCTCTATAGATATTGTTTCGGGTACAACACCTATATCCATAGCACCTTACAAGATGGCTCCTACTAAGCTAAAAGAGTTGAAAGCACAGTTACAAGATTGATTGACAGAGGTTTTGCTCGACCTAGTTTCTTACATTAGGGTGTGCCGGTTCTGTTTGTAAAGAAGAAAGATGGATGGCTGAGGCTGTGCATTGATTACAAATAGCTCAACAAAGTTATAATAAAGAGCAAGTATCCATTGCCTTGTATTGATGACTTGTTTGACCAGTTAAAATGTGCCACTGTATATTCAAAGATTGATCTTCATTCTGGTTACGATCAACTACAGGAAAAAGTTTCAGATGTAACCAAGATAGCTTGTAGAACTAGGTATGGACTGTAACGCCCCGAATTTGGGCCTCGAAGTATTGGGCCTATTGGGCTTTGGGCTTTGGGTCTCAAAAAATTTTAAGTGAGCGAGAAAATGACATTTGGCATGTGGGCTTTGATGGTTAATGAATTTGGAGTGTCTAGGGGTGTTGGAGATGTCCTGGGATCAAGTAAGATTGGAAAAATTTTGGTTTTAGCCCTAGGGAATGGTGACTCTAATTAGTAGGCCTTTTAAGTAAATGAAGAAGAAGTAAGACACATATGGGCTTGTGGTCCAATGGTAAGTGGCGCCACTTGGGAGCTATGAGGTGGCGTGTGTGTGAGCTGAAGAGGTCCAAGGTTCGAGCATTATGAGTGTATTTTTGGAGTGTTTTATTTTACATAGGTGGACGACAAGAGTTGTGCTGATCTTGAACTCTTTCCATGGAGAGATTGAGGTAAGCAGGTGATATGGATATGGAGGAAATTTCGGATAATATTAAGGTATTATCAAGAGAAAAGTTAGGAGATGGGGAGTAAGGATGTGATGGTGCCGAAAGGGACTCTAAGGGAAGGGAGTGTTCGGCCTATGGCTTTAAAAGGAGAGGGGGCCGAATGCTTGAAAGGTTCTTTAAGCATTCTCTAGATTTTTTTCTCCTCCTTAATCGGCTTTCCTATAGCTGAATTCTTCCAAGTGCCGAAAAGAAAAACCCCATCATCCTTGTTGCTGAATTCTCACAATGCCAAATTCCCTTCATTTTTGAAATTAATATCATCCTTCTTTGTCGAATCTCTACTTTTGATGAACCTTTGTTGCTGTTCCTCCACCTCAATCGATTGTTATCTACTCTTAGTCACATTTGGAAGCCGAGTCTTGATCAGTAGATATCTAAGTCGTAGGATTAAAGAAGAATTGCGGTAAGTGCTTAGTTGAACTTTTTAATGTGTTTTGTTAAAGTCAAAGGGCTATCTAACCCCTCATTGCTGTTAACTTGTATTAACAAGGGTAAAGCTCAACAATTGCAAGCATGGTAGGTAAGGATTGCTGACAAGGTGGTAATTGTTCTCGACTTAGTCATGGTTTAGTAAATTGCCAAATCTAATATGGCTCACAGGGGTGACTTATGTACAATATGGGTCACTTGGTTTTGATGACATAGGTGTTTAGGTGCAGATCTAGAGAATAATCACAAATAGTAGCAAAGGAAGGGCTACTAGAACATGAGGCACACGGTAAGGGTATGGTGAGGTTTCAATTTTTGATAAGTATGTGTTAAGCCATGGTTAATCATTAGTGTGGTCGACTGTAGGTTCGTGATTAAGGGGTTTGTAGTACGCGAGGTTACCAGGTGTGTACAAGCACTACACACACATATCGGCAATGTCAAAAAGTCGAGAGCGGCTAAGTGGGCCTGCTGAACTTGTGGGCCCAAAACGACAATGGTTGATATGTGAACATGAATAAAGTATTAGCATGATTAGTTGCATGATTGGATTGTAATTGAGCCCAATGGGCTATATGATATGAAATGGGCTTGAAGGGTTTTATGGGGACGGAGACAAGTATGTTAGGGTTAATGGACTTTAGGCCTAGTTTGAACAACTCTTAAATTTCATAAGATTTAAGCTAATTAAACATGTTCGTGAACAAGTCACTGGGTTAGGGTGAGGAAACAGACATACGCATGTCTACGATTGGATCTAGGGAGAGCTTGGTACTTAAGCGGTCCTAATGGCCCACCTTCTCTTCTCTGGAATCCTACCTGGTGCGTATTGTCTGTTCACTTTAGTCGGAAGGACTTGTTGATGGGTCAAAGTTCATGAGGGACCAAATAACCTTAGATTTGTAAAATTACTAAAATACCCTTAGATTTGTAAAATTACTAAAACACCCTTAGATTTATAAAATTACTAAAATACCATTAGATTTGTAAAATTATTAAAATACCCCTGTTTTGTAAAAGTACCAGAATACCCCTATTCTGTAAATTACCAAAACACCCCTATTTTGCAAAATTACCAAGATACCCCTATCTTGCCAAATTACCAAAATACCCCTATAGGGTAGAATTACGAAAATACCCCTGGGTTGTGAAATGACGAAAATACAGCTATGCGGCAAATATGAGTTTGTGGATGTTACTCATGTGTTTGATGCATTCATATGATATTCTGCTTAGGATGCATATGGGTAGGAATTATGGTACGGAAGAAGATTTGAGGATCGCATAGTCGCTTGACGACCTTGGATCCACCGGTGGCTTTTAGCCCATTATATGATTAGTAGCTTTGCTGCAACGTTGAGTAGTGCCGTTGTGAGTGCTACCTTTGGTGTGTAGAGGATGGGTGGGTCAATTTAGAAATCCCCTCTGGTGTGTATAAGGTTGGAAGGGAAATGGTGTGTGTAGCAGAAGGATTTTGGGGAGGGTTTTGCATTACCTTGTTTTGCATATGATATGATATGATATGTTATGAGGTCATTATGGGCTAAGGCCAAGACCACCGATTTTGATAGGGCTTAGGCCCAATGTGAATATTTGTATGTTGGTTTGATTGCCAAGGGTTGCGCACACTGAGTTTCGAAACTCACTCCCTTTTATTTAATGTTTCAAGTGATCCTAAATAGACGGCTCGATGTGGGAGAGGACTTGGATATGGCCACACTACAAGCTGATCAGATGTTTTAATTTGTTCAAACAAATTTATTTTAAATACTTTGTTTTTCATTTGATTGTAATAAGGCCATGTATCTCCTAATTGACTTTAGATTTTGGGTTTTATTATTATTGTTTCAACTATCCAGATAATAAACTTAAATAAAATTTCTAAAGTTAACATGGTTTTCAAAATAACTTAACATATGAATGTTTTCCTAAAATATGGGCTTTTCATCTTAACTTAACAAGATACAAGGGTTTTGGGCTTTTGGGCCTTAAATGGTTAATTAGTAAAATCGTTTTGAAGTGTAACTTTAATGTGACATTCCAGATTCGGGTCTAACTTTTTGGCTGGGTTTGGGGTGTTACGTGGACACTGTGAGTTTCTTGTGATGCCTTTTGGTTTAACAAATGCACCTGTAGTACTTATGGATCTGATGAACATAATTTTCAGCCTATATTTAAACAAATTTGTGGTGGTATTTAAAGATGATATTTTGGTTTACTTTTGAGTTGAAAATGAACATGATGAGCATTTAAGTATAATGTTGCAAACTCTACGAGAGAAACAATTGTATGCCAAATTTAGTAAATGTGAATTTTGACTACGGGAAGTTAGTTTTCTTGGGCACATAGTATGTTCTGAGGGTATTAGGGTAGACCAGAATAAAATTTCAGCCATTGCTAATTTGAAGCCAACGAAGAATGTGTCTGAAGTCATTAGTTTTCTAGGACTAGCTTGTTATTATCGGAGGCTTGTAAAAAAAAATTCAATGATAGCTTCTTTGATGACTCATTTGTTACAGAAAGATGTAATTTTTGAGTGGTTTGATAAACCGTAATATATACATATTTTAATCCCACATTTGGCATACTTTTGGATGATTTATCCCTTGAATTGTGAAATTTGATGCTCCTAATCCTTTAATTTCATTTTTTATACTTAGGAGAGCATAGGAGGATGAAAAGAACGAGAAACGGGCCAAAAACGAAGAAAATGGGCCAAACCAAGAAATTAACATGGCCTGGAGTGTTGGAACACCGGCACCCCCATGGCGCAGCAAAATAAAATTAATTTCGACGATCCAAACCATGAATCCATGTGTGAGGAACGAATCGGGCTGAAATAAAGGTTTTGAAATTACCGAAACTTTAATCTGAGTAGACAGCGATGCCTCAGCAACAAGAGTTTTGATCTACTGTCGAACCAAGCCACAACCTTATTCCGATGTCAGCCTCTATGTAATCCACCCGGTTTGACTATGAACGGAAGAAATCTCCAAAACTATTTTAGAGGTTTATTTGCTTGACGGCTGCTAGACCTCACAAAACAATCTCTTAGGGTTTCTTATTAGCATTGTATCTTTTAATACCTTTTATAATTGGTATTTCTTGAATGTATCATAAAATTAAATAAATACAATAAAGTTTTTAACCGAAAATTATAATTACATTAATTATATCAGAAAATTATAATTACATTATTTATAACAAGGATTTCAGTAAACTATATTTATTTAAATTTATATACGAATCAAATTCATATATTAATATAACTATGTTGTCATTATGTATATAACATCCTTGTACATATAATATGTTCAATATTTGATTGCCCAATTAAATTAATTCTTTAATTCATTTAATTCATGTGACAACCAAGCACAATACAAGCTATGTTTTATTCCGTTCATTTCAACCATAGGGTGTGACCCTGTAGGTTCTTGCATTGTTAGCAGTAATACTAGAACGATTCTAATGTTACAAACAATGAGTGCCATCTAGCAATGCAACATTGGCACCTAAGCTACAAGAAGTCATGATTCGACATAACCTTTTGTGCTTAACCTTTCATGTATTAATCCTTAAGTCCTTTATCTCTAGAATGGATACAAGTCAACGGATACAAGTCATTGGATAGTCACACTTACATAGTCCATCCCATGTTTCTTGATATCTTGAGTAGACTATGATATACAAATTAGTATGACATCTCATATCAACTTATTTGAGCATGGCCATGCATTTCTATCAAGTGGCCTAAGATATTACTCCTATTCTGTAGGAAGGACTTATCCGATATTGATCAACCATATCCCTCTACATAGATTATAGTATATCCAACATCAGCCTTTATAGAACAACTTGTTATGGTGTACGTTTGACTATATCAAAATATACAACTCACGATGTTGGGATAATGATGATCTCAAGTCTAAGGATCATAGACATATTAATCACTATGAGTAATGTTGTGACAATTACATAATAATCCAAGAAACATACTCATAGCGGGTCAATCCAATATGTTGTTCTCTAACACACATATTCATGCAATGATTTTGACACTCCATATCAATGACAACTCTTTATCATCAATCAACTACATGTTAGTCTTAGTGCATTATTGTTGTCCTAGTCAACAATAATTCTTGACTAAGGATCTTTTAAGAATAATCATATTATTCTCAGGACATTATTATAAAATAGTTTATTTGTACACACAGAAACAAAAACTGAAATAATAATGACAACGCTTTATATTAATAAACATGGTAAATCAAGTATGTTATTACAACCATCTCATGATTGATCTTTGGGCATACTCTTACATGGATTTCACCATACTGATAAACCACACGGCTGTGCCACTTTAGCAGACGTGAACATGACCCTAGGCTCAAATCACATGGGCGTGTCCCTACCGTGACTCGTTTTAATTCCACTCGAAATAGGATACTTGTGGGCCAAGTACGACATCCCGAAAGCCTATATAAACACCCTAGAGAGCAACCTAAAAGGGGAGTTCAGTAGAAAGCTTCTGTCAAGGCTGCTGATGAGGAGCGAAGCCAGAGAGGGCTGAATATAGGGAATTACTTAAAGAAAGCCAGCTGATCCATCTCAAAAGCCGGAGTCACACTCAAGATTGAGGATTTTTCTTTCAAATTCCTTCAATGGGTTTTAGGGTCTTTCTTTATGTTTTGTTATTTAATTTCTTCTGAGATGTATTCTTTTATAAACATGAACTAAACCCCTCAAATACTTGAGGGGGATGAAACCTAAGACGGATCTTGTTATTGTTTTCTGAACTGTATGGTAAATACTAGATTTGTTCTTAATTATGTGTTCTTAATTCTTGCTTTAATATTTCATGATATTGATTCAAGTATTGATGTGCTTATTCAGAGGAGCAAAAGTCCCTGTTTAAGAGTAGATCTAGCATAATTAAGCGGAGTTGATCGCACTCCTAAAGATAGGATGACAAAAATTTGTTGGATTAGGGTCAAACATAATATAGGAGTCTATAAATCAAGTTAATGCAACACTAGGGGTTTTAATTAGAAAGAGATTTCAATTAATCAACCTAGGTTTAGACGTTAGTAGCCTCGAAAGTGGTATGAATATAAATTAGAGAATTCTACGGATCAAGTCAACTGAATAAATCGTCTGATTCAGAGTTAAATGACAAGTGAAGTCTAGGTGGATTCTTCCTCAAGTATTGTCTTAATCAATTGATTTTCTCAAAAGTATTTTCCCAATTCATTCTCTATGTCTTGGACTCCTTAGTTTAGGAATTAGTTAGATAAACATAAATCCTCTTTATTTAAGGCTAGATAATAAAAAGAAAGCCAGTACTAGTACTTTTGGTTCCTTTGGGTTCAACATTCCGCTCTTGCCACTAAGCTATACTACTGTTCGATAGCTGTGCTTGCCTCAATCGTGGTGATGGTTAGTTTCTAGGCTCGATCATTCATTATATAAATATTAAAACTCTCAGACACAATCAAGTTTTTGGTGCCGTTACCGGGGAACTGAAATATTAGGAACGCTCAATTTTTATTAATTTAGCAATTTTTATTTTATTTATTTATTTATTTATTTCTAATTTTTATTTTTAGTTTTCTAGTCTCTCTATTATTTGTTCTGATAGGTTTTTCTAGTTTATGACTAGGAGGAACCCTCAGGACTATTGATTTTTGATAGTGAGATCGAGGCAACTGTTCCCAGAAATCGAAGAGAAATTTGGCAAAGTTCACAATACATAGAGGAATAGCAAGAAAACATAACAAATCCTCCTGAAGAGATGGTTGAAAATCAGAATAATCCATTACCTCCAGTGGCTATGGAAAATCCAGTGAATCAAAATCCTGCCCCTCGTACTATGTATGATTATGCTAAGCCTAGTTTAGTCGGTACTGAATCAAGTATTGTTAGACCTACTATTGCTGCAAATAATTTCGAATTGAAACCTAGCACTATATAGATGATACAATAGTTTGTTCAGTTTGATGCTTTGCAGGATGAGGATCCTAACTCACACTTAGCGAACTTTTTGGAATTATGTGATACATTTAAAACCAATGGTGTTTCTAATGATGCCATTCAACTTCAGTTGTTTCCTTTTTCATTAAGGAACAAAGCTAAACAGTGGTTGAACTCGTTACCACAAGGATCAATCACCACATGGGAACAAATGACCGAAAAGTTCTTATTAAAATATTTTTTGCCAGCTAAAACGGCTAAGTTGAGGAATGATATTTCTTCTTTTGTGCAGATGTATCTAAAGACACTTTACGATGCATGGGAGAGATACAAAGATTTACTAAGAAGGTGCCCTCATCATGGGCTACAATTATGGCTACAGGTTCAAACCTTTTATAACTGTGTGAATCCCTCAACTAGGCAGCTTATTGATGCAGCCGCCGGTGGAACCCTAAATAACAAAACCCCTGAAGCAGCTTACAAATTTATTGAAGAGATGTCACTGAATAACTATTAGTGGCCAGTTATGAGGACAAGGCTGACAAAAGTTGCCATTGTTTTCAACCTCGACGCAGTCACTATGCTATCAAACTAGGTAGAGCTTTTGAATAAAAAAGATTGATGGTTTGTATAGTTCTTCGTAGGTACATCCAGTAATGCAATGTAATATGAATGGAGGAGGGATGAGCAATACAGAATATCCACCTTACAACCCGAGCGCTGAAAATGAACAAGTGCACTATATGGGTAATAATTCTAGACCTTAAAATAACCCTTATAGAAATACTTATAATCCAGGTTGGAGGAACCATCCATATTTCTCATGGGTAGGTCAAGGAAATCAAAGACAACAACCCCTGCCAGGTTTCAACAACAACCCTACCCACAAGAGAAAAAGTCGAACCTCAAGGAGATGTTCACAAAATTTATCACAGTGTCAGAGACTCAGAAGCCGAACCTCGAGGAGATGCTCACAAAATTTATCGCAGTGTTAGAGACTTGTATCTAGAATACCGAAACGACGTTGAAAACTCAGCAAGAATCAATTCAAAGGATTGAGAATCAAATTGGACAACTAGTCAAGTTAGTTTCTAAAAGGCAACTAGGTAATATACCTAGTAACACCAACCCAAAAAGAGCATGTGAAGGCAGTTACACTAAGGAGTGGAAAGGAGTTGGTTGAAGCTGAAAAGAAGATGCCACAAGAAATTAATAAGGAAAAAGGTAAGGAAGTAAACGAGAATGTAACGTTGGTACTTAAAGAGTATAACCCACTATCCCATATCCAACAAAGTTGAAGAAAGACTGCATGGACGCTCAATTCGATAAATTTCTTGAACTTTTTAAATAATTACATATTAACTTACCTTTTGTTGAAGCTATTTCGTAGATGCCTACATACACAAATTTCTTAAAAGAGCTTTTAACGAATAAAAGGAAGCTTCAAGAGCTATCAATAGTGGAACTTAACGAAGAATGCTCAGCTATTCTTCAAAATAAGCTACCAACCAAATTGAAAGATCCAAGAAGTTTTACTATTCCCTATTTAATTGGTAGTTTAAATATTGAGAAAGCATTAGCTGACTGAGGTGCCAGTATTAATTTAATGCCTTATAAAATGTTCAAGCAGCTTAGTCTTGGGGAACCAAAATCCACTAAGATGAGTATCCAATTAGCTGATAGATCTGTTAAATATCCTAGGGAATCATTGAAGATGTTTTGGTAAAATTTGATAAATTCATATTTCCCGTTGACTTTGTTGTGCTTGACATGGATGAGGATGTTGAGGTACCTTTAATTCTAGGATGCCCCTTTCTAGCTACTGCTAGGGCTGTTATTGATGTAGGTGATGGTAAACTTGTGCTTAGGGTAGGTAAAGAGGAGATTATTTTTAAAATTTATGATGCTATGCGGTACTCTAGGGTGTAAGATGATTCCTGTTATTTTATCGATACTATTGATCATTCTATTCAAGATTCTTTCAAGGAAATCATACATAAAGACACGTTGGAACTGCGTCCTGTCCAAGGTGATGAGGTAAGTTACGATATCACAGAGATAAATGATAATAGTTGTTCCCCAAGATAGAAGAATTATGAAGACATTGGAATAAACAACGTAACTAAACAAAAACCCTCTATTGAAGAACATCCTAAACTGGAATTGGAACAATTACCAAAGTACATAGAGTATGCATTCCTTGGAGACAATTCTACACTACCAGTAATTATTTCTTCAGACTTGGAACCCAATGAGAAAGATGAATTAGTACAGGTACTAAAGGAGCATAAAAGAGCCATAGCTTGGAAGATTTCTGACATTAAAGGGATAAGCCCATCATTTTGCACCCACAAAATTTTAATGGAAGATAAATAAAAACCATGTGTGCAACCTCAAAGATGATTAAATCCCAATATGAAGGAACTTGTCAAAGCTGAGGTAATTAAACTTCTAGATGCTGGAATTATTTATCCTATTTCTGATAATTCTTGGGTAAGCCCTATGCAGGTTCTTCCAAAGAAAGGAGGGATAACTGTTATAGCCAACGAGAAGAATGAATTGATTCCAACAAGAACAGTCACAGGTTGGAGAGTTTGCATCTACTATAGAAAGTTGAACAATGCCACAAGAAAAGATCACTTTCCCTTACCCTTAAATGATCAAATGTTAGAAAGATTATCGGGGTATATGTACTACTACTTCCTAGACGGACTCTCTGGCTCCTTCGAAATCCCGATAGCTCATGATGATCAAGAAAAGACAATGTTTACATGTCCATATAGTACATTTGCTTAACGTATAATGCCTTTTGGATTATGTAATGCTCCTGCTACTTTTCAGCGCTGCATGCTAGCCATCTTTGATGAACATGTGAAAGATATTATGGAGGTATTTATGGACGACTTTTTAGTATTCGGTAATTCATTCCAGCTTTGCCTTAAAAATTTAAAACGAGTTTTAATGAGATGTGAGGAAACGAACCTTGTGCTTAATTAGGAAAAATGTCACTTCATGGTTCGGGAAAGGATTGTGTTAGGTCATAAGATTTTTAGTAAAGGGATTGAGGTTGATAAAGAAAAAATTGAAACCATAGAAAAACTACATCCCCCCAGTTCAGTTAAGGCTATTAGAAGCTTTTTAGGACATGCTGGATTTTATAGAAGATTTATTAAGGATTTTTCTAAAATAGCTAAGTCTCTAACTAAATTATTAGAAAAAGATGTGCCTTTTAATTTTGATCAGGAATGCTTAGACGTATTTAATACGCTCAAAACTAAATTAATAAATGCCCCAATTATAAATGCACATGATTGGAATTTACCCTTTGACTAATGTGTGATGCGAGTGATTTTGCAGAAGGTGCAATCTTGGGACAGCGAAGAGACAAGCATTTTCAACCAATTTATTATGCTAGCAAGACACTAACGGCCGCACAAGAAAATTACACCACCACATAAAAAGAGTTGCTAGCTGTGGTTTTTGCATTTGATAAATTGAGATAGTATTTGATATTATCTAAAGTTGTCGTTTACACTGACCATTCAGCTCTTCGTTATCTTTCAACTAAATCTGATGCAAAACCTCGACTCATAAATGGATTTTACTCTTACAGGAATTTGATTTGGAAATTCAGGATATGAAAGGAGTTGAAAATCTTGCGGCATACCATTTTTCTAGACTCAAAAATCCCCATCTTAAAGAACTTGATGAGAGTGAGATAAATTACTCATTTCCTAAAGAAAAACTCTTGGCTATATCCAACTCTGAGGTACCTTGGTTCGCAGATATTGCGAATTACTTAGCTGCTAACATCTTATCAAAAGGGTTGACACATCATCAAAAGAAGCGATTCATTGCTGATGTGAAAAACTATTTTTGGGAAGACCCTTTTCTTTTTCGTATATGTGCAGATCAAGTAATTCGGAGGTGTGTTGCAAAGGAAGAAGCAAGCAAAATCCTAGAACATTGCCATTCAGGACCAACAGGAGGACAATACAGTGGGACTAAAACAGCACATAAAACACTCGAATCAGGTTTCTATTGGCCCACTCTGTTCAAAGACGCTATCAGGTATGTTAATTAATGTGATAGATGTCAGAGAACAGGTAATATCTCTAAACGTGATGAAATGCCTCAAACATATATGCTATCATGTGGAATATTTTATATATGGGGTATTGATTTTATGGGTCCATTCCCTAGCTCATTTGGGAATAAATACATCCTCGTAGCGGTTGATTATATGTCGAAATGGGTGGAAGCTCAAGCTTTACCCACTAATGATACGAGAGTGGTAGTGAGATTTCTTAAGAAACTCTTCTCTTGATTTGGAACACCCAGAGCAATTATTAGTGATAGAGGTACTCATTTTTGTAACACCCAATACAAGAAAATCTTAAAGAAATATGAAATGCACCACAAAACAACTACTCCTTATCACCCTCAAACTAGTGGACAGGTTGAATTATCCAATAGAGAACTTAAACGTAATCTAGAGAAAATTGTAGAATCAGATAAGAAATATTTGGCATTAAAAGTAGACGACGCTTTATGGGCTTATATAACCGCCTTTAAAACTCCCATAGGAACATCCCCATACAAACTTGTTTACAAAAAGAGTTGCCATTTACCGATTGAACTCGAGCACAAAGCATTTTGGGCTATAAAATTCTTAAAATATGATCTTAAACTTGCAGGAGAAAAAAGATTGATGCAGTTGAACGAGCTTGATGAGTGGCGAGCAAATGCCTACGAAAGCTCACGATTATACAAAGAAGCAACAAAGCGATGCCATGATGCTCATCTAAAGTGACCTAAACAATTTGAAGTTGGAAATCTCATTCTACTTTATAATTCAAGGTTCAATTTATTCCCTGGAAAGCTGAAATCAAGATCGCCAGGTCCATTCATAATCAAAACCATTTTTTTCCTATGGCACAATCGAGGTAACTCATTCTAATTAAGCCATATTCAAGGTAAACGGTCAACAACTTAAACTATATAACGGTGAGGACTTTAGGGATATCAGAAAGGAGCTTCAACTCCATGAACCTTCATAAAGAGACGAATACAAGGTAAGTCTAGCTTAGGACTATAAACAAGCGCTTCTCGGGAGGCAACCCGAGTACTAACCCCATTAATGTCTATATTTTTTTATTTTTAGCACCTAACTAAAAGTTAACCCGATTAATAAGTGCACATTTTCCCATCATACGGCCTTGCACACGGGTATGGCCGTGGCCGTTTGGACACCACGAGGAGGCACATTAGTGTGGTGGAGACCGTGTGGGCCAGGGATGAAATTTTTTCTTAAAACACGAGCTACGATAAAACACCACAGCTATGTGAGGCTATCGTGGTCTAAACTGAGCCATGCCTATAGGCCGTGCTTGACACTGATTGATTACCACGAGCATGGACAAGAATGACAAGGGAGTGCAACACACTCGTGCTTTGAAACCATGGCCAAACTTGTCAAAATAACACAGGCGTGCGACCTATAACACAGGCGTGCGAGAAGCGAACGAAGCTCGACAGGCCGTGCGAGTCGACCGTGTGAACCAACATGCCGAAGGAACACGAGCGTGTTTCACCACTCAGACGTTCCCAATTTTAAAAATTCATGAATCACACAGGCTAAATAAAGACCCCATGGGCGTGGCCACTGACCGGGTACCCTACTTCCTATTTAAACTATCCAACTAGTCTTATTTTTCCCAAATCCTTCTCCGCAAAACCCTAGCCGTTTTCCCCCTCCCTTGCTCAGTCTGGCCACCACCGTTGACACCCACCCCATGCTTTCTCCTCTCCCTTTTTACTCATTCCTTTCCTTCTTTCCCTCTTATTCCTCATGCAGACCACACCCGTGCGAGATCCACACACCCGTGCATTATCCTTCCACGACCGTACGCGATCTCCACACCTCTGTCGGTCCACTCTATCCCCTCCACTCTCTACTTTGTTGCTTAATCCTATTTATTCCATGCTTCTTTTTAGATCTTAGATTTATTCCTTTAAATTTTTAGTATTCATTCTTGATAATTATTTTCAATACTGATGTTCACTTAAGTGTTATGGATAATTTAACTTTAATTTTTGAATTCCTTGAACCTCTAGTATTAGGAGAATATTTAGGAAAAAATTTTCATTGTTAATATCATGAGATTGCAATCTTGGACTTATAGGTACTATGATTATGAAAACATATGGGATGATGTTCTTTACTCTATTTTGCAGACACATAATGTCTTCTTCCCGCAGCAAGAAAACCGTAGTCCTTGTTTCAAAAAAACGAAAGAGGCCCGGTTCATCATCGGTAAGCGCATCTGCCGAAGTGCGACAGCCATTCTTATAGTTTTCTTTGGGACCACAAGAGGAACTTTTTCAGATTCTACGAGCACGACCCATCAGTGCAGGTAGATGTGTCGACTGGGCTGCCCTAGAGCAAGTACAACTTGCTAATGCCGTTTGGGCCCTACTGTCCACCGACCCTTGGGAGCGATTCTTCAGTATTGTCCATCCCACATGCCTCAAACTAACATTAGAGCTTTGCTCTACTTTCCATTTGTAGGTGGTGATGACGAACCACGACGACCCAAGCAACATACAGCTCCTCCTAGGAGGTTTGGTTCACGAAATAAGTGTCCCTGAATTTGGAGTCGCTTTGGGACTCTACACAGAAGAGTTTATGGAGGAGAATGAACTCGACACTCTTCACCGCCACATCTACTATTCACCTTCCAAGTGTTTGCAGGCCTTGGTTCTAGGTTTAGCAACATACAATCCTAGTCGCTCCACGGCGACCGCTCTTCCCCCATCATTGAGGTACCTCCATGCCCTCCTCGCACATACATTGACAGGAAGGCGTGAGAGCACCGACGCCGTTAATACCCATGACAGCTATTTTCTGTGGAACATGGCGTACGGCCACGTGTTCGACATTGCCTACTTTATCGCTCTCGCCATCCAACATTAGATGGAGCGGCATCGTAAGGGAGTTATTTCCATGGGACCCTATGTGACACGCCTAGGGAGACACTTTGGTCTCTTCAACACCACAACATAATCATCCTCGCTCACCTTGATAGGCTAGATGTCTCCAAAGGGCATCTCGACCAGGACAAACATGAGGATGATCAAGCATCGCTGTGGGACCGATCCTTCCCAATATTTTCTAGCCCATGCCACCGAGGAAGAAGATCCGAGGACATTACTGACGATTCCCCCCACCACACGAGAGGCCACCACTGAGCTATCGCCCAGTTCATGCAGTAGCCTCTCTTTCAGACATATTTAAGCGCCTAGCATAATTCGAGCAGCAATGCCTCCAGCGCTTCGATCACATCAATGCCACCCTCTACCAGATATGTCAGCACCTTCACATTTCATCGTCGCCCCCACCTTGCGAGCCATATAGCGATGAGGACTTCTGAGTCCTTTTTATTCTATCTTTATGTTATTTTCCTTTAATTTTTAAAATACTAATTTTCATTTTACTTTTTTTATTTTTTTTATTTTTTTGACTCATGTTTATTTTAGTTATTTTTAGGTTCCATAATCACTATTACCCAGTTTACATCTTTTGGCAATATTTGAGTAATCCTTACATTCTAAAGAACCCACTAATTTTATCACAGTTAAAAAGCCTAAAATAGCACTCTGGAATACCTAACTCTAATGAGGAAAAGCTGCCATGCCTCCTCCAACTTATTTTACACCTCCGAATCAAGTTTCCACACTTTTAACTCAAGGAATCCATCAAAAATTCAGGAAGTTTCATTTCTCCCTCTCTCTTATGATATCATGCTATTAATATCTAGATATCTTTTTTTGCACATTGAGGGCAATGTACATCTTAAGTGTGGGGGTGAATTTTATTCAGAAAAGTTCCTAACTTTTTGCATTATTCTTAATTCCCTGAATTTTGACTTTTCTTTCTCATATCACTATTAGAAAAGATTCTGATTGATTTATGATTTTTATTGATATGTCTTGAATTAAAACGTAGACAGTTGTGCATTGATTGTCTAAACTTGAAGGCTTTAGAGAATCAAGCATGATAAGTTGATTTTGAAAATTAAAAATTTGCTAGGTTATTTTGCCAATTTGGGTATTACCTTGAAGTTTGAAGTTCACAACGTTGACATCAAAAACCATAATTTCTGTGAGATCTTGAGCCTTTGAGAGCATTTTCTTTTCTTGCTCACTTTTATTGTTGCTCTGAATAAGTCAATATTAATTTGTTATTCTAGAACTTGCTTCGATTATGCATGTTAAGACCACACTTTTGATTTGATATACTGAGATGATAAAGGCACCTAGGATTTAACCCACTTACTTCCCAAAAGGCCTACCTTCATAATTAACCCCTAGTGAACCCCTTTGATCCTAATAAACCATTCATTTATTTACCCTTAATATTAACCCAAGACTTACTCTTTTTGATTCATTAAGAATTTTTCCTATTGTATTAACCTTTTTATCGAGATTTGATTTGAGAAGTTGCCTAACTATGTTTTCCATTTCAGTTGTTAATTTTTTATTATTGTACTTGATTTGTTCTTAAATAAATATATAATTTTGAAAGTATATTCATTATTAGTTCTATGTTATTTAAGCTTAAGTAATTAATTTCACATATTGAAAAGAAGCTCATGTTTATTGTAATTATTCAGTATTAGTCTTTTTTTCTAGTTAGAAAATTTGTCAATTTGATCTTAAATTTAACCCTTTAATTCAGCCTTTATCCACACCTTAAACCCAAGCCACGTTACAACCCTTTTTAAAGACCTATTGATTGATGTATCATCTCAATTTTTAGTGGTGGAGATTTGATTTTCGTGCAAGCCTATGGTAATAACTTTTCATGCTAACTATTCAGTGCTTAATTTATTGTCCCTTAAACACTTTGAATGATTTGAGTGAATCCTTAGTGAGGATCTTAACTCTGTGATATTTTGAATCAAAGGTGATTACTTAGATAAGGGGGAATACCTATGTTTTTCCATGAATAAAATGCTCAACTTGGATTGTCTAAAACTTTGATGTTCTTTTAGTTGAATTCTCAATGTATGATTACCTATGGATTATTTCGAAACATTATTGATAAGGGTTATAAGTTGAGAAGAATGAATTTCAATTGTGAGTTGAGGATTTTGCTTGAGGGCAAGCAAATGCTTAAGTGTGGGGGTATTTGATAAACTATAATATATACATATTTTAATCCCACATTTGGCATACTTTTGGATGATTTATCCCTTGAATTGTGGAATTAGATGCTCTTAAACCTTTAATTTCATGTTTTATACTTAGGAGAGCATAAGAGGATGAAAAGAATGAGAAACGGGCCAAAAATGGAGAAAATGGGCCAAAGTAAGAAATCAACACGGCCTGGAGTTCACCACACGAGTAAACCACATGATCGTGCCACTTTAGCAGACGTGAACACGACCCTGGGTTCGATTCACACGAGCGTGTCCTTGCCATGACCCGTTTTATTTTCACACAGAATAGGATACTTGTGGGCCAAGTAAGGCATCCCAAAAGCCTATATAAACACCCTAGAGGGCAACCTAAAAGGGGAGTTCGACAGAAGGCTTCTATCAGGGCTGTTAGCGAGGGGCGAAGCCAAAGAGGGCTGAATATAGGGAATTACTCAAAGAAAGCTAGTTGATCCATCTCAAAAGCCGGAGTCACACTCAAGATTGAGGATTTTCCTTTCAAATTACTTTAGGGGGTTTTTGGGTTTTTCTTTATGTTTTGTTATTTAATTTCTTCTGAGATGTATTCTTTTATAAACATGAACTAAACCCCTCAAATACATGAGGGTGATGAAACCTAAGACGGATCTTATTATTGTTTTTTGAACTGTATGATAAATATTTGATTTGTTCTTAATTATGTGTTCTTAATTCTTGCTTTAATATTTCAGGATATTGATTCAAGTATTGATGTGTTTATTCAGAGGATCAAAGATCCTTGTTTAAGAGTAGATTTAGCATAATTACGCGGAGTTGATCACACTCCTAGAGATAGGACAACAAAAATTTGCTGGATTAGGGTCAAACCTAATATGGGAGTCCATAAATCGAGTTAATGTAACACTAAGGGTTTTAATTAGAAAGTGATTTCAATTAATCAACCTAGGGTTACATGTTATTATCCTCAAAAGAGGTATTAATATAAATTAGAGAATCCTACATATCAAGTCAAGTGAAAAAATTGTCTGGTTCAGAGTTAAATAACAAGTGAAGTCTAGGTGGATTCTTCCTCGGGTATTGTCTTAATAATTGGTTTTCTCAAAAGTATTTTCCCAATTCATTCTCTGTTTCTTGGCATCCTTAGTTTAGGAATTAGTTAGATAAACATCAATCCTCTTTATTTTAGGCCAGATAATAAAAAGAAAGTTAGTACTAGTACTTTTGGTTTCCTTGGGTTCGACATTCCGGTCTTGCCACAAAGCTATACTATTGTTCGATAGGTGCGCTTGCCTCAATCGTGGTGATAGTTAGTTTTTAGGCTCGATCATTCATTATATAAATATTAAAACTCTCATACATGATCATGGTTTGATAAATGCCAGCAAAGTTTTGACAGATTAAAAGCTTTATTAACAGAAGCACCAGTGTTAGTTCAAACTAAATCAGGTAAGGAATTTATAATGTATAGTGATGCATCGTTAAATGGTTTAGGCTATATTTTGATGCAAGAAGGTGAAGTAGTAGCCTATGCTTCAGGATAACTAAAGCCACATGAAAGAAACTACCTTACACATGACCTTGAATTGGCAGCCATAGTGTTTGTATTGAAAATTTGGCTCCATTACATATTTGGTGAAACATGTCAGATATTCACTGATCATAAAAGTTTGAAATATTTGATGTCATAGAAATATTTGAAAATGAGACAGCATAGGTGGCTTGAATTACTGAAAGATTATGATCTTGCTATTGACTACCATCCGGTAAAAGCCAATGTAGTTGCAGATGCTCTGAGCAGAAAATCCATGTATTCTTTGTGAGCAATGAATACCCAATTGTCATTATCTGATGATCGTTCAATCATAGCTGAGTTAAAAGCTAGACCAAAGTTTTTGCAGCAGATCACTAAAGCTCAAAAAATGATAATAAGTTGCAAGCAAAACGCATACAAAATAAATCGACTCTTGACTCAGAATTTTAGATCGAGACTGATGGTTGTTTGTTATTCAGAGGTAGAGTATGTGTACCAAAAAGTTTAGAACTAGTTTAGAAGATTTTGAATGAAGCTCATAATGGTAACATGTCTATTCATCCTGGTAGTAATAAAATGCACAATGATCTGAAAAAGATGTACTGGCGGTCGGGAATGAAACGGGATTTTTTTGAGTTTGTATCCTAATGTTTGATTTGTTAGCAAGTAAAACCTAAACATCAGTTACCTTCTGGATTATTATAACCATTTACTATGCCGGAATAAAAATGGGAAAGAATTACAATAGACTTTGTATCGAGGTTACCCTTGCCTTCAAAGAAGAAAGATGCCATTTGGGTGATTTTTGATCGGTTGACAAATTTTGCACACTTTATTCTAGTACGTATGGACTTTTCCTTGGATAGATTGGCTAAATTATATGTCTCTGAAATTTTTAGATTGCATTGAGTGCCTATCTCCATTATTTCAAATAGAGACCCTCGGCTTACATCTAGATTCTAGAGCAAATTGCATGAAGCTCTAGGTACTCAGTTCCATTTTAGCACTACATTTCATCCCCAGACTAATGGCCAATCTTAACAAGTAATACAGATTTTAGAAGATATGTTTCGGTGTTGTATACTTGAGTTTGAAGGTAACTGAGAAAAATATTTGCCTTTAGTTGAATTTACTTATAATAACAATTATCAGTCCAGTATCAAAATAGCATCGTATGAAGCTTTGTATGGTCGCAGATATAGAACTCCATTGTATTGGACAAAACTCAATGAGAAAAAGTTACACGGAGTTGACTTAGTCCGTGAAACAGAGGAAATGGTGAAAGTAATTTGATACAGTTTGAAAGCAGCCTCTGATCGTCAATAGTCCTATGCTGATCTTAAATGAAAAGAAATATAATTTCAAGTTAGTAAGAAGGTATTCTTGAATGTATCACCTTGGAATAAAGTTCTTCGGTTTGGTCATAAAAGAAAACTGAGTCCACGGTTCATTGGGCCATATGAGATTGCAGAAAGAATTGGACCGGTTGCATATCGGTTAACTCTGCCACCAAAACTTGATCAGATTCATAATGTTTTCGATGTGTCTATGTTACGAAGGAATCGATCAGATCCGTCACATGTTATTTCTCTAATAGAAGTTGAGATACAACCTGATATGACTTACAATGAAGAACCAATCAAAATTTTGGCACATGAAACAAAGGAGTTAAGAAATAAAAAGGTAGCATTAATAAAAGTTCTTTGGCAACGACACGGTATAGAAGAGGCTACCTGGGAACCAGAGGATACTATGAGGAAGTAATATCCGAATCTCTTTACTGGTATGATTTTC
This sequence comes from Gossypium rotundifolium, assembly GCA_025506655.1. NCBI lineage: Eukaryota > Viridiplantae > Streptophyta > Magnoliopsida > Malvales > Malvaceae > Gossypium > Gossypium rotundifolium. The sequence goes on from CP106729.1 coordinate 88,280,133, forward strand.
GAGGATGAAAATCCTTAATGGGGAGAGTTGTAACAACCCATTTATCAGTGAAATCAGAACAGTGGTTTTGGGACCACAAATTCTATCCAAAAATAAAATTTATTTTTATTTTATTACATGGTCCATATTATGATAAAGGTTTCATGTGAAAATTTTGGTAAGAAAATTTTATTGATTATGTGCTTAATTGCGAGAAGGACTAAATCATATAAAATGCAAAAGTTGAGTTCTAGTAGCTATAAGGATTAAATAGCTATAGAATTCAAAACCTGAGGCGCTTATATGGTAATTAGACCATTAAGAAAAAGTATGTAAATCTTTTGGTGACTCATCCATGGAAATTTAGAAAAAGGCCAAGGATTAAATTATAAATTGAAATAACTAAATTAATTAAAAGATGAATAGGGATATCATCTTATTTTTATGTCATCTTTAACATAAAATACATCGAAACCCTAAGAGAGAGAGAAGAAAATTTCATGGCTTAATTGGGTATGTTTTATTGTCCCGTTTTTAGTAATTTTGATATATTTGAAACCGGGATAGCTTAATCTATCTATTTGGGAGATCAATTTGAAGAGCTATCAAAGTATGAAATTGGAGTCATGGATGAATATGCTTAAAATTTGAAATTTATGGTAGAAAATGAAAGGCTGTAGATAGATAAACAACTTTTGATGAAAACATGATTTAGGGACGAAAATGTAAAGTTGTGAAAATTGATGAAAAATTCTAAATTTATATGAATACATGTGCTATAAATTTTGTGATGGAATTTTGGTTAGGCTTGGAATAGGGAGTAAATTGCATAAGTTTCATTTTCAGAGCCGAGGGACAAAATTGGAATTTAAGAAAAAGTTAAGGGCAAAATGGTAATTTTGCCTATGACGTAATTTTCATCCAACAGAATATGAAATGTGTGAAATTGATGATTAAAGTTATTTATATAGATCTCGACAACACAAATTCAAGGTTAGATCGAGAAAAAGAAAAGGTTTCGGATTAGTAGATTTTATACCCAAACAAGTGTCGAGGTAAGTTCGTGTAACTTAATCGAACATGTAAATAAGTTTAATTGAACGTTGTTTTTATATGTAATGTGACTTATATTTATGTGAATTATTTGATTGCTATAAAGAAAAATTGAGTACATGCTTGAAATGGTTGAAAAAGGGTTAAGTTCCGTTTGAATATTGAATTCCGATGAATATATGTGCTTTCCTGAAATGCATGAGGTCCTGTATTTGTTGCTGACAGATTTAGCTCAAACGAGTAATCCTATTGACCTTATTATAGAAAGGATTTAACCCATACGGGTAATACTGATATAATTCCTCTCGAATATATGTTACAATTAGGATTTAGCCCGTGCTGGTAATCCTAATTAAGCTCTTCTGAGCATACATTAAATAAAGGACTTAGCCTGGACTGGTAATCCTGTTATACAATATGTGGCTCGAGAATGTTTTCCTTGATTAAGTGCACTAATGGGTGCTCTTGAAAATGAATTGACGGGTTATTGAATCGTACACCTTAAGTGTACCACTTGAGCATCCATCGAAATTTCAATGATTCAACGGACAAAACTCTTGGCATGATAAGAGAATTATAGAATGAAATGAATGATGTCTTGATGGAAAATAGTATGATGAGCTCATTTGTGTTATTTGTTGTATATGTGGAATTGGTGACTAACATGTTTGATTGAATGTTTGTATTTAGGAAATTTTGCCAAGTTGATGGAAAACATGTTATTGTATGCTTACATTTAATAAACAGAATTGATAAGTTTAGTTTTGTGTTATACGGACTTACTAAGCATGTAATGCTTACTCTATTTTATTTTCCTCTATTTTATAGTGCTCAGAAGCTCGTGAAGGTTGGAGATCATTGGAGCACCATCACACTATCCACTAGCTTATTTTAGGTATATGTATAGGACATCATTTTGGTATAATGGCATGTATAGGTTAACTTGGCCTTAATTGGCTTGACAATGATGTTTGGCATGATAGCCATTTGAATGGCTAGTAATGGTCTATTTTGGTATTATGAAGTAGATTATTATGTTAATCATACATATGATTTAAGTGAACGTGGTAAAAATGCTAACGCCTAGATTAAATCAAGGTAAGAATATAAACATGTATGCCATGTTGAGTGATTGAAATTGCTTAATTTAAATGCTTGAATTGGTTGTTACTTGGATGTAAGCATTAGTGTGATCTTTGGGTGAGAAATGAAGGTAGAAATGGCTTTATTTCGTCCACACAGCTAAACACACGGGTGTGAGTCTTGACCGTGTGTGACATACGGCCGGGTACATAGGTGTGTAGTTAGGCCATGTGTCCCCTACACCTTAAAATTTAGAAACAGAATGCTCCGAATTAAGCACACGAGCAGAGACACGGACGTGTGTCTCAGCCGTGTGTGCTACACGGCCTAGAACACAGGCGTGTGTCTTGGTCATGTAAAACCTGCACCAAATTTTGAAAGAATTTAATTAACCACACGGCCTAGCACACGGGCATGTGGCATGGTCGTGTGTAAAAGTCATAGAGTTACACGGGCGTGTCCCTCCACCATACTAGTGTGTGAGCCCTACAACTTGGAAAGTTTTTGTAATTTCGCGAAAAAATCTTAGAGTTCCGGTTAAGTCCAGACTCGATTCTAATGCTTGTATTAGGCCTCGATAGTAACATCCTAGATTGGGGCCTCTATATTTGTGATGTGATGTGTGTGTATGCCATGCTGTGTGTGTGTGTCTGGTGTGTTTAGAGCTTTCCGGAAGGCTTGAGGTTAAGCTTGAGCCTTGGTAGAAATTTTATTTTTAGACACTGCAAGGGAGAACTAGGTGAAGTGGGCCTTAAGGGTACTTGAGTGGGGAAATTAGCACAAGAATTTAATTGGTAAAGTGGCAAGGAGGCGCCACTAAGGGTATAGGTAAGTGACGTCACAAGGGGGTTTGGAGAGAGCATGTTTGAATCCCATGTTAAGCAAAAAGAGTATTTTTCCTATAATATGTGCCTGAGCAGTGGAGAGGTGTTTTCGGCTGGGACTCTGCAGGAGTGAGTATGGATTGAGTCAGAAGACAGGAAGATGAGGATAAGAGGAATATATGGGATAGGATAGAGGTAGAAGAGGTGGCCGAATATGGGACACTGAGTGCAATAAGGGAAATCGCTAGATATGGCTAAGGGTGTTCCCAATTTTCATTATTTTTCGAAGAGCATAGTTTTTTTTTCTCTTCTCCTATTTTCGACAATTGAGGGTTCTTCTTCTCTTTTTCTGCCAAACCCAAAAAATTCCTAACTCTATTCTCATCTCCACTTTCGTACCATAGCCGATTGATTTTGAAAAGCCGAAAATGCCTAAGCCTCTATTTAAAGTATCTTTATCTTTCTTTTTGGCTTTCCCAACCAGTTCTTTTCTACCTTAATCATTGCCGAATCCTGTTCACTGTTGGGCTAGTGTCGAATTCTCCTAAGTGCTAATCGAATCTTCTATTGAGGTAAGTGTCGACTTTTGTTAATGTTTATAATCTCTTTCAGTTTTCGAAGGCCAAAGCCGGATGGCTAGTTGGTTGTTGAGGCCATCATTAGATTGATGTTTCTCACTGATCTCGTGTTCTTTTTGGGCGGCATTTCTGGATTTGAAGGAGATCTGATCGCCTAGGTTTCTAAGCCAGAGATCGTTAACCTTTGAACCGTATTACTTCTTTCAGGATTTCAAGGTAAGGGTTTTCTTTGGATGGTATTTAAGTTTACTGTCATAGTTGGTACCATAACCCTACTTTGAGGTTTGACAACTATGATTTCTGATAGTAGCATCTGATAAGATCTTTGATGGAATCTAACACCGATCAGGCAAAGGAGGGGGTTGCATCTGTAGTCCCAGCCCCAAAGTTCAAGAAGCGTTCGGTGTCTGCTGTTCAAGATTGGCCATCAGGTTGTGGGCCTACTTCTGAACAGAATAGTAGGCAGATAGTAGTTGTGACGGCTAGGGATATAGTCGACATTGAGTGTGTCGTTTTACGTGTTACCAGGTTTGTAAACCTTCACACACCATACTTTATTTTTACTAACATTTGAATGGGTTGAAAAGCTAAAAAAAAGGCTATGTAGACAGTCGTGATGCCCTTAGGGGTAAGACTATGATTTCCAGGTACGTGACCGTATTGTTTCTTTGCGTAGCCGAATGTATGTATGGCAAAATGATGTGTTATGAATAGCATGTTGCATTTGTTAGGATTTGTATGTAGATCATGGGGTATGGGTTTGATATGAAGGGAAAGTGCATGATTAATTGGTCACATTGTGATCAGTGGCTTTGCCACGATATATATATATATATATATAGGTTCATACACTACTTTTGGTCACACTGTGATCGGTGGCTTTGCCACGTTATAAATATTTTATTTGGTCACTTAGTGATCGGTGGCTGTTTCACATTGAATTATTTGATCACTTAGTAATCGTGTATAATTGGCAGCCTGACTATCGAAGTGGAGTGTAGCGGATGGAGGGTTGATTGTAGAAATCCTTACGGTGTGATGGGCTGGTATGGGTTGGTGTGTAGAAGATGGAAAACTAAGTTTGGGTTGTGGTAATTGCATTCATATGTTGTATGTTGATATGTGGGCTAAGGCCAATGTGTGACTGTGGGCTACATGCCATATGTATAATGTGGAAAACTTTACACACTGAGTCTTGGTGACTCACCCCCTTTCTTTAACTTTTTAGGTGAGCAGTAGCTCGTGGATGTGGAGCCGTGGCGGGCTCGTGGAGGCCATAATCTCATTTTCTTTCCTTTATAGTTTCAGCATTACTATAAATTTATTTTAACTTGGGACTTTTGTTATGTAATAAGGCCTCTCAAAGCTAAACTTCGATTTTTATTAGTTACTGTTTATATCACAGCCAACACTACGGCAGTTTAATTATAAAGTGAAAATGGACTTTTCTCTTAAATATAAGGTAACATAAACGAATCTTTTTCTTTCCAAGAATCAACTTAAATAAAGAACGAACGGTTTCACAAATTGAGAGTTTCATTATAATATACTTCGATGTTTTCAAAGCTACGTAATAATCGAAAAGTTTTTTAAAATCTCTGGTTTTTTTTCTTCCCTAAATTTAACTAGACTCTATTTTACTTCACCCTGTGACATACCGGATTCGATCGTATCGTATGGGCCAGGTTTGGGGTGTTACATTTAAGAAAAAGGCTTTGGGGGAGATATGGCGTTCGAGTCTAGAGGCACCTGATCCACACAGGTAAGTATTCTAACTCTTGATATGGTACGCATGTTGGGTTTGATGGGCTTTATGGGGACATAGACAGGTATGCTAGGGTTTATGGACCTTAGGCCTAGTTACACAACTCCTAAATTCCATAAAAATTAACTTCTCTGATTAAACATGTCCATGAACAAGTTGTTGGGTTGGACTGTGGCAACGTGCATACGCATGTCTAGGATTGGATCTAGGGAGAGCTTGGTATTTAAGCGGTCCTAGTGGCCCACCTCCTCTTCACTAGAATCCTAACTGGTGCGTAGTGTCTGTTCACTTTTGCCGCAAGGACTTGTTAGTGGGCCAAAGTTCATAACTAAAACCCACAAGGGACCCAATACCCGATCTTTATAAAATTACTTATACCATTAGTTCTATAAATTACCGAAATACCCCTAGTTTGCAAAACTATCAAAATACCCCTATTTTATAAAATCACCAAGGCAACCTATTTTGTGAAAATACAAAAATACCCCTGTAAGGTAGAATTATGAAAATACCCCTAGGTAGTGAAATGACGAAAATACCCTTGCGTGGTGAACGTGAGTTTATGGATGTTACCTTCGTGTTTGATACATTTATGTGATACTCTATTTGGGATGCATATGGATGTTGAATATACGTGGTTTCTATAACTAGGAGATACAGACTTGAGACTGAACCTTATTGACATGATTTTGAATTCGAAAGAACTACTATTGAAACTACTTTCCATAAGATTATTCGTCATTAATCAGTGGAAGAAATAATTGATCCATAAAATTTTTTAATCAGATAAATCGTGAATGTAGAAATGAGCACTAGGGGGCATGGTGTGCGTGGCCGAGGTGGAGGCAGGATTGCTGTGTCAGAACTAGTAGGGTCCGGTCATGAGTCAGGACATGAGGTACCAGTGCCACCAACTATGGAGGCAGAGTATCAGGACCAAAAGGGCAGTGACGATGCGGTGTCTCAGGCGATGCTCTAAGTGGTGGAGAGAGTTGCGGGAGCAGGCATGGGTAAGGGAGCTCGAAAATCTGTGCCGGAGCGACTTAGAGCCAATGGGGCAGAAGTGTTTAGGGGAATTTCTGGTGTAGCTCCTAGTACAGCTGAGTAGTGGATGGAAGCAGTGGAGTGTATAATGAATGATCTCGACTTCACAGAAGAGGAGAAGTTGAAGGGAGTGGTGTCTCTTCTCCGGGATGAGGCATACCAATGGTGGCTTACGGTCAGGAATGGTGCGGTGGCTGACTGCATTACTTGGGATTTCTTCAAGTTAGCATTCGAGAGTAAGTACATCGAATCGAGTTATGTGGATGTGCAGCGTAGGGTGTTTCTAAATCTGATCTAGAAAATAGATCGGTAGCTGCATATGAAGTGGAATTCCTGCGTTTGAGTCGTTACGCACGAGGGATACTGGCCACGGAACATGAGTGTTGTGTTCGATTTGAGGATGGCCTGAGGGATGATCTGCGTGTGTTGATAGCTCCACAACGAGAGCGCAAATTTGTGATTTTAGTGGAAAAGGCTAAGATAGCCGAGAAAGTTAAGCGAACCGTAAAGCGAAATAATGATAGATACAGGGATAGGAATAAGAGGAATGTTGGGTCATCAGGGTCAAAGGGGCGTTTCCAGAAAAGACCTAAGATGGATGGGTTGAGTCAGGGTGTGAGATCTGGGGGTAATGGTTGACCTCAGAGGTGTGGCCGGTGTAATAAATTTCATTCGGGCGAATGTTGGATAGGTGACAGGAAATGTTTTAGTTGTGGATCCTCGGATCATCAGGTTAGGGACTGTCCACAAGATCGGGGTCGTGTAGGGCCGGGAAGAAGTAAAATTTATCGGGATTTACAAGAACAATTTTGGTGGCCAGGTCTGAAACGGGAGGTAACTAAATTTGTGGGTAAATGTTTAACATGTCAGCAGGTAAAGGCAGAGCATCAGTTGCCTTAGGGGTTATTACAGCCGGTGAAGATTCTGCAATAGAAATGGGAGAGAATCACTATGGATTTTGTTAGTGGGCTACCCCTTACGCCTACTAAGAAGGATTCGATATGGGTAGTCGTAGATCGATTGATGAAGTCCACTCATTTTATACCGGTTCAGGTTGATTACTCCCTACAAAGGTTGGCTAAGTTGTATATAGTGAAGATTGTGAGGTTGCATGGAGTACCTGTGTCCACCATCTCGGACAGAGATCCTAGGTTTACGTCAAGATTGTGGAGGGCATTGCATCAAGCGTTGGGTACAAAGTTAGATTTTAGTACGACGTTTCATCCACAGACGGATGGACAGTTAGAAAGGTTGATACAAATTTTGGAAGACATGTTGAGAGGTTGCATTATCGATTTCAAAGGTAGCTGGGAGGAATTCCTACCATTGACAGAATTTGCATATAATAACAGCTACCAGTCCAGCATTCAGATGGCACCATATGAGGCGTTGTACGGGCGAAGTGTCGTACTCCTATATGTTGGACAGAATTGGGTGAACGACAGTTATTGGGTCCGGAACTAATTTTGGAAACGAAGAGTAAAGTTGAGTTGATCCAGGCTAGGTTGAAGGAAGCGTCAGACAGGCAGAAGTCCTACGCTGACCTGAACTGGAGGGACATAGAATTTGAAGTGGGTGATCATGTTTTCTTGAAGGTATCACCGTGGAAGAAAATTCTAAGGTTTGGACGGAAGGGTAAGCTAAGCCTTAGGTTTATCGGGCCTTATCGGTGTTGAAGCGTGCAGGACCAGTTGCTTATCAGCTTGAGCTACCTGCGAAGCTAAGTAAAATTCATGATGTGTTCCATATATCAATGTTGCGACGTTACCGTTTAGACCCATCTCATGTGATACCGTTGGAGGAACTCGAAGTAAAGCCTAATTTATCTTTTGAAAAAGAACCAGTTCAGATCATGGAGCAGGATGTTAAAGTTTTACGAAGGAAATCGGTTCCTTTGGTTAAGGTTCTGTGGCGGAATCACGGGTCATAGGAAGCTACATGGGAGCCAGATGATGTTATATGACAGCAATACCCTCACCTCTTTTGACCAGGTAATTTTGGGGACGAAATTCTTTTATGGGGGTAGAACTGTAACATCCTAGATTGGGGCCTCTACATTTGTGATGTGTTGTGTGTGTATGCCATGCTGTATGTATGTTTCTGGTGTGTTTAGAGCTTTCGGGAAGGCTTGAGGTTAAGCCTGAGCCTTGGTAGAAACATTATTTTCAGACACTGCAAGGGAGAACTAGGTGAAGTGGGCCTTAAGGGTACTTGAGTGGGGAAATTAGTACAAGAATTTAATTGGTAAAGTGGCAAGGAGGCACCACTAAGAGTATACGTAAGTGACGCCACAAGGGGGTTTGAAGGGAGCAGGTTCGAATCCCATGTTAAGCAAAAGGAGTGTTTTTTTTTTATAATATGCGCCTGATGAGTGGAAAGGTGGTTTCGGCTGGGACTCTACAGGATTGAGTGTGGATTGAGTCAGAAGACAGGAAGATGAGGATAAGAGGAAAATGTTGGATAGGATAGAGGTGGAAGAGGTGGCCAAATGTGGGACACTGAATGCAAGGAGGGAAATCGGCTAGATGTGGCTAAGGGTGTGCCGAATTTTCATTGTTTTTCGAAGATCATAGTATTTTTTCTCTCCTCCTATTTTCGGCAATTGAGGGTTCTTCTTCTCTTTTTCTGCCAAAGCCAAAAACCCCTAACTATATTCTCATCTCCACTTTTGTACCATAGACGATTGATCTTGAAAAGCCGAAAATGCCTAAGCCTCTATTTGAAGTATCTTTATCTTTCTTTTCGGCTTTCTCAACCAGTTCTTTTCTACCTTAATCATTGCCGAATCCTATTCACTATTGGGCTAGTGTCGAATTCTTCTAAGTGTTAATCGAATCTTCTGTTGAGGTAAGTGTTGACTTTTGTTATTGTTTATAATCTCTTTTGATTTTCGGAGGCCAAAGTCGGATGGCTAGTTGGTTGTTAAGGCCATCATTAGATTGATGTTTCTAACTGATCTCGTGTTCTTTTTGGGCGGCATTCTGAGATTTGAAAGAGATCTGATCGCCTTGGCTTCTAAGCCAGAGATCGTTAACCTTCGAACCGTATTACTTGTTTCGGGATTTCAAGGTAAGGGTTCTCTTTGGATGGTATTTAAGTTCACTGTCATACTTGGTACCATAACCCTACTTTGAGGTTTAACAACTATGATTTCTGATAGTACCATCTGATAAGATCTTTGATGGAATCTGACACCGATCAGGCAAAGGAGGGGGTTGGATCTGTAGTCCCATCCCAAAGTTCAAGAAGAGTGCGGTGTCTGCTGTTCGAGATTGGCCACCTGGTTGTGGGCCAGCTTCTGAATAGAATAGTAGGCAGATAGTAGTTGTTACGGCTAGGGATAGTGTTGACATAGAGAGTGCCATATTGCGTGTTACCGTGTGTAAACCTTCACACACTATATTTTATTTGTACTAACATTTGTATGGGCTGAAAAGTCAGAAAAAGGGCTATGTAGACAGTCGTGATGCCATTAGGGGTAAGGCTAGGATTGCCAGGTACGTGACCGTATCATTTCTTTGCATAGTCGAATGTATGTATGGCAAAATGATGTGTTATGAATAGCATGTTGCATTTGTTAGGATTTGTATGTAGATCATGGGGTATGGGTTTGATATGTAGGGGAAGTGCATGATTAATTGGTCATATTGTGATCGATGGCTTTGCCACAATATATATATGTTCATAGTGATCGATGGCTGTGCCACGTTAAATTATTTTGTCACTTAGTGATCATGTATAATTGGCAGCCTGACTGTCGAAATAGAGTGTAGCGGATGGAGGGTTGATTGAAGAAATCCCCACGGTGTGATAGGCTAGTATGGGTTGGTGTGTAGAGGATGGAAAACTAGGTTTGGGTTGGGCTAATTGCATTCATATGTTGTATGTTGATATGTGGGCTAAGGCCAATGTGTGAATGTGGGCTACATGCCGTATGTATAATGTGGGAAAAGTCACACACTGAGTCTTGGAAACTCACCCCCTTTCTTTAACTTTTTAGGTGAGCAGTAGCTTCTGGATGTGGAGCCGTGGCGGGCTCTTGGAGGCCATAATCTCGTTTTCTTTCCTTTATAGTTTCGGCATTACTATAAGTTTATTTTAACATTGGACTTTTGTTATGTAATAAGGCCTCTCAAAGCTAAACTTTGGTTTTTATTAGTTACTGTTTATATCACATCCAACACTACGGCAGTTTAATTATAAAGTGAAAGCAGAGTTTTCTTTTAAATATAAGGTAACATAAATGAATCTTTTTCTATCCAAGAATCAACTTAAATAAAGAATGAACAGTTTCACAAATTGAGAGTTTCATTATAATATACTTCGATGTTTTCAAAACTACGTAATAGTCAAAAAGTTTTCTAAAATCTCTGATTTTTTTCTTCCCTAAATTTAACTAGACTCGATTTTACTTCACACTGTGACATACCGGATTCGGTCGTATCGTATGGGCCGGGTTTGGGGTGTTACATCGATGGTCCATTTAAGGGACGATATCAATAATCTCGATTAATAAATAGTAATTTACATGAATTATTTGTAAATGTTCTTAAAGTTTTGATAATGCTTTGTAACCCTGTTCCGGTGACGGATCGGGTTATAGGTGTTACATCGTTGGATACTCCGTTATACTTGAAGGTATCACATAGTTGAAAGAAAAAATTCAAGTGTTGGTTCGGGTCTTCAACCATGTTCCCTTTGAATTGTAATGTGTTTTGGATAATCTGGATTGTGACTATTTTTATCTCAAAATTATTGGTGTTAATCGTCAGCCATTCTATTCTTCCTCACACCGCATTTGGTATAGGGAGGGCATACTCGCAAAACATCTGATGAGCCATCAGACTTCTTCCTGATTACTTCCTTGTTGTTCTCGTGGCTCTTCTAATAATGAATTTTATGATGGTAAGTTTATAATTGTGGGTGGTTCGTTGTCCATTACTTGACGGTTGCACTTAAGTAGTTGCTCTGGATCTGGGTAAGGTTCAATCGGAGTGCTGGAGCTTTGTAACGAGATTTTATGCAAGTGTACATAATCGTTCAAGTAATAAGTAAGTAAAATGAGTTATCATCTCCACAGGGACTGTGTGTTAATCAATTATTTGCAAAATTATAAATTCACAATTTGGTATAAAAACAAAATAATTTGAGTGATGATGATTTAACTAGATTAATTTAACTAGATGCAAAATTGTCCCCTATGCAATTAAATCTAAATGAAAATGATCTAAATGTATGAATGGATTTTAGCAACAAAAACGCAATTTCAACAATCAATAACATGAATAGGGTAGGATAATCATATTAATCAATTTAATTCATTTTCATCATGCTTAACAGTGTTCAGAAAACTTTCCATGGAAACTCGATCTTTCATGAGTTTGGAAACCAAATTAAGTCCCTTTAGATCTTTTACTTAGTGAAACATGCAGTTTATTGATCATATTAAACTAAGGGTTTCTTAGTATTTATGTGAGGTAATAGGGAGAATTAAGTTTGAAACTGTTCAATCACATAAACCTAAAAACTATGCAAGATAATAGAGCTAACTAAAGATATTATGAACCTCTAATTTAGTCAGTTTTAATGATCTAAATTGAGCATTGCACTTTTCAATTATGCATCTACTAGCCGTCATCTGGTTAGGATCACTTAACTAATCTAAATGCATCCAATCACGTATGCATGAAATACATCTTGATTTTAATTGAAAACATGATCGACTGAGGCACAAACACGTTAAACATGAATCAAATGAATATTATTGAATTAACATAATCATCCTAGCTAAACAAAATTAAGCTCATTGTTTATTGCAGATTAATAAACACTTAGCAAACATGTTTAAATTAAACAACAAGGAGGAAAGAGTAAACTCTAATTCAATTCAGTAGCCTTTCGGATCTTTCTAACTGAGGTGTTTCTCTGATCCACCTGTTGCTACTTTGCTAAGGGTTTCTTAATGTGGCCGACCAAGAGATGGTCTTGACAAGGCTTTTGTTGGCAAAGGAATGGAAAAGGGGATGGAGTGGCTAGGCGTTGAAATCGAAAAGGGAAATGAGTGAATGAATGGATGAGAGATGCTTGATGAATGAATGGATTAGGGGATGATTTGTAAGCTGTGCGATATTTATAGGTGAAGTTAGTGGATAATTTTTCTAAAAATAGCATCACATCTCCCTTGATTCTCTCCCTCCTATGGCCGACCATGATATGTGGAAAGGTGGCTGATTTAGTTGCTTGTTTTGAGCATAAGATCATGCTATATTTAGCTAAGGTTGGATAGTTTCTCAAGAAAACCTTGTATGCCAATTTCAAACATTCTTCCAAGTGTAGGGGCCTCCAAATAATTGTCCCAAAGTTGATTTTTGGCTACCCAAGTGTTGTTTCCAAATTGGGCTTCTCTCCTCCTAGATTGGACTGTTCCATGACCTAGTAAACTTGTAGACTAATCCAACATATATCACCCTTTTTTATTGGGTCAAGATGATAATTAAATGACCCAATTCTACATGGTTGTTGGCATCCAATACATGAGAAAGTAGCTAATGTCCATGCACATTATAATATACTCAGTTTATTGAATAAACTCTATGGCCCCACTGCATTATAAAAATTAACACATTAATAAATGACATGAAATAATGTCATTTATGCACATAATTCATGTAATAAAGCACAATTTCACATATTTTATAATTTCATGACCATTATTAACATTTAAGCAAAATCCACTTAATTTATTAGCAATTACTCAAGATTAATATAATTAATAAGTCAAAAGGTGGTAAAATATATAGAAAAATCCTAAATAATTTAGAGTTTACACACCCCCAAACTTAAACCATTGCTCGTCCCAAGTAATGTTCAAGCACAACAAAATTTTTGTTAAGGCAATTTTGCAATATGATAAAGTAGCACCAATCTTTGCACATAATCATGCATCAACAAAATCATGCTCAAAAATGCTTTTTATTGATAAGTAGCTCGAATGCAAATATTATTTCCAAACTTTATACTAAGTACAACATAATGTCAACATGAGCTATAGTATTAATGCATTTCAAAGTCATATATAACATTTACCAATCAATAAGCTTTCCTTATCAATCTAAACATAGTAATCACAAAGTTTAACGAATGGTTTTCATATGTTGAACTTAGCAATTCCTCTCCACTAAGGTAGCCAGTATAATCATCAAATCAGTAGGTCTTTTATTAGGATGTAATGAGGCTACGCTAAAGGAAGGGATAAAGAGAAGTAAATTTTTAGGTTCAATAATCTTAACCCTAACTTTGTCTTGGATCCTTTTGCGTCACAACCTTCATACAAATGGGTCTTTGGAACACCCCCCAACTTATACTGAACTCATACTCAACCTTTATTTTTCAGAAGGTGAACTACTTTTCTTTCTTCTTTAATCTCTTTTTTTCTCTTTTTTTAAATCACATATGTGAAGAGCATGCACATATTTTGTATTTTTCCTCAAACTTAGATCACCAAGAAAAAATTAGTTAACTTAAGTGCCCAAAATAGGATAAAATTAAAAAGATGGTAATGTGGCTTATACTATAGGAACTTTGCAATAAACAGGCCATTAAGCTCAAAAGTAAAGTTTCAAGGGTTAATTTAATAAGGTTGGCTTGAAAGGATCAACCAATCCAAAGAAAACATGTCTATATCATGTTTAGATTCTTATACCTCCTAGGATTTCGCCTCAAGAAAGTTACTAAGTCAATTCTAAAGACTTAAACCTTCATACATGTCTATTTCTAAAGAAATCAAAATTTCATAGCAAATACTACATAAGACTGAAGAACATACAAGCATTTATCACTCAAGATAACACAAGAATAACTTAGATAAAATAAGAAATCATGCTTGCATTTGAACAAACTTAAGAACAAAAATTCTTTCTGAACATTCATTTATTTCAGCATACTTAGGTAAAAAGATTGAAACATACTTGCAAAATTTAAAAATTCATGTTGTAAAATATTTGCCTTACCCCCTTTAAAAAGAAGCAATGTCCTCATTGCAAAAACAAAGTAATGAATGAAAACTGAACACCAGGCAGGGTTGTAAGAAAGAGAGGTGAGTCATAAAGACTACTTAAGTACCAAGTCTTTCTTAACAATCCAATCCAAGACATGTTCATTTCCATTACCACATCATTTTTCTTTTCCTAAAGAAGAGGCATAGAGCTTATTCTATTCATGCTTGCAATTTATTATGTGAAAGCAAAATTCTAACTAGGAAATAAAAATAAACACCTAAAATGAAATAAATACTAAAGACAATAAATTCCCCCTTTTAATTATTTGACTTATCCCCCTCGTTTTCCTCTTTTGATGTTTCATCCTCACTTTCATCCTCATCTTCCTTCTATGTCTCAAAGATATAATCTGGGAACTTAGGAACAAAATCGCTAAAGATATTTTTAAAAGTATTTTGTATAGAATCATATCTAATCTTCGCATATTTCCAATAAGCCTGTTGTTGGTTATGCATAAATTTCATCATATCCAACATAATTGAAAATTTTGATTTTTTCGTAGTATTTGAAGAATTGGGCATAGGAATGTTCAACTCAGGATCAACAGTTGGTTCAACAGGCTCATCAGCATTTGTCCCCTTTCTTGGTTCAGAAATTTCTAGTTCTTTTATCTGTTCTCGATTGTTTAGTTCTTCTTCAGATTCTGCTTTTTTCTCATCAACTGAGTCAACTTTCAATTTGGATTTATTCGATGACTCGTCAGTTTCTATTATGATTGGTTCACTTGGTTCAGTTGAGTTTAGCTCATGGACATTTTCCACTAACCTTTTCAAGATCATGGGCTGTGATGCAACCTTGAACATACGAGCCCTTCAGGTTTGCTTTTGTTTTAACTTAGGCCCTTAAGCAAAGTGAAGTTATCAATGATGGGAAGTAAGCACTTCCTATATTCTTTATAGAACAATCGTGGATATCCTTAAGAATAATCTTCCCAACATTGATAGACCTTTTTGTTATAATTGCATACAACAAAAGTATCCGCTCCATTGAGATGGTGGAACTATGTGAGATACGCATGAAACTATATCAAAAAAAGTAGAACCATACCTCAACCACTGGTTTTAGATATTCCCTTCTAAAAGAATGACTACCATACTTTCTTATAATCCACAAGGATCACAGATTTGTCACAACATTAAGCACTTATTGAAGAAAATCCCAATTTATATTTGTTATCATGGAAAAGTACTTATCTTATTCAACATCAGGTAGGTTAAACAAATCATTAATGGATTTAGAAGTTAGGGAGTACCTTCTTTTTGTGAAAACTAACTCCACTTTGGGCAATGATCGTGCATCACAAAAATAGTTCCAATTAAGGGCATCAATTTTCTTTCGTATTGGCCAAGGCACAACTATCTTGTCATTGCTCTCCAAATTAAAACCTTTTTTCTGACATCATGGGTTGATTTTTGAAGATGGAATCAAACCTTTCTTGTAACATCCTAAATTTTTGGGCCTATGCGTTTAATGGGTGAATATGTGGAATGAGTTAATTTAAGTGTTAGGGGCCCAAATTTTAAGTTTTAAGGAGCCCAAATCTTCTAATTTAAGTTAGTTAAATTTGGCATTAGGGATTAGGGAAGTGGACGGCACAAGGCTATTTTTTTGGGAATTTTATTATATTTATTCTTTGTGGATAATAAGCAGATAAATGCTATTATTTAGGGATTTAGTCTTTAAGGATAATAAGCAGATAAAGACTATTTTTGAGGAGATAATAGATTAAGATAAGGGAAAAGGGATAGGAGCTATCATGTGTGGCAGTGTTGGCTAAAAATCAATCTCTACTAAAGGGAGGAACCGATTTTCTATATAAAGAGGGGGTGTGCCAAAATTTTGGAAGCCTTTCTTTTATTTTATTTTCTCATCTTCTTCCTCTTAAAAGCCGAAAACCACCATTTTCTTCACCCTTTCTTCCTCTCTAAAATTTCCTGGTTGGCCGAATCTTTTAACCTCTATTGTTATTTTTCTTCTAATCCCTAAAAGTCAAAATCACATCTCTATTATTCTATTCTTCTCCTTAATATTCATTGGTCAAATCTCTCTTAGCCATCTCTTCAATTCTTAAATCTTCTAAAAATTGAAATTCTTTGATCTCAGCTCTTAAAGTTGCCAAATTTTCTTCAGTAAAGTCTGCTTGTGCCGAATCTGAAGAAAACAATAGGCATGTGTCGATTTTGAGTTTCCAATATTTCTCTGGCTTTTCAAAGTCCCTAGCCGAATCGCTATTTAGTGACTAATCAAGGGTTTTTCTTATTTTTGGCATTTTGGGATCTGAAGAGGAGTCCAACGC
This sequence comes from Gossypium rotundifolium, assembly GCA_025506655.1. Lineage (NCBI taxonomy): Eukaryota > Viridiplantae > Streptophyta > Magnoliopsida > Malvales > Malvaceae > Gossypium > Gossypium rotundifolium. The sequence goes on from CP106729.1 coordinate 88,296,812, forward strand.
TTAGATCTCTAAGTCAAAGATCAGTAGCACTCAAGTCGTGTTATTTTCGGGATTTCAAGGTAAGGAGATTGGTTTATTTATAAATATATGAAATCGAGTAGAACACTAACCATGGCTGAATATAGGAGAGGCCCTATTTTCACATATTTCCAGTTTTTTGAGCAAAGTTGTAGATCGGGATAACAAGGATATCATCTAAGAATATTGGATTTCGCGATATCAAGTGTATGACACCTTCCCACCATCTAGATCTGTTTGATTAATATATGATTATAAGTCTTATATGTTTTGATAAATGTTGAAATCCGGGCATAATGGAGGAAACCCAAAGAGGGTAGAAACAAATCATCAGGTTAGTGAATGTTCTGATTAAATGATATATGTATATTGATTTTATGTGATTGCATGGGTTGGATTTGATGAAAGGAGGAAGTTATACGTTGTAGCGGTTTTTACCGTAATCTGTTGTAGCAGTTTTTACCGTGATCTATTGTAGCGATTTTTATCGTGATCTATTGTAGCGAATTTTGCCGTGATCCGTTGTAGTGGCTGCGGCCATGATTTGACGATAAGCAGCACGACTGCCATCCAGGCGTGTAGTGGTGTGGGTTGATTGTAGAAATCCCCAATGGTGTGAATGGCTGGTACGGGGGCGTGTAGCGGATGGAAACTTAGGATTTGGGGTTGGGCTTGCATATTACTTTTATTATGTATATTAAACTGTTTATTCTGTTTTGTGGGGCTAAGGCCCAAATCTAATGGTGCATGAGGGTTGCACACTGAGTCTCGCGACTCAACCAATTAATTAACATTTTAGGTAGCATTTAGTGCTTCAGACCGGGCTGGAGAGGAGCGCAATGTGGCCATGCAAAAGAACATTTGGATTTAGAAAATAAAAGACTTTAGTTTATTATTTTATATTTTTATTTAATGGGTTTTAAACTTCAATGTAATAAGGCCATGGGCTAATAGACTTTATCACTTTGGGTTTTATGTTGGGTTTTATTATTAGTAAACATTTAAATTGTATGTTTAAATTAATTTATGGCATGTAACAAATTTCAGATTTTATTTAAAAATCACCAAGGCATTTTATAACTTATATGAACTTATAAATTATTAAATTTTCGGTATAAATGTTTAGACCTGATAATTGTTTTTCCAAAGTGCCATAAGTTTTATAAAATCTCCTTAGTGACATACCAGATCCGGTTGTAGTGTTTGGGCCGGGTTTGGGGTGTTACATTTCTTTTGCTTCCTCATTTTGGATCACAATTGGATTTTCGGTAGAGGTCTTAGAAGATCTATTTCTTTTGTGAGACATGGTGATTTTTCCCAAAAAATAGGTAGAATTTTGGCAAAAGGAAGAGAAAAGATAATCGGCAATAGGTCATAGTAAGGTGTTTGCAGTGGCGATAGGCTTGCGACAGTAATGGGATTATGGCAGTGATAGGTATGCTTCGACAAATGACTTGTGACGATAAATAGCGAGGGTTTACGGTAAGAGAAGGAAACTGGGGAAATTCTTTGGGATTTAGGCCGACAGCTAAAAGGAAAAAGAATGAGTGGCTAGGGTTTAAGCTATTGCTTGAGGGGTTGTTGAAGAAATTATGGTGGTAGAGAGGGGTTTATATAGTTGTGAATTAGGGAAAACTTGTAGCAAAAATTTAACTACAAAGGTGACTTGGGTGGAAAGTATAAAGGAAGGGAAAACATGGCGGCAAATTTAGGGAACCCTTAGATGGAAATTTGTGGTAAATTTCTCCTCTTCGCTGTTTTTGGCTTTGTGTAACACCCCTAGCCTGTATTCATCACCGGAATAGGGCTATGGAGCATTACCGAAAGTTTACATATCACAATGAACAATTATTCAACATATTCAAAATGTAACATAAATCATAGCAATATTATTCAAACTCATACTTATTATCCCTTATATGAGCCCTCGAGGCCCTAAAAACACATTAGAAACGAATCGTGACTAAATCAGAAACATATAGAATTTTTGGGAAAAATTAAAAAAATTTCATACTGCGGAGGTACACAGTTGTGTGGCCAGGCTGTTTGACTCACACGGCTGAACACACCCCCGTGTCTCAGGTTACGTTGGCATTTAAAGTAGGGACACACGGCCGTGTCCTAGCCTGTGTCCGTGCTTGTGCAACTCTCTGACTTTGGTCACATGGCCAAGCCATACACCAAATTGCCAGGCCGTGTGCTAAGTCGTGTAATTGCCTAGCTTGCAACCCTTTAAAAGCTATAGGGGACACATGGTTATGTCACATGGCCATGTGTCACACACAGTTGAGACACATGCCTATGTCTTTGGCCATGTGGACGAAAAATAGGCCACTTTCAAGCCATTTTTCTCACCCAAAGCTTAGTCACTTACACAAACCAAATAAACCTATTTTCATGCATTCAAGTTGTACCTAACATATGCATATTCAGGCTAAAACAACATAGTACTTAACCATACAAACAATATGCCTAAAAGGCACCTCAATCACAACAATCAAACTTGATTAATCATTTGCTAAGTTTAGCCATAAATATTCAACTAATTGAACTAATTCTATACCAAAATTCACCATAATGTTCACACACCATTTTTATACTCACAATCACCAATATGACTATTCAACACCTATCATCACTACCTTAACAACTTGACCATAAGTCAACCAAACCCAAAGCCGTAACAACCCTCACCTGTATCACTATCAAAATAGGGTTACAAGGTATTACCATTCAATACACATCATTTAACATCCAATACTCATACATTTATGCATTCGTACTCAAATACCATCCAACACAAACACATTGTCCTTTATAAGAGCCCATGAGGCCTTAAACATGCTTTAGAAGTGGTTTGGGACTAAATCGATAACATACTAAATTTTTGGAAAACTTAGAAATTTTTCAATCATTCAGGGATCACACGCCCATGTGAATAGGCTGTATGCCTCACATGGTTTTAGACACGCCCGTGTCATAGGCCATATGGAAATAGGGCATAAATACTAACTTGGGTCACACGGCTGACCACACGCCCGTGTGTCTAGCCCTTGTGCCCTTCGAATTGGCCTCACACGCCCGTGTGCTAGGCTGTGTACTAGTCCATGCCAAACTTGTAGGGTATACTGACATATTAACAAGACCACGTCACAATCCCGTGTGCTAAGCCATGCGCCATTTAGGGGGTATACTGAATTGTGCCATACAGTCAGTCACACGCCCGTGTGTGAGACCGTGTAGAGCATACTGACTTTAGTTTAATTCATCACCAGGGGACACATGACCATGTAGTATGACCATGTGTCACACACGGCTGAGACACACACCTGTGTCTCTGCCCGTGTGGACATAAATAGGCCATTTCCAAGGCCAATTTTCCACCCTTACTCATGCTCACATAAACAACTAAAATGGTACCATTTCATCAAACAATAAGACGCTAAAATCATCAACCAAAAACATAATTCATACCATATCCATTTCAACCAAATTCAATACTCAATTCAATGCCAAATACCTATTCAAATACTTATCAACTCAACTTCTAAAATCATACTTCACCAAAGCATTTCTCAAGCATTAAACTCCATAAATCAATTTAACCATTTGCAACTATTTAACCATCACCATTTTCATTCTAAACATGCCAAAATAAGCCATCACCCATGGCTATTTATACAACCAAAACATATGCATTTACAAGCCATTTCTAATGGTTAAACACATAACCATATTAACAAAAGTAGCCTACACATGCCATATACCATATATACACAACTCAAAAGTGCCAAATAGATGTCCGATAGTGCGATGATGTTCCTGACGACTCCTGGATCCGAGCTAGCCTTGATTCACTATAAAACATAGAAAAATAACACAAAGTAAGCTTCATAGCTTAGTAAGCTCGTATGTGAAAAACTTAATTCATCATATAAATACATATCAACTAATTATACATAACATCACTATATACACATTAACTACAAACCTTTCACATGTATTAAAACATAATTAAATACCATTTCATTGAACTTTCTCTATTTAATACTCGAATAGGTTCTGTACGTACCTGTATCACCTTGTACTAACCTCTTTCCCAACAACATCATTCATTCACCCATTAAACCATTTAGAATAGAAGTCAGATACTCAAGAATCTCAATTGATAAGTACGTATACCATCGCCTGAAGCCAAATCAAGGTAACTTATCTTCAGAGTACCTATACCATGGCTCGTAGCCAAATCAATGTAACTCCTTTTCGAAATACCTATACCATGGCCCGTAGCCAAATCAAGGTATCACTCGCACCAATAGTGACAATATCATGGTCTGAAGCCAACACATCCAATATGCATGGACCAAAGCCAAATCGGTATATCATCTTATAACATATCATCCGTATCTAAAATCTATTCATAAGGTTCAATCGGTACTTTTAGTTTGTCAATTCCATCTTTGAATATATCCGTAAAATCGTATTTACAATTCATACATTAATAAAAATCTCATAATCACAGTTTAGGCAATATGAAAGCATTTAACATACATTTATAAAGAAATCATCACATACGAACTTACCTCGTATTTAGAATTGACAGATCAAATTGACTACTCGATAACCTTGCTTTTCCCCCGATCTAAATTCGAATTCTTTCTTTCTTGATCTATATGTATTCAAAATAAACTCTTTTAATCAACCACTCATTCAAATTAGTGCTGTAACATTCTTAAAATGGGGCCTCTGCTTTTTTTTCATGTGTTGCATGTGTTGATCTGTCTGTTGTGCTAGTTTAGCATAATTTGGGGTCTAAGCATGACCCCATGTTAGGCCTGAGTCATGGTCAAACATTTTTGTTTTTGTACTTAGTGAGAGGGAGCTAGGAGAGTTAGGGGTTAAAAGGAATTATTGGGAGTGTTAGACACATGAAGTGCCTTGATAAAGTGGCAAGGAGGTGCCAGTCAAGTCACAAGAGAGGGGGTAAGGAGGACCTTGGTTCGAGCAGTAGAAATCTCACTTTCTGCTTAATATTTTGACGCCACAAGCAAGGAGAAAGAGTGCTCAGGAGGGACTCTCTTGAATGGATGAGGATGTGATCATCAAATTTGAATTAGATAGATGAAAGTGAGGATAGTTAGGAGCTTGAATCTTATTAAACTCATTTGGGAAGAGTTGGCCAAATGGTGGACTGTGGGCAAGGGGGGCTATTGATTTTGGGGAGCCTTTGGTGTAGCCGAATATCCCTCTAAAATCTTTAATTTTATTTTATTTCTTTTCTCCTTCTCAAAGTGCTTGGCCGAATCTTCTTCTCCCCCATCTCTCTCTCTTTTTCTTCTTTTCATTCTTACTCAAAGCCAAAACCATCTTAGTCCACTTCATCTTTTCTTTTTCTCAAACCCATGTGCCGAAATCTTCATCCTATTCCCTTGCTGAATCTTCCCTCTCCCAATCCATATTTTCTTTTCCATTCTTTTCTTTTCACTTTAGCCGAACCCCATTTGTTTCTCTTCTATCAACCATAGCCGAATCTCCCTTCATCACTCAGCTCTTTGCTGAATTTCCCTTCTTTCTTCTAGTGTCATTTTGGCCGAATATCAACCAAGAGTAGATCTTTTTTTGGGTTATTCTCTAATCAGATTTGAAGAGGGTAAGTGTTCTTGGCCGAATCTCTGTTATTTCATTTCTCTTTTCTCCGTCGACTCACATGGGGACAAAAGCTGAATTTTGGCATTTGTGGACATGATTCCTAATCATCTATGAAAATCAATTTCTCCTAGGTTCTTCGGGCTTTGAAGTAGTAGATTAGGGTTGTTTATTCTCTGCCAACCGATTTCTTCTAGTCTGTGGTAAGGGTTCATGTCAATATATTCTATCAATCATTCTTTTGAAAAGTCGAAGGCTATTGAAATTTAGTGTTGATGTTGGCCGATTGTAGGGGGAGATCAGTTTCGCATACCTTGAGTTGTGGCTAGTATCCGAGAAGCGTTAAGGTAAGGATTGGGGTTCCATGCGTTAACCCTTCAGGTTTTGTTAGTTTGGCCGAATGGCCTTATTACTAATTTTGGTTTGGCTGAATGTAGGGAGAAAAGGGATCTAGTGTAGTAGATTGGGTCTTCGAGATTTAGTGATTGCGTTAGTAACAGGTGTGTAACGCTTACACACTTTATTAGTATAATATGTCTATTATGTTCTGTTATAGCCAATGAAATCAGTGAATATGCCTTGTGGGTATGAGCTTGAATTTCGGGTAAGTCCCCTATCGTGTGATTTTTGATATACATCATCATGTTATTATTATATGCTATGCTATACGTTATTTGCATCATCATATGTTTTATGCCACGATTGATATGGACATGATGGTGGGTTTGATGAGAGGAGAGGGATGATTTATTTTAGACTGTCAGCAGTGGTTTTGACCACACGATGGGTTGACCCCTTCTTGATATTATATTTTGTGACTAAGTCCCAGTGGTTTTGACCACCAGTGGTTTTGACCACATATAAATATTGTGACTAGTCCCAGTGGTTTGGCACCACAGTGGGATGGCCCCACATGTTGATTACGGGATTGTCATCAGTGGTTTTGACCACACGATGGGTTGGGCCCATCACTTGATTTGAGACTTCGATCATCAGTGGTTTTGACCACACATATATATTTTTGTGACTACGATCACCAGTGGTTTTGACCACCAGTGGTTTTGACCACACGGGGTAGTTAAAGGAGATTGGATGGTTAGGTTATGGGTTGCATGATTTGCATGATTTGCTAATGATTTGTGTAAGTGCTTGCACTATCGGGTTGGGGATTTATAGACTGAGTCTTGGTGACTCACCCCTTCCCTTATATTTTGTAGATGAGACGTAGATTGCGGATATGGAGCCGGGGAGGACTCGAGGCGGCCATGCATGCTAGTTTGGGATTTGATTTCTACTAAGTTACTATTTCAGTTTATTTATTTCCTTAAATTTGGTTTTGGTTTGTAATAAGGCCGCTAAGTATTATTTTGGGTTTTTATTATTTGTTTTTATTTTGATTATATTATACTATATGGACTTGTTAAATCAACCGGTAAAAAGCAATGTCTTCAAAGATATAACTCCTTCATTTTTTTAACGTTGCCATCGGGTAACATCACTTATAAGATGATAACTTGTATGTTTTCTAAAAACTTGCAACAATTAGTAGATTTTCAAGAAAGGATTTCTAAACTTTTCATAGTAAAAAGGGTTTTCTAAGAAAATTATCTGACAAACTCTCGGTTTTAAAAAGGTTATCACTCGTGGCATGCCAGATCCAGTTGTGGTATGTTGACCGGATTTGAGGTGATACAATTTTGGTATCAGAGCCAAGTTCAAAAGCTCAGTTGTGGGCCTGAGGCCCAAAATGTTTGAAAGTAGGGTCTTGAAAAGTTTTATGGAAAAGGTACATGGGTCGACTAGCATGGCACTGAGTCTCCGGCACCAATCCGCCCAGGTAAGTATCCTTAACTATTGTGTGTATTATATGTGGGGAAAATGGGTATTTTGGGTTCATAGAATAGTAGATTAGGAGTTATTGAACCCTAGGAATAGCTTACTCCAACACAAATTATATAAGACTTAAAGATCCACTAAACAAACTTGTGAGTTCGTCACTGAGTTAAGGGTGTGCAACCGTTGTGCGCATGTCTAGGAATGGATTCAAGGGGAGCTTGGTATTCAAGTAGTCCTAGTGACTCACCTCCTCTCCACTCGAATCCTGCCTGGTGCATAGTGACGGTTCACCCTAACTGAGACGACTTATTCATAGGCTAAATTTAACTAAAACCCGAAAGAGACCAGCCATCTTGTTTTGGTAACACTTTAAACCTTGGTTTTAAAATTACCACGGTATCCTTGATTTAGGAAATGACCAAAAACCCCTGATTTGAAAAATGACCAAATTACCCCTGACTTGTAAAAAAATTACCAAAATACCCTCAGTATGGGAAATTGCCGGATTACCCTCGAATTGGAAATTTTCCAACATACCCTTACTTTGTAAAATCACCTGAAACCATACTTTGGAAAATTATGAAAATACCCCTGGTTTATGAAATTACCAAAATACCCCCGATTTTAGAATTTCTGAAATACCTATGATTTGTAAAGGTTTTAAAATTAACCCTGGTTTGTTACTAAAAATACCCGATAGGTTAAATTACGAAAATACCCCAGGGTAGTGAAATGACGAGAATACCCCTACATGTGGGATATGGGTGGAGGAGGTTGTTGATGAGTAAATGTAATTCACTGTATTAGGGTAGGAAATTGAACTGAAAACTGTTTGATGATCGAAAGAACCACAACCAAATTTCTTTACATAAAACTTGTTGGTGGGTAATCAGTGAAATGGAAGCTAGTTCATAAAAATTTCTTAAGCAGATTAAATTACGAATTAGATATGAGTACTAGGGGATGTGGTCGTAATGTGCGAGGACGCTGTAGAGGCGGAATGATCGTATCAGAACCCGTTAGGTCTGGTCAAGGGTCTGAGAATGAGATACCACCATCAGCAGCTACTGGTGTAGAGTATCAGGATCAAACGAGGGAAGATGCAGTGTCGCAGGAGATGCTGCGGGTGCTTGAAAGAGTGGCTGGAGCAGGTGGAGGTACGGGAGCTTAGAAGCCCGTATCTGAGCGACTTCGAATCAACGGAGCTGAGGTATTCCGAGGAGTATCTGGTGTGGCACCTAATACGACTGAGTATTGGTTGGAGGCGACAGAACGAATCATGGATGATTTGGATCTGACAGCTGAGGAGAAACTAAAGGAAGTAGTGTCGCTTCTCCGTGATAAGTCATATCAGTGGTGGCTCACGGTTCGGGATGGTGCTGGAGCGGATGATCTCACTTGGGATTACTTTAAGGCAGCATATCATAAGAAATATGTCGGGACCAGTTACATTGATGCACAGAGGAAGGCGTTTCTGAGACTAGTTTAGGGAAGTAAGTCCGTATCAGAGTACGAGGTGAAATTCTTAATATTGAGCCGATATGCTCGGGGCATCATAGTTACGGAGCATGAGCGATACGCCAAATTTGAGGACGGATTAAAGGACGATCTAAGGTTACTAATTGCTCCACAATAGGAGAGAGAATTTATGGTCTTAGTGGAAAAGGCCAAAGTTACGGAAGAAGTGAAGCAGTCGGTTAGACGAAATCAGGACAAGGGTTAGAATAAAAGGAATTTCGGATCATCTGGGTCTACGGGAATCAGCAGAAATGGGGTAGATATAGTGGGCCGAATTAAGCTGCTAGGCCTACTGCTGTTGATACTCAATGGCTGCCACGATGTGCTCGATATGGAAAGTCTCACACGGAAGAATATTGGACTGGAAATAGGGGATGCTTTGGGTGTGGATCGATGGGGCACCGAGTAAGGGATTGTTCACAGAGGTCAGCTAGGTTGTAGTCTGGGGATCAGAATCGTACTCAGAACAGGAGGGATGGTCAGCAGCCACAGAGGGGCCGTGGTGCTCCTAGGGGAGGTAATGGCTCTAGTATAGGCCATGAAGCACCAGGCAGAGGTGCAGGTGGTGCAGAGGCGAGACAACCTGGTTTAGTCTACGCAGCGAGGCATCGAGAGGAGGGTGATGCACCAGACATCATAATCGGTACGTTCCTAATCTTTGGACTACCTTATAATGCTTTAATAGATGTGGGTTCGACGTATTCATATGTAGCCAGTAGTATAGTGGGAACTATGAACGTGAATTCTGAGACTACTTCTAGGGAGATGACCGTAATTAGCCCTCTAGGTCACTCTGTAGGAGTAAATAAGCTGTATAGGGATGTACCCCTAGAACTTCAAGGGGTCGTGTTTTTGGCTGATTTGATGGAACTGTCATTTGGGGAGTTTGATCTAATTCTCAGGATGGACTGGCTGGTGAAGTACCAGGCCAGTTTGGATTGCGCGACTAAGCTCATGGTGTTGAGGACAATGGAAGGTGAGGAGGTAGTGATGATAGGTAATAGGAGAGATTACTTATACAATGTGGTCTCTGCACTGAAGGCGAAAAAAATGGTCAGGAAGGGTTGTGAGGCGTTCATGGTGCATGTTTGTGCTTTGGGAGCCAAGGATGAAGCTGTAGAGAGTGTGCGAACTGTAGGGGAATTTGTGAATGTATTTCCAAAAGAACTTCCAGGTCTGCCTCTGGATTGAAAAGTAGAATTTCAGATAGACACATTGCGAGATCCGCCAAGGTGTCTATAGCCCCGTATCGAATGGCGCCAAAGGAATTGGTGGAGTTGAAGGCCCAAATACAGGAGTTGTTGGACCGAGGTTTCATTCGACCAAGTATATCTCCTTGGGGAGCACATGTGCTCCTTGTGAAGAAAAAAGACGGTACAATGCGGATGTGTATAGACTACCGCTAGCTGAACAAGTTGACGATAAAAAACAAGTACTTGTTGCCCAGGATTGACGACTTGTTTGATCAACTTAAGGGTGCATCGATTCTCTCGAAGATAGATCTAAGGTCAGGGTACCATAAACTCAAAGTGAAGGAGGCTAATGTTCATAAGATGGCATTCCGTACTCGGTATGGGCATTACGAGTTTCTGGTGATGCCGTTCGGGTTAACCAATGCATCGGTAGCATTCATGGACTTGATGAATCAGGTGTTCCAGTAGTACTTGGACCAGTTTGTCGTAGTATTCATAGATGACATATTGGTGTACTCAAGGACTGAGGAGGATCATGATACACACTTGCGGTTGGTTTTGTAAATTCTGAGGGAGAAGCAGTTATTTGCCAAGTTCAGTAAGTGCGAGTTTTGGATTAGGGAAGTGACTTTCTTAGGTCACATAGTGTCCGCTGAAAGGATTAGAGTAGACCCTCACAAGATTGAGGCGGTGTTAGATTGGAAACCGCCTAGGTCGGTTGCAGAAATTCAGAGTTTTTTAGGTCTGGCGGGGTATTATCAGAGATTTATGGAAGGATTTTCTCTGATCGCGGCACCGTTGACCAAGCTATTGAGGAAAGGAGTTCCATTTGTGTGGATGAAGAAACAGCAGGAAAGTTTCGAGAAGTTGAGGAAGATTTTGATGGAAGTTCCGGTTCTGGTACAGCCTGAGGCAGGGAAGGTATTCACGGTCTATTACGATGCATCACATACTGGCTTGGAATGTGTGCTGATGCAGGAAGGGAAATTAGTGGCATATGCGTCTCGACAGCTGAGACCGCATGAGGTTAACTACCCGACGCATGACTTGGAATTGGCTGCGGTGGTTTTTGCCTTGAAGATTTGGAGGCATTATTTGTATGAGGAAAAGTTGATAGTCTACACGGACCACAAGAGTCTGAAGTACCTCTTGACGCAGAAGGATTTAAACTTGAGACAATGAAGGTGGATTGAGTTGTTGAAAGACTATGACTGCTCGATTGAGTACCATCCAGGTAAGGCTAATGTAGTAGCTGAGGTGTTGAGCCGTAAGGTGGTCATAGACCTGCGAGCAATGTTTACTCACCATAGTCTGTATGACGATGGGAGTTTGTTGGTGGAATCGCAAGTAAAGCCCACTTGGGTAGAGCAGATTAAGGAGAGACGGTTAGTAGATGAGGGTTTGAATGCTCGGAGGTTGCAAGTTCAAAGTAATGGGTTGGAAGGATACAACTTGTCTCACGATGGAGTGTTATGTTCTCAAGGGAGAGTTTGTATGCCGAAGGACGTCGAGTTGAGGCAAAGGATTCTTCAGGATGCACATAGCAGCCCATACGCTATGCATCCTAGAGGTAGCAAGATGTACCGGGATTTGCAAAAGCAGTTCTGGTGGCCAGGATTGAAGCGAGAAGTGATTGAATTTGTGGGTAAGTGTCTAACGTGTCAGCAGGTCAAAGCTAAACATCAGCTGCCATCAGGTTTACTTCAACCGGTGAAGATTCCTCAGTGGAAGTGGGAAAGGATTACCATGGACTTTGTCAGTGGGCTACCCCTTACGCCGAGCAAAAAGGACTCAGTTTGGGTGATTGTGGACCGTCTGACCAAATCAGATCACTTCACACCGGTGAGGGTTGATTATTCGCTCCAAAAGTTAGCCAAGTTGTATGTTGTCGAGATAGTAAGGTTGCATGGAGTGCCAATGTCAATCATCTCGAATTGGGATCCTAGGTTCACGTCGAGGTTCTGGAGGGCTTTGCATCAAGCTTTGGGAACGAGGTTGGATTTCAGCATAGCTTTTTACCCGCAATCCGATGGATAGTCTGAAAGACTAATTCAGATCTTAGAGGATATGCTAAGGGGATGTGTTCTGGATTTTAGTGGTAGTTGGGAGGAGTATCTACCATTGGTAGAATTCGCTTATAACAATAGTTACCAAGCGAGTATTTAGATGGCACCATATGAGGCACTGTATGGACGAAAATGTAACACTCCTACGTATTGGACGGAGTTGGGTGAACGGCAGATTTTAGGTCCAGAGTTGGTGGCAGAAACTGAGGATAAGGTTAAGGTGATTCAGGCTCGTCTCAAGGAAGCATTGGACAGGCAGAAGTCTTACGCCGATCTTAAACGCAGAGATATAGAGTATGCAGTAGGTGATAAGGTTATTCCAAAGGTATCGCCATGGGAGAAAGTGCTGAGACTTGGACGAAAAAGGAAGCTAAGCCCTAGGTTTATCGGGCAGTACACGGTGTTGAAGTGAGTAGGACCGGTAGCTTATCAGCTCGAGCTACTGGCAGAGTTAAGTCAGATTCACGACATCTTCCATGTTTCAATGCTTAGGCACTATCAGTCAGATCCGTCACATGTTGTGCCAGTTGCAGAGATTGAGGTGAGCTCAGACTTGTCTTTTGAGGAGGAACCGGTACAGATTTTGGATCAGGATGTCAAGGTATTGCCTAGGAAGTCAGTTCCCTTGGTGAAAGTTTTATGGCGGAACCATGGTACGGAGGAGGCCACGTGGGAACCAGAGGTTGTAATGCGATAGCAATACCCTCAACTCTTCTGATCAGGTAATTTCGAGATCGAAATTATTTTTAAGGGGGTAAAACTGTAACATCCTTAAAACGGGGCCTTTGCATTTTTAAGGGGGTAGAACTTTAACGTCCTTGTTAAAGTGGCAAGGAGGCGCCACTCAAGTCACAAGGGAGGTGATGCCACAAGGGGGTAAGGAGGACCTTGATTCGAGCAACAGAAATCTCACTTTCTGCTTAATATTTTGACGCCACAATCAAGGAGGAGGAGTGCTCAGGAGGGACTCTCTTGAATAGATGAGGATGTGATCATCATATTTGAATTGGATAGATGAAGGTGAGGAAAGTTAGGAGCTTGAATCTTATCAAACTCATTTGGGAAGAGTTGGCCGAATTGTGGACTGTGGGCAAGGGGGGCTATCGGTTTTGGAGAGCCTTTGGTGTAGCCGAATGTCCCTCTAAGATCTTTAATTTTATTTTATTTCTTTTCTCCTTCTCAAAGCGCTTGGCCGAATCTTCTTCTCCCCCATCTCTCTCTCTTTTTCTTCTTTTCATTCTTGCTCAAAGCCGAAACCATCTTAGTCCACTTCATCTTTTTTTTTCTCAAACACTTGTGCCGAAATCTTCATCCTCTTCCCTTGCCGAATCTTCCCTCTCCCATTCCATATTTTCATTTCCATTCTCTTCTTTTCACCTTAGCCAACCCCATTTGTTTCTCTTATATCAACCATAGCCGAATCTCCCTTCATCACTCAACCCTTTGCTGAATTTCCCTTCCTTCTTCTAGTGTCATTTTGGCCGAATATCAACCAAGAGTAGATCTTTTTCGTTCTTCTCTAATCGGATTTGAAGAGGGTAAGTGTTCTTGGCCAAATCTCTATTATTTCCTTTCTCTTTTCTCTGTTGACTCACATGGGGACAAAAGCTGAATTTCAGCATTTGTGGACATGATTCCTAATCATCTATGAAAACTGATTTCTCCTAGGTTCTTCGGGATTTGAAGCAGTAGATCGGGGTTGTTTATTCTCTGCCAACCGATTTCTTCTAGTCTGTGGTAAGGATTCATGTCAATCTATTCTGTCAATCATTCTTTTGAAAAGCCAAAGGCTATTGAGATTTAGTGTTAATGTTGGCCGATTATAGGGCGAGATCAGTTTCGCATCCTTGAGTTGTGGTTAGTATCCGAGGAGCGTTAAGGTAAGGATTGGGGTTCCATGCGTTAACCCTTTGGGTTTTGTAAGTTTGGCCGAATGGCCATATTACTGATTTTGGTTTGGCCGAATGTAGGGACAAAAGGGATCTAGTGTAGTAGATCGGGTCTTCGGGATTTAATGATTGCGTTAGTAACAGGTGTGTAACGCTTACACACTTTATTAGTATAATATGTCTATTATGTTCTATTATAGCCAATGAAATCGGTGAATATGCCTTGTGGGTATGAGCTTGAATTCCGGGTAAGTCCCCTGTCGTGTGATTTTTGATATACATCATCATGTTATTGTTATATGCTATGCTATACGTTATTTGCATCATCATATGTTTTATGCCACGATTGATATGGACATGATGGTGGGTTTGATGAGAGGAGGGGGATGATTTATTTTGGACTGTCACCAGTGGTTTTGACCACACGACGGGTTGGCCCCGTCTTGATATTATATTTTGTGACTAAGTCCCAGTGGTTTTGACCACCAGTGGTTTTGACCACATATAAATATTGTGACTCGTCCCAGTGGTTTGGCACCACAGTGGGTTGGCCCCATATGTTGATTATGGGATTGTCATCAGTGGTTTTGACCACACGATGGGTTGGCCCCATCACTTGATTTGTGACTTCGGTCATCAGTGGTTTTGACCACACTTATATATATTTGTGACTACGGTCACCAGTGGTTTTGACCACTAGTTGTTTTGACCACACGGGGTAGTTAAAGGAGATTGGATGGTTAGGTTATGGGTTGCATGATTTGTATGATTTGCTAATGATTTGTGTAAGTGCTTGCACTATCGGGTTGGGGATTTATACACTGAGTCTTGGTGACTCACCCCTTCCCTTATATTTTGCAGATGAGACGTAGATTGCGGATATGGAGCCGGGGAAGACTCGAGGAGGCCATGCATGCTAGTTTGGGATTTGATTTCTACTAAGTTACAATTTCAGTTTATTTATTTCCTTAAATTTGGTTTTGGTTTGTAATAAGGCCGCTAAGTATTATTTTGGGTTTTTTATTATTTGTTTTTATTTTGATTATATTATACTATATGGACTTGTTAAATCAACCCGTAAAAAGCAATATCTTCAAAGATATAACTCCTTCGTTTTTTTTTTTTAACGTTGCCATTGGGTAACATCACTTATAAGATGATAACTTGTATGTTTTCTAAAAACTTGCAACAATAAGTAGATTTTCAAGCAAGGATTTCTAAACTTTTCATACTACAAAAGGGTTTTCTAAGAAAATTGTTTGACAAACTCTCGATTTTAAAAAGGTTATCACTCCGTGGCATGCCAGATCCGGTTGTGGTATGGTGACCGGGTTTGGGGTGTTACAAGTGCAAAACATACATTTAGGCCTATTTACACTTTAGCCCCTAAACTTTTACATTTAATCGATTTAGTCCCTCTTTCAAAAATACACAAAATTCACATAATTTCTTTAAACCCAAGTTTGGCCGAATTTCATATAAGTCTCCAGCAGCCCAAAAATTTAATTTATTTCACATTTCAATGACTCAATTTATATATTTCACAATGTAAACCCTTTTTGACATTTTTGTCAAAAATCACTTTACAAAACTATTTTAACTATTAACAAACTTTCATAATCTATCATAATTCATCAAATTACTCAAGCATTCAACAATGGCAACTTGTTAAACCTTTAACATTTTCCAAATCTAAGGTACGGCTAGCTAGAATACGAAGCAACGATCTCAAAAACGTAGAAATTATTAAAAACTGAGCTCAAAACACTTACCAATTAAATCTCACAAGTGCCGAACCCTAGAAAGCTTCAATGGATTATTTTATTTCTTAATATTTGGTCAAACTGATGAATGAAGATAGAAATTTTGTTTTGTTTTATTAATATTAGCATTAATTTCTAATTTACCATTACAACCTTTAAAAAAAATTATAAATTTCACCAATTTCCATGCTATCATCATCCACTAACCCATAAATGGTCTATTTACCACTTAAGAACCTTAACTTTAAGGTTCTATAGCTATTAAATACCTTTAGCTAATAGAATGACACTTTTACATTTTACGCGATTTAGTCCTTTTACTCGAAACCACTGTTCCGATTCAGCTAAAATTAGGCTATCACATCTCTCCCCCTTAGGGATTTTCTTCCCCGAAAATATTACAAGTGAATAGGTTTGGGTAATGTTTTCTCATAGCATCCTCAGGTTCCTATGTAGCTTCTGCCGCCCTGTGTCTATGGCACAATACTTTCACTAATGCGATTTTCTTATTGCTCAGCTCTTTAATCTCACGAGCTAAAATTATAATCAGTTCTTCAGCATATAACATATCAGACTGAATTTCAACTTCGGTCGAGGAAATGACATGTGAAGTGTCAGATCGGAATCGTCAAAGTATCAACACATGAAACACATTATGTATCTTTTCCAACTCAGACGGTAAGGACAACAGATATGTCGCTGGCCCAATTCGCTCAGTAATCTCATACAGTCCGATGAATCGCGAACTCAATTTCCCTTTCCAACCAAACCGCAATATCTTTTTCCATGAAGATACTTTCAAAAACAATTTATCCTCGATCTGAAATTCAATATCTTTCTGTTTCAAGTCTGCGTACAATTTCTGTCGATCTAAAGTTGTTTTCAAACTATCACGAATCACTTTCACTTTCTCTTCTATCTCTCTGATCAGATGAACCTCGGGAATCTTGCTTTCGCTAAGCTCAGTCCAGTACAACGGTGTTCAATATTTACGACTATATAAAGCTTCTTACGGTGCCATCTTTATGCTCGATTGAAAGCTATTATTATAAGCAAATTCAATCAATGGATAGATATTTCTCCCAGCTACCTTCAAACTCAAGAATGCAAGATCGCAACATATCCTCAAGTATTTGAATAACACGTTCGAACTGACCATTCTTTTGCGGGTGAAACGTAGTGCTAAAATAAAGCTTTGTACCTAAAGCTTCTTGCAATTTCTTCCAAAATAGTGAAGTGAATCTTGGATCTCTATCCCAAACAATAGATAGTGGCACTCCGTCCAATCGAAAAATCTCTGAGATATACAACTTAGCTAATTTATCTAACGAGAAACATGTACTTACTGGAACAAAATGAGCTGATTTCGTCAATCTATCAAAAACAACCCAGATCGCATCTTTCTTTTTCAGAGATAAGGGTATGCCCAATACAAAGTCCATTGTTACTCTATCCCACTTCCACTCGGGAATGAAAATAGGCTGTAGCGAACCCAATGATTCCTGATGTTCAACTTTAACTTGCTTACAGATCAAACATTTTGAAACAAATTCTGAGATATCTCATTTTATGCTGTGCCACCAATAATACTGTTTCAAATTGCTAAACATTTTCGTGCTTCCCGGATGTACTGATAAACAACTAATGTGTGCTTCATTTAGAATCTTCCGAATGAGCTTAGAATTTCTTGGTACACATATCTATCATGAAACATCAAACAGTCATCAGTCCCTATTCGAAACTCTGAATCAGAAGTTGACTCACACTAAGTTTGTTTTACTTGCAATTCATTATCAAATTTTTGAGCCTCACAAATCTGCTATAGAAATAACGATCTTGCTTTCAAATCGGCTACTATCGAATCGTTGTCAGACAGATCTAATTGTGTATTCAAAGCACATAAAGAAAATAAGGAATTTTGGCTCAACGCGTCAGCAACTATGTTCGCTTTCCCTGGATGATAGTCAATCACGAATTCATAGTCTTTTAGCAATTCTAACCATATCCATTGTCACAAATTCAAGTCTTTCTAAGTCATCAAATATTTTAAGCTTTTGTGGTATATATAAATATGGCATTTCTCACCGAACAAGTAATGACGCCAAATTTTCAATGCGAACACTATCGCGACTAACTCAAGATCATGCACCAGATAATTCTTTTCATACGGCTTCAACAGTCTCGAGGCATAAGCTACAACTTTGCCTTCCTGCATCTAAACACAACCCAGGCTGTTTAATGACGCATCACTGTAAACTAAGAATTCTTTACCTGACTCAGGCTGGACTAACACTGGTGCCTCTGTTAATAATACTTTCAACTGCTCAAAGCTCTGCTGACACTTTTCTGACCACTCAAATTTAACATTTTTTTGAAGCAATCGTTTCATTAGATTTGCAATCATTGCGAAACCTTTCACAAATCGTCTATAATAGCTAGGTAGTCCCAGAAAACTTTGGACTTCAGAGACATTTCTCGGAGGCTTCCAATCTATAATTCCAGAGATTTTGCTTGGGTTTACTCGGATACCCGCGGCTGAAACTATATGTCCCGAAAAACCAACCTATCGTAGACAAAACTCACATTTACTGAACTTTGCACACAATTATTTATCTCTCAAAGTTTGCAATATGATTCCCAAATGTTTGGCATGCTAAGATTCATCACGAGAGTAAATAAAAATATCATCAATAAACACAACTACGAATCAGTCTAAATACGACCTAAAAATTGGGTTCATCAAGTCCATAAAAATCGCTAGTGCATTTGTTAGTCTGAAAGGAATAACAAGAAATTCGTAGTGTCCGTACCTTGTTCTAAATGCAGTCTTTGGCACATCGAAGTATTTAACTCGCAACTGGTAATAACCCGATCTCAAATCAATTTTTGAAAACATCGTTGCCCCTTTTAACTGATCAAACAAATCATCTATTCGTGGCAAAGGGTATTTGTTCTTGATTGTCACTTTGTTGAGCTATCGATAGTCTATACACATTCTCATCATGCCATCTTTCTTTTTCACAAATAACATTGGTGCACCCCAGGGAGAGAAACTCGGGGTTGGGTGGCCGGCTCCGCACCTCGGTAAGCGCTAAGCTATAGAGTCAGTATCTATATCGGTCCTAAACCTTACCTTGAGACCAAAAACTCTATCCATCAATTCTTTCAACTGAGCTTTCAATTCTTTTAACTTTGTCAGAGCCATTCTGTACAGAGTTATCGATATCGGCGTTGTTCCTAGTACTAACTCAATACCAAACTCAACTTCTCTGATAGGTGGTAAATTCGGTAAATCTTTAGGAAATACATCTGAATACTCGCACACAACTGGTACTGATTCAATCTTTCTTTCTATCACTTTCGTATGAAGTACATAATGAAGATAAGCTTTTGTAACACCCCAAACCCAGCCCATGCAGTATGACCAGATCTGGCATGTCCCACGAAGAAAACAAGTAAAGAACTTGTGATTCTTAATAAAGATGTTGATAGTTTAAGAAAACAAGCTCGATGATAAATATTTGATAAAATACTACTAATTTCAAGAGATTGATTGATAAATTGAAAATCGAACTAATGAACCTTAAAATCATGACTTTTGAAAATGACGTTGATAATTTCGAAAGAAAATCCAAGTTAAATTATTTGTCCATATTTATTATTAAATTCATTTGTTAATCAATTTGGAAAACTGTTATTAATGATTTTAGAAAATCCCCATTTAAAACATTTCAAGCAAGATATTAAGTACGTCTAAACATAAAGCAAAATAAAACATATCCCAGAGGCCTTATTACAACTTTAAAACCCAAAATAGTAAAAGTAACTAATTAAAGCGGTAAAGAAGTTTACTAATGTTAGAAAACATTATTTCCAAAGTATGACCTCCACCGAGTCATCCATGGCTCCAAGTCCTCGTCACTGAGCATCACCTGTAAGGATTAAGAAGGAGGGGTGAGTTACTAGAACTCAGTGTATAATCCCCTTACCATTGTCCACTGGGCTTGAACCCGTAAAGCAATATCTTGGGCCTGAGCCCATATAGCATAATCTTAGGCCAAAGCCCATTTACAAAACAGAATATATATATATATATATACATATATATGTGCAATGTATGCAACCCAACCCATCCTAGTAATCCATCCGCTACACACCACCCATACCATTCCCATCACACTTGTGGGGATCAAGTCAACCCACCCCGCCAAACACACCACTCGCAGGCAAGTTGCCATTTATAATATTGTGGCTGAGCCACCAGAAACGCTGCACTCAAACTGCTTTTTATAATATTTGTGGCTGAGCCACCAGAGTATCATATACGGTAATATAATTGGCACACAGCCTTGGGTAAATACGTTTGGCACAAAGCCATAATCACGATGGTACAAAGCCATATTTAGGTTGGCACATAGCCATTATCAGAATTTGTGGCAATGCCACCAGGCTACACTTCTCTTCATTCAAATTTTCCCATCCCATGCAATATGTAGAGATGCAACATATATATAATAACATAAAATATCCACATATAAATAACAACCATTAATCTATTGAATACTTTTAATGAATCGGCCCATAGGGGCATTTCGGTAAACCGACCCATAGGGGAATTTCAGTAAATTTCACAACCCAAAGGTATTTCTGTAATTTTACCCATCGAGGCTATTTTTGTAATTTCGCAACCCCGGACTTAACTACTAATTTGGGGCATAAAAATTGAAACTGTCTATCCGCGTCATATTGACTAAATTGACTATAACTCGAGTTAGGAAACTCAAGATTTAGATCCGTAAATTTTCCTTGAAAGTAAATTCATATATCCTCTTACTATAATTTTTCCAGAATTTTTTGATTAGCCATTTAGTAAAATTTATTCATTAAAGTTTCCCCTATTTCACAGACCAATGGTTCTGACCTCTCTTACCCTAAATTCAAATATCTTCTTGTATAGTTTTCATATGTTGCTCCCAATTGTTTCTATTGAAAATAGACTTAATAAGGAATATATACATATAAATTATAACTTATAATTCACTTTGTAAAATTTTTAGTCATTTTTTCCAAGATAGAACAGGGAACCACGAAGTCATTCAGAACTAGTCTCACTAAAATTAAAATATCACAGAATATAAAATTCCTCTTCCTACTCTGTTTCTTTCATATAAAAATAGACACAATAAGATTTAATTCTATTCCTTATTCACCTTCTAATTCTCTTTCTCCTATTTTTCGTGATTTTTCAAAATCACATCATTGCTCCTAACCAAAAACCATTTCATTGGAAAATATGGCTTCCACTAAAAACATACACACGTCCGTGTGGTCACAGATGTCGATTTTTAATTTTTCGATCTTTCCACCGAATCACAAAACATTTCATGAAAATATTCAGAGAGATGTGAGATTACACACCTTGTTCGAAATCCGTAACATGATACTCTCCGTAGCACCAATGATCGCTGAAATCAGAGCTTTAAAATTTATAAATAGAATGATCAAACCTGGAAACTAACTCTGACAATGACTTAAAAACAAGTGTACCTATCCAACAGTAGTATAGCTTAGGCAAGACCGGATTATCGAACCCAAACGAACTAAAAGTACTAATATTCACTTTCTTTTTATTATTTAGCCTAACATATGGAGTGATTGGTTGCTTTGACTAATTTACGACTACTAAGCAAAAGACACAAAGATAAAAAGAACGAATTGGGAAATAACTTGAAGAAACTCAATTGATTATGGCGATACCCCAGGAAGAATCCACATAGACTTCACTTGTTACTTATTACTGAATCATATGATTTCCTTACTTAGCTTGATCTGTAGGACTCCCTAACCTATATCGAACCCTCTCTCGAGGCTAATAATGTCTAACCCTAGGTTAATTAGTGGAACTCTCATTCGCTTATAATAACCCCCTAGAATAGCAGTAAATTCCCATATTAGGTTTCTCCCTAATCTGGTAAAATCTCGTAACCCTATCTCTAGGCGTTCAATCAACTCCGCTTAATTATGCTAGATCTACTCTTAAGCAGGGTCTATTCCTCCTCCACCTAAGCACATCAAATTTGGATTAAGTAACATAATTAAGAACAAACTAAGTATTTATCATATAATTCAGAAAATAATAACAAAATTCATCTAGGTTTCATCCCATTCAGGTATCTGAAGGGTTTAGTTCATAACAAAAAAAAAAGAAAAAATCTCAAAAAGAAAAGATAAAACAAAACATAGGAAATCCCTAAAACCCCCTAGATGAATTGAAGGAGAAATCTACTGTCTTGAGTAGAACTCCAGCTTCTTGAGATGGATCCACTGGCTATCTTCAAATGATTTCCACAAATGTTATCTTTCTGGCTCGGCTCCTTGGCCTAGCTAACCGCCCGTTTCGACTTCTGCTGAACTCCCCCTTTTAGTTGCTACCTTGGGTGTTTATATAGGCTTTGAGATGCTTTACTTGGCTCCTAAGTATCCTAATTCAAGTAGAATTCCTCCTAGGATGTTTAAGTAGTCTTAGGAATGTGTTTCGTTACCTCCACACATCGAAATTAGAGTGAAATTGCTCTTTTTCGCGATAGGGGCACGGATATGGTACACGCCCGTGTAAATCGTCTTCAGGCTGTGTCTCGATCCTGTCGATTGGGGCACGACCGTGTAAATAGTGGCATGGCTGTGTCTTAATTAATTTTCGAGGCACGGCCATGTGGCTTGAAGTCCAGGCCGTGTCGATTTCCTCTTTGGCCCAAATTGGCCCATTTTAAGCCCGTTTCTTGTTCTTTTTGTCCTCTAGTGTTTTCCTGAGTAAAAACATGAAAAGAAAGGATTAAGAGCACATTTTTACATAAATCAAGGGCTAAATCATCCAAAAGCATACTAAATGTGGGCCTAAAATATGTTAGTTTTACGGTTTATCAAATACCCCCACACATAAGCTTTTGGTTGTCCTCAAGCAAAATTCTCAACTTACAATTAAAACTAACTTTCCACAATTCATAATTCCTATCAATAATGCCTCATCATAATTCATAGATAATTCATACATGGATAATTTTAACTCAAAGACTCATAAAGATTCAAACAATTCTAGTCATATATTTGTAGCACGAAAAACATAGGGGTCTCTCCGCTTCAAAATATTCACCTTTGATTCAAAACCATCAAGGATTGACATCCTCACTAAAGATTCACTCAAATCACTCAAAGTGTTTAAGGTTCACAATTAAGCACTCAATAGTCGAACCTGAAAAGTTAATCCCATAGGCTTGCCTGAAAATCAAATATCCACCACTGTAATTTGAGATGATACATAAATCAAAAGGTCTTCAACAGGGTTGTAATGGGGCTTGGGTTAAAAGGTGTGGATAAAGCTGAATTAGAAGGGTTAGAATCGAGATCGATTTTGACAAATCACCTACCTAAAAAAAATGAACTAGAAAATAAATGATTACATCAATTGAAACTTTGAAACTAATAATACTACGAGCATTTTTCTTTGATAATTGAAACTTAAATGTACAAGCTCACTAATACTGAATATACTTTGATTTTTTGATTTTTTTCTGAACAAACTACATACTAAAGAAAGAAATTTATCAATTGAAATAAACTAATTAGGCAACTAATCAAATCAATTCTCGATATAAGGGTAGTCAAAAGAATGGTGATAACAAATTCAAAGGGTTTTCGGGTTAATATTAGCGGGTAAATCAATAAAAAGGGTTCACTAGGGGTTAATTATGTGGGTAGGATTTTAGTGGTGTGAATGGGTTAAAACCTAGGTGTCTTTATCATCTCAGTATATCAAATCATAGATGTGGTCTCAACATGTATAATCAAGGCAAGTTCTAGAATAACAGTTCAAAGTTGACAGACTCATAATCAATAAAGTGAGCATGAAAAGAATATATGCTCTATAAGGCTCAAATCTCACAAAAAATTATGGGTATTTGACATCAATCCTCAGTAAATTTCAAGCTTCAAGGTAATATTCAAATTAAGTTCAACAACCTAGAAAATTTTTGATTCTTGAAAAATAGACTTATCATGCTTGATTCTCTAATGTTCTTCACGTATAAATCATGAATGCACAATTATCAATGACTTATTCAAGAGCTTATCAATAAAAATCATAAATCATTAGAAATTTCATTCTAATTAGTAATATGAGAAAAATACTTAAAAACAGGATTTAAAATTCAGGATTTTTCGAATAATGCTTTAGTTAACCCCCCACACTTAAGTTGTGCATTGTCCTCAGTGTACAAAGCAAGATAATAATAAGAGAGGGAGATAAGTGAAACTTCCTGAATTATGGATGAAGTCTTTGAAAAGAAATCGGATAGGATTGGAAGTGAACATGGAGAAGCGTATCGAATCGTTTGAAATTGAATCCTCAAAGTAGCCGGTCTGATTTTATTGCATCCTAAACTAAATCTAAATAACACAAAGAATAATAAAGAAAGTAAAAATAAAAATAGGAATAAAAATAATAGAGATACGGTCCACGCCCATGTGCCTAGCCGTGGTGCCCACACGGTCACGATCACGGCCACGGCCGTGTGCAAGGTCGTGTGGTCTGGAAATCTGCACTTTTGGTTTATTTGAATGCTTAAAAATGGGAAAATAAAAATAAAAATAAAAATAGGGTTAGTGCTCGGATTGCCTCCCGAGAAGCGCTCGTTTATAGTCTTAAGCTAGACTTACCTATTATTTGGGCAATCATGGTGGTTTAATGAGGTGGAAATCCTTTCTCATGTGATCAACTCGGTTATGGATATAAAGTTTAAGCCGAGTAGTGTTTACCTCAAAAGTGTTGAATTTGGGATTGCTTACCTCGACTGTGCCGTATAGGAAGACATTAAGTACCTCAAAAGTGATTTCTTTGCTTGTCTTGAGGTCTGAATTGGTGATTTGAGGGTCTTCCTTATTCAACAATATCTGATCCTCTATTTTTATGTGATTTTTTGTTCCTATCAGCTCGTCTGAGGTTTCCTTCAGGTTGACTTCGTGTGGTTCTAGTTCCTCATGTAATTCTTCTTTATTGGCATGAGGTCTATGATCCGACTCAGGATTGTAGCCTTGTGGTGTTTCCTGTAATGAAGGCTGAACAAGTTGGTTATCAACTGAATTTACTTTCTCGCCTTTATCACATGATGTTCTGGTCGAGTCAAGAGCTTGAAGAGTGACTATCTCGTCACCTACACGAATTATGAGTTCTCCTGCATAGATATCAATTTTAGCTCTGGCAGGTGCTAAAAAGGGTTTTCCTAAAATTAAAGGGTTCGTGTTGTCCTCATCCATGTATAAAATGACAAAGTCTACTGGGAATACGAATTTATCAATTTTGATTAGAACATTTTCTATTATACCCCTAGGAATTCTTATAGTTTTATCAGTTAATTGAATGCTTATCCTAGTTTGTCTGGGTTTCCCTATAGCTAGTTGTTTAAACATTTTGTAAGGCATAACATTTATTCTTGCCTCTAAATCCGCTAATGCATTACCAATAGATAAACTACCAATTAAACATGGAATTGTAAAACTCACTGGATCTTTTAATTTTCATGTCAATTTATTTTGTAGAATTGTTGAGCACATTACGTTTAGCTCCACATGGTGCCCTTCGTCTAATTTGTGTTTGTTGGTCAAGAGCTATCTTAAAAATTTCCTCGAGTCTAGTATCTAAAAAGAGCTTCAAGAAGAGGTAAGCTAATATGTAATTTCTTTAAGAGTTTAAGAAACTTATCGAACTGTTCCTCTGAATTGTCTCTTTTCATTGCTTCGGGATAAGGTATGCGAGGTTAGTACTCCTTGATTACCAGTTTTGACTTTTCTTGTGTTACCTCTACCTTACCTTCATCTACCTTGGCTTTTTGTATTGGATTAGGTTCATCTAACCCCTTAGTGGCATGGGCTGATATGGCTTGAATTTGCTCCTTCGGTTTAATCTCGATGTTACTTGGTAGACATCCTTGCGGTCGTTCTGACATTAGCTTTACGAGTTGTTTGACTGCATTAGTGGCTGTCTTGACTGACTTAGTAAGTTCCCCGTATTGGTTCTTGTTGCTTTTAAGTGTTTTCTCAGTTTCTTGGAAACAATTTTCTGTGTTTGCCATGAATTTTGTCAGCATCACTTCAAGATTTGGCTCCTCTTCTTGTTGGTGAGGTGGTTGTTGAAAATTTGGAGGATGTTCCGATCTTTGGCTATTTTGATCATCCCATGAGAAATTGGGATGGTACTTCCAACTAGCATTGTAAGTGTCACTATAAAAATTATTTTGATATCTAGAATAGTTATCTGTATAGTGCGCTTGCTCATTTTCCATGCCATATCCGTAGGGTGGGTACTCATGATTCGCCAGGCCCCCTAGATTCAAATCATATTGTATTTTCAGATGTACCTGCGAAGGACTATCCCAATCATCAATCATTTTATTCATCATCCCTAACTAATTATATAACCTGGTGACCATGTTGAGGTTGAAGACACTGGCTGTTTTAGTAGGAATTGTCCTCATGACTTGCCATTGATAATTACACAATGCCATCATTTCCATAGACTAAAATTTCCTTTCAAAAGTAAAATAGAGGAAAAAATTAGCAAAGTAAAAAAAATAATAAATAATAATAAATTGTAGTAAAAAAATTGGCTAAAGTAAAAAAAATTAAGCTTTCTTAATATTTTAGTTCCCCGGCAATGGCGCCAAAAACTTGATCGTTGAAATCAGAGCTTTAAAATTTATAAATAGAATGATCAAACCTGGAAACTAACTCTGACAATGACTTAAAGGCAAGTGTACCTATCAAACAGTAGTATAGTTTAGGCAAGACCGGATTATCGAACCCAACGGAACTAAAAGTACTAAAACTCACTTTCTTTTTATTATTTAGCCTACAATATGGCATGATTGGTTGCTTTAACTAATTTACGACTACTAAGCGAAAGACACAAAGATAAAAAGAACGAATTGGGAAATAACTTGAAGAAACTCAATTGATTGCGGCGATACCCTCAGGAAGAATCCACCTAGACTTCACTTGTTAATTATTACTGAATCATATGATTTCCTTACTTAGCTTGATCCGTAGGACTCCCTAACCTATATTGAACCCTCTCTCGAGGCTAAGAACGTCTAACCCTAGGTTAATTAGTGGAACTCTCGTTTGCTTATAATAACCCCCTAGTATAGCAGTAAATCGATCAATGGATTCCCATATTAGGTTTCACCCTAATCCAGTAAAATCTCGTAACACTATCTCTAGGCGTTCGATCAACTCCGTTCAATTATGATAGGTCTACTTTTAAGCAGGGTCTATTCCTCCTCCGCCTAAGCACATGAAATTTGGATTAAGTAACATAATTAAGAACAAACTAAGTATTTATCATATAATTCAGAAAATAATAACAAAATTCATCTAGGTTTCATCCCCTTCAGGTATCTGAAGGGTTTAATTCATAAAAAATAAAGAAAACATCTCAAAATAAAAGATAAAACAAAACATAAGAAATCCCTAAAACCCCCTAGAGGAATTAAAGTAGAAATTCTCCGTCTTGAGTAGAACTCCAGCTTCTTGAGATGGATCCACTGGCTATCTTCGAATGATTCCCACAAATTTAATCTTTCTGGCTCGGCTCCTTCGCCTAGCTAACTACCCGTTTTGGGTTCTACAGAACTCCCCCTTTTAGTTGCTACCTTGGGTGTTTATATAGGCTTTGAGATGCTTTACTTGGATCCTAAGTATCCTAATTCAAGTAGAATTCCTCCTAGGATGTTTAAGTAGACTTAGGAATGTGTTTCTTTGCCTCCAAGCATCCAAATCTGAGTGAAATTGCTCTTTTCCCACGGCAATGACATGGCCATGGTACACGCCCATGTAAATTGTATTCAGGCCGTGTCTCGATTCTATCGATTTAGGCACCACCGTGTAAATTGAAACACCCCACACCTGGCCCACGAGCCTGGACCAGATCTGGTATGTTCCCCGGTGAAAACCATTTTAAATTCTTTTGTATTTAGGAAAAACTTGAGCGTTTTGAAGGAAAGTTTGTTTTGGGTTGGGCTTGAGTTGAAAACAGGTTTATTTCGTTATTAAAAATCCTTTTGATTTAGGTGACAAAACGTTTGGGCTTTGAATTAAATTAATTTTTAATTAATCTTTTAGTAAATATAAAGATTGTATGCTCAATAAATAAAAGTAAAGTAAACGCTACTACGGCCTTATTACATCAAATAATTTCCCAAAATTAAAACCAAAATAAACTTTAAATTACTTAAAATAAAATAAAAGTCCAAGTCGTAAATTTCTTCATCGCATGGCCATCCCTAAGCTTCATTAACCCGGTCCATCACTGATCGTCACTTGAAACATGTTCCCACAACGGGGTGAGTCAAACAGACTCAATGTGTACATAAACACTAAGTCTTAACAAATTCATGCATAACAAATCATATTCATACGTATCATAATTTCACATTTAATGATTCAATATAATGATGCAACCCAAACCCAAACCTAGATGCCATCCGCTACACATCCCCGTACCAACCTACACACCGTGGGGACTACTAAGTCAACCCTCCATCCGCTACACACCATCGAAGGCAGTCGCTGCAGTCGACGTGCTCATCGCCCATATAAAAGTTATGGCATAGCCACCAGATAATTGTGTCATGAGACACCACATTCAGATAATGTAACCGGAGTTACCACATTCAGATAATGTGACCAAGTCACCACATTCGATAATGTGACCAAGTCACCACATTCAGATAGTGAGACCAAGTCATCACATTCACTTCCCTTTCTCAAATAACTGAATGCCCCATATTATTCATATCATGCATATCATACTTAAATTCACATTCATGTCACTTTTCACATGTTAAGTATAACATATTTCGTAATCCTAGTAGGAGTAGGAAAACGTGCTGAGTACTTTGTACCATAACATGGTACTTTAGCCACATTCTTACACTTTCATATTAACACATATATCAAGTTTAAGCCATAAATCTATTAAGATTAGTGTGGGGTACACACGGTACCTTAGCCATATTCTTACACTTTCATATTAAGACATTTAATTTAAAACATAGCCATGAACAGATTAAAACTTAGAGTAGGGTACACTCCTGATTTGCTTAACGATTTCACTTGAAATCCCGAATTTCGATCTTAGATCTTTAACTCCCTCCATTCGACCCATATTAAATATTTAATGAAAAACTCATTCGGCCATAAAACCAAATCCTAGTAGGATTTGTGTACTAAAACTTACCTTAATATCGATTTGCTTATTACTCAAATCCTGAAAACTTTGTTATTCTTCTCCTTGTATTCGGCCAAACACTAGATCTCTACATAGGTTAGTTTCGGCTTTTCAACAATTATGAAATAGATCTAGATATCCAAAATAGGCCTTGGCCAAACATACCTATGTGCTTACCTTGTGGATTTTAAATCCCGAAATTCACCGAATAACTAGGGAACACGCGGCCTATGGTGTACCTTCGGGAAAAGAACTTCTCCTTCTTGTAGTTGACTTAAACAAATCCCGAAAAGATCTCTTCAAAGTTTTGGAAACAAGATATTAATGGGGTTAGTCCTAGATTTCGGTAAATCTTAAAAGAAAAAGGATGAAACCGAATGAGATCTTATCCTTACTTGAAGAAATTGATTGCACCTTCACTTCAACGTTCAGAGATTCGGTTATGGCTAAATGATGATCTCACAACTTTCGGCTTTTGGAGGGATTAGAAAGAAAAGAGAAGGAAGAATAAAGATGGAGGATTCGGCTAGAACATAAGGTATTTCGCTTGGTAAAAATAAAAGAAAAAGAAGATTTGGTGAAGAGAATTCATGAAGCTTTCAAAGAATGTAAAATAATGCGAATGGCCTCTCTTTTCCTTTTATAGCCGAAATTACTAACTTAGAATCCCTTACTTGGCCATCACTCTTCTATTTTGATAGCTTTATCTCTTTAATTATCACTTAAAATAAAAGATAATTCAAAGAACTATCCTTACTTAGTGAAATTATTAAACTCAAAGTCCTTTACTTGGCTATCACTTCTCCTTATTTTCCTAATTAAAGAATAATTCCTCATTAATCTCTTGGAAATAATCTAAAATAAATCCATTATTTATCCCCTAATTAGCCAAATTTAAAAGAGAATGAAACTCCTCTTTGCAAGCCTTGTGCATCCACCTCTGTGCTTTTAGAAGAAAAATAAAACTTCTTTTATTTGCTTCCTAAGTGACTCGATCCCTGGCCCAAATACACTTGCATGTGGCGCCATTTCCAGAGGCCATAAGTGGCATCTTCAGGCCACTTTTTCCAAGCCTGTTTGTGTGTCAAATTTCACATACTTTTTCTCTTAAGGCCACATTGCCTTAATTTCCTCCTTTAAACTTTAAAACTCGACATTTCTAAGTCATTTCTAAGTTTCCAAAAATTTTCGTTTGGCTCTTTAAACTTGACATTTCCTAACATTTCCTAGTTTCTAGAAATGTTCACTTTCCTCTTTTGAATCATTTCTAAATCATTTTCCTAGTTTCCATAAATGTTCACTTTCCTCTTTTTAACTTAGCATTTCCATACATTTCCTTACATTTCCATACATTTCCTTACATTTCCTTACATTTCCATACATTTCAATACATTTCCATACATTTCCTTACATTTCCATACATTTCCATACATTTCCTTACATTTCCATATATTTCCATACATTTCCTTACATTTCCAAGGTTCTAAAAATGCACACAACATATCACAATAAACATGCTATTTCATAAAATTAAGCAAAAATGCACACAATGGGATTCGAACCTCTTCCCTCAAAGTACTTCACTTGATGCCATAACCCTTGCACCTTAGGTGGCATCCCTTGCCACTTTTTCACATCACTTCTTGTTTTTAACTTAAAAACCAATAATTGTCCAAAGCTTTCTCTTCCATCCTAGGATTTTAAAAGCCCTTAATTCACTTCCAAACACTGTCAAAACCTACTACTCATGAATTATGTACAAACGCATAACCCCTAATCTAGGATGTTACATAAATTGTGGCATGGCCGTGTCTTAATTAATTGTCGAGGCATGGCCGTGAGGTTAAAGTTCAGGCCGTGTCGATTTTCTCTTTGGCCCAAATTGGCAGTTTTAAGCCCGTTTCTTAGTCTTTTTGTCCTCGGGCACTCTCCTGAGGAAAATCATGAAAAGAAATGATTAGGAGCACCTTTTTACATAAATCAAGGGCTAAATCATCCAAAAGCATACTAAATGTGGGCCTAAAATATGTTACTTTTACGGTTTATCAACCAACAATCCGAGTCTCTTATTACAAGGGATAGGTGTTCAATTAGCCCACTGTTAAGGTACTTCAAGTCCTTACCAACCCTCTTCTGAAAGCCAAAGGCTAGAAAGATGACAAGAGTGTAAGCTAACACTCTACCGATTCGGCCCACACCAAGAGAACCAAGAAGATGGAAGTAGTAAGGAATAGATTAGCCTTGGTCAAAAGAATAGGGTGAACAATCGGTTTTAGAAGAGGGAGTAAAAGAGAAACAAGAAGAGAATAAAAGAATAAGAAAAACACTACCTTACAACCACTGAAAACCCGAGAAGGCAAAGAAACTTTGGCAACCACAAAAACCAAGTTTTGACTATGAGATGAAGTTGATGTTTTAGTTATCGTGTAGAATAGGGAATGTTTGAAAAGAAAAGAGTAGAAATCAATAGGCAAATTGAAGTTTCGACCAAGAGGAAATGCTATCAAAAGAACAAAAGTATTTAGAAAACAAGAATGTCTAAAAGCTAAAATTTCCTAAGAAGGCTAATGAGAAATTCGGCTCCCCTCTGTCTCCCTACCAAAATGTTGTATCATCTTTTCCAAAAAGATGAGTGTTGACCCAAAAACATTCTTTCCAAAACATCCTCCACATAATAGGCCAACATGTTCCCTTCTCTTACCTTTTTCCTTTGATTCTTTCCTTCATTTTCCCTTATTTCTCTCCTTACTCTTCTCCTTTGTGTTCTTTCCTTCAATAAAAAGTCTTCCTTACCATCTTTGAAGCTTGGCTGACACTTCCCATAAACACTTGATTAGTACAAAAAAAAGTAAATCCCAAAGGTTGCAATAGATGGGATTCAAACTCCAGCCCTTAAGCCACTTCATGTGATGCCTCACCACCTTGCTACTAGCTCCTCTTGTGCTAGCTAAATACATACTTATTTCCTTAAACCTTGATTCCACTTACCATCTCTCCTTAAAGTAATTAAACACTAAAATTTTCCTTTAGCCTAACTTGAACCCAAAACTCCTTAGAAACCCCGTAACTTTCCAAAATCACCTTCTCAATAAGTTTAACTTGAAATAAAGCCATTCTCTTGTTCTCCAAAAATTTTAAATGCTTTCGTGCTCAAGGCCCAATGTGCCCAATTCTACTAGGCCCAATTTCGGGATGTTACAGCTTCATATCCCTTTCTCACAAATCTTTGAGCTAAAATAGACGAGATCACAACTGACAAACTATTCAGATCATCAGATTTAATTCTAATAGTGTCAATATTCTGACATTTCAATTCAATTATCTTTCATTTACAATTCACTATAGGCATGCGTTAGCCAAACCATACCTATAATCATATCAAATTCATCAAATGGCAACACCATCACATTAGCCAGAAAATAGTAATCTTGATACACTAACGAAAAATTATTGTAGACTTTGTCAGCCAAAACACATTTGCCTAAGGGGTTCGATACTCTAATCACAAATTCAGTAGACTCTACAGTCAAAGTCTTACTAGATACTAAATTCATATATATATAAGAATGAGTTGATCTTGGATCTATTAATGCAATCACATTAGTATCATAAAGAGTGAAAGTACCGGTGATAACATCTGGGGATGACGCTTCTTCGCGAGTGCAAATAGTGTAGGCTCTAGCAGGTGCTCTTGCCTCAAATCTTAGGGTAGAGTCTCTCATCTCCCCTCGACTACCACTCATATTCCCAGTATTTCTTGGTGGACTTCCTCTAGTCGACGTATTACTCGGTCTCACATTCTGAGATCTATCTTTCTTACCCATATCAGGATAGTCTCTAATAAAATGATCCGACAAGTCACATTTCAAGCAAGCTTTAGTACTTTTATTCTAGCATTCTTCAAAGTGTCATCTCCCACAATGCTAACACTCAGTTTTGTTGTCTCGCATATTTCTAGCACTCGACACTAATGTAGCTTGAGCTTTAAAAACAGAGTATTATTTTCTACGATCTCTACTCTAATATTCATTCGAAACATTTGGGCGAGTATACGAATCTCTGGATTTCTTTGATGAAGATTGATACGGCTTACTCATTGATCTTTTTCTCGAATCTCTAACTTCTGGATATGCTTTTCTCTCTTCTTTGCTAAGATCCTCAGCTTTACAAGCCCTTCCAACCAAAACAACAAATTCTTTCAACTCTAGAATTCTGACTATTAGCTTTATATCTTCGTTCAACCTGTCAATGAATTGTTTACACATAATCTCCTCAGTAAACACATATTCTCAAGCATACTTGTTTAATCGTACAAATTCTCTTTCATACTCAGTGACAGTCATGTAGCCCTATTTCAATTCTAAAAATTCTTTGTGCTTTTGCTCTAGAAATCGTTGGCTTATATATTTCTTTTGAAATCCAGTTTGAAAGAACTCCCAAGTAACCTGTTCTTTTAGAACCACAGATATCAGCGTGTTTCACCATTGATACGAGGTGTCTCTCAGCAAAGATATATGACATTTAATACATTCATCGAGTACAAGATAATTCATCAAATACCCAAATCTTATTTTTGAGCCAGAACTCAACTCTCTCATCATCATTATCAACAGTAGCCTGAAACTCTTCAGCCCCATGTTTACGTATCTTATCTACTGGCAATTTATTCAACCATATTGGATCTACAACTTGAGGAATAACAGGGATTTATTGAGGAATAGGTAGGGCAAGAGGTTGTTGAGCAGTCGGATTCTTTCAAACGAACTTCGTGAACCACTCGTTCATCATATGGAAAAAGGCTTGTTTAGCCTCTCCCTTGTGGCTACTCGTTACAAGCCTAGAATCTGATGGCGTTGCCCCTTGGGTGGGCGCGGACGTGTTACTTTCTACATCATCAGCTACAGCTCGTTCGGGATCCATTACTATATGAAAGCACAGTTTAAGCTGTTAAGAATTATCACACTATCGTAGAGTATATATGGCAGGTATAGCTAGACTCTTATACACGTTAATTTAGTCCTAGAATCGACTAAATCGTAGCTCTGGTAGAAATAAATGTAACACCCCTCACCCGTATTCACTATCAGAATAGGGTTACGAGGTATTACCATTCAATACACATCATTTAACATCCAATACTCATACATTTATGCATTCATACGTAAATACCATTCAACACAAACACATTGTCCCTTATAAGAGCCTATGAGGCCTTAAACATACTTTAGAAGTGGTTCGGGACTAAATTGATAACATACAAAATTTTTGGAAAACATAAAAATTTATCATTCAAGGGTCACACGCCCGTGTGAACCGCCCGGTGCCTCACATGGTTTTGACACATTCGTGTCACAAGCCGTGTGGAAACATGTCATACATACTGACTTGGGTCACACGGCTAACCACACATCTGTGTGTCTAGCCTGTGTGCGATTCGAATTGGCCTCACACGCCCATGTGCTAGGCTGTGTACTAGGCCGTGCCAAACCTGTAGGGTATACTGACTTATCATCACGGTCAAGTCACATGCTCGTGTGTTAGGCCATGTGCCATTTAAGGGGGTATGCTGACTTGTGCCACATGGTTGGTCAGACGCCCGTGTGTGAGACCGTGTAGAGCATACTGACTTTATTTTCATTCAACATTAAGGGATACACGCCATGTAGTATGACTGTGTGTCACACACGACTGAAACACACACCCGTGTCTCTACCCGTGTGGACAAAAATAGGCCATTTGCAAAACCAATTTGCCACCCTTACTCATGCTCACCTAAACAACCAAAATGGTACCATTTCATCAACCAAAAAGCAGCCAAAATCATTAACCAAAAACATAATTCGTACCATATCCATTTCAACAAAATTCAATATTCAATTCAATACCAAATGCCTATTAAAATACTTATCAACTCAACTTCTAAACTCATACTTCACGAAAGCATTTCTGAAGCATTAAACTCCATAAACTAATTTAGTTGCAATAGCCTGGTTTAGACCCTAGTTGGAACAGTGGTTTCGAGACCACAAATTTGAGGTTAGAAAAATATTTTAATATCATTTTCTGTGTGTACGATATGAGATTGAGTATGTGTGAAAATTTTGTGTGGAAATTTTATCGTTTGTGTGTCGAATTATGAAAAATGACTTAATCACATAAAATGTAAAAGTTGTGTGCTAGTTGTTAAAGTGCTTATTTGGCATGGCTTTTTAAATGAGAGGTCCTTATGTTGTAATTGGACAATGGATAGTGGATATGGACATAAATGGCCTAATATTTGATGGTTAAATGGTTGAATAATAAAAGGGCAAAGTGGTAAAACATGAATTAATTTAATATTAATTATAATAAAACATAAGATAGTTGCATGGATGTTCATCTTCTACCAAAAATTGTAAGACAAAGAAGGTAAAAATAGCTATTTAGGTTCGGCAAGCTAAAGCTTCAATTGGTATGTGTTTTTAGCTCGGTTTTGATGATTTCTATGTTTTTTATCATTGCTTAGTGTTTTAGCTAGCCCATGCTTTAATTTTAGAATTTGATGAAGATTTTGAGATGTTTTATTGATGAATATATGAGATTTATGTTGATAAATGGTGAAATATGAAATATATGTGATAGATTAAAATATTTTGTCTTTAAATTTTTGGTGAATTTGGGTAATTTGGACTATATTGTGAAAATGATAAATTGAAGGACAAAAATGTGAAATAAATGAAATATGTGGGATTATATGAACACAAAGAAAATTTAGCTAGGCATGTGTGAAAAGAAATTGTGTGAATTTGATGATTTTTTGAAATAGGGACTAAAGTGTCAAAATGTAAAAATGTCAGGGCTATTTTGTAAAATGCCCTAAATATGTGTTTGGACTAAATTGAACGAATTGGTGGTTGAGTGAGTTAAATTTGAATATGTATAGATCAAGAAAAGAGGGATTTGGATCGAGATTGAGGCAAAGATAAGGTGCTCGATTAATCGACTCGTTTTGTTACTTCGTCGTCCAAGGTAAGTTCGTGTGTAATGCGAAACGTTTAAATTCATATCTATGTGTTATGAAATGAAAGAATATGTGGTTATTGAAATAGAAATGCTATATGTGGAATTGAAA
Source organism: Gossypium rotundifolium (assembly GCA_025506655.1). Taxonomy (NCBI): domain Eukaryota; kingdom Viridiplantae; phylum Streptophyta; class Magnoliopsida; order Malvales; family Malvaceae; genus Gossypium; species Gossypium rotundifolium. Next base: position 88,333,131 of record CP106729.1, read on the forward strand.
ATTTTGGCACTAAGTGTGCGTAATTAGACTGGAGACAGAGGTGAATAGCACTGTGTGTGCGAAGTGAAGGAAACCCCAGCTATATCGATTGGCACTTGTAAAAGCGATCTGAGAGTTAAATTTTAGTTTAATATAAATGCACTAAGTGTACGATGATATTAAAGCTTTGATGGCACTATGTAATTAAATCGAATGATTGACGAAGATTGAACGAAACGTGATATTGAGCATTGAGTAGCATGAATGGTCAATAACTATATGTTGGCTAAGGTATGTATGGAACCTATGTGTAACACCCCAAACCCGGCCCATTTGCTATGACCGAATTTGAAATGCCACTGCGGAAAAACGTTTGAAAAGCTTTTGACTTAGAGTTAAAAACATAAAAATTTGTTGTCCTTACTAAAACATTGTGTAATTAAAGTTCCAAATAAAATTAAGTTGTTTAAAAATAAAACATTTTCAAATATAATCGATAATCCAACTTAAAACATAATAAAATCCTTAAATACTTAAAGTGGCCCTTATTACAATAATTAACCTTTCATAAATAATATTTGTAAAACAAATAAAATATCTTCTGCATGGGCCACCTCATATCCACTCCAACCCGGTCCGAGCATCACCGAAGGTTTGAGAAAAATTGGGTGAGTCACACGGACTCGGTGTAATTAATCCACCAATTCCACCCACATGTTAACCACATATTAACCCATATATCAGATATTAATGCAACATTATTCACATAATTTCACTTATTGGGCTTGGCCCATATCCACATCACATAGAGTTCACATATTGGGCTTGGCCCATAACTATAACACATATCAGATAATAAGATAACTTAACCACATGAGTCCACATATTGGGCTTGGCCCATAACTATAACACATATCGATAATAAGATAACTTAACCACATGAGTCCACATATTGGGCTTGGCCCATATCCACATCACATAGAGTTCACATATTGGGCTTGGCCCATAACTATAACACATATCGATAATAAGATAACTTAACCACATGAGTCCACATATTGGGCTTGGCCCATAACTATAACACATATCGGAGTCCACATATTGGGCTTGGCATATCCACATCACATATTCACATATTGGGCTTGGCCCATTTCCACACATATTCACATACAAAATTATGCAATTATGAAACCCAACCCACCTAGGGTCCATCCTCCACACACCCCGTATCCAGCTTACACACACCGGGGATTATTAAATCACCCTAACAAAAATCCACAACGCGATCGAATGATTGACCCTTACCACTTGACTTACCAACTTCGAAGATTGAACAATATTATCAACAATTGTCTGATTAGGCTTTCACCAAATATCGACAGAGAAGAAGAAAAAGTAAGAAGGAGTTTCGCCATGGACACTTACCTTCTTAAAATCGATTGAAGAAACAACCAAAAGGAATCAAGGCCCCATTGAGATTCGCCTAAATATCAAAAAGAAAGAAAGAAGATTCGCTATGGTTGATTAAAAACAATAAATAGAATTGGCGTGATATTGAGCATTGAGTAGCATGAATGGTCAATAACTATATAAATCGTTGGCTAAGGTATGTATGGAACCTATGTGGTTGATGATTTTGTAAAATGGATATATGGATGATTGAGTGAGCATACTAGCTATGGATAATATGGTTTGACCGTCCATAAATGCTATGATGCACAAAATATAAAATTCTCAAAATGCCTTCCATGTTACTATCTCAAGAGCCTTGATAGAATTTAATACTTAAATTAACTTAAGTGTGTAATTAAATCCAAACCTTCACAAAACTATACTAAGCCCAAAATAAAATTATACCCGAGCTAACACAAATAACAAAATGATTCCAAATCTAAGTGATGGTTTAATTCATGTATTGTAATTGAATTATTGAGTTATATGTATTATAAAATGAACTTATTAAGCTTTTAAGATTATTGTGTGAAGTGTTTCTCTGTTCTATAGTGTCTTTAAAGCTAGCTCGGATCCAAGGATCGTCAGTAACTCAACACACTATCGACTATCTATTTTGTACTTTTGGAAAATGAATATATATTTGGTATATGGCATGTATAGGCTAGTAGATATGGCATATTTTGAGTTGTATAATTCTTGCCATGTGATGTGGCTTGAAAGATGGATGATTTTGGTATATGCCTTAGATATGTAAAAAGGATGGATAATATGTGTATGTGTGCTCTATGTGAATGGTCTTTATAAATAGTCTTGGGAATATGGAAGTCGTATGTTCATGCTTTGAAATGGTATGAATTTGATGATACATAAATTTCATGATTTTGAATGTGTAAATGATACTTCTGGCAGTAAGTTGAGAGGGATTTGTATAGGAAAATGATTAAGGATGTTATAAGGTTAAAATAGATGCATATTTGGAATGTTTTGATTGCATATGAGGCATGATTTGTTATTGGTTTGATGCTTGTGGGTGATCCCAAAGTGTGGATGGTAATTTGGCCTTGAAAATGGCCTATAATTGCCCACATGTTTGAGCACACGGACGTGTGGCTCGACCGTGTCATTTGAGTTTGCAAATTAAATCAAGTCAGGTTCGCGCACGGGTTAGACACACGGGCGTGTGGCTGGCCATGTGAAGCAAGTAAGTTTCAACCACGGGCTGGCCACACGGGCGGCTGACTGGCCGTGTGGTGTAAGTCAGTGTCAACCACGGGTGAGGAACACGGGTGTGTCTCATGCCATGTGGACAAGTTAATATGTATGCCCTATTTTTCCAGGGCTTAGACACATGGGCGTGTCCGAGGCCGTGTGAGGCACAGGCCTGCCCACACGGACGTGTGAGCTCTGTAGCTTTGAAAAATGTTTGATTTTTTCAAAAAATTTTGTATGTGTTCGGTTTAGTCCCGACACCTTTGTATCACGTGTTTAAGGTCTTGTAAACCTCATTAAGGGACTATATGCATATATTTTCATATGTTTTGACGATGATAGACTTTGTGTTATGAAACAATTGTAAATGTTTTGGTATGATCGAAAATGCCTCTTAACCTTATTCCGGTGACACTTACGGGTTAGGGATGTTACATTAACTATTTGCAACTATTTAACCATCACCATTTTCATTCTAAACATGCAAAAATAAGCCATCACCCATGGCTATTTATACAACCAAAACATATGCATTTACAAGCCATTTCTAATGGCTAAACACACAACCATATTAACACAAGTAGCCTATACATGCCATATACCATATATACACAACTCAAAAGTACCAAATAGATGTCCAATAGTGCGATGATATTCCCAAAAACTCCCGGATTTGAGCTCGCTTTGATTCAATATAAAACATAAATAACACAAAGTAAGCTTCAGAGCTTAGTAAGCTCGTATGTGAATAACTTAATACATCATATAAATACATATCAACCAATTATACATAACATCACTATATACACATTAACTACAAACCTTTCTCATGTCTCAAAACATAATTAAATACCATATTATCAAACTTTCTCTATTTAATACTCGAATAAGTTATGTATGTACCTGTATCACCTCGTACTAACCTTGTAACATCTTGGAATTTATAATTTTATGTTTTGAATAATATCATGTGATAGCCTAGTTAAAATGTTAATTGGGTATGTTTGAGGGTCTTAAGAAGGCTCGAGGTTGATTTGGGCCTTAGCAAAATTTTTATGTTTAAGCACTTTAAGGAGAGATAGGTAAGTGGCACCATGACTTGAAGAAATAAATGCTTATTTTGCTAGCATAAATGAGCATATGGCAAGGAGGTTGTGGAGTCAAGTGGAGAGCATGGAGGGAACGGGTTCGAATCCTATCTTTTACAAATTTTGGATTTATTTTTGTATTCCTATCCCAAGTGTCGGCCATGGTCCTAATTAAGGCAAGGAAGACTTTTTATTTATGGAAAGGGGGCTAAGGAATATGGTAAGGAGGAAGATAAGGAAAAAGGAAGGAAAGAATCAAAAGAAAAAGGCAAGATAAGGGAACATGTTGGCCTATTATATGGAGGATGTTTTGAAAAGATTATTTTGGTCAACATTCATCCTTTTTGCAAAAGTGATACACAGTTTGTAGGGGGAAAGGGATAGCCGAATTTTCTTTAGGCTTTTGGCAAATTTTGGTGCATGAGAGGTTGTTTTCTTCTTAGCATTTTGGTGTCTTTTTTCTTTTTCCAATTTCTTCCCTCATTGTCGAAACTCCAAAGCCAAAAGTGAGCATCTTTTTCCTTTGTTTTACCGAAACCATCTAGACATTTTGTTCAAGTTATTTGTTCAATTTATTTGCTCATTTCCCTTTGATAGCCGAAACTAGTTAGCACTCATTCTCCATCCTTTCTTTTTCTTTTTCACAAATTCTTCAACCTTTCTTTCTTCTCCTTCAATTCATATTTTCATAGCCGAATCTTCTTGCTTATTTTTCCTCCATAGCCGAACTTTTGAAACCTTCATACATTCTTCATTATCTCTTTCTCGTTCGTATTGACACTATCTTCTTAATTGAATCGGTAAGTAATACTTTTCTGTTCACTTTCATTTCTTAGTGCCGAATAAGTTCCCTTGACATGGTATGGTTTTCTTAACCGAAAACATCATTTCTTCTACTCTTTCAAAACGCGATCAACTCTTTTTCGTAGTGTTATAGTCGGTGGCCGAATACCACATCTTAGCCACATCATTTCTAGCCTTACGCCCAATCGATAGAAGTGGATCTATTATCGTCAAGGTAAGAGATTTCTTTAAGTTCATCACTAAAATGACTACTTTCTCTCATAGTAGTTTTCTAATCGAGATTTTTCGTATGGAGGCAAGTGGAACTGATTTAAAAGGAAAAGCGAGTGGAGAACACAAAGGAGTGGATTTGCTATTCCAACTCCTAAGTTAAAGCGTAGAGCATTTTGGCAGTTCGAGATTTCCCACCGGGTTGTGGACCATCATCCGGTGAGAATAAACAAATCGTGGTCATTCACGATATTGAAAGTAAGTATTTTATATCATTGATTTAGATTTGGATTAAGAAATATCTCTTATGTTAGTTAATCGAGTATTATGTTGCCATAGGTGCTGACGATCAAGAGGGTTTAATACTTACCGTAATCAAGTGTGTAATCTCACACCAAAATCCCATAAATCTGTGATTTAGCATTATGTTAGAAATATCGATCGATGTTGCCTAAAAACTTAATATTGATAAATTGCTATGAATAGAGTGTATTTCCTAAACATCGTGAATATTAAGATTTGTCAAAATTAGAGTTAATTTGTAAAATTTATGAAAATGCCCATATGGGCTGAATTACAAAAATACCCTCAATGGGCCATTTTTGTCAAAATGACTTAATGGTCCGGATTGCTTAAATACCTTTAAGAGCGATGACTTACGAAAATGGCCTATGGGCCGATTTACCAAAATGCCTTTATGGGCTGATTTATTAGATTGCCTTAGTGGGTCGAATTACAAAGTGCTATTATGGGCCGATTTACCGTAATAAATTATTAGATTAATGATTTTTTTTACATATTTGTGGTTATTATGCTTTATTATGTATGTTGCATCTTTACATATTGCATAGGATGGGAAAAATTGTATGAAAAGAAGTGTAGCCTGGTGGCATTGCCACAAATTGTTCATTAATGTGCTTATGAATCTGGTGGCTCAGCCACAAATATTATAAAAAGCAGCTTGACTGTAGCGTTTCTGGTGGCTCAGCCACAAATATTATAAATGGCAACTTGCTTGCGAATTGGTGTGAGTGGCGAGGTGGGTTGACTTGATCCCCACAGGTGTGATTGGCTGGTCGGGGCTATGATGGATGGATGGGTTGGGTTGCATATATATAATTCTTTTAAATATTGTATTGTAAATGGGCTTCGGTCTAAGATTATGCTATATGGGCTCAGACCCAAGATATTGCTTTACGGGTTCATACCCAATGGATGACGGTAAGGGGATTATGCATTGAGTTCTAGTAACTCACTCCTTTTTCTTAACCCTTGCAGGTAATGCACAGTGATGTGGACTTGGGCCATGGATGACTTGGTGGAGGCCATATTTCAGAAATGGTGTTTTTGAACTTTAAATTTCTATTTACGTTTACTTTATTACTTTTACTATTTTGGGTTTTTAAGTTGTAATAAGGCCTATGGAATATTTTATTTTTGCTTTATGTTTGACGTATTAATTATTGTTCTTGAGTTATTTTTAAATGGGAATTTTCTAAAAGCATAACCAACGGTTTTTCCAAAATTGATTAATAAATGGATTTTATAACAAACTTTTATAAATAATTTAACTCAGATTTTCTTTCAAATTATCAATGACATTTTCAGAAGTCACGATTTTAAAGTTCACTACCTCGATTTTTGATTCATCAATCAACCTCTAAAAAATAATTGTATTTTTATCAAATATTTACATCCAAACTTGTTTTCTTAACCATAACCAAATAACACTTATTTAGTACAAATCACAAGGACTTTATATGTTTTTATCATGTGACATGTCAGATCCGATCGTAACGCATGGGCTGGGTTTGGTGTGCTACATTTTATGGTATCAGAGCCCAGTTGCAAATTTCTGTTGTGGTTTGGGTTCAAAAACTTTTTCAAAGCTGTTTAAAATTTTAATTTGTACATGCATGTTCTAAAGGAAGTATGGCACCACGGGTATCCGGCACCAAGTCAAGTAAGTTTATGTTTTCATTTTGGAAATTATTGTGGTATGACTGTAGAAATACTCTAGCATTTCTAGCTTTAGGAGCTAAAACTATAGAGATTGAGACTTTAGGATTCGTTTTGCGAAAATGACTTTACTTCCTATACCTCATAAAACATTGTTTAATAAACATTTAATAGTATACTGATTCATAAGACTTGTAATCAGATTAAATCGACATTAGTGAATATGAGTGCTAGAGGACATGGACGCGGTAGATGTGGCCGTGGTAGAGGCCAAGGTACTAGAGTTGTATGTTAGGCATTGAGACATATGTCAGAAATGGATGCACCTGTGTCACCAGTGACTGAAGCTGGGTCACACGATCGAATGAGAGAGGACGACGCTCTGTCCCAAGCAATGTTGCGAGTTCTGGAAAGGGTCACTGGGGCAAGAACTGGGTTTACAGGTCGTGGGTCGGTATCTGAGCGACTCAGATCGAATGGGGCCAAAGTCTTTAGAGGTATTTTGGGTGTAGCCCCTAATGTAGCGGAGTACTGGCTTGAGGCTGTGGAGTGGATCATGGACGATCTAGATTGCACCGCCGAGCAGAAATTGAAAGGAGTGGTGTCTTTGCTGAAAGATAAGGCGTATCAGTGGTGACTCACTGTTTGGGAAGGCACTCAAGCCGATCGTATTACCTGGGAATTTTTCAAGTTCTCATTCTAAGGAAAGTATGTCAGGGCTAGTTATCTGGATGTCTGACGGAAAAAATTCTTGAATTTGGTCCAACGAGGCAAATTTGTGCTAGCATATGAGGCAAAATTTTTACGTCTTAATCGGTATGCCCGGGGAATAGTGTTGACTGATTATGAACGCTATGTGCTTTTTGAAGATGGGTTGTGTGATGAGTTACGGGTTCTGATAGCCCCACATAAGGAGAGGAATTTTGCCACACTTGTGGAAAAAGATAAGATAGCTAAGGAGATCAAGCTCTAGGAGCGACAAAATCAAGACAAAGATAGAGGTTGGAATAAGAGAGACTCTGGGTATTCAGGTCCTGCCAGAGGTTTTCTAAAAAGGCCCAAGAATGAGGGGCCAGTTCGAGCGGGTGCTCGAACTGTTGCTAATCAGATTCAGCCTTGTGCGGATTGTGGGAAACTTTACCCCGGAGAATGCTAAAGAGAACTGATGATTGTTTCAAATGTGGATCAAAGGACCATCGGTTTAGGGATTGCCCTCGAGATCCTGCTTTCGGACTCGTGGAATTAAATGATTTGCACTGACCAATGGAGGCACTCAGACCTGAGAGGGTCGTGGGCTGGTCGAGGTGGTAATGGTGTAGGACGAGGTCAGGGTGCAGCGGGTAGAGGTTCTGGTAATAGGGGTAACGTGGAGGCGAGACAGCCAGATTTGGTTTACGCGGTTAGAAGTCAAGAGGATGGCGATGCACCTAACGTCATAACCGGTATGTTCTTCATATCTGATGTACCTGCTACAACTTTGATAGATATTGGATCCACCCATTCGTATGTTGTATGTGCTGTGTCTGGAACTCTGAATATTAGGTCTAAAATTTCTGCTAGAGAAACCACTGTGATTAGTCCATTAGGACAGTCAGTAGTAGTAAATAAGTTGTTTAGGGATGTGCCCTTAGAAATTCAGGGGGAATTTTCCTGGCGGATTTGATGGAACTGGCATTCGGTGAGTTCGATCTCATTTTGGGCATGGGTTGGTTGGTTAAACACCGTGCAAACTTGGACTATGCTGCAAAATAGATGGTATTAAGAACTTCAAAGGATAAGAAGTGAGGATGATAGGTGAAAGAAGAAACTATCTGCCTAATGTGGTATCTGTTTTAAAGGTAGAAAAGTTGGTACGAAAGGGGTATGGAGCGTTCATAGCCTTTATCAGTGCTCTGGATGCCAAAAAGTTGTCGGTTGAGAGTGTTAGAATGGTGAAAGAGTTTTTAGACGTATTTCCCGAGGAGCTTTCAAGATTACCTCCGGATCGGGAGGTGGAGTTTGGTATTGAGATGTTGCCAGGAACGACTATAGTGTCTATTGCTCCTTATAGAATGGCGCCGAAAGAGCTAGCGGAGCTTAAAGCTCAAATTTAGCAATTGTTAGATCATTGATTTATTCGACCAGGTGTGTCGCTGTGGGGAGCATCAGTCTTGTTCATTAAGAAAAAGGACGGGTCGATATATATGTGTATCGATTATAGATAGTTTAACAAGTTGACGATCAAGAACAAGTATCCGTTACTGAGGATCGATGATCTGTTTGATCAGCTGCGAGGAGCTTCTATTTTTTTAAAGATAGACTTGAGATCGGGTTATCACCAGTTAAAGGTTAAGGAGGCAAATATTCATAAGACTGCATTTCAAACTCGTTATGGACATTACGAGTTTTTGGTGATGCTGTTCGGGTTGACTAGTGCACCGAGTGTATTTATGGACATGATGAACCGGATCTTTCAACCCTTTTTAGACCGGTTTGTGGTGGTGTTCATAGATGACATTTTGGTGTACTCAAAGACTAAAGAAGAGCATGATACGCATCTATAAGTAGTATTGCAAATTTTAAGGGAGAAGCAACTGTATGCCAAGTTCAGTAAGTGTGAATTTTGGCTGATGGAAGTGACCTTTTTAGGACATGTTGTGTCTGTCGAAGGAGTTAGAGTTGATCCCCAGAAGGTCGAGGTTGTGTTAGACTAGAAACCATCGGAGTCAGTAGTTGAAATTCAGAGTTTTCTAGGTTTGGATGGGTATTATAGGCGTTTCGTTGAGGGGTTTTCGTTCATTGCTGCACCCCTAAGTAGGGTCTGGTCATGAGTCAGGAAATGAGATGCTAGTACCACCAGCTATGAAAGCATAATATCAGGACCAAGCGAGCAGAGACGATGCGGTGTCTCAGGCGATGCTACGGGTATTGAAGAGAGTTGCTAGGGCAGGCATGGGTACAGGGGCTCGAAAATCTGTGTCAGAGCGACTTCGAGCTAATGGATCAAAAATGTTCAGGGGTATTTCTAGCGTAGCTCCTAGTAAAGCTGAGTATTAGCTGGAGGCAATAGAGCGTATAATGGATGATATTGACTTCACGAAAGAGGAAAAGCTGAAAGGAGTGGTGTCTCTTTTTCGGGATGAGGCGATTTAATGGTGGCTTACAGTTAGGGATGGTTCAGTGGCTGGCCGCATTACTTGGGATTTCTTCAAGTCGGCATTCCAGACTAAGTACATCGGATTGAGTTATGTGGCTGCGCAGCGTAAGGCATTTCTAAATCTGGTCCGGGGAAATAAATCGGTGGCTGAATATGAAGTGGAATTCCTGCGTTGTGTTCAATTTGAGGATTGTCTGAGGGATGATCTTCGTGTGCTGATAGCTCCACAGCTGAGAAAGGCAGTTTGCGATTTTAGTGGAAAAGGTTAAGATAGCCGAGGAAGTTAAGTGGTCCGAGAAGTAGAATCATGATAGAGACAGGGATAAAAATAAGAGGAGTTTTAGATCGTCGGGGTCGACGGGCGTTTTTAGAAAAGACCTAAGATGGATGGGCCGAGTCGAGGTGTGAGATCTATTGGTAATAGTCAGCCTCAGAGGTGTGCCCAATGTGGTAGATTTCATTCAGGCGAGTGTTAGGTAGGTGACAGAAGATGTTTCAGGTGTGGGCCTACTAATCATCAGGTTAGGGACTGTCCACAGGATCGGGGTGGCGCGGGGCCGGTAGGACAGGCTAATGCTCAATCAAGTAGAGGAGATAAACAACCGTAGAGAGGTCGTAGTCCAGCCAGAGGGTTAATGGTTATGGTCGGGGCCTTGGGACACCAGGCAGAGGTGCAAGGAACACTGATGCGAGACAGTCGGGGTTGGTCTATGCAACTAGACGACGAGAGGAGGGGGATGCACTGGATGTCATAACCGGTACGTTCTTGATTTTTGGTTTGCCTTTTTCTGCATTATTTGATATTGGATTGATGCATTCTTATGTTGCTAGTGTAGTATCTGGAACTTTAAGTATAGACTCTGAGATTATTTTGAGGGAGATGACAGTAATTAGCCCGCTAGGTCAGTCGGTAGTGGTGAACAGACTGTATAGGGATATACATCTAGAAGTGCAAGGGGTAGTTTTTCTGGCAGATTTCATGGAACTACCGTTTGGGGAGTTCGATCTGATCTAAGGTATGGACTGGTTAGTGAAATATCGAGCAAATTTGGACTGTGCAGCCAAGCGTATGGTACTAAGGACTCTTCAGGAGGATGGGGTGGTGGTAATAGGGGGAAGGAGAAACTACTTGTCTAACGTGGTGTCAGCTCTGAAGGCTAAAAGAATGGTGAGAAAAGGATGTAGGGCATTCGTAGCATTTGTTTGTTCTCTGGAGGTCCAAGAGTCAACTGTGGGGGATGTTAGAATGGTGAGGGAATTTTTGACGTTTTCCTAGAAGAATTTCCAGGACTATCCCGGATCGCGAGGTAGAGTTCGGAATTGATCTTCTTCCAAGAACAGCACCAGTGTCCATTGCACCATTTAGAATGGCGCTGAAGGAGTTGGTGGAACTGAAAGCTCAGATTCAGGAAATGTTGGATCGGGGATTCATCTGACCAAGTGTAGGATTCATCTGACCAAGTGTATCGCCTTGAGGAGTGCCAGTGCTATTTGTTAAGAAGAAAGATGGATCAATGCATATGTGCATTGACTATCGTCAGCTGAACAAGTTGACTATCGAGAACAAGTATTCGTTGCGGAGGATTGATGACTTGTTTGATCAATTGAAAGGGGCATCAGTATTCTCAAATATAGATTTAAGATCAGGATATCATCAGCTTAAGGTCAAAGAATCGGATATTCATAAGACAGCTTTCAGAACTCGTTATGGCCATTACGAATTCTTGGTGATGTCGTTTGGGTTGACTAGTGCACCAACAGCATTTATGGATATGATGAACCGAGTATTCCAACCCTATTTGGACTAGTTTATCGTAGTATTTATAGACGATATCCTGGTATATGCATGGTCGGAGGAGGAGCATGATTCACATCTTCGAGTGGTTCTACAAATCCTGAGGGAGAAACAATTGTACGCTAAATTCAGTAAGTGCAAATTTTTGCTAAGTGAGGTTACTTTTTTGGGACACGTTGTGTCGGTGGAAGGGGTCAGAGTTGATCCCCGAGAAATTGAAGCTGTCATGGATTGGAAATCACCCAGGTCTGCGACAGAAATTCGGAGTTTCCTTTGTCTTGTTGGGTGTTAAAGGAGGTTCGTTGAGGGTTCTCCTTGATCGCGGCACCATTAACCAAGTTGTTGAGAAAGAGAGTACCTTTCGTGCGGGGTGATAAGCAACAAGAAAGCATTGAGAAGTTGAAGAGGGTGCTGATAGAAGCTCCAGCTTTGATTCAACCAGAAGCTGGGAGGGAGTTTGTGGTTGACTGTGATGCTTCAAACATGGGGTTAGGATATGTGTTGATGCAAGGTGGAAAAGTTGTTGCTCATGCATCTCGACAGTTAAGACCGCATGAGTTAAATTATCCCACACATGATTTGGAGTTGGCAGCGGTGGTTTTTTCCTTGAAGATCTGGAGACATTATCTGTATGGAGAGAAATTCGTCATTTATACAGATCATAAAAGTTTGAAATATCTCGTTACCCTGAAGGAGTTGAACTTGAGGCAGAGGAGGTGGATTGAGTTATTAAAGGATTATGATTGTTCGATTGAATACCATCCGGGTAAAGCTAACGTGGTGGCAAATGTGCTAAGTCAGAAAGTAATCTCGGATCTAAGGGCGATGTTTGCCCATCTTAGCCTGTATGAAGATGGCAGTTTATTAGCTGAGCTTCAGGTGAAGCTGACGTGGATAGATCAGATTAAAGAAAAGCAGTTGCAGGATGATGACTTGAGTGCTTGACTATCTCAAATGGAACATAGTGAGGTAGAGGATTATAGTCTAAATGATGATGGGGTCCTGTGTTTCCGAAAGAAAGTTTGCGTGCCGAGGGACGTGGAATTGAGGCGGATTATTCTTTAGGAAGCATATAATAGCCCATACGCTATGCATCTGGGAGGAAGTAAAATGTATCAGGATTTACGGGAACAATTTTGGTGGCCAAGTCTGAAGCGAGAGGTAACCGAATTTATGGGTAGATGTTTGACATGTCAGTTGGTAAAAGCAGAGCATCAGTTGCCTTTGGGGTTATTGCAGCCGGTAAACATCCCGCAATGGAAATGGGAGAGAATCACTATGGATTTTGTTACTGGGCTACCCCTTACACCTACTAAGAAGGATTTGATATGGGTAGTCATTGATCAATTGATGAAGCCTGCTCATTTTATACCGGCTTAGGTCGATTACTCTCTTCAGAGGTTGGCTAAGTTGTATATAGCAGAGACTGTGAGGTTGCATGGGGTATCTATGTCCATCATCTCGGACAGAGATCCTAGGTTTACGTCAAGATTTTGGAGGGCATTACATCAACCGTTGGGTACCAAGTTAGATTTTAGTACAGCGTTTCATCCGTAGACGGACGAACAGTCAGAAAGGGTAATTTAGATCTTGGAAGACATGTTGAGAGGTTGTATCCTCGATTTCAAGGGTAGCTGGGAAGAATTTTTACCATTGGCAGAATTCGCATATAACAACAGCTTTCAGTCCGGTATTCGGATAGCGTCATATAAAGTGTTGTATGGGCGAAAGTGTTGTACACCTACGTGTTGGATAGAGTTGGGTGAGTGTCAGTTATTGGTTCCAGAACTGGTTTTAGAAATAGAGAACAAGGTTGAGTTGATCCGAACTAGGTTGGAGGAAGCTTCTGATAGGCAGAAATCCTGCGCTGACATAAAGCGGAGGGACATAGAATTTGCAGTGGGTGACCAGGTTTTCTTAAAGGTGTCACCGTGGAAGAAAATTCTAAGGTTTGGACGGAAGGGTAAGCTAAGCCCCAGGTTCATCGGGCCTTATCGTGTGTTGAAGCATGTAGGACCAGTTGCTTATCAGCTCGAGCTACCTTTGGAGTTAAGTAAGATTCATGATGTGTTTCATATTTCAATGTTGAGACACTACCGTTCAGATCCATCCCATGTGATACCGTTGGAGAAACTCGAAGTAAGGCCTGATTTATCCTTTGAAGAGGAACCAGTTCAGATCTTCGAGCGGGATGTTAAAGTTTTATGAAGGAAATTGGTTTGTTTGGTTAAGGTTCTATGGCGGAATCACGGGTCAGAGGAAGCTACATGGGAGCTAGAGGATGTTATACAGCAACAATACCTCACCTCTTTTGACAAGGTAATTTTGGGGCCAAAATTTCTTTAAGGGGGTAAAACTCTAACATCCTAAATAGGGGGCTCTGCATTTGTAAAGTGTTATGTGTGTATGCTGTGCTATGTGTGTTATTCTGGTGTGTTTAGAGGTTTCGAGAAGGCTCGGGGTTAAGCCTGAGCCTTGGTAAAAATTTTGTTTTTAGGCACTGCAAGGGAGAGCTAGTTGAAGTGGGCCTTAAGGGTACTTAAGTGGGGTAGTTGACACAAGAATCTAATTGGTAAAGTGGCAAGGAGGTACCACTCAAGGTGCAGGAAGGTGACGCCATAGGGAAGTTGTGAGGGAGCAGGTTCGAATTGTGTTGACAGCAAATGGAAGTGTTATTTTTGCTCCTAAGGAGCCTGGGTGATGGATTCGGTTAGGACTCTGCATGGGTGGGTGTGGATTAAGTCAAAAGATATGAAGATGAGGCTAAGAGGAAAATGTGGGATAAGATATGGGTGTAGGTGGTGGCTGAATGTTGGACACTAGGAGCAAGGGGGAGAAATCGATTTTGGTGTGGATAGGGTGTCCCGAATTTTTACTTGGGAGCATAGGCTTTTTGTTCTAAAAAATAATGCATTTTCAGCTTTTGGGTTAGTAGGTGTCAAAATTGTGTTTAGTAAAGTGAGAGTTCTCTTCTTATTTTCGGCATTTGAGGTTTCTTTCTCCTCTTCTTTTTTTTGCCAAAATCAAATTCACTTAGGTCCTTGAAAATTCTTCTTCTTCTTTAACGTTCTTATCACTTCTTTCTATCTCATTTTTATTCCTCTTCTCCCAATTGTTTCTTTCTCAGAGGTCAAACCCTTAACTCCGCTCTCATATCCTTGATTCCATCTTACTTAGCTGAATCTCATAAGCCTTTCTCCTTGACTCTCTTTTGGCGAAGCATACCCTGTCCTTTCTCATAGTAGTTGTCGTCACTCTGCTCCACAACTCTGCCAATTGGACTCTTTTGATCTGGGTAGGTATTATTTTTTCATCTCAATTCTTTTTTATCTCCTTTATGGATGCCGAAAGCATTAATCTTGTCTTATGGCTTTGACCAATCGAAGTAAGGGTTTGTCTTCGCATTTTTGGCTTTTGGTCGGCAATTGAAGGGTGTTAAAGGGAATTCGGTTCTAGTCGACTTAGACTTTTAATCGGTGCTTAATCCAAGTTTTATAGTCTTCGGGATCTTTCGATCTAGTTAAAGGATCTTTACGTTGAGTGTTTATTCGTCTTCGTTCTTTGCTTCAATGTTTTAATCTGGTCTATTGACCAAGATCTTTTTCATGGATACAAACGCTAGTCAAGCAAAGGAAGGGGTTGGACCCGTAGTCCCAGCCCTAAAGTTCAAGAAACGTGCAGTGTCTGCTGTTCGAGATTGGCCACCAGGTTGTGGGCCGGCTTCTAAGCAGAATAGTAGACAAATAGCAGTGGTTCCTATTAGCGATAGTGTTGACATAGAAAGCGTGGTATTGTGTGTTATCAGCTGTGTAAACCTCCACACACTTTACTTTATCTGTACTAACTATTGTATGGGCTGAAAAGCCGGAAAAGGCTGTGTAGACAGTTGTGATGCCCTTAGGGGTAAGGCTAAGAGTGCGAGGTACATGACCGTATCATTTTCATTGCATGAATGAATGTACGTGTGGTAACCTGTTGTGTTATGGATAGCATGTTGCATTCATTAGGATATGTATGTCGTCCATGGGGTATGGGTTTGATGTGAAATGGAAGTGCAAGTTTATTTGGTCACGTAGTGATCGGTGGCTATGCCACGATATATATATGTACATACATTAATTGGGTCACATAGTGATCGATGGTGAAGCCACGATATATATATTATTGGGTCATATTGTGATCGGTGGCTAAGCCACGATGTATTATTTGGTCACCTAGTGATCGATTTATAACTGGCAGCTTGACTGTTGAAATGGAGTGTATCGGATGAAGGGTTGATTGTAGAAATCCCCACAGTGTGATGGGCTGGTACGGGTTGGCGTGTAGAGGATGGAAAAACTAGGTTTGGGTTGGGCTTATTGCATTCATGTGGTTGTTTGTTTTTTTTTATATGGGCTAAGGCCCAATATGTGTGATTGTGGGCCACGGGCCGTTTGTATAATGTGGAAGAATTTACACACTGAGTCCCGATGACTCACCCCTTCTTTAATTTTTCAGGTAATCAGTAGATCGTGGATGTGGGAGCCGAGGCGGACTCGAGGCCATAATACCCTTTTCATTCATAAACTCATTTCTTACTATACTTTATTTTAAATTGGGACTTTTGTTATGTAATAAGGCCTTTCTAAGCTTAGTATTTGGTTTTATTTTATTAACTCATATAAATTCTAACTTTTACACTACAAGTATTTAATCACGTAAGTAAAGAGGTGTTTTACAAAAATGAGTAACATGAAACGGGCGTTGTAGTTCATATGTTTCCAAATCTATCGACTTTTCGGTTTACACAAATGGAACTTCTATTACTTTTCTAACAAACAAATCTCAGCTTTCGAGACATTGCTTTAAGTGGAATGTTTTCAAATCTTCGGGTTTTTCCCCAAATTCCATATAAATATGACTTTGCGTCACACTGTAGCATACTAGATTCGGTCGTAACGTATGGGCCGGGTTTGGGGTGTTACAATATAGGTAATAATTCCAGATCTAATAATAACCCTTATAGTAATACCTATAATCTAGGTTGGAGGAACCACCCAAATTTTTCGTGGGGATGACAAGGAAATCAAGGAATTCAAAGACAACAACCTCGTCAAAATTTCCAAAATCAGCCATACATGTAAGAAAAGAACCCGAACCTTGAAGAGATGCTGGCAAAATTCATGGCAGCCATAGAAAACCATTTCCAAGACACTGAGACAACACTTAAAAACTAGCAAACATCGATTGAAGGGATCAAGAACCAAGTTGGGGAACTTACTAAGTCAGTTGGACAACTTGCAAAGTTAATTTTTGAACGACTGTAAGGTGTTTACCAAGCAACACTGAGATTAACCCAAAGGAGCAAATCCAAGCAATAACAACTCAAGAAAATGTAGGGTTAGGTGAACCCAATCCAATACAAGAAAGTGAGGTAGAAGAAGGTAAAGTTGAGGTAACACAAGAGCCAAAATCGATAATCAAAGAGTACTAGCCTCGCATACCTTATCCCAAAGCGTTAAAGAGAGACGATACAGAGGAACAGTTCGGTAAGTTTCTTAAACTCTTAAAAAAATTACATAGTAACTTACTGGTTCTTGAAGCTCTTTCACAGATGCCAAATTAAAGGAAATTTTTAAAACAACTCTTGACGAACAAGCGTAAGTCAGACGAGGAGCCACATGTGGAGCTAAACGCAATGTGCTCAGCAATTCTTCAAAATAGACTACCACGGAAGCTAAAAGATCCAAGGAGTTTTACAATTCCATGTTTAATTGGTAGACTGACTATTGATAATGCTTTGGCTTATTTAGGGGCATGTATAAATGTCATGCCTTATAAAATGTTTAAGCAGCTAGGTCTAGGGAAACCCAAACAAACTAGGATGAGTATTCAATTAGCTGATAAAACTAGGATGAGTATTATCGAAGATGTTCCTGTAAAAATTGATAAATTTGTTTTCCCAGTAGATTTTGTTGTCTTAGACATGGATGAGGATAATTCGATTCCTTTAACTTTAGGAAGACCCCTTTTAGCAACTGCCAAGACTAAACTTGATGTTGGCACAAGAGAACTCATTCTTCGTGTAGGTGACGAATCGATCAGTCTACCAGCTTTTGACTCGACCAAGACATCAATTGATGAAGGTGAGAAAGTAAATTCCGTTAATGACCAATTTGTTCACCTTTCACCACAGGATCCACCACAAAGTCACAGACCTGAGCCGAATCATAGACCTCATGCAAATAAAGAAGAACTATATAAGGAACGAAGCCTTAAGGTCGACGAATTAGAGGCATGGAAGACACACTGTAAAGAGGAACCGGATTTATACGAAGTAAAACCAAAGGAGCCCCCAGAAGAGCTCGTAGGAACGTCGAACCACTTCAAAATAGGAGACCATGTATTGTTAAAGAAAGAAGATCCATGAATTACCATGTCAGATCTAAATATAAATGAAGAAATCCCTCTTGAGGTATACAATATTTTCCCATACAGAACAGTCAAGTTAAACAATCCTATATTCGGCACTTTTAAGGTAAACGCTTCTCGACTTAAAATTTATCAAGAAAATAGAACTGATAGCATGAGGGAAGATATTCAAACTTTTAAACCACCCTGATTGTTTTGAGTATACGGAAAGTCTAGCTTAAGACTTTAAACGAGCACTTTTTAGGAGGCAACCCGAGCATTAACCCTATTTACTTACACATTTGTTTTCATTTTAAATTATTTCCTTCTCTTCGTCTTAAACACATAGTTTTAAACTAATCAAAAGTGCAAATTTCTAGACCACACAACCTTGCACACGGTCGTGGCTGTGGCCGTGTGGAAGTACAGAATCTTCGTATTAACAATGGTAGAAGAGGTACAAGTCAGAGGGAATCAAATCTTCGAGTCACGGACTCCAACCACCACCCCACAGGCATCGACAGAATGCCACGGTCATACGATGTTACCATGGACAACACTAACTTATCACCAACGGGAGTTGGTGAACCAACATGCCTAGACACATGACCATGCGACACGGCCGTGTGAATTGACACGCCCACGGTCGATGAGCCTGGGGAGCGTTAAACCCCAAAACTCTATTTAAACCCAACCTCCCTTTCCCCTTCTTCTCACCAACTCCCCATCTTTTCTTTTCTGCCTTCTTTTTCTCAAATTTCTATCTTCTCCATAACAAGTCACTAAACTCTTGTGCCTACACATATCCATGTGAAAGAAGCAAAAAAAGCCAACCATAATCTCCCAGAGTGAAATCGATCTACATAAGTTCATGCTGGCCGCTTCATCCACTCTACAAGCCAAGGGTCTTTGAGACCATTTAACTTTTATTCTACTTTTCTCTTTTGCTTCAATTTTATTCTCTTTGACTCTCTTATTCTTAATTTAGTTTATTTAATTCTAGTTTCTTAGTTTTAGGTTCTTCAGGTTGCTAGGGAATCACACCGGAACCACGACCACCGACTCAACACAGCCTTAGGAATCACACCCACCTCGCGGACCATCCAACAATAAGGACTCCTCAATCCATTCATTTTTTATGTTAATTTTATCTTACTTTCTATTTCCTTTCCCTTTAGCTTTCTTGACCTTAAATACATAATTAGTTTATTCTAAATGTGTCTTAATAATTCCTGGATAATCCGTCACGAGTTTTCCAATTTCTTCATCTAGCACAGTGACTGTTGGCATCCACCACAGCACCACCATAGTGAGCCCAGAATAGATTCAGGAAATGTCACTTCTCCCCTTCTCTTTTGATTTCAGTATCACATGATTATTTATCTATCTTTGTACATTGAGGGCAATGTACATCTTAAGTGTGGGGAGCTAAAAATGCCTAACTTTTTGCATTATTCTTAAATCCCTGAATTATATCTAGTTCTTAAGTAATTTCCTCATATTACTAATTAGGATGAAATTTTTGATGATTTATGATTCTTATTGATATGTTTTTGAGTAAGTCATAGTTAATTGTGCATTGATGATTTATACTTTAAGAGACTAGAGAATCAAGCATGATAAGTCTATTTTTCAGAAATAAATTATTTTTTAGGTTGTCTACCTGAATTTGAATATTACTTTAAAGTTTGAAATTTACGAGGTTGACATCAAAAACACCTATAATTTTATGAGATTTTGAGCCTTACAGAGCATATATTCTTTTTCATGCTCACTTTTTCTTAAGTGTGTGGCAACTCTTAGGAATTCGCGGCTTTTAAGGAGATCAAGGTGAGAAGTAAATAAGAAGAGATCTAAGTAGTTTTAGCTTTTAGTTGAGGGAATCGGCAGAAGGAATAGGGTATATTCGGCTATGGAGATGAGAAAAGAATTCAAGATTTCGACTTTTGAAAGGGAAGATGTTGAGAAGATTGGAAGGTTTCGACTTTTGAAGAAATCAAAAGAAAAGAATTTCAGATGAATACTGAGAATTTTGGCACAAGAAAATAAGAAAAGAATAGGGTTCCAAATGCCGAAATTGAAGAGATATCCCCTCTATTTATAGAAGATTTCGGCACCTACTGCTTAAAACCGGAAACACCCTTCCTAATAGCCAATCAATTAATCAAATAGCATGGAAATTTCAGCACCCCCTGCCATTAAAAGAAGCCGATTTCTTCGCTCCTCTAGGTGATGGAATTTCGGCAGACACCTACCCTTGCAGATAGCTCCTATCTTTTTCCCCTTGTATCTTTCATATTATCAACTATAATATCTACATTATCCTATAGATATATCCTCCTACATTTGAGCCTTGTAGCCGTCCACTCCTCCTAGCCCTAATGTCGAAAATTAGCTAACTTAAATTAAAAGAGATTGGGCTCCATGAAACTCAAATTTGAGCCCTTTACTCCCCTTATATGGCATCACCTCCTTTCTCCCTAAGTGGCGTCACTGACCACTGGGCCACAAGCCCATTTTGATATTTTAAACACAGATACCACCTTTTAAACCTTATAGTGCCCAAGTAAGAATTCACCAAGGCCTTGACCACATTCTGAGCCCAACTTGGACCCCTAACAGTTAAATTAACACCTTAAATATATACACACACTAGGCGCATAGGCCCATTTTCACAGCTCAAGCTTTGTAACTTGGCTCTTATACCACTAAATGTAACACCCCAAACTTGTCTTAGAAGTTAGGCCCGAATCTGGCGTGTCACATTAAAGTGCTTTTACAAAAATCTTGTTTTCATTAAAACCCTTATTAAAGAAATTTAGAGTAAAAACCCGGTTTAAAGTTGTTTCGCAAAACGATGTGTGTTTAAAATAAATCGATCATTTTGTTAGGAATAATTATCTTAAAAGTAAGACTTTTTACCAGCGGAAGCTTAATTTTGAATAAAAATAATCGTTTTAAGAAAACTAAATATAAGCTTATAAGAAATAACTTCGAGTTTCGTTTCTTAAAATGTAAAGTATAGCAATCAAAGTATCGATAAGAAGTGGGAAGGCCTTATTAGAAACCAAACATAAAACAATCAAATTACTCAAAAACTATAAAGAAAACCAAGTTCAAAACATCTTGCTAGCTGGCCACCTCCAAGTCCTTCCATCCGTCAAACCGCCTACTGGGGGTTTCCTGAGAAAATAAAAGAGGGGGTGAGTTTTGAAACACAATGTGTGCAACCCTCAGCAAAAAAACATACAACATTCTTTTGGGCCTAGGCCCATGTCATAATAATAATAGCAACATCATACATGCAATGTTGTGCAAACCCTCCCCAAATAATCCATCCGGTACACTTCGTCTCCGTCCAACCTTATACACCTGTGGGGATTTCTAAATCGACCCACCCATCCAATACACTTCAAGGGCAGTCTGGTTGCGGTACTACCAAACGTTGCAGCAAAGCTGCTATTCATATAATAGTCTTAGAAAGCCATCAGTGGATCCACAGTTGTCACGCAACCATGCAATCCTCATATACTTCCTCCATTCCATAATTCCCACCCATATGCATCCTAAACAAAATATCATATGAATGCAGCGATTGCACATGTAACATCCATAAATCTTACAATCAACACGTAGGGGTATTTTAGTCATTTCACAAATTAAAGTTATTTTTTTAAATCTACTCTACAGGGGTATTTAGGTAATTTGCAAAATAGTGGTATTTTGGAAATTTTATAAATCGGGGATATTTTGGTGATTTCACAAATCAAGGGTATTATGGTAATTTTACAATCAAGGGTATTTTAGTAATATTGCAAATCTAAGGATATTTGGGTAAATTTCAAAACAGGGGTATTTGGTTCTTTTCGGGTTTTAGTTATGAACTTTGGCCCATAAACAAGTCCTCGCGGCGAAAGTGAACAGACACTATGCACCAGGTAGGATTCTGAGAAAAGGTGGGCCACTAGGACCGCTTAATTACCAATCTCTCCCTAGATGCACTCCTAGACATGCATATGTCTGTTGCCACACTCTAACCACCGACTTGTCCACAGGCATGCTAATTGTTAGAAAGTCTTATGCGGTTTAAGAGTTGTTCAGTACTAAGCCTAAAGTCCATTAAACCCTAGCATACTTGTATACGTCTCCATAAAGCCCATCAAGCCCATTTTCTCGTTCATATAACCCATTATGCCCAATTCACATCCTTATGGCCCATTAAGCCCAAATCTCATTCATATAGCCTACTAGGCTCAAAACATTTCCAGTTCATGTAACATGCATGACTAACTCTATTCATAAAACCAAATCAACCAATTTAATCAATATTAGCCTTAGGGCCCACCGGGCCCATTTAGCCACTTTCGACTTTTCGGCTTTTCGGTATTATCGATATCATGTGTGTGTAGTGTTTGTACACACATCGTAATAACATGTGCTGTGAATTCCTCTTAGTCACGAACCTACTTTCAATATTCCTTAACCATTAATCATAGGCTAAATACAAACTTTATCAAAAACTGAAACCTCACTGTAGCCTTACCGTGTACGACAAGCCTTAATAGCTCCTTTCTTTAACACCAACTACAATTAGACCCTAGGTCTGTACCGACTTAAACATTAGAGCCTAAGTAATAGATGACTTGCATCCAACACAAGTCACCCTCACAACATATATGACCATTTAGCCAACCCATAAACCGAAGTAAAGAACACTTACCTTTGATAACGATCCTACCACGCTTGCGATCTTTGAACCTTATCCTTGTTATCACAGAGTTAACGATAAGACAGTTAGATAGCCTTTCGGCTTTTAGCAAAACATACAAGAGAGGTTAACTGAATACTTATCAAATGCTATTTTCGATCCTGCGACCTAAATTCAGCTTTTGGGATTAGTATGGTGACAGAAACAATTCGGCACCAATAAAGAGAAGAAGAGGAGAAGTGATCAGTTAGAACTAAAGGTGAACAAGAAAAGGAATATAAGAAGAGAAAGTATGAGGAATTCGGCTAGAGAGAAAACCAAAATTTTGGCACAGGAATGATGGTTTTTTTCGGCAAATGGAAGAATTCGGCTAAGGGGGAGAAAAAGAAAAGTAATGGAACCCAAGGAACCTCTCAAAGGAATTTGGCACATCCTTTTATATCCAATAGCCGAATCCTACCTTCCCCCACTGTCAAATTCAGTACCAACTCTTCCCTCTTCTCATCTCCTAATTTTTCTCTATGATATCTCCCTTATCCTTCTTCTAAATTCTCTCTACTGATCACTTCTCCTTAGAGTCCCTCTACACGCCACTTCTAGCCTTATAGAAGCCTAAAATTAAACTCCAAAATAAAACTAAGCTAGCACCTGAACCTCAAACCTCTCTGCATGCATATGTCGCCACCGCCTACACCCTAGTGGCGTCATTTAGCCACTTTACCACAGGCTTCTTTGTGCCATTTTTCACTTATTTTTTACTTAAAATCCCACAACTCACAACCTTGATTCCTTAATTAATTAAATAGACTCCTCTACCACAAAACTATAACCCAGAGCTTCTCCAACACACCTAGACACTCCAAATTCATTAAACCTTTAAAGCCGTCATGTCATTTATCATTTTCTTGCTCACTTAAAAAAATTTATGAGACCAAAGCCCAATAGGCCCAATTCTTCTAAGCCCAAATTCGGGGCGTTACATTTTTGACATCGAATTTGTGGTTTCAAAACCACTCTTACGATTCAACTAAAATTAGGTTGTTACAAAAGCTACCAAAACTAGCCATTTAACAAAAAGTTCACTATCAAAATTTCATACCTCAATAACCACAATCAAGCATATCAAAACAACATTCCATAGCATGTATTACCATTCCATCATTCACCATTTAAGCACCAAAATGCCAAAATGTCAATAATTAGAACATCTCACTTACATGCCAAGATAACAACCTAATCATCAACCAAAATACCATATTTACAAGCCAAACATAATGGCTATTTCATCAAACAAAAACACATATACATGTCATTATAACCATGACTCAAAATCATCAAAATCTATTGATATAGCCGATGGATAGTGTGATGTATCTCCGCCAAGCTTTAAAGGAAAATGAGCTTCCAATTATTTAAAAACATGAAAAAATGACACAAAGTAAGCTTATAATGCTTAGTAAGTTCGTAATTCATAAAAAATGCTTACCATTTCAATATATAAGCTCAAAAGCAATTTATGAATTTATCCAACATAGCTTGGCACAAGCCTAAGCATCAACAACAACTCAATTTAGTCATTACACACATAACTTAATAAATTCAACATTCAATATAATAGCTTTCATGAACATAGCATATAAGCATTCATACTTTCATGAACATAGCTATGTATACATAAATCATCAATAGGTCATACCTTTTCATGCTTTCATAACATTACAAATCGAAGCACCTATCGTTCCTTCCATTTGTATACCCGTTGAACCACTTAGAATAATACCAGATATGTGGGAATCTCACACTTTGTGTGGGTTGAAACCATTTCTTTCTTTCTCTTACATAGTTGCTCTCCCTCGAGCCATAAATGGATCTGCTCACACAAGCTGTCGGTAAGACCGTAGCTACATGGTACTGCTCACACAAGCTATCAAGTATCCGTAACACATGTCAAAACTTAGCCACTGATATGACATTCAGGACCAGCACCCGAAACACGGTAACCCTAATGACATGTCATTTGTATCCTATATATTCCTAAGGTTCAAATGAGATTTGAAAGTCGTCGAAACGTCGTTGAATTTCTCTGTACAGACATAATATAATAATACAACAAAATAGCATTAAATCAAACATATTAAAACACTATTTAAATGTATGAACTTACCTCGATCGTAAACGAGGAGATATGATCAACTAATTTGATACTTTTTCTTTTCCCCGACCTAAATCTGTACGATGCTTATCTTGATTTAAATAATCAAATTCAACCCATTCAATAATCACGCTATTCAATTCAATCCAAAAAAATCATATTTTTCAAAATTACACTTTTGCCCTTGTAATTTTAAATTCATTACAATTTAGCACCTAACCTTATAAAATAAAATTTATGCAAATTTAATGCTAACCCAAGCTAGCCGAATTTCACTTAAGTCCCTAGTAGCTCATATTTTCATTAATTTCACAATTTTCCATGAATATTACACAATTTTCAGTTTAACCCCTAATTGACATTTTCATCAAAATTCACTTTAGAAAAGTTGTTTAACTAACAACAAATATTCATTTTTGTCCATCAACATCACAAACAAACAATATACATTCATGGTAAAACCCTATACTTTCAATAGTTTTGCAAATTAGTCCCTGAGCTAGCCAAATTAAGCTACAACGACTCCAAAAACATAGAAATCAATAAAAAACGGGACAAAAAATACTCACATGCAAGAGAATGAATGATGGTTGAATGTTGAAGCTTTTTTAATGGCTTTTCTCTTTGAGTATTCAATGGTGAAGATGAAAGAAAGATGATATCTTTCTTTTCTTTACTTTATTTTATATTAATTTTTCAATTTACCTTATTAACCTTATACATTAACATTTAAAAATCACTTAAGTAATGTCCATCTTTGTCCACTAATAATATTAATGGTATAATTACAATTTAAGGCCACTCATACTCAAAATTCATAGCAATTTGATGCTTTTCATTTATAGAACTCTAATTTTGCACCTTTTGCAATTTAGTCCTTTTATAAAATTAAGCATGCAAACGATAAAATTTCTTAATGAATTTTTATACAATACTACTAACATATTGTAAACATTAAAATATTAATAAAATAAATATTTTCATGTCATTTTTGTTGTCCTAAAACCACTATTCTGATTTCACTGAAAATAGGCTGTTACACCTTGAGCCCAAACTATATTTATAAACTAGACTGCTTAAGATAAAATAAACTGATTAGTACTTGGGCCAATTTGACCCCTTTATTAAACAAATAAAATAAAATTCACATTAAAAACAAATATTAAAATGGAAATAAAATTTTCAAAGTTAATTAGAAAATTTCTTCTCAAAAATTACATTAAATTAACTCCCAAGAAAGGTTGAAAAGGTCACAACGATCCCACTTAAGTTCCAATCTGCTTAGATAGAATTAATTACATGTACTAATTTAAGAAAGATTATTTCTAATTATTTATTAAGGCGTAAGATCATAAAAATTAAGGGTCTATTAATTTGAACAAGGTTTTAATTTGATCAACTTCACCATCCCAATAGTGCTTGATATGATGACCATTAACATTAAACATACCTCCATGGTCATCGTACAATTCTACAGCTTCATATGGATAAACTTTGTTGATGGTATAGGGTCCTCTCCATCGAGATTTGAGCTTCTCGGGGAATAACCTTAGCTTCGAATTAAACAACAACAACACTTTCTGACCTTCTCTAAATTCACGAGGTTGTATACGACTATCATGCTATCTCTTAGATTTTTCTTTACACATCTTAGCATTCTCATATGAAAATAATGCTTAAGATCCAAATTTAATTGTTTCAAGGCCCAATGAGCTATATTTTCCAATTCAAGCGGTAAATGACATGTCTTTCCAAAAACTAATCGATAGAGAGTCATTCCTAACAGTGTCATTTGTAACAGCCCATTTTTCAATGGTGTCAAAAACAGTAGTTTCAAGGCCATAAATTCGATGACTCGGTTTGTAAATATTTTTATTTAATAATTATGAGCTAAATATAGTATTATAATAAATTTTCATTTGATGATTTATATCAATTGAACAATTATTAGGTTCAAGTGGTAAATCCTAAAGTCAAGTAGTTTTAGAAAAGGAGGTATCAGGACCTCGTTTCTATAAACCGAGCCTATAAATATTTTATTAAATATTTTTATAGTGTTATTAAGGTCATATTATAGTTTCGTTAAGAAATTTTATCATTTAAAAGTTAATTTGTAACATCCTAAAATTAAGGATTCGACATTTTGCACTATTCCATGTGTTTGGCTAGCTTGGCTTGTCATTTGGGTGTGTTTGGGGGTCCTAGGGAGGCTTGGGTTTGAGCCCAAGCCCTGGGAAAATTTTGCTTTCTGGCTCTTTAATGGAGAGGGCTTCTGGTAGTAAGACTTAAGTAAATTGGTGTGTGTTTGGGAGACACAAGTGAAGTGTGCGGTGTGGTAGATGTGGAGTCATTATAGAAGCAAGGGGAGTAGGGTTCAAATCCCACAAGCAGCATGTTGGGAGTTTTATTTTTGTGCTCAAGCAAGGGAGGTAGCTGAGTGGAGACCAAACTCTGTAGGAGCGAGGGAAGACTTGGTCAATTATTTGAATGGGTGATGGAGAAGGAATGGTGGAGTAAATAAGGAGAGGATCATGGGATTTGATGGAGTGGAGGAGTTTGGCTGGAATTGGGAAGTGCATGGGGGGAAATTTGGTCAAAAGAATGAACAAGGGGTCACTTGGTAGCATTTTCGGTAGTGGGTAGTGAGTGTGCCGTTTTTTTCAAAAGTGTCTATTGTGAACTTTGTTCCTTTTTTGTGCATTTTTGGTATTAGCAATTCAGGAAACATTGCTACCATTATTTTTACCGAAACCCCAGGTTGCTATTCTCTCTTTTTCTCATCTTCTCCAAAACATCTTCTTTACTTAGAATTGTCTAATCAGTATTAGCCGAAACTCACATTCCATCTCTCTCTTTTTGCGTTTTTCTTCTACATCTTAGCCAAAACTCTTCTTTCTCCTTTATCGTTTTCTACTCTTTCTCAATCAACTAAATTATCTCTTCTTATCATTCGAATCGGGTCTCTTCTCTTTTGCTGATATTCAAAAGTGAGTAGCCTAAGGTGTGAGGGACATTGTCTGCCGAATCTACCTTGGCTATTCGGTACCATTGTGAGCACAAGGTAATATCTTTTTCTTATTTTTTTCCATCGGTTCTTTCTTTTCTCTTCTCTCTACAAGCCAAAATGATCACTCTGTTCCTTTTCTCTAACGTAGAACCTGTTGGAGTGCTAGCACACTCTCTCACCCTCTTTTTAGCTTTGGGTTCTCGTAAAGTGGTTGGTAAGTAAGTCATGGCTGAATATAGATGATGGATGGATGTTCTTATTCTAAGATTATTCAGGCCGAAAGGCTATTTCGTCGACATTTTTTAATAACATCGCTAACTCGTACTCTTTTTAAGGGACTTGATTTTGTGATCGGAGGAAGTGAACCAAACTCTCAAGCGTAGCAAAGAGTTGCCGTCGTTCTTAGCAAGTAGTGTGAATCGAGTTGTCATTTTCAACCTAATGGATACGTCTTATTGAGATTAAGACTAATTGTATAAGTGTATGGGTTTAATAGATGCGTAATCTCGAGGGTTCAATCTACACTCGCAATAGGTGTGTAATCTCACACCCTTCTAATAAATGCTTGTGATATTTTGCGTAACAAAAAAAGTCAAAAATTTGGCAACTGTGACCACGCGAGCATGCGAGCGCTCGTAATGGTAAATCGAGACAGAATCGTGGCGCTAAGTTGTTGAGAGTGTCACGAACACTCTCTCGATATCGAGGCTGTAACGGGCCAATTGGGCCCAACGGGCTAAATGGCCCACTTGGGCAAAACTGTCAGAAAACTAGCCAACGATAGGCTCGAATGCGAAATTTGTAAATTTGTGGCCGAAAGCATGTGAAATGGGCTACAGAAGCGTGTGGGCCCGATTGGGCCTAAGACAAATTTTAGGCCCATTAACTCTGTAAGTGACTTAAAAGAGTTTCGTGTCGCTCGAGGAGATAGTAGGCCTTTGGGAAGGCCTGGAATGCAAAATTACCAAAATACCCTTAGAGGGTAAATTATCAAAATACCCTTGGGTTGTGAAATTACCAAAATACCCTTGGAGGTAAATTACCGAAATACCCTCAGAGGGTAAATTATCGAAATACCCCTAAGGGAGCAAAAATGACTGATATACCCTTAATTGTGATTGAATCTCATATGTATGATTTAATTTTTCACTATTATATGTTGAGACATGGCATTATATCATTTTGCATGGGGTGGGATAATGACTGAAGAGCAGTGTAGACCGGTGGCTCTGCCACATACTATTTGGTGGCCTTACCACACATATATATATATGTATTATAACTCCCGTGGCTCAGCCACAAATATTGTGATTAGTAGCTTGACTGCATTTTTGTTGTGATTGGCGGGGTGGGTTGACTTGATCCCCATAGGTGACGATTGGTTGGTACAAGGGTGTGATTGGTTTGTTTGGGTTGGGTTGCATTTCATAATTTGCATGGTCATGATTTAGGGGCTTGGGCCTAGATTGATGTCATATGGGCTCAAGCCCAGATACGGTTCTTTTAGTGGGATTGCACACTGAGTTCTCGTAACTAACCCCTCTGCATTAACCTTGCAGGTGAGCACCAGCGTTAGAGGATTTGGAGTGACGGAGGACTCTGTTGTGGCCATACACTGGGAATATTTCTCGCGATTTAGTAAATTTTCTTTTTTGCTTTACTTTAAAGTTATTTTATTTTGGGTTAACATTTTTGTAATAAGGCCGCTAGTTTAATTTCTTTTAAGTTTTCATTAATAACCATTAAATTTTTAAATATGTAGTTTTCCCAAAACTTTAATAATTGTTTTCCAAATTATCACGTTACCACAAATATCCAAATTTTGATTTTTCATAACAAAAGCGGTTTGCAAAATAATAATAACTTTTTAAAAGAGAAATATAGTAAATCGGGGTTTTTATTAACAAACATCAGAACTCGAAGTTTTAAATAAAAGAATACAAACTTTTTAACGAACGCGCATTTAGTTTTTAAACAACCTCTCTTCGTGACATGCCAGATCCGATCGTAACGTTTAGGCCGGGTGTGGGACGTTACATAATTAATTAAAAAGGACTAAATAGTAAATGTTGCAACAATGAGTTTTATTAGTTAAAAGGTGTTAATTGGTAAATTATTAAAGTTACAAGAGTTTATTTTGCAATTAGACCATAATAATGAATTATGGCCAGTTAGTGGAAGTATGAATTGAAAAAAATACTATAATTTAATATATTTTTATTAATTAAAAAAAGTTAAAGTAATAAAATAAAACAACCAAAAGCATCCATCATCTTCTTTCTTTTATTTCCTTAGCCGAACACCACTGTAGGAAGGAGGGAGTTTTGGTTTTTCTATTTTTCTTTGCATATAAGTATTCCTTGACTTCTTTTTAATGAATTTTGTGTATTTGTAATGGTTGTTTTGATATCTAGCTAAATTGTGGATTAATTTGTGAAACCATCAAACATTTAGAAATTTATCATTGATGATTTTGAATGTCTTTGATGCTGATTGATTTTGTTGGAAGCTTGATTGTTAGATATGCTTATTTTGTTAAGTGATTTTTAATTATTTTAATGTTTAAGGATTCATTTGTTAGAAATAGTAAAACTTCATGTAAATATTGGGAATTGATAATGGATATGGGCTGATTATAAATCATAAGAAATTGGGCTAGCTGGTATTTTGATTAAATGTGGATAATTCATGAATTTTGGGATTTAGGACTAAATTGCAAAAAGGCTAAAACATTGGGATTAATTTAGCAAATTCATAAACATAAGAGTTATAGGCTTGAATTAATTATTTTAAATGCTGGAACCAGATTAATTGAATAAAAATATTTATCTAGATCAATTAACAACTCGAACGGACACAAATTGCGAAAAAGCCAAAGTAGCGGAATAGTTGTCGGTTCATGTTAAAAGTCATTTTTGAGTTCAGGTAAGTTCGTAGTCCATAAACTCAAACTTTATTTATTTAATTAGTTTGATTATTAGTTAATTTGATAGTCAATTATATGTATTCAAATGATTAGCATTTTAAATGTAATGTTATGGAAATATATATATGTGAAAATGGTTATGGAGTGGATTATAGAAATTTAATATAGAAGATTAATATAAAGGATTTAAATTATGAATTGAAGAAATGTGGAATGATGCAATTATGCATATATTTTTTGTTTATCCGACTAGCGCTGGGCACAAAATCATTGTTGGTTTATCCGACTAGTGCTGGGCACACATTTGATATATTCGGTTTACCGACTAGCACTGGGCACAACTCATTGTCAGTTTATCCAACTAGTGCTAGGCACAAAACAATGTCAATTTATCCGACTAGTGTTGGGCACACATTTGATATCATCGGTTTATCCGACTAGCGCTGGGCACAAAACATTGTCTGTTTATCAGACTAGTGCTAGGCACACATTTGATATTGTCGGTTTACCCAACTAGCGCTGGGTGAAAAAATTTGTCACTGTTTATCTATCAGGCACCAAGTGCCAATAACAGATTGATTCGTATTGATTATGTATAAACGATCCATTGAAGAAGGTCGAAAAGGATATAAATGAAAAGGTCAAAAAGGATATCAACGAAAAGGTCGGTATCTCATCTTTCAATCGTTTGCATTCAGGCAACATGTTTCGGGTCAGATATGTATCATAAGTAGGAATGTGAGATGAATGTTTGACTAGTATAGTTTGGTGATAAATTTAGATGTGTTGTTGTAATTATATGTTTCATGAGTCTTTAAATATGTTAATTCATTATGTTTGTGGTGGGTTTAGAGAGTAAAATGGATATATGAGTATTTTCTAAGTATTCGATGTTATTTCATTAGGTACATCAGGTAATCAAGGATTAATGAATGCATATAAATATATGTATTTAAGCTTACAGGGTTATAATTTGTAAACTGAAAATTAATGTTGTGAAGAATTGATATAGGATTAAATGATTGTGAATTGAGTGTTGAATAGAATTTGGAAGGCAAAGCTTATTATGCACGTTCAAGATTGGTTGTATTTATTTGTCTTATTGATTCATTTGCAAACCTTTGAAACATGTGTGTATAAAGAAATGGTATAAAAATGAACGATGTACAATTGACTTATAAATGAATTCATGTTTGAGTGGTTTAAATTTTGTATGTTCGGTAAGACTAAGTTCATATTATACGAGCTTACTTAGCTTAATTCTTATGTTAGTTATTTCATTTCTTTGTAGGTCATCAGAAAGCTCGATCGGCTAGGAACATCGTCCTACCATGATCACACTATCCATCAATCCGTTTTGGTGGTTTTTCAATGTTTTAACATATGGTTATAAATGGCATGTATAGGGTTATATGTTAAATTGGTATGCTTTGGGTTGTGTCAAGCTTTGGTATGTTTTAATATGTTTTGTTACTAATTGTGCATGGTCTTTTGAAATTAGGAAAGAAATGGTTGATTGATATGTGTTTGGTTCATTGAAGTGATTAAATGATATATGTGTTTTGGCATGTAATAGGTGCTTATCTAGTTTGATCACATGGTGTATTTTAGCTCTTCTTGTGTCTAGTAGCATATATATATAGTTTGATTTGGCTTGTTTATGTTTAAACTTTTATGGAAATAGTCATTTTAATTTTACCTATCTAAAGTGGTAAGTTTTGATGGTATAATTTGAAAAGAAATAGTCTTTTGATATTCATGATATATCACTGAGATATGATATTGTAATTTAGTTCATGAATGGTTTTGGAGCATAAATTGGAGAGTCTATTGATGACATATTGGTTAGTCATAGGTTGGATGAGAATTTGGCACTATTAACGATGTGAAATAGGTTAGATATGGTGTGCATTGGTATGCAAGTAATTGAATTTGAAATGGCTTGTTTAAGGGGCACTATTTGCTGCACATGACCTGTCATA
This sequence comes from Gossypium rotundifolium, assembly GCA_025506655.1. Lineage (NCBI taxonomy): Eukaryota > Viridiplantae > Streptophyta > Magnoliopsida > Malvales > Malvaceae > Gossypium > Gossypium rotundifolium. The sequence goes on from CP106729.1 coordinate 88,365,931, forward strand.
TGATCGTGTGCCACACACGACCACCTCACACAGCCGTATGTTATATTAATTTAGGTGCAGGTTTCACACCGTCTGGCACACGAACTACGACACGGCTATGTGACCCAAGTTAGGAGCTACACGATTTGACACATGGGCTGGGATACGATCGTGTGTCCTATACTTTAGATGCCCACATGGCCTAGGCTATGTCAGATGGCCTGGCCATACGGCCGTGTGACCCCTGTTTTGAAAATTATTAAGTTTAGCCTGAAATTTTTGATTTTTTTAGAATAGTCCCTGATTATGTCCAAACTATTTTTTTAAGGCGTTTTAGGTTTAATTTTAGTTCGAAAAAGTAATTATGCTATAATTTCATTATGTTATCAAATGTTAATATATAAAATGCATGTTGATTCTATTTTGATGTTAAATATTATGTTTTGTACAATAATGCTCTGTAACCTTGATTTGACGATGGAGATGGGTCACGGGTGTTACATCTTAAAAGTAGTTTGATTGGCCCATAGAGCATCATCGAGCCTTCGAAACCAATCTTTTTTTGTTTGGGCACACTACCCTTTCACGAATACCTTTGATTTCATGATCCACCCTTTCAACTTGCCCATTTGACTGTGGGTGATAGGCAGTAGCAAATTTATGCTCCACGTCCTACTTGTCAAGCAACCACTTAAGCCATTTATTTGCAAAGTGAGATCTTTCATCACTAATTATAGCTCTAAGAGTCCCAAACTATGTAAATACATGCTTATATTAGGAATTGCATAACTATCTTAGCATCATTTGTTGGGTATGCCTTAGCTTCAACCCATTTGGATACGTAATCCACAAATACCAAAATATATTTGTTCCCATAAAAAGAAGGAAATGGGCTTAGAAAATCAATGCCCCATGCGTCGAATAGTTCAACCTCTAAACGCTGTTTTTCACATATATTCGTTCCTCCTTGATATGTTTCCTATTCTTTGGCATCTATCACAGTTTTTCACATATGCATATGCATCCTTAAACACTATAGGCCAAAAGAATCCTGCTTGTTAAATCTTCGCTGCAGTGTGAGAACCACCAAAGTGTCCCCTACTTGGAGATGAATGGCTGTGGTACAAAATTTTGTCAATCTCACTTCCAGCTACGCACTTCCTGATTATGTTATCTGCATATTATTTAAACAAAAATGGATCCTCCCAAAAATAATACCGACTATCATGAAGGAATTTCTTCCTTTATTGATATGTCATTTCTCGAGTAATTATTCCACATGCTAAATAATTGGCAAAATCAGCAAACCGAGGTGTTTCATGAATTCGACTTACCTCAAAGATATGCTCACAGGAAAATTCTTATTAATTGGAACAAGTGAAGAACTTACTTCATTTTGTTCTAGCCTCGACAGATGATTAACTACTTGATTTTTAACACCTTTTTTTGTCTTGGACCTCAAGGTCAAATTCTTGGAGTAAAAGTACCCAACGATTTAGCCTCAATTTAGCATCTTTTTTCATGAGTAAATACTTAATGGTCGCATGATCGAAAACACTGTAACTTTGGTACCTATAAGATATGAATAGAACTTGTCAAAAGAAAAAAACTATAGCAAAGAGTTCTTTTTCAGTTACCATATAATTGAGTTAGGCTCTTTGTAACACCCCTTACCCATATTCAACGTTGGAACAGGGCTCGAGGCATTACCGGACTTATAACACAAACATTCACACGATGCCGAGTCATAAATTTGTGTCTAAATTAAAACCATTCATATCCAATTATAAAGTCTCTAATACAAGCCTACGAGGCCCAAAACATGCTTTGGAAGTGGTTTAGGACTAAACCGAGAGCTTTAGAAAATTTTACAAAACTTAGAAATTTTTTCATGTTACAGGGGTCACATGCCCATGTGGTCCAAGGGACACATTTGTGTGACCTGAGACACTCCCGTGCTATAGGCCGTGTTCAATTTAGGGTGCTCCCTAACTTGTGGCACACGGCCGTGCCATACGCCCATGTGCTAGGCCGTGTGGTCGATTTAATTTTCATAATTTTTCATAAAATAGGTGCAGACTTCACACGGCCGAGGCACATGCCCGTGTGCTAGGCCGTGTAGCACACACGGCTGAGACACATGCCCGTGCCTCTGCCTGTGTGCTCAATTCTGGACATTCTATTTCTCAAAATTAAGGTGCAGGGGACACACGGTTGGAACACATGCCCGTGGGGCAGACCATGTGTCACACACGGCTTAGACACACGCCCGTTTGTCTACCCGTGTGGACAAAATAAAGGCTATTTACCAAGCCATTTGCCACCCTCATTTACACCTACACTTACACTAATTCAATGGCACAATTCATGGCATACTTAGGCAACCAAAACATCTACAATCATGGCCAAAATATCACAACCACATACTATCATCTAAAATTCTTTAATTCATAATTTGTCAATTCAAAAACCATGCAAGTTTCCACATTCATGAATGGTATGAACATATAAATATACTTATCCCAACATTAGCCAACTTATATGGCCATATACAAAATGAAATCATTAACCATTATAAGCCAATACATTTGGCCACATTACCAACGACACATACAACAAAATGACCAAGTCCCTATACATGCCATACATTTAAAATGCCAAGATCATCAAATACCCAAAATAAGAGTTTGATAGTGTGATCTGAATCTCCGACGATCTCCGATTCCGAGTTAGCTTGGTGGCACTATAAAAAATAGAAAATAAATGGAGTAAGCTATTTAGGTTAGTAAGCTCGTATGCAAGAAATAAGCAACCTTACCATGCACATAACACTCAAAGAACATATCATAATTAAATGTAAACCGAACATAGTTTCATAATCACAATCTATTCCATTACAAAACTTATCTCATATTCATCATTTCACACATTTAATAAGCATAAGCTTTACGTACATACCTGAGCCATCTCAAAATGAATGTACACATACCTTCATCTTTGACATACCCGTGAACCACTTGGAATAATAATATCAGATACTTGAGAAAATTTGCACACTAAGTGCCACATATGTAGCCAAAGCTACCTAAGTCTCATATCACATAATCGCTCGCTCTCGGGCTATCGACGAGCCTGCTCACACAATCTGTTAGTCAAGACGTAGCTACGCGGTGCTGCTAATGTATGCCAGTGTACTCAGCCACCGGTAGGACGTACGAGACCAGCACCCGAATTACATAATCACAATACACATAATGACCCATGTGACATGTCACTTGTATCCTACCCTATTCCTAAGGTTCAAGCAAGATTTCTCGCTTGTCGATTCGTCTCCGGACTTGCTCATAGGATTAAGCTCATCCACATCAATTAAACACACAATTCATGCAAAATTAAAGCAATAAAATACAATAATATTAAAGCTTATTTTTAACATACGAACTTACCTCGATACAAAATGGATAATTGTTCGATTTAGTCCACAATCTTGTTCTTTCCCTGGTCTAGGTCAGAACTTAGTCTTTCTTGATCTATAATATCAAATTTAGCTTATTTATTACTCACATTATTCAATTCAGTCCAAAAATCACATTATGGAAAATTACATTTTTACCCCTAACTTTTTAACTTTATTTACATTTTAGTCCATAGGCTCGTAAAATGATTTTCATTCAATTTTCATCACATCCAAGCCTAACCGAACCTATTTCTTGCTCATAACAGCCCGTATTTTTCATTTATTCACAATTTTATACACATTTTACATCTTTTATAAATAGGTCCTTATTTGGCATTTTCATCAAAAATCACTTGGTAAATGTTGTTTATCTAAGACCAAAAATGCATTTCCCACCATTAGACATCAAAATACACAATTATCTAACATGGGTAAAACTTTTGACTTTGATTTTCTTTCAAATTAGTCCTTGAAATGGCTTGATTATGATACACCGGTCTAAAAAATATAAAAAATAATTAAAAACGGGACAAGAATGGACTTATAATCGAGCTTGGAAGCTTGTCCAAAAACCCTAGCTATGGAGACTCTTCAAATTTGGCACAAGGGACTAAATTTAGGGAAAAAAACATCTTTTTATTTGGTTATTTGTCTTTATTTACCATTTTACCAAAATACCCTTAATGCCAAACTTTGAAATTTCATCTAATAATGTCCATTTTTGTCCAATTTAAAGTTTAATAGTCTAATTACCATTTAAGGACCTCCAATTAAGAATTCATTGCAATTAAACACCTCTAGCTTCTAGAACACACATTTTGCACTTATTGCAATTTAGTTCTAATAGTCAAATTGGACACTCTATCGATAAAATTTCTCAACGAAATTTTCACACAATCATTCAATCATACTATAGACCTTAAAGAATAATAAAATAAATATTTCTACTTCGAATTTGTGGTCCCAAAACCACTATTCCAATTTCACCCTAAAACGGGTTGTTACAATCCTGTCAAAGTTCTACTTGCATAGTAGATAGAATGAAACACATTGTTTCTTCTTCGACCCATCACAACTCCAACAATGAAATCGCTTACATCACACATCAACTTGAAAGATAAGTTTCAATCAGATGTAACAATTATTGGGGCTGAGATTAACCGGCTTTTTAATTCTTCAAAAGCTCCTAAAAATGCTTTGTTAAAATAAAAAACTAATATCTTTTTCTAAAAGCATACACAAAGGTTTAGAAATTGTTGAAAAATCTTTGATAAATCTATGATAAAAATCAGCATGACCTAAGAAACTTCTAACTCCTTTCATACTAGCTGGAGGTAATAATCTTTCAATTATATCCACCTTTGCTTTATCCACTTCAATTTTGTTCTTGGAAACTTAATGTCCTAAGATAAATCCTTCTTTAACCAAAAAATGACAATTCTCCAGTTAAAGACAAGATTCGTCTCATCGCATCTTTTTAGCACCTTAGCCAATTTAATCAAACAAACATTATAAACGTTACCAAAAATAGAAAAATCATCCATGAAAATCTTAACAAAATTTTCAACCATGTCAGTGAAAATTGCCATCGTACATCACTAAAATATGGTAGGTGCATTACATAAGCTGAAAGGCATTCGCCTAAAAGAAAATGTACCCTATGAGTAGGTAAAAGTAGTTTTATGTTGGTCTTCAGGGGCTTTGTTCAATTTCCTGTAGTCAATACAGATTCTCCAACCCGTGATAGTTCTCGTTGGGAATAACTCATTACGTTCATTCTCAAAAATCATGATTCCACCTTTCTTTGGTACACATTTTTCTTGACTTACCCAAGAACTATCTAAGATGGGGTAGATAATTCTCGCATCTAACCATTTGATCACTTCCTTTCATACTCCCTCTTTCATGATAGGGTTAAGTCTCATTTACCTATCGATTCTACCTAGCTCACCTTCCTCGAAAATAATCTTATGCATACAGAAGAAAGAGCTTATATGTCGTATGTCGGCTATGGTCCAACCAATTGCCTTTTTAAATTTCTTTAAAACAATAATCAGTTGTTCCTTTTGGTGTTCTTTTATTTCTGCTAAAACAATCTGATCGGTCTGAAACTGTCGAATTTTACAATTTATAAAGAGAATGATCAAACTTGGAAACTAACTCTGACAATGACTTAAGGCAAGTGTACCTATCGAACAGTAGTATAGCTTGGACAGGACCGGATTATCGAACCCAAAGGAACTAAAAGTACTAATACTCACTTTCTTTTTATTATTTAGCCTAAATATTAAATGATTTGGTTGATTAACTAATCGATTACTAAACTAAGATGCAAAGACAAAAAGAATGAATTGGGAAATAACTTGAAGAGAAACTCAGTTGATCACGATGATACCACCAAGAAGAATCCACCTAGACTTCACTTATTATCTAACACTGAACCATACGATTTATTCACTTAACTTGATCCGTAAAATTCCCTAACGTATATTAAACCTTCTCTCGAGGCGAATAACGTCTAACCCTAGGTTAATTAACAAAAATCTCTTTCTCACTTAATAACCCCCTATAATAGCAGTAAATCAAACTATGGACTCCCATATTAGGTTTCACCCTAATCTAGAAAAATCTCGTCACCCTATCTCTAGGCACGCGACCGACTCTGCTTAATTACACTAGATCTCTTCTTAGGTAGGGTCTATTCCTCCTCTACCTAAGAACAGATGACTTGAATTAATATCCCAGAAACATTAAGAAAAGAATTAAGCACACATAATTAAGAACAAATCAAGTATTTATCATATAATTCAAAAACAATAACAAGATTTATCTAGGCTTCATCCACTTCAGGTATCAGAAGGGTTTAGTTCATAACAAATAAAGAAAACATCTCAAGAGAAAAGATAAAACAAAACATAAGAAATCCCTAAAACCCCCTAAAGGAATTGAAGGAGAGATCCACCGTCTTGAGTAGAATTCTGGCTTCTTGAGATGGATCAACTGGCTATCTTCGAGTGATTCCCACAAAGGTTCTAGCTTCTGCCGAATTTCAAATGTCTCAGTCCCTCGGCCTAGTTGACTCCCTAACTGACCGCCCTAGGTTTTAGCTTCTGCCAAACTCCAAACATCCCCTAAAGGTTGGCCTCTAGGGTCTTTATATAGGCTTTGAGGTGCCTTAATTGGCCTCTAAGTATCTTAATTCAAGTATAATTCCTACTCGGGTGTTTGAATAGGCTTAGGAATGTGTTTCTTTGCCTTCAAGCATCCAAATCTGAGTGAAATTCCTCTTGGCCATGATAGGGACACGCCCATGGCACATGCCCGTGTAAATTGACTTTAGGCCGTGTTTCGGGTCTGTTAATGGAGACATGGCTGTGTAAATCGGGGTTAGGCCATGTTCTAGTTTATTGACAGGGCACGCTTGTGTGGCTTGAAGTCCATGCCGTTTCAATTTCCACTTTGGCCCAAAATGGCCCGTTTTAAGCTCGTTTCTTGTTCTTTTCGTCCTCGGGTGCTTTCCTGAGTATAAAACATGAAAAGAAAGGATTAAGAGAACCTTTTTACATAAATCAAGGGCTAAATCATCAATAAGCATGCTAAATATGGGGTTAAAATATGTTACTTTTATGCTTTATCAAATACCCCCACACTTAAGCTTTTTCTTATCCTTAAGCAAAATTGTCAACATACAATTAAAACAAACTTTTCACAATTCATAATTCTCATCAACAATGCCTCATTATAATTCATAGATAGTTCATACATGAATAAATTAACTCAAAGACTCCTAAATATTCAAACAATTCTAAGCCATATATTTGTAGCATGAAAACATAGGTGTCTCCCCTTATCTAAATGATTACCTTTAATTTAAAACTGACAAGGATTGACATCCTCACTAAAGATTCACTCAAAGCACTCGAAGTGTTTAAAGTTCAAGAAAAAGCACTAATAAGTCAAACATGAAACGTTAATCCCATAGGCTTGCCTGAAAATCAAATCTCCACCACTGTAATATAAGATGATACACTAATCAAAAGGTCTTTAACAGGGTTGTAACGGGGCTAGGGTTAAAGGTGTGGATAAAGGCTGAATTAGAAGGTTTAGAATCGAGATTGAATTGACAAGTTACCTAACTTTTAGAAAAATAATTGAACTAATAATCTGAATAATTACATCACATGAAAATACTAATAATACGAGCTTCTTTTTCAAGATGCTGAATTTAAACCTACAACCTCTTAGAACATAAAACTAATAATGAATATACTTCATTTTTTCTTTTTATACTATTAATACTAAATATACTTCGATCGATTCAATTTTTTTTAAGAACAAATCAAATAAATACATAATATAAGAAAGAACTATATCAACTGAAATAAAGTAATTAGGCAACTGATCAAGTCAATTCTCAATAGAAGGGTAGTCAAAGGAATGGTGATAACAAATATGAGCCGGGTTTTAGGTTAATATTAATGGGTGAATCAAATAAAAGGGTTGTTAGGATCAAAAGGTTCACTAAGGGTTAATTGTGAAGGTAGGTTTTTTAGTGGAGTGAATGGGATAAAACCTAGGTGCCTTTATCATCTCAATATATCAAATAAAAAATGTGGTCTTGACATGTATAGTCGAGGCAAGTTCTAAAATAACAGTTCAGTGTTGACACACTCATAATCAATAAAGTGAGCATGAAAAGGAGCATAAAGTGAGCATGATAAGGCTCAAAATCTCACAAAAATTATGGGTTTATGATATCAATCCCTGTAAATTTCAAACTTCAAGGTAATATTAAAATTCAGTTCAACAACCTAGAAATTTTTTTTATGAAAAATAGACTTATCATGCTTGATTCTCTAGTATCTTAATGTTTAAATCATCAATGCACAATTATCTATAACTTAATCTAAGGCATATCAATAAAAATCATAAATCATTAGAAATTTCATCCTAATTAGTAATACGAGGAAATTACTTAAGAACTAGATATAATTCATTGATTTGAGAATAATGCAAAAAGTTAGGCACTTTTACCCCCCACATTTAAGATGTGCATTGCCCTCAATGTACAAAGATAGATAAATATCAACATAGTAGAAAATCAAAAGATAGGGAGAAGTTAAACTTCTTGAATTTTGGATGAAGTTAATGAAAAGCATCCGAATAGGGTTGGAGGTGAACGTGGGGAAGCGCCTCGAACCATTTGAGATTGAATCCTCAAAGTAGCCAGTCTGGTTTTATTGTATCCTAAGCTAAATCTAAATGGCATGAAGAATAAGAAGAAAATAATAAAGAAAATAAATATAAATAAAAATATAAATATAAATATACAAGTAAAAGTAAATAATGGAAAATGAAAGAAGAAAGATAATTGGAAAAGAAAAAGTAAGAAGGGGGTTTAAATAGAAATGCGGCTCATGTTTTGGGGAAAATTTTGTCCTATTGCCACACGTCTATGGCCACGCCCTTTTACCTAATTTTGGTGTCCACACAGCCACGGCCACGGCCACGGCCACGGCCACGGCCATGTGCAAGGCCATGTGGTATGGAAATCTGCACTTTTGGTTTATTTGAATGCTGAAAAGGGAAAATAATAATAATAAAAATAAAATAAAAATGGGGTTACTGCTCGGGTTGCCTCCCGAGAAACACTCGTGTAAAGTCTTGAGCTAGACTTACCTATTATTTGTAGGGTCATGGTGGTTTGAGGAGGTAAAAATCCTTTCTTATGCGATCAACTCGATTTTTGATATAAAGTTTATGTCGAGTAGTGTTTACATTAAAGGTGTTGAATTTAGGATTGCTTACCTTGACTGTGCCGTATAGGAAGACATTAAGTACCTCAAAAGTGATTTCTTTGTTTGTCTTAAGGTCTGAATTGGCGATTCGAGGGTCTTCCTTATTCAAAAATACTTGATCCCTATTTTGAAGTGATTTGTTGTTCCTATCAGCTCGTCTGGGGTTCTTTTGGTTTCACTTCATGTATTCCTAGTTTCTCTTTAAAGTGTGTCTTCCACTCTTCTAGTTTGTCAACCTTAAGGCTTTGTTCCTCATGTAATTCTTCTTTATTGGCATGAGGTCTATGATTCGGCTCAGGTTTGTGGCTTCATGGTGTTTCCTGTGGTGAAAGTTGAACAAATTTGTTATCAACTTAATTTACTTTCTCACCTTCATCAGTTGTAACACCCCAAACCCGGCCTAGACATTAGGCCCGAATCTGGCGTGTCACTTTGAAGGAAGTTGAAAAGCTAAGCAATTGTTTAGAAAAGTTTTATCAGATTTTTGAACTCTGAGTTCGTTGTTTGTTTGAGAAAAACGCAATTTGCTAAATGACCATTTAACAGTTGTCATTATTTTGAAAAATTGTTTTGTTATGAAAGTTGAACTTGCATCGTTGTTTGAACATGATATCTTAGAAAACGATTGCCAATGTTCTAAGAAAAACCCCGTATTTATAAGTTTAATAGTTATAAATGAAAACTTAGAAAAAATAAAACAATGGCCTTATTACAAAATATTAACCAAAAATAAATAATCTAAAAAAAAGGCAAAAATCAAAATTACTAAATTTCACGAGAAGTATCTCCGATGTATAGCCACCCCCGAGTCCTCCACGGCTCCCAATCCTCTATCGCTGGGAATTACCTGAAACATTTAATAAAGGAGGGGGTGAGTTTACGAAAACTTAGTGTGCACAACCCTCATCGGTAAGAACATGCATCACAACAATCCGGGCCAAAGCCCATTACAGTAATAGTGGCAATTGGGCCTTATCCAAAAATAGCCTCGGTTGAGCCTTAACCCATATCATATGTCACAGCAGATCATGTATGCAACGCGATGCAAACCCAGCCTAACCTAATTTGTCCATCCGCTACACACCACCCGTACCTGCCAATCACACCAATGGGGATTTTTACAATCAACCCTCACCGCTACACACCATCGATGGCAGTCATGCTGTAGTTAGCTGCTCATCATCAAAATCGTGACATAGTCACCAGAACAGATCGTGGCAGAGCCACTACAATAGATCGTGGCAGAGCCACCTGAACAGATCGTGGCAGAGACACCAGAACGCTTCCCCTTTCATTTAATAACATTTGCCCAACCCCATGCAAACATAATAATTTTAATGCACAGATGAAACATGTTTCGGCATGCATGTATAGGATGCTCATAACGTATATCACATCATCTCATCATAACCATTTATTTAATATAACAGAAATCACTAACCTGATGTCTCACCTTTACCCTCCAAGGGTATCTTAATAGCCATATCGAGCTTTCGACATTTAACAGAATATATATAAAGTAGCAAAACAATGTCAATGGTGTGAGAAGTTATACACAATCACGTTAATCAGCCCCAAAGGTATAATTGTAATTTTACCTATCGAGGGTATTTTAGTAATTTACCTACCAAGGGTAATTCGGTAATTCTACTCATAACTAATCCATGTATGCAGTGCATCTCGAACATAATCAATCATACAATTAACACAGACAACATTAGTACTACCACGAGGGTACAACGGTCATTTTATCTTTTAGGGATAAAATAATAATTTTGCAAACCGAGGGTACTTCGATAATTTTGCAAGCTGAGGGTATTTTGGAAATTGCAAAAACTGAGGGTATTTTGGTAATTTCAAAAATTAGGGGTATTTCGGTAATTTCACAAACCAGGGGTATTTCAATAATTTTACAAATCAGGGGTAATTCGATAATTTTACAAACTAGGGGTAATTCGATAATTTTGCAAATCAAGGTGTTAACGACCCAACAGAAGGTCCACTGTCGCCTCGAACGACTCAAGTACTCTAAACAGAGATAATAATGCGAATGGGTCTAAGGCCCATTCTTGGCCCAAGTAGGCCCACACACTCGTGTGGCCCATTTAGCCCAAACCTACCCACATATATGAGACTCACATAGTCTTGTTCACTATCTTCTACTCAATCATACAATTTACTCATGTGGGCCCTCTGGCCCATTGGGCCCACTTGGCCCCTTTTAGGCCATCGTGGCCCAACAGCCCATACCCACAAGAACACTACTGATGGCCTCAACTATTTAGTTGAAGCCCCACACGTGCGCTCGCACGCTCGTGTGGCTACCATCACCGTGTGACCGGCTTATCAGCATTTGCCGCTCTACATCTAGCGTAGAGAGAAGTACACATCTGGTCAGGGAATCTGAAGCTGCTAAACCGTGCTCCGAGCATTCCTACGTCCAACGCCAACCAGGTATGCTCCTTCTCCTCCTAAATAGCTCTATATATAGCTAGCTTCTCACCTTTCTTCTTTTTATCTTTCCGATGTGGGATCCCTCTGTCAGTAGAGTTCAAGTCCAAATCAAACTCTAGTCGTCCAATCCGCAAAATAAATACTCCCTTGCTTTCCATGAGATTCGAACCCAGGCTCCCTTGCACCCTTAATGATGCCTTGCCACTAAACCACTCGCTTCCTTGTGTGTAAAACCATGCGCAACTAAATATAACCCTATGGCAAAATTCTAGAGTCCATTTAAAAAGAAAACCAAAATGCAAAAGCCAAGACTTGAACCTTGGACCTCCTTTCTTCCTTGTGACGTCACTCCCTTGCTCTTATGTGGCATCACTTTGCCACTACACCACACACTCCAATTGTGTCATTCTCTCCACATTTTATTCTTAAAGCCTACCTACTAAATCCTAGAGTTTTTTTCACCTAAAACCAAAATTTTTCCTACGCCCAAGTTTGATCCCGGGACTTCATAGAAGCCCCCTAACCTTCCGAAATCACTCACCTACTAGATCCAACTTGCATTAAAGCCATTCTCTTGTTCCCAAAAATTTTAAACGCTCCTACGCCTAAGGCCCAATGGGCCCAGTCCTACTAGGCCCAACTTTGAGATGTTACAAATCTACCCTCCTTAAAGAACTTTTGTCCTCGAAATTTCCAACTGTAGAAATAGTCGCACATCCTAACCTACAACACTACACTCACGCTGCACACTCTGATTCTAAAACAGTAATACATTTTCTAACTTAAGCTTGGAACCTCTTCACATAACCAAATATCTAATACAGAAGCAAACAGATATTTAACACTCATACATAAAATTTTTTCATTCAAACGTCACATCCAAAATATACACAGAACAAAAATAGTCATTATAGCATATAATCATAAGTAAGGGGACTTACGGATTTGATGCCGAAGACTCGGGTGCCATACTTCCAATAAATATACTTTTTTTAAACCAAATTTCAAATAACTTAAAAAAAACATTTTCGAACCCATTCCACAGTCGAGTTTTGCAACCTAGGCTCTGATGCCATAATTGTAACACCCCAAACCCGGCCTAGACGTTAGGCCCGAATCTGGCGTGTCACTTTGAAGGAAGTTGAAAAGCTAATCAATTGTTTAGAAAAGTTTTATCAGATTTTTGAACTCCAAGTTCGTTGTTTGTTTGAGAAAAACGCAATTTGCTAAATGACTGTTTAAAAGTTGTTATTATTTTGAAAAACTGTTTTGTTATGAAAGTTGAACTTGCATCGTTGCGTAAACATGATATCTTAGAAAACGATTGCTAATGTTTTAAGAAAACCACCGTATTTATAAGTTTAACAGTTATAAATGAAAACTTAGAAAAAATAAACCAATGGCCTTATTACAAAATATTAACCCAAAATAAATCATCTAAAAGAAAAGGCAAAAATCAAAATTACTAAAGTTCACGAGAAGTATCTCCGATGTATAGCCACCCCGAGTCCTCCACGGCTCCCAATCCTCTATCGCTGGGAATTCCCTGAAACATTTAATAAAAGAGGGGGGTGAGTTTACGAAGACTCAGTGTGCACAACCCGCATCGATAAGAACATGCATCACAATAATTAGGGGCAAAGCCCATTACTGTAATGGTGGCAATTGGGCCTTAGCCAAAATTAGCCTCTGTTGAGCCTTAACCCATATCATATGTCACAGAGATCATGTATGCAATGTGATGCAAACCCAGCCCAACCTAATTTTCCATCCACTACACTCCACCTGTACCTGCCAATCACACCAATGGAGATTTCTACAATCAACCCTCACCGCTACACACCATCGATGGTAGTCACGCTGCAGTTAGCTACTCATCGTTAGAATCGTGACATAGTCACCAGAACAGGTTGTGGCAAAGCCACCTGAACAGATCGTGATAGAACCACCAGAACGCTTCCCCTTTCATTTAATAACATTTTCCCAACCTCATGCAAACATAATAATTTTAATGCATAGATGCAATAGGTTTCGGCATGTATGTATAGGATGCTCATAATGTATATCACATCATCTCATCATAACCATTTATTTAATCTAACAGAAATCACTAACATGATGTCTCGTCTTTACCCTCCAAGGGTATCTTAATAGCCATACCGAGTTTTCAGCATTTAACAAAATATATATAAAGTAACAAAACAATGTCAATGGTGTGAGAAGTTACACACAATCACGCTAATCAACCCCAAAAGGTATAACTGTAATTTTACCTACCGAGGGTATTTCAGTAATTTACCTACCAAGGGTAATTCGGTAATTCTACTCATAATTAATCCATGTATGCAGTGCATTTCGAGCATAATCAATCATACAATTAACACAAACAACATTAGTACTACCACGAGGGTACAACGATCATTTTGTCGTTTAGGGATAAAATAATAATTTTACAAACTGGGAGTATTTTGGTAATTTCGCAAGCTAGGGGTATTTTGGTAATTTTACAAACTGAGGGTATTTTGGTAATTTTACAAATCGAGGGTATTTCGATAATTACATAAACTAGGGGTATTTCGATAATTTCACAAACTAGGGGTAACTCGGTAATTTTGTAAACCAGGGGTAATTCAGTAATTTTGTAAACTAGGGATAATTCGATAATTTTGCAAACCGGGGATAATTCGGTAATTTTACAAATCAGGGTGTTAACGACCCAATAGAAGGTCCACTGTTGCCTCGAACGACCCAAGTATTCTAAATAGTGATAATGATGCGAATGGGCCTAAGGCCCATTCTGGGCCCAAGTAGGCCCACACACTCGTGTGGCCCATTTAGCCCAAACCTACTCACATATATGAGACTCACATAGTCTAGTTCACTATCTTCCACTCAATCATACAATTTACTCATATGGGCCCCCGGCCCATTGGGCCTACTTGGCCCCTTTCGGGCCATCGTGGCCCAATAGCCCACACCCACAAGAACACCACTGATGGCCTCAACTATCGCGTTGAAGCACCACACGTGCGCTCGCACGCTCGTGTCGCTACCATCACCATGTGATCGGGTTATCGGCATTTTCCCCTCTACATCTAGAGTAGAGAGAAGTACACACCTGATTGGGGAATCTAAAGCTACTAAATCGTGCTTCGAGCACTCCTACGTCCAACGCCAACCAGGTATGCTCCTCCTCCTCCTAGACAGCTCTATATATAGCTAGCTTCTCACCTTCCTTCTTTGTATCTTTCCAATATGGGATCCCTCCGTTAGTAGAGTTTAAATCCAAATCAAACTCTTGCCATCCAATCCGCAAAATAAATACTCCTTTGCTTTCCATGAGATTTGAACCCAAACTCCCTTGCACATTTAATGATGCCTACTAGACCACTTGCTTCCTTGTGTCTAAAACCATGCGCAACTAAATATAACCCTATGGCAAAATTCTAGAGTCCATTTAAAAAGAAAACCAAAATGCAAAAGCCAAGACTTGAACCTTGGATCTCCTTCCTTCCTTGTGACATCACTCCCTTGCTCTTATGTGGCGTCACTTTGCCACTACACCACACACTCCACTTGTGTCATTCTCTCCACATTTTATTCTTAAAGCCTACCTACTAACTCGCAGGGTTTTTTTCACCTAAAACCAAAATTTTTCCTAAGCCCAAGTTTGTTCCCAGGACTTTATAGAAGCCCCCTAACCTTCCAAAATCACTCACCTACTAGATCCAACTTGCATTAAAGCCGTTCTCTTGTTCCTAAAAATTTTAAACGCTCCTACGCCTAAGGCCCAATGGGCCCAATCCTACTAGGCCCAACTTTAGGATGTTACATTAGTAGATGTTCTGGCCGAGTCAAGAGCTTGTAGACTGATTCATTTGTCACCAATACGAAGAATGAGTTCTCCTGTACCAACATCAATTTTAATCCTGGCAGTTGCTAGAAAGGGTCTTCCTAAAATTAAAGGAATCAAATTGTCCTCATCCATATCTAAAACAAAAAAGTCTACTGGGAATACGAACTTATCAATTTTGATTAGAACATTTTCTATTATACCCCTAGGAATTCTGATAGTTTTATCAGTTAATTGAATGCTGATCCTAGTTTGTCTAGGTTTCCCTAGACCTAGTTGTTTAAACATTTTATAAGGCATAACAGTAATGCTTGCCCTTAAATCAGCTAAAGTATTATCAACAGATAAACTACTAATTAAACATGGAATTGTAAAACTCCCTGGATCTTTTAATTTCTGTGGCAGTTTATTTTGTAGAAATGCTGAGCACATTGCGTTTAGCTCCACATGCGATGCCTCGTCTAGCTTCCATTTGTTTGTCAATAGCTCTTTTAAAAATTTTCTATAATTAGGTATCTGCGAAAGAGCTTCGATAAATGGTAAGTTAATATGTAATTTCTTTAAAAGTTTAAGAAACTTACCAAACTGTTCCTCTGTGTTGTCCTTCTTCATTGCTTCAGAATATAGTATACAAGGTTGGTACTCTATAGTTGCCGGTTTTGGTATATCATGGCTTGATTTTGCTCTATCGGGTTAGTTTCAATATTGCTTGGCAAGCTTCCCTGTGGTAGTTCTGAGATCAGCTTAGCAAGTTGTCCAACTGACTTAGTAATTTCCCCAATTGACTTAATAAGTTCACCAACTTGGTTCTTGATCCCTTCAGTCGATGTTTGTCGATTCTTAAGGGTGGTCTCAGTGTCTTGGAGATGGGTATCTGTGGCAGCCATGAATTTTGTCAACATCTCTTCAATGTTCGACACCTCTTCCTGTTGGTGAGGTGGTTGTTAAAAATCTAGAGGGAGTTCCGGTCTTTGGCTATTTTGATCTTCCCACAAGAAATTGGGATGGTACCTCCAACCTGCATTATAAGTGTCATTATAAAAATTATTTTGTGGTCTAGAATAGTTACCCGTATAGTGAGCCTGCTCGTTTTCCATGCCAAATCCGTAGGGTGGGTACTCAGGTTCGTCATGCCTCCTAAATTCGAATCATATTGTATTTCTGGGTGTACCTGCGAGAGACTATACAAACCATCAATCCTTTTATTCATCATCTCTAACTGATTAGATAACCTAGTGGCCATGTCGAGGTTGAAGACACTGCTGCTTTAGTAGGAATAGTCCTCATTACTTGCCACTAATAATTATTCAGTGCCATCTTTTCTATAGACTAAAATAATCTACCAAAACCGAATAAAAGAAAAATTAGCAAACTAAAAAAAATAAAGATTAAATTGTAAAATATAAAAATAATAAAAATAGAGTTTTCTTAATATTTTAATTCCCCGGCAACGATGCCAAAAACTTGATCGGTCTAAAATTGTCGAGTTTTAAAATTTATAAAGAGAATGATTAAACCTAGAAACTAACTCTGACAACGACTTAAGGCAAGTGTACCTATCGAACAGTAGTATAGCTTAGGCAAGACCGAATTATCGAACCCAAAGGAACTAAAAGTACTAATACTCACTTTCTTTTTATTATTTAGACTAAATATTAAATGATTTGGCTGATTAACTAATTTATTACTAAATTAAGATGCAAAGATAAAAAGAATGAATTGGGAAATAACTTGAAGAGAAACTCAGTTGATCACAGTGATACCATCAGGAAGAATCCACCTAGACTTCACTTATTATCTAACACTGAACCATACATTTATTCACTTGACTTGATCCGTAAGACTCCCTAACATATATTAAACCCTCTCTCAAGGTGAATAACATCTAACCCTAGGTTAATTAACGAAAATCTCTTTCTCACTTAATAACCCCTTAGAATAGTAGTAAATTAAACTATGGACTCCCATATTAGGTTTCACCTTAATCTAGCAAAATCTCGTCACCCTATCTCTAGGCACCAACGACTCCGCTTCATTACGCTAGATCTATTTTACGCTAGATCTATTCTTAGGCAAGGTCTATTCCTCTTCCACCTAAGAACATCTGACTTGAATTAATATCCCAGAAACATGAACACAAGAATTAAGCATACATAATTAAGAACAAATCAAGTATTTATCATATAATTCAGAAAACAATAATAAGATTTATCTAGGCTTCATCCCCTTCAGGTATCTAAAGGGTTTAGTTCATAACAAATAAAGAGAACATCTCAAGAGAAAAGATAAAACAAAACATAAGAAATCCCTAGAACTCCCTAGAGGAATTGAAGGAGAGATTCACCATCTTGAGTAGAATTCCGGCTTCTTGAGATGGATCAACTGGCTATCTTCGAGTGATTCCTACAAAGGTTCCGGCTTCTGCCAATTCTGAATGTCTCGGTCCCTCAGCCTAGCCGACTATCTAACTGACTGCCCTGGGTTTCGGCTTCTACCGAACTCTGAACGTCCCCTAAAGGTTGGCCTGTAGGGTCTTTATATAGGCTTTGAGATGCCTTACATGGCCTCTAAGTATCCTAATTCAAGTATAATTCCTACTCGAGTGTTTGAATAGGCTTTGGAATGTGTTTCTTTGCCTTCAACTATCCAAATCCAAGTGAAATTCCTATTGGCCGCGGCATAGACACGCTCATGGCACACGCCCGTGTGAATCGACTTTAGGCCGTGTTTCGGCTCTGTTGGTGGAGGCACGGCCGTGTAAATCATGGTTAGGTCGTGTTCTAGTTTATTGATGAGGCACGACCGTGTGGCTTGAAGTCCATGCCGTGTCATTTCCACTTTGGCCTAAATTGGCTCGTTTTAAGCCCATTTCTTGTTCTTTTCATCCTCGGGTGCTTTCTTGAGTATAAAACATGAAAAGAAAGGATTAAGAGCACGTTTTTACATAAATTAAGGGCTAAATCATCCAAAAGCATGCTAAATAGGGGGTTAAAATATTTTACTTTTACGGTTTATCACAATCACATGCAAAGTAGAACAGTTACCTAAATAAACATATTTTAAATGGGCCAGAAATACCTTTAGTTCAAGCTTAGGCGGTTCCTCAATTGAAAACTTGGGTTGTGTAAATTTCTGAACTTTCAACTCTAGTAGTTTGAATTGCAGTGTTTGAACATAAATCCTCGGATTGGCTTCCATGAAAGCCATGTTTTCATTACCTTTATCATCTTTCCAAAGGTTCAGACCCTAAATTGTTCTCCAATAGGTCGTCTTCGAAATTGTTCTCCCATTCCATAGAAACTAAGGTTTCTAATTCCTACATTACTAAACATTCCTCCATTAGATCGGGAAATTTCATGGCGTTCAGAACGTTAAATGTTACCTGGTCGTCTTGAACTCTCATTGTGAGTTCTCCTTTTTGCACATCTATCAATGTTCTTCCCATAGCTAGGAAAGGTCTCCCAAGGATGATCGGAACTTCCTTATCTAGGTCAAAACCTAACATAATGAAGTTAGTAGGAAAAATAAACTTATCAACTCTTACCAAACATCCTCAATCTTTTCTTCGAGATATGCTAAAGATTGATCTGCAAGTTGAAGTGTCATAGTAGTGGGTCTTACTTTACCTATTCCCAAACAATTTGAAAATAGATTTGGGCATCAATTTGATGCTTGCTCTAAGGTCACACAAAGCTTTAACAGTAATATTCTTCGATGTTATAGGGTATCGTAAAGCTTCCAGGGTCTTTCAATTTTAGAGGTAGCTTGTTCTGTAAGAATGCACTACACTCCTTCGTCAAAGCAATAGTTTCGTACTTATTAAGCCTTGTCTTCTTGGACAAAATATCATTCATAAACTTCACGTAGTTGGGCATTTTCTCTAAAGCCTCCACCAATGGGATGTTAATGTGCAATTGCTTTAGAACATCCAAGAACTTATCAAATTGCACCTCTTGTTTCTGCTTCTGTTGCTAGAGTCTTTAAGGATATAGAACTTTAGGTTGAAATGGACAACTTTATTGAGGAGGAAAATCTACAAAAGAAGATGTTAGCTTTTTAGAAATCATAGTTTAAGATTTACCTTATTAGGTTTTTCATCACCCGACTTTTCTAGTGTAGGAACTTCAACTATTGGTTAACTTTCCTCCTTTTTAATAGGCTCACTTTCAACCATAGCCTTCTTGGGTTCCAAAATCTTACCACTTATTAATGTAACCACCATGCAATGTTACTTACCAAAATTCCTTGGATTTTATGTGCCGGTTGGCAAGGCTTTTTGTGGTCTACTACGAAGTTCAGTAGCTAACTGACCCATCTAGTTTTCTAGATTTTTTAGCGTTGTTGCCTGACTTTGGATCAAAGCTTCATTTTTTCCATATACGACTTCAACAAGTCCTCCAAACTATTTGATAACTCAACTTGAGATGGTTTTAGAGCTTGTTGACTAAACCCTTGGGATTGGTTGGGTCTATGCTGCATATGATTGTTCGGTCCATTTTCTTGGTTACTTTAGGAAAAGTTTGAATAATTTTGCCATGATGGATTGTAGAAGTTGGATTGTAGTCCTTGTCCACTTCTAATTTGATACTGATTCCTTACAAAATAAATAGACTTGAGGTTCAAAGGGCAATTCTTGAAAGAATGACCATCCCTACAATACACACATGAAACAACATCATACTGACTTGGTCATTGAGTTGCAAAATTATTCAAACCATTAGTGGTAAACTATTTTAACATTGAAAAAATAAAAGAGACCTGAGCAGAGAGTGAAGTCAATATGTCCATTTCATGCACTCCAGCTACTTGTCTTTTGAAAACTGCTTGATTTGTCAACCATTGGTAATTATTGCTAGCGATCCTTTTGATGATCTCTGTAACACACCAAATCCGGCCCATACGTCATGACTGGATCTGGTCTACTACGGGTTGAATGTTGAAAACTTTGCTTTGTAGGGTTTTGAAAATCTCAGTTTATTTTAACCGATTCATCATTTATTTGTGATATTTTGAGAAACTTTAAAATTTTGCGTTGAACATGCTTGAGAAACCCAATTTAATTTCACTTTATAATTAAGACTTCGAAAACATAAGGTTGTGAGATGTATAGAATAAATAAAATAAAAAAATATTAAACAATAACCTAAGTTATGGAGGCCTTATTACAAAAAAATAGTCCCAAATTTAAACTTAAAGAAAAACCAAAGATAGTCTATGAAGATAAAAAAAACTTGATGGCCCCTCGAGTCTGTCTCGGCTCCCATGTCCACGATTTACTACTCATCTGAAATGTTGGGAAAAAAATGGGTGAATCACCAAGACTCAGTGTGTAAATCCCGAAAACACATAAACGCCTTGGGCCCACAAGCACATTATAGGCCTAGGCCCATTCACAATGGCACAAAATATATTACATGCAACATGGCCCATCCCAAACCTAAAAGTCCATCCTCTACACACCCCCGTACCAACCATCACACTGTGGGGATTTCTACAATCAACCCTCCATTCGCTACACACCATATCAATCACTATGTGACCTATGGCAAAGCCACCGATCGCTATGCGACCTTAATAATATATATCGATAGCTGCGCTGCCTGTCATAAAGACCGATCACTATGTGACCTATGTTGAAAAGCCACCGATCGCCTCGCGACTTGCTCCCCTTCATCATATCAATCCCATCCCATGCATACATACATGCTAAAGTCAGAACATTAAACTATCTAAACAGATCACATACTTTCACATACTTCGATACACATAGAGAAGTTTCTATGATTACGTACCTGGCATCCTTTACTTACCCTTTTCGGGTAACACGACTGTTCATACAGCCTATTTCTGGTTTTTAGCCTATAACATACATATGATATAGCTTAACTAGTGTAAGAGAGCTCTACACACCTGGTTACCAACAGGACAGTACTTTCTATGTCGACACTATCAGTAGTCGCTACGACTGCTAACAGTCTAAGATTTTGTTCTGAAGTCGGTCCATAACCCGGTGGCCAATCTTGAACTACTGACACCGCTTGCGTTCTTAAATCTAGGGATTGGTTTAACAGATCCAATCCCCTCCTTCGCCTGATCAATATTTGATTCCATCAAAAGACCTTATAAGTTGCTACCATCAACATATGGTTAAGATCACAATTACGATAGCGAATCCAACTAAAATCTAAAGAGAACCCCTTACCTTGAAATCCTGAAAAGAGAGATATATGAGATTCAAGAACTAACGATTCCGACTTTTAGATCTACGCGATCTTCTTCAATTCTCGAATGTCGCCTAACACGTAAAAAGATTGGAAGTATTAATCTAATCGACAGCCTTAACAAACCAAGTGGCCATTCGGCCTTGGCCCCTAAAAACCAAAAGAGATCTTAAGGAATAACAAGAGTCGATACTTACCTCAATATGGGGGTTTCGACTAACTCTTGAGAGAAGATTTCGACTTTTTACGAAAATCAAAAAGAGAGATGATTCAAAGAAATCTATGGAGTTTTCGGCTTTTAAAGAAACAATTGGCAAGAAGATTTTAGCTTTTACTGAAGAAGTCGGTAGGAAGAAAAAGAAAGGAAAAGAATGGACACTAGGGTATTCGGCTATGGGGATGAGAAGAGAGTTCAGAGTTTCGACTTTTGAAAGAAAAAGATGTTGAGAACAATTGGGAGATTTTGACTTCTGAAAGAAAAAGAAAAAGAATAGAAAACAGAATAATGGACTTTCGGCTTTTGCATAAAAGTGAGGATGGGAGAATGGAAAAAGAAAATAGGGACCAAATACTGGAATTGAAGAGATATCCCCTTTATTTAAAGAGAATTTCGACACCCACACAACCAAATGTCGGGATTACCCTCTTTTGAAAACTAAAATTAATTAATAAACAAGGGGAAATTTCGGCACCCCTTAATCCTATCTAGTAGTCCCCTCTTGCACACAAAGTGTCCCAAATTCGCCACCACTTGCTTCCTAGATAGCCCTAAACTTTCTCCCTTATCTTTATCCAAGCACACCTCCAAAAGAGGCCTAGACAACACCATCTCTTCCTCCCTTTATTAGCACATTATCAAACTCATTATCCACATAAAATCCCCCTATTTCTAAGCCTTGTTGCTGTCCAACCTTATCCACCTAAATGTCGAAATTTAGCTAACTTTAATTAAAAGAATTGGGATGCATGCTACCTGAGTTTGGGCCTTCTCAGTTGACATCACCTCCTTTCTCTTTAAGTGGCACCATTTTGCCACTGGGCCACAAGCCCACCTTGTATTTCAAAACACAATTAACATCTTTTAAGCCCTATCTTACTAGGCTTCCCTCTAGAGTATCCAAAAACTAATTCTGCTAAGGCTTTAGCCCAACCTCGAGCCCAATCTGGACCCCTAACACTCTAATTAACACATTAAACACAATCACACATTAAACGCATAAGCCCAACAACTCGGGATGTTACAATCTCGTAAGCCTCATTATAAGACTTAGACAAAATTGCACCATTCGTAGAAGCATCTACCATTAATCTTGTATGTGCGTTAAGACTGTTATAAAACATTTACAATTGTATATAATGAGGAATACCATGATGAGGACACTTACAAAGTAATTCCTTGAATCTCTTTCACATTTCATAATTTTGCATTCTTTCTTGGTGGAAAATACTTTACCAAAAACCTTTCTGCTTATTCTTGCCAAGTAGATATTCAACTTGATGGCAACGAATTCAACCATGCTCGTGCTTGATCCTGCAACGAGTAAGGAAACAACTTCAACCTTAATGCATCTTCAGCCATACCAGCTATCTTAAATGAATCACTCACCTCCATGAATAATCGAAGGTGAAGATCTGGATCTTCTGCAGGCATACCATTGAACTGGACCACCGTTTCGAGCATTTGAAACATCACTAGTTTCAATTCAAATCAGGGTGCCTCGATATTCAACCTCCTAATTCTCGAATTTAATTCATTGAAGAGTGGCACATCGTATTATCTTGTGGCACGATCCCTACCATCAGCAATAAGGATTGGGTTGTGCATATGATTGACTCCATTACCTTGTCTATCATTTTGATTTCCAAGATCTATCTTAGCTTGTCTTTGAGTAAATCACTCGCATCTTCTCTGTCTAAATGTTCACTCAATTTCAGGGTCTATAAGTAATTTGAAACATCATTATATGTTTCTTCATCCTCTTTGTTCTCTTCTCCCTCTTCATATCAACCTCAGTTTCAAGTCTATGGTTGGATGTGTCCTCGTCGGTCAAGGTTGTTAGGAGTAGATCATCCATTCTTGTAAATCTAATGCCAACCCCAAAATAACTTTTGTTTGACCCCCCAATAACTTGATGGTGTGCCCATCTAAGTGTTAGTTGTGTTGAACATCTATAACACCACTAACCCGTAACCATCATCGGTTTAGGGTTAAATGCATTACCAGACAATTCAGATCTTTTACAGACATTCGTAATATTATTCAATGAATCAAATCAAAGAATCCCTTGAATAGGTCTACAAGACCTTAAACATGCTTTAGAATAAGGCCGAGACTAAACCGAACACATATTGAAATTCTCAAAAATTTAAATTTTTTTCTAAGTTACAGAGGTCGCACGCACGTGTGGGCAGGCCATGTACTATCCACGGCCTCAGACATGCCCGTGTGTCTAAGCCATGTCAAAATAGGGCATACATACTGACTTGTCCACATGGCCTAAGACACGCCTGTGTGCCTCACCCATGGTTGACACTGACTTGCACCACACGGCCAGTCACACTCGTGTGTCTTGCTCATGGTCGAGTCTGACTTGTTTTACATTTTAACCTTGAAAGACACAGTCAAACCACACGCCTGTGTGCTCAACCGTGTGGGCAAATATAGGCCATTTGCAAGGCCAAAATGCCACCAACACTTGGGTCATCCCTACAACCACATACAAGCATATTTCTAAACATAATTGGCAACCAAAAAACACACCAAATGGTCATTATATCATCCCATTCAATCTCATTTCTAAGAATACCAACTTAGATGCCAAATAGCTCAACTAATTCACAAATAAACCAAGCATGATTCATCCAAAACTTACCATCAATAATATGCTAACTATATATCAATAAGCTTACCATTCATATAACCATTTCTTAACCATGAAACCATGCAAAAATCAAGCATTATTTAGCATGACTCTTCATTCATAAGCATCATTTTTATCTAGCCATATCACACGGCTATAAGCACAACTTAAACATAAATCAAAATGACTAGCTTATGCATGCCATACTTTAGTATATACATTTCCAAAAGGTACCAAAATAGATTTGAGTAGTGTGATGACGATCCTCGACGATTCCCGAGCCCTCAGTACCTTTGACGATCTATAAAACAGAGCAAACACACACAAAGTAAGCTTTCAAAAGCTTAGTAAGTCATATACAAATAAACATAACATAAAATGCATATGAATACATTAATACAATGTCAATAATACTTCTCATTTGCAATTTCATAATATGTTCTTAGGCTAACTTGTTTAGCCATAGATTTCTAACATTCAACATCTCAAAGTATGACTTATGCTTATATCACATTCAAACATAAATCACATATTATCTCATCAATTCCACACACATATCCATCTTGGTAAGTTCATATATACACTTACCTTTCATACACTTGTTTAGTGTATGATTCAAACGTACCTGATTTGTTCATAAATTTCACGTAGTCTTTCATTTCTCAGATTTGCCCGTTGAACCGTTCCAAATCTAATAGGACACTCAAAATGCTCGAAATAGTTGTACAATGCCAACATCCTAGATGTGGTTTTACATGTATTTAGATATCGATGCCACTGACCCAGACAGGGTCTTACATGAATCAATACGATACCAATGTCCCAGACATAGTCTTACACGTAAATTTCAAATTGATGCCAACATCCCAGACGTGGTCTTACACGAAGTCTCATATCGATGCCAACGTCCCAGACATTGTCTTACACAATATCACATAACGGACACCTATGTCATGACATATGTAATCCTATCTATTCCTATGTTCATACGGGACTTCTCAAACACTAATATTGTCGATACATCATCGGATTTCATGTTTTCATCATTTCAAACACATTCATCATCATAAATTTTCATATGAACATACATACATCAATGTAAATACATTTATTTGTATAACGACTTACCTTGGATTCGGATAAACAGAAACAAACTGGCTACTTAATTACTTTTGATTTCCCACGATCTAAGTCTATTTTCTTCGGTTCTTGATTTATAAATATTCAAATTTAATCCATTTATTCACCAAATCATTCAATTCAATCCAAAAACACATATTTAGGGCAATTTACAAATTAGCCCTTATATTTTAACATTTTGACATTTTGGTCCTTATTTCACAAAATCACAAAATACACATAATTTGCTTGTACCCATGCTTGGCCGAATATTCACTATAATCATACCATTCCATACATTTCATTTATTTTACAATTTAGTCCTTCAAAACATTGTGTTCACAATTAAGTCCAATTTACTCAATTCATCAAAAATCCAAAGACAAGCTATATTAATCTATCACATATCATTCTTAATTCATCTTCAAACATCACAAAGTTCATGTGTTCATCAATGGCACATTTCAAAACTTTCATCAATTCACAAAATTGAAGCATGGGTTTTGAAGTATACAAAGCAATGATTACAAAAATTTAGAAGTTATCAAAAACATATCAAAAACATACCTTGAATAAAACCAAAAGCTAGCCGAAACCTAGCTTATTCTTTTCTTTCTTTTTTTTTTTTTTTGATATTTTCGGTCAAGATAGATGAAGATTATGGCTATTATTAAGCCTTTATTTTATTACAATTAACTTAATAATATAATTCCAATTTTAACCTTTTAATAACAACATTAAAATTCCACTAACATATGGCATTAATGTCCATCCATAATTCAAATGGTCCAATTGCATTATAAGGACCTCACATTTATAAAGCTATGACAATATAGCCCTTTAACAAATAGAAAGCCACTTTTTCATCTTACGTAATTTAGTCCTTTTCTTAATTTAAACACTCAATTGACCAAATTAATTCATAGAAATTTCACACATGCTTAATCACATATCATAGGCACAAAAAATAATATTAAAATATTTTTATGACTCAAATTTTTGGTCCCGAAACAACTATTCTGACTAGGGTCAAAATCGGACTATTACAACATCGGCATGCCAAAGTTAAAATCAAAGGCACTAACAGAATGTCATGCAGGTGTGTCGTAGATCCCGTGACCAAATACCCCTAATTGTCCCCCACCCTAGTAATCAAGGGGCAAAACTAAAGAATTTCTTACCATTGATGATGATTTCAGCAGGTCTTGGTATGAGCTTTGCAGCAATGATGTGAATCCACTGTACAACCATGTGGTAGGACTTTCAACTTCTTGATCTGGCGTGGGATTTGGTGGACATGGTGAAATTGAACCCGGGCCACCTTCGTCCTCCTCGACAAAGTCAGCATACAACTCTAATATAGCATTCCTACGAGAGCAACGGGATTCAATCAGCTGCTCTAGATCATTTTCCCTATTGATATAAAAAAATGGCATATCTAACGGGTTCCAATGAAGAAAGATATCTACATTTGAGACTCGAAATTCTTCTCCACATCCCCACTTTGCACCTAATCCTTGTCCGAAGCTCTTTTAACATTATGGTCTAGTTGAAT
Source organism: Gossypium rotundifolium (assembly GCA_025506655.1). Taxonomy (NCBI): domain Eukaryota; kingdom Viridiplantae; phylum Streptophyta; class Magnoliopsida; order Malvales; family Malvaceae; genus Gossypium; species Gossypium rotundifolium. The sequence goes on from CP106729.1 coordinate 88,393,228, forward strand.
GCAAGATCTTCAAATTGCACTAATACAAAAAGGGCCTAATTTCGGTCTCACAAATTTAATCGTTGAATGGATAAGAGCTTCTAAATAGCATGTTCCACATGATTAAAATCAAGAGAATAGTAATAAAAAAATAGAGTACTCATCACCCAAAATTCTAAACCTATACATAACTTAACGAATTACCTTTGCTTTGACAACAATGCATGAACAAAATTCAAGTTTCCACGAAAATGGAAATTACTCCTAATGCCAATTATCCTTCAGATAAACAATCTGCTTCGAAGGTAGGTATAGAAAATCAAAAGCATGTATTGAGTTCTTTCTATAGAGATTTTTTGTATGGGGAGAAAATGCTCCCCCGCAAGGGCGTTTTTCAGTAAAAATGAATTTTTTATCCTGAGTTGTAGGGGTTCAGAGGAAAAAGCAATCAAGTTGGCCTGAGGTTGAAATGAACAAAGAGAGAATACTCCCTACAAGAGGTGTTTTCATCTGACAACGCAGTGAAAATGCTTTTTGCAAAACACATTTTCCATTGAAATGTGGCCAAAAAACGTGTCCTGCAGGAAGTATTTTCACTGCTATGTCAAATGAAAATGCCTCTTGTAAGGAATGTTTTCTCTCTGGCCCTTTCAACCTGACGTCAACTTGATTTCTGCTGCTTCTTAGCCCGTAAAACCCGTCATTTTTTTAATAATAAAATTCCTTTTGCCCTTCCTATCCCCCTAATTTAGTATCCTCAATTTTTTCTATTTTCTTGCGTGTTGAAAGTTTCGTGTTTAATGATTTATTTCTCTCTTTGAAGGAGACATAGTCATAGTTTTAAGTTGTGTTGGGTTCACAGTGATGTCATGGAGCTTGGTATCCTACAAATTTCACCTATCGTGTAAGTATGGTGCCACCACCTGAGAAACCGGAATCACTTTTCAACTCGAGGTCCAAGTTGGTGGTGATTATACCATATCAGGTTAAAGTGTAACTAGTGCTTCAAGGTTACAAAGGTTATGTTGTCAAAGAATGGATAATAACTAGGGCCCTAGTTGATAGTGGTTTTACGGGCACAACATCCAATTTCTCCTTGTCACTGGAGTATGCTTTAGAAAACCCAGACGGAAGTGTAAGGAAGAAAAACTTAGGGGTCTTCTAGTATAGTCAGGTAATTCGTGATGTCCATGTCCACCAAAGGTAATGGCCGTATTAGTAAAACCTGTTACACCCCAATTATGTCACTGGTTATAATTGTGGCACCCCAAACTTAGCGGGATGGTCTGACCCGAATTTCAAACGTCACATTAGCCACCAAAGTAACTTTTTGTTAAACCTCTACAAAGCACACCAACCAACCAAATATAGCTCACAATTAATTTCAACATTATATAGAAACCTTAAAATCATACATCTCTAACCACATATTAAAAATAACCTAACCCATGCCTTTCTAAACCAACAACAAAACAATTCAGGAAATGTAACACCTTTTATCCGTATCCGTCGCCAGAATAGGGTACAAGGCATTACCGAACTTAATCACATATAACCGATCATTTTCAAGTCACAAAGTTCTGTTAAAATTTAAAATTTTCATTCATAATCATATTGTCCCTATTATGGGCCTACGAGGCCCAAAACATGCTTTGGATGTAGTTCAGGACTAAACCGAGAACTTTGGATAATTTCACAGCACTTACAATTTTTTTCTTCAAAATAGGGTCACACTCAATATGCATCCTCAACAACTCTCATACATGCATAATTATATCCAATTATCATACTGTACCATTGAGCCAAACTTAGCCATTCGAAATCAAGACTTCTAGCACATTCAACCATTAGGTATTTAGGCCATAACCCACAACTCATCATGTATCATGCAAACATAGCTCACATCACAAGAAATTGACATATAAATAATATATATATGCTTACAATCAATTAGCCAATATAAGCCAATTAGCATGGCTACAAACTACAATAACCTTTAACCATTACAAGCCAATACATTTGGCCAAAACATAATAACACATACACAAAAGGACTAAGTCCCTATACATGCCATAGACTTAAATTACTTGAAGGCATTGATACCAGTCAAAAGCTTGATAGTGTGATAGAATCTCCAACGATCTCCAATCCGAGCTAGCCTCTGTGACGCTATATGAAAAAGGAAAGGAATGGGGTAAGCATTATAGCTTAGTAAGTAGGTATGTAAATAATTAGTGATTTATTAACAGGCTTTTATAAATCTTCACAATATGTTCTCAAGATAATACAATCATAATTGCACTTAGTTCCACTATTTATTCATGTTCATCTCAAGCTGCCTGCTCGAGTCACAGTCACTAAATTATTTATATCTCGAGCTATAAAACTCCAAATTAATATCTGCTAATTTTACATAAAACTAGACTCACATATATTCTTACCATAACTTTTTTAGAATTTTTGGTTTAGCCAATAAGTACAGTTTCTTCTTTAAAGTCTCCCCTATTCTACTATCTGACAGTTTTGACCCTTCTTCACTAAAAAATAATTATCTCCTCGTAAGAGATTCTTATGATGTTAAAAAATAATTAGCTCCTCGTAAGGGATTCTTATGATGTTCTTATTTGTTTATTTTGAAAATATACTCATTAATGATTTTAAGCATGTAAATTATAACCCATAATTATATTTTTACAATTTTAATGATTTTCACAAGTCAAAATAGAGGATTCTAAAATCATTATAAATCTGTCTCACAAAAATTCAAATATCTCAGAATATGAAATTCTTTCGCTTACACTATTTCCTTTATGTGAAAATAGACTCAATAATATTTAATTTCATATCTTATTCAACCTATAATTTGATTTCTACCATTTTTGGTGATTTTTCAAAGTCACACAACAGCTGCTGTCCAAAACTATTTTGTTGCTAAATTTACTCTTTCATAATTTCACTTACTCCATTTCATCTTACCGAAGGTTCGATCAAATATTGAGTACATTGTTCATAAATTTTCACACTTATACCTGCACTTATTCATCACATAGTCATATTCAATTACAATTTGTAACACCCGAAACCTGGCCAAGAAGTTAGGCCCAGATCTGGCATGTCATGTTGAAGTGTTTTTACGAAAACCTTGTTTTGATTTTACTTAATACTATCATAAAACATCGACTTAAATAGTTAAACTAACTAAAATTTCAAAAAATTATTAATTCTGATAATACGAGAATCAACGATGAGTGCTAGAAGAGGTGCAAGGGGTCAGGGTAGAGGCCGTGGAAGTGTTAGGGCTGGATCATCAGCATCGGGCCACATATCTGCTGAGGATGCACCAGCTTAACTAGAGCATGATATGGTCCAAGAGATAGAGGTTAGAGTGAGGCCACCAACCTCGAGTAGCGGTAACCCGAAATTCATTACTGATGTGCTGACGCAGCTAGTAAGGAAGGTACTAAAGGAGGTTAAAGAAATTGGTGAAACACTTAGGGTTAGGTGCGTGGACTATAAGAAAAAAGAGATCGTAGTTCTCTAAGGCTACAATCTCGTTCTGTGAAGCATGTTAAGGTACGTCCAAACTTTCTAACTTGTGAATATTGTAGAAGGCATCATCCGGGTGAATGCTGGAGGAAGTCAGGAGCGTGTTTTAGATGCGGGTCTGAGGAGCATCAAGCTCGGGATTATTCAATCACCATTAAGTAGGGTATGTTTTGTGTGGATGCGATATTTTAGGTATAGAAACTGTCTGCGTGCAATGTTTATCTGCTCCAGTGGGTAGTTTTTTTTTTTTTGGGTAAGTGTAAGAGGGTTCAATTAGAGTTAAAGTGTGTTAGTGTTATTAAAATCAGAGTGCGCAGTGAAAGCATAGTGGTGTGACTTGAGCGGTGTGATTAAGAGTTAGTTGGAAATTTCGAGGATGAAATTTTTTTAAGGGGGTAGAGTTGTAACGCCCTGAATTTTTGGGCCTAAATGAATTGGGCTTTGGGCTTTGGGTCTTAGAAAATTTTTAAGTGAGCGAGAAAATGGCAATTGGCATGTGGGCTTTGAGGGTTAATGAATTTGGAGTGTCTAGGGGTGTTGGAGATGTCCTGGGATCAAGTAAGGGTATAGGAAACTTCAGTTAGTAGGCCTTTTAAATAAATGAAGAAGAATGATGACACAAAAGAACTTGTAGTGTAGTGGAAAAGTGGTCCCACTTAGCGAGCAGGGAGGTGGCGTCATTAGCAGGCAAGGGAGTCCAAGGTTTGGGTTGTGGCATGGTATTTTATTGGGGTATTTATTTTCTTTGTCGGAATGACTAGAGTTTGTGTTCGATGAAAGTCTGATGGATGAGAGGTTTGAAATTGTCATGGAGAGATTGTAGGAGCTTATCATGGAGAAAATTTAGGATGAGATTGAGGATTTATCAGGGAGAAAAGTTAGGAGCTGAGAAGTGTGAAGAGTTGGTGCCGTTTTGGGAAGTGGAAGTGTATAAATTCAACTTAGGAGGGTAGATGAGTGTCGTTTTTGGGTCTTTTAGGGGGTATTACGAATTTTCATTGTGGCTTTGGCATTTGGAGAGTTTTACAAATAGGTCAATCTTTCTTTCTTTACTGTATATCCTGTAGGTAGCCTCACACAAGCACACTTGATCTTTTTCTTTTCTTCTTGTTAACTTTTCCAATCCCTCTAAAGTCAAATAATTCCACCCTCCCTTTGTCGAAATTCTTTTTGTGCCGTCACCATTTCTTCAACCTAGCTAATTCTTATGTAGGCACTTTACTCTTTCAATTGATCTTGCTAGAACCGACTTATCCTCTCCCTCACTCTTTCTAAATCGATTTTGGTAGAGGATTGATATTGTACTCTATTCTTCAGATCTCTGTCGAATTACTCTTTATGCGTTTCGGGATTTGGGTAAGTATTCTTAACTTTTGGTTTTGAAGGTTGGCCGAATAGTCGTAAGTAATGTAAGGGTGACTTAAGATGGATATAAGTCACTTATGGTTCAATTTTTAATAATTACGATTGATGCAGATTTAGGAAGTACTCGTGATTAGTGATCGAGGAAAAGCTATTAAGGCTGGGTGTTTCAAGTAAGGTTAAGGTGAGACTTCGGCTTTTGGTAAAGTATTCGATAAGTATATGTGATTAATCATTGAGTGGCATCATTTGTAGGATCGTGGCTAAAGAGATCGCAACACATTTGGTTATTAGGTGTGTAACACCCCAAACCCGGCCCATGAGTCCTGACCGGATCTGGTATGTCACGGAGTAAAATAATTTGAAAATTTTTGGGTGTCTGGTGAAAACTTGTTAAAATATGACTAATGTTTTAAGAACGGTGTTTGAAAACTCAATTGGGCTTTTATAAACATAGTAGAGTTGATAATCCCTTTTTGAAAACATTTGATCATGTACATTTTAAAATCATCAAAGTTATAGTTGACTTAGTTTATTTATGTTACCCGATGGTAACATCTTTTAAAAACCCGTAGAAGTTTATTAAGGTTGAAAAAGTTGCTTTTAACCGGTCTAATTAATATTTATAAATATCTTTTGTAGTATAACATAAGTAAACTAAAAACAGTAAAATAAACATCCAAAATAATAATAATAGCGGCCTTATTACATCCCAAATTAAAAGGACTTAGAAAATAAATAATAATAACTAAAACAAAGTAATTTCAAATCCAATGATAAGCATGGCCGCCTCGAGTCCTCTCCGGCTCCATCTCCGCGATCTACTCATCTGTAAAATGTTAAGGGAAGGGGGTGAGTCACCAAGACTCAGTGTGTAAATCCCCCACCCGGAAATACAACTCATACACAGGTCATTAATAAACATGCACATGCAACCCACCTAACCATCCTTACTCCTTTACTACCCCGTGTGGTCAAAACCACTGGTGACTAGTGTCACAAAATAGATGATGGGGCCAACCCATCGTGTGGTCAAAACCACTGATGACCATGGGTCACAATATATCAAGTGTGGTCAAAACCACTGGTGGTACCAAACCACTGGGACTTAGTCGTAATTTATCAATCAGTGTGGTCAAAACCACTGATGACTATAGGTCACAAATAATCTGATGGGCCCAACCCATCTTGTGGTCAAAACCACTGGCGACAGTCCATAAAATCATTCCCCTCCTCTCATCAATCCTACCATCACATGATTATATATCAATTTTCATATATCATGTATTTAGGCATAGCATTTAACATCATGTGATGGCATGCAAAATCATATATCATAGATCACGTAATAAGGGACTTACCCGGAATCCATGCTTAAGCCCACAAGCATATATCATAGATCACTACAATAATTATTAACAAAGCAACAATATGGAAAAGTCTATTAATAAAGTGTGTAAAGAGTTTACACACTGCTTCTCTAGAAATTCCTAGATCCAGAAGATTCGATCTACGATGCTAGATCTCTTGACCTTAAACGGATTTGATTTCCAAACAAATCCCGAAATTGATCTCTTGCTTTCTTTAAGGATGTCAAAATTCCTATAACCATATGTTAGATTTAATCTAACATTAAAACATAAACATGGCCTTTGGCCGAATATACATATATCTTACCTTAAATCTTTTAAATCCAAAACTATCTTCTTGACTAATGGAGATGCCAAAATACCTTAGATCCGAAATCACAAATTTACCTTCCATGTTTCGATCAATAAGATATAGGAGGATTAGACTAACTTTCGGCTTAAAAGAAAGGAATACAATTATAACTATAGATCCTTACCCTTTATATTGAAATCGACAGATCCCTCCCGACACCACTTGATTTCGACTTAGAGACTTGATGAACAATCAGCTATGATCCCTTATGTATTCATTTGAAGATGAAAGAAGAGAGGAATAATAGGCTTAGAAGGAATCGGCTAGGATGCTAAAGAGAGAGGAAAAGAATGGATGCTCAAGAAGAATTTGGCGGAGGGAGAGGAGAAAGAATATTTGGTAAAAGAAAGAGAGGAGAATAAATAATGAATAGCCTTAGTCTCATCCTTTTATAGCCGAAATTAGGCCAAGAATCCTTTGCTTGGCCACTACTCTTCCTTATGTGATAACTTTATCTCTTTAATTTTAAAATAAATAGAGTATAATCCTTATTATCTTCTAATTAGCCGAATTTAAAGGAGAGTGAAACTCCTCTTTTGCAAGCCTTGTGCCATCCATCTCTTGGGCTTCTAGAAGCAAAATTAAAACTTATTTATTTTCTTCCCATGTGACTTGAACTCAGGCCCAACACCCTTGCATGTGGCGCCATTTCCAGAGGCCCTAAGTGGGATCTTCAGGCCACTTTTCCAAGCCTGTTTGTGTGTCAAATTTCACGTACTTTTTCTTTTAAGGCCTCATTGCCTTAATTACCTCTTTAATACTCGACATTTCTAAGTCATTTCTAGGTTTCCAAAAATTTTCGTTTGGCTCTATAAACTTGACATTTCTTAGGTTTCCTAAAATGTTCACTTTCCTCTTTTAGCTTAGCTTCCAAAATGTTCACTTTCCTAATTCAGCTTAGTTTCCAAAATGTTCACTTTCCTCTTTTAGCTTAGTTTCCAAAATGTTTACTTTCCTCTTTTTAATGTAACATTTCCATACATTCTCAGGCTTCCAAAAATGTTCAAAATTTATTCAAAACTCATAAAACGTGTCATTTCGTACATTTAAGCCAAAAATGCATAGGCCCTTTTTTAGGATGTTACAGTTCTACCCCCTTAAAATAATTTCGTCCTCGAAATTACTTACTATCGTTCATCCATACAGTCTAACTCACTACACTATGCTATTGCTGCGCACTCTGATCTCAAAGAACTATCATACTTTCTAGGCACATTCTCTACCACATCCTTGACGGCCGCGTCCTCTAGAACTCATATCTAACGATGCGCTTTAATCTAATTTAAGAAGTTTTTTATGAATTAGTACTTTTGTTTCACTTGATTACCCGCGAAGAAATTTTATGACAAGGAATTTAGGAGTGGTTCTTTCGTATTCATACATGCACACATTTTTCCATTCATTCATTCAAAGAGACGTTGTAGTTTTCATTGTGATTGTTTTCCACTACCGGGGTCTTTTAAGTAATTAGTCCTACGGGTATTTTCGTAATTTTCAAAAATAAAAATTCTCGATGATTTTGTCAAAAAGTATTTTAGAACTCTTAAATTCCCGGGGTATTTGGAAAAATTTTGAAATTCGGGGGTATTTCGGTAATTTTGAAGCTTAGGGGCATTTTGGTAATTTTTCATAAATCGGGGTGAATTTATAAAATTTAGCAATTCAGAGATATTTCAAAAGTTGTAAAACTTTGAAGGTTCTTTCTAAGAATTTATTTTCCGGATTGATGGTATTGTAAAAATTTTTTTTTTGAAATTCAGGGTCATTATGGTAATTTTGTAGATTAGGGGCAATTTTGTAATTTTCTAAAATCAAGATGTTTTTGAATTTTAAGGTTTTTGGGAACTTTTATGTGATGAAATTTTTGATTAAAATCGTGAGTATTTTGAGAATATCATAAATCAAGGGTGTTTTCGTAATTTTACCCCTAAGGGTATTTCAGTAATTTCACATAATTAGGGTATTTTCACAAAATGGTTTCCAAAAATTGGGTTCTAAGTGATTTCACAAAAGAAGGATATTTTGGAAATTTTTGTTTGAAAATTTTTCATATAGAGGGTATTTTGATAGTTTACAAGCCAGGGGTATTTTGGTCATTTTCTTTAGACAAGGTTTTAATTACTTCAAAAACAAAATGCTAGTTCCTTTCGGGTTTTAGTTATCGAGTTTAGCCTGTGAGTGTGTCGTCTCAGCTAGGATGAACCGTTACTACGCACCAGGTAGGATTCGAGTGAGTAGGAGGTGAGTCACGAGGACTGCTTAAATGCCAGGCCCCCACCGAATCCAATCCTAGACATGCGTATAACGATTGCCACATTCCTTGCTCAGTGACAACTCACAGGGTTTGTTTATGGAGTCATTAAATCTTATGCATTGTTTGTTGGGGTATGCTAACCCTAGGGTTCAATAATTCCTTATTCTAATAGTCTACGTTCCCGATTTACCCTTCTACCCCTCATCAAATATTCACAAAGAAAGTAGATAGAAGTACTTACCTGGCGGATAGGTGCCGGAGACTCGGTGCCATGCTGTTCAAGCCACAAACACTTTCCAAAAACATCATAATAAGGCCTACTAACAAAAACAAAATATTTTGGGCCTTGGGCCCCCCCACAGCCAAGTTTTGAACCTGGCTCTGATACCAAAAATGTTCAAAATTTATTCAAAACTCATAAAACATGTCATTTCATACATTTAAGCCAAAAAATGCATAGGCCTTTTTTTAGGATGTTACAAGGTGTGTACATACACTATACACACACAATGGATTGAGAAATCCAAAAATCTCGAAAGATTAGCTTCGGTAGTCTTGCGAGTGTGCGAACACTCGTATGAGGGAAGTGGAATCGTTATCAGAGGCCCCATGAGCGATCTCATGGACTTGGGCTGTGTTTTGGCCAATCAGGCCAGAATGGGTAAAATGGGCCCGATGGGCTGTGGGCTCAAAATAGGTGAATTTGATGATTTGGTGATAAGTGATGAACTTGTCATGCTGGTTACATGGCTAAAAATTAATTTGGGCCAGATGGGCAATACGATGTGATTGGCCCAGACGGGCCATATGAATGTGATTTGGGCCTAATGGGCCATACGAATGAGATTGGGCCTGGTGGGCTATATGAACGTATGTGAATTTGTTTGGGCTTTATAAGGGCTCTTGGGCTTCGTATTTCATAAATTGTTTAACCTCATAAGACTTTATTAATATATTAAGTGCGACTATGAACAATTCATAAGGTTTAAGTGTGGCAACGGGCATATGCATGTCTAAGATTGGATCTAGGGGGAGCTTGGTACTTAAACGGTCTTAATGACCTACCTCCTCTTTTCTGGAATCCTACCTGGTGCGTAGTGTTTGTTCACTTTAGTAGCGAGGACATGTTGACTGGCCAAGGTTCATAATTAAGACCCATACTGTTAAAAATTACTGAAATACCCCTGTAGGTGGTATTAGAGAAATACCCTTGAATTGCAAAATTACCGAAATACCTTGATTTGTGAAATGACTAAAATACCCCTATGTGTTGAATGTAAACTTTATGGATGTTACTCGTATATTTGCTGCATTCATATGATATTCTTTTTAGGATGCATATGGGTGGGAATTATGAAACGGAGGAAGAATATGAGGATCACATGGTTGCTTGTCGACCGTGGATCCACCGATGGCTTTTTAAGCCTATTATATGATTAGCAGATTTGCTGCAACGTTAGGTAGTACCGCAACCGAGCTACCCTTAAAGTGTATCAAATGGGTGGGTCGATTTAGAAATCCCCACAGAAGTGTTTCAGTTGGACGGAGACGAAGTGTACCGGATGGATTTTTTGGGGAGGGTTGGCACAACATTGCATGTATGATATTATTATGTTAAGAATATGATATGTATGCTATTTGTTTGACGGGGGTCGTACACACCGAGTTTTCGAAAACTCACTCCCTCTTTTGTTTTTCTCAGGTGATCCACAGCAGGCGGTTCGACGGATCAAGGGACTTAGAGGTGGCCAACTAGAAAGACAATTAGAGCTATTTTTCTTAATATCTAAATTCTAATTTTTAAGTGATTTATTTTAAGTTATTTTATTTCGAATTGTAATAAGGTTTTCCCTCTAGTTAGTATTCCTTTACTTCCACTATGCATTGTAATTTTGAAACGGAACTTGGATTTATTTCTTATAAACATATTTCAAGTTTTTGAAAATAATTGTGTTTTAAGAACGAGCTTCCGCTGTCAAAGGAATTTTTTTTTACATAGTACAAGGAAATGGTTTTTTTTTTTTTTGGATACACCTCGTTTTGAAAACAAACTGGATTTTAATTAACTTTTCTTTAGAAGGGTTTTCAATGAAAATAAGGTTTTCGCAAAAACACTTCAATGTGACATGCCGGATCCAAGCCTAACTTCTAGGCCGGGTTTGGGGTGTTACACACTTAGCCGTTACATGATCATATGTATTTTCACTTAGTCAATTTCTCGTTGAACTCATCGGAATAATAACAGATACACGGTGGCCTGTAAATAGTACCACCCTTGTAGCTGAAGCTATCTGGTGCACATAGTATTCTGCACTTAGTACTACACATGTGACCAAAACCATCACTTACACATAGTGGCCTGCACTTAGTACCACACATGTGATCGAATCTATCGGGTACGCATAATAGCCTGCACTTAGTACTACACATACGACCTATACGTCTGGTACACGTAGTGGCCTGCACTTAGTACTACACACGTGACCTAAAATCATCTTGTAGCTCTCTTGTACACATAGTGACCTACACTTAGCACCATACATGTGACCTAGCTATCTCATTTGTATCTTTTCTATTCTGAAGGTTCAACCAGGAATTCTCACTTTTCAACATTTTACCAATTCATCCATAATCAATAACAATTCATAATTTACATCAAATAATTACTCCATATTCAACCATATCTCATATAATATAAAAAAATATTAAAACATAAATAAAAATGATGTATTATTTACATACAAACTTACCTCAGCAGCACAATCGGTGAAGATGACTTATTCGTTATACTCTTTGTTTTTCCCCTGTTCTAAGTCTGAAACTCGTCTTCCTTGATCTATAACAACTCATTTAATTTATTTATTCATCCTGCAACTCAAATTAGCTTAAATTCACATTTTGGCAAAATTTACATTTTTCCCCTAAACTTTATCATATTTACACTTTTACCCCTAGGCTCGTAAAATGATTTTTATACAATTTCCTTGTATTTGAAGCCTAGATGAACCATTTTCATAACTACAACAGCCCATAATTTCCACTAATTCACACTTTTATGACAAATTTCATTACTTTTACAAATTAGTCCTTTTAGGCATTTTTATCGAAATTCACTTTGTAAAAGTTGTTTCTCTAACCATAAACATGCATTTTATACCATTAAACACAAAAATACACACATATTCATCATGGTTGAAAACCATAGACTTTAACCATATCTCAAATTAGTGTTAGAAATAGATAGATCTTGATACGAGGATTTCAAAAATGTAAAAATCATTAAAAACGGGGTAAGAACAGACTTACAATCAATCTTGGAATCCTGAAAAACCCTAGCCATGGTTTCCCCTTGTGCAATTCGGCCATGGGGTTGAAGATGGGTAAAAATTGGCTTTTAATTTTGTTTTTAATTCATTTTAATTACTAAATGACCACAATGCCCCTAACTTTAAAATATTCTATTTCAGCTATTTCATGTTCATTTTTGTCCAACAAATTAACCAATGGTCTAATTACCATTTAAGGACCTCCAATTTAAAATTTCATAAAAATTGGATGCCTCTAACATGTAGAACTCAACTTTTTCACTTTTTACAATTTAGTCCTTTTGACTAAATTGAGTGCCCAAACGTCAAAATTTTCGAATGAAATTTTCACAAAATCATTTTGTGAAATCATAGACCATAAAAATGTAATAAAAATAAATTTTTCCTTATCGGATTTGTGATCTCAAAATCACTATTCTGACTAGGCCCAAAATGGAGCTATTACAACTCTCCCTCCTTAGGGATTTTCGTCCCCGAAAATCTTACCAGAAGAAGTTGCTTCCAAATTTTTATCATAATCACAATTTAATTTAGTTTCGTGCTCAGAGTTTCTTGTAGCTTTTTCCGTAATTGGGATATTGCCCTTGGATATCAATCCGAAATAATGGAGACTAGTACTTCGCATAATCGAATAATCCCAAAAACATCTTACTCAGCTAGTTTGTTAAACAAGAAATCTAATCCCAAAAACATCTATTTCAAATAACTGTACATTTTTATTACTCCCAGAATGAACCAATGAGCTCCTATTGAGCCTCGTACAAAAATTTCCTACATAAGCTCTGAATTCATATGCACACAATTTCCATATGAGAACAACAACATCAGTCATAAGGTCAGACCTGAAATTCAAAATAAGAAATCGACTCATACTGAACTCGTTTAGCTTACCATTTATTAACACATTTCTGAGATTCCCAATCTTGCAATGGAAACATCGCTTTAACTTTTAATCTAGCTAAAATCAAGTCATCATCAATTAAAATCAATTGTGTAACCCACTCACAAACAAAGATTTTTCCATTCAGCATGTGTAATTATATTTGCTTTCTCAGAGATTAATCAATAGCTACTTGCAATCTTTCAATAGCTTAAGTCTTTAACACTATCGTAACTTTAGATCTTTCTATGACATCGATACTTTCATTCTTAAAATCAAGGAACATGAGACATCTTTCGTCGAATAAACAATATCATCAAATTTTCAATACGAACATCAAAGTGACCGTCTCTAAATCACTGGTCGAACAATTCTTTTTATTATGAAATTAACCGTCTGAAAACACCATCACTTTACATTCTTGTAATAAAACACATTCCAATCCGTTCAATAGTGCATCACAGAAAAAATCAAAAATTCATTACTCAATTCAAACTGAACTCAGAACCAGAGCTTCGGTTGATACTATCTTTAACTGTTTTTAACTTTGCTAACATGTACAGATCATCCAAATTTTCATAAATGCAATAACCATATCATTCAAAACAGCTTTAACTCATAATGACATCATCAGATTACAACAAATCTAATAGGTATATCTCGGTAACATACTCTCTACAATATCAATCCTTCATTCAGACTGTCCATCGATGTACTCGTGAATGCACAAAATTTATTACCATAACTGAGTATACTTTAACTACATATAACTCAAATCAATTTCAACTAACCAGCTCACTCTGATAAAAGACAACCGAGTCGATTTCAACTATCAAATAATAACATAAAAAAATGCTCATTTCTTCATGCTATTAAAACAATTCAAACAAACAATCTTTCAAAATTCTCTTATCATGCTAATCAAACACCTTTACAATCACATTAGCTTAAAGTAACAAGAATATCCCAATTGAATGCTTTGACTTTAATTAACTTACCTGAGAAAAGAAATCCATCATACAAATTGGAGCTTGTGATTTCACCACTTATACCTTTGCTGATGTCAATTCCTTATACGAAAATTAGAGAAATCTAGATACCAGAATCACCATGCTTCTATGATCGAACCAGTAGCATAATCATAATAGACATTATTATCATAAGCTTAAGAACACACTTTAAATATAAGCCATGTTTGATAATTTGCGAAATAAGAATGATAGAAAAATCGAGATAAGGAAATCCAAGATACGATACCATACCGGAAGGCCGAGAACATAACTCACCAGAAGAAGATAAAGAAATTGATAATTCCTCAAAGAAAGTTAGAAGAAAAACATTACATACCGACTCTAGACTTCCATCACAACAGAGATAATATATTCCCCACATATATAAAACAAAACCATAATCAGTAGAAACATAAGAATAGTCTCACATAAATTTTTATGATCGACTTCATTCCAACATATCGGAATTGAATTCCGAAGAGATAAAGAAATTTCGATCATAAACCGAGCAACCAGCAGGGCTTTCATCTAACATCATAGTTAGCTAGCATTCTTACAACATAAGAACTCCACCAGAAACTGAACAATCACACACATATCTCTGAGGATAAAAGAATATATATAATAGCCAGAAAGGATCATCATATTCATTTCGACTGTAACTGTCACACACAGACATCTTTACTACTCAATTATCATTTCTCTAACTAATTCTATCATCAATAGCCTCGTATTATTCCATTCACTAACGAAAACCAACTCGGGAAAAATTTCAGCATACACACACTTTAGACATCATATTTGAATAAGTCGATTAGCCGAGATTAACTTCTTCTCTAACCATGGCATTGTGCATTCTAAATAATCTTTAGAATAATCTGATATCTCTCTCATAACCGTCTTTGCTCGCTAAATCATTCCCATCTCTAATCACACCATTAATTATTCCACCACTGAACTTTTTGGTTTCCCCACTTTTGAGCTTATTCAATATAAATCTAGTGAACTTCGTCATATGACACTATACCGGTAAGGGGTGGAGATTGTAAAGCCTTTAAAGTTTTGACTCTCATACATATACATATACAATATAGCATTTAACTACAACGTAATATCATATACTCTGATTCATACATCTCTAGGCTTCAACTCATCATGAAAACATTTTCAAATATGTTATATTTTGGTAACACATTCACAATTATCACATATGAATATCGATCAATCATAATAAGCTCATCACAAAATAAATTTTCACTTTATTCACTGCAAAAAGTCACTCTGATGCATCGAAATGCAATGTACAATCGGAACGATAACATTTTATCCATATTCCTTAACTTTTGATTAATCCATTTTATCCATTAACACATACATATCATTGCAAATCAAAAAGATCAATTCAAGCAAATCAGTATATTCACTAAGTTATACAAACTTACTTATCCCCTTTCAGTATTATTGATGGTAGCTCGGTTGGAAAGCATCTTTACTTTAACAAAACAATATCATCGGAGTTGGGAAATCCAAGATATGATACCATACTGGAAGTCCTAGAACATAACTCACCAGAAGATGATAAAGATCTTGGTAATTCCTCAGAGAAAGCTAGGAGAAAAACATTGCTTATTGACTCTGGACTTCCATCACAATAGAGATAATATATTCTTCGCACATATAAAACAAAACCATAATCAGTAGAAACATAAGAATAGTCTCACATAATTTTTTATCATCGACTTCATTCCAACATATCAGAATTGAATTTCGAAGAGATAAAGAAATGCCGGTCATAAACTGAGCAGACCAACAGTGCTTTCGTCTAACGTCATAGTTACCAGCATTCTCACAACATAAGAACTCCACCAGAAATTGAACAATCACACACATATCTCTGAGGATAAAAGAATATATATAATACCCAAAAAAGATCATCATATTCATTTCGACTATAACTGTCACACACAGACATCTTTACTACTCAATTATCATTTCTCTGACTAATTTTGTCATCAATAGCCTCGTATTATTCCATTCACTAACGAAAATCAATTCGGGAAAAATTTTAGCATACACACACTTTAGACATCATATTTCAATAAGTCGATTAGCCGAGATTAACTTCTTCTCTAACCGTGACATTGTGCATTCCAAAAAATCTTTAGAATAATCTGATATCTCTCTCATAACCGTCTTTGCTCGCTAAGTCACTCCCATCTCTAATCACATCATTAATTATTCCACCACTAAACTCTGTGGTTTCCCCACTTTTGAGCTTATTCATTATAAATCTTGTGAACTTCGTCACATGACACTATACTAGTAAGGGGGTGGAGATTGTAAAATCTTTAAAGTTTTGACTCTCATACACACACATATACAATATAGCATTTAACAACAACATAATATCATATACTCTAATTCATACATCTCTAGGCTTCAACTCATCATGAGACACATTTTCAAATATTTTGGTAACACATTCAACATTATCACATATGAATATCAATCAATCATAATAAGCTCATCACAAAATAAATTTTCACTTTATTCATTGCAAAAAGTCACTTTGATGCATCGAAATGTAATGTTCAATCAGAACGATAACATTTCATCCATTAACAAATACATATCATTGCAAATAAAAAAGATCAATTCAAGCAGATCAACATATTCACTAAGTTATACGAACTTACTTATCCCCTTTCAGCATTATTGATGGTAGCTCGGTTGGAAAGCATCTTTACTTCAATAAAACAATATCATCGGAGTCAGGAGATATCACACTATCACAGTTCATATATGGCATGTATAGCTAGACTCTTGCACACGCTATGTTAGTCCGGGAACTGACTAAACCATAGCTTTGATACCACTAAATGTAACACCCCTTACCCGTATCTATCGTCGGAATAGGGTACGAGGCATTACCAGGCTTAATTACATATAACTGATCATTTTCAAGTCACAAATTTTCGCTCAAATTTAAAAATTTTCATTCATAATCATATTGTCCCTATTACGGGGCCTACAAAGCCCAAAACATGCTTTGGAAGCAGTTCGGGACTAAACTAAAAACTTTTGAAATTTTCGCAACACTTACAAAATTTTTCTTCAAAACAGGGTCACACTCAATGTGCATAATCAACAACTCTTATACATGCATAATTATATCTAATTCTCATACCATACCATTGAGCCAAACTTAGCCATTCGACATCATGAGTTCTAGCACATTCATCGATTAGGTATTTAGGCCATAACCCACAACTTATCATGTATCATGCAAACACAGCTCACATCACAAGATATTGGCATATAAATAATATATATAGGCTTACAATCAATTAGCCAATATAAGCCAATTAGCATGGATACATACTACAATAACCTTTAACCATTACAAGCCAATACATTTGGCCAAAACATAATAACACATACACAAAATGACTAAGTCGCTATACATGCCATAGACTTAAATTACTTGAAGGCATTGATACTAGTTAAAAGCTTGATAGTGTGATAAAATCTCCGACGATCTCCAACCCGAGCTAGCCTCTATGACAGTATAGGAAAAAAGGAAAGGAAAGGGGGTAAGAACTATAGCTTAGTAAGTAGGCATGTAAATAATTAGTGATTTATTAATAGGCTTTTATAGATCTTCACAATATGTTCTTAAGATAATACAATCACAATTGTACATAGTTCCACTATTTATTAATGTTCATCTCAAGCTACTCGAGTCACAGTCACTAAATTATTTATATATTGAGCTACAGAACTCCAAATTAGTATTTGATAATTTTCCCTAAAACTAGACTCCCATATATTCTTACCATAATATTTTCAGAATTTTTAGTTTAGCCAATAAGTGCAGTTTATTCTTTAAATTCTCCCATGTTCTGCTTCTAACAATTTCAACTCTTCTTCAATAAAAAATTACTATCTCCTCGTAGGGGTTTCGGATGATGTTCTTGTTTGTTTATTTTGAAAATAGACTCATTAAGGATTTTAAACATATAAATTATAACCCATAATTATTTTTGTACAAGTTTTAATGATTTTCCCAAGTCAGAACAGAGGATTCCAAAATCATTCTAACTCTGTCTCACAAAAATTCAAATATCTTAGAATATGAAATTATTTTTCTTACATCGTTTCCTTTATATGAAACTAGACTCAACAAGCTTTAATTTAATATCTTATTCAACCTCTAATTCGATTTTCACCATATTTGGTGAGTTTTCAAAGTCACACAACTGTTGCTTTCCAAAACTATTTTGTTGCTAAATTTACTCATTCATAATTTCACTTACTCCATTTCATCTTACCGAAGGCTCGATCAAATATCGAGCACATTGTTCATAAAGTTTCACACTTATACCTTCACTTATTCATCACATAGTCATATCCAATTACACTTATCCATTACATGATCACATGTATTTTCACTTAGTCAATTTCCCGTTGAACTCATTGGAATAGTAACAGGTACACGGTTGCCTGCATATAGTACCACCCTTGTAGCAGAAGCTATCTAGTGCACATAGTAGCCTGCACTTAGTACTACACATGTGACCAAAACCATCACTTACACATAGTGGCCTGCACTTTGTACCACACATGTGAACGAAGCTATCGTGTAACATCCTAGATTAGGGGTTATGTGTTTGTGCATAATTCATGAGATAGTGGGATCAGTGGGTGTGTTGGATGTGTTCTGAAGAGTTTCAAGAACCCTAAGATGAAAGAAAATGAAAGGAAATGTAAGGAAATGAAAGGAAATGAAAGGAAATGTAAGGAAAAGTAAGGAAAATGTAAGGAAATGAAAGGAAATGAAAGGAAATGTAAGGAAATGAAAGGAAATGAAAGGAAATGTAAGGAAATGTATGGAAATGTATGGAAATGTATGGAAATATATGGAAATGTAAGGAAATGTATGGAAATGTATGGAAATGTGTGGAAATGTAAGGAGATGTATGGAAATGTAAGGAAATGCTTTAGAAATGATAAGTTTTGGAAACTAAACTAAAATAGGAAAGTGACCATTTTGGAAACCAAGTAAATTAGGAAAGTGAACATTTTGGAAACCAAGCCAAAGAGGAAACTAAACATTTTGGAAACCAAGCCAAAATAGGAAACTAAACATTTGGAAACTTGGAAAATCTGAGTCAGCCTTGAAATTTTGGAAACTTAAAATGACCCCTAAATGTCGAATTTGAGCCCAAAGGGAACTTAGGGCCAAGTGACCCTAAAATATAAAGTACATGAAATTTGACCCAATAACGGACTTGGAAAAGTGGCATGAAGATGCCACCTAAGGCCTTAGAAAATGGCCCACATGCAAAAGGTTTTGGGCTTGAGTTTGAGTCACATAAGAAGTAAATAAAATAAGTTTTATTTTGCTTCTAGAAGCCCAAGAGGTGGATGGCACAAGCTTGCAAAGAGGAGTTTCATTCTCTTTAAAACTCGGCTAATTAGAATATCATAAGGACTCTTAAGGAAGAGTTTTATTCTCTTTAAAATTGGCTAAATAGGTGGATAAATGAAGAATTATTCTTTAATTAGGAAAATAAGGAAGAGAGGTGGCCAAGTAAAGGATTCTTGGCCTAGTAAATCGGCTATAAAAGGAGGGACTAGGGCCATTCATTATTCATTCTCCCTCTCTTTTCCTCTGCCAAATATTCTTCTTGAGCATCCATTCTTTTTCTTCTTTTCTTTTAGCCTCCTAGCCGATTTCCTTCTAAGCCTATTATTCCTCTCTTCTTTCATCTTTGAAACCAAATACATAAGGGAATCATAGCCGATTGTTCATCAAGTCTCTAAAGCCGAATCTCTAAAGGTTGAAGTGAAGGTGCAATCGATTCCTTCAAATAAGGGTAAGATCCAATTTTAGTTTTCCATTCTTTTATATTCTAGACTTATTGAAATTTAGAGACTAATTTCGATTATTAATCTTGGCGAATCATGGAAGAAGAAATTCTTTTCCGAAGGTACACCATAGGCCACGTGTTCCCTAGTTATTCGGTGAATTTGGGATTTAAGATCCACAAGGTAAGTACCTAAAAGTATTCGCCAAAGCTTGTATGATTATCTAGATCAGTTCTTTAATTATTAAAAAGCGAAAACTAACCCATATTGAGATTCAAGGTTGGCGAATATCAAGTGAAGGAAAACCAAGTTTTGGATTTGAATAAACACCAAATCGGCATCAAAGGTAAGTCTTTTACAAATCCTACTAGGATTTGGATATCATAGCCAAATAGAATTTATGCTAAGTAATAAAGGATGAATCAAATGTAGGGACTAAGGATCTAAACTTTAGATCTAGCTTTTCGGAATCTCAAGGAATCGCTAAACAAATCAGGTGTGTACCCTTACTATCCTTCGATATTTTATGGCTAAATATTTTAATATATGATATGAATAATAATGTGAATGTGGCTATGTACCACAAATGTGGCAAAAAGTACCCAGGTACGTTTCCTACTTCTGATAGGATTGTGAAAAATGTTATTTAATAACATGCGAATATATGAACAAGAACATGAAATTGAGTTATGCAATATATATGTTTTGGGGCATTCGGGATTTATGTGAAAGGGGGAGAACAGGTGTTGACTTCGGTCTCACCAACGAAGGTGTTGACTTCGGTCTCACCAACGAAATATGTTGACTAACGGTCACATTGCGAAATTTTGGTAACTTCGGTTACAATAGTGTCTAATGACACAACGTTTAAATTTGATTATAGTGTCTAATGACACAACGTGGAGAGTAGCGGATGGAGGGTCGACTTAGTAGTCCCCACGGTGTGCAGGTTGGTACGGGGGAGTGTAGTGGATGGCTAATTAGGATTGGGTTTGGGTTGCATCATAATTTCATTATTATATGGACTTGATGATTTAAACATGAATGCCTGATTTATTGATTGATAGTATTGTGTGCACATTGAGTCTGTTGACTCACCCCATTGTGGGAATTATTTTTCGGTGATGAGCGGTGTGATGAGGGCGGTGGACCATGAGGTGGCCATGCTACATGCGAAAATTTCATTTAGTTTGGACTTCATTTTATTTTTAGTTACTTTTATTCTATTTTGGGTTTTACTTGATGTAATAAGGCCTTAAGGCCCAATGGATTATACTTTATGTTTGCTTCTTGTTAAGTTTCATGCTAAGAACTATATTGGATGTATTTTATTAAATGGGCTTACAAGATTAAATAAATGGGTTTCCAATCTAAGCCCAACTTAAAATAATAGTTTTCTAAAATTTACAATTTTCTCTAAGTATCAAAATGATTTTGAAATCGGTTTACTTTAGGAACATACCGGATCCGGTCCATTCTCGTGGGCGGGTGTGGAATGTTTCAATTTGATATCGAGCCAGCTTTTAAACTCTCGGCCTGTGGGCTAAGGCCCAAAACATTTTCAAAGCGAGCCAAATGATTATCTTTGAAAAAATAAGCGGTTTTCGGCATGGCACCTAAGTCTCAGACCATGATCCCCGTAAGTACTTCTATCCATTGTGTGATTTATATTATGATTTGTAGAAGGGTAGAAATGGAATGGAACGTAGAATAGAGATTAAGTACTTGAACCCTAGGACTAGTTACCCCAACAATTACATAAGACTTAAATGCCTAATCAAACAAACCTATGATTAAGTCACCGAGCTAGGGTGTCGTAACTGTTGTGCGCATGTCTAGGAGTGGATTCAGTAAGAGCTTGGTATTTAAGCAGTCCTAGTGACTCACCTCCTCTTTACTCGAATCCTACCTGGTGCGTAGTAACCGTTCACCCTAATCAAGAGGACTTAGTCACGGGCTAAACCCAATAACTAAAACCCGAAAGGGACTAGCCGTATTTTTATGGAAACCCTAATTTTAAAATTTCTAAATTACCCTCTTGATTTGAAAAGAATATTTTTATAAATTTTCCTAAAATATTTCTGATTTGCAAATTTACTAAAATACCCTTAATGGTAAAATTACAAAAATGCCCTTGGTTTATAAAATGTTCAACTACTCAACACTTTACCAAAATTTCATTATTTTATAAACATTCAAAACCCTAATTTGTAAAATATCAAAATACCTTGATTTTGGAAAATTACAAAATTGCCCTAACTTACAAAATTACCAAAATGACCCTAATTTCCAAAATTTTTGCAACTTCATCGTCTTTGGAAAATAAATTTCTCAAAAGAACCCTCAAAGTTTTGCAACTTCAAATATCCTGATTTATTAAAATTTTACAATTTACCCGATTTGTGGAAAAATTACCAAAATACCCCAATGTCCAAAAATTTCTGAAATACCCTCGGATTTCAAAAATTTTCCAAAATACCCCTGTAGAACAAATTACGAAAATACCCCCGGGTAGTGGGAAAACAACAACAAATGAAAACTACAACATTTCTCTGAATAAACTAAGGTTCATAATTGATTGATGGATGAATGAGTGAATGTGAAGACTGTGTGCGTGTATGAATACGAAAAAAATCACTTCTAAAAATTCTTTCCATAAAACTTCTTCGCGGGTAATCAAGTAAAACACGGACTAATTCATAAAACTTTTTAATTAAATCGTGACGTTAGAAATGAGTTCTAAGGAACGTGAACTTAGAGAATGTGCCTAGAAAGTATGATAGTTCTTTAAGATCGAGTCTTGACAATAGCGTAGTGTGGTGAGTTAGACTGCACGGATGAGCGATAGTAAGTAATTTCGAGGACGAAATTATTTTTAAGGGGTAGAACGTAACATCCTAGATTAGGGGTTATGCGTTTGTGCATAATTCATGAGATAGTGGGATCGATGGGTGTGTTGGATGTGTTACAAGAGTTTCAAGAACCCTAAGATGAAAGAAAATGAAAGGAAATGTAAGGAAATGAAAGGAAATGAAAGGAAATGTAAGGAAAAGTAAGGAAAATGTAAGGAAATGAAAGGAAATGAAAGGAAATGAAAGGAAATGTAAGGAAATGTAAGGAAATGTATGGAAATGTATGGAAATGTATGGAAATGTATGGAAATATATGGAAATGTAAGGAAATGTATGGAAATGTATGGAAATGTGTGGAAATGTAAGGAGATGTATGGAAATGTAAGGAAATGCTTTAGAAATGATAAGTTTTGGAAACTAAACTAAAATAGGAAAGTGACCATTTTGGAAACCAAAAATTAGGAAAGTGAACATTTTGGAAACCAAGCCAAAGAGAAACTAAACATTTTGGAAACCAAGCCAAAATAGGAAACTAAACATTTGGAAACTTGGAAAATCTGAGCAGCGAAAATTTTTGGAAACTTAAAATGACCCTGAATGTCGAATTTGAGCCCAAAGGGGAACTTAGGGCCAAGTGACCCTAAAATATAAAGTACATGAAATTTGACCCAATAACGGACTTGGAAAAGTGGCTGAAGATGCCACCTAAGGCCTTAGAAAATGGCCCACATGCAAAAGGTTTTGGGCTTGAGTTCGAGTCACATAAGAAGTAAATAAAATAAGTTTTATTTTGCTTCTAGAAGCCCAAGAGGTGGACGGCACAAGCTTGCAAAAGAGGAGTTTCATTCTCTTTAAAACTCGGCTAATTAGAATATCATAAGGACTTTTAAGGGAAGAGTTTTATTCTCTTTAAAATTCGCTAAATAGGTGGATAAATGAAGAATTATTCTTTAATTAGGAAAATAAGGAAGAGAGGTGGCCAAGTAAAGGATTCTTGGCCTAGTAAATTTGGCTATAAAAGGAGGGACTAGAGCCATTCATTATTCATTCTACCTCTCTTTCCTCCGCCAAATATTCTTCTTGAGCATCCATTCTTTTCTTCTTTTCTTTTAGCCTCCTAGCCGATTTCCTTCTAAGCCTATTATTCCTCTCTTC
This sequence comes from Gossypium rotundifolium, assembly GCA_025506655.1. Lineage (NCBI taxonomy): Eukaryota > Viridiplantae > Streptophyta > Magnoliopsida > Malvales > Malvaceae > Gossypium > Gossypium rotundifolium. Next base: position 88,417,185 of record CP106729.1, read on the forward strand.
TTTCATCTTTGAAACCAAATACATAAGGGAATCATAGCCATTGTTCATCAAGTCTCTAAAGCCAAATCTCTGAAGGTTGAAGTGAAGGTGCAATCGATTCCTTCAAATAAGGGTAAGATCCAAGTTTAGTTTTCCATTCTTTTATATTCTAGACTTATTGAAATTTAGAGACTAATTTCGATTATTAATCTTGGCGAATCATGGAAGAAGAAATTCTTTTCCGAAGGTACACCATAGGCCACGTGTTCCCTAGTTATTCGGTGAATTTGGGATTTAAGATCCACAAGGTAAGTACCTAAAAGTATTCTACCAAAGCTTGTATGATTATCTAGATCAGTTCTTTAATTATTAAAAAGCGAAAACTAACCCATATTGAGATTCAAGGTTGGCGAATATCAAGTGAAGGAAAACCAAGTTTTCGGATTTGAATAAACACCAAATCGGCATCAAAGGTAAGTCTTTTACAAATCCTACTAGGATTTGGATATCATAATAAATAGAATTTATGCTAAGTAATAAAGGATGAATCAAATGTAGGGACTAAGGATCTAAACTTTAGATCTAGCTTTTCGAATCTCAAGGAATTGCTAAACAAATCAGTGTGTACCCTTACTATCCTTCGATATTTTATGGCTAAATATTTTAATATATGATATGAATAATAATGTGAATGTGGCTATGTACCACAAATGTGGCAAAAGTACCTGTGCGTTTCCTACTTTTGATAGGATTGTGAAAATGTTATTTAATAACATGCGAATATATGAACAAGAACATGAAATTGAGTTATGCAATATATATGTTTTGGGGCATTCGGGATTTATGTGAAAGGGGAGAACAGTGTTGACTTGGTCTCACCAACGAAGGTGTTGACTTGGTCTCACCAACTGAAATATGTTGACTAACGGTCACATTGCAAAATTTTGGTAACTTCGGTTACAATAGTGTCTAATGACACAACGTTTAAATTTGATTATAGTGTCTAATGACACAACGTGGAGAGTAGCGGATGGAGGGTCGACTTAGTAGTCCCCACTTGTGTGCGAGTTGGTACGGGGAGTATAGTGGATGGCTAATTAGGATTGGGTTTGGGTTGCATCATAATTTCATTATTATATGGACTTGATGATTTAAACATGAATGCCTGATTTATTGATTGATAGTATTGTGTGCACATTGAGTCTATTGACTCACCCCATTGTGGGAATTATTTTTCGGTGATGAGCGGTGTGAGATGGTAGGTGGACCATGAGGTGGCCATGCTACATGCGAAAATTTCATTTAGTTTGGACTTCATTTTATTTTTAGTTACTTTTATTCTATTTTGGGTTTTACTTGATGTAATAAGGCCTTAAGGCCCAGTGGATTATACTTTATGTTTGCTTACTGTTAAGTTTCATGCTAAGAACTATATTGGATGTATTTTATTAAATGGGCTTACAAGATTAAATAAATGGGTTTCCAATCTAAGCCCAGCTTAAAATAATAGTTTTTCTAAAAATTTACAATTTTCTCTAAGTATCGAAAATGATTTTGAAATCGGTTTACTTTAGGAACATACCAGATCCGGTCCATTCTCGTGGGCCGGGTGTGGGGTGTTTCATATCGGGTACGCATAGTAGCCTGCACTTAGTACTACACATGCGGCCTATCCGTCTAGTACACGTAGTAGCCTGCACTTAGTGCTACACACATCACCTAAAACCATCTCGTAGCTCTCTTGTACACATTGTGTCCTACACTTAGTACCACACATATGACCTAGCTACCTCATTCCTATCATTTCTATTCCGAAGGTTCAACCGGGAATTCTCACTTTTCAACATTTTACGAATTTATCCATAATCAATAACAATTCATAATTTACATCAAATAATTGCTCCATATTCAACCATATATCATATAATATAACAAAATATTAAAACATAAATAAAAACGATGTATTATTTACATACAAACTTACCTCGGTAGCACAATCGGTGAAAATGACTTATTTGTCATACTCTTTGCTTTTTCCCCTATTCTAAGTCCAAATCTCGTCTTCCTTGATCTATAACAACACATTTAATTTATTTATTCACCCTGCTACTCAAATTAGCCTAAATTCACATTTTGGAAAAATTTACATTTTTGCCCCTAAACTTTATCATATTTACACTTTTACCCCTAGGCTCGTAAAATAATTTTTATTCAATTTCCTTGTATTTTAAGCCTAGACAAACCATTTTCATAACTAGAACAGCCCACAATTTCAACTAATTCACACTTTTATGACAAATTTCATAACTTTTACAAATTAGTCCTTTTAGGCATTTTTACCGAAAATCACTTAGTAAAAGCCGTTTCTCTAACCATAAACATGCATTTTCTACCATTAAACACAAAAATACACACATATTCATCATGTTTCAAAACCTTAGACTTTAACCATATCTCAAATTAGTGTTAGAAATAGATAGATCTTTTTACGAGGATTTCAAAAATGTAAAAATCATTAAAAACGGGGCAAGAACGGACATACAAACGAGCTTAGAAGCTTAAAAAACCCTAGCCATGGTTTCCCCTTGTGAAATTCAGCCATGGGGTTGAAGATGAACAAAAAATGGCTTTTAATTTTGTTTTTAATTCATTTTAATTACTAAATGACCAAAATGCCCCTAACTTTAAAATATTCTATTTCACCTATTTCTTGCCCATTTTTGTCCAAAAAATTAACCAATGGTCTAATTACCAATTAAGTACCTCTAATTTAAAATTTCATAACAATTGCACACCTCTAACATGTAGAACTCAACTTTTGCACTTTTTACAATTTAGTCCTTTTGACTAAATTGAGTGCCCAAACGTCAAACTTTTTGAACGAAATTTTCACAAAATCATTTCGTGAAATTGTAGACCATAAAAATGTAATAAAAATAATTTTTTCCTCGTCAAATTTATGGTCCCGAAATCATTGTTCTGACTAGGCCCAAAATCGGGCTGTTACAAGAAAACCAAACATTTCGTACCCATGACCCCATCTCGTAGTGAACACATAAGGTGGTTTAAGCAACTCACAATCAACCCTGCAAACGCTTACTACTGACAAACCCCTATCTCTAGCAAACCCCTAATTTTGGTGAATTCTAGCAATTTTACATCATCTAATTAATAGCCTAATTGGTTAATAGTCCAACCCTGATCTTCCATTTTTTTTATGCGAACACCCTTTAAATTTGGCAAACCCTGTACTAGTAAACTCTACCCCTTGCATAATTCATTTTACCTTACAGTCTTTCTATTGTTTCTACATTACAACCCCTTTTTCATCTTGCTAAGTCCTTACTCTTGTGACCCATAATATGTTTTTACCTACCCATTCATGCAGCAATTAGATAGTTCGCATGAATCATTGTAACATGTCACAACCTATTTTTCATGCATACTAAGTCATCACATTGATTCAAACAATTTTAAGATGTAAATACATACCTCATAGCATGGCAAAATCCATAGTCTGTATATACTTGTTAGTCCATCAATTTAGCAACAAATCATCACCCCATTATAATCCAAAAATTCAATCATTCAATCATAAGGTTATAAAAGATCCAAAGTCCAAACCTAACTGTCCATAATGTCCATTTACAACCCATCAAAATTTACTTAAAGTCCAAATCTAAATCTAGTCCCTTAGAACATTCCCACATTGCCTTCTTTATTGGGGTTTGGAAACAAGCACATACTCAATAAATTTACCTTGTAATGGATCACTCGAAAATGTACACTTCGCCACTTATCCTGTGAGCTATTTTTCTTCAAGGTACATGTAAGGAGTGTGAGCTTATTTAAGCTCAATGAGTGCTCAAACATACTACAAATAAACACATCAATCAGATTAAAAGTGTTCATACTATAACAGTTTACATATTGTTATAGTTTGCATGAAATAATAGCTCACATGCAATTTAACGACTCACATGAATAAGCAGTTCGCATAATATACAAATCGCATAAATAGGATAGTTCATACAAATAACATACTCATATCACATTATATAGATATATTGGCAATTTTTTACTGTGAAACATAATCATAAATTATATGCATTGGATAAACTGATCTCTAAGCACACCAAATGAATCAAAGAGTCCTACACTGTCTCCAATAAGTGTAGCACAAGTGCTCACACTCTTCAAACATACCACATTGTCTTCGGTGAATGGAGCTATGCTCTACATTCCCATATCTCTCTAAAATAATCTTTGGTTCACAATGCCTTATCACAATATGATGGTGAGTACTGAAAAACCCCATACCCATAACCGATACGGGGATAGGATACGAGGCATTAATGTACTTAACCTTACTTGGACATACCTTATCGGGCTATAAAATTTCGTTCTATCTTAAAACTTTTCTTTCTTAATCATAACATAAATATCTTGGGCCTACGAGGCCTTAAACTTACTTCTGGAAGATTCTAGAGTTTAATCGAAAACTTCTACTCCTTTTCAAAAATTTTTACCTAGACAAGGCCCACATGCTAGTGTTGTCCAAGGGGCATGCCCGTGTGCTCCTGAGACATGCTCGTGTTCTTCACCCGTGGTCGAAACTGACTTATTTTACACGGTTGAGCACACGCTCGTGTCTATAACTCGTGTCCTTCACACGGCATAGATACGCCCGTGTCTCCTGCCCGTGGAGCTCTTTGTTTATGAGTCATCAATCCCTAATTAGCACACGGCCATGGCACACGCCCGTGTGTTGGCCCGTGTAACGAATCGTATTCTTGTAAATTGGTGCAAGGGACACACGACCTCTTAACACACCCATGGAGCTAGCCGTGTGTCTCACACGGCCTAGACTCATGCCCGTGTGTCTACCTGTGTGGACAGTTTGAGGCTATTTTTCAAGCCAATTGCTACCCTGAAACATTAACCACTTATACCAACTCAACCAATACATAACATAGTCTTTATACACTATGCATAACCCTCAAAACATCACGTGTAGAATTCATAAAACTCTTCATCAATAGGATATGGAACATAACAATATTAGCCAATTTCTTTGGCCATACATAAGAAGAATTCATAGTCCTATTAGCCAAGCATAAAACTTAAATATGACATATCTCAAGATGATCAAACTCCTACACATGCCATACTCAAACTAAATTAACTTCGCAATACCAAAATAGTGGTTTATAGTGTTATCCGAACTCTGACGTTCTTCGATCCCTAAGCTAACTTGGCGATACTAGAAGGAAGGAGAAAAAGAGAAAAGTAAGCATATAGCTTATTAAGTTTGCATGAAATCTTACATAGCAACATAATTCCTCAAATTAGACTCATTCATCATGAAACAAGAATACATAAATCTCAAGCGCTTAAACTACCATAAACAATAACTTGAATCTCTACCTTCATTAACTTGAATGAAATTATCTATCATTCATATATAACATATCTCATCATCAACTTTACTTACTTTTCTCTTAGTCACTTTTTCATGCTTACTCTTTTGCCCGTTGAATTTCTGGGATTACTAGAGGATACTCAATCTTATCAAACATGTCTCTCGATGTCAATGCCATATCCCAGATATGTTCTTACATGGGATCACCTTTTAATGCCGATGCCATATCCCAGACATGGTCTTACACAGGCTTCCTTAGCTTAATGTCGATGCCATGTGCTAGACATGGACTTACATGAGGCCTTCCTTTAATGGTGTTGGTACCATGTCCCAAACATGGTCTTACACGAGACCTTCCTTAAATGGTGTCGATGCCATGCGTCAAACATGGACTTACACGATACCTACCTTAAATGGTGTTTAGGCCATGTCCCAGGCATGGTATTACACGAGACCTTCCTTATTCGATGATGATGCCATGTCCCAGACATGGTCTTACACAGGATCTACGTTCGGTGCCGATGCCATATCCTAGACATGGTCTTACACGGGACCTACATTCCTTGATGTCGATGCCATGTCTAAGACATGGTCTTACACGGCTTTCTTTATCTCATGTTGTGACAAAAGTGTCACCGTTATTCCGGAACTTCAAACAGGACTTTCACTTACTTGGTCTCATTGATTTCTTTATTAAGCATTAATAATAAACTTCATTGAAATAATGTGCTTCATGCAACATAGCAAATAATTTAATCATAATAACATATCTAGTAATGAATCATACAAACTTATCTCGGTACTCCAAAATAGATGTAGATGTGTAATTTAGTCCACACCTTTATTCTTGCCTCAGTTTCGGTCTGGGCTTCGTGTTTCTTGATCTATAATAACAATTTAACTTGTTTAAAACTTACATTTACTAAATTTACTCATAATTCATACTTTGCAAAATTTACAATTTTTTCCCCTAAACTTTCTCAAAATTACAATTTTGCTCCTAAGATCGTAAAATGATTTTCATTCAACTTTCATGCATTTCAAGCCTAGTCGAATCATATTCTCAACTATAGCAATTTTCAAATTTTACTATTTCACCCATATATGTCCATTTTTATAACTTTTACAATTTGGTCCTTTTATGGATTTATCATGAAAATCACTTATAAAAAGTTGTTTATCCTACCTCAAACTTACATATTCTACCATAAAACATCAAAATACATGCATGTCACACATGGGTAAATTATTTAACATAAACCCTAGCTCAAAATATGGCTAGAAATAGCAAACCGAGCTACGAGGATCTCAAAAATGAGAAAAACATTAAAAACGGGGCTAGGATGCACTTACTATCAAGCTTGGAAGATGAAGAAACCCTAGCTATGGTGCTCTTGAAATTTTAGGCTAGAATGGAGAAGATGAACACAATTTTTTACTTCTTTTCCCTTTTAATTCTTTAATTTACCAAATGACAAAAATGCCCTTAATGATTATTTCTTGAGATTTTTCCTTCCTATGTCCATTTTTACCCATCTCAACATATAATGGTCTAATTACTAAATAAGAACCTCTAATAATTTTTATAATTCTATTTCATACTTAAACCTTCTAGAATCTCATATTTTCTAATCCTTGCAATTTAGTCCTAATGGACAATTTGTTCACTAATTAAGAAAATTCCTTCACGAAATTTTCACACAACCATGCAAATATCTCATAAGCCTTATAAAATCATTTAAATACATATTTCTTCTTCAAATTTGTGGTCTCGCACCACTATTTTGACTAGGCCCTAAGTCGGGCTGTTACAATTCTCCCCCATAGGAATTTTCGTCCCCGAAAATCTTACCGAAAAAGAGGTTTGGGTACTTATTCCTCATAGCCTCCTCGGGCTCCCACATAGCCTCTTCTACACATGTCTCTGCCATAAGACTTTCACGAGAGCTATACTTTTATTCCTTAATTGCTTGACTTCATGGGCTAGAATCTTAACTAGCTCCTCACCATAAGTCATGTCGGGTTGTATCTCAACCTCTGTTAGTGCAATCACATACGAGGGGTCTGATCGGTAGTGTCGCAAAATAGACATATGAAATACATCATGAATCTTTTCTAACTCAGATGGCAAAGCCAATCGATAGGCTACCGGCCCTATCCTCTCATTGATCTCATACGGTCCAAAAAAATGTAGACTCAATTTGCCTCTCCGTCCGAATCTAAGAACTTTTCTCCATGGTGACACTTTCAAGAATACTCAATCTATTTTCTTTTTAAATCTGAGTTGGACTTTTTTTGTTCAGAAACAGCTTTTAAACAATCTCAAATCACCTTTACTTTTTCTTCGGTTTCTCTAACCAAGTCAACCTCGTGAATCTGGTTTTCCTTAAGCTCAGTCAAATATAAAGGCATTCGGTATTTACGCCCATATAAAGCCTCATAAGGTGCCATTTTTAAACTTGACTGAAAACTGTTATTGTAGGTGAATTCCACCAAAGGTAAATATTTCTCCCATACCCTGAAACTCAAGAATACAACACCTTAGCATATCTTCAAGTACTTGTATTACCCTCTCCGACTACCCATCTGTTTGGGGGTGAAAAGTCGTACTAAAACTCAACTTTGTGCATAGGGCCTCTTGGAACTCTTCTAAAATCTGGACATAAATCTCGGATCTCTATCCGATATAATTATTAAAGGCATTCCATGAAGTCTTACTATCTCTAAAATGTATAAGTTTGCCAACTTATCAGGTGAGTAATCAACTCGTACAGGTATGAAATGGGTTGACTTCGTAAGTCTGTCGACTACAACCCATACATCATCTTTCTTACTCGGTGTCGATGGTAAACTCGTTACAAAATCCATAGTAACTCTATCCGACTTCCACTCAGGTACCATAATATGTTGAAGAAACCTGAAGGTACTTGGTGTTCGGCCTTTACTTGCTGACAAGTCAAGCATCTTGAAACAAACTCAAAAATATCTTTCTTCATACTCGGGTACTAGTACCATTTCTTCAAATCATTATATATCATGGTGCTACCTGTGTAATAGCCCGATTTAGACCCTAGTCAGAACAGTGGTTTTGAGACCACAAATCTGAGGTCATAAAAATATTTTAATGATATTTTCTATGTGAATGATATGTGACATAGTCTATGTGAAAAATTTTGTGTGATGATTTGATCGTTCCAGTGTCGGATTAAGAGAAAGGACTTAATTGCATAAATATTAAAAACTATGTGATGATCTATAAGTACCTAAGTGTGATTGTCTTTATAAAGTGAAGACCTTATGATGCAATTAGGCCATATTAAGTGATAGTGGGTGGAAATGGACTAGAATGACCTTAATGTTAAAATGTTTTATTCATTTATTTGAAGGTTAAATTAGTAAATGGCATAATTATAATATATATGTTATAATAAAACAAAGATGATGAATAAGTGGGTGTGTTCATCTTCTTCCACCGTTTGCAAAAGAAAGAAAATAAAGGGTTTAAGGTGTTGAAACATTCAACCATTTCAAGCTTCAATTAGTAAGTGCTTTATCCTTAGTTTTTGATAATTTCTACGTTTTTATGATCGTTGCTTTGTGCTCTAGCTAACCCATGCTTAAATTTTAGAAAATGTTGGTGATTTTGAGATATGCCATTGTTGAATATATGAGCTTTGTGATGATAGTTGGTGGAATATGAAAGTTTAATGTTGGGTTAACATAGTTTGTATTTGAAATTTTGGTGAAATTGAGTAATTTGAGCTAAATTATGAAAATGAGAAATTGGAGGACTAAAATGTAAAATAAATGAAATGTGAGAGCTTGTATAAGCATGGGGAGAATTTGTCTAAGCACATGTATATTGAAATTTTGAGTATTTAATGATTTTGTAAGATAGGGACTAAAGTGTCGAAATGTGAAAATATGGGGCTATTTTGTAAAATTCCCTAAATATGTGTGTTTGGATTAAAATGAATGAATTGATGATTGAATTGATTGAATTTGAATGTGTATAGACCAAGAGGGGAGAGGTTCGGATCAAGATCGGGGCAAAGATAAAGTGCTCAATTAATCGACCGTATCGATAGTTCGATGTTCGACGTAAGTTCGGATATAATATGTGTACTTAGCTGTGTTTAAATGTTGTGAAATGAATGGTTATGATATTATTGATTTATAAATGTTATGTGAGAAATGAATCTATGTGGCACTAAGTGTGCGCATTTGGAAGGGCAACCGAGAAGATTAGCACTTTGTGTGCGAAATAATAGACGTTTTGGCTTTGTGATTGGCACTGTGTGTGTGATATCGAATCGAGTTCGGTTTTGTATTAAGGCACTGAGTGTGTGATTATAAGAAATGTATAGCACTGTGTGTGCAATGATATGAAAGCTTTGTTTTTTTTAATTGGCACTGTGTGTGCGATATCGAGGCAAGTCGAATAAAAGAATAGACACTAAGTGTGCGATTATAATTAACGACTAGCACTGTGTGTGCAAAACAATAGAAGCTACGGCTTTAATGAATAGCACTGTGTGTGTGAAACGATAGAAGTTTCGGCTCATCGAAATGACACTGTGTGTGCATTACAAATATAAGTTCTGTTTAACATATCGGCACTAAGTGTGCGATGATAAATAGGCTTCGGTTGTGAAATTGGCATTAAGTGTGCAAATGCATTTGAGTAATAACAAAGGTTGAAATAGAGGTAAAATCGAGGAATTGAGTTGTATGAATGGTGAGTAATTACATGTTGATCAAGGTATGTTTGAATCTATGTGGTTGATGATAGATTTAAGAGTTGAATGAATAGTTATTTAAGCATGTGGTTGAGAGTGATATTGTGCTTAGTTGTGTCATTATCTATGTGATGGTTGGATAGTATGATTAGTGATTAACTAAGTGTTGGCAAGGTAAGTATGATACCTATGCGATTGGTGAAATTTGAAGTGAAAGAATGGAATGCTATGTGAGTATTGAATAAAGTTGAACTTGTGTACCATTGATAAAATATCTACGTGATGGCTAGATGTGTATATTGACTTGGTTTATTGAGTTAATTGTTTTATAATTCGAACTTACTAGGCTTTGGAAAGCTTACTGTGTGATTTCTTTCTCTTCCTTGCAGTGTCAGTAAAGCCAGCTCAGATCTGAGATCGTCAGCTTCTCAATCACACTGTCGGCATTCTATTTTGGTACTTTTGGAAAGATGTATATAGCTAGAATATGGCATGTATAGGCTAGTTAATTGAATCAAGTTTGAGATTTGTATGTAGCCATGAGATGTGGCTAGATATGTGATAGGTTTGGCATGAATGAATGTGGTATATATATGATGCATCTTTTGGCATGATTTTTAGATTGATAAATTTGCTATTGAGTGGTAATTTTGTGTTGATAAATGCTAGTAGGGGTAGTGAGATTTGGGAATGAATTATGCTTGTGATAGAATAAGTATTGGTATGCTTTTAGATGGCAACAAGTGCATGATATGTTTGGTTGATTGGCTTGTAGGATTGAACCTAAGTGGGTGGCATGTTGGCCTTCCAAAAATGGCCTATAATGTCGCACGGTTAGGGTAAACGGGCGTGTCTCGGATCGTGGGTAAATTTGCAGAATTTGGCTTAAACTGCACACGACCATGGCACGGGCGTGCCTACAGGTCGTACGAGAAATGGCAGTATATGACCTTATAGGACACGGCCTTAGCACACGACATGCTTGTTAGCCGTGTTAATTTTGGCAGTATGTAACCACAGGGAGGTCACATGGGCGTGTCACGTAGCCGTGGGAGAGGCACGGCCTACCCCTACGGGTGTGTCTCCCATATATTCTAGAAAAGTTTCAATTTTTCATAAAATTTTATATGTGTTTCGGTTTAGTCCTGACTCGGTTTATAAGCATGCTTAGGGTCTTGATGACTCGTTTTAGGGACACTATGGTTGTATATGAATGTGTTTGATGATGTTTGACTTTATGTCGACATTTAGAGGTTAAATGTTCTGATTGATCGGTAATACCCCTTAACCCTATTTCGACGACGATTCTGGGTTAGGGGTGTTACAACCCGGATGTACAGATAAGCATCCTCTATGTGCCTCATGCAAAACTTTACGAATGTGCTCATCATTTCTCAGTACACAAACTCTGTCTCTGAACATCACACATCCATCTGAATTGTTCCGTAAGTCAGACTCAACATTCGACTCACATTGTACTCTTTTGGCTTGCAATTCACTGTCACCTTTCTGAGCCTCACAGATCTCTTGGAGAAACATTGGTCTAGACTTCAACTCAGCTAGAATAGAACCATCATTGGACAGAGACATTTGTGTATTCATAACCCTTAAAGAAAATAATTATTTTCTAATTAAAGCATCAGCAACCACGTTTGCCTTCCCCGAATGGTAATAAATGACCAGCTTATAATCTTTTATCAACTCTAGCAATCTCTGTTGCCTTAAATTCAATTCCTTTTGAGTCATCAAATACTTTAAACTTTTATGATCGGTGAATATCTGGCATTTTTCACCATATAAATGGTGTCTCCAAATCTTCAATGCAAAAACAATAGCAGCCAACTTTAAATCATGCGTCGAGCAATTCTTCTTAGGTGGCTTTACCTGTCTAGAGGCATATGCTATCACCTTACCTTCTTGTATAGGTACACAGCCCAATCCATTTAAGGATACATCGCTGTAGATCACAAATTCTTTTCCTGACTCAGGTTGTACTAAAACTGGAGCCTCTATCAACATTGCCTTTAGTTTCTCAAAACTTTGTTGCCACTTTTCCATCCATTCAAACTTTACATTTTTCTATAACAGTTTCATCATGGGAGTCACTATCATGGAAAACCCCTTGATGAACCTCTTATAATAGCCAGCCAAGCCCAGAAAACTTCTAACTTCGAATACATTTTTCGGGGGTTTCCAATCAACAATGGCTGAGATCTTACTTGGGTCAACTCAAACTCCATATCCTAAAACAATGTGTCCTAGAAATCTAGCTTCCTTGAGCCAAAATTCACTTTTACAGAACTTGGTGTACAACTGATTATCTCGTAGAATATGTAAAACTGTCCTTAAGTGCTCGGCATGCTCAAGCTCGTCTCGAGAATATATCAATATATCATCAATAAAAACAACCACAAACTTATCTAGGTATGGCTGAAAGATGCAGTTCATTAGGTCCATAAACACTGCAGGGGCAGTAGTTAAACCAAAAGGCATGACTAAAAATTCATAGTGCCCATACCTCATCCGAAATGTAGTCTTCGGCACATTTGAGTCTTTTACTCTCAACTGATTGTATCCCGACCTCTAGTCTATCTTGGAGAACATAGTGGCTCCCTTCAATTGATTAAACAAATTGTCAATCTTTGGCAATGGGTACTTGTTATTCACTGTTACTTTATTAAGTTGTCGGTAATCTATGCACAATCTCATGGAGCCATCTTTCTTTTTCACAAATAATATCGGAGCACCCCATGGAGAGTAACTCAGTCTAGGAAAACTTTTGTCTGTCAACTCTTACAACTGTGCTTTCAATTCCTTCAACTCGATTGGATTCATCCTGTAAGGAGCAATCAATATCGGTACAGTACCGGGAGCTAACTCGATACCAAATTCAACCTCTCTAACCAGAGGCAATCCTGGCAATTCATCGGGAAAGACATCTGGGTACTCACATATTAATTCAGTTAAGCTATTACTATAAACTATATGAACCAGGCTATGGAAAAACAGAATAACAATTTGTATAGGAATAATCACATATGCAATATTAAAATCAAATAACTAACTTAAAATGTTGTGGCAAAGATACAGAGACAAAGTTGAGAGGATCTAGGCTATTGAATGGGAAGGCTGAGATTACTAAGATGCATTCCTTATAATGCAATAATTCCATGGAAAAATCATAACCAATCTATTATTCAAATTAAATCTAAGGTAGCCTACTTCTTTAGAGAGTCAGACTTCAAGCAACCCTACCTAAGGCTTTGCATGTCTATAAGCCTTAAGAAGGATAGGCAGCACTGTTTCTTCATTTCTTTGTACAAAACACAACTCTATCTCTAGAGTGCTACGAGTATTCTATTGAATACTCATTTGTATCATTTGATCACAATCTAACTCATCAAACCTTTTCAGAATTAAATCAAGTTTATGGATATACCATACATCCATCTATGTCTAGAGACTAAATGCATACATTTTAAAATAGCATAAATCGAATGAAACAATAAATCTAATTAGGATAATGCCTTGGTCATTAAAAGAACTAAAAATTCATCCAGTAATCCCAACTCGATGAGATTAGCTCATATGTTGGAAATTAAAATCCAAAACAGAAGTATCATTCAACAAAAAATTTTCACAGTAAAAATTCACAAAAATCAATTAAGATAATGAAGGAAGAACTTCAAGAAACTTTTGCCAATCTAGCCCCCAACTCTAGTGTTGCAATATCTTGTGAAACCCAAGGTTGAATGCTTCTCCTTCTTCCTTGTGTTGTTACTCTATTCCTTAGCTGCTACCCTATTTCCTTGCGTCTCTAGATCTCCCACGAGAAATTGTGAGAGAGGAAAAACCACCTCCTCCCTCTCTTTCTCTTTCTTCTTTTTATCGGGTAAATCCTCCTCTCAGCACACACTCTTTTCTCCCTCTTTTTTAGGTGGATATTTCTGGCACAAGTACAACTAGCTGAGAGTTGTATGGATTGACAACTAAGTCAGCATCTTCTTAAAATTGTAATGGCATTTGTGCTGGTAATCTATCCAACCTTTTGTCATGAAAAAACTTCACTCATTCACTTCTTTTCCTCCTTTCTACACCTACTATTAACAACACATAATTCCTTTCCTTCCACAAGTAAAAGTAACATGTAGTGACATTGAAAGCACAATCCAAGCTTCATTGTTGTAACACCCCAAACCCGGCCCAAAACACTACGGTCGAATTCGGAATGCTACTAGGAAAAATGTTTGAAAAGAATTTGATTTAAGGGTGAAAACATGTTTTGAGTTTAAAATATTTTCCTTAGTTTTATAAAAGATAACGGGTCTATAATATGTTCGTCGTTTTGAAAATACGTTGCCGAGGGTAATGAAAAACTTTGAAGGTCGTGTGCAGTTTAAAACCATCATACATTTGGAAACTCTAGAGAAATAGAGTTGTTATAAGTATCCGAGTTTAAAAACTTTAATGTAAGTCTTTAAGTTGCAAATTGTTTACAAAACCGTTTCCAGTTATTAACCAATAGTCAATCTAACTAAATATAGTAAAAATCCCCAAATATTTAAAATGGCCTTATTACATGAAAGAGAAATTAACCCAAAAGTAATTAAAAATCCAAGTGCATAAAGAATTAAAACAACTTCTGCATGGCCACCTCGAATCTACTCCAGCCCGGTCCATGTTTCACGTATCACCTGCGTTGTATAAGAAAATAGGGTGAGTCGAAGAGACTCAGTGTGCAATTATTCCACATGTTTCCCAAATGTGATTGGCCCAAAACCACACAATCCACAAACCACACATGATGATGCAAAATGTTACCCATCCCAACCTAATATCCATCCGCTACACACCCCCGTATCCTGCCACACGCACCAGGGGATTACTCAATCGATCCTCCATCCACTACACATCTCTTTGGCAGTCGAGCTGCTCAAAGTTATAATGTGGCCTAGCCATCGATCACCATGTGACCAAAGTATAACATATAACGTGGCCTAGCCACCGATCACTATGTGATCAATTCTCGATATGCACGATGTGACCCATGGTCATCATCAAACCACGATGAAGCACGAAGCTAACATCATCCCACGATGTGGCACATAGCCAACATCGAGCCATGATATGGCACATAGCCAATCATCACCACGTACATAAATGTGCACGCTGTCCTTCATTGTATATATATATATCGACCCTATGCTTATGCAACATGTTATAATGATGTGATGGAATAATGCATGGACATATTAAATAGGCATACGGCATGCTCACAAGTATTCATAGTAATCAACCACAACCACACCTCAGATAGGGTACTAACTTGGTTACCCAAATATCCAATAAGGGTAACAATTTCCCCTACAACCACTGTACCGGTTATCACACACATAACACATATAATTAATTGACTAACAGGAAACAGCGAATTAACCACACACCTGATAACTCGAAGCACTAGACTCTCAATTTCCCTAGTGTCCTCACTCGAAGAGACTACAACGATCTGCTTGTCTCTTTCCGATGCTGGCCCACACCCCGGTGGCCAATCCTGAACAGCAGAAACCAAACGTTTCTTGAACTTAAGGGTAGGGACAACCCTTTTCTCTCCTTGTCTGGTACTTGCATCCATTGAATGGCACTTAATCAAGAGACTCGGTTAAACATTAAATCAATCTAAATGAGACAACACCAATCTTAATCGAATAGTCTTACCAAAATAGATCCGAGTTCTAAAGGCTCCTCCTTAACCTCTATCGAAACTCCCCCTACATCAATCTAGTTAGAATCAGCTAACCTGCATAAAGCTAAAAGATGTGGCCTTTGGCCAAACCAAAGGTACACCCCCTTACCTTGCCTGATCAAAACCCAAAAGCTCCTAGATACCCCCAACGTCGGCTTCCAAAAATGAACACAAGGTCACCACCTTGAATAGATTCGGCCACACCTATACAAAGTTAGATATTTAACTTTCGGCAATCAAAAGAGAAAAAAAAGAATTGAATCAAGAAACCCTTACCAACTATTAGATCTGATGGAACAGAGTCTGACAGATTCGGCCTAGAGTAAAAGGTTTGAGAAATAGGAGAAGAACGTGAAAAAGAAAGAGAAGAGATGCCTTAGAAGATTCATCCAAGACTCAATAAAATAGAAGGGTTATTCAGCTTCTTAGCAAATGAAAAGAAAAGAAAGGGTTGGGGGTTTATGGGTGTTTCGGCTTTTTTGAGAGAGAGAATTGAGAAAAAGAGAAAGGGTTGTAAAGAAAAGAAAAGATGCACGAATGGTCACTACCTCATTCGGCTTTGGACTTAAGGAAAGAAAAAGTCCCTTGCTGACACTTGCGGCAAAACTTAGAAAAGGAAGAAGAGAGAATCAACAAGCTACACATCCAATACTAAAAGAAAGAACCCACTCTAAGGAGTTTCGGCACCCACATATCCTACTACCACCAACCGAAAATGCCACCCTCCAAAGCCCCATATTCGGCCAACTATTCCTCTCTCACCCAAATCCCTTCTTTTCCTCCTATTTTTCCTCCCCTCCACTCATTCAAATGAGTTTGAGTGAATCAAACTACTACCTCCTCTCTTAGCTACAAATTTAAGTTGTTGACTCAATCCACACGTCATCCATGCAGAGTTTGCTTGCCGTCCAACTCTCCCACTCCCTTGACATAAAAAGCAACGCCAAAATGCTTCCTCTGCAGCTCGAACCTTGCCCCCACTAGCTCCCTGAGGCGTCACTCCCCTATGCACTAAGTGGCGCCTCCCAAGCCACTTCACCACATGAATTCTTGTGTCATAGAATCCACACAAGAACTCTTAAGGCCTATCTCCCCTAGCTTTCCCCTAAAGGCTCTAAACTAAAAATTTACCTAAGGTCCAAACTTAGCCTCAAGATTTCCCGAGACCCCCAAACACATACAAATAGCATATAGAGCACACTACCACATACATGTAACTTAGAAAGAAATACAAGACCCCTAAACCCCGGATGCTACAATTCTACCCCCTTAAAAATAATTTTGGCCTCGAAATTACCTGATCAAAGTAAGTGAGGGTATTGCTGTTGCATCCTTCCTCCGGTTCCCACGAAGCTTCTTCTGCACCATGGTTACCCCTAATACTTTGACTAGAGGAACTGATTTCTTTCGAAGTACCTTCACATCTCTCTCCAGAATCTGGATAATTTCTTCTTTGTAGGACAAATCTGGTCTCAATTCAACTTCCTCAACTGGCACTGCGTGAGATGGATCCGATTGATATCGACGTGACATTGACACGTGAAACACGTCATGCATCTGCTTCAATTTTGACGGCAATTCCAACTGGTAAGCCACTGGCCCTACTCTCTTCAAAACCCTATAAGGCCCTATAAACCTGGGACTCAGTTTACCCTTGCGTCCAAACCTCATCACCTTCTTCCACCGCGAAACTTTCAAGAATACACTATCACCCACGACAAATTCTATCTCTTTCCGGTTAAGATCCGCATACGACTTCTGTCTGTCAGATGCCTCTTTCAACCGTGCTCGGATTACCTTAACCTTTTCCTCTGATCTGCCACCATCTTTGGACCCAAAACATGACGTTCACTTAATTCTATCCAACACGTAGGAGTGTGACACTTCTGTCCATACAATGCTTCATACGGTTCCATCCGAATACTTGCTTGGTAACTGTTATTGTATGCAAACTCCGCCAAAGGCAAGAATTCCTCCCAGCTACCCCTGAAGTCGATAATGCAACCCCTCAACATATCTTCTAACACCTGAATCACCTTTCAGACTGGCCGTCTAACTGTGGATGAAATGTCGTACTGAAGTCCAACCTAGTACCCAAAGCCTAATGCAACGCCCTCCAAAACCTCGACGTAAATCTAGGATCCCTATCCAAAATGATCGACATCGGCACTCCATGCAGTCTCACAATTTCTGCTACATATAGCTTCGCTAATCTTTGTAGAAAGTAATCAACCCGAACATGTATGAAATGCGCAGACTTTGTCAACCGATCCACAATCAACCATACCGAGTCCTTCTTAGTAGGCGTAAGAGGAAGCCCACTTACAAAATCCATTGTGATCCTCTCCCACTTCGCTATGGAATCTTCACCGTTGCAAGAACTCAAGGTACTTGATGTTCACCTTGACTGGCGACACGTTAAACGCTTCCCCACAAATTCTGTAACTTCACGCTTCAATCCAGGCCACCAAAACTATTCCCGTAGATCCCTATACAACTTACTTCCTCTAGGATGCATAGCGTAAGGGCTGCTATGCGAATCCCGAAGAATATTCTACCTCAATTCCACATCCTTCGACATACACACCCAACCACGGAAACACAGGACTCCGTCACTGTTCACACTATAATCCTCTAACTCCCCACTCTGAACTTGCTGAAGTCGAGTACCCAAAACCTTATCCACCAACTATTTCTCTCTTACCTAACTTAACCACGTCGGCTTCACCTGTAGTTTCGCTAGTAAACTCCCGTCGTCGTGGAGACTAAGATGTGTGAACATGGCCTTCAGATCCAACACTACCTTTCTACTTAATGCATCCGCCACCACATTTGCTTTACCCGGTTGGTATTCAATCAAACAGTCGTAATCCTTTAACAGCTCCACCCACCTTCGTTGTCTCAAATTCAGCTCCTTCTGAGTCAACAGATACTTCAGGCTCTTGTGGTCCGTGTAGATCACCGACTTCTCTCTATACAGATAGTGCCTCCACAATTTCAAAGCGAAAACTACTGTTGCCAATTCCAGATAGTGCGTCGGATAGTTAACTTCATACGATCTCAGCTGCCGAGATGCATAAGCAACCACCTTCCCTTTCTGTATCAGTACACAACCCAGCCCCGTGTGAGAGGCATCACAATACACCACAAAGTCTTTCCCCGTCACTGGCTGGATCAAAATCGGGGCTTCTATCAAAACTCTCTTTAGCTTCTCGAAGTTCTCCTGCTGGTTATCCGACCACACAAAAGGTACCTCATTTCTCAACAGCTTAGTCAAAGGTGCCACTATCGAAGAAAAACCTTCGACAAACCTCCTATAGTACCATGCTAGCCCCAAGAAACTATAATTTTCTGCTACTGACTTAGGTGGTTTCCACTCCAGTACCGCCTCAACCTTCCGATGATCCACCCTTATTCCCTTCGTGGATACCACGTGACCCAGAAAAGCAACTTCACTCAACCAGAATTTGCACTTGCTAAACTTGGCGTACAACTTCTCTTCCCTCAAAATTTGCAGCACCACTTGCAGATGTGCATCATGTTCTTCCTCTGACTTTGGATAAACCAGGATGTCATCTATGAACACCACGATAAATTGATCCAAGTAAGGTTGGAAAACTCGATTCATCATATCCATAAACACAGCCGGTGCATTAGTTAACCCGAACGACATTACCAGGAATTCGTAGTGCCCGTGTCGAGTCTGAAATGTCGTCTTATGGATATCAGCCTACTTTACTCTAAGCTGGTGATACCCCGACCTCAAATCTATCTTTGAAAAGACCACAGCTCCTTTGAGCTGGTCAAACAAGTTGTCTATCCTCGGCAGCAGGTACTTGTTCTTGATCGTCAGTTTATTTAACTGGCGGTAATCTATGCACATACGCATAGACCCAACTTTCTTCTTTACGAACAACACCGGTGCTCCCCACGGAGAAACACTGGGTCAGATAAACCCGCGATCTAGCAACTCTTAGATTTGGGCCTTCAGCTCAACCAACTCCTTTGGTGCCATGTTATAAGGAGCAATGGACACTGGCGCTGTTCCTGGCAACAGGTCAATTCCAAACTCCACCTCCCAATCTGGAGGTAAACTTGAAAGTTCCTCTGGAAAAACATCCACAAATTCCTTTTCTGTCCTGACCTCCCCCACAGCTACCTCATTAGCATCCAAGGGACTAACAAACATCAGAAAATCCAAGCACCCCTTCTTCACTATCTTCACCGCCTTAAGAGTAGACACTACGTTAGATAGGTAGTCTCTCATCTCACCTATCACTACAACTTCATAATTCTTGGGAGTCCTCACTAACATGCGCTTAGCAGCATAGTCTAGATTCGCATGGTATCTTACTAACCAATCCATCCCTAGGATCAGGTCAAATTCCCCGAACGACAGCTCCATCAAGTCAGCTGGGAATAGCACCCCTGAACCTCTAAAGGCACGTCTCTAAAGAGTTTATCTACCACCACAGATTGCCCTAAAGGACTAAGTACAGTCATCTTCCTAGGGACAGTCTCGAGTTCACATTCAAGGGAATCCTATAAATAAGAAACGTACCCATGATAACATCTGGTGCGTCCCCCTCCTCACGACGTCTGGCTGCATACACTAACCCTAGCTGCCTTGCATCTGAGCTTCCAACACCTCTACCCGGTGCTCCACGACTTTGACCAAAACCATTCCCTCCACGGTTTGGGCTACGACCTCTTGACATCTGTGAACCACCCCTTCCTGACTGCATATGCCCCTGACCTACTGTCTCAACCCTATTCACATTCTGAGGACAATTCTTCACTAAATGAGCCTTGGAACCACACCTGAAGCATTCCCTAATCCTTCCCCAACACTCGCCTATATGAGTCCTCCCACACTGAGCACATGAACTGTAACAGACCGAATTTGACCCTAATCGGAACGGTGGTTTTGGGACCACGAATCCGATCCTGAGAAATATTTTAATATTATATTTTGTGTTTATTATATGTGATTTAGCGAGTGTGAAAGTTTCGTAGAAAAATTTAGTCGTTTAAGTGCCTAATTTGATAAAAAGGACTTAATCGAGAAAAACATAAAAGTTTCATGCTAAAGTGAAAGGTACTAATTTGATTGTGGCTTTTTCAGTGGAGGTCCTAAAAGGGCAATTAGCCCATAATCTATAGTAAGGACGGCAATGGGCCAAGTTAGCCTTATATATATGTTAGTTTAATTATATTTTTTTTATATAAGGTTATGTTAGTATTCTATAAAGAAATAATGTTAGTATATATATTAAACAAAAGATAAAATAAAGCCATCATCACCTTCCTCCTCTCATAGCCGAATGTAAGAAAATAAAACACCATTGTAGAGCTTTGAGTTTGACAACTTAGAGATTGATTAATGTATGGTCGGTTTTAGTTTTGATAATTTTTACGTTTTGAGATCGTTGCTTCAGATATTACCCGACCCATGCTTAAATTTTTGAAAATATTATGTATATAGAATTCGGCCATTAACATGCTTGGATGGTTTTGATATTTGATGATTTTAGATTAAATGTATGTTGAAGATTAACAAGTTTTGTATTGGAATTTTTGGTGATTTTGAGTATATAGGGCTAAATTGAAAATAATAAAATTCTTGAAGGACTAAAACATGAAATAAATGAAATGCATCGACACATATGGCTATGGGAAAGATTCGGCCAAGTTATGGTGTTGGTAAATTTTGCATATTTTGTGTTTTGTGTAAATAGGACCAATTTGTAAAAATGGGAAACATTATGGGCAAAATGGTAATTTGCCCATTTGTGTGTTTTGGGACTAAATTGAGATGAAATGCGATTAAATGAGCTAAATTCTAATGTGTTTTAGATCAAGAGTAAAGAAAAACGAAATTAAATCGGGGAAAGAAGAAGGTTCTCGAATAGTCGATTCGCACGGACTATCGACAACTGAGGTAAGTCCTTAAGCAAATTTATGTTGAGAAATTATTTACGAAAGTAGTGTATGATAAAAATTGGTATTGAATGCAAGAAAATGGAGATAGGCCGAATGTGGGGTATGAAATGTTAGTAAATTTATTTGTTGAGTGTGATGTGAATAATTATGTTCGGTTTAACATGAAATTGTAAAATAAAGCATACGAGGTGGATGTGATTTTAGCTTTAAGTAATGTGTATGAAAATGTTGATTGGTTTGATAATCGGGCTTAAAGGCCTAGCAGGCCTCGTGCCGATGATATATTCAGGCTTAGTGCCTAGCGTGCTTCGTCTTTGATTTGTTTCGGCTAAATGCCTAGCAAGCCTCGTCTTGGGTGATATATTTGGGCTTAGTGCCTAGCAGGCTTTGTGCCGGTGATCTGTTTCGGGCTAAATGCCTAGCAGGCCTTATGCCGGTGATATATTCGGGCTTTAATGCCTAGCAGGCTTTATGCCGGTGTTTAAATCTTGGACCCTTGGTCTAGCAGGTTTTATATGAGCAAGTGTTAATTCGAGCTTATGCTTATGAATAGAAATGGTCTATATATGATGGTAATGAATAAGTCAAGGTTTGTTACTATAGTATTCTATTGAAAGTTAGGTATTGAATCAAGTTTACGATACTTGTGATGCTACGTGAATAAATAAGTTGATAGAATGTGTTGATACATTTGGTATGTAAAGTATTCGATTAAAATAAAAGACATTGAGTTGATATGGATTATTTCCATATAAGAGCAATTATGTTATATATATATAGTTATAGTTCCATGTTTTACATATATATATACATTCAACTATGTGAAATCATTTTAGATGTGCATTGAAGATGTTATTCAGTGGTGTGTGAAATTGTATAAGAATTTATTTATCGATCAAGATACTTTCGATAAGTTTTACAAGTTAAGTATACAATGAATAAGGCTTCGTTATTTATATATGAACATTGAATTTCGGCTAAGATGGTATATAGTGTGTATATGTCATAAATATTGCTTGGGACTTACTAAGTTAGTAAACTTATTTGTGTGCAATGTTCTCCTCTGTTTTATAGATTAGGTAAAGGCTACCTGCTCAACGGGATCGTCAAGACAGTCGACCATACCATCGATCGCTATTTTGGTATTTTAAAAGTTTGAACTTTGAACCTATGGCATGTATAGGCTGGTTTTTATATGTTTGGTTTTGAAATTTGTATATAGATAGCCATGCGAAAATGGCTTGATTATAATTTTAAAGCTTGTGTGTATGTGGCTATGTCCTAAACTTATTTTGAAAGCATGTTTTTGGTATATATTTTTGTGATGTTTTGTTATATAGGTTCGGTTGCTAAATGATAAGTAATGAATATGTTTCATGACTATTTTTGTTGATTATTTTGGTACGGATCCAAATGGTAAATGATGGTTATGATTTTAGGTATGTTTTGGATAGTTTTATTGGATAGTTAAAAGTGCCAAGTTGATGTTAATATTAATATAGGTATGCGTACATGTATGGTTGTAAATTCGGTTACAATAATTGGTTCATTTTGATAAGCATATGATCTTGATTATGGTGTGACTGAATCAATGATTAGTTAATAAGATGAAATATGAAGTTAGGTATAATAATATATATGCAAATTAGGTGTACATTGAAATGTTATTTGTGTTTAAATGTTAAATATGGCTTTTGTTTTTAGGGTAAATGCGACTATATATATATATGCATCAATAGTATGTTCTACCATGTTGTAATGTTACTAAAGTCGCATATATGATTGCATAATAATTAATGTAATATGGTTTGAATGGTTTTATTATGTGCTTGTGTAGAAGCAATGAAATGATATGTTTGATATTCAACTAATGAAATAGATATATTGACTTATATTTGATGTATGGAATGAAATGATATAGGTGCAAAATGTTTTAAGTATACAAATGCCATTAATATTAGAGTCATATGTATTAAGTACATGTAACATGGCTTTGTTGCATATTAGTTAATTCAATATGTGGATATATAGATGATATCAATATGGTTGAAATTTGAAGCATAGTTTGTATATGTATTATAAGTAACTAAGCATGATTAATTTTATCTAGTTGTGTGTTTCATATGTGCAAATTTAACTAATATGATTTAGCGGATGATTGCTATTGTATTTAGAAGTTATATCGTATAGAAATTGATATAACCTTGTGTATGAAAAATGATAAATGATTATGTGGAACCGTGTTTTGTCCTAGAATGCCTTGTAACCCTATTCGACGACGAGTGCAGGTTAGGGTGTTACATTTTATTGGTATCGAGCTACAATTTAGTCGATTCTAGGACTACCGTAGCGCGTGTGAGTCTAGCTATACATGCCTTGGTTATATATATCGATAGTGTGGTGACTTGACAATTTCAATTGTATTTTATATAGTAAATGGATTCCGATCCGCTAGAACCGTGAGTGATGATGTGGAGAGTGTTGCACCGGTCTCGCATATGGATCAGCACCATTAGACTCTCAACCGATTCACGGGTAACCACGAGGAGAGGCTAAACAAGCCTTCTACCAAATGATGAATGAATGGTTTAGCCAGCTTTGTTCGTAATAATCCGACCGCACAACAACCTCCACCCCGAATAATCCAACTCCCAGACCTTCAAGACTTCGATAATAGATCCAATGAGATCTAGTAGGCCCCAGCTGATAAAATCAGAAATTTGGGGTAGAGGAATTCAAGGCCAATGATAATGATGATGCAGAGCGAGCTGAATTGTGGCTTGATAACACTATTCGGTACTTGATGAGCTATCCCGCACTCCGCATTTAATGTTTGAAATGTGCTATATCCTTGCTCGGGACACCGCTTATCACCGGTGGAATACACTAGTATCGATGGTTCCAAAAGAAAAAGTGATATGGGATTTCTTTCGAATGAGTTCAAAGAAATATATCGATAGAGGTTCATCGACCGTAAACGTAAAGAATTTCTTGAATTAAAATAGGGGCAAATGACCGTGACTGAATATGAGTGAAAGTTTGTCAGATTGAGCCGATATGCTCAGGAGTGTGTATCAACTGAAGCCGTTATGTGCAAAAGGTTTGAAGATGGCTTGAATGAAGACTTAAAGTTGCTTGTTGGCATTCTTGAAATCAAAGAGTTTGTGACACTCGTTGAGCGAGCTTGCAAGGCTGAAGAGCTCGGGAAGGAGAAAAGAAAGGACGAGACAGAAGCTAGAGATACCCGTAAGAGACCGTCGGGTAAGAATTTCCATTCCACATCTAAGAAGTTTAGAGATGATTTCAGCCGACATAAAGCTACTTCGAATTCACCTAGACGTGATCGGCCTCCAGTGGGCTCCCGAGCTACCTCGATGGCCAGCGTTGGTAACGTTCCACAAAATCGAGTTGAATGTAAACATTCTGGGAAATGGTACTCTGGGAGTAGTAGGGTTCGTGATCGGTCTTGCTTTAAATGTGGATCCTCAGATCATTTTATTCGAGAATGCCCGATGTTAGCCGAAGCGTATCACGCATGAAATTCTAGACCGAAGCGGTGCATCGCCGACAGGCGCACCACCCGAGCATTCGTGCAATGTGGGTGGTAGTCAGAGAGGGACGAAGAGCACAGCGATTCGATCTGAAGCTAGAGCTCCAGCTAGAGCTTATGTTACTCAAGCTAGAGAGGATGTGCTTCTCCGATGTCATTACTGGGTACTTTCACCCTTTATAATACTATTGTGATTGCATTGATTGATCCCGGTTCACCCATTCATATGTATGTGAAACTTTGGTATTCAAGAAGACTCGCCATTGAGTCTCATCGAATTTGTGATTCGCGTATCCAATCCTTTGGGTAGATGTGTGTTTGTTAATAAAGTGTGTAAAAGTTGCCCATTGATGATTCGAGATTTTTGCTTCCTAGTCGATTTAATGCTATTGCCTTTCGATGAGTTTGATATAATTTTGGTAATGGACTGGTTAACTTCGCATGACGCAGTGGTGAATTGTAAAAGGAAGCTTATTGACTTGAGACATCAGAACGGTGAGACCATTAGAATTGAATCCAGTGATCTAAGTGGGATTCCTACAGTGACATCCTCGATGTTAGCCCAGAAGTATGTGAGAAAAGGGTGCGAAGCTTATTTGGCTTATGTACTAGATAATAAATTGTTTGAGAAACAGATTGAATCTGTACCGATTGTATGTAAATACCCAGATGTGTTTTCTGAAGAACTACCGGGTTTACCCCCAGTACGAGAGGTTGAGTTTGGCATTGAATTAGCACCGGGAACAACTCCGATCTCAATAGCTCCATATCGGATGGCACCTACTGAGCTAAAAGAGTTGAAAGCACAGTTACAAGAGTTAACAGATAGGGGCTTTGCACGACCAAGTTTTTCTCCTTAGGGTGCACCAGTTCTTTTTGTGAAAAAGAAAGATGGAACGATGCGAATGTGTATTGATTATCGACAACTGAATAAGGTAACTATAAAGAATAAGTACCCGTTACCTCAGATTGATGATTTGTTTGATCAGTTGAAAGGGCTTCATGTTTTTAAATAGACTTGAGATCGAGTTATTATCGATTCTGAGTCGAGATACAGACGTGCCAAAGACTGCATTCCGGACGAGGTACGTACATTTTGAGTTTTTGGTTATGCCTTTTGGGCTTACTAATGCACCTGTTGTTTTTATGGATTTGATGAATCGGGTTTTTAGACAGTTTTTGGATCGATTTGTGGTAGTGTTTATTGATGACATCTTGATCTACTCCAAAGATGAAATTGAACACACTGAACATTTGAGGTTAGTGCTACAAACTTTGTGAGATCATCAGTTGTATGTGAAGTTTAGTAAGTGTGAGTTCTGGATGAAAGAGGTCAGCTTTTTGGGACATGTTGTTTCAAAGATCGTGCATTCGAGTTGATCTGAACAAAATCTCGGCTATACTTGATTGGAAGCCACCAAAAATGTTTCGAGATTCAAGTTTTCGGGACTTGCGGGTTACTATCGACGATTTGTGAAAGATTTTTCTATGATGGCTACCCGTTGACAAAGTTATTGCGAGAAAGATGTCCGTTCCGAGTGGTCGGAAAATGTCGAAAAGTTTTGATCGCCGAAAGCCCTTTTGATGAAGCTCCAAGTGTTAATTCAAATTTCAATCGGGTAAAGAATTTGTTGTTTATTCCGATGCTTCCTTGAATGGTTTGGGCTGTGTTTTGATGCAGAAGGCAAAGTTATAGCCTACGCTTCAAGACAATTGAAGCCGCATGAAAGAAATTACCCGACGATGACTTAGAACTTGCGACCATTGTTTCGCATTAAAATTTAGTGTCACTATTTATTTGGCGAGAAATGTCACATTTATTCGGATCATAAAAGTCTAAGTATCTAATGACTCGAAAGACCTAATTTGAGATAACACGTGGCTAGAACTGTTGAAAGATTATGAATTGGTGATTGACTATCACCCGGAAAAGCTAACGTCGTTGCGGATGCGTTAAGTCGAAAATCATTATTTGCTCTTCGTGCAATGAATGCATAGATGGCTATGTCTAGTGATGGTTCGATCATAGCCGAAGTTACTGAAAGCAAGACCAATGTTTATTCAAAGAAATTTGTGATGCACTAAAAGTTGATGAAGATTTGATTGCTAGTCGAATTCAAGGTGAAAAGGGTATGTAATCGATTTTTGATTGATGCAAATGATTTTTAAATTTTAAAACTAAATGTGTGTTCCAAAGAACTCGATTTGATACGAGATGATTTTGAGTGAGGCTCATAGTGGTCGACTATCGATACATCCGGTAGCACGAAGATGTATAACGATTTGAAACAATTCTATTGGTGGCCCGGCATGAAACGGATATATCTGAATTTGTTTCTAAGTGCTTAATCTGTCGATAAGTAAAAGTCGAGCTCAAGCGCCATCCGGACTACTTGACCAATCATGATACCGAATGGAAATGGGATAGAATTACAATGGATTTTGTATCCGATCTCCTATGACTCGAGTAGGAAAGATGTTTATTTGGGTTATAGTTGATAGGTCAACTAAATCACTCATTTTGTGCCAAGGTCGTCTGGATTATTCACTTGAGAAACTTGCTTGAATTGTACGTATCACAGTTGTGAGATTAATATAGGTATGCGTACATGTGTGGTTGTAAATTCGATTACAATATTTGGTTCATTTTGATAAGCATATGATCTTGATTATGGTGTGACCGAATCAATGATTAGTTAATAAGATGAAATATGAAGTTTAGGTATACTAATATATATGCAAATTAGGTGTACATTGAAATGTTATTTGTGTTCAAATGTTAAATATGGCTTTTGTTTTAGGGTAAAATGCGACTATATATATATATATGCATCAATAGTATGTTCTACCATGTTGTAATGTTACTAAAGTCGCATATGTGATTGCATAATAATTAATGTAATATGGTTTGAATGGTTTTATTATGTGATTGTGTAGAAGCAATGAAATGATATGTTTGATATTCAACTAATGAAATAGATATATTGACATATATTTGATGTATGAAATGTAATGATATATCTTTAATATGTTTTAAGTATACAAATGCCATTAATATTAGAGTCATATGTATTAAGTACATGTAACATGGCTTTGTTGCATATTAGCTAATTCAATATGTGGATATATAGATGATATTAATATGGTTGAAATTTGAAGCATAGTTTGTATATGTATTATAAGTAACTAAGCATGATAAATTTTATCTAGTTGTGTGTTCCATATGTGCACATTTAACTAATATGATTTAGCGGATGGTTGCTATTGGATTTAGAAGATATATCGTATAGAAATTGATATAACCTTGTGTATGAAAAATGATAAATGACTATGTGGAACGTGTTTTGTCCTAGAATGCCTTGTAACCCCATTCTCGACGACGGATACGGGTTAGGGTGTTACATTTTATTGGTATCGAGCTACGGTTTAGTCGATTCTAGGACTACCGTAGCGTGTGAGTCTAGCTATACATGCCATTGTTATATATATTGGTAATGTGGTGACTTCTGACAATTTCAATTGTATTTTATATAGTAAATGGATTCTGATCCCGATAGAGCCGTAGCTGATGATGTGGAGAGTGTTGCGCCTGGTCTCGCACATGGATCAGCACCATTAGACTCTCAACCGATTCACGGATAACCACGAGGAGAGGCTAAACAAGCCTTCTACCAAATGATGAATGAATGGTTTACCCAGTTTGTTCAGGAATAATCCGACTGTACAACATACCTCCACCCCCGAATAATCCGACTCCGGTACCTTTAGCAACCCCGATGATAGATCCAATGAGATCTAGTAGGCCCCTTGTTGATAAAATCGGAAAATTTGGGGCTGAGGAATTCAAGGCTAATGATAATGATGATGCAGAACGAGCTGAAATGTGGCTTGATAACACTATTCGGGTACTTGATGAGTTATCCTGCACTCCAGATGAATGTTTAAAATGTGTTATATCATTACTTCGGGACACTGCCTATCACTGTGGATTACACTAGTATCAGTGGTTCCAAAAGAAAAAGTGACATGGGATTTCTTTCGAATAAGTTTCAGAAGAAATATATCGATAGAGGTTCATTGACCGTAAACGTAAAGAATTTCTTGAATAAAAATAGGGCAAATGACCGTGATCAATATGAGTGAAAATTTGTCGATTGAGCCGATATGCTCGGTAATATGTATCAACCGAAGCCATTATGTGCAAAAGATTTGAAGATTGTTTGAATGAAGAATTAAAGTTGCTTATTGGAATTCTTGAAATCAAAGAGTTTGTGACACTCGTGAGCGAGCTTGCAAAGTCAAGAGCTTGGGAAGGAAAAAAGAAAGGACGAGATGAAGCTAGAGACACCCGTAAAAGATCGCTCGGGTAAGAATTTCCATTCCACATCTAAGAAGTTTAGAGATGATTTCAGACACAAATCTACTTGATTCATTTAGACGTGATCGACCTCCAAGGGCTCCTGAACTACCTCGATGGCGGTGTTGGTAACGCTCCACAAAATCGAGTTGAATTCAAACATTGTGGAAAATGGCATTGGGAGTTATAGAGTTCGTGATCGGTCTTGCTTTAAATGTGGATCCTCAGATCATTTTATTCGAGAATGCCCGATGTTAGTTGAGCGTAATATAGCATGTAATTCTAGACCGAGTAGTGCATCGAAGATGGGCGCACCACCCGCATTCGTGCAATGTGGGTGGTAGTCAGAGAGGGACGAAGAGCACAACAGTTCGATCTGAAGCTAGAGCTCCAGCTAGAGCTTATGTTACTCAAGCTAGAGAGGATGTGCTTCTCCAGATGTCATTACCGGTACTTTCACCCTTTATAATACTATTGTGATTGCATTGATTGATCCTGGTTCGACCCATTCATATGTATGTGAAACTTTGGTATTCAAGAAGACTCGCCAGATTGAGTCTCATCGAGTTTGTGATTCGTATCCATTCCTTTGGGTAGATGTGTGTTTGTTAATAAAGTGTGTAAAGTTGCCCATTGATGATTCGAGATTTTGCTTCCTAGTCGATTTAATGCTATTGCCTTTCGATGAGTTTGATATAATTTTGGGAATGGATCGTTAACTTCGCATGACGCAAAGGGTGAATTGCAAAAGAAAGCTTATTGATTTGAGACATCGAATCGGTGAGATCATTAGAATTGAATCCAATGATATAAGTGGGTTTCCTACGGTTATATCCTCGATGTTAGCCAGTATGTGAGAAAAGGGTGCGAAGCTTATTTAGCTTATGTACTAGATAATAAATTGTCTAAGAAATGATTGAATCTGCACTGATTTTATGTGAATACCGGATGTGTTTCTCAAGAACTACCGGTTTACCCCAAAGACGAGAGGTTGAGTTTGGCATTGAATTAGCTCCGAACAACTCCGATCTCAATAGCTCCATATCGGATGGCACCCACTAAGCTAAAAGAATTGAAAGCACAATTTGCAAGAGTTAACAGATAGGGCTTTGCACGACCAAGTTTTTCTCCTTAGGGTGCACCATTCTTTTGTGAGAAAGAAAGATGGAACGATGCAAATGTGTATTGATTATCGACAACCTGAATAAGGTAACTATAAAGAATAAGTACCGTTACCTCGGATTGATGATTTTTTGATCGGTTGAAAGGGCTTCAGATTTTCAAGATAAAATTGAGATCAAGTTATTATCGATT
Source organism: Gossypium rotundifolium (assembly GCA_025506655.1). Taxonomy (NCBI): domain Eukaryota; kingdom Viridiplantae; phylum Streptophyta; class Magnoliopsida; order Malvales; family Malvaceae; genus Gossypium; species Gossypium rotundifolium. The sequence goes on from CP106729.1 coordinate 88,448,235, forward strand.
CTTGAGTCGAGATACGACGTGCCAAAGACGCATTTGGACGAGGTACGACATTTTGTGTTTTTGGTAATGCCTTTTGGGCTTACTAATGCACTCGTTGTTTTATGGATTTGATGAATCGGGTTTTAGACGCTTTTGGATCGATTTGTGGTGATGTTTATTGATGACATATTGATCTACTCCAAAGATGAAATTGAACACGCCGAACATTTGAGGATAGTGCTACAAACTTTGCAAGATCATCACCGTATGTGAAGTTTAGTAAGTGTGAGTTCGGATGAAAGAGGTCACTTTTTAGGACATGTGGTTTTAGCATCGTGGCATTCGAGTTGATCCAACAAAATCTCATATACTTGATTGGAAGCCACCAAAAATGTTTCGAGATTCAAGTTTTCGGGACTTGCGGGTTACTATCGACGATTTGTGAAAGATTTTTCTATGATGGCTACCTGCTGACAAAGTTATTGCGAAAAGATGTCGTTCGAGTGGTCGAAAAAGTGTCGAAAAGTTTTGATCACCGAAAGCCCTTTTGATGAAGCTCCAGATTAGTTCAAATTTCTGAATCGAGTAAAGAATTTGTTGTTTATTCGATGCTTCCTTGAATGGTTTGGGCTGCATTTTGATGCAGAAGGCAAAGTTATAGCCTACGCTTCAAGACAATTGAAGCCGCATGAAAGAAATTACCCGACGATGACTTAGAACTTGCGTACCATTGTTTTCGCATTAAAGATTTAGTGTCATTATTTATTTGGCGAGAAATGTCACATTTATTCGGATCATAAAAGTCTAAAGTATCTAATGACTCGTAAAGATCTAAATTTGAGATAACACAGTGGCTAGAACTGTTGAAAGATTATGAATTGGTGATTGACTATCACCGGAAAAGCTAACGTTGTTGCGGATGCGTTAAGTCGAAAATCATTATTTGCTCTTCGTGCAATGAATGCATAGATGGCTATGTCTAGTGATGGTTCGATCATAGCCGAAGTTACGAGCAAGACCAATGTTTATTCAAAGAAATTTGTGATGCACTAAAGTTGATGAAGATTTGATTGCTAGTCAAATTCATGTGAAAAGGTACGAATCGATTTTAGATTGATGCAAATGATTTTTGAATTTTAAAAGCTAAATGTGTGTTCCAAAAACTCGATTTGATATGAGTGATTTTGAGTGAGGCTCATAGTGGTCGATTATCGATACATCCGGTAGCACAAAGATGTATAACGATTTGAAACAATTCTATTGGTGGCCGCATGAAACGGATATATCTGAATTTGTTTCTAAGTGTTTAATTTGTCGATAAGTAAAAGTCGAGCATCAAGTGCCATCCGGACTACTTGACCAATCATGATACCCGAAAGGAAATGGGATAGAATTACAATGGATTTTGTATCCGATCTCCCTATGACTCCGAGTAGGAAAGATGCCGTTTGGGTTATAGTTGATAGGTCAATAAATCACTCATTTTGTGCCAAGACGTCTGCACTATTCACTTGATAAACTTGCTGAATTATGCGTATCACAGATTGTGAGATTGCATGGTGTACCGAAGTTCTATTGTTTCGATGAGACCCGATTCACATCGAGGTTTTGGAAGAAGTTGCAAGATGCTTTAGGTACTAAACTTCATTTTAGTACGCCTTTCCATCCGCAATGACGGCCAATCCGAGCGAACTATTCAAATACTTGAGGACATGTTGAGATGTTATGCTCGAGTTTGAAGGTACGTGGTAACGATACCTACCTTTGATTGAATTTACTTATAATAATAGTTTTCAATCAAGTATCAAAATGGTACCTTATGAAGCCTTATATGGGTGAAAATGTCAAACACCATTATATTTGGATCGAGCTCAAAGAAAATAAGATACACGGGTTGATTTGATTAAAGAGACCGAATGAAAATGGCCATAATCAAAGATAATTTGAAAGTCGCATCGATCGACAAAAGTCCTATGCTGATTTGAAACGTAAAGACATTGAATTTCGGTAGGAGATCGTGTATTATTAAAAGTTTCCCCGTGGAAGAAAGTACTCCGATTTGGTCGGAAAGGCAAGTTGAGTCCGAGGTTCATCGGACCGTATGAAATCATTGAACGTATTGGGCCTGTTGTTTATAGGTTGAGATTACCCTCTGAATTAGATAGGATACATGATGTATTTCACATTTCTATGCTCCGTAGATACAGATCAGATCCGTCACATGTGATTGCTCCGTCTGAGATTGAGATACGACCTGATATGACGTATGAGGAAGAACCGATCCGTATTTTAGCTCGGGAAGAGCAAGAGTTAAGAAACAAGAAAATTCCATTAGTGAAAGTACTGTGGAAAAGGCACGGAGTTGAAGAGGCTACGGGGAGCCTCAAGATTCAATGAGGCAACAATATCCGACGTTGTTTAATGGTAAGATTTTCGGGACGAAAATCCTTAAGGGGGAGAGTTGTAACAGACCGAATTTGACCCTAATCGGAATGGTGGTTTTGGGACCACGAATCCGAGCCTGAGAAATATTTTAATATTATATTTTGTGTTTATTATATGTGATTTAGCGAGTGTGAAAGTTTCAGAGAAAATTTAGTCGCTTAAGTGCCTAATTTGATAAAAAGGACTTAATCGAGAAAAACATAAAAGTTTCATGCTAAAGTGAAAGGTACTAATTTGATTGTGGCTTTTTAAGTGGAGGTCCTAAAGGGCAATTAGCCCATAATCTATAGTAAGGACTAAGAATGGGCCAAGTTAGCCTTATATATATGTTAGTTTAATTATATTTATTTTATATAAGGTTATGTTAGTATTTTATAAAGAAATAATGTTAGTATATATATTAAACAAAAGATAAAATAAAGCCATCATCACCTTCCTCCTCTCATAGCCGAATGTAAGAAAATAAAACACCATTGTAGAGCTTTGAGTTTCACAACTTAGAGAGCTTGATTAAGGTATGGTCGGTTTTAGTTTTGATAATTTTACGCTTTTGAGATCGTTGTTTCAGATATTACCCGACCCATGCCTAAATTTTTGAAAATATTATGTATATAGAATTCGCCATTAACATTCTTGGATGGTTTTGATATTTGATGATTTTAGATTAAATGTATGTTGAAGATTTACAAGTTTTGTATTGGAATTTTGGTGATTTTGAGTATATAGGCTAAATTGAAAATAATAAAATTCTTGAAGGACTAAAACATGAAATAAATGAAATGCATGGACACATATGGCTATGGGGAAGATTCGGCCAAGTTATGGTGTTGGTAAATTTTGCATATTTTGTGTTTTGTGTAAATAGGACCAATTTGTAAAAATGGGAACATTAGGGGCAAAATGGTAATTTGCCCATTTGTGTGTTTTGGGACTAAATTGAGATGAAATGCAATTAAATGAGCTAAATTCTAATGTGTTTTAGATCAAGAGCAAAGAAAACTAATTAAATCGGGAAAGATGAAAGTTCTCGAATAAGCCGATTCAAGACGGACTATCGACAACCGAGGTAAGTCCTTACAAATTTATATTGAGAAATTATTTACTAAAGTAGTGTATGATAAAAATTGGTATTGAATGCAAGAAAATGGAGATAGGTCAATGTGGGGTATGAAATGTTAGTAAATTTATTTGTTGAGTGTGATGTGAATAATTATGTTCGGTTTAACATGAAATTGTAAAATAAAGCATACGAGGTGGATGTGATTTTAGCTTTAAGTAATGTGTATGAAAATGTTGATTGGTTTGATAATCGGCTTAAATGCCTAGCGTGCCTCGTGCGATGATATATTCGGGCTTAGTGCTAGCAGAGTGCTTCGTCTTGGTGATCTGCTTTGCTAAATGCCTAGCGTGCCTTATGCCTGATATATTCGCTTTAATGCCTAGCGTGCTTTATGCTGGGTGTTTAAATCTTAGACCTTTGGTCTAGCGGTGTTTTATATGAGCAAGTGTTAATTCGAGCTTATGCTTATGAATATAAATGGTCTATATATGATGGTAATGAATAAGTCAAGGTTTGTTACTATAGTATTCTACCGAAAGTTAGGTATTGAATCAAGTTTACGATACTTGTGATGCTACGTGAATAAATAAGTTGATAGAATGTGTTGATACATTTGGTATGTAAAGTATTCGATTAAAATAAAAGACATTGAGTTGATATGGATTATTTCCATATAAGAGCAATTATGTTATATATATATATATATAGTTCGCCATGTTTTACATATATATATACACATTCAACTATGTGAAACCATTTTAGATGTGCATTGATGATGTTATTTAGTGGTGTGTGAAATTGTATAAGAATTTATTTATCGATCAAGATACTTTCGATAAGTTTTACAAGTTAAGTATACAATGAATAAGGCTTCGTTATTTATATATGAACATTGAAATGCGGCTAAGATGGTATATAGTGTGTATATGTCATAAATACTGCTTGGGACTTACTAAGTTAGTAAACTTATTTGTGTGTAATGTTCTCCTCTGTTTTATAGATTAGGTAAAGGCTACCTGCTCAACGGGATCGTCAAGACAGTCGACCATACTATCGATCGCTATTTTGGTATTTTAAAAGTTTGAACTTTGAACCTATGGCATGTATAGGCTGGTTTTTATATGTTTGGTTTTGAAATTTGTATATAGATAGCCATGTGAAAATGGCTTGATTATAATGTTAAAGCTTGTGTGTATGTGGCTATGTCCTAAACTTATTTTGAAAGCATGTTTTTGGTATATATTTTTGTGATGTTTTGTTATATAGGTTCGGTTGCTAAATGATAAGTAATGAATATGTTTCATGACTATTTTTGTTGATTATTTTGGTACGGATCCAAATAGTAAATGATGGTTATGATTTTAGGTATGTTTTGGATAGTTTTATTGATAGTTAAAAGTGCCAAGTTGATGTTAATATTAATATAGGTATGCGTATATGTATGGTTGTAAATTCGGTTACAATAATTGGTTCATTTTGATAAGCATATAATCTTGATTATGGTGTGACTGAATCAATGATTAGTTAATAAGATGAAATATGAAGTTAGGTATAATAATATATATGCGAATTAGGTGTACATTGAAATGTTATTTGTGTTTAAATGTTAAATATGGCTTTTGTTTTAGGGTAAAATGTGCACTATATATATATATATATATGCATCAATAGTATGTTCGCCATGTTGTAATGTTACTAAAGTCGCATATATGATTGCATAATAATTAATGTAATATGGTTTGAATGGTTTTATTATGTGCTTGTGTAGAAGCAATGAAATGATATGTTTGATATTCAACTAATGAAATAGATATATTGACTTATATTTGATGTATGGAATGAAATGATATAGGCTGCAAAATGTTTTAAGTATACAAATGCCATTAATATTAGAGTCATATGTATTAAGTACATGTAACATGGCTTTGTTGCATATTAGTTAATTCAATATGTGGATATATAGATGATATTAATATGGTTGAAATTTGAAGCATAGTTTGTATATGTATTATAAGTAACTAAGCATGATTAATTTTATCTAGTTGTGTGTTTCATATGTGCAAATTTAACTAATATGATTTAGCGGATGATTGCTATTGTATTTAGAAGTTATATCGTATAGAAATTGTTATAACCTTGTGTATGAAAAATGATAAATGACTATGTGGAACTGTGTTTTGTCCGGTAATGCCTCCTAACCCTATTCCGACGACGGATACGGGTTAGGGGTGTTACATGGACGGACCTGATTCCCAGCAGCTGGCATAACAGCACGAGTAGAATTATCCACCCTAGGCTTTTTTTGAAAACCCCCCGAAGATCCTAACGATCTAAAACCCCTCTTGTTCTGGCCTCTATCTCTATCTCTATTCTGCCTTTCGATTCGCTTAACTTCCTCGGCGATCTGAGATTTCTCCACCAAAATGGCAAAGTCCCTCTCACGCTGAGGAGCTATCAACACCCGCAGTTCATCTCATAGCCCATCCTCAAACCTGAAGCAGTGCTCATAATTAGTAGCAACTATCCCTCTGGCATACCGACCCCTCAGGAATTCTGCCTCATATTCCACTACTGACTTACCCCCTTGTACCAGATTCAAGAACTCCTTCCTTTGTGCGTCCACATAACTAGCTCCAACGTACTTTCCCTCAAACTTTACCTTGAAGTAACTCCAATCTACTCGGTCCGCTGGAGTACCCTCTTTGACGGTAAGCCACCACTAATAGGCCTCATCCCATAGTAAAGACACAGCGCCCTTCAGCTTTTCCTCAGTAGTGCAGTCTAAATCATCCATGATCCTCTCGACTGCCTCCAACCAATACTCTGTCACATTCGGAGCCATCCCTGAGACACCCCTAAATATCTCAGCTCCATTCGTTCGAAGTCTCTCGGAAACGGACTTTCGAGCCCCGGTACCCACATTCGCTCCCGCAACTCTTTCCAAAACTCGCAGCATCGCCTGAGATACTGCGTCATCTCCACCCGTCTGATCTTGAAACTCAGCTTCTACCACGGGCGGCGTCGTTTCATTCCCCGATCCATGACCAGACCCAATTGGTTCCGATATTGACATTCTGCCCCTACCACATCCACGTGTATTATGACCTCATCCCCTACAACTCATGTCTATCGCTTGCTTTTAATCTGTTTAAGAAATTTTATGCATTAACTTATTGTTCCACTCATTACCCACAAGCAATTTTATGTAAAGACATTTAATAGTAGTTCTTTTGGTCCTTCAAAGTTTTTGTCTCAAGTCCTCCACCCTATCTCAGAGAATCTCATTCATTCATCAACACTATCCACTATATATGTTCACCACTTTAAACATTTTCGTCTGTTCCCAACCCAGGGGTAATTTTGTAATTCTACCCTACAGGGGTATTTTGGTATTTTTGCAAAATAGGGGTATTTTGGTGATTTCACAAATCGAGGGTATTCTGATAAGAAATCAAGTGTAGCAATTAATCAATTTTGTTTTTGAAATTAGGGTAATTTGATTGTTTTGAAAAATCAAGTATTTGGTCCCTTTCGGGTTTTAGTTATAGATTTGGCACGTTAACAAGTCCTCACGGTTAAGGTGAACAATCATCAAGCACTGTAGGATTCTTAAAAGAGAAGGTGAGTCGCTAGGACTGCTTAAATACCAAGCTCATTCGGAATCCATGCCTAGACATGTGCATGCTTGTTACCACACCTGAACTCTGCGACTTATTCCCAGGATTGGTGAAATAAGTTAAGTCTTATGGAGTTTAGTATTGGGGTAAGCTAATCCTAGGGTTCAATAGATCCTAACTTACTAATCTACGATCCCATATCACCCTTCACCTTACATACAAATCACGCAATGGTTTGAAGTACTTACCTGGTGGACATCGGCCGAGACTCAAAGCCATGCCGAAAACTCAATACTTTGTAAAATACAAGTTTTAAAAACCCACCTTTGAAAGACATTTTTGGGCCTAAAAGCCCTCAAAGTTGAGTTTTAAATCGGGCTCTGATACCAAACTGTAACACCCCAAACCTGGCCTAAAACACCACGGCCGAATTCGAAATGCTACTAGGAAAAATATTTGAAAAGAATTTGATTTAAGAGTGAAAACACGTTTTGAGTTTAAAATATTTTCCTTAGTTTTATAAAAGATAACGGGTCTATAATATGTTCGTCGTTTTGAAAATATGTTGCCGAGGGTAATGAAAAACTTTGAAGGTCATGTGCGGTTTAAAACCATCGTACGTTTGGAAACTCAAGAGAAATCGAGTTGTTATAAGTGTCTGAGCTTAAAAACTTTAATGTAAGTCTTTAAGTTGTAAATTGTTTCCAAAACCGTTTTCAATTATTAACCGATAGTCAATCTAACTAAATATAGTAAAAATCCCCAAATATTTAAAATGGCCTTATTACATGAAAGAGAAATTAACCCAAAAGTAATTAAAAATCCATGTGCATAAAGAATTAAAACAACTTTTGCATGGCCACCTCGAATCTACTCCAGCCCAGTCCACGTTTCACGTATCACCTGCGTTGTATAATAAAATAGGGTGAGCCGAACAGACTCAGTGTGCAATTATTCCACATGTTTCCCAAATGGGCTTGGCCCAAAACCACACAATCCACAAACCACACATGATGATGCAAAATGTTACCTATCCCAACCTAATATCCATCCGCTACACACCCCCGTATCCTGCCACACACACCAGGGGATTACTAAATCGACCCTCCATCCACTACACACCTCTTTGGTAGTCAAACTGCTCAAAACTAATATAACGTGGCCTAGCCACTGATCACCATGTGACCAAAGTATAACATATAACGTAGCCTAGCCACCAATCACTATGTGATCAAATCTCGATATCCATGATGTGACCCATGGTCATCATCAAACCATGATGAAGCACGAAGCTAACATCATCCCACGATGTGGCACATAGCCAACATTGAGCCATGATATGGCACATAGCCAATCATCACCACATACATAAATGTACACGCTGTCCTTCATTGTATATATATATCCCGACCCCATGCTTATGCAACATGTTATAATGATGTGATAGAATAATGCATGGACATATTAAATAGGCATACGGCATGCTCACAAGTATTCATAGTAATCAACCACAACCACACCTCAGATAAGGTACTAACCTAGTTACCGAAATATCCAATTAAGGGTATCAATTTTCCCCACAACCACTGTACCGATTATCACACACATAACACATATAATTAATTGACTAACAGGAAACAGCGAGTTCACCACACACCTGATAACCCGAGGCACTAGACTCTCAATTTCCCTAGCGTCCTCACTCGAAGAGACTACAGCGATCTGCTTGTCTCTTTTCGATGCTGGCCCACACCCCGGTGGCCAATCCCGAACCGTAGAAACTGAACGTTTCTTGAACTTAGGGGTAAAGACAACCCTTTTCTCTCTTTGTCTGGTACTTGCATCTTTTGAATGGCACTTAATCAAGAGACCCGGTTAAACATTAAATCAATCTAAATGAGACAACACCAATCTTAATCGAATACTCTTACCAAAATAGATCTGAGTTCCAAAGGCTCCTCCTCAACCTCTGTCGAAACTCCCCCTACATCAATCTAGCTAGAATCGGCTAACCTGCATAAAGCCAAAAGATGTGGCCTTTGGCCGAACCAAAGGTACACCCCTTACCTTGCTTGATCAAAACCCAAAAGCTTCTAGATACCCCCAACGTCGGCTTCCAAAAATGGACACAAGGTCACCACCTTGAATAGATTCGGCCACACCTATACAAAGTTAGAAATCTAAATTTTGGCAATCAAAAGAGAAAGAAGAGAATTGAATCAAAAAACCCTTGCCAACTATTAGATCTGATGGAACAGAGTCTGATAGATTCGACCTAGAGTAAAAGGTTTGAGAAATAGGAGAAGAACGCGAAAAAGAAAGAGAAGAGATGCCTTAGAAGATTCGGCCAAGACTCAATAAAATAGAAGGGTTATTCGGCTTCTTAGCAAATGAAAAGAAAAGAAAGGGTTGGGGGTTTATGGGTGTTTCGACTTTTTGAGAGAGATAATTGAGAAAAGGAGAATGGGTTGTAAAGAAAAGAAAAGATGCACGAATGGTCACTACCTCATTCGACTTTGGACTTAAGGAAAGAAAAAGTCCCTTGCTGACACTTATGGAAAAACTTAGAAAAGGAAGAAGAGATAATCAACAAGCTACACATCCAATACTAAAAGAAAGAACCCACTCTAAGGAGTTTCGACACCGACATATGCTACTACCACCAACCGAAAATGCCACCCTCCAAAGCCCCATATTCGGCCAACTCTTCCTCTCTCACCCAAATCCCTTCTTTTCCTCCTATTTTTCCTCCCCTCCACTCATTCAAATGAGTTTGAGTGAATCAAACGCCTACCTCCTCTCTTAGCTACAAATTTAAGCTGTTGACTCAATCAACACCTCATCCATGCAGAGTTTGCTTGCCGTCCAACTCTCCCACTCCCTTGACACAAAAAGCAACCCCAAAATGCTTCATCTGTAGCTCGAACCTTGCCCCCACTAGCTCCCTGAGGTGTCACTCCCGTATGCACTAAGTGGCACCTTCCAATCCACTTCACCACATCAATTCTTGTGTCCTAGACTCCACACAAGAACTCTTAAGGCCTATCTTCCTTAGCTTTCCCCTAAAGGCTCTAAACTAAAAATTTACCTAAGGTCCAAACTTAGCCTTAAGATTTCTTGAGACCCCAAAACACATAAAAAAAGCATATAGAGCACACTACCACATACATGTAACTTAGAAAGAAATACAAGACCCCTAAACCCCGGATGTTACAATTGTAACAGCAAGTTTTTGGTCAAATCAAAAAGTGGTTTTGGGACCACAAATCTGAGGTCAAAATATTTATTTTATTATTATTTTGATGTTTACAACATGATTGAGTGATTGTGTGAAAGTTTCATTAAGAAATTTTATCCTTTGGTTGGTCAATTCGATAAAAAGGACTAAATCGCGTAAAGCATAAAACTTGAGTTCTGATAGTTAAAGGTATTAAATAGCTATAGAACCTTAAAGTTAAGGTCCTTAAGTGGTAATTGGACCATTTCTTTTATGAGTGGACAATTATGGGCTTATATTAAGTGATTTTAATGGTTAATATTCAAGGTTAAAATAGTAAATTAGTTAATAAAGAATAATCAAGTAAAACAAAACATTTCTCTATCTTCATTCATCATCCATGACTAAAATTAAAGATAAAAATACACCATTCTTAGGGTTTTTATAACAACCAATTTTAAGCCTAGTCAGAACAGTGGTTTCGGGACCACAAATCCAATACAGTAAAATTTATTTTTATTATATTTTTATGGTCTACAGTTTTATGGAATGATTTTGTGAATTTTTTTTCAAAAATTTTGATGTTTGGGCACTCAATTTAGTTAAAATGAATAAATTACAAAAGGGGCAAAATGTGTTCTAGAAGCTAGAGGTGTCTAATTGCTATGAAATCTTAAATTAGAGGTCCTTAGATGGTAATTAGACCATTACACTTTAGTATGGAAAAATGGACATGGTTAGGTGAAATTTCAAAGTTATGCATTAAGGGCATTTTGGTCATTTGGTAAATAAAGACAAAATTAACTAATAAAAGATGTCCATCTTCTCAATTTCATCCTCTCATGGTCAAATATCCCTATGGAAGACATAGCTATGGTTTGTTCATCTTCTAAGCTCGATTGTAAGTCCGTTCTAGCTCTATTTTTAATGATTTTTATGTTTTTGAGATCCTTGTAACTTAATCTAGCCTTTTCAAGGACTAATTTGAAAGAAAATCAAAGTCTAAAATTTTACCCATGTTAGATATTTCTGTATTTTGTTGTTTAATGGTAGAAAATGTATGTTTAGTGTTGGATAAACAACTTTTACTAAGTGATTTTTGATGAAAATGCCTAAAAAGGACCTATTTGTAAAAGTTTTCCAATGTGTATAAAAATGTGAAAAATGGAAAATATGGGCTGATATGAGCATAAAATAGGTTTGGCTAAGCTTGGGTGTAATGAAATTGAATGAAAATCATTTTACGAGCCTAGGGACTGAAATGTAAAAAGTTAAAAAGTTAGGGGAAAATGTAATTTTTACCATAAGGTGTTTTGGGGATTAAATTGAATAATGTGATAATTGAATAAGCTAAATTTGATATTATAGATCCAGAGAGACGAGGTTTTGACCTAGACCGGGGAAAGAACAAGATTGTGGACTAAATCGAACAAATATCCATTTTGTATCGAGATAAGTTCGGATGTTAAAAATAAGCTTTAGAATAATTGTATTTAAATTCTTTAATATTGCATGAATTGTATGTTGATTTTGTGAATGAGTATAATCCTACGAATGAGCCCAAAGACGAATTGACAAGCAAGAAATCCCTTTTGAACCATAGGAATAGCTTAGGATACAAGTGACATGTCACTAGGGTTATGTGTTATGTGATTATGTGATCCGAGTGCTGGTCTTGTACGTACTACCGGTGGCTGAGTATACCGGCATATGTTGTGGATACTTGACAACTTGTGTGAGCAACACCGTGTAGCTACGTCTTAGCTGACAGCTTGTGTAAGCAGACCCATCGATAGATCAAGAACGATTGATTATGTGATATGAGACTTAGGTAGCTTTGGCTACATATGTGGCACTTAGTGTGTAAATTTTCCAGAGTATCCGACATTGTTATTCCGGGTGGTTCACGGGTATGTCAAAGATGAATGTGTACATTCATTTTGAGATGGCTCAGGTATGTACGTAAAGCTTATGCTTATTAAATGTGTGAAATGATGAATATGAGGTAAGTTTTGTGATGGAATAGATTATGATTATGAAACTATGGTAGGTTAACATTTAATATTGTTATGTTATTTGAATGATATGTGCATGGTAAGGTTGCTTATTTCTTGCATACGAGCTTACTAAGCTATATAGCTTGCTCTATTTATTTTCCATGTTTTTTTATAGTGTCGCCAAGCTAACTCGAAATCAGAGATCATCGGAGATTCTGATCACACTATCAAACTCTTATTTTGGGTATTTGATGATCTTGGCATTTTGAATGTATGGCACGTATAAGGACTTGGTCATTTTGTTATATGTGTCATTGATAATGTGGCCAAATGTATTGGCTTGTAATGGTTAATGAATTCATTTTGTATATGGCCATGTAAGATGGCTAAGGTTGGTTATGAGTATATTTATACATTGATATCATTCATGAATATGGAAACATGGATGATTGGTGTTGATAAATTATGAAGTTAAAGCATAGTAGATGTTACCATGTGGATGTGATGTCAATACATTGGTTGTGGATGTTTTGGTTGCCTAAGTATGCTTGGGTTGGTGTTATATTTTGTTGTGAAGGTGTGTACATTAAAGGGTGGCAATATGGCTTGGTAAATAGCCTTATTTTTGTCCACACGGGTAGACACACGGGCGTGTGTCTAGGCCATATGTGACACACGGTCTGCCACATGGGCATGCGTTCCGGCCGTGTGTCCCCTGCACCTTAATTTAGAGAAACAGTGTAACAGTCCGATTTATACCCTAGTTGGAACAGTGGTTTCGGGACCACAAATCTGAGTTTTTATAATATTTTAATATTATATTCTATGCCGTTGATATGTGATTAAGCATGTGGTAAATTTTCGTGAGCTAATTCGTCTGTTTGTGTGATTAATTTGACAAAAGGGATGAAATTATATTAAATGTGAAACTTGTATGCCATTTGTTAAAACACTTATGTGTTGTGGCTTTTAAAAGTAATGGCCTTAAGTGGTAATTGAACCACTATTTAGTTAGTGGATTGTTATGGTCAAAAATGACCTTGTTAGTTATGTTATAAATATTTTATATTTTAAGGCTAAATTAGTAAATAGATTATTATGTATGTTATATTTGATAAAAGCATGAAAATTGTAATATCCCGGGTTAAGGGGTTAATTTATTTTTGGCATTGTTGCATAATTATTGGTGAGCTATTATGTTGTTTGTATGGTTTCGGGACTTAGATGAAGGCTAGGAGTGTGCCCGAGTAGGTGGAAAATTTTTGTTTTGGGCCTTAGGGGATAGGAGCTAAAGGAGATGGGGTTTTAATTAAATTAAGTGAATTTAAAGCACAAATAAGGAGCTAGCAAAGTGGCAAGCATGCGCCACATGGAGAGTGTGTGTGTGTGGCGCCATCTACTGGGGGAGGTCTTGTGTTCAAGTCATGAGAATCCCACCCCTTTGGCTCTCATTTTGACGGCATGGAGGAAGAGGTAGAAGGCAACTTGAACTCTAGCTTGGACTTAGTCTTCACATTCAAAAGAGGGGTGGGGAGTGAAAGTAGGAGGGAGACTTAGTCATGGGATTTGAATTGGTGGTGTGGGAGTAAATGGGGGAGAGTTGGCCGGTTTTGGTGAGAGTTTGGGGGGAGAGGGAGTGTGTGGCCGGTTGGTAAGCTTGTGGGAGAGTGCCGAATTTTTTCCACTAAGGCAATTGGGTAGGTCCGGTCAAATTTTGTTTTGGGGGAAGTTAATTTTTTTCCTTGTTTAATCAAAGCTAGTAAATGATCTCTTCAATAGCAAATAGCTTTAGCCGAAAAAAAAAGAGAGAAAACCTTCCATTCTTGCTCCTTGAAACCGAAGCACAAGCAACTTCAATTGCCAATCTTGCACTCTTCTTCTGCGTTTTCTCCTTTTACCTTTTGTGTCAACCAAACCTCAAGCACCCTTATTGCCAAATCCTACCTTGTTTCTTCCTTCTTCTCTTCATTATGCAAAGTCAAACTAGAGACCCTTTCTTCTCACTTCTTCTTTTGTTTCATAAACCTTGTGCCGATTTTTCCCTTGGTTTCATACCATTTCTTTTAAACCAAACCAGCCTTTGTTCTTCATCATCTTTGAGCCGAACCTAGCATGTTCTTTCTCTTTTTCTTAAAGGATAGTAGCCGAAACTAGTTCTTCTTCTAAACACACCTTATTCATTTCTTTCCCTTTCAAAACCGAAAGTGACCCTTCATTCATCTATTTTATTTTCTTGTTTTTCCAAACTGCTTGGTCGAATCATTCTCCTCTGGTGTTGGGTGGCCGAATATTGGGTGTGGTTAGGTGCTGGGTCCCAACCGATTGGTAGTGGGTAAGTGTTGGCCGAATGGCCTTTCTCCTTTCATTAGTACTTTGCCGATTCTTGGTATGTTAAGGGCTAATATTGGTATTGGTTAAAAAGGTGTTAACTTCTTGTTTAATCTTTTCGTATAGGATCTTTGGACTTTGGAAATAATCAAAGGGAGTCTTCCAACTTTTTTTTTTTAGCCGATTGTTAAGTGGTGGTAAGAGGAGTATTTTGTTAATCCATTCTTTTAGCCTCGTTAAAACAAGTCTCAATGGATTAATGGACTTTCTTTTTAGGTGGAGGCCGTTTGTAAAAGAGAAACCTTTGTGGTTCGAGTTTGGTAGGAAGCCAAACGTTGCAAGGTGAGGACTATTTGATAAACCCTTTTTGGTTTAATGCTTGTGGCCGAATGGTATGATGGTTAATCCATTTGTTGGCCGATTGTAGGATTCGAGTTGTAGAAGTGATCAAGGGTCGTAAATCGATTTTAGGGATTAATACCTTCGCTAATTCAGGTGTGTAAACTAACACACTTCTGTTTAGTAATATAATTGATAACCTGTGTGATGATTAATGAAACAGTGATGATTGATGTGATACCCTAATGGGTATGATTCTGGACTCGGGTAAGTCAGTATTATTATTATGAGTTTACTGATGATCTATATGATACCATGGTTGTGGATATATGTGACATGGGGTATGAGATTAGACATATTAGCATGATATGCATGATTATATGATATGCATGATTACATGAGTGTGGTATGTTGATGGGTGATACGAGTGGAGGGAGCAGTGATATTTTGTGCTGACGAGCACCAGTGTTTTGGTAACACACTTTGTGACTTTGGGTCACCAGAGGTTTGGCACCTCCAGAGGTTTGGTACCTCAGCGTCTCGTCCCTGTGGTTAACACCACCGTGGGTTGGCCCCACTTGTGAGATATGGGATTGATGCCAGTGATTTGGTATCACACGATGGGTTGGCCCCATCATTGGATTTGTGATCGCGGTCACCGGTTTTTAGCACAATTGTGTCTTTGGGACACCAGTGGTTTGGTACCACATTGACGGATATTGTGTCTTTGGGACACCAGTGTTTTGGTAACACATTGTGACTATACGTCACCAGTGGTTTGGCACCACCAGTGGTTTGGTACCACACGGGGTAGAAAAGGCGATATGGATGGTTAGGATCGGGTTGCATTAATTATGTTGCTTTGTATGATGTGTGTTAGCATGTTGTTTTTCTAGAGCGGATTTACACATCGAGTCACTCGACTCACCCTCTCCTTTGACATTTCAGTGACTCGTGACGCTTATTACACGGAGCCGGATGGACTTGGGGTGCACATGCCATGCTTTAATAAAAGTGTTGCTCGACTATTGAATTTGGGTACTTTAGCTTATTTACTTTACTTGGGTTTTATATTGGACTTGTAAAAGGCCTTTAATTTATGTTTTGTGATGTTTATGTTTTAATTAGATTTTTTTTAATATGCCTTAACAAAACAAGTTGGTATGAATTTTCTAAAACTTGGAAAGATAATGATTTCAAAATTATAACGCAATGTGTTTTTAAACCATACCATCGGGTATCACACTATGTCTTTATAGTAAGCAAACTCAAATGATTTTCAAATCAAACTTGTATTACTCCTAAGTCTAAAAAGATTTTAAGTAACACTAAGAAACTATTAAGGTTTAAATGGTTTAAACTCGCTTAACCACACATTCAGTTAAGATTTCAAAATCTCCGGTTTCAAATACACCATCCGATCTCAAACAAGTCTACTCGAATTGTCTTCAAAATACACTGTGTTTTCACTCGGCTTTTAACGAAAAATTTAACCTCTCACAAACATGTTTCCCCGTAACATACCAGATTTGGACGTGGTGTCTTGTTCGGGTTTGGGGTGTTACATTTGTGGTATCAGAGCCAAGTTTAAAAGTTTTACCAGGGCCCGAGGCCCAAAATGTTTTAAAACTATAGTTTTCAAGTATTCATTTTAAAAGTATGATTTGAAAGGCATGGCACCGAGTCTCCGCACCGGGCCGCCCGGTAAGTACCTGCACTATTAGTTGTGATATTAATTGATATGATTGAATGGCTAGTGATAGTAAGATTACTTTAGAGACTGGCCGATAGGATTCGTGGACTCAAAACAAAGTCTCTTTAATATTCATAAAACTTTGCTTTAAAAATAGTGGAATAATAACTGATACATAAAATTCTTTAATCAGACGAGATTTAGTCATGAGTAATCGAGGTGGACGTGGTCGTGGACGTGGTCGCGGTAGGATGATCTGCTTCGAGCCCGTAGGTTCTCGGGCGGTTCGAGAATGAGGTACTTGCCCGCCACCACCGGAGATGGTGAGTTCGTGAGCGCATCGGCGATGACGCAGGTCACAAAGCGATGCTGCGGGTTTTAGAAAGGGTAGCTGGAGCAGTGGAGGCGAGGAGCTAGGAAATGCGCGCTCGAGCGACTTCGGGCAAATGGGGTGAATTCTTTCGGTGTCTCGGTGTTGCTCCCAAAGATCTTCGAAAGTCTCGGTAGGAAGCGACGAACGGATCATGGACGATCCGGACCTAACTACCAAGAAAAATTAAAGGGATCGTATCACTTCTCGAGATGAGTCATACCAATGGTGGCTCACGGTCCGTGATAATACCGCAAATCAAGATCCGACATGGGATTATTTTGGGCCGCTTATCGTAAAAAGTACGCCGAGCTAACTACATAAATGAGCGAGAAAAGCATTTCGAGGTTAGTTCGGGGAGCAAATGCGTCTGGAGTACGAGGCAAAGTTTCGAGGTCGAGTCGGTATGCTGTGGGTATGGTGGCTACTGAGCATGAGAGGTGCATTCGTTTCGAGGATGGCCTGCGAGACGAACTAAGGCTGATAATTGCGCCAAATGAGGAGCGTGAATTTGCGGTTCTAGTTGAAAAGGCGAAGGTTGCCGAGGGCATTAAAGAGTCTGTGAGGCGGGTATGGAGAGAAACCGCATAAGAGGAGTTTTGGGTCTTCGGGTCATCGAAACCAATGTAAAAGAGCTAGACCGAGTGGGCCGAATCGGTCGGGTAGGTTTGTTGTCGCTAGGCAGGACCGCCGCAGGTAACTGCTGTGGAAAGGCTCACCGGGAGGATGTTGGACCGATGGTAGAGGTTGTTTTGAGTGTGGCTCACCGGATCACCAAGTGAGGGATTGTCCGCAAGTTAGCTAGAATTCACCAGAGAATCGTACGTAATCAAGATGTAAATAATGGACCACCGCAGAGGGCCAAGTAATGGCAGAGGAGGTAATAGTTCGTCGGGGCCGTGGAGCACCGCAGAGGTAGCAGTAGTTCGAGGCCGATACCTGGATTGGTATATGTCATGAGGCGCCGAGAGGAGGGCGACGCACCGGATGTCATAACCGGTACGTTTTTGATCTTTGGTTCTCCTTATACTGCTTTAATTGATGTGGGTTCTATGCACTTTTATGTTGCCGGTAGTATAGTAGAGACAAGGGATTTAGACTCGAGATATCTTCTAGGCGTATGACCGTAATAAGCCCTCTAGGTCACTCAGAGTGGTAGATAAATCAGATAGAGACGCACTCTAGAACTCCAAGGGTATCTTTCGAGGTCGATCCGATGAAACCGCCGCTTGGGGAGTTCGACCGATTTTGGGGATGGACCGCCGGGTAAGCACCAGCGAAGTTGATCGCGGCTAAGCGCATGGTTCTGAGCACAGCTGAGGGTGATGAAGTGGTTCTGATCGGTAATAGGAGAAACTATCTGTCCAATGTGGTATCTGCTCTGAAAGCTGAGAAAATGGTCAGAAAGGGCTGTGAAGCGTATGTGGTTCATGTGTATGCCTTGGAAACTAAGGAGTCTACCGTGGAGACGGTTCGGACAGTTAGGGAATTTGTGGATGTGTTTCCTGAGGAGCTTCCGGGTTTGCCACCAGATCGAGAGGTAGAATTCGGGATAGATCTGTTACCGGGAACTGCACCCGTATCCATTGCTCCGTACAGGATGGCACCTAAGGAGTTAGTGGAGCTTAAGGCTCAGATACAGGAATTGTTGGACCGAGGCTTTATCAGGCCAAGTATTTCGCCATGGGGAGCGCCAGACTTTTGTAAAGAAGAAAGACGGTATTATGCGGATGTGCATAGATTACCGCTAACCGAATAAGTCGACGATCAAAAACAAGTATCCACCGCCTCGGATAGATGACTTGTTTGATCACCAAGGGGCGCCGGTTTTCTCGAAGATCGACTTAAGGTCCGGTATCACCATTGAAGGTAAAAGAGGCGATATCGTGTAAGACGGATTTCGTTTTCGGTATGGGCATTTTGAGTTCCTAGTTATGCCATTCGGGTTGACTAACGCACCGGCAGCTTTCATGGATCTGATGAATAGGGTGTTCCAACAATACCTAGATCAGTTCGTGGTGGTTTTTATCGACGACATCTTGGTATACTCAAGGACCGAGGAAGAGCATGACGCCATTTACGGTGGTATTGCAGATTCTAAGGAGAAACAATTTCTATGCGAAGTTCAAGAATGCGACTCGCTCGTGGAGGTGACATTCTTGGGTCATATAGTGTCTACCGAGGGATTAGAGTGGACCCCCGTAAGATAGAAGCGGTTTTGGATTGGAAGCCGCCTAAGTCAAGAGCGGAGATTCGAGTTTTCGGGCTTGGCGGTGATACTACCAAGATTTGTAGAGGGTTTCTCATTGATCGCAGACCAATGACCAAATTATTGAGAAAGGAGTTCCGCTTATTTGACCGAGAAGCAGCAAGAGAGCTTCGATAAGTTAAAGAAGATTTTGACCAAGCTCCGGTTCGATTCAACCCGAGGTGGTAAGGAATTTACATTATATCGCGATGCATCACATACGGGTTTAGGTTGTGTCTTGATGCAAGAAGGGAAGGTGGTGGCTTACGATCTCGACAATACCGAGGCCACATGAGGTAAATTATCCAACGCACGATCCGGAGTTAGCAATGTAGTATTTGCCTTAAAGATATGGAGGCATTACTTGTACGGAGAAAGATCGATAGTCTATACGGACCATAAGAGTCTCAAGTACCTTGACTCGTAAAGACTTGAATCGAGGCGCAGCAGATGGATTGAGTCAAGGACTACGATTGCTAAATTGAGTATCATCCGCAAGGCTAACGCCAGGCGTATACGCTGAGCCGTAAGGTTGTTTCGATTTGAGAGCGTTATTTGCTCACTTGAGTTTGTATGACGACGGGAGTATTCTGGCAGAGCTACAGGTTAAGCCTACTTGGGTTGAGCAGATCAGAGAAAAGCAGTTGTTGGATGAGGTTTTGAGCGCACAGAGGACACAAGTGCAGAATGATGGGTTGAAGGGGTATAGCTTGTCTAGTGATGGGGTTCTGTGTTTCTAGGGGAAGGCTTGTATGCCGAGAGATGCTGAATTGAGGCAAAAGATTCTTCAGGATGCCCATAGCAGCCCCTACGCTATGCATCCTGGAGGTAGCAAAATGTATAAGGATCTCGTGAACAGCCTCGTGGCCGGTCCGAAAAAGGAGGTGACCGAAGTTGTGGGTAAGTGTCCGACTTGTCGCAGAGTCAAGGCCGAGCATCGCTGTCCGTCTGGGTTGCTTCACCAAAGAAGATTCCACAAGGAAGTGGGAAAGAATAACTATGGATTTCGCAAGGATTACCGCTACACCGAGCAAGAAGGATTCATCTGGTAATCAGGATCTACCGACTAAATCACTCACTTTATTCGGTGAGGGTGGATTACTCACCGCAGAGGTTGGCAAAGTCAGATGTATCGTAGATAGTGAGATCGCACGGGTGCGATGATCGATCATCTCGATAGGGATCCGAGATTCACGCCAAGGTTCGGAAGGCGTTACATCGTGCTCGGGTACACGGTTAGATTTCAAAGACAAGATTTCATCCACAGATCGACGGCAATGGAAAGAGTTATATAGATATTGGAGGACATGCTTCGAGGGTGTGTTTTGGACTTCAGGGGTAGCCGGGAGGAGTATCTACCGTTAGCGAATTTGCCTACAACAACAATGCTACCAAGTGAGCATCAAGATGGCACCATATGAGGCGCTGTATGGTAGGAAGTGTCGCCACCTACTTGTTGGATGAGCTAAGTGAACGCCGCTTATTGGGACCAGAGTTGGTTGCTGAGACCGAAGACAAGGTTAAGTTGATTGAAGGAAGCTTCGGACCGGCAGAAGTCCTATGCCGATCTTAAACGGAGAGATATTGAGTTTGCTGTGGGAGATCGGGTTTTTCTGAAGGTCTCACCGTGGAAGAAAGTATTAAGGTTCGGGAAGAAAGGCAAGCTTAGTCCGAGGTTTATCAATAGTATAAGGT
This sequence comes from Gossypium rotundifolium, assembly GCA_025506655.1. NCBI lineage: Eukaryota > Viridiplantae > Streptophyta > Magnoliopsida > Malvales > Malvaceae > Gossypium > Gossypium rotundifolium. Next base: position 88,469,223 of record CP106729.1, read on the forward strand.
ATTAAGACGAGTGGGACCAGTTGCATATCAGCTCGAGTTGCCAGCTGAGCTAAGTCAGATTCACGACGTGTTCCACGTTTCGATGCTTCGACGATATCATTCCGATCCATCACATGTGGTAACAGTAGAAGAGATCGAGGTGAATCCAGATATGTCCATGGAGGAAGAGCCTGTACAGATTTTAGATCGGGATGTGAAGGTTCTGCGCAGGAAGTCTGTGCCTCTGGTTAAGGTTCTTTGGCGGAATCATGGCGTGGAAGAAGCGACGTGGGAACCCGAGGATATGATGAGACAGCAATACCCGCAACTCTTCTGACCAGGTAATTTCGAGGTCGAAATTATTTTTAAGGGGGGTAGAACTGTAATATCCCGGGTTAAGGGGTTAATTTATTTTTGGCATTGTTGCATAATTATTGGTGAGCTATTATGTTGTTTGTATGGTTTCGGGACTTAGATGAAGGCTAGGAGTGTGCCTGAGTAGGTGGAAAATTTTTGTTTTTGGGCCTTAGGGGGATAGGAGCTAAAGGAGATGGGGTTTTTAATTAAATTAAGTGAAATTAAAGCACAAATAAGGAGCTAGCAAAGTGGCAAGCATGCGCCACATGGAGAGTGTGTGTGTGTGGCGTCATCTACAGGGGGGAGGTCTTGTGTTCAAGTCGCGAGAATCCCACCCCTTTTGGCTCTCATTTTGGATGGCATGGAGGAAGAGGTAGAAGGTAACTTGAACTCTAGCTTGGACTTAGTCTTCACATTCAAAAGAGGGGTGGGGAGTGAAAGTAGGAGGGAGACTTGGTCATGGGATTTGAATTGGTGGTGTGGGAGTAAATGGGGGAGAGTTGGCCGGTTTTGGTGAGAGTTTGGGGGGAGAGGGAGTGTGTGGCCGGTTGGTAAGCTTGTGGGAGAGTGCCGAATTTTTTCCACTAAGGCAATTGGGTAGGTTCGGTCAAATTTTGTTTTGGGGGAAGTTAATTTTTTTTCCTTGTTTAATCAAAGCTAGTAAATGATCTCTTCAATAGCAAATAGCTTTAGCCGAAAAAAAAAGAGAGAAAACCTTCCATTCTTGCTCCTTGAAACCAAGCACAAGCAACTTCAATTGCCAATCTTGCACTCTTCTTCTTCTGCATTTTCTCCTTTTACCTTTTGTGTCAACCAAACCTCAAGCACCCTTATTGTCAAATCCTACCTTGTTTCTTCCTTCTTCTCTTCATTATGCAAAGTCAAACTAGAGACCCTTTCTTCTCACTTCTTCTTTTGTTTCATAAACCTTGTGCCAATTTTTCCTTGGTTTCATACCATTTCTTTTAAACCAAACCAGCCTTTATTCTTCATCATCTTTGAGCCGAACCTAGCATGTTCTTTCTCTTTTCTTAAAGGATAGTAGCAAACTAATTCTTCTTCTAAACACACCTTATTCATTTCTTTCCTTTCAAAACCGAAAGTGACCCTTCATTCATCTATTTTTATTTTCTTGTTTTTCTCAAACTGCTGGCGAATCATTCTCCTCTGGTGTTGGGTGGTCAATATTGGGTGTGGTTAGGTGCGGGTCCCAATCGATTGGTAGTGGGTAAGTGTTGGTCGAATGGCCTTTCTCCTTTCATTGGTACTTTGCCGATTCTTGGTATGTTAAGGGCTAATATTGGTATTGGTTAAAAGGTGTTAACTTCTTGTTTAATCTTTTCAGATAGGATCTTTGGACTTTGGAAATAATCAAAGGAGTCTTCCAACTTTTTTTTTTAGCCGATTGTTAAGTGGTGGTAAGAGGAGTATTTTGTTAATCCATTCTTTTAGCCTCGTTAAAACAAGTCTCAATGGATTAATGGATTTTCTTTTAGGTGGAGGCCGTTTGTAAAAGAGAAACCTTTGTGGTTCGAGTTTGGTAGGAAGCCAAACGCTGCAAGGTGAGGACTATTTGATAAACCCTTTTGGTTTAATGCTTGTGGTGAATGGTATGATGGTTAATCCATTTGTTGGCCGATTGTAGGATTCGAGTTGTAGAAGTGATCAAGGGTCGTAAATCGATTTTAGGATTAATACCTTCGCTAATTCGTGTGTAAACTAACACACTTCGCTTAGTAATATAATTGATAACCTTGTGTGATGATTAATGAAACAAAGTGATGATTGATGTGATACCCTAATGGGTATGATTCTCGACTCGGTAAGTCAAGATATTATTATGAGTTTATCGATGATCTATATGATACCATGGTTGTGGATATATGTGACATGGGGTATGAGATTAGACATATTAGCATGATATGCATGATTATATGATATGCATGATTACATGAGTGTGGTATGTTGATGGGTGATACGAGTGGAGGGAGCAGTGATATTTTGTGTTGACGAGCACCAGTGTTTTGGTAACACACTTTGTGACTTTGGGTCACCAGAGGTTTGGCACCTCCAGAGGTTTGGTACCTCAGCGTCTCGTCCCTATGGTTAACACCACCGTGGGTTGGCCCCACTTGTGAGATATGGGATTGACGCCAGTGATTTGGTATCACACGATGGGTTGGCCCCATCATTGGATTTGTGATCATGGTCACCAAAGCTTTGGTAGCACAATTGTGTCTTTGGGACACCAAAGGTTTGGTACCACATTGACGGATATTGTGTCTTTGGGACACCAAGTGTTTTGGTAACACATTGTGACTATACGTCACAGTGGTTTGGCACCACCAAAGGTTTGGTACCACACGGGTAGAAAAGGCGATATGGATGGTTAGGATCGGGTTGCATTAATTATGTTGCTTTGTATGATGTGTGTTAGCATGTTGTTTTTCTAGAGCGGATTTACACATCGAGTCACTCGACTCACCCTCTCCTTTGACATTTCGGTGACTCGTAGAATCGGACACGGAGCCGGATGGACTCGGGTGCACATGCCATGCTTTAATAAAAGTGTTGCTCGAGACTATTGAATTTGGGTACTTTAGCTTATTTACTTTACTTGGGTTTTATATTGGACTTGTAAAAGGCCTTTAATTTATGTTTTGTGATGTTTATGTTTTAATTAGATTTTTTTTAATATGCCTTAATAAAACAAGTTGGTATGAATTTTCTAAAACTTGGAAAGATAATGATTTCAAAATTATAACGCAATGTGTTTTTAAACCATACCATCGGGTATCACACTATGTCTTTATAGTAAGCAAACTCAAATGATTTTCAAATCAAACTTGTATTACTCCTAAGTCTAAAAAGGTTTTAAGTAACACTAAGAAACTATTAAGGTTTAAATGGTTTAAACTCGTTTAACCACACATTCTGGTTAAGATTTCAAAATCTCCGGGTTTCAAATACACCATCTGATCTCAAACAAGTCTACTCGAATTGTCTTCAAAATACACTGTGTTTTCACTCGGCTTTTAACGAAAAATTTAACCTCTCACAAACATGTTTCCCCGTAACATACCAGATTTGGACGTGGTGTCTTGTCCGGGTTTGGGGTGTTACAAAAATGGCCATTTTTAGTTCATCTTTTGGCCGAATAATTGAGAAAGAAAAAGAAAGTTTTGAATCTTGTAATTTCAGTTGATTACAATCCAAAATTTAAGGTATGTTTTCGGTCGGTTTTTCATAATTTTTACGTTTTTGTAATCGTTTCTTTGAGAGCTACAAAACCTATGTACTAATTTTGAGTATTGATGATGTTTGTGTGAGATGCCATTGTTGATATGTTGAGTTTTGAAATGAGTTTAGTTGATAAATGAAAGTTTGAAGCTAGATGAATATATTTTGTTCTTGAAGTTTTGATGAATTTAGCTAATTAGGGCTAAATTGAGAAAATGGTAAATTGAGGGACTAAATTGCCAATTTAATGAAAAGTATGGACTTGCATGATGTTATATACATTCGGCTAAGCTTGGCTGTGTATTGATTTTATGAATTTGATGTTTTGAGAAAAATAAACCGAATTGATAAATTGTGCAAGTATGAGGGCTAATTTGTAAATTTCTCTAAATATATGTGTTTGGATTGAATTGTATGAATTAGTGAATAAAAGGGTCAATTCTGAATACGTATAGATCATGAACCGAGGAAAACTGACTTAGATCGCGGGAAAGCGAGAGTAACAGAGTAGTCATTTTCATTCCGATAAATCGAATCCGAGGTAAGTCACTATGCAAATAAACGTATTTGTAGTGAATTGGATATATGCATATGACTGCTAACGATAATGAATGTGTATGAGATGTTATGTGCATGAAATCTGAGATAAGTTCAATATAGTGATTAAATATGAGAAGTCCCGTTCGAATCTAGGAATAGATAGAATTAGCTATGTCAAGACATAGGTATCTGCTCTATTTAATCATGTAAGACCACGTCCGGGATGTTGGCGTTGATTTTTGATTTTGTGTAAGACCACGTCTGGGACGTTGGGATTGATATGAGCTTTATGTGTAAGACTATGTCTGGGACGTTAGCATCGATATGAGCTTTACGTGTAAGACCATGGCTGGGACATCGGCATCGTAATGGTTTGTACAAGACCCTGTCTGGGACAGTGGCATCGGTATTTGATGCATGTAAGACCTCATCTGGGACGTTGGCATTATACGACTATTCCGAGCTTTCTGAGCATCCTACTAAGTTCCTATTGGTTCAATGGGCAAGTCTGTGATATGAATGGTATATCCGAGCTATGATCAAATAAGAGATCGAATATCTGATTCAGGTACGTTGAATGTGCATTAAGTATGCATAAAAAGGTAAGTACCTATATGACTTAGATTTAAAGAAGAGTATAATTGAATATGATAATGTGAATGAGATGCAAGGTTGATCATGAAGGAGCTAGGTGTTCAAATGATTTTTGAATTGCTGAATGTGATAAATGTGGCCATGAGTATGAATCAAAGTATGTATACATGATAAATTGTTAAGTAAATGAGATGTGCAAATGTATTGAATTGCATTTATGCCTTCTATGCCATGTTTGCTTGTATATTGACTTACTAAGCTTTGTAAAGCTTACTCTGTGTGTGTGTTTTCTCTATTTTATATGTCGTCAAAGCTACTAAAGCTCGGGAACATCAAGGATCGTCATCACACTACTAAACTCTTTTTAGTACCCTTCTAAAATGTATATAGCTAAAAATGGCATGTATAGGCTAGATATGTGTATATGTTTATGAAGTGAACTTAGCCATGTGTTTGGCAAGTTTTGAGTTGATAAATGCTTGAATGAATGAGATTTTATGATGCAAATTTTGGCATGATTTGATGCATATAAAATGGTTAAGATTTGGCTAAGCAAATGAATGATTTATGCTTTTGGTGATATGAGTTTTTAACTTGTAATTTGGCATGAATGAGATTGGCATTGAGTGATCGATTGAATGGTTAATTTAGTATGCTTTTGGTTGCCTTATATGCATGATAAGTGATAGAAAATGTTGATTGTAGGTATGCCCTATTTGGTTGGCATTTTGGTCTTGGAAATGACCTATAATGTCACACGGTGATGGCACACGGGCGTGCCTAGTAACCGTGGGGTAAGATCAATAGCTAGCTTAAGAAGTACATGGTCATGGCACGGGCATGCCTAAAGGTCGTGTGAGAAATGGTAGTATATTACCTAGTAGGACACGGCCTTAGCACATGGGCGTGCTTGGTAGCCGTGTTGGTTTTGGTAGTATATGACCACGGGGAGGACACACGGGTGTGTCAAGTAGCCGTGGGTGAGACATAGCCTACCCCTACGGGTGTGTATCCCCTGTATTTAGAAAAGTTCTTAATTTTCCAAGAAATTCTATATGTGTTTCGATTTAGTCCTAGCCCAGGTTATAAGCATGTTTAAGGTCATTGACTTAGTTAAGGGACATTATGAATGATATTGATGAATGGTTGTGTGAAATTCTATAAATGTTTTCGATCTATCCAGTAATGCTTCTAACCCTAATTTAGCGACGGACACGGGATAGGGGTGTTACATTTGGTTGGTATCAGAGCCACAGTTTAGTCAATTCTCAGACTAACGTAGCGTGTCAGAGTCTAGCTATACATGCCATATATCTAAAATGTGATAGTGTGATGAATCCTGACGTATAAATGTGATTTCTATATAGCACTGGATCCCAAAAGAGCCGTAGCTGACGACGTAGAAAGCAATGCGCCTACTCCCGCGCAAGGGACAGTGCCTTTTGATTCAAGACTGACTACAAGCGGTCATGAGGGAGAAGCTAAAAAAGCATTCTTCCAGATGATGAGTGAGTGGTTCACTCAATTCATGATAAATAACCTGATTATTTTGTAACCCCCGCCCTCGGTTAATCCCCTTCAGACTACAGTTGTGCCATCGATCATGTATCAGAATCTATTAAATAAGCCTCCAGTTGATAAGATCCATAAGTATGGGGCCGAAGAATTTCGAGCTACTAATGATGATGATGCTGAAAAAGCTGAGTTCTGGTTAGAAAACACGATCCGAGTATTTGATGAAATGTCTCTGACTCTGGAAGAATGTATTAAATGTGTGGTATCATTACTCTGAGATGTATCTTATCAATGGTGGAAAACCTTAATTTCTGTCGTTCCGATAGAATGAGTTATGTGGGATTTCTTTCAGATTAAGTTCCGGAAGAAATATATCAGTGAGAGATTTGTTGATCAGAAACGAAAGGAATTTCTAGAGCTTAAACAGGGCCGAATGACTATTATTGAATATGAACGAGAGTTTGTGCAACTAAGTCAATATGCCCAAGAGTGTATATCATCTTAAGCTATAATGTGCAAAAGATCTGAAGAGGTTTTAATGAAGATATCTGTTTGCTAGTCGGGATATTAGAAATAAAAGAGTTTGTTACACTCGTTGATCGAGCATGCAAAGCTGAAGCACTTGGGAAAGACAAAAGAAAAGCTAAAACTGAAGCCCGAGATTTGAGAAAGAGATTTCAGAACAAATCATTTCAATCTGCTCTGAAGAGATTCAGAGATGATCAGAGTCTTCCAGGGATAATGCGAGACATTTGAACAGGACTCGAGATAAATCGCAGATGAGTTCTAAGACTCCCGCAACTTCAATGGCCAATGTTGGTAATGTTTAGAATGACTGACCTTAATGTAAACATTGTGGGAAAAGGCATCCGGGAAGCTGTAAACTAAACGACAATGCTCACTTCAAATGTGGATCACTTGACCTTTTTTTCGTGATTGTCCTGAGTCCGTCGAGCTAGAGACTGTTCAGAATCTAAGACTTGATAATGCACTTGGGAGGGGTAGACCTTCGAAGAATACAAGAAATGTTAGTGGTAGTCATAGGTGCACGAGAGACACTATTATAAGATCTAAAGCTAGAGCGTCTGCCAGAGCATACGCTATCGAGCTCGTGAGGAAACTTCATCACCTGATGTCATAACGGGTACTTTTACACTTCATAATACTTATGTGATTTCATTGATAGACCCTGGCTCTACGCATTCGTATATATGCATGAATTTAGTTTATAGTAAGACTTTGCCTGTAGAGTCTACTGAGTTTGCTATAAAAGTATCGAACCCCTTAGGTAAAAGTGTCCTCATTAACAAAGTATGCAAGAACTGTCCGTTAATGTTTTAGGATAATTATTTCCCTGCTGATCTGATGCTTCTGCCATTTGATGAATTTGATATTATTCTGGGTATGGACTGGTTGTCTTTGCATGATGCTGTTGTGAACTGCAAAAGAAAGACTATATATTTGAGATGTCTGAATAATGAAATTCTACAGGTTGAGTCTAATGATTTGAGTGGATTGCCTACTGTGATATCGATTTTGAAAGCTTAAAGTTATGTGAAAAAGGGGTATGAGTCATATTTTGCTTATGTGATTGATTCGAAAGTGTCTGAGAAGAAAGTTGAATTAGTACCTATTGTTTGTGAATTTTCTGATGTGTTCCTTGAAGAGTTACAGGGTTTACCTCTAATTCATGAAGTTGAGTTTAGTATTGAATTGGTGTCGGGTACAACACCTATTTCGATAGCTCCCTATAGAATGGCATCAACAGAGTTGAAAGAGTTAAATTCATAGTTGCAAGAGTTAACAGATAGAGGGCTCGCTAGACCGAGTTTCTCACATTGGGGTGCTCCTTTTCTGTTTGTGAAAAAGAAAGATGGCACGATGAGAATGTGCATAGATTATCGTCAGTTGAATAAGGTGACCATAAAAAATAAATATCCATTGCCTAGAATTGATGACTTATTTGATCAGTTAAAAGAAGCTACTGTATTTTCAAAGATTGACCTGAGATCAGGATACTATTAGTTAAGAGTTAAAGATTCAGATATTCTAAAGACTGCTTTTAGAACAAGGTACGGGTATTATGAGTTTTTAGTTATGCCATTTGGACTAAACAATGCTCCTGCTATTTTTATGGATCTGATGAATAGAGTTCTCAGACCATACTTAGATCAATTTGTGGTAGTTTTCATAGATAACATATTGATTTATTCACGAAGTGAAAATGAGCATGCTGAACACTTGAGAATTGTGTTGCAAACTCTAAGAGAAAAGTAATTGTATGCGAAATTCAGCAAATGTGAATTTTGGTTGCACGAGGTTAGTTTTATGGGACATATTGTGTCAATTTTTGGGATTCGTGTTGATCCGAGCAAGATTTTTGCTATTTTGGATTGGAAACCTCAAGAAACGTGTCTAAAGTTCATAGCTTTCTGGGTTTAGCTGGTTATTATCATCAATTTGTGAAAGGATTTTCAGTGATAGCTACTCTGTTGACAAGATTACTTCAGAAAGATGTTAGGTTTGAATGGTCTGATAAATGTCAGATAAGTTTTGATCAGTTGAAAACTCTATTAACAGAAGCTCCAGTGTTAGTACAACTAGAATCGGGCAAAGAATTTGTTGTTTATAGTGATGCTTTGATAAACGGACTGGGATGTGTTTTGATGCAAGGAGGCAAAGTTGTAGCTTATGCTTCAAGACAATTGAAGCCTCATGAAAAGAACTATCCGACATATGACCTTGAGTTAGCTGCGATTGTATTTGCACTCAAGATTTGGCGCCATTATCTATATGGTGAGCAATATCATGTATTTTCAGATCATAAAAGTCTGAAATATTTGATAGCCTAGAAAGATTTGAACCTGCGGTAAAGAAGATTGTTAGATCTGTTAAAAGATTATGACCTTGTGATAGATTATCATCCTGGAAAAGCGAACGTCGTTGCTAATGCTCTGAGTAAAAAATCATCAATTCAATTGCGTGCTTTAAATGCTCAGTTAGATTTGTCTGATGATAGTTCTATGATGGCTGAATTGAAAGTGAAACCGTTGTTTTTATAGTAGATATGTGATACTCAGAAGGTTGATAATGAATTGTTATTGAAACGGGCTCAATGTGAATTGAATTCTGAATCTGAATTTTGAATTGTTGATGATTGCTTTAGATTTTGAGATCGTATTTGTGTTCCGAGAAATCCAGAGTTGATTCAACTGATTTTTAGTAAAGCACATAATAGTTGTTTATCTGTTCATCCGGGAAATACAAAGATGTATCGTGATTTAAAATAGCACTACTAGTGGTTTGGTATGAAATGAGACATTTCTGATTTTGTTTCGAAATGTTTAGTATGTCAGCAAGTAAAAGTTAAACATCAAGTTTCGTCCGGTTTGTTACAACCAATTCTGATTCCTGAGCGAAAATGGGATAGAGAAACGATGGACTTCGTTTCTGGATTGCCTCTAACTCCAAGAAAGAAAGATGCGATTTGGGTCGTAGTAGATCGATTGACGAAAGCTGCTCATTTTATTTCGGTAAGATCTAACTACTCACTTGAAAGATTAGCTAAGCTTTATATTTCTGAAATTGTGAGATTGCACGGGGTGCCACTATCCATTGTGTCGGACAGAGATCTGAGATTTACATCGCGATTTTGGAAGAAGTTGCAAGAAGCTTTAGGCACCAAATTGCATTTCAGTACAACTTTTCATCCGCAGATAGATGGTCAATCCGAGCAAATCATTCAGATTTTAGAGGATATGTTACGATGCGGTATACTTGAGTTTATTGGTTCGTGGGATCAGTATCCGCTGTTGATCGAATTTGCGTATAATAATAGTTTTCAGACGAGTATAAAAATGGCACTTTATGAAGCTTTGTATGGATATAAATGTCGTACACCTCTATATTGGACTGAGCTTAGTGAGAATAAGCTACATGGGGTTGACTTAATAAAAGATTCAGAACAGAAAGTGAAATTGATCCGAGATTGTTTGAAAGCAGCATCTGATCGTCAGAAGTCTTATGCGGATTTGAAACGAAAGGATATAGAATTTGAGATCAGTGACAAAGCATTTCTAAAAGTGTCTCCATGGAAGAAAGTGCTTCGATTCTGACATAAAGGCAAACTGAGTCCGAGATTCATCAGACCGTATGAGATCATTGAACATACCGGGCCTATTGTTTATAGATTAAAGCTGCCATCTGAGTTAGAAAAGATTCATAATGTATTTCACGTTTTGATGCTTTGTAGATATCGATCTGATCCTTCACATGTGATTACTCCGTCTGAAATTGAAATCTAATCTGATATGACATACGAAGAGGAACCTATCTGTATCTTAGCTCGTTAAGTTAAAGAGTTAAGAAACAAGAAAATTCCATTAGTGAAAGTATTGTGGAATCGACACGGAATTGAAGAGGCAATGTGGGAGCCTGAGGATTCAATGAAACAATAATATCTGACTCTGTTTAACGGTAAGATTTTCGGAGACAAAATCCCTAAGGGGGAGAATTGTAACAGTCTGATTTATACCCTAGTCAGAGCAGTGGTTTTGGGACCACAAATCCGAGTTCGTATAATATTTTAATATTATATTCTGTGTCATTCATATGTGATTAAGCATGTGGTAAATTTCGTGAGCTAATTCGTCTGTTTGTGAATAATTTTGACAAAAGGGATGAAATTGTATTAAATGTGAAACTTGTATGCCATTTGTTAAAACACCTATGTGTTGTGGCTTTTAAAAGTAATGGCCTTAAGTGGTAATTGAACCACTATTTAGTTAGTGGATTGTTATGGTAAAAAATGACCTTGATAATTATGTTATTAATATTTTATATTTTAAGGCTAAATTAGTAAATAGATTATTATGTATGTTATACTTGATAAAAGCATGAAAAATGTCCATTTTTAGTTCATCTTTTGGCCGAATATTTGAGAAAGAAAGAGAAAGTTTTGAAGCTTGTATTTTCGATTGATTACAAGCCAAAATTTAAGGTATATTTTTGGTCAGATTTCGATAATTTTTATGTTTTTGTAATCGTTGCTTTGAGAGCTACAAAACCCATGTACTAATTTTGAATATTGATGATGTTTGTGTGAGATGCCATTGTTGATATGTTGAGTTTTGAAATGAGTTTAGTTGATAAATGAAAGTTTGGAGCTAGATGAATATATTTTGTTCTTGAAGTTTTGATGAATTTAGCTAATTATGACTAAATTGGGAAAATGGTAAATTGAGGAACTAAATTGCCAAGTTGATGAAAAATATGGACTTGTATGATGTTTACATACATTCGGCTAAGCTTGGTTGTGTATTGATTTTGTGAATTTGATATTTTGAGAAAAACGGACCTAATTGATAAATTATGCAAGTATGAGGGCTAATTTGTAAATTTCCCTAAATATATGTGTTTGGATTGAATTGTATGAATTAGTGAATAAAAGGGTCAATTCTGAATACGTATTGATCAAGAACCGAGGAAAACTAACTTAGATCGCAGGAAAGTGAAAGTAACAGAGTATCCGTTTTCATTCTGATAAACAGAATCCAAGGTAAGTCACTATGCAAATAAACGTATTTGTAGTGAATTGGATATATGCATATGACTACTAATGATAATGAATGTGTATGAGATGTTATGTGCATGAAATCCGAGATAAGTTCGATATAGTGATTAAGTCTGAGAAGTCCCGTTCGAATCTAGGAATAGATAGGATTAGCTATGTCACGACATAGGTATCTGTTCTGTTTAATCATGCAAGACCACGTTCAGGACATTGGCGTTGATTTGTGATTTTGTGTAACACCATGTCTGGGACGTTGGCATCGATATGAGCTTTATGTGTAAGACCACGTCTGTGACATTAGCATTGATATGAGCTTTATGTGTAAGACCATGTCTGGGACACCGGCATCGTAATGATTTGTATAAGACCCTGTCTGGGACAGTGGCATCGACATCTGGGTGCATGTAAGACCTCGTCTGGGATGTTGGCATTGTACGACCATTCTGAGCTTTTTGAGATTCCTGCTAGGTTTCTATTAGTTCAACGGGCAAGTCTGTGATATGAATGGTATATCCGAGCTATGATCAAATAAGAGAATGAATATCCAATTCAGGTACATTGAATGTGCATTAAGTATGCATAAAAAGGTAAGTACCTATATGACTTAGATTTAAAGAAGAGTATAATTGAATATGATAATGTGAATAAGATGCAAGGTTGATCATGAAGGAGCTAGGTGTTCAAATGAGTTTTGAACTGTTGAATGTGACAAATGTGGCCATGAGTATGAATCAAAGTATGTATACATGATAAATTGTTAAGTAAATGAGATGTGCAAATGTATTGAATTGCATATATGCCTTCTATGCCAAGTTTGTTTGTATATTGACTTACTAAGCTTTGTAAAGCATACTCTGCGTGTGTGTTTTCTCTGTTTTATAGGTCGTCAAAGCTACTAAAGGCTCGGGACCATCAAGGATCATCATCACACTACTAATCTCTTTTTGGTACCCTTTTGAAAATGTATATAGCTAAAAATGGCATGTATAGGCTAGATATGTGTATATGTTTATGAAATGAACTTAGCCATGTGTTTTGGAAAGTTTTGAGTTGATAAATGCTTAAATGAATGAGATTTTATGATGCAAATTTTGGCATGATTTGATGCATATGAAATGGTTAAGTTTTGGCTAAGCAAATGAATGATTTATGCTTGTAGTGATATGATTGTTTAACTTGTAATTTGCCATGAATGAGATTGGCATTGAGTGATCGATTGAATGGTTAATTTAGTATGTTTTTGGTTGCCTTATATTCATGATAAGTGATGGAAAATGTTGATTGTAGGTATGACATTTTTGGGTGGCATTTTGGTCTTGCAAATGACCTATAATGTCAAACGGTTATGGCACACGGGCGTACCTAGTAACCGTGGGTTAAAATCAGTAGCTAGCTTAAGAAGTACACAGTCATGGCACGGGCGTGTCTAAAGGTCATGTGAGAAATGGCAGTATATGACCTAGTTAGCACACGGGCGTGCTTAGTAGCCCCTTTCATTTTGGCAGTGTATGACCACGAGGAGGACACACGGGTGTGTCAAGTAGCCGTGGGTGAGGCACAGCCTACCCCTATGGGCATGTATCCCCTGTATTTAGAAAACTTCTTAATTTTCCAAGAAATTCTGTATGTGTTTCGATCTAGTCCCGACCCGGGTTATAAGCATGTTTAAGGTCTCGTTGACCTAATTAAAGGACATTATGAATGATATTGATGAATGATTGTGTGAAATTCTATAAATGTTTTTGATCTATCCGGTAACACTTCTAACCCTAATCCGATGACAGACATGGGATAGGGGTGTTACATACAGAATGTCCAGAATTAAGCACACGGGCATGTGCCTTGTCCGTGTGAAGTCTGTACCTATTTTATGAAAAATTATGAAAATTAATTTGACCACACAGCCTAGCACACGAGAATGCGGCACGGCCCTGTGGCACAAGTCAAAAAGCACACTAAATTGGACACGACCTGTAGTACAGGGCATGTCTCAGGGTCACATAGGCATGTCCCTTGGACCACACGGGCGTGTGACCCCTGTGACATGAAAATTTTTCTAAGTTTTGTAAGATTTTCTAAAGTTCTCGGTTTAGTCTCGAACCACTTCCAAAGCATGTTTTGGGCCTCGTAGGCTCGTATAAGGGACTTTATGATTGAATATGAATGAATTTAATTTGGACGCAAATTTATGACTCAGAATTGTGTGAATGTTTGTGTTATAAGTCTGATAATGCCTCGAGCCTTGTTTCGACGTTGTATACTAGTATTGGGTGTTACAGTTTTCATTCGGCGGAGCTCCCTAATTCAATTTTAAGTCTAGTTTTGTGCCGTTTTTAATGATTTTTATGTTTTTGTGATCGTTACAACTAGTACTAGCTAACCCATGGACTAATTTACAAAACTTTTAAAGATTTTGAATGTTGCCATTGATGAATATGTATGAGTTTTGATGATTGATGATAGATTTTGAATGGTTGTTGATAGTTAAACAAGTTTTGTAAAGTGATTTTGAGCAAAAATGCAAAATAGGGATTTATTTCTAAAACGGTGAAAATGGGTAGTTAACTGTGTGAATAAATGAAAAATATGGGCTGCTAGGGGTATAGTAGTAATTTGGCTAGCATGGGTATTTTAAGAATTTCATTAATTTGAGATTTTATGAAATAAGGACTAAATTGTAAAAATGTGAATGTTTAGGGGAAATGTGTTAAATAGCCCTAACATATATTTTAGATTGAATTGAATAAATAGTTGATAAAATAAGTTAATTTTGAATATATTAAGATCAAGAAAGGAGAAATATGACTTGGATCGGGGAAAAGATAAAGTACTCGATTAATTGACAATTTTATCATTTTTGAATTGAGGTAAGTTCGTATGTAATAAGCATTGTTATAATTATGCTTTAAATGCTCTGATATTGCATAAATTGTGTATAGGGGACTAAAATTATGTTTGAGGACAATTCTGCTATGTATGGAACTTAGTGTGCGACATCGAGATAGCTTCGGCTATGTGTGGCACTTAGTGTGCGAGATTAAAATAGCTTTGGCTATGCATTGGCACCTAGTGTGCGAGATATCAAGTATATGGCAGTATTCTGAATAGGTATGAACTCGTTATGAATTTGTATAGGTATGTACATAGAAAGTATGAGCTTTAAATAGAAGAAGTTATGAAATTGTATATAAGCATATGAGTAAGTATGAGGAAGGTTTGTTTGTTATCATGAATTTCATGTTAAATAGTTCAAATTGATGAATTACGTATTATGAATTGTTGAGTTTATTTCATACAAGCTTACTAAGCTTTATAGCTTACTTTGTGTATTTTTTCATGTTTTATAGTGATATTGAAGCTAGCTTGGATTCGGGGATCGTCGAAGATCATTTCACACTACTATCTATCACTTGGTACCTTTGAACTTTGGTATTTTAACTATATGGCATGCATAGGTATTTTGAGTCATTTTGATTATGGATTGATAGTGATTTTGCTTAATTGTAATGACTTGTAATGGCATATGTTTTGGTTTGTAAATATGGCCATGAATGTTGGATTAATTTAGTAGATTTGGTTATGTGCATATATGTGCATATATGGTTGATATTTTGAGCTCAAGAATGGATATGTGAATGACTTATATTATAAGGTTTGTGGAATTGGTATCATGCTTGTGAATTGCTATAAAATGATGCATGTTTGGTAAAAGTTTAGCTAATTGAATGGTATATGTATTTGGTATGTTTTGGATTGAGAAAAAACATAAGTTATAAGCAAGTTGGTTATTAATGTTGGAAATGGTACGAAATTGTTTTGGTTGTGGCTAAAATAGATGTTCAATTATGCTATGAATTGGTGCCATTTGGGTTGTTTAGGTACATGAGATTGTGGGTGGCAAATTGGCTTGGTAAATAGCCTATTTTTGTCCACACGGGCGTGTGTCTCAGCCGTGTGTGACACACTGTCATGTTACAGGGTCGTGTGTCCCCTGGTGTTGAAAATTTCAGTATGCTCCACATGGTCTCATACACGGGCGTGTGATTGGCCGTGTGGCACAAGTCAGTATACCCCTAATTTGCACACTGCCTAGCACACGGGCGTGTGACTTGGCCATGTTGCCTAAGTCAGTATACCCTACAAGTTTGGCACAGCCTAGCACACGGCATGGCATACAAGCGTGTGTGGCTAGTTCGAAGGGCACACGGGCTAGACATGCGGGCGTGTGGTTGGCTGTGTGATCCAAGTCAGTAAGCTCACTTGTTGGGCACGGGGTAGGACACGGGCTGGAACACGGCCATGTGCTCCCATTTCGAATGTCCACACAGCCTGTGACACGGGCGTGTCTGGTGGCCGTGTGTACGAGCATATGTCCCCTACTTTGAGAAAATTTTTCTAAGTTTTCCAAATGTTTTAATAGTTATCGGTTTAGTCCCGAACCACTCCCAATGCATGATTAGGGCCTCGTAGGCTAGTATTAAGGACATATTGGTTGAGATGATTGATGAATGTTTGAATTGATAAAATATATAAGATAAGTTTGTGTAGATATGTTATAAGTCTGGTAATGCTTCGTAACCCTATTCTAGCGTCGAAAACGGGTGAGGGGTGTTACATTCATGCTGTAATGTTATAAATATACTAATATAATTTCCTAAAATGCAACTAAATTTCCTCAAGTATGAACAATTAACACAAATTAAAGGCCTGAAATATAACTCTTTTCAAGAATTATAACATATATAATAGGGTTCGCACATATAGTATGGTTATCATAAATGGTAGGGTTCGCACATATAGTATAGGTTCGCATAACAGCATAGTTCACACATAGCATAGGTTCACATATATAGTGTGGTTCTTATAATCATAACAAGGTTCACATATATAGAAACACTTACTCTGGGAACTTAGGATAGGTGTTTAGTCAACCTAAGCTCCCCTTACCACTCGAAATGGTGCTCAATTGTAGTATACATGTCTACTCACATGTGTTAGCTTTGTCGAACCTAGGTAAGCTTTTGCTTACCTTTGTTGCTGCTTGTTGAGGCTCCTTCCTGAGCTATTACTTCGCGTAATCAACACACAGACACACAAATTACAATCAATCTAAAATAAAAGCAACCTTCCTAACATTCTAACTGTTGGATCACCGATACACCCCGTAGCGCAGCAGAAAAATTATTTTGATGATCATCAACCAAGGATCCATGTACGAAGAATGAATCGGGTTAAAAAGAAGTTGAAGATACACATTTAGAGATCTAGTTTGCTTCAAGGAGTCGTTGATTCTAAGCCTAAATATAATCATTTCATCCTCTACGTAATCTACTTAGTTAAGCACAAACAACAAAACACTTTAAACTTTTTAGAGAATTAAAAAAAGGGCTGCTTGGAAACACGAAAATATACACACTTTTTCATGCCTTTTTTTAACTTAAATTCATGCAGTTTCTGCAAAATTATTGTCGAAAAATATATAACTATTATAAAATAATTATTTTGTACTTAAATTATTAACATAATTAATTTTAATTAATTTATAATAAATTGTGATTAATTTTTATCATTTTTCGTTAGATTTGCACAAAAGGGAAAAAATGACTCGACAGACACTACTAGAAGTTCAAAACTGATAAGCAATTTGAAGTATCAAGGCGAATTAATTTTCAGCCTATGACGGTCCAATTATGTGTATTAATTCATGATATAATTAATTTTAATTTATATCTAATTTAATTTGGATTAAATAAATTATTATTAATTAATTATGAAAAAGTGGTCCAGTTGAGCCAAACCGAGTGAACCGAACCGACCAAGAAGTGGACAGCCCAAAACCGTCCATATGCTGACCCAAATCAACTTATTGGCTGATTATTTAGCTTGCGAAGAGGCCCTTGAAGACTTTTTCACGTTGCAAACAAACCCCTCCACAATTGGTGGCTTTATAGATTTGCCCCAAGCCTAAATTAGCAAAGTTGAAACTATCAACTTTGCCACATGTGTGGCCGGCCAAGGGAGGGCTCTTTGGCTGATAATTTTAGCTTTTTTTAGCAGCCCTCTTCAGCTATAAAAGCCCCCTTAGGCTGGTCATTTGAAACACATCTCAAGCATTCACATCTTTTCTCTCTTCTCTCCACTTTCTCTCTTCTTTTCCATTCCAAATTCCCTTGCACTCTTGCCAATTTCTCCTCTTGGAAAAAGGGCATTCATCAGCCATTTGGAGCAGCAATTAAGTGTTCATAGCAGCCATGAGGACAACAAAGAAGGAAGAATGGAGCAAACTAGTCAAGCCACGAAAAAACATCAGAGTTGATTCTTGTTCCCTATCTCTTTAATTTTTGTTGTTATGATGAACATATCTATGAATATTAATGTTGTTGGAATGGTTAATTTAATCAATTTAGATTTAATTTAATTCTTGTTAGGTTGATTGCATTTTGCTTGTTAAAATTATTAAAATTGTGTTTATGTTGTTATAGGCCTCGGTAAGATGCTTCATTAAGTAAAATCATGACTAAGTTATTCTTGCATTACAATTGTGAGGTAGCTAATGACTTAATTACTTAAACGGATTGAAATTGTAATTAATGAACATAGTATTTAATCAGTGCATGTTTAATCATCTAAGGTAGCTAAGGTTTAATTTAGCGACGGTATCTAACGATACAATTGTCTTGCATAACTTGCAAGATTATTGTAATTAAATTGTTTCAAGGTAGGGATACTTTGTTACCTCACGTAGTCTTATATGTGCTTATTAGATTTAATTAATCGTTTGAATTGACATAGGGATATATACAAGAGATTATTTCAATTTAATAAGTGTGTATGTGCAATAACATATTTGCCTATTAAGATTTGTTTAATCGGTTGAATTGACATAGGGATATGGTCAATAGATGAATGGACTTTGGTAGGTGAGTATGTTCATAAGTTAGCAAATTACCGAGTTGCCATGAATTTATTCATAACAATATAAACGTGAGTTTAATAATTTTAAGTTAAGAAATGTAATTAATCTAACACAATTATGTCATCTTGATTAAAATCGTATTTTGTAATCGTACATTTGAAATTTATTTACTTAGTTTACTTAGTTTGAAATCTTAGTTGTTAATACCCTCTTCAAACAAAATATTTTTCTTCACCAAAGTGTTTTAAATAGCATTCATAAATAATTCTTTTCACAGTCCTTGTGGGTACGATAACTCGACATTTACTTGTCACTTTATTACTTGTTGCAATTGTGTACACTTGCACAATTCCATCATTCCACGTTTTTGGCGCCGTTGCCGGGGACTGTTTTAAAAAGTCTTTATTTGTGAATTTGTTAGTTTTGCATTTTGGTTTAATTTTCTGTTTAAATTTTAACTTCTATGATTATTTCATGTGTTTATGAGTATTGACTAAATTATTGATTTACTCACTGTAGACCCTGAGATTGAACGAACATTTCGATAGCGAAGAAGACAAGCAAGACAGAGAAAGACTAAAGAGATGAACTTCAAAAATTCGAATCAAGGAAACGGAGCAAACCCTACTCAAAATCTTATCCTTATTGCTGATGATAAGGATAGAGCTCTAAGATAGTATGCAGTGCCAGTGTTTAATGATCTTAATTCGGGTGTTAGGAGACCCGAAATCAAGGCACTACAGTTCAAGCTAAAGCTAGTCATGTTCTAGCTGCTTTAGACAGTAGGCCAATTCAGTGGAATGCCTACCGAAGATCCTCACCTACACTTAAGACTATTTATGGAGGTGAGCGATTGTTTCAAGTTAGCCGGAGTACCCGAAGATGCATTATGATTTAAGCTGTTCCCGTATTCGCTAAGGGACAAAGCTTGAGCTTGGTTGAACTCATTGCCACCAAATTCAATTTCCACATGGCAAGAGTTAGTAGAAAGATCTCTCATGAAGTATTTCCCACCTAGCAAGAATGCTAAATTGAGGAATGAGATCACTTCCTTCCAAAAAATGGATGATAAGTCCTTGTATGAGGCATGGGAAATATACAAAGAATTATTACGGAAGTGCCCTTATCATGGAATCCCACATTACATCCAACTTGAGATGTTTTATAATGGTCTCAATGCTCACACGAGGATAGTAGTGGACGCTTCTACTAATAGTGCTCTCCTTTCTAAGTCTTATAATGAGGCTTATGAAACCATTGAGAGGATTTCCAGCAACAATTATCAATGGCCAACCAATCGAGCAGTGCAAGGAAGACAAGTTGCTGGAATACATGAAGTAGACGCACTTACTTCACTCTCATCTCAAGTATCATCAATATCCTTAATATTAAAAAAGCTTACTACTAATGGGTCTAATAATTTTGCAACACAGCCACCAAATCAATTTGAAAATATAGCCTGTGTCTATTGTGGGGAAGGACATTTTTTTGAAGAATGTCCATCGGACCCAGAATCTGTATATTACATGGGTAACCAGAACCAAAATCGAGGAAGGCAAGGACTGCAATCCAATTTCTATAACCCATCATGGCGAAACCACCCGAATTTTTATTGGAGTAACTAAGGGGCTGGAACCAGTAACACTTACGTCCAACCTAAATTGACCCAACCACCTAGTTTTCCCCAAAAATTTCAGAAACCAACCCAAGTTGGACCATTCAATGGCTTAGAAAATTTGTCAAAGGCATAAATGGCGAAGAATGATGCCTTAATTCAAAGCCAAGCAGCTACATTAAAAAATCTGGAAAACCAAATGGGCCAGCTTGCTACTAAATTTAAGAATTGACCACAAGGTGCTTTACCTAGTGATACAGAGAATTCGAGGAATCCATGGAAGGAGCATTGTAAAGCGTTGACATTTTAGAGTGGAAAGACTTTAGAGCCCAATTCCATCAAAGTTGAGAAAGAGCCAGCTAACGTTCAAGACTCAGAGGAAGTTTAACCAAGTGTTAAAATTCCAGTTTCACAAAAACCAAAATCTGTAAAACCCGACAAGGTAACTTCAGAACCAGCTAATTCTGATCAACTAACAACTCCGTTAGATGCATAATTACCACAGAAAATGAATCAACTAGTTCTAGTAGATAAACCTCCACCACCCTACCCTCAAAGACTTAAGAAGCAGAAGAAAGAAATTCAATTCAAGAAGTTCCTAAACTTACTCAAGCAACTTCATATCAACATCCCGTTGGTTGAAGCACTTGAACAAATGCTAAACTATGTCAAATTCATGAAGGAGATCCTGTCTAGAAAATGACTTGGAGAATTTGAAACGGCAGCCTTGACAAAGGAATGCAGTGCATATCTTCAAAACAAACAACCCTCAAAGTTGAAAGATCCTGGATGTTTTACCATACCTTGCAACATTGGAGCAACATATTGTGGTAAGGCACTATGTGACTTGGGTGTGAATATCAACTTGATGCATATGTCAATATTTAGAAAGTTAGGGATAGGTGAAGTTAGACCGACTACAGTTACATTTCAATTAGCATATTGATCCTTAGCACATCTAGAAGGAAAAATCGAGGGCGTATTGGTACGTGTAGACAAATTTATATTTTCTGCCGACTTTGTGATTTTAGACTTTGAAGCAAACAAAGAGGTGCCAATCATCCTAGGAAGACCATTCTTAGCAACCGAAAAGACCCTTACTGATGTACAGAAGGGCGAGCTTACTATGCGTGTTCAGGATGATCAGGTAACATTTAACATTTTTAAGTCTATGCGATTTCCTAACACAATTGATGATTGTTCTGCAGTGTCCGATTTAGAGGATTTAATCGTGAAGAAGGAATCCAACTATGTTGAGGATCCATTAGAACAAATTTTGACATCAGACCCTCAAATTGATGAATAGGAGGATGAATACTTAACTTTGCTATAAGCTAATCAAAGGAGATTTAATCCACAATCCTGTTTTGAATCTTTGGAGTTAGAGAATAGGGATTATGCCCAACCAAAAGCATCAATCAAGGAGCCACCTAATTTAAAACTCAAGGTACTTCCTTCACATTTAAAATATGTTTATTTAGGTAACGCTTCTACTTTGCATGTGATTGTTTCAGCAGAATTAACCAATGAGTAAGAAGAGAAACTCATCCTTGTATTGAAAAAATTTAAGAAGGCTATTAGATGGACCATAGTCGATATTCGCAGTATTAGTCCATTTGTATGCATGCACAATATCATACTAGAAGATGGTGAGAAAGGGACGATTGATGGACAACGAAGACTGAATCCCATCATCAAGGACGTAGTCATGAAAGAAATCATCAAATGGTTAGATGCGGGTATAATTTACCCCATCTCAGACAGTTCGTGGGTAAATCTGGTCTAGTGCTTCCAAAGAAAAGAGGTACTACAGTCATTGAAAATGAGAATAACGAGTTGATACTGACTAGAACAGTTACGGGATAGAGAATTTGCATCGATTACCGAAAGCTAAACAAGGCGACTAGGAAAGATCACTTTCCTTTGTCGTTCCTGGACCAGATGTTAGATAGACTTGTGAGGCAAGACTATTACTGTTTTCTTGATGGATACTCGGTGTTTAATCAGATTACAGTAGCACCAGAAGATCAACGCAAGACAACATTTGTAACAGCCTAGTTTAGACCCTAGTCAGAATAGTGGTTTTGAGACCAAAAATCTGAGGTTAAAATGTTAATTTAATGTTTTTTTCTGTGTGAATAGTATATGACATAGTCTGTGTGAAAATTATGTGTGATAATTTGATCCTTTGTGTGTCGAATTAAGAGAAATGACTTAATCGCATAAAAGGTAAAAGCTGTGTGCTGATTGTTAAAGTGTTTATTTGTCATGGCTTTATAAATGAGAAGTCCTTATGTTGTTAATAAACCATTAAAAGGATGGATGGACAAAAATAGGCTTTAGTGGGTGGAAACTTAAATGAATTAATGAAGGGTAAAATGGTAAATGTGCATTAATGTTAATATAATTAACATAAAACAAAGTTTGATGGCCATTATCATCTTTATCACCACCGAAAATTGAAGGAAAGTAAAGGGTTTTAAGCTTTGTAAAGTTCGGCCATCAAGTTCTTTGCTTCAAGGTTAGTTTTTGTTCGGTATTTTGAAAATTTCTACGTTTTTGTAACCATTGCTTTATGCTCTAGCTAGCCCATGCTTTAATTTTAGAAATTGATAGAGATTTTGAGATGTGCCATTGATGAATATATGAGCTTTGTAATGTTAGTTGGTGAAATATGAAAGCTTGGTGTTGGGTTAACATATTTTATATTGGGATTTTTGATGAAATTGAGTATTTTGGGCTTAGTTGTGAAAAGTGTAAATTGAGGGACTAATTTATGAAATAAAAGAAATGTGTGGGCTTGTATTAGCGTGGGAAGAATTCGGGTAAGCACATGTGTATTGAAATTTGGTGTATTTTTTCATGAATTAGGGACTAAAGTGTCGAAATGTGAAAATGTGAAGGTTATTGTGTAAAATGCCCTAAATATGTGTGTTTGGAATAAAATGAATGATTTGATGATTGGATGGATTGAATTTGAATGTGTATAGACCAAGAGATGAGAGGTTCGGATCGAGATCGAGGCAAAGATAAAGTGCTTGATTAATCGACTGTATCGATAGTTCGACGTCCGAGGTAAGTTTGGATATGATACATATTATTAAGATATGTTTTAGATTTATGAAATGAATATGTATTTATGTATGAAAGTGAGTTGCTATGTGCAAGATTTTAGTTGATGGCACTAAGTGTGCGAAATTGAAATCGAAACAGAAATGAATAGCACTATCTGTGCGATGATATGAAAGCTTCGGCTTATGGACCTAGCACTATGTGTGCGATACCGAGATAAGTCAGTTGAAAGATTAAGCACTAAGTGTGCGATGACTATTATGATCCGATTATGAAATTTGCACTAAGTGTGTGAAATAATCAAAAATAATAGTAAAGGTTGAACAAGAGGTGATATTGAGCAATTGAGTAGCATGAATGGTGAGTAAATATGTGTTGATCAAGATATGTTTGAACGTAGGTGGTTGATGATAGCCTTAATAGTTATATGAATAGGTACTTGAGCATATGTTGAGATTGATGATGAGCCTATTTGTGCAATTTATCTATATAATGATTTAATCGTAAAGATGTGATATTATTGAGCAATATGTATTAAATTGCAAACTTACTAAGCTTTGGAAAGCTTACTTGTGATTTGTCTTTCTGCTTTGTAGTGTCAGTAAAGCTAGCTCGGATCTAGGGATCGTCAGCATCTCAATCACACTATCGGCAATCTATTTTGGGGTATTTTGGAAAAATGTACATAGTTAAATATTTCATGTATAGGCTAGTTATTTGAATCATGTTTGAGATTTGTAAGTAGCCATGAGATGTGGCTAGATATGTGATAGTTTTTGGCATAATTAACTTTGGTATATATGATGCATCTTTTGGTATGGATTGTGAGTTGAGAAATTGATTTATGGATGGAAATTTTGGTGCTGGTATGATGCTAGTAGGAATAAGTGAAATTGGGAATGAATTATGCTTGTGATAGGATAAGTTTTGGTATTAGAATTGGTATTGAATGCATGGTTTGAATGATTATTTTGGTATGCTTTTGGGTAGTCATAAGTGCATGAATTGTTTTGGTAAATGTTGCTTGTAGGTATGGCCCATTTGGGTGGCATTTTGGTCTTGGAAATGACCTATAATGTCACACGACCATGGCACACAAGCATGCCTAGTGACCGTAGGGTAAAGTCAATAGCTTGCTTAAGGGCACACGACCATGGTACACGGGCGTGCCTAGAAGCAGTGTGAGAAAGTTAGTATATGGCTTAGTGGTGCAAAGCTTTAGCACACCGGGGTGCTTGGTAACCGTGTTGCTTTGGCAGGATTGACCACGGCCAGGGTACACCGGTGTGCTTGGTGGCCGTGGTGAGGAATCAGGTTTGACCACGGGGCGGACACACGGGTGTGTCTAGCAGCTGTGGAGGGCACATGGTTGGCTCTCACGGGCATGTATCCCCTGTATTTTGGATAAGTTTTTAAGTTTTTGAGAACTTCTGTATGTGTTTTGATTTAGTCCCGATTCTTCTCCAGCATGTGTTTAAGGTCTTATAAGCCTCAATAAGGGACTATATGTTTATGTTTGGTGTGCTATACTAATGATTGACTTTGTGTCATGAACAGGTTATTAAATGATTTGATTGTTCGGTAATGACTCTTAACCCTATTCTGCTGATGGTTTTGGGATAGGGGTGTAACAGACCGAATCTGACCCTAATCGGAACGGTGGTTTCGGGTCCACGAATCCGAACCCGAGAAATATTTAAATATTATATTTAGTGCTTATTATATATGAATTTATATGTGGGAAAGTTTCGTAGAAAAATTTTATCGTTTAAGTATTGAATTTGATAAAAAGGACTTAATCGCGTAAAAAGTAAAAGTGGCCAACTAAAGTGTAATGTGTTAAATTGAGCATGGCTTTTTAATGTGAGGTATTAAAAGGGCAATTAGCCCATTTTTAGGTTAATGGCCGGCCACCTTGATGCATGTAATAGTGTTTGAGTTTTTATAATATATAATATTACATTATATGTTAAAAATAAACTAATAAATATATGTAAATAAAACAAACAATTAAAAAGCCATGTCTTGTTCATCTTTGGCCGAAAAACACAAAAGAAAAAGGGGAGAAAAGCTTTGAAACATTCGGCCTTGTTCAAGCTTAAATAGGTAAGAAATCTAGCTCGGTTTTTGTTAATTTTTACGTTTTTGAGATCGTTGCTTAGTATATTACCCGACCCATGCTAGAATTTCTAAGATTATTGTGTATGTATGAATCGACCATTGATAAATTCTTGAGGTTTATGATGCTTGATGATGTTAGATGATAGATAGGTTAAAATTGGTATATTATGTGTTGGAAGTTTTGGTGAATTTGTGTTTTAGGGCCAAATTGTAAAAATAAAATTTTAGAGGGCTTAATTACAAAATAAATGAAAGAAATGGACTTGTATAGTCCTCATATATATTCGGCCCTTAAGGAGTTTGGGGAAATTTGATGTATTTTGAGTTTTATACAAATAGGACTAAATTGCAAAGTATTGAAATAATAGGGGTAAAATGGTAATTTTCCTATTTATGTGCTTAGGGACTAAATTGAGATGAAATGTACTTGAATGAGCTAAATTTGAATGTGTTTTAGATCAAGAGCAAAGAAAAAGCAGTTTGGATCGGGGAAAGCGAAGGTTCTCGAATAAGCCGATTTGCACGGTCTATCGACAACCGAGGTAAGTCCTTAAGCAAGTGTATACTAAAGGAATATTTATGAACATTGCATATGATAAAGTTAGGAAATTTAAAGCATAAAAATGTGTGTTGGCCGAATGTGGTAGTATAAATTGATAATGAGTTTAATTTGTTAAATGTGATGTAAGTAAGTAAGTTTGGTTGATAAATGAAAGTTGTATGAAGTATATAAGTTGTGGTGATTTCAAGATTAAGTAAAGAGTATTAAAATGTTAAATGCGTTGAATTCGGGCTAAATGCCTAGCGTGCCTAGTGCCGGTGACATGTTCGAGCTTATTGCCTAGCGTGCTTCGTCTTGGTGATCTATTTCGCTTTAATGCTCAGCGTGCTTCGTCTTGGTGATCTATTTCGCTTTAATGCCTAGCGAGCTTCGTGCTCGTGATCTATTTCGAGCTTTAATGCCTAGCGTGCTTCATGCGGTGATTTATTTCGAACTTCGTGCCTAGCGTGCCTTGTCTTGGGTGATTTATTTCGGCTTTAATGCCTAGCAGGCTCTATGCCGGTGATATGTTTTACAAAGGAGAAACCGAATTGTTGATCAAGGTAAATCATAGCTAAAGTGTTTAGTTAAAGGCTCAGGTAAGTAAGTAAGGTTTGATCGTTTGATGTTACTAAAGTTTAACTAATATTACGAGTACGAAGTGATATGTATATTTGAGATTACGATTGATGTGCATAAGTATTATATGATTGAGTTTGAGCTTGAATGTACTATCATGGAGATTCGATTTTTAAATAGTAGTGCTAACGGTGTAAGAAATTTTAATATGATAACATGATTGAGATGAATGATTTAAATGTTTAAGTGATTGAATGTAGTATCATTTTGAGCTTGGGACTTACTAAGTTAGTAAACTTATTTGTGTGTAATGTTCTCCTCATTTTATAGATTAGGTTAAGGCTACTTGCTCAACGGGATCGTCAAGACGATCGACCACACTATCGATCGCTATTTTGGTATTTTAAAAGCTTGAACTTGAACCTATGGCATGTATAGGCTGGTTTTATATGTTTGGTTTTGAAATTTGTATATAGATAGCCATGCGAAAATGGCTTGATTAAAATGTTAAAGCTTGTGTGTATGTGGCTATGACCTAAACTTATTTTGAAAGCATGTTTTTTTTTTAGTATATATTTTTGTGATGTTTGGTTATATGATTCGGCAATGAGAAATGGTAAGTATGATGTATAATAGGTCTTTTGGAAGTATGAAATGTAGAATAATTTGGGTGGTGGATGATGGTATAATTTGGCATGGTAATGAGGTAAAATGATGGATATGTATTTGATTGTGTGTTGGCTATATAGGTTCGATTGCTAAATGATAAGTAATGAATATGTTTCATGACTATTTTTGTTGATTGTTTTGGTACGGATCCAAATGGTAAATGAAGGTTATGATTTAGGCATGTTTTGGTTAGTTTTATTGGATAGATAAAAGTGCCAAGTTGATGTTAATATTAATATAGGTATGCGTACATGTGTGGTTGTAAATTCGGTTACGATTTTTGGTTCATTTTGATAAGCATATGATCTTGATTATGGTGTGACTGAATCAATGATTAGTTAATAAGATGAAATATGAAGTTTAGGTATACTAATATATATGCGAATTAGGTGTACATTGAAATGTTATTTGTGTTCAAATGTTAAATATGGCTTTTGTTTTTAGGGTAAAATCGCACTATATATATATATGCATCAATAGTATGTTCGCCATGTTGTAATGTTACTAAAGTCGCATATGTGATTGCATAATAATTAATGTAATATGGTTTGAATGGTTTTATTATGTGCTTGTGTAGAAGCAATGAAATGATATGTTTGATATTCAACTAATGAAATAGATATATTGACATATATTTGATGTATGAAATGTAATGATATATCTTTAATATGTTTTAAGTATACAAATGCCATTAATATTAGAGTCATATGTATTAAGTACATGTAACATGGCTTTGTTGCATATTAGCTAATTCAATATGTGGATATATATAGATGATATTAATATGGTTGAAATTTGAAGCATAGTTTGTATATGTATTATAAGTAACTAAGCATGATAAATTTTATCTAGTTGTGTGTTCCATATGTGCACATTTAACTAATATGATTTAGCGGATGATTGCTATTGGATTTAGAAGTTATATCGTATAGAAATTGATATAACCTTGTGTATGAAAAATGATAAATGACTATGTGGAACTGTGTTTTGACCGGTAATGCCTCGTAACCCTATTTCGACGACGGATACTGGTTAGGGGTGTTACAATTTATTGGTATCAGAGTTTACGGTTTAGTCGATTCTAGGACTACCGTAGCGCGTGTGAGTCTAGCTATACATGCCATAGTTATATATATTGGTAGTGTGGTGACTTTTGACAATTTCAATAGTATTTTATATAGTAAATGGATTACGATCCGATAGAGTCAGAAATGATGATGTGGAGAGTGTTGCGCCTGGTCTCGCACATGGATCAGCACCACTAGACTCTCAACCGATTCACGGGTAACCACGAGGAGAGGCTAAACAAGCCTTCTACCAAATGATGAATGAATGGTTTACCCAGTTTGTTTAGAATAATTGATTGTACAACAACCTCCACCCCGAATAATCCGACTCGTACCTTTAGCAACCCGATGATAGATCCAATGAGATCTAGTAGGCCCTTGTTAATAAAATCAAAAATTTGAAATTTGAGGAATTCAAGGCTAATGATAATGATGATGCGAGCGAGTGAAATGTGGCTTGATAACACTATTCGGTACTTGATGAGTTATCCTATGCTCCGGATGAATGTTTAAAATGTGTTATATCATTACTTGAGGACCTTCCGATCAACGGTGGATTACACTAGTATCGATGGTTCCAAAAGAAAAAGTGACATGGGATTTCTTTCAGAATGATTTCAGCAAGAAATATATCAGTCAGAGGTTCATTGACCAGAAACACAAAGAATTTCTTGAACTAAAACAGAGGCAAATGACCGTGACTGAATATAAGCGAAAATTTGTCAGATTGAGTCGATATGCTCGGGAATGTGTATCAACCGAAGCCATTATGTGCAAAAGGTTTGAAGATGGTTTGAATGAAGAATTAAAGTTGCTTGTTGGAATTCTTGAAATCAAAGAGTTTGTGACACTCGTAGAGCGAGCTTGCAAAGCTGAAGAGCTTGGGAAGGAGAAAAGAAAGGCTGAGACAGAAGCTAGAGACACCCGTAAAAGATCGTCGGGTAAGAATTTCCATTCCACATCTAAGAAGTTTAGAGATGACTTGATCGACACAAAGCTACTTGATTCATTTAGACGTGATCGACCTCCGATGGGCTCCCGAGCTACCTCAATGGCGGTGTTGGTAACGTCCCACAAAATCGAGTTGAATGCAAACATTGTGGAAAATGACATTCTGGGAGTTGTAGAGTTCGTGACCGGTCCAGCTTTAAATGTGGACCCTCAAACCATTTTATTCGAGAGTGCCCGTTGTTAGCTGAGCTGAATATAGCACAGAACTCTAGACCAAGTAGTGCATCGATGCAGGCGCACCACCCGGCATTCGGCAATGTAGGTGGTAGTCGAGAGGGACAAAGAACACAACAGATCGATCGAGGCTAGAGCTCCGGCTAGAGCTTATGTTACTCGAGCTAGAGGATCTTGCTTCTCCAGATGTCATTATCGGTACTTTCACCCTTTATAATACTATTGTGATTGCATTGATTGATCCTGGTTCGACCCATTCATATGTATGTGAAACTACGGTATTCATGAAGACTCGCTAGTTGAGTCTCTTGAGTTTGTGATTCGCGTATCCAATCCTTTGGGTAGATGTGTGTTTGTTAATAAAGTGTGTAAAAGTTGCCCATTGATGATTCGAATTTTGCTTCCTAGTCGATTTAATCTTGTTGCCTTCGATGAGTTTGATATAATTTTGGGAATGGATCGTTAACCGCGCATGACTCGGTGGTGAATTGCAAAAGAAAGCTTATTTATTTGAGACATCGAGCGGTGAGATCATTTGAATTGAATCCGATGATATAAGTGGGTTTCCTGATTATATCCTCGATGTTAGCCCAAAAGTATGTGAGAAAAGGGCGAAGCTTATTTGGCTTATGTCTTTGGATAATAAATTGTCCGAGAAATAGATTGAATCCGTATCGATTGTATGTGAATACCCAGATGTGTTTCCTGAAGAACTACCGGGTTTACCCCCAGTACGAGAGATTGAGTTTGGCATTGAACTAGCTCGGAGCGACTCGATCTCAATAGCTCCATATCGGATGGCACCGATGAGCTAAAAGAATTGAAAGCAGATTGCAAGAGTTAACAGATAGGGGCTTTGCGACCAAGTTTCTCTCCTTGGGGTGCACCATTCTTTTGTGAGAAAGAAAGATGGAGCGATGCGAATGTGTATTGATTATCGGCAACTAAATAAAGTAACTATAAAGAATAAGTACCGTTACCTTGGATTGATGATTTGTTTGATCGGTTGAAAGGGCTTGATATTTTCAAGATAGATTTGAGATCGGGTTATTATCGATTCTTGAGTCGAGATACAGATGTGCCAAAGATTGCATTTCGGACGAGGTACGGACATTTTGTGTTTTTGGTAATGCCTTTTGGGCTTACTAATGCACCTGCTTTTTTTATGGATTTGATGAATCGGGTTTTAGACAATTTTGGATCGATTTGTGGTGGTGTTTATTGATGACATATTGATCTACTCCAAAGATGAAATTGAAAACGCTGAACATTTGAGGTTAGTGCTACAAACTTTGCGAGATCATCATTTGTATCGAAGTTTAGTAAGTGTGAGTTCGGATGAAAGAGGTTGACTTTTTGGGACATGTGGTTTGACATCGGGCATTGAGTTGATCCGAACAAAATCTCGACTATACTTGATTGGAAGCCACCAAAAATGTTTCCAAGATTCGAAGTTTTTGGGACTTACGGGTTACTATCGACGATTTGTGAAAGATTTTTCTATGATGGCTACCCCGTTGACAAAGTTACTGCAGAAAGATGTCCGGTTCGAGTGGTCAGAAAAATGTCAGAAAAGTTTTGATCAGTTGAAAGCCCTTTTGACAGAAGCTCCAGTGTTAATTCAGCCTGAATCGGGTAAAGAATTTGTTGTTTATTCTGATGCTTCCTTGAATGGTTTGGGCTGTGTTTTGATGCAGGAAGGCAAAGTTATAGCCTACGCTTCAAGACAACTGAAGCCGCACAAAAGAAATTACCCGACGCATGACTTAGAACTTGCAGCCATTGTTTTTGATTTAAAAATTTAGCGTCACTATTTATTTGGCGAGAAATGTCACATTTATTCAGATCATAAAAGTCTAAAGTATCTAATAACTCAGAAAGACCTGAATTTGAGATAACGCAGTGGCTAGAACTGTTGAAAGACTATGAATTGGTGATTGACTATCACCGAGAAAAGCTAACGTCGTTCTATGGATCGTTAAGTCAAAATCATTATTTGCTCTTCGTGCCTTTGAATGCACAGATGGCTATGTCTAGTGATGGTTCGATCATAGCCGAGAGTTACGAGCAAGACCGATGTTTATTCAACAAATTTGTGATGCACAAAAGTTGATGAAGATTTGATTGCTAGTCGAATTCGATTGTGAAAAGTGCACGAATCGATTTTGATTGATGCAAATGATTGTTTGAATTTTAAAAGCCGAATGTGTGTTCCAAAGAACTCAGATTTGATACAGATGATTTTGAGTGAGGCTCATAGTGGTCGACTATCGATACATTCGGGTAGCACGAAGATGTATAACGATTTGAAACAGTTCTATTGGCGGCCTGGCATGAAACAGGATATATCTGAATTTGTTTCTAAGTGCTTAATCTGTCAGCAAGTAAAAATTGAGCTCAGCGCCATCTGGACTACTTGACCAATCATGATACCGAATGGAAATGGGATAGAATTACAATGGATTTTGTATCCGGTCTCCTATGACTCGAGTAGGAAAGATCTTGTTTGGGGTATAGTTGATAGGTGACTAAATCAGCTCATTTTGTGCCGGTGTATGTGGCTATTCACTTGAGAAACTTGTTTGAATTATGCGTATCACAGTTGTGAGATTGCATGGTGTACCGAGTTCTATTGTTTGAGAGAGACCGAGATTCACATCGCGATTTTGGAAGAAGTTGCAAGAAGCTTTAGGTACTAAACTTCATTTTAGTCTGACCTTCCATCCGCATCTGAATGATCGGTCAAAGCGAACTATTCAAATACTTGAGGACATGCTGAGATGTTGCGTTCTCAAGTTTGAAGGTATGTGGGAACAATAGCTACCTTTGATTGAATTTGCTTATAATAATAGCTTTCAATCAAGTATCAAAATGGTACCTTATGAAGCCTTATACGGGCGAAAATGTCAAACACCATTATAATGGACTGAGCTTAGCGAAAATAAGATACACGGGGTTGATTTGATTAAAGAGACTGAACAGAAAATGGCCATAATCAAAGATAATTTGAAAGCTGCATCAGATCGACAAAAGTCCTATGCTGATTTGAAACGTAAAGACATTGAATTTCAGGTAGGAGATCGTGTATTATTAAAAGTTTCCCCGTGGAAGAATGTACTCCGATTTGGTCGGAAAGGCAAGTTGAGTCCGAGGTTCATCGGACCGTATGAAATCATTGAACGTATTGGGCCTGTTGTTTATAGGTTGAGATTACCCTCTGAATTAGAAAGGATACACGATGTATTTCACGTTTCTATGCTCGTGAATATGGATCGGATCCGTCACATGTGATTGCTCCGTCTGAGATTGAGATATGACCTGATGTGACGTATGAGGAAGAACCGATCCGTATTTTAGCTCGGGAAGAGAAAGAGTTAAGAAATAAGAAAATCCCATTAGTGAAGGTACTGTGGAAAAGGCACGGAGTTGAAGAGGCTACATGGGAGCCTGAAGATTCGATGAGGCAACAATATCCGACGTTGTTTAACGGAAAGATTTTCGGGGACAAAATCCTTAAGAGAGGAGAGTTGTAACAGAACGAATCTGAACCTAATCGGAACGGTGGTTTCGGGACCATGAATCTGAATCCGAGAAATATTTAAATATTATATTTAGTGCTTATTATATATGAATTTATATGTGGGAAAGTTTCAGTGAAAAATTTTATCGTTTAAGTATTGAATTTGATAAAAGGACTTAATCGTAAAAAGTAAAAGTGGCCAACTAAAGTGTAATGTGTTAAATTGAGCATGGCTTTTTAATGTGAGGTATTAAAAGGGCAATTAGCCCATTTTAGGTTAATGGCCGCCACCTTGATGCATGTAATAGTGTTTGAGTTTTTATAATATATAATATTACATTATATGTTAAAAATAAACTAATAAATATATGTAAAAAAACAAACAATTAAAAGCCATGTCTTGTTCATCTTTTGCCGAAAAACACAAAAGAAAAGGGAGAAAAGCTTTGAAACATTAGGCCTTGTTCAAGCTTAAATAGGTAAGAAATCTAGCTCGGTTTTTGTTAATTTTTACGTTTTTGAGATCGTTGCTTAGTATATTATCCGACCCATGCTAGAATTTCTCAGATTATTGTGTATGTATGAATCGACCATTGATAAATTATTGAGGTTTATGATGCTTGATGATGATAGATGATAGATAGGTTAAAAATTAGTATATTATGTGTTGGAAGTTTTGGTGAATTTGTGTTTTTAGGGCCAAATTGTAAAAATAAAATTTTAGAGGGGCTTAATTGCAAAATAAATGAAAGAAATGGACTTGTATAGTCCTCATATATATTCAGCCCTTAAGGAGTATGGGGAAATTTGATGTATTTTGAGTTTTATGCAAATAGGACTAAATTGCAAAGTATTGAAATAGTAGGGGTAAAATGGTAATTTTCCTATTTATGTGCTTAGGGACTAAATTGAGATGAAATGTACTTGAATGAGCTAAATTTGAATGTGTTTTAGATCAAGAGCAAAGAAAAACGGATTTGGATCGGGGAAAGACGAAGGTTCTCGAATAGCCGATTTGCATGGTCTATCGACAACCGAGGTAAGTCCTTAAGCAAGTGTATACTAAAGGAATATTTATGAACATTGCATATGATAAAGTTAGGAAATTTAAAGCATAAAAATGTGTGTTGGCCGAATGTGGTAGTATAAATTGATAATGAGTTTAATTTGTTAAATGTGATGTAAGTAAGTAAGTTTGGTTGATAAATGAATGTTGTATGAAGTATATAAGTTGTGGTGATTTCAGTATTAAGTAAAGTGTATTAAAATGTTAAATGCGTTGAATTCAGTCTAAATGCCTTGCGTGCCTAGTACCGGTGACATGTTAGAGCTTATTGCTTAGCGAGCTTCGTCTTGGTGATCTATTTCGAGCTTTAATGCTAGCGCGCTGCTCTGTGTTTGATCTATTTTGGGCTTTAATGCCTAGCAGGCTTCGTGCCGGTGATCTATTTCGGTCTTTAATGCCTAGCAGGCTTCATTCCAGTGATTTATTTCGGGCTTCGTGCCTAGCAGGCCTTGTGCTGGTGATTTATTTTGGGCTTTAATGCCTAGCAGGCTCTTTGCCGGTGATGTGTTTTACAAAGGAGAAACCGAATTGTTGATCAAGGTAAATCGTAGCTAAAGTGTTTAGTTAAAGGCTTAGGTAAGTAAGTAAGGTTTGATACGTTTGATGTTACTAATGTTTAACTAATATTACAAGTACAGTGATATGTATATTTGAGATTACGATTGATGTGCATAAGTATTATATGATTGAGTTTGAGCTTGAATGTACTATCATGGAGATTTGGTTTTCAAATAGTAGTGCTAAAGGTGTAAGAAATTTTAATATGATAACATGATTGAGATGAATGATTTAAATATTTAAGTGATTGAATGTAGTATCATTTTGAGCTTGGGACTTACTAAGTTAGTAAACTTATTTGTGTGTAATGTTCTCCTCTGTTTTATAGATTAGGTTAAGGCTACCTGCTCAACGGGATCGTCAAGACAGTCCACCACACTATCGATCGCTATTTTGGTATTTTAAAAGCTTGAACTTGAACCTATGGCATGTATAGGATGGTTTTATATGTTTGGTTTTGAAATTTGTATATAGATAGCCATGCGAAAATGGCTTGATTATAATGTTAAAGCTTGTGTGTATGTGGCTATAACCTAAACTTATTTTGAAAGCATGTTTTTTAGTATATATTTTTGTGATGTTTGGTTATATGATTCGGCAATGAGAAATGGTAAGTATGATGTATAATAGGTTTAATAGTTAGCTCTTTTGGAAGTATGAAATGTAGAATAATTTGGGTGGTGGATGATGGTATAATTTGGCATGGTAATGAGGTAAAATGATGGATATGTATTTGATTGTGTGTTGGCTATATAGGTTCGATTGCTAAATGATAAGTAACGAATATGTTTCATGGCTATTTTTGTTGATTGTTTTGGTATGGATCCAAATGGTAAATGAAGGTTATGATTTAGGTATGTTTTGGTTAGTTTTATTGGATAGATAAAAGTGCCAAGTTGATGTATAGGTATGCGTACATGTGTGGTTGTAAATTCGGTTACGATATATTGGTTCATTTTGATAAGCATATGATCTTGATTATGGTGTGACTGAATCAATGATTAGTTAATAAGATGAAATATGAAGTTTAGGTATACTAATATATATGCGAATTAGGTGTACATTGAAATGTTATTTGTGTTCAAATGTTAAATATGGCTTTTGTTTTTAGGGTAAAATGTTCACTATATATATATATGCATCACTAGTATGTTCGGCCATGTTGTAATGTTATTGAAGTCGCATATATGATTGCATAATAATTAATGTAATATGGTTTGAATGGTTTTATTATGTGCTTGTGTAGAAGCAATGAAATGATATGTTTGATATTCAACTAATGAAATAGATATATTGACATATATTTGATGTATGAAATGTAATGATATATGCTTTAATATGTTTTAAGTATACAAATGCCATTAATATTAGAGTCATATGTATTAAGTACATGTAACATGGCTTTGTTGCATATTAGCTAATTGAATATGTGGATATATATAGATGATATTAATATGGTTGAAATTTGAAGCATAGTTTGTATATGTATTATAAGTAACTAAGCATGATAAATTTTATCTAGTTGTGTGTTCCATATGTGCACATTTAACTAATATGATTTAGCGGATGATTGCTATTGGATTTAGAAGTTATATCGTATAGAAATTGATATAACCTTGTGTATGAAAAATGATAAATGACTATGTGGAACTGTGTTTTGACTGGTAATGCCTCGTAACCCTATTCCGACGACGGATACGAGTTAGGGGTCTTACAATTTATTGGTATCAGAGCTTACGGTTTAGTCGATTCTAGGACTACCGTAGCGCGTGTGAGTCTAGCTATACATGCCATAGTTATATATATTGGTAGTGTGGTGACTTCTGACAATTTCAATTGTATTTTATATAGTAAATGGATTACGATCCCGATAGAGTAGTGGTGATGATGTGGAGAGTGTTGCGCTGGTCTCGCACATGGATCAAGACCATTAGACTCTCAACCGATTCACGGATAACCACGAGGAGAGGCTAAACAAGCCTTCTACCAAATGATGAAGGAATGGTTTACCCAATTTGTTTAGAATAATCCGATTGTACAACAACCTCCACCCCGAATAATCGACTCGGTGCACCTTTAGCAACCACGATGATAGATCCAATGAGATCTAGTAGGCCCCTGTTGATAAAATCAAAAATTTGAAATGAGGAATTCAAGGCTAATGATAATGATGATGCGAATCAAGCTGAAATGTGGCTTGATAACACTATTCGGTACTTGATGAGTTATCCTGTGCTCCAGGATGAATGTTTAAAATGTGCTATATCATTACTTGGGACACCGCCTATCACCGTGGATTACACTAGTATCGATGGTTCCAAAAGAAAAAGTGACATGGGATTTCTTTCGAATGAATTCCACAAGAAATATATCAATCAGAGGTTCATTGACCAGAAACGCAAAGAATTTCTTGAACTAAAACAGGGGCAAATGACCGTGACAGAATATAAGCGAAAATTTATCAGATTGAGCCGATATGCTCGGGAATGTGTATCAACCGAAACCATTATGTGCAAAAGGTTTGAAGATGGTTTGAATGAAGAATTAAAGTTACATGTTGGAATTCTTGAAATCAAATAGTTTGTGACACTCGTAGAGCGAGCTTGCAAAGCTGAAGAGCTTGGGAAGGAGAAAAGAAAGGCTGAGACAGAAGCTAGAGACACCCGTAAAAGATCGTCGGGTAAGAATTTCCATTCCACATCTAAGAAGTTTAGAGATGACATCAGTCGACACAAAGCTACTTCAGATTCATTTAGACGTGATCGACCTCCAGTGGGCTCCCGAGCTACCTCAATGGCCAGTGTTGGTAACGTCCCACAAAATCGAGTTGAATGCAAACATTGTGGAAAATGGCATTCTGGGAGTTGTAGAGTTCGTGACCGGTCCTCCTTTAAATGTGGATCCTTAGACCATTTTATTCGAGAGTGCCCGTTGTTAGATGAGCCGAATATAGCACAGAACTCTAGACCGAGTAGTGCATCAGTACGGGGCAGACCACCCAGGCATTCTGGCAATGTAGGTGGTAGCTAGAGAGGGACAAATAACACAACAGATCGATCTGAGGCTAGAGCTCTAGCTAGAGCTTATGTTACTTGAGCTAGAGAGGATGCTGATTCTCCAGATGTCATTACTGGTACTTTCACCCTTTATAATACTCCGTGATTGCATTGATTGATCTGGTTCGACCTATTCATATGTATGTGAAACTACGGTATTCATGAAGACTCGCCGATTGAGTCTCTTGAGTTTGTGATTCTGTATCCAATCCTTTGGGTAGATGTGTGTTTGTTAATAAAGTGCGTAAAAGTTGCCCATTGATGATTCGGGATTTTTGCTTCCTAGTCGATTTAATGCTGTTGCCTTTCGATGAGTTTGATATAATTTTGGGAATGGACTGGTTAACTTCGCATGACGCAGTGGTGAATTGCAAAAGAAAGCTTATTGATTTGAGACATCAGAACGGTGAGATCATTAGAATTGAATCCAGTGATATAAGTGGGTTTCCTACAGTTATATCCTCGATGTTAGCCCAAAAGTATGTGAGAAAAGGGTGCGAAGCTTATTTGGCTTATGTACTGGATAATAAATTGTCTGAGAAATAGATTGAATTCGTACTGATTGTATGTGAATACCCAGATGTGTTTCCTGAAGAACTACCGGGTTTACCCCCAGTACGAGAGATTGAGTTTGGCATTGAATTAGCTCCGGGAACGACTCCGATCTCAATAGCTCCATATCGGATGGCACCGACTGAGCTAAAAGAATTGAAAGCACAGTTGCAAGAGTTAACAGATAGGGGCTTTGCGCGACCAAGTTTCTCTCCTTGGGGTGCACTAGTTCTTTTTGTGAGAAAGAAAGATGGAACGATGCGAATGTGTATTGATTATCGGCAACTGAATAAAGTAACTATAAAGAATAAGTACCCGTTACCTCGGATTGAAAGATGGAACGATGCGAATGTGTATTGATTATCGGCAACTGAATAAAGTAACTATAAAGAATAAGTACCCGTTACCTCGGATTGATGATTTGTTTGATCGGTTGAAAGGGCTTGAGATTTTGAAGATAGATTTGAGATCGGGTTATTATCGATTCTGAGTCGAGATACGATGTGCCAAAGACGCATTTGGACGAGGTACGGACATTTTGTGTTTTTGGTAATGCCTTTTGGGCTTTCTAATGCACTGCTTTTTATGGATTTGATGAATCGGGTTTTAGGCGGTTTTGGATCGATTTGTGGTGGTGTTTATTGATGACATATTGATCTACTCCAAAGATGAAATTGAAAACGCTGAACATTTGAGGTTAGTGCTACAAACTTTGCGAGATCATCACCGTATGCGAAGTTTAGTAAGTGTGAGTTCGGATGAAAGAGGTGACTTTTTGGGACATGTGGTTTCACATCGGGCATTCGAGTTGATCCGAACAAAATCTCGGCTATACTTGATTGGAAGCCACCAAAAATGTTTAGAGATTGAAGTTTTACGGGACTTGCGGGTTACTATCGAAGATTTGTGAAAGATTTTTCTATGATGGCTACCCCGTTGACAAAGTTACTGCAGAAAGATGTTCGGTTCGAGTGGTCAGAAAAATGTTAGAAAAGTTTTGATCAGTTGAAAGCCCTTTTGACAGAAGCTCCAGTGTTAATGCAGCCTGAATTAGGTAAAGAATTTGTTGTTTATTCTGATGCTTCCTTGAATGGTTTGGGCTGTGTTTTGATGCAGGAAGGCAAAGTTATAGCCTACGCTTCAAGACAACTGAAGCCGCACAAAAGAAATTACCCGACGCATGACTTAGAACTTGTAGCCATTGTTTTCGATTTAAAAATTTAGCGTCACTATTTATTTGGCGAGAAATGTAACATTTATTCAGATCATAAAAGTCTAAAGTATCTAATAACTCAGAAAGACCTGAATTTGAGATAACGCAGGTGGCTAGAACTGTTGAAAGACTATGAATTGGTGATTGACTATCACCCGGGAAAAGCTAACGTCGTTGCGGATGCGTTAAGTCGGAAATCATTATTTGTTCTTCGTGCACTGAATGCACAGATGGCTATGTCTAGTGATGGTTCGATCATAGCCGAGTTACGAGCAAGACCGATGTTTATTCAGCAAATTTGTGATGCACAGAAAGTTGATGAAGATTTGATTGCTAGTCGAATTCAGTGTGAAAAGGG
This sequence comes from Gossypium rotundifolium, assembly GCA_025506655.1. Classification (NCBI taxonomy): domain Eukaryota; kingdom Viridiplantae; phylum Streptophyta; class Magnoliopsida; order Malvales; family Malvaceae; genus Gossypium; species Gossypium rotundifolium. The sequence goes on from CP106729.1 coordinate 88,509,108, forward strand.
TACAGAATCAGATTTTCAGATTGATGCAAATGATTGTTTGAATTTTAAAAGCCGAATGTGTGTTCCAAAGAACTCGATTTGATCTGAGATGATTTTGAGTGAGGCTCATAGTGGTTTACTATCGATACATCCGGTAGTACGAAGATGTATAATGATTTGAAAGCAGTTCTATTGGTGGCTGGCATGAAGCGGGATATATCTGAATTTGTTTCTAAGTGCTTAACTGTCGACAAGTAAAAGTCGAGCTCAAGCGCCATCAGACTACTTCACCAATCATGATACCGAATGGGAATGGGATAGAATTGCAATGGATTTTGTATCCGGTCTCCTATGACTCAAGTAGGAAAGATCTTTGTTTGGGTTATAGTTGATAGGTGACTAAATCACTCATTTTGTGCCGTCTCGTCTGCACTATTCACTTGAGAAACTTCTTTGAATTATACGTATCACGAGTTGTGAGATTGCATGGTGTACCGAGTTCTATTGTTTCGAGACGAGAGACCGAGATTCACATCGCGATTTTGGAAGAAGTTGCAAGAAGCTTTAGGTACTAAACTTCATTTTAGTCTGACCTTCCATCCGCATCTGACGGCCATCCGAGCGAACTATTCAAATACTTGAGGACATCTTTGAGATGTTATGTTCTCAAGTTTGAAGGTACGTGGGAACAATACCTACCTTTGATTGAATTTGCTTATAATAATAGCTTTCAATCAAGTATCAAAATGGTACCTTATGAAGCCTTATACGGGCGAAAATGTCGAACACCATTATACTGGACTGAGCTCAGCGAAAATAAGATACACGGGGTTGATTTGATTAAAGAGACTGAATAGAAAATGGTCATAATCAAAGATAATTTGAAAGCTGCATCAGATCGACAAAAGTCCTATGCTGATTTGAAACGTAAAGACATTGAATTTCAGGTAGGAGATCGTGTATTATTAAAAGTTTCCCCGTGGAAGAAAGTACTCCGATTTGGTCGGAAAGGCAAGTTGAGTCCGAGGTTCATCAGACCGTATGAAATCATTGAACGTATTAGGCCTGTTGTTTATAGGTTGAGATTACCCTCTGAATTAGAAAGGATACACGATGTATTTCACGTTTCTATGCTCGTGATCTGATCGGATCCGTCACATGTGATTGCTCCGTCGAGATTGAGATCGACTGATGTGACGTATGAGGAAGAGCCGATCCGTATTTTAGCTCGGGAAGAGAAAGAGTTAAGAAACAAGAAAATCCCATTAGTGAAGGTACTGTAGAAAAGGCATAGAGTTGAAGAGGCTACATGGGAGCCTGAAGATTCAATGAGGCAACAATATCCGACGTTGTTTAACGGTAAGATTTTCGGGGCGAAAATCCTTAAGAGGAGAGTTGTAATGCATCAATCGACCCTAATCGAACGGTGGTTTGGGACCATGAATCCGAACCCAGAAATATTTAAATATTATATTTAGTGCTTATTATATATGAATTTATATGTGGGAAAGTTTAAGAGAAAAATTTTATCGTTTAAGTATTGAATTTGATAAAAGGACTTAATCGCGTAAAAAGTAAAAGTGGCCAACTAAAGTGTAATGTGTTAAATTGAGCATGGCTTTTTAATGTGAGGTATTAAAAGGAAATTAGCCCATTTTTAGGTTAATGGCCGGCCACCTTGATGCATGTAATAGTGTTTGAGTTTTTATAATATATAATATTACATTATATGTTAAAAATAAACTAATAAATATATGTAAATAAAACAAACAATTAAAAAGCCATGTCTTGTTCATCTTTGGCCGAAAAACACAAAAGAAAAAGGGGAGAAAAGCTTTGAAACATTCGGCCTTGTTCAAGCTTAAATAGGTAAGAAATCTAGCTCGGTTTTTGTTAATTTTTACGTTTTTGAGATCGTTGCTTAGTATATTACCCGACCCATGCTAGAATTTCTAAGATTATTGTGTATGTATGAATCGGCCATTGATAAATTCTTGAGGTTTATGATGCTTGATGATGTTAGATGATAGATAGGTTAAAAATTAGTATATTATGTGTTGGAAGTTTTGGTGAATTTGTGTTTTTAGGGCCAAATTGTAAAAATAAAATTTTAGAGGGGCTTAATTACAAAATAAATGAAAGAAATGGACTTGTATAGTCCTCATATATATTCGGCCCTTAAGGAGTATGGGGAAATTTGATGTATTTTGAGTTTTATGCAAAGAGGACTAAATTGTAAAGTATTGAAATAGTGGGGTAAAATGGTAATTTTCCTATTTATGTGCTTAGGGACTAAATTGAGATGAAATGTACTTGAATGAGCTAAATTTGAATGTGTTTTAGATCAAGAGCAAAGAAAAATGGATTTGGATCGGGGAAAGACGAAGGTTCTCGAATAGCCGATTTGCACGGTCTATCGACAACCGAGGTAAGTCCCTAAGCAAGTGTATACTAAAGGAATATTTATGAACATTGCATATGATAACGTTAGGAAATTTAAAGCATAAAAATGTGTGTTGGCCGAATGTGGTAGTATAAATTGATAATGAGTTTAATTTGTTAAATGTGATGTAAGTAAGTAAGTTTGGTTGATAAATGAAAGTTGTATGGAGTATATAAGTTGTGGTGATTTCAGTATTAAGTAAAGTGTATTAAAATGTTAAATGCATTGAATTTGGGCTAAATGCCTAGCAGGCCTAGTGCCGGTGACATGTTCAGGCTTATTGCCTAGCAGGCTTTGTGCCGGTGATCTATTTCGAGCTTTAATGCCTAGCAGGCTTCGTGCCGGTGATCTATTTTGGGCTTTAATGCCTAGCAGGCTTCGTGCCGTTGATCTATTTCGGTCTTTAATGCCTAGCGTGCTTCATGCGATGATTTATTTGAACTTCGTGCCTAGCGTGCCTTGTCTGCTTGATTTATTTGGGCTTTAATGCCTAGCGTGCTCTATGCCTGCATGATGTGTTTTACAAAGGAGAAACCGAATTGTTGATCAAGGTAAATCATAGCTAAAGTGTTTAGTTAAAGGCTTAGGTAAGTAAGTAAGGTTTGATACGTTTGATGTTACTAAAGTTTAACTAATATTATGAGTACAGTGATATGTATATTTGAGATTACGATTGATGTGCATAAGTATTATATGATTGAGTTTGAGCTTGAATGTACTATCATGGAGATTCGGTTTTCAAATAGTAGTGCTAAAGGTGTAAGAAATTTTAATATGATAACATGATTGAGATGAATGATTAAAATGTTTAAGTGATTGAATGTAGTATCATTTTGAGCTTGGGACTTACTAAGTTTGTAAACTTATTTGTGTGTAATGTTCTCCTCTGTTTTATAGATTAGGTTAAGGCTACCTACTCAACGGGATCGTCAAGACAGTCCACCACACTATCGATCGCTATTTTGGTATTTTAAAAGCTTGAACTTCGAACCTATGGCATGTATAGGATGGTTTTTATATGTTTGGTTTTGAAATTTGTATATAGATAGCCATGCGAAAATGGCTTGATTATAATGTTAAAGCTTGTGTGTATGTGGCTATGACCTAAACTTATTTTGAAAGCATGTTTTTTTTTAGTATATATTTTTGTGATGTTTGGTTATATGATTCTAAAATGAGAAATGGTAAGTATGATGTATAATAGGTTTAATAGTTAGCTCTTTAGGAAGTATGAAATGTAGAATAATTTGGGTGGTGGATGATGGTATAATTTGGCATGGTAATGAGGTAAAATGATGGATATGTATTTGATTGTGTGTTGGCTATATAGGTTCGATTGCTAAATGATAAGTAATGAATATGTTTCATGACTATTTTTGTTGATTGTTTTGGTACGGATCCAAATGGTAAATGAAGGTTTTGATTTAGGTATGTTTTGGTTAGTTTTATTGGATAGATAAAAGTGCCAAGTTGATGTTAATATTAATATAGGTATGCATACATGTGTGGTTGTAAATTCGATTCATTTATATTTGGTTCATTTTGATAAGCATATGATCTTGATTATGGTGTGGTGAATCAATGATTAGTTAATAAGATGAAATAGGAAGTTTAGGTATACTAATATATATGCGAATTAGGTGTACATTGAAATGTTATTTGTGTTCAAATGTTAAATATGGCTTTTGTTTTTAGGGTAAAATCGCACTATATATATATATGCATCAAGAGTATGTTCGCCATGTTGTAATGTTACTAAAGTCGCATATGTGATTGCATAATAATTAATGTAATATGGTTTGAATGGTTTTATTATGTGATTGTGTAGAAGCAATGAAATGATATGTTTGATATTCAACTAATGAAATAGATATATTGACATATATTTGATGTATGAAATGTAATGATATATCCTGCAATATGTTTTAAGTATACAAATCCCATTAATATTAGAGTCATATGTATTAAGTACATGTAACATGGCTTTGTTGCATATTAGCTAATTCGAATATGTGGATATATATAGATGATATTAATATGGTTGAAATTTGAAGCATAGTTTGTATATGTATTATAAGTAACTAAGCATGATAAATTTTATCTAGTTGTGTGTTCCATATGTGCACATTTAACTAATATGATTTAGCGGATGGTTGCTATTGGATTTAGAAGATATATCGTATAGAAATTGATATAACCTTGTGTATGAAAAATGATAAATGACTATGTGGAACTGTGTTTTGACCGGTAATGCCTCGTAACCCCATTCCGACGACGGATACGGGTTAGGGGTGTTACAATTTATTGGTATCAGAGCTTACGATTTAGTCGATTCTAGGACTACCGTAGCGCGTGTGAGTCTAGCTATACATGCCATTGTTATATATATTGGTAATGTGGTGACTTCTGACAATTTCAATTGTATTTTATATAGTAAATGGATTCTGATCCCGATAGAGCCGTAGCTGATGATGTGGAGAGTGTTGCGCCTGGTCTCGCACATGGATCAGCACCATTAGACTCTCAACCAGTTACGGATAACCACGAGGGAGAGGCTAAACAAGCCTTCTACCAAATGATGAATGACTGGTTTACCCAGTTTGTTCAGAATAATCCGACTGTACAACAACCTCCACCCCGAATAATCGACTCAAACCTTTAGCAACCCGATGATAGATCCAATGAGATCTAGTAGGCCCCTGTTGATAAAATCGTAAAATTTGAAATGAGGAATTCAAGGCTAATGATAATGATGATCCGAACGAGTGAAATGTGGCTTGATAACACTATTCGGTACTTGATGAGTTATCCTGCTCCGGATGAATGTTTAAAATGTGTTATATCATTACTTGACACCGCCTATCACCGTGGATTACACTAGTATCAGTGGTTCCAAAAGAAAAAGTGACATGGGATTTCTTTCTGAATAAATTCCGCAAGAAATATATCAGTCAGAGGTTCATTGACCAGAAACGCAAAGAATTTCTTGAACTAAAACAGGGGCAAATGACCGTGACTGAATATAAGCGAAAATTTGTCAGATTGAGCCGATATGCTCGGTAATATGTATCAACCGAAGCCATTATGTGCAAAAGATTTGAAGATGGTTTGAATGAAGAATTAAAGTTGCTTATTGGAATTCTTGAAATCAAAGAGTTTGTGACACTCGTAGAGTGAGCTTGCAAAGCTGAAGAGCTTGGGAAGGAAAAAAAGAAAGGCTGAGACAGAAGCTAGAGACACCCGTAAAAGATCGTCGGGTAAGAATTTCCATTCCACATCTAAGAAGTTTAGAGATGACTTCAGTCGACACAAATCTACTTCAGATTCATTTAGACGTGATCGACCTCCAGTGGGCTCCTGAACTACCTCGATGGCCAGTGTTGGTAACGTCCCACAAAATCGAGTTGAATTCAAACATTGTGGAAAATGGCATTCTGGGAGTTGTAGAGTTCGTGACCGGTCCTGCTTTAAATGTGGATCCTCAGACCATTTTATTCGAGAGTGCCCGTTGTTAGTTGAGCCGAATATAGCACAGAATTCTAGACCGAGTAGTGCATCAGTACGGGGCAGACCACCCAGGCATTTTGGCAATGTAGGTGGTAGTCAGAGAGGGACAAAGAACACAACAGATCGATCCGAGGCTAGAGCTCCGACTAGAGCTTATGTTACTCGAGCTAGAGAGGTGCTTGCTTCTCCATATGTCATTACTGGTACTTTCACCCTTTATAATACTCTGTGGATCGCATTGATTGATCCCGGTTCGACCCATTCATATGTATGTGAAACTACGGTATTCATAAGACTCGCCAGATTGAGTCTCTCGAGTTTGTGATTCGCGTATCCAATCCTTTGGGTAGATGTGTGTTTGTTAATAAAGTGTGTAAAAGTTGCCCATTGATGATTCGAGATTTTTGCTTCCTAGTCGATTTAATGCTATTGCCTTTCGATGAGTTTGATATAATTTTGGGAATGGACTCGTTAACTTCATGACGCAGTTGGTGAATTGCAAAAGAAAGCTTATTGATTTGAGACATCGAACGGTGAGATCATTAGAATTGAATCCAATGATATAAGTGGGTTTCCTCTGATTATATCCTCGATGTTAGCCAGTATGTGAGAAAAGGTGCGAAGCTTATTTAGCTTATGTAATTGGATAATAAATTGTCTAAGAAATGATTGAATCCGTCTGATTGTATGTGAATACCTGGATGTGTTTCTGAAGAACTACCAGTTTACCCCAAAGACGAGAGATTGAGTTTTGCATTGAATTAGCTCCGAACGACTCGATCTCAATAGCTCCATATCGGATGGCACCGATCGAGCTAAAAGAATTGAAAGCACGCTTGCAAGAGTTAACAGATAGGGGCTTTATGCGACCAAGTTTCTCTCCTTGGGTGCACCATTCTTTTGTGAGAAAGAAAGATGGAACGATGCAAATGTGTATTGATTATCGGCAATCGAATAAAGTAACTATAAAGAATAAGTACCGTTACCTCGGATTGATGATTTTTTGATCGGTTGAAAGGGCTTGAGATTTTCAAGATAAAATTGAGATCGGGTTATTATCGATTCTAGTCGAGATACTGAGATGTGCCAAAGACGCATTTGGACGAGGTACGAACATTTTGTGTTTTTGGTAATGCCTTTTGGGCTTACTAATGCACTCTTTTTTTATGGATTTGATGAATCGGGTTTTTAGACAGTTTTTGGATCGATTTGTGGTGGTGTTTATTGATGACATATTGATCTACTCCAAAGATGAAATTGAAAACGCTGAACATTTGAGGTTAGTGCTACAAACTTTGCGAGATCATCAGCTGTATGCGAAGTTTAGTAAGTGTGAGTTCTGGATGAAAGAGGTCAGCTTTTTAGGACATGTGGTTTCAGCATCAGGCATTCGAGTTGATCCGAACAAAATCTCGGCTATACTTGATTGGAAGCCACAAAAAATGTTTACGAGATTCAAGTTTTACGGGACTTGCGGGTTACTATCGACTATTTGTGAAAGATTTTTCTATGATGGCTACCCGCTGACAAAGTTATCGAGAAGATGTCCGTCCGAGTGGTCGAAAAATGTCGAGAAAAGTTTTGATCGGTTGAAAGCCCTTTTGATGAAGCTCGGTGTTAATTCAGCCTGAATCGGGTAAAGAATTTGTTGTTTATTCTGATGCTTCCTTGAATGGTTTGGGCTGTGTTTTGATGCAGGAAGGCAAAGTTATAGCCTACGCTTCAAGACAACTGAAGCCGCACAAAAGAAATTACCCGACGCATGACTTAGAACTTGCAGCCATTGTTTCCGCATTAAAAATTTAGTGTCACTATTTATTTGGCGAGAAATGTCACATTTATTCAGATCATAAAAGTCTAAAGTATCTAATGACTCAGAAAGACCTGAATTTGAGATAACACAGGTGGCTAGAACTGTTGAAAGACTATGAATTGGTGATTGACTATCACCAGGAAAAGCTAACGTCGTTGCGGATGCGTTAAGTCGAAAATCATTATTTGCTCTTCGTGCACTGAATGCACAGATGGCTATGTCTAGTGATGGTTCGATCATAGCCGAGTTACGAGCAAGAGACCAATGTTTATTCAAAAAATTTGTGATGCAGAAAAAGTTGATGAAGATTTGATTGCTAGTCGAATTCTGTGTGAAAAGGGTACAAAATCGATTTTCGATTGATGCAAATGATTTTTTGAATTTTAAAAGCCGAATGTGTGTTCCAAAGAACTCAGATTTGATACAGATGATTTTGAGTGAGGCTCATAGTGGTCGACTATCGATACATCCGGGTAGCACGAAGATGTATAACGATTTGAAATAGTTCTATTGGTGGCCTGGCATGAAACGGGATATATCTGAATTTGTTTCTAAGTGCTTAATCTGTCAGTAAGTAAAAGCTGAGCTCAAGCGCCATCTGGACTACTTCAGCCAATCATGATACCTGAATGGAAATGGGATAGAATTACAATGGATTTTGTATCCGATCTCCCTATGACTCCGAGTAGGAAAGATGCTGTTTGGGTTATAGTTGATAGGCTGACTAAATCAGCTCATTTTGTGCCAGTGCGTACAGACTATTCACTTGAGAAACTTGCTGAATTGTACGTATCACAGATTGTGAGATTGCATGGTGTACCGAGTTCTATTGTTTCAGACAGAGACCCGACATTCACATAACGATTTTGGAAGAAGTTGCAAGAAGCTTTAGGTACTAAACTTCATTTTAGTCTGACCTTCCATCCGCAGATGACGGTCGGTCCGAGCGAACTATTCAAATACTTGAGGACATGTTGAGATGTTGCGTTCTCGAGTTTGAAGGTACGTGGTAACGATACCTACCTTTGATTGAATTTGCTTATAATAATAGCTTTCAATCAAGTATCAAAATGGTACCTTATGAAGCCTTATACGGTGAAAATGTCGAACACCATTATCTTTGGATCGAGCTCAAGAAAATAAGATACACGGTTGATTTGATTAAAGAGTCGAATGTAAAATGGCCATAATCAAAGATAATTTGAAAGTCGCATCGATCGACAAAAGTCCTATGCTTGATTTGAAACGTAAAGACATTGAATTTCGGTAGGAGATCGTGTATTATTAAAAGTTTCCCGTGGAAGAAAGTACTCGATTTGGTCGGAAGGCAAGTTGAGTCCGGGTTCATCGGACCGTATGAAATCATTGAACGTATTGGGCTGTTGTTTATAGGTTGAGATTACCTCTCAATTAGAAAGGATACGATGTATTTCACGCTTCTATGCTCCGTAGATCTGAGATCGATCCGTCACATGTGATTGCTCCGTCTGAGATTAAGATACGACCTGATGTGACATATGAGGAAGAACAGATCCGTATTTTAGCTTGGGAAGAGAAAGAGTTAAGAAATAAGAAAATCCCATTAGTGAAGGTACTGTGGAAAAGGCACGGAGTTGAAGAGGCTACATGGGAGCCTGAAGATTCAATGAGGCAATAATATCCGACTTTGTTTAACGGTAAGATTTTCGGGGACGAAAATCCTTAAGAGGGGAGAGTTGTAACAGACCGAATCTGACCCTAATCGAAACGGTGGTTTCAGGACCATGAATCCGAACTTGAGAAATATTTAAATATTATATTTAGTGCTTATTATATATGAATTTATATGTGGGAAAGTTTTGTAGAAAAATTTTATCGTTTAAGTGTTGAATTTGATAAAAAGGACTTAATCGAGTAAAAAGTAAAAGTGGCCAACTAAAGTGTAATGTGTTAAATTGAGCATGGCTTTTTAATGTGAGGCATTAAAAGGCAATTAGCCCATTTTAGGTTAATGGTCACCACCTTGATGCATGTAATAGTGTTTGAGTTTTTATAATATATAATATTACATTATATGTTAAAATAAACTAATAAATATATGTAAATAAAACAAACAATTAAAAGCCATGTCTTGTTCATCTTTGGCCAAAAACACAAAAGAAAAAGGGAGAAAAGCTTTGAAACATTAGGCCTTGTTCAAGCTTAAATAGGTAAGAAATCTAGCTCGCTTTTGTTAATTTTACGTTTTGAGATCGTTGCTTAGTATATTACCCCACCCATGCTAGAATTTCTAAGATTATTGTGTATGTATGAATCGGCCATTGATAAATTCTTGAGGTTTATGATGCTTGATGATGTTAGATGATAGATAGGTTAAAAATTAGTATATTATGTGTTGGAAGTTTTGGTGAATTTGTGTTTTTAGGGCCAAATTGTAAAAATAAAATTTTAGAGGGGCTTAATTGCAAAATAAATGAAAGAAATGGACTTGTATAGTCCTCATATATATTCGTCCCTTAAGGAATATGGGGAAATTTGATGTATTTTGAGTTTTATGCAAATAGGACTAAATTGTAAAGTATTGAAATAGTAGGGTAAAATGGTAATTTTCCTATTTATGTGCTTAGGGACTAAATTGAGATGAAATGTACTTGAATGAGCTAAATTTGAATGTGTTTTAGATCAAGAGCAAAGAAAAACGGATTTGGATTGGGGAAAGACGAAGGTTCTCAAATAGCCGATTGGCACGGTCTATCGACAACTGAGGTAAGTCCTTAAGCAAGTGTATACTAAAGGAATATTTATGGACATTGCATATGATAAAGTTAGGAAATTTAAAGCATAAAAATGTGTGTTGGCCGAATGTGGTAGTATAAATTGATAATGAGTTTAATTTGTTAAATGTGATGTAAGTAAGTAAGTTTGGTTGATAAATGAAAGTTGTATGAAGTATATAAGTTGTGGTGATTTCAGTATTAAGTAAAGTGTATTAAAATGTTAAATGCGTTGAATTCGGCTAAATGCCTAGCGGCCTAGTGCCGGTGACATGTTCAGCTTATTGCTCAGCGTGCTTCGTCTTGGTGATCTATTTCGAGCTTTAATGCCTAGCAGGCTTCGTGCCGGTGATCTATTTCGGGCTTTAATGCCTAGCAGGCTTCGTGCCAGTGATCTATTTCGGTCTTTAATGCCTAGCAGGCTTCTTGCCGGTGATTTATTTCGGGCTTCGTGGCTAGCAGGCCTTGTGCCAGTGATTTATTTCGGGCTTTAATGCCTAGCAGGCTCTATGCCGGTGATGTGTTTTACAAAGGAGAAACCGAATTGTTGATCAAGGTAAATCGTAGCTAAAGTGTTTAGTTAAAGGCTTTGGTAAGTAAGTAAGGTTTGATACGTTTGATGTTACTAAAGTTTAACTAATATTACGAGTACAGTGATATGTATATTTGAGATTACGATTGATGTGCATAAGTATTATATGATTGAGTTTGAGCTTGAATGTACTATCATGGAGATTCGGTTTTCAAATAGTAGTGCTAAAGGTGTAAGAAATTTTAATATGATAACATGATTGAGATGAATGATTTAAATGTTTAAGTGATTGAATGTATTATCATTTTGAGCTTGGGACTTACTAAGTTAGTAAACTTATTTGTGTGTAATGTTCTCCTCTGTTTTATAGATTAGGTTAAGGCTACCTGCTCAACGGTATCGTCAAGACAGTCCACCACACTATTGATCGCTATTTTGGTATTTTAAAAGCTTGAACTTCGAACCTATGGCATGTATAGGATGGTTTTTATATGTTTGGTTTTGAAATTTGTATATAGATAGCCATGAGAAAATGGCTTGATTATAATGTTAATGCTTGTGTGTATGTGGCTATGACCTAAACTTATTTTGAAAGCATGTTTTTTTTTTAGTATATATTTTTGTGATGTTTGGTTATATGATTCGGCAATGAGAAATGGTAAGTATGATGTATAAAAGGTTTAATAGTTAGCTCTTTTGGAAGTATGAAATGTAGAATAATTTGGGTGGTGGATGATGGTATAATTTGGCATGGTAATGAGGTAAAATGATGGATATGTATTTGATTGTGTGTTGGCTATATAGGTTCGATTGCTAAATGATAAGTAATGAATATGTTTCATGACTATTTTTGTTGATTGTTTTGGTACGGATCCAAATGGTAAATGAAGGTTATGATTTAGGTATGTTTTGGTTAGTTTTATTGGATAGATAAAAGTGCCAAGTTGATGTTAATATTAATATAGGTATGCGTACATGTGTGGTTGTAAATTCGGTTACGACATTTGGTTCATTTTGATAAGCATATGATCTTGATTATGGTGTGACTGAATCAATGATTAGTTAATAAGATGAAATATGAAGTTTAGGTATACTAATATATATGCGAATTAGGTGTACATTGAAATGTTATTTGTGTTCAAATGTTAAATATGGCTTTTGTTTTTAGGGTAAAATGCGCACTATATATATATATATATATATGCATCAATAGTATGTTCGGCCATGTTGTAATGTTACTAAAGTCGCATATGTGATTGCATAATAATTAATGTAATATGGTTTGAATGGTTTTATTATGTGCTTGTGTAGAAGCAATGAAATGATATGTTTGACATTCAACTAATGAAATAGATATATTGACATATATTTGATGTATGAAATGTAATGATATATCTTTGCAATATGTTTTAAGTATACAAATGCTATTAATATTAGAGTCATATGTATTAAGTACATGTAACATGGCTTTGTTGCATATTAGCTAATTGAATATGTGGATATATATAGATGATATTAATATGGTTGAAATTTGAAGCATAGTTTGTATATGTATTATAAGTAACTAAGCATGATAAATTTTATCTAGTTGTGTGTTCCATATGTGCACATTTAACTAATATGATTTAGCGGATGGTTGCTATTGGATTTAGAAGATATATCGTATAGAAATTGATATAACCTTGTGTATGAAAAATGATAAATGACTATGTGGAACTGTGTTTTGACCGGTAATGCCTCGTAACCCTATTTCGACGACGGATACGGGTTAGGGGTGTTACAAGGGGTATTACATTTAACTGGTATTAGAGCTACGGTTTAGTTGATTCTCGGACTAACGTAGTGCTTGTGAGTCTAGCTATACATGCCATATATGAAATTGCGATAGTGTGATAGATTCTGACAGTTGAAAATGTGTTTTCATATAGTAATGGATCCAAATCGAGTAGTTGCTGACGACGTAGAAAGTAATGCACCTGCTCCCCTCAAGGGACAGCGCCGGCCACATCTAGGCCGAATGAAAGTATGAGGGAGGAGAGGCTAAGCAAGCCTTCTTCTAAATGATGAGCGAGTGGTTTACGGAGTTCGTTCGAGCGAATCTGGCTGCTCCACAACCTCCACCCCCACAAGTACCCGTTGTGCCACAAGTTACAGATCCGAACAGATTAAATAAATCTCCTACGGACAAGATTCAGAAGTATGAGGCCGAAGAGTTTAGGGACACATCTGATGACGATACTGAGCGAGCTGAGTTTTGGTTCAAGAATACCCTTCGAGTATTTGATGAGATGTCGTTGACTCCGGATGAATGTATTAAATGGGCTATTTCGTTGTTGGGAGATTCGGCTTATAATTGGTGGAAGACGTTGATATCTATAGTTTTGAGAGAGAGAATCACCTGGGATTTCTTTCAAGCCGAGTTCAAAAAGAAGTATATCAGTCAACGCTTCATTGATCGAAAACGTAAAGAGTTTCTAGAGCTGAAACAGGGCCATTTGTCTGTTACTAAGTACGAGCAAGAATTCATAAGATTGAGTCAATATGCAAGAGAATGTGTTTCGACTGAAGCTACTATGTGCAAAAGTTTCATAGAGGAATTGAATGAAGACATTAAGTTGTTGGTTGGGATACTAGATATAAATGAATTTTTTGTATTAGTTGAAAGAGCATGCAAAGCCAAAGAACTCAATAAAGAAAAAAAAAGAAAGCTGATTCTGAAGCTCGTAATAAAAGAAAGAGATCAATGAGTAAATTTTCTCAACCTTTTACAAATAGATATAGAGATGCAAGCAATGGTTCAAATGCTTTGTTTGGACATCCAAGTAGAGATCGTTCGAGACAAATTATTTGTTTATGAATTCAAGTTCCAAATGAATCAAGTGTTGGCAGTGTTAAGAGTAACAAGCTCGAGTGTAGATAATGTAAGAGACGACATGCGGGAGAGTGCTGGGGCAAGTATAACAATAGAACATGCTATAAGTGTGGATCCCGAGATCATTTTATTCGAGATTGAAAATGTTCAGAATGAAAGACCGAGTAATGTGACAGTTAAGGGTAGACCACCCAGAAACACTAGAAATGTGAGTGAAAGTCAGAGAGGGACAACCGATATAGCTGTGAGGTCAGAAGCAAGAGCACCTACCCGAGCTTATGCTATACGTGCACGAGAGGAAGTATCATCTCCAGACGTCATCACCGGCACTTTCACTTTATTTGATGTTGATGTCATTGCACTGATAGATCCATGATCTACCCATTCCTATGTGTGTATGAATTTAGTATTGAATAATACTCTACCTATTGAGTCTACTGAATTTGTGATTAGAGTATCGAACCCCTTAGGCAAGTGTGTATTGGTGGATAAGGTGTGCAAGAATTGCCCATTGATGTTTCAAGATATTTATTTTCCGGTTAATTTGATGTTGCTGTCATTCGATGAATTTGACATAATTTTGGGTATGGGTTGGCTTACTTTACATAATGCCATCGTGAATTGTAAGAGAAAGAGCATTGAATTGAAGACTCAGAATGATGAGATAGTTAGAATTGAGTCTAGTGATATGAAAGGATTACCAGCTGTTGTATCTGCGATGAAAGCTATGAACTATGTGAGAAAGGGTTGTGAAGCTTATTTGGCATACGTAATTGATACAAAAGTGCCGAAAACGAAAGTTGTAACACCCGAAACCCATCCTAGAAGTTAGGCCCGAATCTGGCGTGTCACATGGAAGTGTTTTTTTTCTTTTCAAAACCATCTTTGCGATTGTTAAAAACTTGTTTGAGAATTACAGCCTCTTTATTAAAACCAAAAAAAAAAAAAAAAAACTTAAGCAATTGTTATCTACTTGAAAGCATAACTATCTTTAAAAACCTTTTTCATTGCGAAAACATATTTGAAATAACAATTTACAAAAATATGACGTTTGGAAATAGAGTTGCAGAAGCATTTTGAAAACATTGCAGAAACATAGATAAAATACAAGCATTTTTGAGAGGTTGGTTGATGAGTCGAAAATCGAAGTAGTGGACTTTAAAATTAGGACTTTTGAAAATGACATTGAAATTTTGAAAGAGAATCCGAGTTAAATTATTTGTAAAAGTTTGCTATAAAATCCATTTATTAATCAATTTTGAAAACTATTATTTATATTTTTAGAAAATTCCTTTTTAAACAATTTAAGAAGAATAATAGAAACATCCCAAACATAAAGCAAAATAAAAATAGTCCAAAGTCCTTATTACAACTTTAAAACCCGAAACAATAAAAGTAATCAAATAAAATGGAAAGGTAGTTTACTAATATTCAAAAATGTTATTTCCGAAGCATGGCCTCCACCGAGTCATCCATGGCTCCAAGTCCTCGTCACTGAGCATTACATATAAACTATAACTCTTAATTCACTTTTTACGATTTTATAGGATCTTTCCAAGACAGATCAGGGAACCACGAAATCATTCAAAATCAGTCTCACTAAAATTAACATATCTCAGAATATAAAATTCATTTTCCTTCTCCGTTTCTTCCTTATCAAAATAGACATAGTAAGCTTTTATTCGATATCTCATTCACTTTCTAATTCCATTTCTTCTATTTTTTGTGATTTTTCAAAAACACGTCACTACTTCTAACTAAAACTGTTTTATTACAAAATACGTTTACCACTACGATCATACACACGCCCAAGTGATCACGGATGTTGGTTTCCGATTTTCTTCGGTATTTCGACCGATTCACAGAATATTTCATACAAAATTTTTGAGAAGTGTGAGATTAGACACCATTTCAGATATGGATTTCAAAGGTACGGGATTACACACCTGATTCAAATTTCCTAACGAACCACTCGTCGTTGACTTAGAACAATACCAACCAAAAGTTAGCCTCAGATTTCCAAAAGATTTCGTATCACTTACACTTGAATCACTTACCACTATATCCGAAGGTAGAATATATCGAGTGATTTGTACCTAAAACATGTAGTCGATTATTTCACATTATTACTCCGTTAGCTACCAATCGAATATTGAATAATATCAATAATCCATAAGAACTCGTTAACTTATTAATATTGGATCCGATTTCTAGCAATTACACGATGACTTCGAAAAAATCCAAGTTTTGGCCTTCCACTATATCTCTACAAGGAAGAAAAATGATTTCAAATGAGGGAAAGTAAGGTGATGGTCTAGGTCAAAATGACCATCCAAAACCAAAGAAAATAAAACATTGAGAAGAATACTTACCGATTGATCAAGAAAATCAATTTTAAAAATGTAGTAAATTACTTTAAGTAAAAAATATATCTAAAATGATTTTAATATATTTAGCATTAATGATCAAAATTCAATTTTGACTATATTAAAATTTTAAATAGAATAGATCCATCAAAACATCAACCATAATAAAACAAAAATACATATGAAATTTAAGTATAGAGAAAAGTCAAGTTATGATTATTATATATTAGATTTAAGGTTAAACATCAAAAAAAATCATTTGTAAATTTCGAAAAATAACAATGAAATCATATTAATTCATTTTCATGATTCAACCTCCATAAATTCAACTAACAACCAATTAGATTGGTATTTCTACATTCATATCCAAAATAGATTGCCTATTTTCATGTTCACATCAATTTCTAATTTAGAACCAACAAATATCAATTTCTAATCTCTCCAGAATAGAGAGCAAAATTATATATGCACAAATGATAACTCTAAATCTTACTTATAATGACTTTTATTACATATAAAACATTGCTTTATTAAGAATATTATATAAAGCAATACCATCAACAAAAAAACGAGACTTTAGAACGTTAATTGAAGATAAAAATTTGTAAATCATATCTCAAAATTAAACAATCAAAGGAAAATGCATTCAAAATGCAAATTTGGGAGAATACTATAAAGTAATTTTGGAAATAAACCAAACCTCCAAAGCAAGAAAATCAGTTTCTACACTAGTATATTATTAGAAGGACAAAAATTGCAACATATTCAAAAATCTTGAAAGCCTTCCAAACTAAAATTTTCTTAGATCCTAAATGCAAATTCTTAATTTTAAACATTCCAAATAACAAACTTCCATAAAACCTTGCACTTAATCATGAATCTACAAAATTCACAACATTAACTTCCTTAATCCTCCATGAACTAACCTTTCCCTAATTCTCTTTATCAAGCCAACTTATTTTTCATAATTTTAACTTTACAACCTAAACCTTATCTAAATTCTTCTAGCCAATTAAACAGCTTAAAATTTAACTTCAAATTATTCCTACAATCATTGATGACCTTCTTATCCAATTTTACCATTTCACCCACCAT
Organism: Gossypium rotundifolium; assembly: GCA_025506655.1. NCBI lineage: Eukaryota > Viridiplantae > Streptophyta > Magnoliopsida > Malvales > Malvaceae > Gossypium > Gossypium rotundifolium. Next base: position 88,526,468 of record CP106729.1, read on the forward strand.
TACCTTCTATTACCATTTGATTCCATTACTCCTAAAACAATTTTTCCTTAACTTTCACCAACTTTAAATGCCTTACTCCAAATTCTACATACACTTAAAACCATTATTTCAAAATTAACTTTTACAACCAACACTGCCCAATCATATCCACTTTTACAATTTCTCATTAAAAATTCGTTTAACTAAAACCGAATTTAGATTAACAACAACCTATATTAAGTAATCTCATACCTAAATCATTTCAATTGAATTCTTACCCAAACACAAATTTAGAGCTTAACTTTATGATTTTATAACTAAAAATACAATACTCTTCTTAACATGCCATTATGAAATGCCGATTCTTACCTTCTTCAACTTCTATATCTTATCTCTCAACATCCTAACAGTCCTTCAACCCAACCTCACGGCTTACTTTTGAACTAATGTCTAAAAGCATCCATCCCTCTACATCGACTCAGAACTCATGTTCCTATTACACTGAATACTTTTAAATCTTGCTTTCCCCTTAAACGTTCATGAGATGTTAAAACTTCTTTGGCAAATCTATCAGACTTTCTCTTATTAACCACTAACTATTTCTTGTAGAATTCTATAAAATCATAAATAACAAATCTTAACTTCTGTATGTGTAAACTTCTTTAGAAATATTTAAAATAATTTAACAATTAACTTTAAACCCAACTGCAGTTTGAACAGCATAATACAATATTTGAGAATTTAATACAATATCAAATGAAAGTGTACTGAACTTTTCGATTTTGAAACTCTTTTTTAAAATTTTTAAATAAACCTTAATAAAATTTAGCAATTATTCTTAAAATTATACTTTAACATTTTAAAAACTTATTTGAAATAATTTACAAAATGCTTTGAAATAATTGTATTTTAAAACTCTTAAATTTTAAAATATATATATTAGTTGTTATTATAAACAATAGACTTAAAATTAATTTAAAATTAAAACTTTTAAAAACTATTTAAATTATTTAATTGATAAAACTTATATAATTTTAAAACATTATTGAATTTTAAATATTAAAAATTTAGAGTTATAAAATCAAACATAATCAGATTAAAATTAGATTTATAAATTTAAAACTTAAAAAAAATCAAATAATTGAAAGTGTTACTAATAAAATTATCAAGAGTCATTATCATTTTAAAATTCAACAATTACTAAATATATCCTTAACAATTTAATTTAAATCCAAGCTTTAAGCTTATGAACACAAATATTAAATCAATCTTTAAATTTTAAAATTTTATAAAAATTTCCTCACCGATTCTTCCTACAAAATACTTAATTTAAAATATTACTTCAATTCAATTCTTTTATTTTTATTTTTCAAAATATGTAACTAATTTATATTACAAAATTTTACCATTTCTATTTTAAAATATTCACGATTGTTATAAAATTTTTTAACGTTTACGAATTCATACAAATTCATGAATTTGATTTTCGAATTTTTCGAATTTCAACATTCAGAATTTCTCATAAAATTTCTACAATGTGATTAACAACAACAAAAGTTACCATTTCCAAAAGATTTCAATTTCTTACATTTTCATTACACTTTAAAGGTAATTAACCATTTCGATTAAATGATTTACCTATCATTATCAATTATTTCCATAACATTATAATTCGAAAATAAAACAAGTTACCTAAATTGTAATTTTAAATTACCATCTTGAATATACCATATCCTAAATCAATTTACTCAAATTTCAAAAAGAAATTAATTAGAGGTGAAATATATAGCAAAAATAAAATTCAAAAATATAATTGAGAATGATTAATGATGATAAAAAAATAAATATGAGAATAAAGGAAATGAAATTATTGAAATGAGAATAGATAGGTAGTAAAAAGTCATACAAAAATAAAAATTGAAAATTCCGATGAAAAAGGATTGAGAAAAGAAAGAGAAATAAAAAGTTAAAGTTATTTTGGAGAATGAATACAATACTACAAATGCAAATAAAATTGCAAACAACCAAAAGTCCAAAATCAAGTCTAGAGATTTCTCACCAAATGCCATTGCCATAAATTGCAAATTGTTCCTTGCCAACTTCCATCTCCTAATCCAAAGCCAACTTTCCTAATTCTTTACCAAAATTCCAAAATACTATCAAACGTTCAAAATTTGCAACCATTCAAAAATTCCAAGAATTTATAACCTTTCCCAAATGCCTTTTGATTTCCATAATCCTTCAACTTTCAAACCTTTTAATTTTCATTTAGAAGCTTACTTTCCATAAATCTTTAAACTTTAAGAAGCCTAAAATTAATCAAAATTTTCCAAGGATTAACCCTTCTAAACCTTAACTCCAATTTATAACAATAACTCAAATTTATAAGAATTCATATTTTTCATAAGCTTTGAACTACTACAATTCTGGGAATCCTTATCCCAATTTTATTGCCTAATAATTTTGACCTTTAAATTTACTTCCTAAATTTCAACTAACATAAATTTCTAAATCCTTGATTTTTCATTTAAAAAACCAAGCCCATTCCTAACAAATCTTCCCAACTTTATAAACAATTTCCTCCTAAAGAAATTTTTCTTAATTTCAACTCTACAAATACCAAATCAGTCCACAAACTTTGAAGATTAACAACACATCTTTTAACAAACTGATCCTTACAAACGAAATCTCCCAACAATCCTGCAAATTTTCGAATTTACACTAAAGAATTCTGTCCTTAAACTACGAATGATGTGATGATCAAAAGCACTATCTCCTTGACTAACTTATTCAGACCCCCAATCTTCCTATTCCTTACCTCATCAATGCTTCAACAATGTTACGTCCTTCAACCCTTTATGGAATGCTTGATCAAACCAATCCCTTTCACTCTTACCATCAAGCTCACCTTCCTTACCCTTCATCCTATAACTATCTCATCATTTTAATAAAAATAGTCCGAGGCCTTATTACAACTTTAAAACCGAAACAATAAAAGTAATCAAATAAAATGGAAAGGTAGTTTACTAATATTCAAAATGTTATTTCCAAGCATGGCCTCCACCGAGTCATCCATGGCTCCAAGTCCTCAAATCAACGAGCATTACATATAAACTATAACTCTTAATTCACTTTTACGATTTTATAGGATCTTTCCAAGATGATCGAGGAACCACGAAATCATTCAAAATCGGTCTCACTAAAATTAACATATCTCGAATATAAAATTCATTTTCCTTCTCCGTTTCTTCCTTATCAAAATAGACATAGTAAGCTTTTATTCGATATCTCATTCACTTTCTAATTCCATTTCTTCTATTTTTGTGATTTTTCAAAACACATCACTACTTCTAACTAAAACTGCTTTTATTACAAAATACGCTTACCACTACGATCATACACATGCCCAAGTGATCACGGATGTTGGTTTCTGATTTTCTTCGGTATTTCGATCGATTCACAGAATATTTCATACAAAATTTTCGAGAAGTGTGAGATTAGACACCATTTCAGATATGTATTTCAAAGGTACGGGATTACACACCTGATTCAAATTTCCTAACGAACCACTCGTCGTTGATTTAGAACAATACCAACCAAAAGTTAGCCTCAGATTTCCAAAAGATTTCGTATCACTTACACTTGAATCACTTACCACTATATCCGAAGGTAGAATATATCGAGTGATTTGTACCTAAAACATGTAGTCGATTATTTCACATTATTACTCCGTTAGCTACCAATCGAATATTGAATAATATCAATAATCCATAAGAACTCGTTAACTTATTAATATTGGATCCGATTTCTAGCAATTACACGATGACTTCGAAAAAATCCAAGTTTTGGCCTTCCACTATATCTCTACAAGGAAGAAAAATGATTTCAAATGAGGGAAAGTAAGGTGATGGTCTAGGTCAAAATGACCATCCAAAACCAAAGAAAATAAAACATTGAGAAGAATACTTACCGATTGATCAAGAAACGGATGTTAATATGGATGAGAAGAAGAAATAGAGAAAAGATGAAAGTTTGGTTATGGAGGAAATTGTATGTTAATATTCAGCTATCAAGGGAGATGGACAAAAGGTGAATATGAAACCAATCCAAAGAGAAGAAAAATGCACGATTGTGCTAGAAGATTTCGGCAGAGAGAATAGCAAATTGGGAGAAGATGACACTAAAGTTGCAAATGTGAATTTTGGCCAAAACAATACCAAGACCCTACCAAATGCCAAAGTAAAATTTCAGCTACCTATCTACCCCTAAAATCGTCCACATACATAGTCATAAGGGTCAAAATTTTGCCAACCATACTTCCCATAGCATTCTCCATGAAATAAGCCACTTGTTCCCCTTACTTGCCTTTTCCTTTTGATTCCTTACCCCAACCTCAACCTTTCCTTAATTCTTTAGACACCATACCAAAAATGAAGAAGTCAAACTTTCCATAAATACCTCTTGGCCGACACTTAAGGAAAGACTGCAAAAATATTAGTCAAAAATTGCACACAAAGGGATTTGAACCTCTTCCCTTAAAGTCCTTCACTTGATGCCATAACCTCTTTACTAATTGCTCATTTATGCAAGCACATTACTTATTTATTTCTATAAGCTTTGAAGCTACTTACGATCTCTCCTTAAAGTCCTGAAATACCCAATTTTTCCTAAGGCCCAATTAAACCCGAGACTTTATAGAAACCTTGTAACCTTCCAAATTCAGTTAACTAATAAGTCAAATTTGCAATAATGCCATTATCTTGTTCTCAAAATTTTAAACATTCCTACACCCAAGGCCCATTGGGCCCAATCATACTATGCCCAATTTTGGGATGTTACAATTTTACCCTCCTTAAAGAAATTTTGTCCTTGAAATTTCCAACCATCTACTAAATGCATCGCTCAAATCACACCACTAAGATTTCGTTGTACACTCTGATCTAAAAAAAACACAATGTACTTTTAACAAAATCTTGAATCCTCTTTCACACAACCAAACATCTAACCACAAAAGCAAACAGTTGTCTACCATTTATACTTAGAACTTTCTACATTCAATCATCACGTCCAACCAAAACATACCTGAATTGATGGTGATGTAACAATCCCGAGCCTTATGCTCCTTAGACCCGCATCTCAAGTATGCTACTGACCTCCTCCAACATTCCCCCGGATGATGCCTTCTGCAATGATCGCAAGTCAAAAAGTTTGGACGTGCCTTAAGACACTTTATGGAATGATACTGTGATCTAAAAGAGCCACAATCTCCTTTCTTCTTATAGTCCACAGACCCAACTCGAAGTGCTTCACTGATTTCCTTAACCTCCTTCAATACCTTCTTAACTATCTGAGTCATCTCATCAACCCCAACTCAATCATGAGATCCCGTCTCAGCCCTGCGCCTCCCTTTCGGGCACATGCCTTGATGCCGAAGATCTAGCCCTAGCACCTCGTCCTATACCACTTCCACGTCTACCGCGTCCGCGTCTTCTAGAACTCATGTTCACTAAGTCGATATAATCTGATTAAGATTTTTATGAATCATTATGCTATTCGATGTTTATTAAACGATGTTTTATGGAGTATGAGTAGAAAAGTTATTTTCGAGAGTCAAATCTACATCCTAGAGTCTCAGTCTCTATAGTTTCAACTCCTAAAGCTAACCGTTCTAGAGTATTCTACTTTGTAGAATTTTAATAACACAATAATCATAAAATGAAAACAAATACTTACTTGACTTGGTGCCGGATACTCGTGGTGCAATACTTCCTTTAGAACATATATTTATAAATCAAAATTCTAAACGGCTTTGGAAAACGCTTTAGAACCCAAACCATGACCGAGTTTTGCAACCTGGCATTGATACCATAAAATGTAACACCCCAAACTCGACCTAGAAGTTAGGCCCGAATCTGGCGTGTCACATGGAAGTTTTTTTTTTCTTTTCAAAACCATCTTTGTGATTGTTAAAAACTTGTTTGAGAATTACAACCTCTTTATTAAAACACAAAACACTTAAGCAATTGTTATCTACTTGAAAACATAATTATCTTTAAAACCCTTTTTGGTTGCGAAAACATATTTGAAATAACAATTTACGAAAATATGACGTTTGGAAATAGAGTTGCAGAAGCATTTTAAAAACATTGCGGAAACGTAGATAAAATACAAGTATTTTTGAGAGATTGGTTGATGAGTCGAAAATCAAAGTAGTGGACTTTAAAATTAGGACTTTTGGAAATGACGTTGAAATTTTAAAAGAGAATCCGAGTTAAATTATTTGTAAAAGTTTGCTATAAAATCCATTTATTAATCAATTTTGAAAACCATTATTTATATTTTTAGAAAATTATTTTTTAAACAATTTAAGAAGAATAATAAAAACATCCCAAACTTAAAGCAAGATAAAAATAGTCCAGAGGCCTTATTACAACTTTAAAACCCGAAACAATAAAAGTAATCAAATAAAACGGAAAAGTAGTTTACTAATATTCGAAAATGTTATTTTCGAAGCATGGCCTCCACCAAGTCATCCATGGCTCCAAGTCCTCATCACTGAGCATTACCTACAAGGGTTAAGAGAAGGGGGTGAGTTACAAGAACTCAGTGTATAATCCACATACCATTATTCACTGGGCCAAAATCCCATTAAGCAATTAATTGGGCCAAAGCCCGCTTACAATAATATAAATGTATCATATATAATATGCATATGATATGCAATTCCCAAACCAAATCCTAGTTTTCCATCCGCTCCACACCACCCATACCAACCAACACACCTGTGGGTGATCTTTAGTCAACCCACCCCGTCAACACACCAAACGTAGGCATTAAGCCATTTATATCAAATTTGTGGACAAGCCACCAGATTAACAGAATTTACATGGCATTGCCATTTTTCAGATTTGTGGTAGAGCCACCAGATTTATGTAGCATAGCTACCTGAACTTCTTTTCATCATTATCCCATCCCATGCAAATCATGTATATAATGCATAATAAATCACAATAATTTATTCGGATCTTTATTACAAAATTACAGCTCATTATAACAAATTATCAATGAGGCCCATATAGCAAAATATCAGATTGGCCAATTTATCAAAATATCATATTGGCCCATTTATCAAAATATCAGATTGGCCCATTTATCAAAATATCAAATTGGCCCATTTATCAAAATATCAGATTGGCCCATTTATCAAAATAACAGATTGGCCCATTTATCAAAATATCAGATTGGCCCATTTATCAAAATAACAGATTGGCCCATTAACTCTTTTGTAAATTGGCACATTAGGGGCATTTCCATATTTCGGCCCTTTAGAGCCATTTTCGTAATTCGACAGTTTACCCATTAAGGGTAATTCTATAATTTCGCAATCCAGACTTAACTTCTAATTTGGGCATAACAATTTAAACTGTCCATCTGCGTCGTACTAACTAAATTGACTATAACTTGGGTTAGGAATCTCGAAATCTAAATCCGTAAATTTTCCTTGAAACTAAACTCATATATATTCTTACCAAAATTTTTCCATAATTTTTTTCTTAACCATTTAGTACAGTTTATTCCTTAAAGTTTCCCTTGCTTCACTGTCCAACGATTCTGAGCTCTCTTACCCAAAATTAAAATATCTCACTATACAGTTTTTATATGTTGTTCCCACTTGTTTGTATTTAAAATAGACTCACTAAGGAATCTTTACATATAAATCACTTTGTACAGTTTTATACGATTTTTCCAAGACAGATCATGGAACCACGAAATCATTCAGAACCAGTCTCACTAAAATTAACATATCTCAGAATACAAAATTCCTTTTCCTTCTCCGTTTCATCCTTATCAAAATAGACACAGTAAGACTTTATTCAATATCTGATTCACTTTCTAATTCCCTTTCTTCTATTTTTCGTGATTTTTCAAAAACACATCACTACTTCTAACCGAAACTGTTTTATTACAAAATACGTTTACCACTACGATCATACGCACGCCCAAGTGATCAAGGATGCCAGTTTCTGGTTTTCTTCGGTATTTTGACTGATTCATAGAATATTTCATACAAACTTTTCGAGAAGTGTGAGATTACACACCATTTCAGATATGTATTTGAAAGGGACGTGATTACACACTTGATTTCGATTTCCTAACGAACCACTCGTCATTGGACCTAGGACAATACCAACCAAAAGTTACCCTCGGACTTCCAAAAGATTTTGTATCACTTACACTTGAATCACTTACCACTATATCCGAAGGTATAATATATCGAGTGATTTGTCCCTAAAACATGTAGTCGATTATTTCACATTATTACTTCGTTAGCAACCGATCAAATATTGAATAATATCAATAATCCATAAGAACTCCTTACCTTATTAATATTGGATCCGATTTCTAGCGATAATATGATGACTTCGAAAAAATCCAAGTTTTGGCCTTCCACTATATCTCTACGAGGAAGAAAAATGATTTCAAATGAGGGAAACTAAGGTGATGGTCTAGGTCAAAATGACCATCCAAAACCAAAGAAAATAATATATGGAGAAGAATACTTATCGATTGATCATGAAACGGATGTTAATATGGATGAGAAGAAGAAATAGAGAAAGGATGAAAGTTCAGTTATGGAGGAAATTGTATGTTGATATTCGGCTATCAAGGAAGATGGACAAAAGGTGAATATGAAACCAATCCAAAGAGAAGAAAAATGCACTATTGTGCTAGAAGATTTCGGCAAAGAGAATAGGAAATTGGGAGAAGATGACACTAAAGTTACAAATGAGATTTTTGGCCAAAACAATACCAAGACCCTACCAAATGCCAAAGTAAAATTTTAGCTACTTATCTACCCCCAAAACCGTCCACATGCATAGTCATACGGGTCAAAATTTTGCCAACCATACTTTCCATAGCATTCTCCATGAAATAGGCCACTTGTTCCCCTTACTTGCCTTTTCCTTTTGATTCATTTCCCCAACCTCAACCTTTCCTTAATTCTTTAGCCACCTTACCAAAAAATAAAGAAGTCAAACTTGCCATAAATACCTCTTTGCCGACACTTAAGGAAAGAGTGCAAAAATATTAGTCAAAAATTACACACAATGGGATTTGAACCTCTTCCCTTAAAGTCCTTCACTTGATGCCATAACCTATTTACTAATTGCTCATCTATGCAAGCACATTACTTATTTATTTTATAAGCTTTGAAGCTAATTACCATCTCTCCTTAAAGTGCTAAAATACCCAATTTTTCCTAAGGCCCAATTAAACCCGAGACTTCGTAGAAACCTTGTAACCTTCCAAATTCACTTAACTAATAAGTCAAATTTGCAATAATGCCATTCTCTTGTTCTCAAAATTTTAAACATTCCTACGCCTAAGGCCCATTGGGCCCAATCCTACTAGGCCCAATTTTGGGATGTTACAAAAGTTGAATCTATGCCTATGGTATGTGAGTTTCCATACGTGTTTCCTGAAGAGTTGCCGAGATTACCTCCAATTCGGAAGTTGAATTTGGTATTGAATTAGTGTCGGGAACCACTCCCATTTTGATAGCTCCATATAGAATGGCACCAACGGAATTGAAATAGTTGAAATCTCAGTTGCAGGAGTTGACTGATAGAGGATTTACACGATCGAGTTTCTCACCCTGGGGAGCTCCTGTGATATTTGTGAAAAAGAAAGATGGAACTATGAGAATGTGTATTGATTATTGACAGTTGAACAAAGTAACCATAAAGAACAAATATCCATTGCCTCATATTGATTATTTGTTTGATCAGCTGAGAGGAGCTACAGTGTTTTCTAAGATAGATTTGAGATTAGGCTACTATCAGTTAAGAGTTAAATAATTTGATGTGTCGAAAATTGCTTTTAGAACGAGGTATGGACATTACAGATTCTTAGTGATACCTTTTGGACTAACAAATGCTTCTGCAATTTTTTGTGGATTTGATGAATTGAATATTCAAACCGTATTTGGATTGCTTCATGGTGGTGTTTATTGTTGATATTTTGATTTATTCATGTAATGAGACGCAACATGCTCAGCATTTGAGGATTCTGCTACAAACTCTACGTGAGAAAAAATTATATGCAAAGTTTAGCAAATGTGAAGTTTGGTTACGTGAGGTTGGTTTTCTGGGACATGTTGTATCAACTGCTAGGATACGAGTTGATCCGAGCAAAATCTCTGCTATTTTGAAGTGGAAGCCTCTGAGAAATGTGTCCGTAGTCCGTAGTTTTCTAGGACTAGCAGGATATTATAGACGATTTGTGAAAGGCTTCTCGATGATTGTGACCCCATTGACAAAGTTGTTACAGAAAGATGTTAGATTTGAGTGGTCAGAAAAGTGCCAACAGAGTTTTGAACAATTGAAGGTGTTGTTGACAGAAGCACCAGTGTTGATTCAACCCGAGTTAGGCAAAGAGTTCATAGTTTATAGTGATGCTTCGTTAAATGGTTTGGGCTGTGTGCTGATGCAAGAAGGGAAAGTCATTGCTTATGCTTCAAGATAATTAAAACTGCACGAAAATATTTATCCAACACATGACCCTGAATTGGCTATGATTGTGTTTGCATTGAAGATTTGGCGTCACTACTTATTCGGTGAAAAATGTCATATTTATACTAATCATAAGAGTTTAAAGTACTTGATGACTCAGAAAGATTTGAATTTGTGACAAAGAAGATGGTTAGAATTGTTGAAAGACTATGAACTTGTGATAGATTATCACCCGAGTAAAGCAAATGTTGTAGCTGATGCCTTGAGTCGTAAATCGTTATATGCTTTGTGAGCTATGAGCAATCGGATATATTTATATGATGATGGTGAGGTTCCAACTGAATTGAAAGTAAAATCGTTGTTTTTACGACAGATATGTGATGCTCAGAAAAATGATAATGAGTTGTTAGCAAAAAGAGTTCAATGTGATTCAAATGCTGAATCAAAATTTTGAGTTGATAGTGATGATTGTTTGAGATTCAGGGATCAGATTTGTGTTCCGAGAATTTCATAGTTGATTCAAATAATTTTGAATGAAGCTTACAATAGTCATTTGACTGTACATCCGGGGAGTACGAAAATGTATAATGACATGAAACAGTTCTATTGGTGGCATGGTATGAAAAGATATATTTTTGACTTTGTGTCGAAATGTTTAGTTTGTCAGCAATTTAAGGCTCAACATCAAGTTTCATCTAGTTTGTTACAACTGATTATGATTCCTGAGTGGAAATGGGAGAGAATTATGATGGACTTTGTGTCAGGTTTGCACTTATCTCTTAGCAAGAAAGATGCAATCTGAGTGATAGCGGACAAATTGACGAAATCAACTCATTTTGTTCCGGTGAGAATGATTATTCTTTAGATAAGTTAGCTGAACTGTATATCAATTAGAATGTGAGATTGCACAGGTACCGTTATCTATAGTGTCTGATAGAGATCCGAGATTTACCTCACGATTTTGAAATAAATTGCAAGATGCTTTAGGCACGAAATTGTAATTCAGTACTGCGTTTCATCCACAAACAGATGGTCAATCCAAGCAAATCATTCAGATTCTTGAAGACATGCTGAGTTGTTGCATACTTGAATTTGAAAGTACGTGGGAAAAACATTTATCGTTGATTGAATTTGCGTATAACAATAGTTTTCAATCTAGTATCAAAATGGCACCATATGAAGCTCTCTATGGTCGAAAGTGTCGGGCTCCATTGTATTGGACCGAGCTAAGTGAGAATAAGATTCACGAGGTTGATCTTATAAAAGAGACTAAAGTGAAAGTAATTCGTGACAGTTTGAAACCAGTCTCAGATCGTCAGAAGACCTATGCAAATGTGAAATGATATTGAATTTGAAGTTGGTGATAAAGTGTTTTTGAAAGTGTCTCCGTGGAAAAAAATACTTTGATTTGGCAAAAAGGGCAAATTAAGTCCGAGGTTCATTGGACTGTATGAGATCATTGAACGAGTTGGGCTGGTTGCTTATAGATTGGGATTTCCATCTGAACTAGAGAAGATTCATAACGTGTTTCATGTGTCAATGCTTCGACGGTACAAATCAGACCCGTCTCATGTGATTGCACCTACTGAGGTTGAGATTCAGTCAGATTTATCGTATAGTGAAGAACCGATCCGTATTTTGGCATAAGATACTAAAGAGTTGAGAAATAAGAAAATTTCTTTAGTGAAAGTATTATGGCACAAACACAGAATTGAAGAGGCTACGTGGGAGCCTGAGAATGTTATGAGAGAACAACATCCACAACTATTCACTGGTAAGATTTTCGGGGATGAAAATCCCTAATGGGGGAGAGTTGTAACAGCCTGGTTTAGAACCTCAGAATAGTGGTTTTGAGACCATAAATTCGAGGTCAAAATGTTAATTTAATGTTGTTTTCTGTGTGAATAGTAAGTGACATAGTCTGTGTGAAAATTCTATGTGATAATTTGATCATTTGTATGTTGAATTAAGAGAAATGACTTAATCGCATAAAAGGTAAAAGTTGTGTGCTGATTGTTAAAGTTTTTATTTGTCATGGCTTTATAAATGAGAAGTCCCTATGTTGCTAATAAACCATTAAAAGGATGGATGGACAAAAATGGGCTTTAGTGGGTGGAAACTTAAATGAATTAATGAAGGGTAGAATGGTAAATGTACGTTAATGTTAATATAATTAACATAAAACAAAATTTGATGGCCATTATCATCTTTATCACCACCGAAAATTGAAGGAAAGAAAAGGGTTTTAAGCTTTGTGAAGTTCGACCATCAAGTTCTTTGATTCAAGGTTAGTTTTTGTTTGACTTTTTGAAAATTTCTACGTTTTTATAATCGTTGCTTTGCGCTCTAGCTAGCCCATGCTTTAATTTTAGAAATTTATAGAGATTTTGAGATGTGTCATTGATGAATATGTGAGCTTTGTAATGTTAGTTGGTGAAATATGAAAGCTTGGTATTGGGTTAACATAGTTTGTATTGGGATTTTTTTTATGAAATTGAGTATTTTGGGCTTAATTATGAAAAGTGTAAATTGAGGGACTAAAATGTGAAATAAATGAAATGTGTGGGCTTGTATTAGCATTGGCTAAGCTCATGTGTATTGAAATTTGGTGTATTTTGTGATTTCATGATTTAGGGACTAAAGTGTTAAAATTTGAAAATGTGAGGGCTATTGTGTAAAATGCCCTAAATATGTGTGCTTGGACTAAAATGAATGATTTGATGACTGAATGGATTGAATTTGAATGTGTATAGACCAAGAGAGAAGAGGTTCAGATCGAGATAGAGGCAAAGATAAAGTGCTCGATTAATCGACCGTATCGATAATTCGACGTCTGATGTAAGTTCGGATATGATACATATTATTAAGTTATGTTTTAGCATTATGAAATGAATATGTATTTGTGTACGAAAGTGAGTTGCTATGTGCAAGATTTTAGTTGATGGAACTAAGTGTGTGAAATTTAAATCAAAACAGAAATCAATAGCACTATGTGTGCGATGATATGAAAGCTTCGGCTTATGGACCTGGCACTATGTGTGCGATACCGAGATAAGTCAGTTGAAAGATTAAGCACTAAGTGTGTGATGACTATTATGATACGATTATGAAATTGGCACTAAGTGTGCGAATTAATCAAAAAGAATAGTAAAGGTTGAACGAGAGGTGATATCGAGCAATTGAGTAGCATGAATGGTGAGTAAATATGTGTTGATCAAGGTATGCTTGAACTTAGGTGTTTGATAATAGCCTTAATAGTTATATGAATAGATACTTGAGCATATGTTGAGATTGATGATGAGCCTAGTTTTGCAATTTATCTATATGATGATTTAATCGTGTAAGATGTGGTATTATTGAGCAATATGTATTAAATTGCAAACTTACTAAGTTTTGGAAAGCTTACTGTGTGATTTATCTTTCTGCCTTGCAGTGTCAGTAAAGCTAGCTTAGATCTGGGGATCTTCAGCATCTCAATCACACTATCGGCAATCTATTTTGGGGCATTTTGGAAAGATGTACATAGTTAAATATGGCATGTATAGGCTAGTTATTTGAACCATGTTTGAGATTTGTAAGTAGCCATGAGATGTGGCTAGTTATGTGATAGTTTTTGGCATAATTGACTTTGGTATATATGATGCATCTTTTAGTATGGATTGTGAGTTGAGAAATTGATTTATGGATGGAATTTTTGGTGATGGTATGATGCTAGTAGGAATAAGTGAAATTGGGAATGAATTGTGCTTGTGATAGGATAAGTTTTGGTATTAGAATTTGTGTTGAGTGCATGGTTTGAATGATTATTTTGGTATGCTTTTGGGTAGTCATAAGTGCATGAATTGTTTTGGTAAATGTTTCTTGTAGGTACGACCCATTTGGGTGGCATTTTGGTCTTGCAAATGACCTATAATGTCACATGGCCATGGCACACGGGCGTGCTTAGTGATCGTGGGGTAAAGTCAGTAGCTTGCGTAAGGGCACACGACCATGGAACATGGGCGTGCCTAAAAGTCGTGTGAGAAAGTCAGTATATGGCTTAGTAGTGCACTACTTTAGCACACGGGGGGTGCTTGGTAACCGTGTTGCTTTGGCAAGATTGACCACGGCCAGGGTACACGGGCGTGCTTGGTGGCCGTGGTGAGGAATCAGGTTCGACCATGGAGAGGACACACGGGTGTGTCTAGCAGCCGTGGAGGGCATACAGTTGGCTCCCACAGTGTGTATCCCCTGTATTTTGGATAAGTTTTCAAGTTTCTAAGAACTTCTGTATGTGTTTTGATTTAGTCCCGATCCTTCTCTAGAATGTGTTTAAGGTCTTATAAGCCTCAATAAGGGACTATAAGTTTATGTTTTGATGGGATATACTGATGATTAACTTCGTGTCGTGAATGGGTTATTAAATGATTTAATTGTTCGGTAATGCCTCTTAACCCTATTTCGATGATGGTTTCGGGTTACGGGTGTTACAACATCCACCTGCCTGTATGGTACATTTGCATTTAGGTACATGCCATTTGGTTTATGTAATGCACCTGCTACATTTAAAAGATGTATGATGTCTATTTTTACTGACATGGTTGAGAAATTTTTGGAAGTTTTTATGGATGATTTTTCAGTATTTGGAGATACATATGATGATTACTTAGCCAATCTAGCAGAGGTTCTAAGGCGATGCGAAGAAACAAACCTTGTACTTAACTAGGAAAAGTGTCATTTCATGGTACGAGAAGGTATTGTTCTAGGGCATTGGATAAAAAGCATTGGAATCAAGGTAGATAATGCAAAGGTAGATGTTATTGAAAAACTCCCACCTCTGACACATGTAAAGAGTGTTAGGAGCTTTTTGAGCCATGTCGGTTTCTATCAAAGATTTATCAAAGGCTTCTCCAAAATTGCTAAACCTTTATGCAAATTATTGGAGAAGGACACAGTGTTTAAATTTAATGATGAGTGCTTAAGAGCTTTCAACGATTTGAAGAGTCGGTTAGTTTTGGCACCATAATCTTCACACCAGACTGGGATTTGTCATTTTAATTGATGTGTGACGCAAGTGACTACGCGATAGGAGCTATCATGGGCTAGTGAAGGAACAAAGCTTTTCATCCCTTCTACTATGCAAGTTGGACTCTAAGAAGAGCTCAACTAAATTATACGGTAAAACAGAAAGAGTTACCTGCTATTGTGTTTGCTTTTGACAAGTTTCGATCCTATCTTGTAGGTACCAATGTGACTATCTATACGGACCATTCGATAATTTACATGCCAAGAAAGATGCTAAGCCAAGATTGATCCAGCGGGTACTTCTACTTCAAGAGTTTGATCTAGAAATTCAAGATCGAAAGGGAGTAAAAAATCAAGTAGCAGATCACTTGTCCAGATTAGAGCCACAATAAGGGAATTCTCCACTTATACCAATTCAGGAGACATTTCCAGATGAACACATACTGAAGGTAAATCATGTTCATAATACCCCTTGGTTTGCTGATATTCCTAACTATTTAGCTTGTGGTTTGATGCCGATTGATAAGACATATCATCAAAAGGAAAAGTTTCTTCAAGATGTGAAGTACTATTTCTGGGAAGAACCATATTTGTTTAAAAATTGTGCAGATCAAATGATCAGGAGATGCATGGCAAGAGATAAAGTACATAAGATTTTATACCACTGTCACTCAACTCTGAGTGAGGGACACTTCGAAGGAACACGTACTACGGCCAAAGTATTGCAAGCCGGATTCATTTGGCCAACACTATTTAAAGATGCATATGCTTATGTAAAGAGTTGTGATCGATGTCAAAGGGTTGAAAATGTCTCCAACAGAAACGATATGCCTCGAACAAACATCATTGAGGTAGAATTGTTTGATGTTTGGGGTATTGACTTTCTCGGTCCTTTCCCTCTGTCTTTTGGTCACAAGAACATCTTGGGAGCTGTAGACTACGTGTCTAAGTGGATTAAGGTTGAAGCATATCTGAAAGACGATGCTAAGGTTGTGATGAAGTTTTTGTAGAAGCATGTATTCATAATGTAATATCCGGGATGTAGGGGTTATGCATTTTCACTTAAATGTATGTGTTAGCATGCTTGTGTGTGATTTGCATGTTTTTGGGGGCTTCGGGAACCTTGGGATGTAGGTAGAAGCCTTAGAAAAATATTTGATTTCTAATCCTTAAAGGAGAATTAAGGGAGCTAGGCCTTAAGGAGTTTAGTATGTGGACTAGGACACAAGAACTCAGCTAGTAAAGTGGCAAGGGAGGTGCCACTTAGAGCACAGGAGAGTGACGCCACAGGGAGTGTGAAGGGGCCTAGGTTTGAGTAACGTAGGAGGCGTTTTGGAGCTTTTATTTTTTGGTAAAGAGGTGCAGTGGTGGACGGCACAGGGACTCTGAAGGGATGAAGTGTAGATTGGGTCAAATAGCTCAAAATTTCGGTAAAGGAGGAGGAAAAGAGGGGATTTGGATGAGTAAAGAAGAGTTGGCCGGCTAAGAGACTTTGGAGGGGGCATATTCGGTCATGCATAGGGGTTCTAGGTGCAATTTGGCTCTCTTTTCTTTCCCTAGTGATGTGCCGAAAGTAGTAGTCAGAGAACTTTCAAAACTTTTCCTTTTGCATTAGCCGAATTTGAGAAGACCATTAAGGTCACTTTTTTCTTTTATTTTCTTCTTCCATCTCTACCATCTTCAAAGCCGAAACCTTGTGAGTTCTCTTCTTCCTCTCTTCTTTCAAGTGTTTGGCCTAATATCCTTGGCCTTATTTCTTTCTCTTCTCACGTGATCTAGTCTCCATTGAAGTGTCGAATCTATCTCTTTCTTTTTGAGTTATAGCCGAATTTCTCTGTGCTTCCAAACAAGGGTGCAATCGATCTCAACATTGTGGTAAGGGGTAACTGTCATTCGGTTTCTTTTCTTTTTCCATTGGTTAGCCAAAATCTAGGAATCTAATCCCTCTTATTTTCTTTTGGCCGAACCATGAAGGAGATCTTTCGGGATTCTTGTAGCCGACGCTTGAAAGGTGATTTTTCGGGATTTGGGATCCAAGGTAACGGTTAGTATTTGACCAAAGGTCAAATTATTTTAAAGATGGCCGATTCAAACTATGGTTTTTAGGGGGAGTTCGACAGAGATATGGAGAAGTTTCGGGATTCAGATCTATTCCGGTAAGGGTTCTAGTGTTTCGAATCTATCTCTCATCCGTTCATAAGCTGAAGGCTAATTATTTTTGTGTGCTAGTGCTTGGCCGATTGAAAGGGAGGTGCATCACGTAGCTTTGGGATTTGGTTGGAAACCAAATCGGCATTAAGGTAAGGTGTTATCTTCATGCGACATATCCTTCGGGATTTCTTTTTGAGCCGAATAGGTTTTTGGTTACTAACAAAGGGTTGGCCGATTGTAGGAAGGGGGAAGGTAAACGTTTCGGGATCTCGTTAGTTTTGCGTAGTTTCAGGATTTTGCTTAGATCTACGAATAGTCTGGTGTGTAACCCTACATTAATTCCTGATAGATTAATGGTAGCAACATTAAACATGTGATTATGAAAATACGAGTAACATGGCTAAGGGTACCATTCAATGATACAGCGCATTTAGGTACGTTACCCCTAACTCTCAGTTAATAATGTTATAAACATTGATATGGAGTATGTGTGATTTTGTTATGACTTTTGGGTAAGGTGCATGGCATGATATCTGAATAATATGTATGTTGCATGGGCATTTGGGTGATAATGATAAAGGGGAAGTGTTCCGGTGGTTTTTACCACATTATCCGGTGACTTATGTCACATATTATGAATCTGGTGACTCTGTCACATTATCTAGTGGCTATGCCACGATTATAAGGGTGATGT
The DNA here is from genome assembly GCA_025506655.1 of Gossypium rotundifolium. Taxonomy (NCBI): domain Eukaryota; kingdom Viridiplantae; phylum Streptophyta; class Magnoliopsida; order Malvales; family Malvaceae; genus Gossypium; species Gossypium rotundifolium. The sequence continues at coordinate 88,544,810 of CP106729.1, forward strand.
ACAGTTGACTGCAGTAACTGCCTTCGATGGTGTGTAGCGGATGGAGGGTCGATTTAGTAATCCCCACGGTGTGATTGGCAGGTACGGGTGGTGTGTATATGATGGACATCTAGATGGGTTTGGGTTACATCATTGCTTATATTTGTTATATGTGATTTGATATGCCTTAATAGTTTGGGAGTCTATGATGGTTGTTACACACTGAGTCTGTTGACTCACCCTTCGTGGGCTAACATTTTGCAGGTGATACTCAGTAAGTGGATCGGGTCGGCAGGGACTTAGTGGTGGCCATGCTCAGCTCAGCCTTTTTGGGTTTTCACATAATTAAACTTATCGCGTTTTCTTATTAAGTTTTCAAGATTTATTTCGGGTTTTGTTTTCTTGTAATAAGGCCATTACTATTTAACTGTTTTATTTTTGCGTTTTAATTTTTATTCTGATACGATCAACATTAAACAAATGGTTAAACAATTTTTCGTAAAACAACTTCAAAAGTTTGACACCCAAACACCTACGATTTTCAACCTATTGGTAAGCTCTGAAATTCGGCATTTCTTTTAACTTGAAACTTTTGAAACATGAAAATAACGTTTTAATGAAATACAAACTTTAAAAACAACACAGTTTTCAACTTGATCATAACACAAATCTATTTTCTACAAAACCACCAATTTTTCCAAGAGGTCAAAAATGAGATTTAGCTACATTTTACTCAAGGAGCATGCCAGATCTGGTCAGGGCTTGTGGGTCGGGTTTGGGGTGTTTCAACTTGGTATCAGAGCCCGGTTCAAAACTCAGCTTGAGGGCTTTCTGGGCCCAAAACATTTTTTTTTTGAAATTGAGTTTTACTAAAAGATGAGTAGGTTTTCTGGCATGGCACCTGAGTCTCCGGCCCGAAGTCCACCAGGTAAGTACCCCTAATTATTGTGTGATTTGTATGTGGGTATTACGGGATTATAGATTAGCAGATTAGGAGCTATTAAACTCTAGGATTAGCTTACTCCAACACAAAATCACATAAAATTTAAAGACTAATTGAACAAACCTGTGAGTAAGTCGCCGAGTTAAGGGTGTGGCAACAGTTGTGCGCATGTCTAGGATTGGATTCAGGGAGAGCTTGGTATTTAAGCAGTCCTAGTGACTCACCTCCTTTTCACTCGAATCCTACCTGGTGCGTAGTGACGGTTCACCCTAACCAAGAGGACTTACCCACCGACTAAATTCAATAATTAAAACCCAAAATGGACTAGCTACACTGTTTTATAAAACCTCAGTTTTGAAATCACCGAATCACCCCTTGATTTGTAAGAACTATTTTAGCTTTTGAAAAAAAAATTAAAATATCCTCGGTTTACAAAATTACCGAAATACCCCTGGTTTGTTAAATTACTAAAATACCCTCAGTTTATAAAATTACCATACTGCCCTCAATTTTTACCAAAATATTCCTATTTTCAAAAATACCAAAAACCCCCTATTTTGCAAAATTACCAAAATACTCCTATAAGACAAATTACGAAAATACCTTTTGGTTTGGAACAGACGAAAATGCTCAAATCGGTGAACGTGTGTAGTAGATACTATTGAATGAATGTGATTCTCTGAATTACAATAGGAGATTAGATCGAAAACTTTGAAATGATCAAAAGAACTACCACTAAACTTCGTTACATAAAATTTGTTCGTGGATAATTAGTGGAACAGAAAGCTAATACATAAAAATTTCTTAAATCAGATTAAACCGCGATCATAGACATGAGTTCTAGGGGACGTGGTCGTAATGTGCGTGGGCATGGTAGAGGTAGAATGACCGTATCGAAACCTGTTAGGTCAGGTAAAGGGTCCGAGAATGAGATGCCACCACCACCATTCTTCCGTATTGAGTATCGAGATCGACGGGATGACGCAGATCGCAGCGATCTCGCGAGTTCTTGAGAGGGTGGCTGGAGCAGGTGGAGGCATGGGAGATCGAAAATCTGTACCTGAATGACTCCGAGCCAATGGAGCTAAGGTATTCCGAGGTGTATCTAGTGTGGCGCCCAATACGGCTGAGTATTGGTTGGAGGCGACGGAGCGAATCATGGACGATTTGGACCTGACTGCTAAGGAGAAACTGAAAGGGGTGGTGTCGCTTCTCTGGGATGAGTCATACCAGTGGTGGCTCACAGTTCAGGATAGTGCTGCAGCGGATGATCTCACTTGGGAGTATTTCAAGGCAGAGTATCAGAAGAAGTATATTGGGACTAGCTATATTGATGCGCAGAGGAAGGCGTTTCTGACGCTGGTTCAGGGGAGTAAGTCCGTAGCGGAGTACGAGGCAGAATTCTTAAGGTCAAGCCGGTATGCTCGAGGTATCGTGGCTACGGAGCATGAACGGTATGTCAGGTTCGAGGACGGACTGAGGGATTACCTGAGATTACTGATTGCTCTACAGCAGGAGCAGGAGTTTGCCGTGTTGGTAGAGAAGGCTAAGGTAGCCGAAGGGGTCAAGGAATCTGTGAGACAAAATTCGGATAGGAATAGACAAAAGAGAGGTTTTGGATCATCGGGGTCATCCGAAAATGCTCAAAAGAGACCTAGAGTTGATGGGTCGCGAGGTCAGCAGGTTGATACGGGAGGATAGTACCGTACTTGTGCTCAGTGTGGAAAGATGCACCCGGAGAATGTTGGAAAAGAACAGGGGGATGTTTTAAATGTGGGTCCAAAGATCACATGATTAAGGACTGTCCTGTGGAAACAGGCAGGAGCTGACCAGCAAGTCAGGGTCTTAATCAGGCTGGAAGAGGTGGACAGCAACCACCACGGGGTCATCATCCGGTTGGCAGAGGTAATGGTTCTAGTAGAGGTCACGGAACACCGGGCAGAGGTGTTGGTAACGCGGAGGTGAGACAGTCGGGTCTAGTGTATGCGGTTCATCGGAAGGAGGATGGTGATGCACCTGATGTCATAATGGGTACGTTCCTTATTTTTGGGTTACCCTTTATTACTTTGATAGATATAGGGTCAACTCATTCATACATCGCTAGTGAGGTATCTGGAACTCTGCATGTGAACTCTAAGACCGTACCTAGGAAGATGACTGTACTTAGTCCTTTAGGGCAATCAGTAGTAGTAGACAAACTCTTTAGGGCAGTGCCTTTGGAAGTTCAGGGGGCGCAGTTTCCAGCTGACTTAATGGAGTTGCCATTCGGGGAATTTGATCTAATCTTAGGCATGGACCTGCTAGTGAAGTCATGCATGCGAATGTGGATTGTGCTGCTAAGCGCATGTCATTGAGAACTTCTGACGACAATGAGGTTGTGGTGATGGGCGAGAGGCGGAATTACTTGTCGAATGTAATATCTGCCCTTAAGGCGGAGAAGATGGTAAGAAATGGATGTGTAGCTTTTCTGATGTTGGTCAGTGCTTTAGAGGCTAAAGAAGCAGCTGTTGGAGTGGTCAGGACGGTAAGAGAATTTGTGGATGTCTTTCCGGAGGAGCTGCCTGGGTTACCCCCGGACAGCGAGGTGGAGTTCGAAATTGATTTACTGCCAGGTACAGCTCCTGTGTCAATTGCTCCATATAGGATGGCACCAAAGGAGTTGGTAGAGCGTAAGGCCCAAATTTAAGAGTTACTCGATCATGGTTTATTCGACCCAGTGTGTCTCCATGGGGAGCACCGGTCCTATTCGTGAAGAAGAAGGATGGGACTATGCGTATGTGCATAGATTACCGATAGTTGAATAAGCTGACCATCAAGAATAATTACCCATTGTCGAGGATAGACGACTTGTTCGATCAGCTTAAGGGGGCCACAGTATTTTCAAAGATAGATCTACGGTTGGGATATCATCAGCTTAAGGTGAAGGAAGCAGATATCCATAAGACAGCTTTTCGGACTAGATACGGACATTATGAGTTTTTAGTTATGCCATTCGGATTGACGAATGCCCAGCTGCATTCATAGATATCATGAATCGGGTTTTCCAACCCTACTTGGACCAGTTCATCGTTGTGTTCATAGACGACATCCTGGTATATTCCACGTCTGAGAAAGAGCATGATGAGTATCTCCGGGTAGTATTGCAAGTGTTAAGGGAAAAGAAGTTATATTTGGCTGAAGGAAGTTGCATTCTTAGGGCATGTAGTGTCCGTGGAGGGGATAAGGGTGGATCCTCGAAAGATTGAGGCAGTATTAGATTGGAAACCACCTAAGTCTGTGGCAGAGGTTCGTAGTTTCTTGGGGTTAGTAGGCTACTACAGGAGATTTGTTGGAGGGTTCTCGTCAATAGCAGCACCCCTGACGAAGTTGTTGAGAAAGAAGGTACCTTTCGTATGGGCGGATAAGCAGCAGGAGAGTTTTGAGAAGCTTAAGAGAGTATTGACAGAGGCTCCAGTTTTGATTCAGCCGGAAGCAAGGTAGGACTTTGTGGTGTATTGTAATGCTTCCCATACAGGATTGGGATGTGTTTTAATGCAAGATGGGAAAGTGGTCGCTTATGCATCTCGACAATTGAGGCCATATGAGGTTAACTATCCGACGCATGATCTGGAGTTGGCGGCGGTAGTATTCACTCTAAAAGTGTGGAGGCACTACTTGTATGGAGAAAGGTCAGTGATCTACACGGATCACAAGAATCTGAAATATTTGTTGACTCAGAAAGAGCTGAATTTGAGACAGCGAAGGTGGGTAGAGTTGTTCAAAGACTACGATTGTTCAATAGAGTATCATCCAGGCAAGGCAAATGTAGTGGCAGATGCCCTAAGTCAGAAAGTGGTGTCGGATCTGAGGGCGATGTTTGCACATCTTAGCCTTTATGATGATGGAAGTTTGCTAGCAGAGTTGCAAGTGAAGCCGACATGGTTAAATCAGGTGAGAGAAAAATAATTGGTAGATGGGGAACTAAGTGCTAAGCTGCTGCAAGTGTAGAATGGGGAGTTGGAAGACTATGGTGTAAACAATGATGGAGTGCTGTGTTTTCGGGGCAAGGTCTGTATGCCAAAGGATGAGGAGTTAAGGCAGCGAATTCTTCAGGAATCGCATAGTAGCCCTTATGCTATGCATCATGGAGGAAGTAAGTTATACAGGGATCTACGGGATCAGTTTTGGTGGCCCAGTCTGAAACGAGAAGTTACAGAATTTGTGGGCAAGTGCTTAATGTGTCAGCAAGTTAGGGCTGAACATCAAGTACCTTCGGGATTGCTTCAGCCGATAAAGATTCCGTAATGGAAGTGGGAGAGAATTACTATGGAATTCGTTAGTGGGCTTCCCCTTACGCCTATTAAGAAGGACTCAGTATGGGTGATAGTAGATCGATTGACAAAGTCTGCACATTTCATACCAATGCGGGTTGACTATTTTAATTCAAGTGTTAGAGGATATGTTAAGGGGTTGCGTGATAGACTTCAGAGGAAACTGGGAGGAGTTCTTGCCTTTAGCGGAGTTTGCGTACAATAACAGCTATCAAGCAAGTATTCGGATGGCACCGTACGAAGCACTGTATGGATGGAAGTGTCACATTCCTACGTGTTGGACAGAGTTGGGAGAATGTCAGGTTTTGGGTCCGGAGATTGTAGCAGAATCGGAAGAAAAGGTTAAGGTAATTCAGGCACGGTTGAAGGAGGCATCTGACAGGCAAAAGTCATATGCGGACCTTAAGCGGAAGAAGATAGAGTTTGTTGTGGGAGATCAGGTGTTTCTAAAAGTATTGCCATGGAAAAAGGTGATGAGATTTGGTCGCAAGGGAAAACTAAGTCCCAGGTTTATAGGACCTTATCGGGTTTTGAAGCTGGTTGGACCAGTAGCATATCAGTTAGAGTTGCCTTCGGAATTGAAGCAGATGCACGATGTGTTTCAAATTCGATGCTACGTCATTATCGATCGGATCCATCTCATGTAATACCGATTGAGGAGGTGGAGCTAAGACCAGATTTGTCCTATGAAGAAGAGCCGATTCAGATTCTAGAACAGGATGTGAAGGTGTTACGGAGGAAATTAGTCCCTCTAGTCAAAGTGTTATGGCGTAACCATGTATCAGAAGAGGCTTCATGGGAGCCAGAGGAAGCAATGCGACAGCAATACCCTCACTTATTTTAGCCAGGTAATTTCGAGGTTGAAATTATTTTAAGGGGGTAGAACTATAATATTCGGGATTTAGGGGTTATGCATTTTCACTTAAATGTATGTGGCAGCATACTTGTGTGTGATTTGCATGTGTTTTGGGGGCTTCGGGAACCTTGGGATATAGGTAGAAGCCTTAGAAAATTATTCTAAGCCTTAAAGGAGAATTAAGGGAGCTAGGCCTTATGGAGTTTAGTATGTGGACTAGGACACAAGAACTCAACTAGTAAAATGGCAAGGGAGGCGCCACTTAGAGCACAGGAGAGTGACGCCACAAGTAGTGTAAAGGGGCCTAGGTTAAAGTAATGCAGGTGGCGTTTTGGAGCTTTTATTTTTCGGCAAGGAGGTGCAGTGGTGGACGGCACAAGGACTCTGAAGGGATGAAGTGTAGATTGGGTCAAATAGCTCAAAATTTTGGCTAAGTAGGAGGAAAAGAGGGGATTTGGATGAGTAAAGAAGAGTTGGTCGGCTAAGGGACTTTGGAGGGGGCATATTCGGTCATGCATAGGGGTTCTAGGTGCAATTTGGCTCTCTTTTCTTTCCCTAGTGATGTTCCAAACGTAGTAGTCAGAGAACTTTCAAAACTTTCTTTTTGCATTAGCTGAATTTGAGAAGACCATTAAGGTCACTTTCTTCTTCTATTTTCTTCTTTCATCTCTACCATCTTCAAAGTCGAAACCTTATGAGTTCTCTTCTTCCTCTCTTCTTTCAAGTGTTTGGCCGAATATCCTTGGCCTTATTTCTTTCTCTTCTCACGTGATCTAGTCTCCATTGAAGTGTCGAATCTATCTCTTTCTTTTTGAGTTATAGCCGAATTTCTCTATGTTTCCAAACAAGGGTGCAAACGACCTCAACATTGTGGTAAGGGGTAACTGTCATTTAGTTTCTTTTCCATTTTCCTTTGGTTAGCCGAAATCTAAGAATCTAATCCCTCTTATTTTCTTTTGGCCGAACCATGAAGGAGATCTTTCAGGATTCTTGTAGCCGACGCTTGAAAGGTGATTTTTCGGGATTTGAGATCCAAGGTAAGGGTGAGTATTCGGCCAAAGGCCATATTATTTTAAAGATGGCTGATTCTAACTATGGTTTTTAGGGGGAGTTCGACAGAGATAAGGAGAAGTTTCGGGATTCAAATCTATTCCAGTAAGGGTTCTAGTGTTTCGAATCTGTCTCTCATTCGTTCAAAAGCCAAAGGCTAATTATTTTTGTGTGCTAGTGCTTGGCCGATTGCAAGAGAGGTGCATCACATAGCTTCGGGATTTGGTTGAAAACCAAATCGGCATTAAGGTAAGGTGTTATCTTCATGCGACATATCCTTCAGGATTTCTTGTTGAGCTGAATAGGTTTTTGGTTACTAACAAAGGGTTGGCCGATTGTAGGAAGGGGGAAGGCAAACGTTTTGGGATCTCGTTAGTTTCGCGTAGTTTCGGGATTTCGCTTGGATCTACAAATAGTCAGGTGCGTAACCCTACATTAATTCCTGATAGATTAATGGTAGCAATATTAAACATGTGATTATGAAAATACGAGTAACATGGCTAAGGGTACCATTCAATGGTACAGTGCATTCAGGTACGTTACCCCTAACTCTCGATTAATAATGTTATAAACATTGATATGGAGTATGTGTGATTTTGTTATGACTTTGGGGTAAGGTGCATGGCATGATATCTGAATAATATGTATGTTGCATGGGCATTTGGGTGATAATGATAAAGGGAAAGTGTTCCAGTGGTTTTTACAACATTATCCGGTGACTTATGTCACATATTATGAATTCGGTGACTCTGTCACATTATCTAGTGGCTATGCCACGATTATAAGGGCGATGTGCAGTTGACTGCAGTGACTACCTTCGATGGTGTGTAGCAGATGGAGAGTTGATTTAGTAATCCCCACGGTGTGATTGGCAGGTACGGGTGGTGTGTAGAGGTTGGACATCTAGGTGGGTTTGGGTTGCATCATTGCTTATATTTGTTATATGTGATTTGATATGCCTTAATCATGTGGGAGTCTGTGATGGTTGGTACACACTGAGTCTGTTGACTCACCCTTTGTGGGCTAACATTTTGCAGGTGATACTCAGTAAATGGACCGGGTCGGCAGGGACTTAGTGGCGGCCATGCTCAGCTCAGCATTTTTGGGTTTTCACATAATTAGACTTTTCGCGTTTTCTTATTAAGTTTTCAAGATTTGTTTCGGGTTTTTTTTTTGTAATAAGGCTATTACTATTTAACTATTTTATTTTTGCATTTTAATTTTTATTCTGATACGATCAACATTAAACAAACGGTTAAACAATTTTTCGTAAAACAACTTCAAATGTTTGACACCCAAACACCTACGATTTTCAACCTATTGATAAGCTCTGAAATTCGACATTTCTTTTAACTTGAAACTTTCGAAACATGAAAATAACGTTTTAATGAAATACAAACTTTAAAAACAACACAGTTTTCAACTTGATCATGACACAAATCTATTTTCTACAAAACCACCAATTTTTCCAAGAGGTCAAAAACGAGATTTAGCTACATTTTACTCAAGGAGAATGCCAGATCCGGTCAGGGCTTGTGGGCCGGGTTTGGGGTGTTTCACTTAAGGTTTGGAACCCCATGAGCCATCATCAGTGTTAAAGGGTCCCATTTTGTGAACAAGTGGTTGAAATGGTTACTTGAAAAACATGGAGTGAAGTACAAGGTTGCCACAACTTACCATCCGCAGACGAATGGTCAAGTTTAACTGGCAAACAAAGATATCAAAGGCATACTTGAGAAGGTAGTTTTCCCGAACCGACGAGATTGGTCCAAAAGACTGGATGATGCTTTATGGGCCTACAGGACAGCATACAAGACACCTTTAGGGATGCCACCCTATAGGTTGGTCTTTTGGAAAGCCTGTCATCTGCCTTTGGAGTTAGAGCACAAAGCTTACTGTTCTCTCCAACGACTCAACTTGGGTATTAAAATTGCTAAAGAGAAATAGATGCTTCGACTTAACAAGTTAGAAGAATTTCGAATGTCTTTATACGAGAATGCCAAATTACTTAAAGAGAGACTCAAGAAATGGTATGACAAGAGCATTCGAGTTCGAGAATTTGAAGCAAGTCAGCAAGTCTTGTTATTCAATTCCAGATTAAGGTTCTTTCTAGGTAAGTTAAAATCACGTTGGTCCGGTCCATTTATGATTCATCGAGTCTATCCTTACGGAGTTGTTGAACTTCAAGGTAAGGGAGGTAATTTTCGAGTTAATGTTCAACGGTTAAAACATTACTAGGGAGATAAAATTGAACGGGATCAAATCTCGTTCATTTTATCAAATGATTAAATTTTCTTGTTTTCTTTTTAAATAAATGATTTAGGATGTATTTTTGGGATTAGTATGTTTATATAAATTATGTCTAGGAGATTGGAACTTAAGCGGGGCCACTTGTGACCCCTCCAATCTTTCCTGGGAATTGATCTTGACATAATTTTTCGAGAAATTATTCACTAAATTTTTCTCTTAAATTTTCAATTTTATTTAATCATTTAACTTTTCAATTTATTGAATTGTTAATGTTTTATATTAACTAAATTTTTGAGAAATTGTTTTCCATCTTATGTTCAGGTTAATCATTCCTCGCAAAAGAACTCGTTCCTCTGCCCAAATTGATGAATCACAAAGCAAATTTCACTGTGAAGAAGCCAAAGCGAGATACGAAAGTGTTTTCAAGAATCAAAAGATGCATCCAAAGAAAGGATTCACATTGAAAGAAAGCAACTATATTGATTTTATGGTGTGTATTCGTCAGGTTGTTGAAACTCTCAATTAGGATGTTTTTGTGAGAAGAGACCTAGTGTGGATGAAGAGTTAGTGCGTGAATTCTATACAAATTTAACCTCAAGTGAGTTGACACAAGTTCCAGTCCATGGAATCAAGGTACCAATAACTTCAAATGCTATTAATGTATTCTTTGAATTACCTGATTTAAAAAACGATGAATATTCTTCCTTAATGAGCAATATCGAGCCAAAAAAAATTGCAAGAAATACTCGAGGAACTTAAAGTTCCAAGCTCTAAATGGACTGTGTCAAAGCAAGGAATGAACACTAGTAGAAGAGAATATCTGACACCACTCGAAAAGGTATGGTTCTATTTATCCATTTCAGCCTTATGCCTAGTTCACATAGGACTACAATCTCATTAGAGCGAATGATCAAATTATACTCGATTTTAACTAGAAAGACTATTGATGTGGGAAAAATCATCCTGAGAGAAATGTGAAATTGTGCCATTAGATGTTCTGGCCCAGCTTACTTTTCATTGACAATAACAATTCTATGCTTGAAAGCTAAAATTCTTGCAAACATAAAGAAGATTGGATATAGCAAGCCACAATCATAGATTGGGACCTCCATCGAATAGCTGGAGACTCTATTCTATAGCAACGAGTTGAAGAAGGTGAAGATCCCGAAGAAGAAGAAGAAGATCCAACAGAGATCGAGCCATGCAATCAGTTGAAGTCCCTGATAATGTGGAACCAATGGAACCAGAAGCTAAACCTGATGTTGAGACTTCAATGTTCAGATCTCAACTGCTTCACCCAGATCTTCGAGATGAGCTGTCAAAGTTGATGAACATAATGCAACATATGTAGTGGCACCAACAAGCTTACTAGAGATACTCAAAAAAAGGGATGACTCGATGAGAAGCGCTCTTACAAAAATTTACAATGACCCATTTATTTTTGTGCCTGAGCTTCCAGATTAGATATATGAACCATGGAGCCCATTATCGAAGAAGGAGCCAAGCGATTCATGCAAATACTATAATGATTGAGCAAAATATGAATCAAATTCGAAAGGATCTGTAAATAAATAAAGGGGGGATCTCGACTTTATTTTATATATGTTCTTAGGTTATTTTAGGATTAAGATAATTAGGAATTTTTATTCTCATATAATAAAACAAGAGATGAAAATCATTAATAAAATTGAACAAGTCGCGAAGTATAAAGTGTGGCAATAGATATATACATGTCTAGGATTGGATTTAGAAAGAGATTGGTACTTAAGCAGTCAAATTGACTCACCTCCTCTTTTCTAGAACCATACCTGGTGTATAGTATCTATTCACTTTAAACAATGAGGACATTATTCATTTTAAGTAGGGGGACTGAAAAATTGAAATTATTTCCACTCAAAATAAATAGTTCTTTTAATTATGATTAGGATATATTTTGTTCAATAATTTGAAATTTTGTTAGTATGCTAAACTTCAAAGATAAATAAAGTTCTATTATTTCAATAATTTTTATGTTAGCTTAATAATGATATAAATGTGTTTTTAATAAAGCATTCAAATCGTACCATAAAATTTTTAGTTCCTTAGGAAAGTTAGGCATGCATGAAAGTTTAAGTCTCTAGAATTGACTTATTAGTTTCTTGAGGTGAAATCCTAGGAAGCATGGAATGTTGAAAATGATTTAGGCAACTTTTGTTTGGACTGTTTGAGCCTTTTGACCCAACATTGATGAAATTTTATCCTTTGAAACCCAACTTTGAGACTATATGGCCTAATTTTATTAGAACCCTTGCAATATTTAGCCATCACTTCTCTCTTAATTATTTTTAAATTGTCCCAAACACTAGACTTAGTATTATTCAGAAGATTCTTTAAAAATAAGTTTGGGGGAGTTGAAAAGAAATATCAAATGATCAAAAATTTTGTAGTACATAAGCAAAATGCTCGTGAAAAAGAAAAGAAAAGAGCATAGCAAAATGCTTGGAAAAGAAAATTGATTTACAAGAAAGATTTACAAAAAGAGCATGTGAAAGCAAAGTAAGTTGGCATGTTGAAGGTAATTATTCTGAAGGTCCGATTGGAGCTGAGCCTAGGGGTTTTTAGCCTAAATTTATCTATATTTTACCTACCCCTAGCCTAGCCACGTTACAACCTTTTAAAGACCTATTGATTCAAGTTTCCTATGCTACCTACATTAGTGGAGAGAAATTGCTATGTTCAACATATGAAGGCATAAGTTAGATTTAATGATTGGAGCTTAATCTAGAATAAGGAAATAAAATCAAATTGGTAAGGGTTAACATGTCTTTGTTCAGGAAGCATTTAGTCTAATTTTGCTATCATAATAGTTGTTGAGATTAATTTGAACGATATGTATACTTGAGTAGCATAAATATCAAATTTCTTGTTTTTAAGCATAAGTATACCACATTCATAATTTTGGGAAGAATGTTGTTCTAAAGGAATTTTTCAAAGGTGTTTTCGAGAAATTATTTTCAATTTGTGCATTACTCGAGACGTGCAATGAATTAAGTTTAAGGGTGTGGAAACACGAAAATATACACACTTTTTCATGCACTTTTTAAACTCAAATTCATGCAGTTTTGGCAAAATTATTGTCGAAAAATATATAATTGTTATAAAATAATTACTTTGAACTTAAATTATTAACATAATGAATTTTAATTAATTTTATAATAAATTTTGATTAATTTTGATCATTTTTCGTCAGATTTGCACAAAGGGGAAAAAATGACTCGACAGACACTGCTAGCAATTCAAAATCGAGAAGCAATTTGAAGTATCAAGCAAATTAATTTTCAGCCTAAGATGGTCCAATTATGTGTATTAATTCATGATATAATTAATTTTAATTTATATCCAATTTAGTTTTGATTAAATAAATTATTATTAATTAATTATGAAAAAGTGGTCCAGTTGAGCCGAATCGAGTGAACCGAACCTACCAAGATGTGGACAGCCCAAAACTGTGCATATGTTGACCCAAATCAGCTTATTGTCTGATTATTTAGCTTGCAAAGAGGCCCTTGAATACTTATTCAAGTTGCAAACAAACCCCTCCACAATTGGTGGCTTTATAGATTTGCCCCAAGCCTAAATTAACAAAGTTGAAACTATCAACCTTGCCACATGTGTGGCCGGCCAATGGAGGGATCTTTGGCTGATAATTTTATCTATTTTTAGCAGGCCTCTTCGGCTATAAATACCCCCTTAGGCTGGTCATTTGAAATACATCTCAAGCATTCACATCTTTTCTTGTTTCTCTCCACTTTCTCTCTCCTTTTCCATTCCAAATTCCCTTGCTCTCTTGACGATTTCTCCTCTTGGAAAAGGGGAATTCATCAGCCATTTGGAGCAACAATTAAGTGTTCATAGCAGCCATGGGGACAATGGAGAAGAAAGAATGGAGCAAACTAGTCAAGCCACGAAAAAAACACCAAATTTGGTTCTTACTCCCTATCTCTTTAATTTTTATTGTTGTTATGATGAACATATCTATGAATATTTATGTTGTTGGAATGGTTAATTTAATCAATTTAGCTTGAATTTAATTTGTTTTAGGTTGATTGCATTTCGTTTGTTGAAATTATTAAAATTGTGTTTATGTTGTTATATGCCTTGGTAAGATGCTTGATTAAGTTAAATCATGACTAAGTTATTCTTACATTACAATTGTGATGTAGCTAATGAATTAATTATTGAAACAGATTGAAATTGTAATTAATGGACATAGTACCTAATCAGTGCATGTTTAATCATCCAAGGTAGCTGAGGGTTAAAATAGCAATGGTATCTGACGGTACAATTGCCTTACATAACTTGCGAGATTATTGTGATTAAATTGTTTCAAGGTAGGGATACTTTGTTACCTCACGTAGTCTTTTATGTGCTTATTAGTTTTAATTAATCATTTGAATTGACATACGGATATGTACAAGAGATTATTTCAATTTAATAAGTATGTATGTGCAATAACATATTTGCCTATTAAGATTTGTTTAATCGGTTGAATTGACATAGGGATATAGTTAAGAGATGAATGGATTTTGGTAGGTGAGTATGTTAATAAGTTAGCAAATTTGTAACATCCTGATAAACCGTAAAAGTAAGATATTTTAACCCCATATTTAGTATGCTTTTGGATGATTTAGCCCTTGATTTATGTAAAAAGGTGCTTTTAATCCTTTCTTTTCATGTTTATACTCAAGAAAGCACCCGAGGACGAAAAGAACGAGAAACAGGCTTAAAACAGACCAAATTGGGCCAACCCAAGAATTCAACACAGCTTATACTTCAAGCCTCACGACCGTGCCTCGTAAAATTACTTCACATGGCCATGCCACAATTTACACGGCTATGCCCCAATCGACAGAATCGAGACACGGCCTGAAGTCGATTTACACAGGCGTGTGCCATGGGAGTGCCTCTGCCATGGGAAAGAGCAATTTCACTCGGATTTGGATGCTTGGAGGCAAAGAAACACATTCCTCAGTCTACTTAAACATCCTAGGAGGAATTCTACTTGAATTACAATACTTAGGAGCCAAGTAAAGCATCTCAAAGCCTATATAAACACCCAAGGTAGCAACTAAAAAGGGGGAGTTCGGTAGAAGCTAAAACAGGGGGTTTTTGGCAGAGGCTTTTGCCAAAGCTTTCATCTTTTAGGGAATCACTTGAAGATAGCCAGTTGATCCATCTCAAGGAGCCGAACTCTATTCAAGACGGAGGATCTCTCCTTCAATTCCTTCAGGGAGTTTTAGGGATTTCTTTTTTTTTTTATCTTTTCTCTTGAGATGTTTTCTTATTTTGTTATGAACTAAACCCTTTAGATACCTGAAGGGGATGAAACCTATGATGGATTTTGTTATTTGATTTCTAAATTATATGATAAGTACTTAGTTTTTTCTTAATTATGTTGCTTAATTTAATCTGATGTGCTTAGGTGGAGGAGGAATTGACCCTACCTAAGAGTAGATCTAGCATAATTTAGCGATTTTGATCAGGCACCTAGAGATAGGGTTACGAGATTTTGTCAGATTAGGGTGAAACCTAAAATGGGAATCCATTGATCGATTTACTACTTCCTTATGGGGTTATTATAAAAGAATGAGAGTTCCACTAATTAACCTAAGGTTTGACGTTATTCGCCTCGAGAGAGGGTTTAATATACGTTAGGGAGTCTCACAGATCAAGCTAAGTAAAGAAATCATATGGTTTAGGGGATAAATAATAAGTGAAGTCATAGGTGGATTCTTCCTGAGGGTATCATCTTCATCAACTGAGTTTTCCTAAAGTCTTTCTCCAATTCATTCTTTTGTCTTTGTATCTAGTTTATTTTTTCATTAGTTTCATAAACCAATCACTCTATATTTTAGGCTAAAAAATAGAAAAAAAGTGAGAAGTAGTACTTTTAGGTTCCTTTGGGTTCGATAAGATATTCTTGCCTAAACTATACTACTGTTTGATAGGTGCACTTGCCTCTATCGTTGTAATAATTAGTCTACAGGTTCGATCATTCTTTTTATAAATTTTAAAGCTCGACTGTTTGACACGATCACATCCACTTACTCGGTCCAAATGTTATGGTCGAATTCGGTGATGTCACATCAAAGGGGTAATTCCAAAACAACTTTGTTTAGTTAATTTTATGTTCAGTAGGAAATTTTCATAGTTAAAAACTTAAGTTTAGGATTTAGAAACCCAAAATCCTTACAACTTGTTAAGTTTTGATGAAAACCCATGTTTTAGGAAAACGTCCATATGTTATAGTTATTTCAAAAGCCTTGTTAAACTTTAGAAATTTATTTAATTTAAATAATTAGGTAGTTGAAACAATAATAAAACCCAAATGTAAAGTCAAATTGGAGATACAAGGCTTTATTACATCCCAATGAAAATAAAGTAATTAAAATAAAGTAATTCGAAACTAATTAAAAACTTCTAAGTAGCTTGCAGTATGGCCTCCTCCGAGTCTCCTTTCGCGTCGAGCTGTTTACTGAGAGTTACATGAAACATTCAATAAAAAGGGTGCGAGTTTCGAAACTTAGTGTGTATGACCCTTGGTAATCTAACCAACATACGAATACCATATTGGGCCTAATCCCTATCAAAATCGGTGGTCTTAGGCCTTAGCCCATAATGACTTCATATCACATCAATATCACATGAATGCAATGCTTCCATCCCAAATCCAGCCCTGCACTCCATTTCCCTTCCAACCCTAAATATCAACCCACCCATCCCTACACTCCAATGGTAGCACCAACAGCGGTAGTACTCAAATGTTGCATCAAGGCTGCTAAGCATATAATGGGCTTAAAGCCACCGGTGGATCCACGGTCGTCAAGCGACTATGCGATCCTCACATATCTTCCTCCGTATCATCAAACCCACCCAAGTGCAACATATATCTCATAAAGGCAACATACACATTAAACACATTAAACACCTAGGGGTTTTTTAATCATTTCACTGCCTAGGGGTATTCTCGTAATTCTACCCTATAGAGGCATTCTCGTAATTTTACCCTACAGGGGTATTCTCGTAATTTTACCCTACAGGGTTATTATCGTAATTTTACCTTTTAGTGGTACTCTCATAATTTCTTACATCTCAAGTTTTAGTTATGAACTTTGGCCCATCGACAAGTCCTCGCGGCTAAAGTGAACAGACACTATGCACCAGGTAGGATCCTAGAGAAGAGGAGGTGGGTCACTAGGACCGCTTAAGTACCAAGCTCTCCCTAAATCCAATCCTAGACATGTATATGTCCATTACCACACTCTAACTTAGCAACTTGTCCACATACTTGTTTGATTATTAAAAAGTTTTATGCTATTTAAGAGCTTATTAAAACTAGGCCTAGAGTCCATTAAAACCCTAGCATGCCTCTCTAAAATTCCATAAGGCCCATTAAGCCCATTTCATAATCATACAGCCCATTAAGCTCATTTCATGTTCATATAGCCCATTAGGCTATTTCATGTTCATATAGCCCATTAGGCCCATTTCATGTTCATATAGCCCATTTAACCCAATCATATTTATATAGCCCACTAGGCCCGATTACAATCAAATCATGCCACCGTTCATGTCAAATCATTATTCAATATCAATCCTTGTCGATTTGGGCCCACAAGCTCGGCAGGCCCATTTATCCACTTTCTACTTTTTAGCTTTTCGGCCTTGCCAATGTTGTGTGTGTGGTATTTGTACACACCTGGTAACAACGCGTGATGCAAACCCCTTAATCACGAACCTACAATAGTCATCACTTAACGATTAATATTGGCTTAATACACACTTTATCAAAAATCAAAACCTCGCCGTAACCTTACCTTGTGCCACACGTTCTAGTAGCCCTTCCTTAGCTACTATTCGTGAATATCCTTAGATCTGCACCCAAACATATATCATCAAAATAAAGTGACTCATATTCCACATAAGTCACCCCTATAAGCCATACTTACACTCGGCCATCCACTAATCCATAACTGAGACGAGTGCACTTACCACTTTACTAACGATCCTTACCACGCTTGCGATCTCTGAACCCTACCCTTGTTAATACAAGGTTAACAACAATGAGAAGCTAGATAGCCCTTCGGCTTTTAACAGAACGCACTAAGAGGGTTAACAAAATACTTACCAAATCCAACCTTAGATCCTGCGGGCTAGAGAGCTACTGAACGAGATTCAGCTTTTAACCTTGACTGAGAGTAGATACCAATCGATTTGTGATGGAGGAAAACAACAAAGGTTCAGCACAAATAGGAATTTTGGCAAGGAAGGATGATGGTAATTCTACAATAAAAGAATTTGGCTATGAGAGAATTCAGCAAAAAGGGAGAATGATGATTCGGCAATGGAAGAAATCAATCGAGGGGAGAAAAGAAAAAGGCTAATGGAAACTCAAAGAACCTTTCAAACCATTCGGCCCACTCCTTTTATAGCCACAAGCCGAATACACCTTCCCCCACAGTCCTATTCGGCACCAATTCCTCACACTCCTCATCTTCCAACTTTTCTCCCTAATAACACCTTAATCTCATCTGAAATTCCCTCCACATCCATCACACCAGATTACTTCAAACTCTCCACGGCAAGAGTTCAAAACCAACACAACTCTGGCCGTCCACTCTGTAAAATAAACACTCCAACAAAATACCACTCCTAAGCCTCAAACCTTGGATGTCTTCAGCTAACCATCACGCCACCTTATAGCTCCCCAAGTGACGCTACCTTGCCACTGGACCACAGGCCAATTTGTGTCATTTTCCTTCATCATTTTTTTAAAAGGCCTACTGACTGAAGTCACTGTTCCCTAGGGCTAAAACCAAAATTTTCCTATACCCTTACTTGATCCTAGGACATCTCCAACACCCCTAGACACTCTAAATTCATTAACCAATAAAGCAAACATGCAATTTGTCATTTTCTTGCTCATTTAAAAATTTTCTAAGACCTAAAGCCCAAACCTAATAGGCCCAATACTTCTACGCCCAAATTCAGGGCGTTACAAAATTACCGAGTTGCCGTGAATTTATTCGTAACAATATAAACATGAGTTTAATAATTCTAAGTTAAGAAATGTAATTAATCTAACACAATTATGTCATCTTGATTGAAATCGTATTTTGAAATCGTGCATTTCAGATTTATTTACTTAGTTTAAAATCTTAGTTTTTAATCACCCTCTTCGAACAAAATATTTTTCTTCACCAAAGTGTTTTAAATAGCATTCATAAATAATTCTTTTCACAGTCCTTGTGGGTACGATAACTCAACATTTACTTGTCACTTTATTACTTGTTGTGATTGTGTACACTTGCACATTTCCGTCATTACACTGCTAGACCTCTTGAATTTTCTTACTTCCACACTTACCATCAATGATCACTTTTTTCCTTTTATTAATCTCCTAAATGAAATAATTCCCCTTTACTTTTAGAAAAAATCATGGAAGGTATTAAAATTTTATATTCTTTCCAAAAGAATATCAACTTCCATAAATATTAACTCTGGAAAGTAGTTGTGAATTGTATTCGCTAGGCAATATTGTCCACTAGGAGATACTATTCGCCAATCGATATTATCCACTAGATGATACTATCGATCAGGCGATAGTCCGCTAAACGATACTATCCGTTAGGCGATACAATTCACCAAAGATGTTTGTAGAAGGGTAAACACCCAACGTATTTGCATGAAGGATGTTCGTTTTAACCATATGGTGTGACCCTGTAGGTTCTTGTAACATTAGTAGTAGTATTAGAACATTTCTTATATTACAAGCAATGAGTGGAATCTAGAAATGCATCATTGCTACCCAAGTTACAAGAATTCATGATTCGACATAACCTTTCATTTATAAACTTTTCATGTATTATATCATTTTATCCTTTATATCAAGATTGGACATAAGTAATGGTATGAGTCACACTTTTATATTTTAATCTCATATTTCTTGATATTCTGAGTAGACTACAATAAAAAAAAAATAAGTGTGATATCTCATATCAATTTATTTGAGCATGGCCATGCATTTCTAGTCTGACTTCATCAAGTGGCCTAAGATGTTACTCTCACTACGTAGAAGAGATAAATCCTATCTTGATTAATCATTTCCCACTACATGGATTGTGGTATATCCAACATCAGTCTTTATAGTACACCCTATTATGGTAACATGTTTGGCTGCATTAAAATATACAACTCACGATGATGTGACAATGATGATATTATATCTGATGGTCATATACATAATTATCACTATGAATAATGTTTTTGACTATTACATAATAATCAAAGAAACATAATCATGGCAGGTCAGTCTAGTATATTATTTTCTAACGCTCGAAACCTGATCCTTAAGGAGGATCCAAGAATAGAACATCTTTGCTTTAAAATCACTATTTCTTTAAACCATGTTGGGAGAAAACCACTAATTAAATTACACCATTACTTATGTACATATATATATATATATATATATATATATAAGAGGCACAAAAAATTAATCAATCGAACCTGTATAAATTTAGGCTAACTATAAAATGTAATAGCTTTACTGAATTTTCATCAAATCTAAGTTTTCAAAAGCATAAGCTTGAATATACAAAGTTCATTCTTCAAAAAGACATTGTCATGACAACACCTCCATGCCATATGTAGGACAAAATACTTAAAATTCTCACAATAGTTCTCTATCCTCTGGCATAGTCTTTTGATGTTCCTTTGCTTCATAACAGGCATGATAAGGAAAGGTAATTAAGTAAGTTCGAAGAACTTAGTGAGTTCCAAAGGTATAAAATTCAATAATCCTATACAATTCAAGTAAGCCTTTTCATCTTATCATAGTCACGTAATTCATTAGTTGGTAAATACCAACACAGCCAGACAATACGTCAAACACTATTCATTTAGAGTGCAAACTACGCCCATGCAATCATATAGATAACATTCTTTGTGTTATCCAAATTCAGAATCATATAATTCGTTTGTTTCTTTTCCTTTATTTCTTGTCCTTTTGTCTAGGTGACTTATAGATATCCTAATGTTTGCTCTTGAACTTAATAAGCTCTATAAATTTACTGCTTTTATCTTCCTTTCTTAGGACCACCAAAGAAATAAAGGAATCTTCAAGGGCTACGCCAAAGGATACATATTGTGTGAGGTTTCTAGTGATTTTGTATTATACATGACAAATGAGAGTGGCAACAAGGCTTGAAATTTGAAGAACAATATTTTGTAACTAAAAATGTATTCGTCAAACTGTACTTTTTTCTTAAATCTTTATAATGAAGTTTTATGTTTTAAAAGTGGTTGGGTCCTTAAGCTTAAATGTTTTATATATTACTGCTATTGCATATTCCTAATTATTTTTGTAACCTGAGGTTCTGCCAATTACATTTCTAAAAGGAAAAGACTCGTAATACACCATTCCTAGAAACTCTTTAAAGGTTGAGAATGGGGTGCTACAATTTTTTGGTATCAGAGCCTAGGTTTAGCCGATTCGGATGAACCGAAGGCAATTTCATACCCTATCATGCATAGTACACCTCTGGCTTAGTCATTAATTATTTATACTAATATAATTTCTCTTTCATAGCAAAATAAGAAGAATGTCTAAAAGTTCAAGAGAAGAAACTGGTGAGGATATGGAAAGCCATGTCCCCACCCAAGAATAGGCTACTATAGCCAATAATAACAATGTCAAGAATGTTGGAAATACATTTAGAAACATGTTTTATGCCATGATTACTCAACTATCTGAGCAATTCAGGGGAGTAAATAATAACAATGCCACCACAGAACAACAACCACAACTATAGCAACAACCCCAGTAGCCTCAACAACAGCAACATCATCCTCAACCACCCTTAAAGAAGTACATTTAGTAGTACATGCACCTGCCCTTGCACTTGTTATAAATCCTCATAAGTCTAATCCTATCCGAGAGATTTGGAAAAGAGAAGCAAAAGAATTTCTGGGAGATAAAGGAGATGATCCCGCTACGGCAGAGCAGTGGTTATCTCAATTAGGAAGGGTTATTAAGGAGCTAAAGTGTAATGAAAAGGATAATCTTCGATGCACTATATCTTGGCTAGAAGAAGAAGCATACCAATGGTGGGAAAACGTGTTCAGCGTTACCCCTGAGCATCTGATCAATTGAGAATTCTTTTTAAAAAAGTTCCAAGATAAGTATATCGACCCAACGTTCGTCAAACAAATGAAGAATGACTTCCTACATCTAAAACAAGGTAGAATTTCTATCCTAGAATCTGAGCGTGAATTCATGCTGCTGAATAGGTACGCCAAAGGTATATTTCCATCATAAAAAGACATGTGTGATAAATTCGAGTAGGGACTTAGAGATGAACTTCACACCTTGGTGGCAGCTTCTCAATGTAAGACCCTGTCTGAAATAATGTCTGTAGCTCGTAAGATGGAGTTGATCCCTAAGATCAAAAGAAAGAATTATGAGACAAAAAGAATAAAGAGAGGAAGATCAAGTCCTCCACCTCCATTGGACTTTAAGAAACCAAAGGATCACCATTTTCCAACTTCAAGAAGGGAATCACAGGTCTTTAGCATCAGGCATGAGGGATCTTTTAAGCCAGTTGCATCTATGGCCAATTTTGGTGGTTATCGAATGGACAAAGGGGATTGTAACTTCTGTGGTAGGAATCATGGAGGTGAGTGTAAGAAGAAGTTAGGGGCTTGTTTCAGCTGTAGGTATAGAGACCATGTGATTAAAGATTGCCTAACCAAGTTTGTGTACACAATAGAATAATCAGTTAGAAGCCCACAGAAATATCAATAAGAAAGTAGATAAAAAATGGTAGCTAAGTCCAGTTCGATCCAATGGTCACAAAGGAAATATTTTGGTAGAATGACTTTTGGTGTGTCAGCACGAGCCTACGTGATGAAAGCCAAGGAAGACACGAACCTTCCAAAGGTCATCACTAGTAATTTTTCTTTCCTTGGTAATGATATTAATGCATTGATTGAACCTGGGCCTACTCATTCTTACATATGCACTAAAGTCATAGAGGGTCTAAGTCTCAAGGTAGAATGTTTTGAAACCAATATGTTGGTAACGAATCCCTTGGGGCAAAGCACTCTAGTAACAAGTTAATAAAGAATTGCCCTTTAGTTGTGGAAGAGTATGTATTTTTAGCATATTTTATACTATTGAGATTTCATGAGCTCGATGGTATATTGGGATTGAATTTGTTAACTAGGCATAAGGCTATGGTTAATTGTTGGTCTAGAAGCATGCGCCTGGTAATCTTAGGGGGAAATGAAATATTATCAAGGAAAAAGTCAAAATTGGTGGATATGATTATTTTTGCGATGTCCACTAGGAAATTTTTTATTCAGGGCATTGATGCCTACTTGACATATATTATGGACACACCCGAGTGCAAGAGCAAAGTCAGCCAAGTGTTGGTAGTAAGGGAATTTATGGATGTGTTCCTTACAAAACTCCATGATGTGCCTAAAGACAAAGAGATAGAATTTTCAATAGAATTGGGACTTGGAATAGCTCCTATATCATGCACTCCCTATAGGATGGTGCCGGTAGAACTGAAAGAATTAAAGGAACAACTACAAGATTTATTGAGCAAAGGCTTCATTAAACCTAGTGTCTCATCTTGTTCATTAAAAAGAAGGATGGATCTATGAACCTGTGTATAGACTATTGACAATTGAATAAGGCCACGATTAAGAATAAGTACCCTTTGCTTAGAATTGACAACATGTTCAATCAATTAAGTGGAGCTTCAGTGTTCTCTTGTAATAGCTTGCATTCACTAAAATTGAAATAGTGGTTTTAAGACCACATATTTGAAGTCAAAAAATTTGTTTTATTACTATTTTATTTCCTACAGCATGGTAGTAATACCGTATAAAAATTTCGTCAAGAAATTTTACCATTTACATGCTCAATTTCATAAAAAGAACTAAACATATAAAGTGCAAAAATTGAGTTCTAGTAGCTAAAGGTATTACATAGCTATAGAACATTAAAGTAAGATTCTTTATATGGTAATTAGACCACTAATGAAGATAGTGGAATGTGATGGCTTGGCATTTGTGTAAATTTTAATGTTTTTAAAGGTTAATTAAGTAAGTCGGTAATTAATGATTAATGTAATAAAACAAAACCAAGTATCATCTTTTATTCTCCATCTTCAACCGAGAATTAGGTCTTGGGAAGCCATTGTTGAGCTTTTACATTGGGCAACCTATCCTTGCTTGATTGGTATGTTTTTATTTGTCTTATTTTTAAGGATTATTATGTTTTCGGGATCGTTGTAGCTTAATCTAGCTAGCCTGAGGACTAATTTGTAAAATTGTTAAAAGAATAGAGTTTTTCCATGAGAGAATATAGGTTTATTTTGATTATTTATGGAAGACATTGATTAGTTGTTTTAAGATAAACAACTTTTGTTAAGTGATTTTGGGTGTAATTGTCAAATAGGGATTAATTGGAAAATATAAATTTTTACATGGTGAAATTGTGAAATAAATGAAATATAGTGCTTGCTAGTGAATTAATTGATATTCGGCTATAGTGGGTTATGATTGAATTGCATGAATTACCATTTTTATGAGCTAGGGACTAAATTGAAAAGAAATTAAAAGTATAGGGGTAAAATGGTAATTTTTACAAAATATGATTTGGGTTAAATTGAATAGAATATATATTGAATTAAGCTAAATTTATCTGTATAAATCAAGACTGATCTTGTACGGCTTTAGATCGGGGCAAAGATAAAGTCTCAGATTAGTCACCTTCATATTTATATTTACTCGTCGAGGTAAGTTCGTGCAATTAAATGGTGTTTATATGTTTTTAATTGAATTATACATGCGTTGTGAAATGTCATACATACATATATATGTCGATTGCATATCCAACGACGCACGACGGTTACCAAGCCCCGTTTGAACCTTAGAAATTCATAGGATACAAATGACATGTAATTAAGATTTACATGATTTGAGTGCTGATCCTGAACGTCCTACAGATGGCTGAGGTCCGACATGTGTTGCGGATGCTCCACAGCCTGTGTGAGCAGTGTGTAGCTATGTTCCGACCCACAGCTCGTGTGAGCCTACATGTACAGGATTTGGCGAATTACAATTATATGATTTAGAACACTATGTGTAAGTTATCCCAAGTATTCAACGGTAGTCTAAATGGTTCAACGGGCATTATTCTGATATGGAATTGTAAAAAGTTTGATATGAACCAAGACAGGGATACATGTGAATTACATTGAACCGATGTTACATTATTTATTGAACATTGAAATAGATGATATATGAATTTGTTACATGTATAAATCTTGTGTTCATCCATTATTAAATTGTTTATGATGCACACTTATATGGCTAACATGTTTGGTGTACATGTTTAGGCTTTGGCCAAATTGTGTTGGATTATGCCATGTTTAAGTTACCTATAATATGATTAAATGGTAAGTCATGTTTTATGTTATATGAAATTACTAATCATTTATGCTTATTCTGTGTTATTTTCTGTGTTTTATAGTGAACCAGAAGCTCGTTTGGGTCAGAAGCTTGTCGGAGTTATATTTTACTATCTGTAGCACCTCAAACCTGGCCTAGAAGTTCGGCCCGAATCTGGCGTGTCACATTGAAGTGTCTTTAAAAAACCATGTTTTTATTAAAAACCCTCCTTAATATTTAAAAACTAAACTCTCAGTTTGTGTTCGTTCAATTTCAAAACATGGTTCATCGAAAAGTTAATCACTATTAAAATGTTATTAACTTCGTTAAAAATCTCTTTTAGTTGCGCAAGCTAATTTAAGCTAAAGAAGTTTAAAATGTATTTTTTTTTAAAAAAAAATAGTAATTGAGTTGAAAACTCATCTACGTCTAACAAATATAAAATGTAACAAAATCCCAAATTCAAAATTAAATCCAGAGAGGCATTATTACATAAATTAAAACCCAAAACAGAATTTAAAACATATATAAAGTCCAAAGCATAATAGCCGCAGTCGTCTGGTCACCTTTGAGTCCCTCGCAGCACTGATCCTCCTAATGCTGGGGATTACCTGAAAGGTTAACAACGGGGTGAGTTTACGAAAAAATTAGTGTGTAACCCCCTTATTAAAGAAACTGCTGTAATACGAAAGCAGAATCGATCAGGCCCGAGCCCGAATGTGATCTGATTCGATTCAGAGTATATGTGGGCTAAAGCCCAAAACAATATCTTTTGGGTCACAACCCATAAAAAAATCAATTGCGCTTAGCCCATTATAGTAACGGTGGCAGTTGGGCCTTAGCCCCATCAGCCTCGGTTGGGCCTGAGCCCATATCAAAAAGTCACATATCATATATCTGGGCCTAAGCCCATCTCAATATCAGAATTAGTATATGCAATGCATAAATGCCCATACCAACCCTGCACTCTGCTGGGGATTAAATCGACCCACCCATCCCTACACTCCTTATGTAGCACCGGTTGCGGCACTAACTCAACAGAACGGCTCAACACCGTAGACAGAACGACTAAAAGCCATAAATATCACAGCAACACTGCTAGTTAACAGAACGGCTAAAAGCCATAAAA
The DNA here is from genome assembly GCA_025506655.1 of Gossypium rotundifolium. Taxonomy (NCBI): domain Eukaryota; kingdom Viridiplantae; phylum Streptophyta; class Magnoliopsida; order Malvales; family Malvaceae; genus Gossypium; species Gossypium rotundifolium. The sequence continues at coordinate 88,570,831 of CP106729.1, forward strand.
AGAATGGTTATAAACCATAATTAGGATAGCACAGAGCCACAATCAGGATGGTACAAAGCTATCGATAACTGTAATAAGTTTGGCACATAGCCATCAGCAACGCTAATATAACTGGCACACATGCACGGGTAATTATGATCGACACATAGTCATCAATATATATGTTAGGCACATAGCCACGGGTAAATACGATTGGCACAAAGCCATAATCAGATTACGCGACTTTAAGCCGTCCGTCGGTCCACAGTCGTCTCATGCGACCCATGCGACCTTAACAGATCAATATTGATCCACAGTCGTCTCATGTGACCCGTGTGACCCTATCAGAACTTCCTTCGCATCCATGTCCCAACCCCATGCAATATGTCGTGTATGTCATGCTCAATCATTACACGTGCATGCCAAATGGCCATGCTCAGTAATAGTCATTTAGACATATATTAAAAGCATATTAGTAACATGACCATAGTCAAGTCAGTTAAAATACAATCATACGATCATAGTCAAATCAATCAAATTCATAGTCTAAGTCAGTCATTCACCCACAAGGGAAAAACAATCATTTTACCCTATTAGGGTATTCGGTAATCCTACCCTTCAGGGGTATTTCAGTGATTCTACCCTACAGGGGTATTTAGGTAATTCTACCCTACAGGGGTTTTGGTAATTCTACCCTACAGGGGTATTTAGGTAATTTTACAAAATAGGGTCTTTCGATAATTTCCCAAATCGGAGGTATTTTGATAATTTCACAAATTGAGGGTATTTCAGGTAATTTTAAAAATTGAGGGTATTTCTATAATTTTACAAATTGAGGATATTTTGATAATTTTACAAATTGAGGTATTTCGATAATTTTACAAATCGAGGGTATTTCGATAATTTTTTAAATCGAGGGTATTTCGATAATTTTCACAAATTAGGGTCTCAGCGACCCAACAGAAGGTCCACCGTCGCCTCGAGCGACTTAAGTAACCTAAATAGTCACAACAGTGTAAATGGGCCTAAGGCCCATACTCGACCCATATGGGCCCACGCGCTCTTGTTGGCCCAATTAGCCCAAAAATAGCCTCGGCTATACGAACAACACAGTTCAAACCAATAGAAATCATATAACATGCATTTTATTTGTGTAGGGCCCACCAGTCCAGTGGGCCCAAAAATGACCCAACCATGTAGACTACACGGCTCGGTCTAACATTTACCACAATATGCAAATTTAATTCGTGTGGGGCCTACACGACACATTTCAGCCCCAACGCGGCCCAAAACAACCTAAGACCATGAGAACTCTCATGGTGGCCTCAACCATCTTACGGCCACATTCGTGGGCTCGGTTCACCACATGTGCGATTACACGCTCGTGTGTCATCATTTGTCGGTACTTCAGCTTTTTGGCATTTTGTCAATCAACAATTAGAAGGAGTATGGTTACACACCTGATCGCAAAGCGCACCACGAATCTCTAGCATTGAACCTACCATATTCAAAACTAACAGTTAATCACTCGATTAATACAGTTATTCTTTCTTTCTTTCCAAACACATGCCGAAATCACATTGATACTTGCCTTAGTCGATCAAGTTTTGATAAGTCCCCACTAACAATTAGCAAGAATTGATCCCTATGCTGCAATTATAGTTAAAACTAAGAGTAGGCCTTCGACCTCTTTTGGAACACGCACCCCTCTTTACTCCTCGAGAACTCCTAGGTATCAACCAACGTTAGTCTAAGGGAAGAGAGAGAGAGAGAGAGGACTCGGCAGAAGGGAAAAAGAACCATACTAGCAACAAAAATCCATTTAAGGAATCACCATAACTTACACTTAACCTCGTAAAATAGAGGAGAAGAACCTGCAGCCTTATGATAGGAAAATAGAAATGAGAGTAAATTCGATAATAGATGAAAGAGAGATAGCAGGGTATTCGACTTTTACACACTTATGAACAAATGATAACAGTGTTACACAAAAGGGAAATTCGGCTCAAGAGAAATAAATGGGGAAAATTAAAAAAGAAAAGATGTAGAAGAAGAGAAGAGATGCAATCGGCTAAGGAAAAAAATAGGCAGAAAAGGTACAAAAAGATGCCTAAATGGTAACACAGAAATGACTAAAAAGAAAGTAGAGTGAAATAGAGCAAAAAGAATGCACGAGAGGTGTAACACCCCAGACCCGGCCAAAATGTTACGACCAAATTTGGTATGTCACAAGGAAAGGTTGTTTAAAAGTACTTTGGAATTTTAAAGAAACTTCGCAGTTTTGAAAACTTTTCTTTTTGTGTTTATATCTTGGAAATAACATTTAGTTTAAGGGTTTCTTACCAACTCTTATTTACAAGAACTATCAGTCGAATACAGTTTGGTGATACAAAAATTGAAAACTAGTAATATTGTGAAACGTGTCATTTTGAAACCTGTGTTTGTGGTTTTAAGTAAACTTTCGAATTAAGTTATTATTCAGCATGTTATCCACTTGTTAGTATTATGGAAAACATTTGTTTATATTTTTAGGAAAACCTTGTGTTTAGCAGTTCATAATATAATAACAACCGCATTAAATCCAAAAACCCAAATTAAAATTTACGGAGGCCATATTACATAGAGAAATCCAAAATTTAAAAGCAAGTTTAAAAGAAAGAAATGAAATTTACAAAAGAAACATTGCATGGGAACCTCAAAGTCCACCCCGGCTCCAAATCCGCAACTAGGGTTTACCTACAAAATTAAGCAGAGGGGTGAGTCACCAAGACTCAGTGTGTAATTTCCCCTTTCAAAAGCAGTCTGGGCCTAAGCCCACAGAACACCTTGGGCTTTAGCCCCCACAACATCATATATTAAAAGTGTATGCAATGCAGCCTAGCCCAACCTAGTGTTCCATCCTCTACATCACCTGAACCAGCAGAACACTTGTGGCACCAAGCCACTGTGGTACTAAACCACTGTGATAAAGTCACTAATAACTGTATATGTGGTACCAAACCACTGTAATAATGTGACATAGTCACTGAGATATGTATATGTGGTACCAAACCACTGTGACAGAGTCACTGAATTACACTTCCCTTTACAATCATATCCCAAAGCCCAAGCAACATGTTATCATACTGTGATGAATACAGTCATGCTTTTAGTGTACAATAGGTAATCAAATCATACACATAATTAGGCTATGTTATTCGAAAGACACAATCATAAAGGTGCTTACCTGGTGTCTCCAACCTTACCCACAAGGGTATCTCAACTGTCGAAACAGTCGTTTCGGCTTCCAGCCAACACAATCATTAATGATAATTTAATAAAGGAAAGTGTAAGCATTACACACCTGATTACGCGAAGAACTAAACACTCTATATCGTCGACACTCTCACTAGCAGGAATAACAGCAATTTGTCTATCCCAAGTAGATGTCGTCTCCCTACCACAACCCGGTAGAAATTCTCGAACCGTCGACACAGCACGTCGTTTGAACTTAGGACCAGAGATTACAGTTTCACTCTCCTTAGGCTCCTTTAACGATATCCCTTGGAATGACTACCACTCGCATCCATGAAGAGAGCCTTGATCAGTACTCAAAGAGAAACATAGGTTGTCTAACAAAAGATTTGATTAAGGCAGAGTAAAACGAAAGAGAGTCTAATCGTATAAGACTGAAGAAAACTCCTTACCTTAATAAATGAGGAATTACACCGCCACGGATTCGGTTGTAATATGTTCGGCTTATCTAAAGAAAGTGTATCACGAATCACAAAAAATGGAAGATCACAATGTGATGGGGTAATCGGTTACAAGAGAGAAAAACCACATTCGGTTTAATGATTTAGAAGATGAGTGTTCGACTTCTTTAGGAGAAGTAAGGGAAATGAACAGATTAATAAGAGGAAGAGGACATTACCTTGAACAGGGAGAGGCTAAATAGAACCCAAGGTAATTCGGCACTGGCAGGAATAATAGAAGAAATCCAAGATCGACTATGATGAACACACAAGTAATGTAACAACCCAATTACGACCCTAATCGGAACGGTGGTTTCGGGACCACGAATCCAGTATAGAAAATTATTTTATTATTATTATTAATTTGATATCTATGCTATGTGGTTAAGCATGTGATAAAATATTGTATATTAGTTTGTGTGTTTGGGTGATTAATTTAAGTGAAAGGACTAAATTGAATAAGTGAGAAAAATAGCTATTATGATAATAAGTGGCCAAATTTAATAGTTTTCTTTTAATATAAGGATTTGAGTGGCAAGTTTACCTTAATGAGGAGATAGTGGACGGTATTGACTTGTGAAATTAGTGGGGGAAGTGTTTAATTATATTTTAAGTGTAGTAAGTGGGTTGTAATAATATATTATAATTAAATATTATTAAAATAAGAAAAACATGATAACAAAGGAATTACCATCATCTTCTTCTTTCATTTACCAAAACAAAAAGAAGGGAAGGGAATGAGCTTTCACCATTCGGCCAATTTGCATGTTTAATTAAGGTGAGAGTTTCAATTTGATTTTTTATAATTTTAGCATTTTTGAGGTTGTTGCCATGAAATATATATAGCCCATACCCAAATTTTTGATTTGATTGTGTTAAGTGAATGCGGTCATGGATGAAAACTTGATGTGTAGGTAGTTAATGATAGCATAGAATAAAAGCATGTTAGATTAGCATGTTTTTTCTTTAAAATCTTATTAGAACTTAGTATAGGGATGATTTCATAAAAAGAAAATTTTTGAAAGGACTAAATAGCAAGATTAATGGATGAAATGAGTGGATAGGGGATACATGAACATTCGGCCCTTTATATGTGAAGTCAAATTCTTGCTATTTTACATTTTTAAGCCATAAGGACTAGGTTGTAAGCATGGTAAATGTTGGGGGTAAAATAGTAAATTTCACAATTATGTATTTATGGAGTAAATTGAATGAAAATGTAATTGAATGAGATTAATTGGGAATTATTTAGATCAAGAACAAAAAGATACGGGATTGGATCGGGGAAAAGTGAAACTGCACGAGTAGCCAGGAAACCTTAATTCGAGAATTTCTGAGGTAAGTTTTAAGTAGTTGGATGAATCCAATTAAAGTTGTATGCTATTGTACATATGATTATAAAATGTAGATATTTTGATTTCCTAATTGCCGAATGCATCATGAAATAAATGGGATGTGTATATAATGTCCGAATATCAGTTGGCACATGTGAATAAATATGTGAAATTATTGAATATTTGAATTTGTTAAATATATGTGTTGTATTAAGGAATAGATATGTATATAAATGGATGTGGAAAATGAGAAGAGATGATAATTGAAAATTTATATATTAGTGAATGAAGAGGGTTGAAATTTGTCGAATGAAATGGTAATGGAAGATGCAAATGAATTGTTAATATATATATATTACGATCATAGCTATGAAAATTGAGAAAATGCCGAATGTGTTAGTTCTTGAATGAGATAAATTGATAATGTATTAAATAGTAATGGCACTATGTGTGCAATACATTACTACTAAAAGGCACTATGTGTGCGATACATTACTACTAAAAGGCAATATGTGTGCGGATTAAATAGTAATGGCACTATGTGTGTGATACATTACTACTAAAAGGCACTATATGTGCGGATTAAATAGTAATGGCACTATGTGTGCGATACATTACTGTTAAGAAGCACTATGTGTGCGGATTAAATAGTATGGCACTATGTGTGTGATACATTACTATCAAATGATACTTTGTGTACTCTTACTCTAGTAACGGCACTATGTGTGCGATACGTTACAAAAATGAACTGTGTGTGCAGAGTTACTGAGACTTTGGAGACATAAGCTATTGAATGGAGAATAATGAGAAAACGATAAATGAACATGTGATGCAAGGTAGTTTAATGGCCTGGCATTAGAGTGGTAAGTTATATTAGTTAAGTGAATATAAATCTGGGATGTGATTATTAAACTTTCAACTTGTTTTAAAGAGGAGCATATGATATTTGAATATTTGATAATTGAGCTTTATGTTAGACACGGTAGATGATGAATGGAGATTTAAATTGCACTTTGTACTTATGAATTCAATATTTATCATATTGGATGAATTTAATTATTTAATGTTTAGTTGAATAGTTTGTACCATTTCTTAAAACTTACTAAGCTATAATAGCTTACAGTATATGTGTTTGTTTGACTATTGTATAGATTTTTGGAAGCTAGCTCGTACTCGGGGATCTTCGTCGAAGTCATTCACACTATCATCTATTTTCGGTATTCTATAAGTTGTACCCTTTTGAAACATATGGCATGTATAGATAATATTTCTTGGGTCATGTTCGGTTGATAATTATATATGTGTGTATGCCATGCGAAAATGGCTATGCTTTTATGTTGAGCTGTTTTTATCATATTTTAAATATGAAATTTTATTTGAGTACATTAGTATATTTATTAAAAAGCCTAGTTGAAAGTTATTCCATAATATGTTATATGTGAATTTTTGAGCACATAGGTTTGGTTGAATACGGTATAAGATATGGAGTTGACAAAAACGTTGTGGTAGAATTATTTGAATGTGCCAATTTGCTAGATATGAATCGAATACGTCACATTTTTTTTATGTATGTGATTATCAAAGGTGATATATGTTAATGAGCATTTTAAATGTGTACTTTTTTTATAAATATTCAACCATGATTTGTTTAGTTTGAAGCTTAAATTCTCCCATATATATATATATATATATATATATATTATATTCGCCATGTGCTATATATGGTTAATTCATAGATGTAAAATCTTGATAATATGTGCTTAACAAGGAATAATTACATATATATATGTATATGTAATGAACATAGCCGAATATGTTAGGACATTTTAAGAAAAATGAGTTGGCTTGATGTTTTTATTTATGGTATTTTCGATTGTGAGATAAGTAAATGAGACAATGTTATATTTGTATATGATATTGAAAAGATTATTAGTAATGCATATGTTCAGAAATATATATATGTGTGTTTGAATGTATGGATATTAATAGCAATTAAATAAATGAATAAGTAGATTACCTATTCGGCTTTTACTTAGGAATGACTTAGTGAATAGTGATTTACAAGTTGATTATAATTAGTCCTTAGTAAATGTTTGATATTGATGGAATATACATGACTTTTCGTGAAACACCCCAAACCCGGCCCAAAAAGCCTAACCGGATTTGGCATGTTCCTCGAGTAAAACTCTAGCGGAATATCGTTTTGTTCAAGAAAACTTGATGATTTTAAGTAAAACGGATTAACTTAAAGATCGAGTTGGGCTTAGTTGAAAAATAGATTTGTATTTTCTTAAAACACATATATATATTACTGACAAAAACCTTTTTAAATTATTTATCGAAAACCATTTAGTTATTTAATTGATAATTGTTCATGGCAGAATTTAAAATAAATCTAAACACAAAATCTAAAAGTAGTTTATAGTGACCTTATTACAAAAATAGCAAACCCAAAATAAAGTCTAAGTAATAAAATTTAAATTAATAAGTTTAAGTTGGGAAATCTCCACAATACTTGATACGAGCACTGGCCACCTCGAAATCCTTGTTGAATTCGATCCATCGCACTATGAATTATCTGAAAAGTTTATCCCACAAAAGGGTGAGTCATAAACTCAATGTATAACACATACACTAAAAAGTCCATTTTATCATATGCTTTAAGTCCAAAAAATTTCACATATGGCCATAGGCCCATTTAACTCATATTTAGCCCAAAGTCCCATTTAGTTCATATTTAGCCCAAAGGCCCATTTCATAGCGAGATCAAATAATAATCATTCAATATTACATGGTTATGTACATGAAATGAAATGCAAGCCCGCCCACCTAAATATCCATTCGCTACACACCATTGCACCAACCAACACACCGTGGGATTACTAAATCAACCTCCATCCGCTACACACCATCGAAGGCGCTTCTTGCGATAAACATGCACATCGCCTTATAATGTTGTGGCAAAGCCACCAAAACAGATGTGACCAAGTCACCGATCAAGTCCAAATTTCAAATACGTGACCAAGTCACCAGATTCACAAATGTGACCAAGTCACCGAATTCAAATATGTGACCGAGGTCATCGAGTCAAATATGTGACCAAGTCACCGAGTCAAATATGTGACCGAAGTCACGAGTCAAATATGTGACCAAGTCACCGAAATGTGGTAAAACCACCGAATACTTCCTCATTTATCAACAATACCCATATGCCCATGCACATACATATCAAATCAGATTTTCATGCTATTTACCCCACAAAACATAATATAATCATACTCATTTCATATTTATGCATATAGCAAAAATAAATGAATATTGGGGTAAACATACACAATTTTGTATACCAATGATTGGTATCCACAAATAAACATATTGTCATATAATCACTTTTTAAAATATAGATCTATGGAAATTTTAATGTAAGGTTACACACCTTGTGACAAGTGAGAACAATACCCTCTCGATTGTCAACACCTAATTTATTAACACACTTGGTTAGTATACACTATTGTTAACAAAACTATACTTATTGACGAGAGATCTAATTCCTTACCCTCGATTCTCGAGCAGCGACAGTTATTTGTGGTTTTCTCCACTAGATGGATCAAAACCACCGATATTCCACCAACGTAAAGTGGTTCGGTTATACGCACTACTTCAAATAATCGATCCTCGTTAGCGGAGGGTCCACAACCCGTGGAAAGTCTCTAACCGCCGATCTGACCCTTCGCTTTGTAGTTCGATGGTAAAGGAATACCTCCTCTCTTCCAAACACTCCGTACGGCTCTTTTCTTACCTATCTTGTTGATCTTAAATCGCCCCTAAAAATACGATCGATTAGTAGTCTATCTAAATAAATCGATATGATCTAAATTAATAACCTTACCTTGATGATTTCGAATGGTCACTTAAAGGTTGTCTTCAACAAAGATCTTTGAAAAATCCTTTTCAAATGATTCGGCCTAGGAGAGAAATTAAAAGATCATGATTCTAATTTTGCTAAAGTAAAAAGAATTGATGAAAATGATTGATAAAATCTTACTTTGAGTTCTTCAAGATTGACCTTGAATAAGAAGAAAAGAATATGATGATTCACCTTAACAAAAGAGAAGAGAAATGGTGGTTTCAATATGATGGTTTCGGTTTTGAGGGAAAGAAGAAAGATAATGGAAATGATAGAAGAGAGAGAAGAAAGAAAAGATGATGTTAAAGAAAAGAAAAAGGGATAGGTTTAGAGACCTATGTACATTCGGCCAAAGAGATAAAAATTGAAGAAAAAAAAATATGGTTTTTGATCCTTTGTAGATTCGGCAAAGAGGGAAAGAAAAGAGAGAAATAAAATGAAAAGAAAAGAAAAGGAGAAATGATCAAAGAGAAAGGAGATTGGTTTTGGGGCTTAGATGCGTTCGGCCAAGAGGGAGAAATGAAGAAGAAAAGATGATGCTTGAACCTTTTGGTACATTCGGCAATGAGAGAAAAGGAAGAAAAGAAGAAAGGCTTTCCAACTTTTGAGGCTTTTGGCAAGAATTTTGAGAGAGAGGAATTTTAACCAAATGGTCAAAATGAGAACCAAACAAAGAGAAGTTTTGCCTAATTCCCAAAGCAAGATTCGGCTAAGGGGAGAATTTTTGGAGAAATGAGAAAAGATGGACAATTTTGCTAGGATTTTTGGCCAACTAGCACCCTAATGGCTACACTAATTTTCGGTCAACCTAGCCAACATCATCCCCCTTTTTCCTCCTTGTTTCTTCCCCATCATATCCAAAATTTACTACACAATTAAACCACTCCCTTAACCCTTCATGCCGTCTAGGTTCATGGTCAAATGACCATGAACACATTCCCAAAACAATGCCCAAACTTATGCCTTTTGTCCCCCTCATCTTATCATCAACTTATGATTCCATACCATAAGTTCTTAGCTTCCTTTTTCACTTGGTCAAATAGCCAAAATTAAGAGAACACTCATCCACTCTAGAACATTCTTGGCCGACACTTATAGGAAAGAAAACAAAAAAAAACAAAATCCTCCCTTATGCTAGCTAGGAGATTCGAACCTCATTCCTCAAGCACACATCCATGCATCTTAACCACCTTGCCAATTACTCAATTCATGCTAAAACTTCTTATCATTAATTCTTAAGGCCTAACTTGCTTAGCTCTCTCTAATTAATAGGAATTAAAAGTTTTATTAAGCATTCACTTAATTAATGAAGCTCAAATAACTTCCAAAGTACACTTAATAATAATTAAGCATGCAACATCATTCAATTAAGTAAAATGCATAACCCCTAATTATCAGGATGTTACAGTTCTACCCCCTTAAAATAATTTCATCCTCGAAATTACAGGTTTGGAATAAGTGAGGGTATTGTTTGTCGATCGCTTCCTCCGGTTCCCACGAAGCTTCTTCTGATCCATGATTACGCCATAATACCTTGACAAGAGGAACCGACTTTCTCCGTAAAACCTTTACATCTCGCTCCAGAATTTGAATTGGCTCCTCTTCATATGACAAGTCTGATCTTAATTCCACCTCCTCAACTGGCACTACATGAGATGGATCCGACTGATAACGGCGTAACATTGAAACATGGAATACATCATGCATTTGCTTCAATTTCAAAGGCAAATCTAACTGATGTGCCACAGATTCGACCCGCTTCACAATTCGATAAGGTCCAATGAACCTGAGACTTAGTTTCCCTTTGCGTCCAAATCTCATCACCTTTTTCCAAGGTGAAACCTTTAGGAAAACTTGGTCTCCCACTGCATACTCTATTTCTTTTCACTTTAGATCTGCGTACGATTTTTGTCTATCAGATGTTTCCATTAACCGAGCCCGGATTACCTTAACCTTTTCTTCAGATTCAGCCACTATTTCTGGACCCAAAATCTGACGTTCCCCTAATTCTGTCCAACACGTAGGAGTGCGACACTTTCGTCCATATAGTGCTTCATATGGTGCCATCCGTATACTGGATTGGAAACTGTTGTTGTACGCAAATTTTGCCAACGTTAAGAATTCCTCCCAACTTCCCTTGAAATCTATCACACATCCCCTTAACATATCTTCTAAGATTTGGATTACTCTTTCGGTCGACCGTCGATCGGGGATGAAATGCCGTACTGAAGTCCAATCTGGTGCCCAAAGCCTGATGCAATGCTTTCCAAAACCGCGACGTAAACCTCGGATCTCTGTCCGAAATAATCGACAATTACACTCCATGCAATCTCACAATCTCAGCCACATATAACTTCACCAATTTCTGCAAAGAGTAATCAACCCGAACTGGGATAAAATATGCAGATTTTGTCAATCGGTCCACTATCACCCATACAGAGTCTTTCTTAGTAGGCATAAGAGGAAGCCCACTAACAAAGTCCATGGTGATTCTCTCCCACTTCCACTGCGAAATCTTTATCGGTTGAAGCAATCCCGATGGTACTTGATGTTCAGCCTTGACTTGCTGACACGTCAAGCACTTTCCTATAAACTCCGTAACTTCCCGTTTAAGTCTAGGCCACCAAAATTGATCTCGCAAATCCTGGTATAACTTACTTCCTCCAGGATGCATAGCATAGGGGCTACCATGCGATTCCTGAAGTATCTTTTGCCTCAACTCCTGATCCTTTGGCATACAGACTTTACCTTTGAAGCACAATACCCCGTCACTGTTAATACCAAAATCTTCCACTTTCCCACTCTGTACCTGTCGAAGCTTTTCATTCAGATCTTCATCTACTAACTGCCTCTCTTTCACTTGACTTAACCATGTCGGCTTAACTTGAAGTTCTGCCAACAAGCTTTCGTCATCAAAAAGACTAAGATGTGCAAACATCGCCCTCAAATCTGACACCACTTTTCGACTTAGAGCGTCTGCCACCACATTCGCCTTGCCTGGGTGGTACTCGATAGAACAGTCATAGTCTTTCAATAACTCTATCCACCTTCGTTGCCTCAAATTCAGTTCTTTCTGAGTCAGTAGATATTTTAGACTTTTATGGTCCGTGTATATCACTAACTTCTCCCCGTATAAGTAATGTCTCCAAACCTTAAGAGCAAAGACTACAGCTGCCAACTCTAAGTCATGCATCGGGTAATTAACCTCGTGCGGTCTCAACTGCCGAGACGACACGCAACTACCTTTCCGCCTTGCATCGAACACATCCTAATCCCGTGTGAGAAGCGTCACAATACACGCAGCGAAATCCTTTCCGCCTCAGTGGATCAAAATCGAGCTTCATCAAAACTTTCTTGAGCTTCTCAAACTCTCTTCTTGCTTATCACCACACGAAAGGTACTTCCTTTCTCGATAATTTCGTTAAAGGTGCAAATATCGATGAAAATCCTTCAACGAATCTTTTGTAGTATCCGGCTAAACCCAAGAAATGCGAACCTCGATTCACGGACTTAGGTGGTTTCCAATCTATACGACCTCAATCTTCCAAGGATCCACCCTTATCCCTTCCGCAGATACCACATGGCCTAAAATGCAACTTCTTTCACCAAAATTCACACTTGCTTGAATTTGGCATACGCTTTTTTTCCTTAAAACTTCAACACAATTCGAGATGCTCGTCATGTTCCATCTCGGATTTAGAATACACCAGATGTCGCCTATGAATACCACGACAAATTGATCCAAGTAGGGCGAAAAAATTGGGTTCATCATATCCATGAACGCAATTGGGCATTCGTCAATCCGAATGGCATTACCAGAAATTCATAATGCCCATATCTAGTTTGGAAAGCCGTCTTATGGATATCCGCTTCTTTCACCTTAAGCTGATGATACCCCGACCTTAGATCAATCTTTGAGAATACTGCAGCTCCCTTAAGCTGATCGAACAAGTCGTCGATCATTGGCAAAGGATACTTGTTCTTGATGGTCAGCTTATTTAACTGTCGGTAATCTATACACATCCTCATCGATCCGTCCTTCTTCTTCACGAATAGGACCGGTGCTCCCCATGGAGACACACTAGGTCGAATGAATCCACGATCAAGTAACTCCTGAATTTGAGCCTTAAGCTCAACCAATTCCTTCGGTGCCATTCTATATGGAGCAATAGAAACTGGCGCCGTTCCAGGCAATAAATCTATCCCGAATTCTACCTCACGATCCGGAGGCAAACCTGAAAGTTCTTCCGAAAAAACATCTACAAATTCATTCACAGTCCTGACTTCATTAGCAGTTGCTTCCTTAGCCTCCAAAGCACTCACTAACATCAGGAAGGCTTCACATCCCTTTCTAACCATCTTTTTCACCTTACAAGCGGATACTACATTAGATAAGTAGTTCTGTCTTTCACCCATTACTACAACTTCCTTGTCATCAAAAGTTCTTAAGGACATTCTCTTAGCAGCACAATCTACATTTGCACGGTACTTCACAAGCCAGTCCATGCCTAAGATTAGGTTGAATTCTCCAAATGGCAACTCCATTAGATCACCGAAGCGTATCCCTTGAACTTCTAAAGGCACTTCCTTAAAAGTTTGTTCACAACTCATCACTCATCCTAAAGGGCTAAATACGATCATCTTCCTAGGTACAGTTTGAAGTCACATGCAAAGTCCCAGATACTTCACTAGCGATATAGGAATGAGTTGACCCTATATCTATTAAAGCAATAAAGGGCAACCCGAAATCGAAGCATGCAGTGATAACATCGTGCATCACCGCTCTTCTCTGCGATTTAACCGCATACACCAAACCTGGTTGTCTCGCCTCAGAGCTACCACTACCTCTGCCTGAAGTTTCGCGACCTCTATTGGAACCATTGCCCCTTCCATTTGGACCACGGCCTCTTATCGGCTACTGTTCGCTTCGTTAACCTACATCGACTGATTAGCACCACGACTTGTTTGGACGGTTCTTTTCTGAGTTCATCGGGCAATCCTTGATCATAGGATCCTTTGAACCGCACTTGAAACATCCGCCGGTCTTTTTCCAGCATTCTCCCGAGTGCATTTTCCCACACTGAGAACAAGTACGATTTTGTCCACCCGTAGTAGTCTGTTGATTTCGTGGACCATCACTTCTTGATTTCTTCTGAAAATTCCCAGACGACCCTGAGGACCCAAAGCTTCTCTTATTCTTGCTCTGGCCTCTGTCCCGATTTTGTCTCTCAGTCCGTTTAGCCTCTTCGGCAATTCTTGCCCTTTCCACTAAGATTACAAAATCTCTTTCACGGTGTAGAGCAATCATCACTCTTAGCTCATCTCTAAGTCTATCTTCAAATCTGATACACCGTTCATATTCCGTAGCCACTATCCCTCTGGAATAACGGCTAAGTCGCAAAAATTCTGCTTCATATTCAGCTATCGACTTGTTTCCTTGTACTAGATTCAGAAATGTCTTCTTCTGGGAGTCGATGTAGCTAGCTCCAACATATTTTCCTTCGAATTTAATCTTAAAATACCCCCAATCCAGACGATCCACAGGGGTACTCTCCTTTATAGTGAGCCACCACTGGTAGGCTTCATCACGGAGAAGTGAAATGGCACCTTTCAATTTCTCTTCATCAGTGCAGTCTATATCGTCCATGATCCTCTCGACTGCCTCCAACCAATATTCAGCTACATTTGGAGCTACTCCAGATACTCCTCTGAAAACCTCAGCTCCATTCGATCTAAGTCTCTCAGCTATAGACTTTCGAGACCCATTTCTAGAACTAGCTTCTGCTACTCATTCTAAAACTCGCAGCACAGCTTGTGATACCACGTCACCTCCTTCATTTTGTTCTTGAAAGTCCACCCCAACAGCCGGTGGCGAAGCTTCATTCTTGGAACCTTAACTAGATCGAACTAGTTCGAAAACAGTCATCCTTCCTCTTCCATGTCCACGACGACCACGTCCCCTAGAGCTTATGTCTACTACATATCTTATCTGTTTTTATGAAAAGTCTTATGTATTAGAGTCTTTTCACTTCTTATTAAAGGAAAGTTTTATGAAACTGATATTCAGTAGTTTTTCCGTACTAGCACAAAAACACCTAAGGTCCATGTCTCTAAAGTATAATTTAAGTTTAAACTATCATACATATCACATATCGATAAAGTACATACCTGATGGATCTGGGCCGAGAACTTGAGTGCCATGCTCTTATAAAATCACTTAACTTAAGAAAACTTTCAAAAAGTCATTTGGGCCAACTTTTGAAAATGTTGTGGGCTTCAAAACCTAAGGCCAAGAGTTTAAAACTGGGCTCCGATACCAAGTTGAAACACCCCAAACCCGGCCCAAAAAGCCTAATAGGATTTGGTATGTTCCTCGAGTAAAACTCTAGCGAAATATCATTTTGTTCAAGAAAACTTGATGATTTTAAGTAAAACGGATTAACTTAAAGATCGAGTTGGGCTTAGTTGAAAAATAGATTTGTATTTTCTTAAAACACATATATATATTCTTGATAAAAACCTTTTAAATTATTTATCGAAAACCATTTAGTTATTTAATTGATAATTGTTCATGGCGAATTTAAAATAAATCTAAACACAAAATCTAAAAGTAGTTTATAGTGACCTTATTACAAAAATAGAAAACCCAAAATAAAGTCTAAGTAATAAAATTTAAATTAATAAGTTTAAGTTGGGAAATCTCCACAATACTTGATACGAGCACTGGCCACCTCGAAATCCTTGCTGACCCGATCCATCGCACTATGAATTATCTAAAAAATTTATCCCACAAAAGGGGTGAGTCATAAACTCAATGTATAACACATACACTAAAAAGTCCATTTTATCATATGCTTTAAGTCCAAAAAATTTCACATATGGCCATAGGCCCATTTAACTCATATTTAGCCCAAAGGCCCATTTAGTTCATATTTAGCCCAAAGGCCCATTTCATAGAAGATCAAATAATAATCATTCAATATTACATGGTTATGTACATGAAATGAAATGCAAGCCCGGCCCACCTAAATATCCATCCACTACACACCACCGTACCAACCAACACACCGTGGGGATTACTAAATCAACCTCCATCCGTTACACACCATCGAAGGCGATTCTTTGCGTATCAACATGCACATCGCCTTATAATGTTGTCGCAAAGCCACCAAAATAGATGTGACCAAGTCACCGATCAAGTCCAAATTTCAAATACGTGGCCAAGTCACCAGATTCACATATGTGACCAAGTCACCGAATTCAAATATGTGATCGAGGTCACCGAGTTAAATATGTGACCAAGTCATGGAGTCAAATATGTGACCAAGTCACCGAGTCAAATATGTGACCGAAGTCACTAGAAATGTGGTAAAACCACCGAATACTTCCTCCTTTATCAACAATACCCATATGCCCATGCACATACATTTCAAATCAGATTTTCATGCTATTTACCCCACAAAACATAATATAATCAT
Organism: Gossypium rotundifolium; assembly: GCA_025506655.1. Taxonomy (NCBI): domain Eukaryota; kingdom Viridiplantae; phylum Streptophyta; class Magnoliopsida; order Malvales; family Malvaceae; genus Gossypium; species Gossypium rotundifolium. Next base: position 88,587,263 of record CP106729.1, read on the forward strand.
ACTCAATTCATATTTATGCATATAGAAAAATAAGCAGAATATTGGGGCAAACATACACGAATTTTGTATACCAATGATTGGTATCCACAAACAAACATATTGTCATATAATCACTTTTAAAATATAGATCTATGGAAATTTTAATGTAAGGTTACACACCTTGTGACAGTGAAAACAATACCCTCTCGTTCGTCAACACCTAATTTATTAACACACTTGGTTAGTATACACTATTGTTAACAAAACTATACTTATTGACGAGAGATCTAATTCCTTACCCTCGGATTCTCGAACGACAGTTATTTGTGGTTTTTCTCCACTAGATGGATCAAAACCCGTCGATATTCCACCAACGTAAAGTGGTTCGATTGTGCGCACTACTTCAAATAATCGATCCTCGTTAGCAGAGGGTCCACAACCTAGTGGAAAGTCTCTAACCGCCGATACAGCCCTTCGTTTGTAGTTTGATGGTAAAGGAATACCTCCTCTCTTCCAAACACTCCGTACGGCTCTTTTCTTACCTATCTTGTTGATCTTAAATCGCCCTTAAAAATACGATCGATTAGTAGTCTATCTAAATAAATCGATATGATCTAAATTAATAACCTTACCTTGATGATTTTGAATGGTCACTTAAAGGTTGTCTTCAACAAAGATCTTTGAAAAATCCTTTTCAAATGATTCGGCCTAGGAGAGAAATTAAAAGATCATGATTCTAATTTTGCTAAAGTAAAAAGAATTGATGAAAATGATTGATAAAATCTTACTTTGAGTTCTTCAAGATTCGGCCTTGAATAAGAAGAAAAGAATATGATGATTCGCCTTAACAAAAGAGAAGAGAAATGGTAGTTTTAATATGATGGTTTCAATTTTGAGGAAAGAAGAAAGATAATGGAAATGATAGAGAGAGAGAAGAAAGAAAAGATGATGTTAAAGAAAAGAAAAGGGATAGGTTTAGAGACCTATGCACATTCGACCAAAGAGGAAAAAATTGAAGAAAAAAATATGGTTCTTGATCCTTTGTAGATTAAGCAAAGAGGAAAGAAAAGAGAAATAAAATAAAAGAAAAGAAAATGAGAAATGATCAAAGAGAAAGGAGATTGGTTTTGGGGCTTAGATGCGTTAACCAAGAGGAGAAATGAAGAAGAAAAGATGATGCTTGAACCTTTTGGTACATTCGACAATGAGAGAAAAGGAAGAAAAGAAGAAAGGCTTTCCAACTTTTGAGGCTTTTGACAAGAATTTTGAGAGAGAGAATTTTAACCAAATGGTCAAAATGAGAACCAAACAAAGAGAAGTTTTGCCTAATTCCCAAAGCAAGATTCGCTAAGGGAGAATTTTGGAGAAATGAGAAAAGATGGACAATTTTGCTAGGATTTTGGCCAACTAGCACCCTAATGGCTACACTAATTTTGGTCAACCTAGCCAACATCATCCCCCTTTTTCCTCCTTGTTTCTTCCCCATCATATCCAAAATTTACTACACAATTAAACCACTCCCTTAACCCTTCATGCCGTCTAGGTTCATGGTCAAATGACCATGAACACACTCCCAAAATAATGCCCAAACTTATGCCTTTTGTCCCCCTCATCTTATCATCAACTTATGATTCCATACCATAAGTTCTTAGCTTCCTTTTTCACTTGGTCAAATAGCCAAAATTAAGAGAACACTCATCCACTCTAGAACATTCTTGGCCGACACTTATAGGAAAGAAAACAAAAAAAACAAAATCCTCCCTTATGCTAGCTAGGAGATTCGAACCTCATTCCTCAAGCACACATCCATGCATCTTAACCACCTTGCCAATTACTCAATTCATGCTAAAACTTCTTATCATTAATTCTTAAGGCCTAACTTGCTTAGCTCTCTCTAATTAATAGGAATTAAAAGTTTTACTAAGCATTCACTTAATTAATGAAGCTCAAATAACTTCCAAAGCACACTTAATAATAATTAAGCATGCAACATCATTCAATTAAGTAAAATGCATAACCCCTAATTATCAGGATGTTACATTTCGTGATGGTATAAATTGGTACACAATTATTAATGTAATAGCTTTTATAAAGTGAATTAACTTGTTTTTGGTTTAGTAATGCCCGTAACCCTAGTTCGACGATGGATATGGGTTAGGGGTGTTACATTTGATTGGTATCGAGCTATAGTTAAGTCGGTTCTCGGACAAATGTAGCGAGTACAAGTCTAGCTATACATGCCATATTTTATAATGTGATAGTGTGATGACTTCTGACAGTGAAATGTGTTTATTTATTTCATATGGTAATATATCTCGATTCTGAGCGACCTGTAGGTGACGACGTCGAGAGTGTGGTGCCCGCTCCTGGGCCAGGGACCGTGCCAGAGGAATTTTGATCGGCTACGAGTAATCCTGATGAGGGGGCCAGACAAGCGTTCTATAGTATGATGAATGATTGGTTCAGTCAATATAGACGAACCAATCCGGTTGTTCATCCACACGTGAATTCAAACATTCCTCCTGTAGTACCGGTGGTACCCCCGATTGTGAATCCTGAGAGAGTAAGCAAGCCTCTGGTGATCGCATTAGAAAGCACGGAGCTCAAGAATTTAGAGCTAAGGATGATGACGATACATAATGAGCTAAATTTTGGCTCGATAATACTGTTCGTGTTTTTTACGAGCTGTCCTGCACACCCGATGAGTGTCTAAAGTGTGCCATATCATTATTACATGATTCTGTTTATTATTGGTGGAGTACACTCGTGTCAGTTATTCTGAAAGAGAGGGTTACTTGGGACTTCTTTCAGATGAAATTTCGTAAGAAGTATATAAGTCAGCGCTTCATAGACTATAAGCGCAAAGGATTTCTTGAGCTTAAACATGGTCGTATGACCATATCAGAATACGAGTGCAAGTTTGTGTGACTTAGTTGCTACGCTCGTGAGTGTGTCTCGTGGGAGGATGCTATGTACCGGAGATTTGAAGATGGTTTAAATGAAGATATAAAGCTTCTAGTTGGCATTCTTGAAATTAACGAGTTCGTTGTATAAGTTGAACGAGCTTGTAAAGCTGAATAGTTGAGGAAAGTAAAATGAAAAGCTAAGCTTGAATCTAAATATTTTCGTAAGAGATCAGTGAGTAAATTTTCGCAGATGGCAACGAAAAAGTTCAAGAATGATGGTAGCAAATCCAAACCTAATACTAGGATTTCTATACGAGAATGACCACTAGTGAGTTCTCGGGCTACATCAGTGGCTAGTGTTGGCAATGCTCGATCGAGTAGACCTGAGTGTCAGCAGTGTGGTAGACTACATTTCGGAGAGTGCTGGGGTATATCTATTAGTCGCACTTGTTATAAGTGTGGTTCACAGGATCACTTTATTTGGGATTGTCCGAAGACTGTAGAAATGGGTACTGCTCAGAGCGTGAGACCGAGAGGCACTACAGCTAGAGGTAAACCATCTCGTATTGGGGAAGGTATGAATGGTGCTAGAGCTTACGCCATCCGTGCTGGAGAGGAGGCCTCATCTCCAGACGTCATTACTGGTATTTTCACCCTCTTTGATACTAGTGTAACTTCTTTGATTGATCCCGACTCAACTCATTCGTATGTGTGTGAAACATTAGTATTTAGAAAGACTCCACCTGTTGAGTCTACTAAATTTGTGATTAGGGTTTTGAACCCCCTATGTCGATGTGTACTAATTGATAAAGTGTGTAAGAATTGCCCTTTAATGATACGAGACTCATGTTTTTCGGCCGATCTGATGTTGCTACCATTTGATGAATTCGATATTATCCTTGGTATGGATTGGTTAACCGTACACGATGCAGTAGTGAATTGCAGATGAAAGACTATTGATTTGAGGTGTCAGACTAACAAGATACTTCAGATTGAATCTACGGATTTGAATGGGTTACCAGTTGTGATATCATTGATATTAGCTCAGCAGTATTTGAGAAAGGGTTACGAAGCTTATCTTACGTATGTGATTGACAGCAAAGTAATAAAAAAAAGATTGAATCTGTGCTAGTTGTTTGTGAGTATCTGGATGTGTTTCCGGAGGAATTACCGGGATTGCCACCTCCTCGTGAGGTAGAGTTTGGTATTGAGCTAGTGCCAGGGACCACTCCGATTTTGATAGCTTCGTATAGAATAGCACCTACTGAATTAAAATAATTGAAGGCTCAGTTGCAAGAATTAACAGATAGAGGTTTCGCCCGACTGAGTTTCTCTCCCTAGGGTGCGCCTGTTCTATTTGTGAAAAAGAAAGATGAAACATTGAGAATGTACATAGATTATCGACAGCTTAATAAGGTCATTGTAAAGAACAAATACCTGTTGCCATGTATCGATGATTTATTTGATCAGCTTAAGGGAGCCTTCGTGTTCTCAAAAATTGATATGAGATCAGGATATTATCAGCTACGAGTTAGAGAATCAGACATACTGAAGACTACTTTTCGGACGAGATACGGGCATTACAAGTTCTTGGTGATGCCGTTTGGCTCACTAATGCCCCTGCTATTTTTATGGATATGATGAATTGGATATTCAGACCTTATTTAGATCGGTTTGTGGCTGTATTCATAGATGACATACTGATTTATTCACGAGATGAAACCGAACATGCTGAGCATTTGAGATTAGTGTTACAAATTTTGCGTGATAAGCAATTGTACACAAAATTTAGTAAATGTGAGTTTTGGATGAAAGAAGTCAACCTTTTGGGGCATGTCATTTCAGCATCGGGTATTCGGGTTAACCCGAGTAAAATCTCGGCTATATTGGAGTAGAAACCTCCGTGGAATGTTTCTGAGGTACGTAGCTTTCTAGGGCTTGCAGGATGTTATAGACGCTTCGTGAAATGATTTTCTATGATAGCAGCTCCGATGACAAAGCTATTACAGAAGGACATGAAATTCGAGTGGTCAGAAAGGTGTCAGAAGAGTTTTGATCAATTGAAGACCTTGTTAACGGAAGCTCCAGTGCTAGTTCAGCTAGAGTCGGGTAAATAGTTTGTTATTTTTAGTGATGCATCTTTAAATGGGCTGGGTTGTGTACTGATGCAAGAGGGTAAAGTTGTAGCCTATGCTTCGAGACAGTTGAAACCTCACGAGAGGAATTATCCGACCCACGACCTTGAGTTGGCCGCTATAGTTTTTGCCTTGAAAATATGGTGTCATTACCTATTCGATGAGAAATGCCAATCTATTTGGATCATAAGAGTCTTAAGTATTTAATGACTCAGAAGGATCTGAATTTAAGATAGGGACGATGGTTAGAATTGTTGAAAAACTATGAGCTCGTGATTGATTATCACCCGGAAAAGGCTAACGTGGTTGCCGATGCACTTAGCCGAAAGTCATTATTTTCTCTATGCGCAATGAATGTGGATATAGCTATGACCGAGGATGGTGTGATCATTGCTGAGTTGAAAGCGAAACCATTGTTTGTACAACAGATTCGCGAAACTCAAGAGATCGACAATGACTTAAAAGCAAAAAGGAGTCATTGCAGCTCGTGTGAGGATTCAGATTTTTAGATAGATGCTGAAGGATGTCTACGGTTCAAGAATCGGATATGTGTGCCAAAGAACTCAGAATTGATTCGGATGATTTGTGATAAAGCTCATAATAGTAGATTTTCAATTCATCCGGGTAGCACGAAAATGTTTAACGATCTGAAACAACACTACTGGTGGCAGGGTATGAAACGAGACATCTCAGACTATGTGTTGAAGTGTCTAGTATGTCAACAAGTGAAAGCTGAGCACCAAGTGCAATCGGGACTACTTAAACCGATTATGATCCTGAGTGGAAGTGGGATCGAGTCACTATGGACTTCATATCGAGTTTACCTTTGACACCAAGTAAGAAAGATTCAATCTGGGTTATTGTTGATAGATTGACGAAATCAGCTCATTTCATTCTGGTACGTATGGATTTCTCACTTGATAGATTAGCTGAGTTATACCTATCGCAAATTGTACGGTTGCACGGAGTACGTATTGCTATTGTATCGGATAGAGATCCAAGGTTCACATTGTGGTTTTGGAAGAAACTGCAGGATGCTTTAGGTACCAAGTTACACTTCAGTACAGCTTTTCACCCTCAGTTGGATGGTCAATCCGAGCCTATTATCCAAATATTCGAGGATATGTTGAGATGTTGTATTCTTGAGTTTGAAGGTACATGGGAACGATATTTACCCTTGATCGAATTTGTATACAACAATAGCTTTCAATCAAGTATTAAAATGGCACCCTATGAAGCATTATACAGTCGAAAATGTCGTACACCTTTATATTGGACCGAGCTAAGTGAAGGCAAGATACACGGGGTTGATTTGATCAAAGAAACAGAGCAGAAAGTTAAAATAATTCGAGAAAGTTTGAAAGCCGCATCATATTATCAGAAGTCGTATGCGAATTTGAAATGAAAGGATATAGAGATTCAAGTGGGTGATCGAGTATTCTTGAAAGTATCGACGTGGAAAAAGATACTTAGATTTGGTCGTAAGGGAAAGCTGAGTGCGAGATTTATTTAGTCGTATGAAGTTATCGAGCGTATCAGGCTAGTTGCGTACAGATTGAGATTGCCATCTGAGTTAGACAGGATTCATAATGTTTTCCACGTGTCGATGCTTCGACGATACAGATCCAATCCTTCTCATGTGATCAGTCCAACAGGGATTGAAATTCAGCCCGATTTGACTTATAAGGAAGAACCAATTTCCATCTTAGCTCATGAAGTGAAAGAGTTGTGAAATAAGAAGATATCGCTAGTTAAAGTAATGTGGCATAAACACGGAGTTTAGGAAGTAACCTGGGAAACCGAGGAATCAATGAAAGAACGTTACCCACATTTATTTGCTAGTAAGATTTTCGGGGACGAAAATTTCTTAAGAGGGAAGAGTTGTAATAGCACAATTATGACCTTAATTGGAACGGTGGTTTCAGGACCATGAATCCGGTATAGAAAATTATTTTTTATTATTATGATTAGTTTGATATCTATGCTATGTGGTTAAGCATGTGATAAAATATTGTATATTAGTTTGTGTGTTTGGGTGATTAATTTAAGTGAAAGGACTAAATTGAATAAGTGAGAAAAATAGGTATTAGGATAATAAATGGCCAAATTTAATAGTTTTCTTTTAATATAAGGATTTGAGTGGCAAATTTACCTTAATGGGGAGATAGTGGACGGTATTGACTTGTGAAATTAGTGGGGGAAGTGTTTACTTATATTTTAAGTGTAGTAAGTGGGTTGTAATAATATATTATAATTATATCTTATTAAAATAAGAAAAACGTGATAACAAAGGAATTATCATCTTCTTCTCTCATTTATTGAAACAAAAAGAAGAAGGGAAGGGAATGAGCACTCAACATTCGGGCAATTTGCATGTTTAATTAAGGTGAGAGTTTGAATTTGATTTATTATAATTTTAGCATTTTTGAGGTTGTTGCCATGAAATATATATAGCCCATACCCGAATTTTTGATTTCGTTGTGTTAAGTGAATGTTGCCATGGATGAAAACTTGATGTGTGTGTAGTTAATGATAGAATAGAATAAAAGCATGTTAGATTAACAAGTTTTTTCTTTAAAATCTTATTGGAACTTAGTATAGGGATGATTTCGTAAAAAAAAAATTTTGAAAGGGCTAACTAGCAAGATTAATGGATGAAATGAGTGGATAGGGGGTACATGAACGTTCGGCCCTTTATATGTGAAGTCAAATTCTTGCTATTTTACATTTTTAAGCCATAAGGACTAGGCTATAAGCATGGTAAATGTTGGGGGTAAAATAGTAAATTTCATAGTTATGTATTTATGGACTAAATTGAATGAAAAAGTAATTGAATAAGCTCAATTGGGAATTATTTAGATCAAGAACAAAAAGATACGAGATTGGATCAGGGAAAAGCGAAACTGCACGAGTAGCCAGGAAACCTTAATTCGACAATTTCCAAGGTAAGTTTTAAGTAGTTGGATGAATCGAATTCAATTTGTATACTATTGTACATATGATTATAAAATGTAGATATTTTTATTTCCTAATTTTCGAATGCATCATGAAATAAATGGGATGTGTATATAATGCCTGAATATCGGTTGGCACATGTGAGTAAATATGTGAAATTATTGAATATTTGAATTGGTTAAATATATGTGTTGTATTAAGGAATAGATATGTATATAAATGGATATGGAAAGTGAGAAGAGATGATAATTGAAAAATTATATATTAGTGAATGAAGAGGGTTGAAATTTGTCGAATGAAATGGTAATGGAAGATGCAAATGAATTGTTAATAGATATATATTATGAACATAGCTATGTAAATTGAGTAAATGTCGAATGTGTTAGTTCTTGAATGAGATAAATTGATAATGCATTAAATAGTAATGGCACTATGTGTGTGCTACATTACTACTAAAAGGCACTATGTGTGCGCATTAAATAGTAATGGCACTATGTGTGCAATACATTACTACTAAAAGGCACTATGTGTGCGGATTAAATAGTAATGGCACTATGTGCGGGATACATTACTACTAAAAGGCACTATATGTGCGGATTAAATAGTAATGGCACTATGTGTGCGATACATTACTGTCGAATGGTACTTTGTGTACTCTTACTCCAGTAATGGCACTATGTGTGCGATACGTTACGAAAAATGCACTGTGTGTGCAGAGTTATTGAGACTTTGGATACATAAGCTATTGAATGGAGAATAATGAGAAAACGATGCATGAACATGTGATGCAAGGTAGTTTAATGGACTGGTATTAGAGTGGTAAGTTATATTAGTTAAGTGAATATAAATCTGGGATGTGATTATTAAACTTTCAACTTGTTTTAAAGAGGAGCATATGATATTTGAATATTTGATAATTGAGCTTTATGTTGGACACGGTAGATGATGAATGGAGATTTAAACTACATTTTGTACTTATGAATTCGATATTGATCATATTGGATGAATTTAATTATTTAATGTTTAGTTGAATAGTTTGCACCATTGCTTAAAACTTACTAAGCTACAATAGCTTATTGTATATGTGTTTGTTTTACTATTGTATAGATTTTTGGAAGCCACCTCGTACTCGGGGTTCTTCGTCGAAGTCATTCACACAATCATCTATTTTCAGTATTCTATAAGTTGTACCCTTTTGAAACATATGGCATGTATAGACAATATTTCTTGGGTCATGCTCGATTGATAATTATATATATGTATATGCCATGCGAAAATGGCTATGGTTTTATGTTGAGCTGTTTTGATCATATTTTAAATATGGAATTTTATTTGAGTACATTAGTATATTTATTAAAAAGCCTAGTTGAAAGTTATTCCATAATATGTTATATGTGAATTTTTGAGGTCATAGGTTTGGTTGAATAAGATATAAGATATAAAGTTGACAAAAACGTTGTGGTAGAATTATTTGAATGTGCCAATTTGCTAGATATGAATCAAATAGGTCACATTTTTTTTATGTATGTGATTATCAAAGGTGATATATGTTAATGAGCATTTTAAATGTGTACTTATTTATAGATATTCAACCATGATTTGTTTAGTTTGAAGCTTAGATTCTCCCATATATATATATATATATGTATTATATTCGACCATGTGCTATATATGGTTAATTCATAGATGTAAAATCATGATAATATGTGCTTAACAAGGAATAATTACATATATATATATATGTAATGAACATAATGACTATGTTATGACATTTTTGAGAAAAATGAGTTGGCTTGATGTTTTTATTTATGGTATCTTCGATTGTGAGATAAGTAGTTGAGACAATGTTATATTTGTATATGATATTGAAAATATTATTAGTAATGCATATGTTCAAGAAATATATATATATGTGTGTTTGAATGTATGGATGTTAATAGCAATAGAATAAATGAATAAGTACATTACCTATTCGGCTTTTACTTGGGAATGACCTAGTGAATAGTGATTTACAAGTTGATTATAATTAGTTCTTAGTAAATGTTTGATATTGATGGAATATACATGACTTTTCATGATGGTATAAATTGGTACACAATTATCAATGTAATAGCTTTTATAAAGTGAATTGAGTTGTGTTTGGTTTAGTAATGACCGTAACCCTAATTCGGCGACAGATACAGGTTAGGGGTGTTACAAGTAAGGAGTCAGTTTAGAAAGGGAGTAACAAGAAAGATTCAGTTTTGGTTATGGAAACCACTTGTAGGAGCTGAACAAAAAGAATTCGGCCTAAGGAAAAATAAATGGAAGGACAGTAAAAGGAGAGCAGGTTTCAGCTAGAAGAACATAATAAGAAGAAACAAAATGAAAAGAAAAGCAAGTGGGTAAGCTAAAGTTCGGTTATGGAAAAAAGAGTGTATAAAAGAAAAAGAAGAAGAAGAGAGTTGAATGGGAAGAGAAGATAGTGAGGAGAAATTCGGCTAACAGCAAACAAAAATGGTTCAGTTATGGAGGAGAAAATGATTAATAGGAGATGGAAGAGAAGAGAATCGTTTTTGGTAAAGAACAAAGTATTTTGTCAAATATGAAGAAAGAGGACAACAATGCACTTCAAGGTTTCGATTTTTTGCTTCTCTTTTCCAATGGCACAAACAGCACTCCCACTTACCCTTATGAACGAATATACCAAGATGGAAAAGCCTAAGACTAATGAGAATTCCGGCACACACCTCTAGCAGCTAAATCGAAATCCTCCCCTCCAAGATCCCCACATTCGGCCAACACCTCCACCACACACCAAATCCCTTGATTGGCTCTACCAAACTCTCCCAGTCACCCTTACATATTGGTTTGACCAATTCAAACCCCTCCAAGCTCTCCTGTCCATCCATTTGAATGCAATTGACCCTTTTAACAACCACATTTGAAGAGTCCCAGCCAAAACAACACTCCTCCATCTTGGTACAAAAATTAAAGCTCTTGTTGCAGCAGATGTGATTCGAACTCTTTCCCCCCTTACTCTACCAATGATGCCTTCCCCCTTGCTTTGCTAATGACACCACCACCACTTGGACACAAGCTCATTTTGTGTCAACAAGCACACGGAAATAATCTCAAAGTCTGCTTCCTCTAGTCCTCCCCCTAGAGTGCCCTAAAGAGAAAAATTTACCATGGCTCTGGATTGAACCCGAGCCTCCCCAAGACCCCCAAACACACCAAAATAACATGCAAAATGAGACAAACACATAGAATAGCATAAAATGTAGAACCCCTGATTCTAGGATGTTACACTTCTACCCCCTTAAAGAAATTTCGGCCTCGAAATTTACCTGATCAAAAAGAGGTGAGGGTATTGCTGTCACATTGCATCTTCTGGATCCCACGTGGCTTCCTCTACACTGTGATTATGCCATAACACCTTGACTAGAGGAACTGACTTCCTTCTCACCACCTTGACATCTCGATCTCAGATCTGCACTGGTTCTTATTCACCGACACATTGTGAGATGGATCCGAATGATAGTGCCTCAACATCGAGACATGGAATTTATCATGTATCTGCCTCAATTCCAAAGGTAACTCAAGCTGATAAGCTGCTAGTCCTACACGTTTCAACACTCGATAAGGCCCGATGAATCTGGGCCTCAACTTACCCTTACGTCTAAATCTTAGAACCCTCTTCCAAGGTGAAACTTTCAGAAAAACCCGATCCCCTATAGAAAATTCTATCTCTTTACGCTTTAGATCTGAATACAATTTCTGCCTATCGAAAGCTTCTTTTAATCGAGCTCGAATCAACTTAACCTTATCCTCCGTCTCTAAGACCAATTCCGGACCCAACAACTGTCGCTCACCCAATTCTGTCCAGCAGGTAGGAGTACGACACTTACGACCATACAACACTTTGTAGGGTGCCATCTGAATACTGGATTGATAGCTATTATTGTACGCAAACTCTGCCAATGGTAAGAAATCCTCCCAACTACCCCTAAACTCAATGACACAACCTCTCAACATGTCTTCCAGAATCTGAATTACCCTCTCTAACTGAGCATCAGTCTGTGGATGAAACGCCGTGCTGAAATCCAGTCTTGTACCCAACGCTTTACGTAACGCCTTCCAAAATTACGATGTAAACCTAGGGTCCCTCTCTGATATGATAGACACCGGTACCCTATATAGCCTTACAATCTTTGCTACATATAGCTTGGCTAACTTCCGTAGCGAATAATCAATACGAACTGGTATAATGTGAGCGGACTTTGTCAACCGATCGACAATTACCCACACCGAATCTTTCCTAGTAGGCGTAAGAGGTAGCCCACTAACAAAATCCATCGTTATCCTCTCTCACTTCCAAAGTGGAATCTTCACTGGCTGTAGCAACCCCGAAGGCAACTGATGTTTCGCCTTCACCTGTTGACATATCAAACACTCACTCACAAACTCAGTAACTTTTTGCTTTAGACATGGCCACCAAAATTATTCACGCAAATCTCGATACATCATACTCCCACCGAGATGCATAGCGTATGGGCTACTATGCGCCTCTTGCAGAATCCTCTTTCTCAACTCAGAATCCTTTGGCATACAAACTTTTCCACGAAAGCACAATACTCCATCATTATTTAGACTAAAATCTTCTGTCTCACCACTTTCCACATACTAAAGTCGAGAACTTAACAATTCATCTGACAACTATCCCTCTTTAATCTGACTTACCAATGAAGGCTTCATTTGAATTTCGGCTAACAAGCTTCCATCTTCATACAAACTGAGATGAGCAAACATTGCCCTCAAATCTGATATTACCTTACGGCTCAACGCATCTGCCACTACGTTAGCTTTTCCTGGGCTATACTCAATCGAGCAGTCATAGTCTTTAGCAATTCAATCCACCTCTGCTGCCTTAAATTTAACTCCTTCTGGGTAAGGAGATATTTCAGGCTCTTATGATCCGTGTAAATAATTGACTTCTCTCTATACAAGTAGTGTCTCCAAATCTTCAAGGTGAACACTACTGCAGCTAACTCCAGATCATGAGTGGGATAATTCACTTCATGTGGTCTTAATTGTCAAGACGCATACGCTACTATCTTCCCTTCTTACATCAACACACATCCTAACCCTATGTGCGACGCATCACAATATACTACAAACTCCTTTCCAGCCTCAGGCTGAATCAACACCGATAGGGTAGTCAAAATCTTCTTCAACCTCTCGAAGCTTTCCTGCTGCTTATCATCCCAAACAAACAGTACTCCTTTCCGTAACAACTTGGTTAACGGTGCAGCAATCAATGAGAATCCCTCAACGAACCTTCTATAGTACCCAGCTAACCCAAGGAAACTTCTAATTTCTGCTATTGACTTCAATGATTTCTAATCCAAAAGCTTCAATCTTTCGAGGATCAACCCTAATCCCCTCGATAGACACAACATGTCTCAAGAAGGTAACTTCCCTCAACCAAAATTCACACTTGCTGAATTTGGCATACAGTTACTTCTCTTTCAAAATCTGTAGAACTATCCGAAGATGCGAATCATGCTCCTCCTCAATCCTTGAATATACCAAGATATCATCTATGAACACTATGACAAATTGATCCTGGCAGGGTTGGAATACCCTGTTCATCATATCCATAAATGTAGCTGGTACATTTGTTAACCTGAATGGCATCACTAAGAACTCGTAGTGACCATAACGAGTTTGAAAAGTAGCCTTATGAATATCCACCTCATTGACCTTTAACTGGTGATACCCCAACCTCAAGTCTATCTTTGAGAAGACCAAAGCGCCTTGTAGCTGATCGAACAGGTCATCAATCCTTGGCAACGGGTATTTGTTCTTAATCGTCAACTTATTCAATTGCCTGTAATCAATACACATCCGTATCGACCCATCCTTTTTCTTAATGAAAAGCACTAGCACTCCCTACAGAGACACACTTGGTCGGATAAAACCTCAGTCCAACAATTCCTAAATTTGAGCTTTCAGTTCTGCCAACTCCTTCGGTGCCATTCTATTTGGGGCAACGGACACTGAAAGTGTTGCCAGAAGTAGATCAATGACGAACTCATCCTCACGATCTGGAGGTAACCCTAGAAGCTCTTCTGGAAAGACGTCCGAGAACTCTTTGATCGTTCTAACATCCTTTACAGACAAATCTTTGGCTTCAAAGCACTGATGAAAGCTACGAATGCCTTACACCTTTTTCGCACCATCCTTTCAGCCTTTAATGCAGACACCATATTGGACAGGTAATTCCTTCTTTCACCTATCACCAGCACCTCCTTATCCTTGAGAGTCTTCAATATCATGCGCTTAGCAGCACAATCCAAGTTTGCCCGATACTTAACTAACCAGTCCATGCCTAAAATCAAGTCGAACTTACCGACGACAATTTCATCAAGTCAGCCCGAAAAAAATCCCTTGCACTTCTAAAGGCACATCCTTAAATAGTTTGTTCACCACTACAAATTGTCCTAAAGGGCTAATCACTTTCAGACACATTATTAGCAAGATAATAATGTGTAGACCCAATATCTATCAAAGCTTTAAAGGGCACACCAAAATTAAGGAACATACCGGTTATGACGTCTGGTGCATCACCGTCCTCTCGACGTCTAGCTGCAAAAACCAATCTAGGCTATCTTGCATCTGTATTATCAGCACCCCTGCCTGGTGCTCCACGACCTCAACCAAAACTATTTCCTCCTCTGGCCAGACCACAACCTCTCGGCGGTTGCTGACCATCGCTTCTATACTGTGCATAACCCTGACCTACTGGCCGCACCCTGTCTAGCTCCTATGGACAGTCCCTTACCCAATGATCCATAGATCCACACCTAAAGCATCCTCTAATTCTTGCCCAACACTCTCCCGAATGAAAATTCCCATGTCAAGCACATAGTTGAGACCAACCAACAGTAAGAGGCATCGCAACTCGACCCGACCCGTCAAACTTAGGCCTCTTTTAGAAACCCCCAGCAGATCCAAACGCCCAAGAATTCCTCTTATTCCTACCCCTATCCTTATCCCAATTCTGCCTCTCAGACCGTTTCACCTCTTCGGCTATTTTTTTCCTTCTTAACTAGAATAGCAAACTCTCTTTCTCGTTGCAAAGCTATCAGTACCTGCAACTCATCCCTTAGACCATCCTCAAACCGAACACAGTGCTTGTAATTAGTTGCGATGATACCCCGAGCATAGCGACTTAAACGTAGAAACTTCGCGTCTTACTCAGCCACTGACTTATTCCCCTAGACCAAATTTAAAAATGCCTTCTTTTGAGTGTCCACATAACTCACCCTAACATACTTTCCCTGGAAAACTGTCTTAAAGAAGTCCCAGGTAATCCGATCCGTTGATGTACCATCCCTTACCGTGAGCCACCACTGGTAGGACTTATCTCGAAGAAGGGACACTATTCTTTCAACTTTTCCTCTACAGTATAGTCAAGATCGTCCATGATTCGTTCAACCACTTCCAACCAGTACTCAGCTACGTTAGGAGTCACACCAGAAATACCCCTAAATAACTCAACCCCATTTGCTCGAAGTCGCTCGGGAATAGATTTTTGAGCTACTGATCCTGTGCTTGCTCCAGCAACCCGCTCCAAAACACGCAGTATAGCTTTAGACAGAGCATCGTCCCCTCCAGATCGATCCTGAGATCCCGCTTTGGCTACTGCTGATGCTGGCACTTCACCTTCCGGCCCATGCCCTGATTCCAAGGGTTCAACCTCAACACCCCAACCTTTACCACGACAACGCATACCACATCCACGCCCTCTAGCGCTCATGACTACGGAATCAGCTTAATCTAATTACAATTTTAGGAATTAGTATATCTTCCACTGTTTATTACCGGATAATCTTATGAAAATATAATTAGAAGTAGTTTTTCGCAAAACATATTTCTAAAGGTCTCAATATCTACAGTTGAATGTCTTACAACTATCAATCACAACATAATATATTCTTTCCATAAGAAATCAAGCTATAATCAGAAAACTTACAGTGCGGATTAGCACCGGAGACTCGGGTGCCATACTTCTATAAAACATGTATTTTTCTAAACCATATATCAAACCAACTTTGAAAACATTTTTGAACCCATGCCACAGCTGAGTTTTACAACTTTGGCTCTGATACCATAATTGTAATACCCCAAACCCAACATAAACGTTACGACCAGATCTGGTATGTCACAAGGAAAGGTTGTTTAAAAGTACTTCAGAATTTTAAAGAAACTTCGTAGTTTTGAAAACTTTTCGCTTTGTGTTTCTATCTTGGAAATAACATTCAGTTTAAGGGTTTCTTACCAACTCTTATTTAAAAGAACTATTAGTCAAATACGATTTGGTGATACAAAAACTAAAAACTAGTGATATTCTAAAATCTGTCATTTTGAAACCTGTGCTTGTGGTTTTAAGTAAACTTCCGAATTAAGTTATTATTCAACATGTTATCCACTTGTTAGTATTATGGAAAATGTTTGTTTATATTTTTAGGAAAACCTTATGTTTAGCAGTTCATAATATAATAACAACCGCATTAAATCAAAAAACCCAAATTAAAATTTACGGAGGCCTTATTGCATAGCAAAATCCCAAATTTAAAAGCAAGTTTAAAAGAAAGAAACGAAATTTATGAAAGAAACATTGCATGGCCACCTCAAAGTCTGCCTTGGCTCCAAATTCGAAACTAGGGTTTACCTGCAAAATTATGCAGAGGGGTGAGTCACCAAGACTCAGTGTGTAATTTCCCCTTTCAAACACAGTCTAGGCCTAAGCCCACAGAACACCTTGGGCCTTAGCCCCCACAACATCATATATTAAAAGTGTATGCAATGCAGCCCAGCCCAACCTAGTATTCCATCTTCTACATCACCTGAACCAGCCAAACACCTGCGGCACCAAGCCACTGTGGTACCAAACCACTATGGTACCAAACCACTGCGATAGAGTCACTGATAAATGTATATGTGGTACCAAACCACTGTAATAATGTTTCATAGTCACTGAGATATGTATATTTGGTACCAAACCACTGTAGTGCCAAACCATTGTGACAGAGTCACTAAATTACACTTCCCCTTACAATCATATCCCAAAGCCCATGCAACATGTTATCATACTGTGATGAGTGCAGTCATGCTTTCAATGTACAACAGGTAATCAAATCATACACATAATTAGGCTATGTTATTCGAAAGACGCAATCATAAAGATGCTTACCTGGTGTCTCCAACCTTACCCACAAGGGTATCTCAACTGTCGAAACAGTCGTTTCGACTTTCAGACAACACAATAATTAATGATAATTTAATAAAGGAAAGTGTGAGCATTACACACCTGATTACGTGAAGAACTAAACACTCTATATCGTCGACACTATCACTAGCAGGAATAACAGCGATTTGTCTATCCCAAGCAAATGTCGGCTCCCTACCACAACCTGGCGAAAAGTATCAAACAGGCAACATAGCACGTCATTTGAACTTAGGAGTAGAGATTACGGGTTCACTCTTCTTAGGCTCCTTTAATGATACCCCCTTAGAATGACTACCAATTGCATCCATGAAGAGAGCCTTGATCAGTACTCAAAGAGAAACGTAGGTTGTCTAACAAAAGATTTGGTTAAGGTAGAATAAAACGGAAGAGAGTCTAATCGTATAAGACTGAAGAAAACTCCTTACATTAACAAACGAGGAATTGCACCGCCATGGATTCGGTTGTAGTGTGTTTGGCTTATCTAACCAAAGTCTATCACGAATCATAGAAAATGAAAGATCACAACGTAATGGGGTAACCAGATACAAGAGAGAAAAATCACATTCGGTTTAATGATTTAGAAGATGAGTGTTCGACTTCTTTAGGTGAAGTAAGGGAAATAAACAGATTAATAAGAGGAAGAGGACATTACCTTGAACAGGGAGAGGCCGAATGGAATCTAAGGTAATTCGGCACTAGCAGGTATAATAGAAGAAATCCAAGATCGACTATGATGAACACATAAGTAAGGAGTCGATTTAGAAAGGGGGTAACAAGAAAGATTCAGTTTTGGTGATGGAAACCACTTGTAGAAGATGAACAAAAAGAATTCGGCCTAAGGAAAAATAAATGGAAAGACATTAAAAGGAGAGCAGGTTTCAGCTAGAAGAATATAACAAGAAGAAAAAAATGAAAAGAAAAGCAAGTGGGTAAGCTAAGGTTCAGTTATGGAGAAAAGAGTGTAGAAAAGAAAAAGATGAAGAAGAGAGTTAAAAGGGAAGAGAAGATAGTGAGGAGAGATTCGGCTAACAGTAAGCAAAAATGGTTCAGTTATGAAGGAGAAAATGATTAATAGGAGATAGAAGAGAAGAGAATCATTTTGGTAAAGAACAAAATATTTTGTCGACAATGAAGAAAAAGAACAACAATGCACTTCAAGGTTTTGATTTTTTGCTTCTCTTTTGCAATGGCACAAACGGCACTCCCACTTACCCTTATGACCGAATATACTAAGATGGAAAAGCCTAAGACTAATGAGAATTTTGACACACACCTCTAGCAGCTAAATTGAAATCCCCCCTCCTATACCCCCACATTTGGCCAACACCTCCATCACACACCAAATCCCTTGATTTGCTCCACCGAACTCTCCCCATCACCCTTTCAAATTGGTTTGACAAATTCAAACCCCTCCAAGCTCTCTTGTCCAAGCATTTGAATGCATTTGACCCATTCAACAACCACATTTGAAGAGTCCCAGCTGAAACCACCACTCCTTCACATTGGCACAAAAATTAAAGCTCTTGTTGCAACAGATGGGATTCGAACTCTTTCCCCCCTTGCTCTACCAATGACGCCTTCCCCCTTGCTCTGCTAATGACGCCACCACCACTTGGACACAAGCTCCTTTTATGTCAACAAACACACGCAAATAATCTTAAAGTCTACTTCCTCTAGTTCTCCCCTAGAATGCCCTAAATAAAAAATTTTACCAAGGCTCTGGCTTGAACCCGAGCCTCCCCAGGACCCCCAAACACACTAAAATAACATGAAAAATAGCCAAACACATAGAATAGCATAAAATGTAGAACCCCTAATTCTAGGATGTTATAAGAGGTCACATTTAGTGCAGTTTCGGTAGCATCCAAAAAAAGGGAAAAGTAGCTTCAATTTGGTAACTAAACTGATCAGAAGAAAAGAAAAAAAACAAAACTCAACAAAGCTGAAATATGCACCAAAATCCCCCTTTAGTCGAATTTCTTGAGTGCTACACTCAATTTTCGGCTCCAACCTACTCTAATTCCAATTCCTCATTTTTCTTCTCCATTTCTCCTCCAAATCTTTTCCAACTTCTATCCCTACCCCATGAATCACTCCCCAAGACCGATTCCACAACCCCCTTAGCAGAACTCCACTCCAACTCAAACACTAGGCGTCCCGTCAGTAAAATAAATACTCCATTACTTATCCCAAGACTTGAACCTTAGACCCCTTACCACACCTGGAATGTCACTTCCATTAGACCATAAGGCTCCTTATGTCACTTCTTAACCACATTTAACTAAAAGATCTACTTCTAATCATCAAGGGTTCATTTAGGAGCAAAAATAATAATTTTGTAATCGCTAGGATTTGAACCCCAGTCCTCCTATACCACCCTTGGCGTTACTTACCACTAGAGTCCAAGCTCCTTTCGTGCCATAAATCCACCACAGATACAAATAAAGCCTTCAAACTAACGCCAGATTCACTTAAGGGAAAAACTAAAATTTTTGCTAGAGCCCTGGTTTAAACCCATGACTTCTTCAACACTCCCAACCCTTCCTAAATCACTTAGACACTAAACTAAACTTGCAAGTTGTGATATTTCTTGCACACATAAACTTTTATGTGCAGTCTCCTAGCGGCTCCCACACACTAGGCCCAATCCTACTAGGCCCAAATTCAGGGCGTTACACTATTTGTTGGCTCTATCGATACTTTTGGATGCTTTGATTTTGGTTACAGTGGCATGTATAGGTATTTTGGCTAATCTTGGCCTATATGTTTGATTTTTGAAATGATTGTTTGGTTTGGCTTGAATTATGGTATTTTGGTGTTCTAATGAATTTAGTTTTCACATGTAAATATTAGCCTTATTATGGATGATGTTTGGCTTGATATGCTTGAATTATGGAAGATGAAATTATAGTTGAATATACATATTGTGATATGTTGAATATATAGTGAATTGCTACTTTATTATGTATGACCTATATGGTTATTTGATACTAGTTATAGAATGGAATTTTGGTACCAAATTGTTTATGTTTTGGTAAGTAAATTTTATGGTATGTATTGATGCAAATCTAGTTGGAAGTTAGATGATAATTTTGACCAAAATGAGTACATGGTTATACATATTTACATGTTGTCATATGAGGTGCCTATGGGCATATTGGTTTTATGTTATTATACCATATGTATATAGCTTGATTATGCATGGCTTGGATGCTTTTTGACGGCTTGCATATTGATAGAAAATGGGTTGTAAGTACTTGTGGACATGGCTAAGAAAATGGCTTCTAAAATGGCCTATTTTTGTCCATACAGGCAGAGACATGAATGTGTGTCTTAGCCTTGTGTGACACATGGCCAGGCGACATGGTCGTGTGACCCCTACAACTTTGAAAATTTTCACTATTTTCTGATAAATTCTTTGAGTTTTTGATTTAATCCTGACTTGTTTCTAATCTCTTTTTAGGGCCTCGAGGGCTCGTATAAGGGACAATATCCATGTTTTAGATTGGTTTTAATATGATTATTTTTATGATTTGTATTTTTTAGAAATTTGTGTTCTATTGAAGTGAAATTTTTGGTAGTGCTCTGTAACCCTATTCTAGCGACGGATACGGGTTAGGGGTATTACATCTCTAATATTAAATTAAGGTTTAGATACTATCAGATAAACATCAAGAATGATGATGTACCTAAAACAATGTTCCAATCAAGGTATTGGCACTATGAGTTTTGGTGATGCCATTTGTATTAAGCAACGCGCCCTGCAGTGTTGATGAATTTAATGAGTAGAGTATTTCAATCCTACTTGGATTAGTTTGTGGTAGTCTTCATTGACAGCATATTGGTATATTCCAAGAGCGAGCTTGACCATGAGGAACATTTAAGGGTTGTATGAACGACCTTGCATGAACATAAGTTGTATGCAAAGTTAACAAGTACGAGTTCTAGTTAAAAGAGGTACACTTCCTTGGACTGTCACATCCTGAATTCGGGCTAGAAGTTTTGAGGGTCGATTTTGAAATTCGTCTTGAATTTGAGTTCAGAAATTCAAAATGTGGAAACCCAAAAATATCTTCGTATATGACTTTTGAAAATCTAAATCAATTTATGAAACTAGTGTGGAAATGACTTTCAATTTTGAAAAGAGGACTATTTTGTAAAAAGGTTTAATTTAAAAATAGCTTAAAGGCAATTATACCAAGTTTTAAAATTAGCCCATTTTCCCCCCTTTCACCCTACTTTTGATGTTTAAAAAAAAAGAGAACACCCTTCACCCCTTTTTCTTGTGTCATCCATTAGAGAAAAAAACCCCAAAACTTTATCCTTCAATTTTTGGTCTTCATTACTCCAATCTCTTGTTTCTATCATCCTTCAAACATTAAAACCCCTTTGAATTCAAACAAAGACACCAAGAACACCATTGCATTCATTGATTTTTCTTCATGTGAGTTTTTCCATATTTTCAACTAATCATTCGTTCTTCCCTCAATAAAAGTAATGTTTTATTTTTCTAATATTTTTTAATGTAGTCTAGCATTTTAAATTTAGTTTTAAGCTATTGAATCAAATGTTTTAGGAAGAAGTCAAAATTTGGTTTGCTAAGGTGAAATCAGAGATTTTGAATGAAATTACCATCTCAAAGTGTTTTTCAACTTGTTTTGTTGTGATTAGAAGGTTTTAAACTCTCCTTAATGTTTCGTTAAAGAATTCAAAGGTTTTGTTGAGTTTTCATTCAAAATTGGCCATGCGTGTTGAAATTTTTGGAACCATGATTATGAGCCGTTTAGGGTGGTTTAAAGGTTAAGAACTATTCTTAAATGAGTAATTAGACATTTAGAATCAATTTTAGGCCAAGAGGAACTAACCTTAGACCTTCTAAATGTCTAGAAACACTATTCTTAGATGTTTAGAATAGTTTTCATTTTTATGATATTTACTTACCGATTGCAAACGTCTCAAAGTAAAGATTATGATATTTGAGTTTCAGTTTTGCTAGTCAAAATTTCAGTTCCAAAAGGAACTAACCTTAGACCTTCATTTTTGCTTGCTGATATGTGGTCATAGCTATTCATTAATTGTGTTTGTTTTGTGATTTACTTTGGTGAAGTTTCAGAATGGTTAGGACCTTCTTCGAGTAAGGCGAATGGCAAGAAAAAGCTAGTTTAAGCTTTCGAAAAATAAGTGAAAATGTGACTGGTGAGTGTTGTGGAATCACTACTTATAGACACGATTCATAGTGTTAATGGGAGCTTAGGAGTATCCTAAACCCCTAACCTAAGTTCCATGTGTAAACTTTCTTACTACTCTCAATTATCTTGCAAAATTGTGACTATGTAATGTGGAATGAGTAATGTGATGTGTTAATGTGACATGTGATGTACAACTGTGTTAGCTCTTGTGAAATGCATTAGTTGTGAGCATGTTAAACACAGCAAATAATAGTGATGATGTTGTGATAATAACGTAAATGTGCAGTGAAAGTGTGTAAAAAAGGGTAAGTAAATATATGTTTTATTGTGGACACTTCGGCCTTGTGATCTTTGAAATCATTGGATATAGTTGGCATGCCACAAGATTTTGTGAGTACTCACCCTTGTGTTGTGATTTTGGAGCACTGAGGCCCGAGACAATTGGGAGAAATAAGGGAATGTGAGCTAAGCTTCATTCATCGAGATATGTTGGTGTGTTGGAAAGTGTTAACTTGATGCTACACTTTTGGGATATGTTTAAATCTTTGAGTCATTGGTGTGTTGGAGATCCGTGTATCCAATGTTTGGTGATAGTGATAGATCCCACTTCTATGTTTCATAGTCTCAAGTTTCTAGTTTATCAACAAATGATTTATGTGTGAACTGTGATGCATGTATAACTATGTGAATACAATGTTAGATGTATTAGTAAGTGATACATAAATATGTTAGTTGGGCACTATAGTTAAACATTTTTGAGAATGTGTCTTTTGTGGCTTTCATTTAACATATGATATTGTGTGTATTTACAGTAATTTTGTACATTCACTGAGTTTGTTTAAGCTCATACGCTCCATTCTCACTCGTTACAGATAATTAGCATTTCTATTGTGAGTGGTGGGGTTCTAAGCAAATGATCCAAGTTAGGCTTTAGTATTTAAGTAGGTGATATTATTATTCTTTGAACTATGGGAATAAAGGCAATGTGGTTACAGATTTTGACTGATGATTATTATGTTTTTAAAGGTTTATTGTGAATTTGGACTTTTAGGATTTGTTGGATGTTTATTACTATCGTATTACTTCTATTTTGGCTTGAATATTTGAAATATTGATGTTGCTTTGAACTACAAGTATAGTCATTTTGATGTTGAATAATAAGGTTGTTGTTGCATGTTAAAGAGGAAAAGGTTTAAGTGTGTAATGTGCCATGTTTTGCTGTGTTTCCAAGCCTAAGTAGAGGCATCGATACTTGGGTTACGAATATTGATAATTCAAAGTTGAAATGTGATTTCGTGAATTCAGTAGCTCAATATGGTATCAATACCCAACAACGAGTATCGATACTTAGGGTAAAAATATCGATACATTTGCCCATGTATCGATAAAATGCTTCTGTTTAAAATTTCACAGAATGCTAGTTTGGTATCAATTTTCTTGCTAGTATCGATGCCTTTTTCCAAAAATATTGATACCTGCGATTCAGTATTGATACCTATGTGACCTCATTGGAAATTTTAGTAAATGGCTCCTAAGCATGAGCTAAATTATTTCTAGGATTGATTAAGGTATGTTACGTCATTTTTTTTAATGTTGCCTAGGGCAACTTATACTTAAAAACTTCAGTAAATGTTTGGTTGAGGTGATTGTTGTATGTAATTGAGAATGTGTGAATATGTATGAGTTGTGACGTTTGATGTAGCGTTCTCTTACTCAAGCTTGAACACCGAGCTAGGTATAGGGTGTTACATGGACACGTGATTTTGGTGGAAGGTATCATGGTAGATCCCGCCAAGGTAAAGGCAGTTCTCGAATGGAACTCGCCTAAGAATGTCACTGAAGTACGCAGCTTCTTGGGGTTGGTTAGGTACAACAAGAGATTTGTGAAAGGTTTCTCTATTATAGCCTCACCCCTCACCAAATTGTTGAAGAAGAAGGAAAAGTTTTTGTGGAGCAACTAATGTCTGCAAAGCTTCGAGAAGTTAAAGGTGGTTCTAATTGAAACTCCAGTGTTGGTGCATCCCAAGCTTGGAGTTGAGTATACAGTATATACAAATGCATCATTGAATAGACTAGTTTGTGTTCTTATGCAAAGAGAGAAGGCCATCATGTATGCCTCGTGCCAATTGAAATCTTATGAAAGGAACTACCCCAAGCACAATCTGGAATTGGCAGTTGTGGTCTTAGCACTAAAGTTCTAAAGACATTACTTATACAAGGAAAGATGCCACATCTTTTTTGATCATAAAAGTCTAAAGTACTTGATGACCTAGAAAGAATTGAACCTACTCCAAAGGAAATGGCTAGAACTGTTGAAAAATTATGACCGGATCATTGAGTACCACCCAGGAAAAGCAAAATGTGGTGGCGAATGCCTTAAGCAGGAAAACTATGGTAGCCTTGTTGTCCTTGCGAGCTAAAGTGACTTTGACTGATAATAGATCATTATTGATGGAGTTGGTAGTGAAACTAACTCATCTCTCTCAAATTTTAGAAGAATGGAAGAAAGATATCCAATATGAATGATTCAAACAAAAGACGCACTCAAAAAAAGTAATGCACTTTAGTATTGGTAAGAAGGGTGAACTCAGATTTAGAAATTGAGTGTTTGTACCAGTAGGGAATAAATTGAGAAAGGATTTATTAAGAGAAAAGGCCTTTTTCACCTCACCTTGGTGGCATCAAGATGTATTAAAACTTGAAGGAATCTTACTAGTGGCTCCGAATGAAGAAAGAGATCTCATAATATGTCTCCACATGTCTAACATACGAAAAAGTAAAGGTGGAGCATTCAAGTTCCATAGGAAAACTATATCCTCTAGAAGTTTTTGAATGGAAATGGGATAGAATCACCATGGACTTTGTATTTGGATTGCCCCTTAGTCCCTCCAAAAAGATCTCGATCTGGGTAGTGGTAGATAGGCTCACAAAATTAGCTCATTTTTTGCCTAAGAGTACCACATATTCTTTAGAAAAGTTTGTTGAACTATATATTGTTTAAGTGGCACGTCTCATAGAGTGCCATCACCCATTATGTCTGATAGGGATCCAAAATTTACCTCTAGATTCTGGCAACAATTGTAGCAATTATTGGGAACCAAGTTGAAATTTAGCACTTTGTTTCACCCTCTGACTGATGGCCAATCTGAGAGAGTAAATCAAGTTTCAGAAGAGATGATGCATTGTTATGTGATTGATTTTAGGATAAATTGGGAAAAGTATGCTCCTCTGTTTGAATTCACCTACAATAATAACTACCACATCAGATTAAAGATGTCTCCTTTCAAGGCCTTATATGGTAGAAGGTGTAGAACACCCTACTTGTTGGACAGAGTTATGTGAAAGAAAAATTGTAGGTCCAAACTTAGTACGTGAAAATGAATAAAAGGTTGTCATCATTTGCAACCACTTGAAGGCTACTCAAGATCGACAAAATTCATATACAGATTTAAAGAGAAAGGAAATCTCCTTCGAGGTTGAAGACAATGTAACTGCCTAATTTTCAGTAGTGTCAGAAATAGTAATTCGAGATCACTAAATCTGACGAGTGTGTAACTGCGCGGTTTAAACTCTAGTCAGAATAGTGGTTTTGAGACCACAAATTTGAGGTCAAAATAATATTTTAATATTAATTTCTGTGTTTATTATATGTGATTTAGCCTGTGTGAAAGTTTCGTCTAAAGATTTTATCGATTGTGTTTAATTTGCAAAAAGGACTTAATCGCATAAAGTGCAAAAGCTGTGTGCTAATTGTTTAAGTGCTTAATTATTTTTGTCTTTATAATTTGGAGGTTTTATGATGCAATTCGCCCACTTTATAAGTTAGTGGAAGATGATAGCATGGTTTTGGTGTTATTATTAATTTTCATTAAGCGTAAAATGGTAAAAACCTATTAAGTTAATATTAAATAAAACAAAACCAAAAATTTGCTCATCTTTTATTGATCCTTATCGAAATTTGCTAAAGAAAAAGAAAGGAGAAGAGTTTTAGGGTTCGACCATTAGTGTCTTTGATTAAGGTAAGTTTCAAGCTCAATTTTTGATAATTTATACATCTTTATAATCGTTGCTTTGTGCTCTACAAAACTCATGCTTAAATTTGGTGAATTGATGATGAATTTGAGTAAATTGGGCTAAATTGAGAAAACTGTAAATTGAGGGACTAAAATGTGAATTAAATGAAATGTGTGGACTAGTAAGAACATAGAGAGAATCCAGCTAGGCATGGGTGAGGTGAAATTATGTGTATTTTGTGATTTTATGAAATAGGAATTAAAGTGTCGAAATGTGAAAATGTGAGGGCTATTTTGCAAAAGGCCCTAAATATGTTTGTTTGGACTAAAATGAATGAATTGGTGATTGAATGAGTTGAATTTAAATGTGACTAGACCAAGAAAAGAGAAGTTCGGATCGAGATCGAGGCAAAGACAAAGTGCTCGATTAATCGACCGTTTTGGTATTGCGACGTCGAGGTAAGTTCGGATATAATACTTGCTATCGAACTTGTATCTATGCGATGAGAAATGAATGAATGTTTATTAATGAAATCGAAATGTATTGGCACTAAGTGTGCAAATTTAGAAAATGAGACATACATAGACAATTAGCACAATTAGCACGGTGTGTCTGAAACAATAAAAGCTTCGGCTTATTGAGTTGGCACTATGTGTGCGATACCGATATAAGCTTGGTTTAATGTATTGGAACTAAGTGTGCGATGATAATTATGTTTTGACTATGAAAATGGCACTATGTTGCAAATAAATCAAAAGAATAGCAAAAGTTGGTCAAAATGTAAAGTCGATAGGTTGATTAGTATGGTCAGTGAGTAACTATATGTTGGAAAAGGTATGTATGATACCTATGTGGTTGATGACCTTGAAAGTAGATGAACGGAAGGTTATGTGACTATTGGATATAGTTAAGTTTGTGTATCATTGGTAAATTATCTATGTGATGGTTCAATTTGTAGATTGGTTTAATGAGTTAATTGTATTATATTACGAACTTACAAAGATTTTGAAAGCTTACTGTGTGATTAGTTTCTCTATTTTTACAGTGTCAGTAAAGGTAGCTCGGATCCGAGAATCGTCAGCATCTCTATCACACTATCAACAATCTATTTTGGTAATTTGAAGATGTGTATATTTGAATATGCCATGTATAGGCTAGTCAATGTGGCATGTTTTTAGTTGTATAGCCTTGCAAAGTGATATGGCTTGGTAATTGAATGTTGTTAGTTTATATTTGAAGCTATGAAAATGATGATTTTGGTTTGATAGAGTGAGATTAGAATTGGTATATTTCATGCTTGAATTGGTTGATGAGAATTGGCATATTAAGTGTGAACTTGTAATATGATTAGATGATGCATAGTGATAGGATTTAAGATGTGAAATTGGTTGTGTTTGCATGAGCTTATTGGAGTAGAAATGATGTATGGTTAGAGATGGTATAATTGATGATGAATTGTTGTCATTATTGGTATATTTGGATGCATTTTGAGATGATTTGGTATTGATTTGAGGTTGTGGGTGATTTAATGTGTGGGAGGAAAATTTGGCCTTGAAAATGGCCTATAATTACCCACACAGTTGAGCACACGGGCGTGTGGCTCGACCGTGGTATTTGAGTTTGCCAAGTGAATCAAGTCATGGGCTGGACACAAGGGCATGTGACTGGCCATGTGGTGTAAGTCAGTGTCGACCAAAGGTGAGGCACACAGGCATGTCTCAGGCCGTGTGGACAAGTCAGTAGGTATGCCCTATTTTGCTACGGCTTGGACACATGGGTGTGTCCGAGGCCGTGTGGTGTGACCTCTGTAACTTAGAAAAATGTTTGAACTTCAAAAATTTTCATAAGTGTTTGATTTAGTACCGGCCCTATTCTAAAGCATGTTTAAGGTCTCGATGACCTCATTAAAGGACTATATGGTTATGTTTGAATATGTGAATGATAATTGATTTGGTGTCACGAAATGGTTATGAAACGTTCTGATTGTTCGGTAATGCCTCTTAACCCTATTCTAGCGACGGTTTCAGGTTAGGGGTGTTACATTTTATTGTTATTAGAGCTACGGTTTACTCGATTCTAGGACTAACGTAGCGCGTATGATTCTAGCAATACATGCCATATATATAATTTGCAATAGTGTGATAAATCTTGACAGTTTAAAATGCGTTTTCGTATAGTAAATGGATCCCGATCGAGCAGTTGCTGACGATGTTGAGAATAATGCACCTGCTCCCGCTCAAGGGACAGCGCTAGCCACATCTAGGTTGAATGATAGTAGTGAGGTAGGAGAGACTATGCAAGCCTTTTTCTAAATGATGAGTGAGTGGTTTTCAGAGTTTGTTCGAACGAATTCGACTGTTCAACAACCTCCACCCCACAAGTACCAGTTGTGCCACAAGTTACAGATCCGATCCGATTGAATAAACCTCCTGTGGACAAGATTCGAAAGTAGGGGGCAGAAGAGTTTAGGGCCACAACTGATGACGATGCCGAGTTTTGGCTCGAGAATACCATTCGAGTATTTGACGAGATGTCATTGAATCCTAATGAATGTATTAAATGTATTGTTTTGTTGTTTAGGGATACTGCGTATAACTGGTGGAAAACATTGATTTTAGTGGTTCCAAGAGAGAGAGTTACTTGGGACTTCTTTCAAGTTGAATTTAGAAAGAAGTATATCAGTCAACAATTTATTGATCAGAAACGTAAAGAATTTCTTGAGCTGAAACAAGGCCGCATGTCTATTACTGAGTACACACGGGAATTTGTGAGATTGAGTCAATATGCACGGGAATGTGTTTTGATCGAAACTACTATGTGTAAAGGTTTCGTTGAAAGGCTGAATGAAGACAATAAAATGTTGGTCAGAATACTTGACATAAATGAATTTGTTGTATTAGTTGAAAGAGCCTGCAAAGCCGAGGAGCTTAGCAAAGAAAAGAAGAAAGCTGATTCTGAGGCTAGAGGTGAAAGAAAAAGATTGATGAGCAAGTCATCTCAAACTTCATCGAAGAGATTTAAAGTTGCGAACAATCAATCAAATGCTTCGTTTGGGCACTCGAGTACAGACCGTACTAGACAAAGTGTTGATCTAATAACTCAAGCTCCAATTGAGTCAATGTTGGTTGTGTTAAAAGCAACAAGCCTGAGTGTAGACAGTGTGGAAGATGACACATCGGAGAATGCTGGGGCAAGTACAATGATCGAACTTGTTACAAGTGTGGATCAGGAGACCATTTTATTTGAGATTGCCCAAAGTTAGTTGATGAAGAAAATGTTCAGAGTGTGAGACCAAGAAACACAATGGCTAGGGGTAGACTACCCAGAAACACTGGAAACGTGAGTGGAAGTCAGAGAGGGACTACGGATACAGCTGTGAGATCCAAGGGGAGAGCACCTGCATGAGTCTATGCTATACGTGCACGAGAAGAAGCGTCATCTTCAAACATCATTACTGGTACTTTTACTCTATTTAATACTGATTTGATTGCATTGATAGATCCAGGTTCTACTCATTTCTATGTGTGTGTGTGAATCTAGTATCAAGTAAGACTCTACCTGTTGAGTCTACTGAATTTGTGACTAAAGTATCGAACCCCTTAGGCAAGTGTGTCTTAGTAGATAAAGTGTGCAAGAACTGGCCACTGATGTTTTGGAATATATGTTTTCCAGGTAATTTGATGTTGCTACCATTTGATGAATTTGATATCATTCTGGGTATGGATTGGCTCACTTTGCATCATGCTATTGTTAATTGTAAACGAAAGAGACGATTTGAAAAGTCAGAATGGTGAGATGGTTTGAATTGAATCCAGTGAGTTGAATGGGCTACCGGTTGTTATTTCATCTATGAAAGCTTTGAACTATGTGAAAAAGGGTTGTGAAGTTTATTTGGCATATGTGATTGATACAAAAGTGATAGAAAAGAAAGTTGAATCGGTGCCTGTGGTTTGTGAATTCCCTGATGTGTTTCTTGAAGAACTATCGGGATTACCTCCGATCTGAGAAGTTGAGTTTGGAATTGAATTGGTACATGGGATGACTCCTATCTCGATAACTCCGTATAGAATGGCACCAACAGAACTAAAAGAGTTAAAGTCTCAGTTGCAAGAGTTGACAGATCGAGGATTTGTACGACTGAGTTTCAAACCCTGGGGTGCTCCTGTGTTGTTTTTGAAAAAGAAAGATGGCAGTATGAGAATGTGTATTGACTACCGACAGTTGAACAAAGTGATGATAAAGAATAAATATCTGTTGCCTCGTATTGATGACGTAACACCCCAAACCCAGTCAAAATGCTACAACCGAATCTGGCATGTCATAGGGAAAAACCATTTTTTGAAAAACTATTTGTTAACTTAAATTGTAAAGAAAACGTTTCATTTTATAAGAACAAAGATTTAGTTAAGTAATTTGCTAGAAATCATTTCAAAGTTTATTTTAAAGAAAATCGAGTTAACTCATCGTTGTTACATGTTCACTTTTTACCTGAAGGTGAGGTTTTGGAAAATTTTGAAAATTCATTAAAGTTTGTGAAAACACCCATTTTATAGGTTCTTTTTCTTTTCAAACATGTCTTAATATTCAATGCAATTTCAATGGTAAATGTCAAACAATTAAACCCAAAATTAAAATTTAGTGGCCTTATTACAAAACCAGAAACCGAAATTTAAAGCAAAGTAGGTCCAAAATTAACCATTGAAATAAAAGCAAACTGTTAAGCATGGCCACCTCGAGTCTATCCCGGCTCCAGATCCGCGATCTAGGAGTCACCTGAAAAGAAATGTTAGCGGAAGGGATGAGTCACCGGGACTCAATGTATAAATCCCTATCCCAAAAATATAAGCCCTTACACAGTTTCATAAGTAAACAAGTATGCCATGCAACCCACAATCTAATCATCCGAAACTCCTGTTTCTATCCCATGTGGTCAGAACCACTGGTGGTCAAAACCACTGGTGACCGAGGTCACAAACAATGTATGTGTGGTCAAAACCACTGGTGGTCAAAACCACTAGTGATCGAGGTCACAAATAATATGTGTAGGGCCAACCCACATTGTAGTCAAAACCACAGGTGACAATCCCGTATCGGTATGTGGGGCCAACCCACAGTGGTATCAAACCACTGGGATGAGTCACAAATAATATTTATATGTTGTCAAAACCACTGGTGGTCAAAACCATCGAGACTTAGTCACAATATAATATAAGCGGGGCCAACCCATCGTGTGGTCAAAACCATCGGTGACAATCAAATCATACCTTCCCTCCTCTCATTACCCGCTTTTCATGTACATGCTTACGGTCAGATGTGAACATGTTTACCATATAAAATACATGTGTAAAACAAAAAGAACATGGCACTGGCAGATTTCAACATATGCAAATATCGTTTGCAGCCATAACAAACTTACCCAGTATCCTCGCTTTTACCCACAAGAGTAACACATCGATTTCTATAGTTATTATGGCTTTTGGCAAATCTTAAAACAATATCATACTAACTTACAAAGTGTGTAAGTGATACACACCTGATTACTCGCAATACGACGCTCTCTACGTTGACACTATCGTTAATCGACACTACCGCGATCATCGATTCTCACCTCCATTCTTGGCCCACACCGTGTGGCCAATTGCGAACCGCATATACAGCCCTCTTCTTGAACTTAGGGGCTGGGTTCTCAGATCCAACCCCTCCTAACATTTGGTTAGCCTTCGAATCCATAACACACCTTATCACTAAATCGGGTTAAAGCAGTGAACTAAAACATAAGGAACTACAACTCAAAATTAGACCCCTTACCTAAATCTGCAAGAACCCAAGGCTCTAAACGTGACTCACACCCCAACGATTCCTGGAAAACTCCACAAGATGGCGTCACCACACCTCCTTAGTCTGACAGATTCGGCTACTCACTAGCAAGATTCGACAATGGCTAAAACGAGAGGGAAACCGATATGGAAACCATAAATAGAATAAAAGATCTTTAACAAAATGTTTAGGGGGTTTCGACTTCAAAATAAAGAAAAAAATGGAATAGAGGAAAGGAGTTTAAGATTTCGGTTTTGAGGGTGCACAAATAGAGAAGAAGAGAAATAAGAAACAAGTTTCGGCTCTCAAGGAGATTAAAAGAAATCGCAAAAGAGAAAGAAGGGGTATGGGCAAGCGGTATTCGATTTTGCAAGAAATCGAAAGTGAGTGGAGGGTTAGAGGGTTTCGACCTTAAGAAGCAATTGAGAGATGAAAGAACAACTTACCCCAATCAAGAAGGAAGGTTTGGCTCCTCAAAAGGTTGAAAAGAAATGAGGGGGGAGAATGGTAAGGTGATTCGGCTATGGATCCAAAAGAAGAGAAATAAAAGAAGCCAATGGAGAGGGAGGGGTGATAGTTTCGGTTTTGACACAAAATAAGAGGAAGAGTAGAAGAATTCGGCTAAGGCTTTTAGAGGAAAGAAAATGAGAAATCGACACAAAAGAAGATGGGACAAAAAGAGGTCTACATGTCTCCCCTAACTAGCCGAATATACCCACTCCCAAAAGCACATTCGGTCACCTACCTCCCTAACTCACAAAACCTATAATGAAAGGAACCCACACCCAAGAACCGAATGCTTAGCCCCCCTCTAGCTCCTCCCAAATTCGGGTACATATCCCAACTCCCCTCAAACACTATGCTGTCCCCTCCTTCTCTTCTTGAATTTCTCTCTTCCACTCGTTCAAACAAATTTGAATGAGTCCAACTCCTAAAATTCCTCTTCTCCACACATTCAAATCCGTTGACCCCTTCAACACCCATCCACCAGAGTCCCAATTGAGTGCAACTCTCCCTTGTCCTGGCGCCAAAAATAACAAGCAAGAAGGGATCTTTGCAGCTCGAACCAAGGCTCTCCCACTCTCCTGAGGTGTCACTTCCCCAAGCCCTAAGTGATGCCTCCTTACCACTTTACCCAGGCCTCTCTTGCGACACAAACTACCACCAATTACCCTTAACACCTAGCTCAATTAGCTCCCCCCCTTCTAGAAGCCCAAAATGCAACTTTTAAGGAAATACAGGCCTATCCTTGGCTCATGCCTAGGCCCTAAGAATAGCCCAAACTAACATGACAATCAAACTACTTACATGCAACAGATAAAATGCAGAGGCCCCGATTTAAGGATGTTACAGTTCTACCCCTTAAAAATAATTTTGGCCTCGAAATTACTTGGTCAAAAGAGTTAAGGGTATTGCTGTCGCATCACATCCTCTGGCTCCCACGTGGCCTCTTCAGCTCCGTGATCCCACCATAATACCTTCACTAAAGGAACTAACTTCATACGCAAAACTTTGACATCCCAACCCAGAATCTGCACTGGTTCTTCCTCAAAGGACAAATCCAGCTCACTTCATTCTCCTCTACTGGCACAACATGAGATGGATCTGATCGATAGTGTCTAAGCATGGAAACATGGAATACGTCGTGGATCTGACTCAATTCTGCTAGCAACTCAAGCTGATAAGCTACTGGTCCCACACACTTCAACACCTAATACGGCCCGATGAACCTAGGGCTCAGCTTGCCCTTCCGACCAAATCTCAACACCTTCTTCCATGGCGACACCTTCAGGAAAACTTTGTCACCCACTACAAACTCTATATCCCTCCGCTTGAGATCGGCATAAGATTTTTGTCTGTCTGAAGCCTCCTTTAGACGATCCCGAATTAGCTTAACCTTATCTTCTTTTCGCAACCAACTCTGGACCCAACAACTGACGCTCACCCAACTCTGTCCAACACGTAGGAGTGCAACAATTTCGCCCATACAGCACTTCATACGGTGCCATCTAGATACTTGCCTGATAACTATTGTTGTATGCGAACTCCGCCAATGGTAGAAATTCTTCCCAACTACCTCTGAAATCCAAGACACAACCCCTCAACATATCTTCTAAGATCTAGATTGCCATCTCTAACTGCCCATCTGACTACGGATGAAACGCCGTACTAAAATCTAGCCTAGTACCCAGTGCCTGATGCAATGCTTTCCAGAACCTTGATGTGAATCTAGGGTCCCTATCTGAGATAATCGACACTGGCACTCCATGCAGTCTCATGATTTTCGCCACATACAGCTTAGCCAATCTTTAAAGTGAGTAGTCAACCCGAACTGGTACAAAATGAGTCAACTTTGTCAAATGATCAATAATCACCCAGACCGAATCCTTCTTACTAGGCGTGAGGGGTAACCCACTAACGAAATCCATAGTAATTCTTTCCCACCTCCACTGTGGAATCCTTACCGGCTATAACAGACCCTAAGGTAACTGATGTTCAGCTTTGACTAGCTGACACGTCAGACATTTACTTAGAAATTCTATTACCTCAAGCTTTAGACCCGGCCACCAAAACTATTCCCTCAAATCTTGGTACATTTTACTACCTCCAGGATGCATAGCGTATGGACTTCTATGTGCCTCCTGAAGGATCTTCTGTCTTAGCTCCACATCTCTCGGCATACAAACTTTCCCTTGGAAACACAGCACTCCATCGCTGCTCAAGCTATAACCTTCCAATCCACCATCCTGCACTTGCGAAAATCGAGTACTTAGGTCTTTATCCACTAGCTATTTCTCCTTAACCTGATTAACCCATGTCAGCTTCAGTTGCAGCTCTGCTAGCAAACTTCCCTCGTCATGCAGACTAAGGTGGGAAAACATTACTCTTAAGTCTGACACCACCTTACGACTCAGTGCATCCGCCACCATATTGGCTTTCCCCGGATGGTATTCAATCGAGCAGTCGTAGTCCTTCAACAACTCGATCCACCTTCGCTGCCTCAAATTCAATTCCTTCTGAGTTAAGAGGTACTTCAAACTCTTGTGGTCCGTGTAGATGATCGACTTCTCCCTATACAAGTAATGCCTCTAAATTTTCAGAGCGAAAACCACTGCAGCCAACTCCAGATCATGCGTCGGGTGATTCACTTCGTGGGGTCTCAACTGTCGAGACGCATACGCCACTACTTTCCCTTCTTGCATCAGCACACATCCCAAACCAGTATGCGACGCATCAAAGTAGAC
Organism: Gossypium rotundifolium; assembly: GCA_025506655.1. Taxonomy (NCBI): domain Eukaryota; kingdom Viridiplantae; phylum Streptophyta; class Magnoliopsida; order Malvales; family Malvaceae; genus Gossypium; species Gossypium rotundifolium. The sequence goes on from CP106729.1 coordinate 88,622,780, forward strand.
CGTAAATTCCTTCCCTGCCTCAGGCTGAATCAAAATCGGAGCTTCTGTCAGAATCCTCTTTAACTTGTTAAAACTTTCTTACTGTTTGTCGGACCATACGAACAAAACCCCTTTTCTCAGCAGCTTGGTTAACGATACTGCAATTAAAGAAAACCCTTCTACGAACCTTCTATAATATCCCGCTAAACCCAAAAAATCCTGAATCTCCACTACAGACTTCGGCAGTTTCCAGTCCAATACCGCTTCAATCTTCCGAGGGTCTACCTTGATCCCCTCAGCTGACACCACATGACCCAAGAAGGTTACTTCTTTTAGCCAGAACTCACACTTACTAAACTTTATGAACAAATGCTTACTCTCTCAAAATCTGCAAACCCACACGTAGATGCGCATCATGCTCCTCCTCCAATTTCGAGTACACCAAGATGTCGTCTATAAACACTATGACGAATTGACCCAAGTATGACTGAAACACACGATTCATCATATCCATGAATGCTGCCAGCATGTTAGTCAACCCAAACGGCATTACCAAAAACTCGTAGTGCCCAGAACAAGTACAAAACGCTGTCTTATGAATATCCGCCTCCTTTACCTTAAGCTAGTGGTACCCTGACCTCAAATCAATCTTAGAGAAAACTGACGCTCCCTTCAGCTGATCAAACAAATCGTCTATCCTCGGTAATGGATACTTATTCTTAATTGTCAACTTATTCAGCTGACGGTAATTTATACACATCCGCATCGCTCCATCTTTCTTCTTAACAAAAAGCACAGTTGCTCCCCAAGGTGATACACTCGGTCGGATAAAACCCCGATCCAACAACTCCTGAATCTACGCCTTCAGCTCCACTAACTCCTTTGGTGCCATTCTATACGGGGTAATATACACTGGCGTGGTTCCTGGTAACAGGTCTATACCAAACTCAACTTCGCGATCTGGGGGCAAACCCAAAGCTCCTCTAGAAACACATTGATAAATTCCTCCACTGTTCATACATTTCCCACAGTTGATTCCTTAGCCTCCATTGCACAAACATGAACCACGAATGCCTCATATCTCTTCCTCACCATTTTCTCGGCCTTCAAAGCGGATACTACATTGGATAGGTAATTCTTTCTATCAGCTATCATCACCACCTTTTCACCCTCCACAGCCTTAACCACCACGCGCTTCACTACACAGTCCAGACATGCTTGGTACTTCACTAGTCAGTCCATCCCTAAGATCAAATCGAACTCCCCAAATGGTAGTTCCATCAGATCAGCCGAAAACATTACCCCTTGAAGTTCTAGGGGTACATCCTTCTACAGTTTGTTTACTTCTACAGAGTGACTTAGAGGGCTAATTATAGTCATCTCCCTAGAAGAAGTCTCGTAAGCTAAGTCCATTGTTCCCACTATACCACTAGCAACATAAAAGGGCGTCGAACCAACATCTATCAAAGTAGTATAAGGCAGTCCAAAGATTAAAAACATACCGATTATGATGTCTGGTGCGTCGCCCTCCTCTCGATGCCTCGCTGCATAGACAAACCCAGGCTGTCTTGCATCAGAACTCCCGACACCTCTGCCCGGTGCTCCACGACCTCGTCCAGAACCATTACCTCCACTGGCCGGACCGCGACCCCTCTATGGTTGCTGACCATCCCCCTGAATTGTATACGTCATTGACCCTCAGACTGGATTCTAGCTGATCTCCATAGACAATCCCTGACCCGGTGCCCCATTGACCCACACTCAAAGCACCCTCTATTTCCTGTCCAACACTCTCTAACATGAGACTTCCCACATCGAACACACCATGGCAGCCACTAAGTAGTAGCAGCAAACTTTGCAGCTTGACTTGGCCCACCAAATCTAGCCCTTTTTTGCGCATTCCTAGCAGACCCTGATGAGCCAGAACTCCTCTTATTCTAATGTCTATCCTGATTCTGTCTCACCGACTACTTCACCCCCTCAGTTATCTTGGCCTTCTCTACCAAGACAACAAATTCTCTTTCCCTCTACCAGGCAATCAACATCCACAGCTCATCTTCCAGCCTATCCTCAAACCTGACACAATGCTCGTGTTTCGTAGCCATGATACCCTAAGCATAACGACTCAGCCGAAAGAACTCCGCCTCATATTCTAATACCGACTTATTTCCCTGAACCAAATTCAAGAACGCCCTACGCTGTGCATCAATATAACTGGACCCGATGTACTTCCTCTGATAAGCTGCCTTAAAGAAATCCCAAGTGATGTCATCAGCCACTGAACCGTCCCTGACCGTGAGCCACCACTGATAAGACTCATCCTGGAGAAGAGACACTATCCCTTTCAACTTTTCCTCAGTCATAAAGTCCAAATTGTCCATTATACGTTCAGTCGCCTCAAGCCAGTACTCAGCTATATTGGGAGCCACACCAGAAACACCTCTGCTCCATTGGCTCAGAGTCATTCAGACATAGATTTTGAACCCAGACCCCCACCTACTCCAAATTTACTCTCTCCGAACCCACAAAGATTGCTCGCGACATCGCATCATCACCACCCGTCTGATCTTAGAACAGTGCCCACAGCTGGCGGTGGTGGTACCTTATTCTCTGACCCATGACCAGACCCTACTGGGTCGGACATAGTCATCCTACCTCTACGACGCCCACGCGTATTATGCCCACGCCCTCGAGTGCTTATATCCACAAATTAATCTGATTTAAGAATTTTATGCATTAGCTTTCTTCCACTGTTATTACAGCACAATTTTATGAATAACTTAGAGTTGTTCTCGTAAGTTCATACAATCCTATGGGATTCAGTCTCTAAAGTGGATTCCTATTACTAGCATCCATTTCACAATTATTTAAACCATGCAATCAATAGTTAGGGGACTTACCGTTACGGATTGGTACCGGAGACTCAGGTGCCATGCTTCCCAAAACATGTATTTTCCTTTAAAGTTATTTTGTAAACCCTTTATTGAAATTGTTTTGGGCCTCGAGCCGACAGCCGAGCTTTTGAACCAGGCTCGATACTACAATTGTAACACCCCAAACCCGGTCAAAATGCTACAATCGAATCTGGCATGTCACAGAGAAAAACCATTTTTGGAAAAATGATTTATTAACTTAAATTGTAAAGAAAACGTTTCATTTTATAAAAACCAAGATTTAGTTAAGTAATTTGCTAAAAACCATTTCAAAGTTTATTTTAAAGAAAATCGAGTTAACTCATTGTTGTTACATGTTCGCTTTTTACCCGAGGGTGAGGTTTTGGAAAATTCTGAAAATTCATTAAAGTTTGTGAAAACACACATTTTATAGGTTCTTTTTTCTTTTCAAACATGTCTTAATATTCAACGCAATTTCAATGGTAAATGTTAAACAATTAAACCCAAAAGTCAAATTTAGTGGCCGTATTACAAAACCAGAAACCAAAATTTAAAGCAAAGTAGGTTCAAAATTAACCAATGAAATAAAAGCAAACTATTGAGCATGGCCACCTCGAGTCTATCCCGGCTCCATATCCGCGATCTAGGAGTCACCTGAAAAGAAATGTTAACGGAAGGGGTGAGTCATCGAGACTCATTGTATAAATCCCTATCCCGAAAATATAAGCCCTTACACAGATTCATAAGTAAACAAGTATGCCATGCAACCCACAATCTAACCATCCGAAACTCCTGTTTCTATCCCATGTGGTCAAAACCATTAGTGGTCAAAACCACTAGTGATTGAGGTCACAAACAATGTATGTGTGGTCAAAACCACTGGTGGTCAAAACTACTGGCGACCGAGGTCATAAATAATATGTATGGGGCCAACCCACATTATGGTCAAAACCACTGGTGACAATCCCGTATCGGTATGTGGGGCTAACCCACGGTGGTATCAAACCACTGGGACGAGTCACAAATATTATTTATATGTGGTCAAAACCATTGGTGGTCAAAACCACTAAGACTTAGTCACAATATAATATAAGTGGGGCCAACCCACTGTGTGGTCAAAACCACTAGTGACAATCTGAAATCATACCTTCCCCCTTCTCTCATTACCCATTTTCATGTACATGCTTACAGTCAGATATGAACATGTTTACCATATAAAATACATGTGTAAAACAAAAAGAACATGGTACTGGCAGATTTCAACATATGCAAATATCGTTTGCAGCCATAACAAACTTACCCGGGATCCTCACTTTTACACACAAGAGTAACACATTGATTTCTATAGTTATCCTGGCTTTCGACAAATCTTAAAACAATATCATACTAACTTACGAAGTGTGTAAATGATACACACCTGATTACTTGCCATACGACGCTCTCTATGTTGACACTATCGCTAATCGACACTGCCGCGATCTGTCGATTCTCCTACTCAGCTGCTGGCCCACACCTAGGTGGCCAATCGCGAATCGCAGATACAGCCCTCTTCTTGAACTTAGGGGCTGGGTTCTCAGATCCAACCCCTCCTAACATATGATTAGCCTTCGAATCCATAACACACCTTATCACTAAATCAGGTCAAAGCAGTGAACTAAAACATAAGGAACTACAACTCAAAATTAGACCCCTTACCTAAATCGGCAAGAACCCAAGGCTCTAAACGTGACTCACACCCCAACGATTCCTAAAAACTCCACAAGATGATGTCACCACACCTCCTTAGTCTGACAGATTCAGCTACTCACTAGCAAGATTCAGCAATGGCTAAAATGAGAGGGAACCCGATATGGAAACCACAAATAGGATAAAAGATCTTCAACAAAATATTTAGGGGGTTTTGGCTTCTAAATAAAGAAAAAATAGAATAGAGGAAAGGAGTTTAAGATTTTAGTTTTGAGGGTGCACAAATAGAGAAGAAGAGAAATAAGAAACAAGTTTCGGCTCTCAAAGAGATTAAAAGAAATCACAAAAGAGAAAGAAGGGGTATGGGCAAGGGGTATTCAGTTTTGCAAGAAATTAAAAGTGGGAGGAGGGTTAGAGGGTTTTGGCCTTAAGAAGCAATTGAGAGATGAAAGAACAACTTACCCCAATCAAGAAGGAAGGTTCGGCTCCTCAAAATATTGAAAAGAAATGAGGGGGAAGAATGGTAAGGTGATTCGGCTATGGATCCAAAAGAAGAGAAAGAAAAGAAGTCAATGGAGAGGGAGGGGTGATTGTTTCGGTTTTGACACAAAATGAGAGGAAGTGTAGAAGAATTTGGCTAAGGCTTTTAGAGGAAAGAAAATGAGAAATCGACGCAAAAGAAGATGGGACAAAAAGAGTTCTACATGTCTCCCCTAACTAGCCGAATATACCCACTCCCAAAAGCACATTCGGCCACTTACCTCCCTAACTCACAAAACTGATAATGAAAGGAACCCACACCCAAGCACTGAATGCTTAACCCCCTTCTAGCTCCTCCCAAATTTGGCTACACATCCCAACTCCCATCAAACACTATGTCATCCCCTCATTCTCTCCTTAAACTTCTCTCTTCCACTCGTTCAAACAAATTTGAATGAGTCAAACTCCTAAAATTCCTCCTCTCCACACATTCAAATCAGTTGACACCTTCGACACCCATCCACCAGAGTCCCAATTGAGTGTAACTCTCCCCTGTCTTAGTGTCAAAAATAACAAGCAGGAAGGGATCTTCGCAGCTCGAACCATGGCTCTCCCACTCTTCTAAGGTATCACTTTCCCAAGCCCTAAATGGCACCTCCTTACCACTTTAACAAGGCCTCTCTTACGATACAAACTACAACCAATTACCTTTAACACCTAGCTCAATTAGCTCCCTCCTTCTAGAAGCCCAAAACGCAACTTTCAAGGAAACACAGGCTTATCCTTGGCTCATGCCTACACCCTAAGAATAGCCCAAACTAACATGACAATCAAACTAATTACATGCAACAGATAAAATGTAGAGGCCCCGATTTAAGGATGTTACAGATGATTTGTTATACCAACTGAAAGGAGCTACAGTATTTTTGAAAGTAGATTTGAGATCGGGCTATTATCAGTTGAGAGTTAAAGAATCAAATGTACCGAAAACTACTTCCAGAACTAGGTACGGACATTATGAATTCTTAGTTATGACTTTTGAACTAACGAATGCTCCTGCAATGTTTATGGATTTGATGAATCGGATATTCAGACCGTACTTAGATCGCTTTGTTATGGTGTTCATTGATGACATTTTAATTTATTCCTGTGAAGAGAAGCAACATGTCGAGCATTTGAGAATTGTGTTGAAGACTCTACGTGAGAAGCAATTGTATGTGAAATTTAGCAAATGTGAGTTTTGGTTGCATGAGGTTGGTTTTCTGGGGCATATTGTATTAGCTGCGGGAATATGAGTTGATTCGAGTAAGGTCTCAGCCATTTTAGAATGGAAGCCTCTTAAAAATGTGTATGAAGTTCGTAGTTTTTTAGGATTAGCGGGATATTATAGGCAATTTGTGAAAGGCTTCTCGATGATTGTGAATCTGTTGATGATATTGCTATAGAAAGATGTTAAATTTGAGTGGTCAGAATAATGTCAACAGAGTTTTGAGCAGTTGAAAGCATTATTGACAGAGGCGCCAGTGTTAGTTCAACCTGCATCGGGTAAAGAGTTTATAGTTTACAGTGATGCATCATTGAATGGTTTGGGCTGTGTGTTGATGCAAGAAGGCAAAGTCATTGCTTCTGCTTTGAGACGGTTAAAGTCGTATGAAAAGAATTATCCGACGCATGATCTTGAATTAGCCGCGATTATATTTGCATTGAATATTTGGCATCATTACCTATTTGGTGAGAAATGTCACATTTATATTGATCACAAGAGCTTGAAATATTTGATTACTCAGAAATAATTAAATTTGCAACAGGGAAGGTGGTTGGAATTGTTGAAAGATTACGAGCTTGTGATTGATTATCATCTGGGTAAGGCTAATGTTGTTGCTGATGCTTTGAGTCAAAAGTCTATCTGTGCTTTACGAGTAATGAATGCTCAGATAGATCTATGTGATGATTCATTTTTGGCTGAGTTAAAAGTGAAACCGATGTTCCTACACCAGATTTGTGATGCCCAAAAAAGTGATGTTGAAATGATTGCCAAACGAGATCAATGTGAATTGAATGCTGATTCAGAATTTTGAGTTGATAGTGATGATTGTTTGAGATTCAGAGATCAAATTTGTGTTCTGAGGAATTCAGAATTAATTCGGATGATTTTGAATGAAGCTCACAGTATCCGATTAGTTATTCACCCGGGGAGTACAAAAATGTATAATGATCTCAAAAAGTTTTATTGGTGGCATGGTATCAAAAGAGACATCTCTGACTTTGTGTCGAAATGTTTAGCTTGTCAGCAAGTTAAATCTGAACATCAAGTTCCATCCGGTTTATTACTACCAATTATGATTCCTGAGTGGAAATGGGACAAAATCATGATGGACTTTCTGTCGGGATTGCCTTTATCTCCAGGAAAGAAAGATGCAATCTGGGTGATAGTTGATAGATTGACGAAATTAGCTCATTTTGTTCTGGTGAGAACAGATTATTCACTTGAAAAGTTTGCTGAGTTATATATTGCTGAGATTGTGAGATTGCATGGGGTACCACTATCTATTGTATCTGACAGAGACCTGAGATTTACCTCACGATTTTGGAAGAAATTGGAAGAGGCTTTAGGCATGAAACTGCAATTCGGTACTGCATTTCATCTGCAAACGGATGGTCAATCCAAGTGAATCATTCAAATTCTCGAAGATATGTTGAGATGTTGTATTCTTGAATTTAAAAGTACGTGGGAAAAGCATTTACCGTTGATTAAGTTTGCGTACAACAACATTTTTCAATCTAGCATTAAAACGGCATCGTTTGAGGCTCTTTACGGTCGAAAATGTCAAACTCCATTGTATTGGACTGAGCTGAATGAGAATGAGATTCACGGGATTGATCTGATAAAAGAGACTGAATAGAAAATGAAAATTTGTGATAATTTGAAAGCAGCGTCGAATCGTTAGAAGTATTATGCAGACTTAAAATGAAAAGATGTCAAATTTGAGGTCGGTGATAAAATGTTTTTGAAAGTGTCTCCGTGGAAGAAAATACTTCGATTTGGCAAAAAAGGCAAGCTGAGTCAGAGGTTCATCAGGCCGTATGAAATCATTTAACGAATAGGGCCAGTTGCTTATAGATTGATGTTACCACCTGAGTTAGAAAAGATTCATAATTTTTTCCATGTATCGATGCTTCGATGATATAGATCTGATCCATCGCATGTGATTCCTCCTACTGAGGTAGAAATTCAGTCAGATTTGTCATATAGTGAAGAACCGATTCGAATTTTGGCACGAGAGACCAAAGAGTTGAGAAACAAAAGAATTTCTTTAGTGAAAGTGTTGTGGCACAAACACGGAGTAGAAGAGGCTACGTGGGAGCCTGAAGATACTATGAGAGAGCAATATCCACACCTATTCACTAGTAAAATTTTTGGGGACGAAAATCCCTAAGGGGGAGAGTTGTAATAGCCCGGTTTAGGCCCTAGTCAGAATAGTGATTTCGAGACCACAAATATGAGGTCAAAAAATATTTTAATATTAATTTCTGTGTTTATTATATGCGATTTAGCCTGTGTGAAAGTTTCTTGTGAAGATTTTATCGATTGTGTGTTTAATTTGCAAAAAGGACTTAATCGCATAAAGTGCAAAAGTTGTGTGCTAATTGTTTAAGTACCTAATTGTTGTTGTCTTTATAATTTGAAGGTTTTATGATGCAATTAACCTACTTTATAAGTTAGTGGAAGATGTTAGCATGGTTTTGATGTTATTATTAATTTTCAGTAAGGGTAAAATGGTAAAAAGCCTATTAAGTTAATATTAAATAAAGAAAAACCAAAAATTTGTTCATCTTTTATTCATCCTTGCCGAAATTTGCTAAAGAAAAAGAAAGGAGAAGAGTTTTAGGGTTTTTCCATTAGTGTCTTTGATTAAGGTATGTTTTAAGTTTGATTTTTGATAATTTATACGTTTTTGTAATCGTTGCTTTGTGCTCTACAAAACCCATGCTTAAATTTGGTGAATTGATGATGAATTTGAAATGTGCCATGGATGAATTCATGAGCTTTGTGAAGTTTGGTGATGGATTTTGAAAGATATGTGTTAGTTTAACATATTTTGTCTTTGAATTTTTGATGAATTTGAGTAACTTGGGCTAAATTGAGGGACTAAAATGTTAATTAAATGAAATGTGTGGACTTGTATGAACATAGAGAGAATTTGGCTAGATATGGGTAAGGTGAAATTATGCACATTTTGTGATTTTATGAAATAGGGACTAAAGTGTTGAAATGTGAAAATGTGAGGGCTATTTTGTAAAAGGCCCTAAATATGTGTGTGTGGACTAAATTGAAAGAATTTGTGATTGAATGAGTTGAATTTAAATGTGTATAGACCAAGAAAAGAAAAGTTCGGATCGAGATCGAGGCAAAGACAAAGTGCTCGATTAATCAACCGTTTTGGTACTGCGACGTCCGAGGTAAGTTCGGATAGAATACTTGCCATTGAACTTGTATCTATGTGATGAGAAATGAATGAATGTTTATTAATGAAATCGAAATGTATTGGCACTTAGTGTACGAATTTAGAAAACGAGAAAGAGACAATTAGCACTGTGTGCGCGAAACAATAAAAGCTTCGGCTTATTGAGTTGGCATTGTGTGTACGATACCGATATGAGTTTGGTTTAACGTATTGGCACTAAGTGTGCGATGAAAATTATGTTTCGACTATGAAAATGGCACTAAGTGTGCGAATAAATCAAAAGAATATCAAAAGTTGGTCGAAATGTCAAGTCGATTGGTTGAGTAGTATGATCGGAGAGTAAATATTTGTTGGCAAAGGTATGAATGATACCTATGTGGTTGATGAACTTGAAAGTAGATGACTAGAAGGTTATGTGAATATTGGATATAGTTAAGTGTTTGTATCATTGGTAAATTATTTATGTGATGGTTTAATTTGTAAATTGGTTTAATGAGTTAATTGTATTATATTACAAACTTAGTAAGCTTTTGAAAGATTACTGTGTGATTTGTTTCTCTGTTTTACATTGTCAATAAAGCTTAGCTCGGATCTGGGACTTCTCAGCATCTCTATCACACTATCAGCAATCTATTTTGTACTTTGAAGATGTGTATATTTGAATATGGCATGTATAGGATAGTCAATGTGGCATGTTTTGAGTTGTATAGCCTTGCCATGTGATATGGCTTGGTAATTGAATGTTGCTAGTTTATATTTGAAGCTATGAAAATGATGATTTTGGTTTGATATAGTGAGATTGGAATTGGTATATTTCATGCTTGAATTGGTTGATGAGAATGGCATATTAAGTGTGAATTTGTAATATGATTAGATGGTGCATAGTGATAGGATTTGAGATGTGAAATTGGTTGTGTTTGGATGAGCTTATTTGAGTAGAAATGATGTATGGTTAGAGATGGTATAATTGATGATGAATTGATGTCATTATTGGTATATTTGGATGCATTTTGAGGTATGACTTTGTATTGATTTGAGGTTGTGGGTGGTTCAATATGTGGGAGGCAAATTTGGCCTTGAAAATGGCCTATAATTGCCCACACGGTTGAGCACACGGGCGTGTGGCTCGACCATGTTATTTGAGTTTGCCAAGTGAATCAAGTTAGGCTCGACAACGGGCTGGACACACGGACGTGTGACTGGTCGTGTGGTGCAAGTCAGTGTCGACCACGGGTGAGGCACACGGGCGTGTCTCAGGCCGTGTGGACAAGTCAGTAGGTATGCCCTGTTTTGCCACGGCTTGGACACATGGGCGTCTCTGAGGCCGTCTGAGGCACACGACCTACCTACACGGGCGTGTGACCTCTATAACTTAGAAAAATGTTTGAATTTTAGAAATTTTCGTAAGTGTTCTATTTAGTCCCAGCCGTATTCTAAAGTATGTTTAAGGTCTCGATGACCTCATTAAGGGACTATATGATTATGTTTGAATATGATTGAATGATAATTGAATTGGTGTCGCGAAATGGTTATGAAACATTCTGATTATTCAATAATTCCTCTTAACCCTGTTTTGGCGACGGTTTTGGGTTAGGGGTGTTACAGAGTGAGTTTAAAATTTTAATAAATTAATATTTATTATTCAAGTTTGATTTTAGTAGTATTCTTAAATTAGTGAATTTTGTGATATAAAAGAATTTATTAGGTAAATTGGGTTAAAAACAAGGTATCGAGACCTTAATTTCATAAACCGAGCCGTAAATATTTTTATAAATATTTACGGAGTGTTATTGAGTTAGTATTAAAGTTTCGTCATGAAATTTTAACGTTTTGATAGTTAATTAAATAAAAAGGAATAGACTGAAAAAAAGTACAAAACTTGCTAATTAAAGAAATTGTGACTATATAGCTCAAATATTAAGTAAGAAGGATTTAAAGAGCAATTGGGCCTAAAATTATATAAGCTCGACGGTAGGGACAAAGAAATTAGTAAGGAAATAATGTGAACAACGGGTAAAATTGGAAATTTTGTAAAATCAAACTTTAAAATTGAAATTTTATGAGAATTCTTGATAATTTTCTTCTAAAAGTTTTGCAAAACACCATAGGTGTAACACCCCTTACCCATGTTCAATGCCGGAACCGAATATGAGGCGTTACTGAACTTAAATTGCTTAAACATACAACCTTAGACTATAAAATTTCAATTCAACTTAAAACCTCTCATTCATATTCATAGCATCCTTATTATGGGCCTACGAGGCCTTAAACATACATCCGAAAGGTTTTGGAGTTAAACTGAAAACTTTTATGCACTTAAATTTTTTTTTTACCTAAACAGGGCCACACGCTCGTGTGAAATGGGACACGTCCGTTGGGCAAGCCGTGTGGTCACACAAGCCCATGTTCCTAGCTTGTGTGGAATTTATTTTTCATTTCGATCTTACAGGGGTTTTCACACGGCTGGGCACACGCCCGTGTCTATAGCCCGTGTCCTTCACACGGCCTAGACACACCCGTGTCCTCACTCATGCGTGAAAACCTGGGTATTCTATTTATGACATCAGCATCCTATTAAGGGCACACGGCCTAGGCACATGCCAGTGTGCTGGCCCGTATGACGAATCGAATTCTCGCAATTTGATACAGGGGACGCACAGCCTATCAACACACCCATGGGGCTAACCGTGTGTCACACATGGCCTAGACACATGCCTGTGTGTCTACCCGTGTGGACAATTAGAAGGCTATTTTCCAAGCCAATTGTCTCCCTGAAACTTAAACACACATATACCAACACAAGTAGCACATAATATGGCAATAATACACTCTGAAGAACCACTAATCATCATTCATACCCTTCACAGAATTTATCATCATCAAAACATGAAACTTGACAAATATTGACCAATTCCCAATGGCCATATACAAAATGAGTGTATAACATTAGTAGCCAACACTTTGGCTTTCAAATATGACATATCACAAAATGACCAAGTTCCTATACATGCCATACTCAAAATAAATCAAATTTACTATACCAAAAGAATGATTGATAGTGTGATCCGAGCTCCGACGTTCTACGATCCATAATCTAGCTTGGCGATACTATAAGGAAAAAGGAAAAGAGAGGGGTAAGCATATAGCTTAGTAAGTTTGCATGAATTAAAATAGCAATATAAGTACTCATAGTAAAATCCATCCATCTCATAGAACAAAAATAACACAAGTTCTCTTTGTACATTGACATACTTACTCATACTTATTCTTACCCATCGCATATCACATTACGATTTTCATAACTCATATTTTACTCATGGTACCTGTATCACTTTAGCACATAACTTAGAACTTATGCTACCTTGAACATAAACTTAAATCATTATCATCCTTAACTTAAATGGAACCCATTGTCATCCTTGTATAATTTAGCTCTACATCATCTTTACATACTTAGCTCTTTTGCCCGTTGAACTACTCAAAAAATTGGAGGATACTCAATCTCATCATACATGTATCATGATGGCAATGACATATCCTATATATGGTCTTACATGGGATCACCTCTTGATACTGATTCCATATCACAGATATGGTCTTACACGGGATCTTTTAACTCGATGTCGATGCCATTTCCCAGACATAGTCTTATACGAGATCTACATGGATGTCGATGCCATGTCCTAGACATGGTCTTACACGAGATCTCCCTTTGGTGTTGAAGCCATGTCCTAGACATGGTCTTACACTAGACCTTTCTTATTCGGTGCCGATGCCATGTCCAAGACATGGTCTTGTACGGGACCTTCCTTATCTCATGTCATGACATAGGCATTCTCGTTATTCCAAATCTTCAACCTTGGATTTCAACTTAGCATATTCTCGTCATTTTCTCTGTAACACCCCTTACCTGTGTTGAACGCTAGGACAGAATTCGAGGCATTACCGGACTTAACTTGCTTAAACATGCCACATTAGGTCATAAAATTTCTTTTCATCTTAAAGGTTCTCATTCATATTCATAACATTCTTATTATGGGCTTACAAGGCCCTAAACATACATACAGTGGGTTCCGAAATTAATCTAGAAACTTTTACGCTCTTAGAAAATTTTTGCCTAAACAGGGGCCACATGCCCATGTGGGCAGGCCGTGTGGTCACACACACCTATGTTCCTAGCCTATGTGGGATTTATTTTTCATTTCGAACCTATAGGGGTTTTCACACGCCCATGTTTTTAGCCCGTGTCCCTCACACGGCCTAGACATGCCCGTGTCCCTCACATGACCTAGACACACCCGTGTCCTCACTCGTGTGTGAAAACCTGGGTATTCTGTTTATGATGTCAGCAACCTCTTAAGGGGCACACGACCTAGGCACATGCCCATGTGCTGGCCCGTGTTATGAATCAAATTCTCACAATTTGACACAGGGGACACACAGCCTATCAACACACCCATGGGACTGACCGTGTGTCTACCCATGTGGACTATTAGAAGTCTATTTTCCAAGCCAATTGCCACCTTGAAACATAAACACACATATACCAACACAAGAAATACATGACATGGAAATAATACACTATAAAGAACCACTAATTGTCATTCATACACTTCACATTTTACTTCATCATTTGCACGAACCTTCACTTTATAAAACTTATAGTCATTAAAATATGAAACTCGACAAATATTGGCCAATTCCCAATGACCATTTACAAAATGAGTGTATAACATTAGTATCCAACACTTTGGCTTTCAAATTTGACATAAAACAAGATGACCAAGTTCATATACATGCCATACTCAAAATAATTCAACTTTACTATACCAAAACAATGATTGATAGTGTGATCCGAGCTCTGACATTTTACGATCCCCGAGCTAGCTTGGCGATACTATAAGGAAAAGGGAAAAGAGAGGGGTAAGCATATAGCTGAGTAAGTTTGCATGAATTAAAATAGTAATATAAGTACACATAGTAAAATCCATTCATCTCATAAAACAATAACGACACAAGTTTTCAAGTACTTTGACATACTTACTCATACTTATTCTTACCCATCACATATCACATTACGGTTTTCATAACTCGTATTTTACCCATGGCACCTGTACCACTTCAGCACATAATTTAGAATTTATGCTATCTTGAATATAAACTTAAATTATTACCATCCTTAACTTAAATGGAACTCTTTGTCGTCCTTATATAACTTAGCTCATTATCATCTTTACATACTTAGTTCTTTTGCCCGCTGGACTATTCAGAATATCGGAGGACATACATGTATCACGATGCCAATTCCATATCCCAGATATGGTCGTACATTGGGTCACCTCTTGATGGTGATGTCATATCCCAAATATGGTCTTACACGGGATCTCTTAACTCGATGTCGATGCCATGTCCTAGACATGGTCTTATACGAGATCGTACCTAAATGTCGATGCCATGTCCCAGACATGCTCTTACAAGAGATCTTCCTTTGGTGCGAAAGACATGTCCTAGGCAGGGTCTTATACGAGACCTTCCTTATTCGATGCCGATACCATATCCTAGATATGGTCTTATACGGGATCTTCCTTATTCGATGCCAATGCCATATCCCAGATATGGTCTTATATGGGATCTACATTCGGTGCTAATGCCATGTCCTATACATGGTCTTATACGGGACCGTCCTTATCACATGTCGTGACATAGGTATCCTCGTTACTCCGAATCCTCAACCGGGACTTCAACTTGTCGTATTCTCTTCACTTTCTCATCGAGGTATCATTAATCAATTTCATGGAAATAATAATATGCATTTCTCATAATAAAAATAAATTGAAATACAATAAAGTATGTAGCCTTAATTTCACACAAACTTACCTCAGTACTCAAAATGTGCGTAGATGTTCGATTTAGTCCAACACTTTGTTCTTGCCTTGGTTTCAGTCTAAGCTTCATGTTTCTTGATCTACAATAACAATTTCACTTGTTTAATACTCACATTGACTAGATTGACTCATGGATTATACTTTGGCAAAATTATAATTTTGCCCCTAAACTTTTACATAATTACACTTTTGCCCCTAGGCTCGTAAAATGATTTTCATTCAAATTTCTTGTACTTCAAGCCTAGCTGAATCATTTTCTTAACTACAACAGCATTCAATTTCTACTATTTCACTCATGTATGACCATTTTTACAACTTTTACAATTTGGTCTTTTTATGCATTTTTCATGAAAATCACTTAGAAAAAGATGTTTATCATACATCAAACTTTCATATTCTTAGATAAAACATCAAAATACATGTAACACCCCAAACCCACCCTAGAAGTCAGGCCCGAATCTGAAATGTCACATTAAAGGCACAATTCAAAACGGTTTTGCTAAAAAAGAAATTAAGGCCCAAAAGCCTAAAATCTAATAGACTTATTAATTAAAGATAAAAAAACCCATTTTATTATTTTAAGTATTTCGGAAACCAAGTTTGAACATAAGAGCTTACTTAGGCTTAATAATTAAATAAACAATTGATCTCAAAACCCAAAATAAATATGAAGTCAAAACGGAGTACAAGGCCTTATTACATCCACCGAAAATTAAGTAAATAAAAACATGTACTTTGAAACAAATAAATGATAATTCAAGCCTCTTATAGTGTGGCCATCTCCGAGTCCTCTCCCACGTCGAGTCATCTATTCGGGATTACCTGAAACATTAAATTAAAGGGGTGTGAGTTTTGAAACTCAGTGTGCACAACCCTTGACAATCAAATCACTTACAAATATCCACATTGGGCCTAAGCCCTATCAAAATCGGTGGTCTTGGGCCTTATCCCACAATGACCTCATATCATATCATATCGTATCATTCATAAACAAATAATGCAAAACCCACCCCAAAAATCCATCCGTTACACACCATTTCCTTTCCAACCTTATGACTCTTGTGGGGAATTCTAGCTCGACCCACCCCCCCGCTACACACGAAGGGTAGCCCGATTGCGGTACTATGAAACGTTGCAGCAAAGCTGCTAATCATATATATTGGGCTTAAAGCCTCCTTTGGATCCATACCATAAGGCCATGCGATCCTGGATCAATACCATACAGCCATGCAATCCTCAAATATTGACACGAATCATCAATATATATGTTAGGCACATAGCCACGGTAAATATGATTGGTACAAAGCCATAATAACAGCACAAAGCCTTCAGTATTGGCATAAAGCCCATAATTACGGCACAAAGCCTATATTAATGGTACACAACCCTCGGTAACATTATCGTTGCAGCATGGCTGCTCGGTGGCTAAAAGCCTGCGGTGGATCCATACCATACGGCCATGCGATCCTGGATCCATACTATACGGCCATGCGATCCTCAAATCTTCCTCCGTACCATAATTTCCACCCATATGTGTCCTAAACAGAATATCATATGAATGCATCAAACACAAAAGTAACATCCACAAACTCATATTCGTCACATAGGGGTATTTTCGTCATTTCACTACCTAGGGGTATTTTCGTAATTCTACCCTATAGGGATATTTTGGTAATTTCACAAATCAGGGGTATTTCAGTAATTTTACAAACTGGGGGTATTTTGGTAATTTCACAAATTAGGGGTGTTTATATAATTTTGTAAATCGGGGGTATTTTGGTAATTTTGTAAATCAAGGGTACTTCAGTAATTTCAAAAATCGAGGGTACTTCGGTAATTTCATAAAATGGGGGTATTTTGGTAATTTCACAATTCAAGGGTATTTTGGTAATTTCAAAAGTCGGGGGTATTTCGGTAATTTTGCAAATCGGGGGTATTTTGGTATTTTCACAAATCGAAGGTATTTTGGTAATATCACAAATTGAGGGTATTTCGATAATTTTACAAATTGGGGGTATTTTGATAATTTCACAAATCGGGGATATTTTGGTAATTTTGCAAAATAGGGGTATTTTGGTACTTTACCAATATAAGGGTATTTTAGTAATTTAACAAATATAAGGGTATTGGTCCCTCTCAGATTTTAGTTATGAACTTTGGCCCATCAACAAGTCCTCACGACTAAAGTGAGCAGGCACTACGCACCAGGTAGGATTCCAAAAAAGAGGAGGTGGGCCACTAGGGCCGCTTAAATACCAAGCTCTCCTAGATCCAATCCTAGACATGCGTATGCCCGTTGCCATACCCTAACCCAGCGACTTGTTCACAGACATGTTTAATTAGAAAAATTAAGTCTTATGGAATTTAAGAGTTGTTCAAACTAGACCTAAGGTCCATAACCCTAACATTCATGTCTACGTCCCCATAAGCCCAAATCACTCCCTTACGGCCCATTAGGCCCAAATCTCATCATATGGCCTACTAGGCCCAAAAAAAAATCCAATTCATGAATCATGCATGACTAATTCAATTCGTATAACCAACCAAACCATTTCATCAAACTTAGCCTCAGGGCCCATCGGGCCCATTTAGCCACTTTCGGCATTCCGGTATTGCTGACATTGTGTGTGTAGTGTTTGTACACACTTGGTAACCACGCGCGCTGTAAACCCCTTAGTCACGAACCTACAATCGACATCACCTAGCGATTAATCATAACTTAATATACACTTACCGGAAAGCGAAACCTCACCGTAACCTTACCGTGTACCTCACATTCTAGTAGCCCTTCCTTCGCTATTGGCGATTATCCTCTAGGTCTGCACCCAAATGCCCACCAAGGTATATTAACCCTCCTCAAAGAATGCTACATATATAGCTGGCTTATCACCTTCCTTCTTTGTATCTTTTCGATGTGGGATCCCTCCGTCAGCAGAGTTTAAATCCAACTCAAGCTCTTCTTATCCAATCCGCAAAATAAATACTCCCTTGCTTGTCATGAGATCCAAACCTAGGCTCCTTTGCACCCTTAGTAATGCCTTGCCACTAGACCACTCATTTTCTTGTGTCTAAAATCATGCGCAACTAAATATAACCCTATGGTAAAATTTTAGAGTCCATTTAAAAAGAAATCCCAAAATGCAAGAGCCAAGACTTGAACCTTGGACCTCCTTCCTTCCTTGTGGCATCACTTTGCCACTACACCACACACTCCACTTGTGTCATTTTTTTCCACATTTTATTCTTAAAGCCTACCTACTACCTCCTAGGGTTTAATTCACCCAAAACCAAAATTTTCCTAAAGCCAAAGTTTGAACTCGGGACTTCATAGAAACCCTCTAACCTTCCAAAATCACTCACCTAATAGGTCCAACTAGCACTAAAGCCGTTCTCTTGTTCTCAAAAATTTTAAACGCTCCCGTGCCCAAGGCCCAATGGGCCCAATTCTTCTAGGCCCAATTTCGGGATGTTACAAATCTACCCTCCTTAAAGAAATTTCATCCTCAAAATTTCCAACTAACTACTAAACGCACCTGTAACATCTTGGAATATGGCTTACGCGTTTTTGCTTAATAATATGAAATAGCATGCTTATGTGTGTTGTGGATGTGCATTATGAATTTTGTGAACCTTAGTGCGTAGACAAATGCCTTAGAAAGTATTAGATTCTAAATCTAAAAGAGGAAGCTAAGCAGGAAGGCCTTAAAAGAAATATTAGAGGAAATGTGACATGAAATTGGGCTTTGAAAAGTGGCTTGAGGCACCACTTAAGGCCTCTGGAAATGACGCCATGGGCTATGAGGAAGGACCTTAAGTCGAAGTCGCATGGGAAGCAAATAAAAGAATTTTATTTTGCTACAAGGAGCAGAGAGGTGGGCGGCACTAAGGAACTCAAGGAGGAGTTTAATCCTTTTAAAGTTCGCCAGATAAGGGATAATTGGTGGATTAATTTTATTAATTTGAAAAGGTGATAAGAGATAAATGATAACTTATTTTTATTAAATTTAAGAGAAGCGATAAAGAGAACAATAAGGAATTAGATAGTGTTGGCCGAATAAGGGGGTTCTTTTGATAGTATTTTCGGCCAAGGAAGAGTAAAGCCATTCTCCATTCTTTTTTTCTTCCTCCGCCAATTCTCTCGCGCAATTATTCTCTTTTCCTTTTGATTCTCTAAAAGCCGAACCTTTAACATCAACCTACTCTTCTTCTTTTGCAAATTCAATCAAAGCCGAACCCTCAAGGTAACCATTAGTCGATTTCTTCATAGCTTCAAAAGCCAAAACATGTTGATCACACCTAGTCTATAGCCAAATCTCTGTGGGTTCAACCAGGGGCAGTCGACTTCTGTATTAAGGGTAAGAACTAGTTATCATTTGATTTCCATTCCTTTCTTTAGACTTACCGAAAACAAGGTACTAATCTCCTTAATGTGCTTTGTCGAATCTTCAAAGGATCTTTGGGGATTGGTTTGCCTGTTGTCGACTTCAGAGAAGAATCTTTCAGGATTTCAAGTTTTAAGGTAAGCTATAAGGTGATATTAGGCCATAGGCCATTAGTATGTGATTTAAAGTTGGACTTAAATCTAACCTATGACTATAGGTATTTCGACATCTCCTTGGTTAGGTGGATAATTTCGGGATTTAGAACGCAAGGTAAGTGGGTCTATGAATTTGGCCAAGGCCAACTTTGGTATTTAGATCTATTTCTAAAAGCCGAAACTAACTAGTTCAATGGTTAAGGGTATAGCCGATTGCAATAAAGAAGCATCATAAAGTTTCGGGATTTGTTTAAGAATCAAATCGGCACCAAGGTAAGTTTTGGGTTACAATAATCCTATTGGGATTTGGTTTTTATAGCCGAATGGCTTTTTACTAATATGATTGGGGCTGGCCGAATATAGGCATTAAAGATCTAAAGTAATAGATTGGATTTTCGGGATTTGGAGTGAATTGCTAAGTAAATCAGGTGTGTGCCCCCACACTAAACTTCAATTAATTTATGATTATGTGTTAATATATGTGTTAATAAAAATATGTGTAAAGTGGCTAAGAGTACCATGCAATGGTACGAGCGAGATACTCAGGTATGTTTACCCACTCTTACTATGAGTAGGTTATGGTCTATTATGGCACATATGCTAATAGTGACAAGAATGTGAAATGAAACATGTTATTGCATGATATGTTTGACATGGGGCATATGGGTGATATGCAAAGGGGAAGTGAATTGGTGGTTTAATACACCAATATCTGAATGTGGTGACTTATGTTACAAAATAATTTGGTGGCTATGCCACGAATTTTATAAGGGCGATGAGCACGTCGACTGCAGCGACTGCCTTCGATGGTGTGTAGCGGATGGAGGGTTGACTTAGTAGTCCCCACGATGTGATGGTTGGTACGGGTGATGTGTAGCGGATGGATATCTAGGCTTGGGTTCGGGATTGCATCATAATTATATATGTTATTATGTATGATTTGACATGCATGAATTTAATTGAGTTTAGTATTGGTTGTACACATTAAGTCTATTTGACTCACCCCTTGTGGGACTATTTTTTCAGTGACACTCAAGAATGGACCGGCCGACAGAGCTCGATGGTGGCCATGCAAAGCTCGAGACCGCTTTATTTTATTAGTTTTCTTTCTATATTTAAGTTTGAATTATTTGGATGTATTTGATGTAATAAGGCCTTCAAGATTAAAATGTTATGCATGTTTTTAAATTACTTAGTATGATCCGATTATTAACAAATTAGAGTAAAAAAATAAATTTTTCTTAAGTGATGATATTAAATGGTTTAACACCTAATCGACATGGGTTTTAAAATTCGAGCCTAGCCCAAATCAACTGTTTTCAAAAACACGTAAGTTTTTAGCAAAGTTTTCAAATTAGATTCGAATGGATTTTTCTTAGAAGCATGCCAGATCTGGTCAGGGCTTGTGGGCTGGGTTTGGGGTGTTTCAGTTTGGTATCAGAGCCCGGTTCAAAACTCGGCCTTGAGGACTTTTTGGGCCCAAAATGTTTTCTTTTGGAAAATTGGATTTTTATTAAGAAATGAGCAGGTTTTTCTGGCATGGCACCTGAGTCTCCGGACCGAAGTCCACCAGGTAAGTACTCCTAACCTCTTTGTGATTTGTATGTGGGGATATATAGGGACGTAGACTAGTGGATTAGGAATTAAACCCTAGGACTAGTTTGCCCCAACAATTACATAAAACTCTATGGCACAATTAAACAAACCTGTGTCTGGGTCACCGAGTTAAGGTGTGGCAACTGTTGTGCGCATGTCTAGGATTGGTTTCAGTGGGAGCTTGGTATTTAAGAAGTCCTAGTGACTCACCTCCTACCCACTTGAATCCTTCCTGGTGCGTAGTGATGGTTCATCCTAACCAAGAGGACTCAGCCACAGGCTAAACCCAATAACTAAAACCCGAAAGGAACTAGCCATATTTTTTTTTATATGGAAACCCTAGTTTTAAAATCACCAAATTATCCCTTGATGTGTAGGAAAACTATTTAGAAAACTTTCCAAAATATTCTCGATTTATTAAAAATGACCTAAATACCCTGGTTGAAAAAAAAATTTTACTAAAAAGCCAATGGTTCATAAAATTTCTAAACTACCCACAGTTGTTCCCAAGATTCTTTTACCTTACAAATACCCAAAAACCTTACAAAATATCAAAGACATCCTGATTTGGAAAATTTACGAAATTACCCTTGATTTGCGAAATGATCAAAATTACCCTTAACTTGTACAAATGACCAAAATACCCTCAGAAAGGAAAACTACCAAAATGCCCTCAAATTAGAAACCTTTAAAAATACCCTTGTTTTGAAAAGTCACCAGGAACCATATTTTGCAAAAATTATCGAATGACCTCGGCTTGTAAAATTACAAGAATACCCTAGTGTATAAAATTTATCATTTCACCCTTGAAATCTTTTTTCCAAAGAAGAATTTAAATTTTGTAAAATATCATCAATCTCTATTTTGCAAAATTTTCAATACCCAAATTTGAAAATTTCCAAAATACCTCATTACCTACCTCGGTAGTGAAAACAACAAACAACGACAATTACAACATTTCTCTCGAATGAACGCAAGTTCATGTGTGTGACTAAATGAATGATGTGAGATCAGATGTGTATGAATCGAAAGAACTACTTTCTAGAACTATTAAACATAAAACTATTCGTGTTAAATCAGTGGAACAAAACTAATCCATAAAATTCATTAATCAGATAAACGCAAAGTGAAAGTATGAATTCAAGGGGACGTGGTCATAACGTGCGTGGCCGTGGAAGAGGCTGAATGACCGTGTCTGAACCCGTTAGATCGGGTCAATGACCTGAGAATAAAATGCCACCACTACCACCAACTGCTGATGTGGAATATCAGGATCAGACGGGGGATGACGCAGTGTCACAGGCGATGCTACGGGTTTTGGAAAGGGTGGCTGGAGTGGGTGGAGACATGAGAGCTCGAAAGTCGGTACCTAAGCAACTCCGAGCCAACGGAGCTGAGGTGTTCCGTGGTGTATCAGGTGTGGCACCCAGTACCGCTGAGTATTGGTTGGAGGCGACTGAGCGGATTATGGATGAACTCGACTTAACTGACGAGGAAAAGCTGAAAAGGTTGGTGTCGCTTCTCCGCAATGAGTCATATCAATGGTGGCTCACGGTGCGGGAAGGTGCTACAGCTGAGGAACTCACTTGGGAGTATGCTAAGGCTGTATACCAGAAGAAGTATGTTGGTACCCATTATATCGATGCACAGAGGAAGGCATTTCTAGGGCTGGTTCAAGAGAACAAGTCCGTAGCTGAGTACGAAGCTGAATTCCTAAGGCTGAGCCGTTATGCTCAAGGGGTAGTAGCTACTGAGCATGAACAGTGTGTCCAGTTTGAAGGCGGACTAAGGGATGACTTGAGGTTGTTGATAGCTCCACAACAAGAGCGAGAGTTTACTGTGTTGGTGGAGTAGGCTAAGGTAGCCGAGGGTATCAAGGATTTTGTAAGGTAGAACACTGATCGGAATAGACAGAAGAGAGGTTTTAGGTCATCTGGATCGTCAGGGAATGTGCAAAAGAGGCCTAGAGTTGATGGGTCGCAAGGTCGCAGACCGTGATGTAAGGGCGACTGCATTTGCGATCAGTGTGGAAAGAAGCATCTAGGAGAATGTTGGAAGAAGATAGGAGGATGTTTCAAATGTGGGTCAAAGGACCACATGATTAAGGACTGTCCTTTGAGACAGGATGGGAATCGACCGGTAGTTCAGGGTGTTACTCAGGCTGAAAGAGGTGGACAGCAGCCTCAGCGAGGTCGTGGTCTGAATGGTAGAGGAAACAGTACTGGTAGAGGACGGGAAACACCGGGCCGAGGTGTTGGTAACACGGAGGCCAGGAAGCCGGGCTTGGTTTATGCGGTTCGTCGGAGGGAGGATGGAGACGCGCCGGACGTCATAACTGGTACGTTTCTTATATCTGGCAAACCTTATGTGGCTTTGATTGATGTGGGCTCGACCCATTCTTATGTTGCATGTAGAGTAGTTGAAACTCTAGGGATAGCCTCTGAACTATCTGATAGGGAGATGACTATAGTAAGCCCACTAGGTCAAACTGTAATAGTAAATAAGATATTTCAGAGTGTGCCTTTGGAGCTTCAGGGAGTAGTATTCCCTGCTGACTTAATGGAATTACCCATTCGGGGAATTCGATCTTATACTTGGCATGGATTGGCTAGGGGAGCATCGGGCTGTATTGGACTGTGCAGTCAAACGAATGGAGTTAAGGACCCCAGAGGAGGAGGTGATGGTTATGATAGGCGGGAGGAAGAACTACTTGTCTAACGTAGTTTCGGCATTAAAGGCAGATAAGATAGTTCGGAAGGGGTGTAAGGCATTTTTGGCCTTCATTAGTGCTTTGGACACGAAAGAAGGGGGAGTTAGTAGAGTTAGAACTGTAAGGGAGTTTGTGGATGTCTTTCCGGAGGAATTACCCGAAATACCCCCGGACAGGGAGGTGGAGTTTGGAATTGACTTATTGCCGGGTACAGCTCCTGTGTCAATTGCCCCATACAGAATGGCACCAAAGGAGTTGGTTGAGCTCAAGGCTCAAATCCAAGAATTGCTAGACCGTGGGTTTATTCGACCCAGTGTGTCTCCATGGGGAGCACCGGTCTTATTTGTGAAGAAAAGGACAAAACTATGCGCATGTGCATAGATTATCGTCAGTTGAACAAGCTGACCATCAAGAACAAGTATCCTTTGCCAAGGATTGACGACTTGTTCGATCAGCTTAAGAGGGCTGCGATTTTCTCAAAGATAGATATGAGGTCCGGATATCATCAGCTTAAGGTGAAGGAAGTGGATATCCATAAGACGACCTTCCGAGCAAGGTATGGGCATTTTGAATTCGTAGTAATGCCATTTGGGTTGACGAACGCCCCAGTCGCGTTTATAGACATGATAAACTGGGTCTTCCAACCCTATCTGGACCGGTTCGTTGTTGTGTTCATAGACGATATTTTGGTGTATTCCAAGTCTGAAGAGGAGCATGATGAGCATCTCCGGATAGTGTTGCAAGTGTTGAGGGAGAAGGAACTCTAAGCCAAATTCAGCAAGTGTGAATTTTGGCATAAGGAGGTGACGTTTTTAGGATATGTGGTATCTGCTGAAGGAATAAGGGTGGATCCTCGAAAGATTGAGGCAGTTCTGGATTGGAAACCCCCTAAGTTAGTGGCAAAAGTTCAGAGTTTCTTAGGATTCGCAGGCTATTATAGACGATTTGTGGAAGGGTTCTCGTCAATAGCCGTGCCTCTGACAAAGTTGTTAAGGAAGGAAGTGCCTTTCATATGGACTAATAAGCAACAGGAGAGCTCTGAGAAGCTTAGGAAGGTCTTGACCAAAGCCCCAGTTTTGATTCAGCTAGAGGCAGGAAAGGATTTTGTAGTGTACTGTGATGCTTCCCATACAGGATTGGGAGGTATCCTTATGCAAGATGGGAAAGTAGTCACTTATGTGTCTCGACAACTAAGGCCACACGAGGTTAACTACCTGACGCACGACTTGGAATTAGCGACAGTGGTCTTTGCCCTTAAGGTGTGGAGGCATTATCTTTATGGAGAAAAGTCAATGATCTACACAGACCACAAGAGCCTTAAGTATCTACTGACTCAGAAAGAGCTGAATCTGAGACAGCGAAGGTGGGTGGAACTATTGAAGGACTATGATTGCTCTATAGAGTATCACCCGGGCAAGGCAAATGTGGTAGCAGATACCCTAAGTCGAAAGGTTGTGTCCGATCTGAGGGCAATGTTCGCACATCTGAGCTTGTATGACGATGGAAGTTTACTGGCAGAATTGCAAGTTAAACCGACATGGTTGAATGAGGTGAAGGAAAGACAGTTAATGGATGAAGATCTAAGTGCTAAGTTATGGCAAGCGCAGAATGAAGAATTAGAAGATTATGGCGTTAATGACGAAGGAGTATTGTACTTCAAGGGTAAGATTTGTATGCCGAAGGACGAGGAGCTTAGGCAAAAAATTCTTCGGGAATCGCATAGTAGCCCTTATGCTATGCATCCCGGAGGTAGTAAAATGTACAGAGACCTAAGAGAATAGTTTTGGTGGCCTGGTCTGAAGAGGGAAGTTACAGAATTTGTCGGCAAATGCTTAACGTGTCAGCAAGTTAAGGCTGAACACCAAGTTTCGTCAGGGTTGCTTCAGCCAATACAAATTCCACAGTGGAAGTGGGAGAGAATCACCATGGACTTCGTTAGTGGGCTTCCCCTTACGCCTACTAAGAAGGACTTGGTATGGGTGATAGTGGATCGACTGACAAAGTCGGTAAGACTTTATTCTGTCTTGGGTTGACTACTCCCTACAGAAGTTAGCAAGGTTGTATGTAGCGGAGATTGTGAGGTTGCATGGAGTGCCGATGTCAATTATCTCGGATAGGGATTTGAGGTTCATGTCTCAGTTTTGGAAAGCTTTACATTAGGCTTTAGGCACTAGATTGGATTTCAGTACTGCTTTTCATCCATAGTCAGACGGCCAGTCTGAACGGGTGATCCAAGTGCTAGAGGATATGTTAAGAGGCTGTGTAATAGACTTCAGAGGAAATTGGGAAGAATATTTGCCCATAGCAGAATTTGCATACAATAATAGCTATCAGGCAAGTATTCGGATGGCACCGTACGAAGCATTGTATGGTCGAAAGTGTCAGACTCCTACATGTTGGACGGAATTGGGAGAACGTCATATTTTAGGGCCAGAAATTGTGGCAGAATCTGAAGAGAAGGTTAGTGTAATTTGAGCTCGATTAAAGGAGGCATCTGATAGGTAGAAGTCGTACACAGATCTTAAACGAAAGGAAATAGAGTTTGATGAGGGAGATCAAGTGTTCCTTAAAGTTTCGCCTTGGAAGAAGGTGATGAGATTTGGTCGAAAAGGGAAGCTGAGTCCAAGGTTTATAGGGCCTTATTGAGTAATGAAGCGAGTTGGACCAGTGGCATACCAGTTGGTGTTGCCACCAGAATTGAAGCAAATGCACGACGTATTTCATGTCTCCATGCTACGTCGATATCGATCGGATCCATCTCATGTAGTTCCGGTTGAAGAGGTGGAGCTGAAACCAGATCTGTCTTATGAGGAAGAGCCAATTCAGATTCTTGAATGAGATGTGAAAGCGCTACAAAGGAAATCGGTCCCTTTGGTCAAGGTGTTGTGGCGAAATCATAGATCGGAGGAAACTTCGCGGGAACCAGAAGAGGCAATGCGACAACAATACCCCCACCTATTCTAGCCAGGTAATTTCAAGGATGAAATTATTTTAAGGGGGTAGAACTGTAATATCCTAGAATATGGCTTATGCATTTTTGCTTAATAATATGAAATAGCATGCTTATGTGTGTTGTGGATGTGCATTATGAATTTTGTGAACCTTAGTGTGTAGACAAATGCCTTAGAAAGTATTAGATTCTAAATCTAAAAGAGGAAGCTAAGCAGGAAGGCCTTAAAAGAAATATTAGAGGAAATGTGACATGAAATTGGGCTTGGAAAAGTGGCTTGGAGGCGCCACTTAAGGCCTCTGGAAATGACGCCATGGGCTATGAGGAAGGACCTAAGTTCAAGTCGCATGGGAAGCAAACAAAAGAATTTTATTTTGCTACAAGGAGCAGAGAGGTGGACGACACTAAGGAACTCAATGGAGGAGTTTAATCCTTTTTAAAATTTGGCTAGATAAGGGATAATTGGTGGATTAATTTTATTAATTTGAAAAGGTGATAAGAGATAAATGATAACTTATTTTTATTAAATTTAAGAGAAGAGATAAAGAGAAAAATAAGGAATTAGATAGTGTTGGCCGAATAAGGGGGTTCTTTTGATAGTATTTTCGGCCAAGGAAGAGTAAAGCCATTCTCCATTCTTTTCTTACTTCCCTCTGCTAAATTCTCTCTGCCAATTATTCTATTTTCCTTTTTGATTCTCCAAAAGTCGAACCTTCAACATCAACCTACTCTTCTTCTTTTGCAAATTCAATCAAAGCCGAACCCTCAAGGTAACCATTAGTCGATTTCTTCATAGCTTCAAAAGTCGAAACTTGTTGATCACACTTAGTCTATAGCCGAATCTCTATGGGTTCAATAAGGGGCAGTCGACTTCTGTATTAAGGGTAAGAACTAGTTATCATTCAATTTCCATTCCTTTCTTTAGACTTACCGAAAACAAGGTACTAATCTCCTTAATGTGCTTTGCCAAATCTTCAAAGTATCTTTGTGGATTGGTTTGCCTGTTGTCGACTTCAAAGAAGAATCTTTCGGGATTTCAAGTTTTAAGGTGAGCTATAAGGTGATATTTGCCCATAGGCCATTAGTATGTGATTTAAAGTTGGACTTAAATCTAACCTATGACTATAGGTATTTCGACATCTCCTTGGTTAGGTGGATAATTCTGGGATTTAGAACGCAAGGTAAGTGGGTCTATGAATTCGGCCAAGGCTAATTTTGGTATTTAGATCTATTTCTAAAAGTCAAAACTAACTAGTTCAATGGTTAAGGGTATAGCCGATTGCAATAAAGAAGCATCATAAAGTTTTGGGATTTGTTTAAGAATCAAATTGGCACCAAGGTAAGTTTTGGGTTACAATAATCCTATTGGGATTTGGTTTTTATAGCCGAATGGCTTTTTACTAATATGATTGGGGCTGGCTGAATATAGGAATTAAAGATCTAAAGCAATAGATTGGATTTTCGGGATTTGGAGTGAATTGCTAAGTAAATCAGGTGTGTACCCCCCACACTAAACTTCAATTAATTTATGATTATGTGTTAATATATGTGTTAATAAAAATTTGTGTAAAGTGGCTAAGAGTACCATGCAATGGTACGAGCGAGATACTCAGGTATGTTTACCCACTCCTACTATGAGTAGGTTATGGTCTATTATGGCACATATGCTAATAGTGACAAGAATGTGAAATGAAACATGTTATTGCATGATATGTTTGACATGGGGCATATGGGTGATATGTAAAGGGGAAGTGAATTGGTGGTTTAATACCCCAATATCTGAATGTGGTGACTTATGTCACAATATCTAAATGTGATGACTTATGTTACAATATATGAATGTGGTGACTTATGTCACAAAATAATCTGGTGGCTATGCCACGAATTTTATAAGGGCGATGAGCACGTCGACTGCAGCGACTACCTTCGATGGTGTGTAGCGGATGGAGGGTTGACTTAGTAGTCCCCACGGTTTGATGGTTGGTACGGGTGATGTGTAGCGGATGGATATCTAGGCTTGGGTTCGGGATTGCATCATAATTATATATGTTATTATGTATGATTTGGCATGCCTGAATTTAATTGAGTTTAGTATTGGTTGTACACATTGAGTCTGTTTGCCTCACCCCTTGTGGGACTATTTTTTTCAGGTGACACTCAGTAATGGACCGAGTCGGCAGGAGCTCAGTGGTGGCCATGCAAAGCTCAGAGACTACTTTATTTTATTAGTTTTCTTTCTATATTTAAGTTTGAATTATTTCAGGTTTATTTGATGTAATAAGGCCTTCAGTACTAAAATGTTATGCATGTTTTTAAATTACTTAGTATGATCCGATTATTAACAAATTAGGGTAAAAAAAATAATTTTTTCTTAAGTGATGATATTAAATGTTTTAACACCTAATCGACATGGGTTTTAAAATTTGAGCCCAACCCAAATCAACTGTTTTCAAAAGCATGCAAGTTTTTAGCAAAGTTTTCAAATTAGATTCGAATGGATTTTTCTTAGAAGCATGCCAGATCTGGTCAGGGCTTGTGGGCTGGGTTTGGGGTGTTTCGGCACCACTCAAGTCACACCACTATGCTTTCGCTGCGCACTCTGATTTAAGAATTTTATGAAATTAGTACTTAGTTCCACTTCTTTAGGGCACATGTCTTATGTAAGTAAAAATAATTTCTTAGAGTTATTTCACGGCCGAGAATCCACTACAGGCTTAAGTTTCCTACGGGCTTTAGTCTCTAAAAGCCTATTTTTAAGTAGCCCATTATCTATACAGTTCAATAATTCAAACAATAACAGAAAAACTTACTTGGTTCGATGTCGAGGGCTCGATGAACACACTTCAAAAATCCTGCCAAAACTTCTAAAAAAACCCAAAATCTAAGGCCCATTTTACAGCCCAAGCTTTGCAACCTAGGCTCTGATACCACTAAATGTAACACCCCAAACCCAGCCTAGAAGTTAGGCCCAAATTCGGAATGTCACATTAAAGGCACAATTCAAAACGATTTTGCTAATTAAGAAATTAAGGCCCAAAAACCCAAAATCTATTAGACTTATTAATTAAAGATAAAAAACCCATTTTATTATTTTAAGTATTTCGAAAACAAAGTTTGAACATAAGAGCTTACTTAGGCTTAATAATTAAATAAACAATTGATCTCAAGACCCAAAATAAATCTAAAGTCAAAACGGAGTACAAGGCCTTATTACATCCACCGAAAATTAACTAAATAAAAACATGTACTTTGAAACAAATAAATGATAATTCAAACCTCTTATAGTGTGGACATCTCCGAGTCCTCTCCCACGTCGAGTCGTCTATTCAGGATTACCTGAAACATTAAATTAAAGGGGTGTGAGTTTCGAAACTCAGTGTGCACAACCCTTGGCAATCAAATCACTTACAAATATCCATATTGGGCCTAAGCCCTATCAAAATCGGTGGTCTTGGGCCTTATCCCACATTGACCTCATATCATATCATATCATATCATTCATAAACAAATAATGCAAAACCCACCCCAAAAATCCATCCGCTACACACCATTTCCCTTCCAATCTTATGACTCTTTTGGAGAATTCTAGCTCGACCCACCCCTTCACTACACACCAAGGGTAGCCCGATTGCGGTACTACCGAACGTTGCAGCAAAGCTGCTAATCATATATATTGGGCTTAAAGCCTCCTTTGGATCCATACCATACGGCCATGTGATCCTGGATCCATACCATACGGCCATGCGATCCTGGATCCATACCATACGGCCATGCGATCCTCAAATATTGACACAGAGTCATCAATATATATGTTAGGCACATAGCCACGGTAAATATGATTGGCACAAAGCCATAATAACAGCACAAAGCCTTCAATATTGGCACAAAACCCATAATTATGGCACAAAGCCCATATTAATGGCATACAACCTTTGCTAACATTATTGGTGCAGCATGGCTGCTCGGTGGCTAAAAGCCTGCGGTGGATCCATACCATACGGCCATGCGATCCTAGATCCATACCACACGGCCATGCGATTCTCAAATCTTCCTCCGTACCATAATTTCCACCCATATGCATCCTAAGCAAAATATCATATGAATGCATCAAACACAAAAGTAACATCCACAAACTCATATTCGTCACATAGGGGTATTTTCATCATTTCACTACCTAGGGGTATTTTCGTAATTCTACCCTATAGGGGTATTTTGGTATTTTCACAAATCAGGGGTATTTCGATAATTTTACAAATTGGGGGTATTTTGGTAATTTCACAAATTAAGGGTATTTAGATAATTTTGCAGACCGAGGGTATTTTGGTAATTTTGTAAATCAAGTGTACTTCGATAATTTCACAAATCGGGGGTAGTTCGATAATTTCATAAACTGGGGGTATTTTGGTAATTTCATAATTCGGGGGTATTTTGATATTTTTAAAAGTCTGGGGTATTTCGGTAATTTTACAAACCGGGGTATTTTGGTATTTTCACAAATTGGGGGTATTTCGGTAATATCACAAATCGAGAGTATTTCGATAATTTTGCAAATCAGGGGTATTTCGATAATTTCACAAATTGGGGATATTTTGGTAATTTTACAAAATAGGGGTATTTTGGTACTTTACCAATATAAGGGTATTTTAGTAATTTAACAAATATAAGGGTATTTGGTCCCTCTCGAATTTTAGTTATAAACTTTGGCCCATCAACAAGTCCTCGCGACTAAAGTGAACAGAGACTACGCACCAGGTAGGATTCCAAAAAAGAGGAGGTGGGCCACTAGGGCCGCTTAAATACCAAGCTCTCCCTAGATCCAATCCTAGACATGCGTATGCCCGTTGCCACACCTTAACCCAACGACTTGTTCACAGACATGTTTAATTAGAAAAATTAAGTCTTATGGAATTTAAAAGTTGTTTAAACTAGACCTAAGGTCCATAAACCCTAACATTCATGTCTACGTCCCCATAAGCCCAAATCACTCCCTTACGACCCATTAGGCCGAAATCTCAGCATATGGCCTATTAGGCCCAAAACAAATCCAATTCATGTATCATGCATGACTAATTCAATTCGTATAACCAACCAAACCATTTCATCAAACTTAGCCTCAAGGCCTATCGAGCCCATTTAGCCACTTTCAGCTTTTCAGCTTTTCGGCATTGCTGACATCTTGTGTGTAGTGTTTGTACACACCTGGTAACCACACGCACTGCAAACCCCTTAGTCACGAACCTACAATTGACATCACCAAACGATTAATCATAACTTAATATACACTTATCAGAAACCGAAACCTCACCGTAACCTTACTATGTACCTCACGTTCTAGTAGCCCTTCCTTCTCTACTATTGGCGATTATCCTCTAGGTCTGTACCCAAACGCCCACCAAGGTATATTAACTCTCCTCATAGAATGTGCTCTATATATATCTAGCTTCTCACCTTCCTTCTTTGTATCTTTCCGATGTGGGATCCCTCCGTCAACAGAGTTTAAATCCAACTCAAACTCTTCTCGTCCAATCCGCACAATAAATACTCCCTTGCTTGTCATGAGATTCGAACCTAGGCTTATTTGCACCTTTAGTAACGCCTTGCCACTAGACCACTCACTTTCTTGTGTCTAAAATCATGCGCAACTAAATATAACCCTATGGTAAAATTCTAGTGTCCATTTAAAAGAAATCCCAAAATACAAGAGCCAAGACTTGAACCTTGGACCTCCTTCCTTCCTTGTGGCGTCACTTTGCCACTACACCACACACTCCACTTGTGTCATTTTTTTTCCATATTTTATTCTTAAAGCCTACCTACTAACTCCCAGGGTTTTATTCACCCAAAACCAAAATTTTCCTAAAGCCAAAGTTTGAACCTGGGACTTCATAGAAACCCTCTAACCTTCCAAAATCACTTACCTAATAGGTCCAACTAGCACTAAAGCCGTTCTCTTGTTCTCAAAAATTTTAAACGCTCCTGTGCGCAAGGCCCAATGGGCCCAATTCTTCTAGGCCCAATTTCGGGATGTTACAATACATGCATTTCATACATGGGTAAATTTTTTAATATGAACCATAGCTCAAAATATAGCTAGAAATACCTAAATCAAGTTACGAGGATCTCAAAAATACGAAGAACATTAAAAACGGGGCTAAAAGGTACTTACAATCAAGCTTGAAAGTTGAAAAAAAACCCTAGCTATGGATCGCTTGTAAAATTCGACTATGGTGAAGAAGATGGACACTCATTTTTTTTACTTATTTTTCCATTTTAATTCATTAATTAAACAAATGACTAAAATGCCCTTACGACCCTTTCTTGAGATTTTTCCTTCCCATGTCCCTTTTTGTCCTTCTTGACATTTAATGGTCTAATTGCTAAATAAGGACCTCTAGTAATTTTTTTATAATTCTATTTTATACTTAAATCTTCTAGAATCTCATATTTTCTAATCTTTGCAATTTAGTCCTAATGGACAATTTAATCACTAATAAATAAAATTTCCTCATGAAATTTTCACACAATCATGCAAACACATCATAAGCCTCATAAAAATCATAAAACACATATTTCTAAATCAAATTTGTGGTCTCACACCACTATTCCTACTAGGCCCTAAATTGGGTTGTTACAATTCTCCCCCTTAGGGATTTTCGTCCCCGAAAATCTTACCAGCAAAAAGGTTTCGATACTGGTTCCTCATAACTCCTCGGGCTCCCATGTAGCCTCTTCTACCCCATGTTTTTGCCATAATACTTTCACAAAAGCTATACTTTTATTCCTTAATGTTTGACTTCCCGTGCTAAAATCTTTATCGGTTCTTCGCCATATGTCATGTCGAGATGAATTTCAACCTCTGTAGGTGTAATCACATGCGAAGGATCGATCGAGAGCGCAATAACATAGACACGTGAAACACATCATGAATCTTTTCTAACTTTCGATGACAAGGGCCAATCGACAAAGTTACTACCAGAACACCCCTAACCCATAATCGCCGCCAGATTAGAGTTAAGAGGCATTACTAATCATTTTTGAGCATTTCATAATATTTTACAACACATAGTCAATCATAAATGAAACATGTCAAAATATAAACTTATAGTCCCTTAATGAGGTCTACAAGACCTTAAACACATGTTAGAAAGGGGTTGGGACTAAACCGAACTACTACAAAAATTTTTGAAATTCTAACATTTTTCTAAGTTACAGAGGTCACACACCCGTGTGGGTAGGCCGTGTGCCTCACACGGCCTCTCAGACAGCCTGTCGTCCCAATGTGGGCAAAACAGGCATACATCTTGACTTGTTCACATGGCTCGAGACACGCCTGCAAGTCACCCATGGTCGACACTGACTTGCACCACACGGCCAGTCACATGCCCGTGTGTCCAACCCGTGGTCGAGCCTGACTTATTTTGAATTTTCAAACTCAAAGGACACGGTCGAGCCACATGCATGTGTGCTCAACAGTGTGAGCAATTATAGGCCATCTTCAAAGCCAACATGCCTCCCACACTCAAAATCACACCTACAAGCACAAACCAACTCAATTCCATACTCTAAATGGCAATCAAATATACCAAAACATACTCAATTTAATCTCTTAACATCATCATTCATCTTCACATACCAATCCACCTTAACAAATCAATTTAATTTATCATCCACACTTACAGATCATGTTAAGCACACTTCATTTAATCTATACGACAAGTTCACATTTTATCCATCATTCTCATCAACCAAATCAAACATAAAACATACCATTTTCATTCTCACTATTCATACCTCATTCATCATTTTCATAGCCTACATATATGCACCAACATCATTCAATTTCCAAGCCATATCACATGGCAAAGACCAAACATTACAAAACTTATCATAACTTCTAGCCTATACATGCCATAAACCAAATATATATATGCATCTTTCAAAAGTACCAAAATAGAAGTATCGATAGTGTGATTGAGTCACTGACGATCCCCGAATCCGAGCTAGCTTTATTGACACCATAAAACAGAGAAACACGTTACACAGTAAGCTAAAAACCTTAGTAAGTTCGTAATATAATACATACTACTAAATAATGCAACAACAATACATAACTAAACCATCACATAGATAATTGCACAATTAGGCACATTATCATCCTCAACCATATGCTCAAATATCCATTCATTCAACCTTTAGAACTATCATCAACCACATAGGTTCAAACATACCTTTTCCAAAACTTAGTTAACAAACATTCTTCCTATTCGATGCTCGATATAATATTTCATTCACCGTTCGATACCTTTTCAACTCAATCGCACACTTAGTGCCCAAATCATAGCTGAAGCTTAATTAACATCGCACACTTAGTGTGAAACACCCCTTATGTAACACCCCTAACCCAAAACCATCGCGGATTAGGGTTACAAGGCATTACCGAATATAGCACAGGTCATAACAATTATTTTCTGTTCATGCAGTCCTATCTGAACATGTTTAAACAACATCGTACATATCTTAAAAACCATTATCCAAATTCATTTATAAGCATTACATAACCAATAATGAATGTTACTATTCAATTGGTCATTAAATCACATTGACCAAATATACACATGTTCTTTATTAACCTACTAAGCAAATTAGCAATTATCAAAAGCTAAACATATATATATATATATATGTTTATTAAGAGTTTTGCTTATTCAATTCATAACATACCAATAGTATACATTCCAAACATAATATAGAACAAATCAATTAGAAGAACATGATCAAACCTAAATACCAATTACGCCTTCTATAGACCAAAACATCTAAATTTAAACTAAATATACATACACATATGTAAACCATGTTCGAAAGTTTCAATCCAAATACTATACCTATAATTTCATCACTTAGCCGAATATACAATCCAAGATTTAAAATAATTTCTAAGTTGATTTGTATCTTAAATTATGCATTTCATTAATAAGTATTTATCAACCATAACCCAAGCATATTCAAACACTACAACTATCATCTTACCAAAAAGACTAATTACAATATATATAAACCTAACATGACTTTATATCGCTATCAAACCCATGACCAAGTAGAACATACACACATTCTATAACTAGAATAACTCAAACATTAGATCATTAGTAATAAATCCAAGCCATTTTCGCATGGCTTATTTATACAATTCAAATTATCATTCAAGCATTAAGCTAGCCTATACATGCCTTAAGTTTTTACTTCCAAACTTTAAAAGTACCAATATGAGTCGATAGTGTGGTTGACTTTGTTGATGATTTCCCGAGCCCGTAGCGAGACCAAAATCTATAAAATAGAACATTGAACCACACAGAATAAGCTTACTAGCTTAGTAAGTCTCAAGCAAATAATAATGTAACACTCAAACACTTAAACATTTTCTTCTTTAAACTTATGACATTGAATATAAATATTTCCATAAATAAATTTATGCGGGTAGAATACTAACAGTTCATTAACCTAAGCATTTACACTTCATTACCATAATTCTGTAACTCATCGAATCATAGTATAAACATATATTACATGAATCACATGCTCCAAGTCACATAGGTACAACATTCATATCAACTATATTATCACATTCAAAGTCTTTTCACTCTTAGCATTTCTACTTGTAACCGAACCTCCCAAAATAGTACATTTAAGCTCAAGTTCTATCTTATACCATTCATACACATCGATCAATAAGCTCAATCACACATAACACCATTCTTAACATAATATTTCAACTCATGTAACATTAATCACAACTTACCTTACTTCTGATGAATTCAATGAGATTTAAGCATACCTGAGTTTTTAACTCAATAGATTCACTATGTTACACCTCGATCAATTTATTGTTTCTTCTTTTTAAGGTATCAACAGCATTAATCCTTCTAGGCACGAAACCGAATATATCACCGGCACTAAGCCTGCTAGGCACGAAGCCCGAATATATCACCGACACTAAGCCTACTAGGCACGAAGCCCGAATATATCACCGGCACTAAGCCTACTAGGCACTAAGCTCAATATGTCACCCAAGACTAAGCCGCTAGGCAATAAGCCCGAATATATCATCGCACGAGGCACCGCTAGGCTCGAAGCCCGATCTATTTATCAAATCAATTCATCAACTTATATCCCTTAACACTTACATCACTATCAATTCATATACATAAACCACATTCACATATCATATCAAATGTACTAATTCACATTGCATTTCAAAGATATCCAATCCAATATAGAACATTTACATTCTGGCTATCACCTATTTCCTTACTCAAATTAATCAAATAATATCATTGAACATTTCATCTCAATTTAGTCCCAAAACACATAAATGAGCAATTTACCACTTTACCCCTAATTTTTCACATTTTTACAATTTAGTCCTATTTGCATAAAACACAAAATACACAAAATTTCCCCATGCTACTCAGGAGTCAAATCTTCCTAGGGACCTTACAAGTCCATTTATTTCATTTATTTCACAAATAAGTCCCTATAAAAATTTATTTTTTTACAAATTAGCCCTAAATACTCAATTTCATCAAAACTTCCAATACGAAACATACTAATCTTTAACATATCTTTCATCTAAAATCATTTAACATCACAAATCACATGAACACATCAATGTCCGAATATCACACATACTTAGATTCAAAAATTTCAACATGGGTCAGCTAATACTCTAAGCAACGATCTCAGAAACGTAAAAAATTAACAAAAATCGAGCTAAAATTCTTACCTAATTGAACCAAATAGTTGCCAAAATTTCAAACCTTCTTCAACCCTTTTTCTTAGCTACATTAGGCCATGAAAGAACATAAAAATGATGGCTTATTTTTTTATGTTATTTTAACATATAACATGTTATTTAAATAATTACTTATTTAACCTTATGTCATAAAATTTCATAACATATAACTTAAGGGTAGATTAGACATATGCCACCCACTACATCTAGAATTGGACTATTTACTCTTTTAATACCCCACTTTAAAAAGCCATCATCAAATAGGCACTTTTCACTATAGTTTGCTACTTTTACTTTTTATGCAATTAAGTCCTTTTTCTAAATTAAACACACAAATGATAAAATTTTTCTACGAGACTTTCACACACATTAATTCACATATAATAAACACAAAATATAAAATTAAAATATTTCTCGGACTCGAATTTGTGGTCCAAAACAACCGCTCGATTAGGGTCAAATTCGATTCATTATAACTCTCTCCCTTAAGGATTTTCGTCCCAAAATCTTACCGTTAAACAACGTCGGATATTGTTGCCTCATTGAGTCCTCAGGCTCCCACGTAGCCTCTTCAACTCCATGCTGATTCCATAGTACTTTCACTAATGGAATCCTTTTGTTTCTTAACTCTTTCACTTCCCGAGCTAAGATACGGATCGGTTCTTCTTCATACGTCATATCAGGTCAGATTTCAATCTCAGATGGAACAATCACATGTGACGGATCTGATCTGTATCTACGGAGCATAGAAACGTGAAATACATCGTGTATCTTTTCTAATTCAGAGGGTAACTTCAACCTATAAGCAACAGGCCCAATACGTTCGGTGATTTCATACGGTCCGATAAATCTCAGACTCAGTTTGCCTTTCTGTCCAAATCGGGGTACTTTTTTCCACGGGGAAACTTTCAAAAATACCCGATCTCTGACTTGAAATTCTATATCTTTACATTTCAAATCAGCGTAAGACTTTTGACGATCTGATGCATCTTTCGAACTATCTCTGATTATAGCTACTTTCTGTTCAGTCTCTTTAATCAAATCAACCCCTTGTATCTTGTTCTCACTGAGCTCGGTCCAGTACAATGGCGTACGACACTTGCGGCCATATAGAGCTTCATAGGGTGCCATTTTGATACTTGATTGAAAACTGTTATTATAAGCAAATTCAATCAAAGGTAAGTACTTTTCCCACGCACTTCAAACTCGAGAACGCAACATTTCAACATGTCCTCAAGTGTTTGAATGGTTCGCTCAGATTAACTATCATCCGTCATGGGTGAAAGGCGGTTCTAAAATGAAGTTTAGTACCTAAAGCATCCCAGAACTTCTTCCACAATTGCGATGTGAATCTCGGCCTCATCATCGAGATAATAAAACTCGACACACCATGTAATCTCACGATTTGAGATATATACAACTCAGCAAGTTTATCAAGTGAAAAGTCCATACGAACCGGTACAAAATGAGTTGATTTGGTCAGTCTATCTACTATAACCCAGACTGCATCTTTCTTGCTCGATGTCATAGGCAACCCAGATACAAAATCCATAGTGATTCTATCCCATTTCCATTCAGGTATCATGATCGGTTGAAGCAAACCAGAAGGCACTTGATGCTCGGCTTTTACTTGCTGACAAATTAAGCACTTTGACACAAATTTAGATATATCCCGTTTCATTCCAGGCCACCAATAAAACTATTTCAAATCATTATACATTTTTGTGCTACCTGGATGTATCGATAATCGACCACTATGAGCCTCACTCAGAATCATCTGAATCAAATCCGAGTTCTTCAGAACATATATTCGGCTTTTAAAGTTCAAACAGTCATTCGCATCAATTTGAAACTCTGATTTCGTATCCTTTTCGCACTGAATTCGTCTAGCAATCAAATCTTTGTCAACTTTCTGTGCATCAAAAATTTGCTGAATAAACATCGGTCTTGCTTGTAACTCGGCTATGATCGAACCATCACTAGACATAACCATCTGTGCGTTCATCGTATGAAGAGCAAATAATGATTTTCGACTTAACGCACCTGCAACAACATTGACTTTTCCCGGATGGTAGTCAATCACCAACTCATAGTCTTTCAACAATTCTAACCATCTGCGTTGTCTCAAGTTCAGATCTTTCTGAGTCATCAAATACTTTAGACTTTTATGATCCGAATAAACGTGACATTTCTCATCGAATAAGTAATGACTACAAATTTTCAATGCGAAAACAATGGCTGCTAATTCCAAATCGTGAGTTGGATAATTTCTTTCGTGCGGCTTCAATTGTCTCGAAGCATAGGCTATAACTTTACCTTCCTGCATCAAAACACAACCCAACCCATTCAAAGAAGCATCACTAAAAATGACAAATTCTTTACCCGATTCAGGCTGAGCTAACACTGGAGCTTCGGTCAAAAGAGCTTTTAACTGTTCGAAACTTTTCTGACACTTTTCTGACTACTCAAACTTGACATCTTTCTGTAGTAGCCTTGTCAAAGGTGTACCTATCATAGAAAAACCTTTTACAAACCGTCTGTAGTATCTCACAAGGCCTAGAAAGCTTCGAATCTCGGAAACATTCTTTGGTGGTTTCCAATTAAGTATAGTCGCTATTTTGTTTGGATCCACTCGAATACCGATCTTTGAAACAACATGACCCAAGAAGTCGACTTCATTCATCCAGAACTCACACTTACT
Organism: Gossypium rotundifolium; assembly: GCA_025506655.1. Taxonomy (NCBI): domain Eukaryota; kingdom Viridiplantae; phylum Streptophyta; class Magnoliopsida; order Malvales; family Malvaceae; genus Gossypium; species Gossypium rotundifolium. Next base: position 88,663,456 of record CP106729.1, read on the forward strand.
AAACTTTGCATACAACTGTTGATCTCACAAAGTTTGTAGCACTAATCTCAAATGCTCGGCATGCTCGGTTTCAGTTTTGGAGTAGATTAGCATATCATCAATAAACACTACTACAAACCGATCCAAAAACTGTTTGAAGACCCGATTCATTAGATCTATAAAAATAGCAGGTGCATTAGTGAGTCCAAAAGGCATAACGAAACTCAAAATGTCCGTACCTCGTTCGAATGCGCCTTTGGCACATCTGTATCTCGACTACAATCGATAATAACCCGATCTTAAATCTATCTTGAAAATATCAAGCCCTTTCAACCGATCAAACAAATCATCAATCCGAGGTAATGTGTACTTATTCTTTATAGTTACCTTATTCATTCTGTCGATAATCAATACGCATTCACATCGCTCCATCTTTCTTCTTCACAAAAAGAACTGGTGCACCCAAGGAGAGAAACTTCGGTCGTGCAAAGCCCCTATCTGTTAACTCTTGCAACTGTGCTTTCAACTCTTTTAACTCAGTTGGTGCCATCCGATACGGAGCTATCAAGATTGGAGTCGTTCCCTGTGCTAATTCAATGCTGAACTCAATCTCTCGTACTGGTGGTAAACCTGGTAGTTCTTCAGGAAACACATCTGGGTATTCACACACACAACCGGTACAGATTCAATATGCTTTTCAGACATTTTATTATCTAGTACATAGGCCAAATAATCTTCGCACCTTTTTTCACATACTTTCGAGCTAACAATGAGGATATTACTGTAGGAAACTCACTTAAATCACTGGATCCAATTCTGATGATCTCACCGTTCTGACATCTAAAATCAATAAGCTTTCTTTTGCAATTCACCACTGCATCATGTGAAGTTAACCAATCCATTCCCAAAATTATGTCGAACTCATCGAAGGGCAACAACATTAAATCGGCTGGGAAGCAAGGATTCTGAATCATCTACGGGCAACCTCTACACACTTTATTAACAAATACACATCTACCCAAAGGGTTGGACACACGAATCACAAACTCAGTAGACTCAACTGGCAGAGTCTTACCGAATACTAAAGTTTCACACACATATGAATGAGTTGAACCAGGATCAATCAATGCAATCATAGTAGTATCACAAAGGGTGAAAGTACCGGTAATGACATCGGGGGAGGAAGCATCCTCTCTGGCTCGTGTAGCATAAGCTCTAGCTGGAGCTCTAGCCTCTAATCGTATTGTGGTGTCCTTCGTCCCTCTCTGACTGCCACCTACATTGCCTGAATGTCTGAGTGGTCTACCCCGTGCTGGCGCACTGCTCGGTCTAGTGTTCTGAGTTACATTTTGCTCGGCTAACATCGGGCACTCTCGAATAAAATGATCCGATGATCCACATTTAAATCAGGACCGATCACGAACTCTACAACTCCCAGGATGCCATTTCCCACAATGTTTACACTCGGCTCGGTTTTGTGGAACATTATCGACACTAGCTATCGACGTGGCTCGCGATCTCACTGGAGGTTGATCACGTCTAGGCAAGTCTGAAGTGGCTTTATGTCGACTAGGGTCATCTCTAAACTTCTTATGCACAGAATGGAAAATTCTACTCGATGATCCTTTTTGAGTGTCTCTAGCTTCTACTTCAGCTTTTCTTTTCTCCTTTCCGAGCTCTTCGGCTTTACAAGCTCGCTCAACTAATGTCACAAACTCTTTGATTTCAAGAATTCCAACAAGTAACTTTATGTCTTCATTCATGCTGTCTTCAAATCTTTTACACATAATGGCTTCAGTAGATATACACTCTCGAGCGTAACGACTCAATCTGACAAACTTCCGCTCATATTCCGTCACGATCATGCGTACTGCTTTTAATTCCAAAAATTCTTTCCATTTTAATCGATGAATCTCGATCGATATATTTCTTACTTAACTCAATTTGGAAGAAGTCCCAAGTTACTTTTCTTTCTAACTACGGATACCAGTGTGTTCCACCAAAGATAGGCGGTGTCCAAGTAGAGATATAACACACTTTAGGCATTCATCTGAGTACAAGATAACTCATCGAAAATGCGAATAGTGTTATCAAGCCACATCTCGGCTCGCTCTGCGTCATCATCATCATTGGCCTTGAATTCCTCTACCCATATTTCCCGATTTTATCAATCGGAGGCTGCTAGATCTCATCGGATCTATCATCGAGGGTGCTGAAGGTACCGGAGTTGGATTATTCGGGCGTGGAGGTTGTTGTACAGCTGGATTATTCTGAATAAACTGGGTAAACCATTCATTCATCATTTGGTAGAAGGATTGCTTAGCCTCCCCCTCGTGGCTACCCAAAACTGGTCGACAGTCTACTGGTGCTGATCCCCGTGCACGGTCAGGCGCTACACTCTCTACATCATCCGCTACGGCTCTATCAGGATCAGGATCCATTTACTATATAAAACACAGTTCGAAATGTTAGAAGTCACCACACTATCAAATATATACAATTAAGGCATGTATAGCTAGACTCACACGCGCTACGGTAGTCCCAGAATCAACTAAACCGTAAACTCTGATACCAATCAAATGTAACATCCCTAACCCGAAATCGTCACCGGATTAGGGTTACAAGGCATTACCGAACATAGCACAGGTCATAACAATAATTTTCTGTTCATACAGTCATATCTGAATACAACATGATTAATACACTTCCATGGCATGTTTAAACAACATCGTACATATCTTAAAAACCATTATCCAAATTCATTTATAAGCATTACATAACCAATAATGAATGTTACTATTCAATTGGTCATTAAATCACATTGACCGAATATACACATGTTCTTTATTAACCTACTAAGCAATTTAGCAATTATCAAAAGCTAAACACATATATATATATGTTTATTAAGAGTTTTGCTTATTCAATTCATAATATACCAATAGTATACATTCCAAACATAATATAGAACAAATCAATTAGAAGAACATGATCAAACCTAAATACCAATTATGTCTTCTATAGACCAAACATCTAAATTTAAACTAAATATACATACACATATGTAAACCATGTTCGAAAGTGTCAATCCAAATACTATATCTATAATTTCATCACTTAGCCGAATATACAATCCAAGATTTAAAATAATTTCTAAGTTGATTTGTATCTTAAATTATGCATTTCATTAATAAGTATTTATCCATAACCCAAGCATATTCAAACACTACAACTATCATCTTACCAAAAAGACTAATTACTATATATATAAACGTAACATGACTTTATATCGCTATCAAACCCATGACCAAGTAGAACATACACACATTCTATAACTAGAATAACTCAAACATTAGATCATTAGTAATAAATTCAAGCCATTTTCGCATGGCTTATTTATACAATTCAAATTATCATTCAAGCATTAAGCTAGCCTACACATGCCTTAAGTTTTTACGTCCAAACTTTAAAAGTACCAATATGAGTCGATAGTGTGGTTGACTTTGCTGATGATTTCCCGAGCCCGTAGCGAGACCAAAATCTATAAAATAGAACATTGAACCACACAGAATAAGCTTACTAGCTTAGTAAGTCTCAAGCAAATAATAATGTAACACTCAAACACTTAAACATTTTCTTCTTTAAACTTATGACATTGAATATAAATATTTCCATAAATAAATTTATGCAGGGCCGAATACTAACAGTTCATTAACCTAAGCATTTACACTTCATTACCATAATTTTGTAACTCATCGAATCATAGTATAAACATATATTACATGAATCACATGCTCCAAGCCACATAGGTACAACATTCATATCAACTATATTATCACATTCAAAGTCTTTTCACTCTTAGCATTTCTACTTGTAACCGAACCTCCCAAAATAGTACATTTGAGCTCAAATTCTATCTTATACCATCCATACACATCGATCAATAAGCTCAATCACACATAACACCATTCTTAACATAATATTTCAACTCAAGTAACATTAATCACAACTTACCTTACTTCTGATGAATTCAATGAGATTTAAGCATACCTGAGTTTTTAACTCAATAGATTCACTATGTTACACCTCGATTAATTTATGGTTTCTTCGTTTTAAGGTATCACCGGCATTAAGCCTTCTAGGCACGAAGCCCGAATATATCACTGGCACTAAGCCTGCTAGGCACGAAGCCCGAATATATCACTGGCACTAAGCCTACTAGGCACGAAGCCCGAATATATCATCAGCACTAAGCCTGCTCGGCACGAAGCCCGAATATATCACCAGCACTAAGCTTGCTAGGCACGAAGCCCGAATATATCACCGGCATGAGGCCTGCTAGGCACGAAGCCTGAATATGTCACCGGCACTAAGCCTGCTAGGCAATAAGCCCAAAATATATCACCGGCACGAGGCCTGCTAGGCTCGAAGCCCGATCTATTTATCAAATCAATTCATCAACTTATATTCCTTAACACTTACATCACTATCAATTCATATACATAAACCACATTCACATATCCTATCAAATGTACTAATTCACATTGCATTTCAGCATATCCAATCCAATATAGAACATTTACATTCGGCTATCACCTATTTCCTTACTCAAATTAATCAAATAATATCATTGAACATATTCATATTGATCTCTTTAATATACTTTAACTTAAGAACTTACCTCGACTGTCGATTTTGACCGTAAACCGACTATTCGATAACCTTCGTCTTTCCCCGATCCAAATCTGTTTTTCTTTGTTCTTGATCTAGACACACTAAAATTCAGCTCATTCAAGTACATTTCATCTCAATTTAGTCCCAAAACACATAAATGAGCAATTTACCACTTTACCCCTAATTTTTCACATTTTTACAATTTAGTCCTATTTGCATAAAACACAAAATACACAAAATTTCCCCATGCTACTCAGGAGTCAAATCTTCCTAGGGACCTTACAAGTCCATTTATTTCATTTATTTCACAAATAAGTCCCTATAAAAATTTATTTTTTTACAAATTAGCCCTAAATACTCAATTTCATCAAAACTTCCAATACAAAACATGCTAATCTTTAACATATCTTTCATCTAAAATCATTTAACATCAAAAACCACATGAACACATCAATGGCTGAATATCACACATACTTAGATTCAAAAATTTCAACATGGGTCAGCTAATACTCTAAGCAACGATCTCAGAAACGTAAAAGTCAACAAAAACCGAGCTAAAATTCTTACCTAATTGAACCAAATAGTTGCCGAAATTTCAAAGCTTCTTCAACCCCTTTTCTTAGCTACATTCGGCCATGAAAGAACATAAAAATGATGGCTTATTTTTTTTTATGTTATTTTAACATATAACATGTTATTTAAATAATTACTTATTTAACCTTATGTCATAAAATTTCATAACATATAACTTAAGGGTAGATTAGACATATGCCACCCACTACATCTAGAATTGGACTATTTACTCTTTTAATACCCCACTTTAAAAAGCCATCATCAAATAGGCACTTTTCACTATAGTTTGCTACTTTTACTTTTAACGCGATTAAGTCCTTTTTCTAAATTAAACACACAAATGATAAAATTTTTCTACGAGACTTTCACACACATTAATTCACATATAATAAACACAAAATATAAAATTAAAATATTTCTCAGACTCGGATTCGTGGTCACGAAACCACCATTCCGATTAGAGTTAAATTCGGTCTGTTACACCTTACCCGAGACCGTTGCCGGAGTCGAGCACGAGGCATTACTAGACTTAACTTACTAGATCAAGGCATAAAAATTGAAACTGTCCATCTGCATCATGTTCACTAAATTAACTATAACTCAAGTTACAAAACTCGAAATATAGATCCGTAAATTTTCATTGAAATTAGACTCATATATCTTCTTACTGTAATTTTTCCAGAATTTTTGGTGTGGCCAATTAGTACAGTTTATTAGTTAAAGTCTCCCCTGTTACACAGTTCAACAGTTCTGACCTCTCTTCACTAAAAATCAATTATCTCATAATATACAATTCTTTTTTCCTACACCATTTTTTATATAAAAATAGACTAAATAAGCTTTAATTATATATATCATGCACAACCTAATTATATTTCTACCATTTTTAGTGATTTTTCAAAATCACGGCACTGCTGCTGTCCAAACTGTTCCCCTGCATATAATTACATAATTTCTTAAAATAACTATCAACTAGGCATTACATATCATCCAAAACATGTTCTTAATTAACCATTTTAATAGCTAATCATTACCAAACATTTACAAGCCAATATTAAGCCATATAATAAGGTCATACACACAAAATGGCTAAGTCCCTATACATGACATAACTTGAAACATTTGAGTCACAAAATACCAATATAATCCTTTAATAGTGTGTAACTATCTCCGACGTCCTTACGATCCCCGAGTTGGCTTGTAAAACTATGAAAAGAAAGAAAGGAATGGGAGTAAGCATTAATCTTAGTAAGTTTGCATGTAAATAAATAACAACATTCTTAATGCATTATCTTATTCTTTTCTTACCAAAATTATTTAAGCCTTTAACTTAATATACTTAAGTTTTAAATTCTTACCTGTACCTTTTTAGCTTGAACTTGTCTTACCTTTCCTTTGGTATACTCTTTAATTTTTCCCATTGAACCACTTGGAATACTAAGGATACACGGGTACCTTTCCTTGTGAAACTTAACCATGGCCATGTCTTGACATGGTCTTACGTGGTATCCTTGCCTTATGAACTCACCAATGCCATACCTTGGCATGGTCTTACATGGGACCTTTGCCTTATAAATTCACCAATGCCATGCCTTGGCATGGTCTTACATGGGACCTTTGCCTTATAGTAACTTATCAATGCCATGTCTTGACATGGTCTTACATGATTTCCTTAAACCCTAACGTCATGACATTTGTATCCTACACATTCCTAAGGTTCAACCGGGACATTCTAAGATTGCTTCTTTGTCAATTCATGCTTGAGTCTTTAAATGATAAATTTACAGGATAAATATGTAAATGCTGGAATTTAATAGTATCAAATGTAAAATAATAGAATATTGCATTTATTTACCGCAAACTTACCTCGAAACAAAATACGATAAACTATATCGATTTAGTCCACTATCTTTTTCTTTCCCCGATCTAACTCCGGATTTCATTCTTCTTGATCTATAATAGAAAATTTAGCTTATTTAATACTCACATTTATCAAAATAGTCCTTAAGTCTAACTTTGGAAAATTACAATTTTGCCCCTAAACTTTTACATATTTACACATTTGCCCTAAAGCTCGAAAATTATACTTTATCCCTTTTATGACATGCTGATCATTTTTACCTTCTATGACAACATCAAATTCTCACTCTAACATGTACTTATGAACATTAGGTATTTTTACCGATTAAGCCATTTTACTCGTTTTCACTTAAAATCACTTAGCAAAAGTTGTTTAACATAATTTTAGACTTCATATTCTATCATAAAACATTAAAATAAACACATTTCACCTATGGGTATTTTTCCAAATATGAACCCTAGCATGAATTATTGATAGAATAAGCTAAACCGAGCTACCGGGGCTTCAAAAATGTAAAGAACATTAAAAACGGGGCTTGGAATCACTTACTGTAACATCTTTAAGTAGGGGTTATTGTGTTTGAACTCCTTTCCATGTGTGTGGTTGTTGTTTGAGGTGTTCTAGAGGCTAGTTATAAGCCAAAGGTAGGCCCGAGCTGTAGGAAATTTTTTTTTTTTAAGTGTTAGTCAAGGGAGCCGAAGGAGCTAGGGGTTAAGTATATTTTGTGGGGAAGTTAAGCACAAGATTGGGCTTGGTAAAGTGGCAAGGAGGCGCCACTTAGGGCCTTGTGATTGACGCCACATGCAGGGAAGGGAGAGCTCAGGGTCGAGCAGCAGAAATCTCACTTTTTGCTTATTATTTTGACGCCAAGGGGGAAGAGTTGTGCTCAGCACAAACTCTGTCAGATAAGCATGGAATAAGTCAAATTAATTTAAAAGGTTTGCAAGGAGAAAATTTAGGAACTTGTGGAATTCAAATTCATTTGAATTAGTGGCCAGGAGGAGTTTGAGAAAGTGGCCGAATTTTGAACTCTTGTTGGCAGAGGAGTGTTCGGTTTGGGAAGCTAAGGAGAGGAGAGTGCCGAATTTCTTTAGGTGCCTTATTGTGCATTTTTGGCTAGCCTAACTCCTAGTGTGCTTGGTGAGTCAAAAGCTGAAAACCAAACTTTTGAGCCTTTCCGATTCCCCCTAGTGCACCATATTGAGGTAAAAGCCGAAACCACCTTAGGTGCATGTCGTTTTCCTCTCTAAAGCATTGGTCGAATCTTCACAAGAACCCTTTTGGAAATTCTCTTTTCTCCTTTGAACTGAAACCTCACTTGATATCTTCTTCTCTTCTCTTTTCGGCAATTAAGGTGCTTGGCCGAACCTCTCTTTCTCCCACCTTTCTTTTTCTTCTTTTCATATTTGCTCAAGACCCCATCCTCTTCTTTATTTTCTTCTCTTTTCGAAACCTCTTAATCCCTTTTTCTTTAAGCCTAAGCCGAATACCCATCATCTATTCTCCCATTCTCTCTTTTTCTTTTGAGCCAAATCTCAATTGTTTCTCTTCTATCAACCATAGCCGAATCTTCCTTCACCACTCAACCTTTGTTGAAATTTCCTTTCTTTCTTCTAGTTGTTTTGGTCGAATATCAAACAAGGGTCGATCTTCTTCGGTTCTTCTTCAATCGATTTTGAGAAGGGGTAAGTGTCTTGGCCAAATTCCTTTTGTTCCTTTCCTCTTCTCTCTGTCGACTTTCATAGGAGCAAAAGCCGAATTTTGGCATTTGGTGATAGATTTCTAATCATCTATAAGGACGATTTCTTTTAGGATCTCTGGGACGTTGAAGCAGTCGATCTAAGCCTCTATTCTCTAACAATCGAATTTGGTAAGTCAAGTGGTAAGGATATCTATGTTGGTTCATCATTCTTTAAGTTGTTGAAAAGCTGAAGGCTATTGAGACTAAGCTTTATCGTTGGCCGAATGTAGGGGGAGGATTAGTCTCGCATATCTTGGTGTTGTGATTTGTTTTTGTAAGGCAGAAAGGTAAGGGTGGTGTTGTTTATGTGTAATCTTACCCTACGGGATTTATTGGTATAGCCGAATGGCCTATGTTATTAACCTTAGTGTTGGCCGAATGTAGGACAAGGAGATCTAGTGCGGTAGATCGGGTTTTCGGGATTCAGCGTTTGCATTAATATAGGCATGTAACTTACACACTTCATAACTTAGTAAATATGTTAATAACCTGAATATGTTAAAAGTCAAAAAACTGTGTAGATCTTGATATGATACCTTAATGGGTATGAGCAAGGATTCGGGTAAGTCCGTTTCGATATGATTTTGCTATATGTTGTTTAATACTATAATCTATGATATAATTGATGCATGTTTCATATTAAAGCATGATGGCATGATTGGCATAAATACTGCATTGTCATGGGTGATATGAGAGGAGGGGGAAGATTTGATATCCGTGTCTTTGGGACACCAGAGGTTTGGCACCTCCAGTGGTTTGGTACCACAGTTGATTTCGTGACTTTGGGTCACCAGAGGTTTGGCACCTCATAGCGACTCATCCCAGTGGCTTCGCACCACAGTGGGTTGGCCCCACATTTGATATTACGGGATTATCGCCAGTGATTTGGTATCACAATGTGGGTTGGCCCCACAGATGGATTAATCGTGACTTTGGGTCACCAGTGGTTTGGCACCACATTATTATTGGATATCATGACTTTGGGTCACTAGTGGTTTGGCACCACCAGTGGTTTGGTACCACATGGGGTAGAAACGGAGTTATGGATGGCTAGGTTTGGGTGCATGATATATTGCTTGGTTATGACTTGTGTGTAAGCATGTTACATTAACCGGGAGGGGGATTATGCACTGAGTCTTGGTGACTCACCTTCTCCCTTATCTTTTCAGGTGATTCGTAGATCGCGGATGAGGAGCCAAATGGACTCGAGGTGGCCATGCATTAAACACATTCGGCTTTACATGGACTTTCCTTTGGGTATTACTTTAAATTTCGATTTTAATTTGGGTTTGTAATAAGGCCTTTAAATTATGTTTTGGGATTATTTTGCATGTTTTAGATATATCTTCAAATATGACAACGTAAATTACTTGTTTTGTTTTAACAACCTGATAACCAAAGTTTTCAAAAATTTACCTCGTTTCGAGTTTTCCAATAGTTACCATCGGCAATGACATTCATGAAATGATAACAAAGATACTTTAGATGGTTTCCAAATTCAGTGTTCTTCTTAATTTCAAATGCACACGGTTTTTAAATAATTAAAAATAATACATCCGTGTTCTAACAAACATGGATATTTTCTATCAAACTGAATGGCAAATGAGTTTTCAAACCGTTTTCCTCTGTAACATGCCAGATTTGGTCATGGTGTGTTGACCGGGTTTGGGGAGTTACAATTTTGGTATCAGAGCCAAGTTCAAAGGCTCGACTGTGGGCTCGAGGCCCAAAATGTTTTAAAGTATGGTTCTAAAATGTTCTTGTTTGAAAATATATGGTTTGAGAAGCATGGCACCGAGTCTCCGGCACCAATCCGCCCAGGTAAGTACTTCTGACTGTTGTGTGAATTATATGTGGGGAAATGGGAATTTCGGGATTGTAGGTTAGTAGAATAGGAATTATTGAACCCTAGGAATAGCTTACTCCAACACAAATTACATAAGACGTAATGATCCACTAAACAAACCTGTGAGTACGTCACTGAGCTAACGGTGTGGCAACCGTTGTGCGCATGTCTATGAATGGATTCAGGGGGGAGCTTGGTATTTAAAGCAGTCCTAGTGACTCACCTCCTTTTCACCCGAATCCTACCTGGTGCATAGTGACGGTTCATCCTAACTGAGACGACTTATTCACAGGCTAAATTTAATAAGTAAAACCCGAAATGGACCAGCCATTTTGTTTTGAAATACTTTAAACCTTAGTTTTGAAATTTACCACAGTACCCATGATTTGGAAAATTACCAAATTAGCCCTGATTTGTGAAATGACCAAAATACCCCCGGATTGCAAAATTACCCAGAACACCCTTATTTCACAAAATCACCAAGGAACCATATTTTGAAAAAAGAAATTTACTAAAATACCCCTGGATTATGAAAATTTTGAAAATACCCCTGGTTCATGAAATTACCAAAACACCCCCAATTTTTGGAATTTCTGAAATATCTACGATTTGTAAAGGTTTTCGAATTAACCCTATTTTATTACTAAAATACTCCGATAGGTTAGATTACGAAAATACCCCCGGGTAGTGAAATGACAAGAATACCCCTATACGTGGAATGAGGGTAGGAAATTGAAATGAAAACTTTGTGATGATCGAAAGAACCACTATCAAATTACTTTACATAAAACTTATTCATGGGTAATCACCGAAATGCGAGCGACTTTTGCCAAGTTCAAGAAGTCGAGTTCGGCTTAGGGAGGTGACTTTCTTAGGTCACGTAGTGTCCGCTGAAGGGATTAGAGTGGACCCTCGCAAGATTGAGGCAGTGTTGGATTGGAAACTACCTAGGTCAGTGGCTGAAATTCAGAGTTTTCTAGGTCTAGAAGGGTATTACCGGAGATTTGTGGAAGGATTTTCTCTGATCACGGCACTGTTGGCCAAGCTATTGAGGAAGGGAGTTCCATTTGTGTGGTCGGAGAAACAGTAGAAAAGTTTCGACAAGTTGAGAAAGATTTTGATGAAGCTCCGGTTCTGGTACAGCCTGAGGCAGGGAAGGTATTCACGGTCTATTGCGATGCATCACACACTGGCTTGGGATGTGTGCTGATGCAGGAAGGGAAAGTAGTAGCATATGCGTCTCGACAGCTGAGACCGCATGAGGTTAACTATCCGACACATGACTTAGAGTTAGCTGCAGTGGTTTTTGCCCTGAAAATTTGGAGACACTATTTATACGAAGAGAAGTCGATAGTCTACACAGATCACAAGAGTCTGAAGTATCTTCTGACTCAGAAAGATTTGAACCTGAGACAACGGAGATGGATTGAACTGTTAAAGGACTATGATTGTTCGATTGATTATCATCCGGGCAAGGCTAACGTGGTGGCAGACGCGTTGAGCCGTAAGGTAGTAGCGGACTTAAGAGCGATGTTTGCTCGTCTTAGCTTGTATGACGATGGGAGTCTTTTGGCAGAATTACAGGTTAATCCAACTTGGGTTGAGCAGATCAAGGAGAAATAGTTAGTGGATGATGGCTTGAATTCTCGGAGGTTGCAAGCTCAAAATGGTGGTTTAGAGGATTACAGCTTGTCCAGTGATGGAGTATTGTGTTTTCGAGGAAGAGTGTGTATGCCGAAGGATGTCGAGTTAAGACAAAGGATTCTTTAGGACGCACATAGCAGCCCATATGCTATGCATCCTGGAGGTAGCAAGATGTACCAGGATTTGCGGAAGTAGTTCTGGTGGCCAGGGCTAAAGCGGAAAGTGACTGAGTTTGTGGGTAAGTGTCTGACGTGTCAGCAGGTCAAAACTGAGCATCAGCTACCATCAGGTTTACTTCAGCCGGTAAAGATTCTTCAATGGAAGTGGGAAAGGATTACCATGGACTTTTTAAGTGGGCTACCCCTCACGCCTAGTAAGAAAGACTCAGTCTGGGTGATTGTGGATCGTTTGACCAAATCAGCTCATTTCATACTAGTGAGGGTTGATTATCCGCTTAAGAAGTTAGCTAAGTTGTATGTGGCTGAGATAGTAAGGTTGCATAGTGTACCAGTATCAATTATCTCGGATAGGGATCCGAGGTTCACGTCGAGGTTCTGGAGAGCTTTGCATCAGGCTTTGGGAACGAGGTTGGATTTCAAAGACACGACTTTTCACCCATGATCGTGAGGCGATCGAAAAGGTTATACAAATTTTAGAGGACATCTTTGAGGGTTGTGTTCTAGACTTCAGAGGTAGGGGGAAGAATTTCTACCATTAACTGAGTTCGCATACAATAATAGTTATCAGGCAACCATTAAGATGGCACCATATGAGGCGTTGTATGGTAGGAAGTGTCGCACACCTACATGCTGGACGGAGTTGGATGAGCATCAGATGTTGGGACCAGAGTTGGTTGCAGAGACTGAGGCTAAGGTAAAGTTGATTCAGGCTTGTCTGAAGGAAGCTTCGGACAGGCAAAAGTCATATGCTAATCTTAAGCGGAGAGATATAGAGTTCGTCATGGGTGATAAGGTCTTTTTAAAGGTCTCGCCCTAGAAGAAAGTGTTGAGATTTGGAAGGAAAGGCAAGTTAAGTCCAAGATTTATTGGGCCGTATAAGGTGTTGAAACCAGTAGCTTATCAGCTCGAGTTGCCAGCAGAGCTGAGTCAGATTCACAATGTGTTCCATGTCTCCATGCTCAGGCACTATCATTCAGATCCATCGCAAGTCGTAGCAGTGGAGGAAATAGAGGTGAGTCCACATTTGACTATGGAAGAGGAACCAGTGTAGATCTTGGATCGAGATGTGAAGGTTTTGTGCAAGAAGTCGGTTCCATTAGTGAAGGTGTTATGGCGGAACCATGGCGTGGAAGAAGCTACGTGGGAACCAGAGGATGTGATGAGACAGCAATACCCTCAACTCTTTTGACCAGGTAATTTCGAGGCCAAAATTATTTTTAAGGGGGTAGAACTGTAACATCCTTAAGTAGGGGTTATTGAATTTGAACTTCTTTGCATGTGTGTGGTTGTTGTTTGAGGTGTTCTAGAGGCTAGTTATAAGCCAAACGTAGGCCCGAGCTGTAGGAAAAATTTTTTTTAAGTGTTAGTCAAGGGAGCTGAAGAAGCTAGGGGTTAAGTATATTTTGTGGGGAAGTTAAGCACAAGATTGGGCTTGGTAAAGTGGCAAGGAGGCGCCACTTAGGGCCTTGTGATTGACGCCACATGCAAGGAAGGGAGAGCTCAGGGTCGAGCAGCAGAAATATCACTTTCTGCTTATTATTTTGATGCCAAAGGGGAAGAGTTGTGCTCAGCACAAACTCTGTCAGATAAGCATGGAATAAGTTAAATTAATTTAAATGGGTGGCAAGGAGAAAATTTAGGAACTTCTGGAATTCAAATTCATTTGATTTAGTGGCCAGGAGGAGTTTGAGGAAGTGGTCAAATTTTGAACTCTTGTTGGCAGAGGAGTGTTCGGTTTGGGAAGCTAAGGAGAGGAGAGTGCCGAATTTCTTTAGGTGCCTTATTGTGCATTTTCGGCTAGCCTAAGTCCTAGTGTGCTTGGTGAGTCAAAAGCCGAAAACCAACCTTTTGATCCTTGCCGATTCCCCCTAGTGCACCATATTGAGGTAAAAGCCAAAACCACCTTAGGTGCATGTCGTTTTCCTCTCTAAAGCATTGGCCGAATCTTTACAAGAACCCTTTTAGAAATTCTCTTTTCCCTTTGAACCGAAACCTCACTTGACATCTTCTTCTCTTCTCTTTTTAGCAATTAAGGTGCTTGGCCGAACCTCTCTTTCTCCCACCTTTCTTTTTCTTCTTTTCATAACTGCTCAAGAGCCCATCCTCTTTTTTATTTTCTTCTCTTGCCGAAACCTCTTAATCCCTTTTTCTTTAAGCCTAAGCCGAATACCCATCATCTATTCTCCCATTCTCTCTTTTTCTTTTTGAGCCAAATCTCAATTGTTTCTCTTCTATCAGCCATAGCCGAATCTTCCTTCACCACTCAACCTTTGTCAAAATTTCCTTTCTTTCTTCTAGTTGCTTTGGCCAAATATCAAACAAGGGTGGATCTTTTTCGGTTCTTCTTCAATCAATTTTGAGAAGGGATAAGTGTCTTGGCTGAATTCCTTTTGTTCCTTTCCCCTTCTCTCTGTCGACTTTCATAGGAGCAAAAGCTGAATTTTGGCATTTGGTGATAGATTTCTAATCATCTATAAGGACGATTTCTTTTAGGATCTCTGGGATTTTGAAGTAGTCGATCTAAGCCTCTATTCTCTAACAATCGAATTTGGTAAGTCAAGTGGTAAGGATATCTATGTTGGTTCGTCATTCTTTAAGTTGTTGAAAAGCTGAAGGCTATTGAGACTAAGCTTTATTGTTGGCCGAATGTAGGGGGAGGATCAGTCTCGTATATCTTGGTGTTGTGATTTGTTTTCGTAAGGCAGAAAGGTAAGGGTGGTGTTGTTTATGCGTAATCTCACCCTTCGGGATTTATTGGTATAGCCGAATGGCCTATGTTATTAACCTTAGTGTTGGCCGAATATAGGACAAGGAGATCTAGTGCGATAGATCGAGTTTTCGGGATCCAAATTTGCGTTAATGCAGTGTGTAACTTACACACTTCATAACTTAGTAAATATGTTAATAACCTGAATATGTTAAAAGCCAGAAAACTGTGTAGATCTTGATATGATACCTTAATGGGTATGAGCAAGGATTCGGTAAGTCCATTTCGATATGATTTTGCTATATGTTGTTTAATACTATAATCTATGATATAATTCTTGTATGTTTCATATTAAAGCATGATGGCATGATTTGCATAAATCTTGCATTGTCATGGGTGATATGAGAGGAGGGAAGATTTGATATCCGTGTCTTTGGGACACGGAGGTTTGGCACCTCCAAAGGTTTGGTACCACAGTTGATTTCATGACTTTGGGTCACGGAGGTTTGGCACCTCATAGTGACTCGTCCCGGTTGGCTTCGCACCACGATTGGGTTGGCCCTACATTTGATATTACGGATTGTCGCCATGATTTGGTATCACAACGTGGGTTGGCCCCACGATGGATTAATTGTGACTTTGGGTCACCAGAGTTTGGCACCACATTATTATTGGATATCGTGACTTTGGGTCACCAGTGGTTTTGTACCACATGGGGTAGAAACGGAGTTATGGATGGCTAGGTTTGGGTGCATGATATATTGCTTGGTTATGACTTGTGTGTAAGCATGTTGCATTAACCGAGAGGGGATTATGCTGCTCGAGTCTTGGTGACTCACCTTCTCCTTATCTTTTCGGTGATTCAGTAGATCGCGGATGAGGCCGGATGGACTCGAGGTGGCCATGCATTAAACACATTCGGTTTTACATGGACTTTGCTTTGGGTATTACTTTAAATTTGGTTTTCATTTGGGTTTGTAATAAGGCCTTTAAATTATGTTTTGGATTATTTTGCATGCTTTAGATATATCTTCAAATATGACAACGTAAATTACTTGTTTTGTTTTAACAACTTTGATAACCAAAGTTCTCCAAAATTTACCTCGTTTGAGTTTTCCAATAGTTACCATCGAATGCAAAGACATTCATGAAATGATAACAAAGATACTTTAGATGGTTTCCAAATTCGTGGTTCTTCTCAATTTCAAATGCACACGATTTTTAAATAATTAAAATAATACATCCGTGTTCTAATGAGACATGGACGTTTTCTATCAAACCGAGCGGCAAATGAGTTTTCAAACCGTTTTCCTCCGTAACATGCCAGATTCGGTCATAGTGAGTTGACCGGGTTTGGGGTGTTACATTTACTATGGAGCTTGGAAGCTTGAAACAAACCCTAGCTATGGTGAACACTTGAAAATTTGGCCTAATGAAGAAGATGATCATATTTTGCCATCTTTTTCCCTTTTTAATTTCTTTTTATTACCCAATGACTAAATTACCCTTCATTAAAAACTTTGGTTCTCTCTACCTATATATGTCCATTTTTGTCCATGAAAATATAATGGTCTAATTACCATTTAAGGACTCCTACTTCAAACCCCATTTCAATCAAGTACTCTATAAATTAGAACCCCTATTTAGCAACTTTTGCAAACAAGTCCTAATAGGCAATTTAAGCATGAAATTAATAAAATTTCTTATCAATACTTTAATACATGTATTTAATCACTCGGTAAATCATAATAATTAATTGTAATAAACTTTTATAGATTGGATTCATGGTTTCACAACCACTATTCCATTTAGGCCCTATTTCAGGATGTTACATTTCTCCCCCTTTAGGGATTTTCGTCCCAAAAATCTTACACAGAAAGAGATTTGGAGTCTTGTTTTCGATAGTCTCTTGGTCTCCCATGTAGCCTCGTCTATCCCATGCCTATTCCATAATACTTTCACTAGTGCAATACTTTTGTTCCTTAATTGCTTAACCTCCTGAGCTAGAATTTTTACCGGTTCCTCACAGTAAGTCATATCTAGTTGAATCTCAACCTCTATTTCTGAAATCACATGCGATGGATCTGAACGACAACGACGTAGCATAGACACATGAAACACATTATGAATCTTCTCTAACTCAATTGGCAAAGCTAACCGATATGCCAATGGCCCAACTCTCTCGATCACCTCAAACGGTCCAATAAAACGGGGACTTAATTTGCCTTTCTTACTAAATCTGAGAACTTTCTTCCAAGGGGATACTTTCAAGAATACCCTATCACCAACTTGAAATTCAATTTCTTTTCTTTTCAAAACTGCATAGGATTTCATCTATCATCCGTCGATTTCAAGCAATCTCGATGACTTTTACTTTCTCTTCTGTTTCTTTGACTAGACCAACCCTATAAATCTGATTTTCCTTAAGCTCTGTCCAATACAAAGGTGTGCGGCATTTACGTCCATACAAAGCTTCATAAGGTGTCATCTTCAAACTTGATTGATAACTATTATTATAGGCAAACTCTATTAACGGCAAATATTTCACCCAACTACCTTGAAATTCCAATACACAACATCTAAGCATATATTCAAGTACATGAATAACTCTTTCTGACTGACCATCAGTTTGAGGATGGAAAGCTATACTAAAACTCAACTTTGTACCTAAAGCTTCCTGCAATTTCTTCCAAAATCGTAAAGTAAATCTCGGATCTCTATCTGAGATAATCGGTAACGGTACTCTATGTAGTCTCACAATCTCTTAAATATACAACTCGGCCAACTTGTCAAGTGAATAATCCATACGAAATGGGATAAAATAAGCAGACTTCATCAGCTTATCAATCACAACCCATATTGCATCTTTTTTTCTCGATGTCGAAGGCAATCCTATCACAAAATCCATAGTAACTCGGTCCCATTTCCATCGGGAACTAATACAGGCTGCAATAAACTTGAAGGTACCTGATGCTCGGCCTTTACCTGCTGACAAATCAAACATCTAGAAACAAACTCTGATATATCCCTTTTCATTCCTGTCCACCAATACATTTTCTTCAAATCATTATACATCTTTGTACTACCTGGGTGAATAGACAAAAAACTGCTATGTGTTTCCTGTAAGATCTTTTGAATAAGCTCATCATTCTTTGGTACACATACCCTGTCTTTGAAAATCAAACAACCATCAGAACCAATTTGAAAATCAAACTCTACACCTAGCTCGCACTAAACTCTTTTGGCTTGCAACTCACCATCATCCTTCTGAGCTTCACAAATTTCTTCAAGAAACATCAGTTTAGCTCACAAATCAGCTAAAATAGAACCACCATCTGATAAGGCCAAACTAGTATGCAAAGCTCTCAAGGCAAATAACAATTTTCTACTCAAAGCATCAGCAACAACGTTTGCCTTACCCGGGTGATAATCGATCACTAGCTCATAATCTTTAATCAACTCTAGCCATCTTTTTTGCCTCAAGTTTATATTTTTCTGAGTCATTAAGTATTTCAAACTTTTGTGATCAATGAATATTCGACATTTCTCACCATAGAAGTGATGTCTCCAAATTTTTAATGCAAATACCTTAGCAGCTAGCTCTAAATCATGTGTCGGATAATTTTTCTCATGTGATTTTAACTGCCTAGAGGCATAAGCAATTACCCTTCCTTCCTGCATAAGTACACAACCTAGTCCATTTAAGGATGCATCACTATAAATCACAAACTCTTTACCCGATTTTGGTTGTACTAAAATAGGAGCTTTAATCAACAATGCCTTTAACTTGTCAAAACTCTGCTGGCACTTCTCAGTCCATTCAAACTTGACATCTTTCTGTAGCAATCTTGTCAATAGAGTAGCTATCAAGGAAATTCCCTCTACAAATCGTCTATAATAACCGGCAAGACCA
Source organism: Gossypium rotundifolium (assembly GCA_025506655.1). Lineage (NCBI taxonomy): Eukaryota > Viridiplantae > Streptophyta > Magnoliopsida > Malvales > Malvaceae > Gossypium > Gossypium rotundifolium. The sequence goes on from CP106729.1 coordinate 88,682,573, forward strand.
AGAAAACTTCTGACTTCTGATGCATTCCTGGGAGGCTTCCAATCAACAATGGCTGAAATCTTGCTCGGATCAACTTTAATACCTTCACCTGAGACAATATGTCCAAGAAACAAACTTCCTGTAACCAGAACTCACTTTTGCTAAACTTGGCATAAAGCTGATTATCTCTTAAAATCTGTAAAATTGTTCTCAAACGCTCTGTATGCTCAGTCTCATCATGAGAATAAATCAAGATGTCATCAATGAACATGTAACACCCCAAACCCGGCCTAGAAGTTAGGCCCAAATCTGGCATGTCACATGGAAGTGTTTTTTTTTTTTCAAAACCATCTTTGCGATTGTTAAAAACTTGTTTGAGAATTATAGCCTCTTTGTTAAAACCCAAAACACTTAAGCAATTGTTATCTACTTGAAAACATAATTATCTTTAAAAACCTTTTGGTTGCGAAAACATATTTGAAATAACAATTTACAAAATATGACGTTTGGAAATAAAGTTGCGAACATTTTGAAAACATTATGGGACGTAGATAAAATACAAGTATTTTGAGAGGTTAGTTGATGAATCAAAATCAAGTAGTGGACTTTAAAATCGGGACTTTTGAAAATGACGTTGAAATTTTGAAAGAGAATCAAGTTAAATTATTTGTAAAAGTTTGCTATAAAATCCATTTATTAATCAATTTTGGAAAGCACTATTTATATTTTAGAAAATTCCTTTTAAACAATTTAAGAAGAATAATAAAACATCCCAAACATAAAGAAAAATAAAAATAGTCTAGAGGCATTATTACAACTTTAAAACCCGAAACAATAGAAGTAATCAAATAAAACGAAAGGTAGTTTACTAATATTAGAAAATGTTATTTCCGAAGCATGGCCTCCACCGAGTCATCCATGGCTCCAAGTCCTCAAATCGAGCATTACCTACAAGGGTTAAGAGAAGGGGTGAGTTACAAGAACTCAGTGTATAATCCACTTACCACTGTTCACTGGGCCAAAATCCCATTAAGCAATTAATTGGGCCAAAGCCCACTTACAATAATATAAATGTATCATAAATAATATGCATATGTTATGTAATTCCCAAACCAAATCCTAGTTTTCCATTCGCTACACACCACCCGTACCAACCAACACACCTGTGGGTGATCTTTAGTCAACCCACCCCGCCAACACACCAAATGTAGGCATTAAGCCATTTATATCAAATTTGTGGACAAGCCACCAGATTAACAGAATTTACATGGCATTGCCATTTTTCAGATTTGTGGCAGAGCCACCAGATTTATGTAGCATAGCTACCAGAACTTCTCTTCATCATTATCCCATCCCATGCAAATCATGTATATAATGCATAACAAATCACAATAATGTATTCGGATATTTACTACAAAAGTACGGCTCATTATAACAAATTATCAATTAGGCCTATATAGCAAAATATCAGATTAGCCCATTTAGCAAAATATCAGATTGGCCCATTTAGCAAACTATCAAATTGGCCCATTTATCAAAATATCAGATTGGCCCATTTATCAAAATATCATATTGGCCCATTAACACTTTTGCAAATCGGCCCATTAGGGGCATTTCCATATTTCGGCCCTTTAGAGGAATTTTCGTAATTCGAAAATTTACCCACTAAGGGTAATTCAGTAATTTCGTAATCCAGACTTAACTACTAATTTGGGCATAACAATTTAAACTGTCCATCTGCGTCGTACTAACTAAATTGACTATAACTTGGGTTAAGAATCTCGAAATCTAAATATGTAAATTTTCCTTGAAACTAAACTCATATATCTTCTTACTACAATTTTTCTAGATTTTTTGGCTTAACCATTTAGTACAGTTTATTCCTTAAAGTTTCCCTTGTTTCACTGTCCAATGATTCTGACCTCTCTTAACCAAAATTCAAATATCTCACTGTACAGTTTTCATATGTTGTTCTCACTTTTTCGATTGAAAGTAAACTCACTAAGGAATCTTTACATATAAACTATAACTCTTAATTCACTTTGTACAATTTTATACGATTTTTCCAAGACAGATCAAGGAACCACAAAATCATTCAGAACCAGACTCACTAAAATTAACATATCTCAGAATATGAAATTTCTTTTCCTTCTCCGTTTCTTCCTTATCAAAATAGACACAGTAAGATTTTATTCAATATCTCATTCACTTTCTAATTTCATTTCTTCTATTTTTCGTGATTTTTCAAAAACACATCACTGCTTCTAACTAAAGCTATTTATTACAAAATATGTTTACCACTACGATCATACGCACGCTCGAGTGATCACGGATGTCGGTTTCTGGTTTTCTTTGGTATTTCGACCAATTTACAGAATATTTCATACAAACTTTCTGAGAAGTGTGAGGTTACACACCATTTCAGATTTGTATACGAAAGGCACGGGATTACACACCTGATTTCGATTTCCTAACGAACCACTCGTCGTTGACCTAGAACAATACCAACCAAAAGTTAGCCTCGGATTTCCAAAGATTTTGATCACTTACACTTGAATCACTTACCACTATGTCCGAAGGTAGAACTAAAACATGTAGTTGATTATTTCACATTATTACTCCGTTAGCAACAAATCGAATATTGAATAATATCAATAATTCATAAGAACTCCTTACCTTATTAATATTGGATCCGATTTCTAGTGATTATACGATGACTTTAGAAAAATCCAAGTTTCGGCCTTCCACTATATCTCTACGAGAAAGAAAAATGATTTCGAATGAGGGAAAGTAAGGTGATGGTCTAGGTCAAAATGACCATCCAAAACCAAAGAAAACAAAATATTGAGAAGAATACTTACCGATTGATCAAGAAACGGATGTTAATATGGATGAGAAGAAGAAAATAGAGAAAAGATGAAAGTTCGATTATGGAGGAAATTGTATGTTGATATTCGGCTATCAAGGAAGATGGACAAAAGGTGAATATGAAACCAATCCAAAGAGAAGAAAAATGCACTATTGTGCTAGAAGATTTCGGCAAAGAGAATAGCAAATTGGGAGAAGATGACACTAAAGTTGCAAATGTGATTTTTGGTCAAAACAATACCAAGACCCTACCAAATGCCAAAGTAAAATTTCAGCTACCTATCTACCCTCAAAATCGTCCACATGCATAATCATAAGGGTCAAAATTTTGCCAACCATACTTTCCATAGCATTCTCCATGAAATAAGTCACTTGTTCCCCTTACTTGCCTTTTCCTTTTGATTCATTTCCCCAACCTCAACCTTTCCTTAATTCTTTAGCCACCATACCAAAAATAAAGAAGTCAAACTTGCCATAAATACCTCTTGGCTGACACTTAAGGAAAGAGTGCAAAAATATTAGTCAAAAATTGCACACAAAGGGATTTGAACCTCTTCCCTCAAGGTACTTCACTTGATGCCATAACCTTTTTACTAATTTCTCATTTATGCAAGCACATTACTTATTTATTTCTATAAGCTTTAGCTACTTACCATCTCTCCTTAAAGTGCTAAAATACCCAATTTTTCCTAAGGCCCAATTAAACCCGAGACTTCATAGAAACCTTGTAACCTTCCAAATTCACTTAACTAATAAGTCCAATTTGCAATAATGCCATTTTCTTGTTCTCAAAATTTTAAACATTCCTACGCCCAAGGCCCATTGGGCCCAATCTTACTAGGCCCAATTTTGGGATGTTACAGAACACAACTACAAACTTGTCCAAGTAAGGTCTTAAAATTCAGTTCATTAAATCCATGAAAATGGCAGGAGCATTGGTTAAGCCAAATGGCATCACAAGAAATTCATAGTGACCATACCTAGTTCGAAAAGCGATTTTTGGAACATCTGACTCTTTAACTCACAACTGATAGTATCCAAATCTCAAATCTATCTTGGAGAACATAGTGGCTCCTTTCAATTGATCAAACGAATCATCTACTCTGGGTAATGGATATTCGTTCTTGATGGTTACCTTGTTAAGCTGCCGATAGTCTATGCACAATCTCATGGAACGGTCCTTCTTTTTCACAAATAACACTGGTACTTCCCATGGTGAATAACTAGGTCTTACAAAGCCTTTATCAGTTAATCCCTGTAACTGAGCTTTCAATTCTTTCAATTCTATTGAAGCCATTCTATAAGGAGTAATAGAAATAGGTGTGGTACTTGGAATCAATTCAATACCAAACTCAACTTCTCTGATAGGAGGCAAACCTGGTAGTTCTTCTGGAAACACATCAGGAAACTCATTTACCACGAGCAATCGATTCAATTTTCAACTCGATCTTTAGCATTCAACACAAAAGCAAGGTAAGCTTCACATCCTTTCCTTAAACATTTCTGAGCAAACATAACAGAAATCATGGAAATTGAACTACTTGATTCATCTGAATTAACCCGAAGGATCTCTCCATTTTCACATTTCAACTCAATGAATTTCTTTCCACAATTCACTATCACATCATGTGTAGTTAACCAGTCCATACCAAGAATCACATCAAACTCATCAAATGGCAATAGCATGAGATCAGCCGGAAAACAGTAACCTCTAATCACCAAAGGGAAATTTTTACATACTTTGTTTACTAACACATGTTGACCTAATGGGTTCGATACTTTAATCACAAACTCCGTAAACTCTATGGGCATGTTCATACTAGGCATTAATTTCATGCAAACATAGGAATGGGTTGAACCTGGATCAATCAAAGCAATAACATTAACATCATGAAAAGAAAATGTACCCGTAGTTACGTCGGGGGAAGATGCCTCTTCACGAGCACGGATAGCATAAGTCCTTGCGGGTGCTCTAACATCTGATCTCATTGATGTGTCTCTGAATGTACCTCTACCTGCCCCTACTCCAGGATTTCTTTGATATCTGCCTCTAACGGGGGCATTGCCTGATCTTGCACTCGGTATTACTTCTCTTTTAACCATTTTGGGACACTCCTGAATGAAATGATCCGGTGCACCACATCGGAAACAACCAGTCTCATTGGCTCAACATTGACCTGGATGACGTCGACCACATTGAGGACACTCGGATCTATCAGGCTGAATACTGCCAACACTCGCAATCGAAGTGGTTTGAGCTTTTGAATCTATAAATCTTCCACCTTTGTTTCGGCTAGAATACCCGACTGAAAAATTAGATCTCGTAGAGAACTCTATAGGCCTCTTGGATGTAGACTGAAATGATTTGCTCACCTATCTTTTCTTCGTGTCTTGCATCTAAATTTTAGCTTTACCCTTTCTTTTTAATAACTCTTCTGCCTTACAGGCTCGTTCAGCTAAAACAACAAACTCTTTTATCTCTAATACACCAACTGAAAGTCGGATATCATCATTGAGTCCATCCTAAAATCTTTTGCACATGATAGCCTCTGTAGACACACACTCAAGAGCATAATTGCTGAGTCAGACAAATTCACGTTCATAGTCAGTCACAGTCATCTTACCCTGTTTTAACTCAAGGAACTCTTTTCTTTTCTGGTCAATAAACCTCTGACTTATATATTTCTTACGGAACTCCTCTTGAAAGAAATCCTAGGTAACTCTTTCTTTCGGTACTACTAACACAAGTGTCTTCCACCACTGGTAGGTCGAATCTCTAAGAAGTAACACCACACACTTAATACATTCTTTCGGTGTGCAGGATAACTCATCAAAGACTCTGATAGTGTTCTCAAGCCAAAATTCAGCTTTCTCTGTACCATTATCTTTGGTAGCCCGAAACTCTTCGGCCCCTTGTTTTCTGATCTTGTCAACGGATGGTTTCTCTCTTCTGACTGTATCTGCAACTGGGGCAGCTACATGAGTGGTCTGAGGATCGTGACGGGGTGGAGGTCTAATAGTTGGGTTCGTACGAATGAACTCAGCAAACCATTCATTCATAGCTTGGAAGAAGGCTTCTCGAGCCCCTCCTCCTGACTAACTGTAACGGGCCTTTCACTACTATCTGGTGGCACTTCTGTGGGAGCAGGCACATTACTCTCTACATCATCTACACCAGCTCGTTCGGGATCCATAACTATAAAAGAAAAATATTTTAAAATCGTCAGGAGTCGTCACACTATCAAAATATAAGTATGGCATGTATAGTTAGACTCTTACTCATATTGAATATTCTGAGAATCAACTAAACTCTCGCTCTGATATCAATAAATGTAACACCCCTTACCTGAGACCATTACCGGAGTCGAGCACGAGGCATTACTAGACTTAACTTACTAGATCAGGGCATAAAAATTGAAACTATCAATCAGCGTCATGTTTGCTAAATCAACTATAACTCGAGTTATGAAACTCGAAATATAGATTCGTAAATTTTCCTTGAAACTAGAATCATATATATTCTTAATATAATTTTTCTAAAATTTTTGGTGTGACCAATTAGTACAGTTTATTAGTTAAAGTCTCACCTGTTACACAGTTTGACAGTTCTGACCTCTCTTCACTAATAATCAATTATCTCATAATATACAATTCTTTTTCCTACACCATGTTTTATATAAAAATAGACTCAATAAGCTTTAATTATATATCTCATGCACAACCTAATCCCATTTCTACTATTTTTGGTGATTTTTCAAAATCACGTCACTACTGCTGTCCAAACTGTTCCCCTGCATATAATTACATAATTTCTTAAAATAACTATCAACTATGCATTACATAACATCCAAAACATGTTCTTAATTAACCATTTTAATAGCTAATCATTACCAAAAATTTACAAACTAATATTAAGCCATATCATAAGGTCATACACACAAAATGGCTAAGTCCCTATACATGCCATAACTTAAAACATTCGAGTCACAAAATACCAATATAATCCTTTGATAGTGTGTAACGATCTCCGACGTCCTTACGATCCCTGAGTTGGCTTGTAAAACTATGAAAAGAAATAAAGGAATGGGAGTAAGCATTAAACTTAGTAAGTTTGGATGTAAATAAATAACAACATTCTTAATGCATTATCATATTCTTTTCTTACCAAAATTATTTAAGCCTTTAACTTAATATACTTAAGTCTTAAATTCTTACCTGTACCTTTTTAGCTTGAACTTGTCTTACCTTTCCTTTGGTATACTCTTTAAATGTTCCCGTTGAACCACTTCGAATACTAAGGATATGCAGGTACCTTTCCTTGTGAAACTTAACCATTGCCATGTCTTGACATGGTTTTACGTGGTATCCTTGCCTTATGAACTCACCAATTCCATGCCTTGGCATGGTCTTATATGGGACCTTTGCCTTATAAATTCACCAATGCCATGCCTTATAGTAACTTATCAATGCCATGTCTTGCCATGGTCTTACATGATTTCCTTAGACCCTAATGTCATGACATTTGTATCCTACACATTCCTAAGGTTCAACCGGGACATTCTGAGATTGCTTCTTCATCAATTCATGCTTGAGTCTTTAAATGATAAATTTACAGAATAAATATGTAAATTCTGGAATTTAATAGTATCAAATGTAAAATAATAGAATATTGCATTTATTTACCACAAACTTACCTCGAAACAAAATACGATAAACTATATCGATTTAGTCCACTATCTTTTTGTTTCCCCAATCTAACTCCAGATTTCGTTCTTCTTGATCTATAATAGCAAATTTAGCTTATTTAATACTCACATTTATCAAAACAGTCCTTAAGTCTAACTTTGGAAAAATTACAATTTTGCCCCTAAACTTTTACATATTTACACATTTGCCCCAAAGCTTGGAAATTATATTTTATCCCTTATTCTTATGTTTTATGGCATGCTGATCATTTTTCCTTTCTATGACAACATCAAATTCTCACTCTAACATGTACTTATGAACATTAGGTATTTTTACCGATTAAGCTGCTTTTACTCGCTTTTCACTTAAAATCACTTAGCAAAAGTTGTTTAACATAATTTCAGACTTCATATTCTATCATAAAACATCAAAATAAACACATTTCACGTATGGGTATTTTTCCAAATATGAACCCTAGCATGAATTATTGATAGAATAAGCTAAACCGAAGCTAAGGGCTTCAAAATGTAAAGAACATTAAAAGCGGGCTTGGAATCACTTACTATGGAGCTTGGAAGCTGAAACAAACCCTAGCTATGGTGAACACTTGAAAATTTGGCCTAATGAAGAAGATGAGCATATTTTGCCATCTTTTTCCCTTTTTAATTTCTTTTTATTACCAAATGACTAAATTACCCTTCATTAAAAACTTTGGTTCTTTCTACCTATATATGTCCATTTTTTTCCATGAAAATATAATGGTCTAATTACCATTTAAGGACTCCTACTTCAAACCCCCATTTCAATTAAGTACTCTATAAATTAGAACCCCTATTTAGCAACTTTTGCAAACAAGTCCTAATAGGCAATTTAAGCATGAAATCAATAAAATTTCTTACCAATACTTTAACACATGTATTTAATCACTCGATAAATCATAATAATTAATTGTAATAAACTTTTATAGCTCGAATTCATGGTTTCACAACCACTATTCCATTTAGGCCCTATTTCGGGATGTTACATAGTGCCTCGATACAAAACCGAACTTAATTTGGTATTGCACACACAGTGCTAATCAATAAAGCCGAAGCTTTCATTACTTCGCACACACAGTGCTATTCAACTCTGTCTCAATTTCAATTACGCACACTTAGTGTCTCATTTCTCAATCTCATATATATAGCATTTCTAATTCATGAACTATCATTCAATTCACATCACATAGATATAAATTAACAACTTGTACTATATCCGAATTTACCTCGAACGTCGAAATTTCGAGACTAGCCGATCAATCAAGTAATTTTTATTCGCCTCGATCTCGATCCGAATCTCTCCTTTCTCGGTCTATACATATTCAAATTTAACTCATTCAATCACCAATTCATTTAATTTAGTCCACACACATATATTCAGGGCATTTTACAAAATAGCCCTCACATTTTCACATTTCGACACTTTAGTCCCTATTTCATAAAATCATCACATACACAAAATTTCATTTCACTCGTGCCTAGTTGAATTCTCCTTATATCTATATAAGACCACACATTTCATTTATTTCACATTTTAGTCCTCTAATTTTTTATTTTCACAATTAAGCCCAATTTACTCAATTTCACTAAAAATTCAAAGACAAAATATGTTAATCTAACACATATCTTTTATAATTCATCACCAAACTTCACAAAGCTCAAGAATTCATCCATGGCACACTTCAAATTCATCATCAATTCACAAAATTTAAGCATGGGTTTTGTAGAGCACAAAGCAACGATTACAAAAACGTAGAAATTATCAAAAAACCGAGCAAAAACTAACCTTGAATCAAGCTTGATAGGTGCCGAAAATACAAAAGCTTTAAACCTTTATTCTTTCTTCAATATTAAGTGGAAGAAAAGATGAATACGGTTTTCTTTTTCTCATTTGTTTTATTTAATATACATTATTTCTTCATTTACTAATTTACCCTTTTATTAAACATATAAAACATTTATACACTGAGGTTATTTTGTCCATTGCCACCCACTAACCTTAATAGTGGTCTAATTGCATCATAAAACCTCCAAATTATAAGAACAACAATAATTAGGCACTTTAACAATCAGCACACAACTTTTACATTTTATGCGATTAAGTCCTTTTTCATAATTCGACACTCAAACGATAAAATTTTCACACAGAATTTTCACACATGCTTAATCACACACTGTAAACACAAAAAATAATATAAAAATATTTTTTTGACCTCAAATTTGTGGTCTCGAAACCAGTGTTCCGACTAGGGTCTAAATTGGGCTGGTACAGGCCCTATCCTCTTGGTAATCTCATATGGTCCGATAAAACGCGGACTCAATTTGCCTTTCCGGCCAAACCTGAGAACTTTCTTTCATGGTGACACTTTCAAGAATACCATATCACCAACTTGAAACACAATCTCTTATAGCGTCCGAGTAGGATTTTTGTCTATCAGAAGTAGCTTTTAAACAATCACGGATTATTTTTACCTTCTCTTTGGGCCCCGTAAATCTGGTTTTCCTTGAGTTCAATCCAATACAAAGGCGTTCGACACTTACACCCATACAACGCCTCATAAGGCTCCATTTTCAAGCTCGACTAAAAATTGTTACTATAAGCAAACTCTACCAACGGTAGGTACTTTTCCCAGTTGCCCTGAAACTCAAGAACCCAACATCGGAGCATATCCTCAAGTACCTGTATTAACCTTTTTGATTGTCCGTCAATTTGGGGGTGAAAAGCCGTACTAAAACTCAACTCTGTGCCCAAAGCTTCTTACAACTTTTTCCAAAATCGGGATGTGAATCTCGAATCTCTATCTGATATAATAGACAAAGGCACTCCATGAAGCCTTACAATCTCAAAAACATACAAGTCTACCAACTTATCAAGCGAATAATCAACACGTATTGGTACGAAGTAGGTCGACTTCGTAAGTCTATTTATCACCACCCATACGACATCTTTCTTGCTCAGTGTCAATGGCAAACCTGTTACAAAGTCCATAGTAATATGGTCCCATTTCCACTCAGGAACCATAATAGGTTGAAGCAAACCCAAAGGTACTTGGTGTTCAGCTTTCACTTGCTGACAAATCAAGCATCTTAATACAAGATTAGAAATATCTTTCTTCATACTCGGCCACCAATACCATTTCTTCAAGTCATTGTACATTTTTGTGCTACCCGAATGTACAGATAAACATCCACTATGTGCCTCGTGTAAAATCTTTCGAATAAGCTTATCATTCCTCGGTACACAAACTCTGTCTCTGAACATCAAACATCTATCAGAATTAACCCCATAGTCAGACTCAACACCCAATTCACATCGAACTCTTTTGGCTTGTAAGTCACTATCACCTTTCTGAGCTTCATAGATCTCTTGAAGAAACATCGTCTAGCTCTTAACTCAGCTAGAATGGAACCATCGTCTGACAAAGTTACCCGTGTATTCATAGCCTTCAATGCAAATAAGGATTTTCTACTCAAAGCATCAGCGACTACATTCTCATTCCCGGGGTGATAGTCAATTACTAGCTCATAATCCTTTAACAACTCTAACCATCTTCGTTGCCTTAAGTTCAATTCCTTTTGAGTCATCAAGTACTTTAGGCTTTTATGATCGGTGAAGATCCAACATTTTCCACCATACAAATGGTGTCTCCATATCTTCAATGCAAACACAATGGTAGCCAACTCTAAGTCATGGGTCGTAATTCTTTTCATGTGGCTTTAACTGCCTAGAGGCATATGCTATCACCTTGCCCTCTTGCATAAGCACACAACCTAATTCATTCAAGCAGAAGCATACACCTAATTCATTCAACGATGCATTGCTGTAAATCACAAATTCTTTTCTCGATTCAGGTTTCACTAAAATCGGAGCCTCAGACAATAATACTTTTAATTTCTCAAAACTTTGTTGGCACTTTCCTGGCCATTCAAACTTTACATCTTTCTGTAACAACCTTGTAACACCCGATTTAGGGCCTAGTCAGAATAGTGGTGCGAGGCCACAAATTTGAGGTGAATTTATGAGTTTTTAAGGTTTATGCCATGTTTTCATGCTAGTGTGAAAGTTTCATGAAGCAATTTTGTTAAATTGAGGTTGAATGGTCCAAAAGGACTAAATTGCAAAAGTTGCAAATATGAATTTCTAGAAGCTTTTTGTATGAAATAGCTTTAGATATCAATTAGAAGTCCTTAAGTATCAATTTTCCCAAATTATAATTTTTGGACAAAATTGGACATGAGATAGTAAATTGTAAAAATTAGAGAGAAGGGCATTTTGGTCATTTATCAATTTAAATGATTAAAATGGGAAAAAGATGGAAAAAAATCTATTCATCTTCTTCCCTTTATTGCCAAAAATTTGGAGGAAACCATAGCTAGGGTTCTTCAATTTTTCAAGCTTGCTAGTAAGTTCATCTTAGTCCCGTTTTTAATATTCTTCGTATTTTTGGAGTTCTCGTATTGAATTAGATATTTTTAGCTATAAGTTGAGCTAAGATGCATGTTCAAAAATATACCCATGGATGACATGCATGTTAAATGATTATTATAGAAGATTATGAGAGTTTGATGTTAGATAAACATCTTTTTTCCATGTGAATTCATGAAAAATGCATGTAGGGACTAGTTTGTTAATTTATGAGATTTGGTCATACATGGTAGAAATAGTGAGAATTTGCTATTGCGATAGTTGAGATAATGAATTAGCTAAGCATGAAGTTTATGAAAGTTGAATGAGAATCATTTTACGAGCCTTGGGGAAATGTGCAAATATGAGAAAGTTTAGGGGCAAAATAATAATTTTACCAAAGTATGTGTTAAGGGCCAATTTAGTCAATGTGATTATTAAATGAGTAGAATTATTATTATAGATCAAGAAAAACGAAGCCCGAATCGAAATCGAGGCAAGAACAAAGTCGAGGACTAAATTGCATATCTACATACATTTTGTATATTGAGGTATGTTTGTATGATTCCTAAGCTTTATGATTTATATCATTGAACTGTTTAGTGTAATGTACAATATTATCATGAAAATGTTTAATGTTATGTTAAACAAAGAAATCAATGAGATTAAGTATGAGAAAGTCCCAATTGAATATGAATTACCTAGGATACTCGATCTACCACATGAAATGAGAAAGTTCGTATAAGACCAAGCCAAGGCATGGCATCGACAATCAAGCGAGTTATCATGTAAGACAAATACAAGTCTTGGCTTTGAAGAGTTATTATGAGATGAAGACCCATATAAGCCCAAGCCAAGGTGTGGCATTGGTGAGTCTCCAAGCAAAGATGTCATGTAAGTCCAAGACAAGTCTTGGCATTGAAAAGTTATCATGTAAGTCCAAGACAAGTCTTGGCATTGAAAAGCTATCAAGAGATAGAGATCCCATGTAAGTCTAAGCCAAGACATGGTATTGGTGAGAACAAGGAAGATTTCATGTAATTCCAAGCCAAGGTTCGGCATTGACCAGTTCATGAGTAAAGATACCAAGTAAGACCATGTCGAGACATGGCAATGGTAAGTTCCCAAGGGAACACATGAGAAGGACTTCGTATAAGTCCATGTCAAGACATGGCCTCGAAACCAAGATGAAAAATTCCATGTAAGACTATATCTAGGATATGGCTTTGGCATCAAGTTATGTGTGGGTCGAGATCTAGTATCCTCGGTTATTCACAGAAATTCATTGGGCAAAAGAGGTAAGCTCAAATGAGATAATAAGAAAACTAAGTAAGGAAAACTACTATTAAGTTGTAAATGAGCATTGCCATTTTCTGAATGATGAATGAAAGATTTATGAATATCATGTTAAAGTATACTAACCAATGTGATCAAGTGATGCAGGTACCTTATTTATCTCACGAGGATGAGATTAGTAAGTATCATGAGATATATAAGATTCAATATGAGTAAGTAAGCTTTATAGCTGAAATCTATGATACCATAGTTTATGTCAAATGGTTTATATAAATCAAGTATATTTCTATGTGCATTTTATGCAAACTTACTAAGCTAAATGCTTATGTCTTTTATTCTTTCTTTCTATGTAGTTTCGCAAGTCAATATCGTGGATCATCATCATCGGAGCTCAGAGCACACTATCAATCGCTACTTTGGTATAGCCAAGTTATTTTACTAAGTATGGCATATATAGGAAGCATTTCATTTTAAGAATATGTTCTAAGAAGAGCCAAACTGTTGGCTATTAAGTTTATTATTCTTTTGTATATGGCTAAGTGATTGGCCAAAATTGACTAAGTATGTATGTTTATTGAGATCAATGAAGCATGTAGTAATGTTTATGAAAAATGTATTGAATTGAGCATGAGTTTGGTCTTGATTTCAGGGTGGCAATTGGCTTGGTAAATAGCCTTTAAGTGCCCATACAGTTAGACACACGGACATGTGTCTAGGCCGTGCGTACCCTGCACTTTAGTGTTTTAAGTCAAAATAGGCCACCGGGAAAATCCCACTGTCGTTTGTTTAGGCCGTGTGTGATACACGGTCAGAACATGGGCGTGTGCCCCAGACCGTGTGTGTAAGTCAATATATCAAGGTATAGCACACGGTTTACATCCACGAAATGTCAAGGCCATGTGTAATTAGTAAATGTCGACCACGAGTGGAAGACACGGGCATGTGTTAGGGGTACACGGGCGTGTCCCAAGTCACATGGGCATGTGACCCTGTTTTAAGGAAAAGTTTTCATTTCAATTCCAAAAGTTTTTAGATACGTGTTTAAGGCCTCGTAGGCCCATGAAATGTTTGATTAGACTAAGAAAGAGAAGTTTTTAATTCGGAACAAAATTTTATAGCCCGTAAGTACATGTTTTAAGTGAGTTCAAGCATGGTAGTGTCTCATATCCAGTATTAGCATCGGACTCAGGTATGGGGTGTTACAAACCTCATCATCGGAGTAGCTATCATAGAAAATCCCTTGACAAATAGTCGGTAATAGCTAGCTAGGCCCAGAAAACTTCTAACCTCAGATACATTTCTTGGCGATTTCCAATCAACAGGTGAAATCTTACTTGGGTTGACTCGGATTCCATCTCCCGAGACATTGTGCCCCAAAAATCCAACCTCTTTGAGCCAAAACTCATTTTTTCTAAACTTGGCATAAAACTGATTATCTCATAAAATCTGTAAAATTGTCCTCAAGTGCTCGGCATGCTCATCCTCATCACGAGAATATATCAGTATATCATCAATAAAAACCATGACAAACTTATCCAAGTATAGCCGAAATATATGGTTCATTAAATCCATGAACACAACAAGGGCATTCGTTAAACCGAAAGGCATGACTAAGAACTCATAGTGACCATACCTCGTCAGAAATGCGGTCTTCGGCACATCTGAGTCTTTGACTCTCAACTGGTAATATCCCGACCTCAAATCTATCTTGGAAAACACAGTGGGTCCTTTCAATTGAGCAAATAAATCGTCGATCCTTGACAATGGGTACTTGTTATTCACGGTTACCTTATTAAGCTGCTGGTAGTCTATACATAATCTCATGGAACCATCTTTCTTTTTCACAAATAACACTGGAGCACCCCACATAGAATAACTCGGTCATACAAAGCCCTTGTCCGTCAACTCTTGTAACTATACCTTCAACTCTTTCAACCCAGTTGGAGCCATTCAGTATGGAGCAATCGATATAGGTGCAGTACCAGGAGCAAACTCAATACAAAATTCAACTTCTCTAACAGGAGGCAAACCTGGCAATTCCTCTGGAAATACATTTGGATGCTCACATACTATCAGCACTGATTCAATTCTTAACTTAGTCCCTTTAGCATTTATAACAAAAGCAAGATATGCTTCATATCCCTTTATTACATATTTCTGGGCAGTCATATGAGAGATCACTATAGGCAATCTGTCCTGTTCATCTGATTCAACACGAAGAGCATCCCCATTTTCACATCTCAATTCAATGTATTTCTTTCCACAATTTACAGTCACATCATAAGTGATTAACCAATCCATACCAAGAATTATATCGAATTCATCAAATGGCAATAGCATGAGATTTGCCTTAAAATAATGACCTCTAATCATCAACGGGAAATATTTGCATACCTTATCAACTAATACACTTTTGCCTAAAGGATTTGACACTTTTATCACAAACTCTGTAGACTCAACAGGCATGCTTATGCTAGATACTCATTTCATGCAAATGTATGAATGCGTAGACCCCGGATCAATTAAAGCAACAACATTAGTATCATGGAGAGAAAATGTACCCGTAATTAAATCAGGGGATAATGCCTCTTCGCGAGCGCGAATGGCATAAGTCCTCACAGGCACTTTACCCTTAAATCTCGTAGCCTGCTCTCTAGGTGTACTCTTACTACTCATTCCACTTCCCGGGTTTCTCTGTTGTCTCCCTCTAGTAGTGCTTCCCAATCTCGCACTTTGAATTTTTTCTTTCTCAACCATCTCAGGGCATTCTCTAATAAAATGATCTTGGGAACCACACTTAAAACAAGCTCTCTCATTGGCCCGTCATTCCGGTCTATTAGGTCGAGTGTTCCCAACACTAGCAACTAAGGTAGTTTGAGCCTTATTCCTCGAGTACTGTTTACTCTTACTTCTATTTGAAAACCCGGCTGAAGTAGTTGATCGGTAGGGAAGTCTCTTGATTTCTTGGACGAGGACTAAAATAACTTGTTCAATTGTCTCTTTCGTAAGTCATAAGACTCCATCTCAGCTTTTCTTTTCTCTTTCACCAATTCCTCGTCTTTACAAGCCCGATCCACAAGCACAACAAATTCCTTCAACTCGAGGACACCAACAAACAATCTGATATATTCATTTAATCCGTCCTCAAATTGTTTACACATATAACTTCAGTGGATACACACTCTCGAGCATATTTGCTAAGCCTTACAAATTCACGCTCATACTCAGTTACTGTCATCTTACCTTGTTTCAGTTCAAGAAATTCCTTTCTTTTCTGATCAATAAATCTCTAGCTTATGTACTTCTTCTGAAATTCTTCTTGGAAAAACTCCCATGTAATCCTTTTTCTTGGTATAAACGACACAAGGGTATTCCACCACTGAAAAGCAGAATCCCTCAGAAGATAAACTACACATTTTATGCACTCTTCAGGTGTACAAGATAACTCATCAAATACCCGAACGATGTTTTCAAGACAAAATTCTAATCTTTTCGAATCATCATCTTTACTGGCTCAGAATTCCTCAGCCCTTATTTTCAGATTCTATCAACCGGAGGCTTTTCTCTTCTTACCACTTCTACCACTTGGGAGCTACAGGGGTAGGTTGAGGAATAGGCGAGGGTGGAGAGGGTTGTGCATTCGGGTTCGTACAAACGAACTTCGTATACCATGCATTCATCATGTGGAGAAAGGCTTCCCTAGCCTCTTCTCCTCCTTTCTAACTCACGGTCGTAGGTCTATTCTCATTTTCATTCGGCACCATCCCTTCAGCAGGAATCGGTACGTTACTTTCCACATCATTCGCCACAACTCTATCGGGATCCATTTACTATATGAAAACACAATTTAAATCGTCAGGGGTCGTCACACTATCAATATGTAAATACTTATGTATATGATATGTATAGCTAGACTCATGCTTATGCTACGTTCATCTGAGAATCGACTAAACCGTAGCTCTGATACCACTAAATGTAACACCCATTACCCGCGTTCAACGTTGAGACAGGATACGAGGCATTACCAGACTTAATTTACTTAAACATACCACATTGGGTCATAAAATTTCTTTTCATCTTAAAGCTTCTTATTCATATTCATAACATCCTTATTATGGGCTTAAGAGGCCCTAAACATACATATGATAGGTTTCGAAATTAATCCAAAAACTTTTACGCTCTTAGAAAATTTTTTCCTACACAGGGCCACACACCCGGCCGTGTGGTCACACACGCCCATGTTCCAAGCCCGTGAGGGATTTATTTTTCATTTCGAACCTACAGGGGTTTTCACATTATCGGACACACGCCCGTATCTTTAGCCCATGTCCCTCACACGGCCTAAACACGCCTCGTGTCCTAAGTCATGTGTGAAAACCTGGGTATTCTGTTTATGACGTTAGCAACCTCTTAAGGGGCACATGGCCTGGGCACACGCCCGTGTGCTGCCCCGTGTGACGAATCAAATTCTCGCAATTTGACACAGGGGAGACATGGCCTATCAACACACCTATGGGACTGACCGTGTGTCATACACGGCCTAGACACACGCCGTGTGTCTACCCATGTGGACTATTAGAAGGCTATTTTCCAAGTCAATTGCCACCCTAAAACATAAACACACATATACCAACACAAGCAATACATGACATGGCAATAATACACTATAAAGAACCACTAATCATCATTCATACACTTCACATTTTACTTCATCATTTGCATGAACCTTCACTTTATAAAACTCATCATCATTAAAATATGAAACTCGACAAATATTGGCCAATTCCCAATGACCATTTACAAAATGAGTGTCTAACATTAGTAGCCAACACTTTGGCTTTCAAATATGACATAACACGAGATGACCAAGTTCCTATACATGCCATACTCAAAATAATTCAACTTTACTATACCAAAAGAATGATTTATAGTGTGATCCGAGCTCCGACATTCTACGATCCCCGAGCTAGCATGGCAATACTACAAGGAAAAGGGAAAAGAAAAGGGTAAGCATATAGCTTAGTAAGTTTGCATGAATTAGAATAGCAATATAAGTACTCATAGTAAAATCCATTCATTTCATAAAACAATAACGACACAAGTTCTCAAGTACTTTGACATACTTACTCATACTTATTCTTGCCTATCACATATCACATTACGGTTTTCATAACTCGTATTTTACACATGGTACCTATACCACTTCAGCACATAATTTATCATTTATGCTATCTTGAATATAAACTTAAATCATCACCATCCTTAACTTAAATAGAACTCCTTGTCATCCTTGCATAACTTAGCTCATTATCATCTTTACATACTTAGTTCTTTTGCCCGTTGAACTACTCAGAATATCGGAGGATACTCAATCTCATCATACATGTATCACAATGCCAATGCCATATCCCAAATATGGTCTTACATGGGGTCACCTCTTGATACCGATGCCATATCCCAGATATGGTCTTACACGTGATCTCTTAACTCGATGATGCCATGCCCCAAACATGGACTTATACAAGATCGTACCTAGATGTCGATGCCATGTCCCAGAAATAGTCTTACACGAGATCTTCCTTTGGTGCCGAAGCCATATCCCAGACATGGTCTTATACGGAACCTTCCTTATTCGATGTTGATGCCATATCCCAGGCATGGTCTTATACGGGACCTTCCTTATTCGATGCCGATACCATATCCCAAATATGGTCTTATAAGGGATCTTCCTTATTCGATGCCAATGCCATATCCCAGATATGGTCTTATATGGGATCTACATTTGGTTCCGATGCCATGTACCAAACATTGTCTTATACCGGACCGTCCTTATCTCATGTCGTGACATAGGTATCCTCGTTACTCCGAATCCTCAATCGGGACTTCAACTTGTCGTATTCTCTTCACTTTCTCATCGAGATATCATTAATCAATTTCATGGAAATAATAATATGCATTTCTCATAATAAAAAGAAATTGAAATATAATAAAGTATGTAACCTTAATTTCACACAAACTTACCTCGGTACTCAAAATGTACGTAGATGTTCGATTTAGTCTAACACTTTGTTCTTGCCTTGGTTTCGGTCTGAGCTTCATGTTTCTTGATCTATAATAACAATTTCACTTGTTTAATACTCACATTAACTAAACTGACTCATGAATTATACTTTCAAAAAATTATAATTTTGCCCTTAAACTTTCACATAATTACACTTTTGCCCCTAGGCTCGTAAAATGATTTTCATTCAACTTTCTTGTACTTCAGGCCTAGATGAATCATTTTCTTAACTACAACAGCCTTCAATTTCTACTATTTCACTCATGTATGACCATTATTACAACTATTACAATTTAGTCCTTTTGTTACGCATTTCTCATGAAAATCACTTAGAAAAAGATGTTTGTTATACATCAAACTTTCATATTCTTCCATAAAACATCAAAATACATACATGTCATACATGGGTAAATTTTTGAATATGAACCCTAGCTCAAAGTATAGCTAGAAATACCTAAATCAAGTTACGAGGATCTCAAAAATACGAGAAATATTAAAAACGGGGCTAAGAGGTACTTACGATCAAGCTTGAAAGTTGAAAAAAAAACCCTAGCTATGGAGGGCTTATAAAATTTGGCTATGGTGAAGAAGATGGACACTCATTTTTTACTTCTTTTTACCTTTTAATTCATTAATTAACCAAATGACTAAAATGCCCTTAAGGCCCTTTCTTGAAAGTTTTCCTTCCCATGTCCATTTTTGTCCATCTTGACATTCAATGGCCTAATTGCTAAATAAGGACCTCTAGTACTTTTTTTATAATTCTATTTCATACTTAAATCTTCTAGAATCTCATATTTTCTAATCTTTGCAATTTAGTCCTAATGGACAATTTAATCACTAATAAATAAAATTTCCTCATAAAATTTTCACACAATCATGCAAACACATCATAAGCCTCATAAAAATCATAAAACACATATTTCTACTTCAGATTTGGGGTCTTACACCACTTTTCCTACTCGGCCCTAAATTAGTTTGTTACATTCTTATCAATGCATCATTAATCAATTTCATGGAAATAAAATGTATTTTCTCGTAATAATAAGTAATTTAAACATAATAACATATATAGTCTTAATTTCACGCAAATTTACCTCGATACTCAAAATGGGTGTAGATGTTCAATTTAGTCCAACAATTTGTTCTTACCTCGATTTTGGTCTGGGCTTCGTGTTTCTTCATCTATAATAACAATTTCACTTGTTTAATACTTCCATTGACTAAATTGACCCATGAACCATACTTTGGAAAAATTACTATTTTGCCCCTAAACTTTCACTTAATTACACTTTTTCCCCTAGGCTCGTAATTATTCAACTTTCTTGTATTTTAAGCCTCGCCGAATCTCTTTCATAACTATAACAGCCCCCAATTTCCACTAACTCACTCATCTATGACCATTTTATAACTTTTACAATTTAGTTCTTTTTATGAATTGCTCATGAAAATCACTTAGAAAAAGATGTTTACCATACATCAAACTTTCATATTCTTCCATAAAACATCAAAATACATGCATGTCATACATGGGTAAATTATTTAGCATAAACCCTAGCTCAAAATATAGTTAGAAATAGCTAAATCGAGATAGAGGATATCAAAAATACAAAGACATTAAAAACGGGCTAGGAGGTTCTTACAATCAATCTTGAAAGTTGAAGAAACCCTAGCTATGGCTCCTTAGTGATTTTTGACCATGGGAGAAGAAGATGGACAAGATTTTGGCTTTGTTTTCCTTTTTAATCTTTTTATTTACCAAATGACCAAAATGGCCTTAAGTCCCTTTCTTGAGATTTTTCCTTCCCA
Organism: Gossypium rotundifolium; assembly: GCA_025506655.1. Lineage (NCBI taxonomy): Eukaryota > Viridiplantae > Streptophyta > Magnoliopsida > Malvales > Malvaceae > Gossypium > Gossypium rotundifolium. Next base: position 88,703,715 of record CP106729.1, read on the forward strand.
TGTCTGTTTTTGTCCATCTTAACATATAATGGTCTAATTGCTAAATAAGGACCTCTAATAATTTTTATGATGCTATTTCATACTTAAATTTTCTTGAATCTCATATTTTCTAATCTTTGCAATTTAGTCTTAATGGACAATTTAATCACTAATTAATAAAATTTTCTTCATGAAATTTTCATACAATCATGCAAACACCTCATAAGCCTCATAAAAATATAAAACACATATTTCTACTTCAGATTTGTGGTCTCGCAACCACTATTCTGACTAGACCCTAAATCAAGTTGTTACAATTCTCCCCCTTAAGGATTTTCATCCCTGAAAAATCTTACTGATGAAAAGGTTTGGATACTGGTTTCTCATAGTCTCCTCAGACTCCCATGTAGCCTCTTCTACCCCATGTCTTTTCCAAAGTACTTTCACAAGAACTATACTTTTATTCCTTAACTATTTGACTTCCCATGCTAGGATCTTAACTGATTCTTCGCCATATGTCATGACGGGTTGAATGTCAACCTCTGTCGGTGTAATCACATGCGAAGGATCTGATCGGTAACGACATAACATCGACACGTGGAATACATCATGTATTTTTTCCAACTCGGATGGTAAAGCTAGCCGATAAGCTACAGGTCCTAACCTCTCAGTGATCTCATATGGTTTGATAAAACGCAGGCTCAATTTGCCTTTTCAGCCAAATTTGAGAACTTTCTTCCATGGTGACACTTTTAAGAATACCTTATCACCAACTCGAAACTCGATTTCTTTTCGTTTCAAGTCTGAGTAGGAATTTTGTCAATCGAAAGCAACTTTTAAACAATCACAGATTATCTTTACTTTTTCTTTGGTTTCTCTAACCAGACCAACCCTGTGAATCTGATTTTCTTTGAATTCAGTCCAATACAAAGGTGTTTGGCACTTACGCATATACAAAGCTTCATAGGGCACCATTTTCAAGCTCGACTAAAAACTGTTATTGTAGGCAAACTCTACCAATGGTAAATATTTTTCCCAGCTGCCCCGAAATTTAAGAACACAACACAGGAGCATATCTTCAAGTATCTGTATTAATCTCTCCAACTGTCCATGATTTGTGGGTGAAAAGCTATACTAAAACTCAGCTTTGTGCCCAAAGCTTCTTGCAACTTTTTCCAAAATTGGGATGTAAATCTCGGATCTCTTTCTGATATAATCGATAAAGGCAGTCTATGTAGCCCACAATCTGAGAAACATACAAGTATGCCAACTTATCAAGTGAATAATCAACGCGTACAGTTATGAAATGGGCTGACTTCGTATGTCTATCTACCACAACCCATATGTCATCTTTCTTGCTTGGTGTCAATGGTAAACCCATTACAAAGTCTATAGTAACCTGGTCCTATTTCCACTCGGGAACCATAAAGGTGGAAGCAAACCCGAAGGTACTTGGTTTTTCGCTTTCACTTGCTGACAAATCAAGCATTTCAATACAAATTCAGAATTATCTTTCTTCATACTTGGCTACCAATACCATTTCTTCAAGTCATTATACATTTTAGTGTTGTCTAGATGTACAGATAGACATCCACTATGTGACTCGTGAAAAACTTTTCGTATAATCTCATCGTTCCTTAGTACATAGACTTTGTCTCTGAACATCAAACATCCATCAGAATTAATTCGAAAGTTGGACTCAATACCCGATTCACTTTGAACTCTTTAGGCTTGTAAGTCACTATCACTTTTCTAAGCTTCGCAGATCTCTTGGAGAAACATCGATCTAGCTCTCAACTCTGCTAGAATGGAACCATCTTCTGACAAGGTCACCCATGTATTCATAGCCCTCAATACAAATAAGGATTTTTACTCAACGCATCAGCGACTACATTTGCCTTTCCCGGGTGGTAATCAATGACTAACTCATAATCCTTTATCAGTTCTAACCATCTTCGTTGCCTCAAATTCAATTCATTTTGAGTCATTAAGTACTTTAGGCTCTTATGATCGGTGAATATCTGACATCTTTCACCATACAAATGGTGTCTCCATATCTTCAATGCAAACACAATAGCAGCCAACTCTAAGTCATGTGTCGGGTAATTCTTTTCATGCGGCTTTAACTATCTAGAGGCATATGCTATCACCTTGCCCTCTTGCATAAGCACATAGCCCAATTCATTTAAGGATGCATCGCTGTAAATCACAAATTCTTTTCCCGGTTCAAGTTGCACTAAAATCGGAGCCTCAGTCAATAGTGCTTTTAATTTCTCAAAACTTTGTTGGCACTTTTTGTCCATTCAAATTTTACATAGAAAATCCCTTGACAAACTATCGATAATAGCCAGCTGGGCCCAAAAAACTTCTAACATCATATACATTTCTTGGAAGTTTCCAATCAACAATGGCTAAAATCCTGCTTAGGTCAACTCAGATTCCATCTCCCGAGACAATGTGCCCCAAAAAACTCAACTTCTTTGAGCCAAAATTCACTTTTTCTAAACTTGGCATATAACTGATTATCTCACAAAATTTGCAAAATCGTCCTCAAGTTCTCGGCAAGCTCATGCTCCTTACAAGAATAGATCAATATGTCATCAATAAAAACCACAACAAACTTATCCAAGTATGGCTGAAATATACGATTCATTAAATCCATAAACACAATAGGGGCATTTGTTAAGCCAAAAGGCATGACTAAAAATTCATAGTGCCCATACCTTGATCGAAATGTAGTTTTTGACACATCTGAGTCTTTGACCCTCAACTGGTAATAATTGAACCTCAAGTCTATCTTGGAGAACACCGTGGCTCCCTTCAATTGATCTAATAAATCATCAATCCTTGGCAATGGGTACTTATTCTTCATGGTAACCTTATTACGTTGCCGATAATCTATACATAATCCCATGGAGTCGTCTTTCTTTTTCACAAATAGCATTGGAGCACCTCACGGAGAATAACTCAATCTAGCAAAACCTTTGCCCATCAACTCTTGCAACTGTGCCTTCAATTCCTTCAACTTAGTTGGAGCCATTCTATAAGGAGCAATCGATATAAGTGCAATACTAGGAGCTAACTCAATGCTAAATTCAATCTCTCTAACCAGAGGCAACCCTGGCAATTCTTCTGGAAATACATTTGGATACTCACATACTATCGGCATTGATTCAATTCTTAACTCAATCTCTTCAGCATTCATAACAAAAGCAAGATATGTTTCATATCCCTTTCTTACATACCTCTGGGCAGAAATATGAGAGATCACTATAGACGATCTGTCATTTTCATCTGATTCAACAAGAAGAGTATCCCTATTTTCACACCTCAATTCAATGTATTTCTTTCTACAATTTACTGTCACATCATGAGTGATTAACAAGTCCATACCAAGAATTATATCAAATTTATCAAATGGAAATAGCATGAGATTTGCCTTAAAACAATGACTTCTAATCATCAATGGGCAATCTTTGAATACCTTATCAACTAATTCACTTTTGCCTAAAGGATTGGACACTTTTATCACAAACTCTATAGACTCAACAGGTATGCTCATGCTAAATACTAATTTCATGCAAATGTATGAATGGGTAGACCCTGGATCAATTAAAGCAACAACATTAGTATCATGGAGAGAAAATGTACCGTAATTACATCAGGGGATGACACCTCTTCACGAGCGCGAATGGCATAAGTCCTTGCAGGCGCTTTACCTTCAGATCTCGTAGCAGCCTGCTCTCAAAATGTACTCTTACTACTCGTTCTGCTTCCCGGGTTTCTCTGTTGTCTCCTTTTAGTAGTGCCTCCCGATCTTGTACTCTAATTTTTTTCTTTCTCAACCATCTCAGAGCATTTTCTAATCATATGATCTTGGGAACCACACTTAAAATAAGCCCTCTTATAAGCTCGGCACTCATCGGGATGATGTATGCCACACTGTGAACATTCCAGTCTATTAGGTCGAGTGTTCCTAACACTAGCAATTGAAGTAGTTTGAGCTTTAGACCCGGAGTACTGTTTACCCTTACTTCTATTCGAAAACCCAGTTGAAATAACTGATCGGGTAGTGAAATCTCTTGACTTATTGGAGGAAGATTGAAAAGAGTTGTCCAGTTGTCTCTTTCTTGAGTCACGAGACTCCATTTTAGCTTTTCTTTTCTCTTTAACTAACTCCTCGGCTTTACAAGTGTAACATCCCGAATTTGGGCCTAGTAGATTTGGGCCTATTGGGTTGTAACGCCCTAAAAATCCTGAAACTTTTAATTTCTGCGCATGGAAGTTAATATGTATGTGTAGCACTTAGAATAATAATATTAAGGTATTATCGGGATTATTTGAAGCCTTAGATTTAGGGGAGACCATAGGGGAAAATTTATTTTTCTTACTTAGTGGACCCTAGTCTCAAGCATGAGGCCTCATAAGCTGATTAAGAGAAGAGAGGACACAAGTGGGCTTGTGGCCCGATGGCAAAATGGCGCTACTTAAAGAGCAAGGAGGTGGCGTCAACTGAGGAGGCCCAAACTCAGGTAGCATACAGCCCAATTCTTTTAATTAAAGTTAGCTAAATTTCAACATTTAGGTGGATAAGGTTGGACGGAAACAAGGCTTAGAAATAGATGGATTTTATGTGGATAATGAGTTTGATAATGTGCTGATAATGGGAGGAAGAGATGGTGTTGTCTAGACCTCTTTTGGAGGTGTGCTTGGATAAAGATAAGGGAGGAAGTTTAAGAGCTATCTAGGAAGCAAGTGGTGGCCGAATTTGGGACACTATGTGCAAGAAGGGGACGGCTAGATAGGATTAAGGGGTGCCAAAATTTCCTCTTGTTTATTAATTAGTTTTAGTTTTCAAAAGAGGGCAATCCCGACATTTGGTTGTGTAGGTGCCGAAATTCTCTTTTAATAGAGGGGATATCTCTTCAATTCTGGTATTTGTTCCCTATTTTCTTTTTCCATTCTCTCATCCTCACTTTTATGCAAAAGAAAGTCTATTATTCTGTTCTCTATTCTTTTTCTTTTTCTTTCAAAAGCCAAAATCTCTCAATTGTTCTCAACATCGTTTTCTTTCAAAAGCCAAAACTCTGAACTCTCTTCTCATCCCCATAGCCGAATACCTTAGTGTCTATTATTTTCCTTTCTTTTTCTTACTGCTGACTTCCTCAGTAAAAGTCGAAATCTTCTTGTCGATTCTTTCTTTAAAAGCCGAAAACTCCATAGATTTCTTTGAATCATCTCTCTTTTTGATTTTCACAAAAACCCAAAATCTTCTCTCAAGAGTTAGCGAAAACCCCCATATTGAGGTAAGTGTCGACTCTTATTATTCCTTAAGATCTCTTTCGATTTTTAGGGGCCAAGGCTGAATGGCCACTTGGTTTGTTAAGGCTGTCAATTAGACTAATACTTCCTATCTTATTACGTGTTGGGCAACATTTGAGAAGTGAAGAAGATCGCGTAGATCTAAAAGTCAAAATCATTAGTTTCTGAATCTCATATATCTCTCTTTTCGGGATTTCAAGGTAAGGGGTTCTCTTTAGATTTCCATTAGATTTGCTATTGTAATTGTGATCTTAACCATATGTTGATGGTAGCAACTGATAAGGTCTTTTGATGGAATCAAATATCGATCAGGCGAAGGAGGGGATTGGATCTATTAAACCAATCCCTAAGTTTAAGAAGCGAGTGGTGTTAGCAGTTCGGGATTGGCCACCTGGTTGTGGACCGGCTTCAAAACAAAATCTTAGACTGTTAGCAGTCGTAGTGACTACTGATAGTGTCAACATAGAAAGTACTGTCCTGTCGGTAACCAGGTGTGTAGATCTCTATCACACTAGTTAAGTTCTATCATATGTATGTTATGGGCTAAAAGCCAGAAATAGGCTGTATAAACAGCCGTGTTACCAAAAAAGGGTAGGCAAAGGATGCCAGGTACATAATCATAGAAACTTCTCTATGTGTATCGAAGTATGTGAAAGTATGTGATCTGTTTAGATAGTTTAATGTTCTGATTTTCGCATGTATGTATGCATGGGATGGGATTGATATGATTTAGGGGAGCAGGTCACGAGGCGATCGATGGCTTTGCCACATAGGTCACATAGTGATCGGTCTTTATGACAGGAAGCGCAGCTATCGATATATATTATTAAGGTCGTATAGCGATCGGTGGCTTTGCCACATAGGTCACATAGTGATCGATATGGTGTGTAGCGGATGGAGGGTTGATTGTAGAAATCCCCACGGTGTGATGGTTGGTACGGGGATGTGTAAAGGATGGACTTTTAGGTTTGGGATGGGCCATGTTGCATGTAATATATTCTGTGCCATTGTGAATGGGCCTAGGCCCATAATGTGTTCGTGGGCCCAAGGCGTTTATGTGTTTTCGGGATTTGCACACTAAGTCTTGGTGACTCACCCATTTATTTTTTCCAACATTTTAGATGAGCAGTAGATCGTGGACATGGGAGCCGAGGAAGACTCGAGGGGCCATCAAGTTTTTTTTATCTTCATAGACTATCTTCGATTTTTCTTTAAGTTTAAATTTGGGACTATTTTTTAGTAATAAGGCCTCCATAACTTAGGTTATCGTTTAATATTTTTTATTTTATTTATTTTATACATCTCACAACCTTATGCTTTCAAAATCTTAATTATAAAGTGAAATTACCATGGGTTTCTCAAGCATGTCCAACGCAAAATTTTAAAGTTTCTCAAAATATCACAAATAAATGATAAATCGGTTAAAATAATCTGACATTTTCAAAACCCTACAAAGCAAAGTTTTCAACATTCAACCCGTAGCATACCAGATTCGGTCATGACGTATGGGCCGAGTTTGGGGTGTTACAACAAGTCCGGTCCACTAATACAATAAATTTATTTAATTCAAGGAAACCAACAAATAATAGGATATCTTCATTTAGTCCATCCTCAAACCATTAACACATGATGGCTTCAGAGGACACACACTCCTGAGCGTACTTGCTAAGCCTTACAAATTTATGCTCATATTCAGTTAATGTCATTCTACCTTGCTTCAGTTTAAGGAATTCCTTTCTTTTCTGATCAATAAATCTTTGGCTTATGTATTTCATTCGAAACTCTTCCTGGAAAAACTCTTATGTTATCCTTTCCTTTAGTACAACTGATACAAGGGTATTTCACCAGTGATAAGTTGAATCCCTCAAGAGAGAAACCACACATTTCATGCACTCTTCAGGTGTGCAAGATAACTCATCAAATACCCTGATGGTGTTTTCAAGCCAAAATTTTGCTCATTTCAGATCATCATCTTTACTAGCCCAGAATTCCTCGGCTCCTTGCTTCCAGATTCTATGAATTGGAGGCTTTTCTCTTCTTACCACTTCCACCACTTAGGGAGCTACTGGGTAGGTTGAGGAATAGGCAAGGGTGGAGGAGGTTGTGCATTCGGGTTCACACAAACGATCTCCGTATACAATGCATTCATCATGTGCAGAAAGGCTTCCCTAGCCTCTTCTCCTCCTCTCTGACTTATAGTCGTAGGTCTATTCTCATTTTCATTTGGTACCGTTCTGATGGGCTTGAAACTAACTAATATTTTGACAAAGGCAAGTGTACCTATCGAACAGTAGTATAGTTTTGATGAGTCCAGAATATCGTATCCCCAAGGACTAAAATTACTAGTAATAACTATCTTTTTATTATTTAGCCTAATAATTAAGGGGATTTATTTTTAATTTAAAATTTAACTAACGAATTAACTATGAACGCGACAGAGAGTAAAGAAAGTAATCAAATAAACCAATGAATAAAGACAATACCCAAGGAAGAATCCACCTAGACTTCACTTATTATTCTAACTCTGAATTAAACGATTTGTTCACTTGTCTTGATCTGTAGAAATCCCTAAATTATGTTAATATCTCTTTCGAGACTAAGAACAACTGACTCTAGGTTGATTAATTCAAATCTCTTTCTAATTAAAACCCCTATCGTCGCATTAACTCGATCTATGGATTCCCTTATTAGATTTGACTCTAATCCGGTAGATTTATGTTATCCTATTTTTAGGGTTGCAATCAACTCCGCTTAATTATGCTAGATCTACTCTTAAACTGGGACTTTTGCTCCACTAAATAAGCACATCAAACTTGAATTATTATCCTAAAAATATTAAAGAAAGGGTTAAGAACACATAATTAAGAACAAGAACAAATATTTATCATGTAATTCAGATAATTAAATAATAAGATTCATCTAGGTTTCATCCTCCTTAGGTATTTAGGGAGTTTAGTTCATACTCATAGAAGAAAACATCTCAAAATAAAGAAAACAACAAGACGTGAAAAAACCTAATAAAACTTCGAAGGAAATTCGACTGGAGATCTTCAATCTTGGAGTGGATCTACTTCCGAGATGATTCTGACGGCTTCCCTCGAGTAATTTCTTCATTCTACTCAGTGTTCTCCCTTCGGTCTTCCTCTGGTGTGCATTTATAGACTTTAGAAAGCTCAGAAACCCTAAAAATTAGCTTTTTCTTCGTGAAAAAAAAAGTAGGGTGTGACAGGACACGGGAGTGTGATCAGCCCGTGTAAGGGTGCCTAGGCCGTGTGAGAATTTGCATGGCTCGCGATAGATCAAACTTCCTTAATTCACAATTCTTATCAATAATGTCTTATCATAATTCACAAATAATTTATACATTGATAATTTAACTAAAAGAGTCCTAAAGATTCAAACAATCCAAGTCACAAATTTTTATAGCACGAAAACATAGGTGTTTCCCCTTATCTAAATAATTACCTTTGATTCAAAATCGACAAGAATTGACATCCTCACTAAAGATTCACTCAAATCACTCAAAGTGTTTAAGGTTCAAATTAAGCACTCAAAAGTAAAAAATGAAAACTTATTACCATAAGCTTGCATGAAAATCAAATCTCCACAACTATAAAATGAGATGATACGCAAATCAAAAGGTCCTTAAAAGGGTTGTAATGGGGCTTAGGTTAAAGGTGTGAATAAAGGCTGAATTAAAGGGTTAAAATCGAGATTGAATTGACAATTTACCTAACTAGAAAAATAAACTACTACTGAATAATTACATCAATTAGAAACTTATCAATAATAACACGAGCTTCTTCTCGAATGTGAAATTAATCGTTTAAGCTCAAATAACATAAAACTAGTAATAATTAAAATAAATGAATATATATTTTTCTTTTTTTGTACAATAATAAGAAAGAATTTAACAACTGAAATAAAGAAAATAGTTAGACAACTGACCAAATCAAATCTCGACAAAAAAAGGGTTAATACAATAGGAAAAATTCTCAATGAATCAAAAAGAATAAGTTTTGGGTTAATATTAAGGGTAGATCAAGAAACGGTTTATTAGGCTCAAAGGGGTTCACTAAGGGTTAATTATGAAGGTAGGCTTTTAATGGAATAAGTGGGTTAAAACCTAGGTGCCTTTATCATCTTAGTATAACAAATCAAAGGTGTGGTCTCGACATGCATAATCGAAGTAAGTTCTAGAATAACGACTCAATATTGACACACTCATAACCCATAATAAAGTGAGCAAGAAAAGTGTATGCTCATAAAGGCTCAAAATTTCACAAAAATTATAGTTTTTGATGTCAATCTTGTAAATCTCAAACTTCAAGGTAATATTTAAATTTAGGGAAAACAACCTAACAAATTTTAATTCTAAAAATAGACTTATCAGGCTAGATTCTCTAGTGTCTTAAAGTTTAAACAATCAATGCACAATTACTTATGACTTAATCTAAAACATATCAATAAAAATCATAAATTAATAAAGATTTCATTCTAATAGTAATATGAGAAATTTTACTTAAGAACAAGATATAATTCATGGAATTTCTAATAATGATATAATTAACCTCCCACATTTAAGATGTACATTATCCTCAATGTACCAAAATAGATAATGACAATATAAGAATACCATCAGAGAGGGAGAGAAGTGAAACTTCCTTAATTTTGGATGAAATCCGTGGAATAGTGAATGCAGAATTGTAGATATAACAAAGTGAAGTGCATGATTCTAAGCAACAATTAAGAAAAATAAACACAACGGTGGAAGAAGATTAAGGGATTACTCAATTAGGAATAATTATAAAACTAAAACATAGTTCAAAATATAAAAGATAAGTTTTGAAAATATGATACGAAACATAAAGGAAAATAGGCTAAAAATAAAAAGAAAAGGAAAAATAAAGATAAAAATAAAATAAATGGACTCAAAGGTCCTCATCGTCAGACGCGTCGCGAGGTACGTGAAATATGGAGATGGTGGCAGATCTGCTGTAAGGTGGCCTTGAGACTGTCGAACTGCTGATAACACTACTGCTCGAAGCGAGTGAGTCACTCAGAAATGTCGTTCAAAGTTACAGCTGAAGAGGGTCGGTGACTCGGAGGTGGAGGGTGAGGTGGCTGAAGAAGAAAGAAAGAAGGGGAAGGGGTGGTTTGGGTGTTGGGGATTTGGAGGGAAGGGAAACAGAAAGAAAAGAGAAGGGAAAAGAAGAAAGGAGTGGGAGGGGGTAGACGGTGGCCGAGAGATGCAGTGGGGTTGGGGTGAAAGGCAGCGGCTAGGGTTTGGGGAGTATGGGAAAAGGAAGGAGAAGAAAAGAAAAGGAAAAATGGGTTTTTAAATAGGTGACACGGTCGTGTAACGGACCCTATTGGGCCACACGGCCGTGTCACATGCCCATGTGATCTATCCCCAGCCTGTGTTCGTCGTGAAATTTTAAAAACCTAGCATTCATATGGCCTTAGGTACGCCCGTGTGTCTAGGCCGTTTGGTCTACAGGGCCGCGTCGCATGGCCATGTGCGACATCCTTTCACTTCTCCCACGCCCGTGTGACCTTACACACGACCGTGTGTGTTGCCAATGGAGCTCCCTGACTTGTTTAAATTTTGAAAAATTAGGCTCCAGTTTTCACACGGCCTAGGACATGCCCGTGTACGGCCATATGCACGCCTGTGTGGAATATACTTAGGTTGTGTCTCTGTCGATATTTGGGGATTTTAAGCTTCAGGATCCACACGGCCTTGTCACCAGGCCGTGTACCTCACTATCGATTTCTTTAAGATTTAAAAACTAAGTCCCAAGATCCACACGACCAGGGACACGCCCGTGTGTCCAGGCCGTGTGGGTCAAAAACCTACATTAAAATAAGAATGGAATAATTAGTAGGGTTAGTGCTCGGGTTGCCTCCCGAGAATCGCTTATTTAAAGTTTAAGCTCGACTTACCTTGTTTTCGCTCTGTTACTGTGGTTTACGGAGTCGAAACTCCTCTTTCTCGCTATAAGTTCTATTATCAACATACGGTTTGAGTCAAGTAGTATTTACTTTAAAAGTGTCCAAATTGGAATGAGTTACCTCGACTATACCGTATGCAAAAGACATTGAGTATTGTAAAAGGAGTCGCTCCGTTTGCATTAAGCTCTGCAGCGGTTAATCGAGGGACAGTTTTATCCAACAGTACCTAGTCCCCAACCTTGAAGTGGTTCATTCCACCTTTTAGCTCGTCATGGAGTTGCTTTGATTTTGCTTCATGTATTCTTAAGTTCTCCTTACCAAGTGTCCTCCATTCATCTAATTCATCGATATGAAGCCTTCGCTCCTCATGAGTTGTTCTGTATTTGTCACATAGGATAGAATGTAGCTCTATCACTTTCTTCCTAGGGATTTCTTGCAAAGAAGTGAGCCACAACGTTACTCACATCAACAGAACTCGTAATATCATCCCAATCATTAGGTATTCTAACAGAATCACGAGCTTGGTATTTAACCGTGTCATCACCTTCACGAAGTAACAATTCACCTGTGCCAACATCAATTATAGTTGTAGCAGTTGCTAAAAAGGGTCGTCCTAAGATTAAAGGTGCGTTACTGTCCTCATCCATGTCTAGAACAACAAAGTCAACTGGGAATATAAGTTTATCGATTTTTACAAGCACATCCTCAACAATTCCCCTAGAAAATCTAATAGCTCTATCTGCTAGTTGGATGCTCATCCTAGTTTGTTTGGTTTTCCCAAGACCTAGTTATTTAAACATTTTGTAAGTCATGACATTAATACTTGCCCCTAAATCAGCTAAAGCATTATTAACATCTAAACTACCAATTAAACAAGGAAGAGTAAAAATCCTTGGATCCTTTAATTTTTTAGGTAGTTTATTCTGTAAAATGGCTGAGTAGACTGCATTTAGCTCCACGTGTGACGCATCATCTAAATTTTGTTTGTTTTCTAGAAGCTTCTTTAAAAATTTAACTGAGTTGGGCATCTGCGAAAGAGCTTCAATAAACAGTAAGTTAATATGTAACTTTTTTAAGAGTTTAAGAAATTTACCAAATTGCTCATTAGTATGGTATTTCTCGTTGCGTTAGGATATGGCACACGAGGTTTATGCTCTTTACATATCAATTTCTGTGCACTATGGCTTACCTCAACCTTACCTTTCCTTGCCATAGGTTCTTACCTAGGTTCAGATTCCACTAACCCTTCTTCGTCGAGCACGGTGATAGCATTGATTTGCTCTCTTGGGTTAGGTTCAGTATTACTCGGGAAGCTACCTTATGGTCATTCTGAGATTAGTTTAGCAAGCTGACCTATTTGGGTCTCGAGCCCTTGAATCGACGCTTGCTAATTTTTGAGTGTTGTTTTGATGTTTTGAAAATGGGTTTCTGACACCGAGATGAATTTTGTTAGCATCTCATCAAGGTTCGACTTCTTCTCCTATTGGTAGGGTTGTTGTTGAAAGCCTGGAGGGGGTTGTTGTTTCTGATTTCCTTGACCATCCCATGAGAAATTGGGATGGTTTCTCCAACTTGCATTGTAAGTGTTACTATAGGGATTATTCTGATGTCTAGAATTGTTACCCATATAGTGAATTTGTTCATTCTCAGTGCTCGGGTTGTAGGACGGATATTCTGTGGTGTGCATCACTCCTCCATTTTTGTCGCATTGCAACACCAGATGTACCTGTGTAGAAACACGTAAACCATCAATCTTTTTTTTTAAGAGCTCTACTTGGTTTGATAACATGGTGGCTGCGTCGAGGTTGAAAGCACTAGCGACTTTTGTCAGCTTTGTTCTCATAACTTGCCACTGATAGTTATTCAGTGACATCTCCTCTATAAACTCATAAGCCTTTTCAGGTGTTTTGTTATTTAGAGTTCCACCGGCGGCTGCATCAATCAGTTGCCTAGTTGAGGGGTTCAAACCATTGTAGAAGGTTTGAAATTGTAGCTATAAAGGTAACCCATGGTGAGGGCACCTTCTCAATAAGTCCTTATATCTCTCCCATGCATCGTAAAGAGTTTCTAAATCCATCTGCACAAAAGAAGATATATCATTCCTCAACTTTTTCGTTTTAGCCGGCAGAAAATATTTTAATAAAAATTTCTTGGTCATCTGTTCCCAAGTAGTGATGGAACCTCATGGTAACGAGTTCAACCACTACTAGGTTTATTCCTCAATGAAAAGGTAAATAACCATAAGCGAATGGCATCATCAGAAACACCATTAATTTTAAAAGTATCACAGAATTCTAGAAAATTAGCTAAATGAGTATTTGGATCCTCATCCTATAAACCATCAAACTGAACACATTGTTGGATCATTCGTATAGTGTTCAGCTTCAGCTCAAAGTTATTTCCAGCAACAGTAGACCTCGCAATACTCGATTCAACCACAGTCAAATTAGGCTTAGCATAGTCGTACATAGTACGAGGAGTAGGATTTTCGAAAACCACCAAGGGTAGCGAATTATTATCAACCATCTCCTCGGTAATATTGGTACCGTCTTCTTGCTCTTCCTCTATATACTGTAGACTTCTCCTTATTTCCCTACAATTTCTATAAGCGGTACTTTCTATCTCACTCTCAAAAAGTAATGGTCATGGCGGGTTCCTTCTAGTCATAAACTAAAAATACCTGCCAGAAGCAAATAAGAGAAATGTTAGCAAATTAAAATAAAAACACAAATAAATTACAATAAAAATAAAATGGCTAAAGTAATAAAAATTAAGCGTTCCTAATATTTTAGTCCCCGGCAACGGTGCCAAAAACATGATGGGCTCGAAACTAACTAATATTTCGACAAAGGTAAGCACACCTATCGAACAGTAGTATAGTTTTGATGGGTTTGGAATATCGTATCCTCAAGGACTAAAATTACTAGTAATAACTATCTTTTTATTATTTAGCCTAATAATTAAGGGGATTTATTTCTAATTTAAAATTTAACTAACTAATTAACTATGAATGCAACAGAAAGTAAAGAAAGTAATCAAATAAACCAATGAAAAAAGACAATACACAAGGAAGAATCCACCTAGACTTCACTTATTATTCTGACTCTGAATTCAACGATTTATTCACTTGTCTTGATTCATAGAAATCCCTAAATTATGTTAATATCTCTTTTGAGACTAAGAACAACTGACTCTAGGTTGATTAATTCAAATCTCTTTCTAATTAAAACCCCTATCGTCACATTAACTCGATCTATGGATTCCTTATTAGATTTGACTCTAATCCGGCAGATTTATGTCATCCTATTTCTAGGGTTGCAATCAACTCCGCTTAATTATGCTAGATCTACTCTTAAATAGGGACTTTTGCTCCACTGAATAAGCACATCAAACTTAAATTAATATCCTAAAAATATTAAAGCAAGGGCTAAGAACACATAATTAAGAACAAGAACAAGTATTTATCATGTAATTCAGATAATTAAATAATAAGATTCATCTAGGTTTCATCCTCCCTAGGTATTTAGGGAGTTTAGCTCATACTCATAGAGTAAAACTTCTCAAAATAAAGAAAACAACAAGACATGAAAAATCCAATAAAACTTCGAAGGAAATTCAACTGGAGATCTTCAATCTTGGAGTGGATCTGCTTCTGAGATGATTCCAATGGCTTCCTTCGTGTAATTTCTTCGTTCTACTCTGCGTTCTCCCTTAGGTCTTCCTCTGGTATGTATTTATAGACTTTAGAAGGCAAAAAAAACCCTAAAAATTAGCTTTTTTCGCGTGAAAATGAAGCAGGGTGTGATAAGGACATGGGCGTGTGATCAGCCCGTGTAAGGGTGCCTAGGCCGTGTGAGAATTTGCATGGCTCGCGATCGACACGGGCAGGGACACGGGTGTCTATCCAGCCCGTATGGTTCACACGAGTATGTGCCCTGCCCGTGTGGTTCCTCAAGATGGCCCGTTTTCCATTCCTTTCGCTCCCTTATGCTCTCCTAAGTAAAAAAATACAAATTTAAAGGATTAGGAGCATCAAATTCACAAAATTGTAAAATTAAATATCTAAAAACAAGCTAAGTATGGGATTAAAATGTGTTACTTTTATGGTTTATCACGTCCCTTCGGCATGGGGCGGTGCGTTACTTTCTATATCATCCGCCACAGCTCTATCGGGATCCATTTACTATATGAAAACATAATTTAAGTCGTCAGGAGTCGTCACATTATCATTATATAAATACTCATATGTATGGTATGTATAGCTAGACTCATGCATACGCTACGTTAGTCCAAGAATCGACTAAACTGTAGCTCTGATACCACTAAATGTAACACCCCTTACCCATGTTCAATGTCGAAACCGGATATGAGGCGTTACTGAACTTAACTTAAACATACAACCTTGGACTATAAAATTTCAATTCAACTTAAAACCTCACATTCATATTCATAACATCCTTATTATGGGCCTACGAGGCCTTAAACATACATCCGAAAAGTTTCAGAGTTAAACCGGAAACATTTATGCACTTAGAAAATTTTTACCTAAATAGGGCCACACGTCCATGTGAAATGGGACACGCCCGTGTGGGTAGGCCGTGTGGTCTCACACGCCCATGTTCCTAGCCCGTCTGGAATTTATTTTTCATTTCGAACCTACAGGGGTTTTAACACGGCCAGATACACGCCCTTGTCTATAGCCCGTGTCCTTCACATGGCCTAGACATGCCCGTGTCCTCACCCGTGTATGAAAACCTGGATATTCTATTTATGACGTCAGCAACCTCTTAAGGGCACACGGCCTAAGCACACGCCCGTGTGCTGGCCCATGTAACAAATCAAATTCTCGCAATTTGATACAGGGGACGCATGGCCTATCAATATACCCATAGGGCTGACCGTGTGGACAATTAGAATGCTATTTTCCAAGCCAATTGCCACCCTGAAACTTAAACACACATATACCAACACAAGCAGCACATAACATGGCAATAATACACTATGAAGAACCACTAATCATCATTCATACCCTTTACAAATTTCATCATCATTAAAACATGAAACTTGACAAATATTGACCAATTCCTAATGGCCATATACAAAATGACTGTATAACATTAGTAGCAAACACTTTGGCTTTCAAATATGACATATCACAAAATGACCAAGTTCCTATACATGCCATACTCAAAATAAATCAACTTTATTATATCAAAAGAATGATTGATAGTGTGATCCGAACTCCGACGTTCTACGATCCCTGAGCTAGCTTGGCGATACTACAAGGAAAAAGGAAAAGAGAGGGGTAAGCATATAACTTAGTAAGTTTGCATTAATTAAAATAGAAATATAAGTACTCATAGTAAAATCCATCCATCTCATAGAACAAAAATAACACAAGTTCTCTTTGTACTTTGACATACCTACTCATACTTATTCTTACTCATCACATATCACATTACGATTTTCATAACTCGTATTTTGCTCATGGTACCTGTATCACTTCAGCACATAACTTAGCACTTATGCTACCTTGAACATAAACTTAAATCATTATCATCCTTAACTTAAATGGAACCCATTGTCATACTTGTATAATTTAGCTCTATATCATCTTTACATACTTAGCTCTTTTGCCCGTTGAACTACTCGGAATATTGGAGGATACTCAATCTCATCATACATGTTTCACGATGCCAATGCCATATCCCAGATATGGTCTTACATGGGATCACCTCTTGATGCCTATGCCATATCCCAGATATGTTCTTACACGGGATCTCTTAACTCGATGTCGATAACATGTCCCAAACACGGTCTTATACGAGATTGTACATGAATGTTGGTACCATGTCCCAGACATGCTCTTACACGAGATCTCCCTTTGGTGCCGAAGCCATGTCCCAGACATGGTCTTACACAGGACCTTTCTTATTCAGTGCCAATGCCATATCCCAGACATGGTCTTATATGGGACCTTCCTTATCTCATGTCATGACATAGGTATCCTCGTTATTCTGAATCTTCAACCGACATTTCAACTTAGCATATTCTCGCCATTTTCTCATCAATGCATCATTAATCAACTTCATGGAAATAAAATGAATTTTCTTGTAATAATAAGTAAATTAAACATAAGAACATATATAGTCTTAATTTCACGCAAACTTACCTCGGTACTCAAAATGGGTGTAGATGTTCGATTTAGTCCAACACTTTGTTCTTGCCTCAGTTTCGGTCCGGGCTTCGTGTTTCTTCATCTATAATAACAATTTCACTTATTTAATACTCACATTGACTAAATTGACCCATGAATCATACTTTGAAAAAATTACTAATTTGCCCTTAAACTTTTACATAATTACACTTTTACCCCTAAGCTCGTAAAATGATTTTTATTCAACTTTCTTGTATTTTAAGCCTACCCGAATCTCTTTCATAACTATAACAGCCCCCAATTTCCACTAATTCACTCATGTATGACCATTTTATAACTTTTACAATTTAGTCCTTTTTTATGAATTTCTCATGAAAATCACTTAGAAAAAGATGTTTACCATACATCAAACTTTCATATTCTTCCATAAAACATCAAAATACATGCATGTCATACATGGGTAAATTTTTTAGCATAAACCCTAGCTCAAAATATAGCTAGAAATAGATAAATCGAGCTACGATGATCTCAAAAATACGAAGAACATTAAAAACAGGGCTAGGAGGTACTTACAATCGAGCTTAAAGTTAAAAAACCCCTAGCTATGGCTCCTTAGTGATTTTCGGCCATGGGAGAAGAAGATGGACAAGATTTTCACTTTGTTTTCCCTTTTTATTCTTTTATTTACCAAATGACCAAAATGCCCTTAAGTCCCTTTCTTGAGATTTTTCCTTTCCATGTCTATTTTTGTCCATCTTATATAATGGTCTAATTGCTAAATAAGGGCCTCTAATAATTTTTATGATTCTATTTCATACTTAAATCTTCTAGAATATCATATTTTCTAATCTTTGCAATTTAGTCCTAATGGACAATTTAATCACTAATTAATAAAATTTTCTTCATGAAATTTTCATACAATCATGCAAACACCTCATAAGCCTCATAAAATTATAAAACACATATTTCTACTTCGGATTTGTGGTCTCGCAACCACTATTCTGACTAGGCCCTTAATTGGTCTGTTACAATATGAGGGTTTCTTAAGCTAATTTTCATATTTTGGCTCCAAGTAAGTTCAATTCTTGTACTTTTCTTGAAATTTTTGTGTTTTTAAGACTTTTTCAGTTAGGTCCAACTATTTAATTTATTAGTTTTTTATTCTATGAATGTAACACCCCTAACCCTTATCCGTCATCGAAACAGGGTTATAGAGCATTACCAAAACTTTAAGAACATTTACAAATAATTCATGTAAATTACTATTCATTAAATGAGATTATTGATATAGTCCCTTAAATGGACTCTTGATGCCCAATACAAGAATTAGAATCAAGACTTAATTGAAAACTCTAATAATTTTTCGCGAAATTACAAAAATTTTCTAAGTTACAAGGCTCACACGCCCGTGTGGTCTTGGGGACACGCCCGTGTGACCCTAGGACATGCCCATGCTACACACCATGTTCGACCCCGTGTAACTTTCTGACCTGTGCACATAGCCACACCACATGCCCGTGTGCTAGGCCATGAGACACATACGGCTGTGACACACGCACAGGTCTCTATCCATGTGCTCAATTCTGAACATTCTATTTCTCAATTTTAAGGTGCTGGGGAACACGGCCTAACCACATGCCCATGTACCAGGCCGTGTGTCACACACGGTCAACACACATGCCAGTGTATCTGCCTATGTGGACAAAATAAAGCCCTTTCTAGCTTCATTTCTCACCCAAAATCACACCAATTTCCTACACTAAAACTCACATCCAAATACCAACCATTTTAAGCATTCAAATTAAACAAACACTATCATTCCAAAAGACATATCATTACATGGATACATGTTTATAATCTTACCTTGGTTTATTCCCTATGTTAGACATAATTTGATCAATTACTTAACATATATGAAGCTACCATATTATGACTTACAAGTACATCAAAACAAGCCATTACTAGCCATTCCAATGGCTAGATTACAAACATCATTATCAATCCACTAATGTCGAAGTTGTCCCATACATGCCATTATACCAAAATGATTTTACTATGTATACCCAAAATAAGCTAGTAGATAGTGTGACAATGCTCCAATGATCTCCAACCTTCGTGAGCTTCCGAGAACTATAAAATAAGGGAAAATAAAATAGAGTAAGCATTACATGCTTAGTAAGTTCGTATAATGAAAAACTAAACTTACCGATCCTGTTTATTAAAGGTAAGCATACAATAACATGTTTTCCATCAACTTGGCAAAATTTCCTAAATAAAAACATTCAATCAAACATGTTAGTCACAAAATTTTCATATACATCAAGTAAATATAGATGAGCTCATCATGCCATATTCTTTCAAGACATTATCATTCCATCTCATAATTCTCTCATCTTGCCAAGAGTTTTGTCCGTTGAACCATTGAAGTTCCGATGGATGCTCAAGTGGTACACTCAAGGCGTACGATTTAATAACCAATCAATTCTTTTTCAAGAGTACCCATTAGGGAACTTAATCAAATAACACACTCTTAAGCCACATATCGTATAACAGGATTACCAGTCCAGGCTAAATCATTTGTTTAACGTTTGCTCAGAAGAGCTCAATTAGGATTACCATCGGGCTAAATCCTAACTATAACATATCCTCGAGAGGTATTATATTAGGATTACCCGTCCGGGCTAAATCCTTTCTATAATAAGGTCAATAGGATTTCTAGTCCAAGCTAAATCCATCAGCAACAAATGCAGGACCTCATACATTTCGGGAAAGCACATATATTCATCGAAATTCAATATTCAAACAGAACTTAACCATTTTTCAACCATTTCAAGCATGTACTCATTCTTATATCGTATCATCTAAGCAATTCACATAAATAATAATCACATTTCATACAACACAACATTTAATTTAACATAATTACATGCTCGATTAAGTTACACGAGCTTACCTCGACACTTGTTCGCATATAAAATCTACTAATCCGAAACCTTTTCTTTTATTTGGTCTAACCTTGAATTTGTGTTGCCCGTATCTATATAAGTAACTTTAATCATTAATTTCACACATTTCATATTCATTTGGACTCAATTGACGTCCTAGGCAAAATTATCAATTTGCCCCTAACTTTTCCAACAATTCTAATTTCGTCGCTAGGCTCGAAAAATGAAATTTATGCAATTTACTCCCTATTCCAAGCCTAGCCAAAATTTCAATATAGAATTTACAGCACATATTTTCTATAAATTTTATAATTTTTCATCAATTTTCACAATTTTACATTTTAATCCCTAAATCATGTTTTCATCAAAATAACTTTATAAAAGTTGTTTATCTATCAACAATCTTTCATTTTCTACCATAAAATTCAAATTAGCATATTCATCCATGACCTATTTTCCATACTTTGATAACTTTTCAAATTGATCCCCCAAATAGATAGATTAAGCTATCCTAGTTTCAAAAATATCAAAATTACTAAAAATGGGACGAGAAAACTTGCCCATTAAGCCATGAAAGTTTCTTCTCTCTCTCCTAGGGTTTCCATGTATTTTATATTGAAGATGACATAAAAATAAGATGATATCTTTCATCATCTTTTTAATTAAGTTAATTATTTTAATTTTCAATTTAGTCCTTGCTCTTTTTCTAAATTTCCATGGATGAGTCACCAATATACCTACATACTTTTCTTTAATGGTCTAATTACCATATAAGGACATCAAGTTTTGAATTCCATAGTTATTTAATCTTTATAGCTACTAGAATTCAACTTTTTACATTTTATGTGATTTAGTCCTTCCAGTAATTAAGAACATAATCGGTAAAATTTTCTTATCAGAAGTTTCGCATGACATTTCTAACATATTACGGACCATGTAAATTTTATTTTTGGATCGGATTTGTGGTCCTGAAACCACTATTTCGATTTCACTGAAAAATGGGTTGTTACAACTCTTCCCCTTAAGGATTTTTGTCCTCGAAAATCTTACCAATAAAAAGGTTTGAGTATTGCTTCCTTATAGTATCCTCTAGTTCCTAGGTAGCCTCTTCTATACTGTGTCGTTGCCAAAGAACTTTTACCAATGCTACCTATTTATTTCTTTACTCTTTTGTTTCCCGAGCTAAAATTTTGATCGGTTCTTCACTATATGTCATATCAGGCTGTATCTCAACTTCCGTTGGAGAAATAACATGTGAAGGATCCGATCGATACCATCGTAACATAGACACATGGAAAACATTATGAATCTAATCAAATTCTGGTGGTAAAGCTAACCGATATGCAACCGGTCCAATTCTTTCTGTAATCTCATATGGCCCAATGAACAGTAGACTCAGTTTTCCTTTACGACTAAACCGAAGAACTTTCTTCCAAGGTGATGCTTTCAAGAATACCTTATCAGCAACTTGAAATTCTATTTCTTTTAGTTTAAGATCAGCATAGGACTTTTAACGATCAGAGGCTACTTTTAAACTGCCTCGGATTACTTTTACCTTTTCCTCGGTTTCATGGACTAAATCAACTCCGTGTAACTTTTTCTCACTGGGTTCAGTCCAATACAATGGTGTTCTACATTTGCGACCATATAAAGCTTCATACGGTGCCATTTTAATACTAGATTGATAACTGTTATTATAAGCAAATTCAACCAACAGTTACCTTCAAACTCAAGTATACAACACTGAAGCATATCTTCCAAAATTAGTATTACCCATTCAGATTGACCATCTTTTTGGGGATGAAATGCAGTGCTAAAGTGTAACTGAGTACCCAAAGCTTCTTGTACTTTGCTCCAGAATCTAGATGTAAACCAAGGGTCTCTATCTGAAATAATGGAGACAAGCACTCCATGCAATCTAAAAATTTCAGAGACATATAATTCAGCCAATCTATCCAAGGAAAAATCCATACGTACCGGAATAAAGTGTGCCGACTTTGTCAACCGACCGACAATTACCCAAATGGCATATTTCTTCTTTGGAGATAGAGGAAACCCCAATATAAAGTACATAGTAATTCTTTCCCATTTCCATTCTGGTATCATAACTGGCTATAATAGTCCAGAAGGCAACTAATGTTTGGATTTTACTTGCTGACATATCAAACATTTAGATACAAACTCATAAATATCTTGTTTCATTCCTGGCCACTAGTATAACTTTTTCAGATTGTTGTACATTTTATTACTACCAAGATGAATAGACAGGTTACCATTATGAGCTTCATTCAGAATCTTCTATACTAGTTTTGAACTTTTTGGTACACATACTCTGCCTCTAAATAACAAACAACCATCAGTCCTGATCTAAAATTCTGAGTCAGGAGTCTGTTCACTTTGTATCCATTTTTCTTGAAACTTAGTATCATTTTTCTGAGCTTTAGAAATCTGCTGCAAAAACATTGGTCTAGCTTTTAACTCAGCTATGATTGACCCATCATCAGATAATGACAATCGGGTATTCATTGCTCGCAAGGTATACATGGATTTTTTGCTCAAAGCATCTGCCACTAGATTGGCTTTTCCCAGATGATAGTCAATAACAAAACCATAATCTTTCAATAATTCAAGCCACCTATGCTGTCTCAAATTCAAATCTTTCTATGACATCAAATATTTCAAACTTTTATGATCAGTGAATATGTGACATTTTTCACCAAATAAGTAATGCCGCTAAAATTTTTAATGCAAACACTATGGCTGCCAATTTAAGGTCATGTGTCGGATAGTTTCTTACATGTGGTTTTAGCTGTCTTGAAGCATAGGCTACTACTTTACCTTCTTGCATTAAAACACAGCCTAAACCATTCAATGAAACATCACTATAAATTATAAATTCCTTACCTGATTTAGGATGAACTAACACAGGTGCTTCTATCAATAAAGCTTTCAACCTATCAAAACTTTGTTAACATTTACCAGACCATTCAAATTTTACATCTTTCTACAACAAACGGGCATCGGAGAAGCTATCGTTGAGAACCCTTTTACAAACCTTCAATAATACCTAGCCAGTCCCAAAAAACTTTGGACTTCAGACACATTCTTTGATGGCTTTCAATTAACAATGGCTGAAATTTTAATGGGGTCCACTCTAACACCTTCAGTAGATACAATGTGCCCAAGAAAACTAACTTCCCATAGCCAAAATTTACATTTACTGAATTTGGCGTACAATTATTTCTCTTGCAGGGTTTGCAACACTATTCTCAAATGCTCAGTATGTTCATTTTCATCTCGAGAGTAAACTAAAATATCATCTATAAATACCACCAAAAACTTGTCTAAATATGGGCAGAAATTATGTTCATCAGGTCCATAAACACTGCAGGTGCATTTGTTGAACCGAATGGCATCACAAGAAACTCATAGTGTCCATACCTGGTTTTAAAAGTTGTCTTGGGTACATTTAAATCTTTTACCCGTAGTTGGTAGTAACCAGAACGGAGATCAATCTTTGAAAATACAGTGGCACAATTTAACTGGTCAAATAAGTCAACAATACGAGGAAATAGATACTTGTTGTAACATCCCAAAATTAGGCCTAGTAAAATTGGGCCCATTGGGCCTTGGGCTTGGGAGCATTTAAAATTTTTGAGAACAAGAGAACGGTATTATTTCAAGTTGGACTTTTTCGGAAGGTGATTTTGGAAACTTACGGGGTTTCTAGGAAGTTCCGAGTTCAAGTTAGGCCATAGGAAAATTTTAGTGTTGAAGCATTTAAAGGGGAGAAGGCTAGTGGCATCTAGCATAAGGGAATAATTGGGAAACTTGCTAGCACAAGATGAGCTTGTGGCTTAGTGGCAAGTGGCGTGAATGGCTGAGGGGAGAGCTTGGGTTCGAATTCCACCTAGTGCACTTATTTTGGATTTTTTTTTTGGTGCTTTAAGGTAAGTGTCAGCCATGGCATCAAATGGAAAGGGAGACTTTTTATTGATGGAAAGATGGCTAAGGATTATGGTAAGGAGAAAAACAAAGGGAAAATCAAGGAAAGAATCAAAAGAAAAAGGTAAGAGAAGGGAACAAGTTGGCCTATTATGTGGAGGATGTTTTGGAAAGAATATTTTGGGTCAACACTCATCTTTTTCGTAAAGATGATACAAGGTTTGGTAAGGGGGGAAAAAGTAGCCAATATAGTTTTGTAAGTTTTATGACATGTAAAGTTTTCTTCTTTGGAGCATTTTGAGTTTTCTCTTTTCCCAATTTCTTCCCTCTCTTACCGAAACTCTAAAGCCAAAATTGTGCACCTTTCTCCTTTGTTTTGCCAAAACTATCAAGCCATCCTTTGCTGCTACTTATCATTCTCTTAGCCTTGGTTTTAGAAGTTGATTGGTAAGTTAGTGATTAGGCCGAATATTGGTGGTAAGATGTTACTCTTTATTTCGATGTTTTGCGCCGCTCATGTGATTCTATTTTGTGGTGATGATATTAACTTCTTGCTCTTGTGAAAGGACCGAATATTGGATGAAGGCTAACCTTTTGGTATATCACTTATTTATTGGTGGAACTCATTGCAATAGCCAAAGTGCAAGGCTGGATTTTAGAACCTAGTAGGGAAGGATCACGATTGTGGGGGCAACGAAGAGTGGTTCTTTAGGAAATCCGAATAAGGTGTGTAATCTCATACCCTTCCGAATACATGTTTCAAATCATGTATAATCTCACACCTCTCTGAATATTTGCATGAAATGTTTTGTGATTCGGTCGAAAGATCAAAAAATCAGAAACTGGCATTTGTGATCACTCGGGTGTTCTTATGTTCGTAGTAGAAACCATATTTTACAATGAAACTATTTTTGGTTATCAGCAGTGATGTGAATTTGAAAACTCATGAAAAATAGGAGAAAGGTAATTAGAAAGTGAATAAGATATCGAATTAAAGCTTACTGTGTCTAGTTTTATATGAAAAAAACAAAGGAGGAAGAGAAAGTTTATATTCAGTGATATTTTAATTTTAGTAATACTTGTTCTGAATGACTTCGTGGTTCCTTGTTTTGTCTTGGAAAAATCATTCAAAATTGTACAAAGTGAATTATGAGTTATAATTTATATGTATAGATTCCTTAGTGATCCTATTTTCAATAGAAATAAGTGAGAACAACATATGAAAACTGTACATTGAGATATTTGGATTTAGGGTAAGAGAGGTCAGAACCATTGGTCAGTGAAACAAGGGAATCTTTAATGAATAAACTGTAGTAAATGGCTAATCCAAAAATTCTGGAAAAATTCTAGTAAGAAGATATATGAGTCTAGTTTCAAGGAAAATTTATGGATATAAATTTCGAGTTTCCTAACTCAATTTATAATCAATTTAGTCAATAAGACACGGATGGACAGTTTCAATTTTATGCCCCAAATTAGTAGTTAAGTCCGAGGTTGCATAATTACGAAAATACCCTCGATGGGTAAAATTACAGAAATACCTTTGGGTTGTGAAACTACCGAAATGCCCCTAATGAGTTGAATTACGAAAATGCCACTAACTATGAGAATTACGAAAATGCCCCTAATGGGCTAAATTACAAAAATGCCCCTAATGGGCCGATTTGATAGATTGCTCTAATGGATTGATTTGCAAATTGTTATAATGGGCCAAATTTTTGTAATGAATCTCTGAATTAATGATTTTTGCTTATATATGTAAATATCATGATTTACTATATATGTTGCATTTACATAATTTTTGCATGGGATGGGAAAATGTTGAAGAGAAGTGATTCCGGTGGCATTGCCACAAAAATGGTTGTTAATATGATTCATTATGATTCTGGTGGATTGGCCACAATCAAATTTTGTTATAAATGGCAACTTGCCTGTGATTGGTGTGTTTGGCGGGGTGGGTTGACTTGATCCCCACAGGTATGATGGGATGGTACGGGTGGTGTGTTGCGGATGGATTATTAGGATGGGTTGGGTTGCATACATTGCACATATATATAAATATATATATATATATATTTCTTATGTATATGGGCTTCGGACCAAGATTATGCTATATGGGCTCCGGCCCAAGTTATTGCTAAATGGGTTCAGACCCAGTGGATGACGGTAAGGAGATTATGCACTGAGTTCTTGTAACTCACCCTCCTTTCTTTCTTAATCCTTGTAGGTAAATCTCAGTGACGAGGACTTGGGCCCATGGATGACTCGGTGGAGGCCATACTTCCGAAATAAATGTTTCGAACTTTAGTAAATAATTTTTTTCTCTATTTCGTTACTTTTATTATGTTGGGTTTAAACTTGTAATAAGGCCTCTAGGATAAACTTTAATTTGCTTTATGTTTGGACGTATTTTTTATTTTTCTTAAATTGTTTTAAATGGAGATTTTTTTTAAATCATTAATAATGGTTTTCCAAAATAGATTATCAAATGGATTTTTTTAACTAACTTTTACAAATATATTTAATTTAGAAATTTTCTCTTGAATTATCAACGATATTTTCAAAAGTCACGGTTTTATAAGATCTCTAGTTCAACTTATCGATTTATCAATCAACCTTCGAGGTTAGTAGTACTTTATCAAATTTTCAAATCAAACTTATTTTTCTCAATTATAGCAAAACAACACCTATTTTAGTACGAATAAAAATGATTTAACGTGTTTTTCTCATGTGACATGTCAGATCCAGTCATAACGCATGGGCTGGGTTTGAGGTGTTACATTTTATGGTATCAGAGCCCGGTTGTAAAACTCGACTGTGGTTTGGGTTCAAAAGTGTTTTTCCAAAGCTATTTTTTTTTATAAATGCATGTTTTAGAGGAAGTATGACACCACAGGTATCCGGCACTAAGTCAAGTAAGTTTATGTTTTTATTTTATGATTATTGTAGTATGACTGTAGAAATACTCTAGAACTTTTAGCTTTAGTAGCTAAAACTATAAAG
This sequence comes from Gossypium rotundifolium, assembly GCA_025506655.1. Lineage (NCBI taxonomy): Eukaryota > Viridiplantae > Streptophyta > Magnoliopsida > Malvales > Malvaceae > Gossypium > Gossypium rotundifolium. Next base: position 88,731,021 of record CP106729.1, read on the forward strand.
ATTGAGACTTTAGGATACGTTTTGTGAAAACGACTTTACTTCCTATACTCCATAAAACATTGTTTAATAAACATTGAATAGTATACTGATCCATAAGACTCTTAATAAGATTAAGTCGATTTAGTGAACATGAGCGCTAGAGGACATGGACGCGGTGGACATTGCTGTGGTAGAGGCCGAGGTGCTAGAGCTGGATCTTCAGCACTGAGGCATGTGCTAGAAAGGGAGGCGTCGGCATCGTCGGTGGCTGAGATGGGGTCTCATGATGGAGTTGGGGCTGATGTGCTGACTCAGCTGGTTAAGGAGGTACTAGAGAAGATCAAAGGAATCGGTAAGGCACTTTGAGTTGGGTGCGTGGATTAAAAGAAGAAGAGGGATCACAGTTCTTTAGGGTCGCCGTCTCGTTCCGTAAAGCGTGTCAAGGCACATCCAAATTTTTTGGCTTACAATTATTGTAGAAGGCGTCATCCGAGAGAATGCTAGAGGAAGTCAAGAGCATGCTTGAGATGCGGGTCTAAGGAGCATAAGGCTCGGAATTGTTTCATCACCATCAAGTCAGGTATGTTTTGGTTGGACTTGATGTTTGAATGTAGAAATTTTAGGTATAAGTGGAAGATAGCTGCTTGCTTCTATGGTTAGATATTTGGTTGTGTGTAACAGGATTCAAGATTAATTTAAAAGTACATTAGTGTTATTAAAATCAGAGTGCGAAGCGAAAGCTTAGCGGTGTGGCTTGAGCGATGCGTTTAGTAGTTGGTTGGAAATTTCGAGGACGAAATTTCTTTAAAGAGGGTAAAATCAAAATTGGGCCTAGTAGAGTTGGGCCCATTGGGCCTTGGGCTTGGGAGCATTTAAAATTTTTGAGAACAAGAGAACAACATTATTTCAAGTTGGACTTATTGGGAAGGTGATTTTGGAAAGTTATGGGGTTTCTAGGAAGTTTCGGGTTCAAGTTAGGCCATAGGAAAATTTTAGTGTTGAAGCATTTAAAGGGGAGAAAGCTAGTGGCATCTAGCATAAGGGAATAATTGGGCAACTTGCTAGCACAAGAGGAGCTTGTGGCTTAGTGGCAAGTGGCGTGAATGGCTAAGGGGAGAGCTTGGGTTCGAATTCCACCTAGTGCACTTATTTTGGATTTTTTTTGGTGCTTTGAGGTAAGTGTCGGCCATGGCATCAAAATGGAAAGGGAGACTATTTATTGATGGAAAGATGGCTAAGGATTATGGTAAGGAAGGAAAACAAGGGAAAATGAAGGAAAGAATCAAAAGAAAAAGGTAAGAGAAGGGAACAAGTTGGCCTATTATGTGGAGGATGTTTTGGAAAGAATATTTTGGGTCAACACTCATCTTTTTCGTAAAGATGATACAAGGTTTGGTAAGGGGGGAAAAAGGAGCCAATAGAGTTTTGTAAGTTTTAGGACATGTAAAGTTTTCTTTTTTGGAGCATTTTGAGTTTTCTCTTTTCCCAATTTCTTCCCTCTCTTGTCGAAACTCTAAAGCCAAAATTGTGCACATTTCTCTTTTGTTTTGCTAAAACTATCAAGCCATCCTTTGTTGCTACTTATCATTCTCTTATCCTTGGTTTTGGAAGTTGATTGGTAAGTGGGTGATTAGGCCGAATATTGGTGGTAAGATGTTACTCATTATTTCGATGTTTTGCGCCGCTCATGTGATTCTATTTTGTGGTGATGATATCAACTTCTTGCTCTTGTGGAAGGACTGAATATTGGATGAAGGCTAACCCTTTGGTACATCACTTATTTATTGGTGGAACACGTTGCAATAGCCAAAGTGCAATGCTTGATTTTAGAACCTAGTAGGGAAGGATCAGGATTGTGGGGGCAACGAAGAGTGGTTCTTTAGGAAATCCGAATAAGGTGTGTAATCTCATGCCCTTCCGAATACATGTTTCAAATGGTGTATAATCTCACACCTCTCTGAATATTTGCATGAAATGTATTGTGATTCAGTCGAAAGATCAAAAATTAGAAACCGGCATTTGTGATCACTCGGGCGTGCGTATGTTCGTAGTAGAAACCATATTTTGCAATGAAACTATTTTTGGTTATCAGCGGTGACGTGATTTTGAAAAATCACGAAAAATAGGGTAAAGGAAATTAGAAAGTGAATAAGATATCGAACTAAAGCTTACTGTGTCTACTTTTATATGAAAAAACAAAGGAGGAATAGAAATTTTATATTCTGTGATATTCTAATTTTAGTAATACTTATTCTGAATGACTTCGTGGTTCCCTGTTCTGTCTTTGAAAAATCATTCAAAATTGTACAAAGTAAATTATGAGTTATAATTTATATGTATAGTGAGCCTATTTTTAATAGAAACAAGTGGGAACAACATATGAAAATCGTACATTGAGATATTTGGATTTAGGTTAAGAGAGTTTAGAATCATTGGTCAGTGAAACAAGGGAATCTTTAATGAATAAACTGTACTAAATGGCTGATCCAAAAATTCTAGAAAAATTGTGGTAAGAAGATATATGAGTCTAGTTTTAAGAAAAATTTACGGATCTAAATTTTGAGTTTCCTAACTCGATTTATAGTCAATTTAGTCAATATGAGGAGGATAGACAGTTTCAATTTTTATGCCCCAAATTAGTAGTTAAGTTCGGGGTTGCATAATTACGAAAATACCCTCGATGGGTAAAATTACAAAAATACCTTTGGGTTGTGAAATTATCGAAATGCCCCTGAAGATCCGAATTACAAAAATTCCCCTAATGGGCTGAATTACGAAAATGCCCCTAACTATGAGAATTACGAAAATGCCCCTAATGGGCCAAATTATGAAAATGCCCCTAATGGGTCGATTTGATAGATTGCTCTAATGGGTTGATTTGCAAAGTGTTATAATGGGCCGAATTTTTGTAATGAATCTCTGATTTAATAATTGTTGTTTATATCTGTAAATATCATGATTTACTATATATGTTGCATTTACATAATTTTTGCATGGGATGGGAAAATGTTGAAGAGAAGTGATTCCGATGGCATTGCCACAAAAATGTTTGTTAATATGATTCATTATGATTCCGGTGGGTTGGCCACAATCAAAATTTGTTATAAATGGCAACTTGCCTGCGATTGGTGTGTTTGGCGAGGTGGGTTGACTTGATCCCCACAGATGTGATGGGATGGTACGGGTGGTGTGTTGCGGATGGATTATTAGGATGGGTTGGGTTGCATACATTGCACATATATATATATATATATATATATGTTATGTAAATAGGCTTCGGTCCAAGATTATGCTACATGGGCTCCGCCAAGTTATTGCTAAATGGGTTCGCACCAGTGGATGACTAGAAGGAGATTATGCACCGAGTTCTTGTAACTCACCCTCCTTTCTTTCTTAATCCTTGTAGGTAAATCTCGTTGATGAGGACTTGGGCCCATGGATGACTCGGTGGAGGCCATACTTCGAAAATAAATGTTTCGAACTTTAGTAAATTAATTTTTGCTCTATTTCGTTACTTTTATCATGTTGGGTTTAAACTTGTAATAAGGCCTCGGGATAAACTTTAATTTGTTTTATGTTTAGACGTATTTATTATTTTCTTAAATTATTTTAAATGGGGATTTTTTAAATCATTAATAATGGTTTTTCCAAAATAGATTAACAATTAGATTTTTTAACTAACTTTTACAAATATTTTTAATTTAGAAATTTTCTCCTGAATTATCAATGATATTTTCAAAAAGTCACGATTCTATAAGATCTCTAGTTCAACTTATCGAATTATCAATCAACCTTCGAGGTTAGTAGTACTTTATCGAATTTTCAAATCAAACTTGTTTTCTCGATTATAGCAAAACAACACCTATTTTAGTACGAATAAAAAGGATTTAACATGTTTTTCTCATGTGACATGTCAGATCCGGTCATAACGTATGGGCCAGCTTTGAGGTGTTACATTTTATGGTATCAGAGCCCGATTGCAAAACTCGACTGTGGTTTGAGGGTCCATTTAAGGGACGTTATGAATAATCACGATTAATGAATAGTACTTGTATGAATTATCTATAAATGTTTTTGAAAGTTTCAGTAATGCTTCGTAACCCTGTTTCAGTGATAGATACAGGTTAGGGGTGTTACATCTAGTGGTATCAGACCTACGGTTTAGTTGATTCTCAGATTTTAAGTAGCAAACACGAGTTTAGCTATACATACCATTATATAAATTGTGATAGTGTGATGACTCCTGATCAATTTAAATGTGTTTTTCATATAGTAATGTCATCCAGTTGAGTTAGAGCTGAATCCGAGGAAGCTGAGAGCAATGCTTCAGCATCAGTTCAAAGAGTTACGTCTGAGTTTGGTAGTGAAAGGCCTGTGTCTGAGGGCCAAAGTGAGGAGGCAAAACAAGCCTTCTTTCAAATGATGAATGAATGGTTTACTCAGTACTTAAAAAGAAACCCCGTTGTATAACGACCTCCCCCACCTGCTCCTCAACCGGTTCCTAATGAACTACAGGGTGCTAGACCCGCTAGAATTGGTAAACCTCTGATAGATAAAATCTACAAGCATAGGGCGGAAGAATTTAGAGCTACCACAGATGATGATCCGGAAAGGGTTGAATTTTGGTTAGAAAATACTATTCGGGTTTTTGATGAATTATCCTATACACCTGCCAAATGTTTGAAATGTGCAGTGTCCTTACTAAAAGATACAGCTTACCATTGGTGGAATACCATAACTTCAGTTGTACCGAGAGAGAATGTTACATGGAAATTCTTCCAAGCTGAATTCAGGAAGAAATATGTTAGTCAATGATTCATGGATCAGAAGAAGAAAAAATTTTTAGAACTCAAGCAGGGAAACATGACTATATCCGAAAATGAACGGGAATTTTTCCGGTTCAGCAAGTATGCCAGAGAATGGGTTCTAACCGAGGCTGAGATGTGTAAACGCTTTGAAGAGAGTTTAAATGAAGATATCAAGTTATTGATTGGAATTATCAAAATAAGGGAATTTGCGGTGTTAGCCGATCGAGCACACAAAGTAAAGAATTGAGTAAGGAAAAGAAACAAGCTGAAAGAGAGGCTCGGGTTTCTAGAAAAAGAACTAAGGGTAAGTCACAATCATTTGCTTCTAAGAAATTAAAAAAGTATTATGATCGTGTGACCACCTCTATGGGATATACTAGAAGAGAGCGGGGCTCTCAACGTTCTAACCCGAGGTCTTCATCTCCATCTGTGACCAGTGTGGGTAGTATTGGTAATCCCAAACCGAAATGTAAACATTGTAACAAATTTCATCTTGGGAAATGTCGGTCTAGAAGTGGAGCCTGTTTTGGATATGGTTCACTTGACCATTTTCTTAGGGATTGTCCCGAATGAGTTGAAAAAGAGATAGAACCAACTCCAAAGCCTAGTAATCCTACCTCGAGAGGTAGACCACCCCGTCATCCTGGCAATGTTAGGGGTAGTCGAGGTACTACCAAGGATATAGCAGTTAGGTCTAAGGCACGAGCACCTACAAGAACATATGTTGGTGGTAGTCAAGGTACTACTAAGGGACACGGGTATGCGCCTCAGTCGTGTGTGCTACACGGCCAAGAACACAAGCGTGTGTCTTGGCCGTGTGAAACCTGCACCTAATTCAAATTGAATTAATTAACCACATGGCCTAGCACACGGGCCTATGGCATGACTGTGTGGCGTAAATTAGAGAGCAAACTAAATCGAACACGGCCTGTAGCACGAGCGTGTCCCAGGGTCACACGGGCATGTGAGCCCTACACCTTAGAAAAATTTTGTAATTTTGAGAAAAATTCTTAGAGGTACCGATTAAGTCCCGACTTGTTTCTAATGCTCGTATTGGGCCTCGAGGGTCCATTTAGGGGACGTTATGAATAATCTCGGTTAATAAATAGTAACTTGTATGAATTATCTGTAAATGTTTTTGAACATTCCGGTAATGCTTTGTAACTCTATTTCGGTGATGGATACGGGTTAGGGGTGATACAATTATCAAGCCACTAATGGCCAAGTTGTCCTATACATGCTATTATACCAAAATGATTTTACTATGTACACCCAAAATAAGCTAGTAGATAGTGTGACGATGCTCCAATGATCTCCAACCTTCGTGAGCTTCCGAGCACTATAAAATAGGGAAAATAAAACAGAGTAAGCATTAGATGCTTAGTATGTTCGTATAATGGAAAACTAAACTTACCAATACTGTTTATTAAATGTAAGCATACAATAACATGTTTTCCATCAACTTGGCAAAATTGCCTAAATACAAACATTCAATCAAACATGTTAGTCACAAAATTTTCATATTCATCAAGTAAACATAGATGAGCTCATCATGCCATATTCTTTCAAGACATTATCATTCCATCTCATAATTCTCTCATCTTGCCAAGAGTTTTGTCCATTGAACCATTGAAGTTCCAATGGACGCTCAAATGGTACACTCGTGGTGTATGATTTAATGACCCGTCAATTCTTTTTCAAGAGTACCAATTAGGGAACTTAATCAAGGAACACACTCTCGAGCCACATATCGTATAACAGGATAACCAGTCCAGGCTAAATTCTTTTTTTAACGTATTCTCAGAAGAGCTCAATTACGATTACCGGTCCAGGCTAAATCCTAACTGTAATGTATACTCGAGAGGTATTATATCAGAATTACCCTTCTGGGCTAAATGTTTTCTATAATGAGGTCAATAGGATTACTCATTCGAGCTAAATTCATCAACAGCAAATGCAGAACCTCATGCATTTCGGGAAAGCACATATATTCATCGGAATTCAATATTCAAACGGAACTTAACCCTTTTTCAACCATTTCAAGCATGTACTCATTTTATATCGTATCATCCAAGAAATTCACATAAATAATAATCACATTTCATACAACATAACATTTAATTTAACATAATTACATGCTCGATTAAGTTACACGAACTTACCTCGACACTTGTTCGCGTATAAAATCTATTAATTCGAAACCATTTCTTTTCCTCGGTCTAACCTCGAATTTGTGTTTTTCAGATCTATATAAATAAATTTAATCATTAATTTCACACATTTCATATTCATTTGGACTCAATTTACGTCCTAGGCAAAATAACCATTTTGCCCCTAACTTTTCTATAAATTTCAATTGTCTCTAGGCTCGGAAAATGAAATTTATACAATTTACTCCCTATTCCAAGCCTAACTGAAATTTCAATATAGAAGTTACAGCACATATTTTCTATAAATTTTAGAATTTTTCATCAATTTTCACAACTTTACATTTTAGTCCCTAAATCATGTTGTCATCAAAAATCACTTTGTAAAGTTGTTTATCTATCAACAATCTTTCATTTTCTACCATAAATTTATAATTTTCAGCATATTCAACCATGACCCATTTTTCATACTTTGATAACTTTTCAAATTGATCCCCCAAATAGATATATTAAGATATCTCGGTTTCAAAAATATCAAAATTACTAAAAATTGGATAAGAATACTTACCCAATTAAGTCATGAAAGTTTCTTCTCTCTCTCCTAGGGTTTTCATTTATTTTAGGTTGAAGATGACATAAAAATAAGATGATATCTTTTATCATCTTTTTAATTAATTTAATTATTTTAATTTCCAATTTAGTCCTTGCCCTTTTTCCAAATTTCCACGGAGGAGTCACCAAAATATCTACATAATTTTATTTAATGGTCTAATTACCATATAAGGACCTCAAGTTTTGAATTTCATAGCTATTTAATCCTTATAACTACTAGAATTCAACTTTTTTTTCATTTTATACGATTTAGTCCTTCCCGTAATTAAGCACATAATCGGTAAAATTTTCTTGTCATAATTTTCACATGACATTTCTAACAAATTACGGACCATGCAATAAAATAAAAATAAATTTTATTTTCAGATCAGATTTGTGGTCCCGAAACCACTGTTCTGATTTCACTGAAAAATGGGCTATTACAATGAGTAATTTTGAAAATTATCATGGATGAGTACTGGAATTTTATGATGAATTAACATGGATTTGAAGCTCTAATTTTGTTATGTGATGATTTTATTAAGTGATTTCAATAGAAATTGAAATTATGACCTAATTGTGAAAAGGTTAAGAATAGGGTTTAGTGTTAAAATTCTGATTATCAAAGGCTGTATAGTAGCCTAAAATAATTAGATAAAGTGTTAATTTAGAAAATTCAGTTCAATTGATGGGTTAATTGACCAAGGACTAAATTGTAAAATTGTAAAATTTAGGGTAAATGTGTAAATTTGAAAATATATGGGCTTAAATTGTAAAGTGAATTGGAATTGAATTAGATGCTAATGAATGAATAATTTTGTATTATAGATCAAGAATCCAAAGACAAACATGAAAAGGAGAAATTAGACGAATAGTCCCTAAATTACAACTTCCATAATTTGCCCCAGGTAAGTTCGTATGGTTGAACTTTGATAATTATATTGAATTGGTGGATGGTCTTATGTATTTATTTATACTATTTGGTAAAAATATGGAATATTATTATACAATGAATTTAAAGTGAATGTTCGAGTTAAATAGAACGCGAAAATTGACTACCATCGTTTGTGGCAAAGGATGAATTGATAGATAAGACCACGGTTGGACCATGGAAATGTTTAAATGTAATACCATAGCTGGGCTATGGCATTTTAATGAAAATACCATAACTGGGTTATGGCACAAAAAAATGATGTACTCATATCCGTATCCGTTCTCCGATTTGGAAAGACATGGTTAGTGACATGTAAAATTCATGTCTATGAAACTTGTCTAATAATTATGTATATTTATAATTATGAATTGTTATTGAAATAAATATACATGAAATTCATGAAAATAATGGTACATTGAATATTAATTGTTATTGAATTGAATATATGTGGAATTGTGATATTTGAATAATTGTGGCAATTGAAAAGTGAATTGAAACCCTATTAACTGGCTGAGTCGGATATAGTTGGCATGCCATAGGATTGAAAGAGTTCAGGGATACTTCGACTTCGAGTTGATGAGAAACTGGGTGTCAAATTTGTTACTTCGAAAAAATCCGATGAAGTACTGGGTACCAATTTACTTCGACATGGCCGATGAGACACTGGGTGTTAACTTATTACTTCGAATTATCCAATGAGGCACTGGGTGCCAAACTGGTGTGTTTTGGTTGGATCCGTGTATCCGTCAGAGTCCAACTCATGTTAATAGGGGAAATTAAATGAAATGACATTATGAATGGTAATTGATAATACTAAATGTGAAATGGAAATGAAACATATGAACTGTGTATTAATTGTGAAAAACCTTTTGAGATAGCAAATTAATGAGAATTGAATGTGTTATGAATGATCTATAAATATATATAAAATAATATTGAAATATTTATGGTTATTACCAAGATATACTTGAAATACGTGGAAATGATATTTAATTTATATATTGAAACGTGTCTTGGAAGTGATATTTACTTAATATATTAAAAAGTAACATGTAAATATATGATTATCTTTGATATGTTGATACAAGGAAAGCATGTATATGGTGACATGTCGAGAAAATAAGTTTATCAATATTGAATTTATATGTAAGATGTGCAAGTACACTAACTATTGTTGTTATTTGATGTTTAGGCAAGTGTCAAGCTATTAGCTGAATAGTAATTCGTTTATTCATTTGATGCATTGAAATGGTAAGTATTTAAGTGAAAATAAGTTAGTACTCAGGAAAGAATGTTAAGGTTTAAATTATGCAATTTCTTATGGAATGATTTATTATGTGTTCAATTAGAATAAGGCTTTGGTTAGATGCTGTAACAGTCCGTTTTTAGTCAATACGAAACAGTGATTTTGGAACCTCAAATCCAAATTCAAAATATTTATTTTATTATTTATTAAGTTTACAGCATGATAGAATTATTGTGTGAAAGTTTCGTAAAGAAATTTTACTGTTTGAATGGTTAATTCGAGAAAAAGGACTAAATTGCGTAAAGCGTAAAACTTGAGTTCTAATAGCTAAAGGTATCTAATAGCTATAGAACTTTATTGTAAAGGTCCTTATGTTGTAATTAGACTATTATTATTATGAGTGGACTTATATGGACATATTATTAGGTGTTTAAATGGTTTATAATAAGGTTATTAATGTAATTTGGTATTAAATGATGAATTAAATTAAAGAAAAATAAGATATCATCTTCTTTCTTCTTCGTCTAGACAAATTTAGGAAACAAAAAAAACCAACAAAAGAGTTTCAAAGGTTCGGCCATCAATCTTTAAACATGTAAGTCCATTTTTCCTCAATTTTTAATGATTTTTACGTTTTTGATATCGTTGCTTCGTACTCTAGCTAGCCTATACCTTAAATTTAAAAATTTTTAAAGATTTATCATGTTGTCATTGTTGAATGCTTGAGTAATTTGATGAATTTTGATAGATTTAGAAGGTTTAATGTTAGATTAATAGTTTTTGTAAAGTGATTTTTGAAAAAATGTCAAAAAGGGATTAAATTGATAAAATGTAACATTATGTGGGTAAAAGTGTGAACAAATAAAAAGATATGGTCTCCTAGGGACTCCATTAAAATTCGGCTAAGCATGGGTTTGTACTAAATTGCATGAATTTGCAATTTTATGTGATAAGGACTAAATTGTAAAAATGTGAAACATTAGGGGAAAATGTGTAAATTTGTGAAATTGTAAATTAAAGGTTAAATTAAATAGACCGGATGCTGAATGTGCTAAATTTGATAATATATAGATCAAGATAAGCCAAGAACGGAATTAGATCGAGGGAAAGGAAAAGTGAACGAATAGTCGATAATTTCCATCCGAACAACTCGAGGTAAGTTCGTATAATTAGAATCAAACTCTTAAATACTTGTAATTATTTGAAATGGATGTATGTAATTGAGTAAATGATCTGCTTGAAATTCAAATGCCTTATTGATATAGTCTGATGGTTACCGAGCCCCATTTGAACCGTTGGAATTCATAGGATACGAGTGACATGTCACTAGGGTTACCATTTCAGTCGAGCTCCTGCATGTGTTGCGGACTCACCACAGCTCGTATGAGCTTACCAATATATCACCTCATAAGAGCTTACTGTTTTTAGCTCGTCAGAGCTTACCGTTTCAACTCAATAGATCTTACTGTCCATCAACTCAGGAGGAGCTTATGATCATTGCTCAAAAGAGCGAAAATGATAATGAATCGACAAATTACTAATTTATATGTAATGTTTATCACCTGAGTATCCCTCGATATTCTAATAGGTTCAACGGGCATAAATTTTGTTATTGGTTATGTGAAAAAGCTATGTGTTATACAGATGAATTACCGGTTATATAAATGGATTGTCGATTATATGAATGTGAATGAATCGTTACATGTGTTATATATGTTACATGAATTTGGTATGAAATAATACAATGATATATGAAATTGAGATAAAGGTTGATTATATGTACTTATGAGACTAACATATTGATGAATGCTTGTGTATAGGCATTTGGCAAGTTAATTTGATATACTTTGTTTACTTGTTTGATTATGTATAAATGGTAAGTTAAATTTTGAATTATACAAGCTTATTAAGCTATAAAGCTTACTCTGTTTCCTTTCCATGTTTTATATTGGTTCGATAGCTCACTCGATTCGAATAGGTAGGAGTTACACATCACACTATCCAGTTGCTGATTGGTACCTTTGAACTTATGGATATATGTGAATATGGCATTTATAGGCTAGTCATAAGGATGATAGTTATGGTTACTTGAGTTAATGATTTTGGTATATGTTGTGGTATATGATAAAACCATGTGTTTTGGCTTAACTTGGTATAATGTTTTGGTTGTGTATAAGTATTCAAATATGCAAAAGTTGTCATGATATGTAGGAGGCATATGAATGGAAAATGCATGATATTAATCTAGGTGTTTTAATACTATGTTGAATTGGTATAATATGTGAATAAAATGTTATGGATTGGCTGCCTATTGAGTTATAAAATGTTTCAAAATATGCTTGTGCAGGTATGTAAAAATAGGGTGGCAAATTGGCTTAGTAAATGGCCTATTTTTGTCAACATGAGCAGGGACACGGGCGTGTGTCTTAGCCGTGTGTCCCTGGTGCTAGAATTAAAATGAAGTCAGTATGCTCCACACGGGCGTGTGACTGGCTGTGTGGTACAAGTCAGTATATCTCTCAAATTGATACACGGCCTAACACAGGTGTGTGACTTGGCCGTGATGCATAAGTCAGTATACCTTACAAGCTTAGCACGGCCTAGCACACGGCCTGGCATACGACGTGTGTGGCCACTTCGAAGGGCACACGGGTTAGACACACAGGCGTGTGGTTGGCCGTGTGACCCAAGTCAGTATGTACCTCCTATTTTCACATGGCTAGTGACACGAGCGTGTCTAGTTGCCGTGTGAGACACAGGGCTTGCCCACACCGGCGTGTGTCCTCTGTTTGAAGCAAAATTTTTCTAAGTTTCCCAAATTTGTTCCAAATTATCTGTTTAATCCCAAATTATTTCTAAAGCATGTTTAAGGCCTCGTAGGCTATTATAAGGGACAAATTGATGGAGATTGAATAATGATTGTATGATTTGATCGAATGTATGAGAAAAGTAGAGTTATATGTGTTATAAGTCCGATAATGCTTCATAATCCTATTCTGGCATTGAATACAGGTGACGGGTGTTACATTTATTGGTATCAGAGCTATAGTTTAGTCGATTCTAGGACTAACATAGCATATGTGAATCTAACTATACATGTCATATATAAATTATGATAGTGTGACGACTCCTGAATTTTTCAAATGTGTTTTTTATATAGTAAATGGATCCTGATCGAGTTATAGTTGATGAGGTTGAGAGTAATGCACCTGCTCCCGCTAAAGGAACAGGGTCATCTGATTCTAGACCCGTAATGGACAGCCAGGGAGGAGAGGCTAAAGAAGCCTTTTCCAAATGATGAACAAGTGGTTCACACAATACATTCGTACGAACCTGGATACTCAACAACCTCCACCCCCACCTATTCCCTGACTGATCCCTGTAGTTCCTTAAGGTATGGATCCTTTGCGATTGAATAAACCACTTTTTGATAAGATACGGAAACACGGGGCTGAGGAATTTAGAGCCACTGGTAATGATGACCCTGAAAGAGTCTAGTTTTGGCTTGAGAACATGATTCGGGTATTTGATGAACTGTCTTGCACACCTGAAGAATGTTTAAAATGTGTTGTATCACTGTTGAGAGACACTGCGTATCAGTGGTGGAATCCTTGATATCCGTAGTTCCACGAGAAAAAGTTACTTGGGAGTTCTTTCAAGTTGAATTCAGAAAGAAATACATCATCCAAAGGTTCATTGATCAGAAACGAAAGGAAATTCTTGAATTGAAACAGGGCCTTATGTCGGTAACAAAATATGAAAGAAAGTTTGTACGACTCAGCAAATATGCTGGTGAATGTGTTTTTTTCGAGCCTATAATGTTTAAAAGGTTTGAAGATGGATTAAATGAAGAAATCAGACTATTAGTTGGGATTCTTGAGCTGAAAGAAGTTTTCATTCTATTTGACAGAGCTTGCAAAGCCGAAGAGCTTAGCAAAGAGAAAAGAAAAGACGATTCTGAGGCTAGAGACTTTAGAAAGAGATTTGTGGGCAAATCACATCAGTTAGCATCAAAGAAATCTAGAGAATATCATCCTTGTTCTACTACTTATGCAGGGATTTCGATTAGAGATGCGAGACATTTCAGCTCTAAACCTTAAATGATATCTTTTGCCAGTGTGGGTAGTGTTAGAAATGTTGGACCTGAATGTAAGCACTGCAATAAGCGACATTATGGTGAATGTAGAACAATGAGTGGGGCTTGTTTTAAATGTGGATCTCTTGATCATTATCTCCGAGACTTTCCAGAAAAGTCTATAGCTGAAAGAAATCAACTGGTAAAAGTAAGTACTACGACTACTAGAGGTAGACTACCCCGAAACACTGGAAATACGAGTGGTAGCCAAGGTGCTACGAGAGATTCTGCTATGAGATCTAAGGCACGAGCACCTATCCAATCTTATGCTATCCGTGCACGGGAGGAGGCAACATCGCCAGATGTTATTACCGGTACTTTTTTCTCTTTTCGGTACTGATATACTTGCGTTGATAGATCCTGAATCAACCCATTCATATATCTGTATGAATTTAGTATTTAAAAAGATTTTACATGTCGAGTCTACAGAATTTGTAATTAAAGTATTGAACCCCTTAGGCAAGTCTGTTTTAGTTGATAAAATTTGTAAGAATTGTCCTTTGATGACTCGGGGTTACTGTTTTCTAGCTAACTTGATGCTTCTACTATTCGATGAGTTTGATGTGGTTCTGGGTATGGACTGGCCAACTATGCATGATGTAGTTGTGAATTGTAGACGAAATATTATCGAATTGAAATGTATAAACGGTGAAATTCTTCTGATTGAGTCTGATGATTCGAGTGAATTACCTATTGTGATATCATCTATGTTAGCTCAAAAATGTATGAAAAAGGGCTATAATGCATATCTTGCATACGTATTAGATACTAATGTGTCTGAATCAAAGATTGAATCTGTACCTATTGTTTGTGAGTTTTTGGATGTATTTCCAGAAGAATTACCGGGTATGCCACCGATCAGAGAGGTTGAATTTGGTATTGAATTAGTACCGAGAATAACACTGATACCAATGGCTCCGTACAGAATGGCTCTAACAAAATTAAAAGAGTTGAAAGCTTTGTTGCAAGAATTGACAGACAGAGGTTTTGCACGACCGAGTTATTCGACCTGGGGTGCACCGGTATTGTTCGTAAAGAAGAAAGATGGCACGATGGGAATGTGTATCGGTTGCAGACAGCTGAATAAAGTGACTGTAAATAAAAAATACCCTCTACCGCAGATTGATGATTCATTTGATCAGTTGAAAAGGGCTATAGTATTTTCAAAGATTGATTTGAGATCGGGTTATTATCAGTTAAGATTTAAAGAGTCGGATGTACCGAAAACCACGTTCAGAATGAGGTATGGACATTATGAATTCCTTGTTATGCCTTTCGAATTAACTAATGCCCCTGCAATTTTCATGGACTTGATGAACCAAATTTTAGACTGTATTTAGATAGATTTGTTGTTGTATTCATTGACGACATTTTGATCTAATCACGAGATGAATCTAAACATACCGAGCACTTGAGAGTTTTACTACAAACTCTACATGGTAATCAATTATTTGCAAAGTTCAGCAAATATGAGTTTTGGCTCCGAGAGGTTGCATTTCTGGGGCATATTGTTTCACCGGAAGGTATTAGAGTTGATCCGAGTAAGATTTCTGCTATTGTTGATTGGAACCCTCCAAGAAATGTGTCTGAAGTTCATAGTTTTCTGGACTTAGTGGGGCTATTACCGAAGATTTGTGAAAGGATTTTCAATAACTACGACATCGATGACACGACTGCTTCAAAATCGAATGGTCAGAAAAATGTCAATAGAGTTTCGAACAGTTGAAAGTACTGTTAACTGAAGCATCAGTTTTGGTTCAACCTGAATCAGGGAAAGAGTTTTTTAATTTATAGTGACGCATCATTAAACGGTCTAGGATGTGTTCTAATGAAAGAAGGAAAAGTTATAGCTTATGCTTCCCGACAATTAAACTTGCATGAAAAGAACTATTCAGCACACGACTTATAATTGGCTGCAATTGTGTTTGCATTGAAAATTTGGCGGCACTACTTATACAGTGAAAAATGCGACATTTATACAGATCATAAAAGTTTAAAATATTTGATGTCACAGAAAGATTTGAATATGCGACAACGAAGATGGCTCGAGTTATTGAAAGATTATGAATTTATGATTGATTATCACCCGAGAAAAGCTAATGTTACTGCTGATGCCCTGAGCCAAAAATATTTGTTTGCATTACGAGTAATGAATACCTAGTTCATGATTTGTGATGATGGGTCTATTTTAGCTAAATTAAAAGCTAAACCGGTATTTCTTCAACAAATCTATGAAGCTCAGAAAGATAATTGTGAATTGCAAGATAAACTAAATCAATGTGAGACCATCCCTAATTCAGAGTTTCAGATAGGAATCGATGATTGTTTAAGGTTCCGAAATAGAATTTGCATACCGAGAAATTCAAAACTCATTCAGAAGATTTTGGACGAAGCGCACAATAGTTGTTTATCGATTCATCCGAGAAGTACCAAAATGTATAACAAGTTGAAACAGTTTTACTGGTGGCAAGGCATGAAATAAGATATCTCAGAGTTTGTTTCTAAATGTTTGATTTTTCGGCAAGTCAAAGCTAAACATCAAGTACCATCTGGTTTATTGCAGCCTATGATGATTTCCGAGTGGAAATGGGATAAAGTTACAATGGATTTTGTCGAGATTGCCCCTAACTCTTAAAAAGAAAGATGCTATCTAGGTTGTTGTTGATCGATTAAAAAAATCTGCTTATTTCATAATGGTATGTACAGATTACTCACTTGATAGATTAGTTGAATTGTACATTTCTGATATTGTCTGATTGCACGAGGTGCCACTATCTATTATTTCTGATAGAGATCTAAAATTTATGTCGCGATTCTAAAAGAAACTGCAAGAAGCTTTGGGTACAAAGTTGAATTTCAGTATAGCTTTTCATCCTCAGACTGACGGTCAGACCAAGAGAGTTATTCAGATTCTCGAAGACATGTTGAGACGTTGCATTTTAGAGTTTAAGGGCAGTTGGGAAAAATACTTGCCGTTGATTGAATTCGTATATAATAACAGTTTTCAAACAAGTATAAAGATGGCACCGTACAAAGCTTTATATGGCCACAAATGTTGAACGCCACTATACTGGACTGAACTGAGTGAGAAAATGATTCACGGGGTTGAATTGATTAGAGAAACTGAAGAAAAAGTGAAAACGATTCACAACAGTTTAAAAGCCGCTTCAGATCGACAGAAATCATACGCGGATTTGAAACATAAAGAAATTGAGTTTAAAGTCAGGATCGAGTGTTTTTAAAGGTGTCACCGTGGAAAAAGGTTCTTCGATTCGGCCGTAAAAGAAAGCTGAGTCCGTAATTTATCAGACCGTATGAGATCATTGAAAAAATGGGCCTGTAGCGTATCAACTAGCTTTACCGTCAGAACTTGAAAAGATTCATAATGTCTTTCACGTTTCTATGCTACATCAATACAGATCCGATCTGTCACATGTGATTTCTCCAGTTGATGTTGAGATACAGACTGATTTGGCGTATAGCGAAGAACCGATTAAAATTTTACCTCGTGAAATCAAAGAATTGAGAAATAAACGGATAGCCCTAGTGAAGGTTCTTTGGCATAAACACGAGGTTGAGGAAGCTATGTGGGAACCCGAGGAAGCTGTATGAAAACAATACCCTAACTTATTTACTGGTAAGATTTTTGGGGGCGAAAATCCCTAAGGGGGGAGAGTTGTAACAGCCCATTTTTAGTCAAATCGAATAGTGATTTTAGAACCACAAATCTAAAGTCAAAATATTTATTTTATTATTTTATTAAATTTTACAGCATGATATAATTATTGTGTGAAATTTTCGTGAAGAAATTTTACTGTTTGAATGATTAATTCGAGAAAAAGGACTAAATCGCGTAAAGCGTAAAACTTGAGTTCTGATAGCTAAAGGTATCTAATAGCTATAGAACCTTAAATTAAAGGTCCTTATGTTGTAATTAGACCATTATTAGTATGAGTGGACTTATATGGACATATTATTAGGTTTTAAATGGTTTATAATAAGGTTATTAATGTAATTTGGTATTAAATGATGAATTAAATTAAAGAAAAACAATGTATCATCTTGTTTCTTCTTCATCTAGTCAAATTTAGGAAATAAAAACACCATTAAAGAGTTTCAAAGGTTTGGCCATCAATCTTTAAACATGTAAGTCCATTTTTCCTCGATTTTTAATAATTTTTACGTTTTTGAGATTGTTGCTTTGTATTATAGCTAGCCTGTACCTGAGATTTCAAAAGTTTTAAAGATTTATCATGCTACCATTGTTGAATTCTTGAGTAATTCGATGAATTTTGATAGATTTGGAAGGTTTAATGTTAGATTAATAGTTTTTGTAAAGTGATTTTTGACAAAAATGTAAAAAAGGGATTAAATTGATAAAATGTAAAATTATGCAGGTAAAAGTATGAATAAATAAAAGATATGGGCTGCTAGGGACTCCATTAAAATTTGGCTAAGCATGGATTTGTACTAAATTGTATGAATTTGCAATTTTATGTGATAAGGACTAAATTGTAAAAATGTGAAACATTAGGGGCAAATGTGTAAATTTTCCAAATTGTACATTAAAGGATAAATTGAATAGATCAGATGCTAAATGTTCTAAATTTGATAATATATAGATCAATATAAGCCGAGATCAAAATTAGATTGGGGGAAAGGAAAAGTGAACAAATAGTCGATAATTTCTATCCAAGCAACTCGAGGTAAGTTTGTATAATTAGAATCAAACTCTTAAATACTTGTAATTATTTGAAATGAATGTATGTAATTGATTAAATGATCTACTTGAAATTCAAATGCCTTATTGATGTAGTTTGATGGTTATCGAGCCCCGTTTGAACCGTAACAATTCGTAGGATACGATTGACATGTCACTAGGGTTACTATTTCGGTTGAGCTCCTGTATGTGTTACGGACTCACCACAGCTCGTATGAGCTTACCGATATATCAACTCATAAGAGCTTACTATTTTTATCTTGTCAGAGCTTACCGTTTTAGCTCAATAGATCTTACTGTCCATCAGATCAGGAGGATCTTACTGATCATAGCTCGAAAAAGTGAAAATGATAATGAATCGATGAATTAATGATTTATATGTAATGTATATCACCTGAGTATCCCTCGATATTCTAATAGGTTCAACGGGCATAAATTATGTTATTGGTTATGTAAAAAAGCTATGTGTTATACGGATGAATTACTGGTTATATAAATGGATTGTCGATTATATGAATGTCAATGAATCGTTACATGTGTTATATATGTTACATGAATTTGGTATGAAATAATACAATGATGTATGAAATTGAGATAAAGGTTGATTATATGTACTTATGAGACTAACATATTGATGAATGCTTGTGTATAGGCATTTGGCAAGTTAATTTGATATGCTTTTTTTAATTGTTTGATTATATATAAATGGTAAGTTAAATTTTGAATTATACGAGCTTACTAAGCTAGAAAGCTTACTCTGTTTCCTTTCCATATTGTATAGAGGTTCGATAGCTCGCTTGATTCAAATAGATCGAGTTACGCATCACACTATCCAGTAGCCGATTGGTACCTTTGAACTTATGGATATATGTCAATATGGCATGTATAGGCTAGTCATAAGGATGATAGTTATGGTTACTTGAGTTAATGATTTTGGTAAATGATGTGGTATATGATAAAACCATGTGTTTTGGCTTAACTTGGTATAATGTTTTGGTTGTGTATAAGTATTCAAATATGTAAAAGTTTTCATGATATGTAGTAGGCATATGAATGGAAAATGCATGATATTAATTTAGGTATTTGAATACTATGTTGAATTGGTATAATATGTGTATAAATTGTTCTGGATTGGCTGCCTATTGAGTTATAAAATGTTGCAAAATATGATTGTGTAGATATGTAAAAATAGGGTGGCAAATTGGCTTAGTAAATGGCCTATTTTTGTCCACACGAGCAGAGATACGGGCATGTTTCTCAGCCATGTACGACACATGGTCATGTTGCACGGTCGTGTGTCCCTTGGTGTTGGAATTAAAATGAAGTCAGTATGCTCTACATGGTCTCACACACGGGCGTGTGATTGGCCGTGTGGCACAAGTCAGTATATCCCCCTAATTGGCACACGGCCTAACACACGGGTTTGTGACTTGGCCGAGTTACATAAGTCAGGATACCCTACAGGTTTGGCACGGCCTAGCACACGGCCTAGCACACGACGTGTATGGCCACTTCGAAGGGCACACGAGCTAGACACACGGGCGTGTGGTTGGCTGTATGACCCAAGTCAGTACGTACCCCCTATTTTCACACGGCTAGTGACATGGGCGTGTCTAGTGGCCGTGTGAGACACAGGGCCTGCCCACACGGGCGTGTGTCCCCTATTTGAAGCAAAATGTTTCTAAGTTTCCCAAATTTGTTTTGAATTATTTGTTTAGTCCCGAATTATTTTTAAAGCATGTTTAAATCCTTGTAGGCTATTATAAGGGACAAATTGATGGAGATTGAATGATGATTGTATGATTTGATCGAATGTATGAGAAAAGTATAGTTATATGTGTTATAAGTCCGATAATGCTCCGCAACCCTATTTTCGATGTTGAATACGGGGGAGGGGTGTTACAGATGCACTAATTTGTGACCATGGCTAAATGATATGCATATGAATTGTATGACATCTATATGGAATAAGAATGGAAGAGTTAAAGTTATATAAAATTCTACTAAGATTGGGGATAATAAGTATTTGTGTGATACTATGGATTAGTTCACCTTGTGAATTAATGAATATAGTTTATGAGTATTACGATAACAATATTAGTTTATGAGTATTACGGTAACAATATTGGAATATTGTTTATACGTAAAATTTTATATTTGAGATGAATTAATATGATTAAAGATTATACGAGCTTACTAAGCATTTGCTGCTTACATGTTTGTTTTATTTATTTACCTTACAGATTATCAGAAGCTCAAATGGGTTGGAAGCTTATCGGAGCTATATCACACTATCCATTGGTTCTAATGGTAATTATGGATAACTTGATTTTGGTTATAATGGCATGTATAGGTTATTTTGACTAACTGTTAGTCTAAAGATGTTTTGTTGAAATTAGTCATATATTTTACTTGTGTTGGTATTGTAGTATTTACATGATTGCTTTATAATATGAATGTGATTGAATGGTGAGAGGTTAAACAATAGTTGAATATCCATAAGAGGTGCCTAAAAACATATTGGTTGTGTGTGGATATATAGGTATAATGATAAGGTTTTAAGAAGATTATTGAGTAAAAATTCGCACATACGTGTTTGAATAAATTAGATAAAGTGCCTATAAAGGTATATTGGGTAGGTACTTAGAATATCTATTTTGGCATGTATAGAGTGTGTTTAACTGAGTTTTAAATTGGTTGAATAAATGGTTTTTTAGTTGCTTGATGTGTAAGATTGCGGGGAATGGTAACCTTAATGTTTAAGGCTCATAATGAGTCCACATGGGCGTGTGACTAGACCGTGTCAGACACACGGCAAACACATGGGCTTGTGAATTGGCCGTGTGTCCCGTGCTACTTAAAATTTTCAAAACATAATGCCCAGGAATTTACACACGAGCAGAGACACGGGCGTGTGCCTCAGCCGTGTGAGGCACATGGCCTCGCACACGGACGTGTGGTTGGCCATGTACCTAAGTCAGAGAGTTACACGGGGTAGGTGTCCTATAGCCACACAGGCGTGTGTGCCCTTTTTCTAGGAAAAAATTTAAATTTCATAAAAAATTCCCTGAATGTCCGATTTAGTCCCGATTTGTTTATAACGTGTATTTTGGGCCTTGAGGGCTCATAAAAGGGACAATATGATTTAATTATAACATGTATGCAAAATATTTATGTAATGTTCGTATTTGATCTAAAATGTCCGGTAATGCTCCATAACCCTGTTCTAGCAATGGTTAAGGGTTAAGGGGTCTTACAGACAAAGTGTTCTTGAAGATATCCCCTTGGAAGAGGATTCTACGATTTTGCCAAAAATGAAAGTTAAGTCTAAGATTTGTGGGACCTTATAAAATTCTGACAGATTTGGTTTGGTGGCATATAACTTGGATTTGCCTCTTTAGCTATCAAGGATTCATAACATTTTCCACGTATCAATGTTGCGAATGTATAGATCCAACCCTAAGCATGTGGTAGAAATTGAAGAGCTTGAGATTGAACCAAACCTATCTTATGAGGAAGAACTAGTTCGTATTTTGGCTAAGAAAGTTAAAGAGCTGAGCAATAAGAGAATTCCCTTAGTAAAGGTACTATAGAGGAATCACAACACTGATGAAGCCACTTAGGAAAGGGAGACCGTAATGAAATAACAGTATCCATAATTTTTTCAGGTATGAATTTCGGGGATGAAATTTCCTAAGTGGGGGAGAGTTGTAACATTCTAACCCTCAAAGTGCAATACTCGAGAATAGTTAATTGAACTAAGACTTATAGTGTGACCCCAAGTAAGGAAAGGGTTAGAAATTTATTAAGTACTTAAGGTCCGCGAATGTACCCTTGGGTGAAGCCCTGATTAAGGTGAGCTCTGCGGTTTGGCAGACTCTTCAATAGAGTATATG
Organism: Gossypium rotundifolium; assembly: GCA_025506655.1. Taxonomy (NCBI): domain Eukaryota; kingdom Viridiplantae; phylum Streptophyta; class Magnoliopsida; order Malvales; family Malvaceae; genus Gossypium; species Gossypium rotundifolium. The sequence goes on from CP106729.1 coordinate 88,753,477, forward strand.
TCGCGTCAATGGATAGATGAAAATAGTGAGTCCTATTGTTAAACCCCTAGTCTGGTATGGACGATAAATTTATTGTTATCTTATCCTCTAATTAAACTATTTAGTTGGCCTAATGAGGATTAGTTAGGATTGGACAAAGTTTCTGAAAATGAAAGGACATGCATTTAACATGAGAGAGAAAACTATTAGTCACAGTTACTGAAAGAAAGTTAATGGAGGGAAATAAACTTATCCACTAAGTTTTCCTTTCATGTGCACCTATATAAAGCCAACCTTAGCTTCCTTAATAAGTTCTATACTTTTTTTTGGCAATTCATACTTCCTTTCAAAAATTCTCTCTGTGCTTTCCAGGAAAGCGTTAGAGCCAAGGCTTGTTTGAAGTGTTAGAGTTTATTGTAATCAGCTAATTTCACCATCGTGAAACCTAGTAAATAACGATGAAACTCTTGTTGTTTTTGTGATTATTTACGAGACCCTAGGGTTTCATGCTTTAAGGACAGACTAAAGATTAAGGGAAGAGAACTTCTAGATTCAGGGTTTCCTAACTAAGTGTTCTTGAAAGCTTGTTTAGTTCTTCTAAAAAACATGATCTAATAAGTTAACTATTTATGTTACAGCTTAAGAAACTCTCGAAAGCTCTCAAGACAAGGGCAAGGGACCTGCTGTTTAATCCCTATCATATCTTTTGGTGAGTTCCTTCATACCCCATGTGTGTGTTGTACATGTCTGGTTCAAGGTAAGTTTTCCCATCTGGTGAAAAGTTTGGCTTTGTATGTCTATGTAAGGAATGAAACGGCCTTACTTTGTGCTGAGTCATTACCTACCTTACTTTGGAAAAGGAACCATATGGTCAAAACAAAAGATGTGAATCCATGGCGTTGCTTTCATTACAAAGAGAATTGATCTAGAAGATCGTGATACATGAATGATGGTATGTGCCTTCAGGTAAGGCAGGTGTAATGCAAACCAAATCGGCAAAACGTAACAGAGGAAAAAGAAACAAATGAACAATACAATCTCTAAACCCGAATTAAGGTTTTTGGCTAGCACAATGGAGGTTGTCTACATGAATGCATGGGCGTAGTGTTGTGCCAAAAAGAGTCCAATTCTGTTAAATTTTGTGTAAGTTCAATATTCGCCAATGGGCGAGCTACATGATGTTAGTTTCTGGGGTGTATTTGCCAATGGACGAACTGTATGTTCCACTGAGTTGGAAGAGTCCTTTTATCTATGTGACATATAAATATCCTAATGTTCACTCTGGAACTCATTAAATTCTATGAACTTACTCTATTTATCTTCCCTTCTTAAGACCACTGAAGAAATAAAGGAACCTTCAATGACTACGCCAAATGATACATATTGTGTGAGGCTTCTAGTGATTTTTTATTATGCTTGACAAATGAGGGTGGGTACAAGGCTTGAAATTTGAAGAACAATATTTTTTAACTAAAAATGTATTCGCGAAACTATGATCTTTCCTTAATTCTTTACAATGAATTTTATGTTTTAAAAGTGTTTGGGTCCTTAAGCTTAAATTTTTTATATATTACTACTATAGCATATTCCTAACTATTTTTGTAACATGAGGTTCCTCCAATTACATTTCTGAAAGGAAAAGACTTTAAGGTCGTAACGCACCATTCCTAAATCCTCCTTAAGGGTCGAGAATGGGGTGCTACAGAGCTTACCTTGCATACCACCTTTGATCTCTAATTTCATCACTCTCGCTTAGCTTAATCCCTAATTTCTACTTCCTAACATCATATTTAATGTTTAATTACAGATCTATACCTCTAATTTTATCCAATTTCACTAATCTTCAATTTTCGAAAAATCACGTTTATTTTCAATCGTATAGAAGAGAAATCATTCGATCCATTCAGATTCATTAAAGATCTGTTAAATTAAGATTAAAAACCTCTTAATTACATCAAAATGAGTTGAAAATCGTTTTTAAACAGTCACTTAGCTCATTATTACAGATCTACCATTTTCAAGTAAAAAAGCTTTAAATTAATAGATCTCATGAATTCTTGATTAGATCTATAAAAACTTATATTAAAACCACACATTATCTATTCTAACCATGAGAAAACAAATTATTACCTTTGATTTGAATATTTTCACGATATTTGGATCAAATTGAGCAAAAACGTGTAAAGAAATAATAAAAAATTGAAAGAGAAAAGGTGAGTTTCTTTAGAAATTAGAGAAGAAAAATGTGTTTAGATGCTAAGAAAATCAGAATGATTGAGAGAATTTTAAAAGAAAACTTTTAATCTGGATCTAACAAATTTTTCAAATGAGTAGAGGTGTGGAGGGAAAGGGACTATGGGTGTTCTTATATAGGCAACAAACTTTCAAATTTTTGTTTATTTCCCCTAAGGCCCTTCCTATTATCTCCCCTTTTGAACTAAATCCCATTTCAATTAAAGTTCTCTATTTCCACATTTGACCTCTAGTTTTTAAAATTCGTTTCAATTTTATCCTTACTATATATATATATATATATATTTTTTTAATCCCAATTATTGTTATCACTATTAATTATTATTTTATTTATTATTATGACTCTAATTTCAATATCTGACTCGAACCCATGACATAACTATCCAATTCTATTGACCTATTTTTGGGGTGTGACAATAATAACAGGGTCACCGCCTTTGGTAGATATGGATAAAACAAAATACTTGATTATACTAAAAGGCCACTACATTTTTCTTCTCTGTGCGTCTATTTGGGCTTTATAAAGCATCCTTCTCTAACGAAGAAAAACTGGTTGTCGTGCCCGCATAACACTGTCAACTGGGAGCCCATTGATGTTCATCCTTTGTTAACATAACCTTTGTAAGCTTGAAGCCCTAGTTACACTTCAACCCTAGGTCATATAATCACATGACAGATGAAATTTGTGGGCCACCCAACTCCACAGCACCACCGTAAATTCAAATATTCCTTAAAACTATAACTATGTCTATCTCTAACACGAACAAAAATAAATCTACAAACTTTTAATTTCCTACCGCAAGAGAAAAACAATTATTACCAAAGTAAAAACGCGCCCTGTAAGACGCGTTTTCCTTTCTCTCTCCAAAAACAGCTTAAATCAGTCAATTTTTAGAAATTCAGCATACTTTCTCAATTGTTTTTTTTTTAAGATATTTCGATAAATTACCTAAAAGAATTTATATTTTAGGAAAGAGGTGAAGTCAAAAATTTTTTGGAGGGCTAAAATTGAATTATAATTTTGATAAGAGTTAATATAAAATTTCACCATTATATTAGTTAATATTTTTTTAAATGTATAATGAATTATTCACCTTCCAACTTTATAAAAAAGTCATTTAGTATTCCAATTAATTTTCACTTTTTTATCCTTTGAACTTATGTTGTTTATCAAATCATTCAAAATGAATGAAAAGTTAATATCAATTAACTTTGCTAACGTGACAACATTAAATTAAAATTTAAAAAATTAATGTTTTAAAGAAATTAAAAATTTTAAAATTTTAAAATTATTAAAATTATTAAAAAGTATAAATTTTATTTAATAATAAAATTATAATAATATTCTATAATTTTAGAAATTTTAAAAACTCATTCTTGACATGTCATACATATGGATATTACGATAGCAAAATTAACAAATGTTATTTTTTTCATCCATTTTGAGATGTTTTGACAAAAACACTAGTTTAAGGTTTAAAAAGTGAAAATTTAAACGAAATACTAAAATGACTTTTTTAAAAAAATAAAGTTGGAGGCCAAAAATTCATTACACCTTTTTAAATGACTAAATTAAAACATTATTATTTTGAGGGTAAAATATAATTTTATCATTATTAATTTATAATTTTATACATTTTAAAAGGTAAAAGGCAATTTTCAATTTTAGGATCACTTATTTTAAGACTCAATTGATTGGTAACTTCAATTAATTATAGCTTTTGATTAATGACTTAATTTATTCCTTTTAATTATTTTAGGAGATTTTAACATTTAAGTCTAATTTTTATATTTCATCTTCAATAAAAAATCTAAAATTTGAATTATTATTTTAATTAAAATCACATTAATTTTTTCAATTTTAAATATGTTTCTACATAAATTTTATGTTTTAATATTTTTCAGTATGATCTATTTTTATTATTGTTTTATAAATAAACTAAATTGGGGTCTGTAACTTGTAAAGTGCCTCTTGGTGGTTGGACCGTCATTATAGATAGATCAGTCCGAAAAATATTTAAGATTCCTCATTCTTCTCTCTTGTTTCTCATACACTGAAAAATAGAAACTTATGTTTTTCTAAAAAGTAAGTTTTTTTTATAATATTTTAATGTTTGGCGATAAATTATTGAACTTTTTACAAATAATTATAACCTTATAGTATCAGATTTATTAAAAGATTTAGTTATAGTTTAAGAATGCTTCTAAAATGTGTTTTTAGAAAAAAAAATATTTCTGGGATTTTCAACTTCTGGAAAAGTGTTTTTACCAATTTTTACTAGAGATAAATATTCTTTCTCTTAAAAAGTAATTTGCTTAAGAATGTTTTATTTTAAAATATTTTTATTCAAAAATATTTTAAAAAGTATTCCATACTAAAATCATTGAATTTACCATAATAAAAGAGTAATCATTGAGATTGAAATGTGTATTTATATTATAGGTACTTGAAATCTATTATATTTATAAATATTAAACTTCGATCGGGCTATGTGTATTTAAGACGCCTGATAACGCCTAAAGCCAATCGTAAAGCATTTAACGAAATAATTGTCCTATAAATATTTATTGTTCGCTCTGTATGGTAAAAAAACTGCACAAACCTAAGATGTTGTAAACTCTATTTTTATTATTTTATCATGAAAAATTATCTCATATTTTATTACATTTTAAAAACACATAACATGTGGATTGAGCTCGAGATTTAAGTGAATTAACACCGAGTCAAACACGTTTTTCTCTAATTTAAGGGGGATTATAGTGAAAATATATATTGTATAAAAAGAACACACACATCATCCTAAATCTTAACTGAGGAATTAATTTCTGGTGCACGTCCAAATATATATTGGGTTATATAATTTATAATAAGCTTGACTACTGGCTCCCTTTTCTCCCTCTTATATTTGACAAAATCTGCAATCTTTACATGTCATATGACAATAGGGTTTGATGGCAACTTCAACCTGAATCTATCATCTTTGGATTTGCCAGCATAAGTGTGTACAGTCTCCAACAATTTTTCAACTACAAACAATAAGTGAGAATATCTAGCTCAAGCACAGACAACATTTCATGCAGTGCAATGGAGGACTTGTAATACTCACAGAAAGCCAGGTTGAAGTAAAACCGAAGCACATAAAAATTGAGGACAAAAGATTATGGCGAGGTGATCAAAATGACGACTCGATCTTGTCATGAAGTGTTACAACCAAGTCATGAGCATCATTAAGGAGCTTCCATACATCAAGTTGCCCAGCCATACTGTTGCACTCCCTTAAAATTTCATCCATGCTGCTGTACTTCTCAATGATCAATTTCCTCCTCTGTAAGACTGAAGCTGCAATTGCATACAGCAATAAATCATCTGTCGGGGGTGCCTTCTGTCTTATCCTACTCCAGGTGGATTTCGAAAGCCCAGCTCTAATGGTTGCCTGATCTGCCCACATTACCTCCCATAGGCACATTGTCTGTTCAAATGTCAATTCCCTCCTAAAGAGAACCACCACCATCCTATAAACAAAAAAACAATCCTCTGCCTGCAGCTTCTCTAAATGCCTGTAAAGGTGAGAGTCCTTACATTTTATTATCTTGGAAACAATATTAAGTTGCCTTCTGATTCCCACCTCATCAAGCCTAAAATTATGTCGAGCTTTCTTCATGAAACCTACAAAACACCAGAAAGCCTCATAATCCTCAGGGATGACTGAAACTATTGGAGAAAGGAGATCACTCATGCCCTGGCAGTAGCCAATTTCAGGGTCGTAAAGTGCATAAGCTTCTAGGATAGCAACCAAACGTGCAGCATGGAAAATTCTGCAGGGCTCCAGGTGATTATAATCCTTTAACCCAACAGCCTCAGCTGAACGGCGTGCCCTCCCATCTGATACCAAAGCCTGAGAAGTAGAGTATGGCATCCATTCAGCATTGGCACGAACAGCATCTAGACGGATGATTCGCTGCCAGGTTGAAAAATCTTCATTTGCACGTAGCTTTGATATCCCTTCAGTGCTTGAGGGAGAAACATTCCTTTCTGAAGTCACATCAAGATCATTATCATCCCTACCGCCCAAAGTGGGGGACCACTGAATCACTTCAGGGTCTTCAGAAGAGTCAGAGTCTGATGACTCACTGTTCAGTGCTGACACATCAGCATTTGTTATTCTTCTTGAACTACCATCTCCTGCTAACAATATACTCGACGGTTCATCTGAGAACTCAGCATCTGGGCTCCTTTCCTCACTACAAAGAGACTCTCTTGCACTAACCACATCTTCAGAACTAGATGTGTCTGTCTCCTGAACAAGACTTCCACTGTCTCCATTTCGACAAGTGGCACCTGTTTCAGATGACTTAAAACTTCCAGTGCCATGTTTTAGGAGCCGCCGGCACTTTCTTCGGAGCTTTTCATATTCTTTCCTGCATCAACAGATTGTCAGAAGGTGAAGAAACAAACTGAAGATATGGTTCTTGGTAGCATTTGACTATAGCTGCAAGGTAATAAATACAGGAAGGGCATCGAAAGTTAACCTTTTCTGAGTTCTAACAGCATCTCTTTCTTCTTTGGAACTGTTTAAATCATAGCTGTTGCAGAGAAAAAGAACAGGAAAATGTCATGATATGAAATGGAACACCTATAACTTGAGAATAGCCGAGATGTTCTCCCCTTATTCCATGGAAAGGTAGAAACTTCCCGGGATGTCTTGGCATGGTGGTGTAAAAGAACAACAACAGAAGCAGTAACATCAACAAGAAGGGTAACACAGGTTCAGTACACTTACACTCCAAGGAGGAAGGGCCAGACCTCTGCCCTAATACTTGGATCAACACCCTACACCAATGCTGAACAAGATTAAGCATTTTGATTACAACAAAAGAAGTGAATGAGAAAATCAGCAGGTTAGCTGTGACAGTAACTCACTCTACAGCGAACTTTCTTTAAGAACTTGACTCCACCATCCCGGAGTCTACCATCAGGTGTAAACAAACCTCTCCACTGCTGAGGTGAGAGGGCATGTTTCTTTCTACGGCGAGACCAGGGTGATCTGAGCCGACCACTGAAAAGAAAGGATGAATTTGCAAATAGAAAATGAGAAAATAATAATAAGACATGTGATTTAAGAGAACCAATTTATAGATATGAATGCATTTTTTTCTGTGTTTCACATAATGAGGTTCATGGAAACAAAAACCATCATTAAGTTTGAGAGAAAGGATATTGTGTTATTGCAGTAACCATCATAATATCACTAAGTTATCTACTCTTCCCTCATCAAGCTTTACACCAGATACCAACTCTCATGAGCAAAGAATACTGACTTGCACCAACGAGCATCCACCAGAAAGATAAGATTTACGTTCGATTCTATTTTGCTTAGGAGGTTAGCCAGCCAAATTATGTAATATGATAAATATGAGATTTGGCACCAGCTCCAGTATGTCTCTTATCAAAGATCAGTATAATGAGTTTCGAGAAATTTCCAAATTTTAAACTGTAAAAAACGTTTAGCAGTTGAAAGTCAGGATTTGGGTTGAAGAAAAGAGAGGAATGGACTCCTCATCTGAATATGATTCCCTCTAATTTTCCAATTTTAAAAGGGATAACTTCAAGCTGCTGATTGAAAAAAGGAGAACCATAATCTACTTTCTCATCTATTTAAAACTAGAGTATTTCTTTTTCTTTATCGAAGTCTATCAGTTTCTGTTGATTATGAGTGTTAATATTCAAATATATCAACATTAGAAAGTCATAATCATGAATAAAATCCTAGCAGATTGAAGCAGTCTAAAGGCAGCCTTAGTCAACGATAAAAAAATATGTTAGAAAATAAGGTTGCCAAGTCACATTAACACAGATTCAAAAAAATAAGTAAAGCAAAGAAAATATTAGAATTTGAAATATACAACCAAACAATGGAGCAATAATGACTGGAAATACTAACAAACAAGAAGCAGACACCGTAATTAGCGAAAAGAGAGAAAGTTTGAAGGGGTGTAGAAAGAATCTAAATGAAAAAAAAAAAAAAGGAAGCAAGGCAAACAAGGAAACAAAAGTTTCGAACTTATACAAAGGGGAAAGAATTGAGATAGGAGATCGGGATCTGAATCGAAAATCTAACAAGAGATTACTGAAACGAGCAACTGTTTGAGGGAAAAAGGGAGAAGAAAGAGAACGAGGACTCACCGATCAGAGGAAGAACAAGAAACTGGTGAAGAAGAGGTAACAACGAATAGAACCGAACGCAAATGAATCCACGAAGATGATGACGATGACGACGACGACGACGAAGAGGGTGAAGGTGAAGGTGAGTTCGGAGATGAAGATGAAGTCTGACTTCTTCTAAGAGCTCTCATCTATTAGAATTTGATTCTTATCGACTACTCTTACTACGAACCGGTAATAGGGGTTTCGGAGATTTGCTTTTACCGTTAAGCATTGAATGATCGATCAGTTCACTTTTTTTTTTTTTGGGGGAGGAGGAATTTTCTTTTTACCTAGTAGTAGTGAAGAAAATGGCGGCAAAGAGAGCGAGGCCGGCAATAGCAGTAACGGCGACGGTAGTTTTGGAGGGCGGCATGGGTACAGCGGACCAGAATCCTCCTCCGCCGCCGCCAAAGTGGTGGATTCCGGTAGGGCTGTTGTTGGCTGAGGGGAGCATGGAAGGCTTGAGGTGGAGGAAACCAAAGCAAGATGCCCGACCTACCCCTTCCTTTTAACTTCTTCTTCCTCTGAGTTTTTCTTTTTCTTTTTAGCTTTATTGACTGCTTTGCTTTCTCAAATCTCAACAGCTCCTTTCTTTTATTATGTTTTCCTGATTGGGTTTTGGTTTATTCGGCCGCCCGCCCAATGAATGAATCGAGAAAGAAAGGTGTAGTTGAGTTATGTGCCTATCTAGACTCGACTCCATACTACATAGCTTTTCAGAGAGAGAAAGAGTTTTCGAACTGAAAGATTTGATTTCAGATTGATTCTACTACCTACGCTTATTATTTCCGCTGTTAGGTATTGGTCCCTTTTCGCTTTCTTTATTATTTATTATTTCTCTTTTCTTTTTGAATTTCATTTGACCTAATTCCTTTTCCAAATACAAATTGATTTTGGGTTAAATATATTTTCATCACCACCAGAATCAATCCAAAATCTGTTTATTACTTATATATTGCTTCTACTTCTTAAAAATAAAAATAACATATCTATATTTTAATTCAAAATGTATTCCTAGTAAGTCCAATCATACGCTTAATAAAAATTTTACATTATAAATATTTTATTAAGTGGATATCCATCATGATTAAGATAAAATTTAAATGTATTTTAAATTCTAACAATTATTAGAATTAGATCTCTATTTCTTTTATACTTTTATGCTTATAAATAGATACTCGATGAAGCATTGTAATCAACCCTTTTGATTAATAAAGTACATTTTCTATTGCTTTCATATTTATTTATTCTTTATTCTTCACATCTCTCTTTATTTTATAACACGTTATCAGCACGATGATTCTCTATTTTCTTTCTTTTAAAATCTTTTGAAGTCATCCGGGTCATGGTGATGACGATGATGTTAAAAATCTTCAAGTATATTTTATTTTTTATATTATATTTCTTATAATTGGAGAATAATCATGACAACACGAATAGGTAGATTCTAATTTAAAATACGCGTATATTTACGATGGTGATTATGAAATAAAAATCAATAGAGGTGTTTAGAAGTCTGCCCTACTAGATTTGTTACATCCCCTAAAGTGAATGCAAACATAAAAAAAAATAAAAGATATAATTATGGACCACTAAAAGTGGGAACATAGTAATAAATAAGAGAACAATGAGAGTTCTCAAGATAACTCTTCAAAGGGTAAAGATAACTTATGTTATCAATATGATATGAAAGATTATTGGTCATATATGTGGAGTTTGTCCAAATATTTTGTTTATATTAATATTCTTTGAGGAAGGATATGAGAATGTAGTAATGAATTATATCCTTACAGATAGAAAATATTTATCTCATTTGGTACTAAAACAAACAAATATTATTCCAATATTTGGTAGTACAAAATTAGTCGAAGCTCCAAAAGAGCTAATATATTAATATCTTGTGATGATTAATCCATTGGTTTTAAAAGATATTTATAATGGATCTTATATTAAGATTGTGAATGAGGAAAATATTATATTTTATATGAATCACTATTCCTATAAATATCTATTTTGAAAGGATGAAAAGAGAATTGGGTTATTAATTTATATTTATTTTTAATATTTGTGATATGCTTTTGCAATCATCTCCATTAAGGGATTGGAAGCAAAAATTTCTTGTGAAAGATCTATTTATGATCAATAAAATATGATAATTTTATCTAAAGCTAGTTATGGTTGGATGCACCTGAAGTTGTATTTTTTTTTTTAGATATTTGAAGATTTTAGCATATTCTCTGAAGCGAATATTGCATATAATTGTTTGGGAATTATATTTATTTTGTTGACTTAGTGACATTATAATATTCACATTGATATAGACATTTCTAGTAGTAAATGTCATAATAGCACTTATATGTGGATACAAAGTAAAAGGAATGATAGTAAAATTATTAATTTGTTACAATTTAGTACAATTGAAACACATGTTAAAGTAAACCAAAATTCTTGATACAAATGCATTTACTACTTGGCATGATATTTTAGGCCATCTGGATCATATATGATCACGAAAATTAATTAAGAATTCATATAGACAATTATTAAAGAACCGGAAGATTCTTTAATTTAAAAGAATTTTCATATGTTGCTTGTTCTCAATGAAAATTGATTATTAGAAACTCACTAACTAAAGTTGAGATTTAATGTCTTGTATTTTTAAAACGAATATGGGCCCATCCATCCACCATGTGGATGGTTTTGATATTATATGATTTTGGTAGATGCATCTACAAAATAATCACATATGTGTTATCAATTTGCAACCTGTCGTTTGCAAGATTGCTTGTTTAAATAATTAATTTCAGATCATACAATTAAGACAATTCATCTTGTTAATCTTGATGAGTTTATATCTCAATTTTTATTGATTGAGTTTGAAAACTTTTGTAAAAGTTTGAACATAATAGTTTAGAGAAATTATTGATTGAGCGCCTGCTAATGTCTAAACCATTACTTATGAGACCTAAACTTCCTATTTCAACACGTGATTATGTTGATTTCGTGTTCTACACATCAAGCCAATAAGTTATAAATTGTAACATCCCTTACCCGTATTCAACACGAATAGGGCTCAAGGCATTCTGGGACTTATAACACAAGCATTCACACAATTCAGAGTCATAAATTTGCATCCAAATTAAAACCATTCATATTCAATCATAAAGCCCTTATCTGAGCCCTCGAGGCCCAAAACATGTATTGGAAGTGGTTCAGACTAAGCAGAGAACTTTAGAAATTTTTACAAAACTTAGAAAATTTTTGCTGAATCACGAGGCTCTGCGCCGTGTGGTCAATGGACACTCCGTGTGACCCTAGGACACGACCAGTGCTTGAACGTGTTCGATTTAGGGGTGCTCTCGACTTGTGCCACAGTAGTGCCACTGCGCCTGCGTGTGCTAGGTAAATGTAGCACACACAGCTAAGACATCTGCCTGTGTCTCTGCCCGTGTGCTCAATTCTAGACATTACTTTTGCAACAATTAAGGTGCAAGGGACACCTTCTTGGATCACATGCAGTGGTGAGGACTGTGTGTCACACACAGCCTAGATACACACAGTATGTCTACAGTATGGACAAAAATAAGGCTATTTACCAAGCCATTTTGTCACCCTCACTTGCACTCATCTACACAACATCACATGGCACAAATTCAAGCATATAAGAGCAACTAAACCACCACAACCAAGACAATAACATGTCATTCTCATGCCATTATTTATCATGCTTAGAACATCAAACTCTCCACACTAAATCATGCAAGATTCCACATATATAAACATTTCACATTCTTGTCATAAATCATATTTCTATCATTCACCAAGTATACCATATTCATATCACCACAGACATTAGCACATATATATATATATATATACACTTAGGCTGACAACCATGATAACCCAAATAAGCCAATCTACATGGCCAAGTATCAAAACAAGCCTTTGACAATCACAAGCCAACACATTGGCTACAATCATAATGACACATTTAACAAAATAACACATTTAACAAAATGACTAAGTCCTATACACGCCATAGACTTAAAATACTTAAATTCATTTATACCCAAAATGATAGCTTGATAGTGTGATAGGATCTCCAGTGAACTCCATTCGAGCTAGCTTAATAACCCTATAAGACAATGGAAAGGAAGGGGTAAGCTATATATAGCTTAGTAAGTCCGATGAAAGTAATAAGCAACTTTTACCAATCATTTACCAAGTTTGATAATATAAACACAAGATAATATAAATTTCTATAAAACTCACGTTATAATTTATTCAGTCACATTGTTTGCTCTATCAATTTGCAAGCATATTTTAACATGATTTGACATTAGCCTAATAATCGTAATCTCTCCATTATAACAAATTACCACAATCAGCTAATCATTTTATACCTCATAATGAACATGCACATTAATTATGAGTATTTACATTTCAAGCATATACTTTAACATTTTTCAATTGCCTAAGTTCTTATCTTTCCATTTTCTCATATTCGATAAATCACAATTTGCATGAATAAAACATGCTATGTCATAACTCAATTTGGCCCGAAAGCCAATCACATAATCGTCAACCGAATTTATCATGAATTTCATACATCACAAGTATAAACTAATAATCACAAGGTTTTCACAAAATTGTTCTCATAGAAATCATGAACTCACAATTTCATGAAGTCTATGCTTATAAACTTTACATACATGCACCGATTCATAACTACTTATATACTCTTTCTTCCTTGACATACTCGTTGAATTTCCCGTTAAACCATTTGGAATACTAAAGGATACTCGGACATCTCGCGTACACGATCTGTACCAATGTCATATCCCGATATGTTTTTACATGTAATCTAATATCGATGCCAATAGCCCATTTATGGTCTTACACAAGTCTTATATCGATGCCATATCTCGGGTATGGTCTTACGAAATCTCATATCGATGTCATATTCTAGATATAGTCTTACGTAATCTCGTGACCACTAATGTCATGATATTTATATCCTATCTATTCTAATGTTTAATCTGGGACTTTCGTTGTATCGAATCTCTGTCGGTCATTTAGTAGTATCATACTCAATAGCATTCACATTTCATTTCAATAATATAGCATTTACGACAATTATATCAATTAAGCGTTTATACACATATAATTTAATGCTTATTAAATATCTGAACTTACCTCGGCATAAAAGCGGTAAAAAAGACTAAATCGTCAAATACTCATTTTCTCCGTTCTAACTCGAACCTCATTTTCTCGATCTATGATATCACATTTAACTTATTAAATTATTATACTATTCAAATTAGCCCAAAATCACATTATGGTAAAATTTACATTTTGCCCCTAACTTTTAACATTTTACATTTTAGTCCCTAGGCTCGTAAAATGAAATGTACTCAATTTCTTCAATACACATGCCTAGCCGAACCTTATACAAACTTATAATAGCCCACAATTTTCATTTATTCACATTTTTACCCCATATTTAATAACTTTTACAAATAACTCCTTTTAGGCATTTTTACCGAAAATCACTTAGCAAAAGTCGTTTAACAAACAACAAACATGTATTTTCTACCATTAACCATCAAAATACACACATATTCAACATAGGTAAAATTTTAAACTTTGACATCTCTTCAAATTGATGGTAGAAATAGATAGATCATGTTACAAGGATTTCAAAACATAAAAATCATTAAAAGCAGGCTAGAACAAACTTACAATCGAGCTTGGAACGAATATTGCATATAATTGTTTAGGAATTATATTTATTTTGTTGACTTAGTGACATTATAATATTCACATTGATATAGACATTTCTAGTAGTAAATGTCATAATAGCACTTATATGTGGATACAAAGTAAAAGGAATGATAGTAAAATTATTAATTTGTTACAATTTAGTACAATTGAAACACATGTTAAAGTAAACCGAAATTTCTTGATACAAATGCATTTACTACTTGGCATGATATTTTAGGCCATCCTGGATCATATATGATGCGAAAATTAATTAAGAATTCATATAGACAATTATTAAAGAACCAGAAGATTCTTTAATTTAAAAGAATTTTCATATGTTGCTTGTTCTCAATGAAAATTGATTATTAGAAACTCACTAACTAAAGTTGAGATTTAATGTCTTGTATTTTTAAAACGAATATGGGCCCATCCATCCACCATGTGGATGGTTTTGATATTATATGATTTTGGTAGATGCATCTACAAAATAATCACATATGTGTTATCAATTTGCAACCTGTCGTTTGCAAGATTGCTTGTTTAAATAATTAATTTCAGATCATACAATTAAGACAATTCATCTTGTTAATACTGATGAGTTTATATCTCAATTTTTTATTGATTGAGTTTGAAAAACTTTTGTAAAAGTTTGAACATAATAGTTTAGAGAAATTATTGATTGAACGCCTCTGCTAATGTCTAAACCATTACTTATGAGACCTAAACTTCCTATTTCAACATGTGATTATGTTGATTTACGTGTTCTACACATCAAGCCAATAAGTTATAAATTGTAACATCCCTTACCCGTATTCAACACCAGAATAGGGCTCAAGGCATTACCGGACTTATAACACAAGCATTCACACAATTCCGAGTCATAAATTTGCATCCAAATTAAAACCATTCATATTCAATCATAAAGCCCCTTATACGAGCCTACGAGGCCCAAAACATGTATTGGAAGTGGTTCAGGACTAAACCGAGAACTTTAGAAATTTTTACAAAACTTAGAAAATTTTTGCTAGATGCAGGGCTCACACGCCCGTGTGGTCCAATGGACACTCCCGTGTGACCCTAGGACACGACCGTGCTTCAGACCGTGTTCGATTTAGGGGTGCTCTCTGACTTGTGCCACACAGCCGTGCCACACGCCCGTGTGCTAGGTCGTGTAGCACACACGGCTAAGACATACGCCCGTGTCTCTGCCCGTGTGCTCAATTCTAGACATTCTGTTTTGCAACAATTAAGGTGCAAGGGACACACTGCTGGATCACATGCCCGTGGGGCAGACCGTGTGTCACACACGGCCTAGATACACACCCGTATGTCTACCCGTATGGACAAAAATAAGGCTATTTACCAAGCCATTTTGTCACCCTCACTTGCACTCATCTACACAACATCACATGGCACAAATTCAAGCATATAAGAGCAACTAAACCACCACAACCAAGACAATAACATGTCATTCTCATGCCATTATTTATCATGCTTAGAACATCAAACTCTCCACACTAAATCATGCAAGATTCCACATATATAAACATTTCACATTCTTGTCATAAATCATATTTCTATCATTCACCAAGTATACCATATTCATATCACCACAGACATTAGCACATATATATATATATATATATATATACACTTAGGCTGACAACCATGATAACCCAAATAAGCCAATCTACATGGCCAAGTATCAAAACAAGCCTTTGACAATCACAAGCCAACACATTGGCTACAATCATAATGACACATTTAACAAAATAACACATTTAACAAAATGACTAAGTCCCTATACACGCCATAGACTTAAAATACTTAAATTCATTTATACCCAAAATGATAGCTTGATAGTGTGATAGGATCTCCAGCGAACTCCATTCTGAGCTAGCTTAATAACCCTATAAGACAATGGAAAGGAAGGGGGTAAGCTATATATAGCTTAGTAAGTCCGTATGAAAGTAATAAGCAACTTTTACCAATCATTTACCAAGTTTGATAATATAAACACAAGATAATATAAATTTCTATAAAACTCACAGTTATAATTTATTCAGTCACATTGTTTGCTCTATCAATTTGCAAGCATATTTTAACATGATTTGACATTAGCCTAATAATCGTAATCTCTCCATTATAACAAATTACCACAATCAGCTAATCATTTTATACCTCATAATGAACATGCACATTAATTATGAGTATTTACATTTCAAGCATATACTTTAACATTTTTCAATTGCCTAAGTTCTTATCTTTCCATTTTCTCATATTCGATAAATCACAATTTGCATGAATAAAACATGCTATGTCATAACTCAATTTGGCCCGAAAGCCAATCACATAATCGTCAACCGAATTTATCATGAATTTCATACATCACAAGTATAAACTAATAATCACAAGGTTTTCACAAAATTGTTCTCATAGAAATCATGAACTCACAATTTCATGAAGTCTATGCTTATAAACTTTACGTACATACCTGTACCGATTCATAACTACTTATATACTCTTTCTCTTCCTTGACATACTCGTTGAATTTCCCGTTAAACCATTTGGAATACTAAAGGATACTCGGACATCTCGTACACACAGTACCGTACCAATGTCATATCCCAGATATGTTTTTACATGTAATCTCGTATCGATGCCAATAGCCCAGCTATGGTCTTACACGAAGTCTTATATCGATGCCATATCTCAGGTATGGTCTTACACGAAATCTCATATCGATGTCATATTCTAGATATAGTCTTACACGTAATCTCAGCGACCCTAATGTCATGATATTTATATCCTATCTATTCCTAATGTTTAACTGGGACTTTCGTTGTATCGAATCTCTGTCGGTCATTTCCGTAGTATCATACTCAATAGCATTCACATTTCATTTCAATAATATAGCATTTACGACAATTATATCAATTAAGCGTTTATACACATATAATTTAATGCTTATTAAATATACGAACTTACCTCGGCATAAAAACGGTAAAAAAGACTAAATCGTCAAATACTCATTTTTCTCCCGTTCTAACTCGAACCTCATTTTTCTCGATCTATGATATCACATTTAACTTATTAAATTATTATACTATTCAAATTAGCCCAAAATCACATTATGGTAAAATTTACATTTTGCCCCTAACTTTTAACATTTTACATTTTAGTCCCTAGGCTCGTAAAATGAAATGTACTCAATTTCTTCAATACACATGCCTAGCCGAACCTTATACAAACTTATAATAGCCCACAATTTTCATTTATTCACATTTTTACCCCATATTTAATAACTTTTACAAATAACTCCTTTTAGGCATTTTTACCGAAAATCACTTAGCAAAAGTCGTTTAACAAACAACAAACATGTATTTTCTACCATTAACCATCAAAATACACACATATTCAACATAGGTAAAATTTTAAACTTTGACATCTCTTCAAATTGATGGTAGAAATAGATAGATCATGTTACAAGGATTTCAAAAACATAAAAATCATTAAAAACGGGGCTAGAACAAACTTACAATCGAGCTTGGAAGCTTGAAAAAACCCTAGCTATGTCTTCTCCATGTAAAATTCGGCCAATAGGAAGAAGATGAGTAAAAATTGACTTTTAATTTGATTACTAATTCATTTTAATAACCAAATTACTAAAATGCCCTTAATGAAAAACTTTAGAAACATACCAAACCATGTCCATTTTTGTCCACCAACTTAACCAATGGTCTAATTACCATTTAAGGACCTCCAATTTAAAATTTCATAGCAATTAGACACCTTTAACATATAGAATTCAAGTTTTGTACTTTTTATAATTTAGTCCTTTTAACTAAATTGAGAGGCCAAACGTCAAAATTTTCAAGCGAAATTTTCATGAAATCATTACATAAAACTATAGACCATAAAAATATAATAAAAATAAATTTTACTACGTCGAATTTGTAGTCCCGAAACCACTGTTCCGACTAGACCCAAAATCTGGCTGTTACATAAGTACTCCCCATTACAATTGGTTTTTAATCAAGAGCTAAATATTTCTCATCTTTGAATTTTTGTATGTGTATATATGTTCTAATTGCTCCACCACAACGCACAAAGATGGGTGAATCCTCAAAGAAAGTTAGAAATATATATTAATTATAAGTTTCTTTATATTATTAGATGTTTTAAATGTATTCGAAATTCAATTATAACATGATTTGTGATTACAATTTTGATTCGATAGTTTTCCAGATATTAGGGGGAGAGAAATAATAACTTGTAATGAGTTAGGGGTAGAATAATTTGAACTAGAAGTTCAATAAGGATAACTCATTACAAGTTAACTGTTAGATGTATTTACAAACTTAATGAGAATAACCAAGTGTTATATACCATCTAATATTTTAATTTGAATCAAAGTCCCAGTAGGACAATCAGTCAGAATAAATAATAGATTGATCTGTTCCAAAGATAAAAATTCTTCTAAATGGTCATATAGTGGAGGTGAGTGTTCCAGAAGAGACCCAAGACATAACTAATAAGTAAAACTTCAGAAGAGATTCAGGTACCTAAAATTGAATTTTAAAATAATGAAAATAAGAAATCTCGATAAGTTATGTCAATTCTAGAAAATGTGAAACCGAATAATAAAAATGGTCGACAATGATTTTGCATGCAATATTATTATTGAAATAATGAAATAAAAGGAGGATCTTGAATAAATCTATTGAGAAATATAAATATGGAATAAATTGATCAAAATAGAAAGACGCAACTCAAGTACAATTATATTCGTGGAGTTTTTGGACCAGTAGTCCAAATATCTAAAGGTATAAAGTTAGTGAGGGTGCAATTGAAGTAGTTTTGTAAAAGCAGAATAAAAATATGAAGTTTTTCGCTAAGTCTTGGCATTAATTATGAAAAGATATAATATTCTTTTGTGGTGGATGCAATAACTTCTAGATATATTATTTAATTGACAATTCATAAAATATTTAACTTGCATCTAATGGTTATTGTTACAACCTTTTATGAATCACTATATAGTAAAGTTTATATTAAAATCCTTGAAGGATTTAGGATGCTAGATATATATTGAAATTCTTGAGAAATTGTTCATTTATATGAATTGAAATAATTTCAATATATGTGGTAAATTTGAGTAGTTGAAGGAGGATTATAAAAGGATCCAAAATACCTATTTGTGTTTTTATAGAATGATCATGATTAAAGTTTGCTATGATTATTATTGGAACTCCTGAAGAGATCAAAATATATTTCCCCAAAATTTTCCCTCACTCATGATTTTCCAAAGAATGGTGATATAAATGTTTAGCAATACATTCAAATAGTCATTTGAAAAATTAGTATTCAAGATTGAATACGTAGAATATGAAAAAGTATGTGATGTTTTCATGAGAGGGAGTAAATACGTGTTGTACTCTTTTTCCCTTAACAAATGTTTTGTCCCATTGGGTTTTCCTGGTAAGGTTTTTAATGAGGCAGCATATTATGCGTATTATAGATTGTGTATTCTTTTTCCTTCATTAGGTTTTTATCCCATAGGTTTTTTCCTAATAAGGTTTTAACAAGGCACATTATCTACCAATGGACATCCAAGGGGGAGTGTTATGAATATCTTATTAAGTGGGTGTCTATCATGATCAAGATAAAGTTTTAATGTACTTTAAATTCTAATAGTTATTAGAATTAGATCTCTACTTCTTTTATACTTCTTATGCCTATAAATAGGGACTTTGATGAAGTATTGTAATCACCCCTTTTAATTAATAAAGTACATTCTCTATTGCTTTCATATTTTTTTGTTCTTTATTCTCCCCATCTCTCTTTATTTTATAACAACTTTTAGTTAAAATCCTTTTTTTAATTAAAAAAAATCCAAAAACCCTTATTCTTAGTAGAGATGTTCATGAGTCAGGTCGGATTGAATTTGTAACACCTTTTGCTCGTCTCAATCGCTAGGTCCGAGCTACGGAATGCTACAGTCATTAACGGAGCAGTTACAGACAATTAAGATTCACTTTAAAACATAAATAATGCAAACACAACCATTATAGATCATAAAGTCATTATACAATCTTTCTCGGGTCTTATACGAGCCAACAAATGGTTTGAAGTTTTCTCGGAATCGTGTTAGGACCAAATTGCAACATTTTCAAAATTTTAAAACAACGTCGCGACGTGGCCATCTGACTTGCCTCATTGTGACGATGGGATTCCTTGTTATGCCATGGTCCACAACCCAGATCTCATCGCAACGACCATTGCTTAACTTCGTAATGTAAACTCTGTTTTTGGCACAAAATAGGCCTTTTGGTGCCTACTTCAACCAACCAAAACATTTTTCACATTTGGTGCGCTTAGCACAATATTGCACCTACGCAAAACATGCCATAATACATACCAAAAACCTCACAAAATTATTTCAATTCAATCTATCCAACATGTCTTCATTTGAACAATAAAACATAACAATTTGCTTAATCAATTCAATATACTCATCAATGCATTTTACCATTACTTACCATCACATTTACTACCTCATTTCATACTAATCTTAGCATTTTAAATGTCAAACACAAAGTCACACAAGTTACCAAAACACACATCCTCACTTTTGAACATTAACACTTCATGATTCAAACATTAATCGAGTTTAAAATAACTATCTAACCGTAGTAAACTCATATAAATATAACACATATGTACATACCACATAATTGAGATTAAAACAAGCAAAAGTCTACCGAGTAGATAACAAGATAGTGTGAGCTTCGAGGTGATCCAATAGACGAGTTCTACAAACTGACAATCCATTAAAAAAAAAAAGGAAAACGACTAGGTAAGCATTTTGAATGCTTAGTAAGTTCATAGGTATTAAAACGATATACCTACCTTGATTTACAATTAACATATCAAAGTAACTAACTTGACACAATTTTCTTGACATATCAATTCGCAACAACAATGTGAGTTCATCATATAACTAAGTCATAATGCAATTCAACATTTAACATCTTATTTCAATTTAGTATCATCCACATAGAATCAACAATGCAATACCATTTGCATAACCACACCAACATATAATCATTTGAAAATCGAACACATTTCATTCTATTTTCATTTTTTTTTCATTAACCAAATAACCCGATAAACTATAATGAACAGATTTAGATACATGGATAATTACACCACACCAGATTGCTCATCAGAGTAATAACTACACCAGACCAAGGCACCGAAGTGCAAAACTTGTAGTCAACATACAATCATATAACAATACATCCCTCCACCACACCAGGGTCTCCGTAGAGACATATTACTTGGTAATCCAAAACAAATGTTGGATTTCGGTATAATCAGTAATAACTCAGTATCATCACATATATCCCTTACCACCGCAGAGATAGCCCTATTGGCATGCTAATTGTATCATATACTTTATTACGTTCACTCAGGCACATGTATCACATATAACCATTTCTTTACAATTTAATCCGTATCTCACCTTTTTGTACCAAATCGTAAACATTTTAAATTTACAGTCATACAAACACAAATTCATAAATCAAATATATACTAAAATTACATATAACTATACCATATGAACTTACCTGATTAAATCAGCAGACAAGTTGAGTTGTAGGGACTAATCAGTAATTTTGCATTTTCTCCGAGTATCCTCATTTTGGTTCAATTCCTAATTTAAACAATAATTCAATTCAATTTCTCAATTCAAAATAGTTTATACTATTCTATTATATGCATGTGACAGTTCAATTTCATCATTCAAATGCTCATAAAGTTTTACATTTTATTTAATTTAGTCTCTAAAATCAAATTTGCTATAACTTTCAAATATGAGCCTCAATTTTGAAAAGGATGTCAATTTCATCCTTCTAAAACCCTCTAATATCTATAATTATAGAAATTTAATATCAATATCAAAATTTATGCACTTTAGTCCCTATGCTCAAAAACTAACAATTAAACTTTACAAACTAGTCATTTTTCATATCTAAACTTAAAATCTATCAATTTAATACCAAAAACTTCAAATAATTAATAATATGAACTTTTGAAAACTTTAACAGTTTTACAAATTGATACCCGGGTTAGCTAAATCAAACTCCCGGGACATCAAAAACAAAAAAAAAAATTACAAGAAAATGACTTTATTAAACTTACAAATTATTGGTCGAAAGCATGAAGGACTCAAAAATGGCTTCCTAGGCTTCTTGTTATGTTTTTCGGTGGAAGAAAGAAAGAAATAAAAGATGACAAACATATTTTTCTTGTATACTTTGATTAGTTTAATAATTAATTAATATTAACGTAATTAACCTTAATCAAGTTTAATCCATTTTAATGGATGCAAACTATCATCACTACCGATTGACATCATATTAATCAATCCAATTGCTCAATTCATCCTTTAATTAATTAAAATTCATAAGGATTAATTTTTATCATTTTACAATTTAGTCATTGTACCTTAATTAACTATCCAATTAACAAAATTAAAAAACTAAAATTTAATTAAACCTTATACTACCTTGGAAATATTAATATGTACGAGACTCACTCATTACAAATGGGGTTCCGAAACCACCGTTTCGACACCAGTGAAAACGGGTTGTTACAGAGTTTGAGTCAGGCCTATGCATAATATTAACACTCTTTATGTTTGCTCAAGCCTGGCCCTGTCTGAATTATAAGCCTAAAATTTTGCCCAAGCCCGTCTGTATTTGTAAATGGCTAACCTGAACCTATTTTAGGCCTGCCCAAATTATTTTAAATTATTTTAAAAAATTATTTAAATTATTTTTAATTTAATATTTAATAATTTAATATATTGTTTAGTTATTAAACTTTTATGCATAGTCATCTTAACATTTTTTAATGTTTGCATTATAATAGTATACAATAGATTTAATTTTTATGTAGTATAAATTACATAATATATAAAAATAACAAAATATAAAATATTGTTAACTTAAAAACAGGTCAGGACAGCCGAGCTTAGGCCTTGAAGGTTCAAACCTAAGCCCGACACATATTTTAAACAAGCCTTTTTTTTTTTACTCAAGCCTATTTTTTGGATATAATATTTTAGTCAAAACACTCCCAAATTTCGGTGAGCCTTTGGGCTTGAGCGAGTAACATAACCCATGAATAGGTCTGCCTCTTAACAACTATCCCTAAATTTTTTTTTTTTTTACTTTTCTCTACTTAAAAAAGTAGTTGCATTGAGGGAGCACATAACTTATTATATCATCAACATGTAAATTTAGTCACTCTATTTTTATAAATTATTATTATTAGATTTTGTTACAATTATATTTTATTATAGTGGAATTATTTTTTATTAAATTAAATATTATTTTTTATATTTTGAATAGTAAAAATTGAATTGCGTATACTCGAAGTAATCTTAAATTCCTTGAGGCAGGTGGACATATTGAAGATCACCTAAGGAGGCTTATTTATTAACAGCATCTACAATAGCCAAATTTAAAATGGTGTCAGAGTTACTTGACAAATTACTAGAAGATATAACTTTAATAATTAGCCTTCTAATAGATAGACAAACAATAATTAGAGATAGTAACATCGACTTGGCGTCGCTATGTTATTAATTGTTGGATTCTTGGCCAGAAAAAGAGCAAAAAGAATGCAATTAGAATAGGTTGAAATTCATTTGGTTGAATATGCTTGTCAAATCGTCTTCTTCAACTGATGCAACTGTCTAGCAAATTGGTGGTGTGATATAGATAGTAAAAAAAAAAAAAATTATAAGGCATATACAAACCTTATCAAATATTTCTAATACTAACAAATGTAGAAGATTACTATAAAGTAAAAATTATAACAAAATAACCCCACAAGAAAGTATCTCAAGTATTGAACATAAACGAAGAATTGTACTAATAATAATGAAATAAAGAAAAAAAGTTACTTCCACTATAAACTTACTACTAAATTAAAATAAATACTTAATGTACACCAATTAACTAGCTAGTGAGTAGATTTTTGTTTTATGAATCATCTAAACTCACTAAGAAGATATAAAATTCTAAATCAATAATTCTTTCTATAGTGGATAATAATCTAAGTTAGCAAATTTCAAGTAATCTAAACTAATTACCTATGTTGGATAAATTTCCCTCTTTGTATAATTACTCGAATAATAATATAAGTTTGTAACAGTTCGATTTTTAGTAGTGATGGATCAGTAGTTTCAGGACTACAAATTTTTGTCATGTTGACTCGTATTTATTTTTTAGAATATTTAGAGTCATTATAGTCGTAGTAAAATTTAGTTAAGAAATATTAATGTTTAGTTAGTTAATTAAAGAAAAATGACAAAATTGAAAAAGGTGCAAAACTTGCTAATTATAGCAATTAGGTGATGAAATGGTGTAATTATTAATTGAGGAAGGAATTAAGTGATAATTAAGCCCTAAATAATACAGTGGGATGGTAAATTGATGGATAAGGACAAAATAATGAAATTATAATGGCAGACTTGTAATTTAGTTGAAATTAAAACAAAATTAAGTAAAAAGAAATAGGTTTCTTCTTCATTTTAGATTGCCATAATAGAAATTCATGGTTTTTCAAGCTAGGAGAATCGGCCAAGCAAATTGTTATGCATGTGAGTTAATTTCTTAACCGTTTCTTGTAATTTTTATGTTTTTGAGATCGTTACAACTGGGTCCAGCTAGCCCGTACCTTTGTTTTTGATTCTGTTAAAAAATTTGGAAGTTTCAATTGATGAATATTAGATTTTTTATTTATAACATGGATTTGGAGCTTTGATTGTGTTGTTTGATGATTCTGTAAAGTGATTTTTGTTAAATATTGATTTTAGGATTAAATGGTGAAAATGTCAAAATATTAGGGTTTGATAGTGAATTTTAGGTTTATTAAGGGCTATATGAGGGCCTAGAATATTTGGATAGATTATTGATTTGAGAAAATTAGTTAATTTGTTAGATTAACTAATTAAGAGATTAAATTGTAAAAATTATAAAAGTTTAGGTAATTGTGCAAATTCAAAAATAAAAGGGTATTAATTGTAAAATGGATTGAAAATGAAATATATGCTAATAAATGAGTAATTTTATATTTTAGATCAAGATCCTTAGATACTCGTGAAAAAGGAAAAATAGCAAAATAGTCCCTAAACTTCTGCAATTACTACAATTTAGTTTAGGTAAGTTCGTACGGTTAAAATTTAACATTTGTATAAATTTATGATTTGTATTATGTATATATATTCTATTGCTGGAAATGAATTATTGTTTGAATTACAATATTAAATTGGATATTCAGTTTGAATTGAATGCGAGATTTGAGTACATTCGTGATTTGGTGTATGATGGGGGTTTGGAGTGGAGATGGTATCGGAGGGAGATATCGACATTTTACCCAAATAAATCGGGTTTCAGCAATTGTTACAGACTCTCGTGTTTTACTTTCTATTTGGCGTGATTGGGTGGATCAGCTCTTACGAGCTTCTGTTCTGTTTTTATGAGCATCTATTTAGCTTTCAAGCTTCTGTTGGTGTATTCGGGAGGACCAGCTCTTATGAGCTTCTGTTGATGATGTACTCTTAATTGTAAGTCATTTTTTGAATGGAAATTCTCGGTAAGGAAACTTGTTCAATGAATTTGAAAGACATATTATTTATTCTTGTATTGATTTGAATAATGATGTATTTATCGATTGAAGTTGTGAAAGACAGAAAGTTTTTCTTGGATGATTTTTTTTATGGCTCGTTCGGTAAGATTTTCGTTTAACTCGTCGAACTTACTAAGCTTCATTAAGCTTACTTATGTTGTTTAATGTCATTGTAGATTTTCGGAAGGTTGGACGATCGGATCGGCACTCAAGTCACACTATCCAGCTTATCTCGGTAGTTTTTGAAACATTTAATTCAGATTATATGACATGTATAGGCTCTTGTGCTATTTTGGTTAATGTTTGGATTATGTAAATGTGATGAATGATATTTTGTGCAAATAACCAATTTGCAAATAGTATGAGAATGAAGTATAGTTGTTATGCTATTATGTGTGGCTTACATATATTTTAATTGTGTGATTGTAGTAACTTTATTAGGTATATTGATTTGGTACTACTTGAATGAGTTGTTGAATTGAATTGATGAGTATTTTGAGGTAAAGTTGTATATAATTGTGGTATCAATGACGGTACATTGGTTAGGCACGTATTAAATTGGTTTTGATGTGTTTTTGACCCAATTAATGTAATTTTGATTTAATATTTTGGTTAGTATTTGAGTTTCTTAAGGTCCAAGCAATTTGAAATAGTAAACTTGTGTTTTAAGGTTCATTTTGAGGCCACACCGCCTGAGACACGGGTGTGTGTCTCAGCCATGTATAGCACACATCTCTACGACACGACTGTGTGTCCCTTGTAGGTTCAAGGCATGCAAGTCAGGCTATTACACGGCCTAGCACACGGCCTGACACACGGGCATGTGAGATCATTTCAAAGGGTACACGGCCTTGCACACAGGAGTGTGGCTTGGCCGTGTGACCCAAGTCAGTGGGTTACATAGGTACAGACACGGGGCTGGGACATGACTGTGTGTCCTTGTTTCGAATGTTCACATAGCCTGAGACACGGGCATGTGTCTCAGCCGTGTAAGTCACACAGCCTGGCCACACGACCGTGTGAGCCACACGACACCCCTATAGTCCAAAATTTTCATTTTTCCTAAAATTTCTAAATGTTTCCAATTTAGTCCCAGATTGTTTCTATAATTTTTTTAGGGCCTCGAGGGCTCAATTAAGGGACATTATGGATCTATTTGAATGAAATTTTATTATGTTTGTATTAATGTATGATTTGAATGGTTTAATATTCTATTTTTCTGGTAATGCTCTGTAACCCTATTCTAGAGACCGATATGAGTTAGAGGTGTTACAAAGTTAGCATACTTACAGACTCTTAGAAATATCTAAGTTAGCGTATATTTTATAAGTGACCACTAATATTCAAACTCTCACTACCCTAAACTCTTTCTCAATCTGAGTTAGGTTAATATCTTATCGACTAATAGTTGGCATGCTTCTTAACCAATATTTTATAATTATTGATTAAGTCTCTAAAATCTAGTCAAATTACCCTTGAACCTTTCTTAACATTGTTACTGTGACACCTTATATCTGATCCAGTTAGAGGATCCAAATATAAAATGCCACATTCAATTTCCGAAGCAACTTAATTTTCTATCTCACTTTATTGAAAGGTAGCATAGTAATAAAATTATTTTTTAAAAAAAGAAATACTGGCAACATTTCTGTTTATTTTACTTAAAAACCCTTGCAAAATTTAGATTTCACAAAATGTCCATATTCAAATCATCTCCCAAATCAATTCCCAACACTTCGATATTCTGAAACATACCACGAACTAAACATATCACATTAAAACCATTTAATTGACTAATAATATTATAGTTATTGCAACCAAAAGTTAAAATTTTCATGTCACACATACATAACTATAGCCAAATGACTTTCCTAAAAACCAAGTACATGCTAACTTGAAACAAAACAAAATATACGAACTTTGTTGAGTCTAGGATTTGTTGGTTAGATGCTGACGACTCTAAGTACAAGATCTCAAAAAAGCCTACATATGAAAACAAGACCATACAGTAAGTAATAATTCCAATGGTATTAATATAACTCACTCAATATAACATGAAATTAGATGATTGGACTCAATTTATTTGTTTCTTCCTTAGATCAATTCAAGTATGTTTGATATCAAAGTTTATCCAATACATTAATATACACATGTATCCCAAACAAACCAAATGTGATATTTTAACTAACCAATCAATTTTAACGAACTTATTAATAGTTTATGCTAATGAAGTACGTAACCTTATTCGATTTTGTCTCATTTTGAATCAAACCATTCTTCCTATTTAACATTTATGTTCGCTAATACATAGCTCTGATCCAAACTAATCTATGAGTCCTACTAATACTATAATTTGGCACTCAATGCCTCATCGATACATCCTGAATTAAAAAAATTATGCTCAGCGCTTATCGATTCATCCGAAGATGTAATCATGCCCAACACTCGTCGGTATGTTCGATGGTTAATGCACCCAACGTTCATCGACCTATAGTTAAAATATTTCTATATCGGTACATCTGACATAAACAATTCACGCCTGGTGCTCATTGACTCAATCGAAGTAGAAATTGTGAAAGCCATGGTTGGGATGTTTGAAGAAAAATGCACCTAGCACTCATCGACTTTTAACTCATTAATTATTCTCAAATTTGCCCAACCATTACTACAACAACCCATAGTCTGATTTCATTCACAGTTCAGTTTCCATTCTATTGATCTCAAAAATAACAACTCTTCCATTGAATGTCATTTCATATAAAACATGGCATGATTCGTCTCATGTTCAAGCTAAATGCACAAATTTACTAAACTATACTATTTCAAATTTTAAACAATTTAACTCTTTATTATAATAATCAATCTCAATATCATATTTCTAATCAGTCAATCATGTGTAACTTCCTTTGTTTTGCCAACTTACCTAATAATGAAAATAAAAGGGAAAGTAAATAATAAGTTGAGTTATAGTTATACTTACAAGGTATTTCAAACTATTCAACGGTGACTTTAGCTTTTTCCTTCACTCTTGAGGAAATCGGGTCGTCAGTAGCTACGAATTAACATAAACAAATAACACCATCAATAATCAACCCAATTCACAATCAATTATTATCTCAAACAAACTTTACATTTCATTCAATTTAGTTCTTAAATTCGAAACAAGCATAACTCTACGTTCTAAGCGTCAATTTATAATCCAACTTCATTTCCTTCTATTTTAGACCCTCTATTATTGATTTCTAACAAAATCTCGTAATAACTCTACCTAATATCCACTTTAATTTCTCAGTTGAAAAATCTAACATCTAACTTCAAAATCTAGTCCTTTTTCATATATACGCTAAAAATCTATCAATTTAACATAGAAAACATAGAGAAATCATTGATGGTAACTTATTAAAACCTTAATAGTTTTACAAATTAATACACAAGTTAGCTAAATTAAGATTCCTCAATCTCAATAACAAAAAGTTTATAAGAAAAGTATTAAATTGTAATGACCAATTTGTGGATTAAATCTTGAAAACCCTAAGCAATTTTTTCTCTTTGTTTGTAACCTCTCACTTTTGATTTACCATTAAGGTGGTATCATTCAACAATTCTCAATTTCATGATTTCTTACAAGACTTTTTTGTGTACATTTATAGCAATCTTTCAACATTTCATAGCAAATTACCCGTACGAATATGTCATGCATAAGCCTTATTTTCATTCAGAACCATGCTATACATACAACCAATCATACATCAAATTAACTAGCCTTTCACAACAAAATCAATCATGCAATCATTCAGTTAAACTAGCAACTTTGCTAACTTGCCATATAGTTAGGGCTTGAAATGTACCTGGTTCGGCCACTTACAATTTTAATTACTTAGATATTTAGCCAAACCCAATAAACAAAATAAATCATAAATTATATCATTAAAATCATTATTAAAATTCAAGTTTCGAGTTAGGACCCACACCTTATTTTACGCTATTCCGCAGCACACTTGCAAATCTTGCAGTTTCTCTAATAAGCTTGAAAATTAACCTAAATTAAAAATCATTATTAAACTCAATCAATATGCCTCTTAAACAACTCCCAAATCACTTATGGGTTCAATCCAACCATTACAATTATAACTATTTTTTAGATCCAAACTAGTTAGGTTTCTTACACTGATTTGATGCGAATCGTAAGCGTGAACGTCTTTCGATTTCACTGTTGATTTGGGGCATTTAAGCCGGAACCTAACAAATTTAAATACTGAAAAATTAGTAACTAATCCATGACTAAAATCTTTAATTTGATCAATTAAAATTTTCCCAAACATCTAAACCGAAACTACACTCTAGTCCATAATTAACCACACTTACACTTCCCGAACTGTTAGATATGAGTCACCGATTGATCAAGATTGATTTTTTCTTAATTATACATGATTAAAGGCTGATTAGGAAGGGTTAAAGAACCTAAGAAGTTTTTGAAAATAAATGGAAAAAATAAAGAAACAATAGCCCCCTTTCTTGTGTCCTTAGGTGTGCGCACCATCACAAATGATGACCAAATTGGGGCTGATTTAAAAGCACGTTTAAAAACACTTGGAAGACAAGAAAAATACGCTTTAAAAATTTAAAAATCACCCAAATTATAGATCTGGAAGTTTGATTTTTTAACTCACAAGATTCACTAAGAAATTGAAAGAAAACAAGAACTTACACAAGCTAGGTAAAAGGGGATACAATGGCTCTTCTTAACAATAATGTATATCATTCTTGGAGATCCAAAATTTCATATTTTGGGCTGGAAAATTAAGGGTAAAATGGCAGAAATATTGAGGAGAAGATGGTGCAAGATCTTGTGGAAAAAGAAAAGAAAAAGAAAAAGTGATGGTGGTGCAAGGGTTTGGGTGACAACAATAATGAAGAAAGAAAGAAAAATTGAAAAGAGACGAGAAGAGGAGAAGTGAGGAATGACTAGGGTGGAAAAAATATGATTAAAGGCTGATAAAATTTGTTAAAATAAATATTTATACCTAGGTCTAATAGAGCATGGACGACACACACATTAAAAAAACAAGAGATTTTGCAAAATTTAATTCTTTTGCAAGGGAAAATATTCGAACTCAAGACCTTATTTTAATTCCACCCTTTTCCATTTATCGATTAACCACTAGGTTATTTCCATATTTTTGAAATAAATTTGCACTCTTATTAATCTAAAATTCAGGATGTTATAGCTCTACCCCCTTAAAGAAATTTCGTCCTTGAAATTACTTGATTCAAAGAGATGAGGTTAGTGAAGTCAAATTGAGTCCTCCGGCTCCCAAGTAGCCTATTCAACGCTATGATTTCTCTAAATTACTCTAACTAAAATAATTTACTTTCACCTTAATACCTTAATTTCACGATCCAATATTTGAATATGTTCCTCCTCAAATGTCAAATCCGGTCAAACCTCAATCTCCACTACTAGAGCAACATGTAAGGGATTTGATCGATACCGTCTCAACATCAAGACGTGAAACACATCGTGAATATGACCTAACTCAGGAGGAAATTCTAGTCGGTAAGCCATGGAACCAACCCTTTTAAGCACTCGATATGGGCCAATGAACCTAGGGCTCAACTTGCATTTACGACCGAACCTCAGAACCTACTTTGAAGGAGAGACTTTATGGAAAACCCAATCTCCCACATTAAACTCGATGTCTTTACGCTTTAAATTGACATATGACTTCTGTTTATCAAAAGATACATTTATTCTATCTCGAATTAACTGAATCTTGTCTTCAATCTCCGAAACCAATTCTAGACCAATCAACCTTCTCTCACCCACTTCAGTCCAACATAATGATGTGCTTCACTTACGACCATAAAAATCTTCATAAGGTGTCATTTGGATACTTGACTGAAAACTGTTATTGTAGGCAAACTCCACCATCGGTAGATGTTCCTTCAAATACCCTGAAAGTCAATTACAAAACTCCTCAACATATCTTCCAAACTCTGAATGACCCTTTCTGACTGGCTATCAAATTGTGGATGGAAGGCCATACTAAAATCCAACCAAGTACCCAAAGCCTCGTGCAATTTCTTCCAGAATTGAGATGTAAATCGAGGATCTCGGTCCAAAATAATTGACACTGGCATGCCATGTAATCAATGTGAACAAGAATGAAATAGGTGGACTTCGTCAATCTATCCACTACGGCCTACATTGAATCTTTCTTGGTAGGTGTCAAAGGTAACCTACTAATAAAATCTATTGTCACTCTTTCTCACTTCCACTGTGGAATTCGAATTGGTTGGAGCAAACCTGGTGGAAACTAATGTTCAACCTTATCCTGTTGGCAATTCAAACATTTTGATATGGACTCCGTTACTTCCTGTTTATACCCGACCACCAATATACTTCTCTTAAGTCACAATACATTTTAATACTACCGGATGCATATCATAAGGGTTGCTATGTACTTCTTGAAGTATATATTGTCTCAAGTATTGATCATTGGGTACACAATATTTACTTCTGAAGCACGAAATTCCATCAAAATGAATCCCAAAGTCCTTAGTCGACCCATCTTTAACTTTTTTAAACCAAAGTGCAAAAGATTTATCCAAAATTTGTTTATCCTTAATTTCCTAAATCCAAAAAGGCCTTACTTGCAACTCAGCAAAAACACCCCCATTATTATTCAAACTTAAGTGAGCAAACATAGCCTCAAATTAGACATTGCCTCTCTACTTAAGGCATTAGCCACTACATTAGCCTTTTCAAGGTGATACTCGATCGTACAAGCGTAGTCTTTCAACAACTCAATCCACCTACGTTGCCTCAAATTAAGTTCTTTTTGGTTAAGGAGATATTTAAAACATTTGTGATCGGTGTAAATAATACACTTCTCACCATGCAAGTAATGTCTCCTGATTTTAAGAGCAAAGATAACAGCTACCAACTCCAAATCATGAGTAGGGTAATTGTAATTCATGTGGCCTAAGCTACCTCAAGGCATAGGCTATAACCTTAACATCTGTCATTAAGACACATCCAAGTCCAACATGTGAGGCATCGTTATACACCACATACTCTTTAGCAGATTCTGGTTCAATTAGAATGGGAGCTTCTGTCAACACATATTTTAACTTTTCAAAACTAGCTTGATGCTCTTCTCCCCATTTAAAAGCAGTGTTCTTTCTCAATAACTTATTCCAAAGGGCCGCTATAAAGGAAAAATCCTCAAAAAACTTTTGATAATACCCAGTGAGACTTGGAAAACTTTAAATCCTCGAAACATTCTTCGTTTGGTTCTAATCTAAGATGACTTCAATCTTTTTAGAATCCACACAGATACCTTCTGTCAATACTAACCATAAACCCTAATCTGGAAAGAAAATTATTATGGTTGGAGAACATCAAAATTATTTGGCCAATATGATCTCTGCTATCGTAGCAGAAAAGATGGTGCATAGGGATGCGAAGTGTTTCTGGCTTATGTCCAAGATGCAAGTTCTATTGATCCTTCTATTTATGGCATTCGTACAATAAGGGAATTTATTGATGTGTTTCTTGAGGAACTGCCTGGTTGCCTTCGAATCTGGAAGTAGAATTTGGTATTGAATTGTTGCCAAGAATGACACCGGTATCTATTGCTCCCTACCGCATAGCACCTAAAGAGCTTATGGAGTTAAAGGTTCAGTTACAAGAATTGTTGGATAAAGGTTTAATTAGGCTCAGTGTTTCATCGTGAGGCTCACTGGTTCTGTTTGTGAAGAAAAAGGATGGCAGACTTCAATTATGCATTGATTACCGATAGCTGAACAAATTAACTATCAAGAATAAGTATCCCCTACCAAGAATTGACGACCTATAAATGTCGCAGCAAAAAATAGCTAGTATTTCACTTGTCGATTTGAAATCATAAATTTGACATGTTTCATAAAATCTCAATTAAATTAGAAGATAGTGTTGAGTTCTGAAAAACTGAAGTATTTGAGTTTGAAATAACAATCATTGAGTTGAGTTTGTCGTTAAGTTGAAAAATCCAGTTTTTCTTTCCATATCTATAAATCATCTTAGAATTTAGTTTTAAAAAAACCAAATCATGCAAAACGTCCAAAAATCTAAAATAGTGTCCCATGCCACAGTCCAAAAAAATATACAGACAGTCCCAAAATACTGAAACATATAGTTTATAAGTTTATTCAAATAGATATCCGAGAGCACCTCTATAAGCTAAGCCAATGTCCTAACCTCGATTATTATTTGAAAAATCAGAACTAAAAAGGGTGAGCTTTTAAAGCCCAATGTGGGTCAATTTGCATAACAACAGAAATTAAAACAACATCTCAATAGTATAACATATCACATATACATAAATATACAATCACAAAATCACATTAATCAGCATGCATAATGATGATGTTAATGTAATAGTTTTTCAAAAATAGTGTAGGTTTTCAGAAAAAATTTCCTACCCTTCTCCGCTACACACCATAATGAGTTCCCCAAAACTCGTCTATCCAATAACAAACCACTAATGTGGTCAAGCCACCAGATAATGCAGTCAACCTACTAGATAATACAGTCAACCTACCAGATAATGCAGATTATTATACTGCTAGAATTTTCCTCCGTACAATCATATATCAATCTGTAACACCCTTACCCGTGTTCAACGCCGAAACAAGGTGCGAGGCGTTACCGGACAATAACACTTGCAACTAAACAAATTCAAGGCATAAATTTTCGTTTAAAATTTAAAACTTTTATCTTATATCATCAAGTCTCTAAAATGGGCCTATGAGGCCCAAAACATGCTTTGGGAGCTATTTGGGACAAAACCAAGAACTTTTAAAACTATTGGAACATTTATAAAATTTCCTTGTTTTGGAGAGTCACACGCCCGTGTGGGCTGTGTACCAGCCCGATTTTGGGCTTAGTCAAAACAATGGTTTTGGGGCCACAAATCTGATGAGGAAAATCTTATTTATGGTCTATGATTTCACGAAAATATTTCATGAAAATTTTGTTTGAAAATTTCGACGTTTAGACACTCAATTTAGTCAAAAGGACTAAATTATAAATAGTGTAAAAATTGAGTTCCACATGTTAGAAGTGTCCAATTTCTATGAAATTTTAAATTGGAGATCCTTAAATGGTAATTAGACCATTGGTTAAATTTTTGGACAAAAATGGACATGAGATAAGTGAAATAGGATATTTTTAAGTTAGGGGCATTATGGTAATTTGGTAGTTAAATGGACTAAAAGACAAAATAAAAGCCAAAAACCATTGTCCATCTTCTTTCTTGGCCGAATTTAGCATGGGGGAAGCCATGGATAGGGTTTTCAAGCTTTTGAGCTCAATAGTAAGTGCATCCAAGACCCCTTTTTAATGTTCTTTACATTTTTGAGATCCCCGTAACTCGGTTTAGCTATTTCTACCATTATTTTGAGCTAGGGTTTGTGTTTAAAAATTTACCCATGGATGACATGCATGTGATTTGATGTCTAATGGTAGAATATAATGCTCGGTGTGTAGTAAACGACTTTTACTAAGTGATTTTCGATGAAATCGCATAAAAGGACGAGTTTGTAAAAGTTGAAAAATGTATGAAAATGTGTGAATGAATGCAAATTGTGGACTGTTATAGCTATGAAAATGGTTCGGATAGGCCTAAAATACAAGGAAATTGAAAAAAAATCATTTTACGAGCCTAAGGGCAAAAATGTAAATATGATAAAGTTTAGGGGCAAAATTGTAATTTTTCCATAGTATGATTTTTGGATGAAATTGAATTGTATAATAACTTAATAAGTCAAATGTGATATTTTAGATAAAGAAAATGAGTTTTAGACTTAGAACGGGGGAAAGACGAATCTTGAATGACTCGGTCCCTTTCGCCATTCTAAGTCGAGGTAAGTTTATGTGTAATAATTCAGCATCATGTTATTTTTAAATGTTTGACATTTCGTGAAATGTATATTATTTCTATGAAATCAGCTAATGATGCCTCGATGAGAGTAAGATTAAAATATGTTAAGATGAAGTCCCGGTTGAACATTCGGAATAGTAAGGATACTAATATCACAACATGAGATAAGAAAGGTCCCGTATAAGACCATGTCTGGGACATGGCATCGGCACCGAATGTAGGTCCCGTATAAGACCATGTCTGGGACATGGCATCGGCATCGAATAAAGGAGGTCCCGTATAAGACCGTGTTTGGGACATGGCCTCGGCATCAAAGGAAAATCTCGTATAAGACCATATCTGGGATATGGCATCGACATTGAGATATGAGATCTCATGTAAGACCATATCTGGGATATGGCATCGGCATCAAGATGTGATCCCATGTAAGACCATATCTGGGATATGGCATTGGAATCGTGATACATGTATGATGAGATTGAGTATCCTTCGATATTCCGAGTAGTTAAATGGTAAAGAGCTAAGTTTATGTTCAAGAAGGAAAAAGTGCTAAAGTTATGTGATGAAGTGATACAGATACATATGAAAAACTTACAAGAAATGAGTCTGATATGTGATATGTGACGATTAAGTGCAAGTATATGTATGTATACACTCATGAGCAATGTGCTCGGGATGTGATAGAACTTTGTTAAGAAGGTAAACGAGTAAGTTATACCTATGAGAATGACCTTGTGATTATAAGACCATGCTTATGATGTATGAATAAGTGGGAGATGTGATTGATGATCATGTGTGAGGCTTTTAAGCCAAATTAAATTGAGAAATGAAATGTTTAGGTCTTTGTTGTGGATGTATAGGTTAAATTGGCCTATGAATGGCCTATTAATATTTAATGATGACTAGCTATTGGCATGGCTAACTATGGATATACTTTAGTGTTATATGTGTGTAAATGAGAATTAATACAAAGAAAATATGATAGAGTAAAATTAGCAACAAAACAGTTTGGACAGCAGCAGTTGTATCACTTTGAAAATTCACCAAAAATGGTGGAAATTTAATTAGAAGTTGAATAAGATATGAAATTAAAGATTATTGAGTCTGTTTTTGTATAAAAGAAATGGTGCAAGAAAAATAATTTCATAGTATGAGATATTTGAATTTTTATAAGACAGGGTCAGAGTGATTTTGTAATCCCCTGTTCTGACTTGGGAAATTAATTAAAAATTGTACAAAAATAATAAAGGGATAAAATTTATATTCTTGAATTTCTTATGAGTAAATTTTCAAGAGAAATAAATTGGAACATCATTCGAGTTCTATACCATGAGAAAATAAATTTTTAGTAAAGAGGGGTTAGAACTATCAGACAACGAAACTGGGGAGACTTTAAAGAATAAACTGTACTGATTGGATAAACCAAAAATTCTGGAAATTTTATGGTAAGAAGATATGTCAGTCTCGTTTCAAGGAAAATTAGTGGATCTTAATTTGGAGTTCCGTAACTCTGGATAAAAATAATTTAGTGACTGTAATGAGAGTAGTAGCTCAAGATGGACATAAGTGAATTGTGAAATTTTATGCATTTATGAATGTATTACCTTGAGAACATATTGTGAGAATTAGTGAAAAACATGTTAATAAGTTGCTTATTATTTGCATACAAACTTACTAAGCATTGTAGCTTATTCTCATTCCTTTCTTATATCTTATAGGGTTTTATGCTAGCTCGAGTTGGAGATCGCTAGAGATGCTATCACACTATCAAGCTATCATTGTGGGGTAAAAGTGAATACAGACCTCTCAAGTTTATGGCATGTATAGGGATTTAGTC
This sequence comes from Gossypium rotundifolium, assembly GCA_025506655.1. Lineage (NCBI taxonomy): Eukaryota > Viridiplantae > Streptophyta > Magnoliopsida > Malvales > Malvaceae > Gossypium > Gossypium rotundifolium. The sequence goes on from CP106729.1 coordinate 88,791,146, forward strand.
AAGTTTGTATGTGTCATTTGATTTGGCCAAATGTGTTGGATCATAATGATTATATGATTCATTTTTGTATATGGCCATGAGATGGGGCTCATATTGGTTAATGAGTTGTAATGCCTATTTATATGTGTGTGCTTATACTAAAGGTTTCATGTGATATGGTTATGAGTGTTTGGTATGGATGGATTTGAGGGTGTGTTGATGATAATCATGGCATGAAAGTTTGATAAGTTTAATCTAGGCAAAGTATGGTGCCTTATTCATGAATAAGATTATATGAATTCGCTAGGATCATGACTTGTTTGATGATGTTTAATTGCTCAATTATGCCATGAAAGATGCCATTGAAGTTGTGTTTAAGTATGTGCAAATGAGGGTGTAACAGACCAATTTTGACCCTAATTGGAACGGTGGTTTCGGGACCACGAATCTGAGCCCGAGTAATGTTCTAATAATTTATTCTGTGTCTATTATATGTGAATTAAAATGTGTGAAAGTTTCGTAGAAAAATTTTATCGTTTAAGTGCTTAATTTGATAAAAAGGATTTAATCGCGAAAAGCGTAAAAGTTGCATGCTAAGGTGTAATGTACTAGATTGCTTGTGGCTTTTTACGTGGGTGTCCCAAAAGGGCAATTAGCCCATTGACCATATTAATGGACGGCAATGGGCCAAATTAGCTACCTATATATGTTAGTTTAATTATATTAATTTTTTTATAAGGTTATGTTATATATTATAATAATGTTAATGCATTTATATAAAACAAACATAAAAATAAAGCCATCATTTCTTTCATTCTCTCCTAGCCGAATGTTAGGATAGAAAACACCATTGTTAAAGCTTCAAGTTTCGGCAAGTTAGAAAGCTTGATTAAGGTATGGTCGGTTTTTAGTTTTTTGATAATTTTTACGTTTTTGAGATCGTTGCTTCGCATATTACCCGACCCATGTCTAAATTTTTGAAAATACTATGTGTATAGGATTCAGCCATTAACATGCTTGGATAGTTTTGATGTTTGATGATTTTGGATTTAATATATGTTAAAGATTTATAAGTTTTGTGTTGAAGTTTTTGGAGATTTTGAGTAAATAGGGCTAAATTGAAAAGAATAAATTTGTGAAGGGTTAAAATGACAAATAAATGAAATGCATGGACACATATGGCTATGGGGAAGATTCGGCCTAGCTATGGTGTTAGGAAATTTTGCATATTTTGTAGGACCAATTTGTAAAAAAATGGGAAACATTAGGGGCAAAATGGTAAATTGCCCATTTGTGTGTTTTGGGACTAAATTGAGATGAAATGCAATTAAATGAGCTAAATTTTAATGTGTTTTAGATCAAGAGCAAAGAAAAACGGAATTAGACCGAGGAAAGACGAAGGTTCTTGAATAGCCGATTCGCACGGACTATCGACAACCGAGGTAAGTCCTTTAGCTAAAATATGCCAAAGAATTAATTATGATTATATTAAAATAGTAAAAATAAATTTGATGAATTTTAGTACCCGTTTATATCATGGCCAAATGTATATAGGTATACTAGGTTGATGATTAAAGTTGGTTATGTGAGGTGAATTGTTGGATCGTATAATGATACAATGTTTTTATTGGTTTAATGTGAGTGAGCCCAATTGAATTGGACGTATGTATAAAATAGTTATGAAGTGTTGGGAATGTTTAACTACATTGATATATTTCGGGCTTTTACGCCTAGCAGGCTTTGTGCCGGTGTTAATTATCGGGCTTTTACGCCTAGCAGGCTTTGTGCCGGTGTTACTTATCGGGCTTTTACGCCTAGCAGGCTTTGTGCGGTGTTACTTATCGGGCTTTTACGCCTAGTAGGCTTTGTGCCGATGTTACTTATTGGGCTTTTACGCCTAGCAGGCTTGATGCCGGTGAAGTGTTTTACAAAAGAGAAACCGAATTTTTGATCAAGGCAAATTAAAGCTAATTTATTGAGTTAATGGCTCAGGTCAGCATGTAAGGTATGAATTAACTGCTTACCTATTTAAAATAAGGTAAGCAAGTAACCCAATTATTTATTACAAATTGTATGTGTTACAAATGGAGTATATATATATATATATATGATTATAAAATGTGTTCTCGGTTTTACTAATGAATGATATGAATATTGTGGTTTTGGTCTTTTAATATGTGGATACAAGACCAGGTATATTCGGCCACATGGATTGTTGTGTATGTGATGCTATATTATAATAATTGAACTTTAAGTATATGAATGTTTATACATATGGTTACATGACATTTTGGTTTTGTAAGGTTGGATTATGAGTAAATATTTGATTATATAAGCATTCGGTTAAAGAGAAATTGTTCTATGAATTTATATGTTATATAGGTATGAAATTGAAAGCTTGAAAGTAAATGTGAGTACAAACATACATGTTGAATTATTTTTAATTTAAATGTTTAATGTTTGAATGTTATTTTATCATGAATTTAGGACTTACTAAGCTAGTAAGCTTATTAGTGTGAAATGTTCTCCTTTGTTTTATAGATTTTGGTTAAACTACGAGCTCAAGAGGGATCGTCAAGGAAGTCATCCACACTATCACCTCCTTTTCGGTATTTTAAATTTTGGTTATAATTTTGAAGGCATGTATAGGTTAGACTAAGTTTTAAAACATATGATGTTAAATTTTGTATGTAAATATAGCCGTGCGAACATGGCTATTTCTCTTGGTTTTGTATCGTTTTGTATTTTGAATTTCATAGCCTTCTCATATTGTTAATGGGTGTTTTAAATTTGGGCATGGTTTAATCTTATTTGGTAATTAATCTCATGGGATATGTATATATATATATATATATGTGGTGGGGTTTGGTTGTGTATATCAGTAATGAGCTAAATGATGGATGCTTGTTGAATTATAGTATGTAAGATATTAGTTAAGTATTTCGCATGTCATACATCTGTGATGTGTTTGGTATAGACATATAGTTTAAAGTAATAATATGTATGGTCTGTGATTGTTCATTAGGATAAGCATATTGGATATTCGACCATGATGCTAAATTAATTAAGTTCGGATTAGTAAGATAAATATGAATGTAGTTAATATGGTTGACTAATATGTATATGTGATTAGTTGAGTGGTTATATATATATATATTTATAATTTGGGTAAATTAATTAGCATGTGATTTGGTGAAAGTATTGGTTATTAATTTTCCTTAAAATGATTAAATTGATATGATTATATGCGTATATATTTCGATATGAGAAGGGATATATATATATATTTTTGGTTCTTGAAATGGTGTTTGTGTATACATAATGTTCACCCATGTTTATGACTTGTAAGTTGCATGAATATTTTGAAGGGAAAATGTATTAGTTGAATAGATCATGAGATGAATGACTAAAGTTATATGCTAGACCATTTAATAAAGTTGCTATTGCCGAATGTACTTATATATATATTTTATATTTGTTATCAAGTCATCAAGTGAATAATATAATGTTTTATAACTAAATGACATAAATTGTGTTTATGGTTTAATAATGAAATAAACTTGTTTATACACTAGTATTCACTATCATGCTTATAATAAATTGAAAGTATCAAATTTTATACTTATTAAGTGTAAGTATTATTATGTTATAGCATGATCGGATTTTAGTTGTTTAAGTGAATTATATGTATAATAATTTATTCTATACTTATGGTGCATTCGATTATGACCAAATTGAAAGATATTTATATTACTATGCTTAATTGATTTAATATGTGTTTGCCAAATTTGGAAAATTTGTCTGGAAATGCCTCGTAACCCCAATCCAGCGACGGATACGGGTTAGGGGTGTTACATTTGATTGGTATCAGAGCTTAAGGTTTAGTCGATTCTAGGACTATCGTAGCGCGTGTGAGTCTAGCTATACATGCCTTTATCATATATTGATAGTGTGGTGACTTCTGACAGCCTGAACTTTGTTTTATATAGTAAATGGATACTGATCCTAAAAGAGCCGTAGCGGATGATGTAGAGAGTGTAACGCCTGATCGTGCACATGAATCAGTGCCGGTAGACTCTCGATCTGTTTCGAGTAGTCATGAGGGAGAGACTAAGTAAGCCTTCTATCAAATGATGAACGAGTGGTTTACCCAGTTTATTTAGACTAACCCGGCTGTACACCAACCTCCACCCCCAAATAATCCAACTCCGATTCCTTCAGCACCCCCGATGATAGATCCGGTGAGATTTAGTAGGCCCCCAGTTGATAAAATCTGAAAATTTAGGGCCGAAGAATTTAAAGCCAATGATGATGATGACGCAGAGAGAGCCGAAATGTGGCTTGATAACACTATTCGGGTACTTGATGAGCTATCTTGTACTCCAGAAGAATGCCTGAAGTGTGCTATATCTTTGTTGCGGGACACTGCATATCACTGGTGGAATACACTAGTATCAGTTGTTTCGAAAGAAAAAGTGACATGGGGCTTCTTCTAGAATGAATTCCGCAAGAAATATATCAGTCAAAGATTCGTTGATCAAAAATGAAAGGAGTTCCTTGAGCTGAAACATGGGTGAATGACCGTGACGGAATATGAAAGAAAATTTGTCAGGCTCAGCAGATATGCTGGAGAGTGTGTTTCTACTGAAGCTATTATGTGTAAAAGATTTGAAGATGGCCTGAATGAAGATATAAAGATGTTTGCTGGCATTCTTGAAATTCAAGAGTTTGTGACTCTAGTTGAGCGAGCTTGCAAAGCTGAAGAGCTCGGGAAAGAGCAAAGAAAGGCTGATACAGAAGCTAGAGACATTCGTAAAAGGTCTTCGGGTAAGGTCTTCCATTCCACATCCAAGAAGTTCAGAGATAACTACAGCCGACATAAAGCTACTACTGATCCACCTAGACGGGATCGACCTCTATGAGCTCTCGAGCTACCTCGATAGCCAGTGTTGGTAATGTTCCACAGAATAGAGTTGAATGCAAGCACTGTGGAAAATGGCACTCAGGGAGTTGTAGATTTCATGATCGGTCTTGCTTTAAATGTGGGTCGTCAGATCATTTTATTAGGGAATGTCCGAGGTTGGTGAAAGGTATCTGATTCGAAACACTAAGCCGAGCAACACGTCGGTCGAGGTAGACCACCCGCATTCGAAAAATGTAGGTGGTAGTCGAAAAGAACGAAGAACACTACGATTCGATCGAGGTTAGAGCTCGGCTAGAGCTTATCTTTGCCGAGCGGAGAGGATGCTTCCTCCCCGCGTCATTACTGGTACTTTTACTCTTTATGATACTACTGTGATTGCATTAATTGATCCTGGTTCGACTCATTCTTATGTGTGTGAAACTTTAGAATTTGGCAAGACTCTGCTAGTTGAGTCTACCGAGTTTGTGATTCGTGTGTCCAATCCTTTGGGTAGATGTGTGCTTGTTAATAAACTGTGTAGAGATTGCTCGTTGATGATTCGGGATTATTGCTTCCCAGCTGATTTAATGTTGTTGCCCTTTGACGAATTTGATATAATCTTGGGTATGGACCGTTAACTTCACATGAGGCGAGAGTGGATTGTAAAAGAAAGCTTATTGATTTGAAATGTCGAAGCGGTGAGACCATCGAAATTAAATCTGTGATGTAAATGGGTTGCCTACGATAATATCTTAAATGTTAGCCCTAAGTATGTGAGAAAAGGTGTGAAGCTTATTTGGCTTATGTCTTGGATAATAAAATGTCGAGAAAACAAATTGAATCAGATCGGTTGTATGTGAATACCCGATGTGTTTCTGAAGAACTACTGGTTTACCCCATCACGGAGATTGAGTTTGGCATTGAGTTAGTGTAGATGCGACTCGATTTCGATAGCTCGCATGCAAATGGCACCTCCTGAATTAAAAGAATTGAAAGCGCAGTTGCAAGAGTTGACAGATAGGGGCTTCGCACGACCGAGTTTCTCTCCTTGGGGTGCACCGGTTTTATTTGTGAAAAAGAAAGATGGAACTATGCGAATGTGTATCGACTACCAGCAACTAAATAAGGTAACTATAAAGAATAAGTACCCGTTACCTTGGATTGATGATTTGTTTGATCAGTTGAAGGGGGCTTCAGTGTTTTCGAAGATAGATTTGAGATCGGGCTATTATCAGTTGTGAGTCAGAGATACCGATGTGCCAAAGACTGCATTCCGAACGAGGTACGGACATTTTGAGTTTTTGGTTATGCCTTTTGGACTCACTAATGCACCTGCTATTTTTATGGATCTAATGAACCGAGTGTTCCGACAGTTTTTGGATCGGTTTGTAGTAGTGTTTATTGATGATATACTGATCTACTCCAAAAATGAAACGGAACATGCTGAGCATTTGAGATTAGTACTACAAACTTTGAGAGATCAACGATTGTATGCAAAGTTCAGTAAGTGTGAGTTCTGGATGAATGAAGTCAGCTTCTTGGGTCATGTTGTTTCGGTGTCAGGTATTAGGGTGGATCCAAACAAAATAGTAGCTATACTCGATTGGAAACCACCAAAGAATGTTTCGAGATCCGAAGTTTCCTAGGCCTTGCGGGATATTACAGACGACTTGTAAAAGGTTTTTCTGTTATAGCTACACCTTTGACGAGACTACTACAGAAAAATGTCAAATTTGAATGGTCAGAAAAGTGTCAGAAAAGTTTCGAACAGTTGAAAGCCCTTTTGACCGAAGCTCCAGTGTTAGCTTAGCCTGAATCGGGTAAAGAATTTATTATTTTTAGTGATGCTTCCTTGAATGGGTTGGGTTGCGTTTTAATGCAGGAAGGCAAGGTTATAGCCTACGCTTCGAGACAATTGAAGCTGTATGAGAAGAATTATCCAACTCACGATCTGGAGTTAGCAGCCATTGTGTTCGCATTAAAAATTTGGCGTCACTACTTATTCGGCGAAAAATGTCATATTTATTCAGATCATAAAAGTCTAAAATATTTGATGACTCAGAAAGATCTAAATTTGAGACAACGCAGATGGTTAGAATTGCTGAAAGACTATGAATTAGTGATTGACTACCATCCAGGGAAAGCTAATGTTGTTGCGGATGCGTTAAGTCGAAAATCATTATTTGCTCTTCGTGCAATGAACGCACAGATGGCTATGTCTAATGATGGTTCGATCATAGCCGAGTTACAAGCAAGATCAATGTTTATTCAACAAATTCGTGATGCACAGAAGGTTGACAAAAATTTGATTGTTATTCGGATTCAGTGTGAAAACTGTACAGAATCAGATTTTCAGATTGATGTAAATGATTGTTTGAATTATAAAGGCCGATTGTGTGTTCCAAAGAACTCAGATTTGATACAGATGATCCTGTGTGAGGCCCATAGTGGTCTACTATCGATACACCCGGGTAGTACTAAAATGTATAATGATTTGAAGCAGTTCTATTGGTGGCCTGGCATGAAACGGGACATATCTGAGTTTGTTTCCAAGTGCTTAATCTGTCAACAAGTGAAAGCTGAGCATCAGGTACCGTCCGGATTACTTCAACCAATCATGATACCCGAATGGAAATGGGATAGAATTACAATGGATTTTGTATCCGGTCTTCCTATGACACCGAGTAAGAAAGATGCCGTATGGGTTATCGTTGATAGACTGACTAAATCAGCTCATTTTGTACCGGTACGTACCGACTATTCACTTGATAAGCTTGCTGAATTGTATGTGTTGCAGATTGTAAGGTTGCACGGTGTACCGAGTTCCATTGTTTCAGATAGGGACCCGAGATTCACATCGCGGTTCTGGAAGAAATTGCAAGATGCTCTAGGTACTAGACTTCATTTTAGTCTGACCTTCCATCCGCAAATGATTTCGGTCGATCTGAAGCGAACTATTTTGATACTTGAGGACATGTTGAGGTGTTGCGTTCTCGAGTTTGAAGGTGCGTGGGAACGATACCTACCTTTGATTGAATTTGCTTACAATAATAGCTTCCAATCTAGCATAAAATGGCGCCTTATGAAGCCTTATGCGGCAAAAATGTTGCACGCCGTTGTATTGGTGAACTCGGTGAAAATAAGATACACGGGTTGATTGGATTAAAAAAATGAACAAAAAGTGGTTGTTATTAGGAGTAATTTGAAAGCCGCCGGATCGTCAAAAGTCTTATGCCGATTTGAAGCGTAAGGACATTGAATTTCGGTCGAAGATCGGTGTTCTTAAAAGTTTCTCCGTGGAAAAAGGTACTCGATTTGGTCGGAAGGCAAGTTGAGTCCGAGATTTATCGGACCGTACGAAGTCATTGAACGTATTGGGCCGGTCGCTTATAGATTGAAATTACCCTCTAAGTTAGAAAAGATGCATGACGTATTTCACGTTTCGATGCTTCGTAAGTACAGATCTGATCCGTCTCATGTGATTATACCGGCAGAGATTGAAATCCGATCTGATTTGACATATGATGAGGAACCGATCCGTATCTTAGCTCGGGAAATAAAAAAGTTGAGAAATAAAAAAATTCCATTAGTAAAGGTTCTATGGAATCGTCACGGAGTTGAAGAGGCTACGTGGGAGCCTGAGGAGTCAATGAGGCAACAATATCCGAACTTATTTAACGGTAAGATTTTCGAGGACGAAAATCCTTAAGGGGGGAGAGTTGTAACAGACCAATTTTGACCCTAATCGGAACGGTGGTTTCGGGACCACGAATCCGAGCCCGAGTAATGTTTTAATAATTTATTCTGTGTCTATTATATGTGAATTAAAATGTGTGAAGGTTTCGTAGAAAAATTTTATCGTTTAAGTGCTTAATTTGATAAAGAGGATTTAATCGCGAAAAGCGTAAAAGTTGCATGCTAAGGTGTAATGTACTAGATTGCTTGTGGCTTTTTAAGTGGGTGTCCCAAAGGGCAATTAGCCCATTGACCATATTAATGGACTGACAATGGGCCAAATTAGCTACCTATATATGTTAGTTTAATTATATTAATTTTTTTATAAGGTTATGTTATATATTATAATAATGTTAATGCATTTATATAAAACAAACATAAAAATAAAGCCATCATTTCTTTCATTCTCTCCTAGCCGAATGTTAGGATAGAAAACACCATTGTTAAAGCTTCAAGTTTCGGAAAGTTAGAAAGCTTGATTAAGGTATGGTCGGTTTTTAGTTTTTTGATAATTTTTACGTTTTTGAGATCGTTGCTTCGTATATTACCCGACCCATGTCTAAATTTTTGAAAATACTATGTATATAGGATGTAACATCCTGAAAAGGGCCTATGCATTTTCGGTTTAATTGTATGAAATGACAAGTTTAAGCACTAAGAATAAATTTTTGATATTTTTGGAAACCTGGAAATGCATGAAAATGGAAACCTGAACATTTTGGAAACCTGAACATTTTGGAAACCTGAACATTTTGGAAACTTGAACATTTTGGAAACTTGAACATGTAAGAAAAATGGCAAGTTACAGAGCCGATTGAAAATTTTAGGAAACTTAGAAATAATGCAGGAATGACAAATTTTAAAGTTTAAAGTAGGAAATAAGGGCAAGATGGCCTTAAAAGAAAAAGTTGGTAAAGTTTGACACACAAACAGGCTTGGAAAAGTGGCTCAAGGTGTCACTTAGGGCCTATGGAAATGGCACCATGTGTAAGAGGAATGGGCACGAGTTCGATCACTTGGGAAGCAAATAATGAAGGTTTATTTTGCTTCCATAAGTAAGAGGTGGACGGCACCTATTTTCTAGAAAGGAGGAGTTTTATTTACATTAAAACTTGATAAATTAAGTGATAAATAAAGGATTTTTCTTTAAAGAGTTAAAGGATGGATTAAATACTTTTAATTTAATTAGGTGATAATTAAAGGAGATAATATTATCACTTATGAGGAGTAGTGGCCAAGTAGGGGACTCTCCTATTTGATAATTTCGGCTAAAGGAGGAGAGTTAGGCTATTCTCTCATCTTTTTCCTAAGTGTGCTGAAATTCTCTGGCAAAATTCTCTCTGCCGAAATTCTCCTAAGCAGAAATCCTCTCCTTTTCTCTACTAGTCGGCCAAATCTACCTTTCTCTTTCAACCTTTCTCTAGTTATTCGAAAGACTCCATAGCCGAATCTTTGTAACTCCAAGCAAGAGGTGCAGTCGACTGAGGCATTAAGGTAAGAACAATTAATTCTTGTTCTTCTAATTCTTTTAACCAAGATCTAGGAAATAACCCTTTTTATGTCTCTTGGCCGAATATCAAAGGAAGAGTTTCGGGATTTCAGATTCAAGGAATTTAAGGTGAGGTACATTCGGCCAAAGGCCAAACTTTATTTATTAAAGTTAGATCAGATCTAACATATGAATTTTAGGAATTTCGACATCACTAAGGGAGCAAGGAATCGATTTTGGGAATCTCATCATAAAGTAAATGGTTATAATCGGCCAAGGTTCTCTCTTAAATGTCTAGATCTATTTGTTTTAATCAGAAACTAATCAAATCAATGGATTTAATGGTTAGCCGATTTCAAGGGAGAAGAACACAAATCTTCGGGATTTGATCACCAATCAAATCGGCAAGTAAAGTAAGTATTAGTAATACCATTCCTATTAGGATTTGGTTTTAAAAGCGAAAAGGTTATTAATGTGTTTTATGATGGATAAAGGTTATTAATGTGTTTTATGATGGGCGAATATAGAATTTACTGGATCTAAAGTTAGATCGGGATTTTCGAGATCTCAAGGAACCTATTAAGCAAATCAGGTGTGTACCCATACTAACCTTCAATACGTTATATGGCAAATATTAACTATATGATCATACATAAGAATGTGAATATGGCTAAGTACCCTAATGTGGTACAAAGATACTCAGGTACGTTTCCTACTTCTAATAGGATTATGAAATATGTTATTTTATAACATGTGAATATATGTATATGAATATGGAATTAAGAATGTTATGCATGATATAAAATTTATGGGGCAATCGGGATTTATGTGAAAGGGGAAGAAGGTGTTGACTTCGGTCTCACCAACGGAATATGGTGACTACGGTCACAAAATTTGAATATGGTAACTCGGTTACATTATCTCAATTTGGTAACCGGTTACATTATTTGAATATGGTGTCTAATGACACAAATTATATGGGCGATGAGCACGTCATTGCGATGTTGCCTTGATGGTGTGTAGCGGATGGAGGGTTGACTTAGTAGTCCCACGGTGTATTTGGCGAGTGCAATTGGTGTGTAGCGGATGGACCATTAGGCTTGGGTTTGGGTTGCATCATCATTTAATTGTATATGAATATGAATTTGATATGAACATGTATGCTGATTTGTTGAATGTTAGTACTGTGTGCATTTGAGCTGTTGACTCACCCATTGTGGGAACTATTTTCGGTGATGAGCAAGTGATGTGAATGGGACGGTAGACCTTGAGGTGGCCATGTTCCATTTGAAGATTTTATTTAATTTGGATTTTATTTCTTTTAGTACCTTTAATTTTATTTTTGGTTTTGCTTGATGTAATAAGGCCATAAGGCCCAATGGATTTTCTTATTACGCTTTACTTTAAACTATTATGTCACGAACTACCTATGACTAAAGTTAAAGTGATATTTTTTTATAAACCTTAAAAATTATTTTGTCACCTTAATAAAAATTGGATTCACAAGATTAATTAAATGGGTTCCCAATCTGAGCCCAATCCACAACAACATTTTTTCGAAAAATTTTACAAATTCTCTCTAAGTAACAAAAACTTGAAAATCGGTTTACTTAAGGAACATACGAGATCCGGTTCGGGCTCGTGGGCGAGTGTGGGTGTTTCAACTTGGTATCGAGCCCGTTTTAAACTCTCGATGCATGGGCTAAGGCCAAAACATTTTGAATTGAGCCCAAATGATTTTCTTTGAAAATAAGCGGGCTTCGGCATGGCCCCTAAGTCTCAGGCCCAGATCCACCGGTAAGTACCCCAACTCTATGTGTGATTACATGATTTATGAACCGTATAAGGGTAGAAAAGGCATGGGACGTAGAATAGAATGATAGGAACTTGAACCCTAGGATTAGACTACTCAAACACAAAACCACATAAGACTTAATGCCTTGAACAAACCTATGGCTAAGTCACCGAGCTAGTGGTGTGGTAACCCCATGCGCATGTCTAAGATTGGATCCGGAAGAGCTTGGTATTTAAGCGGTCCTAGTGACTCACCTCCTCTTGCAGAATCCTACAGTGCGTAGCTTTGGTTCACCCTAACCCGGAGGGCTCGGTGGTGTGCAACCTCATGCGCATGTCTAGGAATGGTTTCGGTGGGAGCTTGGTATTTAAGCAATCATGTGACTCACCTCCTCTCCACACGAATCCCGCCTGGTGCGTAGCTTTGGTTCACCACGACCAAGAGGGCTCGGTCATAGGCTAAACATAATGACTAAAACCCGAAAGGAACTAGCCATGTTTGAAAAAAAGAGAACAAAACAACAAACCCTAGTTTTTCAAACTTTTAAAACTTTCTTCTAAAAGCGAGAAAATTATTTTTACAACATTTTCTGAAAAACTCCTGATTTATGAAAATTACAAAAATGCCCTTAGGGGTGAAATTACCAAAGTGCCCTTGGTTTATAAAATGTTCAACTACTCAACAGCTTTACCAAAATTTAATTATTTTATAAACATTCAAAAACCCTAAAATATCAAAATACCTTGATTTTGGAAAAAATTACAAAATTGCCCCTAACTTACAAAATTACCAAAATAACCCTGATTTCTAAAATTTTTGCAAGATCCCCATTTTTGAAGGAACAATTTTCGAAAAGAATCCTCAAAGTTTTACAACTTTTGAAATACCCCTAATTTATTAAAATTACAAATTTACCCTGATTTGTGAAAAATTACCAAAATACCCCTGAGGTTAAAAATTACCGAAATACCCCCGGATTTCAAAATTTTTCCAAATTACCCCGAGATTTTGAAATTTTCAAAATAATTTTTGACAAAAACACCAAGGAACATTTTTCTTCTAAAAAAATTACGAAAATGCCCCTGTAGGACAAAATTATGAAAATACCCCTAGGTAGTGGAAAACAACAACAACAAAAACTACAACGTTTCTCTAAATGAACGAAGGTTCATACTTTTCTGATGGATGAATGAATGAATGGAAAAGACTATGTGTTTGTATGAATACGAAAGAACCACTCTTAAATCCCTTTTCATAAAACTCCTTCGCTGGTAAATAAGTGGAACAATGACTAATCCATAAAATTTCTTAATCAGATCTCGACGCTAGAAAATGAGCTCTAGAGGACGTGGTCGTCGTGGTCGAGGTAGAGGAAGGATGATCGTGTCGAAACCCGTTAGATCGGGTCAAGGGTCCGACAATGAAATGCCACCGCCACCACCACCCTCAGCTGTTAATGTTGAGCAGTAGGCTTAGATGGAGGAAGATGCTGTGTCGCAGGCTGTGCTGAGTTTTAGAATTGGTGGCAGGTGCAGGAGGAAATTCAGGAAATCGAAAGTCTGTACCTGAACGGCTCCGAGCTAATAGAGCGGAAATGTTTCGAGGAATATCTAATGTGGCACCCAGTACAGTTGAGTACTGGTTGGAAGCAATGGAGCGTATCATGGATGAGCTCGATCTGACTCCAGAGGAAAAGTTGAAAGGGATGGTGGCATTGTTACGCGATGAAGCGTATCAGTGGTGGTTAACTATTCGGGATGGTACCACGGCTGAAAATTTGACCTGGGAGTATGTTAGAGAGGCATTTCAGAAGAAGTATGTGGGAACCAGGTATACAGATGAATAAAGGAAGGCTTTTCTAGGGTTGGTACAAGGGAGTAAGTCTGTCGCAGAATATGAGGCAGAATTTCTGAGGTTGAGCCGCTATGCTCGAGGGGTAGTGGCAACTGAGCATGAACGCTGTGTCTATTTTGAGGACGGACTGAGGGACGATCTGAGATTGTTGATAGTATCGCATCAGGAGAGGGAATTCTTTACTTTGGTGGGAAAGGCCAAGGTGGCCGAGGGGATTAAAGACGCTACTAAGCAGACTGTGGATAGGAATAAGGCCAAAAGAGGATTTGGACCATCTGGAAAGGGTCACAATAGGCCTAGGGTTGACGGGCCACGAAATCAACAGGCTGGTACGGGCTGGCAGTATCGCCCTTGTGAGCATTGTGGAAAGAAGCACATGGAAGAGTGTTGGAGAAAGACGGGAGGATGTTTCAAGTGTGGGTCCAAGGACCATATGCTTAAGGATTGTCCCAAGCAACCAGATGAGAGTCGACCGACAATTGAATGCTAGCGACCGGGTAGAGGCGACATGAGCCTCAACGGGTCGTGGTTCGGTGTCGAGGTAGTGGTATCTTGGCGGAGGTCATGGAACACAGTAGAGGTGCTACTAATGTTAATACAGAAGTAAGACAACTGGGTTTGGTTTATGCGATTCACCGGAGGAAGATGGTGACGCCTTGGGATGTAATAACCCAGACGCGTTTTTATTTTGACAAACCCTATTTTGCTCGATTGATGTGGGCTCGACCCATTCCTATGTTGCATGTAGTGTAGTGGAAACATTAGGCCTAGACTCTAAACTTTCGATGAGCAGATGATGATGTAGTAAGCCCATTAGGCCAAAGCGTAGTGGTAGACAAGATCTTTGGAATGTACCCCTAGAGATTCAGGGAGTGAACTTTCGGGCAGACTTGATGGAGTTACCCTTCAGAGAATTTGAACTTATACTCGGAATGGATTGGCTAGTAGAACACCGAGTCGTGTTGGATTGTGCGGCTAAACGGATGGAACTAAGAACCCCAGAGGATAAAGTGGTAGTAATGATCGGAGAAAGGAGGAACTACTTGTCTAACGTAGTTTCAGCACTGAAGGCTGAGAAGATGGTTAAGAAAGGTTGCGAGGCGTTCCTAACCTTCGTAAGTGCGATAGGTGGGAAGGAAGAAGGTATTAATGGAGTTAGGACGGTAAGAGACTTCGTGGATGTGTTTCCAGAGGAATTACTGGGAATACCCCTAGACAAAGAGGTGGAATTTGGGATAGATTTACTACCGGGAATAGCTCCTGTGTCAATCGCTCCATACCGAATGGCGCCAAAGGAGTTAGTGGAGCTCAAGGCTCAAATCCAAGAACTATTGGATCGTGGGTTCATCCGACCCAGTGTGTCTCCGTGGGGAGCACCGGTCCTATTTGTGAAGAAGAAGGACGAAACTATGTGTATGTGCATAGATTATCGTCAGTTGAATAAGCTGACCATTAAGAACAAGTATCCTTTACCAAGGATTGATGACTTGTTCGATCAGCTGAAGGGGGCCGCAGTATTTTCAAAGATCGACTTAAGGTCGGGATATCATCAGTTAAAGGTGAAGGAGGCTGACATCCATAAGACCGCTTTTAGGATAAGATACGACCATTTTGAGTTCGTGGTGATGCCATTTGGGTTGACGAACACTCCAGCCGCATTCATGGATATGATGAATCGAGTTTTCCAACCCTATTTGGATAGGTTCGTCGTGGTGTTCATCGACGATATTTTGGTGTACTCGAAGTCGGAGGAGGAGCATGATGAGCATCTCCGAGTTGTGTTGGAAGTGTTAAGGGAGAAGAAGCTCTATGCCAAATTCAACAAGTACGAATTTTGGCTTAAGGAGGTGGCATTCCTAGGGCATGTGGTATCCACAGAAGAATAAGAGTGGATCCTAGGAAGATCGAAGCAGTGTTGGATTGGAAACCACCTAGGTTCGTGGCTGAGATCCGAAGTTTCTTAGGCTTGGCAGGCAATTACAGAAGGTTTGCGGAATGATTCTCATCAATAGCCGCGCCTTTAACAAAGTTACTAAGGAAGGAAGTACCCTTCGAATGGACGAATAAGCAGCAGGAGAGCTTTGAAAAGCTTAAAAGGGTGTTGACGGAGCTCCAGTGTTAATTCAACGGGAGGCGGGAAAAGATTTTGTGGTGTCTTGTGGCCGCTCATCTGAGGGTTAGGGCGTGTGTTAATGCAAGATGGCAAAGTAGTCGCTTATAAATCCACTGCACTCGAGCCTCATGAGGTTAACTACCCAACCCATGATTTAGAGCTAGCAAGCAGTGGTTTTGCCCTTAAGGTTTGGAGGCACTACCTTTATGGAGAAAGGTCGGTTATCTACACGCACCACAAGAGCCTTAAGTATTTATTGACTCGTAAGGAGTATTGTGCTACAAGGGAAAGGTCGTATCTGCCGAAAGATAAGGAGTCGAGATAAAGGATTCTTGGGAAGTGCATGGTAGCCCTTATGCTATGCATCCGGAGGCATCAAGTCATATAGAGATCTAAGGAGCAGCTTTGGTGGTCCGATCCAAACAAGAGGTGACTGAATTTGTGGGGAAATGTTTGACATGTCAGCAAGTTAAGGCTGAACACCAAGTCCCATCAAGATTGCTTCAACCAATCGAAGTTCCCCAATGGAAGTGGGAAAGAATTACCATGGACTTCGTTAGTGGGCTTCCCCTTACGCCTACTAAGAAGGACTCGGTATGGGTGATAGTGGACCGTTTGACCAAGTCCGCACACTTTATCCCAGTAAGAATGGATTATTCTCTTCAGAAGTTGGCTATGTTATATGTGGCAGAGATTGTGAGGTTGCATGGAGTACCAAAGTCGATCATCTCTGATAGAGACCCAAGGTTTACGTCTCGATTTTGGAAGGCACTTCATCAAGCTTTAGGCACTAAGCTAGACTTCACTACTGACTTTTCATCCACAATCGACGGGCGGTCGAGCAGGTTATACAAGTGTTGGAGGATATGTTGAGAGGTCGTAATGGATTTAGGGAAGTTGGGAAAATTACTTGCCTTTAGCTGAATTCGCCTACAACAACAGCTATCAAGCTAGCATTCGGATGGCACCGTACGAAGCATTGTATGGAAAGAAGTGTAGAACACCTACTTATTGGACCGAGTTAAGAGAACGCCAAGTTTTGGGTCCAGAATTAGTGGCAGAAACTGAAGAGAAGGTTGAGTTAATTCGGGCACGGTTGAAGGAAGCCTCTGATAGGCAGAAGTCGTACGCAGACCTTAAGCGGAAGGAAATCGAGTTTGAAGTGGGAGACCAAGTATTCCTGAAAATCTCGCCTTGGAAGAAGGTAATGAGGTTCGGTCGAAAAGGAAAGTTAAGCCCAAGGTTTGTAGGGCCTTATCGAGTACTGAAACGAGTTGGGCCAGTGGCATACCAATTAGAATTGCCACTAGAATTGCAGCAGATGCACGACGTATTTCATGTATCCATGCTATGTTGCTACAGATCGGACCCATCTCATGTGGTACCTGTTGAAGAGGTGGAACTAAGGCCAGACTTATCCTACGAGGAAGAGCCGATTCGAATCTTGGAACGTGATGTGAAAGTATTATGAAGGAAGATAGTGCCTCTAGTCAAATTGTTATGGCGCAATCATGGATCGAAAGAAGCTTCGTGGGAGCCAGAAGAGACCATGCAACAGTAATACCCTCAACTATTTTATTTAGGAAATTTCGGGGACGAAATTTTGTTTAAGGGGGGTAGAAGCGTAACATCCCGAAAAGGGCCTATGCATTTTAGGTTTAATTGTATGAAATGACAAGTTTAAGCACTAAGAATAAATTTTGATATTTTGGAAACACGGAAATGCATGAAAATGGAAACTGAACATTTTGGAAACACGAACATTTTGGAAACACGAACATTTTGGAAACAACATTTTGGAAACTTGGACATTTTGGAAACTTGAACATGTAAGAAAAATGGCAAGTTCTGAGCCGATCGAAAATTTTAGGAAACTTAGAAATAATGCAGGAATGAAAAATTTTAAAGTTTAAAATAGGAAATAAGGGCAAGATGGCCTTAAAAGAAAAAGTTGGTAAAGTTTGACACACAAACAGGCTTGGAAAAGTGGCCTGAAGGTGTCACTTAGGGCCTAAGGAAATGGCGCCATGTGTAAGAGGAATGGGCCTGAGTTCCAGTCACTTGGGAAGCAAATAATGAAGGTTTATTTTTGCTTCCATAAGTAAGAGGGTGGACGGCACCTATTTTCTAGAAAGGGAGGAGTTTTATTTCTGTTAAAACTTGATAAATTAAGTGATAAATAAAGGATTTTTCTTTAAAGAGTTAAAGGATGGATTAAATACTTTTAATTTAATTAGGTGATAATTAAAGGAGATAATATTATCACTTATGAGGAGTAGTGGCCAAGTAGGGGACTCTCCTATTTGATAATTTCGGCTAAAGGAGGAGAGTTAGGCTATTCTCTCATCTTTTTCCTAAGTGTGCCAAATTCTCCGCAAAATTCTCTCTGAAAATTCTCCTAGCGAAATCCTCTCCTTTTCTCTACTAGTCGGCCAAATCTACCTTTCTCTTTCAACCTTTCTCTAGTTATTCGAAAGACTCCATAGTGAATCTTTGTAACTCCAAGCAAGAGGTGCGATCATCGAGGCATTAAGGTAAGAACAATTAATTCTTGTTCTTCTAATTCTTTTAACCAAGATCTAGGAAATAACCCTTTTTATGTCTCTTGGCCAAATATCAAAGGAAGAGTTTCGGGATTTCAGATTCAAGGAATTTAAGGTGAGGTACATTCGGCCAAAGGCCAAACTTTATTTATTAAAGTTAGATCAGATCTAACATATGAATTTTAGGAATTTCGACATCACTAAGGGAGCAAGGAATCGATTTTGGGAATCTCATCATAAGGTAAGTGGTTATAATCGGCCAAGGTTCTCTCTTAAATGTCTAGATCTATTTGTTTTAATCGAGACTAATCAAATCAATGGCTTTAATGGTTAGTGATTTCAAGGAGAAGAACACAAATCTTGAGTTTGATCACCAATCAAATCGGCAAGCAAAGTAAGTATTAGTAATACCATTCCTATTAGGATTTGGTTTTAAAAGCAAAAGGTTATTAATGTGTTTTATGATGGGCCGAATATAAAGGTTATTAATGTGTTTTATGATGGGCCGAATATAGGAATTTACGGATCTAAAGTTAGATCGGGATTTTCGAGATCTCAAGGAACCTATTAAGCAAATCAAGTGTGTACCCATACTAACCTTCAATACGTTATATGGCAAATATTAACTATATGATCGTACATAAGAATGTGAATATGGCTAAGTACCCTAATGTGGTACAAAGGTACTCAGGTACGTTTCCTACTTCTGATAGGATTATGAAATATGTTATTTTATAACATGTGAATATATGTATATGAATATGGAATTAAGAATGTTATGCATGATATAAAATTTATGGGGCATTCGGGATTTATGTGAAAGGGGAAGAAGGTGTTGACTTCGGTCTCACCAACGGAATATGGTGACTACGGTCACAAAATTTGAATATGGTAACTCCGGTTACATTATCTGAATTTGGTAACTTCGGTTACATTATTTGAATATGGTGTCTAATGACACAAATTATATGGGCGATGAGCACGTCATTGCGATGGATCGCCTTCGATGGTGTGTAGCGGATGGAGGTTGACTTAGTAGTCCCACGGTGTGACCGGCGAGTGCACGGGTGGTGTGTAGCGGATGGACCATTAGGCTTGGGTTTGGGTTGCATCATCATTTAATTGTATATGAATATGAATTTGATATGAACATGTATGCCTGATTTGTTGAATGTTAGTACTGTGTGCACATTGAGTCTGTTGACTCACCCCTCTGTGGGAACTATTTTCGGTGATGAAACGGGATTGAATGGGACGGTAGACCTTGAGGTGGCCATATTCCATTTGAAGATTTTATTTAATTTGGATTTTTTTTTCTTTTTAGTACCTTTAATTTTATTTTTGGGTTTTGCTTGATGTAATAAGGCCATAAGGCCCAGTGGATTTTTCTTATTCTGCTTTACTTTAAACTATTATGTCACGAACTACCTATGACTAAAGTTAAAGTGATATTTTTTTTTTATAAACCTTAAAAATTATTTTGTCACCTTAATAAAAATTGGATTCATAAGATTAATTAAATGGGTTCCCAATCTGAGCCAAATCCACAACAACATTTTTTTTGAAAAATTTTACAAATTCTCTCTAAGTAACAAAAACTTGAAAACCGGTTTACTTAAGGAACATACCAAATTCGGTTCAGGCTCGTGGGCCGGGTGTGGGGTGTTTCATAGGATTCGGCCATTAACATGCTTGGATAGTTTTGATGTTTGATGATTTTAGATTTAATATATGTTAAAGATTTATAAGTTTTGTGTTGAAGTTTTTGGAGATTTTGAGTAAATAGGGCTAAATTGAAAAGAATAAATTTGTGAAGGGTTAAAATGACAAATAAATGAAATGCATGGACACATATGGCTATGGGGAAGATTCGGCCTAGCTATGGTGTTAGGAAATTTTGCATATTGTGTTTTGTGTAAATAGGACCAATTTGTAAAAAAATGGGAAACATTAGGGGCAAAATGGTAAATTGCCATTTGTGTGTTTTGGGACTAAATTGAGATGAAATGCAATTAAATGAGCTAAATTTTAATGTGTTTTAGATCAAGAGCAAAGAAAAACGGAATTAGACCGGGGAAAGACGAAGGTTCTCGAATAGCGATTCATTGCGGACTATCGACAACCGAGGTAAGTCCTTTAGCTAAAATATGCCAAAGAAATAATTATGATTATATTAAAATAGTAAAATAAATTTGATGAATTTTAGTACCGTTTATATCATGGCCGAATGTATATAGGTATACTAGGTTGATGATTAAAGTTGGTTATGTGAGGTGAATTGTTGGATCGTATAATGATACAATGTTTTATTGGTTTAATGTGAGTGAGCCCAATTGAATTGGACGTATGTATAAAATAGTTATGAAGTGTTGGAATGTTTAACTACATTGATATATTTGGCTTTTACGCCTAGCGTGCTTTGTCTTGTGTTAATTATCGGGCTTTTATGCCTAGCGTGCTTTGTGCTTGTGTTAATTATCGCTTTTACGCCTAGCGTGCTTTGTGCGGTGTTACTTATCGGGCTTTTACGCCTAGCGAGCTTTGTGTCGGTGTTACTTATCGGGCTTTTACGCCTAGCGTGCTTTGTCTTGGTGTTACTTATTGGGCTTTTACGCCTAGCGAGCTTGATCTTTGGTGAAGTGTTTTACAAAAGAAAACCGAATTTTGATCAAGGCAAATTAAAGCTAATTTATTGAGTTAATGGCTCGAGTCGGATGTAAGGTATGAATTAACCGCTTACCTATTTAAAATAAGGTAAGCAAGTAACCCAATTATTTATTACAAATTGTATGTGTTACAAATGGAGTATATACATATATATATATGATTATAAAATGTGTTCTCGGTTTTACTAATGAATGATATGAATATTGTGGTTTTGGTCTTTTAATATGTGGATACAAGACCAGGTATATTCGGCCACATGGATTGTTGTGTATGTGATGCTATATTATAATAATTGAACTTTAAGTATATGAATGTTTATACATATGGTTACATGACATTTTGGTTTTGTAAGGTTGGATTATGAGTAAATAATTTGATTATATAAGCATTCGGTTAAAGAGAAATTGTTCTATGAATTTATATGTTATATAGGTATGAAATTGAAAGCTTGAAAGTAAATGTGAGTACAAACGTACAAGTTGAATTATTTTTAATTTAAATGTTTAATGTTTGAATGTTATTGTATCATGAATTTAGGACTTACTAAGCTAGTAAGCTTATTAGTGTGAAATGTTCTCCTTTGTTTTATAGATTTTGGTTAAACTACGAGCTCAAGAGGGATCGTCAAGGAAGTCATCCACACTATCACCTCCTTTTCGGTATTTTAAATTTTGGTTATAATTTTGAAGGCATGTATAGGTTAGACTAAGTTTTAAAACATATGATGCTAAATTTTGTATGTAAATATAGCCGTGCGAACATGGCTATTTCTCTTGGTTTTGTATCGTTTTGTGTTTTGAATTTCATAGCCTTCTCATATTGTTAATGGGTGTTTTAAATTCGGGCATGGTTTAATTTTATTTGGTTATAAATCTCATGGGATATGTATATATATATATATATATATGTGGTGGGGTTTGGTTGTGTATATCAGTAATGAGCTAAATGATGGATGCTTGTTGAATAATAGTATGTAAGATATTAGTTAAGTATTTCGCATGTCATACATCTGTGATGTGTTTGGTATAGACATATAGTTTAAAGTAATAATATGTATGGTCTGTGATTGTTCATTAGGATAAGCATATTGGATATTCGACCATGATGCTAAATTAATTAAGTTCGGATTAGTAAGATAAATATGAATGTAGTTAATATGGTTGACGGAATATGTATATGTGATTAGTTGAGTGGTTATATATATATATATATTTATAATTTGGGTAAATTAATTAGCATGTGATTTGGTGAAAGTATTGGTTATTAATTTTCCTTAAAATGATTAAATTGATATGATTATATGCGTATATATTTGTGATATGAGAAGGGATATATATATATATATATATATTTTTTGGTTCTTGAAATGGTGTTTGTGTATACATAATGTTCACCCATGTTTATGATTTGTAAGTTGCATGAATATTTTGAAGGGAAAAATGTATTAGTCGAATAGATCATGAGATGAATGACTAAAGTTATATGCTAGACCATTTAATAAAGTTGCTATTGTCGAATGTACTTATATATATATATTTTATATTGGTTATCAAGTCATCAAGTGAATAATATAATGTTTTATAACTAAATGACATAAATTGTGTTTATGGTTTAATAATGAAATAAACTTGTTTATACACTAGTATTCGACTATCATGTTTATAATAAATTGAAAGTATCAAATTTTATACTTATTAAGTGTAAGTATTATTATGTTATAGCATGATCGGATTTTAGTTGTTTAAGTGAATTATATGTATAATAATTTATTCTATACTTATGGTGCATTCGATTATGACCAAATTGAAAGATATTTATATTACTATGCTTAATTGATTTAATATGTGTTTGCCAAATTTGGAAAATTTGTCTGGATGCCTCGTAACCCCAATCCGGCGACGGATACGGGTTAGGGGTGTTACAGAGGGTGCCAAATGGTTTGGTAAATAGCCATTTTCTTGGCCATAAGGGCAGAGACATGGCTATGTGTCTCAGCCGTGTGGAGGACACGGCCCTGGGAGCCCAGGGCGTGTGAAGTCTGCATTTATTTTTCGAAATTTAATTCGCCACACGGTCTAAGCACATGGGTGTGTGACTTGGCCATGTGACCCTATTTTGTTGATGATGTCATAAACAGAGAGTTACACGGGTTGAGGACATGGGCGTGTGTGAAGCCACACGGGCGTGTGACCCCTATTTTGATGAAAATTTTTCTAAGTCTTCTTAAAGTTTCCTAAGTTCTCAGTTTAGTCTCGAGTAGTTCCCAATTATTGTTTTGGGCCTCGTGGGCCCATATAGGGGATGATTTGCATGTGAATGAGTGATTTTAAATTGAATAAATTTTTATGGCCATTTTTGTATAGATATTTATGTTTAAGTCCAGTAATGCCTTGTATCCTATCTGGCATCGGACATGGGTAAGGGGTGTTACAAGTAGGCTGTGTGGTTACACCCGCCCATGTGGCCCAAGACACATCCGTGTCCTCCAATCGTGTAATTCTCTGTTTATGACATCATCATTTGTTTTGGATCACACGACCAAGTCACACACCCGTGTGCTAGACTGTGTCCTCTACACGGCTGAGACACACGACCGTGTCTTTGCTTGTGTGGTCAAGAAGTTGGCTATTTTCCAAGCCAATTCTACCCTATCATGCCCATACTCGAGTGTAACTTGAATGACACATTTCATGACATATTAAAGCTACCAAAACATCCGCCACACACACATAACAAGTCATAGCATACAGTTTACTCAACCATGGAATGCATCATCGTGAGTTTATAGCATAACCAATTTATTGGCCACATTAAATGGCCTTATACAACAATGAACTCCGAATATCATGGGTCACTATTCTAGGAAAACTCATAGTAACATATACACATGGCCAAGTTCTCTATACATGCCATAACCTTAAGTATAAAATCATCGATACCTAAATTGTAAGCTTGATAGTGTGATAGGTTCTCCAGTGACTTCCAACTTGAGCTAACCTGAGTACATTATAAACACGAAAAGCAACGGAGTAACCTATAATGCTTAGTAAGTATGTATGTAAATAATAAATAATTGATTACCATGCTTTTAAAAATCCTCATTATAAGCTTTCAAGATAATACCATCATTATTGCATAAAATTTCACAATTCATTTATGTTCATCTTGAGCTGTTTACTCGAGTTACAGTCACTAAATTATTTTTATCCAGAGATATGAAACTCAAAATTAAGATCCGCTAATTTTTCCTGAAACTAGACTCACAAATCTTATTACCATAAAATCCAGAATTTTTGGTTTTGCCAATCTGTACAGTTTATTCTTTAAAGTCTCCCCTATTTTGCTGTCTGATAGTTCTGAACCCTTTTCACTAAAAATTAATTATCTCATTGTAAAGAACTTCAATGAAATTCTTGTTTGTTTCTCTTGAAAATAGACTCATTAAGAAATTCATGCATATAAATTTTATCCCATGATTATTTTTTTACAAATTTTTAATGAATTTGCCAAGTTAGAACAGGGAATTCTGAAATCATTCTGACCCTGTCTCACAAAAATTCAAATATCTCAGAATATGAAATTCTTTCGCTTACACCGTTTCTTTTATACGAAAATAGACTCAATAAGCTTTAATCTGTAATTCAATTTCCACCATTTTTTTGGTGATTTTTCAAAGTGATACAACTGCTGCTGTCCAAACTGTTTTATTGCTAATTTTACTCTTTCATGTTTCCTTTATATTAATTTTCATTTACACACATATAACACCAAAGTATATCCATGGTTAGCCATTCCAATAACTAGTCATTATAAAATATTTACAAGCCATTCATTGGCCAATTTAACCTATACATCAACAACAAAGACTTGAACATATCATTTCTCAATTTAATTTGGCCTAAAAGCCTCACACATGATCATCAATCACATTTACCACATATTCATTGTAACACCCCTAACCCGTATCAGTCGCCAGATTAGGGTTAAAAGGCATTACCGGATAAACAGAATCTTTTACGGACATATCATGGTATAATTCATCAAATCCAATCAAAGTGTCCCTTAGATAGGTCAACGAGACCTCAAGCATGCTTTAGAATAGGGCTGGGACTAAACCGAATACATACAAAAATTCTCAAAAATTTAAAAATTTTTCTAAGTTATAGAGGTCACACACCCGTGTGGGTAGGCTGTGTGCCTCCCACAGCCTCAAACACGCCCGTATGTCTAAGCCATGTCAAAACAGGGCATACATACTGACTTGTCCACACGGCCGTGGACACGCCCATGTGCCTCACCTGTGGTCAATCCTGACTTGCACCACATGGCCAGTCACACGCCCGTGTGTCCAGCCCGTGGTCGAGCCTGACTTGTTTTGAATTAAAACCATGAGGGACACGGTCGAGCCACACGCCCATGTGCTCAACCGTGTGGGCAATTATAGGCCATTTTCAAGGCCAAATTGCCACCCATACAAGGGTCATCCCTACAAGCTCGAATAATCAATATTCCATACATAAAATTTGCAACCAATATCATGTCAAATGATCAACATATCATCCCATTCAATCTCATTTCTAATCATGCCAATTTGTGCACCAAATTGCACAACTAAAACACATGTATAACCAAGCATAATACGTCCACATCTTACCTTTCATAAATCTATTTCATTAATTACACATATGTACTCATATAGCATCAATTTGCTTACCATAATTTTAACCATTTCATAGAAATATAATCATACCAAAACCAATATCATATACCATATCACTCATGCATATTACCAACATTTATCTAGCCACATGCCATGGCTACATATATACATGTCTCAAACATACTCCAAACCAACTAGCCTATACATGCCATATTTAGCCATTTACACATTCAAAAGTACCAAAGTTGAATTTGATAGTGTGGTGATGATCCTCGATGGTCCCTGAGCCTCTCGTAGCTTTAACGATCTATAAAACAGAACAAACACACATAAAGTAAGCTTTCCAAAAGCTTAGTAAGCCATATACAAATAAACTTAACATATAAGTATTCAAAACATATAATCAATATGAATTTACTAATAGCTCAATTGCATAGCCATAGTTCTTCTTGGCACATTTACTTAGCCATTCATCTATCAATCTTGCATATCACCATATACATTATTGGATCATAGCTTGTTCATTCATGTAACACATTTCACTTTCTCAAATCCAAATACATAACTCAACTAAGTAAGTTCATGAATATACTTACCTTCTTATACACACAATGTGTATATATCAAACATACCTGAAACGAATATACAAATCACATAGTCATTCGTTTCTCGGAATTGCCCGTTGAATCGTTCAGAACTAAATAGGATACTCAGAGTGTTCGGAATAGTCGTATAATTCCAACATCCCAGACGTGGTCTTACATGTAACCAAAAATAGATGCCACTGTCCCAAACAGGGGCTTACACGAATCAATACGATGCCAATGTCCCAGACATGGTCTTACACGTAAATCTCATATCGATGCCAACGTCCCAGACGTGGTCTTACACAAAATCTCGAATCAATGCCTATGTCCCAGACGTGGTCTTACATGATATCAAATATCGGACACCTATGTCATGACATATACTATCCTATCTATTCCTAGGTTCGTACGGGACTTCTCAGACATCAGTAACTTGTCGATATAATCCTCAGATTTCACATACATCTCATCTTGAGCATAATCATAGCAACTAAATTTGATAGATGCATAAATAACTCAATTCAAATACATTTATTTGTATATCGACTTATCTCGTACGGGAAGAACGGAGATAAATGACTGCTTGATAACTTTTGACTTCCCTCGATCTAAATATATTTTCTTCGGTTCTTGATCTATACATATTCAAATTTAATCCTTTTATTCATCAACTCATTCAATTCAATCCAAAAACACATATTTAGGGCAGTTTGCAAATTAGCCCTCACATTTTCACATTTGGACAATTTAGTCCATGTTTCACAAAATAAAAAAAACACCAAATTTCATATTACCCATGCCTAGCCGAATTTTACTCATACTCATATGAGTCCATACATTTCATTTATTTTACAATTTAGTCCCTCAAAATATTATTCTTTCAATTTACTCCAAATTGCTCAAAATCAACAAAACTCCAAAGACAAACTATGATAATCAAACACATATCTTTCATATTTCACTATCAAACATCACAAAACTCATGTGTTCATCAATGACACATTTCAAAAACATCATCAATTCTCAAAATTTAAGCATGGGTTTCAATGTATTCGAATCAATGATTACAAAAACGTAGAAATTATCAAAAACCGATTAAAAACATACGTTGAATTAATCCCTCAAATGGCCAAATGCCCTAGCTCAATTTTCTTTCTTTTCTTTTCTTCAAATTCAGCTAGAATGGATGAACAGATCCACTAACATTTCATTTGTTTTATTTACTATCATATTATTAATATATTTACCATATTAGCCTTATTACAATATATATATATATATATATCATATAATATAAGGTCATTCTTGACCATTGCCATCCACTATCTCATTAATGGCTTAATTGCCTTATAAGGCCTCCTCATTTAAAACCAACTCAAATAAGCACATTAACATATAGTATGTCACTTTTACCTTTTATGCAATTTAATCCTTTTTTTCAAATTAAGCACACAGACGGACAAATTAACTCATAGAACTTTAACACATACTTAATCTTATACTGCAGACACATAAAATAATATTAAAATATTTTTTTGACTCAGATTTGTGGTCCCAAAACCACTGTTCTGACTAAGGTCTAAACCGGACTCTTATCTCCCCCTTAGGGATTTTCGTCCCCGAAAATCTTACCGTTAAACAGATTCAGATATTGCTGTCTCATTGAATCTTCAGGATCCCATGTAGCCTCTTCCACTCCGTGTCGATGCCACAACACTTTCACTAATGAAATTTTCTTGTTTCTCAATTCTTTCATTTCACGAGCTAAGATACAGATCGGTTCTTCTTCATAAGTCAAACCAGGTCGGATTTCAATCTCAGACGGAGCAATAACATGTGACGGATCAGATCTGTATCGACGGAGCATTGACACGTGAAATACATTATGAATCTTTTCTAGCTCAAGTGGCAACAATAATTTGTACGCAACAGGTCCAACATGCTCGATGATGTCATACGGTCCGATGAACCTCAGACTCAACTTTCCTTTACGTCTGAATCGTAGTACTTTCTTCCACGGAGATACTTTTAAGAACACTTTGACACCGATCTCAAACTCAATATATTTTCGTTTCAAATCCGTATATGACTTCTGACGATCAGACACTGCTTTCAGACTATCACAGATTATTTTCACTTTCTGTTTAGTGTCTTTTATCAAGTCGACTCCGTGTATCTTTCTTTCACTGAGCCTTGTCCAATACAAAGGTGTTCGACATTTGCGTCTGCACAACGCCTCATAGGGTGCCATTCTAAAGTTGGACTGAAAACTATTATTGTATGTAAACTCAATCAATGGCAAATACTGTTCCCACGAATCGTCAAACTCAAGGATGCAACATCTCAACATGTCCTCAAGAATCTGAATGATCCGCTCAGATTGACCATCTGTTTGCGGATGAAAAGTGTATTGAAATGCAATTTCATACCTAAAGCTTCTTCAATTTCTTCCAGAATTGTGATGTAAACCTCGGATCTCTATCTGACACAATAGACGATGGCACTCCGTGCAATCTCACAATATCAGAGATGTAAAGCTCAACTAATCGATCAAGTGAGTAATCTGATCGTACCGGAATAAAATGGGCAGTTTTCATCAATCAATCAACTACAACCCAAATTATATTTTTCTTTCTCGGAATCAAAGGCAGTCCAGAAGCAAAATCCATCGTCACTCTATCCCATTTCCACTCAGGAATCAGAATTGGTTGTAACAAACTAGATGGAACTTGATGTTCAGCTTTAATTTGCTGACAGACTAAACATTTCAAAATAAAGTCAGATACGTCTCGTTTCATACCAGACCAACAATAGTGTTGCTTTAGATCATGATACATCTTTGTACTTCTCGGATGAACAAATAGGAGACTATTATGTGCTTCATTCAAAATCAACTGAATTAACCCTGAGTTTCTTGGAACACAAATTCGATCTCAGAAGCTTAAGCAATCATCAACATCAATTCAAAATTCAAAATCAGAGTTCGAATCACACTGAGCTCGATTCGCTAGCATTTCATTATCAACTTTCTAAGCTTCACAAATCTACTGTAAAAACAACGGTTTCATTTTCAATTCAGCTATCACTGAATCATCATTAGATAAGTCTAAATGAGCATTCATAACATACAAATCAAACAGTGACTTTCGACTCAGTGCATCGGCAACAACAATTTCCTTACCGGATGATAATCAATCACAAGCTCGTAGTCTTTCAACAGCTCTAACCATCTTCTCTGTTGTAGATTCAAATCTTTATTGGTCATCAAATATTTCAGACTTTTGTGATCTGAATACACATGACACTTTTCACCGAAGAGGTAGTGACACCAAATCTTTAATGCGAACACAATCGCAGTTAACTCAAGATCGTGAGTCGGATAGTTCTTTTCATGAAGCTTTAGTTGTCTCAAGGCATAAGCTATTACTTTTCCTTCTTACATCAGAACACATCCCAGACCATTCAATTAAGTATCACTATAAATCACGAACTCTTTGCTTGATTCCGGTTGTATCAACCCTGAAACTTCAGTCAAAAGGGCTTTCAACTGATCAAAGCTTTTCTGACATTTATCGGACCATTCATATTTCACATCTTTCTAAAGCAATTTAGCCAACAGAGTAGCTATCATCGAAAAGCCTTTTACAAATATTCGAGAATAACCAGCAAGTCCTAGAAAACTACAAACTTCAGACACATTCTTTGGAGGCTTCCATTCCAGAATAGCAGAAATCTTACTCAGATCAACTCGTATACCAGATGCTAGCACAATATGCCCCAAGAAACTAACTTCACCCAACCAGAATTCGCATTTGCTAAATTTTGCATACAATTACTTTTCTCGTAGAGTTTGCAACACTATTCTCATATGTTCGGCATGCTCATTTTCATCACATGAATAAATCAATATGTCATCAATGAAAACAACAAAAAGTCGATCTAGGTACGGTCTAAAAATTCTACTCATCAGATCCATAAAAACTACAGGAGCACTCGTTAGTCCGAAAGGCATAACTAAAAATTCATAATGCCCGTACCTCGTTCTGAAAGCAATTTTCAGAATGTCTGAATCTTTTACTCTCAACTGGTAGTATCCTATCTTATATCTATCTTTGAAAACACCTAATTTTATGAATTAAGATGTCAATAACTCTATTTCCAATTCTTAGGGAAGAGATTAATTTTTGAATCCTTAGTTTTAACCAAACTTTGTATCGTATCATAATAATGTTATTTTAATGAATATTTCTAATTTTTGTGTTTAAGTAAAATATTTACTTAATCGGCTGCCCAAATGCATACTTCCAAAATATAGAGTATAGATCCGGGAATTAAGAATATCACTTTATGAATGCACAATAAACCGTAACATTAGAATAATCCTAATCAAGTATAAAAGTAAAAGAATCAATTGTGATGAGGATCTTCAATACTTACACAATATTAAAAGGATAGAAGCTCTACAATTTCCCACAATGAATTGATTAGGGAGGAGGATTCACAAGTAATTAGAGTATAAAAACTATTAGAAAAATGGATTAGATATAGGATGTTAATAAATCCCTTTCAAGATAGTAATATTAAAATTGAACGAATAGAAAATCAATTACAAGTACAGAAGGAGAAAAGAATGAGAAATGAAAAAAATTAGTGGTGGATGACGGTAGCAACGCGACAAAGGTGCGATGGCACGATGACAGCGACGAAGATAGAGGTTCGACAGCAATGTTGAAATGGTGAGGTGGTGGTTCGATTGGCTTCTAGTGGTGGTAAGGTTGAGGAGAAAGGAAGAAAAAGGGTGATTTAGGTCGTAATAATTAAAGAAAATGAGAGAAAAGGGGAGGAGTAAGGAGGAGACAGCAAAGAGGGAGGAGGAGAGCAAAATGGAAAAAAAATGAAACAAATGACTGGGTACATTTGATAGCACAAGCTAGTCAAAGGGGAAGAAAGACAAGTTTGAGGACATGGGGAGCAAATGGTGGATCATGGAGGGAACAAATGAGTAAAAAGGGAAACAAAAGGGAAATGTTGACCATGTAAACAAAGAAGGAATCTTCCAAAGCATGGCAACTTATGGGTTGGATGGTAAGGGTGTTGACTCAAGCCAAAGTGTCAAAAAAAATTAATTAAAAAGTTGAGAGTGTGAGGGCTTGATATTGGGACCTTTTGGAAACTAATTACCCACTTAACCACTAGGCTACTCTAATTATTTTTACAAGCACTAACAAATTAAAGTAAATAAATATGGGGCGTGACAAGTAGGTTAATAAAAAGTTAATGAAAGAGTGGAAAAAAAAAAGAAAAAGATTACTAAATCAAAATTAGGCCAAAACATTTGAAAATCTTTTGGTTTACATTTTTAAATTTTGTACATACTCATCTTGTGTAATACCTTCTAAGCTTTTGAAGAAAAATGGTAGGGGAGAGAAGGAGAAATAGGGAGGTGACCTTGTAAATGAATCAGGGATGAGTAGGGAACAATGTTGTGTGCTGAATTGCTTCTAGTGCTTGAACCCATTTTGAGTATCTATTGTTTGAATTCCAAACCGTCTTAAGCCTCGAATGCTACAATCCTAGAATACCTTTGGGACCTGAATAAGTCACCAACACAATAATTAAATAACTTGCATTTGTTTGAACAAATATGACCAATTCTTTTTTAAATATCTATGAGCAATCCGCATAATTTATTTTGATGGATAACACTTGTATATATGTTTATTTCCATTACCTCTACATCTATTAACATTTTATCTTAGTGAACTTGTAACACCCAGTTTTGGTGGGTCCTAAGATATGGCGAGTAGATTGAAACTAATCAGGACGGCATAGTGCTATCCACCCAATTTTTGTTTGGCGTATAGATCAGACGCATAACAGGTGTTGGAATATTTAGCAATGATTGTTCTTAGAATGTATTAAGTCGTAAAGAAGAAGGGATCGATAAAAGTGTTGAAAACTTTGAAGTAAGGGTTCTCCAAACGTAGTGTACGCCCAGTTTGTTGGGTTATCAAATTAGTTACGTACTAAGAGGTAGTTATGTAACAGTCTATTTTTTAGTAGTGCCGAAAATAGTGGTTTCTAGTCTATAAATCCAATGAGAAAGTTGTAAATAATATTTAAAAGTTGAATATGGTTTTAAAAATGTTTTTGGTATGGTAATTTATGTTATATGAATGATTAATTAAGTTCAAGTAGTAAGACCTTAAGGTCAGGTGGTTTTAGAAAATGAGGTATCGAGACCTTGTTTCTATAAATCAAGCCGTAAATATTTTTATAAATATTTATGGGGTGTCATTAAGGTTGTATTAAATTTTTGTTAAGAAATTTGAACATTTTGATAGTTAATTAATTAAAAAGGACTAAATCGTAGAAGTTAAAAAATGTCAATCGCTAATAGTTTAAAGGTGTTAATTGATTAAATAATTTTAATTGGATGGCATTATTAAGTAAATTAACCATCCTAAAAATAGTGGGACGGTTGGATGCTTTAATTTCTTTTAATTATAAGGTTTTATATATTATTTTATTAATAAAATAAAATAAAAGGTTAATAAATAGTTTTCTTATCCATTTGGTTTTATTCTTCACAAAACAACCATGGGAGATTTTGAAGCTTGACTAACAATGTTTCTTTGCATATAAAGATTGAGTGGAAAATTGAGGAGAATGGAAAATTACCAAAATGGTGCTGAACTTTGTCATTTTTGCAATTTAGCCAGGTAAGTTTGTAACTTGGTTAGTTCAATTAATTACTGTTTCAGTAAAGTATTATCTATTTTTGTATATATGTGAATCAAATTTGTCAGCTTGAAGGAAATGAATAAGACCATAGTTGGACCATGGCAATGTTTACGTAAGACTATAGTGAGACTGTGGTAGTTTTTCAGACATAAGACCATGGTTGGACCATGACAGTGTATATATATATATATGTAAGATCATAGCTGGGCTATGGCATTCTAATGATAAGACCATAATCGGGTTATGACACTATGAGCGTAAGACCATGGCAAGGCCATAGCAATGCACATGTAATACTATAGTTGGACTATGGCACAATATTAAATGTGTACCGATGTTTCAATCATCTTTAGAATATCCGTCGAATATGAAAAGGGATGGTTTCGACTGTAATATCCCGGGTTAGAGGCTATTTTGTTATGGCATGGTTTGCATGTGTTTGGTCTGTTATGTTGTTGTTTTGATGTTTTTGGGGCTTAGTTGTAAGCTAGGTGTAAGCCTGAGTGGTAGGAAAAATCTTTGTTTTTAGGCTTAGGTGGGAGGAGCTGAAGGAGCTGGGGTTTATAAATATTTTTAGGTGAATTTTAGCATAACAAATAAGCTAGTGGAGTGGCAGGATGGGCGCCACTTGAAGCTTGTGTGTGTGACGCCACTTGCAGGGGGGAAAGGTCCTGTGTTCAAGCTGCAGGATGCTCACATTTTGGCTTCTATTTTGACGGCATGGAGGGAGAAGTTGTAGGCGGTTCAAACTCGCCTTGGACCAAGTCAAATGTTCAAATGGTGGGTGGAGAGTGAATTTAGGAGGAGACTAGTTCAAACTAGTTTGAATGGGTGGCTTGGAGTGGTTGTAGGTGATGGCGAATATTGGAGAGCTTTTGGGGGTGAGTGGGCGGTTTTGGTAGGTGTGTTGTGGGAGTGCGAAATTCCCTTTCATCTTTGTGCATTTTCGGTCAAAAACATTGTAAGCCAAATTCTTCTTTTGTCAAAAACAAGCCGAAACTTCAAGTGATTTCCTTCATTTTTTCTTCTTGAAATCGAAAGACCAAAACCCCTTGAGCTTATCGAAATTGCTTTGTTTCTCTTGATTTGGTGTGTGTAGCCGAATGTTCTTTCCCATTTCTTCTTCTATCTTCATTCGTGTAAACCGAAACTAGTATCTTTTTTTCTTTTCATACTTTTTCTTCTCTTGGAACCTTGTTAGCCGAAACCCCATTCTCCAAAATACCTTCCTCCATTTCTTCTTCTTTCAAATCGAAAGCACCTTCCCTCTCTTCATCTTTTATCTTCTTTCTTTTCCAAAACTCCTTAGCCGATTGTCCCCATTTGGTTCTTCCCATTTCTCTCAAGCCGAAACCCTCTCAACTTGTCCCTTCAAACCTCTTTTTTTCTTCTCTCAAACCCCATTACCGTAGCTTCTATTTTTTCTCATTCTACTCTCCCTTTTCTTCCCACTCAAAGTCGAACATAGGTATGTTAAACACCTTGGCCGAATCTTTTTCTTTCTAGTTTTGCACTTTGGCCGAATCTAAGTGTGGTGATAATATCATTTGGTGGTTCAATCATTTGAAGAAGGTGAGTTTTGGCCGAAAGGCTATCTCTTTTCTCCCTTGGTTGTTGTCGATTTTGGTATGGTTAAAGCCGATGTTGGTTTTGGTTGAAGGGAGTTAATCTTTTGATTAATCATTTCGTTATAGGGCTTTGGATTTTGGAAGCAAGCAAGAGGAGTCTTCCTTCTCTGTTAATCGTTGGTAAGTGGTGGTAAGGGTTGGTTCTATTAGTTCACTCTTTTAGTTTCATTTAATCAAGTCTTCAAAGGATTAACCGCTTTCTTGTTAGGATGTGGCCGTTTGACTAAGGAATCATTGTGTGGTTTGGGTTTTGGTAGGAAACCAAACCAAGTATAAGGTAAGGGTTCAAACGCTAACCCCTTTGGTTTAATGGTTCTGGCCGAATGGTATAAGTGCTAATCTATGTTTGGCCGATTCTAGGAGCAAGGTAATCGAGGGATCTAGATCGGTTCGTTGGGTTTAAGCTTGCGTATTAACAGGTGTGTAAACTAACACACTTTTTACTGAGTAATATGTTAATAACCTGATTGTGTAAAGTGAAACAGTATGGTTGACTGATATAATACCCAATGAGGTATGGATACGGATTCGGGTAAGTCCGTTTCATTACGAGATCTGTAGTGATATATGATATCATGATTTATGGTGTATGTATTATGAGATGCCATATTGAGCATGTGAGCATGATTGCATGATTTGCACTATTTGCATTAGTATGATATGTTATTGGGAGATATGAGTGGAGGGGGAATATGATATCCGTGTCTTTGGGACACCAGAGATTTGGCACCTCCAGTGGTTTGGTACCACAAATTGATTATTGTGACTTTGGGTCACCAGAGGTTTGGCACCTCCGCGTCTCGTCCCAGTGGCTTAGCACCACAGTGGGTTGGCCCCACGGTTGATTTTACGGGATTGACGCTAGTGATTTGGTATCACACGATGGGTTGGCCCCATCATTTGATTCGTAACTGCGGTCACTAGTGATTTGGTATCACACTTGTGTCTTTGGGACACGGAGGTTTGGCACCTCATAGCGACTCGTCCTTGTGGTTTAACACCACCGTGGGTTGGCCCCACTTTTGAGATACTGGGATCGCCGCCATGATTTGGTATCACACGTGGGTTGGCCCCAGATGGATTTCGTGACTTTGGGTCACCAAAGGTGGTTTAGCACCACATTGATGGATATCGTGACTTTGGGTCACCAGTGGTTTAGCACCACCGGTGGTTTGGTACCACACGGGGTAGAAAAGGTGTTACGGATGGTTAGGATTGGGTGCATTAATTGTATTGCTTTGTTATGATGTGTGTTAGCATGTTGCACATACTGGGGAGGGGGATTTATGCACTGAGTCTTGCGACTCACCTTCTCCCTTATCATTTCAGGTGACACTTAGATCACGGACATGGAGCTGAGGTGGACTCGATGTGACCATGCCATGAATAAAAGTCGGGTTTGCACTGATTTTAAACTTGGTACTTTATTTGACTGATTTTTCATTTGGTTTATTTGGATTGTAAAAGGCATTTTAAAATTATGTTTTGTTATTTATATGCTTAGATTGGATTTCAAATATGCCTTAATAATCTATTGGGTTAAAATTTGGCTAAAACTTGTAAAGATAAAGTTTTCAAACTTCAAAGCGATATGTTTTAAACTTTACCGTTGGGTATCACTCTGTAAATTCAAAATAAATGAAACTCAATTGTCTTCCAAACTTGAATTCAATTTCTTATTAAGTTAAAATGTTTTTAAGCAACAACAAGAATTACCTGGATTTCTAAATGAGATAAACTTGTTTTACTTACATATCTGATTAAGTTTTCAAAATTCTAGGGTTTTCAAGCACACTATCATTTTTTCAATCATGCTCAAGTTTTCTACAAGAACAAAACATACAAAGGGGTTTTCATCAGACTTTTAACCGGAAACCTAAACCTCTCAAATACATTTTCCCTGTAACATACCAGATTCAGTCGTGGTGTATAGATCGGGTTTGGGGTTTTACAATTATGGTATCAGAGCCAGGTTCAAAGGCTCGGTTGTGGGCCCGAGGCCCAAAATGTTTTAAATTCTGGTTTTAAGTGTTTTGGTTTTAAAGAATATGGTTTGAAAGGCATGGCACCGAGACTCCGGCACCAATTTGCCCAAGTAAGTACCCCTTGCTATTGCTTGTAATTTTGATGTTGCTGAGATGTGATTGGATGGCTAGTAATAGTAAGACTACTTTAGAAACTGAAATCAATAGGACTCTGTGGACTTGCGAAACAAAACTTCTTTTAAGCAATATTCATAAGACTTTGCTTTTAAACAGTGGAATAATTACTGATGCATAAAATTCTTTAAATCAGACAAGTAGAGATCTTGCCATGAGCGCTAGAGGTGGACGTGATCGTGGACGTGGTCGAGGTAGAATGACAGTTTCTGAACCCGTAGGATCTGGTCAGGGGTCATAGAATGAGATACCGGTACCGCCACCAGCTAGAGGTGGTGAGTTTTAGGAACGGACTGGGGACGATGTAGTGTCACAGGCGATACTGCGAGTTCTAGAAAGGGTAGTTGGAGTAGGTGGAGGCACAGAAGCTTGAAAATCTGTGCCTGAGTGACTTCGAGCAAATGTGGCTGAGGTATTTCGAGGTGTCTCTGATGTTGCTCCCAGCACGGCTGAATATTGGCTGGAGGCGACAGAGCGGATCATGGACGATCTAGATCTGACTGCTGAAGAGAAATTAAAGGGGATAGTATCACTTCTTCGAGATGAGTCATACCAGTGGTGGCTCACGGTTCGGACATTATTGCGTGCAGAAGATCTTACTTGGGATTATTTCAAAGTCGCTTATCAAAAAAGTACATTGGAGCCACTACATCGACGCTTGCGATGAAAAGCATTTTGAGGTTGGTTCGAGGAGTAAGTCGTATGTCGAGTACAAGGCCGAGTTCTTGAAATTTGAGTCGGTATACTAGGGGCATTGTGGCTCTTGAACACGAGAGGTGTGTTCGTTTGAGGACGGCCTATGAGATGAATTAAGGTTCTTGATTGCTCCCAATGAGCGTGAATTCTTTGTCTGGTTGAAAAGGCTAAGGTAGCCGAGGGTGTTAAAGAGTCCGTGAGGCGAGAACTTGGATAGGAACAGACATAAGAGGAGTTTTGGATCTTCTGGGTCGTCAGGAAATCCTCAGAAAAGGGCTAGATCGAGTGGGCCAAATCAGTCTGGTAGGTTTGTTGCTGCTAGTCAGGGACCGCCGCATGATAACCGTTGTGGGAAATCTCATTGGGGAGGTTCTTTGACCGGTGGAAAAGGTGCTTTGAGTGTGGCTCTCGGATCACCGTTTGAGGGACCGTCCGTAAGTTGGCTAGGATTCGATCGAGGGTTAGGGCCGTACTCGGTTAGAATAATGGACCACCACCGCAGAGGGCCGTGGTAATGGCGAGAGGAGGTAATGGTTACGGTGGGTAGTGGAGCACCGAAAGCGAGTCTGAAATAGTTGGAGGCCGACGGCTGGGCTAGTGTATGGTGCAAGGCGCCGAGAGGAGGGCGATGCACTGGACATCATAACTGGTACGTTCTTAATCTTTGGTTCTCTATTTACTGCTTTGATTGATGTGGGTTCAACGTATTCATACGTTGCAAGTAGCATAGTGAAGACCATGGATTTAGACTCTGAGATATCTTCTAGGCAGATGACCGTAATAAGCCCTCTAGGTCACTCTGTAGTTGTAGATAAGCTGTATAGAGATATACCTCTAGAACTCCAAGGGGTAGTGTTTGAGGCTGATCTGATGGAACTGTCGTTTGGGGAG
Source organism: Gossypium rotundifolium (assembly GCA_025506655.1). NCBI lineage: Eukaryota > Viridiplantae > Streptophyta > Magnoliopsida > Malvales > Malvaceae > Gossypium > Gossypium rotundifolium. The sequence continues at coordinate 88,829,589 of CP106729.1, forward strand.
TTCGATCTGATTCTTGGGATGGACTGGCTGGTTAAGTACCAGGCGAAGTTGGATTGCGCAGCTAAGCGCATGGTTCTAAGAATAGCTAAGGGAGATGAGGTAGTCCTGATCGGCAATAGAAGAAATTACCTGTCCAACGTGGTGTCTGCTTTGAAAGTCGAGAAGATGGTTAGGAAGGGCTGTGAAGCATATGTGGTTCATGTGTATGCCTTGGAGGCTAAGGAGTCTGCTATGGGAGAGGTTCGGACAGTTAGGGAATTTGTCGATGTGTTTCCTGAGGAGCTTCCAGGTTTGCCACCGGATCGTGAGGTAGAGTTTGGGATAGATTTGTTACCCGAAACTGCGCCAGTGTCTATTGCTCCGTATAGGATGGCGCCTAAAGAGTTAGTAGAGCTTAAGGCTCAGATCCAGGAGTTATTGGACCGAGGCTTTATCAGGCCAAGTGTTTCACCTTGGGGAGCGCCGGTACTCTTTGTTAAGAAGAAAGACGGTACTATGCGGATGTGTATAGATTACCGCCAATTGAACAAGCTGACGATCAAAAACATGTATCCATTGCCATAGATTGATGACTTGTTTGATCAGCTGAAGGGTGCATCGGTATTCTCAAAGATTGATTTAAGGTCTGGGTACCACCAGTTAAAGGTGAAGGAGGCGGATATATGCAAGACGACGTTTCGTACTCGGTATGGGCATTATGAGTTCTTAGTAATGCCGTTTGGGTTGACTAACGCGTCGGCAGCATTCATGGATATGATGAATAGGGTGTTCCAGTAGTATTTGGATCGGTTAAATCGTGGTTTTATTGACGATATCTTGGTGTATTCGAGGCGAGGAGGAGCATGATGCGTATTTGGGTGGTATTCTGATTACGAGGAGAAACAGCTGTATGCAAAGTTTAGCAAATGCGAGTTCTAGCTTAGAGAAGTGACGTTCTTGGGTCATGTAGTGTCGGCTGAGGGGATTAGAGTGGATCCTCGGAAGATTGAGGCAGTTTTGGATTGGAAGCCGCCTAGGTCGATGGTGAGATTCGGAGTTTTCTGGGCTTGGCAGGATACTACCGAAGATTTGTAGAGGGATTTTCGTTGATCGCAACACCGATGACCAAATTGTTAAGAAAAGGGTTCCGTTCATTTGGGTGAGAAGCGGCAGGAGAGCTTCGACAAGTTGAAGAAGATTTTGACCAAGCTCGGTTCTAATTCACTGAGGCGGAAAGGAATTCACCGTATATTGCGATGCCTCACATCTGTGTCAGGTTGTGTCTTGATCGGAAGGAAGGTTGTGGCTTACGATCTCGGCGCTTGAGGCCACATGAGGTCAATTATCCGCCTTACGATCTGGAGTTAGCGGTAGTCTTCGCCTTAAAGATTTGGAGGCATTACTTGTACGGAGAGAGATCGATAGTCTACACAGATCACAAGAGTCTGAAGTACCTTTTGACTCAGAAAGATTTGAATCTGAGGCAATGCAGATGAATTGAGTTGCTAAAAGACTATGACTGTTCGATTGAGTATCATTCGGGCAAGGCTAATGTAGTGGCAGACGCATTGAGCCGTAAGGTTATTGCAGACTTAAGAGCAATGTTTGCCCATTTGAGTTTGTACGACGACGGGAGTATTCTGGAAGAGCTGTAGGTTAAGCCTACTTGGGTTAAGCAGATCAGAGAGAAACAGTTAGAGAATGAGGTTTTGAGTGCGCAGAGGTCACAAGTGCGTAATGGTGGTTTGGAGGTTTCTGATTTGTCTAGTGATGGAGTCTTTGTGTTTTAGGGAGAGCTTGTATCTTGAGGGATATTGAGTTAAGGCAGAAGATTCTTCAGGGCCTTTTATAGCAGCCCTACGCTATGCATCCCGGAGGTAGTAAGATGTATCGGGATCTAAAAGAGTAGTTTTAGTGGCGTGTGCGAAGGGGAAGTGACGAGTTTGTAGGAAGTGTCGACATGTCGATGGGTCAAGGTGAACATCGATTCCGTCGAGGTTGCTTGACCGGTGAAAATTCCACAGTGGAAGTGGGAAAGGATAACTATGGATTTCGTCAGTGGATTACCTCTTACGCCTAGCAAGAAGGACTCAGTTTGGGTAATTGTGGATCGTCTAACTAAATCAGCTCACTTTATTCCTGTAAGGGTTGATTACTCACTTCAGAGGTTGGCGAAATCAGATGTGTCGAGATAGTGAGGTTTGCACGATGTGCGATGTCGATCATCTCGGATAGGGATCCCAATTCGTCAAGGTTACGAAGCGTTGCATCAGGCTCTGGGTACACGGTTGGATTTCAACACGGTGTTTCACCTGTAGTCTGACGGGAAGTCGGAAAGGGTTATTCAGATCTTAGAGGATATGCTGAGAGGTTGTGTTTTGGACTTCAGAGGTAGTTGGGAGGAGTTTTACCATTAGCTGAGTTCGCCTACAACAATAGTTACCAAGCAAGCATCAAGATGGCACCATATGAGGCGTTGTATGGTAGGAAGTGTCGCTCACCTACATGTTGGACGGAGTTAAGTGAACGTCAGTTGTTGGGACCAGAGTTGGTTGCAGAGACCGAAGACAAGGTTAAGTTGATTCAGGCTCGATTGAAAGAAGCTTCGGATCGGCAGAAGTCTTATGCCGATCTTAAGTGGAGAGATATTGAATTTGCGGTGGAAGATCAAGTTTTTCTGAAGGTCTCACCATGGAAGAAAGTGTTAAGGTTCGGAAGGAAAGGCAAGCTAAGTCTGAGGTTTGTTGGGCTGTATAAGGTACTGAGACGAGTGGGACCGGTAGCTTACCAGCTTGAGTTGCCAGCAGAGCTAAGCCAGATTCACGACGTATTCCACATTTCGATGCTTAGGCGATATTGTTTAGATCCATCGCACGTGGTAGCAGAGGAGGAGATCGAGGTAAATCCAGATTTGAACATGGAGGAAGAACCTGTACAGATTCTAGATCGGGATGTGAAGGTTCTGCGTAGGAAGTCTGTGCCTTTGGTTAAGGTACTATGGCGGAATCATGGCGTGAAAGAAGCTACGTGGGAACCCGAGGATATGATGAGACAGCAATACCCACAACTCTTCTGATCAGGTAATTTCGGGTTGAAATTATTTTTAAGGGGGTAGAACTGTAATATCCCGGGTTAGAGGCTATTTTGTTATGGCATGGTTTGCATGTGTTTAGTCTGTTATGTTGTTGTTTTGATGTTTTTGGGGCTTAGTTGTAAGCTAGGTGTAAGCCTTAGTGGTAGGAAAAATCTTTGTTTTTAGGCTTAGGTGGGAGGAGCTGAAGGAGCTGGGGATTATAAATATTTTTAGGTGAATTTTAGCATAACAAATAAGCTGGTGGAGTGGCAGGATGGGCGCCACTTGAAGCTTGTGTGTGTGACGCCACTTGCAGGGGGGAGAGGTCCTATGTTCAAGCTGCAGGATGCTCACATTTTGGCTTCTATTTTAACGGCATGGAGGGGAGAAGTTGTAGGCAGTTCAAACTCTGCCTTGGACCAAGTCAAATGTTCAAATGGTGGGTGGAGAGTGAATTTAGGAGGGAGACTAGTTCAAACTAGTTTGAATGGGTGGCTTGGAGTGGTTGTAGGTCATGGCCGAATATTGGAGAGCTTTTGGGGGGTGAGTGGACAGTTTTGGTAGGTGTGTTGTGGGAGTGCCGAAATTCCCTTTTCATCTTTGTGCATTTTCGGTCAAAAACATTGTAAGCCAAATTCTTCTTTTGTCAAAAACAAGCCGAAACTTCAAGTGATTTCCTTCATTTTTTCTTCTTGAAACCGAAAGACCAAAAGCCCTTGAGCTTGCCGAAATTGCTTTGTTTCTCTTGATTTGGTGTGTGTAGCCGAATGTTCTTTTCCATTTCTTCTTCTATCTTCATTCGTGTAAACTGAAACTAGTATCTTTTTTTTCTTCTCATACTTTTTCTTCTCTTGGAACCTTGTTAGCCGAAACCCCATTCTCCAAAATACCTTCCTCCATTTCTTCTTCTTTCAAACCGAAAGCACCTTCCCTCTCTTTATCTTTTATCTTCTTTCTTTTCCAAAACTCCTTAGCTGATTGTCCCCATTTGGTTCTTCCCATTTCTCTCAAGCCGAAACCCTCTCAACTTGTCCCTTCAAACCTCTTTTTTTTTTCTTCTCTCAAACCCCATTGCCGTAGCTTCTATTTCTTCTCATTCTACTCTCCCTTTTCTTCCCACTCAAAGTCGAACATAGGTGTGTTAAACACCTTGGCTGAATCCTTTTCCTTCTAGTTTTGCACTTTGGCGAATCTAAGTGTGGTGATAATATCGTTTGGTGGTTCAATCGTTTGAAGAAGGTGAGTTTTGGCGAAAGGCCATCTCTTTCTCCCTTGGTTGTTGTCGATTTCGGTATGGTTAAAGCCGATGTTGGTTTTGGTTGAAGGGAGTTAATCTTTTGATTAATCATTTCGTTATAGGGCTTTGGATTTTGGAAGCAAGCAAGAGAGTCTTTCTTCTCTCGTTAATCGTTGGTAAGTGGTGGTAAGGGTTGGTTACATTAGTTCACTCTTTTAGTTTCATTTAATCAAGTCTTCAAAGGATTAACCATTTTCTTGTTAGGGTGTGGCCGTTTGACTAAGGAATCATTGTGTGGTTTGGTTTTGGTAGGAAACCAAACCAAGTATAAATAAGGTTCAAACGCTAACCCCTTTGGTTTAATGGTTACGGTAGAATGGTATAAGTGCTAATCTATGTTTGGCCGATTCTAGGAGCAAGGTAATCGAGGGATCTAGATCGGTTCGTTGGGTTTAAGCTTGCGTGATAACAGTGTGTAAACTAACACACTTTTCTTGAGTAATATGTTAATAACTTTGATTGTGTAAAGTGAAACAAGATGGTTGGTGATATAATACCCAATGAGGTATGGATACGGATTCGAGTAAGTCCGTTTCATTACGAGATCTGTAGTGATATATGATATCATGATTTATGGTGTATGTATTATGAGATGCCATATTGAGCATGTGAGCATGATTGCATGATTTGCACGATTTGCATTAGTATGATATGTTATTGGGAGATATGAGTGGAGGGAATATGATATCCGTGTCTTTGGGACACGGAGGTTTAGCACCTCCAAAGGTTTGGTACCACAGATTGATTATTGTGACTTTGGGTCACGGAGGTTTGGCACCTCCGCGTCTCGTCCCAAAGGCTTAGCACCACGGTGGGTTGGCCCCACGATTGATTTTACGGATTGACGCTAGTGATTTGGTATCACACGATGGGTTGGCCCCATCATTTGATTCGTGATCGCGGTCACTAGTGATTTGGTATCACACTTGTGTCTTTGGGACACCAGAGGTTTGGCACCTCATAGTGACTCATCCTTGTGGTTTAACACCACCGTGGGTTGGCCCCACTTTTGAGATACGGGATCGCCGCCGGTGATTTGGTATCACACGGGGTTGGCCCCAGATGGATTTTCGTGACTTTGGGTCACCAAAGTGGTTTAGCACCACATTGATGGATATCGTGACTTTGGGTCACCGGTGGTTTGGCACCACCGGTGGTTTGGTACCACACGGGGTAGAAAAGGTGTTACTGGATGGTTAGGATCGGTGCATTAATTGTATTGCTTTGTTATGATGTGTGTTAGCATGTTGCATATCTAGGGAGGGGATTTATGCCTTTGAGTCTTGCGACTCACCTTCTCCTTATCATTTCGGTGACACTTAGATCGCGGACATGGAGCCGGGTGGACTCGAGGTGACCATGCCATGAATAAAAGTCGGGTTTATGCTGATTTTAAACTTGGTACTTTATTTGGTGATTTTTCATTTGGTTTATTTGGATTGTAAAGGGCCTTTTAAAATTATGTTTTGTTATTTATATGCTTAGATTGGATTTCAAATATGCCTTAATAATCTATTGGGTTAAAATTTGGCTAAAACTTGTAAAGATAAAGTTTTCAAACTTCAAAGCGATATGTTTTAAACTTTACCGTTGGGTATCACTCTGTAAATTCAAAATAAATGAAACTCAATTGTCTTCCAAACTTGAATTCAATTTCTTATTAAGTTAAAATGTTTTTAAGCAACAAAAAGAATTACCTGGATTTCTAAATGAGATAAACTTGTTTTACTTACATATCTGATTAAGTTTTCAAAATTCCCGGGTTTTCAAGCACACTATCGTTTTTTCAATGATGCTCAAGTTTTCTACAAGAACAAAACATACAAAGGGGTTTTCATCGGACTTTTAACCGGAAACCTAAACCTCTCAAATACATTTTCCCTATAACCTACCAGATTCGGTCGTGGTGTATAGACCGGGTTTGGGGTGTTACATCGACCATCGGTTAAAGAAAAGGGATGGTTTCTACCATCGTTTAGCACACTTGTGTGAGCTCTGGTAAGGGTTCCGATTGACTACGACAAATATAGAAAGGTATGATGTACCAATGATCAAAGTATGAATATTCATGATTATGAAAGGAATGATTTAAGTGATGCTACGTTTATGTATCATATCTTGCCATGTGATGATATTGCTAAGTTATATGTTTAATCAGTAGCTTGTGGCTATGGTAGATGTTATGTTTATGGCTTTTGTGTTGTGCAAATGACATGGTAAGTGTTAAATATGAAACAAGACATGTGTGTATGAAACTTATTGAAATGGTGATCCATGAAGAACAAGATATGTTATGAAGGATGATAAATCCAATTTGATCATGCTCAAGTATAATGGTTATCTATGTTAAGTTCATGAATTATATTCAATTAAGCTAACATGTGTTGTTATTGGTGCTTAGGCATGTGCCAAGATTATGATTGAATTATATCATGTTTAATCTTAATGAAATACATTGAAATGGTAAGTGCTCAATTGGTAACGTGTTATGTTCATGAAAAGGTGGAATAAATCAAAGTATGTAATTTCTTATGAAATGGTTGATTATGTAGTTGATTCCAAAAGGGCTATGTTTATATGCATTAGCTTGTAGTCATGGTTGATATAATGCTTATAACTTGTGCGTTATGCGTATGAAATGGGTGAAGAAAGGTAATGAAATTTTAAATTCATAGTTGAAATGAAATTTGATGAAAAGGGAGTAATGATTTTGAATGATGTACTATATGTGAGAAATTTTATGTATGCTATGGATGAATACCTAAATCATGGATAAATACACTAAGTCGGGAATTGATAATGTTTTTTAGGCTTATGATAAGCATTGGAAATGGAATGAAAAGAGAATAAATTGAAAAATGTATAATCTTATAGAAAGATTATCTATTAAGTCCCATAAAATCCTAACATGTTATGAATGATAAATGTATGTGACATTAATGAGCTTACTCATTTGTGAGTTGATGATCATATCGATTTATGAATATTATGGCATTGGCATAGATTTATGTTTATCCTATAAATTTTATTATTGAAATGGATTATTATGTTTAAAGTTTATACGAACGTACTAAGCATACATTGCTTACGTAGTTATTTTTCTTTACTTTATAGATTATTGAAAGCTCGACCGAGTTGGAAGGTAGTTGGAGATCCATCACACTATCCATCGAATTTATCGGTAGATTTTGATATTTTAGTCGTGGTTATAATGGCATGTATAGGTGGACTATGTATAATGTTTAATTGATGAGTTTGGCATGTACGTGACATTTTGGTTGATAATTATTGCATGAAATGTTTCCTTGGATTTGAGGTACTTAAGGTACTATCAATGTCTTGTTGGTTATGGTTAATATGGTCAAATTGATGCATGGTTTTATGGTCAAAGTGGTATGTGTTGGCATGTATATATATATATATATATGGTTTTATGAGTGATGACATTTTGAAATTTTGGTGCTTAAATGGTTAATGTTGAAATGGTCAAGTAGATGTATATTTTTAATGATCAATTTGGTATATTTTGTTGAGGTTTGACATATGGTCAATTGTGCTATGTCTTTGCAAGATGATTTGTGGTTGTGTATATTGATTTATGCTAAAACATGTATGTGTTTAGTTTAATTTTAAGATTTATGTTTGAGGTGCCTTTTGGGCATATTGGTTGTATGAAAAAAATGCCATATTGATCTAGTTTTATTATGCATGTTTTAGGTAAATTTTTGAATAATTGAAATAGGTGCGAATGGCTTGTTTTGTATGAACATGTTTTGGGTAAGAGAAATGGCTTGAAAATGGCCTATTAATTGTCCACACAGCCTGAGACACGGATGTGTGTCTCAACCGTGTGAATCACAAGGACATTTGACACGGCCGTGTGTCCCCTGTAGGTTTTTAAAGGTTGCATTTCGAGAGTTACACGACCTGGCACTCGAGCGTGTGTCTTTGCCGTGTGAAGCAAGTCAGAGAGTTGCACGGGCACGGACACTTGTTGGGACACGCTGTGTGTCCCTACTTTGAATGTCCACACGACCTGAGACATGGTTGTGTGTCTTAGCCGTGTGTCACATGGCCTGGCCACACGGCCGCGTGACCCTTGTAGTGTGAAATTTTCTATCTTTTGCCATGAAGTTCAAAATGTTTTCGATTTAGTCCTGAATTATTTCTAAAGTGTTTCTAAGGTCTTGAAAGCTTTAAAAAGGGAGTTACGCATGCGTTTGATTGGATTTTGCAATGATTATGAACTGCTATAAATGAATGATTTGAGTTATGTTTTTACGGTAATACTTTGTAACCCTATTTTGGTGACAGATATGGGTTAGGGTGTTACATTTAGTGGTATCAGAGCTATAGTTTAGTCAATTCTCAGATTGAATGTAACATGTATAAAGTCTAGAAATGTAACACCCCTTACCCGTATTCAATATTGATAGGGTTACAGAGCATTACTGGACTTACAACACTTTTAAACATACATTTCAAATACAAATTATCAAAATTAAAAACAATTCAATCACTACCAATCATAGTGTCCTTTAAACGAGCCTACGAGGCCTTAAACATGCATTAGAAGTGGTTTGGGACTAAATCGATAACTCGGGAAACTTTTCCACACTTAGAAAATTTTTCTTAAAATAGGGGACACATGCCCGTGTGGCCAGGCCGTGTGTCTCAGACGGCCGCTAGACACGCCCATGTCATAGGTCGTGTGAACATTCGAAATGGGAGCACATGGCTGTGTCCCAGCTCGTGTCCTACCCCGTGTCCAAACAAGTGAGGTTAATGAATTGGGTCACACGGCCGACCACACGCCTGTGTGTCTAGCCCGTGTGCCCTTCGAACTGGCCTCACACGTCCGTGTGCCAGGCCGTGTGCCAGGCTGTGCCAAACCTGTAGGATACTGACTTGTGCCATACGGCCGATCACATGCTCGTGTGTGAGGCCGTGTGGAGCATACGAACTTCATTTCAATTTTAACACCAGGGGATACACGACCGTGTAACATGACCGTGTGTCACACACAGTTGAGACACATGCCCGTGCCTCTGCTCGTGTGGACAAAAATAGGCTATTTACCAAGCCAATTTGCCACCCATTTTGTACATACCTAAAAAAGCTCAAATAATTCCATTTTAAGGCACAATAATCAGCCAAAAGTCATCAACCAAAGTTCAAATCATACCATTTCTTTACCATCAATACAAATCACAAATATGCCACAATTTGCCATCTAACTTCATACCTAATTCACATATTCAATTCAATTAACTAAACCATTCCATACATACATTATCAAGCACTAGTTCACAAGCACATAGTTTCCCAAATTATCAACTTCAATCACACAATATAGGTCAATTACCAAACTCAAAATAGAAGCATTTGCACATTTATAAACATTATCAAATTCATCATCTTATGCCAACTCAAATAGCCAAAATACATGTCCATCAAAAATACCAAAATGACACAAGCCTATACTACCATATACCATTTATACATAACTCAAAAGTACCAAAATAGATGTCCGATAGTACGATGAAGTCCTTGACGATCCCCGAATCTGAGCTAGCTTCAAAATATTGTAAAACATAGAAGAAAGTAGACAAAGTAAGCTATAAAGCTTAGTAAGTTCGTATGTAAATATGAAATAATCTCATCATTCATTAACATTTCTAAATGGATGACATAAATTGCAATAAAGCATCAATCACTAAGTTAACATAAAGTTTAACCACATTTTAACTCATAAGTTCTCAGCTTCTTCTAACTCATTACTTGATCATTTTTTCATACATACCTATATCGATACTTATCTATTTCTCAACAATTATCTTATCAAAGCACTCCAGCTTATAAATGCTTATGATAAAAATACATCAATTTTTCGATGCCATAGTCCAACTATGGTCTTACACATACATTGCCATGGCCCTGCCGTGGTTTTACATTCTCATGCCATAACTTGGTTATGGTCTTATTTTCTAATTTGCCATAGCCCAGCTATGGTCTTATTCAACAACTCGTTTACTTAAATCGTACACTTAAATTAAGTTCTACACATTTAACCATAGGATAATTACAAACTCAATACTATCCATTAATTGAGTAAATAAACATTTAAGTTCAATTATATGAATTTACCTCGTGTACAAAAATGACGAAACGGACCGACTATTCAATTACTTTGCTTTTTCCCCAATCTAAGTCTGAATTCCTCTTTTCTTGATCTAATTGCTTGGATTTTTCTTAGCCAAATGAAGAACCCTAGTTTCTTCTTGTTCTTATTTAATTTTCGATTATAAGATGATAATGGAAACCTTTAATTAACTTTGTTTTATTTATTTTATGTTTAATAACCAAATTACATAATTAACCTTTAAAAATAAACCATTTAAAACACCTAAAATGTGTACATATATGTCCACTAATGTTTCAAATGGTTTAATTACCAGTTAAGGCCACCATATTTAAAAATCAAAGCTATTTGACACCTTTAACTAATAGAACACTAATTTTGCATTTTACGCGATTAAGTCCTTTTTCTTAAATCGACCATTTAAATGATAAAATTAATTCACGAAATTTTCACATCAACATAATATCATACTATAGATATTGAAATAAAATAAAATAAACATTTTGACATTGAATTTGTGGTCTTGAAACCACTGTTCTGATTTGACAAAAACGGGCTGTTACAACTCTCCCACTTTAGGGATTTTCATCCCCAAAAACCTTACCAGTGAATAGGTTAGGGTATTGTTTTCTCATAACTTCCTCGGGCTCCAATGTAGCCTCTTCAATACCGTGTTGTTGCCAAAGTACTTTCACGAGAGCTATGTTTTAATTTCTCAACTGTTTAACCTCACGTGCTAAAATTCTGATCAGTTCTTCGTTATACGTCATATCAGGTTGAATTTCAATCTCTGACAGAGAAATCACATGTGATGGATCAGATTTATATCGGCGTAACATCGACACATGAAATACCTTATGAATCTTTTCTAACTCCAATGGTAAGGCTAAATGATATGCTACTGGACCTATTCTTTTAATGATCTCATACGACCTAATGAATTGTGGACTCAATTTGCCTTTGCGACCTAAACGAATTATTTTCTTCCACAGGGATACTTTCAAAAACACTTTGTCATCGATATGGAATTCAATATCTTTTCGTTTCAAATTGAGTACAATTTCTGACGATCTGAAGCTGCTTTCAAACAGTCGCGAATTACTTTCACTTTCTCTTCAGTTTCTCTAACCAAATTAACCCCGTGAATCTGTTTCTCACTCAGCTCGGTCCAATACAATGGAGTTCGGCATTTGTGACCATATAAAGCTTCATACGGTGCCATCTTTATGCTTATCTGAAAACTATTATTATACGTAAATTCAACCAATGGCAAATATTTCTCCCAATTACTTACGAACTCTAAAATACAACATCTGAGCATATCTTCGAGAATATAATTACTCTCTCAGACTGACCGTCAATTTGCGGGTGAAAAGTTGTACTGAAATTCAATTTCGTACCCAGAGCTTGTTGCAATTTCTTCCAAAATCGTGACATAAACCTCAGATCTCTATTCGAAATAATAGAAACAGACACCCCGTGCAATCGCACAATCGTAGAGATATACAACTCAACTAGCTGGTCAAGTGAAAAGTCTGTACGTGCCAGAATAAAATGTGCCGACTTCATCAGTCAATCAATGACAACCAAAACAACATCTTTCTTTTTTAGAGTTAGGGGTAATCCTGATATGAAATCCATCGTAACTCTATCCCATTTCAACTTTGGTATCATTACAGGCTGAAGTAAACCCGAAAGTACTTGATGCTCGACTTTCACTTGTTGACAAATCAAACATCTTAATACAAACTCTAAAATATTTCTTTTCATCCCTAACCACCAATACAACTGTTTCAAATCATTGTACATTTTGGTACTCCCCGGGCGAACTGATAAGCAACCACTGTGTGCTTTGTGCAAAATTTTTTGAATCAACTCTGGATTTTTCAGCATGCATATTTTTATCTCAGAACATTAGACAATCATCGGATCCAATTTGGAACTCTGAATCAAAAGTCAACTCGCACTGTGCTCTTTTAGCTTGCAATTCACTCTCACATTTTTGAGCTTCGTAAATTTGCTAAAGAAACACTGGTTTAGCTTTCAACTCTGCTAGAATCGAGCTATCATCGAAAAAGTCAGTTTTGTATTCATTTGTCTCCAAGCAAATAGAGATTTTCTACTCAAAGCATCTGCGACTATATTTACTTCCCTGGATGATAATCAATTACTAACTCATAATCTTTCAATAACTTTAACCACCTTCGTTGTCACAAACTCAAATCTTTCCGAGTCATTATATATTTCAAGCTTTTATGATCGGTAAAGATGTGACATTTTTCACCGTAGAGATGATGTCGCCAAATTTTCAATGCAAAAATAATAGCAACCAAATCTAAATCGTGCATCAGATAGTTCTTTTCATGCTATTTCAATTGTCTGGAGGCATAAGCCATAACTTTTCCCTCTTGCATCAATACACAACCCAAACCATTTCGTGACGCGTCACTGTAAATCACAAATTCTTTACCCGATTCAGGTTGAATCAATACTGGTGCCTCTATCAATAACGCTTTCAATTGTTCGAAGCTTTATTGACACTTCTCAGACCATTGGAACTTTACATCTTTCTGAAGTAATCGAGTCATTGGTGTTACAATTATAGAAAATCCTTTCACAAAACGTCGGTAATAGCCAACTAGTCCCAAAAAACTTCAAACTTCAGATACATTTCTCGGAGGTTTCCAATCTATAATTGCAGAAATATTTCTCGGGTCAACTCTAATACCTATGGCTAAAAAAATATGCCTTATAAATCCAACCTCTCGGAGCCAAAACTCACATTTACTGAACTTTGCAAACAATTGCTTATCTCTCAAAGTCTGTGACACTATTTTCAAATGCTTGGCATGCTCGGATTCATCTCGAGAATAAATCAGAATATCATCAATAAATACAACAATGAATCTGTCTAAATATGGTCTAAAAATTTGATTCATCAAATCTATAAAGATAGCAGTAGCGTTAGTTAATCCCAAAAGGCATAATAAGGATTCATAATGTCTGTATCTCGTTTTGAACGCAGTTTTCGGCACGTCTGAGTCTTTAACTCGCATTGAAGCTATATAATAGATACGTATCGGTTCAGGTATGTATGGAAAACTATATAAGCATTGAAGCTATGGAAGTTGTGAGTTTATGATCAATTATGTGATAGAATTTATGTTAACCACATGGTTAAATGTGTTGTTGTATATTATATTCATATTATTTGAATGGTAAATGAATGGTGAGATTTGCTTATTATTTCATATGAGATTATAAAGCTTTATACTTACATTGTTTATCTTTTCTGTGTTTTATAGTGAAATCAAAGCTATCTTGGATTTGGGAATCGTTGGAGACTTCATCACACTATCCAACTATCACTTGGGTACTTTTGAATCTAAGTTTATGGATATATGGCATGTATAGGATTATGGTCATTTTAATATATAGTTTGGTAATGAATTTAGTCATTTGAAATGACTTATAAATGTTAAAGTTTTGGTTTTGTATATAGCCATAAGAGTTGGCTTAATTTGGTTGATTTGGTTGTGTTTTCATATGTGCATATGGTTTTGGTTATGTGTTTATTGATGGATATGTGAAGCCTGATGATATTTGATAATTTGGGGTACTAAATGGTTGTGAATTGAATTTGGTATGTTTGTGAGATTAGGCTAAATGATGCATGGTTGAAAGTGGTTGTATTGTTTATTTGAGATTATGAGTTTTTAGTATAAATTGAATAGCACATTGTGGCATTGATATGTTTGGTATTGGTTAGTATTGAAATGGTATAAATTATGCTTGAATGAGGTTAATAGATTGCATATATTTATGCCATAAATTGTGCTATTTGGTTTGGTGTAGGTATATGCAAATTGGGTGGAAAAATGGCTTATAAATAGCCTATTTCTGTCCATACGGGCAGAGATACGGGCATGTGTCTCAGCCGTGTGTGACCCATTGTTAGGTTACATGGCCGTGTGTCCCTTGGTGTTGAATTAAAAATCAAGTCAGTATGCTCCACACGGCTTAGCACACGGGTGTATGACGTGGCCGTGTGGCATAAGTCAATATACCCTACAGGTTTGGCACGGCCTAGCACAAGGCATGGCACACGGGCATGTGTGGCCATTTTTTAGGGCACACAGGCTAGCCACATGGGCGTGTGTGCTGGCCATGTGACCCAAGTTAGAGAGTTACACGAGGTTGAACATGGGCTGGGACACGGCCATGTGATCCCATTACAAATGTCTACATAGCCTACGACACGTGGAACTCCCCGAACCCGGCCTAGACGTTATGGCTGAATCTGGCGGTGTCACATGATAGTGCTTTAGAAAACATAATTACGATAAAACCAGTTTTCGTTATCCTAGGCTACCTTCAAAAATGTGTCGTTTGTTTCAATCATTATTCATTTTCCAAAACATTATACTTTGCGAAAGCTTTTAAAATAGTTTGCGAATTTGTGTGTATTTTGATAAAATGTTCATTCGTATTGAAAACCCGAGTTTTCCTACTAGTAGCGGTAAAATTGTAAACGCTACAAATCCCAAATTTAAACAGAAATCCGTAAAGGCCATAATTACATAAAACGTTTCCCAGATATAATCAAAACCATAAATAAAAATAAAAATCGTGAGTCTTTAAAGAAAGCGTATCACGATGGTCACCGCCGAGTCCTCTCTTTGCACCAATCCATTTAAAGTCGGGATTACCCGCAGTTAAGCGTAAAAGGATGAATTTTCACAAAATCAGTGTGTAATACCTACAAAAAATATGCATATAGCATAATATCAGAAAACAATTATATAATTACAGTTCGGGTCTGAGCCCATTACAAAATCGGTGTGGACCTTAGCCCACTCAGATACAGAATCAGATACATTCTAGGGCTTTACCCATCTCAGATATAATATGCAAAACAGAACAGAATAATAGAGTCCTACCCACCAGCCTTTACACACCAACTCCGTCCAACCCTACACACTATGTGGGGATAAAATCAACCCACCCATCCCTACACACCATTCTGTACCGAAATGTGGCACATAATCAAATAATCGCAGCTGAGCTGCCAGATAACAAGCTTAAGAGCCTTTTAGATACTTCCTCCAAATATCATCAACCCACCCCGAGTCAATGCAACATACACAAAATGTCATGCTATTATGCAATTAAAAGTACATACATTCAGACATCATAATTCATGCTTGGTACAGAAATCAGACAGAAAGATCACTCATATAGGGGTCTAAGTATTGCTTATCGACCCTACAGTAGGTCCACAGTCATCTTAGGTGACCCGTGCAACCTTATAGATTGTTTCAGAAATATGGGCTCCCACGCCTCTGGTGGTCTGCCCGTGTGGCCCACACAGCCCAATTTGGCCTTGGCCGTATGGATCACACGGCCTGGCCCAGAATTCCATAAGCTCGTGTGGGCCCACACGCCCGTGTAGCCCACACAGCCCAATTGGTTGAGCCCGCATCTCGCACATAGCCTTACCCTACCATCACACAGTCATGTCATTCGCGCACGGCCTGGCTCGTCGATCACACGACCGTGTTGTGGCTCACAGCCTTGCACACGGCCTACAACACTGCCGTGTGGCGACGATAGAAAGGTTTTTAACTTTTGCCGAAAACATATTTTCTCATGATTCGGGTACACACCTGTAACATTTTCACTCTTTACGCAATCTCGATATCACTAGCACCTATAATTGAACAATGTTTGACTAAATTAGTCTCTTAAATGATCGAATCAAAATAAACCCGAATGGAATGCTCATCCAACGAGTGACCAAACTTACTTTTGAGCAAGAAGTAGTGTTTCTGTAACACGAGAACCCATTAAAGCCTTCGAGCAGTACCTAAATGTGAGTAAAACGATTCCTCTGTTAATCGCTTAATAAAAAATAACGCTAAAACTAAAGAAAAACCACTTACCGAACGTGCTTCCCAACTATAGATAACAGACACGGTTCGAAGAAAGAAGAACCGGAATAAGAGGGGGAAAAGTAGTAGAATTTTGGTAGTAAAAGGGATAATGGAAGGAAAATCGACAGCAAAAAGGAGAGGATAAGGAAAAGATCTAGCCAAAATTTTCAAACAGAGAAAGCAGTACTGAACAGAAACTGTTAACCCCCAATCTTTTCCCCTTAATTCTCTCCACCAACTCCCCACTACTAAGACTTTCAGTAAAACACAAACTCTAGCTAAATCTTGCTGCTAAAAAAAAAACCCCTTACCGTCCCTGGGAATCGAACCCCAGACCTCCAACACACCCCACATACCACTTAACCACCAAACCAGTATGCCCATTCTGATATGATCTTACTAACATTAAAACTTAAGCCTACTGAAAAAGAATAAGGCTTTAGTCATTTAGAAACATAAACTTTTGTTCAAGTCATGGCATGAACCCAATACTTCTCAGATACTCCCAGAACACTTAACCCCTAAAGCAGATACAGTTTTATGCTACAAATATATAAAAGCCAGAATTAAAAAAATTGGGGCATTACAACTCTACCCCCTAATAGAAAATTTCATCCTCGAAATTTTACCTGATCAGAAAAGGTGAGGATGCTACTAACGCACTGAATCCTCCAACTCCCAAGTGGCCTCTTCAGTGCTATTATTCCACCACAGCACTTTCACTAAGGGGATACACTTCCTTCGCAGAACTTTAATGTCGTGATCCAGAATCTGGACCGGCTCCTCCTCAAACATCAGGTCTAGTCTAACCTCAATGTCCTCAATAGGAACAACGTGCATGGGATCAGAGTGGTAGCGTCTCAACATTGAGACGTGGAACACATCATGAATGCGATCCAACTCCAGAGGAAGTTCCAAATGATATGCGACTGGCTCCACTCGTTTCAAAATACAGTACGACCCAATAAATCGAAGGCTCAGCTTACCCTTGTGACTGAACCTCAAGACCTTCTTTCATGGCGAGACCTTGAGAAAAACTAAGTCCCCCATAGGATACTCAATATCTTTTATCTTTAGATCATCATATGACTTTTCCCTATCAGATGTCGCTTCCAGTCGATCTCGAATCATTCATTCCTTATCTTCAGCTTTCGAAACCTTGGACCCAGAACACGTCGCTCACCCAACTCAGTCCAACACAAGGGAGTACGACACTTACGGCTATACAGGGCCTCATACGATGCCATCTAAATGCTAGCCTGATAACTATTGTTGTAAGCCAACTCTGCCAGTGGCAAATACTCCTCCCAACTGCCTCAAAAATCTATAACACAGCTCCTCAACATATCCTCTAGTACTTGAATCACCCTCTCCGACTGACCATTTGTCGGAGGATGGAAAGTAGTACTGAAGTCCAACCTTAAACCCAGAACCTCATGCAATTTCTTCTAGAATTGAGACGTGAAGCGAAGATCCCTATTTGAGATGATCGAGACAGGAACCCCATGTTGTCTCACTCTTTCAGATATATATAGCTTAGCCAATTTCTGGAGAGAAAAGTTTGTCCTGACCGGAATGAAATAAGCAGACTTGGTCAATCGATCCACGATGACCTAGACTGAATCCTTCTCAGTGAGTGTTAAAGGCAACCCACTAATGAAGTCCATCGTTACTCGTTCCCATTTCCACGTCAGTATCTTTTATTAGCTGCAGCAACCCCAAAGGCAACTGATGCTTAGCCTTAACCTGCTGACAAGCCAAACAGCGAGCAACGAAGTCGGTAACCTCACGTTTCAATCCTGGCCACTAGTACAACTCTTAGAGATCTCAGTACATCTTGTTTCCACTGGGATGCATAGCATAGGGACTACTATGCGCCTCCTTCAAAATCGACTGTCGCAACTCCTCATTACCCGGTACACAAATTCAATCGCAGAAACAAAGAACCCCATCACTGTTAATCCTAAAATCAGTAGCATCACTAGTCTCAACTTGACGAAAACGCAAATCAAGAGACTTATCCCCCATCTGCTTACTTTTAATCTGATCAATCTATGTAGGCTTAACCCGAAGTTCTGCTAACAGACTCCCATTATCGAATAAACTAAGTTGAGCGAACATCGCTCTCAGATCGGTCATAACCCTATGGATCAAAGCATCTGCCACCACATTGGCCTTACGAGGATAGTACTGGATGGTGTAGTCATAATCCTTAAGCAGTTCAACCCATCTTCGTTGCCTAAGGTTCAAATCTTTTTGAGTGATGAGATATTTGAGACTTTTATGATCAGTGTAGATGGTACATTTCTCACCGTACAGGTAGTGCCTTGAGATTTTCAGAGCGAAGACTACCGCTGCCAACTCTAAATCGGGCGTAGGATAGTTAGCCTCATGCGTTTTGAGCTGATGAGATGCATAAGCTACCACTTTACCATCCTATATTAGAACGCAACACAGATCCACATGCGACGCATCACTGTATACCACGAAGTCTCTACCAGGCTCCGGCTGTATCAAAAAAGGAGCCTGAGTCATAACAAATTTGAGTTTCTTGAAGCTCTCTTGTGCTTATCCGTCCAAGCAAAGGGAGTTCACTTACGTAGAAGCTTGGTTAGCGGTGCTGCGATCAAGGAGAAACCATCGATGAAGAGTCGATAGTAACCCGCCACCCAGAAAGTTGTAGTTTTTAGACACATTCTTCGGCTGTTTCCAATCCACCATAGCCTCAATCTTATAAGGATCAAAACAAATCCCTCTCTAGAAACCACATGCCCCAAAAAGGTTGCTTCCCGTAGCTAGAACTCACACTTACTAAACTTCGCATACAACTGTTTCTCACGAAGAGTCTGTAGTACCACTCTAAGATGCTCATCATGTTCGTCTTCAGTCTTGGAATACACTAGGATATCATCGATGAATACCACCACAAATTGGTCCAGATAAGGCTGGAACACACAGTTCATTAGTTCCATAAATGCCGTCTTATACACGTTGACCTCCTTAACCCTCAATTGATGATATCCTGAATGTAGGTCAATCTTCAAGAACACAGAAGCCCCTCTAAACTGGTCAAATATATCATATATCCTCGGAAGTGAGTACTTCTTCTTGATGGTTAGCTTGTTCAGCTACCGGTAGTCGATACACATCCTTATTGTCCCATCTTTCTTCTTCACAAACAACACAGGTGCTCCCCATGGAGACACACTAGGACGAATGAATCCACTATCTAACAGTTCTTGAATTTGAGCCTTAAGCTCTATAAGCTCCTTTAGTGCCATTCGGTAGGGCACAATAGACACTAGAGCTGTACTCAAAATGAGCTCAATTCCAAATTCTACTTCCCAGCTCGGAGGTTGACCTAGTAGTTCCTCATGAAAAATTTAGAAATTCCCTCACGATTCTGATGTCCTTTACCGAAGAGTCCCCAGAATTAGAAACACGGATGTAGGCCAAGAATGCCTCACATCCCTTCTGTACCAACTTTTTTGCCACTAACGTAGAAATCACATTAGTCAGATAGTCTCATCGTTCCCCAATCACAACTACCTCGTTGTCCTCCTCGGTCCTTAGGACAACCCTTTTTGTCATACAGTCTAAACTCACCCAGTGTTTAACCAGCCAATCCATTCTCAGAATCAAATCGAACTCCCTGAATGAAAGCTTCATCAAATCAGCCAAAAATAGTGTCCCTTGAACCTCTAACGGAACGTCTCTATATAGTTTACTAACTCGAATAGACTGTTCCAATAGACTCACAAAAGTTACCTTGCTCGAAGTATTCTCAACTGGAATCCCCAAGGTTTCAGACACAGAACTAGCTACGTAAGAGTGTGTAGAACCTATGTTTATCTGTGCCAAATAAGGTACATTATAAATTAGAAACATACCTGTGATGACATTTGAAGCATCTCGGTCCTCACAGCGACGGGCAGCATAAACCAATACGGGCTGCCTCACCTCAGTTGGTCCTCCACCTCTGCCTGGTGCTCTCTATCCTCGGCCCATGCCATTACCACCCCTGGCCTACCCTCGGCCTCTAGATGGCTGCTGAACTACTCTCGACGGCTGCACAGTACTAGTACCTATAGCTTGCATCTGATCGATTCTCAGCGGACAATCCCTAACACAATTCTTAGTAGAGCCACATCTCAAACATGCCCCAGTCGTCCTCCAACACTCGCTCGGATGGCGTCTACCATAGTGTCCACAAAGTGCCACCGCAGTAGGTGAAACTAGAGGCCCAACTCTTACTAGCCCATCAGATTTGGCCTTTTTCTTAGGCCTCATCACAGAACTCGAGGGCCCTGATTCCCTATTATTCTTTCCTCTTTCTCAATTTTGGCGCTCAGTGCGCTTAACTTCCTCGATAATCTTCGCCTTCTCAACCAGTGTCGCAAACTCATGCTCTATCTATGAAGTTATCAAAACTCGTAAACTGTCCCTAAGTCCATCCTCAAAATGGACGCATCACTCATACTCGGTCGCCACCATGTCCCTGGAATAACGACTCAATCTTAGGAACTAGGCCTCATACTCGGCCACTGAGTGGTCTCCCTGGGTGAGATTAAGGAACTCATGTCTCCTAACATCAATATAGCTGGCTCCCACATACTTACTCTGGAACGCAGTCTTAAAATTGTCCCAAGTTAATCGGTCGGGCTGGGTACCCTCCTTAACCATCAGCCACTATTGGTAAGCTTCATCGCGAAGCAGAGAAACAGCCCCATTAAGCTTCTGCAAGGCGGTAAAATCCAGGTCGTCCATAATATTTTCCATGGCATCCATCCAATATTCGGCCACGCTAGGGGCAACTCCACTAACACCCCTGAACAATTCAACCCCATTGGACCGAAGTCATTTCATAACCGCCCTTGGCCCCCAGATCTAGTGTTAGGCCCAACGACCCTCTCTAAAATCCTTAGCATAGCCTAGAATAGTGCGTCGTCCCCAGCCATGTGAGCTCGAGACCCAATCTCTGTCGCAGGTGATACCGGTGTCTCACTAGTATAAAGATTAGGCATACTGCCCAATGACAAGGACCTAGCTCGAGCCCCTCTACGGCCTCTACCACGGCCTACCTCGTGCGCTCATCGTAAATTCAGAGTTTATCTGTATTAATATTTTTATGCGTTAGTTAATAGTTCTGATATTCATTAACAAATATTTTATGCAGACAGTATCAGAAGTTCAGAATTTTTTATCGGGAATTGCACTCTCACTACGATTTTCAATTTACACTACCTAAAGTGTTTTCAGTACAGTATACTACCTATGGTTGTTTCAAGCATGCTAGTAGTATTTTAAGATAAATTTAGACAGAATTTCAAAAAACTTATCGGATCAGCACCAGAGACTTGGTGTACCACATACTCAGTCCAAAAATATTTTAAATCACTAAAATTTATTTCCTAAAAACCAATTTTTAAAACCCAAATCCACAATCGAGTTTTGCAACTTGACTCTAATACCACTAAATGTAACACCCCAAACCCATCCTAGACGTTATGGTCAAATTTGGCGATGTCACATGATAGTGCTTTAGAAAACATAAATACGATAAAATAATTTTTCGTTATCTCAGGCTACCTTCAAAAATGTGTCGTTTGTTTCAATCATTATTCATTTTCCAAAACGTTATACTTTGCGGAAGCTTTTAAAATAGTTTGCAAATTTTTGTGTATTTTGATAAAACATTCGTTCGTATTGAAAACCCAAGTTTTCCTACTACTAGTTATAAAACCGTAAATGCTGCAAATCTTAAATTTAAACAGAAATCCGTAAAAGCCATAATTACATAAAACTTTCCCACATATAATCAAAATCGTAAATAAAAATAAAAACCGTGAGTATTTCATAAAGCAAAAGTAGTGGTCACTGTCGAATCCTCTACTACACCAATCTGTCTAAATCTGGGGATTACCTGAACATATTAAATAGAAAAGGATGAGTTTTCAGAAACTCAGTGTGTAATCCCTATAGAAAACATGCATATAGCATAATATCAGAAAACAGTCATATAATTACAGTTCGAGTTTGAACCTATTACAGAATCGGTGTGAACCTTAGCCCACTCAGATATAGAATCAGATACATTCTAGGACTTTAGCCCATCTTAGATATAATATGCAGAATAGAACAGAATAATAGAGTCCTACCCACCAGCCTCTACACACCAACTACGTCCAACCCTACACACCGTGTGGGGATAAAATCAACCCACCCATCCCTACACACCATGCTGTACCGAAACACGGCACAAAATTAGATAATCGCAGCTGAGCTGCCAAGTAACAGGCTTAAGAGCCTTTTAGATACTTCCTCAAAATATCATCAACCTACCCCGATACAATGCAACATAAAAAGAATGTCATGCTATTATGCAATTAAAAGTACATACATTCAGACATCATAATTCATGCTTGGTATAGAAATCAGACAGATAGATCACTCATATAGCGGTCTAAGTATTGCTTATCGACCTTATGGTAGGTCCACAAGCGTCTTAGGCGACTCGTGCAACCTTACAAATCATTTCAGAAATATGGGCTCACATGCCTCTAGTAGTCTACCCGTGTGGGGCCACACGGGACAGCCCAATTTGGCCTTGGCCGTGTGATCCAGAATCCCACACACTCATGTGGTTCACACGTGTTGGCCCACATGGCCCAATTAGTTGAGCCCATATCTCGCACACAGCCTTGCCCTGCCATCACACGACTGTGTCATTTGCGTATAGCCTGGCTCGTCGATCACACGGTCGTGTTGTGGCTCATAGCCTTGCACACGGCCTACCACACGGCTATGTGGTGACGACTGAAAGGTTTTATGCTTTTGCCGAAAATGCATTTTCTTGCTATTCAAGTACACACCTGTAACATTTTTGCTCTTTATGCAATGCAAAGATCACCAGCACCTATAATTGAACAACGTTTCACTTAGTTAGTCTCCTAAATGATCGAATCAAACTAAACCCAAATTGAATGATCATCCAACGAGTGGCCAAACTTACCTTTGATCAAGAAGTAGTGTTTTTGTAACAAGAGAACCCGATTAAGTCCTCCGAGTAGTACTTAAATGTGAGTAAAATGATTCCTCCGTTAATCTCTTAATAAAAAATAACACTAAAACTAAAGAAAAACCACTTATCGAACGTGCTTCTCAACTATAGATAATAGACACGGTTGGAAGAAAGAAGAATCAGAATAAGAGGGGATAAAATAGTAGAATTTCGGTAATAAAAGGGATAATGGAAGGAAAATCGGCAGTAAAAAAGAGAGGAAAAGGAAAAAAGCTAGCCAAAATTTTCAAACAGAGGAAGTAGTACTGAACAAAAACTGTTAACCCCTAATATTTTCCCCTTAATTCTCTCCACCAACTCTTCACTACTCAGATTTTCAGTAAAACACAAACTGTAACAGCCCGATTTAAGGGCTTGTCAGAACAGCTATCTTGGGATCACTAATCCCAGGTCGAAGAAAATTATTTTATTATTATTTTATGAGTTATAGTCTTATTGTATAGGTGCATAAAAATTTTGGTGCTTTAATTTTAGTGATTTCATGCTTAATTGCAAAAAAAAGACTAAATCACATAAAGTGCGAAAGTTCTATTTTATAAGCTAAAGGTGCCTAATACCCATAGACTATTAATTGGAGGTCTTTAAAGGGTAACTAGCCCCTTAAATAAAGGTTGGCCGGCCATAGGGGACAAAATGAGGTCAAAATTGGTCAATTTGGTGGGTTAGGTGGATTAAATTGATAGAATATAATAAAGAAAGAAAGAAAAGATATCATATTTTCTTCTCCTTCCTTCCACCAAAAATTTGCAGCAAAAATAGGGGTTGAGAGCTCGAAAATTTCAGCAAGCTTCTCCCTTTACAAGTAAGTTATTTGATGATCATTTTTTTGATAACAATTATACTTTTGGAACCCTCAAAAGCTTAAGCTAGCTAATGAGGGGACTCTTTTGCAAAATGGTAGAAGGTTTAGAGTTTTACCATGTGAGCTTTTAAGTTGTTTCCTGCATTTTTTTATGGAAGAAAATGAGTCTTAGTTGTTAGATAAACAACTTTTGTGAAAGGTGTTACCATGAAAACACCTAGACAGACCTTTTTGTAAAGGTTGTATAATAAGAGGTAAATGTGTGAAATGTTGAGTTTTGATGGTTGTCATAAGAGAAATAAATGTTCACCTAGGCTCGTTAAAGAAAGAAATTTGATTAGAATTGATTTTCAAGCCTAGGGGGTAAAATGGTCATTTTGTAAAGACTAAGGGCAAAATACTAATTTTGCCAAAGCATGATTATTGAAATGCAATTGTTAATGTGATTATCAAATGAGCTATTTTGCTATTATAGATCAAGAAGAACAAAGAATTAACCTCAATCGAGGAAAAGGCAAAGTATCGGACTAGATCGACCATCTAGCCTATTTTAAAATCGAGGTAAGTTTGTGTATAATAAATTTAACATCATGTTATTAAGTTTCTAAATGATTGATATTAGTAATGTTGTGCAATATTTTTATGAATTCAAGTTATGATGTTGAATGAGAAAAATTATGACAATAGTGAAGTTGAAGTCCCGGGTGGACTATAGTGAATATGAGTATACTAATAACGAATCATGAGAGTGGTAAGGTCCCGTATAAGACAATTCTAGGATATGGCCTCGGCACCGAATGGAAATCCCGTATAAGACCATATTTGGGATATGGCATCGACATCGAATATGAGAATTGTATAAGACCATGTTTGGGATATGGCATTGACAATCGATGCGAGATCCTGTATAAGACCATATCGGGGATATGACATCAGCATTTAGAAGTGACCCCACGTAAGACCACATCTGGGATGTGGCATTGGTGTTGTAATTATGTGAATGAGGATGATTATATATCCTTGAATATCTCAAGTAATTTCCTTGTGGTAAATAGTTAAGCTTATGCTAGAGCTGAGATTAATGCTAATACTAAGTGATGAGGTGACACAAGTATATATGAGTAATTCATGAGAATCGTTCACGATATGTGGCATGTTATGTAATTGGTAAGAGTAAATATGAGTAAGTTATGGAAATGAGCTTAAGACTTGTGTTTTATTTAATGAAAAGGATGAATGGCATTATGAGTTTTATGTTGTTATTTATTTCATGCAAACTTACTAAGCTTTATGCTTACCCCTCTCATTTCCCTTTTCCTTGTAGTACTTCCAAGTTAGCTAGAGATTTCGTGGAACGTTGGAGTACGAAAATCAAACTATCAACTACTCTTCGGTATAGCCAAGTTAGATTCATTTTGAGTATGGCATGTATAGGGCTTAGTCTCTTTTGTTATGTCACATTTGTTAGCCAAAGTGTTGCCTATTAATGTTGCTAAATTCATTTTGTAAGAGGTCTTTGGAATTGGGCCAATACTTGACAAGTTTATATATATTCAATGATGATGAATTTTATGAAGTGTATGCTTGTGTGGATGTTTTGATTTTGTGTCCTTAGAAGTACTTTATAGTCATGATATGTATTGGATTGGATTGGTGCAAGTATGGTTGCTGTACAGAGTGGCATATGGCTTGGTAGATAGCCTTTTAAATGCCCACACGGGTAGACACACGGGCGTGTGTCTAGGCCGTGTGTGACACATGGTCAGCCCCATGGGCGTGTTGATTGGCCGTGCGTCCCCATGCATGCTATGGTTACAAGTCAGTATGCTCAATAGTAAACACACTAGTAGAGACAAGGCCGTGTGTCTTAGCCGTGTGGGGGGCATGAACATGGGCATGGGCGTGTGCCCAGGCCGTGCAAATTTTGTACCTAAATTTGGAATTTAATTTGCCACACGATCGAAGGACACGGGCGTGTGACTGGCCGTGTGATGTAAGTCAGTGTTGACCACGGGCGGATATACGGGCATGTGACAAGCCGTGTGATACAAGTCAGTGTCGACCACGGGTGTGGAACACGGACGTGTGCTATGTCACACGGGCGTGTCTCTTCTTCCACATGGGCATGTGGCCTTGCTTTAAGTAGAAATTTTCTAAGTGTGTAAAAGTTTTCGGTTAAATTCTGAAACCCTTCGTATGCATGTTTGTGGCCTCGTAGGCCCGTAATAAGGATGTTATGCATATGCATGAAAAGCCTTAAGTTGGAAATGAAATTTTAAAGCCCAAACTTGTATGTTCAAGCAAGTTAAGTTCGGTAATGCCTCGTACCCGGTTCCAGAGTTGGTTATGGGTAAGGGGTGTTACACAAACTCTAGCCGAATCTTGTTGCTAAAAAAAATAACCCGTTCTCGTCCTTGGGAATCGAAACCCAGACCTCCAACACACCCCACACACCACTAAACCACCAGACCAGCAAGCGTATTCTGATATAATCTTACTAACACTAAAACTTAAGCCTACTAGACAAGAATAAGGATTTAGTCATTTAGAAACATAAACTTCTGTTCAAGTCATGGCTTGAACCCAAGACTTCTCTGATGCTCCCAGAACACTTAGCCCCTAAAGTAGATACAGATTTATGCAACAAATTTACAAAAGCTGAAATTAAGAAAATCGGGGCTTTACAACACGGTGGGCCGCACTGGCGTGTGTCCCCTATATTTTTAAAAAATTTTCTAAGTGTTTCAAAAGTTTTCTAAGTTATCGATTTGGTCCCGAACCACCCCGAATGCATGTTTTAAGCTTCATAGGCTTATACTAGGGATGATATGCATGTTGTTGAATGATGGTTATTTGGAAATTGAAATGTATGTGAAATGTAATTGTAATTGTATAATATGTTCGGTAATGCTCCATAACCTTATTCGAGTGTTGAATACGGGTGATGAATGTTACGTTTATTTGTATCAGAGCTACGATTTAGTCGATTCTAGGACTAACATAACGTCTGTGAGAGTCTAGCTATACATGCCATATAAACCTGTGATAGTGTGATATCTCTTGACAGTTTAAAAAGGTGTTTTTATATAGTAAATGGATCTTAATTGAGCTGTAGCTGATGATGTTGAAAGTAATGCGCCTGCCCATTCGCAGAGTAGTGCCATCTGAGTCGAGACCCATATTGGGTAGCCAGGGAGGATAGGCTAAGGAAGCCTTCTTTCAGATGATGAATGAATGGTTTACGGAGTTCGTTCAAATCAGCAACCTCTACCCCCACCTAATCCCCAATTGGTTCCCGTAGCTCCTAAGCACATTAGATTAAATTAAGTAACATAATTAAGAACAAACTAAGTACTTATCATATAATTTAGAAATCAAATAACAAAATCCATCATAGGTTTCATCCCCTTCAGGTATCTGAATGGTTTAGTTCATAACAAAATAAGAAAACATCTCAAGAGAAAAGATAAAATAAAACATAAGAAATCCCTAAAACCCCCTGAAGGAATTGAAGAGGAGATCCTCTGTCTTGAGTAGAACTCCGACTTCTTGAGATGGATCAATTGGCTATCTTTCGAGTAATTCCTAAATAAAAGCTCTGGCAAAAAACTCTGCCTAAAACTTCCTTCTTTAGAACGGTTGCCTTAGGTTGTTTATATAGGCTCTTTAGAAGCTTTACTTGGCTCCTAAGTACCTCCTTCAAGTAGAATTACTATTAAGGTGTTTAAGTAGACTTAGAAGTATGTTTCTTTGGCTTTAAGCATCCAAATATAAGTAAAATTGCTTATTCCCGTGGCAGGGGCACGCCTATGGCACACGCCGTATAAATCATCTTCAGGCTGTGTCTCGATTCTGTCGATTGGGGCACGGCCATGTAAATCCTGGCATGGCCGTGTGAAGTAATTTGACGAGGCACGGCTGTGTGGCTTGAAGTCCAGGCCATGTTGATTTCCTCTTTGGCCCAAATTGGCTCGTTTTAAGCCTATTTTACATTCTTTTTATCCTCAGGTTCTTTCCTTAGTATAAGACATGAAAAGAAAGGATTAAAAGCACCTTTTTACATAAATCAAGGATAAATCATCCAAAAGCATACTAAATATAGGGTTAAAATATGTTACTTTTACGATTTATCAATGGGCCTGAAGAGTTCAGAGCTACTGTTGACGATGATCTTGAGAGAGTAGAGTTTTGGCTTGAAAATACTATCAAAATGTTTGATGAACTATCCTACACACCAGATGAATGTTTAAAATGTACCATACCACTTCTGAGGGACACTGCGTATCAATGGTGAAATAATTTAGTATTTGTGGTACCGAGAGAAAGAGTCACCTGGGAATTCTTTCAAGCCGAATTCAAAAAGAAATACATCAGTCAGAGGTTGATCGACCAAAAATGTAAAGAGTTTCTAAAGTTGAAACAGGGCTATATGACTGTACCGAGTACGAAAGAGAATTTGTAAGATTAAGCAAGTATGCTCGAGAGTGTGTGTCTACTGAAGAAATTATGTGTATGTAGTTCATTGATGGGTTGAACAAAGACATAAAACTTTTGGTCAGAATTCTGAAACTGAAAGAATTTGTTGTCTTGGTTGATAGAGCTTGCAAAGCCGATGAGTTTAGCAAAGAAAAGAGAAAAGCTTATTCTAAGGTTAGAGATTTGAAAAAGAGATCAATGAGTAAACCTTATCACTCTTCGTCAAAGAAATTACGAAATTTGTATAGTCGTTCGAATGTTTCAGTGGGATATCCAAATAGAGACCGTGGAAAGCAATACACTAGTCCTAAGGCTCGAACTACTTCAGTATCGAGTGTTGGCAGTGTGAGAAATAATAAACGCGAGTGTCAACACTTTGGAAGGCGACATTTTGGAGATTTTTGGATGAAAAATAATAATAAAGCTTTTTTCAGATGTGGCTCGAAAGATCAAATTTCATTAGAGATTGCCCTATGTTAGCCGAGAAAGATAAGTTCTAGAATGCAAGACAGAGTAACCTAGCTACTAGAGGGAGGCCACCTAGAAATACGGGGAATGTGACTAGTAGTAGAGGTGTGGCAAAAGATTCAGCGGCCAGAGTTTACGCTATTCGCGCTCGCGAACAGGTGTCATCACCAGATGTTATCACCGGTACATTTTCCCTTTATGTCACTAATGTGATGGCATTGATTGTGTAACATACAAGATTTTGGGGCTTTGCATCTTTTGTGTTTTCTGCATATTGATGTGTTATGCTTGTTGTTTGGATATGAGTGGGGGTCTCAAAAAGTTATGGGTTAAGCCGAAGCTTTGGTAGAATTTTAGTTTTGGGCACTTTAGGAGGATAGCCAAATAGGGGTTGGACTTTAGGGGTTGTTTATTGCGTTTAGTGACACAAGAAAATGCAGTGGAACAGTGGCAATGGAACACCACTTAGCATGCATGGAATGGTGTCACAAGGAGTTGAGAGGGAGGAGGTTCGAAACCTTAAGCAGCAATGGAGTATTACTTTTGGCTCAGGCAAGGGAGGTGGTTGGATGACAATCAAACTCAAGAGGAGAGAGCTATGACTTGGTCAAGCATTACAAGCGATTGATGGAGAGAAATTTAAGGAGATTGAATCATTTAAACTTGTTTGAATGAGTGGAAGAGAGGAAAAGTAGGAGTGATGTAAGGGACGGTATAGTGGGGGAGTCCTAGCCGAAACTTTAAGGAGTGTGCGAGGTGGGGAGCATTCGGTTTTGGGCAAAGGAGGGGGTACCAAAATTTGGTATTAGTTATTCTCATCTCTCTTTTGCCGAAAATCATCTAGCCAATTTCCAATCTTTTCTTCTTTTGTGACCTTTAGCCGAAATTAAGAAGACCATTTGGACATAATTCTTTCAGTCTCTTTTCCATTCATTCTCAAAAACTGAAACCTTGTTCTTCTCTTCCCCTTTCTATTTCCTCTTTTCCTTTCATGAACTTCTCTCTTGCTGAATTCTCTTGACTTTCCTCATCTTGTTCTTGATTCTTCTTCTATTCAGTAAAAGCCGAAACCACACCTTCATTCTTTCTCTTAGTCGAAACCTCTAAGTCTCAGCATTACTTCTTCTGTTTTCTTTCCTTGAACTATTCACCATAGCCGAATTCTCATCTCAGAGTTTCGTAAGTTTTTCATTTTTCTCTTTTCTCTTTTCTTTTACCGCTAGGCTAAATCGATTCTTAATCTCTTTTTGGGATTTGTTTTTCACTCTTCTTCTCCAATAGCCGAATCTACTCTGTCTTGTCTGTTGGTGCCGAATCCTAAAGATAATCGAGGGTGAGTAAATGAGGTTGGTTTTGGCTAAATGGTGAAAGGAGGGTTCAAGTTCCCTATTTGGTCAAAAGGCTACCTCCTATAACCCATTCTCTTTTAGCCGAATCTCATTTGGTTTTTGTTTAGGTGTGCAATCAACGTTTTAATACAAGTCTGCTAGCTTCGGGATTCAATCAATTTAGGTAAGAAGATTCATCCTAGTCGTACTATCAATTGATTTATCTTCTATCTGTCATTTTAACCTTGTTTGGTGGATACTCAAATCATGTCTCTCGTAGTGAGTTTTGATCGAAGCTTTTGATGGATGCAAGATATATACAAGTTGGTGAAAGAGGCAAACCTTCAGGTTCGATCCTTAGGTTCAAGAAGAGAGTGGTATCTGCTATTCGTGATTGCCCACCAGGTTGTGGGCCAGTTTCTAAGTAGAGTAGTAGATAGATAGTTGTGATCCCAGCCAGTTAGAGCGTTGACTTTGATAGTTTAGTGTTGTGCATAATCAGGTGTGTAACTTCTCACACCATCTATAATGTTGTGGTAATGTAATATTATATTCTGTTAAATACCGAACCTCGGTATGGCTAGTGAGTTGCCCTTGGAGGCTAAAGGCGAGACATCAGGTTAGTGATTTCTGTTACATCAAATAAATGGTTATAAGGAGATGGCATGACATACATTATGAGCATTCTATACATGCATGCCGAAACTTATTGTATCTATGCATTAAAGTTATTATGTTTGAATGGGATTGGGGTTATGTTACTAAAGGGAAAGTGTTCTGGTGGCTCTGCCACGATCTGTTGTAGTGGCTTTGCCACGATCTATTGTAGTGGCTCTGCCACGATCTGTTCTGGTGACTATGTCACAATTCTGACGATGAGCAGCTAATTGCAGCATAACTGCCGTCGATGGTGTGTAGCGGTGAGGGTTGATTGTAGAAATTCCCATTGGTCTGATTGGCAAGTATGGGTGGTGTGCAGTGGATGGAAATCTAGGATTGGTATGGGTTACGTATCATTACGCATATCTTTGTTACATTACTCGCTCGTAGGGCTAAGGCCCAATCTGGTGGTGCTTGAGTGTTGCACACTGAGTCTTGTGACTCACCCTATTGATTAACATCTTTTCAGGTAGCACATAGTGCAACGGACCGGGCTGGAGAGGAGCACAAGGTGCCCATGCATGATTTTACTTCGTTTCAGTAAAGAACTTTACTTATTTCTAATAACTAGTTTTGTTTTCACACTGTAATAAGGCCACTATAAATTGGGTTTTAAGTTTTGAATTTATTTTAAGTTTTAGACACTCAAGTTATATGACTAGTTGAAATAACAATATGTTTTAAAAAGAAAACACAAAGGCAATGTAGTTTTCATGCTACTAAATTATATAGTAAATTATTATCTTTTGGGACAAAACACTCGTAACATAAACGGATAACATGGGTTTTCAAAAGACACTTGATTTTGAGACTTGGCAAATTAAACTAGGTTAACATGTAACTACTAAGTTTTCTAAACATCCAACAAAATTTGAAAACGCAGTAGGAGGAATGAATTGAAATTTTCCCTTATGAATGCAATGTGTTTTATAAATTCTTCTTAGTGACATGCCAAGATCCGATCGTGGTGTTTGGGCTGAATTTGGGGTGTTACAAATTGGTATCAGTCGGGTTTAAAAGCTCAACTTTGGGTTTTGGGTTCAAAATGTTTTCTAAGGATGGGTTTTTTTTAAAAATATATACATATAAGATGAAATACGTATTTTTTTTAGCATGGCACCCGAGTCTCCGGCCCAAGTCTGCCAGGCAAGGTTTCTGATTAGAAAGGTATTTGTATAAAATGGCGTGTGCTATGTGAATATATTGCCATGGATGTTATAACTAAGGAACTATACCTTAGAAGGGGAAACTTTTAGGTTGAATGTGAATTGTGGAAACTACTTGTAATTATCTTTCATAAAATTTTTACACTCTAATAATAGTGGAAGAAATGCTAATTCATAAAATTTCTTTAAATCAGATTAAGACGAGATTATAGAGATGAGTAGTAGGGGACGCGGCCACAATGTGCGTGGTCGTGGTAGAGGCGGGATCACTGTGTCGGAACCAGTGGGATCTGGTCATGGGTTGGGTAGTGAGAAATTGATACCGCCAGCGGTAGGAGTGGAATTTCAGGACTGAACCAGCGGGGATGAGGCAGTGTCTTAGGCAATGTTACGGGTTTTAGAGAGAGTTACTAGGGTGATAGGTACTGGGGCTCGAAAATCATTGTCTGAATGACTTCGAGCCAATGGAGCGAAAATGTTTAGGGGCGTTTCTGGCGTAGCCCCTAATACAGCTGAGTATTGGTTAGAGGCAAGTGAGCACATAATGGATGACCTTGACTTCACGGTAGAGGAGAAATTGAAAGGGGTGGTGTCTCTTCTTCGAGACGAGGCCTATCAGTGGCGCCTTACGGTAAAAGAGGGTACTCCAGTGGACCAGAATGATTGGGATTTCTTTAAGGTATCATTTCAGGGGAAGTACGTCGGGGCCAACTATGTTAATGCCCAAAGGAAGGCATTTTTGAATTTCATTCAAGGGACCAAATCTGTGTCTGAATATGAGGCAGAATTTCTGCGCTTGAGCCGTTACGCTTGAGGTATTGTGATGACTGACTATGAGCGCTGCGTACGGTTCGAAGATGGGCTGTGGGATGAGTTAAGGGTGTTGATAGCACTGCAGCGAGAAAGGGACTTTGTCGTTCTAGTGGAGAAAGTTAAAATAGCCAAAAAGGTAAAGCAGATAGAGAAGCAGAATAAAGATAAGGATTGGGGTAGGAATAAGAGAAGTTTTGAAATTTGTCGGGATCATCGGGGTTTGAAAAAGGCCTAAGTTTGAGGGCCGGCTCGTGCTCGGCAAATGACTCTGAGGTCGATTTCGATCGTCTGTTTTGTGTGGGAAGGTGCATTATGGGGAATGCAGAAGAAGAACTGGTGGATGTTTCAGGTGTGGATCTATGGATCATATGATAAAAGATTATCCACGGTGGATCGGTCTGACCAATGAGCGAGGTTCGATCGAGTTAGGAGGAGTGGCCACCATTACTGAGGGGTCGTGGCTCAGTCAGAGGAGGAAATGGGTTTGGACGGGGCTGTGGAGCACCTGGTAGGGGTGCTAGTAATACAGACGCTAGGCAACGTGGTTTAGTATACGCAGCTCATCGGTGAGAGGATGGTAGTGCACTAGACGTTATAACCGATACATTTCTTATAGCAGATACTCTATTTCTTGCTTTGATTGATATTCGATCAACCCATTCTTATGTTGCATACTCGGTATCTGAGACTTTAATTATAAAATATGAAATAACTGCTAGGAAGATGACTGTGGTTAGCCCACTAGGACAATCCATGATAGTGGACAAACTATGTAGGAATGTACCTCTAGAGACTCAAGGAGTAGTGTTTTCGGCAGACTTAATGGAATTACCATTTATGGAGTTTGATCTCATCTTGGGAATGGATTGGTCGGTGAAACATCATGCTAAACTAGATTGCGAGACTAATTATATGGTGTTGAGTACCCCGGAAAATGTAGAGGTGGTTGTGATAGGGAAAAGAAAGAATTATTTGTCCAACGTGGTTTCTGCGTTGAAGGCTATTAAGATGATTCAGAAGGGATGCAATGCATTCCTAGCTTTAATTAGTGCATTAGAAAGAAAGGAAGTGATTGTTATTGAGGTTAGAACAGTAAAGGATTTTACGGACGTTTTTCCTGAGGAGTTGCCAGGGTTACCTCCGGATCGTGAAGTGGAGTTTGGAATTGAGCTACTTCCAGGTACGGCTCCAGTGTCCATGGCCCCTTACAGAATGGCGCCAAAGGAGCTGGTAGAACTCAAAGCTCAGATCCAGGAACTATTAGACCGTGGTTTCATCTGACCAAGTGTGTCTCCGTGGGGAGCGCCGGTCTTATTTGTGAAGAAGAAGGACGGGTCTATGCGTATGTGCATTGACTACCGCCAGTTGAACAAGTTAACTATCAAGAACAAATACCCGCTACCGAGGATAGACGACCTATTTGATCAGCTCAAAGGGGCCTCGATCTTTTCAAAGACAGATCTAAGGTCGGGATATCATCAGCTTAAGGTCAAGGAAGCAGATGTTCACAAGACGACTTTCCAGACCTGCTATGGTCACTATGAATTCCTGGTGATGCCATTTGGATTGACAAATGCACCAACGGCGTTTATGGATATGATGAACTGGGTTTTACAACCCCACCTGGACTGATTTGTCATTGTATTCATAGATGACATCTTGGTATATTCCAAATCTGAGGAGGAGCACGATTCGCATCTACGGGTGGTTCTGTAGATTTTGAGGGAGAAGTAGCTATATGCCAAGTTTAGTAAGTGTGAGTTTTGGTTCAAAGAGGTTACATTTCTGGGTCATGTGGTATCGATGGAAGGGATTAGGGTGGATCTCCGGAAGATAGAAGCTATGTTAGACTGGAAACCACCGAAGCCTATGGCGGAGATTCGAAGTTTCTTGGGGTTGGCCGGGTAATATAGAAGGTTTGTTGAGGGGTTCTCCTTAATTGCAGCACCCTTAACTAAGTTGTTACGAAAAGGGAAAGCTTTTGTTTGGACCGACAAGTAGCAGAAAAGCTTTGAGAAACTAAAAAGGGTCTTGATAGAGGCTCCGGTGTTGATTCTGCCTGAGGCCGGTAAGGAGTTTGTACTTTATTGTGATGCTTCACACACAGGATTAGGGTGTGTGCTGATGCACGATGGTGTTCGCTCTAAAAATCTGGAGACATTACCTGTATAAGGAAAAGTCCATTATCTACACCGACCATAAGAGTCTGAAATACCTCCTTACCCAGAAAGAGCTAAATCTGAGACAGCGTAAGTGGATTGAGTTATTAAAAGACTATGATTGCTCAATCGAGTATCACCCGGGAAAGGCTAATGTGGTGGCAGATGTGCTAAGCTGAAAAGTGATAGTAGATTTAAGGGCAATGTTTCGCTCATCTCAGCCTGTACGAGGATGACAGTTTATTAGCTGAACTTTAAGTGAAATCAATGTGGACAAGCCAGATTAAAGAGAAGCAGTTGTTAGACAATGTCTTGAGTGCTCGACTCTGACAAGTGCAGAATGGTGGAGTAAAAGATTATAGTTTGAACAGTGATGGGGTCCTATGTTACCGGAAAAGAGTTTATGTACCAAAGGATGTGGAGTTGAGATGGATGATTCTTCAGGAGGCACATAGTAGTCCATATGCTATGCATCCTGGAGGGAATAAGATGTATCGAGATTTATGGGAACAGTTTTGGTGGCCAGGATTAAAGTGAGAGGTAACCGAATTTGTGAGTAAATGATTGACATGTCGTGAGTAAAAGCGAACATCGAGTTTTCTTGAGGTTATTACTGTAGGTAAAAGATTTAAGTAGTGGAAATAGGAAAGAATCACGATGGATTTTGTTAGTGGGCTACCTCTTACGCCCACTAAGAAAGACTCGGTTTGGGTAATTGTTGACCGACTAATGAAGTCTGCTCATTTCATACGTGTTCGGGTCGACTATTCTTTTCAGAAGTTGGCGAAACTGTATGTGGCAGAGATTGTGAGACTGCATGGGGTACCAGTGTCGATCATATCAGATAAAGACCCTAGGTTTACGTCACGTTTCTGGAGGGCATTGCATTAGGCATTGGGGATAAGGCTAGATTTTAGCACCGCTTTTCATCCGCAAACTGACGGTCAGTCTGAAAGAGTAATCCAAATCTTGGAAGATATGTTGAGAGGTTGTGTTATTGACTTCAGGGGTAGTTGGGAAGAGTATTTACCTTTGGCAGAATTTGCATACAACAACAGCTACCAATCTAGCATTCAGATGGCGCCCTACGAAGCATTGTGTGGACGGAGGTGTCGTACTCCTACTTGTTGGAATGAGTTGAGTGAGCGTCAGATATTGGGTCTAGAATTGGTTTCAGAAGTGAAAGAGAAAGTTAAGTTAATTCAGACTCGATTGAAGGAAGCGTCAGACAAATAAAAATCTTATGCGGATCTGAAGCGAAGGAAGATAGAGTTTGTAGAGGGTGACCAAGTTTTCTTGAAAGTGTCACCGTGGAAGAAGGTACTGAGATTTGGTCGGAAGGGCAGGCTAAGACCTAGGTTTATTGGGCCTTATCGGGTATTAGAACGTGTGGGACCAGTGGCATATCAGCTAGAATTACCACCATAGTTGAAGCAGATACATGATGTGTTCCATGTTTCGATGCTAAGACATTATCGTTCTGATCCATCGCACATTGTGCTGATGGAAGAGATTGAGGTAAGGCCAGACTTGTCCTTTGAGGAGGAGCCAGTGCAGATCTTGGATCGAGATGTTAAGGTGTTGAGAAGGAAGGTAGTCCCTTTGGTCAAAGTTCTATGACGAAACCACGGTGCAGAGGAAGCGGCGTGAGAGCCAGAAGAGGTTATGCAACAGCAGTATCCTCATCTCTTTTGATCAGGTAATTTCGAGGTCAAAATTTTTTTTAAGGGGGGTAGAATTGTAACATCCAGAATTTTGGGGCTTTGCATCTTTTGTGTTTTCTGCATATTGATGTGTTATTCTTGTTGTTTGGATATGATTGGGGGTCTCGGGAAGTTATGGGGTTATGCCAAAGCTTTGGTAGAATTTTAGTTTTGGGCACTTTAGGAGGATAGCCAAATAGGGGTTGGACTTTAGGGGTTGGTTGTTGCATTTAGTGACATAAGGAAATGTAGTGGAAGAGTGGCAAGGGAACGCCACTTAGCATGCATGGAATGGCGTCACAAAGAGTTAAGAGGGAGGAGGTTTGAAACTCTTAAGGAGTAAGGGAGTATTATTTTTGGCTCAGGCAAGGGAGGTGGTTGGATGATAATCAAACTCTGGAGGAGAGAGGTATGACATGGTCAAGCATTTCAAACGATTGGTGGAGAGAAATTTAAGGAGATTGAATCATTCAAACTTGTTTGAATGAGTGGAAGAAAGGAAAAGTAGGAGTGATGGAAGGGACGGCATAGTGGGGGAGTCCTAGCTGAAACTTTAAAGAGTGTGCGAGGTGGGGAGCATTCGGTTTTGGGCAAAGGAGGGGGTGCTGAAATTTGGTATTAGTTATTCTCATACTCTCTTTTGCTGAAAATCACCTAGCCAATTTCCACTCTTTTCTTCTTTTGTGACCTTTAGCCGAAATTAAGAAGACCATTTGGACATAATTCTTTCAGCCTCTTTTCCATTCATTCTCAAAAACCAAAACCTTGTTCTTCTCTTCCCCTTTCTATTTCCTCTTTTTCCTTTCATGAACTTCTCTCTTACCGAATTCTCTTGACTTTCCTTATCTTGTTCTTGATTCTTCTTCCATTCACTAAAAGCTGAAACTACACCTTCATTCTTCCTCTTAGTCGGAACCTCTAAGTCTCAGCATTACTTCTTCTGTTTTCTTTCCTTGAACTATTCACCATAGCTGAATTCTCATCTCAGAGTCTAGTAAGTTTTTCATTTTTCTCTTTTCTCTTTTCTTTTCCTCTAGGCCGAATTGGTTCTTAATTTCTTTTTGGGCTTTATTTTTCACTCTTCTTCTCTAGTAGCCGAATCTTCTCTGTCTTGTCTGTTGGTGCCGAATCTTGAAGATAATCAAGGGTGAGTAGATGAGGTTGGTTTTGGCCGAATGGTGAAAGGAGGGTTCAAGTTCCCTGTTTGGTCGAAAGGCTACCTCCTATAACCCATTCTCTTTTAGCCGAATCTCATTTGGTTTTTGTGTAGGTGTGCAATCAACGTTTTAATCCAAGTCTACTAGCTTTGGGATTCAATCGATTTAGGTAAGAAGATTCATCCTAGTCGTACCATCAATAGATTTATCTTCTATCTGTCATTTTAACCTTGTTGGGTGGACACTCAAATCATATCTCTCGTAGTGAGTTTTGATCGAAGCTTTTGATGGACACAAGATATATACAAGTTGGTGAGGGAGGCAAACCTTTGGGTTCGATCCCTAGGTTTAAGAAGAGAGCGGTATTTGCTGTTCGTGATTGGCCACCAGGTTGTGGGCCAGTTTCTGAGCAGAGTAGTAGACAGATAGTTGTGATCCCAGCCAGTGAGAACGTTGACTTCGATAGTTTAGTGTTGTGCGTAATCAGGTGTGTAACTTCTCACACCATCTATAATGTTGTGGTAATGTAATATTATATTCTATTAAATGCCGAACCTCGGTATGGCTATTGAGTTGCCCTTGGAGGGTAAAGGCGAGACATCAGGTTAGTGATTTCTGTTACATCAAATAAATGGTTTTAAGGAGACGACATGATATACGTTATGAGCATTCTATACATGCATGCCGAAACCTGTTGTATCTGTGCATTAAAGTTATTATGTTTGCAAGGGATTGGGATTATGTTGCTAAAGAGTAAGTGTTCTGGTGGCTCTGCCACGATACATTGTAGTGGCTCGCCGCGATCATTCTCGGTGACTATGTCACGATTCTGATGATGAGCAGCTAACTGTAGCATCACTGCCATCGATGGTGTGTAGCGGTGAGGGTTGATTGTAGAAATCCCTATTGGTGTGATTGGCAGGTACGGGTGGTGTGTAGCGGATGGAAATCTAGGATTGGGATGGGTTCTGCATCATTCTGGCATATGTTGTTCTATTACTGCATTACGTAGGGCTAAGGCCCAATCTGGTGGTGCTTGAGTGTTGCACACCGAGTCTTGTGACTCACCTATTGATTAACATCTTTTCGTGTAGCACATAGTTACAGCTGACCGGCCGAGAGGAGCACAAGGTGGCCATGCATGATTTTCTTTGTTTCAGTAAAGAACTTTACTTATTTCCAATAACTAGTTTTGTTTCCACACTATATTAAGGCCACTATAAATGGGGTTTTAAGTTTTGAATTTATTTTAAGTTTTTGACACTCAAGTTATATGACTAGTTGAAATAACAATATGTTTTAAAAAGAAAACACAAAGGCAACATAGTTTTCATGTGACTAAATTATTTAGTAAATTATTATCTTTTGCGACAAAACACTCGTCACATAAACGGATAACATGGGTTTTCAAAAGACACTTGATTTTGAAACTTGGCAAATTAAACTAGGTTAACATGTAACTACTAAGTTTTCTAAACATCCAACAAAATTTAAAAACGCAGCAGGAGGAGTGAACTGAAATTTTCCCTTAAGAACGCAATGTGTTTTATAAATTCTTCTTAGTGACATGCCAGGATCCGGTCGTGGTGTTTAGGCCGGGTTTGGGGTCTTACAGATTGATCCTGGATCGACTTATTCATATATTTGTATGAATTTGGTGTCTAGTAAGAGTTTGCATGTAACAACCCAATTTTAGTGAAGTCAGAATAGTGGTATTGTAACTGATCGTGTGTCAGAGTCTTAAAGATTTATAATATGAATGATCTAGCTTAAAAACTAACCGTGACAACGACTTGAGGCAAGCGCACCTATCAAACAATAGTATAGTTTAGTGGCAAGACCGGATTGTCGAACCTAAAGGAACCAAAAGTACTAATACTAACTTTTTTTATTATTTAACCTTAGAATTAAGGGAATTGTTGTTTAACCTAAAATTAAATAACTGCTAAGCTAAAGATGCTAAGATAAAGTGAATGAATTGGGGAAATACTTGTGGGAAAACCAATTGATTAAGACAATACCCGAGGAAGAATCCACCTAGACTTCACTTGTTATTAAACTCTGAACGAGACGATTTATTCACTTGACTTGATCCATAAGATTCTCTAATTTATATTAATACCTCTCTTGAGGCTACTAACGTCTAACCCTAGGTTGATTAATTGAAATCTCTTTCTAATTAAAACCCTCAGAATTGCATTAACTCGATTTATGGACTCCCATATTAGGTTTGACACTAATCAGGTAAATTTTTGTCATCCTATCTCTAGGGTTGCGATCAACTCTGCTTAACTATGCTAGATCTACTCTTAAACAGGGTCTATTCCTCCTCTGCCTAAAAGCATAAACGCTTGAATCAATATCCTGAAATATCAAAACAAGAATTAAGAGCACATAGTTAAGACCAAATCAAGTATTTATCATACAACTCAGAAAATAATAACAAGATCCGTCTTAGGTTTCATCCCCCTCAGGTATTTGAGGGGTTTAGTTCATAATCATAAACGAATACATCTCAGAAGAAAAAAATAAAACAAAACATAAACAAAACCCTAAAACCCCCTAAAGGAATTGAAGGAGAGATCCCCAGTCTTGAGTATGATTCCGGCTTCTTGAGATGAATCAACTAGCTTTCTTCGAGTGAATCCCACAATTTGGCCCCTCTGGCTTGGCCTTTTGGCCTAGCTGAATGCCCCCTTTAAGGTTGGCCTCTAGGGTGTTTATATAGGCTTTTGGAATGCCTTTCTTTGCCTCTAAGTACCCTAATCTGAATGAAACTCTTCTTTGCTGCGTCAGGAACACACCTGTATAAATCGAAGCAGTGTGGTCGGATTCATTAATGAGGCACTACTGTGTGGTCTTAGGACGGTAGTGCCAATTTAATAATTGGCCCATTTACTCCATTTTCGGCCCGTTTCTCATTCTTTTCATCCTTTAGTGCTCTCCTGGGTATAAAACATGAAAACAAAGGATTAGGAACACCTATTTCCATAATTAAAGGGATAAATCATCCAAAAGTATGCTAAATGTGGGATTAAAATATGTGTATATTATGGTTCATCAAATACCCCCATACTTAAGCTTCTGCTTGTCCTCAAGCAAAAATCTCAACTCACAAAAACGAACTTCCTCAATTCATAATATTCATTGATAATTTTTCATCATAATTTATATGCAATTTATACATGAATAA
Organism: Gossypium rotundifolium; assembly: GCA_025506655.1. Taxonomy (NCBI): domain Eukaryota; kingdom Viridiplantae; phylum Streptophyta; class Magnoliopsida; order Malvales; family Malvaceae; genus Gossypium; species Gossypium rotundifolium. The sequence continues at coordinate 88,871,019 of CP106729.1, forward strand.
TTAAACTAAAAGAGTCCCGAAGATTCAAACTATCAAATTCATAGTTTTTAGCACGAAAACATATGTGTTTCCCTTTATCTGAAAAATTACCTTTGATTCAAAACTGACAAGGATTGACATCCTCACACTCAAGGTGTTTAAGGGTCAAAATAAAGCACTCATCAGTCAAACATGAAAAGTTATTACCATAGGCTTGCCTAAAAATCAAATCTCCACCACTATAAAATGAGATGATACACAAATCAAAAGGTCTTTAAAAGGGTTGTAACAGGGCTTAGGTTAAAGGTGTGGGTAAAGGCTAAATTAAAGGGTTAGAATTGAGATTGAATTGATAATTTACCTAACTAGAAAAATGAAGTAATCCTGAATAATTACATCAATTGAAAACTTGAAACTAATAATACGAGCTTCTTGTTCAAGATGTGGAATTTAAATGTATAAGCTCACTTAATTATAGAACTAATAATGAATATACTTTGATTGATTTTTTTTTAAGAACAAATCAAAATAAGTACATAATATAAGAAAAATTCAACTAATGAAATAAAATAATTAGGCAATTGATCAAATCAAGTCTCGATAGAAGGGTGGTCAAATGGAATGGTGAAAACAAATACAAGATGGGTTTTGGGTTAATATTAGTGGGTGAATCAATAAAAGGGTTGTTAGGATCAAAGAGGTTCATTAGGGGTTAATTGTGAGGGTAGACTTTTAGTAGAGTAAGTGGGTTAAATCCTAAGTGCCTTTATCATCTCAATATATCAAATCAAAGATGTGCTCTCGACATGTATAATCGAAGCAAGTTCTAGAATAACAAATCAATGTTGACACACTCATAATCAATAAAGTGAGCATGAAAAGAATGTATGCTCTAAAAGGTTCAAAATATCTCACAAAAAATATGGGTTTTTGATGACAACCTTGTAAATTTCAAACTTCAAGGTAAGAATTAGATTCAGATAGACAACCTAACAAAATTTTAATTTTTAAAAATAAACTCATCATGCTTGATTCTCTAGTATCTTAAAGTTTAAACCATCACTGTATAATTATCAATGACTTAATCAGAAATATATCAATAAAAATCATAAATCAACAGGAATTTCATTCTAATTAGTGATATGAGAAAATTACTTAAGACAAGATATCATTCAGGGATTTTTAGAATAATGCAAAAAGTTAGGAACTTTTCTAGATAAATTTTCAGTCCCCACACTTAAGATGTACATTGCCCTTAATGTACAAAGATAAATATTCACAATATAGTAAGAAAATCAAAAGAGAGGGAGACAAGTGAAACTTCCTGAATTTTTTTGGATGGAATCCTTGAGGATGATCAATGATGAATATGATGACTAATCATAAGTGAAGGTGGTGGAGAATACTCATGTTATGTGTTCGTTCCTGGAGTGGCACATTGTACCTTTTGAAACTGCGAAGTCATCAGTTAAATTTTTAGGGAGTACTATTTAATGGATGTTGTTAGAGATACTCGAGAGTTAAATAGCCAGTGATAGAAGAAATTAAATTTTACTAATAAAACTTTTAAATAAGCAAGGTAAAAAGTTTAATTAAAAAAATAAACTAAAAATGAAAAATAAATGTTAATATTGAAAAATAAAGTAAATAAAAGGACTCAAAGGTCCTAGTCATTGGCTGGGTCACGAGGGGGGGCAGCGATGAAATATGCAGGTGCTGACATATCTGGTTGAGGGTGGTGTCGATATGGTCGAAGCCCTGAAAACATTACTGCTCAAATCGTGATAAGCGCTCGGATATGTTTGCGAAAGAAGCTGCGCTATGAACTAGGTGATGGCTCGGTGGTGGTGCCTCGTGTGGTGGGGGAACATCATCAGTAATGTTATTAGGATCCTCCTCCTCGGTGGAACGACCGAGACAGTACTGGGGAGGATGCGTTCCACGACAACGCTTGATCATCCTCATGTGTAACATCGCCTGGATGCTCTGTGGGGACATCTGTCCTATCAGGGTAAGTGAGGAAGTCTGGGCGGCTGTGTTAAGGAGTCCGAAGTGTCGAGCAATGCACGTGATGTATGGACCCATAGAGATGACCCTTCTCCTATGTTGCTCCATTTGATGTTGGATGGTGCGAGCTATGAGGTAGGCGAGGTCGAACACATGCTCGTTCGCCGTGCACCATAGGAAGTAGGCATCATGAATGTTTACGACGCCGATGCTCTCTTTCCTCCCTGTCAGTGTATGAGCTAGGATAGCGTGTACGTACCTCAGTAGTGGGGCAAGAGCTATTGCTTTTGAGCAAGTAGGGTCATATATGGCCGAGCCGGGGACTAGATCTTTCCAACAGGCAACTGGAGAGTTATGGATATGGCGGTGAAGGTCCTCAAACTCATCATTTTCCATGAATTCGTCAGTGTAGAGTCCCAAAGTAGCTCTGACCTGTGGGACACTCATCTCACGGACTAAACCTCCGAGATGAAATTGGATAGCGCAAGAGTCATCGAAGTTAGTCATCACCGTCTGGAGGTGGAAAGTAGAACAGAGTTCCAGAGTGAGCTCCAGGTATGTGGGCTCGATGATGTCAAAAAATTGCCCCCACAGATCTGTGAATAATAGGGCCCGAACATCATCTGCTAGCTAGAGCTGCTCCAAGGCTGTCCAATCGATACACCTTCCTACTCCGAGAGGTCTTGCACGTAGTATCTAATAAAGATCCTCCTGAGTTCCCAGAGGAAACTGTAGGAATGGGTGTCGTATTTCAGCTGAGGCACTCGAGGATGATGAGCCGGGTCCCTTTTATTTTTCAAAATAGGGAATGCGGTTTTCTTTCTGTGGGAGGACGACATTATGTTCCTGTAAGAGCAATTGAAGAATATCATCCAAATTTTTGCTATGATAGAATTTATGAATCCAATATTATTGCCTCATAATATTTACATGGAAGCTTTTTCCTAAGTATTCTCCTAATACTAGAGGTGCAACATTCAGAACACTTGAATAAAAATGAATATCAACAATAATAATCTAAAATGAATATTAAAGATGTAAAGAAATAAATAAAACAAAGTTCTAAAAGGGAATAAACGTGGATTAAATAAAATTAGCAACAAAGTATAGAGGGGAGGAAGTAATGTGAACCGATAGAGTTAGGGAGATGGCGCACGGTCGTGGATAGTTGCGCGGGCGTGGTAACATCGCACGAGCATGGATTGCGTGTGGATGAGGAAGGACAGTAAGGGGAAGGGAGAGAAGGGAGTGAGGGGAAGTGAAGGGAACGGTGGCCGGACTTGGGGGATGGGAAAAGAGGAAAACATCTAGGGTTTGAAAGGAAGGATTAAGATGAATAGTGAGGGTTTATATAGAAATAAGGGCACACGGGCGTGTGACATGCCCGTGTGAATCATTTTTAGCCTGCGTGTTTCAATGTTCAGGGGTCTGGTGTGCCTGTGTTGCGTCCCACTCTCGTATCGCACGGGCGTGCCTAGCTTGGTTTGTTTCTCCCACGCCCGTTTCATTCTTCCCCATGCCCGTGTCCACTCGACAGGTTTGGCCACGGTTATGGGGCATGAACGTGTCATACGCCCGTGTTCATTCGACGGATTTGGCCATGGTTATGGGGAACGGACGTGTCGTATGCCCGTGTTATTTACTCAGTTTCAACCACGGCCTAATCGCACGGTCGTGGTGTTTTGTCGTAGCCTTTGTTTTGGGGATTTTTTCATCCTTGGTCTGCACGGCCTTCGCCACGCCCCTGTGCAAGGCCGTGTGGTAGGGAAACCTGCGCCTTATTAAATTGGTTAATTTGTAGTTAAGTGCTAAAAATAAAAAATATGATATTAGTGAAGTTAGTTCTCAGGTTGCCTCCTGAGAAGCGCTCATTTAAAGTCTTAAGCTAGACTTACCCTATTTTCATTTCTAAATGAAGGTTCACAGAGCTGAATCTCCTCTCTCATATCCCTAAAATCTTCACCATTATAAATTTTCAGTCGCTGACCGTTTACCTTGAATGTGCAACGAGTTGGATGAGTTACCTCTATTGTGCTGTAAGGGAAAATAGTTTTGATTATGAATGGACCTGACCATCTTGATTTCAGCTTTCCAGGGAACAATTTAAACCTTGAATTGTATAGCAGGAGTAAATCTCCTACTTCAAATTGCTTTGGTTGTTTTAAATGAGCATCATGGCGGCGCTTTGTTGCATCCTTATATAGTCGTGAGTTCTCATAAGCATGAGCTCGCCATTCATCAAGCTCGTTCAACTGCATCATCCATTTTTCACCTGCATTTTTAAGATCGTAATTTAAAATTTTATAGCCCAAAAAGCTTTGTGCTCTAACTCAAATGGTAGATGACAACTCTTTCCGTAAACAAGTTTGTATAGGGATGCTCCTATGGGAGTTTTAAAATTTATTCTAGAGGCCCATAAAGCATCGCCTACTTTTAATGCCCAATCTTTCCTGTTTGATTCTACTGTTTTCTCTAAAATACGCTTAAGTTCTCGATTTGCTACTTCCACTTGTCCACTGGTTTGAGGATGATAAGGGGTAGCTGTCCTATGGTGTACTCCATATTTATGTAAGACTCTATCAAATTGAGTATTACAAAAGTGAGGACCCCTATCAATAATAATTGCTCTGGGTGTTCCAAATCAAGAGAAGAGTTTCTTAAGAAACCTTACTACTACTCTAGCATCGTTAGTAGGTAAAGCTTGAGCTTCCACCCATTTTGACATATAATCTACTGCTACTAAGATGTATCTATTTCCAAATGAACTAGGAAATGGACCTATAAAATCAATACCCCATACATCAAATATTTCACAAGATAGCATATATGTTTGAGACATTTCATCGTGTTTAGAGATATTACTTGTTCTCTGGCATTTATCACATGAAGCAACATACTTGTTGGCATCTTTAAATAGAGTTGGCCAATAAAAACCTGATTCGAGTGTTTTGTGTGCTATCTTAATCCCGCTGTAATGTCCTCCTGAAGGTCCTGAATGGAAATGTTCTAGGATTTTGCTTGCTTCTTGTAACACCCCAAACCCGGCCCAAACACCACGACTGGATCTGGCATGTCACTAAGGAGATTTTGAAAGATATCACAATTTTGGGGAAATATTTTTCTTGAGCTTAACCTTTTATTCGGGAAAACTAAATGGTTGAATAAGTTGTAAAAGATATACATTTTATATTAATGCCTTAATTTAATTAAAACGTAAAATTTAAATGCCTAATAATAATAAAAGCCCAAAATAAAATCAAAAGAAAGAAAAATGTGAAGCTATTGGCTCGTAGCCTTATTACAATGAAATTTAAAACCCACTAATTAAAAATAATAAAAATAAATAAACTAAGTAAAGTTTTTGTTGAATAAAAATATTCTCTCGTATGGCCACCTTGCTCTTCTCTCCAGCCTGATCCGATGTGCTAGGTGCTACCTAAAAGATGTTAAATAATAGGGTGAGTCGCGAGACTCAGTGTGCAACCCTCGTGCACCATCAGATTGGGCCTTAGCCCACAGAACAGATAACAGAGCATAATATATATCAGAAAATATGCAAAGCCCAACCCAAATCCTAGGTTTCCATCCGCTACACACCACCCTTACTTGCCAATCACACCATTGGGGATTTCCACAATTGACCCACACCGCTACACACCATCGATGGCAGTCATACTGCTCATCGTCAGATCATGGCAATAGCCACTACAATAGATCATGGCAAAAAGCCACTACAACAGATCATGGCATAAGCCACTACAACAGATCATGGCATACGCCACTACAACAGATCATGGCAAAAGCCACTACAACAGAACACTTCCCCTTTCATCAATCTCCCAACCCCATGCAATCACAGAAATAGGCATACATATAAAACATATCATCTCAACTGAAACATTCACTTAGGAATGACAGAAATCACTAACCTGGTGATTCGCCTTTACCCTACTTGGGTTTCAACTGATATGCAGGGATTTCGACTTTTAACAGCATATAACAGATTTATAACCATATTATAACATGCAATCTAAATGGTGTGGGAGTGTTACACACCTGATAAATACGTAGGACTACCCTTTACGTCGATACCCTCGCTAATCAGATCTACTGACCTTTGTCTACAACTTTGCTCAAAAGCCGAAAAAACACAAAGATAAGGCCTTCCTACATTCAGCTAAGGGTTAGTGTATACCTGAATCTACATGCTTAAAATTAACAGATCTCCTTACCTTGAATTCCGAAAATAACACGATTCGAGTGCTACTGAAGTCTGACTTAGAAATTTAAGCGATTGACTCCCCTTCAAATCCCGGAATGTCGCAAATTAAAGAAAACACCCGATTAGTTAACCATATAGCCATTCGGCTAAGATCTCTAAAAGCGAAAAAGACTAAAATCTCATGAATTGATACTTACCCTGAGTTTTCTTCAAGATTCGGCACAGGTAGACACCTCAGAGAGAATTTGGAAAACACAGGAGATAAGATCTAGGGATTTTGGCTTTTATGAAAATCCCGGAGAAGATGAGCTGATGCGCTTTTAGCTTTTAGAAGGTCTGACTAAGTGTTTCGGCTTTGGCTTAGAAAGAAAGCAAAAAGAAATTAAGGCAAGGCTTAGAGATTTCGGCTACAAGAACAAACAAGAACGTAGTTTTGGCTTTTAGTGAATGGGAGAAGACTAACAATGGGGATCAAAAGATTCGGCTAGAAGGAGGTTTCAAAGAAAAAGAAAAGGGTGGGGGAGGTGGTGATTTTTGGCTTTTTGAAAGAAAGTTGACAGAAATTGTGGAGGGAGAGACTGAGAATTTCGGCACAAAGAATGAAGAAAAAGTAAGGTTCAAATGCCAAAATTGATGAGCTATTCCCTCTATTTATAGAAAATTCAGCACCCCATATGGCTTTTAGAAACCGATTTCTTTACTCCTCTAGGTGATGGAATTTCGGCCAACTCTGCTCTCAGCAGATAGCTCCTAATTTTTATTCTTTTATCTTCCATATTATCAACTATATTAGCTACATTATCCCATTCACAAAAATCCTACTATTTTTTAGCCTTGTAGCCGTCCACTCCACCTAACCCTAATACCGAAAATTAGCTAACTTGAATCCAAGGAATTGGGCTCCTTGAAACTTAAATTTGGGCCCCTAACTCCCTGGTGTGGCGTCACCTCCTTGTTCCCTAAGTGGTGCTACTGACCACTGGGCCATAAGTCCATTTTGATATTTTAAACACAGGTACTACCTTTTAAGTCCTATAATGCCCAAACAGAAAATTTTAATCAAGGCCTCTGCCTAAGCCTGAGCCCAATTTAGACCCTTAACAGTTAAATTAACACTTTAAACATATACACACACTAAACGTATAGGCCCAAAAATTCAGGATGTTACAGTTCTACCCTCCTTAAATAAATTTCGTCCCTAAAATTTCCAATTAACTAGTAATCATACTACCTAAGCCTCACTGCTATGCTTTCACTGTGCACTCTAATTCTAAAGCCAAAATAAACACTTAGTATACTATGGTAAGATACGCACCATTATTCACATCTGGAGCGTCTCCATCCCTTTGGCGATATGCTGTATAGATTAAAGCTGGCTGCCTCGCCTCAGCATAACCTGCACCTCTACCTGATGCTCCACGACTACGTTCATTGCCAACATTGCCCCTGGCTTGTCCACGGCCCCTTGGTGGTTGCTGACCACCTCTCCTAACCTGATCAGAACCTCGTCCCGCGGGCTGTGCCTGCTCCACCTGTGGACAATCCTTAATCATATGCTCCGTGGATCCACACCTAAAGCATCCACTGGTTGTCCATCTGCACTCCCCATAATGTACCTTTCCACACGAAGGATATGATCGATTCTGACCCGTCGAGCACGAGCTAGCCCATCCGACCTAGGCCTCTTCTGAAAATTCCTGGATGATCCCAACGACCCAAAATTCCTCTTATTCCTATTCCTATCCTTATCCTTATTTTGTTTCTCAGTCCGCCTAACCTCCTCAGATATCTTAGCTTTCTCAACCAAAATCGCAAAGTCCCTTTTTCGCTGCGGTGCTACTAATACCCTCAGCTCATCCCTTAGTCCATCCTCGAACCGTACGCAATGCTCATAGTCAGTCGCCACAATCCCTAGAGCGTAACGACTCAACCATAGAAACTCTACCCGTATTCAGATACAGACTTACTTCCCTGTACCAAGTTCAGGAATGCCTTTCTCTGTGCATCCACATAACTGGCCCCGATGTACTTTCCCTGGAACGACTCCTTAAAGAAGTCCCAATCAATGCGGTCTGCGGAAGTACCCTCTTTCATCGTGAGCCACCACTAGTAGGCCTCGTCTCGAAGAAGATACACGACCCCCTTCAACTTCTCCTCCACAGTGAAGTCAAGGTCATCCATTATGCGCTCAGTTGCCTCTAACCAATACTCAGCTGTGTTAGGGGCCACACCAGAAACTCCCCTAAACATCTTCGCTCCGTTGGCTCAGAGTCGTTTAGACACAGACTTTCGAGCTCCTGAACCCGTGCCTACTCCAACCACTCTTTCAAGGACCCGCAGCATCGCCTGAGACACTACATCATCTCTACCCGTTTGGTCCTGAAATTCCCCCTCCACAGCTGGCAGATCTGACATCTCATTTCCTGACCCATGGCCAGACCCTACTGGTTCGGACACGGTCATCCTACCCCTACCACGACTACGCGGCGGACGTCCTCGACCCCTTGTACTCATTCTTTCGATCGATGTTTATCTGATTAAGAATTTTATGAATAATTAATTCTTCCCATTTATTAATCGCGAACAATCTTATGTAAAATCATTTCGATAGTAGTTCTTTCGAATTCGAATTCTATCTACGAGCTTAGTTCTCAAGTCTATATTTCCTAATTCTAGAATTCTCATTCAATCATCATCAATCAGAACATCACATACACGCATCAACCACACAAGCAACATCCATGAACTCATATTCCTCTCCTAAAGGTATTTTCGTTATTTCACTACCTAGGGGTATTTTTGTAATTTTAACCTACAGGGGTATTTTTGTAATTTCTCAAAATAGAGTATCTTGGTGATTTTTCAAAATAAGGTTATTTTGGTAATTTTACAATTCGGGGGTATTTCGGTAATTTTACAATTTAAGGGTATTCTGGTTATTTTTCAAATTAGAGGTAATTTGGTAATTTTTGTAAATCAGGGGTATTTTGGAAATTTTCAAAACTAGATGTTATTTTAGTAATTTTACAAAATAGGGTGGCTGGTCCCTTTCGGGTTTTAATTATAAATTTTGGCCCGTCAATAAGTCCTCTCGGTTAGAGTGAATAAACACTACGCACCAGGTAAGATTCTAGAGAAGAGGAGGTGAGTCACTAGGACTGCTTAAATACCAAGCTCTCCCTGGATCCAATCCTAGACATGCGTATGCCTGTTGCCACACCTTAACTCAGTGACTTATTCTGGGTTTCTTTAATTATGTTAAGTTTTATGAAGTTTAAAGTATGGTGTAAACTAGACCTAGAGTCCATCAAATTCTAATTGAACTAGTCTATGTCCCATAAAGCCCATTGAGCCCACAGATACTTAACACACAATGGTTCAGAATACTTACCTGGCGGACTTGGGCCGGAGACGAAGGTGCCATGCCGAGCTAACAGACCTGTATCATTTATAAAAATGCATGTTTCAAAACCTATCGTTAGAAAACGTTTTGAGCCCAAAACCCTAAAGTCGAGTTTTGAATCGGGCTCTGATACCAATTTGTAACAGCCCAAAACCCTAAAGTCGAGTTTTGAATCGGGCTCTGATACCAATTTGTAACACCCCAAACCCGGCCCAAACACCACGACTGGATCTGGCATGTCACTAAGGAGATTTTGAAAGATGTCACAATTTCGGGAAAATATTTTTCTTGAGCTTAACCTTTTATTCGAGAAAACTAAATGGTTGAATAAGTTGTAAAAGATATACATTTTATATTAATGCCTTAGTTTAATTAAAACGTAAAATTTAAATGCCTAATAATAATAAAAGCCCAAAATAAAATCAAAAGAAAGAAAAATGTGAAACTAGTGGCCCGTAGCCTTATTACAATGAAATTTAAAACCCACTAATTAAAAATAATAAAAATAAATAAATTAAGTAAAGTCTTTTGCTGAATCAAAATATTCTCTCGTATGGCCACCTTGCGCTCCTCTCCAACCCAGTCCAATGTGCTAGGTGCTACCTGAAAGATGTTAAATAATAGGGTGAGTCACGGACTCAGTGTGCCCTATGGCAATTAGAAATTGATTTCTTTACTCCTCTAGGTGATGGAATTTCGGCCAACTCTGCTCTCAGTAGATAGCTCCTAATTTTTCTTCTTTTATCTTCCATATTATCAACTATATTATCTACATTATTCTATTCACATAAATCCTACTATTTTTGAGCCTTGTAGCCATCCACTCCACCTAACCCTAATGCCGAAAATTAGCTAACTTGAATCCAAGGAATTGGGATCCAAAACTTAAATTTAGGCCCCTAACTCCCTGGTGTGGCGTCACCTCATTGTTCCCTAAGTGGCACTACTGACCACTGGGCCACAAGTCCATTTTGATATTTTAAACACAGGTACTACCTTTTAAGTCCTATAATGCCTAAACAGAAAATTTTAATCAAGGCCTCTGCCTAAGCCTGAGCCCAATTTAGACCCTTAACAGTTAAATTAACACTTTAAACATATACACACACTAAATGCATAGGCCCAAAAATTCAGGATGTTACACTTCTGCTTTTGTAACACATCTTCGAATTACTTGATCTGCACATATACGAAAAAGAAAAGGATCCTCCCAAAAATATTTTTTCACATCAACAAAAAATCGCTTCTTTTGATGATGTGCTAACCTTTTTGGTAAGATGTTAGCAGCTAAGTAATTTGCAATATCTGCAAACCAAGGTACCTCGGAGTCGGTTATAGAAAAGAGTTGTTCTTCTGGAAATGAGTCATTTATCTCACTCTCGTCGAGTTCTTTGATATGTGGGTTTTCAAGCCTAGAAAGATGATCTGCTGCAAGATTTTCAGCTCCTTTCATATCCTAAATTTCCAAATCAAATTCTTGTAAGAGTAAAATCCATCTTATAAGTATAGGTTTTGCATTAGATTTAGTTAAAAGATAGCAAAGAGCTGAATGGCCAATGTAAATGACAACTTTAGATAGTATCAAGTATTGTCTAAATTTATCAAATGTAAAAACCACAGCTAGCAATTCTTTTTCTATAGTGGTGTAATTTTCTTGTGCGGCTATTAATGTCTTGCTAGCATAATAAATCGACTGAAGGTGCATGCCTCTTCGCTGTCCCAAAGCTACACCTACTGCAAAATCACTCGCATCATACATTAGTTCAAAGGGTAAATTCCAATCAGGTTCAATTATAATTGGAGCATTTATTAATTTATCTTTGAGGATATTAAATGCATCTAAACATTCCTGATCAAAATTGAAAGGTATATCTTTTTCTAGTAATTTCGTTAAAGGCTTAGCTATTTTAGAAAAATCCTTAATATATCTTTTATAAAATCCAGCATGTCCTAAAAAATTTCTAATAGCCTTAACTAAACTAGGAGGAGGTAATTTTTCTATGGTTTCGACCTTTGCTTTATCTACCTCAATCCCTTTACTAGAAATTATATGTCCTAACACAATCCCCTCTCGAACCATAAAGTGACACTTTACCCAATTTAGCACAAGGTTCGTTTCCTCACATCTCATTAGAACTCGTTTTAGATTTTTAAGGCAAAGATGGAAAGAATTACCAAATACTGAAAAGTCGTCTATAAATACCTCTATAATGTCTTCCACAAGTTCATCAAAGATGGCTAGCATGCAGCACTGAAAAGTAGCAGGAGCATTACATAATCCAAAAGGCATTCTACGATAAGCAAATGTACCGTATGGACATGTAAATGTTGTCTTTTCTTGATCTTCAAGGGCTATTGGGATTTGGAAGTAGCCAGAGCGTCCGTCAAGGAAGTAGTAGTACATATGCCCAGATAATCTTTCTAACATCGGATCAATAAATGGTAGAGGGAAGTGATCTTTTCTCCTAGCATCGTTCAACTTCCTATAATCAATGCAAACTCTCCAACCTGCAACTGTTCTTGTAGGAATCAATTCATTCTTTTCGTTGGTTACAACAGTCATGCCTCTTTTCTTTGGAACAACCAGCACAGGGCTTACCCACGTACTGTTAGAAATAGGATAAATGATTCTAGTATCTAGAAGTTTAATTACCTTAGCCTTAACAACTTCCTTCATGTTAGGATTCAATCGTCTTTGAGGTTGCACGCAGGGTTTATATTCATCATCCATTAAAATTTTATAGGTGCAGAACGATGGACTTATCCTTTTAATGTCAGAAATTTTCCAAACTATGGCTCTTTTATGCTCATTTAGTACCTGTAGTAGCTCGTCTTTCTCTTTGGGTTCCAGTTCAGAAGAGATAATTACTGGTAGTGTAGGACTATCCCCGAGGAATGCATATTCTAAGTGTTTTGGCAACTATTTTAATTCTAATTTGGGTGGCTCATGAATAGAGGGTTTTTGTTTTAGTTTGTCGTTGATTTCAAAAACCTCTTCTTTTGTTTGTCTAGAGGAAAATGTATTAGAATTCAACTCATTGGTATCATCATCTACCCCCTCATCTCGGGTAAGACACAGTTCCATCGTGTCGTCATGTATGATTTCCTGCAAAGAATCTTGAATAAAATGATCAATGGCATCAATAAAATAATAGGAATCATCTTGTTCTCTAGAATATCGCATGTCATCATAAATTTGAAAAATAATTTCCTCTTCGCCTACCCTTAGTGCAAGTTTACCATCACCTACATCAATAACAGCCCTAGCAGTAGCTAAAAAGGGGCGTCGCAAAATTAAAGGCACCACAATGTCCTCATTCATGTCAAGCACAACAAAATCAACAGGGAATATAAATTTATCAACATTTACCAGAATATCTTCAATAATTCCCCTAGGGTATTTAACAAATCTATCAGCTAGCTGAATACTCATCCTAGTGGGTTTAGGTTCCTCGAGACCAAGTTGTTTAAACATTTTATAAGGCATTAAATTAATACTGGCACCTAGATCAGCTAGTGCTTTCTCTATGTTTAAACTACCAATTAAGCAGGGAATAGTGAAACTTCCTAGGTCTTTCAATTTGGTTGGTAATTTGTTTTGGAGGATGGCTGAACATTCTTCATTAAGTTCCACTGTTGATTTCTCTTCAAACTTCTTTTTATTTGTGAGGAGCTCTTTTAGAAATTTTACGTATGTCGGCATCTGCAAAATAGCTTCAACAAAAGGTAAGTTGATATGTAATTGTTTAAAAAGTTCAAGAAATTTATCGTATTGTGCGTCTAATCGGTCTTTCTTCAATTTTGCTGGATATGGGATCTGTGGTTTAATTTCTTCAGGTACTGCAATTGCATTCTCGTTTGCTTTCTCATCCTTTGTCTTACAATTTTTGTGTGGTATCTTCTTCTTTGTTTCAACCAACTCCTTTCTACTCCTTAGTGTAACTGCCTTCACATGCTATTTTTTATTAGGTAAACTTTCCGGTTTCCTTTCAGAAACTAACTTAGTTAGTTGTTCAATTTTATCCTTAAGCCCTAGAATTGATGCTTGCTGATTATTCAATATCGTTTTGGTATTTTGGAAGCAGGTTTCTGACACCTCTATGAATTTTGTTAGCATCTATTCAAGGTTTGGCTTCTTTTCTTATGGGTAGGTTTGTTGTCTTTGATTGGGGTGGTATCTCCAACCTGGATTGTAAGTACTACTATAATGGTTATTTTGAGGTCTAAAATTGTTACCCATATAGTGAACTTGCTCGTTTTCAGTGCTCGGGTTGTAATGCGGATATTCTGTATTGTTCATCCATCCTTCGTTCGTATTGTACTACATAACTTAATGTCCCTGCAAAGAATCACATAAGCCATCAATCTTTTTATTTAACATCTCTACCAGATTTGATAGCATGGTGACTGCGTCAAGGTTGAAAACTCCGGCTATTTTTGTTGGACTTATCCTTGTAACTTGCCACTGATAGTTGTTCAGTGACATCTCCTCTATAAACTCATAGGCCGCCTGAGGAGTTTTGTTATTTAGGGTTTCGTCGACTACTGAATCAATCAGTTGTCTCGTTGAAGGGTTCACACCATTATAAAAGGTTTCGACCTATAGCCAAAAGGGTAATCCATAGTGTGGGCACCTTCTCAATAGATCTTTGTATCTCTCCCAAGCATTATATAGTGTTTCTAAATTCATCTGCACAAAAGAAGAGATATCATTCCTTAATTTGGCCGTTTTGGCCGGCAAAAAATATTTTAATAAAAATTTTTCGGTCATTTGTTCCCATGTAGTGATTGATCCTTGTGGAACAGAATCTAGCCACTATTTAGTATTATTCCTCAAAGAGAAGGAAATAACCGAAGACGGATGGCATCATCAGAAACGCCATTAATTTTGAAAGTATCACAAAATTCTAGGAAATTTTCCAAGTGATTATTTGGGTCTTCATCCTGCAAACCATCAAACTAAACAAATTGTTGTATCATTTGTATAGTGTTAGGTTTCAGTTCACAATTATTAGCAGCTATAGCAGGTCTAACAATACTTGACTCAGTTCCTGTTAAATTAGGTTTAGCATAATCATACATAGTTCGAGGAGCATGATTTTCGGCCACCTCTTGAGGTAGTGGATTATTGTTAGCCATCTTTTCGGTAGTATTAATTTTGTTCTCTTTCTCTTCTTGTATGCAGTTTAAGCTTCGCCTTATTTCTCTACGATTTCTGTGAGCCGTACCTTCAATATCACTGTCGTAAACTAAGGGTCCTGCCGGGTTCCTTCTAGTCATAAACTAGAGGTACCTACCAGGAAAAGAAAAAGAAAAAGAAAATTAGAAAAGTAAAAATAAAATTTAATTGCAAAAATAAAATAAAATAAAATAAAATATGGCTAAAGTAATAAAAATTGAGCTTTCTTAATATTTCAAGTTCCTCGGCAACGGCGCCAAAAACTTGATCGTGTGTCAGAGTCTTAAAGATTTATAATATGAATGGTCTAGCCTAAAAACTAACTGTGACAATGACTTGAGGCAAGCGCACCTATCGAACACTAGTATAGTTTAGTGGCAAGACCGGATTGTCGAACCCAAAGGAACCAAAAGTACTAATACTAATGATAAACCATAAAAGTAACATATTTTAATCCCACATTTAGTATGCTTTTGGATGATTTATCCCTGATTTATGTAAAAAGGTGCTCTTAATCCTTTCTTTTCATGTCCTATACTCAGGAAAGCACCTAAGGATAAAAAGAACGTAAAACGATCTAAAACGGACCAAATTAGGCCAACCCAAGAAATCAACACGGCCTGGACTTCAAGCCACACGGCCGTGCCTCGTCGACAAAAGTCTAACATGGTCTAGCCACGACTTACACGGGTGTGTGCCATGGGCGTCCCCCTGCCACGAGAATGAGCAATTTCACTCAGATTTGGATGCTTGAAGCCAAAGAAACATACTCTTAAGTCTACTTAAACACCTTAATAGTAATTCTACTTGAAGGAGGTACTTAGGAGCCAAGTAAAGCTTCTAAAGAGCCTATATAAACAACCCAAGGTAGCCGTTCTAGATAATCAAGTTTTAGGCAGAAGTTTTCTGCCAGAGCCTTTATTCAGGGAATTACTCGAAGATAGCCAGTTGATTCATCTCAAGAATCTGGAGTTCTACTGAAGACAGAGGATCTCTTCTTTAATTCCTTCAGGGGGTTTTAGGGATTTCTTATGTTTTGTTTTATCTTTTCTCTTGAGATGTTTTCTTATTTTTTTATGAACTAAACCCTTCAGATACCTGAATGGGATGAAACCTATGAGGATTTTGTTCTTTGATTTCTAAATTATATGATAAGTACTTAGTTTGTTCTTAATTATGTTGCTTAATTTAATCTGATGTGCTTAGGTGGAGGAGGAATAGACCCTGCCAAAGAGTAGATCTAGCATAATTAAGCGGAGTTGATCGCGCGCCTAGAGATAGGGTGATGAGATTTGCCGAATTAGGGTGAAACCTAATATGGGAGTCCATTGATCGATTTACTGCTTCCTTAGGGGGTTATTATAAGAGAACAAGAGTTCCACTAATGAACCTAAGGTTAGATATTATTTGCCTCGAGAGAGGGTTTAATATAGGTTAGGGAGTCTCACGGATCAAGCTAAGTAAAGAAGTCATATGAATTAAAAGTTAGATAACAAGAGAAGTCATAGGTGGATTCTTCCTGAGGGTATCGTCTAAAATCAACTGAGTTTTTCCACAGTCTTCTCCCAAAGTTTCATTCTTTTGTCTTTACATCTAGTTTAGTTTTTCATTAGTTTTTTTTAGATTAATAAACCAATCACTCCATATTTTAGGCTAAATAATAGAAAGAAAGTGAGTAGTAGTACTTTTAGGTTCCTTTGGGTTCGATAAAATAATCTTGCCTAAACTATACTATTGCTCGATAGGTGCACTTGCCTCAATCGTTTTCATAGTTAGTCTACAGGTTCGATCATTCATTATAAATATTAAAAATTGATTGTTTGACACGATCCAATTTTTGGCGCCATTGCCGGGGAACTAAAATATTAAGAAAGCTTAATTTTTATTACTTTAGCAAATTTTTTTATCACAATTTATTATTATTATTATTTTTTATATATATTTTTTACTTTGCTAATTTTTTTCTCTATTTTTCTTTTGGCGAAAATTTTAGTCTATGGAAAAGATGATGGCCTTTGAATAATTATCTACGAATTCCGTTATCTCACGCTTCAACCCGGCCACCGTAATTTCCGAGATCTCCATACATCTTGCTTCCTCCGGATGCATAGCGTATGGGCTGCTATGAACATCTGGAGAATTTTCCGCCTCAACTCCATATCTTTTGGCATACAAGGCCGTCACGAAAACATAGCACCGTCACCGGTCACACTATACCCCTCTACACCACCATTACGAACTTGTATTCTCTTCGCATTTAGCCCTTCATCCATTATCTGCTTGCCTTAATCTCCTCGATCCATGTTGGCTTGACATGAAGTTACGCCAAAAGGCTTCCATCGTCATCTGAGCTCAATCGAGCAAACATTGCTCTCAAATCGCCACGACCTTCCGCTCAGCGCGTCGACCACCACGTTAGCCTTACCGGATGATACTCGATGGAGCGATCGTGTCCTTCAGCAGCTCAATCCATCGACGCTGTCTCGATTCGAGATCATACGTAGATGTAACAATAATTGGCGAATAATTCGTGACCTAAGAAAGTCACCTCCTCACCCAAAATTACTTATCTTGAATTTGGCATACAACTGTTTTTCCCTCAACACTTGTAGGACTATCCGTAAATGCTTGTCGTGCTCCTCCTCCGTCTTAGAGTAAACCAATATGTCGTCAATGAACACTACGACGAATTGGTCCAAGTATTGTTGAAAACTCATTCATTAGATCCATGAGCGCCGCGTGCATTGGTCAACCGAATGGCATAACTAGGAACTCGTAATGCCCATACCGGTTCGAAAGGCCGTCTTGTGAACATCGGCCCCCTTCACCTTAAGTTGATGGTAACCCGACCTAAGGTCTATCTTTGAAAACACCGACGCCCCCTTCAACTGGTCAAACAAGTCATCGATCCGTGGCAATGGGTACTTGTTTTTGATCGTTAACTTGTTTAACTGACGGTGTCGATGCACATTCGCATAGAACCGTCCTTCTTCTTGACAAACAATACAGGCGCTCCCCACGGAGATATGCTAGGTCGAATAAACCCTTTATCCGGAGGGCTCACAATTTGAGCCTTCGGCTCCACCAATTCCTTTGGTGCCATTCGGTGAGTGCTATGAACACGGTCTTGAATTCGGTAGCACGTCTATACCGATTCGACTTCCCGATCCGGAGGTAGACCCGGAAGTTCTTACGGGAACACATCAACAAATTCCCCAACCGTTCGGACCTTTCCAACCTCGACTCCTTAGCTTCCAAAGCACAAATTGAACCAAATCGCCTTACAACCCTTCTTGACCATCTTTTTCGCCTTCAGGCGGACACCACATTGGATAGGTAATTCCTTCTATCACCTATCATAACCACTTCACCATTCTCAACCGTCTTAGAACCATGCGCTTAGCAGCGCAATCAAAATCGCTTTGATACTTAGCCAGCCAATCCATTCCAAGGATCAAATCGAACTCCCCGAATGGTAGTTCCATCAGATCAGCAACGAAAACTACCCCTTGGAGTTCTAGGGGTACATCTCTAAAAAGTTTGTCTACCACTACAGAGTGACCTAAAGGACTCACTACAGTCATCTCCCTAGCAGCAGTCTCAGAGTCTAGGTTCAAAGTTTCTACCACACTACTGGCTATGTACGAATGTGTAGACCCCACATCAATCAATGCATAATAAGGGAGACCAAAATCGAAGCGTGCTATTATAACATCTACGGCCACGGACTTAGTTCCTTGTACTAAACTTCGAGAAAAGTCTTCCTCTGTGCGTCGATGTAGGTGGTGCCCACATATTCTTCCGAAAAGCGGTTTTAAAGTAGTCCCACGTAAGATCATCATTGTGGCTCCATCCCGAACTGTCACCACCACTGTACGCTTCATCCTTTAGAAGCGACATCCCTTCGGCTTTTCCTCCTCGGTCGAGTCAAGTTCATCCATTACCCTTCTCAGAGATTCCAACCAATACTCATACTGGGTGCCACTCGACACACCGGAACACCTCAAATTGTTGGACCGAATCCTCGAACAGATTTTGAGCTCCTAAATTTCCACCATTTCAACCACCAATTCGAGGACTCGCAACACCGCTTGCGCACGCCTCCTCTCCTCGCTCGATCTGCTCCCGGCCCAAAAATGGAGGTGGTGGTGGCGAGAGTACATCGTTTTCAACCTTATCCAGACCTGACGGGTTGAGACAAATCATCCTACCCCTACTGGCGTCCACCTGGCGTCCGTCCTCTAGAACTCATTCTATCTCTGTGCTTTTAATCGATTAAGAGAATTTTATGTATTAGCGTTTGTTCCACTTCATTACTCATGAAGAAATTTTATGAAGAAATTTTAATTAGGATTCTTTCGTGCAAACAAGGTTTGATCTTCTATCCTAGTTCACACAAAGTTCTTGCATCCATTCCCTAATGCTTTCCATCCTATTCACTCTTGGACATTTCGCCCATTTCTAACCTGGGGTATAACCATTATAAAACTCTGAAGGTCCCTTTTAAGAATTTTCCTTCTTAAAGCGGTGATGGCAATAATTATCAATGGCAAGTCTTGAGGACAATTCCTACTAAAGCGACTAGTGTTTTCAACCTCGACATGGTCACCATGTTATCTAATCAGTTAGAGATGATGAATAAAAATATTGATGATTGGTATAGTCCCTCGCAGGTACATCCAGAAATACAATAGGATTTGAATCTAGGAGGCGTGGCGAATCCTGAGTACCCACCCTACGGATATGGCATGGAAAACGAGCAAGCTCACTATACAGGTAACTATTCTAGATATCAAAATAATTTTTATAGTGACACTTATAATGCAGGTTGGAAGTACTATCCCAATTTCCCGTGGGATGATCAAAATACCCAAAGATCAAAACTTCCTCCAGATTTTCAACAACCACCTCACCAACAAGAAGAGGAGCCGAATCTTGAAGAGATGCTGACAAAATTCATGGCAAACACAGAAAATCATTTCCAAGAAACTGAGAAAACACTTAAAAGCAACGAGAATCTATTTGGGGAACATACTAAGTCAGTTAAGGTAGCCACTAATGCAGTCGAACAACTCGCAAAGCTAATGTCAGAACGACCGCAAGGACGTCTACCAAGTAACACTGAGATTAAACCGAAGGAGCAAATTCAAGCCATCTCAGCCCATGCAGTAAGGGGTTAGATGAACCCAATCCAATACAAAAAGCCAAGGTAGACGAAGGTAAGGTAGAGGTAACACAAGAAAAGTCGAAACCGATAATCAAGGAGTACCAACCTCGCATACCTTATCTCAAAGCAATGAAAAGAGACAATTCAAAGGAACAGTTCGGTAAGTTTCTTAAACTCTTAAAGAAATTACATATTAACTTACCTCTTGTTGAAGCTCTTTTTCAGATACCAGACTCGAGGAAATTTTTAAGACAGCTCTTGACCAACAAACGCAAATTAGACGAAGAGCACCACGTGGAGCTAAACACAATGTACTCAACAATTCCACAAAATAAACTGCCACGAAAATTAAAAGATCCAGGTAGTTTTACAATTCCATGTTTAATTGGTAGTTTATCTATTGATAAAGCGTCAGCAGATTTAGGGGTAGGCATCAATGTTATGCCTTACAAAATGTTTAAACAACTAGGTCTAAGGAAACCCAGGCAAACTAGGATGAACATTCAATTAACTTATAAAACTATAAGAATTCCTAGGGGTATAATAGAAAATGTTCTAATATAAATTCATAAATTTGTATTTCTAGTAGACTTTGTCGTTTTATACATGGATGGTGACAACTAGATCCCCTTAATTTTAGGAAGACCCTTTTTAGCAACTGCCAGAGCTAAAATTGATATCTATACAGGAGAACTTGTAACAGACCGAATTTGACCCTAGTCGGAACGGTGGTTTCGGGACCACGAATCCGGGTTAGAATGATTTTTTTTATCTTTAAATTAATATTTATGTTGTGTGTTTGAGATGTCTTAAAATATGGTAGGTTAATTTAAATTGTTTGGATGTTTAATTTTAGATTTGGGATTAAATTGCATAAGTAGTAAAATAGTTAATCTTTGAATAGGGAGATTGAATTAAATAATTTTCTTTTGCATGGGGATTTAAATTGCAAATTCACCCTTGTTGAAGAAGTAGTGGATAGCAATGATATAAAATAGTTAGTGGGGAAGGTTTAATTATTTTATTTGATAAGAAAGGTATTATGAAATAATATTATAATAAAGTGATATCATTAAAATAAGAGAAACAAAAGAAAGTAAACATCATCATATTCATTTTCATATCACCAAAAAATAAAAGGAGAAAGGAAGGATTCAAGCTCTCCACATTTCGGCATTTTGCATGTTCTAATAAGGTTAGTGATTAAGCTTAATTTTTGTAAATTTTAACATTTTTGAAGTGGTTGACATGTATATTTGCTAGCCCATATTCGAATTTTTATTTTGGTTGTATGTTTCAAGTGTTGCCATGGACGAAATTTGGGTGTTTGTATGATTAATGATAGTATATGTTATATATAAGTTAGATTAATAAGATTTCCTTTAGAACTTTTGATAGATTTCGGGCATAAGGGTGATTTTGTAAAATGAAAAATTTTGAAGGGACTAAATATCAACAAAAATAGAAGAATTGAGTTGATGGGAGGGCTATAAATATTCGGCCCTTAATTGATATGGTCAAATTCTAGATATTTTGTGTTTTGAATTATAAGGACTTATTTGTAAACATTGTAAAAGTCAGGGGTAAATTTGTAACTTATTAAATTATGTGTTTAAGGATCAAATTGAGATGAAATGTACTTGAATGAGCTAAATTTTAATGTGTTTTAGATCAAGAACAAAGAAAATGGATTTAGATCGGGAAAGGCGAAGGTTCTCGAATAGGTGATTTGCACGGTCTATCGACAACCGAGGTAAGTCCTTAAGCTGAAATATATCAAAGAATTATTTATGAAGATATTAAATGATAAAGTTTGATAAATTTGAGTACATACTTAGGTCTTAGCCGAATGTATATAAGTGAATTAGATTGTTTGTATGCTTTGATAATGTGATATGAATAAGCTTAGTGGAATTGGATGAGTAATGTAATTTTGAAATATATGCGGAATGATTGACCACATTGATATGTTTCGGGCTAAATGCTTAGCAGGCCTCGTGCCGGTGATTTGTTTCGGGCTAAATGCATAGCAGGCCTAGTGCCGGTGATTTATTTCGGGCTTTAATGCCTAGCAGGCTTTATGCCGGTGATTTATTTTGGGCTTTAATGCCTAGCAGGCTTCGTGATGGTGTTTAAATCTCGGACCTTTGGTCTAGCAGGTTTTATACCAGTGATTGTTAATACGAGCTTATGCTTATGAATGAAATGGTCTAGTTATGATGGTATTTGAATAAGCCAAGGTTTATTACTATAGTGTTCGACCAAAAGTTATGTATCGAATCAAGTTTATGATATATGTGATGCTTCTTGAATAATCAAGTTGATAGAAATGTGTTTATATATTCGGTACTTAAGATATGTGATTAGAAAAGACATTGGGTTGATATGTTTACTTGCTTACTTGAGTTTATTATATTGATATGAGAAATTATACCTATATAGGTTCGACCATGAGCTATACATATAGATAAATATATATTCAATTATGTGCCCTCATTTTAAATGTACACGAAAATATTATTCGGTTGAAGTGAATATATATATATATATATTTGATTAGCAATCTGGGTACCATTGATAAGTTTCATATTTTAAGTGTACGTTGAATATTATTTCACTAGGTATGAACATTGATAATCGGTCATGATAGTATATATGTGTTTTGTTAGTTCATAAATGTTATTAATGTTATTCTATTCAATTTAATTGAATACCTAGTTGAGTTGTAAAGTTGCTTAAGACTTACTAAGCCAGTGAGCTTACTCTGTTTATGTTTGTGCTCTATTTTATAGATCGATAATTCAACTACGGGCTCAGGGGATCATCAAGACGGTCGACCACACTATCACTCTCTTTGGTATAGTTATGTTTTGTAAACTTTTGAATCAAAGGCATGTATAGGCTTTGTTTTGATAAATAATGAATGATGTCGGATTGTAAATATAAATATGGCCTTGCGAATAAAATTTGTTGCTTTTAGTTAAGTTTGGGTTTCATATTTTGATATGGTAGCTTGCATTAAAATACCATTAAATATGTGACTTGGTCATGCTTTAAATCATACACGGAAAATGATCATATGATATATATATATATGGTGTAATATTGGGATATGCATTTAGATAATAAGGATAAATGTTGGATGCTAGATGATTTAAAGCATGTAATATGTTAACAAGTTAATAGGTTACTATATATATATATATATTTGAAAATGGTTTAGTAATGCTTGTTGATGTTGTTATTAATTTATCATGTTCGAATATATCAAGAAAGTTCATTTCATATTATGTTATGTGTGAAATATTAATGATCAAATTATTGTATACTTACTTGTAATATTCGCCATGGCATTGGTTTAGTTTGGAGTTTATATTTTATTTGATATTCATATGCATTTGGACATGAAGTTAGAATGGTTAAATTATTTTTGGTGAACATTTAGTGATAGGGCATGAGACTATGTAAATATAGTTATATGATTTGTATTAATAACATTATAGATATATTCTGAGTTAAGTACATTTGAAAAAGGATATGATTAAGTTTGTATGAGCTTGGTTTTGCGAAATTGATCATGTAAATCTATAACGAATTAGCGATAATGTAGATGGATGATAATGGTAATTAGCAAAGCTTTGTCATGTAGGTATATTTGTCCTAAATAATAATGCATTTGATTGGTATATATTGAATAAGGGTGGATGTACATATTAGGCTAATGTATTCAAAAATGACCAAAGGAATAGTCTTTTTACTATTTGATTGAAACTTGTTTTTTTTTTATATGATAGTAAAGATATTATTTGTAATAAGCTTGTTAGCATTATAATTTTTAAAAAGAAAGTACATGTTTGATTGTGATAGCATGGATTAATTACTATTAATTAATGTAATAGTATTTGTATGAATGCGTTGACTGTGGTTTGACGAGTAATGCCTCGTAACCCTAATTCGACGACGGATACGGGTTAGAGGTGTTACATTTTATTGGTATCAGAGCTACGGTTTAGTCGATTCTAGGACTACCGTAGTACATAAGAGTCTAGCTATACATGCCTTTGAATTTTTTATGTGATAGTGTGGTGACTTCTGACAATTTCAATTGTATTTTATATAGTAAATGGATTTCGATCCCGATAGAGCCGTAGCTGATGATGTAGAGAGCGTTGCGCCTGGTCTCGCACTTGGATCAGCGCCATTAGACTCTCAACCAGTTACGGGTAACCACGAGGGAGAGGCTAAACAAGCCTTCTACCAAATGATGAATGAATGGTTTACCCAGTTTGTTCAAAATAACCCGGCTGTACAACAACCTCCACCCCCGAATAATCCAACTCCGGTACCTTGAGCACCCCCGATGATAGATCCAATGAGATCTAGTAGGCCTCACATTGATAAAATCGAGAAATTTGGGGCCGAGAATTCAAGGCTAATGATGATGATGATGCGAGAGAGTGAAATGTGGCTTGATAACACTATTCGGGTACTTAATAAGCTATCACCTTTCTGAGCGAATGTTTGAAATGTGCTATATCTTTACTTGGGACACTTGCCTATCACCGGTGGAATACATTAGTATCGATGGTTCCAAAAGAAAAAGTGACATGGGATTTCTTCGAATGAATTCGCAAGAAATATATCGACCAGATTTATCGACTAGAAGCGTAAAGAATTTCTTGAACTAAAAGCAGGGCAAATGACCGTGATGAATATGAGCGAAAATTTGTCGATTGAGTCAATATGCTCGGGAGTGTGTATCAACTGAGGCCATTATGTGCAAAAGGTTTGAAGATGGTTTGAATGAAGATTTAAAGTTTCTTGTTGGCATTCTTGAGATCAAAGAGTTTGTGACACTAGTCGAACGAGCTTGCAAAGCTGAAGAGCTTGGGAAGGAGAAAAGAAAGGCTGAGACAGAAGCTAGAGACACTCGTGAAAGACCTTCGGGTAAGAATTTCCATTCCACATCTAAGAAGTTTAGAGATGACTTTAGCCGACATAAAGCTACTTCGGATTCACCTAGACGTGATCGACCTCCAGTGAGCTCCCGAGCTACCTCAATGGCCAGTGTTGATAACGTTCCCCAGAATCGAGTTGAATGCAAACATTGTGGAAAATGCCATTCTGGGAGTTGTAGAGTTCGTGATCGGTCCTGCTTTAAATGTGGATCCTCGGACCATTTTATTCGAGAGTGCCCGATGTTAGGCGAGCGAAATCTGATGCAGAACTCTAGGCCAAAGCGATGCATCAAGACGGGGCGGACCACCGGCATTCAGCAATGTAGGTGGTAGTCGAGAGGGATGAAGAACACGGCGATTCGATCGAGGCTAGAGCTCCACTAGAGCTTATGTTACTTGAGCTAGAGAGGATCTTGCTTCTCCGGATGTCATTACGGTACTTTCACCATTTATGATACTCACTGTAATTGCATTGATTGATCTGGTTCGACCCATTCATATGTATGTGAAACTACGGTATTCATAAGACTCGCCGATTGAGTCTCTTGAGTTTGTGATTCAGCGTATCCAACCCTTTGGGTAGATGTGTGTTTGTTAATAAAGTGTGTAAAGGTTGCCCATTGATGATTCGAGATTTTTGTTTCCCAGTCGATTTAATGCTGTTGCCTTTTGATGAGTTTGATATAATTTTGGGAATGGACTGGTTAACTTCGCATGATGCAGTGTGAATTGGAAAAGAAAGCTTATTGATTTGAGACATCAGAACGGTGAGATCATTAGAATCGAATCCAGTGATTTAAGTGGGTTTCCTACAGTTATATCCTCGATGCTAGCCAGGAAGTATGTGAGAAAAGGGTGCGAAGCTTATTTGGCTTATGTACTGGATAATAAATTGTTTGAGAAACAGATTGAATCTGTATCGATTGTATGTGAATACCGAGATGTTTTCCCTGAAGAACTACCGGTTTACCCCGATCGAGAGATTGAGTTTGGCATTGAATTAGCAAGGAACGACTCCGATCTCAATAGCTCCATATCGGATGGCACCTATTGAGCTAAAAGAGTTGAAAGCACGTTGCAAGAGTTAACAGATAGGGGCTTTGCACGACCAAGTTTCTCTCCTTGGGGTGCACCAGTTCTTTTTGTGAGAAAGAAAGATGGAATGATACGAATGTGTATTGATTATCGGCAACTGAATAAGGTAACTATAAAGAATAAGTACCGTTACCTCGGATTGATGATTTGTTTGATCGGTTGAAAGGGCTTGATATTTTCGAAAATAGATTTGAGATCGGGTTATTATCGATTCTTGAGTCGAGATCTGAGATGGCCTAAATTTGTTGCTTTTGGTTAAGTTTGGGTTTCATATTTTGATATGGTAGCTTGCATTAAAATACCATTAAATATGTGACTTCGATCATGCTTTAAATCATACACGGAAAATGATCATATGATATATATATATGGTGTAATATTGGGATATGCATTTAGATAATAAGGATAAATGTTGGATGCTAGATGATTTAAAGCATGTAATATGTTAGCAAGTTAATAGGTTGCTATATATATATATATATATATATTTGAAAATGGTTTAGTAATGCTTGTTGATGTTGTTATTAATTTATCATGTTGAATATATCAAGAAAGTTCATTTCATATTATGTTATGTGTGAAATATTAATGATCAAATTATTGTATACTTACTTGTAATATTCAGCCATGGCATTGGTTTAGTTTGGAGTTTATATTTTTACTTGATATTCATATGCATTTGGACATGAAGTTAGAATGGTTAAATTATTTTTGGTGAACATTTAGTGATAGGGCGCATGAGACTATATAAATATAGTTATATGATTTGTATTAATAACATTATAGATATATTCCTGAGTTAAGTACATTTGAAAAGGATATGATTAAGTTTGTATGAGCTTGGTTTTGCGAAATTTGATCATGTCGTCTATAACGAATTAACTGATAATGTAGATGGATGATAATGGTAATTAGCAAAGCTTTGTCATGTAGGTATATTTGTCCTAAATAATAATGCATTTGATTGGTATATATTGAATAAGGGTGGATGTACATATTACTAATGTATTCAAAAATGACCAAAGGAATAGTCTTTTACTATTTGATTGAAACTTGTTTTTTTATAAGATAGTAAGGATATTATTTGTAATAAGCTTGTTAGCATTATAATTTTTAAAATGAAAGTGCATGTTTGATTGTGATAGCATGGATTAATTACTATTAATTAATGTAATAGTATTTGTATGAATGCGTTGACTGTGGTTTGACGAGTAATGCCTCGTAACCCTACTCCGGCGACGGATACGGGTTAGGGGTGTTACAGAACTCATACTTGGTGTAGGCGACGAGATAGTCACTCTTCAAGCTATTGACTCGGCCAGAACATCAAGTGATAAAGGTGAGAAAGAAAATTTAGTTGACAACCAACTTGTTCAACATTCATTGCAGGAAACACCACAAGGCTACAAACATGAGCCGGATCATAGACCTCGTGCCAATAAAGAAAAATTACATGAGGAACCAGAACCACACGAAGTCAACCCGAAGGAAACCTCAGATGAGCTGATAGGAACAATAAATCACATAAAAATAGAGGATCAGATATTTTTGAATAAGGAAGACCCTTGAATCTCCAATTTAGACCTCAAGACAAATTTGAGGTACTTAATGTCTTCCTATACGGCACAGTCGAGGTAAGCAATCCCAAATTCAACACTTTTGAGGTAAACAGTACTCGACTTAAACTTTATATCCATAGCAAGAGTTGATCACATGAGAAAGGATTTCGGCTCCTTAAACCACCATGATTACGCAAATAACGGTAAGTCTAGCTTAAGACTATAAACGAGCGCTTCTCGGGAGGCAACCCGAGCACTAACCCCATTTTTATTTTTATTTTTATTTTTATTTTTATTTTCCCTTTTTAAGCATTCAAATAAACCAAAAGTGCAGATTTCTAGACCATACGGCCTTGCACACGGCCGTGGCAGTGACCGTGTGAGCACCACGGCTAGGCACATGGGCATGGACCGTATCTCTATTTAATTATTTTTATTCCTATTTTTATTTTTACTTTCTTTATTATTCTTCGTGCTATTTAGATTTAGTTTAGGATACAATAAAATCAGACTGGCTACTTAGAGGATTCAATTTCAAATGGTTTGAGATGCTTCCCCATGTTCACCTCCAATCCTATCTGATTTCTTTTCAAAGACTTCATCCATAATTCAGGAAGTTTCACTTCTCTCCCTATCTTATGACTTTATTATTATCTTGCTTTGTACATTGAGGACAATGTACATCTTAAGTGTGTGGGGGGAAGGGGGTTAACTAAAGCATTGTTCGAAAAATCCTGAATTTTAAATCTTGTTTTTAAGTATTTTTCTCATATTACTAATTAGGATGAAATTTCTAATGATTTATGATTTTTATTGATATGTTTTGGATTAAGTCATTGATAATTGTGCATTGATGATTTAAAATTTAAGATACTAAAGAATCAAGCATGATAAGTCTATTTTTCAAGAATAAAAAAAATTTCTAGATTGTTGAATTGAATTTGAATATTACCTTGAAGTTTGAAATTTACAGAGATTGATGTCAAAAACACCCATAATTTTTGTGAGATTTTGAGCCTTATAGAGCATATATTCTTTTTCATGCTCACTTTATTGATTATGAATGTGTCAACTTTGAACTGTTATTCTAGAACTTGCCTCGTTTATACATGTCGAGACCACACTTTTGATTTGATATACAGAGATGATAAAGGCACCTAGGATTTAACCCACTTACACCATAAAAAACCTACCTTCACATAAAGACCTTTTGATCTGTGTATCATCTCATATACAGTGGTGGAGATTTGATTTTCAGGCAAGCCTATGGGATTAACTTTTCAGTTCGACTTATGAGTGCTTAATCTTGAACCTTAAACACTTTGAGTGATTTGAGTGAACCTTTAGTGAGGATGTCAATCCTTGTTGGTTTTGAATTAAAGGTAATTATTCAGATAAGGGGAGACACCTATGTTTTTGTACTACAAAGGTATGACTTATCGTGATTGAATCTTTAGGACTCTTAGAGTTGAATTATCCATGTATAAATTATCTATGAATTATGATGAGATATTGTCGATAGGAATTATGAATTATGGAAAGCTCGTTTTAATTGTAAGTTAAGAATTTTGCTTGAGGACAAGCAAAAGCTTAAGTGTGGGGGTATTTGATAAACTGTAAAAGTAACATATTTTAATCCCACATTTAGTATGCTTTTGGATGATTTATCCCTGATTTATGTAAAAAGGTGCTCTTAATCCTTTCTTTTCATGTCTTATACTCAGGAAAGCACCTAAGGATAAAAGGAACGTAAAACGGGCTTAAAACGGACCAAATTGGGCCAACCCAAGAAATCAACACGGCTTGGACTTCAAGCCACACGGCCGTGTCTTGCCATTTATTTAGAACACGGCTTCACCTCGATTTACACGGTCGTGCCTCATCGATAAAAGTCCAACACGGTCTGGCCACGACTTACACGGGCGTGTGCCATGGGCGTCCCCCTGCCACGGGAATGAGCAATTTCACTCAGATTTGGATGCTTGAAGCCAAAGAAACATACTCCTAAGTCTACTTAAACACCTTAATAGTAATTCTACTTGAAGGAGGTACTTAGGAGCCAAGTAAAGCATCTAAAGAGCCTATATAAACAACCCAAGGTAGCCGTTCTAGATAATCAAGTTTTAGGCGTTTAAGTTTTACGCGAGCTTTCCATTCGAAGGAATTACTCAGGGGGTTTTAGGGATTTCTTATGTTTTATTTTATCTTTTCTCTTGAGATGTTTTCTTATTTTGTTATGAACTAAACCCTTCAGATACTTGAAGGGGATGAAATCTATGATGGATTTTGTTCTTTGATTTCTAAATTATATGATAAGTACTTAGTTTGTTCTTAATTATGTTGCTTAATTTAATCTGATGTGCTTAAGTGGAGGAGGAATAGACCCTGCCTAAGAGTAGATCTAGCATAATTAAGCATAGTTGATCGCACGCCTAGAGATAGGGTGACGAGATTTTACCGGATTAGGGTGAAACCTAATATGGGAGTCTATTGATCGATTTACTTCTTCCTTAGGGGGTTATTATAAGAGAACGAGAGTTCCGCTAATTAACCTAAGGTTAGACGTTATTCACCTCGAGAAAGGGTTTAATATAGGTTAGGATGTCTCATGGTTCAAGCTAAGTAAAGAAGTCATATGAATTAAAAGTTAGATAACAAGAGAAGTCATAGGTGGATTCTTCCTGAGGGTATCATCTAAAATCAACTGAGTTTTTCCATAGTCTTCTCCCAAAGTTTCATTCTTTTGTCTTTGCATCTAGTTTAGTTTTTCATTAGTTTTTTTTTTAGATTAAAAAACCAATCACTCCATATTTTAGGCTAAATAATAGAAAGAAAGTGAGTAGTAGTACTTTTAGGTTCCTTTGGGTTCGATAAAATAATCTTGCCTAAACTATACTATTGTTCGATAGGTGCACTTGCCTCAATCGTTTTCATAGTTAGTCTACAGGTTCGATCATTCTTTATAAATATTAAAACTTGACTGTTTGACACGATCCAGTCTTTGGCGCCGTTGCCGGGGAACTAAAATATTAAGAAAGCTTAATTTTTATTACTTTAGCCAATTTTTTTATCACAATTTATTTTTTTTATTTTTATTTTTATATATTTTTTTTACTTTGCTAAATTTTTTTTCTCTATTTTGCTTTTGGCAGAAAATTTTAGTCTATGGAAAAGATGGCACTGAATAATTATCAATGGCAAGTCTTGAGGACAATTCCTACTAAAATAGCTAGTGTTTTCAACCTCGACGTGGTCACCATGTTATCTAATCAGCTAGAGATGATGAATAAAAATATTGATGATTGGTATAGTCCCTCGCAGGTACATCCAGAAATACAATAGGATTTGAATCTAGGAGGCGTGGCGAATCACGAGTACCCACCCTACGGATATGGCATGGAAAGCGAGCAAGCTCACTATCACGGTAACTATTCTAGATATCAAAATAATTTTTATAGTGACACTTATAATGCAGGTTGGAAGTACTATCCCAATTTCTCGTGGGATGATCAAAATACCTAAAGATCAAAACCAATTGATT
The DNA here is from genome assembly GCA_025506655.1 of Gossypium rotundifolium. NCBI lineage: Eukaryota > Viridiplantae > Streptophyta > Magnoliopsida > Malvales > Malvaceae > Gossypium > Gossypium rotundifolium. The sequence continues at coordinate 88,902,129 of CP106729.1, forward strand.
AAGAGAATACTCGAGGAAGAATCCATCTAGACTTCACTTGTTATCTAACTCTGAACCAGACGATTTATTCACTTGACTTGATCCGTAGGATTCCCTAATTTATATTAATACCTCTCTCGAGGCTACTAATGTCTAACCCTAGGTTGATTAATTGAAATCTCTTTCTAATTAAAACCCCTAGAATTGCATTAACTCGATCTCATATTAGGTTTGACCATAATCCGGTAGATTTTTGTCATCCTATCTCTAAGGTTGCGATCAACTCCGCTTAACTATACTAGATCTACTCTTAAACAGGGTCTGTTCCTCCTCTGCCTAAAAGCATAAACGCTTGAATCAATATCCTGAAATATCAAAAAAAAATTAAGAACACATAGTTAAGAACATATCAAGTATTTATCATACAGCTCAGAAAACAATAACAAGATCCGTCTTAGGTTTCATCCCCCTCAAGTATTTGAAGGATTTAGTTCATCATCATAAAATAATACATCTCAGAAGAAAAAATAAAACAAAACATATAGAAAACCCTAAAACCCCCTGAAGGAATTAAATGAGAGATCCTCAGTCTTGAGTATGATTCCGGCTTCTTAAGATGAATCAACTGGCTTTCTTCGAGTGAATCCCACAATTTGGCCCCTCTGGCTTGGCTCTTTGGCCTAGCTGAACGCCCCCGTTAAGGTTGTCCTTTAGGGTGTTTATATAGGCTTTTGGAATGCCTTTCTTTGCCTCTAAGTACCCTAATCCAAATGAAACTCTTCTTTGCTGCGCCAAGGACACGCCCATGTAAATTGAGGCAAGGCCGTGGTCGGGTCTGTCAATGAGGCACGGCCGTGTGGTCTTGGGCCCAGGTCGTGTCGATTTTGTAATTGGGCCCATTTACTCTATTTTCAGCCCGTTTCTCGTTCTTTTCATCCTCTGGTGCTCTCCTGAGTATAAAACATGAAAACAAAGGATTAGGAGCACCTATTTCTATAATTAAAGGGATAAATCATCCAAAAGTATGATAAATGTGGGATTAAAATATGTGTATATTATGGTTCATTAGCAACAAAAAATCCGATCTAGAAAGATAAAATATTATAATATTATGAAATGATTAGTAATGTGGTAGAAAGATTGCATGAGAATTTTGATAAGAAAATTTTATCAATTAGGTGCTTAATTGTAGAAAGGACTAAATTGCATAAAATGTCAAATTTATATTCTAGAAACTATATCGATTAAATAGTTATATCAAAACTTGAGGTCCTTAAAATGGTAATTAGACCATTGATGAAAAATATGTAGATATTTTTGGTGAATCATCCATGGAAAAATTAGAGAAGGTAAGGACTAAATTGGAAATTAAAAATTTAATAAGATGATAAATAAATTAAAATGATATCATCCTTTTATATCATCTTCTTTAACCTAAAATCCATGGAAACCCTAGGAGAGAGAAAACATGTAACACCCCAAACCCGGTCTATGCGTTGAGACTAGATTTGGTTTGTTACATGATTCGTGCTATTCTTAAATCTTTAATGAGTTGAAAACTACAATTTTATACACAGGGTTTAAAATTTGAAGAGTATTTGATTTTGATAAATATTTGAAACATTAGTTGAAAATCATTGTATTATTAAAAACCGTTAGGAGATTTGTTAAAGAGTTAACAATAAAAAGAATTATTTATAAAAGAATTTCATATACTTGAAAACCCAAATTTATTTTTATAAAGCATCATATAATCATAGCCCATGATTTAAAAGTCCAAAATAAAGTTTAAATTCCAAACACACATAAAATCCATAAGTTATTTATAGAGGCCATTTATTACAACATCCCAAAATAGTAAAAATAATTATTAAAAGTTCAGAGTTTTAAATAACCCATATTTAGCAGTATGGCCTCCACGTAGTCATCCTCGGCCCAAGTCCACATCAGTTTCCATTACCTGAGATGGAAAGAATTTAAAGGGGGGTGAGTTACTTAGAACTCGGTGTGTAACTCACTTACCACCATTATTGGGCAGATCATCAAGATATTAAGTCGGGCTTGAGCCCAATTCGAAATTCAACAATATATCATGAATTTAAAATAATTAATAATGCATGAAAATGTAATTCCCAACCCAAACCTAATATCCAACCGCTAACACCCCGTACCAACCATCACACCCGTGGGGATCAAGTCAACCCACCCCACCATCACACCAATCGTAGGCATTAAGCCTTTTTATAATTGTGGCATAGCCACCGAACTAGAGGCAATAAGTTGTGGCAGAGCCATTGTGGCAATAAGCCGATATTGTGGCGTAGAAACTAGAGGCAATAAGCCGATATTGTGGCGAAACCACCGAACTAGAGGCAATAAGTCGATATTGTGGCGAAACCAACCAACTAGAGGCAATAAGTCGATATTGTGGCAATGGCCATTCTTCTCTTCATATATCCCACCCATGCAATTATACATGTACTTTAAAATATAAAATTTATTAACAATACATAACATGGTGGGTTTATCAATAACATTTCATTTGGCCCTTAATTATAGCAATTTGTCCATTTAGCAATTTAGTGGGCTTTGGCCCATTTACCAAACTAGAGTGTTTTGGCTAAATTTTAACGTACTAGAGTGTTTTGGCCCGATTTATCGAACTAGAGTATTTTCGGCCCATTTTCACGAACTAGAGTATTTACTACCCATTTTCACGAACTAGAGTATTTACTACCATTTTCACGAACTAGAGTATTTACGGCCCATTTTCACGAACTAGAGTATTTACGGCCCATTTTCACGAACTAGAGTATTTACGGCCCATTTTCACGAACTAGAGTATTTACGTAATAACAATTAATTTCTCGAGGGCGTTTTCGTAATTTTCACGATTTTGTCGTTTTTACGTATTTTTGTCATAATATCATTTTTTTACGTTTTTACCGATCTAATCGTTTTTACGATTTACTACCATACCGAAATTTGACATCCAACCGAGAAAATAATGAGTGTGAAAATTACACACCTCGATACCGTGAGTACTAACCCTTCTCGCTCCTCGGCACCTAAAATATATTTTGATTCGTTAGACAACTAACTCGTAAAAATAAATCTTAATCGATAATAGATCCGAAATCTTACCCTCTTGATTTTGAATCACTTCGATTTTCGGCTTTTCCTCGTTTATCGATTCACTAGCCGCCGAGAATCCACCAACGTATAACGGCTCGGAGGTTCGTACTACTTCGAATAATGGACTTCTTTCGGAAGATGGCCCGCAACCCGGTGGAAAATCCTGATGCCAAACCGCTCTTCGTTTGAATGGGGATTTACAGATCCACCCTCTTACGATAATCGAACACCGCCTTTTCTTCCCTATTTTGACGGTCTTCAAGATCCAAAGGAATTTAGTTAGATCTAAAATAATATCAAATGTTACTAGAGATTTAAAGAGATTTGATTTCCTTACCAAAATAAAACGTTTCCAACGTTTCTCCCGATCACTTGAGTTCGATCTCGTTATTGCACTAAATAATAACGAAAGAGACGTTATTAGAATGAACGTTATATTGATTCAAAAGTCCTTCAAATCACCATTACCATTCGCCATAGTACCTTAATAAATCGAAAATGGAAAAGAACCCTTACCTATAATCCACGGTTGAAAGGAAAGAATGGAGAATGGTGTCTAAATGATGAAGGATTCGCTATGTATGTTCAAGGAAAAGAAAAAATATTTGGTTTATAGGCACAATAGCATTCGCCAAGAGAGTGAAGATGGAGAGAATTTTCGATTGAAAAGAAATAATATAAGAACAAAAGGATGATGGTGATGTTGTTGCTTGATGTCAAAGAGAAAAGAAGAGAAGAAAAATGAACTTTAGGTGCTGGTATATTCGGCCATGGCAAAAGAAAGAAAAAGATAATTCTTTTGGTATGGATGATTTCGCACAAGAAGAAAAGGCACAAAGAATTGGCTATCGAGATAAGCAAAAGGAATAACCAAATGGTCACAAAATTTGAGCTTTACTAATGCCCTATTCGCCAAGATGAGAGTTGAGAGGAGTAAACAAAGAAAAAATCTGCACAATGTGCAAAGAATGACCAAAGAGAAAAGAATGAGATTTTAGCCAAACTAACAAAATTTTGGCTCTCCTCCCTTACCAATATTGCCGTCCAAAGACATGGTCAAATGGCCATGATTTCTTTCCAAATTTTCCCTTGATAAGTGCCTTATGTTCCCCTATCTTTCCTTAAGTCTTTGATTCCATGCCATAAATTAGTTGTTTCCTTAATCCATTGATACACTAACCAAAAATACATGGTCAACACCTTCCTTATATGTCCCTTGCCGACACTTCCTAGTCATGAGCGTAAAATTAAAAGCAAAAATTTATTTAGGTGCCATACAAGGATTCGAACCTCTTCCTCTTACTTGAACCCATGCGCCAACTCCACCATGCCATATGCTCATTTTATGACACTTTTAGCACATAATTTAGCTTAAGTCTTAATCACCTTTGTTTCACTTCAATAAATCTCAATTTAATAAATTTTATTTCTTCTTCAAATTATACTTTACCCTCTCTAGGGCTTTAATAAGCACTAAAATAAAAGTAAAAATTTTTCCTTTAAAAATCTAAACACCAATTCATGCAATTTAATTACTCGGATTTTTAGGGTGTTACAAAACAAGCTTTCCAAGCATAAATTGGTAAGTTCCTATGTCCCGTTTTTAGTAATTTTTATTTTTTGAGATCGGGAAAGCTTAATTTCTCTATTTGGGGGTTAATTTGAAAAGATATCAGAGTATAGAAAATTTTCCATGGATGAACATGCTGAAATTTAAAATTTTATTGTAGAAAATGAAAAGTTATTGATAGATAAACAATTTTTACAAAAGGAAATTTGATGGAAACTTGATTTAGGGAGTAAATTAAAAAATGGTAAAACCCATGGAAAATTCTAAAATTTTGAGAAAATATGTGCTGTCAAAGTTATATTAGAATTTTGATTAGGCTTGGAATAAGGATGAAATTGCATGAATTTCAAATTCCGAGCCTAGGGACAAAATTGGAATTAATCAAAAGTATAGGGAAAAATGGTACTTTTGCCTAGATTGTAAATTGAGTTTAATAGAATATAAAATGGATTGAGTTGATGATTAAATTCATTTATATAGATCCGGAAGTACCAAACAAAGAGCTAGATCGAGGAAAGGAAAAGATTTCGGATTAGTAGATTTTAGTTACGAACAAATATCAAGGTAAGTTCGTATAACTAAAATGAGCATTGAAATGTGTTGTTTTTAATGATATATTACATTATACATGTTGTATGAAATTTGTATGTATGAAATAGATGGAATGGTATATGATGGAAATTTATTGATAAAGGGTAAAATTTCATATGAATATTGAATTCCGATGGACAAAATGTGATTTCCTTAATAAAACTGCATGTGTTGCAGAATGGATTTAGCCCAGACGGGTAATCCGAAATGAGTCTCTCGAGCATATGTGTTTCAATTAGGATTTAGCTTGGACTGGTAATCCTAATTGACTGGATTTAGCATGGACTGGTAATCCAGATTGAACTCTATAGGGAATTCTTTGTCATACAAGGATTTAGCCTGGACTGGTAATTCTATTGTATGATATGTGGGTCGAGAGTGTATATAGACGGTACTACTGGATTGAGTTGACGGATAACAGAGTTGTACACCTCGAGTGTACTACTTGAAATATCCATCGAAAATTCAATGATTCAACGGATAAAGTATGCATATGGCATGATGAGTTCATCTATCCATATTGGTATATTATGACTAACATATTGCTTGAGTATGTGTGAATAGGTAAATTACCAAATAGTAGGAAAGCATGTTTTATATGGTTAATATATTGAATGTAATGGTAAGCTTAATTTTTGTTATACGAGCTTACTAAGCATAATATGCTTACTAGGTTTTATTTTCCCTGTTTTATAGTGCTCAAAGCTCGTGAAAGTTGGATAATTATTTGGAGCAAATCTTCACACTATTAACCTATCATTTTGGTATAAATAAAAATCTTATTTTGTTAATGGCATGTATAGGCTAACTAAATCAAATAATGGTATGTAAATGATGAATGAAACTTAGCCATTGGAATGGCTAATATACTTATGTTTTGATATATGTTATGGTGAGTTAATACATTAACTAAAATGATAAGTATGAATATCTAATTTTGAAAATTAGGTAAGTTACATAAAGGTAAGTCATTAAACACACATATATGATGAAATGTATCAATTTGGATGATAGAAATTGGCTTGAATTATACTTGTAATTGGTTGGATTATACTTGTGAGTGTTGGTGCAGGAAAATGGAAAATTTGGGTGAGAAATGAGGCTAGGAAATGGCCTTATTTTGTCCACACTGGGGTGTGTGTCAAGGCCGTGTGGTACATGGGCATGTGGTCTGGCCGTGTGTCCCCCGTATTTCAAAATTTCAAAATAGAATGCTCAGAATTGAGCATACGGGCGTGTGTATCAATCGTGTGGGTGATAAGGCCTTGAATATAGAAGTGTGTCATGGCCGTGAGAAACCTGCACCTAATTCGATTTAAATTAATTAACCACACGGTCTAGCACACGGACGTGTGGCATGGCCGTGTGGCATAATTCAGAGAGCAACCTAAATCAGACACAGCCTGAGGCATGAACATGTCTAAAGGTCACACGGGCGTGTGAGGCCTGCACCTTGGAAAAATTTTGAAATGTCACGAAAATTTTTTTTAGTTTCCGATTAAGTCCCAACTTTATTCTAATATTCGTATTGGGCCTCGAGGGTCCATTTAAGGGACATTCTTGATAATATCGGTTAATGAATAGTAATTTACATGATTTATCTAAAAATGTTTTGAAAGTTTCGATAACACTTTGTAACCTTATTCCGGCAATAGATACGGTTAAGGGTGTTACATTACCTGTTGAGTCTACCGAATTTGTGATTAAAGTGTCGAACCCCTTAGGAAAATATGTTTTAGTTGATAAAGTTTGCAAGAGTTGTCCTTTGATGATTCGAGGTTATTATTTTCTGAAAAATCTAATGTTTTTACCGTTTGATGAGTTTGATGTAATTCTGGGTATGGATTGGTTGATGCTATATGATGCCATTGTAAATTGTAGGTGAAAGACTAGTGAATTGAAATGCCAGAACAGTAAAATTCTTCGAATTGAATCAAATGATTCGAGTGAATTTCCTATCGTGATTTCATCTATGTCAGCTCAGAAATGTGTGAGAAAAGGTTGCGAAGCTTACCTAACCTATTTACTTGATACAAAAGTGTCTGAATCAAAGATTGAATCAGTACCAGTAGTATCTGAATATCCGGATGTGTTTCTAGAAGAGTTACAGTGGTTACCACCAATTAGATAGGTCGAGTTTGCCATTGAATTAGTGTCAAGAACATCACCAATATCTGTAGCTCCGTATAGAATGGCTCCGAAAGAATTCAAAGAGTTGAAATCTCAGTTGCAAGAGTTAACCGATAGAATTTTTGCACGACCAAGTTTTTTCACCCTAGGGTGCGCCAGTGTTGGTTGTAAAGAAGAAAGACAGATCAATGAGACTCTACATTGATTATCGTCAGCTCAACAAGGTTAAGATAGAGAATAAGTATCCTTTACCAAGAATTGGTGATTTGTTTGATCAGTTGAAAGGAGCAACAGTGTTTTCGAAAACTTATTTGAGGTCTGGTTATTATCAGTTGCGAGTGAAATTATCGGATGTGCCGAAAACTGCATTCAGAATAAGGTACGAGAATTATGAATTTCTTGTTATGCATTTCGGATTAACTAATGCTCTTGCAGTTTTTATGGATTTGATGAATCAAATTTTTAAACCGTATTTAGATATATTTTTTGTTACATTCATTGACGACATTCTGATCTATTCACGATATGAGTTTGAGCATTCCTTGTAACAGCCCGATTTAGGGCCTAGTCAAAATAGTGGTGCGAGACCATAAATTTGAAGTAGAAATATGTATGTTAATGATTTTTATGAGGCTTATGAGGTATTTGCATGATTGTGTGAAAATTTCATGAAGGAATTTTATTAATTAGTAAACAATTTGTCCATTAGGACTAAATTGCAGGGATTAGAAAATATGAGAATTTAGAAGGTTTAAGTATGAAATAGAATCATAAAAATTATTAGAAGTCCTTATTTAGCAATTAGATCATTACATGTTAATATGGACAAAAATAGACATGGGAAGGAAAAATCTCAATAAAGATCATTAAGGGCTTTTTTGTCATTTGGTAAATATAAGATTAAAAAGGGAAAAAGAAGTCAAAATTGTGTCCATCTTCTTCTCATTGGCTGAAATTCACTAAGGAAGACATAGCTAGGGTTTGTTCATCTTTCAAGCTTGATTGTAAGTGTCTCTTTGCCCCGTTTTTAATGTTCTTCGTATTTTTTAAATCTTCGTAGCTTGATTTAGCTATTTCTAGCTATATTTTGAGCTAGGGTTTATGTTCAAAACTTTACCCATGTATGACATGCATGTATTTTGATGTTTTAAGGAAGAATATGAAAGTTTGATGTATGATAAACATCTTTTTCTAAGTGATTTTCATGAAAAATACATAAAAGGACCAAATTGTAAAAGTTATAAAATTGGTCATACATGAGTGAAATAGTGGAAATTAAGGGCTGTTGTAGTTAAGAGAATAATTCGACTAAGCTTAAAATACAAGGAAGTTGAATAAAAATCATTTTCGAGCCTAGGGGTAAAAGTGTAATTATGAGAAAGTTTAGGGGAAAATTATAATTTTGTCAGAGTCTGATTCATGAGTCAATTTAGTCAATGTGAGTATTAAATAAGTGAAATTGTCATTATGGATTAAGAAACGCAAAGCCCGGACTGAAATCGGGGCAAGAACAAGGTTGCGGACTAAATCAAACATCTATATACATTTTGAGTACCGAGGTAAGTTTGTGTGAAATTAAGTTTACATGTGTTACTGTGCTTAAATTATTTATTATTTTGTGAAATGCTTATTATTTCCATGAAGTCGATTAATAATGTCTTGGTGAGAAAATAAATGAGAACATGTAAATTGAAGTCCCGGTTGAAGACTCGAAATAACAAGGATGCCTATATCATGCCAAGAGATAAGGAAGGTCCTGTATAGGACCATATTTGGGATATGACATCGGCACCAAATGTAGGTCCCTATAGACCATGTTTGGGACATGGCATGAACACCATATAAGGAAGGTCCCATATAAGACCATGTCTGGGACATGGCATCAGCACCATACAAGGAAGGTCCCGTGTAAGACCATGTCTGGGACATGGCTTCGGCACGAAAGGAAGATCTCATGTAAGACCATGTCTGGGACATGGCATCAACACCGAGCTAAGAGATCCTATGTAAGACCATATCTGGGATATGACATCGGCATCAATAGGTGATCCCATGTAAGACAATAACTGGGATGTGGCATTGGCATCGAGATACATGCATGATAAGATTAAGTATCCTCCGATATTTCGGGTAATTCAACGGATAAAAAAGCTAAGTATGTAAAGGTGACAAAAGAGCTAAGCATGTAAAGATGATATAGAGCCAAGTTATACAAGGATGGCATTGAGTTCCATTTATGTTAATGATGATGAAAAGTTTGAGTTTATGTTTATAATTGGATAAGTGCTACAGTATGTGACTAAGTGAATACAGGTACCATAAGTAAAATACAAGTTATGAAATCATAATGTGACATATGATGGGTAAGAGTAAGTATGAGTAAGTATGTCTAAGCATTTGAGACTTATGTTGCTATTGTTTCATAAGATGGAAGAGTTTGTTATGAGTAATGATGTTGCTATATAAATTTCATGCAAACTTACTAAGTTATATGCTTACCCCTCTCTTTTTCTTTTTCCTTGTAGTATTGCCAAGCTAGCTCGGGGATCGTAGAACGTCGGAGCTCGGATCACACTATCAATCACTATTTTGGTATAGCAAAGTTGATTTATTTTGAGTATGGCATGTATAAGAACTTGATCATTTTGAGTTATGTCATATTAGGAGCCAACGTGTTGGCTATTAAGGTTACTCACTCTTTTTGTATATGGCCAATATTTGTCAAGTTTTATTCATTAATGATGATAAGTTTTATGATGTGAAAGTTTATGCAATCGATGGAGTTATATGTGAAGAATACGAATGATGATTTAGGGGATCCTTCATAGTGCATGATTACTATGTTATGTGTTGCTTGAGTTTGTATAAGTGTGGTTATGTTTCAGGGTGGCAATTGGCTTGGAAAATAGCCTTTAATTGTCCACACGGGTAGACACACGTGCATGTGTCTAGGCCGTGTATGACACACGGTCAGCCCCATGGGTGTGTTAATAGGCTGTATGTCCCCTACATCAACTTGTGAGAATTTGATTCATCACACGGGCCAGCATACGGGTTATAGACACGGGCATGTGTCCAGCCATGTGAAAACTCTTATAGGTTTAAAGGGAAAATAAATTCCACATGGGCGTGTGGGACCATACGGTCTGACAACACGGGCATGTCCCATGTCACACGGACGTGTGAACCCAGTTTAGGTAAAAATTTTCTAAAAGTGTAAAAGTTTCCTATTGAACTTCGAAACTTTCCAGATGTATGTTTAAGGCCTCGTAGTCCTATATTATGCATGTTATGATCAAGGATGAAAGGTTTTAAGTTTAAATGAAATTTTATAGCCTACTAATACATGCTCAAGAAAGGTTAAGTACGGTAATGCCTCGTATCCTGTCCCGGTGTCGGACACGAGTAAGGGGTGTTCCATGCCGAGCATTTCAGGATTGTATTACAAACCTTTAGAGACAAGTAACTATTTGCTACATTCAGCAAATGTGAGTTTTGGCTCCGAGAGGTCGGATTTTTGAGACATATTATTCCAGCGGAAGGTATACGAGTTGATCCGAGCAAGATTTCAGCAGTTGTTGAGTGGAAACCACCAAGAAATATGTCTGGGATTAGCTGGTAACTATCGACGTTTTGTAAAAGGATTCTCGATGATTGCTACACCAATGACTAGATTACTACAGAAAGATGTGAAATTTGAGTGGTCCAAAAAATGTCAGCAGAGTTTTGATCAATTGAAAGCATTACTAACTGAGGCACCAGTTTTGGTTCAACCTGAGTCGGGTAAAGAGTTTGTGATTTTCAACGACGTGTCATTGAACGGTTTGGGTTGTGTTTTAATGCAAGAGGGAAAAGTGAAAGCTTATGCTTCTCGATAGTTGAAACCACATGAAAAGAATTATCTGACGCACGATTTAGAGTTGGCCGCCATTGTTTTGGCATTGAAAATTTGGTGACATTATTTGTACAGTGAAAAGTGCCATATCTTTACAGATCACAAGAGCTTGAAGTATATAATGACTCAGAAAGACTTGAATTTGCGTCAACGAAGATGGCTCGAGCTGTTGAAAGACTATGAGTCAGTGATTGATTATCATCCGGGAAAGGCGAATATAGTCACAGGTGCTGTAAGTAGAAAATTTTTATTTGCTTTGCGAGTGATGAATACTCAGTTAACTGTATCTAATAATGGTTCGTATTTAGCTGAGTTAAAAGCTAAACCGGTATTTTTTCAACAAATTTGTAAAGCTCAAAAGTGTGATATCAATTTGCAATCTAAAAGAGTGCAATGTAAGTCGACTAATGATTCAGACTATCAGATCGAATCTAATGATTATTTAATGTTCCGAGATAAAATTTATGTACAAAAGAATTTCGAGCTTATTTAGAAAATTCTACATGAAGCACACAGTGGTTGTTTATCTGTTCACCTGCGGAGTACCAAATTGTACAATGATTTGAAACAGTTGTATTGGTGGTCGGGCTTGAAACAAGACATTTTAGAGTTTTTCTCGAAATATTTGGTTTGTCAGCAAGTTAAAGCTGGACATCAAGTGCCTTCAGGATTACTACAACCAATGATGATGGGATAGAGTTACAATGGATTTTGTACAGGGTTTACCCCTGTCTCAGAAAAAGAAAGATGCTATTTGGTTTGTCGTTGATCAACTGATGAAATCAGCACATTTTATTCCAGTACGTACTGACTATTCACTTGATAAATTGGCTGAATTGGACATTTCTAAGATTACTAGATTGCACGGGGTGCCAGTTTTGATTATTTTAGACAGAGATCCGAGGTTTACGTTGCAATTTTGGAAGAAATTGCAAGAAGCTCTAGGTACGAGGTTGAACTTTAGTACCGTATTTCATCCGCAAACCGACGGTCAGTCTGAGAGAGTCATTCAGATTCTCAAAGATATGCTTCGCTGTTGTGTTTTAGAATTTGAAGGCAATTGGGAGAAATTTTTACCGTTGGTTGAATTTACGTATAACAATAGTTTTCAATCAATCATAAAGATGGCACCATATGAAGCTTTGTATGGTTGCAAATGCCAAACTCCACTGTATTGGACCGAGCTTAGTGAGAAAAAGGTTCACGGGGTTGATTTGATTAGAGAGACTAAAGAGAAAGTAAAAGTAATTCGCGACAGTCTGAAATCAGCTTCAAACTGAAAGAAATCATACACGGATTTAAAATGAAAAGACATTGAATTTCAAATCAGTGACAAAGTATTTCTGAAAGTATCTTCGTGGAAGAAAATTCTTTGATTTGGTTGCAAAGGCAAATATAGTCTGCGATTCATCGGGCTATATGAAATCATTGAAAGAATAGGGCCAGTAGCATATCGGCTAGTGTTGCCATTAGAATTAGGAAAGATCCACAATGTGTTCCACGTGTCGATGTTACAACGATATCGATCAGATCCATCACATGTAATTTCTCCGACAGAGATTGAAATCCAACCCGATATGACATATAATGAAGAACCGATCAAAATTTTAGCTCAAGTAGTGAAAGAGTTGAAAAATAAAAGCATAGCTTTAGAAAAAGTGTTGTGGCAACATCACGGGGTTGAAGAAGACACGTGGAAGCCCGAAGAAGCTATGAGAAAACAGTACCCTAACCTCTTTTCTGGTAAGATTTTAATGGATAAAAATTACTAAGGGAGGAGAGTTGTAAAAGCCCATTTTTAGTCAAATCGGAACAGTGGTTTCGGGACCACAAATTTGAGATCAAAATATGTATTTTATTATTATTTTAATGCCTACAATATGTTTGTGTGGAATTTTTGTTAAGAAATTTTATCGTTTGAGTGCTTAATTTGATAAAAGTGACTAAATTGTGTAAAGTGTAAAATTTTTGTTCTATTGGTAATTAAACCATATTTAATATGGGTGGACATTTATGGACATATATTCAGTGATTTTTAATGCTTAATTAAAGGTTATAATAGTAAATAATTAAATAAAGACTAAGTGAATAAAATAAAAATACATTATCATCTTTTTAGACATCATCTTCAACCGAATATTGAAGAAGAAGAAACCATTTTTGTTCATTTAGGTTCGGTCACTTTGAAGCTTGATTAGTAAGTGATTTTTGTCCCGTTTTTAATGAATTCTATGTTTTTCAGATCGTTGCAACTTAGTCTAGCTAGCCTAGAGACTATTTTTCAAAGCTATTAAAGGTTTAGGGTTTTTCCATTAATGATTCTTGGTGTATTTTGATGTTTAATGATAGAAAGTGCATGCTTGTTGTTAGATAAACAACATTTGTTAAGTGATTTTTAGTAAAATGTCCAATTAGGGATTAAATTGTGAAATGTGTAAATTTATGGTTAAATTGTGAAGTAAATGAAACATATGGACTGCTAGGGACCTAATTGAAATTCGGGTAGCATGGGTTTTGGTTGAATTGCATGAATTTGTGATTTTATGAAATAAGAACTAAAAAGTAAAAATATTGAAATGTTAGGGAAAAAAATGTAAAAAGTGCCTTAATGTGTGTTTTTGGATTCAATTGAATAGAGAGATTATTAAATAAGTTAATTTTAATTATATTTAGATTAAGAAAGGCGAAATACAGATTTAGATCGGGGAAAGAACAAAGTTTCAGATTAATCTTCTTAACTCATCCTTTTACATTCGGGGTAAGTTCGTATGTAATAAAAATTGTTATATTTGTGTTTTAAATGCTTTGATACTGCATAAATTGTGATTACGACATTGCGGCATATTCGACGACAATTCGGCAAGTGGGAAATAACGATCGAATCTTAGGAATAGATTAGGATACGAATGACATATCATTAGGGTTACATTGTTATTGGCTGTTGGTCCGTACGTCTTACTGGTGGTTGAGTTATCCGACATGTGTTGCAGATTCTCATTAGCTTGTGTGAGCAGCACCGTGTAGCTATGTCATGACTGTCTGCTTGTGTAAGCAAACCTATTATAGCTCGAGAGTGAGCATCATTGAGATAGCTTCGGCTATGCATTGGCACTTAGTGTGCAAGATTAATAGAAATAGCTTCGGCTATGTATTGGCACTTAGGGTGCAAGTTTCACGAGTATCTTTATTCCAATGGTTCAACTGGTATAATGAAGATGTGAATTGGTGAGAAATATATACGTATCAGTTCAGGTATGTATGGAAAACTATATGAGCATTGAAGGTGTGGAAGTTGTGAGTTTATCATCAATTATGTGATAGAATTTATGTTAACCACATGGTTAAATGTATTGTTGTATATTATATTTGTATTATTTGAATGGTAAATAAATGGTGAGATTTGCTTATTATTTCATATGAGCTTACTAAGATTTATAGCTTACATTGTTTTTTTTCGTGTTTTATATTGAAACCAAAGCTATCTCGGATTCGGGAATTATCAGAGACTTCATCACATTATCCAACTATCACTTGGGTACTTTTAAATCTAAGTTTATGGATATATGGCATGTATAGGAATATGGTCACTTTGATATATAGTTTGGTAATGAATTTAGTCATTTGAAATGGCTTGTAAATGTTAATGTTTTGGTTTTGTATATAGCCATGAGAGTTGGCTTAATTTGGTTGATTTGGTTGTGTTTTCATATGAGCATATGGTTTTGGTTATGTGTTTATTGATGGATATGTGAAGCTTGATGATATTTGATAATTTGGGGTACTAAATGGTTGTGAATTGAATTTGGCATGTTTGTGAGATTAGGCTAAATGATGCATGGTTGGAAGTGGTTGCATTGTTGATTTGAGATTATGAGTTTTTAGTATAAATTGAATTGCACATTATGTAGCAGCCCGATTTAGACCCTAGTCAGAATAGTGATTGCGAGACCACAAATTCGAGGTCGAAATAATATTTAAATGTTATCTTTGGTGTTGGTTCTATGTGACATAGTCTGTGTGAAAATTCTGTGTGATAATTTTATCCATTGTGTGCCAAATTAAGAAAAAGGACTTAATCGCATAAAGAGTAAAAGCTATGTGCTAATTTATAAGTACCTAAGTGTTGTTGTCTTCATAATAGGATGGCCTTAAGAGAAAATTAAGCAATTATTAAGGATAGTGAATGACTAAATGACATATTAGCTTTAATATATATTTGTCTTATATGTTTAATGAAAAGATAATATAGTAAATAGAATAATAATATGTTTAATAAACAAAAAAAAAAGATGAAAATATTATGAATGTGTTCATCTCTATCTACCAAAAACACAAAAAGAAAAGAGGAGCAAAAGCTTTGTGAAATTTGGTCATAGTTCATCTTGATTGAGATATGATTTTGAGTCGGTTGTTGATAATTTTTACATTTTCGTAATCGTTGCTTCGTGCTTTAGCTAGTGAAATATGGAAACTTGGTGTTGGATTAACATAGTTTGTATTGGGATTTTTAGTGAAATTGATTATTTTGGACTTAATTGAGAAAATGAGAAATTAAAGGGTTAAAATGTGAAATAAATGAAATGTATGAGCTTGTATTAGCATGGGAAAAATTCGGCTAACATATGTGTTTTAAAATTTTGTGTATTATGATGATGATTGACTTTGTGTCGTAATTGGGATGTCTTAACCCTATTCTGGCGACGGTTTCGGGTTAGGGGTGTTACATTTTTATTGGTATCAGAGCTACGTTTTAGTCGATTCTCGGACTAAAGTAGCACGTGTGAGTCTAGCTATACATGCCATATATGAAATTGCGATTGTGTGATGAATTCTAACAGTTGAAAATGTGTTTTCATATAGTAATGGCTCCCGATCGAGCAGTTGCTGACGACGTAGAGAGTAACGCGCCTGCTCCCACTCAAAGGACAGTGCCGGCCACATCTAGGCTGAATGATGGTGGTGAAGGAGGAGAGGCTAAGGAAGCTTTCTTCCATATGATGAGTGAGTAGTTTTTGGAGTTTGTTCGAACGAATCCGGCTGCTCCACAACCTCCACTCCCACAACTACCTGTTATGCCACAAGTTACAGATCTGATTAGATTGAATAAACCTCCTATGGACAAGATTTAGAAGTAAGGGGCCGAAGAGTTTAGGGCCACATCTGATGACGATGCTGAGCGAGTCGAGTTTGGGCTCGAGAATACAATCAGAGTATTTGATGAGATGTCATTGACACTTGATGAATGTATAAAATATGCTATTTCGTTGTTGAGGGATACTGCATATAACTGGTGGAAAACATTGATATATGTGGTTTCGAGAGAGAGAATCACCTGGGACTTCTTTCAAGCTGAGTTCAGAAAGAAGTATATCAGTCAACACTTTATTTATCAGAAACGTAGAGAGTTTCTAGAACTGGAATAGTGTCATTTGTCTGTTACTGAGTACGAGCGAGAATTCGTAAGATTGAGTCAATATGCGAGAGAATGTGTTTCGACCGAAACTATTATGTGCAAATGTTTCATAGAGGGATTGAATGAAGACATTAAATTGTTGGTTGGGATACTCGATATAAATGAATTTGTTGTGCTAGTTGAAAGAGCATGCAAAGCCGAAGAACTCAGTAAAGAAAAGAAAAAAGCTAATTTTGAAGCTCGTGATAAAAGAAAGAGATCGATGAGTAAGTTTTCTCAACCTTCTACAAAGATATTTAGAGATGCAAGGAATCGTTCAAATGCTTCGTTTGGACATCCAAGTAGAGTTCGTTCGAGACAAAGTGCTGGTCCACGAACTCAAGCTCCGATTGAATCAAGTGTTGGCAGTGTTAAGAGTAACAAACCTGAGTGCAGACAGTGTGGAAGACGACATGTGGGAGAATGCTGGGGCAAGTACAACAATAGAGTTTGTTATAAATGTGGATCCCAAGATTATTTTATTCGAGATTGCCCAAAGATGGTCGAAGAGGAAAATGTTCAGAATGTGAGATCAAGTAATGTATCGACTAGGGGTAGACCACCTAGAAATGTAGGAAATGTGAGTGGAAGTCAAAGAGGGACTACTGATACGGCTGTGAGGTCAGAGGTAAGAGCACTTGCCCGAGCTTATGCTATACGTGCATGAGAGGAAGCATTATCTCCAGACGTCATCACCGGTACTTTCACTTTATTTTATACTGATGTCATTGCATTGATAGATCCAGGGTCTACTCATTCATATGTGTGTGAATCTAGTATCAAGTAAGACTCTACCTTTTGAGTCTGCTAAACTTGTGATTAGAGTATCGAACCCCTTAAGCAAGTGTGTCTTGGTGAATAACGTGTGTAAGAATTGTCCATTGATGTTTTGGGATGTTTGTTTTCCAGTTAATTTGATGTTACTACCATTCGATGAGTTTGACATAATTCTGGTTATAGATTGGCTTACTCTGCATAATACCATTATGAGTTGTAAAAGAAAGAGTATTGAATTGAAGAGTCAGAATGGTGAGATAGTTCGAATTGAATCCAATGATATGAAAGGATTACCAGGTGCTGTATCTGCGATGAAAGCTATGAACTATGTGAGAATGGGTTGTGAAGCTTATTTGGCGTATGTGATTGATAAAAAATGTCGGAAAAGAAAGTTGAATCTATGCTTGTGGTATGTGAGTTTCCAGATGTGTTTCCTGAAGAGTTACCGGGATTACCTCCGATTCGGGAAGTCGAATTTGGTATTGAGTTAGTGTCGGGAACTATTCCTATTTTGATAGCTCCATATAGAATGGCACAACAAAATTGAAAGATTTAAAGTCTCAATTGCAGGAGTTGACTAATAGAGGATTTGTACGACCGATTTTCTCACCCTGGGGAGCTCATGTGCTATTTGTGAAAAAGAAAGATGGAGCTATGAGGATGTGTATTGATTATTGACAGTTGAACAAAGCAACAATAAAGAACAAATATTTGTTACCTCATATTGATGATTTGTTTGATCAGTTGAGAGGAGCTACAGTGTTTTCAAAGATAGATTTGAGATCAGGCTACTATCAGTTAAGAGTTAAAGAATTTGATGTGCCAAAACTACTTTCAAAATAAGGTACGGACATTACAAATTCTTAGTGATGCCTTTCAGACTAACAAATGCTCCTATAGTGTTTATGGATCTGATGAATCAGACATTCAGACAGTATTTGGATCACTTTGTAGTGGTGTTCATTGATGATTTTTGATCTATTCGTGTGATGAGACATAGCATGCCGAACATTTGAGAATCGTGCTACGAACTCTGCATGAGAAATAATTATACGCAAAGTTTAGTAAATGTGAATTTTGGTTACGTGAGGTTGGTTTTCTCGGACATATTGTATCAGCTGCAGGAATAAGAGTTGGTCCGAGCAAAATATCTACTATTTTGGAATGGAAACCTCCAAAAAATGTGTCTGAAGTCCGTAGTTTTTTAAGACTACCGGGATATTATAGACGATTTGTGAAAGGCTTATCGATGATTACGACTTCGTTGACAAAGCTACTACAGAAAGATGTTAAATTTGAGTGGTCAGAAAAGTGCCAGCAAAGTTTTGAGCAGTTGAAAGTGTTGTTGACAGAGGCACCAAGGTTTCTTCAACCTGAATCGGGCCATGAATTTGTAGTTTATAGTGATGCATCGTTGAATGGTTTGGGCTGTGTGCTGATGCAAGAAAGTAAAGTCATTGCTTACGTTTCGAGGCAGTTAAAGCCGCACGAAAAGAATTATCCGACGCATGACCTTAAGTTAGCTGCGATTGTATTTGCGTTAAAGATTTGGCGTCACTATCTGTTTGGGGAGAAATGTCACATTTAAACTGATAATAAGAGTTTATAGTACTTGATGACTCAGAAAGACTTGAATTTGAAACAGAGAAGATGGTTAGAATTGTTGAAAGACTACGAACTTGTGATAGATTACCATTCGGGTAAAGCTCATGTTGTAGCTGATGCTTTGAGTTGAAAGTTGTTATATGCTTTGCGAGCTATGAGTACTCAGATAGATCTGTGTGATGGCAGTTCGGTTATAGCTGAATTGAAAGAAAAGCCGATGTTTTACATCAGATTTGTGATGCTCAGAAAAATGATGTGGAAATGATGACTAAACGAACTCAATGTGAATCGAATGCTGAATCAGAATTTCGAATTGATAGTGATGATTATTTGAGATTCAAAGATCAGATTTGTGTTCGATAAATTCAGAGTTGATACAAACGATTTTGAATGAAGCTCACAATAGTCATTTGACTGTACATCGAGGGAGTACGAAGATGTATAATAATCTGAAACAGTTCTATTGGTGGCATGGTATGAAGAGAGACATTTCTGACTTTGTGTCGAAGTGTTTAATTTGTCAGCAAGTTAAGGCTGAACATCAAGCTCCATCCAGTTTGTTACAACCGATTATGATTCCAGAGTGGAAATGGGAGAGAATTATGATGGACTTTGTGTCGGGTTTGCCCTTATCTCTGAGTAAGAAAGATGCGATCTGAGTGATAGTGGACAGATTGACGAAATCAGCTCATTTCGTTTCGATGAGAACCAATTATACACTCGATAGATTGGCTGAAATGTATATTGCTGAGATTGTGAGATTGCATGGACTACCACAATCTATAGTGTCTGATAGAGATCCGAGGTTTAGCTCGCTATTTTGGAAGAAATTGCAAGATGGTTTAGGCACAAAAATGCATTTCAGGACTGTGTTTCATCCGCAAACGAATGGTCAATCCGAGCGGATCATTCAGGTTCTAGAAGATATGTTAAGATATTGTATACTTAATTTCAAAGTATGTGGGAAAAACATTTATTGTTGATTGAGTTTGCGTACAACAATAATTTTCAATCTAGTATCAAAATGGCACCATATGAGGCTCTTTACGGTCAAAAGTGTCAAACTCCATTATATTGGACTAAGCTAAGTGAGAATAAGATTCACGGGGTTGATTTTATAAAAGAGACTAAGCAGAAAATGAAAGTAATTCGTGACAGTTTGAAAGCGGCCTCAGATCGTCAAAAGTCTTATGTAGATTTGAAACGAAAAGATATTGAATTTGAGATGGGTGACAAAGTGTTTTTGAAAGTATCTCCGTGGAAGAAAATACTTCGATTTGGTCCGAAGGGCAAGCTGAGTCTGAGGTTCATTGGACCATATGAGATTATTGAACGAGTAAGGCCGGTTGCTTACAGATTCATGTTGTCATCTGAGTTACAAAAGATTCATAAAGTGTTTCATGTGTCGATGTTACGACGGTACCGATCTAATCCGTCTCATGTGATTGCTCCTACTGAGGTTGAGATTCAGCCAGATTTGTCGTATAGTGAAGAACCGATCTGAATTTTGGCACGAGAGACCAAAGAGTTGAGAAATAAGAAAATCTTTTTAGTGAAAATATTATGGCACAAACACGGAGTTGAAGAGGCTATGTGGGAGCCTGAGAACATTATGAGAGAGAAATATCCACAATTATTCGCTGGTAAGATTTTCGGGGACGAAAATCCCTAAGGGGGAGAGTTGTAACAGCCCAATTTAGAAACTAATTAGAATAGTGGTTTCAAGACCACAAATCCGAGGTCGACATAATATTTTAATGTTATCTTTGGTGTTGATTCAATGTGACCTAGTCTGTGTGAAAATTCTGTGTGTTAATTTTATCGATTGTGTGTCGAATTAAGAGAAAGGACTTAATTGCGAATGAGTAAAATCTATGTGCTGATTTATAAGTACCTAAGTGTTGTTATCTTCATAATAGGATGGCCTTAAGAGGAAATTAAGCTATTATTAAGGATAGTCGATGACTAAATGACATATTAGCCTTAATATATATTTGTCTTATATGTTTGATGAAAGGATAATATAGTAATTAGAATAATAATATGTTTACTAAACAAACAAAGATGAAAATAAGATGAATGTGTTCATATTTGTCCACCGAAAAAACAAAAAGAAAAGAGGAGCAAGAGCTTTGTGATATTCGGCCATAATTCATCTTGATTGAGGTTTGATTTCGAGTCGATTTTTGATAATTTCTATGTTTTCATAATCGTTGCTTCGTGTTTTAGCTAACCCATGTTGTAATTTTGTGAATTGATGATGTTCTTGTGATGAGCCATTGATGAATGCTTGAGCTATGTGTTAGTTAATAGTGAAATATGGAAACTTGGTGTTAGATTAACATAGTTTGTATTGGGATTTTTAATGAAATTGATTATTTTGGGCTTAATTAAGAATATGAGAAATTAAAGGGTTAAAATGTGAAATAAATGAAATGTATGAGCTTGTATTAGCATGGGAAGAATTCGGCTAGCATATGTGTTTTGAATTTTTGTGTATTATGATGATGATTGACTTTGTGTCATAATTAGGATATGAAATGATTCAAATGTTCGGAAATGCCTCTTAACCCTATTTCGGCAACGGTTTCGGGTTAGGGTGTTACACATTGTTGCATTGATATCTTTGGTATTGGTTAGTATTGAAATGGTATAAATTATGCTTGAATGAGGTTAATAGAATGCATATTTTTATGCCATAAATTGTGCTATTTGTTTTGGTGTGGGTATATGCAAATTGGGTGGCAAAATGGCTTAGTAAATAGCCTATTTTTGTCCAGACGAGTAGAGACACGGGCGTGGTCTCAGCAGTGTGTGACACACGGTTAGGTTACAAGGTCCTGTGTCCCCTGGTGTTGAATTAAATACTAGTTCTTATTCTTAATTGTGAGTTTTTATTCTTGTTTTGATAATTTAGGTTATTAATCCAAGTCGAATGTGCTTATTCGATGGAGCAAAAGTCCCTGTTTAAGAGAAGATCAACACAATTAAGCGGAGTTGATTGCAACCCTAGAAATAGGGCGACGAAAATATGCCAGATTATAGTCAAATCTAATAAGGGAATCCATAGATCGAGTTAATGCGACAATAGGGGTTTTAATTAGAGAGAGATTTCAATTAATCAACCTAGAGTCAGTTGTTAGTAGCCTCGAAAGAGGTATTAATATAATTTAGGGATTTCTACAGATTAAGTCAATTGAATAAATCATATGAATCAAAAGTAATAAGTGAAGTATAGATGGATTCTTTCTTAGGTATTGCCTATCTCATATAAGTAGTCTAAAAGTATTTTTCCAATTCTCTCTTTGTCACGTTCATAGTCATTTAGTTAGTTAATTTTAGATTAAAAATAAATCCCCTTAATTACTAGGCTAGATAATAAAAAGATAGTTATTGCTAGTAATTTTAGTCCTTAAGGATATGATATTCTGGACTCACCACAGTTATACTACTGTTTAATAGGTACGCTTGCCTTTGTCCAAATAGTAGTTAGTTTCGAGCTCCATCAAGTTTTTGGCGCCGTTACCAGGGACTAAGAAATTAGGAAAACTAAATTTTTATTACTTTAGCCATTTTTTACTATTTACAATTTATTTTTATTTTTTGCTAATTTTTTCTTTTTATTTGCTTCTGGCAGGTAACTTTGGTTTATGACTAGAAGGAACCTGTCAAAACCATTACTCTACGATAGTGATATAGAAGGTACTGCTCACAGAAACCGAAGAGAAATAAGGCGAATACATACAAGAAGAGCAAGAGGATGATACTAATAATACCGAAGAGATGGCTGATAATAATCCGCTACCTCCTGTGGTTGCCACAAATCCAGTGAATCAAAATCCTGCTCCTTGTACTATATATGATTATGCTAAACCTAATTTAACAGGAACCGAATCAAGTATTGTTAGACCTGCTATTGATGCAAATAATTTTGAACTGAAACCTAACACTATACAGATGATTTAGCAATTTGTTCAGTTTGATGGTTTGCAGCATGAGGATCCAAACAATCACTTGGCAAATTTTCTAGAGTTTTCCGACACTTTCAAAATAAATGGCATTTCTGATGATGCCACTCGCCTTCGGTTGTTTCCCTTTTCATTTAGGAAAAAAGCTAAGCAGTGGTTGAACTCATTACCCCGAGGATCAATCATTACATGGGACCAAATGAGCGAAAAAACTTTGTTAAAATATTTTCCGCTGGTTAAAATGGCTAAGTTCAGGAATGATATTTCTTCTTTTGTGCAGATGGATCTAGAAACACTCTACAGCTCATGGGAGAGATATAAAGATCTATTAAGGAGATGCCCTCACCATGGGTTACCTCTGTGGCTACAGGTTCAAACATTTTACAATGGTGTGAACCCCTCAACTAGGCAGTTGATTGATTCAGCCGCCAGTGGAACCCTAAATAACAAGACCCCTGAAGCGGCTTATGAGTTTATAGAGGAGATGGCACTGAATAACTATCAGTGGCAAGTTATGAGGACAAAGCCAACAAAAGACGTCAGTTCTTTCAACCTCGACGCAGTGACCATGCTATCTAATCAGGTAGAACTGTTAAATAAAAAGATTGATAGTTTGTGTGGTTCTTAGCAGGTATATCTAGTGATGCAGTGCGATACATACGGAGGAGGGATGAACAATATAGAATACCCACCCTACAACCTTGGCATAGAAAACGAACAAATCAACTATATGGGTAACAACTCTAGACCTCAAAATAACCCTTATAGTAACAATTACAATCCAGGTTGGAGGAACCACCCAAACTTTTCATGGGGTGGCCAAGGAAATAAGAGACAACAACCCCCTCTATGCTTTCAACAACAGCCCTACCCACAAGAGAAAAAGCCAAACCTTGAGGAGATGTTAACAAAATTTATCGCGGTGTCAGAAACCCGTTTCCAAAACACCGAAACAACACTCAAAAAATAACAATCATCGATTCAAGGGATCGAGAACCAATTAGGACAACTCGCTAAGCTTATATCTAAACGGCCACAAGGTAGCTTGCCAAGCAACACTGAAACTAACCCAAAGGAGCAACTTCATACCGTTACTGCTCACGATAGTGAAGGGTTAGACGACCCAAAATTAAGGCAAGAGAATGTGGTAGAGGAAGGTAAGGCTGAGGTAAGCCATGATCAACCAAAACCTGTAATTATAGAGTACCAACCTCGTGTGCCATACCCCAATGCGATGAAGAAAGACTGCACAAACGAATAATTCGGTAAATTTTTTAAACTTCTAAAGAAATTACATATTAACTTACCGTTTCTTGAAGCTCTTTCGCAGATGCCCAATTCAAGAAAATTTTTAAAGGAGCTTTGACAAACAAACGGAAGTTGGACGAGGTGTCGCATGTAACGCTAAATGATGTGTGCTCAGCATTCTTACAAAATAGACTACCACAAAAGTTAAAAGATCTAAGGAGTTTTACGATTCCTTGCTTAATTGGTAGTTTATCTGTTGATAATGCTTTAGCAGATTTAGGGGCAAGCATAAACGTTATGCCTTATAAAATGTTTAAACAGCTAGGTCTCGGGAAACCCAAACAAACTAGGATGAGCATTCAATTGGCTAATAAAACTATCAGAATTCCTAGGGGTATAATTGAAGATGTACTAGTAAAAATTGATAAATTCATATTCCCCGTAGACTTTGTTGTTTTAGACATGGATAAGGACAACAATGTTCCTTTAATTTTAGGAAGACCCTTTTTAGCAACTGCTAAAACTAGAATTGATGTTGGTACGGTGAACTCACGCTTTGTACAGGTGAAGAAACAATCACTCTTTAAGCTCTTGACTCGACTAGGACATCAAGTAATAAAGGTGAGAACATAAATTCTATTAATGACCATTTGGTTCAACCTTTTTTTTCGGAAGCACCATGAAATTACACAATTGAGCCAGATCCTAGACCTCATGCTAACAAAGAAATAACTTATGAGGAGCGAAGGCTTCAGATCGATGAACTAGATGAGTGGAAGACGCATTACAAGGAGAAACTGGGGAAACACGATGAACCAAAGCAAAACCATGTCAAACTTATGGATGGGACAACCCAATTTAAGATCAGAAACCAAGTATTGTTGGATAAGAAAGACCCTCGGACCGCCACTTCTGACCTTAATACAAACGAAGAGATCTCTTTCAAGGTACTGAATATCTTCCTATACGAAACAGTCGAGTTAACTAATCCTACATTTAGAACTTTTAAGGTAAACACCACTCTACTTAAACTATATATCGATAACCGAATTGATTGCAAGAATGAGGAGTTCCAACTCTTCAAACCACCATGATTATGCAAATGAGAGGTAATTCTAGCTTAAGACTTTAAATGAGCGCTTCTCGGGAGGCAACCCAAGCAGTAACCCCATTAATTTTCATATTTTCAATTTTTAGCACCTAACCAGAAACTAGCAAATTCAATAAAGCACAGGTTCCCTACCACACGGCCTTGCACACGGGCATGGCCGTGGACGTGTAGACACCACGATTAGACACATCGGTGTGGCCAAGGTCGTGCAAACCAAGGACAAAATATCCCCAAACCACGGATGGAAATAAAATGCCAGGGTCGTGCGATACAGCCGTGGTTGACACTGAGAAAGTAACACGAGTATAGGACACGCCAATGTCCCCAGACCGTGGCTGACACTGATTAAGAAACATGGGCATGGAACATCTACACAGGCGTGGGGGAAACGAATGAGACACCACACGGCCGTGCGATACAGTCGTGTGACCTAGCACGCCTATGGAACACGGGCGTGGGCAGCAACTAGGGTCCTGATTCCTATTTAAAACCCCCCCTTCTTCTCACTTTCTCCCCAATTTCTTCTTCTTCCAAACCCTAACCACCACACCCCTTCCCTTTTTCTTTATCTTTCCCCTTTCATTTTATTTTTTCCCTTTCCTCACTATTTATTTACACCACCATCTCCATGGCGAAGAAGTGAAAGGACCACAGCACAGTCTCCTTGTGTGAGACCACTCTACATAAGTTCATGCCGGTCGCTTCATACCCACGACAAGACAAGGGTCTTTGAGTCCATTTAATTTTCCTTTTTCTTTTCTCTTCTCCTTTATTTTCCTTCTCTTTATCTCTCTTGTGCTTAATTCATATTATTATATTTTGATTTCTTTGATTTAGGTTCAAAAGACTGCTAGGGAATCACCACACCACGACCCCAGTATCCATCTCCACCAGAATACCCTCCTCCAACTCGGCCCGAATTTCCCCCGTTTCTTTTCTTTGACTCCATCCAAAATTTAGGAAGTTTCACTTCTCTCCCTCTTATATGCTTTTCTTACTTTATTGTCATTTTTATCTTTGTACATTGAGGACAATATAAATCTTAAGTGTGGAAAGGTGTCAACAATACTCTTATTAGAAAACCCCTGAATTATGCTTTGTCTAAAGTAATTTTCTCATATTACTAATTAAAAAGAAACTTCTATTGATTTATGTTTTTGTTGATATGTTTCGAAGTAAGTCATAGATAATTGTGCATTGATGATTTATACTTTAAGATATTAGAGAATCACGCATGATAAGTCTATTTTCAGAATTAAATTTCTAGGTTGTTTTCCTAAATTTAAAATTACTTTAAAATTATAAATTTGCAAGGTTGACATCAAAAACCATAATTTTTGTGAGATTTTGAGCCTTTAAGAGCATATATATTTTCTTGCTCACTTTATTGATTATGAGTGTGTCAACATTGATTTGTTATTCTAGAACTTGCTTCGATTATGCATGTCGAGACCACACCGTTGATTTGATATATTGGGATGATAAAGGCACCTAGGATCTAACCCACTTATTCCACCAAAAAGCCTACCTTCATAATTAACCCCTAGTGAAACCTTTTTGAGCCTAACAGACCATTTCATGACTCACCCATCAGTATTAACCCATAACTAAATTTTTGTTTCTTCCATTTTCTTGACTCCCCTTATGTCGAGATTTGATTTGATTTGATCAGTTGTCTAACTATGTTCTCTATGTCAGTTGTTAAGTTCTTTCCTATTATTGTAAATACTTATTCTTAAAAAAAAGTTGGAAATTTCTCTATTATTAGTTCGATATTGTTTAGCTTAAAGCAATTAATTTCACATTTTGAGAAGGAGCTCGTTTTATTTGAATGTAATTAGTAACTAGTAGTTCACTGTTTCTAGTTAGATAATTTGTCAATTCGATCTCGATTCTAACTCTCTAATTCAACCTTTACCCACACCTTTAACCTAAGCCCCATTACAACCCTTTTAAAAACCTTTTGATTTGTGTATCATCTCATTCTATAGTGGTGGAGATTTGATTTTCAAGCAAGCCTATAGGATTAACTTTTCATGTTTGACTTTTGAGTGCTTAAATTGAACCTTAAACACTTTGAGTGATTTGAGAGAATCTTTAGTGAGGATGTCAATCCTTGTCGATTTTGAATCGAAGGTAATTATTTAGGTAAGGGGAAACATCTATGTTTTCGTGCTATGAAAATTGATGACTTAGATTGTTTGAATATTTAGGACTGTTTGAGTTAAATTATCCATGTATGAATTATCTGTGAATTATGATAAGACATTATTGATGAGAATTATGAATTGAGGGAAGTTAATTTTAATTGTGAGTTGAGAATTTTGCTTGAGGACAAGCAAACATTTAAGTGTGAGGATATTTAATAAACCATAAATTACACATTTTAACCCCATGCTTGGCTTATTTTTGGATGAATTTTCTTTAGATTTGATGAATTTGATGCTCTTAATCCCTTAATTTTATGTTCTATACTCAAGAGAGCTTAGGAAGTTGAAAAGAACGAGAAACGGGCCAGAAAGGGACAAAATGGGCCTACATCAGAAATCACACGGCCTGGACTATCGACCACGGGTAGATCACACGGCCGTGTGTAGCGAGCAGGATCGACCACGACCGAAGGAGTCCACCACGGGCATGTCACACCGGCATGTCCCTGCTGAAACAAAGAAGAATTCTATTCAGAATAAGCTACTTGTGGGCCAACAAAGGTGTTCCAAAGCCTATATAAACACCCTAGGGGGTAACTTAAAAGGAGAGGTTGAATAGACGCTGAATAGGAAGCAGAAAATACTCCAAGATAGCCGTCGAGAATAGCTTAGGAGAAGGATCTCCATCAAGACTGAAGATCTCTCGTCAAGTTCTTTAAAAGTTTTTTTTGGGTTTTCATTATGTTTTGTGGTTTTCCCTATTTTATGATGTTTCCTTCTATTAGTATGAACTAAATCCCTTAAATATCTAAGGGGATGAAACCTATGACGAATCTTATTATTATTTGATTTATAAGATAAATACTACTTCTTATTCTTAATTGTGAGTTTTTATTCTTATTTTGATAATTCAGGTTATTAATCCAAGTCGAATGTGCTTATTCGGTGGAGCAAAAGTCCCTGTTTAAGAGAAGATCAACACAATTAAGCGGAGTTGATTGCAACCCTAGAAATAGGACGACGAAAATCTGCCGAATTAGAGTCAAATATAATAAGGGAATCCATAGATCAAGTTAATGTGACAATAGGGGTTTTACTTAGAAAGAGATTTCAATTAATCAACCTAGAGTCAGTTGTTAGTAGCCTCGAAAGAGGTATTAATATAATTTAGGGATTTCTACGGATTAAGTCAAGTGAATAAATTATATGAATCAGAAGTAATAAGTGAAGTCTAGGTGTATTCTTCCTTAGGTATTGTCTATCTCATATGAGTTGTCCAAAAGTATTTTCCCAATTCTCACTCTGTCACGTTCATAGTCATTTAGTTAGTTAAATTAGTTAGTTAATTTTAGATTTAAAATAAATCCCCTTAATTACTAGGCTAGTTAATAAAAAGATAGTTATTACTAGTAAATTTAGCCCTTGAGGATACTATATTCCAGACTCACCACGTTATACTACTATTCTATAGGTGTGCTTGCCTTTGTCGAAATAATAGTTAGTTTCGAGCTCCATCAAACACCATTTACCAAAACTTGTTAACATTGCATCATTCCACGCATAAAGACCTGATTCCACTATGTTCCTAAAATACATCATAAATGACCCTTTCCAAGCCAACATCAACATGATAAAAGGCCATGCACATCAATTGTCGAAAAGTGACTGAATGGACTTAACTTAACAGGCATTACAAGTCCATAAGCCATACATAAACTTCAAGGCACAAACATACCATATTACTATTTACACCACTAAATGCCATCACAAAATAACATATACATGCTAATATTGTCATTTCCATACATAATAACCTAGCTCAAATATGAACTAAAACATGTCACAAGTAACCATTTTCAAACCATTATCAACATGCCTAGAAAACCTTATAAACAAGCACTTTAAAGTAACCAAAACAACATAACTTGATAAGGCATCTAAGTGTACCAAACCAACATAGCTTTCCAAAGCTTATACATGCCAAAACACCGTTAACACATACACCAAAACACCATTACAAATCACCCTATACATGCCATTATTGACCTTGGTTAAACTACTCAAAAACTACTGAATTGTCTACTAGATAGTGTGGTAAGTCTCTAACGAGCTTCCAACCGGTCAAGCTTCCGAAAATCTATAAAATAAAGGAAAATAACTACGTAAGCAACGAGTGCTTAGTAAGCTTGTATAAACTTTAAACATAACTTACCATTTCATTTACACAATTCATAGAATAAGTATAAATCATTACTAGTGCCATAAGCTTAGTATAAGCCTATACAACATCACCAACTCACATGTTAGTATACTTGTCCATGATACAATCGAAACCAACCATGAGATAAATACATTTCTATAGATAAATATGTCATTTAGCTCATAAATCCTTTTCATAAAATCATGATTCAATTCATTTACATACTTACCATTTCATTTCCTTTTTTTACCCGTTGAACCATCTAGAATTACATCGGATACTCGGGAAAGCTCACACATAGTGTGCCTTTACATATAGCCGTAACCTTTCCTTTACATCAATACTCACACGAGCTGTGAAATGAGCCTGCTCACACAAGTTGTGGGTCGGAATGTAAGCTACACGATGCTACTCACGAGCTGTGGAGAATCTACAACAAATGCAGAACCTCAGCCATCGGTAGGACATTCAATACCAGCACTCGGAACATGAAATCCCTAATGACATGTCATTTGTATCCTAAGAATTCTTAAGGTTCAACCGGGATTCGTTGTCCATCAATTCATCATAATATGGATACATTTATATATTGATTCATTTATTTTAAAACAACATAACAAATAGTAAATTTAGCTAACATTAAAATGGTCATAGTTCATACGAACTTATCTGTACCAACACGATGTCCTAAAGTGATGAACGACTAATTTGCTATTTTGGTTCTCCCACGATTTGTATCTATTTGAGTCGTTTCTTGAACTAAATAAATATTTTTTATTCAATTAAGCCAATTTTAGCACATATATAATCAAATTTACACAATTTAACCTTTCCATAAAATTACAAAATTACCCATAACATTTTACCCTTTTTGCAATTTAGTCCCAAAAGTCAAAACTTGAAAATTCATCATTTTTAACCAAGAACCATGCTAGCCAAATTTCATAGGCTTCACAATCTTCCCATTTTAACCATCATTTCACAATATTTTCATGAATTTTTTCTATTTTCACAACTAAATCCTTAAATAATAAAATCATTAAAAATCACTTAAAAAATATTTATAATTAACAACCAACACTTCAAATCCATCATTTAACATAAAAAAATAACAATGTTTCATCAATGGAAAAAATCAAAAATCCTTAACAGTTCTAAAAACAGAGGTACGTGTTTGCTGGACCTAGTTGCAACAATCTCAAAAACATAAAAACGGGTGAAAAATGGATTACCATGCATGTAAAAGCAATGTGGTAGAAAGCTTCCCATCCCCAAAAATGGTTTTCGGTTGTTAAAAGCCAATTTGAAGAAGATGACCACCTTATTTTTACTTAATTTACACTTTATTATCTATTTACCTTTTTATCCTTATGTTATAAACTTATAAATTAATAAAAACATACCCATAATTGTCCAATAACAATATGAATGGTTTAATTATCATTTGAGTCCATTATTTATAGATTCTATAACCATTTGACCCTTTTAGCCAATAGAATTCCACTTTTGCAACCTTTACGATTTAATCCTTTTACTTAATTAACTATCTAAACATTAAAATTTCTTAACCAAATTTTAATACAACCTTAATAGAATTCGTAAATATTTAATAAAATATTACGGGCACGACTCATAGAAATGAGGTCTCGATACCTCATTTTTGAAACCACTTTAACTTAATTATTCTTTCATTTAGAATAAATCATTAAATCAAATTTATTATAACACTATATTTGACTCGTAAATATTAAATAACAATATTTACGGGCTCTCACATCAAATTTGTGGCCTTGAAACCACTATTTCTGACATTACTAAAAAATAGGTTGCTACATATATGGTAGTCATATGATAGATGAATTTTGAAATTGAAATGATGGATATGTTATATGCCTTGTTTGGGTTTGATTTATATGTGCAATGCTTCACCTACTAACCTTGTGAGGTAATATGTATAAGAAAAGAAAATTTGGTCTACTACATAACAAAATTAGTCATGGTTGATTATTTTAATGCAATTGGTAAGTTCAAGTTCCTTTATATGAGCTTACTAAGCACTAGTTGCTTATATAGTTGTTTTCTTTATTTTGTAGATCATCAGAAAGCTCAAGCGGTTGGAATCTTCGTCGGACCATGATCACACTATCTATCAATCCATTTTGGTAACTTTTGAATATATTGAAATGGTTATAAATGGCACGTACAGGGTTGTATGTTAAATTGATATGTTTTAGGCTATGCCAAGTTTTGGTATGCCTTAATACCTTTTGTTGATGGTTGAGCATGGTATTTTTATATTAGGAAAGAAATATTTAATAGATTTATGGTTGTGATGATCTATGTTTAAGTTATATTGTGATGTTGAGTTGGAATGAATTGAGATGCCTTTGAAGGGCGTATTGATTAGAATTTATAGGTTGATTGATTTGGTATGTTTTGAGTGTGTTTAAAGAGTGTTATGGTCAATTGAATTTATGTGTAAACGGTTTAACTTATTGTGCAAAGATAGGTATTGAAATGGCTTGTTTTAAGGGCTAAATTTGGAGCACATGGCCTAGGAAACGTGTTGTCACACGATCGTGTGCCACACACGGTCACCTCATACGGTCGTATGTCATTAAAATTTTAGGTGTAGGTTTCACAAGATCTACGACACAACCATGTGTCTCAAAATAGTTTGTTCCACGGTCTGGCACACAGCCCGCGACATGGTCGTGTGTGTAATAGCCTATTTTTCAGTGAGATCGAAATAGTGGTTTCATGACCACAAATTTGATCCGAAAAGT
Source organism: Gossypium rotundifolium (assembly GCA_025506655.1). NCBI lineage: Eukaryota > Viridiplantae > Streptophyta > Magnoliopsida > Malvales > Malvaceae > Gossypium > Gossypium rotundifolium. The sequence goes on from CP106729.1 coordinate 88,934,726, forward strand.
TATATGGTCCATATTATGATAGACATGTCGTATGAAAATTTTGATACAAAAATTTTATCGATTAAGTGCTTAATTACGAGAAGGACAAAATCAAATAAAATGCGAAAGTTGAATTCTAGTAGCTATAAGGATTAAATAGCTATGGAATTCAAAACTAGAGGTCCTTATATGGAAATTATACCATTAAGAAAAGTATGTATATTTTCTTTGTGACTCATCCATGGAAATATAGAAAAAACGGCAAGGACGAAAATGGAAATTGAAATAATTTAATTAATTAAAAGATGATAAAAAGAAATATCATCTTATTTTATCATCTTCAACCTTAAAAATACATAGAAACCCTAGGAGAGAGAGAATAAACTTTCAAGGCCTAATTGGCTAAGTTTTCTTGTCCCGTTTTTAGTAATTTTGATATATTTGAAATCGGGATAGTCTAATCTATCTATTTGGGAGATTAATTTGAAAAGTTATCAAAGTATGGAAAATGGGCCATGGATGTATGTGCTGAAAATTAGAAATTTATAGTAGAAAATGAAAGATTGTTGATAGATATTGTAACGCCCCAAAAATGTAGGGTTTGTAATTTTGCTCTTAAGTGCTAAATTCCATGTGTGCTTCAATGGCTAAGTATTTGAGTGTATGTGGGGGTTTTTAGGAAGCCTGGGTTCGAGTCTGGGCCTTGGAAAATTTTTAGTTTTTGCTCTTAAGTGGAATTGGTTGTTAGCAGTAGGACTTATGTTTAAATATGTGTGATTTTTTATGTCACAAAAAGAGCTTGTGGCTTGATGGTTGTGGCCTCACTAAGGTGGCAAGGGAATTGGAGTTCGAATCCCATGGCATGCAATAAAGAGATTTTATTTTACATCTCTGTGGCGTGAGAGGTAGAGTTGGAATCAAGCTCTGCAGAGGAGGTTGGAGATTTGGTCAACAAATTTGAATGGGAGGCTAGGAGCAAATTAAGGAGGAAACGGTGGAGAGGTTGAAGGAGTTGGGATGTGGAGGAGTCTTGGCCGAATAGGAGAGATTGAGTAGGGGGATTTCGACTAAGGGAGTCATTTGTGCATTTTCGGCAACCTTGTGAGAGAGTAGAAACCAAAAATCCCCTTTGCCATTTCGGGTTTTCTTTTTGTGCATTTCGGGATTTATTTCTTTTGTGGCATCTCGTGCTACATTTTTACCATTCGGGTATTCTTCCCTTTCATCATTATTTCTCAACTGCTATCCACTCATTGCCAAATCATCTTTTTCTCCTTTCGGTTTCTCCTTTGGCCGAACTTAGCTTCATCTTTTCCCTTTCATTTTTCTTTTCTTTTCTTTTCTTTTCTTTTCAAGATTGCCGAATATTTTGTCTCTTAAAACCTTGGTTCTTCTTGTGTTGACCGAACCTGTTAAGGCCTAAACACCTTCTTCTCTTCATTCCTAACCGTTTCTTAATCTCTTCGATTTATTGATAAGTGGTAACTTTAGCCGAATCTTGGTCGGCTTCCTTCTCCATACTTAGTTTTGTTTCTATTGCGCTGAAAGGTTGTTTCCCCTAGTTGCCGTGGAGATAAGTTTATCTAACACCTTCTTTGTAACATCCCAGAGTTGGGCCTAGTAGGATTGGGCCCAATGGGCCTTGGGGGTAGTAGCGTTTAAAATTTTTGAGAACAAGAGAATGGTACTAAGGCAAGTTGGACCTATTAGGTGAGTGATTTTGGAAGGTTAGGAGGCTTTTATGAAGTCCCAGGTTAAAGTTAGGCCATAGGAAAAATTTTGGTTTTAGGTGAAAAAAAACACCCTGGGAGTTGGTAGGTATGCTTTAAGAATAAAATGTGGGGAAAATTGACACAAGTGGAGTGTGTGGTGTAGTGGCAAAGTGACGCCACATAAGGGACAAGGGGGTGACGCCACAAGGAATGAATGAGGTCCAAGGTTCAAGTCTTGGCTCTTGCATTTTGGGATTTCTTTTTAAATGGACTCTAGAATTTTCCCATAGGGTTATATTTAGTTGCGCATGATTTTAGACACATGAAAGTGAGTGGTCTAGTGGCAAGGCGTCATTAAGGGTGCAAGGGAGCTTGGGTTCGAATCTCTTGACAAGCAAGGGAGTATTTATTTTGCAGATTGGACGAGAAGATTTTTAGTTGGATTTAAACTCTGCTAACGGAGGGATCCCACATCGGTAAGATACAAAGAAGGAAGGTGAGAAGCTAGCTATATATAGAGCATTCTATGAGGAGAGTTCATATATCTTGGTGGGCGTTTGGGTGCAGATCTAGAGGATAATCACTAATAGTAGCGAAGGAAGGGCTACTATAATGTGAGGTGCATGGTAAGGTTACGGTGAGGTTTCGATTTCTGATAAGTGTATATTAAGTTATGATTAATCGTTAGGTGATGTCGATTGTAGGTTCGTGACTAAAGGGTTTGCAGCGCACGTGGTTACCAGGTGTGTACAAACACTACACACACGAAATCGACAATGCCGAAAAGCCGAAAAGCCGAAAGTGGCTAAATGGGCCTGGTGGGCCCTGAGGCTAAGTTTGAAGAAATGGTTTGGTTGGTTATACGAATCGAATTAGTCATGCATGATACATGAATTGGATTTGTTTTGGGCCTAATAAGCCATATGATGATATTTGGGCCTAATGGGCCGTGAGGGAGTGATTTGGGCTTATGGGGACGTAGACATGTATGTTAGGGTTTATGGACCTTGGGCCAAGTTTGAACAACTCTTAAATTCCATAAGACTTTCTAATAATTAAACATGTCCGTAAACAAGTCATTGGGTTGGAGTGTGGCAACGGCATACGCATGTCTAGGATTGGATCTAGGAGAGCTTGGTACTTAAGCGTACTAGTGGCCCACCTCTCTTTTCGGAATCCTACCTAGTCGTAGTGTCTGTTCACTTTAGCCGCGAGGACTTGTTGATGGGCCAAAGTTCATAGCTAAAACCCGAAAGGGACCGAGTTACACCAGTTTGTGAAAATACCAAAATACCCCCAATTTATGAAATTACCGAAATACCCTCAACTTGTGAAATTACCAAAATACCCTTGATTTGTGAAATTACCAAAATACCCCAGTTTGTGAAATTACCGAAATACCCCAATTTGTGAAATTACTGAAATACTCTAATTTGTAAAATTACGAAAATACCCTCGGTAGGTAAATTACGAAAATACCCTTGGTAGGTGAATTACGAAAATACCCTTGGTAGGTAAATTATGAAAATACCCTTGGTAGGTAAATTATGAAAATACCCTTAGTAGGTGAATTATGAAAATACCCTTAGTAGGTGAATTATGAAAATACCCTTGGTGGGTAAATTACAAAAATACCCTTGGTGGGTAAATTACGAAAATACCCTTAGTAGGTAAATTACGAAAATACCCTTGGTAGGTAAATTACGAAAATACCTTTGGTAGGTAAATTACAAAAATACCTTTGGTAGGTAAATTACAAAAATACCCTCGATGGGTAAAATGACCGATATGCCCCTAGAGGGAAAAAATGACAAAATGCCCCTACATGTTATATGATTATTCTTGTATGTGATTTATGATTGTTATCGAATGATTATTATTGTATGTTGCATTCATGTGTTATTATGCTGCATGGGGATGGGATTATTCGAAAGGGGTAGTGCAGATAGGATCGCATGGTCGCTTGACGACTGTGGATCCACCGAAGGCTTTTAGCCACTGAGTAGCTATGCTGCACCGATAAGTTAGTGCCGTAACCGGTGCTACATAAAGAGTGTAGGGATGGGTGGGTCGATTAATCCCCACAGGAGTGCAGGGTTGGACAGGAGACGGAGTGCAGGGTTGGTATGGGCATTAATGCATTGCATATGTAGTTTTATTTGAGATGGGCTCAGGCCCAGATAAATATGATTTGTGGCATTTATAGGTTAAGGCCCAATTGCCACCGTTACTGAAATGGGCTTCGGCCCAAACTATTGTGATTCATGTTCTTATTGATGAGGGTTATGCGCACTAAGTTTTCGTAAACTCACACCCTCTTTTTAATATTTTTTTCTCAGGTAATCCTCAGTAAGAGGTTCGACGTGCTAGAGGACTCGGAGGTGGCCACACTATGAGTAGTTTTGGACTCTAGTATTTTACTTATTTTTTAACTTGGGTTAATATTTTGTAATAAGGCCTCTCTTAAATTCTGGTTTTAGTTTTGGATTTTTAGTTTATTATGTTTTAAATCTGCTAAACTTTGTAACACGATTTTCCAAAACAATATCTGCTTTCAAAATACTACGCTTTCGCGAATAGGTCGTAAACATCACGTTTTCATAAGTCAGCCATTTTAATTAAGTTTCATCAACAAACAAAGTTTTTTTAGGTAATAACTTTTTAATAAATGTCGATTAATAATAAACAAACGTAAACTGGGACTTTAGTTTTTAATATCAAGAAAGGTTTTCAAATGGAACCATGGTTTCTCGAAAAACACCCCAATGTGACACGCCAGATTTGGGCCTAACTTCTAGGTCAGGTTTGGGTTGTTACATTCTTTTCGTTCGAATACTGCTTGGGACTTGTTTTCCTTAACCAAGGGGTAGGCCGATTACTTTTCCCCTGCAAGAGATCTTTTGATTCGTGGAAAGTGTTTTAAACCTAGTATAAATATATTCTTATGGTGATGGATTAACAAGGGTTTGAGACTAATTGATGGGGCGGTTGTTATCATAGGTGTTTAATCTTAGAAGCGCTTTAAACTACAACTCGTAAGAGGTGTGTAATTGTATGCAGCATTCGATAATCAGCTGAAAAGAAAAAAGTATATAATAGTTACACTGCTAAGACTGTAGATCGGTAAAATGCTGAAAAGTTGAAACTTTGGCGTCTGAAGGCTCACGAGCGTGCGAGCGCTCGTAGGGACAAATCGAGCCACAATCATTGGTGATAGACCGTAGAGGTCGCCACGAACGTTCTCGTGGGCTTAGGTTGTAATGGACCTCGTAGGGCTAAAATGGGCCATATATGGGCTCATGGGCCCTACAGGGACAACATCCTCGGTAAGTGACTAATAAGGGACTGGGCTGCAAGGTTCGCGTAGCCGTGACTAAGTAGGCCACACGAGTGTACGGGCCCTCTTGGGCCAAGTAACGGGCCTTGGGCCCAATTACACTGTTTTGGCCATATAAGTTATTCGTGTTGTTCTAGACGATAATAGGCTTTTGGAAGGGTCATAAAATTATCGAAATACCCTCGAAGGGTAAAATTACTGAAATACCCTCGAAGGCTAAAATTATCGAAATAACCTCGAAGGGTAAGATTATTGAAATACCTTCGAAGGGTAAGATTGTTGAAAGGTAAAATTATCAAAATACCCTCGAAAGGTAAAATTACTGAAATACCCTCAAAAGGTAAAATTACCAAAACACCTCAAGGGTAAAATTATAAAAATACCCTCGAAGGGTAAAATTACTGAAATGCCCTCAAAGGGTAAAATTACCGAAATACCCTTGAGGGGTAAAATTATCGTTTTACCCCTAACTGACGATATGACCCTTATACCCCTAGTGGTAGTTTAGTTGATGAGTGTGTGCTATCTACATGGCTGTTTATGATTATGACATACTGCATACACGTAATATTTATGACACGACATTCTGTATTGGGGTTGGGATTCTGATTTGGAGAAAGTTTTGTACTAGTGGCTCTGCCATGTTTTTACTATTCTAGTGGCTGTGCCACGTATTTTGATTTTAGTGGTTTGGCCACATTTACTGTTATTAGCAGCTTTGCTGCGTTACTATTAGCAACTATGCTGCGATATTGGTGTGCTGGGTGGGTGGGTCGACTTAGTCTCCACATGGTGTGTTGGTTGGTATGGGTGGTGTATTGGCTGGTTTGGGTTAGGTTGTATCACTGTTCTGCACTGTTATTGCTTTGGGCTTAGACCCACTCTATTATTGTATAGGGCTAAAACCTGCATCGATCTATTCTTGAATAGGGCTCGAGTGCCTGCATCACATCGCATGATAGGGGATTACACACTGAGTTCTCATAACTCACTCTTTTCTTTTAACTGTACAGGTAATCCCTAGCCTTAGATGATTTGGGGCTACGAGGGACTCGGAGGTGGCCACATGTTTGCGAGTTTTTTTTATATCTAGTCTTTTTAATATTTCATTTTGGGGCTGATATTTTTGTAATAAGCCCATTTGAGGTTTTAACTTTTAATTGGTGTTTTCCTTTTTATTATAACCTGTTAGACTAGGAAAAATGGGTTTTTTTAAAACAATAACTATTTCTAAAGAAAATCACGTTTTTCAAATCTTAAAGTTTACAACTAGAAAAGGCTTCCACGATTTTATTTCAGATTCATAAACTTTTAACAGTTGATATGACCTAAAATTGGACAATATGTTTTAATTTTGCAACACTAACGTTTTCAACAGCAATTGATTAAATGGCATTTAAAATTTAGTAGCGAACTTTTATCGACAAGCCTGGTTTTCAAACAACACTTTGATATGACACGACAGATCCGATCGTAACATCTAGGCTGGGTTTGGGGTGTTACATTTAATGGTATCAGAGCCCAAGTTGCAAAAATGAGTTTTTATAAATTTTCTTAATATTGTCTAAATTTTGGTTTGGAAAGAAAGGTTATTACTAAAGTGTGGCACACCGAGTCTTCGACGCCAAATCTGTAAGTTCTCTTACACTGTTTACTGTTATAGATTTAAATGTTATACTGAGAAAGCTACTATAGATAGTAGTATTGTACTGAAACTCTTTAGTTAGAGTAAACTGAGACTATAGAAGACTGAAAACTGTAGTGAGCCCTCGATCTGTAAAAATAACCTTAATTACTATTTATCATAAAATATCTGTTACTAATTATTGGAATCAGAAGATGATTCATAAAACTCTTAAAATAGATAAATACATTATATCGATATGAGCACAAGAGGTCACGAAAGGGGTACACGTGGCTGCGGTAGAGGCCGAGGAGGTGCTAGGGTTGGGTCTTCACATTGGGCCATATGCGAACTAGGGAGGCACCAACCTCACCAGTGACCGAGATGGGGTCTCATGACCGAGCGATTTTTTTGGGGATGATGCTCTGTCCCAAGCAATGTTACGGGTTCTTGAAAGGGTTGTTGAAGCGAGGAATGGATCAGTGGGCCGAGGGTCAATTCCTAAGTGACTCCAGTCTAATGGAGTGGAAATATTTAAGGGTGTTTCTAGGGTGGCCCCGAATGTAGCAAAGTATATGTTAGAGGCTACTGAGCAGATAATGGATGCCCTCAACTATACTATAGAACAGAAACTAAAAGGAGCAGTGTCCTTACTGCGAGACGAGGCATACCGGTGGTGGCTCACTATAAGAGAAGGTACACAAGCTGACCATGTGACGTGGGATTTCTTCAAAATGACTTTTCAAGGAAAATATGTTGGGGCGAGTTATGTGGATACCTAGAGGAAAGAATTTCTGAGCCTGACCCAAGGGAATAAGACAGTGGCAGTATATGAGGCAGAATTTTTACGGTTAAGTCGTTATGCTCACGGAATAGTCACAACTGAGTATAAACACTGTATGCGATTCAAGGATGGCCTCGTGGGATGAGTTACATGTGCTAATAGCTCCGCAGAGGGAGCGAGATTTTGTCGCCCTTGTTGAGAAGGCAAAAATTACCAGGATGTAAAGCGCTCAGAGTGCCAGAACCAAGAAAAAGATAGGGGCAAAAATAAGAGGGATTTTGGGCCCTCAAGTTCTTTTGGTGGGCCTAAGAAGAAGCCTAGATTTGATGGCCCATTTCGAGCAGTTCCTGTTACTATGGTTAGACCGCAGCCGTGCACAAATTGTGGGAGAGCTCACTAGTGTGAGTGTTGGAAATGAACCGGGGCGTGCTTCAGATATGGGTTCATGGATCATCAGATCAAGAACTGTACTTAGAGGCCTATTTAAATGCTAGTCGTGGATCAGGGCCATGTTCAGCCAGGAAGAGGTGGTCAGCAGCCACCAAAGGGCCGTGGTCAGGCCAAAGGAGGAAATGGTGTAGGACGAGGTTGTGAAGCATTGGGCAAAGATGCTAGTAATACTGAGGTGACACAGCCAGCTTTGGTTTATACTACTCAACACCGAGAGGATGGCAACGCTCTTGACGTCATAACTGGTACGTTCCTAATTTATAATATACCATACACCGTTTTAATTGATATTGGGTCTACACACTCGTATGTTGCATGCACTGTATCTGGGACGCTGGGTTCTCAGTTCAAAATTATTAATAGTGAGATGACTGTGTTAGTCTCCTGGGACAGTCGGTTAGGGTGAATAAATTGTTTAGAAACATGTCCCTAAAGGTCCAAGGGGTTGTCTTTCCGGCAGATTTGATGGAATTGCCGTTTATCGAATTCGATCTTATATTGCGCATGGATTGGTTATTGAAACACCGCACAAACTTGGATTGTGCTGCTAAGCGTATGGTGTTGAAGTCTTCTGAGGATGAGGAGATGGTTGTGATAGGGGAGTGAAGAGATTACATGTCTAATGTAATCTCAGCATTAAAGGCCGAAAACTAGTTTGCAAGGGTTACGAGACGTTTTTAGCATATGTCAGCATTCCTGATTTAAAAGGTCCTTCTATGGAAGATGTTAGAACTATTAAGGAAGATGTCAGAACTATTAATGAATTTTTGAATGTATTTCCTGAAGAGCTTCCGGGGTTGCCTCCAGACCGTGAGGTCGAATCCGATATTGAGCTCTACCGAGAACAGCTCCGGTGTCCATTGCCCCTTATAAGATGGCACCGAAGGAACTGGTGGAGTTTAAGGCTCAAATTCAAGAGCTACTAGGCCGAGGATTCATTCGGCTGAGCGGGTCTCCATGGGGAGCACCAGTGTTATTCATAAAGAAGAAGGATGGATCCATACACATATGCATTGACTATCGTCAATTGAACAAACTGACGATTAAGAACAAGTACCCTTTATCGAGGATAGATGATATGTTTGACCAGCTGTAAGGAGCTGCAGTTTTTTCTAAGATAGATCTTCGATCTGGGTACCATCAGCTAAAGGTTAAGGAGGCAGATGTGTATAAGGCTGCGTTCAGGACTCGTTATGGGTATTATGAGTTTCTGGTAATGCTATTTGGGTTGGCGAATGCACCAGCTGCTTTCATAGATATGATGAACTGAGTATTCTAGCCTTATTTGGATCGGTTCGTGGTGGTGTTTATAGATGACATCTTGGTGTATTCCAGAATTGAGGAGGATCATGATGCACATCTTCGAATTGTCTTACAAAATTTAAGGGAAAAGTAGTTATACGCTAAGTTCAGCAAGTGTGAGTTCTGGTTGCGAGAAGTGACATTTCTGGGTAACTGGTATCTGCCAAGGGGATTAGGGTTGATCCTCAAAAAATTGAAGCCGTATTGGATTAGAAACCACCAAAGACTGTATCTAAGATTCGAAGCTTTCTGGGTCTAGCTGGGTATTACCGATATTTTGTGGAAGGGTTTTCACTGATTGCTGCACCACTGACTAAGTTACTTTGTAAAGGGCTACCGTTTAATTGGGCTAATAAGTAACAAGAAAGTTTTGAGAAACTGAAGAAAGTTGTGACTGAAGCACCTGTGTTAATACAACCAGAGTCTGGGAAGGAATTCACTATCTATAGTGGTGTGTCACACACGGGACTGGGTTGTGTATCGATGCAAGAGGGTAAGGTGGTTGCTTACACAACTCGCCAACTGAAGCCTCACGAGGCAAATTACCTCACACACGACTTGGAATTAGCTGCGGTGGTATTCACACTGAAGATTTAGAGGCATTACTTATAAGGTGAGAGGTCTATTATTTACACGGATCATAAAAGCCTCAAGTACCTCCTTACTCAGAAGAAGTTAAATCTTAGGCAACGAAGATGGATAGAGTTGCTTAAGGATTATGATTGCTCGATTGAGTACCATCCTGGTAAAGCTAACGTAGTAGCTGGTACACTGAGCCATAAGGTTATATCTGATTTGAGAGCAATGTTTGCTCGTGTCAGCCTGTTCGACGATGGTAGCTTGTTAGCCGAACTTCAGGTGAGACCGACCTGGACTGATTAGATTAAGGAGAAATAGTTGTTGGATGAATCGTTGTTTCCTTGTTTTTGATTGGTTGAAAGTGGAGAGACTACGGATTTTGGGCTGAATGGTGAGGAAGTGCTATGTTTCCGTAGGAGAGTTTGTATACCAAAAGATTCTGATCTAAGGCAGTCTATTCTATAGAAGGCACATGGAAGTCCTTATGCCATGCATCCTAGTAGAAACAAGTTGTAACGAGATCTGCGTAAACTGTATTTGTGGCCAGGGCTCAGTGCAAGGTTACGGATTTCATAAGTAAGTGTCTGACATGCCAGCAAGTTAAGGCTGAGCATCAACTGCCTTCTAGATTACTGCAACCCGTTAATATTCCACTCTGTAAGTGGGAGAGGGTAACCATAGACTTTGTTAGTGGGCTACCCCTGATGCCTACTAAAAAGGACTCGGTATGGGTTATTGTTGACCGATTGACTAAATCTTCCCATTTTATACCGGTCCACATTGATTATTGTTGTATGTGGCCGAGATTGTAAGACTGCATGATGTATCGATTTCTATTATATCTGACAGAGATCCTAGATTCACATCTCGATTCTGGAAGAAGTTACACGAGGCATTGGGTACGAGATTGGATTTCTGTACTACGTTCCACCCTCAAACAGATGGTCAGTCGGAGAGGGTGATCCAGATATTGGAGGACATGCTAAGAAGCTGTGTAATTGATTTCAAAGGTAGTTGGGAAGACTACTTACCGTTAGCAGAGTTAGCATATAACAATAGCTACCAAGCCAGTATTCAGATGGCACCGTATAAAGCGTTATATGGTCGTAGGTATCGCACCCCTACCTGTTGGACAGAACTCTGTAAGCGACGAGTTTTGGGGCCAGAGCTAGTTTTTGAAACCGAAGAAAAAGTAAAGTTGATTTGAGATCGGTAAAAGGAAGCATCTGATAGGAATAAGTCATATGTAGATTTAAAGCGTAAAGAAATCGAGTTTTCTGTGGGGGATTATGTCTTCTTGAAGGTCTTACCATGGAAGAAGATTTTGAGATTTGGACGAAAAGGCAAACTGAGCCCTAGATTCATCGGACCTTACCAGATATTAAACCTTGTGGGACCAGTTGCCTATCAACTTGAGTTGCCTCTTGAGTTAAACCAGATACATGATGTGTTCCATGTCTCCATGCTGAGGTAATACCGCTCTGATCCCTCACATATAGTGCCGATGGGAGAGATCGAGGTTAAACTTGATCTGACTCTTGAGGAAGAACCGGTGCAGATACTGGATCGTGATGTTAAGGTATTAAGGAGGAAATTTGTTCCATTGGTCAAGGTGTTTGGCGTAATCACGGTTCAAAGGAAGCCACGTGGGAGCCTAAAGAGGCGATGCGACAATAATACCCTCACATATTCTGACCAGGTAAATTTCGAGGTCGAAATTTCTTTAAGAGGGTAGAGCTGTAACGCCCCAAAAATGTATGGTTTGTAATTTTGCATGATTTGGCTAAATTCCATGTGTGCTTCAATGGCTAAGTATTTGATTGTATTTAGGGGGTTTTTAGGAAGCCTGGGTTCAAGTCTGGGCCTTGAAAAATTTTTAGTTTTTGCTCTTAAGTGGAATTGGCTATTAGCAGTAGGACTTATGTTTAAATATGTGTGATTCTATGTCACAAAAAGAGCATGTGGCCTGATGGTTGTGGCGTCACTAAGGTGGCAAGGGAATTGGAGTTTGAATCCCATGGCATGACATAAGGAGATTTTATTTTACATCCCTATGGCGTGAGAGGTAGAGTTGGAATCAAAGTCTGCAGAGGAGGTTGGAAACTTGGTTAACAAATTTGAATGGGAGGCTGGGAACAAATTAAGAAGGAAACGGTGTAGAGGTTGAAGGAGTTGGGATATGAATGAGTCTTGGTCGAATGGGAGAGCTTAAGTAGGGGGATTTCGGCTAAGGGAGTCATTTGTGCATTTTTGGCAACCTTATGAGTGAGTAGAAACCAAAAATACCCTTTTCCATTTTGGGTTTTCTTTTTGTGCATTTCGGGATTTATTTCTTTTGTGGCATCTCATGCTACATTTTTACCATTCGAGTCTTCTTCCTTCTCATCATTATTTCTCAACTGCTACCCACTCTGTACCGAATCATCTTTTTCTCCTTTCGGTTTCTCCTTTGGCAGAACTCAACTTCATCTTTTTCCTCTCGTTATTCTTTTCTTTTCTTTTCAAGATAGCCAAATATTTTCTCTCTTAAAACCTTGGTTCTTATTGTGTTGATCGAACTCTAAACACCTCCAAACCCTGGTCTATGCGTTGAGACTAGATTTGGTTTGTTATGATTCAACTATTCTTAAATCCTTAATGAGTTGAAAACTACAATATTGTTTACTGAAGTTTAAAATTTGTAGAGTATTAGATTTTGATAAATATTTAAAAACATTAGTTGAAAATCATTGTATTATCTAAAACCGTTAGGAAATTTGTTAAAGAGTTAGCAAGAAAAAGAATTATTTATAAAAGAATTCCTTATACTTTGAAAACCCAAGTTCATTTTAGTAAAGCATCATAAATCACAGCCCATGATTTAAAAGCCCAAATAAAGTTTAAATTCCAACACACATAAAATCCATAAGTTATTTATAGAGGCCATTTATTACAACATCCCAAAATAGTAAAAATAATAATTAAAAGTTCGTAATTTAAATAACCCTTATTTAGCGGTAAGATGCCTCCACGAAGTCATCCTCACTTAAGTCCACATCAGTTTCCATTACCTGAGATGGAAAGAAATTAAAGGGGTGAGTTACTTAGAACTCAGTGTGTAACTCACTTACCACCATTATTGGGCCAGATTGTCAAGATATTATGTTGGGCTTGAGCCCAATCCAGAATTCAACAATATAACATGAATTTAAAATAATTAATAATGCATGAAAATGAAATTCCCAACCCAAACCTAATAACCATCCGCTAACACCCCTGCATTCAACCATCACACCTGGGGATCAAGTCAACCCACCCCGCCATCACACCAATCGTAGGCATTAAGCCTTTTATAATTGTGGCATAGCCACCTAACTAGAGGCAATAAGTTTATATTGTAAGGCAAAGCCACCAACTAGAGGCAATAAGTCGATATTGTGGCAGAGCCACCGAACTAGAGGCAATAAGTCGATATTGTGGCGAGCCACCGAACTAGAGGCAATAAGTTTATATTGTGGCAATCGGCCATTCTTCTCTTCATAAATCCCACCCATGCAATTATACATGTACTTTAAAAATATAAAATTTATTATCAATACATAACATGGTGGGTTTTATCAATGACATTTCATTTGGCCCATAATTATAGCAATTTATCCATTTAGCAATTTAGTGGGCTTTGGCCCATTTACCAAACTAGAGCGTTTTGGCTAAATTTTAACGAACTAGAGTATTTATGGCCCAATTTATCGAACTAGAGTATTTACGCCCATTTTCACGAACTAGAGTATTTACGGCCCATTTTCACTTAACTAGAGTATTTACGCCCATTTTCACTTAACTAGAGTATTTACTACCCATTTTCACTTAACTAGAGTATTTACGGCCCATTTTCACGAACTAGAGTATTTACGGCCCATTTTCACTTAACTAGAGTATTTACGCCCATTTTCACGAAACATCAAATTTTCATAATATCAATTAATTTCTTGGGGCATTTTCAAATTTTCACGATTTAGTCGCTTTTACGTATTTCGTCAAAATATCAATTTTTGTGCTTTTACCGATCTAGTCGTTTTACGATTTTTCTACCATACCGAAATTTGACATACAACCCTAAAATAATGAGGGTGAAATTACACACCTCGATACCGTGAGTATTATCCCTTCGCGCTCTCGGCACCTAAAATATATTTCGATTCGTTAGACAACTAATTCAAAAAATAATCTTATTTGTTAATGGATCCAAAATCTTACCCTCTTGATTTTGAATCACTTGATTTTCGGTTTTCCTTCGCTTATCGATTCACTAGTCACGAGAATCCACCAACGATAACGGCTCGAGGTTCGTATTACTTCAAATAATGGACTTCTTTCTAAGATGGCCCACAACCCGTGGAAAATCCCTGATTTGCGAAACCGCTCTTCGCTTGAATGGGGATTTACAGATCCACCCTCTTACGATAACTAAACACCGCCTTTTTCTTCCCTATCTTGACATCTTCAAGATCCAAAAGAATTTAGTTAGTTCTAAAATAATATCAATAATACTAGAGATTTAAAAAGTAGGATTTCCTTACCAAAATGAAACGCTTCCAACGCTTCCACGATTCTCCGATCACTTGAATTCCAATCTCCGTTATTGCACTAAATAATAACGAAATAAACGTTATTAGTATGAATGCTATATCAATCCAAAAGACTCTCAAAAATCCTATGATATTCTACCATAATATCACTAATCAATAAATCAAAAAATGGAGAGAAACCCTTACCTACTTCCCACGACGAAAAGCAAGATTAAGAATGATGTTTAATTGATGGAAGATTCTATTATAAATGATTAAGAATGGAAAAATAATTTTTGGCTTATAGGCACAATAACATTCGCCAAGAGAGTGAAGATGGAGAGAATTTTCGATTGAAAAGAAATAGTATAAGAACGAAAGGATGATGGTGATGATGTTTTGATTTCAAGGAGATTAGAAGAAAAGAAAAGAAAAATAAGAACTTTAGGTGCTGGTATATTCGCCATGGCAAAGAAAAAAGAAAAGAAATTGATTTTGGTATAGGTGATTTCGACAAGAAGAAAGAGGCACAAGAATTGGTTATCAAGATAAGAAAAGGAATGACCAAATGGTCACAAAACTTTGGCTTAACCAAGTGCAAAAATTCGCCAAATAGGGATATTGAAAGGAGAGGAATAAAATTTCGCACAAAGTGCAAAGGTTAACCAAAGAGAAAAGAATGAGATTTTGCCAACTAACAAAATTTTGGCTCTCCTCCCCACCAATATTGCCGCCCAGCCTATGGTCAATTGGCCATTATTTCTTTCCAAATTTTCCCTAGATAAGTGCCTTATGTCCCCCTATCTTTCCTTAAACTTTTGATTCCATACCATATGTTAGTTGTTACCTTAATCTCTTGATACACTAACCAAAAATACATGGTCAACACCTTCCTTATATGTCCCTTGCCGACACTTCATAGCCATGAGCGTAAAATTAAAACAAAAATTTTATCTAGGTGCTATACAAGGATTCGAACCTCTTCCCTCTTACTTGAACCCATGCGCCATTCTCCACCATGCCATATGCTCATTTTATGACACTTTAAGCACATAATTTAGCTTAAGTCTTAATCACCTTTGTTTCACTTCAATAAATTCCCAATAATAAATTTTATTCTTCTCCAATTTATGCTTTACCCTCTCTAGGACTTTAATAAACACTAAAATAAAAGAAATAAAAAAAAATTTTCCTTTAACATCTAAACACCAAAATCATGCCAATTTAAATACTCGATTTTAGGTGTTACAACTCTACCTCCTTAAAGAAAATTTCGTCCCTCGAAATTTACCCGTTGAAAAGGTGAGGTATTGTTGTCAATTGCATCCTCCTGCTCCCACGTAGCTTCTTCCACTTCGTGGTTACGCCATAGAACTTTAACTAACGGCACGGTTTTCTTCCTTAGTACCTTGACATCTCGGTCTAGGATTTCCACCGGTTCTTCTTCAAAGGACAAATCAATTCACCCAATTCTTCTACCGGTATAATGTGCAAAGGATCCGACCTATAACGCCTCAACATGGAAACATGAAAGACATTGTGAATTTGATTTAACTCCGGAGGTAACTCAATCGATATGCCATCGACCAACACGCTTCAAAGACACGATAAGGTCCAATATATCTAGGACTTAGCTTGCCCTTCCTTCCTAATCAAGATCTTTTTCCAAGGAGATACCTTCAAGAAAACCCGATCTCCCACACTATACTCGATGTCCCTCCGCTTCAGATCTGCGTCGACTTCGCATCGAGGCTTCTTTCAACCGTGCTTCGAATAACTTTTACCTTATCCTCGGCCTCGGATATCATCTCAGACCTAACATCATCTTTCGCCCAACTCACCCAACAAATAGGAGAGCGACACTTACGACCATACAATGCCTCGTAAGGTGCCATCTCAATGCTAGACCGATAGTCGTTGTTATATCATAAATTTCGCCAAAGGTAGATAATCCTCCCAACTACCCCTCAAGTCGATTACACATCCTCTTAACATATCTTCCAATATCCGAATTACTCTTTCCGATGACCATCGATGAGGATGAAAAGCCGTCTCGAAATTCAACTTTGTTCCCAAGGCTTCATGCGAGCTTTCGAATCGTGATGTAAACCTAGGGTCCCTATCCGATATAATAGATACAAAATACCCCATGTAACCTCACAATTTCGGATACGTAAAGTTTCGCCAACTTCGCAAAGAATAATCCGTCTTTAACCGGCAAGAAATGAGCGGTCTTCACAACCGATCAACAATTACCCAAACGGAATTTTTCTTAGTAGGTGTTAACGGTAACCCACTAACAAAATCCATAGTTATCCTCTCCCATTTCCAAAGAGGAATCTTTATCGGTTGTAACAATCCAGACGGTAATTGGTGTTCGCTTCACTTGTCGACAAGTCAAACATTTTCCCACAAACTCGTAATCTCACGCTTCAACCACAGCCACTAATCATCGCTTCACGGAGATCTCGATACATCTTATTTCCTCCGGATGCATAGCGTAAGGGCTACTATCGCCTCCGTAGAATCGATTGCCTCGAGATCTAAATCCTTAGGCATGCATACTCTTCCTCGAAAGCACAACACACCCTCCGTGTTTATTCCAAAATCCTCAATTTCGCCATTTTCAACTTGTCGCAATAAAGGTCCCAACTTCTCATCGATGTCTGCATTTTCCTTGATTTGTTCCAACCACGTGGCTTCACCAAGTTACGCTAACAAACCGCCATCCTCGCATGCAGACTCAAATGGGCAAATAGAGCTCTTAATTCGAATCCGCCTTACGACTTAACGCGTCGGCTACCACGTTAGCCTTTCCGGATGGTATTCGATGGAGAAATCATAATCTTTTAACAATTCTACCCATCTTCTTTGTCTTAAATTCAACTCCTTACGGGTAAGGAGGTATTTAAGACTCTTGTGATCCGTGTAGATTATGGACTTCTCACCATAGAGATAGTGCCTCCAAATCTTTAGAGCAAAGACAACGCAGCACTAACTCCAAATCATGAGTAGGGTAGTTTACTTGTGTGGCCTCAATTGACGAGAAGCATAAGCCACCACCTTTCCATTTTGCATCAACACACAACCTGCACCCGTGTGAGACGATCACAATAAATGTGAATTCTTTTCCGGCCTCTATTGAATCAAAACGGAGCTTCATCAGATCTTCTTCAATTTCTCGAAACTCTCTTCTTTGCTTTTCCAGATATACTGAACTCCTTTACGCAACAATTTAGTTAGAAGTGCGAGAATCAACGAAAACCCTCTACAAAGCGTCTATAGTATCCACCAAGCCTAAGAAACTCCGAATTTCAGCTATTGATGTTGGTGGTTTCCAATCCGAATAGCCTCAATTTTCCGAGGATCTACCCTTATTCCTTGGTGATACTACATGACCAAGAAAAGTCACCTCCTTTAGCCAAAATTCGCATTTACCAAATTTGGCATACAATTGCTTATCACGAAGTAGTTGTAATACTATCCGCAAATCTTTGGTCATGTTCCTCCTCATTTCTCGAATAAACCAATATATCATCTATGAACACTACCACAAACCGGTCTAAATATGGTTGGAAGACTTGGTTCATCATGTCCATAAATGCACTGGTGCATTGGTTAATCCAAACGCATCACTACAAACTCATAGTGTCCGTAACGTGTCCGAAATGTTTGTCTTATAGATGTCCGCTTCTTTCACCTTAAGTCGGTGATAACCCGACCTTAAATCAATTTTGGAAAATCAAGCTCCTTCAATTGATCGAACAGTCGTCAATTCTCGGCAGAGATACCGATTCTTGATCGCCAATTTATTCAATCGCACAGTAGTCAATGCACATACGCATCGATCCATCCTTCTTCTTGATTTAACAAAACGGGTGCTCCCCACGGAGACACACTTGGTCGAATGAATCCCGATCCAACAATTCTTGAATTTGAGCTTTGAGCTCACCCAACTCCTTGATTGCCATTCTATAGGAGCAATGGACACCGGGGCCGCCCTGTGCAAAAGCTCAATGCCAAATTCTACTTCCGATCCGAGGTATGCGAAGTTCTTCGAAATACATCGGAAATTCCTTCACCGTCCTCACATCATTCACGGATAATTCCTTGGCATCCAAAGCACGATAAAGGCTAGGAATGCTCCGCACCCTTCCGCACCAACTTCTCGCTTTTAATGCGATACCACATTTGCCGATAGTTCTTTCGCTCACCAATCATTATGATTTCCTTATCATCCGGGTCCTTCTCGTCATTCGCTTTTCAAAGGTCAAATTAATTGCGCTCGATGGTTAACCAACCATCCATGCCTGAATGAGATCGAACTCATGAAAGGTAGTTCCATCAAATTTGCTAAGAATACTTCCTCTTGGATTTTTAAGGTGCGTCTTTAAATATTTTATTAACGATTCTCGACTGTCTAAAGGACTGATTCATCACATCTCATTTTCGTAATTTCGATTCTAAATTGATTTCCAGATATGGCACTAGATACATATGAATGAGTAGAGCCAATATCTATTAAGGCAATAACAGTACATCAAAAATGAAGAACGTGCAGTTATCACATCAGTGCATTGCCGTCCTCATGGCGTCTAACCGCATAGACCGCATCAGTGTCTTGCATCGCATTTCTCTATTACCATTGCCTCGACCGGTGCACCTTGACCACGACCAGCCCCATTACCACCACGACCGGTCCACGACCTCTCGGTGGTCGCTGATTACCCTCGGCCATCAGTGCATCATTATTACGGACTTCTTGAGTCGATCCATTCGTCGAGGACAACTTTTGTACCGATGTTCCATTGAACCGCATTTGTAGCATGCACCTTTTCCTCCAAAGATTCCCCAAATGCCTTTTCCCACACTCAAGACAATCTCGACTTCGATTATTTGCTACCGGGTTACGCCTTGAACTGATTCATCATTTCGGGTTTCTTCGGAATCTCTTGGAAGAACCAGATCATTGTGTCTCTCTCTTGTTTCGGATCTTTCTCGCTTACTGCTTAAGTTCTTAGCCTCTTCGCTATTTTGGCCTTCTCCACAAGAGTCGAAAAATTTCTAACTTGTCTTTGAGCAATCGAACCCTCGGCTCATCATTAAGTCCATCCTCAAACGCATACAACGCTCATGATCTGTTGCTACAATTGTCCGGCATAACGGCTCGACGTAAAAACTTCGCTTCATATGCTGCCACGGCCTTACTTCCTTGGACAAGATTCAAATTCCTTCCTTCGGCATCTACATAGCTCGTTCGACGATTTTCCTTGGAAGGCGACTTTAAAGAATTCCCGATTAATCGATGCGGCTTGGTGCCCTCTCGAGCAGTGAGCCACCAGCGATCACGCCTCATCTCTCAATAAGGATACAGTTCCCTCCGGCTTTTTGCTCACCGTGCATTCCATATCATCCATAATCCGTTCCACGGCTTGAGCCAAGATTCGCCACATTTGGAGCTACACCGAGACTCCTCCGAAAACTTCGCATTATTCGCCTTTAAGTCGCTCTGAAATTGACCCACGAGTTGTTGGCCCAATTCTAGTTCCAATGACCCTTTCCAAGACTCGTAGCATTGCTTGAGTCAATGCATGATCTTCTTCCATGTGATCGCGTGATCCGGTCTCACTTTCTATTGACGCAGTCGTCCACTGCATATGATTTGGTGCTTCAGTAGCACCTCGGCCTCTACCACGCCACGTCTACGCGTCCACGACCACGTCCTCTTGTACTCATGATTGCTTGTTCGTTTATCTGATTACAAGTTTTATGAATCAGAATTTTGTTTCGGTGTTTATTAACGATATTTTATGAGATTTGAGATATAAAGTTGTTTTTCGCAACGTGTCCTATAGTCTCAATCTCTACAGTTTTTCACATCTAAAACTAGAAGTTCTAGAGTATTACCTATGATCATATCATAGTAATCATTTAAGCAGTATATACTTACTTGACTTGTTGCCGGATGCTTGTGGTGCCATACTGATCTTTAAAATACCATTGAGCATTTTCATACAAAAATTATTTTTGAACCCAAACCACAGCCGAGTTTTTGAAACTGGCTCTGATACCACTAAATGTAACACCCCAAACCCGGTCTATGCGTTGAGACTAGATTTGGTTTGTTACATGATTCGAACTATTCTTAAATCCTTAATGAGTTGAAAAACTACAATATTGTTTACGGAGTTTAAAATTTGTAGAGTATTAGATTTTGATAAATATTTAAAAACATTAGTTGAAAATCATTGTATTATCTAAAACCGTTAGGAAATTTGTTAAAGAGTTAGCAAGAAAAAGAATTATTTATAAAAGAATTCCTTATACTTTGAAAACCCAAGTTCATTTTAGTAAAGCATCATAAATCACAGCCCATGATTTAAAAGCCCAAATAAAGTTTAAATTCCAACACACATAAAATCCATAAGTTATTTATAGAGGCCATTTATTACAACATCCCAAAATAGTAAAAATAATAATTAAAAGTTCGTAATTTAAATAACCCTTATTTAGCAAGATGGCCTCCACGAAGTCATCCTCACCAAAGTCCACATCGGTTTCCATTACCCGAGATGGAAAGAAATTAAAGGGTGAGTTACTTAGAACTCAAAGTGTAACTCACTTACCACCATTATTGGGCCGATTGTCAAGATATTATGTTGGGCTTGAGCCCAATCCAATTCAACAATATAACATGAATTTAAAATAATTAATAATGCATGAAAAATGAAATTCCCAACCCAAACCTAATAACCATCCGCTAACACCCCTGTACCAACCATCACACCTGGGGATCAAGTCAACCCACCCCGCCATCACACCAATCGTAGGCATTAAGCCTTTTATAATTGTGGCATAGCCACCGAACTAGAGGCAATAAGTTTATATTGTGGCGAGCCACCGAACTAGAGGCAATAAGCGATATTGTGGCGAGAGCCACCGAACTAGAGGCAATAAGCCGATATTGTAAGCGAAGCCACCGAACTAGAGGCAATAAGCCGATATTGTAACAATCGGCCATTCTTCTCTTCATAAATCCCACCCATGCAATTATACATGTACTTTAAAATATAAAATTTATTATCAATACATAACATGGTGGGTTTTATCAATGACATTTCATTTGGCCCATAATTATAGCAATTTATCCATTTAGCAATTTAGTGGGCTTTGGCCCATTTACCAAACTAGAGCGTTTTGGCTAAATTTTAACGAACTAGAGTATTTATGGCCCAATTTATCGAACTAGAGTATTTACGCCCATTTTCACGAACTAGAGTATTTACGGCCCATTTTCACGAACTAGAGTATTTACTACCCATTTTCACGAACTAGAGTATTTACTACCATTTTCACTAACTAGAGTATTTACTACCATTTTCACGAACTAGAGTATTTACTACCATTTTCACGAACTAGAGTATTTACGGCCCATTTTCACTAAACATCAAATTTTCATAATATCAATTAATTTCTTGGGGCATTTTCAAATTTTCACGATTTAGTCGCTTTTCGTATTTCGTCAAAATATCAATTTTTGTGCTTTTACCGATCTAGTCGTTTTACGATTTTTCTACCATACCGAAATTTGACATACAACCTAAAATAATGAGGGTGAAATTACACACCTCGATACCGTGAGTATTATCCCTTCTCGCTCCTCGGCACCTAAAATATATTTCGATTCGTTAGACAACTAATTCATAAAAATAATCTTATTTGTTAATGGATCCAAAATCTTACCCTCTTGATTTTGAATCACTTGATTTTCGGTTTTCCTTCGTTTATCGATTCACTAGCAGCGAGAATCCACCAACGATATACGACTCGAGGTTCGTACTACTTCAAATAATGGACTTCTTTGGAAGATGGCCCACAACCCGTGGAAAATCCGAGACCGCGAAACCGCTCTTCGTTTGAATGGGGATTCTGATCCACCCTCTTACGATAACTAAACACCGCCTTTTCTTCCCTATCTTGTGATCTTCAAGATCCAAAAGAATTTAGTTAGTTCTAAAATAATATCAATAATACTAGAGATTTAAAAAGTAGGATTTCCTTACTAAAATGAAACGTTTCCAACGTTTCCACGATTCTCCGATCACTTGAATTCCAATCTCGTTATTGCACTAAATAATAACGAAATAAACGTTATTAGTATGAATGCTATATCAATCCAAAAGACTCTCAAAAATCCTATGATATTCTACCATAATATCACTAATCAATAAATCAAAAAAATGGAGAGAAACCCTTACCTACTTCCCGGATTTAAAAGCAAGATTAAGAATGATGTTTAATTGATGGAAGATTCTACTATAAATGATTAAGAATGGAAAAATAATTTTTGGCTTATAGGCACAATAACATTCGCCAAGAGAGTGAAGATGGAGAGAATTTTCGATTGAAAAGAAATAGTATAAGAACGAAAGGATGATGGTGATGATGTTTTGATTTCAAGGAGATTAGAAGAAAAGAAAAGAAAAATAAGAACTTTAGGTGCTGGTATATTCGGCCATGGCAAAGAAAAAAGAAAAGAAATTGATTTTGGTATAGGTGATTTCAAGACAAGAAGAAAGAGGCAAATAAACCTCGATCCAATAATTCTGGATTTGAGCCTTAAGCTCCACTAATTCCTTTAAGCGCCATTCGGTATGGAGCAATTGACACAGGCGCTGTTCCTGGCAGTAAGTCTATTCCAAATTCAACTTCTCTATCTGGGGGTATTCCTGGTAATTCCTCTGGAAACACATCCTCAAAGTCCCTTACTGTTCTGACTACTTTGACACCCTCCTCATTTCCATCCAACGCACTTACAAAGGCTAAGAATGCCTCGTACCCTTTACGCACCATCCTTTCCGCCTTAAGCACCGAAACTACATTAGTCAAATAGTTCCTTCTTTCTCCTATCATAATGACCACCTCATCCTCAGGGGTTCTTAGTTCCATTCGTTTAGCCGCACAATCCAACACGGCTCGATGTTCTACTAACCAATCCATACCAAGTATAAGGTCAAATTCCCCGAAGGGTAATTCCATTAAGTCACCAAAGCTCACCCACAATTTCTAGGGTATATTCAAAGATTTTATTTACCACTATAGTTTGACCTAATGGGCTTACTACCGTCATCTCTTTATCCGAAAGTTCGAGTCTAGGCCTAGTGTCTCAACTACACTACAGCAACATAAGAATGGGTCGAGCCCACAACAATTAAAGCATAATAGGGTTTACTATGAATAAGGAACGTCTGGGTTATGACGTCCGTGCGTCTTCATCCTCCCTACGACGAACAAAGATAAACCAAACCCTACTGTCTTGCCTCGATATTGGTGGCACCTCCGCCACGTCCTCCGCCAACATTATTAACTCATTATTGAACCTCGACCTCGTTGAAATTCAGCATCCTCCCTAACGGCTGATTAACATTACGTATTCTTTGGTACATCATCATCGATATCTTTGGGCGGTCCTTGAGCATATGGTCCTTAGACCCACATTTAAGACATGCTCTATCTTTTCCAACACTCACCGAGTGCTTCCTTCCACAATAATCACAAGAACGATACTGCCCTCTGGTCTCAACTTGCTGACCCTTTGACCCCTCAGTTCTGGGCCTTTTCTGCACATTTCCCGACGATCCATAACCTCTCTTGGGTCTATTCCTGTCAGCATTCTGCCTAGTCGAGTCCTTGATTCCTTCAGCTACTTTAGCCTTTTCAACCAACGTGGAGAACTCCCTCTCCTGATGTGGAGCTATCAACAACCTTAGGTCATCCTTAATCCGTCCTCAAAGCGGACACGGTACCATGTTCGATCGCGACTACTCCTCGAGCATATCGACTTAACCTCGTAAATTTAGCCTCATATGCCGCCACCGATTTGTTCCCTAAACTAGTCCTAGAAAAGCTTTTATTTGCTCATCAATATATCGAGTCTTGACATACTTCTTCCGATATGCCTCTTTAGCATATTCCCGTCGCAGATCCTCTGCTAGTAGCACCATCCTGAACGATTAGCCACCATTGGTATGCTTCATCACGTATGAGGCTACCATTCCTTTCAACTTCTCCTCGGGGTCGGTCGAGTTCATCCATAATACGCCGATTGCTTCCATCCAATACTCGTGATCTGGGTGCCACACGACACTCCACGAAACACCTCGGCCCCGTTGGCTCGAGAGTCGCTCGCATGCAGACTTTCGAGCTCTCGAATTTCCACCGCGCCACCACCATTTCTAATACTCATAACATGGCTCATGACACGCCTCATCCCCGTCCGAGCCTCGCCGCTCGACATTAACGGTGGGGGTGGTGGTGGCGGTGGTAACTCATTGTCGAACCTTGACCGATCTAACGGGTTCGACACGCTTATTCTTCCTCTATCATGGTCCTTGACGATCGCGTCCTCTAGAACTCATTTTCTAGTGTCGAGATCGATTAAGAAATTTTATGGATTAGTCGTTGTTCCACTTGTTTATCGTGAAGGAGTTTTATGGAATGGGATTTAAGAGTGGTTCTTTCGTATTCATACAAACATACGATCTTTTCCATTCATTCATCCATCAATCAAGTATGAACTTGCGTTCATTCATAGAAACGTTAGTAGTTTTTGTTGTTGTTGCTTTCCTCTACCGGGGTATTTTCGTAATTTTGTCCTCAGAGGCATTTTCGTAATTTTTTAGAAGAAAACGTTCCTTGGTGTTTTTGTTTGAAAATTTTGAAGTCTAGGGTAATTTGAAAAAATTTAAATCAGGGTTATTTGGTAGTTTTTAACCTCGTGGGTATTTTGGTAATTTTTTATAAATCGAGGTAAATTTGTAAAATTTAATAAATCGAGGTATTTCAAAAGTTGTAAAACTCGAGGGTTCTTTTCAAAATTGTTTCTTCAAAATGGGAATGTTTCAAAAATTTTGAATTTCAGGGTCATTTTGGTAATTTTGTAAGTTAGGGGCAATTTTGTAAAATTTTTTTCAAAATTGAGGTATTTTGATATTTTGCAAGTTAGGGTTTTGAATATTTATAAAATAATAAGATTTTGGTAAAAGCTGTTGAGTAGTTGAATCATTTTATAAGCCGAGGCACTTGATAATTTTACCACTAAGGATGTTTTTTGTAATTAGTATGGATCAAAATTTTTGAAAATAATTGTGTACTAAAATAGTTTTCGTGAATTAAGGATAAGAGAAAGAAAGTGATTTAAGGATTTTAATATTAAGTGTTTTAAAAAATGGCTAATTCCTTTCGGGTTTTAGTTATTGAGTTTAGCCTATGACCGAGCCTTCTTGGTCAGGGTGAACCAAAGCTACGCACCAGGCAGGATTCGAGTGGAGAGGAGGTGAGTCACGCGGACTGCTTAAATACCAAGCTCCCACTGAAACCATTCCTAGACATGCGTCTGGGTTGCCACACCAGATTAAGTCCTCTAGGTTAGGGTGAGCCGAAAGCTACGCACTGTAGGATTCAAGAAGAGGAGGTGAGTCACTAGGACCGCTTAAATACCAAGCTCTTGGGATCCACTCCTAGACATCGTACCACGGTTGCCACACCCTAGCTTAATTGACTTAGTCATAGGTTGGTTTAGTGTCTTAAATCTTATGTGTTTGTGTTTGAGTAGTCTAACCCTAGGGTTCAAGTTCCTATCATGCTATTCTCGTTCCATGCCTTTTCTACCCTTATATAAATCATGAAATCACACATAGAGTTAGGGTACTTACACGGTGAATTGGGTTGGGAGACTTATGGGCCATGTCTTTATACACATCCATTTGTAAAAATACTTTCATGAAACTCATTTGGCCTTGTTTTAAAATGTTTTGGGCCTTAGGCCACAGTGTAGAGAGTTTGAACTGGCTCGATACCAAATCAAAACACCCCACACCCTACCTACGAGAATGGATGGATCTGGTATGTTCCTCAAGTAACTCGGTCCAAATTCATTCAATATTTTGAAAACTATGAGTTTTGGAAGATAGCTCGTTGTGGGTTGGGCTTGAGTTGAAAAAAATTTATTTTATAACAAAACCCATTTAATTCAAGTGACAAAATATTTAAACTCATTTCATATTAAGTGGGCTTACTCTTTAATAAGCCCTAAACTCATAACATAGTAATTATAGTAGAAATAAAAATTAAATCACGGTGGCCTTATTACATAAAATGAAACCCAAAATAATAAATTGTACGGTACTTTAAAATAAAATAAATATTCAAATTAAACTGAACTTCAAGTCGATCATGGCCACCACAAGTTCTGCCGTCCGGTCCATTACTTGCTCATCACCAAACATATTCCCACAGCGGGTGAGTCGATAGACTCAGTGTGTACCAACACTAAACATAATAGAATTAGGCACACCATAAAAGATCATATGCATATAATAATTCAATATCATGATGCAAACCCAACCCAAACCTATATGCCATCCGCTACACTCCACCCGTACCAACTTTGTGCACACCGGGGACTACTAAGTCAACCCTCCTTCCGCTACACTCCATCGAAGGCGATCATTGCGGTCGGCGTGCTCATCGCCCATCATTAATATTGTGGCATAGCCACCATCAGTAATGTAACCGAAGTTACCACTTAGTGAGACCAAGTCGTCACATTCACTTAGTGAGACCAAGTCATCACTTTCACTTATAACGTTGGTGAGACCGTAGTCAACACCTTCTTCCCTTTCACATAAATCCGAATGCCCCAAATTACAATTAACATGCATAACATATTTTTATTTCACTTTCACATTACTTTTCACTTGTATAACATTTATTTGAAATCCTAGTAGAAGTAGGAAAACGTACCTTAGCACTTTGTACCATAATATGGCACCTTAGCCACTTTCTTTCACTTTCACATTAGCATATATAGCATATTTAAACCATAAAACTATTAAGAATAGTGTGGAATACACACCTGATTTGTTTAGCGATTCCTTGAGTTTTCGAAAGCAAGATCTAGCGTTTAGATCCTAATTCCTACATTTGGTTGATCAAATATTACTTAGCATAAATTCTATTTTGGGCTATAGTATCCAAATCCTAGTAGGATTTGTAAAGAGGCTTACCTTTGATGCCGATTTGATGTTTATTCAAATCCCGGAATCTTTGTTTTCCTTCCTTTGATATTCGGCCAACCTTGAAACCTCAACATAAATTAGTTTTCGGCTTTTAATAATTACAGATCTAATCTTAGTAATCCCATAACTTTGGCGAATACCTTTAGGGACTTACCTTATGGATTTTAAAATCCGAAACTTCACCTCCTTTTCCTTGTAATCGGCCAACCTAGATTTTTTTGAATAGGTTAGCTTTTGATCAATCGATCTAATTGACTAATGGTTTGGCCTTGGCGAATGTCTTACTTACCTTTAAATCCGAAGTCGATTTGATTCTGCCGAAATCACTTGTTAGATTTGAACTATTATTTAACTATGGAAAGAACCTTTTAGCCGAATGTATGGTGATGTACTTACCTCGTTTTCGAATCTGGATGATCTCTGTTAATATTCGGCTATGGCTCTATTTGGGATCTCAAAGCTTTGGTTTTTGTGGAGGAACAGTAGAAGAAAAGAAAAAGAAAGGAAAAGAGATGGAGAGACCTTTGACAAGGAGGATTCGGCTAAGAAAAGAAAAAAATAAGTTGTTGTTGCTTTGATTAGGAGGTTTCGGCAAGAATGATGAAGAGAAGAGAATGGCTTTTACTTTTCTCTCTTTAGCCGAATCTATTAGCCTTAGAGTCCCTAATTCAGCCAATTCTTCACTTGTGATAAGGTTTAGTTTTATCGATATGAAACTCCATCAAATCTCCTAATTAGTCAAGAGTTTTTATTGAATGGAAACTCCTCCCCCTTGTGCCGTCCAACCCTCCACTCATGGAGACAAAATTTTATTTCTTTTATTTGTTTCCTAGATGACTCAAACTCGTGCCCAAAACCTCTTGCATTTGGGCCATTTCCTAGGGCCTTAGGTGGCATCTTCAGGCCACATTTCCAAGTTCGTTATTGGGTCAAAGTTTATGTTCTTTATATTTTTAGGGTCACTTGGCCCTAAGCTCCCCTTTGGGCTCTTCAATTCGGCATTCCGGGGTCATTTTTAAGTTTCCTAAAATTTTCGCGCGGCTCTGTATTTTCCTAGTTTCCAAAATGTTTAGTTTCCTATTTTGGCTTGGTTTCCAAAATGTTTAGTTTCCTATTTTGGTTTGGTTTCCAAAATGTCTAAGTTTCCGAAAATGTTCATTTCCATTTCCATTTCCATTTCCATTTTCATTTCCATTTCCATTTCCATTTCCATTTCCATTTCCATTTCCATTTCCATTTTCATTTCCATTTTCATTTTCATTTCCATTTTCATTTCCATTTCCATTTCCATTTTTATGCATTTCTAGGTTTCCAAAAGTATCAAAAATTTATTCATAGTACTTGAAACTTGTCATTTCATACAATTAAACTGGAAATGCATAGGCCCTATTCAGGATGTTACACCAAATGACCTACCAAATCAGACTTAAACAATAGTTAACAATTAACTTATTAAAGCAGCACATATTAATTACCAATTACATTCTTCGATAGCTTAATTTGGCATCAATTTAGACATCATTAATTAACATTATTTCAACCATTTCTCCAGTTATAATTAATTGCCCATCAATAGTCCAAACAACATAAACATACAGCTATTGAACACCATTTAACCAGCACATTAACTAACACTTAGACATAAATTCTGTAGCATTTACTTTGCTTTTATTCTCATTCAATAACTTCATAAATAATTGCATTAACCCCTTTAAAAAAAAGATCAGGTTTAGACACCATAAACTGCAACTAAATAAACACCATTAATTATTCATTTGCAACTTCAACCATTATTACCACAATTTAAAGTCATTCAGACCACATTTATTAACATCTAAACAACAATTTATTGTTGCTTTAATACACTAACGGTAACCCATAAAACAGCATACATACACCCTTTTCTAAACATCCTTATCACTGCAATATTCGAATAGCATTAAGACCTCCACCGAACAGTATAAATAGAGTAGCATTTAACAATATTAATGGGGTAAAATTTGGGCAGCAATTTAACAGTTTCCAAAATTATCAAACACTAAAGAAATAAATAAAAAAAATTCAAGGAAAGCTTACTAATATTTCCCAACACTGATTATAACAATTCAATTTGTTCGTTCCCTCACAAATTCGGTCAAAGTTAAATCAACAATTTAACTAGAATTTATCAATAAAAAGCTATAGGAACCCACCTCCCCCCCGTATTGGTATCAGAGGAACCCTCCTCTTTGGAGCCCCGGAGTAACGATTTCTGGAGTTTTATATCGTGGTACTGACTGTAAGTTTCTATCTTGACTATTTTCATTTCTGTTGATTTCATTACTGTTATTGTCTCAAAACCCATATGCCTGTCGTTAGTCCTCGTCGCCGTTAAGACCAGGGTGGTCGTTGTAGGCTTTGAGAGGTCGTTTAAGACAACAGAAGGTCTTAGGTACCAGGGATAATAATAATAATAATGGAAAAAATAGAGTGTTTATATAAAGATAAAACTTGTAATCACACCATGCATATAGATTCTAAGAATGAAAATAATATATCACTCTAAGTAAAGGTATCAATTCTCTTGTAGATATAACTACTTCTTATTTCAAGAAATTATGTACTAAAATAACTAAAATAGAAGAAAAATAGATATTATGGGAGAAATAATGTAATTAGATTTGAATAGCAAAACTAAGGAGTTATTATCCGATGTAAATAATAAATTAGATCAAGTAATTAATAATACTAACATTATAGATTCGGATCTAGACTTAGGACCATTATATTACGGTAATAGTAATATAATATTAACTTTATCGATGAAGATGAATCATCGGAGGATTCTTCTCTTGATACTAATTTTAAAAATGAAAAAGAAAATAAAAAATCAAAAAATGAAAAACAACAAAAATATGATTTTAAATCTTATAAAAACTTAATAGAACATTGGAAAAACCAATTTTCTAGGACAGATGATCCACACGAAAGGGTGGAATATCTGAAATTAATAGAAGATCTTTATGAAGAACATAAAGAACTCTTCAATAAATATAATTATCATTATATGTTAAGCTACGACTCTACTGATAGTAGTAGTTTTAGCAGTAATGATAATTTAGAAAATAAAACTACAGACACAAATTTAGATATTTGTGTTGGAAGCAGTTCCAATAACACAAATTTAGAAATTTGTGTTACTAGTCAAAATTCTGATGAGGAAGACACCTCAACAGAAGAAAATATAGAAATTCCAGATCCTATGGATACGGAACCCCTAGATCCATACGATTATAAAAACCTTAGACCAAAAGAACCTAACAAACGAGATCTTTATGGTAAAGGAAAATAGACTCGATTTTCAAAAGATGACAACTTTGAGATCTATGAATAAAATCTATGAAAATGTTGAAAACACAACATTAATCTTAGATGATAATATAGAAACCATAGCCACAAATGACATAAAACTGGAAACACCAGGAGAATCTAGTCAACCAATTCCTATTCCAAACAGAATAGATGATTTAAATAAAAGAAATGTTGCTCAAGGAGGAATATACTTAGATTTAACTAATGTTCCTCTATCAGACTATGAAAAAACTATAGATGATTGGGCACAGTCCATGACTATTGTAGTAAACAACTATAGTACGACTTGGTCAAAAGAAAAATTTCTAAATTATTTTGTAGGAACATTTCAAGGAGATGTTCTACAATTCCTCAGACGTTGGGAAGAATCCGACAGAGGAAAAGAACAAAAGGGTCAACTTATTAATCAAATAGGAACCCCTAAAGATTTCCTAAAAGGATTAACCTCAATTCTAAAAATAGAATTTCGTGGTTATACTAATAAAAAAGATCAGGATAGCCAATCCAGCTATATTCTATCTAAATTAAAATTATGTGATATCAGATATTTAGAAGATTTTTCTAAAAAATTTCTTCATGAATATCAAAAGTTAAAAAATGATAGTATTGATTTTTGGAAAAACCAATATTTTCATAAATTACCACCACCTTGGGATGAAATTTGCATAAACAAATATGCTTCTTTCATTATTAAATATAGTAATGATACTGGCAAAACCATGTCAGAAATAGATACTATAGGAAATAGAATTAATTTCGCTAAAGAAAGAATAATATTACATTGTTTACAAAGTAAAGCGGCTAAACAAGTCAAAAATAAGTTAAGCTATAAATATTGTACAAAAATGTTAGAAGGAGAATGGGAATTTGGATGTAATAATATGCGTTCAAAACCCTATAAGAAACATAAAAAATATAAATTATCTAGATGGAAATCTGGTAGGAAAATATATCCTAAGGATAAAAAGAAAAAATTTGTTAGAAGAAAAACTTCTAATAAAAAACAAATTTGTAAATGCTTTATTTGTGATGAAGAAGGTCATTATGCAACAAATTGTCCTAACAAAGGAAAAAATGCAAAGAAAATGATCAAAAATCTTGAAGAACAAGATTTAGAAATATGTTTCAACGAGGAAATAAATCCCGATGAAATATTATATGAATTAATTTCTGAAACCGAATCTGATACAGATTCAGAAGAATATATTTTTATGATAGGAAATACTTCTAAAAACCATTTAGAAGAAATCCCTTATTCTGAACAACAGGATATTAAATTAGGCAGCATAATCGGAGAAGAAACAGATCTCTCTGATGATATAATAGAAAAAATTAATAAAAATAATATTTCTAAAGAAGAAATATATAAAATATCTAAATTCAAACTATGGTCAACCAGACACATAGAAAAAATTAGCGGTAACACAGTCGCTAAAGATACTAAAGGAGGTTTAACAGAAATCCCCTTATTTACTAAAGATAAAATAAAACGGATTAGGAAAAAATATCCTCAAGTCCGATATATACATTTAGGAGTAATCATGATAACAATCAGAGCTTTATTCAGAAGAGGTCATGATGTTCCTATTATAGCTATATTATTAGATAAAAGATTTGAAAATCCAATAAAAGCACTTATTGGAGGTATTCAATCAAATCTTCACACAGGCGTTATAGGATTTAAGGTAAAACCCAATTACTTTATCTCTATAACAGATCCTCTAATAGAAGAGTGTCTTTGCCTTAGAATTCAGACAAAAAATTCTGATATTAGTGATTTAGCAGAAGATCTTGCAATCAGCTGGACTTCTATTAATGAATATACTAATACAGCTGAGGTTGAAATAAAGGAAATAAATAATAAGATTATTGAGCTTTTTGAGCCCAATAAATTCACTACAGAAATTCAACCCAAACTATTACATTTAAAAGATCTATCGATTCCAAAAGACTGGATCATAGAAAAGACTAATAATGCTAGTACTTCCAAACCGGTAAGTACTATTGAATATATATCATCTGGAGATAAATTGTATTTCAAAAACAATTTGATTACAAACACAGATGATAATTTAATATTACCTTCTAGTTCTCAAACAGAAGAACATGAAGAAGAAATAAATACACCAATAGGTATGAAAACCATTCAAATACCTATCTTTCCTACTTCACCCTCTAGAAATTCTAGAAACACTAGAATGGAAGAAATACAATTTTCAAAAGAAAATCTTATTGAAAATACATATATAAAAATAGAATTACAAGATAAAGATTATAAAAAATATTCTTTACATGCTTTATTAGATACTGGAGCTACAACAAGTAGTTGTAGGAGAAAGGCAATTCCCGAAAAATATTGGGAACCTGTCAAAAAGAAAATAAATATTAATGGAATAAATGGTAATAAAACTATTATCCATTATAAAGCAAAAAACATACCAATCTACATAAACAATGTAAGATTTGTAATCCCTAAAATACTATGCATTCCTGATATGTATGGAGACATATTATTAGGAAATAATTTTATAAAACAATATTTACCATTTTCTATAAATAAGAAATCAGTAGTATTATCCGGGGTAGAAACGTTATTAGTTTCGAAACCAATATTTATGTACTAATATTTACTGATTATCTTAGCAGGCCTCATGGATAGAGGAAAAAAGCCTCTTGAAATAAAAATGGGAGAATGGACTACGGTTCATAAAAAGCCCAACAAGGGAAAAGCACCAATGAACTCCAAACAAGGATTCGTGGATGCAAAACAAAGCCCAAAAACACCATCAAATCCTAAACAAGGATTAGTGGCTGTATCCCCTGCACCTTCACGAGTAAGTCCTAAACAAGGATTTATTCCTGCACAAGTATTAATAAATTCTAAACAAGGATATTATGTTCCATACCAAAATCCAATGGTAAACCAACCATTAGGAACACAATCCCAAAATCAGATGGTAAACCAACCATTTGAAACTCCAATCCTTCACAATTTTCTCAAAATCCTGATTCAGAATATAAATCCTATTCTGAAGTCCTAAATGACATCGAGAACACGTTGAAAAAACAACAAGATCTCGAAATATTCTAATTTAAAGATTTTTATAATCCAGGATTGGCCCCGGATTATTATTTCTTTATTAACAAGATATGGAAAAACCATTGTCTTGAGCAAAAAGCCAATTTTAATGATCTCTCTCACAATTCTCAAATTTTTAGTTGAAAAACAATGAGACAAATCAAGTCAAGATTTGCTATATAATAGTATATTATATAGAGACTGGGATGAACTCCTAGTTGAATATACAGATATTAAGGAGATAAACAATCTTCTTGATATATTTCAATATTTTATTAACAAAGGGAGAACTACTCCTATTTTTAATAAAATGTTTCGAATCTGTCTATATAACAAATGTAGACAAATTCTACCTATGGAAATATTTTCAAAAATAAAACAAGAGATTTGTAAACAACAAACTCTATTTTTAGAAACTTTTAGAAAATATTTTCATCAAGCATATCTTTTTACTAATGATATGGGAGAAAATCTACCCACTATCAAATTTCGGTTAAATCACGAGCCATTCGATATAACCAGTATTGAATGGGGATTTGTAAAAGAAATTACAGTCCAAAATCTCTCTTTTGATTTAATTAAAAATTTTCCAGCAATAGTCAAGTCTCGATTATCACATTTTACAGATATCGATGATTTTGTCTATTATTTTCATATTGAAATATTTACCCTTATTGGTATTGCTGAAAGAGAAAAATTCTATCAGCCTTATCAAATATGGAAAATTTCCACTTGGCTTGGAGGAAAAAACCTCTTAGCGGCCTAAGAAGATCCAGAGCATTTGTCAAAAACCATTGACGATTGCTACAATAATTTTACCCATTATCAAGTCCAAACCGGAATTGATTTGGTTACCATGGCCCAACATTTGCTACACCAAGATACTTATTTATTTTGGACCGATGGAAGAAGAATTTTGGCCTACGACACTGGAAACCCCAGCAAAGTAGATGAAGCCCAAAACGAAGAACCAATTTCCCTATTAACAAAAATGGCGGAAATGGAACTCGACAATTATCCGTTAGCACCGGAGATCAGAGAGGTAATGGAAAGCTGGAACTCACCGGCTCCAACACCAGAATCACTTCACCTGGACGAGACTGAAGAGATGAACCTGAGAAACATCCAGGAAGGATGAAGACAAACAGTCACATCCAAGGAAGCTGCAAGGAAGACGCGTGGAAACAACCATGAAGTCATCCATGACGAAAGAGGAAGACGCGTGAAAACAACCATGACGTATTCCATGACGAAAGAGGAAGCAACGTGGAAAAAGCCATGATTGCTACAAGACAAAATAGGAAGCTACGTGGAAGACACCATGATAGCAACCTGACAAAAGAAGCCGAAAGTGTCACTATTACAGATACTATTCGGACACCAATTCTTTTAGATTAGAATTTAATTCTTTATTCTTATCCGGATATTTCCCGGACTTCAAATGTAATTAGATTCTAGTTTATTTTCTTTTGTTATAAATAGGCACTCATGTAAGCCTGGAAGAGGCATTAGGAGTTTTAGATAGTTTTTAGTTTTTAGTTTTTAGTTTCTTAAACTCTGTAAATTATCTACTTTCTTCTTCAATAATATTTTCATTTCATGATATATCCTTCCCTTCCGCTACCACTCTCTCACTCTCCCCCTCTCTCCCTCCCCCCCGTATTGGTATCAGAGGAACCCTCCTCTTTGGAGCCCCGGAGTAACGATTTCTGGAGTTTTATATCGTGGTACTGACTGTAAGTTTCTATCTTGACTATTTTCATTTCTGTTGGTTTCATTACTGTTATTGTCTCAAAACCCATATGTCTGTCGTTAGTCCTCGTCGCCGTTAAGACCAGGGTGGTCGTTGTAGGCTTTGAGAGGTCATTTAAGACAACAGAAGGTCTTAGGTACCAGGGATAATAATAATAATGGAAAAAATAGAGTGTTTATATAAAGATAAAACTTGTAATCACACCATGCATATAGATTCTAAGAATGAAAATAATATATCACTCTAAGTAAAGGTATCAATTCTCTTGTAGATATAACTACTTCTTATTTCAAGAAATTATGTACTAAAATAACTAAAATAGAAGAAAAAATAGATATTATGGGAGAAATAATGAATTAGATTTGAATAGCAAATCTAAGGAGTTATTATCCGATGTAAATAATAAATTAGATCAAGTAATTAATAATACTAACATTATAGATTCAGATCTAGACTTAGGACCATTATATTACGGTAATAGTAATATAATATTAACTTTATCGATGAAGATGAATCATCGGAGGATTCTTCTCTTGATACTAATTTTAAAAATGAAAAGAAAATAAAAATCAAAAATGAAAAACAACAAAAATATGATTTTAAATCTTATAAAAACTTAATAGAACATTGGAAAAACCAATTTTCTAGGACAGATGGTCCACATGAAAGGGTGGAATATCTGAAATTAATAGAAGATCTTTATGAAGAACATAAAGAACTCTTCAATAAATATAATTATCATTATATGTTAAGCTACGACTCTACTGATAGTAGTAGTTCTAGCAGTAATGATAATTTAGAAAATAAAACTACAGACACAAATTTAGATATTTGTGTTGGAAGCAGTTCCAATAACACAAATTTAGAAATTTGTGTTACTAGTCAAAATTCTGATGAGGAAGACACCTCAACAGAAGAAAATATAGAAATTCCAGATCCTATGGATACGGAACCCCCAGATCCATACGATTATAAAAACCTTAGACCAAAAGAACCTAACAAACGAGATCTTTATGGTAAAAGGAAAATAGACTCATATTTTCAAAAAGATGACAACCTGAGATCTATGAATAAAATCTATGAAAATGTTGAAAACACAACATTAATCTTAGATGATAATATAGAAACCATAGCCACAAATGACATAAAACTGAAAACACCAGGAGAATCTAGTCAACCAATTCCTATTCCAAACAGAATAGATGATTTAAATAAAAGAAATGTTGCTCAAGGAGGATATATCGTGAAATGAAAATATTATTGAAGAAGAAAGTAGATAATTTATAGAGTTTAAGAAACTAAAAACTAAAAACTATCTAAAACTCCTAATGCCTCTTCCAGGCTTACATGAGTGCCTATTTATAACAAAAGAAAATAAACTAGAATCTAATTGCATTTGAAGTCCGGGAAATATCCGGATAAGAATAAAGAATTAAATTCTAATCTAAAAAGAATTGGTGTCCAAATAGTATCTGTAATAGTGACACTTTCGGCTTCTTTTGTCAGGTTGCTATCATGGTGTCTTCCACGTAGCTTCCTATTTTGTCTTGTAGCAATCATGGCTTTTCCACGTTGCTTCCTCTTTCGTCATGGAATACGTCATAGTTGTTTCCACGCGTCTTCCTCTTTCGTCATGGATGACTTCATGGTTGTTTCCACGCGTCTTCCTTGCAGCTTCCTTGGATGTGACTGTTTGTCTTCATCCTTCCTGGATGTTTCTCAGGTTCATCTCTTCAATCTCGTCCAGGTGAAGTGATTCTGGTGTTGGAGCCGGTGAGTTCCAGCTTTCCATTACCTCTCTGATCTCCGGTGCTAACGGATAATCGTCGAGTTCCATTTCTGCCATTTTTGTTAATAGGGAAATTGGTTCTTCGTTTTGGGCTTCATCTACTTTGCTGGGGTTTCCAGTGTCGTAGGCCAAAATTCTTCTTCCATCGGTCCAAAATAAATAAGTATCTTGGTGTAGCAAATGTTGGGCCATGGTAACCAAATCAATTCCGGTTTGGACTTGATAATGGGTAAAATTATTGTAGCAATCGTCAATGGTTTTGACAAATGCTCGGATCTTCTTGGGCCGCTAAGAGGTTTTTCCTCCAAGCCAATTAGAAATTTTCCATATTTGATAAGGTGATAGAATTTTTCTCTTTCAAAGAATACCAATAAGGGTAAATATTTCAATATGAAAATAATAGACAAAATCATCGATATCTCAAAATGTGATAATCGAGACTTGACTATTCTTGGGAAAATTTTAATTATATCAAAAGAGAGATTTTGGACCGTAATTTCTTTTACAAATCCCCATTCAATCTTGGTTATATCGAATGGCTCGTGATTTAACCAAATTTGATAGTGGGTAGATTTTCTCCCATATCATTAGTAAAAGATATGCTTGATGAAAATATTTTCTAAAAGTTTCTAAAAATAGAGTTTGTTGTTTACAAATCTCTTGTTTTATTTTTGAAAATATTTCCATAGGTAGAATTTGTCTACATTTGTTATATAGACAGATTCGAAACATTTTATTAAAAATAGGAGTAGTTCTCCCTTTGTTAATAAAATATTGAAATATATCAAGAAGATTGTTTATCTCCTTAATATCTGTATATTCAACTAGGAGTTCATCCCAGTCTCTGTATAATATACTATTATATAGCAAATCTTCGGCTTGATTTGTCTCAGTTGTTTTTTCAACTAAGAAATTTGAGAATTGTGAGAGAGATCGCCGAAAATTGGCTTTTTGCTCAAGACAATGGTTTTTCCATATCTTGTTAATAAAGAAATAATAATCCGGGGCCAATCCTGGATTATAAAAATCTTTAATTTGGAATACTTCGAGATCTTGTTGTTTTTTCAACGTGTTCTCGATGTCATTTAGGACTTCAGAATAGGATTTATATTCTGAATCAGGATTTTGAGAAAATTGTGAAGGGATTGGAGTTTCAAATGGTTGGTTTACCATCTGATTTTGGGATTGTGTTCCTAATGGTTGGTTTACCATTGGATTTTGGTATGGAACATAATATCCTTGATGAGGATAATATGGAATTTGTGAAAAAGTAGAAATAATTCCTTGTTTAGAATTTATTAATACTTGTGCAGGAATAAATCCTTGTTTAGGACTTACTCGTGAAGGTGCAAGGGATACAGCCACTAATCCTTGTTTAGGATTTGATGGTGTTTTTGGGCTTTGTTTTGCATCCACGAATCCTTGTTTGGAGTTCATTGGTGCTTTTCCCTTATTGGGCTTTTTATGAACCGTAGTCCATTCTCCCATTTTTATTTCAAGAGGCTTTTTTCCTCTATCCATGAGGCCTGCTAAGATAATCAAGAAATATTAGTACATAAATATTGGTTTGAAACTAATAACGTTTCTACCCAGATAATACTACTGATTTCTTATTTATAGAAAACAGTAAATATTGTTTTATAAAATTATTTCCTAATAATATGTCTCCATACATATCAGAATGCATAGTATTTTAGGGATTACAAATCTTACATTGTTTATGTAGATTGGTATGTTTTTGCTTTATAATGGATAATAGTTTTATTACCATTTATTCCATTAATATTTATTTTCTTTTGATTGAGTTCCCAATATTTTTCGAATTGCCTTTCTCCTACAACTACTTGTTGTAGCTCGATGTAACACCTAAAAATCAAAGCATTATTATATTGCATAAATTGATGTTTAGTTTTTAAGGAAAAATTTTATTTTTACTTTAGTGCTTATTGAAGTCATAAAGAGGAGTAAAGCATGATTTGGAGAAGAAAAAAATTATTAATTGAGAATTTATTGAAGTGAAACAAATGTCATTAGGACTTAAGTTAAATTATGTGCTAAAGAGTGTCATAAGATGGGCATATGGCATGGTGGTATTGGCGCATGGGTTATAGCAAGAGGGAAGAGGTTGAATCCTTGTATAGCACCTAGATGAAATTTTTGTTTTAATTTTCGCTCATGGATAGGAAGTGTTGGCAATGAACATATAAGGAAGGTGTTGACCATGTTATTTTTGGTTAGTGTATCAATGGATTAAGGAAACAACTAACTTATGGCATGGAATCAAAGATTTAAGGAAAGATAGGGGGACATAAGGCACATATCAAGGAGAATTTTGGAAACAAAATCATGGCATTGGACCATGCATATGGACGGCAATATGGCTAGGGGAGGCGAATTTTGATGATAGTTGGCTAGGAAAATTAGTCTTTTGTTTTGGTCATTTTCTTTAGTTTTGTGCATATTTTGCAAATTCTC
This sequence comes from Gossypium rotundifolium, assembly GCA_025506655.1. Classification (NCBI taxonomy): domain Eukaryota; kingdom Viridiplantae; phylum Streptophyta; class Magnoliopsida; order Malvales; family Malvaceae; genus Gossypium; species Gossypium rotundifolium. Next base: position 88,974,566 of record CP106729.1, read on the forward strand.
TCAACCTATCTCTCCCTTGGCGAATTTTGCTTTGGTAAGCCTTGATCATTTTGACCATTTGGTCATTCTTGTTTATTGCTTTAGTACTTGGTTGTACCTTTTCTTTGAATGCCGAAAATCACATATACCAAAAGCCAATCCTTTTCTTTTCTTTTTGCCATTCTTAGAATATACATCTCTCCTAAAGCTTGTCTTCTTCTTTTCTTTTTCTCCTAATCTCCTTGAAATCAAAGCAACATCATCACCATCTTTTCTTGTATTCTATTTCTTTTCAATCAAGTTCTCTCCATCTACACTCCTATAGCCGAATGCTAATGTGCCTATAAGCCAAAATTATTTTCTTTTCCTTAATCATACATAGCGAATCTTCCATCAATTAAACAACACTCTCAATCCTTTCCTTTCGACCGGGAAATAGGTAAGGTTCTTCTCCATTTTCGATTTATTGTTAATGTCATGGACGAATATCATTGGTTTTATGAGGTCTTTTGGATTGATATAACGTTCATTCTAATAACGTCTCTTTCATTATTATTTAGTGCAATAACGGAGATCGGAACTCAAGTGAGCAGGGAATCGTGGAAACGTTGGAATCGTTTCATTGTGGTAAGGAAATCCCACTCTTTAAAATCTCTAGTATTATTTGATATTATAGATCTAACTAAAATTCTTTTGGATCTTGAAGACTTTCAACATAGGGAAGAAAAGGCGTTGGTTAGTCACGTTAAGAGGCGGATCCGTAAATCCCCATTCAAGCGAAGAGCGGTTTGGCGGTCAAGGATTTTCCACGGGTTGCGGGCCATCTTCCGAAGGAAGTCCATTATTCGAAGTAGTACGAACTTCCGAGCCGTTATACGTTGGTGGATTCTCGTCGGCTAACGAATCAATAAACGAGGAAAAGCCAAAAATCGAAATGATACAAAATCAAGAGGGTAAGATTTTGGATCTATTATCGATTAAGATTTATTTTACGAAATAGTTGTCTAACGGATCAAAATATGTTTTAGGTGCCGAGGAGCGAGAAGGATTAGTACTCTCGGTAATGAGGTGTGTAATTTCACATCATTATTTTCTCGGTTGGATGTCAAATTTCGGTATGGAAGTAAATCATAAAAACGATTAGATCGGTAAAACGTAAAATTGATATTTTGACGAAAATACGTAAAAACGACTAAATCGTGAAAATTACAAAACGCCTCGAGAAATTAATTGTTATTATGTAAATTGGATGTTTCGATAAATTGGGCCAAAATACTCTAGTTCGATAAATTGGGCCAAAATACTCTAGTTCGATAAATTGGGCCAAAATACTCTAGTTCGATAAATTGGGCCAAAATACTCTAGTTCGGTAAATGGGCCAAAGCCCACTAAATTGCTAAATAGACAAATTGCTATAATATGTTTATGGGCCAAATGAAATGATAAACCCACCATTGTTATGAATTAAATAAATGAAATTATTATATGATTATATTTTATGCATACGATTGCATGGGGTGGGATATATGAAGAGAAGAATGGCCATTGCCAAAAATCTAGTTCGGTGGCTTCGCCACATTAACGCTTATTGCCTCTAGTTCGGTGGCTTCGCCACATTAACGCTTATTGCCTCTAGTTCGGTGGCTCTGCCACATTAACGGCTTATTGCCTCTAGTTCGGTGGCTATGCCACAATTATAAAAAAAGGCTTAATGCCTACGGTTGGTGTGATGGCGGGGTGGGTTGACTTGATCCCCAGGTGTGATGGTTGGTACGGGGTGTTAGCGGATGGATATTAGGTTTGGGTTGGGAATTACATTTTACATGCATTTTAATTGTTTTAAATTCATGATATATTGTTGAATTACAATTGGGCTCAAGCCCAAAGATAATATCTTGATGATCTGGCCCAATAATGGTGGTAAGTGAGTTACACATTGAGTTCTAAGTAACTCACCCCTTTAATTTCCTTTCATCTCGGTAATGGAAATTGATGTGGACTTGGGCGAGGATGACTTCGTGGAGGCCATCTTTGAAAAGAGGTTATTTAAACTCGAACTTTTAATAAGTATATTTTACTATTATGGATTATTGTAATAAGGGCCTCTATAAATAACTTATGGATTTTATGTGTGTTTGGGATTTAAACTAAACTTTGGACTTTTTAATTATGGGTGTGATTTTATGATGTTTTATTAAAATAAATTTGGGTTTTCAAGTATATGGAATTCTTTTATAAATTTTTTTATTATAGTTAACTCTTTAACAAACTATTTAAAGGTTTTTGATAATACAATGATTTTCAACTAATGTTTTCAAATATTTATCAAATTCAAATACTCTTCAAATTTTAAACCACAGAAATAACATTGTAGTTTTCAACTCATTAAAGATTTAAGAATAGCTCGAATCATGTAACAAACCAAATCTAGTCTCAATGCATAGAAATGGGTTTGGGGTGTTACATTTAGTGGTATCGAGCCAGTTTCAAAAACTTGGTGTGGTTTGGGTTCAAAAATAATTTCGTATGAAAACGCTCAATGATATTTTTAAAGATCAAGATGGCACCACAAGCATCCGGCAACAAGTCAAGTAAGTATTATTGTTAATGATTACTATGATATGATCATAGGAATACTCTAGAACTTCTAGTTTTAGATGTGAAAAGCGTAGAGATTGAGACTATAGGACACGTTATAAAAATAACTTTATATCTCAAATCTCATAAAATATCGTTAATAAACACCAAACAAAATTTCGATTCATAAAACTTGTAATCGATAAACGAACAAGCTATCATGAGTACAAGAGGACGTGGTCATGGACGCGAGACGTGGCGTGGTAGAGGCCGAGGTACTACTACCAAGCACCAAATCATATGCTGTAGTGGGCGACTTGCGTCAATTGAAAGTGAAACGGGATCACGCGATCACATGGAAGAAGATCATGCATTGACTCAAGCAATGCTACGAGTCTTGGAAAGGGTCACGGAACTAGAATTGGGCCAACAACTCGTGGGTCAATTTCAGAGCGACTTAAGGCGAATAATGCGAAGTTTTCAGAGGTGTCTCGGTGTAGCTCGAATGTGGCGAATCTTGCTCAAGTCGTGGAACGGATTATGGATGATATGGAATGTACTGTCGAGCAAAAACTGAGAGGAGCTATATCCTTATTGGGAGATGAGGCATATCAGTGGTGGCTCACTGTTCGAGAAGGCACCTTGCCGCACCGATTAACCGGGAATTCTTTAAAGCCGCTTCCAAGGAAAATATGTCGAACGAGCTATGTAGACGCTCGAAGGAAGGAATTTCTGAATCTTGTTCAAGGAAGTAAGACCGTGGCAGCATATGAAGCTGAGTTTGTACGTCTGAGCCGCTATGCCCGGACAATTGTAGCAATGACCATGAGCGCTTGCGTGCGTTTGAAGATGGACTTAATGATGAGTGAGGGTTCGATTGCTCCACAACAAGTTAGAAATTTTTCCACTCGGTGGAGAAGGCCAAAATAGCCAAGAGGCTAAGAACTCGAACAGCGTAACCAAGAAAGATTACGAAATAAGAGAGAGACACAATGATGGGATCTTCAAAGAGATTTTAGAAGAAACCGGAATGATGAATCGGTTCAAAGCGTAACCCCTAGCAAATAATCGAAGTCGAGATTGCAGAGTGTGGGAAAAGACATTTTGGGGAATGTTGGAGGAAAACGGCGCATGCTACAAATGCGGCTCAATGGAACATCAGTACAAAAGTTGTCCTCGACAAATGGATACGACTCAAGAAGTCCGTAATAATGATGCACAATAGGCCGAGGTAATCAGCACCACCGAGGGCGTGGACCAGGTCGTGGTGGTAATGGGGCTGGTCGTGGTCAAGGTGCACCGGTCGAGGCAATGGTAATAGAGGAAATGCGATGCAAGACGACTGGACTGGTCTATGCGATTAGACACCGCGAGAGACGGCAATGCACTGATGTGATAACTGCACGTTCTTCATTTTGATGTACTGTTATTGCTTTAATAGATATTGGCTCTACCCATTCATACGTAGCTAGTGCCATATCCGGAAACCTGAATTTAGAATCAAATTACGAAAATGAGATGACGGTGATTAGTCCTTTAGGACGATTGGTAATTGTTAATAAAATATTTAAAGACGTGCCTTAAAAATCCAAGAGGAGGTATTCTTAGCAAACTTGATGGAACTACCTTTCGTGAGTTCGATCTCATTCGGGCATGGATTGGTGGTCAAACATCGAGCGCAATTGGATTGTCTTTGAAAAGCGAATGTCGATAAAAACCTCGGATGATAAGGAAGTCATAATGATTGGTAAACGAAGGAACTATCGGCAAATGTGGTATCTGCATTAAAAGTCGAGAAGTTGGTGCGGAAAGGTGCGGAGCATTCCTAGCCTTTATCTCGTGCTTTGGATGCCAAAGAATTATCCGTGAATGATGTGAGGACGGTGAAGGAATTTCTTGATGTATTTTCCAAGAACTTCCCGGTATACCTCGGATCGGGAAGTAGAATTTGGCATTGAGCTTTTGCAGGGGATGACTCCGTGTCCATTACTCCTTATAGAATGGCACCGAAGGAGTTGGTGAGCTCAAAGCTCAAATTCAAGAATTGGTTTGGATCGGGATTTATTCGACCAAGTGTGTCTCCGTGGGGAGCACCGATTACATCGCGTCAAGAAGAAGGATGGATCGATGCGTTTGTGCATTGACTACAGACAGTTGAATAAATTGACGATCAAGAATCGGTATCCTCTGTCGAGAATTGACGACCTATTTGATCAATTAAAAGGAGCTTCAGTTTTCTCCAAAATTGATTTAAGGTCGGGTTATCACCAGCTTAAGGTGAAAGAAGCGGACATTTATAAGACGGCATTTCGGACACGTTACGGACACTATGAGTTTGTAGTGATGCCGTTTGGACTAACCAATGCACCAAATTGCATTTATGGACATGATGAATCGAGTCTTTCAACCATATTTAGACCGGTTTGTGGTAGTGTTCATAGATGACATATTGGTTTATTAGAAATGAGGAGGAACATGACCAAGATTTGCGGATAGTATTACTGACTACTTCGTGATAAGCAATTGTATGCCAAATTTGGTAAATGTGAATTTTGGCTAAAGGAGGTGACTTTCCTTGGTCATGTAGTATTAGCCGAAGGAATAAGGGTGGATCCTCGGAAAATTGAGGCTATTTTGGATTGGAAACCACCAACATCGATAGCTAAAATTGGAGTTTCTTGGGTCTAATGGATACTATAGGCGTTTTGTAGAGGGTTTTCGTTGATTCTTTGCACCTAACTAAATTGTTGCGTAAAGGAGTTCAGTATATCTGACCGAAAAGCAAGAAGAGAGTTTCGAGAAATTGAAGAAGATCCCGACGAAGCTCCAGTTTTAATTCAACCGAGGTCGGAAAAGAATTCATCAGTATATTGTGATGCATCTCACACGTGCAGGTTGTGTATTGATGCAAAATGGAAAGGTGGTGGCCTATGCTTCTCGTCAATTGAGACCACACGAAGTAAACTACCCTACTCATAATTTGGAGTTAGTGCCGTTGTCTTTGCTCTAAAGATTTGGAGGCACTATCTCTATGGTGAGAAGTCAATAATCTACACGGATCACAAGAGTCTTAAATACCTCCTTACCCAAAAGGAGTTAAATTTAAGACAAAGAAGATGGGTAGAATTATTAAAGGATTACGATTTCTCCATCGAATACCATCTTGGAAAGGCTAACGTGGTAGCTGACGCGTTAAGTCGTAAGGCGGTATCTGAATTAAGAGCTTTGTTTGCCCATTTGAGTCTGTATGAGGATGGCAGTTTGTTAGCAGAACTTCAGGTGAAACCTCTGTGGCTGGAACAAATCAAGGAAAAACAGACAACAGATGAGAAGTTGGGACCCTTATTTTGGCAAGTTGAAAACGGTGAAATTGAAGATTTTGGAATAAACACGGAGGGTGTGTTGTGCTTTCGAGGAAGAGTATGCATGCCTAAGGACTCGGACACAAGCAAGCGATTCTACTGAGGCGCATAGTAGCCCTTATGCTATGCATCCGGAGGAAATAAGATGTATCGAGATCTCCGTGAATGTATTGGTGGCGGGGTTGAAGCGTGAGATTACGAGTTTGTGGGAAAATGTTTGACTTGTCGCAAGTGAAGGCGAACATCAATTACCGTCTGATTGTTACAACCGATAAAGATTCCTCTTTGGAAATGGGAGCGGATAACTATGGATATTGTTAGTGGGTTACCTTTAACACCTACTAAGAAAAATTTCGTTTGGGTAATTGTTGATCGGTTGATTAAAATACGTAAAAGCGACTAAATCGTGAAAATTACAAAAACCTCGAGAAATTAATTGTTATTATGTAAATTGGATGTTTCGATAAATTGGGCCAAAATACTCTAGTTCGATAAATTGGGCCAAAATACTCTAGTTCGATAAATTGGGCCAAAATACTCTAGTTCGATAAATTGGGCCAAAATACTCTAGTTCTAAATGGGCCAAAGCCCACTAAATTGCTAAATAGACAAATTGCTATAATATGTTTATGGGCCAAATGAAATGATAAACCCACCATTGTTATGAATTAAATAAATGAAATTATTATATGATTATATTTTATGCATACGATTGCATGGGGTGGGATATATGAAGAGAAGAATGGCCACTTGCCAAAAATCTAGTTCGGTGGTTTCGCCACATTAACGACTTATTGCCTCTAGTTCGTGGTTTCGCCACATTAACGACTTATTGCCTCTAGTTCGGTGGCTTTCGCCACATTAACGACTTATTGCTCTAGTTCGTGGCTATGCCACAATTATAAAAAGGCTTAATGCCTACGGTTGGTGTGATGGCGGGGTGGGTTGACTTGATCCCACAGGTGTGATGGTTGGTGCAGGGGTGTTAGCGGATGGATATTAGGTTTGGGTTGGGAATTACATTTTACATGCATTTTTAATTGTTTTAAATTCATGATATATTGTTGAATTGAATTGGGCTCAAGCCCAAAGATAATATCTTGATGATCCGCCCAATAATGGTGGTAAGTGAGTTACACACTGAGTTCTAAGTAACTCACCCCCTTTAATTTCCTTTCATCTCAGGTAATGGAAATTGATGTGGACTTGGGCCGAGGATGACTTCGTGGAGGCCATACTGCGAAAGAGGGTTATTTAAACTCTGAACTTTTAATAAGTATATTTTTACTATTATGGATTATTGTAATAAGGGCCTCTATAAATAACTTATGGATTTTATGTGTGTTTGGGATTTAAACTAAACTTTGGACTTTTTAATTATGGGCTGTGATTTTATGATGTTTTATTAAAATAAATTTGGGTTTTCAAGTATATGGAATTCTTTTATAAATTTTTTTATTATAGTTAACTCTTTAACAAACTATTTAAAGGTTTTGATAATACAATGATTTTCAACTAATGTTTTCAAATATTTATCAAATTCAAATACTCTTCAAATTTTAAACCTCAGAATAACATTGTAGTTTTCAACTCATTAAAGATTTAAGAATAGCTCGAATCATGTAACAAACCAAATCTAGTCTCAATGCATAGACCGGGTTTGGGGTGTTACATTTAGTAATATCGAGCCAGTTTCAAAAACTTGGGCGTGGTTTGGGTTCAAAAATAATTTCGTATGAAAACGCTCAATGATATTTTTAAAGATCAAGATGGCACCACAAGCATCCCAAGCAACAAGTCAAGTAAGTATTATTGCTTAATGATTACTATGATATGATCATAGGAATACTCTAGAACTTCTAGTTTTAGATGTGAAAACCTGTAGAGATTGAGACTATAGGACACGCTAAAAAATAACTTTATATCTCAAATCTCATAAAATATCGTTAATAAACACCAAACAAAATTTCGATTCATAAAACTTGTAATCGGATAAACGAACAAGCTATCATGAGTACAAGAGGACGTGGTCATGGACGCGTAGAGGCGTGGCCGTGGTAGAGGCCGAGGTACTACTACCAAGCACCAAATCATATGCGTGGGACGACTGCGTCAATTGAAAGTGAAACGGGATCACGCGATCACATGGAAGAAGATCATGCATTGACTCAAGCAATGCTACGAGTCTTGGAAAGGGTCATTGGAACTAGAATTGGGCCAACAACTCGTGGGTCAATTTCGTGAGCGACTTAAGGCGAATAATGCGAAGTTTTCAGAGGTGTCTCTGGTGTAGCTCCGAATGTGGCCGAATACTGGCTCGAAGCTGTGGAACGGATTATGGATGATATGGAATGTACTGTCGAGCAAAAACTGAGAGGAGCTATATCCTTATTGGGAGATGAGGCATATCAGTGGTGGCTCACTGTTCGAGAAGGCACTGAAGCCGCACTGATTAACTGGGAATTCTTTAAAGCTGCCTTCCAAGGAAAATATGTCGGAACGAGCTATGTAGACGTCGAAGGAAGGAATTTCAATCTTGTTCAAGGAAGTAAGACCGTGGCGAGATATGAAGTCGAGTTTATGCGTCGAGCCGCTATGCCCGGACAATTGTAGCAATAGACCATGAGCGTTAAATGCGTTTGAAGATGGACTTAATGATGAGTGAGGGTTCCATTGCTCCACAACAAGTTAGAAATTTTTCCACTACGGTGGAGAAGGCCAAAATAGCAAGAGGCTAAGAACTTCGAACGGCATAACCGAGAAAGATTACGAAATAAGAGAGAGACAATGCATGCGGATCTTCAAAGAGATTTTAGAAGAAACCCTGAATGATGAATCGGTTCAAGGCGTAACCCCTGTAGCAAATAATCAAGTCGAGATTGCACCGAGTGTGGGAAAAGACATTTTGGGGAATGTTGAGGAAAAGCGGCGATGCTACAAATGCGGCTCAATGGAACATCAAGACAAAAGTTGTCCTCGACAAATGGATACGACTCAAGAAGTCCGTAATAATGATGCACAAAGGCCAGAGGTAATCGCAGACCAACCGAGAGGACGTGGACCAGTCGTGGTGGTAATGGGGCTGGTCGTGGTCAAGGTGCACCGGTCGAGGCAATGGTAATAGAGGAAATGCGATGCAAGACACCGGATGGTCTATGCGGTTAGACGCCAGAGACGGCAATGCACCGATGTGATAACTGCATGCGTTCTTCATTTTGATGTACTGTTATTGCTTTAATAGATATTGGCTCTACCCATTCATACGTAGCTAGTGCCATATCCGAAACTGAATTTAGAATCTGAAATTACCGAAAATGAGATGACAGTGATTAGTCCTTTAGGACAGTCGGTAATTGTTAATAAAATATTTAAAGACGTGCCCTTAAAAATCCAAGAGGAGGTATTCTTAGCAAACTTGATGGAACTACCTTTCGGCGAGTTCGATCTCATTCTGGGCATGGATTGGTTGGTCAAACATCGGGCGCAATTGGATTGTGCTGAAAAACGAATGTCAGTAAAAACCTCGGATGATAAGGAAGTCATAATGATTGGTGAACGAAGGAACTATCTGGCAAATGTGGTATCTGCATTAAAAGCTGAGAAGTTGGTGCGGAAAGGGTACGGAGCATTCCTAGCCTTTATCTCGCTTTGGATGCCAAAGAATTATCCGTGAATGATGTGAGGACGGTGAAGGAATTTCTTGATGTATTTTCCAAGAACTTCCGGTATACCTCGGATCGGAAGTAGAATTTGGCATTGAGCTTTTGCACGGGATGACTCGTGTCCATTACTCCTTATAGAATGGCAATCAAGGAGTTGGTGAGCTCAAAGCTCAAATTCAAGAATTGTTGGATCGGGATTTATTCGACCAAGTGTGTCTCCGTGGGAGCACCCGCCTACAAGGCCAAGAAAAGGATGGATCGATGCGTTTGTGCATTGACTACGACGATTGAATAAATTGACGATCAAGAATCGGTATCCTCTGTCGAGAATTGACGACCTGTTTGATCAATTAAAAGGAGCTTCAGTTTTCTCCAAAATTGATTTAAGGTCGGGTTATCACCAGCTTAAGGTGAAAGAAGCGGACATTTATAAGACGGCATTTCGGACACGTTACGGACACTATGAGTTTGTAGTGATGCCGTTTGGACTAACCAATGCACCAGCTGCATTTATGGACATGATGAATCGAGTCTTTCAACCATATTTAGACCGGTTTGTGGTAGTGTTCATAGATGACATATTGGTTTATTCGAGAAATGAGGAGGAACATGACCAAAGATTTGCGGATAGTATTACTGACTACTTCGTGATAAGCAATTGTATGCCAAATTTGGTAAATGTAAATTTTGGCTAAAGGAGGTGACTTTCCTTGGTCATGTAGTATTAGCCGAAGGAATAAGGGTGGATCCTCGGAAAATTGAGGCTATTTTGGATTGGAAACCACCAACATCAGTAGCTAAAATTCGAGTTTCTTGGGTCTAGCTGGATACTATAGACGCTTTTGTAGAGGGGTTTTCGTTGATTGTCGCACCCTAACTAAATTGTTGCGTAAAGGAGTTCCGTATATCCGACCGAAAAGCGAAGAAGAGTTTCGAGAAATTGAAGAAGATCCCGACGAAGCTCCAGTTTTAATTCAACCGAGGTGGAAAAGAATTCACCAGATATTGTGATGCATCTCACACGGTCCAGGTTGTGTATTGATGCAAAATGGAAAGGTGGTGGCCTATGCTTCTCGTCAATTGAGACCACACGAAGTAAACTACCCTACTCATGATTTGGAGTTAGTCAGTTATCTTTGCTCTAAAGATTTGGAGGCACTATCTCTATGGTGAGAAGTCAATAATCTACACGGATCACAAGAGTCTTAAATACCTCCTTACCCAAAAGGAGTTAAATTTAAGACAAAGAAGATGGGTAGAATTATTAAAGGATTACGATTTCTCCATCGAATACCATCCTCGAAAGGCTAACGTGGTAGCCGACGCGTTAAGTCGTAAGGCGGTATCTCAATTAAGAGCTTTGTTTGCCCATTTGAGTCTCAGATGAGGATGGCGCTTGTTAGCGAACTTGGTGAAACCTCCGTGGTGGAACAAATCAAGGAAAAAGCAGAACAATGATGAGAAGTTGGGACCCTTATTTTGGCAAGTTGAAAACGGTGAAATTGAAGATTTTGGAATAAACACGGAGGTGTGTTGTGCTTTCGAGGAAGAGTATGCATGCCTAGGACTCGGACACAAGCAAGCGATTCTACGGAGGCGATAGTAGCCCTTATGCTATGCATCCGGAGGAAATAAGATGTATCGAGATCTCCGTGAATGTATTGGTGGCGGGGTTGAAGCGTGAGATTACAGAGTTTGTGGGAAAATGTTTGACTTGTCGCTAGTGAAGGCGTAACATCAATTACCGTCGGATTGTTACAACCGATAAAGATTCCTCTTTGGAAATGGGAGCGGATAACTATGGATATTGTTAGTGGGTTACCTTTAACACCTACTAAGAAAAATTTCGTTTGGGTAATTGTTGATCGGTTGACGAAGACCGCTCATTTCTTGCCGCCTCAGACGGATTATTCATTGCGTAAATTGAAAAAGCGATCGTGTCCGAAATTGTGAGGTTGCATGGGGTACCAGATCTATTATATCGGATAGGGACCCTAGGTTTACATCACGATTCTGGAAAGCTCTGCATGAAGCATTGGGGACAAAGTTGAATTTCAGTACGGCTTTTCATCCTCACCGATGGTCACGGAAAGAGTAATTCGATATTGGAAGATATGTTAAGAGGATGTGTAATCGACTTCAGAGGTAGTTGGGAGGATTATCTACCATTTGGCGTAATTCGCAGATAACAACACTTTATCGGTCTAGCATTCAGATGGGACCTTACGAGGCATTGTATGGTCGTAAGTGTCGCTTCCTATTTGTTGGACCGAGTTGGGCGAAAGATGATGTTAGGTCCCGAGATGATATCCGAGCGAGAGGATAAGGTAAAAGTTATTCGAGCACGCTTGAAAGAAGCCTCGAGAGATGTAAGTCGCATACGATCTGAGCGAAGGGACATCGAGTATGGTGTGGAGATCGGGTTTTCTTGAGGGTCTCTCCTTGGAAAAGATCTTCGTGTTTGGAAGGAAGGGCAAGCTAAGTCCTAGATACATTGGACCTTATCGTGTGTTGAAGCGTGTTGGTCCAAGGGCATATCGATTGAGTTACCTCCGAGTTGGATCAGATTCATAATGTTTTTCATGTTTCCATTTTGAGGCGTTATAGATCGGATCCTTCGCACATTATACCGGTAGAAGAATTGGAGCTGAATTCAGATTTATCTTTTGAAGAAGAACCAGTGGAAATCCTAGACCGAGATGTCAAGGTACTAAGGAAGAAAACCGTGCTGTTGGTCAAAGTTCTATGGCGAACCACGAGTGGAAGAAGCTACGTGGGAGCCAGAGGATGCAATTCAAAGAACAATACCTCACCTTTTTCAACTGTAAATTTCGAGGACGAAATTTTCTTTAAGGAGGGTAGAGTTGTAACACCCTAAAATCCAAGTATTATTATATTGCATAAATTGATGTTTAGTTTTAAAGGAAAAATTTTATTTTTACTTTAGTGCTTATTGAAGTCATAAAGAGGAGTAAAGCATGATTTGGAGAAGAAAAAAAAATTATTAATTGAGAATTTATTGAAGTGAAACAAATGTCATTAGGACTTAAATTATGTGCTAAAGAGTGTCATAAGATGGGCATATGGCATGGTGGTATTGGCGCATGGGTTATAGCAAGAGGGAAGAGGTTCGAATCCCTTGTATAGCACCTAGATGAAATTTTTGTTTTAATTTTCTGCTCATGGATAGGAAGTGTCGACAATGAACATATAAGGAAGGTGTTGACCATGTTATTTTTGGTTAGTGTATCAATGGATTAAGGAAACAACTAACTTATGGCATGGAATCAAAGATTTAAGGAAAGATAGGGGGGACATAAGGCACATATCAAGGGAGAATTTTGGAAACAAAATCATGGCATTGGACCATGCATATGGACGGCAATATGGCTAGGGGGGAGGCCGAATTTTGGTGATAGTTGGCTAGGAAAATTAGTCTTTTGTTTTGGTCATTTTCTTTAGTTTTGTGCATATTTTGCAAATTCTCTCAACCTATCTCTCCTTGGCGAATTTTGCTTTGGTAAGCCTTGATCATTTTGACCATTTGGTCATTCTTGTTTATTGCTTTAGTACTTGGTTGTACCTTTTCTTTGAATGCCAAAATCACATATACCAAAAGCCAATCCTTTTCTTTTCTTTTTGCCATTGTCAATATACATCTCTCCTAAAGCTTGTCTTCTTCTTTTCTTTTCTTCTAATCTCCTTGAAATCAAAGCAACATCATCACCATCTTTTCTTGTATTCTATTTCTTTTCAATCAAGTTCTTCCATCTACACTCCCATAGCCGAATGCTAATGTGCCTATAAGCCAAAATTATTTTCTTTTCCTTAATCATACATAGCCAATCTTCCATCAATTAAACAACACTCTCAATCCTTTCCTTTCGATCGTGGGAAATAGGTAAGGGTTCTTCTCCATTTTCAATTTATTGTTAATGTCATGGCCGAATATCATTGGTTTTATAAGGGTCTTTTTGGATTGATATAACGTTCATTCTAATAACGCTCTTTCGTTATTATTTAGTGCAATAACGGAGATCGAACTCAAGTGAATCTGGAATCGTGGAAACGTTGGAAACGTTTCATTGTGGTAAGGAAATCCCACTCTTTAAAATCTCTAGTATTATTTGATATTATAGATCTAACTAAAATTCTTTTGGATCTTGAAGACTTTCAACATAGGGAAGAAAAGGGCGGTGGTTAGTCACATTAAGAGGGCGGATCCGTAAATCCCCATTCAAACGAAGAGCGGTTTTGCGATCAGGATTTTCCACCGGGTTACGGGCCATCTTCCGAAGGAAGTCCATTATTCGAAGTAGTACGAACTTTCGAGCCGTTATACGTTGGTGGATTCTCGGCGGCTAACGAATCAATAAACGAGGAAAAGCCAAAAATCGAAATGATTCAAAATCAAGAGGGTAAGATTTTGGATCTATTATCGATTAAGATTTATTTTACGAAATAGTTGTCTAACGGATCAAAATATGTTTTAGGTGCCGAGGAGCGAGAAGGATTAGTACTCTCGGTAACGAGGTGTGTAATTTCACACTCATTATTTTCTCGGTTGGATGTCAAATTTCGGTATGGAAGTAAATCGTAAAACGATTAGATCGGTAAAACGTAAAATTGATATTTTGACGAAAATACGTAAAATGACTAAATCGTGAAAATTACGAAAACGCCTCTAGAAATTAATTGTTATTATGTAAATTGGATGTTTCGATAAATTGGGCCAAAATACTCTAGTTCGATAAATTGGGCCAAAATACTCTAGTCCGATAAATTGGGCCAAAATACTCTAGTTCGATAAATTGGGCCAAAATACTCTAGTTCGATAAATTGGGCCAAAATACTCTAGTTAAGTAAATGGGCCAAAGCCCACTAAATTGCTAAATAGACAAATTGCTATAATATGTTTATGGGCCAAATGAAATGATAAACCCACCATTGTTATGAATTAAATAAATGAAATTATTATATGATTATATTTTGTACGCATACGATTGCATGGGGTGGGATATATGAAGAGAAGAATGGCCGCTTGCCAAAAATCTAGTTCGGTGGTTTCTACCACATTAACGGCTTATTGCCTCTAGTTCGGTGGCTCTGCCACATTAACAGCTTATTGCCTCTAGTTCGGTGGCTATGCCACAATTATAAAAAAAGGCTTAATGCCTACGGTTGGTGTGATGGCGGGGTGGGTTGACTTGATCCCCACAGTGTGATGGTTGGTACGGGGTGTTAGCGGATGGATATTAGGTTTGGGTTGGGAATTACATTTTACATGCATTTTAATTGTTTTAAATTCATGATATATTGTTGAATTCGAATTGGGCTCAAGCCCAAAGATAATATCTTGATGATCTGCCCAATAATGGTGGTAAGTGAGTTACACACGAGTTCTAAGTAACTCACCCCTTTAATTTCCTTCCATCTCGTAATGGAAATTGATGTGGACTTGGGCCGAGGATGACTTTGTGGAGGCCATATCGCGAAAGAGGGTTATTTAAACTCGAACTTTTAATAAGTATATTTTTACTATTATGGATTATTGTAATAAGGGCCTCTATAAATAACTTATGGATTTTATGTGTGTTTGGGATTTAAACTAAACTTTGGACTTCTTAATTATGGGCTGTGATTTTATGATGTTTTATTAAAATAAATTTGGGTTTTCAAGTATATGGAATTCTTTTATAAATTTTTTTATTATAGTTAACTCTTTAACAAACTATTTAAAGGTTTCGATAATACAATGATTTTCAACTAATGTTTTCAAATATTTATCAAATTCAAATACTCTTCAAATTTTAAACCTCAGAAATAACATTGTAGTTTTCAACTCATTAAAGATTTAAGAATAGCTCGAATCATGTAACAAACCAAATCTAGTCTCAATGCATAGACCGAGTTTGGGGTGTTACATCCAGTATCTAATAAAGCATGTAAAGAATATTTTTTAGAATCTTTATCTTGTAATTCTATTTTTATATATGTATTTTCAATAAGATTTTCTTTTGAAAATTGTATTTCTTCCATTTTAGTGTTTCTAGAATTTCTAGAGGGTGAAGTAGGAAAGATAGGTATTTGAATGGTTTTCATACCTATTGGTGTATTTATTTCTTCTTCATGTTCTTCCTGTTTGAGAACTAGAAGGTAATATTAAATTATCATCTGTGTTTGTAATCAAATTGTTTTTGAAATACAATTTATCTCCGATGATATATATTCAATAGTACTTACCGGTTTGGAAGTACTAGCTTTATTAGTCTTTTCTATGATCCATTTTTGGAATCGATAGATCTTTTAAATGTAATAGTTTGGGTTGAATTTCAGAGTGAATTTATTGGGCTCAAAAGCTCAATAATCTTATTATTTATTTTCTTTATTTCAACCTCAATTTGTATTAGTATATTCATTAATAGAAGTCCAAATGATTGCAAGATCTTCGCTAAATCACTAATATCGTAATTTTTGTCCAATTCTAAGGCAAAGACACTCTTCTATTAGAGGATCATTATAGAGATAAAGTAATTGGGTTTTACCTTAAATCCTATAACGCCTGTGTGAAGATTTGATTGAATACCTCCAATAAGTGCTTTTATTGGATTTTCAAATCTTTTATCTAATAATATAGCTATAATAGGAACATCATGACCTCTTCTGAATAAAGCTCTGATTGTTATCATGATTACTCCTAAATGTATATATCGGACTTGAGGATATTTTTTCCTAATCCGCTTTTATTTTATCTTTAGTAAATAAGGGATTTCGTTAAACCTCCTTTAGTATCTTTAGCTTCGTGTTACCGCTAATTTTTCTATGTGTCCGGTTGACCATAGTTTGAATTTAGATATTTTATATATTTCTTCTTTAGAAATATTATTTTATTAATTTTTCTATTATATCATCGAGAGATCTGCTTTCTTCTCGATTATGTTTGCCTAATTTAATATCCTCGTTGTTCGAATAAGGGATTTCTTCTAAATGGTTTTAGAAGTATTTCCTATCATAAAAATATATTCTTCTGAATCTGTATCAGATTTATTCAGCTTGAAATTAATTCATATAATATTTCATCGGGATTTATTTCCTCGTTGAAACATATTTCTAAATCTTGTTCTTCAAGATTTTTGATCATTTTCTTTGCATTTTTTCCTTTGTTAGGACAATTTGTTGCATAATGACCTTCTTCATCACAAATAAAGCATTTACAAATTTGTTTTTATTAGAAGTTTTCTTCTAACAAATTTTTCTTTTATCCTTAGGATATATTTTCCTACCGATTTCCATCTAGATAATTTATATTTTTATGTTTCTTATAGGGTTTTGAACGCATATTATTACATCCAAATTCCCATTCTCCTTCTAACATTTTTGTACAATATTTATAGCTTAACTTATTTTTGACTTGTTTAGCCACTTTACTTTGTAAACAATGTAATATTATTCTTTCTTTAGTGAAATTAATTCTATTTCCTATAGTATCTATTTCGACATGGTTTTGCCAAGATCATTACTATATTTAATAATGAAAGAAGCATATTTGTTTATGCAAATTTCATCCCAAGGTGGTGGTAATTTATGAAAATATTGGTTTTTCCAAAAATCAATACTATCATTTTTTAACTTTTGATATTCATGAAGAAATTTTTTAGAAAAATCTTCTAAATATCTGATATCACATAATTTTAATTTAGACAGAATATAGCTGGATTGGCTATCCTGATCTTTTAGAATTTTTAGTTTTTAGTTTTTAGTTTTTAGAAGAATTACCCTGCCACTTCAAAATTTTATCTTCTAAACAAACAATTTCATGGTTTTTCCATTGCATGCAGCCGTCCTCTTCTCTAGCTACTATATTCTCCTTTTCTTTTTCTTTTTTTTTTTTTTTTTTTTTACTTATTCGATTGAAGATAAGGAAGAAAAGATGAACACTAATGTGGCTTTGTTTATTATAATTAATATTACTAAGCCAATTACCAAATTAACCTTTGTAATTTAATAACAAAACATTTTAATGGTGGTCCATTACCGTCCACTTGCTTATATAGTGGCCAAATATCATTTTAAGGACTTATCAATTAATAAGCCATAGCAAATTAGTATTTTAACAAATAGAAAGTCACTTTTACATTTTACGCTATTAAGTCCTTTTTATCAAACTAGACAACCAATCTAAAAAAATTAATTCACGAAAATTTCACCCATGCATTCTAACATGCGGTAAACACATAAAATAATATTAAAATAATTTTACGACCTTAGATTTGTGGTTCCGAAACCACTGTTCCGACTAGGGCCTAAATCGGACTGTTACAACTCTCCCCCTTTAGGGATTTTCGTCCCCGAAAATCTTACCAGAAAGTAGATTAAGGATTTGCTTCCTCATAGTACATTTCGAATTCACACATAGTTTCGGATTTCAAATCTCTTTAATCTCACAACTAAAATTCTGATCTGACTTTTGCTGTACATTATCTTTAGCTGAAACTGCTTATAACTGTATTAAATTATTTTCATTTTCTACTCAATTTCTCTGACGATATTAATTCCGTGAATTGTTTTCTCACAAAGCTCGAACTTGAAATAATAGAGTTCGGTAACTACTTATAACGGCAACAATCTTTCTTAGTTACTTTGAAACTCTAAAACACAGTGACAAATAAATAATTCAAGAATTTGAATTGCGTTTCCCGATTTTAATATAATCTCATATTCACAGTTTACTGTAATTTCTCTCTCAGAATTATCATATAAGTTTCATATCTCAATCCAAAACAATGATAACTGACACCATAGATAGATTTACCAACACAGAAACGGAGAACTCAATTGTTTTATCAAAAGATAAAATCTATACGCATAAAGAAATTTCCTTAAACAGTTAACCATATATCATATGACTCAAACTTTTTCGATGATAAAGATAATCCCGATACAGAAGTCATCAACCCTCCATTTCTATAATCAACAAAGTCAGAAATATCACATTTCACACTCATCATCGATATCATATCTCAGACTGTTGTACATCTTGTTATTTCCATATGAACAAACAAACTACTACTAAGAGTTTCTTGTAGCAATTGTTGTGTATTCGTAGAGCTTTTCAGTATACACACTCTATCTCAAAATGACAAATAACCATCGATACCACATTTGAAGTTCTGAATCAGAAATCAATTTATGCTGAACCACTTTTTAACTTATAATTCGCTGACACATTTTGAACCATTCAATAATATATGATTGAAAATCAAAAACTCTTTATTCAACTCAGGCGGATCCAAAACTGATATTTCGGTTGATAATTATCCTCGTGCAAAAGAAATCCTCAACAATCAGACTAACTTTAATGTACCATAATATTTCTCTGATAGAATCGTTCCGATAGATATGATTCTGTATCAAGTCTTCAAGAATACAATTTTTTTTTCTTCCAGACTATCCTTCAATTTATACATATACGTTTAAAGTTTATATCCAGTTCATAAATAGATTCAAACACATATAACCCAATTAACTATTCAATCCAATTATTCAAATTATACTATCTACTAAAACGGTCTTTTCGAAGTAATCTTTCTTCTCATTAGAAGGATAACCCCAGTCATACCATTATACAGATTGATCTTGATATTCTATCATTTTCACTTTTATCAATGTCGAACCTTCACGAGAACTAGAAAAGAGTTTATAATGAAGTTGTCTCATATTTTAATCATCGAAACTCAATTATACGTAAATCACCTTAACCAAACATAAATCATTGGACCTTACTAAGAACGATATTTCAATCCTACAATAAATTTAATTCTGGCTGTTAATGAAGCATTTGAACACATAAAAGAAAATCAAATATAATTTAAATAGCCACCATTGCAGAAACACAACTTTTATAACTCTGAGGATGGTATCACTATACTCTCACATTTCAAGCCAGAAATTATAATCATAATGACATAATCATCTCTGTCAAATAGAGATCTCTTGCAGATAATCACATGGAATCATAGGAAAATCGGAATAGCGAAATTTCAACATATGGAGCTATACAGGATACATGAAAACTACAACCCGTATAGAATGATATCAATTCCGATGCTATCCCAGAAGATGTCCCGAAAGAACAATGTCACTCATAAATATTGAAATCCCCAGTAACAGAAGAAATATAATCTTGACGTCTATTCAACAGAACAATAACCAGTAGAAACAAAATATTAGCTTCATACAGATTTTACCGTCGACTTTTATAACCACATAATGGAATAAATTCTTATAGAAAGACATAACAATGTCGAACATAACCCAAACAGATCAACGATGATTTCATCTATTAATATGTGTAGCTAATGTTCTCATACGATAAAACTCCCTTTTTGAAATTAAACAGTCACATATACTTCTAAGGAAAAATGTACACATAGAATGCCCAGAAGGAATCATAGCAACTACCCGATTATAACCACTGCATTCAACCATTAATACGATTCAATCTTATTCATCTGTCTAATTCTGTCATCAGAAATTTTCACATTATCCCTTCACTAACAGAAATCAATTCAGAAAAGCTTTCAGTTAATACTTTCTTTAAATAACATACCTGGATAGGTCGTTTAATCGGAGTTAACTTCTTCTATAATAGTGACTTTGCATAATCTAAACAGTCTTCAGAACTATCCAATATCTCTTTTAGTACTGTCTTCATTTGCTGATTTGTTCTCTTTTCTAACCACATTACTAATCTTTCAAACACGGACTTCTGTAACTCCACACTCATGAACTTATTCAATTCAAATCTTACAGATTTCATTATAACATTTTTACTGATAAGGGGGTAAGGGTAGTGACGCCTCAAAATTAATTTGCACATAAATGCACATAACACATACTATCACAAATAGCCAGTTTATTTCTAATTTCACATTCTCAAAACATTTAATAAACATTTGCTTATAATCACTTTTTTTTAACACATATTTCATAAGCCAACTCAAATCACTAATTCACAATCGAAATTCTCATATAGCATCATAACTCAAATGTCATAACTCATATGCTCATATAATTATAACATTTATCAATAACAAAAATGTCATACACTTTGATTCATACCTTTACGAGTGTCAACTCACCACCAACATATTTTCACTCGAACATTTTGTTCATATTCCATACTATCGAAATATAGCTCGGTTGGAAAGTATATCTATCTAATTAAAATAATTTTCGTCAGAGTCGGGAGATATCACACTATCGCAGGTTAAATATGGCATGTATAGCTAGAATCACATACATTATGGTAGTCCTAGAACCGACTAAACCATAGCTCTGATACCAATAAAATGTAACACCCCTAATCCTTATCCGTCGCCAAAAAGGGGTTACGAGGTATTACCAGACTTAACTACTAATTTGGGGCATAAAAATTGAAACTATCCATCTGCATCATATTAACTAAATTGACTATAAATCGAGTTAGGGAACTCAAAATTTAGACCCGTAAATTTTAATTAAAACTAGACTCATATATCTTCTTATTAAAATTTTTCCAGAATTTTTGGCTTAGCCATTTAGTATAGTTTATTCATTAAATTTTCCCCTATTTCACTAACCAATGGTTCTGACCTCTCTTAACCTAAATTCAAATAACTCATTGTACAGTTTTCATATGATTCTCCCACTTATTTCTATTGAAAATAGACTCACTAAGGATTCTATACATATAAATTATAACTCATAATTCACTTTGTACAATTTTTAATGATTTTTCCAAGATAGAACAGGGAACCACGAAGTTATTCAGAACTAGTCTCACTAAAATTAAAATATCACAGAATATAAAATTCCTCTTCCTACTCTATTTCTTTCATATAAAAATAGACACAATAAGATTTAATTCTATATCTTATTCACTTCCTAACTCCCTTTCTCATATTTTTGGTGATTTTTCAAAATCACATCACTACTGCTAACCAAAAACTGTTTCATTGCAAAATATGGTTAACTAGATTATAACATCTTTACTTCATTTCATTTAAACTCTATACATTAACCATACTTATAAATATTCCAAAACCAAATCAAACGAAACCATCAAGCCAAAATATAAATTCCAAGATTAACAAGATGGACAAGCCATTTTCGCATGGCTTATACAAATATATACAACTTCAAAACTAGCAATATCAAAACTAGTCTATACATGCCATATAACCAAATCTCTAAGCATTTATTTACCGAACCGAGAATTGGATAGTGTGATGAGATCTCCTTCGATTTCCAACCCGAGCAAGTCTTCGAAACTCTATAAACATAGGAAAATTACTCAAAGTAAGCTTTGAAAACTTAGTAAGCCATAAGCAAATAATTCACCATAGAAACATATATAATTTAATTCAAATAGGCCAAATTTGGTTAATCACATACACATGTACAATCACTTTTCTCATATAATCCATGTTCCTCGTTAAATAACTTCACTTACTCATAATTCATATCACCATTCGTAAACTTTCACTCTTCATAGCCTTAAGGCCAAACACTCACACATTTGATAATAGATTTCACATCTATAACCGAGTATCCAAGTAACATGAATATATGAATATGCTTCATTCTTACATATATAAATAGATCATACATATCAAAAATAAGCTCGAAGTCGTGAACTAAATACCTTTTTGAATTATCAATTCATCACATCACATTAACTTAACAATAATAAACTTTCTTACCTTACTCCTTACCAATGCAATAAACTACTCTTTACCCGAGTTTATAGCACATAGCAATATATATATCTCAACTTGTTTGATTCTTGGATTCACTGATTAAAGCATATCACTGGCGTTAAGCCTGCTAAGCATTAAAGCTTGAATTACACACCGGCATTAATTCTGCTAGGCAATAAGCCCGAAATATATCACCGGCACGAAGCCTGCTAGGCATAAAGCCCGAAATATATCATCGGCACGAAGCCTGCTAGGCAATAAGCCCGAAATATATCACCGAAACG
This sequence comes from Gossypium rotundifolium, assembly GCA_025506655.1. Lineage (NCBI taxonomy): Eukaryota > Viridiplantae > Streptophyta > Magnoliopsida > Malvales > Malvaceae > Gossypium > Gossypium rotundifolium. Next base: position 88,997,170 of record CP106729.1, read on the forward strand.
AAGCCTGCTAGGCATAAAGCCCGAAATATATCACCGGCACGAAGCCTGCTACGCATAAAGCCCGAAATATATCACCGGTATGAAGCCTGCTAGGCTCGAAGCCTGAGTAACACACCGGCACAAGGCCTGCTAGGCTCGAAGCCCGATGTATTTATCAAATCAATTCATCAACTTATATTCCTTAACACTTACATGACTATCAATTCATATACATAAACCACATTCACATATCATATCAAATGTACCAATTCACATTGCATTTCAAAGATATCCAATCCAAAGATAGAACATTTACATTCGGCTATCACCTATTTCCTTACTCAAATTAATCAAATAATATCATTGAAAATATTCATATTTATCTCTTTAATATACTTTAACTTAAGAACTTACTCAAGTATTTAGTTAAACATATCAAACACCATCCCTCACATTCGGTAATAGCAAATATAATTGTAAACATTTCAATTCAAAGATGAATAATTTACATTTATTTAAAATTAAGAACAACCATTTGCTTATAGACTTACCTCAAACCATAGATGATTATTCCACGACCTTCTCTTTCCCCGATTTATAATCGATCTATTTGTTTCACGATCAAAGCATAATAATAAATCAATATATTAACTAACTCAAATATCAAATCAAGTTCAAACTCAAACCATCCTATCATTTAATTATAATATAGTAAAAACATATTTATTCCTCACAACATGGTCAACACAAACACAACCATTATCCAATTCATTCCAATTTGGACAACATGAATACAGTAGGAATTTATATTAGTTCATGAAACTTAAAGTCTCAAAGATTTACATAATTGGATAACATTAATATGCTCTAGAATAAACAACATTAATATACAAAATATTACAAGATAAATGGGAAATAACACCAATTCGTATAGTAATTGGATACTTCTAAAATAAACAACTTTAATGCACAATTTATGGCAAGATAACTCGATACTTAATATCAATTCAGACAAAGATTTAAATTTCGCATTTTAGCATTAAATGACCTACCAAATCGACTTAAACAATAGTTAATAATTAACTTATTAATGCAAAGACATATTAATTACCAATTACATTCTTCGATAGCTTAATTTGGCATCAATTTAGACATCATTAATTAACATTATTTCAACCATTTCTCCAGCTTATAATTAATTGCCCATCAATAGTCCAAACAATATAAACATACGACTATTGAACACCATTTAACCAAAGACATTAACTAACACTTAGACATAAATTCAGTAGCATTTACTTTGCTTTTATTCTCATTCAATAACTTCATAAATAATTGCATTAACCCTTTAAAAAAAGATCGTGTTTAGACACCATAAACCGCAACTAAATAAACGCCATTAATTATTCATTTGCAACTTCAACCATTATTACCATAATTTAAAGTCATTCGCACCACATTTATTAACATCTAAACAACAATTTATTGTTGCTTTAATACACTAACGGTAACCCATAAAACAAAGATACATACACCCTTTTCTAAACATCCTTATCAACGCAATATTCGAATAGCATTAAGACCTCCACCTAACAAAGATAAATAGAGTAGCATTTAACAATATTAATGGGGTAAAATTTGGGCAGCAATTTAACAGCTTCCAAAATTATCAAACACTAAAGAAATAAATAAAAAATTCAAGGAAAGCTTACTAATATTTCCCAACACCGATTATAACAATTCAATTTGTTCGCTCCTCACAATTCGGTCAAAGTTAAATCAACAATTTAACTAGAATTTATCAATAAAAGCTATAGGAAATGAAAAGTTTAGAAGAATTACCACGCCACTTCAAAATTTTATCTTCTAAACAAACAATTTCATGGTTTTTCCATTGCATGCAAACCGCCCTCTTCTCTAGCTACTATATTCTCCCTTTTCTTTTTCTTTTTTTTCTTTTTTTTTACTTATTCGATTGAAGATAAGGAAGAAAAGATGAACACTAATGTGGCTTTGTTTATTATAATTAATATTACTAAGCCAATTACCAAATTAACCTTTGTAATTTAATAACAAAACATTTTAATGGTGGTCCATTACCGTCCACTTGCTTATATAGTGGCCAAATATCATTTTAAGGACTTATCAATTAATAAGCCATAGCAAATTAGTATTTTAACAAATAGAAAGTCACTTTTACATTTTACGCTATTAAGTCCTTTTTATCAAATTAGACAACCAATCTAAAAAATTAATTCACTTAAAATTTCACCCATGCATTCTAACATGTCAGTAAACACATAAAATAATATTAAAATAATTTTACGACCTTAGATTTGTGGTTCCGAAACCACTGTTCCGACTAGGGTCTAAATCGGACTGTTACAATTCTCCCCCTTTAGGGATTTTCGTCCCCGAAAATCTTACCAGAAAGTAGATTAAGGATTTGCTTCCTCATAGTACATTTCGAATTCACACATAGTTTCGGATTTCAAATCTCTTTAATCTCACAACTAAAATCATGATCTGACTTTTGCTGTACATTATCTTTAGCTGAAACTGCTTATAACTGTATTAAATTATTTTCATTTTCTGCTCAATTTCTCTGGCGATATTAATTCCGTAAATTGTTTTCTCACAAAGCTCGATCTTGAAATAATAGAGTTCGGTAACTACTTATAACGGCAACAATCTTTCTTAGTTACTTTGAAACTCTAAAACACAGTGACAAATAAATAATTCGAGAATTTGAATTGCGTTTCCCGATTTTAATATAATCTCATATTCACAATTTACTGTAATTTCTCTCTCAGAATTATCATATAAGTTTCATATCTCAATCCAAAACAATGATAACTGACACCATAGATAGATTTACCAACACAGAAACGGAGAACTCAATTGTTTTATCAAAAGATAAAATCTATACGCATAAAGAAATTTCCTTAAACAGTTAACCATATATCATATGACTCAAACTTTTTCTATGATAAAGATAATCCCGATACAGAATTCATCAACCCTCCGTTTCTATAATCAACAAAGTCAGAAATATCACATTTCACACTCATCATCGATATCATATCTCAGACTGTTGTACATCTTGTTATTTCCATATGAACAAACAAACTACTACTAAGAGTTTCTTGTAGCAATTGTTGTGTATTTGTAGAGCTTTTCAGTATACACACTCTATCTCAAAATAACAAATAACCATCGATACCACATTTGAAGTTCTGAATCAGAAATCAATTTATGCTGAACCACTTTTTAACTTATAATTCGCTGACACATTTTGAACCATTCAATAATATATGATTGAAAATCAAAGACTCTTTATTCAACTCAGGCGGTGTAACATCCTGATAATTAGGGGCTATGCATTTTACATAATTGAATGATGTTGCATGTTTAATCATTATTAAGTGCAATTTTGGAAGTTATTTGAGCTTCATTTATTAAGTGAAGGTTTTGCTAAACTTTTAATTTCTATTAATTAGAGAGAGAACTAAGCTAATAAGGCCTTAAGAATTGATGATGAGAAGTTCTAGTATAAGTTAAGTAATTGGCAAAGTGGTTAAGATACATGGGTGTGTTCTTGAGGTACAAGGTTCGAATCTCCTAGCTAACATTAGGGAGATTTTTAATTTTTTTGTTTTCTTCCTTGTAAGTGTCGGCCAAGAATATTCTAGAGTGGATGAGCTTTCATCCATTTTTGGCTTGTTGACCATGAGAAAAAGGAAGTTAAAGAACATAAGGCATGGAATCACAAATTCATGATAAGATGAGGGGGACAAAGGCATGAAATAGGGCTATGTTTTGGGGATGTGTTCATGGTCATTTGACCATGAACCTAGACGGCATGAAGGCTAAGGAGAGGCTTAGTTGTGTAGTAAATTCTTTGGATATGATGGGAAGAAACAAGGAGGAAAAAGGGGGATATGTTGGCATTGATGTGGCCGAATTTATGCTTTGCCATTAGGGGGGAAAAGTTAGCCAAAAGCCTAGGTTGTCCATCTTTTCTCATTTTTCTCCAAAAATTCTCTCCTAGCCGAATGTGCCATAGAGTTTAGGTAAAACTCTCTTTGTTTTAGCTTTCATCCTTTTGACCAAATCTTCTTCTTTTGGTCGAATGTACCATAGTCATTTTGGTACATTTTCATTTTGATTTAGCCTCAATTGCTTGAACCAAATACAACCTTCTTTCTCTCATTTAGTTTTCATTTTGAAACCAAAACCACAAAGTTTAAGCACCATTATTCTTCTTCATTTTCTCTTCTTCTTCAATGCAACTAAGTTCCATAGTCCATCTCTTTCTCTTTGATCCTATTCTTGTTTTTTTTTTCTTTTCACCTTATTTTTTTATCTTTCTCTCATTGTCAAATCACCATTATCATTTTCTTCTTCTCTTCGCTTACTTCTTTCTCCTTTCATTCTCTTTCTTCTTTCTCTTCAAAACCGAATCCATTATTTTGAAGCCACCATTTTTATTCTTTTATTTTGTGAAGGCGAATCATCATTCTCTTTTCTTCTTTTCGTCGAACCTCCAAGTGATCAAAGTAAGATGCTATCATTTATTTTCATCACTTCCTTTCACTTGAATAAGATTGGAAATCATAATCTTTTATTTCTCTCTTAGGTCAATCTCTTGAAAAGATTTTGAAAGGAACTTTGTTGAAGACAACTTTAAGTGACCATTCAATCATCAAGGTAAGACTACTATTTTGGATAATATCAATTTCTTTAGATAGATTACTAATCTAAGTTATTTTTAGGAGCAATCTAAGATCATCAAGATAGGTAAGAAAAGAGCCGTCAAGTGTTTGGAAGAGAGGAGGTATTCTTTACCATCGAACTACAAGCGAAGAGCAAGATTTGGGGTTAGAGATTTTCCACCCGGCCAGTGGACCTCTCGCAAACGAGGATCGATTATTCAAGTAGTGCGTACAACCGAACCACTCTACGCTTGGTGGAATACCCATGGTTTTGATCCATCTAGTGGAGAAAAACCGCAAATAACTGCTATTCGTGAACTGAGGGTAAGGATTTAGATCCATCGCTTATAAGTAGAGTTTTTGCTAACAATAGTATATACTAACCAAGTGTGTTAATCATCTAGGTGTGGACGAGCTAGAGAGTATTGTGCTCACTGTTACTAGGTGTGTAACCATGCATTAAAATTTCCATAGATTTATATTATTAAAAAGTGATTATATGATAATATGATTGTTTGTCGATACCAATCATTGGTATACAAAATTCGTGTATGTTACCCAATATTCCGCTTATTTTGATATATGCATCAATATGAAATAAGCATGACTATATTATGATTTGTGGGTACATAGCATGAAAATCGATTTGATATGTATGTGCATGGGCATATGGGTATGTTTAATAAAGGAGGAAGTATTCGTGGTTTTACCACAATTACGTGACTTCGTCACATATGTGAAATTGGTGACTTCGGTCCCATATTTGACTCGGTGGTTTTGGCCACATATTTGACTCGTGGCTTCGGTCACATATTTGATTCTGGTGGCTTCGGTCACATATTCGACCGTGGCTTCGGTCACATATTTGACTCGTGGCTTTGGTCACATATTTGGACTTCGTCGTGACTTCATCACATCTGCTTTGGTGGCTTTGCCACAATAAGGGCGATGTGCATGTTGATCGCAAGAATCGCCTTCGATGGTGTGTAGCGGATGGAGGGTCGATTTAGTAATCCCCACGGTGTGCTGGTTGGTACGGGGGTGTGTAGCGGATGGATATTTAAGTTGGGCCGGGCTTGCATTTCATTTCATATACATATTCATGTAACATTGTATGATTATTATTTGATCTGCTATAAAATGGGCCTTTGGGCTAAATTTGAGTAAAATGGGCCTTTGGGCTAAATTTTAGTAAAATGGGCCTTTGGGCTAAATTTGAGTAAAATGGGCCTTTGGGCTAGATTTGAGCTAAAATGGGCCTTAGGGCCAAATATTTGATTAAATGGGCCTATGGCCATATGTGAAAATTTTGGGTTTGAAAGCATGTGATAAAATGGGCTTTTTAGTGTATGTGTTATACATTGAGTTTATGACTCACCCATTTTTATGGGATAACTTTTCGATAACTCATAGTGCGATGGATCTAGATGTAAGGATTTCGAGGTGGCATGGTTTTAATAAGTATTATGGAGATTTTCCAACTTAAACTCTTTAAGTTAAATTTTATTACTTAGACTTTAATTTGGGTTGCCAATATTATGTAATAAGGCCATTATAAATTATCTTTAATTTTGTGTTTGGATTTATTTTAAATTGCTATGAATAATTATCAAATATCTAAATGGTTTTCATAAATTATTTAAAATGTGTTTGATACTCTTATATAAATGTTTTCAAAGAAATGTTCTTAAGTTTGGTTTTTTTTATTTTATTAATTCCTTCTAAAAATAATGTTTCCGCTAAAGTTTTACTTGAGGAACATACCAAATCCAGTTGGGCTTTTTTGGGTGGGTTTGGGGTGTTTCAAATTGGTATCGAGCCAGATTTAAACTCTCGGCCTTGGGTTTTGAAGCCCACAACGCTTTCAAAATTTGGCCCAAAAGATTTTTGAAAGTTTTTCTTAAGTTAAATGGTTTTATAAGAGCATGGCACTCGAATTCTCGGCCAGATCTATCGTATGTACCTTCATTTGATAAATGATATGAATGTTTGATAAGCCTAAGGAAACTTTAGAGACATGGACCCTAGGCGATGTGTGCTACTACGAAACCATTGAATATCTGTTTACAAGACTTTCTTTAATAAGAAGTGAAAAGATTCTAATACATAAGACTTTTCAGTAAAATGTATAAGATACGTAGTAGACATGAGCTCTAGGGGACGAGGTCGTCGTGGACATGGAAGAGGAAGGATGACTGCTTTAACCAGCCTTCGGTCCGGTCAAGGTTCCGAGAATGAAGCTCCACCACCGGCTGTTGGAGCGCACTTTCAAGAACAAAATGAAGGAGGTGACGCAAAGATCACAAGTCGTCGGTCATGAAGTTTTGGAGCGAGTAGCGTAGCTAGTTCTCGAAATGGATCTCTAAGTCTCAGAGTGAGAGACTTAGATCGAATGGAGCTGAGGTTTTCAGAGGAGTATCCGAGTAGCTCCAAACGTAGCTGAATATTGGTTGGAAGCAATCGAGAGGATCATGGATGATATAGATCGACCGATGAAGAGAAATTGAAAGGAGCTATTTCACTTCTTCGTGATGAAGCCTACCATGGTGGCTTACTATCAAGGAAAGTACCCGTGGATCGTCCGGATTGGGGGTATTTTAAAGTGAAATTTGAGGGAAAATATGTTGGAGCTAGCTACATCGACTCTCGAGGAAGTCATTTCAACCTGGTACAAGGAAACAAGTCGATAGTGAATATGAAGTGTAATTTTATGACTTAGCCGTTATGCCGTGAGGATAGTGGCTACGGAATATGAACGCTAATGCCGATTTGAAGATGGACTTAGAGATGAGCTAAGAGTGATGATTGCTCCACATCGTGAAAGGGATTTTGCAATCTTAGTGGAAAGGGCAAGAATTGTCGAAGAGGCTAAACGGACTGAGAGACAGAACCGGGACAGAGGTCAGAGCAAGAATAAGAGAAGCTTTGGGTCTTCGGGGTCTTCCGGGAACTTTCAGAAAAAGTCAAGAAATGATGGACCGCGAGGTCAACAGACTGCTACGGAGTGCAAAGTCGCATTTGTTCTCGCAGGGAAAATGCACTCTGAGAATGCCGGAAGAAAACCGCGGATGTTTCAAGTGCGTTCAAGGATCACATGATCAAGGATTGTCCGATGAACTCGGAGAAGAACCGCCCAAAGAAGTCGTGGTGTTAATCAAGTCGATAGAAGTGGTCAACACCGATAAGAGGCCGTGGTCCCAATGGAAGGGCAATGGTTCCGTAGAGGTCGTGGAACTTCGGCAGAGGTAGTGGAAATTCGAGGCGAGACAACCGTGTTTGGTGTATGCAGTCACCGCAGAAGAAGAAGGACGCACTGATGTTATCACGCGCACGCTTGATTTCTCGGTTTCCTTTATTGCTTTGATAGATATAGGTCAACTCATTCCTATATCGCTAGTGAAGTATCCGGACTTTGCATGTGACTTCAAACTGCACCTAGGAAGATGATCGTATTTTAGTCCTCTAGGATGCATCAGAGTTGTAAACAAACTCTTTAAGGAAGTGCCTCTGAAGTTCAAGGTTACGCTTCACCGGTGATTTAATGGAGTTGCCATTCGGAGAATTTGACCTAATTTTAGGCATGGACCGCTTGTGAAGTACCGTGCAAATGTGGATTGTGCCGCTAAGAGAATGTCTTTAAGAACTTTTGATGGCAAGGAAGTTGTAGTGATGGGCTAAAGACGGAACTACTTATCTAATGTAGTATCCGCCTTAAGGCGGAAAGGATGGTTAAGAAAGGATGCGAAGCTTTTCCGATGTTGGTGAATGCTTTGGAGGCTAAGGAAGCAAATCGTTAATGAAGTCGAGACGGTGAAGGAATTTGTAGATGTTTTTCCTAAGAACTTCGTGGTTGCCTCCGGATCGTGAGGTAAAATTCGATAGACTTATTGCTTCGAACGGCGCCAGCTTCTATTGCTCCATATAGAATGGCACAAGGAGTTGGTTGAGCTTAAGGCTCGATTCGTGGAGTTGCTTGATCGTGGATTCATCCGACCTAGTGTGTCTCCATGGGGAGCACCGGTCCTATTCGTGAAGAAGAAGGACGGATCGATGAGGATGTATAGACTACGGCAGCTTGAATAAGTCGACTATCAAGAACAGTATCCTTTGCCCAGATCGACGACTTGTTCGATCACCTTAAAGGAGCCGCAGATTCTCTAAAATTGATCTAAGGCTCGGGTATCATCACTTAAAGTGAAAGAAGCGGATATCCATAAGACGGCTTCCAACCAGATATGGCCATTATGAATTTCTCGTAATGCCATTCGATTGACGAACGCCCAAATTGCTTATGGATATGATGAATCGAATTTTTCACTTACTTGGATCGGGCTTCGTCGTGGTATTCATAGACGACATCCTGTGTATTCTAAGTCCAAGTGGAACATGATGAGCATCTCCTGATTGTGTTACGAGTTTTAAGGGAGAAGAGTCGCACGCCAAATTCAAGAAGTGTGAATTTTGGTGAAAGAGGTTACATTTTTAGGGCATGTGGTATCTGCAGAAGGGATTAGGTGGATCCTCAAGATCGAGGTCGTGTTAGATTGGAAACCACCTAAGTCCGTGAATCGAGGTTCGTAGTTTCTTGGGTTTAGCCGGATATTACCAAGATTCGTCAAGGGTTTTCATCGATAATGCACCTCTAACGTAAATTGCCGAGGAAGGAAGTACCTTTTGTGTAATGATAAGCGTTAAGAGAGTTTTGAGAAGCTCAAGAAAGTTTTGACTAAGCTCTGCTTTGATTCAAATTTCAAGCAGAAAAGATTTTGTCGGTATTACATGCTTCTCACACGGATTAGGATGTGTTTTAATGCAAGGCGGAAGGTAGTTGCGTATGCGCCTCTAGCTTGAGACCGCATGAAGTTAATTACCCGACGCATTTACTTGGAGTTGGCAAACTGTAGTCTTTGCTCTTAAGGTTTGGAGACATTACTTATACTGGGAAAAGTCAGTGATATATACGGACCACAAAAGTCTGAATATCTACCGACTCGTAAAGAATTGAATCGAGATGAGAAGGTGGATAGAGTTGTTAAAAGACTACGATTGTTCTATCGAGTACCATCCGTAAGGCTAATGTGGTGGCGTACGCCTAAGTCGAAAAGTGGTGTCGATTTGAGAGCGATGTTTGCACATCTTAGTCTCTACGATGATGGAAGCTTGTTGGCGTAACTTCAAAGGTTGCGACATGGTTAAGTCAAGTGAAAGAGAGGCAATTAATAGATGAAGATCTGAGTGAAAAGCTTCGACAAAAGAGTGGGAAATTGGAAGATTTTGGTATTAACGGAAGGGTATTGTGCTTTAAAGGTAAAGTCCGATGCCGAGGATCGTGGAGTTGAGGCAAAGATACTTCAGAATCGCATGGTAGCCCCTATGCTATGCATCCCGGAGGAAGTAAGTTATATCGAGACTTGCGAGATCGCTTTGGTGGCCTCGGTCTTAAGCGGAAGTTACGGAGTTTGTAGGAAGTGCTTGACGTGTCGCAAGTTAAGGTCAACATCAAGTACCTTCCGGATTGCTTCAATGATAAAGATTCCGCAGTGGAAGTGGGAGAGAATCACCATGGATTTTATTAGTGGGCTCTCTTACGCCTACTAAGAAAGACTCCATTTGGGTGATAGTGGACCGATTGACTAAATCGCACATTTTATTCCAAATGGGTTGATTACTCTTTGCGTAAATTGGCAAAATTATATGTGGCTGAAATTGTGAGATTGCATGGAGTGTCGTTGTTTATAATTTCGACAGAGATCCGAGATTTACGCCACGATTTTGGAAAGCATTGCATCAAGCTTTGGGCACCAAATTGACTTCAAGACGGCATTTCATCCTCAAATGACGGGCCATCCGAAAGAGTAATCCAGATCTTAGAAGATATGTTAAGGGGTTGTGTGATAGATTTCAAAGGAAGTTGGGAGGAATTCTTACCGCTATGCGAATTTATGCAACAACAACAGCCTCAATCCAAGATTCGGATGGCACCGTATGAAGCACTATATGGACTAAGTGTCGACTCCTACGTGTTGGATGTAATTAGGGAACGATGATTTTGGGTCCGTAGATAGTGTCCGAATCCAAGAAAAGGTTAAGGTAATCCGGCTCGGTTAAAGGAAGCATCGTATGCAAAAAATCGACGCAGATTTAAACGGAAAGAAATAGAGTATGCAGTTGGGAGACCAAGTTTTCCTAAAGGTTTCACCTTGGAAAAGGTGATGAGATTTGACGTAAAGGGAAGATAAGTCCTGTGTTCATTGGACCTTATCGGATTGTGAAGCGGCCTGATCGTATGACGCTTAGATTTGCTTTTGAATTGAAACAAATGCACGATGTGTTTCATGTTTCAATGTTACGCCTGCTACCGATCGGATCCATCTCATATAGTACCAATTGAGGAGGTGGAATTAAGATCGATTTGTCATATGAAGAGAGCCAATTCAAATTCGAGCGAGATGTAAAGGTTTTACTGAGAAAATCAGCCTCTCGTAAGGTATTATGGCGAAATCACGGATCGTAAGAAGCTTCATGGAACCGGAGGAAGCGATGCGACAAAAATACCCTCACTTATTCTGCATGTAATTTGGGACTAAATTATTTTAAGGGGTAGAATCTGAACATCCTCGATAATTAGGGCTATGCATTTTACATAATTGAATGATGTTGCATGTTTAATCATTATTAAGTGCAATTTTGGAAGTTATTTGAGCTTCATTTATTAAGTGAAGGTTTTGCTAAACTTTTAATTTCTATTAATTAGAGAGAGAACTAAGCTAATAAGGCCTTAAGAATTGATGATGAGAAGTTCTAGTATAAGTTAAGTAATTGGCAAAGTGGTTAAGATACATGGGTGTGTTCTTGAGGTACAAGGTTGAATCTCCTAGCTAACATTAGGGAGATTTTTAATTTTTTGTTTTCTTCCTTGTAAGTGTCTGCCAAGAATATTCTAGAGTGGATGAGCTTTCATCCATTTTTGGCTTGTTGACCATGAGAAAAAGGAAGTTAAAGAACATAAGGCATGGAATCACAAATTCATGATAAGATGAGGGGACAAAGGCATGAAATAGGGCTATGTTTTGGATGTGTTCATGGTCATTTGACCATGAACCTAGACGGCATGAAGGCTAAGGAGAGGCTTAGTTGTGTAGTAAATTCTTTGGATATGATGGGAAGAAACAAGGAGGAAAAGGGGATATGTTGGCATTGATGTGGCTTAATTTATGCTTTGCCATTAGGGGGAAAAGTTAGCCAAAAGCCTAGGTTGTCCATCTTTTCTCATTTTTCTCCAAAATTCTCTCCAGCCGAATGTGCCATAGAGTTTAGGTAAAAACTCTCTTTGTTTTAGCTTTCATCCTTTTGACCAAATCTTCTTCTTTTGGTGAATGTACCATAGTCATTTTGGTACATTTTCATTTTTGATTTAGCCTCAATTGCTTGAACCAAATACAACCTTCTTTCTCTCATTTAGTTTTCATTTTGAAACCAAAACCACAAAGTTTAAGCACCATTATTCTTCTTCATTTTCTCTCTCTTGAATGCAACTAAGTTCCATAGTCCATCTCTTTTCTCTTTGATCCTATTCTTGTTTTTCTTTTCTTTTCACCTTATTTTTTTATCTTTCTCTCATTGTCAAATCACCATTATCATTTTCTTCTTCTCTTCTTTTACTTCTTTCTCCTTTCATTCTCTTTTTTCTTTCTCTTCAAACCGAATCCATTATTTTGAAGCCACCATTTTATTCTTTTATTTTGTGAAGGCCAATCATCATTCTCTTTTCTTCTTTTCGTCGAACCTCCAAGTGATCAAAGTAAGATGCTATCATTTATTTTCATCACTTCCTTTCACTTGAATAAGATTGGAAATCATAATCTTTTATTTCTCTCTTAGGTGAATCTCTTGAAAAGATTTTGAAAGGAACTTTGTTGAAGACAACTTTAAGTGACCATTCAATCATCAAGGTAAGACTACTATTTTGGATAATATCAATTTATTTAGATAGATTACTAATCTAAGTTATTTTTAGAGCAATCTAAGATCATCAAGATAGGTAAGAAAAGAGCCGTCAAGTGTTTGGAAGAGAGAGGTATTCCTTTACCATCGAACTACAAGCTTAAGAGCAAGATTTGGGTTAGAGATTTTCCACCCGGTTGTGGACCTCTCGCAAACGAGGATCGATTATTCAAGTAAAAGCATAACCGAACCACTCTACGTTGGTGGAATACCGCGGGTTTTGATCCATCTAGTGGAGAAAAACCGCAAATAACTCGCTATTCGTGAATCCGAGGGTAAGGATTTAGATCCATCGCTTATAAGTAGAGTTTTGCTAACAATAGTATATACTAACCAAGTGTGTTAATCATCTAGGTGTGGACGAGCTAGAGAGTATTGTGCTCACTGTTACTAGGTGTGTAACCATGCATTAAAATTTCCATAGATTTATATTATTAAAAAGTGATTATATGATAATATGATTGTTTGTCGATACCAATCATTGGTATACAAAATTCGTATGTTACCCAATATTCCGCTTATTTTGATATATGCATCAATATGAAATAAGCATGACTATATTATGATTTGTGGGTACATAGCATGAAAATCGATTTGATATGTATGTGCATGGGCATATGGGTATGTTTAATAAAGGAGGAAGTATTCGTGGTTTTACCACAATTCGGTGACTTCGGTCACATATGTGAAATTGGTGACTTTGTCCCATATTTGACTCGGTGGCTTTTGGCCACATATTTGACTCTAGTGGCTTCGGTCACATATTTGATTCTCGTGGCTTCGGTCACATATTCGACTCGGTGGCTTTGGTCACATATTTGACTCGTGGCTTTGGCCACATATTTGACTTCTGTCAGTGACTTCTCATTATCTGCTTTTGGTGGCTTTGCCACAATAAGGGCGATATGTATGTTGATCGCAAAGAATCGCTTCATGGTGTGTAGCGGATGGAGGGTCGATTTAGTAATCCCCACGGTGCAGTCAAGGTTGGTACGGGGTGTGTAGCGGATGGATATTTAAGTTGGGCTGCTTGCATTTCATTTCATATACATATTCATGTAACATTGTATGATTATTATTTGATCTCGCTATAAAATGGGCCTTTGGGCTAAATTTGAGTAAAATGGGCCTTTGGGCTAAATTTTAGTAAAATGGGCCTTTGGGCTAAATTTGAGTAAAATGGGCCTTTGGGCTAGATTTGAGCTAAATGGGCCTTAGGGCCAAATATTTGATTAAATGGGCCTATGGCCATATGTGAAAATTTTGGGTTTGAAAGCATGTGATAAATGGGCTTTTTAGTGTATGTGTTATACATTGAGTTTATGACTCACCCATTTTATGGGATAACTTTTCAGATAACTCATAGTGCGATGGATCTAGATGAAGGATTTCGAGGTACAAGCTCGTAATAAGTATTATGGAGATTTTCCAACTTAAACTCTTTAAGTTAAATTTTATTACTTAGACTTTAATTTGGGTTGCCAATATTATGTAATAAGGCCATTATAAATTATCTTTAATTTTGTGTTTGGATTTATTTTAAATTTCGCTATGAATAATTATCAAATATCTAAATGGTTTTCGATAAATTATTTAAAATGTGTTTGATACTTTTATATAAATGTTTTCAAAGAAATGTTCTTAAGTTTGGTTTCCTTTTTATTTTATTAATTCCTTCTAAAAATAATGTTTCCGCTTAAAGTTTTACTTGAGGAACATACCAAATCCGGTTGGGCTTTTTGGTGGGTTTGGGGTGTTTCAAAGGATCCAAAACCGATATTTCGTTGATAAATATCCTCGCAAAAGAAATCCTCAACAATCAGACTAACTTTAATGTACCATAATATTTCTCTGATAGAATTGTTCCGATAGATATGATTCTGTATCAAGTCTTCAAGAATACAAATTTTTTTTTTCTTCCAGACTATCCTTCAATTTATACATATACGTTTAAAGTTTATTTCCAGTTCATAAATAGATTCAAACACATATAACCCAATTAACTATTCAATCCAATTATTCAAATTATACTATCTACTAAAACGGTCTTTTCGAAGTAATCTTTCTTCTCATTAGAAGGATAACCCCAGACATATCATTATACAGATTGATCTTGATATTCTATCATTTTCACTTTTATCAATGTCGAACCTTCACGAGAACTAGAAAAGAGTTTATAATGAAGTTGTCTCATATTTTAATCATCGAAACTCTGAATTATACAGAAATCACCTTAACCAAATATAAATCATTGGACCTTACTAAGAACGATATTTCAATCCTACAATAACTTTAATTCTGGCTGTTAATGAAGCATTTGAACACATAAAAGAAAATCAAATATAATTTAAATAGCCACCATTGCAGAAACACAACTTTTATAACTCTGAGGATGGTACCACTATACTCTCACATTTCAAGCCGTAAATTATAATCATAATAGACATAATCATCTCTCACAAATAGAGATCTCTTGCGAGATAATCACATGGAATCATAGGAAACCTAATAGCGAAATTTCAACATATGGAGCTATACAGATACATGAAAACTACAACCCGTATAGAATGATATCAATTCGATGCTATCCCGTAAGATGTCCCGAAAGAACAATGTCACTCATAAATATTGAAATCCCCAGTAACAGAAGAAATATAATCTTGACGTCTATTCAACAGAACAATAACCAGTTGAAACAAAATATTAGCTTCATACAGATTTTACCGTCGATTTTTATATCCACATAATGGAATAAATTCTTATAGAAAGACATAACAATGTCGAACATAACCCAAACAGATCAACGATGATTTCGTCTATTAATATGTGTAGCTAATGTTCTCATACGATAAAACTCCCTTTTTGACTATAAATCGAGTTAGGGAACTCAAAATTTAGACCCGTAAATTTTAATTAAAACTAGAATCATATATCTTCTTATTAAAATTTTTCCAGAATTTTGGCTTAGCCATTTAGTATTGTTTATTCATTAAATTTTCCCTATTTCACTATCCAATGGTTATGACCTCTCTTAACCTAAATTCAAATAAATCATTGTACAGTTTTCATATGATTCTCCCACTTATTTCTATTGAAAATAGACTCACTAAGGATTCTATACATATAAATTATAACTCATAATTCACTTTGTACAATTTTTAATGATTTTTCCAAGATAGAACAGGAACCACGAAGTTATTCGTAACTAGTCTCACTAAAATTAAAATATCACGTAATATAAAATTCCTCTTCCTACTCTATTTCTTTCATATAAAATAGACACAATAAGATTTAATTCTATATCTTATTCACTTCCTAATTCCCTTCATCTTATTTTTGGTGATTTTTCAAAATCACATCACTACTGCTAACCAAAAACTGTTTCATTGCAAAATATGGTTAACTAGATTATAAATCTTTACTTCATTTCATTTAAACTCTATACATTAACCATACTTATAAATATTCCAAAACCAAATCAAACGAAACCATCAAGCCAAAATATAAATTCCAAGATTAACAAGATGAACAAGCCATTTTCAGATGGCTTATACAAATATATACAACTTCAAAACTAGCAATATCAAAACTAGTCTATACATGCCATATAACCAAATCTCTAAGCATTTATTTACCGAACCGAGAATTAGATAGTGTGATGAGATCTCTTTCGATTTCCAACCCAAGCAAGTCTTCGAAACTCTATAAACATAGGAAAATTACTCAAAGTAAGCTTTGAAAACTTAGTAAGCCATAAGCAAATAATTCACCATAGAAACATATATAATTTAATTCAAATAGGCCAAATTTGGTTAATCACATACACATGTACAATCACTTTTCTCATATAATCCATGTTCCTCGTTAAATAACTTCACTTACTCATAATTCATATCACCATTCAGAAACTTTCACTCTTCATAGCCTTAAGGCCAACACTCACACATTCGATAATAGATTTCACATCTATAACCGAATATCCAAGTAACATGAATATATGAATATGCTTCATTCTTACATATATAAATAGATCATACATATCAAAAATAAGCTCAAGTCGTGAACTAAATACCTTTTTGAATTATCAATTCATCACATCACATTAACTTAACAATAATAAACTTTCTTACCTTACTCCTTAGCAATGCAATAAACTACTATTTACCCGAGTTTATAGCACATAGCATTATATATATCTCAACTTGTTTGATTCTTGGATTCACTGATTAAAGCATATCACTGGCGTTAAGCCTGCTAAGCATTAAAGCTTGAATTACACACCGGCATTAAGCCTGCTAGGCAATAAGCCCAAATATATCATCGGCACGAAGCCTGCTAGGCATAAAGCCCGAAATATATCACCGGCACGAAGCCTGCTAGGCAATAAGCCCGAAATATATCACCGGCACGAAGCTTGCTAGGCATAAAGCCCGAAATATATCACCGGCACGAAGCCTGCTAGGCATAAAGCCCGAAATATATCACCGGCATGAAGCCTGCTACGCTCGAAGCCCGAGTAACACATCGGCACAAGGCCTGCTAGGCTCGAAGCCCGATGTATTTATCAAATCAATTCATCAACTTATATTCCTTAACACTTACATCATTATCAATTCATATACATAAACCACATTCACATATCATATCAAATGTACTAATTCACATTGCATTTCAGTATATCCAATCCAGTATAGAACATTTACATTCGGCTATCACCTATTTCCTTACTCAAATTAATCAAATAATATCATTGAAAATATTCATATTTATCTCTTTAATATACTTTAACTTAAGAACTTACTCAAGTATTTCCTTAAACATATCAAACACCATCCCTCACATTCGGTAATAGCAAATATAATTGTAAACATTTCAATTCAGCATGAATAATTTACATTTATTTAAAATTAAGAACAACCATTTGCTTATAGACTTACCTCAAACCATAGTTGATTATTCCACGACCTTCTCTTTCCCCGATTTATAATCGATCTATTTGTTTCACGATCAAAGCATAATAATAAATCAATATATTAACTAACTCAAATATCAAATCAAGTTCAAACTCAAACCATCCTATCATTTAATTATAATATAGTAAAAACATATTTACTTTGCTTTTATTCTCATTCTATAACTTCATAAATAATTGCATTAACCCCTTTAAAAAAAAGATCAGGTTTAGACACCATAAACTGCAACTAAATAAACGCCATTAATTATTCATTTGCAGCTTCAACCATTATTACCATAATTTAAAGTCATTCAGACCACATTTATTAACATCTAAACAACAATTTATTGTTGCTTTAATACACTAACGGTAACCCATAAAACAGCATACATACACCCTTTTCTAAACATCCTTATCACTGCAATATTCGAATAGCATTAAGACCTCCACCGAACAGTATAAATAGAGTAGCATTTAACAATATTAATGGTGTAACATCCTAAAAAAGGGCCTATGCATTTCTAACTTAAATGCATGAAATGACATGTTTTATGAGTTTGGAATAAATTTTAAACATTTTTGGAAGCCTGAGAATGTATGGAAATGTTACATTAAAAATAGGAAAGTGACCATTTTGGAAACCGAAGTAAATTAGGAAAGTGAACATTTTGGAAACCTAAGCTAAAAGAGGAAAGTAAACATTTTGGAAACTAAGCTAAAAGAGGAAAGTGAACATTTTGGAAACTAAGCTGAATTAGGAAAGTGAACATTTTGGAAACAAAGCTAAAAGAGGAAAGTAAACATTTTAGGAAACCTAAGAAATGTCAAGTTTACAGAGCCAAATGAAAATTTTTGGAAACCTAGAAATGACTTAGAAATGTCGAGTTTTAAAGTTTAAAAGAGGTAATTAAGGCAAGGAGGCCTTAAAAGAAAAAGTACGTGAAATTTGACACACAAACGAGCTTGGAAAAGTGGCCTGAAGATGCCACTTAGGGCCTTTGGAAATGGCGCCACATACAAAGGTGTTGGGCCTGAGTTCAAGTCACATGGGAAGCAAATAAAATAAGTTTTAATTTTGATTCTAGAAGCCCAAGAGGTGGATTTGCACAAGACTTGCAAAAGAGGAGTTTCACTCTTTTTAAATTCGCTAATTAGAAGATAATAAGGATTATACTTTATTTGTTTTAAAATTAAATAGATAAAGTTATCACATAAGGAAGAGTAGTGGCCAAGCAAAGGATTCTTGGCCTAATTTTGGCTATAAAAGGATGAGACTAAGGCTATTCATTATTCATTCTCCTTTCTTTTCTTTTGCCAAATATTCTTTCTCCTCTCCTCCGCCAAATTCTTCTTGAGCATCCATTCTTTTTCCTCTTCTCTTTTAGCATCCTAGCCGATTCCTTCTAAGCCTATTATTCCTCTCTTCTTTCATCTTTGAAACCAAATACATAAGGGGATCATAGCTGATTGTTCATCAAGTCTCTAAGCTGAATCTCTGAAGTGGTGTCAGGAGGGATCTGTCGATTTCAATATAAAGGGTAAGGATCTATAGTTATAATTGTATTCCTTTCTTTTAAGCCGAAAGTTAGTCTAATCCCTCCTATATTTTATTGATCAAAATATGGAAGGTGAATTTCAAGATTTCAGATCTAAGGTATTTCGGCATCTCCATTAATCAAAAAGAGAGTTTCGATTTAAAAGATTTAAGGAATTTCGGCAGAGTCTTAATCAAGTGACAATTTTGGGATTTGTTTGGAAATCAAATTCGTTTAAGGTCAAGAGATCTAGCATCGTAGATCGAATCTTCGGGATCTAGGAATTTTGGTAGAAACAGGTGTGTAAACTCTTTACACACTTTATTAGTAAACTTTGCTTTATTGTTGCCTTGTTAATAATTATTGTAGTGATCTATGATATATGCTTGTGGGCTTAAGCATGGATTCCGGGTAAGTCCCCTATTACGTGATCTTTGATATATGATTTTGCATGCCATCACATGATATTAAATGCTATGACATGAAATATGATAATTGATGTATAAGCATGTGATGGTGGGGTTGATGAGGGGAGGGGGATGATTTTCTGGACTGTCGCCAGTGGTTTTGACCACAAGATGGGTTGGCCCCATCAGATTATTTGCGACCTATGGTCATCAGTGGTTTTGACCACACCGATTGATTATTTTCGACTAAGTCCTAGTGGTTTGGTACCACCAGTGGTTTTGACCACACTTGATTATTTGTGACCTATGGTCATCAGTGGTTTTGACCACACGATGTGTTAGCCCCATCATTTGATTTGTGACTCTAAGTCATCAGTGGTTTTGACCACCAGTGGTTTTGACCACACGGGGTAGTTAAGGAGTATGGATGGTTAGGTTGGGTTGCATGTGCATGTGCATGTTTATTAATGACTTGTGTATGAGTTGCTTTACCGGGTGGGGGATTACACACTGAGTCTTGGTGACTCACCCCTTTCCCTTAACATTTTGCAGATGAGTAGAATGCGGAGATGGAGCCGGAGAGGACTCGAGGCGGCCATGCTTATTCGATGAATTTGATTTTAATTTATTATCTTTAAGTTTATTTATTTTATTTTCTAAGTTTTTGTTTTGGTATTGTAATAAGGCCGCCATTATTATTTTGGATGTTATTTTACTATTTTATTTTACTTAGGTTATATTACAAATGGAATTTTACAAATACTAACTGAACCGGTTAAAAGTAACTTTTCAAACTTAATAAACTTCTACGGGTTTTTAAAGACGTTACCATCGGGTAACAAAAATTTAACCAAGTTCACTATAACTTTAACGATTTTAAAATGCTACATGATCAAATATTTTCAAAAGGGTTTATCAACCCAACTGTATTTATAAAAAACCCAACTAAGTTTTCAAACACCGTTTTCATACCTTAGCCAAATTTTATCAAGGTTTCACCAAACTTTTATAATAACTCAAATTATTTTACACCGTGACATACCAGATCCGGTCAGGACTCATGGGTTGGGTTTGGGGTGTCACAAATTGGTATCAGAGCCCGGTTCAAAACTCGACTGTGGGGGGCCCAAGGCCCAAAATGTTTGGTTTTTGATAGTAGGCCTTATTATGATGTTTTGAGAAAGTGGTTGTGATTTGAACAGCATGGCACCGAGTCTCCAGCACCTATCCGCCCAGGTAAGTACCTCTATCAATTTTCGTGAATTCTTTTGATGTGGGGTAGAAGAGTAAAATGGGAACGTAGACTACTAGAGTAGAACTGTTGAACCCTAGGACTAGTATACCCCAACTATGCATAAGATTTAATAACTACCTAAACAACCTCGTGAGTTGTCACTAAGCAAAGGATGTGGCAATCGTTATACACATGTCTAGGATTGGATTCTTGGGGCCCGGTATTTAAGCGATCCTCGTGACTCACCTCCTACTCACTTGAATCCTACCTGGTGCATAGTAACGGTTCATCCTAGCTGAGACGACACACTCACGGGCTTAACTCGATAACTAAAACCCAAAAGGGACTAGCCGTTTTATTTTGAAATAATTAAAACCTTGTTTTTTTTAAAAAAAAGAAAAAAAGACCAAAATACCCCTCAGTTGAAAAGTGACCAAAATACCCTTGGTTTGAAAATTACCAAAATACCCTCCGTATGAAAATTTTCAAATAGAAATTTTCAAAATATCTTTCTTTGTAAAATCACTTAGAACCCAAATTTTGAAAAGTCATTTTGTGAAAATACCCTAGTTATGGAAAAATTACTAAAACACCCTTAGGGGTAAAATTACGAAAACGCCCTTAAATCATGAAATTTCCAAAATACCCACAGTGTTAATAAAAAATTTCATCACATGAAAAGTGCCCAAAAACCTTGCTTTGCAAAATATCGAAAACATCATTATTTTAGAAAATTACAAAGTTGCCCTCACCAACAAAATTTCCAAAATGACCTTGGTTTTCAAAATTTTTGCAACACCATCAAAATGGAAGATAAATTCTTAAAAATAACTCCCAAAGTTTTACAACTTTTTGAAACATCCCTGATTTATCAATTTTACAAATTCACCCTGATTTGTGGAAAATTACCAAAATGCCCCTGAGTTTCAAAATCACCGAAAGACCCCCAAATTTCAAAAATTTTCCAAAATACCCCGGGAAATTAAGAGTTTTAAAACACTTTTTGACGAAATCATCCGAGAATTTTTATTTTTGAAAAATTACGAAAATACCCCTGTAGGATGAATTACGAAAATACCCCTGGGTAGTGGAAAAACAATCACAATGAAAACTACAACGTCTCTTTGAATGAATGAATGGAAAAATGTGTGCATGTATGAATACGAAAGAACCACTCCTAAATTCCTTTTCATAAAATTTCTTCATGGTAATCAAGTGAAACAAAGTACTAATTCATAAAAACTTCTTAAATCGATTAAAGCGCATCGTTAGATATGAGATCAGTTCGTTCTTATGAAGTGTATGGAACCTTGATTGTGAACTTAGAGAATGTGCCTAGGAAGTATGATAGTTCTTTGAGATCGAGTCGCAAAGAATAGCGTAGTGTAGTGAGTTAGACCGCATTTGATGAACGATAGTAAGTAATTTCGAGGACGAAATTATTTTAAGGGGGTAGAACTGTAACATCCTAAAAAAGGGGCCTATGCATTTCTGGCTTAACTGCATGAAATGACATGTTTTATGAGTTTGGAATAAATTTTAAACATTTTTGGAAGCCTGAGAATGTATGGAAATGTTACATTAAAAATAGGAAAGTGACCATTTTGGAAACCTAAGTAAATTAGGAAAGTGAACATTTTGGAAACCTAAGCTAAAAGAGGAAAGTAAACATTTTGGAAACTAAGCTAAAAGAGGAAAGTGAACATTTTGGAAACTAAGCTGAATTAGGAAAGTGAACATTTTAGAAACTAAGCTAAAAGAGGAAAGTAAACATTTTAGGAAACCTAAGAAATGTCAAGTTTACAGAGCCGAACGAAAATTTTTGGAAACCTAGAAATGACTTAAAAATGTCAAGTTTTAAAGTTTAGAAGAGGTAATTAAGGCAAGGAGGCCTTAAAAGAAAAAGTACGTGAAATTTGACACACAACGGGCTTGGAAAAGTGGCTCAAGATGCCACTTAGGGCCTTTGGAAATGGCGCCACATACAAAGGTGTTGGGCCCGAGTTCAAGTCACATGGGAAGCAAATAAAATAAGTTTTAATTTTGATTCTAGAAGCCCAAGAGGTGGATTTACAAGACTTGCAAAAGAGGAGTTTCACTCTCTTTAAATTCGCTAATTAGAAGATAATAAGGATTATACTTTATTTGTTTTAAAATTAAAGAGATAAAGTTATCACATAAGGAAGAGTAGTGGCCAAGCAAAGGATTCTTGGCCTAATTTTGGCTATAAAAGGATGAGACTAAGGCTATTCATTATTCATTCTCCTTTCTTTTCTTTTGCCAAATATTCTTTCTCCTCTCCTCTGCCAAATTCTTCTTGAGCATCCATTCTTTTTCCTCTTCTCTTTAGCATCCTAGCCGATTCCTTCTAAGCCTATTATTCCTCTCTTCTTTCATCTTTGAAACCGAATACATAAGGGATCATAGCCGATTGTTCATCAAGTCTCTAAGTCTAATCTCAAGTGGTGTCGGAGGATCTGTCGATTTCAATATAAAGGGTAAGGATCTATAGTTATAATTGTATTCCTTTCTTTTAAGCCGAAAGTTAGTCTAATCCCTCCTATATTTTATTGATTAAAATATGGAAGGTGAATTTCAAGATTTCAGATCTAAGGTATTTCGGCATCTCCATTAATCAAGAAGAGAGTTTCGGGATTTAAAAGATTTAAGGAATTTCGGCAGAGTCTTAATCAAGTGATGATTTCGGGATTTGTTTGGAAATCAAATTCGTTTAAGGTCAAGAGATCTAGCATCGTAGATCGAATCTTCGGGATCTAGGAATTTTGGTAGAAACAGGTGTGTGTGTAAACTCTTTACACACTTTATTAGTAAACTTTACTTTATTGTTGCCTTGTTAATAATTATTGTAGTGATCTATGATATATGCTTGTGGGCTTAAGCATAGATTCCGGGTAAGTCCCCTATTACGTGATCTTTGATATATGATTTTTCATGCCATCACATGATATTAAATGCTATGACATGAAATATGATAATTGCTGTATAAGCATGTGATGGTGGGGTTGATGAGAGGAGGGGGATGATTTTCTGGACTGTCGCCAGTGGTTTTGACCACAAGATGGGTTGGCCCCATCAGATTATTTGTGACCTATGGTCATCAGTGGTTTTGACCACAAGATGGGTTGGCCCCATCAGTTTCTTTGTGACCTATGGTCATCAGTGGTTTTGACCACACCGATTGATTATTTGCGACTAAGTCCCAGTGGTTTGGTACCACCAGTGGTTTTGACCACACTTGATTATTTGTGACCTATGGCCATCAGTGGTTTTGACCACACGATGGGTTGGCCCCATCATTTGATTTGTGACTCTAAGTCATCAGTGGTTTTGACCACCAGTGGTTTTGACCACACGGGGTAGTTAAGGAGTATGGATGGTTAGGTTGGGTTACATGTGCATGTGCATGTTTATTAATGACTTGTGTATGAGTTGCTTTACCGGGTGGGGGATTACACACTGAGTCTTGGTGACTCACCCCTTTCCCTTAACATTTTGCAGATGAGTAGAACGCGGAGATGGAGCCGGAGAGGACTCGAGGCGGCCATACTTATTTGATGAATTTGATTTTAATTTATTATCTTTAAGTTTATTTAGTTTATTTTCTAAGTTTTTGTTTTGGGATTGTAATAAGGCCGCCATTATTATTTTGGATGTTATTTTACTGTTTTATTTTACTTAGGTTATATTACAAATGGAATTTTACAAATACTAACTGAACCGGTTAAAAGTAACTTTTCAAACTTAATAAATTTCTACGGGTTTTTAAAGACGTTACCATCGGGTAACAAAAATTTAACCAAGTCCACTATAACTTTAACGATTTTAAAATGCTACATGATCAAATATTTTCAAAAGGGTTTATCAACCCAACTGTATTTATAAAAAACCCAACTGAGTTTTCAAACACCATTTTCATACCTTTGCCAAATTTTATCAAGGCTTCACCAAACTTTTATAATAACTCAAATTATTTTACACCGTGACATACCAGATCCGGTCAGGACTCATGGGCTGGGTTTGGGGTGTTACAAATGGGGTAAAATTTGGGCAGCAATTTAACAGTTTCCAAAATTATCAAACACTAAAGAAATAAATAAAAAAAATTCAAGGAAAGCTTACTAATATTTCCCAACACTGATTATAACAATTCAATTTGTTCGTTCCCTCACAAACTCAGTCAAAGTTAAATCAACAATTTAACTAGAATTTATCAATAAAAAGCTATAGGAAATGAAAAGTTTAGAAGAATTACCCTGCCACTTCAAAATTTTATCTTCTAAACAAACAATTTCATGGTTTTTCCATTGCATGCAGCCGTCCTCTTCTCTAGCTACTATATTCTCCTTTTCTTTTCTTTTTTTTCTTTTTTTTTACTTATTCGATTGAAGATAAGGAAGAAAAGATGAACACTAATGTGGCTTTGTTTATTATAATTAATATTACTAAGCCAATTACCAAATTAACCTTTGTAATTTAATAACAAAACATTTTAATGGTGGTCCATTACCGTCCACTTGCTTATATAGTGGCCAAATATCATTTTAAGGACTTATCAATTAATAAGCCATAGCAAATTAGTATTTTAACAAATAGAAAGTCACTTTTACATTTTACGCTATTAATTCCTTTTTATCAAATTAGACAACCAATCTAAAAAATTAATTCACGAAAATTTCACCCATGCATTCTAACATGCTGTAAACACATAAAATAATATTAAAATAATTTTACGACCTTAGATTTGTGGTTTCAAAACCACTGTTCCGAATAGGGTCTAAATCGGACTGTTACAACTCTCCCCCCTTAGGGATTTTCGTCCCCAAAAATCTTACCAGAAAGCAGATTAAGGATTTGCTTCCTTATAGTACATTTCGAATTCACACATAGTTTCGGATTTCAAATCTCTTTAATCTCACAACCGAAATTCGATCCGATTTTTGTCAGACATTATCTTTAATTGGCCGCTTATAATCGTATTAAATTATTTTCATTTTCGCTCAATTTCTCCGACGATATTAATTCAGAATTGTTTTCTCACAAAGCTCGATCTTGAAATAATAGAGTTCGGTAACTACTTATAACGGCAACAATCTTTCTTAGTTACTTTGAAACTTTAAAACAAAGGACAAATAAATAATTCGAGAATTTGAATTATGCTTCCGATTTTAATATAATCTCATATTCACGCCATCGTAATTTTCTCTCGTAATTATCATATAAGTTTCATATCTCAATCCAAAACAATGATAATCGACACCATAGATAGATTTACCAACACGTAAATGGAGAACTCAATTGTTTTATCAAAAGATAAAATCTATACGCATAAAGAAATTTCCTTAAACAGTTAACCATATATCATATGACTCAAACTTTTTTGATACAGAATTCATCAACCCTCCATTTCTATAATCAACAAAGTCAGAAATATCACATTTCACACTCATCATCGATATCATATCTCAGACTGTTGTACATCTTGTTATTTCCATATGAACAAACAAACTACTACTAAGAGTTTCTTGAAGCAATTGTTGTGTATTCGTAGAGCTTTTCAAGATACACACTCTATCTCAAAATAACAAATAACCATTGATACCACATTTGAAGTTCGAATCGAAATCAATTTATGTTTGAACCACTTTTAACTTATAATTACGACACATTTGAACCATTCAATAATATATGATTGAAAATCAAAACTCTTTATTCAACTCAAAGTGATCCAAAACGATATTTCGTTGATAAATATCCTCGCAAAAGAAATCCTCAACAATCGACTAATCGAACATTCTACCCACACCGCCCACAAGAATGGACCGGATCTGGTATGTTCCTAAAGTAAACCCGTTTCAAACACATTAGAAGGCCTAATTCCTATTCTCTTTGATCATGGCCGAATATACAAGGGATCTCGGGTTTCCACCATCGTTGAACATAAAGATCAAGGATCTAAGGTAAGAACAATTGATTCTTGTTCTTCTAAATCGTTTAAATCAAGGCTTAAGAAAATAACCTCTCTATTGTCTATGGTCGAATGTCGAGGAGGAGTTTCGGATTTGATTCGAGGAAAATTAAGGTAAGACACATTCTGCTAAAGGCCATCTACCACTTATTAAAGTTAGATCAAATCTAACCTATGATCTTTTGGATTTCGACGATATTCAAGACAAAAGGAACTTTCGGATTTGGAATCTCTAAGGTAAGCCTCAAAATATTCGCTAAGGGTGGTGTGAGTATCTAAATCCATTCCTTAATTTTTGAAAAGCCAAAAACTAACCATATTGAACTACAAGGTTGGCGAATATCAAGTAGAGGAAAACCAAACTTTCGGGATTTGTATAATCACCAAATCGGCAAGGTGAGTTTTTCCTTACAAATCCTACTAGGATTTGGTTTTGTCTAAAAAGGGTTTATTAATGTGTTTTAATTGGTGGGCGAATATAGGATTAATAGATCTAAAAATTAGATCGGATTCTCGAGATATCAAGGAACCTATTAAGCGAAAAAGGTGTGTACCCTTACTATCCTTCGATATTATATGGCTAAATATTTTAATATATGATATGAATAATAATGTGAATGTGGCTATGTACCACAAATGTGGCAAAAGTACCTGTGCACGCTTCCCACTTCGATAGGATTGTGAAAATGTTATTTAATAACATGCGAATATATGTATATAAACATGAAATTAATTAAGTTATGCTATGTATATGTTTTGGGGCATTTGGGTTTTATGTGAAAGGGGAGAACAGTGTTGACTTGGTCTCACCAACGAAGGTGTTGACTTGGTCTCACTAACGAAAAATGTTGACTACGGTCACATTGCGAAATTTTGGTAACCTCTACATAACAAAGGTCAATTGACACAACGCTTAAATTTGATTATAGTGTCTAATGACACAACGTGGAGAGTAGTGGATGGAGGGTTGACTTAGTAGTCCCCACGGTGTGAATGGCGTGTACGGTGGAGAGTAGCGGATGGACCATTAGGTTTGGGTTTGGGTTGCATCATAATTTCATTATTATATGGACTTGATGATTTAAACGTGAATGCTCGAACTATTGATTGATAGTATTGTGTGCACATTGAGTCTGTTGACTCACCCCATTGTGGGAATTATTTTTCGTGTGATGAGCAAGGATTTGACCGGCCTAGACCATGAGGAGGCCATGCATCACTTGAAGAATTTATTCGAACTTGGACTTTATTTAATTTTGATACCTTTTAAATTTTATTTTGGGTTTATTTGATGTAATAAGGCCATAAGGCCCAAAGGGATTATTCTTTGTTTTTACATTACTTTTTAATATTTTGCTAAGAACTATTTTGGACATGTTACATCAAATTGGATTTACAAGATTAAATAAATGGGTTTTCAATCTAAGCCCAACTCAAATCAATAGTTTTTCTAAAAATTTACAAATTTTCTCTAAGTATCGAATGTGTTTGAAACGGGTTTACTTTAGGAACATACCAGATCCGGTCCATTCTCGTGGGCCGGGTGTGGGGTGTTTCAGTTTCCGTAGATAAGAATAAGGTCAAAAGAGGGTTTGGGTCGTCAGGAAAGGGTTACAAGAGGCCTCGGGTTGATGGACCCCGAAATCAACAAGCTAGTACAGGCGGGCAGATTCGATCTTGTGAGTATTGTGGAAAGAGGCATCCAGGGGAGTGTTGGAAAAAGTTAGGAGCATGTCTTAGGTGTGGGTCCAAGGACCATATGTTTAAAGACTGTCCCAAACAATCAGACGAGAGTCGACCGGTAGTTCAGAATGCTAGCCAGACCGGTAGAGGCGGACAGCAACCTCAACGGGGTCGTGGTTCGAGTAACCGTGGTAGTGGTACAGGCAGAGGCCGTGGCACACAGGGTCGAGGTACTAATGCTAATACTGATGCAAGACAACCGGGTTTGGTTTATGCGGTTCACCGAAGGGAAGATGGAGACGCGCCGGACGTAATAATCGGTACGTTCTTTATTTTTGACAAACCCTACTTTGCTTTGATTGATGTGGGCTCGACCCATTCCTATGTTGCAAGTAGTGTAGTGAAAACACTAGGCCTAGACTCTGAACTCTCTGATAGGCAGATGACTGTAGTAAGCCCATTAGGCCAAACTATAGTGGTAGACAAGATCTTTCGGAATGTACCCCTAGAGATTCAGGGAGTGAACTTTCGAGCGGACTTAATGGAGTTACCCTTCGGAGAGTTTGAGCTTATACTCGGAATGGATTGGTTAGTAGAACACCGAGCCGTGTTGGATTGTATGGCTAAACGTATGGAACTAAGAACCCCGGAAGATGAAGTGGTAATAATGATCGGAGAAAGGAGGAACTATTTATCGAATGTAGTCTCGGCACTGAAGGCTGAGAAGATGGTTAAGAAGGGTTGCAAAGCGTTCTTAGCTTTTGTAAGTGCGATAGGTGGGAAGGAGGAAGGTGTTAATGGAGTTAGGACGGTAAGGGACTTTGTAGATGTGTTTCGGAAGAGTTACGGAATACCCCTGCATGGGAGGTCAAATTTGGGATTGAATTGCTACAGGGGCAGCTCCGTGTCAATCGTGACTCATCGGATGGCACCAAAGGAATTGGTGGAGTCAAGGCTCAAATTCGTGAGCTCTTGGATAAGGGATTTATTCGACCTAGTATATCTCCGTGGGGCGCTTTGTATTGTTTGTCAAGAAGAAGGACGGTTCTATGCGGATGTGCATCGACTACCGCCGCTTAAACAAGTTAACGATCAAAAACAAGTACCCATTGCCTCGGATCGATGACTTGTTTGACCAGTTGAAGGGGGCGTCGGTGTTTTCGAAGATAGACCTTAGGTCGGGTTACCATCAACTTAAGGTGAAGGAGGCCGATGTTCACAAGACGGCATTCCGAACTCGGTATGGGCATTACGAGTTTCTAGTGATGCCATTTGGGCTGACCAATGCACCGGCGGCGTTCATGGACTTAATGAATAGGGTATTCCAACAGTACCTAGACCAATTCGTCGTGGTGTTCATAGACGACATATTGGTCTACTCAAAGACGGAGGAGGAGCACGACAAGCATCTACGGATAGTCCTGTAAGTGTTGAGGGAAAAACAGTTGTATGCCAAATTCAGTAAGTGCGAATTTTGGCTGAGGGAGGTGGCTTTCTTAGGTCACGTGGTGTCAGCGGAAGGGATTAGAGTGGATCCCCGCAAGATTGAAGCGGTGTTGGAGTGGAAACCGCCTAAGTTGGTGGCAGAGATACGAAGTTTTCTGGGTTTAGCAGGGTATTATCGGAGGTTTGTGGAAGGGTTCTCTCTGATCGCAGCGCCGTTGACTAAGTTGCTAAGAAAAGGTGCTCCATTTGTATGGTTGGAGAAGCAGCAAGAAAGTTTTGATAAGCCGAGGAAGATTCTCGACTAAGCTCTGATTTTAGTACAACCCGAGGCAGGGAAATTATTCACGCCTATTGTGATGCATCTCACACCGGTTTGGGGTGTGTGTTGATGCAGGATGGGAAGGTAGTAGCCTATGCGTCCCGTCAGCTGAGACCGCATAAGGTTAACTACCCAACTCACGACCTGGAGTTAGCAGCAGTTGTCTTCGCTCTAAAGATATGGAGACATTATCTTTATGGGGAAAAGTCGGTAATTTACACGGATCACAAAAGTTTGAGGTATCTTCTGACTCAGAAAGATCTGAATCTGAGACAGCGCCGATGGATTGAACTGTTGAAGGACTACGATCGCTCCATCGAATATCATCCGGTAAGGCTAACGTGGTGGCTGACGCGTTGAGCCGAAAGGTTGTGGCGGATTTAAGAGAAATGTTTGCTCAGTTGAGCTTATATGACGATGGAAGTCTTTTGGCAGAGCTTCAAGTTAAGCCAACATGGATCGAGGAAATCAAGGACAAACAGTTAGTGGATGAAGGGTTAAGTGCCAAGAGAATGCAAGTTCGGGATGGTGGTTTAGAAGGGTATAGTTTGACCGGTGATGGTGTGTTATGTTTTCGTGGACGGCCTGTATGCCAAAAGATATGGAGTTGAGGCGGAAAATTCTCCAGGATGCTCATAGCAATTCTCGCTATGCATCCGGAGGCGACAAGATGTATGGAGATCTACTAAATAGCTTACGTGGCGGGTTGAAGCGTGAGATAATGGAATTCGTAGGGAAGTGTTTAACGTGTTAGCGAGTTAAGGTGAACACCGATTGCCATCGTGGCTACTTCAACCCAGAAAGATTCCTCAATGGAAATGGGAGAGGATCACTATGGATTTCGTCGCTGGTCTACCCTTACGCCCAAAGAAGAAAGATGCAGTTTGGGTAATTGTAGACCGTCTGACTAAATCAGCTCACTTCATACCGGTGAGAATGGATTACTCACTCCAGAAGCTAGCAAAGTTGTATGTGGCCGAGATAGTCAGATTGCATGGTGTACCCGTGTCGGTTATCTCAGATAGGGACCCAAGGTTCACTTCGAGGTTTTGGAAAGCGTTACATCAAGCGTTGGGTACGCGGTTGGATTTCAGAGACGCCTTTCCATCCTCAATCGACGGGCAATCCGAAAGGGTCATACAGATCTTAGAAGATATGCTGAGGGGTTGTGTCTTGGAATTCCGAGGTAGTTGGGAGGAATTCTTACCCCTAGCCGAGTTCGCCTACAACAATAGCTACCAAGCGAGTATTCAGATGGCACCGTACGAAGCACTGTATGGACGGAAATGCCGAACTCCGACGTGTTGGACAGAGTTGGGCGAGCGACAAGTGTTGGGCCCGAAATTAGTAGCGTAGACCGAGGACAAAGTCAAAGTGATTCGGTCTCGTCTCAAGGAAGCATCAGATAGGCAGAAGTCTTATGCCAATCTCAAACGCAAGGAAATGGAGTATGCTGTGGGAGACAAGGTTTTCCTAAAGGTATCGCCTTGGAAGAAGGTACTAAGATTTGGGCGAAAAGGGAAGCTAAGCCCAAGATTCATTGGCCCATATACTGATGTTAGTTTAATAGGACCGGTAGCTTATCACCGAATCGCCGACGAGTTAAGTCGATACATGACATCTTTCACGTATCAATGCCGAGAGGCAGTATCGGTCCGATCCATCATATGTGGTGCCCGTGATGTAAATCGAGGTTAACGCAGACTTATCTTTTGAGGAGGAACCGGTTCAGATCTTGGATAGAGATATAAAGGTTCTACGTAGGAAGTCAGTGCCCTTAGTGAAAGTGCTGTGGCGGAACCATGGTGTAGAAGAAGCTACGTGGGAACCTGAGGATGTGATACGGCGGCAATACCCTCATCTGTTTTAGTTATGTAATTTCGGGACGAAATTTATTTTAAGGGGGGTAGAACTGTAACATCCCAAAAATGGGGTTATTTGAAATTTAATCATTTTTCTTATGTATGAATTGTTGAGACATTATTTATGGAATAATAGAGTTTAATTAAAGGCCTTGAGTTGGCTCGGAATGGTAGAAATAAATATATTATTTGCGTAAAAGGTGGATAGCCTTAGTGATTAGGGGTTATAAGAATAAATAAGGGAGCTTTTGTCATAAAATGAGCTTAGAATAAGTGGCAAAGGAGGGCCACTTGGGAGCTACACTTGACGCCATCAAGGAACAAGGAGAACCTTGGTTCGAGTCACAATTTTCCCTTTTGGCATTATGTTGATCGGCACTTGAGGAGAGTCCCTTCTCCTTTAAACTCTTCAATTATTATTATTATTAATAGATAATATGAGTATTTTATTTTAAGGATAATCAAGAAGATTATGAAGATTAAAAGAATTATTATTGGATTATTATTAGAGTATTCAAATTATTTGAATGGTTTTAAATTAAGTGGCTTGGAGTGATTCAAGGAAGATTGATGGATTTTGGACTCTTGGGTGAAGAGTTGGACGGCAAGGCTACTAGGGGGTGTGCGAATGCTTATAAAAGCACCTAAGTGATCACCTTGATTTTTTTTTTTCAATTTGCTTAGCCGAAGATTCAAAGCACTTTCTCCTCATTTTCTTTTATCATTCCATTCTCTCAAAACCATAGCCGAAACCCTCACTACTTCTCCTTGCCGAAACCTCATTCTTTAAATCCCTTCTTCTTTTATTTCCTACTAATGAATCACCAATTCCTATTTACCTTTCTTCTTTCTTTTCTCACTAAAAATCAGCCTTGTTTAAAGCCAATCATAGCCGAATCTAGTACCTATCAAAGTGCGAAAATCTTTTCTCTTACTTGAAGGCACTTTGGCGAATATCAAAGGTGATACAAGACTTTTCGGACTAGATTTCCAATCGATTGAGAAGGTAAGGGTACTAACCAAATGTTTTTAGTATTCACTCTTATGACACATTGATTTGGGCTTA
The DNA here is from genome assembly GCA_025506655.1 of Gossypium rotundifolium. Taxonomy (NCBI): domain Eukaryota; kingdom Viridiplantae; phylum Streptophyta; class Magnoliopsida; order Malvales; family Malvaceae; genus Gossypium; species Gossypium rotundifolium. Next base: position 89,030,360 of record CP106729.1, read on the forward strand.
AGGAAAAGTCGAAAATTTGGCATAAACTAATGATGGGCTAATCTTGTTGGTTGAAGCCGATTTCACCTAGGACTTGGGATCTCCAAGCAAGAGGTTGAATCCTCCAAATCTATAGCAATTGGTTTTGGGGGTAAGGTGGTAAGATCAACTTTCTTTATTCTTGATATTCATTTAAGTCAAGGCTACTAATTTGGTTAAGTGCCGATTTTAGGGTGGTGAAACAAAAGGTCGATACTCAAGACTTTTGGGTAAGGATTCTGATTCAAAAGGAGAACCCTTTAAATTATTTTCTTTGGCGAATAGGCCATAGGGCTAATCCATGGTTGGCGAATGTAGGTACCAAGAGATCTAAGGTGGTCGACTCCTTCATTCGGGATTTAGATCACTCGGTGGTGACAGTGTGTGTACATACACACTTATAGCGATTAATATGTGTGATAAATTATATTGCTTGTAAATCGCTTGATGTAGATATGGATTTAGTACCTTAAAAGGTACAAGCAAGGACCTCGTAAGTCTCTATTTATATGAGATTATTATGATGCTTTTGGGAAGCATGATTTATTTAATACATGTGATAAACGTATGATCTCTGTTATGATTGTGATATGGGTTGATGAGTGGAGGGGGTATTAATCGTGCCGACGGGCACCAAGATGTTTGGTAACACACCGTGACTATATGTCACCAGAGGTTTGGTACCTCCAGAGGTTTGGTACCTCAATAGCGACTTGTCCCTCGTGGTTAACACCACCGTGGGTTGGCCCCACTTGAGATATGGGATCGCCGCGCCGTGATTTGGTATCACACGATGGGTTGGCCCCATCAAATGATCTCGTGTCACGGACACCGTGTTTTGGTAACACATTGTGACTATATGTCACCGGTGGTTTGGCACCACCAAGGTTTGGTACCACTACGGGGTGAGATAATGGGCGTTTGGATGGCTAGGTCGGAATTAAATATTCTACATATTAATTGTTATATGTTGTGTATGAAAAAAATATTTTAAAACGGGGGAAGGGTTACATACTGAGTCTTGGTGACTCACCTTCTCCATTATTTTTTTTCCCCCCAGGTGATGCTTAGATCATGGACTTGGAGCCGAGGGACTTGAGGAGGCCATGCGGTGGATTTAAAATTAAATGGACTTTAATTTTAGTTATTTTAAATTTTGTTATTGGGTTGTTTTATTTTGGATGTAATAAGGCCTCATTATACTTTACTTTAGTTATTTTCTTATATGTTGGATATTTTTATTTTTACTATAAATTTGAATCACGCGTTTTTTTAAAATTAACATGAAAAATGTTTTATCGTGCCATCGGGCACATCTGAAGTTTGTATAATAACTTGACTTAATTAAATTTTCGAATTTAGTCCAAGAAGGTTTTCAACAAGATAGCTTAAAACGAGAAGTTTTCAACAAATCTTAAATTGGTTTTAAAATGGGTTTTCAAAAAGTTTTCTCCGTAACGACCCATATTCGGTCCTAACGTTTGGGCCGGGTTTGGGCTGTTACACTAACTTTAATGTACCATAATATTTCTCTGATAGAATCGTTCCGATAGATATGATTCTGTATCAAGTCTTCAAGAATACAAATTTTTTTTCGTCCAGACTATCCTTCAATTTATACATATACGTTTAAAGTTTATTTCCAGTTCATAAATAGATTCAAACACATATAACCCAATTAACTATTCAATCCAATTATTCAAATTATACTATCTACTAAAATGGTCTTTTCGAAGTAATCATTCTTCTCATTAGAAGGATAACCCCAGACATATCATTATACAGATTGATCTTGATATTCTATCATTTTCACTTTTATCAATGTCGAACCTTCACGAGAACTAGAAAAGAGTTTATAATGAAGTTGTCTCATATTTTAATCATCGAAACTCTGAATTATACAGAAATCACCTTAACCAAATATAAATCATTGGACCTTACTAAGAACGATATTTCAATCCTACAATAAATTTAATTCTGGCTGCTAATGAAGCATTTGAACACATAAAAGAAAATCAAATATAATTTAAATAGCCACCATTGCAGAAACACAACTTTTATAACTCTGAGGATGGTACCACTATACTCTCACATTTCAAGCCAAAATTATAATCATAATAGACATAATCATCTCTGTCAAATAGAGATCTCTTGCAGATAATCACATGGAATCATAGGAAAACCGGAATAGCGAAATTTCAACATATGGAGCTATACAGGATACATGAAAACTACAACCCGTATAGAATGATATCAATTCCGATGCTATCCCAGAAGATGTCCCGAAAGAACAATGTCACTCATAAATATTGAAATCCCCAGTAACAGAAGAAATATAATCTTGACGTCTATTCAACAGAACAATAACCAGTAGAAACAAAATATTAGCTTCATACAGATTTTACCGTCGACTTTTATATCCACATAATGGAATAAATTCTTATAGAAAGACATAACAATGTCGAACATAACCCAAATAGATCAACGATGATTTCGTCTATTAATATGTGTAGCTAATGTTCTCATACGATAAAACTCCTTTTGAAATTAAATAAATACATATACTTCTAAGGAAAATGTACATAGAATGCCCGTAAGGAATCATAGCAACTACCCGATTATAACCAACGATTCAACCATTAATACGATTCAATCTTATTCATCCGCTAATTCATCATCGAAATTTTCACATTATCCCTTCACTAATGTAAATCAATTCGTAAAAGCTTTCGCTTAATACTTTCTTTAAATAACATACCGGATAGGTCGTTTAATCTGAGTTAACTTCTTCTATAATAGTGACTTTGCATAATCTGAACAGTCTTCAGAACTATCCAATATCTCTTTTAGTACTGTCTTTATTTGCTGATTTGTTCTCTTTTCTAACCACATTACTAATCTTTCAAACACGGACTTCTGTAACTCCACACTCATGAACTTATTCAATTCAAATCTTACAGATTTCATTATAACATTTTTACTGATAAGGGGGTAAGGGTAGTGACGCCTCAAAATTAATTCGCACATAAATGCACATAACACATACTATCACAAATAGCCGGTTTATTTCTAATTTCACATTCTCAAAACATTTAATAAACATTTGCTTATAATCACTTTTTTTTTAACACATATTTCATAAGCCAACTCAAATCACTAATTCACAATCGAAATTCTCATATAGCATCATAACTCAAATGTCATAACTCATATGCTCATATAATTATAACATTTATCAATAACAAAAATGTCATACACTTTGATTCATACCTTTATGAGTTTCAACTCATCAACAACATATTTTCACTTGAACATTTTGTTCACATTTCATACTATCGAAATTTAGCTCGGTTGGAAAGTATATCTGTCTAATTAAAATAATTTTCGTCAGAGTCGGGAGATATCACACTATCGCAGGTTAAATATGGCATGTATAGCTAGAATCACTTACATTATGGTAGTCCTAGAACCGACTAAACCATAGCTCTGATACCAATAAAATGTAACACCCCTAATCCTTATCCGTCGCCAAAAAGGGGTTACGAGGTATTACCAGACTTAACTACTAATTTGGGGCATAAAAATTGAAACTGTCCATCTAGATCATATTAACTAAATTGACTATAAATCGAGTTAGGGAACTCAAAATTTAGACCCGTAAATTTTAATTAAAACTAGACTCATATATCTTCTTATTAAAATTTTTCCAGAATTTTTGGCTTAGCCATTTAGTATAGTTTATTCATTAAATTTTCCCCTATTTCACTAACCAATGGTTCTGACCTCTCTTAACCTAAATTCAAATAACTCATTGTACAGTTTTCATATGATTCTCCCACTTATTTCTATTGAAAATAGACCCACTAAGGATTCTATACATATAAATTATAACTCATAATTCACTTTTTACAATTTTTAATGATTTTTCCAAGATAGAACAGGGAACCACGAAGTTATTCAGAACTAGTCTCACTAAAATTAAAATATCACAGAATATAAAATTCCTCTTCCTACTCTATTTCTTTCATATAAAAATAGACACAATAAGATTTAATTCTATATCTTATTCACTTCCTAATTCCCTTTCTCCTATTTTTGGTGATTTTTCAAAATCACATCACTGCTGCTAACCAAAAACTGTTTCATTACAAAATATGGTTAACTAGATTATAACATCTTTACTTCATTTCATTTAAACTCTATACATTAACCATACTTATAAATATTCCAAAACCAAATCAAACGAAACCATCAAGCCAAAATATAAATTCCAAGATTAACAAGATGGACAAGCCATTTTCAGATGGCTTATACAAATATATACAACTTCAAAACTAGCAATATCAAAACTAGTCTATACATGCCATATAACCAAATCTCTATGCATTTATTTACCGAACCGAGAATTGGATAGTGTGATGAGATCTCCTTCGATTTCCAACCCGAGCAAGTCTTCGAAACTCTATAAACATATGAAAATTACTCAAAGTAAGCTTTGAAAACTTAGTAAGCCATAAGCAAATAATTCACCATAGAAACATATATAATTTAATTCAAATAGGCCAAATTTGGTTAATCACATACACATGTACAATCACTTTTCTCATATAATCCATGTTCCTCGTTAAATAACTTCACTTACTCATAATTCATATCACCATTCGTAAACTTTCACTCTTCATAGCCTTAAGGCCAAACACTCACACATTCGATAATAGATTTCACATCTATAACCGAGTATCCAAGTAACATGAATATATGAATATGCTTCATTCTTACATATATAAATAGATCATACATATCAAAAACAAGCTCGAAGTCGTGAACTAAATACCTTTTTGAATTATCAATTCATCACATCACATTAACTTAACAATAATAAACTTTCTTACCTTACTCCTTACCAATGCAATAAACTACTCTTTACCCGAGTTTATAGCACATAGCATTATATATATCTCAACTTGTTTGATTCTTGGATTCACCGATTAAAGCATATCATCAAGTTAAGCTCGCTAAGCATTAAAGCTTGAATTACACACCGGCATTAATTTCGCTAGGCAATAAGCCCAAATATATCATCAAGCACAAAGCTCGCTAGGCATAAAGCCCAAATATATCAAGCAGACGAAGCACGCTAGGCAATAAGCCGAAATATATCATCAAGACGAAGCTCGCTAGGCATAAAGCTCAAATATATCACCAAGATGAAGCACGCTAGCATAAAGCCCGAAATATATCACCGGCATGAAGCCTGCTAGGCATAAAGCATGAAATATGTCACCGGCACGAAGCCTGCTAGGCAATATGCCCAAATATATCATCAAGACGAAGCACGCTAGGCAATAAGCCGAAATATATCACCGCAGACGAAGCACGCTAGGCATAAAGCCCAAATATATCACCAAGACGAAGCACGCTAGGCATAAAGCCCAAATATATCACCAAAGATGAAGCTCGCTAGGCTCGAAGCCCGAGTAACACACCTAAGATAAGGCCTGCTAGGCTCGAAGCCCGATCTATTTATCAAATCAATTCATCAACTTATATTCCTTAACACTTACATCACTATCAATTCATATACATAAACCACATTCACATATCACATCAAATGTACTAATTCACATTGCATTTCAGCATATCCAATCTAGTATAGAACATTTACATTCGGCTATCACCTATTTCCTTACTCAAATTAATCAAATAATATCATTGAAAATATTCATATTTATCTCTTTAATATACTTTAACTTAAGAACTTACTCAAGTATTTCCTTAAACATATCAAACACCATCCCTCACATTCGGTAATAGCAAATATAATTGTAAACATTTCAATTCAGCATGAATAATTTACATTTATTTAAAATTAAGAACAACCATTTGCTTATAGACTTACCTCAAACCATAGATGATTATTCCACGACCTTCTCTTTCCCCGATTTATAATCGATCTATTTGTTTCACGATCAAAACATAATAATAAATCAATATATTCACTAACTCAAATATCAAATCAAGTTCAAACTCAAACCATCCTATCATTTAATTATAATATAGTAAAAACATATTTATTCCTCACAACATGGTCAACACAAACACAACCATTATCCAATTCATTCCAATTTGGACAACATGAATACAGTAGGAATTTATATTAGTTCATGAAACTTAAAGTCTCAAAGATTTACATATTTGGATAACATTAATATGCTCTAGAATAAACAACATTAATATACAAAATATTACAAGTATAAATGGAAAATAACACCAATTCGCATAAAGATTTGGATACTTCTAAAATAAACAACTTTAATGCACAATTTATGGCAAGATAACTCAATACTTAATATCAATTCAGATGACATTTAAATTACGCATTTTAGCATTTCAAATGACCTACCAAATCGACTTAAACAATAGTTAATAATTAACTTATTAATGCAAAGACATATTAATTACCAATTACATTCTTCGATAGCTTAATTTGGCATCAATTTAGACATCATTAATTAACATTATTTCAACCATTTCTCCAGCTTATAATTAATTGCCCATCAATAGTCCAAACAACATAAACATACAAACTATTGAACACCATTTAACCAAAGACATTAACTAACACTTAGACATAAATTCAGTAGCATTTACTTTGCTTTTATTCTCATTCAATAACTTCATAAATAATTGCATTAACCCTTTAAAAAAAAATCAGGTTTAGACACCATAAACTGCAACTAAATAAACGCCATTAATTATTCATTTGCAACTTCAACCATTATTACCATAATTTAAAGTCATTCAGACCACATTTATTAACATCTAAACAACAATTTATTGTTGCTTTAATACACTAACGGTAACCCATAAAACAGCATACATACACCCTTTTCTAAACATCCTTATCACTGCAATATTCGAATAGCATTAAGACCTCCACCGAACAGTATAAATAGAGTAGCATTTAACAATATTAATGGGGTAAAATTTGGGCAGCAATTTAACAGTTTCCAAAATTATCAAACACTAAAGAAATAAATAAAAAAAATTCAAGGAAAGCTTACTAATATTTCCCAACACCGATTATAACAATTCAATTTGTTCGTTCCCTCACAAATTCGGTCAAAGTTAAACCAACAATTTAACTAGAATTTATCAATAAAAAGCTATAGGAAATGAAAAGTTTAGAAGAATTACCCTGCATCTTCAAAATTTTATCTTCTAAACAAACAATTTCATGGTTTTTCCATTGCATGCAGCCGTCCTCTTCTCTAGCTACTATATTCTCCCTTTTCTTTTTCTTTTTTTTTTTTACTTATTCGATTGAAGATAAGGAAGAAAAGATGAACACTAATGTGGCTTTGTTTATTATAATTAATATTACTAAGCCAATTACCAAATTAACCTTTGTAATTTAATAACAAAACATTTTAATGGTGGTCCATTACCGTCCACTTGCTTATATAGTGGCCAAATATCATTTTAAGGACTTATCAATTAATAAGCCATAGCAAATTAGTATTTTAACAAATAGAAAGTCACTTTTACATTTTACGCTATTAAGTCCTTTTTATCAAATTAGACAACCAATCTAAAAAATTAATTCACGAAAATTTCACTCATGCATTCTAACATGTTGTAAACACATAAAATAATATTAAAATAATTTTACGACCTTAGATTTGTGGTTCCAAAACCACTGTTCCGACTAGGATCTAAATCGGACTGTTACAGATATACATTTTTTTGTGACTACGGTCACCAGTGGTTTTGACCACCAGTGGTTTTGACCACACGGGGTAGATAAAGGAGATTGGATGGTTAGGTTATGGGGTTTGCATGATTTGCATGTTATACTAATGATTTGCGTAAGTGCTTGCACTATCGGCTTGGGGATTTATACACTGAGTCTCGGTGACTCACCCTTCCCTTATATTTTGCAAATGAGGCGTAGATTGCGAATATGGAGCCGGGGAGGACTCGAGGCGACCATGCATGCTAGTCTCGAGTTTTGACTTTAAAGTACTATTTCAGTTTTATTTACTTTCTTTCAATTTGGTTTTGGTTTTGTAATAAGGCCGCTAGGTATTATTTTGGGTTTTACTTCTGGATTTTATATTACCTATCTTATGCATGTGATTAATAGTTTGATATTGCTTAAGAAACCGGGATTAAATCGATGTTTTCAAAACTATACTCGATATTGGGTTTTTCAAACATTACCATCGGGTAACATTATTCACAAGGTAATAACAAAGTTAACATAGATGATTCCAAACCTAAAGTTTCAAACAACTCCAAATGCAAATGATTTCAACTTGACCATACTAATTTCACTCAGTTTTTTTTTGTAATAAGTGTTGTGTGATTTCTAAAAACTAGTAACAACCAACAGATTTTCAATACAATTTAATCGGTAACTGGTTTATTCAAATGTTTTCACTCTGTGACATACCAGATCCAGTCGTAGTGTATTGATCGGGTTTAAGGTGTTACATTTTTGGCATCAGAGCCAAGTTCAAAAGCTTGGCTGTGGGCCCGAGGCCCAAAATGTTTAAAAGTAGGGATTTGAAAAGTTTTGTGGGAAATGTACATGGTTTGAACAGCATGGCACCGAGTCTCCGGCACCAATCCGCTCAGGTAAGTATCCCTAACCATTGTGTGATTTGAATGTGGAAGAAATGGGTATTTTGGGATCGTAGATTAGAAGATTAGGAGTTATTGAACCCTAGGAATAGCCTACGTCAACGCAAAAATTTCATAAGACTTAAAGATCAACTAAACAAACCTGTGAGTACGTCGCTAAGTTAAGGGTGTGGCAACCACAGCGATGTCTAGGAATGGATTCGGGGAGCTTGGTATTTAAGCGCCCTAGTGACTCACCTCCTCTTCACTCGAATCCTACCTAGTGCATAGTGACGGTTCACCCTAACTGAGACGACTTATTCACAAGCTAAATTCAATAACTAAAACCCGAAAGGGACCTGCCACCTTGTTTTGAACAACCCTAAAATTAAACCTTGGTTTTGAAATTACCGAAGTACTCTTGATTCGAAAAAAATTTGTGATTTGAAAAATGACCAAAATACCCCTGATTTGCAAATTGACCAAATTACCCGACTTGTAAAATTACCGAAATACCCTCGGTATGAAAAATTGCTGAAGTACTCCCGAATTGAAATTTTCCAAAATACCTCTATTTCGTAAAATCACCTGGAACCATATTTTAGAAAATTACGAAAATACCCTTGGTTTATGAAATTACCAAAATACCCCCGATCTTTGGAATTTCTGAAATACCTATGATTTGTAAAGGTTTCCAAATTAACCCTGATTTATTACTGAAATACCCCGATAGGTTAAATTACGAAAATACCCCGGGTAGTGAAATAACGAGAATACCCCCACAAGTGGAGTGTGGGTGGAGGATGTTATTGATGAATGAATGTGATTCACTGAATTAGGATAGAAGACTTGAAATGAAAACTTTGTAATAATCGAAAGAACTACTACTAAACTTCTTTACATAAAACTTGTTCGTGGGTAATCAGTGGAACAGAAATTAATGCATAAAATTTTTTAGAGCAGATTAAGGCGTGAGCATAGTCATGAGTTCTAGGGGGCGTGGTCGTAATGTGCGAGGGCGTGGTAGAGGCAGAATGACCGTATTGGAACCCGTTAGGTCTGGTCAAGGGTCCGAGAATGAGATACCACCACCACCAGCTGCTGGTGTTGAGTACCAGGCCAGTTTGGATTGCGCGGCTAAGCGCATGGTGTTGAGGACAATGGAAGGTAGGGAGGTGGTGATGATAGGTAATAGAAGATATTACTTATCCAATGTGGTCTCTGCACTGAAGGCGGAGAAAATGGTAAGGAAGGGTTGTGAGGCATTCATGGTGCATGTTTGTGCTTTGGGAGCCAATGATGCAGCTATAGAGAGTGTCCGAACCATAGGGGAATTTGTTGATGTATTCCCAGAGGAACTTTTGGGTCTGCCTCCTGATCGCGAAGTTGAATTCGGTATAGACCTGTTACCCGAACTACGCCAGTGTCTATTGCCCCGTATAGAATAGCGCCAAAGGAATTGGTGGAGCTGAAGGCTCAAATTTAGAAATTGTTGGACAGAGGTTTCATCCGACCGAGTATATCTCTTTGGGGAGCGCCTGTGCTTTTTGTTAAGAATAAAGACAGTACAATGCAGATGTGTATAGACTCCCGCCAGCTGAACAAGTTGACGATCAAAAACAAGTATCCATTGCCCAGGATTGACGACTTGTTTGATCAACTCAAGGGTGCATCGATTTTCTCTAAGATAGATCTTAGGTCGGGGTATCATCAACTCAAAGTGAAGGAGGCTGATGCTCATAAAATGGTATTTCGTACTCGGTTTGTGCATAACAAGTTTTTAGTGATACCGTTCGGGTTGACTAATGCAGCGGCAGCATTCATGGACTTGATGAATCAGGTGTTTCAGTAGTACTCGACATATTGGTGTACTCAAGGACTGAGGAGGATCATGATATGCACTTGCGGGTAGTGTTGCAAATTTTGAGGGAAAAGCAGTTATTTGCCAAGTTCAGTAAGTGCGAGTTCTGGCTTAGGGAGGTGACTTTCTTAGGTCACGAATGTTAGTGAAGGATTAGAGTGGACCTCGCAAGATTGAGGCGTTGTTGGACCGAAACCGCTTAGGTCGATTCTTGGAGATTCGAGTTTTCTAGGTCCGGCGGTATTACCGAGATTTTGAAGGATTTTCTCGATCACGATGCCGCTGACCAAGTTATTGAGGAAAGGAGTTCCATTTGTGTGGTCGGAGAAACAACAGGAAAGTTTTGACAAGTTGAGGAAGATTCGACTAAGCTCGGTTCGTTCACCTAAGGTAGGAAAGGTATTTACGGTCTCATGTGATGCATCACATCTTGGCTTGGGATGTGTCTTGATGCAGAGGAAAGTAGTGGCATATGCATCTCGACAGCTAAGATCGCATGAGGTTAACTATCCGACACATGATCTAGAGTTGGCTGCACTGGTTTTCGCCCGAAAAATATGGAGACACTATTTGTACGGGGAGAAGTCGATAGTCTACACGGACCACAAGAGTCTGAAGTATCTTTTGACACGTATGGATTTAAATTTGAGACAAGATGATGGATTGAGTCTGTCAAGGACTACGACTGCTCAATTGAGTATTATCCAGGCAAAGCTAACGTGGTTGCAGATGCGTTGAGCCGTAAGGTAGTGTCAGACCTGAAGACGATGTTTGCTCATCTTAGCCTGCATGATGACGGGAGTCTTTTGGCAGAATTGCGGGTTAAGCTGACTTGGGTAGAGCAGATTAAAGAGAAACAGTTAGTGGATGAGGGTTTGAATGCTAGGAGGTTGCAAGTACAGAGCAGTGGGTTGGAAGGTTACAGCTTGACCAACGATGGAGTGTTGTGTTTTCAAGGGAGAGCTTGTATGCCAAAGGACGTCGAGTTGAGGCAAAGGATTCTTCAGGATACACATAGCAGCCCATATGCTATGCATCCTGGAGGTAGCAAGATGTACCAAAATTTACGAGAGCAGTTCTGGTGGCCAGGTCTAAAGTGGGAAGTGACTGAGTTTGTGGGTAAGTGTCTGACGTGTCAGCAGGTCAAAGCTGAACATCAGTTGCCGCCAGGTTTACTTCAGCCGGTGAAGATTCCTCAGTGGAAGTGGGAAAGGATCACTATGGACTTTGTCAGTGGGCTACCCCTTACGCCTAGCAAGAAAGACTCAGTCTGGGTGATTGTGGACCGTTTGACTAAATCGGCTCATTTCATACCGGTGAGGGTTGATTATTCACTCCAGAAGTTAGCCAAGTTGTATGTGGCTGAGATAGTAAGGTTGCATGGAGTGCCAGTGTCGCGGATAGGGATCCCAGGTTCACGTCGAGGTTTTGGAGAGCTTTGCATCAGGCTTTGGGTACGAGGTTGGATTTTAGTACAGCTTTTCACCTGCAATCTGATGGACAGTCTGAGAGAGTAATTTAGATTTTAGAAGACATGCTAAGGGGCTGTGTTCTGGATTTCAGTGGTAGTTGGGAGGAGTATCTACCATTGGCGGAGTTCGCTTATAATAATAGTTATCAAGTGAGTATCCAGATGGAACCATATGAGGCACTGTACGGACGAAAATGTCGTACTTCGACGTGTTAGACAGAATTGAGTGAACGGCAGATATTGGGTCCAGAGTTGGTGGCAGAAACTGAGGATAAGGTTAAGGTGATTCGGGCTCGTCTTAAGGAAGCGTCAGATAGGCAAAAGTCTTACGTCGATCTTAAGCGCAGGGATATATAGTATGCAGTAGGTGACAAGGTCTTCCTGAAGGTATCGCCGTCAAAGAAGGTGTTGAGATTTGGGCAAAAAGGGAAGCTAAGCCCTAGGTTAATCGGGTCGTACACGGTGTTGAAACAAGTGGGACTGGTAGCTTATCAGCTCGAGTTGCCAGTAGAATTGAGTCAGATTTATGATGTCTTTCATGTTTCTATGCTTAGGCGCTATCGATCAATCCGTCGCATGTTGTGCCAGTTGCGGAGATTGAGGTGAGCTCAGACTTGTCTTTCGAGGAGGAACCGGTACAGATTTTGGATCAGGATGTCAAGGTCTTCCGTAGAAAGTCAGTTCCCTTGGTGAAAGTGTTATGGCAGAACCATGGTACGGAGGAGGCCACGTGGGAACCCGAGGATATGATGTGGCAGTAATATCCTCAACTCTTCTGACTAGGTAATTTTGAGGCCAAAATTATTTTTAAGGGGGTAGAACTGTAACATCCTCAAATTGGGGTCTCTGCATTTTGTGTGTTTGCATGTGACGATATGCTTACTGTGCTAGTTTAGGGTGTTTTGGGGGCCTAGGCATGACCTCGGGTTAGGCTTGAGTCATGGCTAAAATTTTTGTTTTGGCACTTAGGAATAAGGAGCTAAGGGAGTTAGGGGTTAAAAGATATTCTTGGTGTGTTGTGACACAAAGAACCTAGTGGCAAAGTGGCAAAGTAGGCACCACTAGGGTACTAGGAAGGTGACGCCACATGCAGGGAAGGGGGAGCTCAGGTTCGAGCAGTAGAAATCTCATTTTTTGCTTATTATTTTGACGCCAAGCTGAAGAAGTGGTGTGCTCAGGGTGGACTCTGGAGGATAAGGATGGGAGGAGTCAAATAGATGAAGGTGAGGAAATTTAGGAGCTTGAATCTTATCAAACTCATTTGAAGGTGTTGGTAAAAGTTGGACCTGTGGGGAGGAGAAGTACAATCGGTTTTGGGTTCTTTGGAGGGTGGCGAATGTGCTTAGGGAAAAGCTAAATCGGCTAGCTTTGGGAGTCTTTCTCTTTCTTTGTTTAGTGTCAAAACCGAAACCTCTTCTAAGTGACCTCTTTCATTACGCTTTGCTACTTGTTGGTCAACCACTCTTGTTGTTTCAAAGAAAAGTCGAAAGCAACTCTTTTCACTTCATCTTTTCTTTCTTTCAAACCTCCTTGTGCCGAAATCTTCTTTCAATATTTTTTTTCTTTTTCCCGAGTCCATCCCCTCCTATTCCACTTCCTTTTTCATCTTTCCACTTCTTGAAAAGCCGAATACTCTGCTCCTCAGTTCCTCTCCTCTTGAGTTTTCTCCTCTTTGCCGAATCTATCTCTTCCTTTTTGGGTTATAGTCGAACCTCCTGGTAAGTGTAGATTTTCTTTTTCTCCTTCGACTGATTTGGTTAATGCCAAATCTCTTTTGGTTTCGGGATTCATGCTATAGCCGAATGGCTTTTGGATTCCTAATGATGTGTCTAACCGATTGTAGAAAGGGAGAAGTGTAGCCGAATACAGTAGATCTCCGAGATTTGTTGGCTTGTGATTTAAGCCCAAAGGCTCGGGTGTAATCGATCTTGGTAAGGGTCTTATTGTGCGTTATTTCATCCTTCGGGATTTCTAGATAAGCCGAATGGGTTTTTGTTCATTAACAAGGTGTTGGCCGAATACAGGAAGGGAGGAGGCAAACATTTCGGGATCTTCGGGTTCTTTTAGTTTGGGAATAGATTGTAGTTTCGGGATTTCACTAGATTCACAAATAGTCAGGTGTGTAACGCTTACACACTTTGTTAGTATGATATGTTTATTGTGTTACTGTTATAGCCATTGAAACCGGTAGTTATGCCTTGTGGGCATGAGCATGGACTCCGGGTAAGTCCCCTGATTATGGATCTCGTTATATGCTATCATGTCATTGTTTAATTTTATGCTATGTGTTATTTACATCATCATGTATTATTATGCCACGAATGTTATGGTCATGATGGTGGGATTGTTGAGAGGAGGGGGAAGAATTATTTGGACTGTCACTAGTGGTTTTGACCACACGACGGGTCGGCCCCATCTTTGATATTATAATTTATGACTAAGTCATAGTGGTTTTTACCACCAGTGGTTTTGACCACACATGGATTATTGTGACTCGTCCCAGTAGTTTGGTACCACAGTGGGTTGGCCCCACATGATTAATTACGGGATTGTCATCAGTGGTTTTGACCATGCGATGGGTTGGCCCCATCACTTGATTTGTGACTACAATCACCAGTGGTTTTGACCACCAATGGTTTTGACCACACGGGGTAGATAAAGGAGATTGGATGGTTAGGTTATGGGGTTTGCATGATTTGCATGTTATACTGATGATTTGCGTAAGTGCTTGCACTATCAGGTTGGGGATTTATACACTGAGTCTCGGTGACTCACCCATTCCCTTATATTTTACAGATGAGGCATAAATTGCGGATATGGAACCGGGGAGGACTCGAGGCGGCCATACATGCTAGTCTCGGGTTTTGACTTTAAAGTACTATTTCGATTTTATTTACTTTCTTTCAATTTGGTTTTGGTTTTGTAATAAGGCCGCTAGGTATTATTTTGGATTTTACTTCTGGATTTTATATTACCTATCTTATGCATGTGATTAATAGTTTGATATTGCTTAAGAAACCGGGATTAAATCGATGTTTTCAAAACTATACTCGATATTGGGTTTTTCAAACATTACCATCGGGTAACATTATCCACAAGGTAATAACAAAGTTAACATAGATGATTCCAAACCTAAAGTTTCAAACAACTCCAAATGCAAATGGTTTCAACTTGACTATAGTCATTTCACTCGTTTTTTTTTTTTTGTAATAAGTGTCTTATGATTTCTAAAAACTAGTAACAACCAACAGATTTTCAATAAAATTTAACCGGTAACTGGTTTATTCAAACGTTTTCACTTTGTGACATACCAGATCTGGTCGTGGTGTATTGACCGGGTTTAGGGTGTTACAGATAATCGGCTGAAAAGCCGAAAGTATGTAATGGTTACACTGCTAAGACTATAGATCGGCAAAATACTGAAAAGCTGAAACTTCGATGTCTGAAGGCTCACAAACGTGCGAATGTTCGTAAGGACAAATCGAGCCACAATTATTGGCGATAGACCGTAGAGGCCGCCACAAACGTTCTCGTGGGCTTAGGTCGTAATGGGCCTCATAAGGCCGAAATGGGCCATGTGGGCCCAACGGGCTCATGGGCCCTACAGGGACAAAATCCTCGGTAAGTAACTAATAAGGGACTGGGCTACGAGGTTAGCCTAGCCGTGACGAAATGTGGGTTGAGCGGGCCACACGAGCATGCGGGACCACTTGGGCCAAGTAATGGGCCTTGGGCCCAATTATACTATTTTGGCCATATAAGTTATTTGTGTCATTCGAGACGACAGTAGGCGTTTGAAAGGGTCATAAAAATTACCAAAATACCCTTAAAAGGTAAAATTACCGAACTACCCTCGAAGGGTAAGATTACCAAAATGCTCTCGAAGGGTAAAATTATCGAAATACCCTCGAAGGGTAAGATTACCGAAATACCCTCGAAAGGTAAAATTACTAAAATACCCTCGATGGGTAAGATTATCGAAATACCCTCGAAGGGTAAGATTACTGAAATGCCCTCAAAGGGCAAAATTACTGAAATACCCCTGAGGGGTAAAATTACTGTGTTACCCTAATCGACGAGATGACCCTTATACCTTTAGTGGTAGTTTAGTTGATAGTGTGTGCTATCTACATGACTATTTATGATTATGACATACTGTATACACGTAATATTTATGACACGACATTCTGCATTGGGGTTGGGATTCTGATTTGGAGGAAGTACTGTACTAGTGGCTATGCCACGTTTTTACTGTTCTAGTGGCTTCGCCACGTATTTTTATTTTAGTGGCTTGGCCACGTTTACTGTTATTAGCAGCTTTGCTGCGTTACTATTAGTCCCTATGCTACGATATTGGTGCGTTGGCTGGGTGGGTCAACTTAGTCCCTACATGGTGTGTTGGTTGGTACGGGTGGTATGTTGGCTGGTTTGGGTTAGGTTGCATAACTGTTCTGCAGTGTTAATATTTTGGGCCTAGACTCACTCTGTTACTGCATAAGGCTAAAGCTCGGTCGATACATTCTTGAATAGGGCTCAAGCCTGCATCACTTTCATGATAGGGGATTACACACTGAGTTCTCGTAACTCACCCTTTTTCGTTTAACTGTACAGGTAATCCCCAGCCTTAGATGAATTGTAGCTGCGAGGGACTCGGAGGTGGCCATATGTTCGTGAGTTTTTTTATATCTAGTCTTTTAAATATTTCATTTTGGTTAATATTTTTGTAATAAGGCCATTTGAGGTTTTAACTTTTAATTGGTGTTTTCCTTTTTATTACAACCTGCTAGACTAGGAAACACGGGTTTTTTTAAAACAATAACTATTTCTAAAGAAAATCATGTTTTCCAAATCTTAAAGTTTACAACTAGAAAAGGCTTTCGCTGTTTTATTTTAGATTGATAAACTTTTAACAGTTGATATGACCTAAAATTGGACAACATGTTTTGATTTTGCAACACTAACGTTTTCAACAACAATTGATTAAATGGGATTTAAAATTTAGTAACGAACTTTTATCGACAAGCCCAATTTTCAAATGACACTTCAATGTGACATGACAAATCCGATCGTAACGTCTAGGCTAGGTTTGGGGTGTTATAGATAAACAACTTTTACAAAGTGATTTTTGATGAAAACATGATTTAGGGACTAAAATGTAAAGTTGTAGAATTTGATGAAAAATTCTAAATTTTTTATGAATACATGTGCTGTAAATTTTGTAATGGGGCTTTGGTTAGGCTTGGAATAGGGAGTAATTTGCACAAGTTTCATTTTCCGAGCCTAGGGACGAAAATAGAATTTATGGAAAAGTTAGAGGCAAAATGGTAATTTTGCCTAAGACGTAAATTGAGTCCCAATGAGTTTAAAATGTATGGATTGATGACTAAAGCTATTTATATAGATCTGGACAACACAAATTCGAGTTTAGATCGAGAAAAATAAAAGGTTTTAGATTAGTAGATTTAATACGTGAAAAAGTGTCGTGGTAATTTCGTGTAACTTAATCGAGCATGTAATTATGTTAATTGAATGTTGTGTTTGTGTGTAATGCAATTTATATTGATGTGCATTACTTGTATGCTATGATTGAAAATTTAATACATGCTTGTAATGGTGAAAAAGGGGTAAGTCCCGATTGAATATTGAATTCTGATGAATATACGTGCTTTCCCGAAATGGATGAGGTTCGGCATTTGTTGCAGACGGGATTTAGCTCGGATGAGTAATCCTATTGACCTCATTATAAAAAAGATTTATTCCAGACGGGTAATCCTGATATAATACCTCTCGAGTATACGTTATGATTAGGGTTTAGCCTAAACTGGTAATCTTAATCGAGCTCTTCTGAGCATACGTTATATAGAGGATTTAGCCTGGACTGGTAATCCTGTTATACGATATGTGGCTTGAGAGTGTGTTCCTTGGTTAAGTGCCCTAATGGGTACCCTTGAATAAGAATTGACGAATTATCAAATTGTACACCTCGAGTGTACTACTTGAGTATCCATCGAAATTTCAATGATTCAACAGACATAAAACTCTTGACATGGTATGAGAATTATGAGATAAAATGATAATGTCTTGAAAGAATATTGCTTAATGGGCTCACCTATGTTTACTTGATTGATATGAAGATTTTGGTGACTAACATGTTTGATTAAGTGCATGTGTTTAGGCAATATTGCTAATGGATGGAAAACATGATATTGTATGCTTAGACTTAATAAACGGGATTGGTAAGTTTAGTTTCCGTTATACGAACTTACTAAGCATGTAATGCCTACTCTATTTATTTTCCCCTGTTTTATAGTGCTGGGAAGTTCGTGAATGTTGGAGATCATTGGAGCATCGTCACACTATCAACTAGTCATTTTAGGTATACTTAGTAAAGTCATTTTGGTATAATGGCATGTATAGGACAACTTGGTCATAGGTGGCTTGAGAATGATGTTTTGTAACCTAGCCATTGGAATGGCTAGTAATGGTTCATTTTGGTATGACTAAGTGGGTTAATATGATATATATATATATATATATATATACACACACATGTGCTGTATTAAGTATATGTGATCCAATGATGTTAATGTCTAAGATTAAACCAAGGTAAGTTTATAAACACTTGTGCTTGAAATAATATGCTATGTTGAATGATGGAACTGCTTATTTTGAATGCTTGAAGTGGTTGGTATTGGATGTGTGTTTCAAGTGCAAGTCATGGGTGTGATTTTGGGTGAGAAATGAAGCTAGAAATGGCTTTATTTTGTCCACACGGGCGTGCCTAGACCGTGTGTGACACATGGCCTGGTACGTGGGCGTGTAGTTAGGTCGTGTGTCCCCTACACTTTAAATTTGAGAAACAAAATGCTCAGAATTGAGCATACAGGTAGAGACGCGGGCGTGTGTCTCAATCGTGTGTGCTACACGGCCTAGAACACGGGCATGTGTCCTGGCCGTGTGAAACTTACACCTAATTCGAATTGATTTAATTAACCATACGGCCTAGCACACGGGCGTATGGCATGGCTATGTGGTGCAAGTCAAAGAGCTACCTAATTCGAACACGGCCTGCTGCACAGGTGTGTCCCAAGGTCACACGAGGGTGTCCCTTGGACCACACGGGCGTGTGAGTCCTATACCTTAGAAAAATTTTGTAATTTTGCAAAAAATTCTTAGAGGTTTCGATTAAGTCCCGACTTGTTTCTAATGCTTGTATTGGGCCTCGAGGGTCCATTTAAGGGACGTTATGAATAATCTTTGTTAATGAATAGTAACTTGTATGAATTATCTGTAAATGTTTTTGAATGTTCCAGTAATGCTCCATAATCATGTTCCGATGACGGACACAATTTAAGGATGTTACATTTAGTGGTATCAAAGCTACGGTTTAGCCGATTCTCGGAATTAACGTAGTAAACACGAGTTGAGCTATACATGCCATTATATAAATTGTGATAGTGTGATGACTCTTGATCATTTTAAATGTGTTTTTCATATAGTAATGTCATCCAACTGAGCTAGAGCAGAATCCGAGGAAGCTGAGCAATGCTTTAGCTTCAATTCAAAGAGTTGCCTCTGTATCTGGTAGTGAAAGGCCCATCTCTGAGGGCCGAGGTGAGGAGGCAAAATAAGCCTTCTTCCAATTGATGAATGAGTGGTTTACCAAGTACTTAAGAACAAATCCCACTGTACAACGACCTCCCTCACCTGCTTCTCATTTGATTCTTGAGGTACCACAAGGTGTTAAACCCGCTAGAATTGGTAAGCCTCCGATAGATAAAATCCACAAGCATGGGGCGGAAGAATTTAGAGCTACCGCAGATGATGATGCGGAAAGGGCTGAACTTTGGTTGGAAAATACCATCTGGGTTTTTGATGAATTATCCTGTACTCCTGCCAAATGTTTGAAATGTGCAGTGTCTTTGCTAAAAGATACAATTTACCATTGGTGAAATACCATAACTTCAGTTGTAGCGAGAGATAACGTTACATGGGAATTCTTCCAAGCTGAATTCAGGAAGAAATATGTTAGTCAGAGATTCATGGATCAGAAGAAGAAAGAATTTTTAGAACTCTAGGAGGGAAACATGACTGTATCCGAGTATGAACGAGAATTGTCTGTTGAAAAAATATGCAGAGAATGGGTTCTAACCGTGTGTATTACACGGCCTAGAACACGGCGTGTGTCTTGGCCGTGTGAAACCTCCACCTAATTTGAATTGAATTAATTAACCACACGGCCTAGCACACGGGCGTGTGGCATGGCCATGTGGCACAAATATGAGAGCTACCTAATTCGAACACGGCCTGCTGCATGGGCATGTCCCAAGGTCGCACAGGGGTGTCCCTTGGACCACAAGGGCGTGTGAGCCCTGCACCATAGAAAAATTTTGTAATTTCGTGAAAAATTCTTAAAGGTTCTGATTAAGTCCCGACTCGTTTCTAATGCTTGTATTGGGCCTCGAGGGTCCATTTAATGGACGCTATGAATAATCTCGGTTAATGAATAGTAACTTGCATGAATTACCTGTAAATGTTTTTGAATGTACTGGTAATGCTCCGTAATCCTGTTCCGACGACGGACATGGGTTAGGGTGTTGTAGTGTGACCTTATTTCAAATACAAACATGAGAGGACACACGGGCAGACACTTGGGCTGGGACATGGTCATGTGTCCCTAGTTTGAATATTCATACGGTCTGGCCACATGGCCGTGTGACTCTTGTTTCCCAATTTTTCATATTTTTCCAAAATCTTCTTGTTTGTTTCAAATTGAACCCCGATTGTTCCTGACATATTTTTAGGGCCATTTAGGCTCAATTTAAGGCCTATAAAAGTATTTATGCTATAATTAAGTTAGATTATTATATGTTAATATATAAATTGCATGTTTATTTTCTTTTGATATTAAATGTTCTACTTTATATAGTAATACTCTGTAACCATAATCTAGCGGCAAAGACAGGTTAGGGGTGTTACACCACTATCTAAGGTATATATACTTTAATTAAAACTTAATTAATCTTAATTAGTTAATTTAATTAAGTTATTATTGTAATTAATCAACCATTAATTAAATAAAGTGCAATCAACATCATCATCCACCAAAACATGTCAAATAATGGTTAAATAACCATTTTAGACCTTTGGATAATTGCTATCTAGGTTCTCAAGCCTTTTCTTAATTAAAACTCAATAGCAGTTGGACTTTCACAATTTAGTCCCTAAGCTTTAATTAACCATTTTCTCAGTTAAATTAGTTAAATGGATTCCAATATATTTTCAAACTAACTTCCTCATTATTTATTTTTATTCCTTATAGACTCGATTTATGAAATAAGGTTCTGAAACTGCATTTTTCAACACTTTTGGAATTCAGGTCATTACACCCTCTCTCTCACATTCAAGGCTCACATCACTAGCCACTCTATACATGTCCATGCCATGCCCAAAGTAGACATCTTTAAAAGTATTTTCTAACACTTATCACCATCACTTAATGTTAAGCCAATACACAAAAATCCCAACAATTCAGAGCAACTTAGTACCAAAAAAAAACCCTACAAAAGAGAAGAATCAACATTAAAAAAAATGAAAGCGTTTTTCCCAATGGTAACCTCCAATGGCTACTTTTCCAACGGTTAATTAAATAGTCATTCCCCCCACCCCAATGGTCACCTTTCCCTTCTATAAACCCCTATTATATTTTTCTCACAAATCACTCTCCAAATTCTCTCAATTCTCTATTAAATTCTTACCTAAATTTTATTTCTCTATAAATTTTTTATTAGAAATATCTTAATATTTTTGCGAAATATTTTTTATTAAAAATTAATCCATTTTTTTCAAAATTAGAAAATGGTCGGATCTCTAATTTGTTTTGATGGCAACCACATTTTCGTCAATCAATTGCAAATGGTAAGAATACTTTTAAATATATTTCAACGTTGTTTAATTTTTTATTTCATTTTTATATTTGAAATTAATATTTTGTATATTTGTTACCTAAATATGCAGAATATCGAATTTTGGAGTGTTATATTCGTAATTTACTCGCTACTCCATCTCCCTTGATCGAACCATACTTGAGGGAAGTCAGTTTTTCACACATGGCCCTTGTAGGTCGGGGTTGTAAGTTACACTCGATACTTGTAAGCGCGTTGGTGGAAAGGTGGATGTAACACCCCTTACGTGTATTCCGACACCAGAACCAGGTACGAGGCATTATCGTACTTAACTTGCTCAAACATTCAACATCGAGCCATAACATTTCATTTTAACTTAAAACTTTTCATTACAGATCATGACGTCCCTATTATAGGTCCACGAGACCCTAAACATACATACGGAATAGTTCGAGACTAAGCTGGAAGCTTTTGAACACAGAAAATTTTGCTTAAAACAGGGCCACACACCCATGTGGAGAGGGACACACCCATGTGGGCAGGCTGTGTAGTCACACACGCCCATTTTCCTAGCCCGTGTGGATTTTATTTCTCAACTCGAACCTACAAGGGTTTTCACACAGCCTGACACATGCCCGTGTCCATGGCCCGTGTCCCTCACACGGTCATGACAGGCTTTGTGTCTTCTCCCGTGTGTAAAAACATTGACATTCTTTTTCTAACATCATCATCCCAATAAGGTCACACGGCCAAGGCACATGCCTATGTCCTTAGACCATGTGGCGAATTTGGCCTTAAGAAAAGGGTATGAAGCATATTTGGCCTTTGTGATGAATGATAAAAAAACAGAGCTAAAGATTGAGTCAGTACCGATAATATGTGAGTACGTGGATTTTTTTCCCGAGCAATTACCAGGACTACCACCAATTAGGGAGGTTGAGTTTAATATTGAGCTAGCTCCCAGTACTATACTGATATCTATTACTCCTTACAGAATGGCTCCAACAGAGTTGAAAGAGCTGAAGATACAGTTACAAGAGTTGACAGATAAAGGCTTTGCTAGGTCGAGTTGTTCTCCTTGGGGTGCTCCAGTTTTATTTGTGAAAAAGAAAGATGGCACCATGAGATTGTGCATAGATTACCGTCAATTTAATAAAGTGACGGTGAAGAACAAGTACCCATTGCCTAGGATCGATGATTTGTTCGATCAATTGAAAGGAGCTAATGTGTTCTCCAAAATAGACTTGAGATCAAGGTATTATTAGTTAAGAGTAAAGGATTTAGATGTGTCCAAGATAGCTTTTCGAACAAGATATGGGCATTATGAATTCTTAGTCACGCCCTTTGGTTTGACCAATGCTCCTGCGGTATTCATGGACTTAATGAACCGCATCTTTATACCCTACCTCGACAAGTTTGTAGTCATTTTCATTGATGACATATTGATTTATTCCTGGGATGAGAATGAGCATGTTAAGCACCTACGGACAGTTTTACAGATTCTACGAGAAAGTCAGTTGTATGCCAAGTTCAGTAAAAGTGAATTTTGGCTCAAAGAAGTAGGATTTCTGGGACATATTATTTCGAGAGACGGAGTCCGAGTGGATCCAAGCAAGATTTCGGCTATAATGGACTAGAAACCACCGTGTAATATCTCTGAGATTAAGAGTTTCTTAGGCCTAGCCGGCTATTACCGATGATTTGTCAATGGTTTTCTATGATCGTAACCCCGATGACTAAATTGTTATAGAAAAATGTAAAGTTTGAGTGGATAAAAGATGCCAACAAAGTTTTGAGAAATTGAAAGCAATGTTGACAGAAGCTCCAGTTTTAGTACAACCCGAGACAGGGAAAGAATTTGTGATTTACAGTGATGCATCCTTAAATGGATTAGGCTGTGTACTCATGCAAGAAGGCAAGGTGATTACTTATGCCTCAAGACAGTTGAAGCCTCATGAGAAGATTTACCCAACGCATGATTTAGAGTTGGCTGCCATAGTCTTCGCTTTGAAGATTTGGAGACACCATTTATATGGTGAAAGATGTCGGGTTTTTACTGATCACAAAAGTCTGAAGTACTTGATGAGGCAGAAAGTGTTAAACTTAAGGCAACGGAGATGGTTAGATTTGATAAAGGGCTATGAGTTGGTCATTGACTACCATCCAGGAAAGGCGAATGTGGTCGCCGATGTGTTGAGCAGGAAGTCCTTTTTTGCATTAAGGGCAATGAATTCACGGATGACCTTATCTAACGATGGTTCTATTGTAGCTGAGTTAAAAGCTAGACCAATGTTCCTTCAAGAGATCACTAAAGCTCAAAAAGAAGACAAAGAGTTACAAGCCAAGAGAACTCAATGCGAGTCAGATGTTGAATCCAACTTTCGGATTAATTCTGATGGATATTTGATGTTTAAAGATAGAGTTTGTATACATAGAAAAGAGGAGCTTATTCAGAGAGTTTTGTGTGAGGCACATAATGGATGTCTATTTATACATCCAGGTAGTACCAAGATGTATAATGACTTGAAGCAATTGTATTGGTGGCCGAGAATGAAGAAAGATATTTCAGAGTTCGTTTCAAGATGTTTGATTTGTCAGCAAGTAAAAGCTGAACACCAAGTACCTTCGGGTTTGCTTCAACCAATTATGATACCTGAGTGCAAATGGGACCGTATCACTATGGATTTTGTAATGGGATTACCATTATCACCGAGTAAGAAAGATGCTATATTGGTTGTAGTTGATAGACTCATGAAGCCAGCTCATTTCTTACCTGTACGAGTTGACTACTCACTCGACAAGCTGGGAAACTTGTATGTTTCTAAAATAGTAAGACTACATGGAGTTCTTTTGTCAATCATATCGGATAGAGATCCGAGATTCACCTCTAGATTTTGGAAGAAGTTGCAAGAACCTTGGGTACAAAATTGAGTTTTAGTACAGCTTTTCATCCTCAAACTGACGGTCAGTCGGAGAGATTAATTCAAGTACTCAAGGATATGCTTAGATGTTGTATTCTAGAATTCCGAAGTAGTTGGGAAAAGTTTCTCCCATTGGTAGAATTTGCCTACAATAATAACTTTCAGTTGAGCTTAAAGATGGCGCCTTATGAGGCTCTATATGGGCGTAAGTGCAGAACATCTTTATTTTGGACTGAACTCAAAGAAAACCAAATTCACGGGGTTGATTTGGTTAGAGAAGCTGAAGAAAAAGTGGATTAAAAGCTGCATCAGACAGACAGAAATCTTATTCAGACCTAAAGAGAAGAGAGATAGAGTATCAAGTAGGGGATAAAGTTTTCTTGAAAGTGTCACCTTGGAGAAAAGTTCTCAGATTTGGCTGGAAAGGTAAGTTAAGTCCACGTTTTATTGGACCGTATGAGATTACCGAGAAAGTTGGGCCGGTAGCTTACAGATTGGCTCTTCCATAAGAGTTAGAAAAGATACATGATGTGTTTCACGTGTCAATATTGAGACGCTACTGATCAAATCCTTCAATGTAATTTCCCCGTCAGAGATGAAGATTCATCCCGACATGACTTATGATGAAGAATCAATCAAGATTTTAGCTCAGAAAGTCAAGCAGCTAAGAAATAAAAGTATTGCTCTAGTGAAAGTATTGTGGCAAAGGCATGGGATAGAGGAAGCTACATGGGAACCAGAAAAGATCATGAGAAACCAGTACCCGAACTTATTTGTCGGTAAGATTTTCAAGGACGAAAATCCCTAAGGGGGGAGAAGTGTAACAGCTCGATTTAGGGCCTAGTCAAAATAGTGGTACGAGGCCACGAATCCGAGGTGAATTTATGAGTTTTTAAGGTTTATGCCATGTTTGCATGCTAGTGTGAAAGTTTCATGAAGCAATTTTGTTAAATTGAGGTTGAATGGTCCAAAAGGACTAAATTGCAAAAGTTGTAAAATATGAGTTTCTAGAAGCTTTTTGTATGAAATAGTTTTAGAATATCAATTAAAAGTCCTTAAGTAGCAATTTTCCCAAATTATAATTTTTGGACAAAATTAGACATGAGTTAGTAAAATAGAAATTTTTAAAGAGAAGGGCATTTTAGTCATTTGTCTAATAAATGATTAAAATAGGCAAAAGATGATAAAAATCTATTCATCTTCTTCCTCACATTGTCGAAAATTTGGAGACTCCATAGCTAGGGTTCTTCATTTTTTTCAAGCCTGCTAGTAAATTCATCTTAGCCCCGTTTTTAATATTCATCGCATTTTTAAAGTTCTCGTATTATGAATTAGCTATTTTTAGCTATAAAATGAGCTAAGATGCATGTTCAAAAATCTACCCATGAATGACATGCTTGTTAAATGATTTTTTTATGGAAGTTTATGAGAGTTTGATGTTAGATAAACATCTTTTTCTATGTAAAATTCATGAAAAATGCATGTAGGGACTAGTTTGTTAAATTATGAGATTTGGTCATACATGGTAGAAATAGTGAGAATCTGCTATTGCTATAGTTGAGATAATGAGTCACCTAAGTATAAAGTTTATGAAAGTTGAATGAGAATCATTTTACGAGGCTTGGGGCAAAAGTGCAAATATGAGAAAGTTTAGGGGTAAAATAGTAATTTTGCCAAAGTATGTGTTAAGGGCCAATTTAGTCAATGTGATTATTAAATGAGTTGAATTATTATTATAGATCAAGAAAAATAAAACCCGAATCGAAACCGAGGCAAGAACAAAGTCGAGGACTAAATTGCATATCTATATACATTTTGTATATTGAGGTAAGTTTGTACGATTTCTAAGCTTTATGATTTATATCATTGAACTGCTTAGTGTAATGTACAATATTATGATGAAAATGTTTAATGTTATGTTAAACAAAGAAATCAATGAGATTAAGTATGAGAAAGTCCCGATTAAAGATGATTTATCTAGGATACTCGATCTACCACATGAGATAAGAAAGTCCGTATAAGACCAAGCCAAGGCATGGCATCGAAAATCAAGCACAGTTATCATGTAAGTCCAAGGCAAGCTCGGCATTGAACAGATATCATGTAAGTCCAAGGCAAGCTTGGCATTGAAAAGTTATCAAGAGAAAAAGATCCCATGTAAGTCCAAGGCAAGCTTGGCATTGAAAAGCTATCAAGAGAAAGAGATCCCATGCAAGTCCAAGCCAAGGCATGGCATTGTTGAGAACAAGAAAGACTTCGTATAAGTCCATGTCAAGACATGGGCTCGAAACCAAGATGAGATATTCTATGTAAGACCGTATCTAGGGTATGGCTTTGGTATCAAGTTCGTGGGAAGAGATTTAGTATCCTCGGTTATTCATAGAAATTCATCGGGCAAATGAGTAAAGTTAAAATTAGATGACAAGAAAGACAAGTAAGCAAAGCTATTATCAAGTTGGAAATAAGTATTATCCATGTTATGAATGATGAAGGAAGGATTATGATTATCATGTTAAAGTATACTGATCAATGTGATCAAGTGATACAGGTACCTTATTTATCCCACGAGGATGAGACTAGTAAGTATCATGAGATATGTAAGAATCAGTATGAGTAAGTAAGATTTATAGCTGAAATCTATGATACCATTGTTTATGTCAAATGGTTTATATTAATCAAGTATGTTGCTATGTGCATTATATGCAAACTTACTAAGCTAAATGCTTATGTCTTTTATTCTTTCTTTCTATGTAGTTCCGCCAAGCCAATCTCATGGATCATCTTCATCGGAGTTCGGAGCACATTAACAATCGCTATTTTGGTGTAGCGAAGTTATTTTACTAAGTATGGCATGTATAGGAAGCATTTCATTTTGAGAATATGTTCTAAAAAGAGCCAAAGTGTTGGCTATTAAGTTTATTATTCTTTTGTATATGGCTAAGTGTTTGGCCAAAATTAACTAAGTATGTATGTTTATTGAGATCAATGAAGTATGTAGTAATGTTTATGAAAAATGTATTGAATTAAGCATTAGTTTGGTCTGGATTTCAGGGTGGTAATTGGTTTGATAAATAGCCTCTAAGTGCCCACACGGTTAGACACACGGGCGTGTGTCAGGCGCGTCTGCACTCGTACCTTAGTGTTTTAAGTCAGAATAGGCTACGGGAATATCCCACGGTCGTTTGTTTAGACCGTGTGTGATACACAGTCAGAACATGGGCGTGTTCCCCAGACCGTGTGTGTAAGTCAGTATATCAAGGTATAGCACACGGTTTACATCCACGAGCGTATCAAGGCCGTGTGTAATTAGTCAGTGTCAACCACGGGTGGAAGACACGGGCATGTATTAGGGGTACACGGGCGTGTCCAAAGTCACATGGGCGTGTGACCCCTGTTTTAAGGAAAAGTTTTCATTTGAGTTTCAAAAGTTTCTAGATACGTGTTTAAGGCCTCGTAGGCCCATAAAATGTATGATTAGACAAGAAAGAGAAGTTTTTAATTCGGAACAAAATTTTATAGCCCGTAAGTACATGTTTTAAGTGAGTTCAAGCATGGTAATGTCTCGTATCCAGTCTTAGCATCGGACTCGGGTATGGGGTGTTACAGAAATGCTCGGTCATACATTTTTCAGATCATAGTGGGTATCCTGATACCGAATAAGTCACGAAATCTCGTCCATCTAAGGTGGCTGCTAAAACTCGTCAACTTTAGAGAAGGGGGCGAACTCAGTTGGGGGTCTGTCGTGTTGGTGACCTTGTACTGGAAGATGTGTCGAGCGACACAACCACGAGAAATTAAAATTGGTGGTTGCATTCTACTGCTGCAGTCATAGGCACAATACCGGTTGCCATTTTTACATCCTCGAGCGAACTACCTGTATAAATTTACACTCGTAACAAGGTAAAATTCATTAGATGATATATTTACGATAACAAAATTTAAATAAAATTAAAATTATTGTGCTAACAAAGTGGTGAACCCAACACACAATTGTATCGTTAGATCATCAGCATGTTATTCTGTTCTGGCATCTCAAACACGAACAGATGTCGACGTCTGAAGGCCTTGGTCTGGCCTTGAAAACTCGGTATATAACTCAAGAAATAGTGATCCACTATCTAGATCGTATGCACCATCGCGTCCAACCCCTTCGCAACTCTAATGTCGAAAGTGTCATATCTGTCTGGGTCATCCGAAGCACAAAATAAATATTTAAGGGACGATACTCTTAGCAGGTTGGCTCCGATGATTTTCCGCCTAATTCTTGTTCGTAGTTCTGGCAAATGTATGTTTTTGTTAAAAGTCAACCACACTATGTTCTCTGATAAAAAAACCCACCCCATTCTCGATGTCATGCACTTTATCATTGTAATAAACAATAGCATTAATTCGTCCATTCATTTTCAACCAAATAATTTTTCGAGAGACGTTCGAACCAAAAATATTATGCACAAAATCAATGATGTAACTAAATATGACTAACAAAAATCAATGCTTACTTTTATGCAAATTGTGTCATTGCTCCAACTTATACCTTCTCCACTAACTTCTCTTCTTTTGATCTCCCTAACACTTTTTTATTTGCCCGTAAATGGCTTATGCCACTCGAGACTAAAATATGTTTCAATTATAGATATGGGGATGAGCTCTAAGTTGATTCTGAAAATTTTCCCCGACTAGTGGGGGGTTGAAATTTGTAGAGAGATAACACTCTAAGTAGGATGGACTGTCAAAAAAAGTACTGAAAGCGCGTCCAACTGGAAGCGTTTTCAGTCCACTTGGGACAAAAAACCCCTCATATATCCCGAGATTCTTGGGATATATTTTCAAACCCCATCTCGTCAATAATAATACACTGGGCTAAATAATTTACTACAATATCGGATCAAACTAGTATTAAAAATGTGCAAAAATTTAAACACTAATATTTCATCCCAAACGACTACTCCGAGTTTCGATGAAAATACGATGTTTTTAAATTTCGAATACAATAACAATTTTTTAACATTTTAAAAATCTTAAATCCTAAACTCTAAACAATCTTCTTTAAAAACCCTAACATCAAACCCTAAAATGCAAACCATTAACCCTAAAATACATAACCCTAAAAATAACCAAGAGGAAAACGCTTTCAATTAGAAGTATTTTCTGATGATTTGTCAGAAAATGTGTCCACCTAGAAGCTTTTTTACGCATTTCACCAAAAATGCTTCCAGCTAGAAGCATTCATAAAATCAACCTATTCCCATAATTTTTCCAAAAACAAACTAATCTAACAAATTTTAAAAAATTTCTATACTTATTTGGTAATTTAGTCAAATGTCGTTTTACCAGTTTTTTTTTTTAATCGTTATTATCGCAACACAAGTGTGCATGCATGTGATGATGTGAATACTAAACGAAGTTAGGCGTGAGATACTTTTGGCAGTAATAGTATTTATCATTTTTGTTTTGTATCATAAAATCATACGTTGAGAAGGAAAAAATGGAGAAACAAAAAAAAAAAAAAAAATAGTGGAAAAACAAATGGAAAAGGAAAGGTTTGATTGTGAAGCTTCATGTCCTTCCAGCTTTTTGAGATTCGGCTAATCTCAGATCGTGGCACTGGGACTGCACCATTTTGTTGTTTAATATGCAACTAGACATGTAAAAAGATTATATGAGTCACTAAGTTTAGGTTGAATATTTAGTTATTTGACATAATTTATTATTTAAATAATAGACCCAAATTAGACTAAATCCCATGATTGTTGAGCGGTCAAATCACCTGCTTGTTTTCATTATTGCAAAGTTCAGCAGCTTTGCACACAAATTTTAAGCAACCAGCTGCCACCGATTTAACTGTGGGGTTAGCTTTGATTTGTTTGGAATTATTATTTTGTGCTTATAATTATCATTCAACTTAGCAGTCTGCGAGTAAAAATACTTTTTCGAGAAAATTGTGATGTTGAAGCATCACTGCTCCATTTTTCCTCCAAATGGGGTTATTGATGATATCAGTCCCAAGAAACTGATTGCTTCCCATTACACAAAACCCTCTTCTTTTTTCCTAATCAGAAAATGGTCAACGTTTAGTCAAAATAAAATTTGGTTCTGACATTGAATTGATTCTGTCCGAATTGAACATGATAAAGAAGTTAAAAGAAAAAATGAAAAAAAAAAAAAGGTTTTTGGATTCATCAAGGAAAGTGGTTCGAAGTTCAAACAATAAGGAACTGAGTGGGGACTCAAAGTAGCCTAAAGACAGTAGGACCACCAAGGATGGGATAAGGGCAAAGCCACTGATGTAGTGGTGACTTGAAACCTTTAAAGCACAAAAAGCAAAGGATAGGGATAGGGTTCCTATACCAAAGGTTTGCCAATGTGTTTTTAATAATATCATCGCTGAATATGGGGAAGGTGGGTCAAAAAAATGGGGCACTAGTGTTTTCATACGCATGGTAAAAGATTACAGAGGAAAAAGAAAAGAAAAGGTAAAAGAAAGAAAGAGACATGCTTAGAAAAAAGAAAGTATACATATTAAAGAGGTACAAAATTGTTGCAAATGATAGAGGAGGACCATGGCTATTTTACATGGGTACCCTGCCCTTTGTTTTCTCATACAAAGGTCAAACTAGCTGTGAGAAGGAATTTTTTTTAGAAAGTTAAAATTGAATTAAAATTTTTAAAATTTTTACTTTATTTTGAGATCGACCCTCACTTACATTAGCACCACCTTAGATTAATTGTTAGTCTTTGGTCGAGGTACTTTGGATTTGAGCCAAGGTATAAATCCAACACTTCGTTAAAAACTCAATAAAACAATTTCAAAAAATTAATTTTTTTAACGTGTCACCTTTATATATATATATATGATAAAATTGATATTTTGATATAATACGGGATTCGTTTGTATTGATATAAAATTAACATAATTTTATATGCTTTTAAAATTTTGTTTATGATTGAATTTTATTAATAGAATTATATTTATTATATATGTAAATTTTTAATTGATTTAATTTTTCTATATATTTAATGATTAAAAAATTTTTTGCATAAAATAAATAGTCAAATTTTTAAAATACTTTAAATTTATCCTGAATAAAACATAATAATTGAAATATTAAAACATCAAATTTCACATACTCGATATTCGTCCCTAAATTGAAAAGGAAGGCGTTAACAAATTTAGGGGATAGAAATAATACCCACCATGGGATGCTTACAAATGGGGAAAATGTGTGATGAAGATAGAGCTGTTAACGTGCTTTGACTTGTTATGGTATAGACCATAGATTTGATTTTGTCTATAACTAGAGTAGGTACCCCCAATGAATGAGTAGGTTAACATCACAAACTCTAAGAATAGAGCGTGCCCCAGTTATTTTTCTTTTCATTTTCAGCTAGTAGAAAATTTCGATTTAATTAAAAAATTAAAAAAATAAAATTTGAATCATTTTAGTTTAATTAATTTGATTTTTTTCTCCTCTCAAATCTTTTTACTTTTCCTAAAAATTTTACTACTCAAAATTCTGGACAAATATCCCAAAAATACCAAAAAAAACTAAAAATTATCGGAAATGACAGGTTTCAAAAATATTGATCGGAAAGGGTAATTTCCCCAAAAATCGCGTCCGTCGCCGCGTTTTTTGAAAGGCGAGCTAAAAGCGTCCATGGGGAGTGCTTTAGGCCACCTCAAGAAAAACGCTCCACGAGGGCACGCTTTTCTTGAGGGGCCTAAAGCTCCCCCATGGACGCGCTTTTAGGCATTTTTGGGAATCTTTCCGTCCACTTGCAATGTGAAAATGAAATAATTTTTTGGACAAGAGTCTCCGCAAAATAATTTTGAGGAGACGTTTGAACAAACGTGGTAAAAACGCTCTCACGTGGGCGCTTTTTACTCTGATGGTCTCCGCAAAATTATTTTGAGAGACGTTTACGAACAAACAAGGCCAAAAACGCTTCAAAGATGGTGCACTATTACCCGAGAATCGAAAAGCGCCCCACGTGGGCGCACTTTTGCTACTGGTCTTGTCCGCAAAATTAGGCTATAATCACCAAATTGCATTCTCGGTTAGCGAAAAGCATTCAAGCAAAAAGAAAAAAATTGAAAATGAGTGAACGTATTAATGGTATTATTTACTACGATGGTGAAGTGCGTGACACGAAAATAGTGTTGTTTTCTTATCGAGAACACGGTAGCGATTGAGTTTTAATCGAAACGTCGATTTGGTAGAACTTCACAAAAGAATTAGGCGTAAAATATTGAACAACGCCAATGAAAGTTCGATCTATTAAGTATAGATTTTGCGCTTGGTTGATCCGGTGAGATATGACGATTCTACATCAAAGGTCCCGGAGCCTTGAGGCAATGGTGGAGACTCATTTTGCCGATGGATCGCCTATCTCGAGTTATATGTAGAATTTTCATCTCCAAGTGATCTGGTGCTACCTCAACATCTAGTATCGTTCGAGGGAATACACGACCCAGTCGACACTACAAGTGGGAGGCAAAGCACGAAGTGCCCGTGTGCGGTGGTAGTATGGAAAACATAACCCGCACGACACTCGGTTGGTGGATGGGACATGCATATTCGTCAATCGACGTCGGATGACGTAAATACGTATTGGGGGCGTCATCAACTTCTAGTGGATGGCATTCAACATACGATTGGAATCTTTAAGAAAGATGTTTAAGGAGGATGATGTATTACCGACGGCATCCACCAAATGAGGGCCCTCGTTTGTTGCGAGTTATGGAGGATCGGAC
The DNA here is from genome assembly GCA_025506655.1 of Gossypium rotundifolium. Lineage (NCBI taxonomy): Eukaryota > Viridiplantae > Streptophyta > Magnoliopsida > Malvales > Malvaceae > Gossypium > Gossypium rotundifolium. The sequence goes on from CP106729.1 coordinate 89,063,913, forward strand.
GATGAATCGATGTGGATCCACCTCGGGAGCCGTGGCCCGACTATGCGAAGTTGGACTATTTTACGAACCGGAGCCCGTTCCAATTGTACCAAGATGTTGAGGCGGTTCGAGACGAAGAAGAAGAAGATCCGCTTATTTAGGGCATACTCGCCTCCAACAGCATGCATAATATCGATCTATCTCAAGATGATGCATTGAGTTTCTGAACTACCGCACCGGACGCGTGATCGTACAAATTCTTCGTTGGATTCGGACCAATTGGAAGTTGGTAACCGCTTCCAACAAGAACACTTTTCTTGGTGCATTGAAACAATCTGACATCGTGAACGGGTTAACTACACTATGGTTAAATCAAAGCTCGATAGGTACGAGGCGAAGTGTCTTTGTGCAAGACGGCACATGTGTATGGAAAATCATGGCGTCGTTGAGAAAAGGACGGGGATGTGGGAGGTGAAGAAGTACAAAGGTCTGCATACATGTCTTACCAAGACAAGACCACTATGTGTTCAATGATTTGAATAACACTAATATTATGTAATGTTGCATTATTTAACGTGCCGTTGATGGTGTAACACAAGATCATCCGAGGATGGATTCGGACATGTTGGTGATTTAATAATCCGACGGTGAAGGCCGATCCCAAAACTACGGTCTTTACTTAATTGGCAATATTCATAGCCAAATGGGGTACACGCCCTCTTCTGTAAAGGCTTGGATAGCCAAGCTGGGAAGCGTTGGAAAAGTTGCACGGTCGGTGGGACGCTTCATATAATGAAGTGTGGCGATGAGTGTAAAGTCTTTGAAGAGATATGTCCCAGCGACAATGAGACATTGAAACGCAATCGGCGTACTACAACGATCGCTCTCTCGTGGATGCGCGATGTTCAAGCGCTGTTTCGGACATTTAAGCAATGCCGAGATGCTTTTACATACCGCAAGCCATTGGTACAAATTGACGGTACCTTCATGTATGCTAGATATACGCATCGGCTATTGCTAGCTGTGGCTCAAGACGGCTGTGGGAGAATCCTTCCGATTGCGTTCGCAATAACACTAGGGGAGTCAGCTGATGACTGGGACTTCTTCCTATCTAGGTTAAGGAGGCATGTCTGCCCTCAACCTGACATATGCGTTATATCGGATCGGGGCCCTAGAATACTTGCGGCAATAGAACGACAGGGAAGCATGTGGCATCGCACACACCATCGATATTGCCTGAGGCATGTGGCATCCAACTACTATGGGCAACACCGATCTAAAAGATAGAAACGGCAAGTGACCGATATGGGTATGAAATTTATATTAATATAATTTCTTTTGAAATTTTCAATTTATTCGCAATTGAATAGTGGTATGTAATATTCAATATCAACGTATATTGGCAGGGTACGAGATCAATAAAGACCGTTTTCACAAGATGTTGGCCAGTTTGCGCGAAGATAACGCCGAAGGCGCAGAGTACCTGTGCAATATTCCTTTTGAACAGTGGACACAAGCATATGACGGCGGCCTACGATATGGTCATATGACCACAAACCTGGCCGAATGCATAAATTCTGTGCTAAAAGGAACCCGTCATCTGTCGATTCTGACGGTTTTATGGAGACATATTTTCATTTAGCGGCACTATTTTTGAAGAGAGCGGCGAGTTATCGAGGGCGATGCAAGGAGGCCATGTATGGAGCCCAAGGTATTGCAAGAAATTAACCGTGGAAGGCACGGCGAACACGATGCACACGCTTTGTCACGACCATGACGACCTATGGTTTCGTGTCACGGAGTTTGACAGACCGAACCAAGGTATTGTTGGCGGGCATTATCGTGTACACTTGACAAATAGGACATGCAACTGTAGGATATTTGATGCACTTCGTTACCCATGTGCTCATGTACTTGCGGCTTGTCATAATCTTCGTCTTGACCCCATGAGCTATGTCGACGAAGTATACAAATTAGAAAACATGTACAACGTGTGGAGACACGTATTCCCACCAGTCCCAGATGAACGTAAGTGGCCATCGGTATCGCTTGCACCATATAAGCTATTGCCGGATAGAGAATTGAGACGCAAACCAAAAGGTCGACCTTCCTCGACTAGAATACGCAACAATATGGATATCCGAGAACCGACCAACCAAAGTCGGCAGTGCGTGTGGTGTAGGAACCCGGGCCATACATCTCGCTCGTGTCCAAATCAGACTAGTTGACCGTGTTCTTAGCTTGTTTGTCTCTTGCTGGCTATGTAATTTCTGTTTTTTTTTTGGAGGAAAACGAAATTAAATCATTTCTATCTTATCAAAGATATTAAAATTAAAATAAAAAATTAAAATACAAAACAAATAAAAGTAAACTCAAATTGTATTAAATATATTACAACTTAATTACAAAAAAAAAAACAAACTCAAATTGTATTAAATATATTACAAATTAATTACAAAAAAAACCAAACCTATTTTGTCAAAGTTATTAAAATTAAATAAATTAAATGAATTAAATTAAAAAAAAAACTCAAATTGTATTAAATATATTACAAATTAATTACAAAAAAAACCAAACCTATTTTGTCAAAGTTATTAAAATTAAATAAATTAAAAAATTAAATTAAAAAAACAAACTCAAATTGTATTAAATATATTACAAAATAATTACAAAAAAAACCAAACCTATTTTGTCAAAGTTATTAAAATTAAATAAATTAAAAAATTAAATTAAAAAACAAACTCAAATTGTATTAAATATATTACAAATTAATTACAAAAAAATAAACCAAACCTATTTTGTCAAAGTTATTAAAATTAAATAAATTAAAAAAATTAAATTAAAAAAACTCAAATTGTATTAAATATATTACAAATTAATTACAAAAAAAATAAACCAAACCTATTTTGTCAAAGTTATTAAAATTAAATAAATTAAAAAATTAAATTAAAAAACAAACTCAAATTGTATTAAATATATTACAAATTAATTACAAAAAAAACCAAACCTATTTTGTCAAAGTTATTAAAATTAAATAAATTAAAAAATTAAATTAAAAAAACAAACTCAAATTGTATTAAATATATTACAACTTACTTACAAAAAAAAAATAAACCAAACCTATTTTGTCAAAGTTATTAAAATTAAAAAATTAAAAAATTAAATTTAAAAAAAACAAACTCAAATTGTATTAAATATATTACTCAAATTGTATTAAATATATTACAACTTACTTACAAAAAAAAATAAACCAAACCTATTTTGTCAAAGTTATTAAAATTAAATAAATTAAAAAATTATATTAAAAAAAACAAACTCAAATTGTATTAAATATATTACAACTTACTTACAAAAATTAAACCTTAATTACAAAAAAATTAAACTCAAATTATATATTAATTTACAATTACTCAAATTAGGGGTTTAGGGTTTAGTGCGGATGCTGGTGGGAACCAAGTGCACACTGGGCGATCGACGATTCTGTACCGGATTCCTCCTTCTTCTAGCTTCCATGGGTCGTGGAACCTCGGTGGGAATCTGTCCCTCCCAAGCGGTGGGTGCAGTTCGGGTGTTGCGATGATGACCCACCTTGATAAAATAATGACCTCAAGGTGTTTGCATAAACCACGGCGGGGGTGACTGCATGTAACGGCCCAAACCCGGCCCAAACGTTAGAACCGAATATGGGTCGTTCACGGAAAACTTTTGAAACCCATTTGAAAATCCAATTTAAGTTTGGTTGAAAACAACTCGCTTTTGGTTATCTTGTTGAAAACCTTCTTGACCGAACTCAAAATTTAATTAAGTCAAGTTATTATACAAACTTGGATGTGCTAGATGGCACGATAAAACATTTTTCGTGTTAATTTTAAAAAACATGTGATTCAAATTTATAATTAAAACAAAATATCCAACATATAAGAAAATAACTAAAGTAAAGTATGATGAGGCCTTATTACATCCAAAATAAAACAACCCAATAACCAAATTTAAAATAACTAAAATTAAAGTCCATTTAATTTTAAATCCACCGCATGGCCTCCTCAAGTCCCTCCGGCTCCATGTCCGCGATCTAAGCATCACCTAAAAAATAATGGAGAAGGTGAGTCACCAAGACTCAGTATGTAACCCTTCCCCCTTTTAAAACATTTTTCATACACAACACATAACAATTAATATGCGAATATTTAATTCCGACCTAGCCATCCGAACGCCATCGCTCTACCCTGTTGTGGTACCAAACCACCGGTGGTGCCAAACCACCGGTGACATATAGTCACAATGTGTTACCAAAACACCGGTGTCCGTAGACACGATCATTTGATGGGGCCAACCCATCGTGTGATACCAAATCACCGCGACGATCCCATATCTCAAGTGGGGCCAACCCACGGTGGTGTTAACCACGAGGATAAGTCGCTATTGAGGTACCAAACCTCTGAGGTACCAAACCTCGGTGACATATAGTCACGGTGTGTTACCAAAACACTGGTGCCCGTCGGCACGATTAATACTGCCCCCTCCACTCATCAACCCATATCACAATCATAACAGAGATCATACATTTATCACATGTATTAAATGAATCATGCTTCCCAAAAGCATCATAACAACCTCATATAAATAGAGACTTACAGAGGTCCTTGCTTGTACCTTTTAAGGTACTAAATTCATATCTACATCAAGCAGATTTACAAGCAATATAATTTATCACACATATTAATCGCTATAAGTGTGTATGTACACACTGTCACCACCGAGTGATCTAAATCCCGAATGAAGGAGTCGACCACCTTAGATTTCTTTGTACCTACATTCGCCAACCATGGGGTTAGCCCTATGGCCTATTCGCCAAATTAAACAATTTAAAGGGTTCTCCTTTTGAACCCGAATCCTTACCCGAAAGTCTTGAGTATCAACCTTTGCTTCACCACCCTAAAATCAAGACTTAACTAAATTAGTAGCCTTCGCTTAATCGATTAACAACTACTTAACTAAAGTAGATCTTACCATTACTTACCAACCAAATATCGAGAAAGGAGGGTTAGATCTATCGCCAGAATCCGGAGTTCTAGATGAAATCGGCCCAAAGAGTGGTTAGTTCTCTGCTTGCAAATGCCGAAATTTTGGCTTTTCTCCAACCCACAAGTCGACGAGAGAAAGGAAAATATGAAAAGAGTGTTCGGCCATCACTTACCTTCGCAACAATCGAATATAGGAGAAATCCCGAAACCACTATACTATTCGGCCAAGTAGAGTTTAAAGAAAAGAGAAGGAATTTTGGCACTTTGATAGGTATTAGATTCGGCTATGGCTGCCTAAATAAGGCTGGACTTTTAGTGAGGAAAAAGAAGAAAGGTAAAGGGAATAGTTGATTCGGCTAGTAGGAAATAAAAGAAGTAGGGATTTGAGGATGGAAATTCGGCAATGGAAGAAGCAAAGAGGGTTTCGGCCAAAGTTTTGGGAGGATGGAAAGGAAAAATATAAGAAGAGAGGGTTTGGAGATTCGGCTAGCAAACTTGGAAAAAAGAAAACAAGTGATCAAGTGGGTGCTTTTATAAGCATTCGGCACCCCCTAGTAGCCTTGTCAGTCAACTCTTCAACCAAGAGTCCAAAATCCATCAATCTTCCTTGAATCACTCCAAGCCACTTAATTTAAAACCATTCAAATAATTTGAATACTCTAATAATAATCCAATAATAATTCTTTTAATCTTCATAATCTTCTTGATTATCCTTAAAATAAAATGCTCATATTATCTATTAATAATAATTAAAGAGTTTAAAGGAGAAAGGACTCTCCTCAAGTGCAAATCCAACATAATGCCAAAAGGGAAAATTGTGACTCAACCAAGGTTCTCCTTGTTCCTTGATGGCATCAAGTGTAGCTCCCAAGTGGCCCTCCTTTGCCACTTATTCTAGGCTCTTTTATGACAAAAGCTCCCTTATTTATTCTTATAACCCTACTCACTAAGGCTATCCACCTTTTACGCAAATAATATAATTATTTCTACCATTCCGAGCCAACTCAAGGCCTTTAATTAAACTCTATTATTCCATAAATAATGTCTCAACAATTCATACATAAGAAAAATGATTAAATTCCAAATAACCCCATTTTTGGGATGTTACATCGCATCCGTGCATTTGAAGGAGCTCGGTAGAAAGAATCGCTCCCGACGACACCTCCTCTAATCCCACACCCGATGTCGGCCTCACGATCGGCTGGCTAAAAGGAGTTGTCGGGAACGGACTCGAACCCGGCCATGCATTCCAACCTGGGGGGGACTAGAAAAAGGAAACATATATGGGTTAGGAGGATACATGTAAGGGGCAGGGTACGCACCTGGCATAAACTGTGGACGCTGTGTTGTCGGTGTTGTCAGCTGAACTGATGGGCCCGGTGATTGTGTAGGCGCTGTTGATGGGCCCGGTGACTGTGTAGGCGCTGTTGCTGGGCCCGTCTCATCACCCCTTCTCCTTGAATGTAAAGGGGCCCGACGTTCCCTTCGCTCGCGAATTTGCCGTCGCCTCTCTTCATCCGACAACAGATACGGCTTGCCATGGATTCTAAACCATGGCATGTACTCCGGTATGCACGCTAACTCAGGAACTACGGTCGATTCCCGGTTAGGTAAAAAGTCATACCGGTTCTCCCACGTCTCGATATGTTCTGACCAAAATATTGGCCAATCCGTGTGCTGCCGCCGTAAGTCCACATTGTGCTCATCATCGAGCACCTCAGGAGCCACAGGAATCAATTGCCGAAATCCAAATTGCCGCATAACTCGATCTGACTGGTGCATCTCCACGGTCGCGTAGGTGATTAGCGGGACCTTAACGTATAACTGTTCGGATTTTGGAGGAACTCCTCCTAATTACTACCAATTTCGGATCCTCGTCGGTGTCCATTGAAACTATATTAACATTACCAAAATATTAGTTATATACATAAATACTAAATTATAATAACAAAATTGACACTTACTTGTGATTCCGACCGTTGTTCCAATAGGAGCCAGTATATCCTCAAGCGAGTCGGTATTCCAACATGACTTGTCGGATGGTTCCACCTAATTAAATAAACTTTTAGCATGCAATTATACTATAAATCTACGACATAATTGTAAAATATAATATTAAATTTACATCGTTATCAATGGGAATGAATATGGTTTGGTCGAGTCGAGGGCGTAAAATGGAAATCGAAACCATGCCCATGACTACGATGAGTGATAGGCAACCTCCGATTTTTACTTTATCCAAGACCGTCGCCCAAGACATCTCCGGTACAACCTCGATAAGACTGCAGACTTCAACTCAATTCACCTACCGCTCTGAAATCAACAAGTTTCGAGAGCCATCTCGTGGACGAGGTTTCTAGAGGTCCCAGATCGATAGCCTCCAATTATCTCAAGTATGTATGCCCGCATACCGTATTCTTTCATCTTCGATCGAATCTTCATTCGGTGTGGAATGTGTCTCGTAACCAAACCATATCGATCCGACCTCCTTGCAATTTATCCGAATGGCACCCAGGGCTCAGAGCATACTGACCATCCAATCGAGAGATGTTACGGACCGGTGACTACCGCCCATCCCCTAAATCCCAATCAGAATCGCACATCTTCTAAGGTGATGGTACACTCTCGCATGGCGATGGAAAGTGTGCGTCTCGGTCTCCACCTCTCTATCAACGCTACCGATCAAAATTGGGTCCAACTTGAACCCCTACTATCGTGGCTACGTGCAAAAACCCGCTTCCGCAGTAATTCTCGATCAATGGCGATGGGGACCGGGCATGTTGCGAATATAACATTGCAACACCGATCTACATGATCGCTTAAAAATAATAAAATTCAAAATTAATTAAAATTGTATAATTAAAAAATTTAATAATATTGAAAAATTAAAATTCAAACTTACCATTTTCAATTGCTGGATGCCAATGTGATTGCTGTCTAGGCGATGTAAATCCCCGGCCATTGTACTCCGATAAAGAATTTTTAAATTTTCCAAAAAAATAAATATATTAAAAAAATTATAAACGGCTTTTTCGTAAATGGTAGAAGACTATTTTAAAATTTAAGCGTAAATTTCAAGGGCTTTGAGAGAAACTTGAGAGAAAATTGAGAGCAAATTGAGAGAAAATTGAGAGAAAAATGAGAAAGGATTGAAGTGTGAAAAAAATAAAGGGTTGAGGGTATTTATAGGTTTTTTTTTCTCGTTGCTTTTTTGACCGTTGGGGTCCAACGGTCAATTTTTTTTTGACCGTTGCGGCCTAAAGCGCGTCCATGGGGGAGCGCTTTAGGCCTTTCCCCAAAAAACGCGCTGACGTGGACGCGATTTTTGGGGAAATTGCCCTTTCCGGTCAATATTTTTGAAACCTATCCTTTCCGGTAATTTTTGATTTTTTTTGATATTTTTGAGATATTTGCCCCAAAATTCTTTTATTTTATTTTCTCCCTAAATCTTTTATTTCCCCTAAAAAAAATTTACTTCCTTCAAATCTCAAGAACTTTTTTCTTTTACTTTTTCCTTAAAATTTTTACTTTCCTTTCAAAAATTTATTTTTAACAAACCCTCAACTTTCATTTTCCCCAAACCTAACAAACTTCCTTTCTAATTTATGTTTACTATTTATATTATTGAATTATTTAATCACCCTGAATCTTTATCAATTTTCATTAAAATTAAATTATTGATGATGTTATAAAATATTTATATTAAAATTTTCTTTTGATATCAATTTCAGTTTTGTCCTTAAAATAAATTTTATTAAAAATTACATTTTTACATTTAATATATTTTTAATTTCAAAATAAGCTAACATGTATATAAAATTATGAGGAGATGAAAGTTAATAACAAATTTGATTATGATGGGTAAATTTAATTACGGGTGGGTGGTAGTGATTACAATAACTCAAATTTATTTTTTAATTTAACTCAAATAAATATATTCGATTTAATTCGAATTTCATCTCACTCAATTCTATTCAAAAAAATTTCAAATCAAATTAAAATTATAAAATATAATTCACCAACTCAACCTATTTAAAATTCTTTCATTCAATTTAATTCAATTAAATTAAATACTCACCTCTATTCTCGGCAACAATCCACTTAGCCCAAATAAATTCTTCAAAAACCCAAGATTTCAATGCAAGCTGCAAGCCTGTCACATCTAATGACAGCATCTTGAAGAAGGAACTTAACATATCACTGACATAATTAATTTTTACCTATGAATGACTGGCCCCCCTTTGCTGGAACCTTTTCAATTACCTACCTACTATCACAATAATGAAAGGGAGTTACGAAGGGAATAAAATGAGCTCTGGTTTCCATGGGACAGTGACAACTCCCCAAGTGCTAAGAGTCTCACCTTTGTATTAAAGCATGCGCTCAAGCATCATCATCATTTTTTATTAACCATGCTTGCTAGGTGTTTGTTTTGCTTTTACACTAATTTTCATCATCTCATGTTAATATTTTGACAGTGATTGAACTTCAAAGTAGGGTTAACCTAATTATTTCAAAAATTTGAACATTGATACCCTGAAAACAAGGGTAGATTTCTGTTTATATATATATATAAGGGATGATCCATTTGTTTTATTCTCTTTCAGGAAGGGGCAATGAGCAATGAACATCCATTGCTTCAAAGCCAAGACAAGTTTTGGGAACCCCAAAACCAATTTAAATTGCAAGAAAGGGAAAGATACCAAACCTCGCACAAATAGCATCATTCGGATACACAAATAACTAAGCTGTGTAAGTAATAAAAGAGAGAGTCGTTGATAGTGAGACGCAAGGCATTCCAAAATTTAGAGTCACATGCTTGAGAGATGCAATCGACGCCAAATTTTTTACTACTTAATTTATTGCAAAGGCCAAAGCGTAATTTAAAATTGCTGCTGCAGCATCAACAAAAGCATTATCCTTTCCTGATTCCACCATCAAAACCTCAACTTATGAAAGCATCCCTACAAAACCGCACATGTTCTACAGTTCTGCTTCTTATATGATAATGTTAAAATAGAATATCAATAATGTCAACGCATCATAAAAAAGAATAAGAAAAATAGAATACACAATTTTTACGCAGAAAAAAGTTACGGATAGAGAAAAAAAATTTACTATGTCGAATTCAAATGAATACAAAGAATATAAACTACATCTATTTATAAATTTAAAAAACTTTATTTTAATTAACATCTGATAGAAATAATGCACTATTGCAGGAACCGTCCCAATCCAATATATTACTTATTAGGAATTTCCCTATTTTACTACTTATATTTTATTTTAATAAAATTTAGATTATTACTCTAACATATCCTAAATGGTACTTTAGTAATTACGCTCCAGGTATGTTTTGTATTTAAGGTGGGAGCTTGTAAAAGTAATGGGGCTATTCCCATTACTTCATTCATTTATCTACGTTGTCTCTTTGAAGTAATGGCTGCCTTAAGTGTTGAAACTTGTGCTAAAGTACCAACTCCGAGACCCTTAACCATTTTTATTTTTGCAGGTTTCCATATTTAAAGAGAAAAATCACAACCAATTTGGGCATGGGCACTGCTATGTTTATTTTATCGAGGGTTGAAGTAAAAAATTTAAAAAAAAAAAAGTGCTGAGTGGAGGATGCCTGTATCAGTTATTTCGATTTGATTTTTGCTTTGACGATTTCCCAGCAGGTGTATCGTACCATGAACAATCCAAATAATATTGATAGATTTGATAACCCATTTATTTATATTTGTTATAAATAATTATGTCGTCATATATGGATTTCACAGCAAACAAGGCCTATCTCACCTAGTGATCCACTTCGCGTAATAAGAATTAGTTTGATAATATTTTTAAAATGTACTTTTAAAAGTATTGTAAAAAATATTTTTAAAAATTTAGTTTAAAATTTAAATGTTTAATATTTTATTAAAAATATTTTGAGAAATAAAATATCCATTTTAGTCATATTATTATCAAGTAATAAATATACTTTTAAATAATATTTAAATTAGTTAATATTATTATATTTTAATAAGAATATAAAAATTATTATAACTTGTTAATATTTTAATATATAAAATATAAATTTTAAATATTTTTAAACAATAAATATTAATTATTTATAAAATTTAATTAGAATATGTAAACTATATTTTAAATATTTAAATATAACCATTAAATATTTATAATTAGTATTTTAAAAAATATTTTTAATTTTTAATTAATGATTTTAACACATTTGTAATTAAGTATAAAAAAGGTAAAATACTATGTTATTTGAAGAGTGAAAAAGTAATTAAGTACTAAAAGTGCTTTTGAAAAAAAACTAAAAATTTTAACTTCTCCTTTTCAGAAGTGTTTTTCAAAAACACTTTAAAAAGTTAAAAATTTAAAAAAAAATAACTTATTTCACACAATTTTTCTTCTAAAATTACTTTTGAAATTAGAAATATTTTTTTAAGCACTGCAAAATAGATTAAATTATTAAAAAGAACGAGGACGCAGCTGCAAGCTTTTCCTAAGGAAACCACTATCAAATCACATAATCCGACTCCCCAACCTAGTCATATCAAGTCTAGTTGTATCCTTGTCATAACTCAACTTCATCGCTTCTTTTCTCAATGTTTCTTGTGAAGTAATATAACGCTAATGCCATGTTTGGTTTGCTGTAATGGAATAGACCTGTAATTGAATAGAGGTGTAATGGAATAGAGGGATAATGGAATAGAGCTGTAATAAGTAATTCAACTGTTTGGTTGAATGGAATAGAATATAGCTGTAATAGAATTCTTGTGTTTGGTTGAATGGAATGATGTTGTAATAGCATAAGAAAATAACTAAAATGACCAGAATACCCTTAGCAGAATTTTTTTTGGGTAGATGATTATTGTTATTGTTATTAAATTTTAATAAGGTTATTATTGAAAATAATTTAATAAAATAATAAATAATTTATCATATCTTAACATAATTATTATTAAATATAATTTAATAAAAATATAATTTAATAACATGCTTAATATAATAATTATTATATGAATTAAAAATCTTAATATATAATACTATAAAATATATATAATTTATTTTATTATTTTAAACTGCAATACATATGTGCTAAAATATCATTATTGAAACAAATAATTTAATTACTCTACAAAAAAATAGAAGTAATTAATTAACTTGAGAATTATATTTCACATCCAAGTATAATATTCATATATTAGCAAAAGTTACATGATTTCATTAGTTTATATGTCATAATCCATATGTTTTAAAATTTTACAACATCAAAAGTTACAACATTGTAATGACATTCTATCATGTCATTATACCATCTAAATATTACAAACACAAAAAGATACCAAAATATAATATATACTTTTACATAATATTTTTTACTTAATAATAATATATAATTTAATAATATACTTATATAATAAGTAAATATACACGTATTTTACAAATATATGTATATTAGTATCACACATGTCACCATATGCACCATACGCTTGTCTTAATTTAATTTATTCATCCCAAAATATCAATTTAATAATAATAAATACATTAAATATTTACTTAAATAATAAGTAAATGCATACATGTATTACAAATGTATGTACAATATTTATTACATATGTATTTTATTTTTACCATACACTTGTCTTTCTTTTATTTATTTAATAATAATTAATATAATTAATTTAAAACCTTAAACATAAAAAAAATCCAATAATTAAGATTTTATCTAAGTTTGACGCACATCTATAGAAATTGGCTTAATTGTCATTTTGGTCCTTTTTATTTTCTTTTAATCTACAACTAAACTTTCACACTTTATTCAATTTAATCATTTTCTCCTAATTATCCTTAATTTAAGCTAATTCACTTTATTAAACTTTAATTAACCAGTCACTTAACTTCGTAAATATTTTTAATAGATATTTACATATCCATTTTTCAGCAACGGAGACCCGAAAATACACTTTTTTGATGACCGTAAAATTCGGGTCATTACAATTATAACACATGATGAATCAAAGGAAAATAAATTATCATTCAACAAGTCTAGTACGATACAAAAAATAATTCAAACACCACCAAAGTTTCATAAACTAGATACATGAAATAACATAAACAACGTAACATTTACTATTTTTACCCTAAACCTAACTAATTTCTAGATGCTTGCCATTCATTGAACATTCGGTTGGCTAGTTCCATCCTCCAAGTAGTCCATGCATTCGATGGATGAATATTTGCGATATTCGGTTCATCATCATCTATCACATTACTAGGTAATCTTTCTTCCAACTCCGCTTCAATAGGATCAATACTCATATAGGTTCTAATAAAATTATGGAGCAAACAACATGCAATAATGATTCTATTGTGCACCCTCATAGGATAGAATGATGGACTCCTAAGTATTCCCCATCCAAGTTTTAATAACCCAAAACATCTTTCAATAACATTACGAGCTGAAGCATGTTTCATATTGAAAAATTCTTCCGGAGTACTTGGCTGGTAACCCTGACGCCACTCATTCAAATGATATCTTTGTCCTCTAAATGGCGCAAGAAATCCCTCACAATTTGTGTATCTAGCATCAACTAGATAATAACAACCTATAAAAAACAAACAATTTGTCATCGTTAATTTCCCATAAAAGTATGATCTTAAAAATTAATTCAAATTCCTACAATTTTGCACTTTACCATGCGGAACTTTTAGTCCATGTCTCCTACTAATAGCATCTCGAAGAACTCATCCATCAGCAACAGAACCTTCCCAACCAGGAAGAACATAAACAAAATGCATATCAGGTGTACAAACACCTAACATATTTGTTGCTATGTCACCTTTTCGCGTTCGATATCTAGATTTATCAACTTTTGGAACCCTAATCTTGATGTGAGTTCCATGTAAAGCACCTAAGCAATTCTACATCACATGTATAAAACCTCGAGTTAAGATACTATATTTAAATCTAAAAGGATTAAATTATGTACGAGCTATATATAGTATTCACTCTAATACCTTGAACCATTTCCACATGGGGTCTGTAGAATTAGCTGTAATTGGCTCTGTCTTTTTAAATAACATATCTTGTAAGCATATGACAGCATTTAAAACATTGCGAAATGATCTGCTAATGGTTTGCCCAGACCTATTAAAGTGATGCTTGATAACTCTATTTTTAAGGTGATGAGAAATGATATGCAAAAACATTGCTACTTGCTCATCAACAAGCATGTTACTTGACGACTTCAATCCCCCTAAAGTTTGTAACATCTCACATAGTTTAAAAAAGGTAATTCTATTTATCCTAACTTGTTCAATACAAGTCTTGTCACTAGTATATACAAGTCTTTTCACGTAATCTCGTTGTGCATAAAAATCTAAAATATAGGATCTAATCCTTGGTCTATAAGTACGTAGGCTATGGATGGCACCCAATGCAACTAAGAACCAACTCGCAACAATACACATTTGCAACCATATTGTAACAGCAAGACCAATTCTTTTACGCCTCTCACTTTGTCCAATCAAAGGCAGACGAACCATAACTGCAATAAATTAAAGTGTTACATATCTTCAAATCATAGTAAAAGGGTCACATTTCTTCAATACTAATTTCAATAACAGTAAAACAAAATCAAAGAATTTAATTGCCATATAACTTACAGTGTTTCAGTTAGATAATTCCTTATCAACTATCAATGTAGACAAAGGCTACATGATACTTTTACCAAAATATTACTCAATGTAGACAAAGTCAAATGAGACCATGGATAGTTTTAACAGGGAAGCTAAGAAGGTTAGCTCAAGAGTTTAGGGTAGACCAGCACCAAATTTGATTTCCACGAGGAAAACTTTTAAAAAATTGGACTTATTGGGTTCATTTAATTTTTTTTTTATATATATTTTGGGAAATGCAACAAAGTAGTACTAGTACATATAATTATGTTTCTCATAGGGTAATATAGGCTGTAATGTTTGGTAACTAAGTTATCAATTATATTGTAATTTAATAAAACACTTCTCCCACAAGTTGTCAAGGATTCACAAAAGTAAAGGAATGAAGTTGAGATTTATAAATTATATATGTTATTTTTTATTTGTTTTATAAAGGAAAAAAGAAGAAAATAAAAGGGAGTTGCAAACTTATAAATATCTGTCCATAAAAGATTAGACTAAATAATCAAAGCTGTAAATCAATGTATCAGTGTGCCAGGCCAAAAAAAAAGTAAGGGTATTGGAGAAATAAGTTGGACCACTAAGTAAAAGGACAACTTTATTCTTAATGCTTATTAAGACAAAAGTCTTACTCTAGTCCAAACATAAGCATTAGATAATTATCTTCATTTCAATTTCTTTTTCCAGCATTGATTAGGAAAGGCGTGATACAGGATGTGCAATGGTCTGAAGATAGAGATAGCATATTTTTCAAGGAAGAGATTAATTTAGAGAAAACATAGAAATAAGAAGTTGACTATCAATTAGTTCTCTCACCACTTCTAGTTCAATATCATTTAGCACAAAGTTAGAACCCTTTAATGAGTTTAGTTGCCTTGAAAAGTTCCAGGGTAATGAGCAATCATCAGAAGAGATCCTACAATAGCAGAAAGTTAAGATCTGTTTAGAAAGAATTTTACCATTCCTTAATTCTATAACTTTTAGTTTATCAGGAAATACATCATATAAACTTTGTTCAAACAAAAAATTAGCACTCAGCTGCTGAAGAATGTGTCAGTCTCATAGAATCTAAAATATATAAGTTGTGTGATAGACCAAAGTAAGCTGAACATAGTTTACAAGAAGATAAAAAAGAATAGAAAATATTAAGAAATGGGAACTGAAGACTACAAATCTCTTAGTACTTTTCACTCTTGAGTGCTTGTACAAAAACTTCAAACTGTTTGACTTCATGCCATGAAAGGAACTTAACTATTTACTGCTTAGAGGGCCAAATGAAATAAAGAAATCCTCCTAGGAAGTTTATCAACGACACCATTTCAGGGGAAAAAATAATAGTTTGTAAGAATGATAGAAGGATTATTCTCAAGCACACCTCAAATACATCTTACACCAATTAAATGTGTCATATCAGTTATGTAAGTAATATTGCACTTTACCAGTCCATACCTCAACAAACAATTAACTTTGTAGTGTAACCATATTTTCTTACACATCATATCATACCTATCAAAAAGAATTCCAAGTTGGTGATAAACATATTTATTTTCTTTGGAGATCTCATATTCCCTTCTTTTATGATGTAGGTAAACCACAAATTTGAATTTAGAGAATCAATTAATTACTGCTTGCAAATAGAAGTACCATTTTAAATGGAAAATAGATTCATGAAGTATGCAGTTCATGGAAACAATATGACACAGAAAGTAGTTTAGGAAACTAAAACTAACTATTGTTAGGACACATATCTAGCAAGTGAATATGGAATATGAGAGATCTTACAGATTATCCATTACCTACCCTCTTACTTTGGTGAGTGTAATAGAGTCTCTGCTCTGATCTTACCTAAACCTGATAAACCAGAATAAATTTGGGTAATACCATGTTATTAGGATGTTGAAATTTGAAAACCAAGATCATTGCATCAGTATCTTGATAACATAGAAAACAAGTAATTAATCTAAGTTGAGATACCTTCATTAGTGATGCACTAGTAGGTTAATTAGAGCCTAAATATAATCTGACTCTTAAGGTTAATAAAGAATTAGCTACTTGCATAATTAGCATTGGCCTGATAATGGTTAAATTGTTTATTGGTCCTTCTAAAAATTATAAAATATAATGAAAAAGTTGTATTTGTACTTCTCAAAAACATTCCATTGGGTTTTAGCACTATTTTCATTTTATTTAGTATTTTCTCAAAGGCTCAAAGCAATCATGGAAAACCTTCCATTTATTTAGCACAAAATAAAGAAAGTGATAACAGTTTATTTACTGCATGACTTGAAATCAACCCCACTTTCCCCCATTTATTCTCTAATTATATCTTCTCATTAGTTAAGAAATACAAAGGAGACGGATATTTTAGTAAATAAAAAGAAAACAATCTAAAACCGAGTAAGCATGTGCAACTCTGCAAGCGAAGAAAAATCAATAGTACCGCCTCATCTTGGAGGCTTCTTCTTCCTTACTCTGCTATTCACTTTCCTATAAATTCCCCTCTCTGCTTTGCCCTTCTTTTCACCCAAAACCAAACCAAACCAAACCAAAACCTTTCTTTTCTTCTCTCTGAGACTGTACATCTATCAAATTTCCAGATTTTCCTACAAATATCACATTCCTCTCACTGTCAAACTCACATTCTCTTTGAAAAACATACTAAAACACCATGCTCTCTTCAGTTAAGCTCTCCCCATCTTCTTTCACTTCCTCAGGTTTCTTACCCAAGAGACGTTCAATCCCCCCTAAACCCAAGGAAAAATTTTGAATGATAATGAAGATGCTACAACAAGTTCATACCCCTGCCAAATGAGCTTAATAAAAAGGCCAAAAGCAAGCATAGAACCTAGTAGCAGTAAGAGGGTGGCCAAGGCATGCTCTAAAGAAGTTGAAAACAGCAAGAGAATGCAATGATTAGCCAGTAAATGGCTACTAATTATGTTACTTGAACTTACGTGTGAGTGTTGAATATAGGTATACATCCTACGCAGGTTCAGATTTTTCCAAGTTATTCCATGTTTGGAGGTCATATCCTCAAATCCATGTGCTAAACAGAGTGTCAGACGCGGGTACTTCAAAAAAAATGAAGAGTCGAAGCAACCTAAGCTGGTAATAACAGTTCATAAGACTAGGTAAGTTACACGTTATAATCCTATTCAATGTGAAACACTAACAACAACTTTTCTTGATCTATCACTTAGAAATGTGCATTTGATTTTCAAATATTTGTTTCAGCTTACTTCTTTGTTCTCATTCTATGTTTATGTTTCCTTTTGATTATTGAACAGTCGGTGCCTCAGTTTCATAAGCCAAGGAAACAAAGAAATATATTAGAGACCCATTACAGAATTTGACAATCAAAGATGACCATGAGAAGAGTTATGAAGTTTTATACAAGAAAAGTTGTGAATTTATGAGGAAGAAGAAATAGAAAACAGGTAAAAATAGAAAACGTACCGAAGACGAAGATGAAGGGCGAACGTCTTTGTTGATTTGGGAGAAAATGTCGGAAGAAATCGGAGCAAGGAGAAAAAGAAAGAAATGGAGCTATTTTGGGTGGAAGAAATCTGGAGCAACGGAGAAGAAAGCAGGCTATTTTGGGGATAAATTTTACGACAAATGCGTCGAATAGCAATTCAGCGCTCTCACCTAGGAATACCTATTGCAGCATATGAGGGAATACGAGGGTAATAGCAAAACTGTGGAATCAAGAAAATGGTGAACCAAACGGTGTAATAGCAAAAAATTACTGTAGCACGCTGAATCGGGCAAGAATGGAATGGCTATTCATGCCAACCAAACATGGTGTAAGAGTTACCTTCCAAGTATTCAGTTAACGTCGAACCTAATTCATTATGTTAAACGCGTCCATTCGTTTCCCTATTGAACTACAACAACAATTCTATCTTCAGTTTCTTCTTCATTAAATGATGTCCCTTCCGGTACTGTAGTGGACTTATATTTTGAAAAAATTTAATCTGCTTTCTCCTACAAATCGAAGTACACAATGGAAGTAAAACAAAAATTGATTTTAAATTTAAATGTAATTAATAAATAATAAATAACTTGTGTACCACAATATGTTGCACCTTCTCATGTATAAAACTTTCATACTTCTTAAGCGTAAATTTGAAAATTTTGAGTCTTTCTATAGAGTGGCCACTCTCAATTTCCTTTAACATAAAGGAAATGCTTGATGTCAGTTTCCAATGAAATCATAATAAAAGGAAGTTAAAAAAACTTATTTTATATAACAATAAATTGATAGCAACGAAAACAAGGCAATTTCTAACAATGAGAATTTCTAACAATGAGATCAATGTGCAAATGATTAAAACAATACATAAACACACAACTTTCACCAAGTCTCAGGCCAATGTTTCACCAAATTAGAATTTAAAAGTTAAATTAAATCAATTACAAGGCAGCTTTATACAATGTTGATGTAAAAGTGAAATGAAATAAATTACAAGGAAGCAAGGCAATGTTATTCTAATCCAGAAAGGCAGGATGTTACCAATTTGACACTTTACTACCAGAATAAAGAAATAAGAAAAAATCAACAGAGGCATGTAAAAAGTTCCATTGCAATGACATAATTGCTTTTATATACCACAAAATCTCGATAAAACACTCACATAATTAGTTCTAATGCAAAGACCAAAAACAGTCGAACACTGCTACCAACAACAATTTCTCGCAGTAAACCCATTAAAAACAACGCCCCCAAATAATCATATTTATACCAACTAAAACATATTACACTATGCCAACGTCCCAAGCAATTGTATTATACCACTTCTATAAATAAAATTAACAATGAAAATATAGGCCAAGGGAAAGATGAGGAAGCGCCTAGTAATTGAGTGGTGTGCAAACTCCTATATGATAAACCATTAAATAGAGAATATGTTAGTGTCATTTAGACAATCTAACTCACTTTGAAACTGGACGGTTGTATAATTTTTATATGTGTTGACAGATTTTGATGCAAATTGTGTGAGTATCTTTTTATATCACTTCGACGATATTGAACAGCAATTATATTAGATTATTTATGATGGATTTTAGTCGAGGACTTTGAAATGAAGAAGTGTGGTTAAGTTACCATATTTGAGGATAAAAGATATATTTCATGCCATATATGAGATTATTTATGATGGGTTTTGTCCCCCATCGTCTTGGGACACATAGAGAACCACATTAGGTAATAACCATTCCTTAAATTTTTCTATATGAAGCCTTAATCCACTAGTTACTGTCTTACATGAAATGATCTTATTTCCATATGATGACATAACCTACCAGTTACAGTATTACACGATATGGTCTTTAGCACCATGGCCATGGACTTGTCCTTTTAGAGATTCATGTTTTTAGTCCCGATAGATCCCTTTGACGACTCCAGATGACAAACACAGGCTCATTATGCATCGACTCATCATACAATGACTTTCTTATGATAGACATATTCATACTTTCAGACTCATATGCTCACCATAATCATTCAGACTCATGCCCCATGCTTAGACCATCGAAGTTTATACAATCCATACATGCATAGCATGAACCTTTCATTTCATATCATAGTTATTGCATTATACTTTGCTACTTTCATTTTCACTATTTGATCACTTAGCATAGAAGTTCCTAGAACGTACATACTACATGCAAGAGTCAGCCTCGGGACTCACCTGACTTTCACCCCTTTTTTAATTTTAAATTTCAAATCTAGATTTCCATTGAACGGTCAGCTTCAAGTATTTCTACTAAACATGGTGACTTATCAAGGTCACTCACAAACCCCTATTTTCATCATTTCTAACACTTAAAATCCCCCAGGTAGAGCCTTATGTCCTTACCTTTACCCGAACCTACTCTTTTACAATATAGTTTGAAAGGTCATAGACCTTACCTTGGCTTGAAGCTCTTGTAGGTGGAGATATAGATCAACACCTCATTTTACGTGAAGGAAGGCAACACTCCAGGTTGCTTCAGATCTAGACCAAAGAAATACTTCCTAAAGGAGGAGGAAAAACTCCCATTCTTTTCATTCTTGATTACCTAATATATAACCTTTATCCCTATAAGAACTTGACACGTGTCGAAATCCTATTATATCTACCAAATGGGTGGTTTACAACAGTAAGGGAAATGTGTACAACAATCCACAACTATATGTATAAATAAATGTTTCCAGGTCAAACTCATCGTTCATTCCTAATCATCTCATTAGAAAATAACCAGCACCTTAACTAGCCAAACTTGGCTTATAACGCCTTTCGAAGATAACTCTATTTTCTCAAAATTTCTTAACACTTCACTTAGTCTTACTTCTAGATATGTATCACTTTTTTGAGACATTTTTCACTCATTACCCTAATGTTAAAGGTTCTCCCAATCTATCCACCAAAGTATCATTTGGGCAGATAGAACTATGCTACTAGTTATCTTTGACTTGTTAACCTAACCAAGACTTTGCCCAATGGCATACCTGTAGACTTTGACCTCTTGGTTCAATCCAGCACCTTTCTCAAAACCTATTCCATAATTCTTACCCCTAAAAAACACTTGAGCACTAGGGCTTCACCAGGCAGAATGTCACAGTGTCAACCTATTCAATCAGTTCAAAGGGGCTACCGTGTTTTCTAAAATTGATTTGCAATCGAGATATTACTAGTTACAAGTCAAAGAACTGGATGTATCGAAAACAACATTCAGAACTCGGTATGGGCACTATGAATTTCTTATTATGCCATTCGGTTTGACTAATGCTCCTCCTGCATCTATGGACTTAATGAATAGAGTGTTTCAGTCGCACCTAGACCGGTTCGTAGTTGTGTTCATTGATGACATTTTGATTTACTTGAAAAATGAAATCGAACATGATCAACATTTTGTGTTACAAACTCTACATGAATAGCAACTTTATGCTAAATTCAGTAAATGTGAATTCTGGCTACCCGAGGTTGGATTTTTAGAGCATGTGATTTTTGCAAATGGTATTTGGGTTGATTCAAACAAAATATCTGGGATTGTGAATTGGAAATCTATGCGGAATGTTACAAAGGTGAGAAGTTTTTGGGCTTGGTAGGTTATTATCAACGATTTGTGAAAGGTTTTTCGATAATTGCTTTGTAGTTGACAAAGCAACTATAGAAAGATGTTCATTTTGTTTGGACTAAAAAATGTTAAAAGAGTTTTGACCAGTTGAAAGAGATGTTAGCTGAAGCTCCAGTGTTGACTTAGTCTGAATCCTGAAAGAAATTTGTAGTTTACAACAATGTTTCTTTAAATGGACTAGGTTATTGACTGCCTCCGGACGTACTAATGTCCAGGGTGTGAATACTACAATAAAAATATAGAAATATAAGGCAATATTCGAAAATATATGGGTTGAGTTGTAATATAGTTTTACAACTTCGAGGATTATACTCTGAAGAATGTACCCAAAAGAGGCAAGTGCTAGGCTAATTTTAACCTAAACACTAAAAGATTTAATTAATACTTTTAATTTAGTTATAGTACGAAGAATATAAAATAAATGATTTTTAGAGTTTCTATAATAATAGTAATAAAGAAAAATAACATAAAAATATTAAATTCAAGAGATTAAAAAGGAAGAATAAATCAAATCTGATTATGGGTGATTAGCTCGCTTTAGTAATCTCCATCAACTATTGTTTCGGGTTTCCTCGTCAATCAACTAGTCGCTACCCTAGCAGGATATTCTGATCTTCAACTAACATAACGATTCAGTAAGTACTGCTTATCTTACAGTCTAAACTGGTTTGGGGTTAAGGTGTTCACGGATGGACAATATCAATTATGGGTTAATTCCCACCTTGATAACTTCCTTGGGTTATCAGACCTAGGGTTTGTTTCATGTTCTCCCTTTCTCAGATAGTTGATCTGTTGAGTAACCCTACAAAACAGTTAACAGATTTGACTTCCACTCGCTAATCCCCTATAGAAGGATTAGTTCCTCATGACATTCATAAACAATATATAATCGATGTAAAGAGAAAGCATACTAATTAAATCAACAGATATAGTAAATGAAAGAGCCTAATTGTATGGAGATTAAGCGCCAACCTA
Source organism: Gossypium rotundifolium (assembly GCA_025506655.1). NCBI lineage: Eukaryota > Viridiplantae > Streptophyta > Magnoliopsida > Malvales > Malvaceae > Gossypium > Gossypium rotundifolium. Next base: position 89,086,703 of record CP106729.1, read on the forward strand.
CAGAGTTGAATGATTCCACAGTTTAGATCTCTTGAAATCGACAAGAACAGCTAAATAAAACTAAAACCTAAGAATGAAAGAAAATACTAAACTAAGTTTTACATAGAGAATCTAATATATAGGAATGATGTCTCTAACAGGTGACAAATGTGCCTATTTATAGCCTTCAGGTGGCAGTCATCCTTAACCCTAGATTAGTTGACATTATTGAGCTTTAAAGTTTGATTGTGCATACCAAAGCGCTCGTGCTTCATGTTTAGTTTCTGTCATAGAGTCAATGTCGCAACACACCAAGACTTGCATCGTGACATGGCAACCAGTATGCTCCTCTACAGCCATCTTTAGGGGTACGTCACAACACCCTCAATTTGTGTCGCGACATTAAAGGTAGACTTGAGTTTTCTTCATTATGTTCCCTATGTTGCAACATTGAGTCATTCGTGTTGCGACATAGTGACCAATATTAATTTAGTGCACCTTCTAATGGTCTCCTGCACACTCATAAAGTATGTTAGCTCACCTTTAGTCCTCATTCGACCCTTAAGTCAATAGAAGACTCAATTCACACATTTTATTAGATGTAAGTAAAACTAAAGAAACTTAATTAAAATATAACAGAAATGCTTGTATTCAGGCTCCTTAAGTGTGAAAACTAGTTTAATTTGCTACACCGAATTATGACGAATCAAACTTCTCCACACTTAAGTCATTGCTTGTCCTCAAGCAACATAAGCAACGATAATAGAATGATGACCCTTGAGCAAATATGATACAAGTATTGACTTTGGAGTATACGGCTTAAGCATTTCATACTTATAAACAATCTCAACATGATGAGTAGTTGACTTATCACTTTTGACCACAAACATCTAAGTTCAGTACGTTACAAAGTATACAAATATCACCTGTAGGAATTCATCAACAGATCATACAAGTACTTTGATTATCTTAGCATAACACAAATAGTCATTTATGCATATGTTCAGTATGATGTCCATTCATGTATAAGGATATTTTAGGTTACAGAGGAATTTTCGGCTTGTAACATTCTAAGGTTTAGGGCAGGTATAAAATTTAAGAACAATAAGCATCAAAAAGGGTTACAAACACGAAAATAGTTTGGCAGATCGTATTGGTCCCTATTATTCCCCCTTAGTGACCTTACCCACTCACCGCCTTATTTCTCCTTCTTTCACCTTTCTTTTCTCTCCATTTGTAGGAAGTTATAGCATGACATAGTAACTATGGCTAGCCTTACGAGTTTTTGTGCACTAATGGACGAGGTTTTCATTCTTTTGTGATTTTGGCACTTTTTTTTTGTCAATACATCTCACTTATAAATGCTTTTTTTTTGCTAATTTATGACCTTTTCTACTCATACTAATTTCCTTTTTGGATTTTTCTTTTTGTTCCACACATTAGGCTAACATATAATTCTCATATCACACTAATCTTTCCTATTTCACTCTATTTTTACAAACTCTGCCATGGTGTATCTACTTAACCCTCAATACGTATGGCCAAACATCTATAATCGTATAGTGTAGGATCAAAGAAAAATGACAAATACAAATTGACGTTTTCAGGCTCGAAGCTTGTAATGTGGTTCATCAAGAAGTGTCAACAGGCTCAAAAATTGGTACTGAAGGTGAAATACAAATAGGACAACTTTTTGGCTCTAGATGTGTTCCAAACAATGCCTTAGGTCATCCCTAAATATCTCAACATGCACAAATTTAATCAATCAAACAAACAAAAGTTCAACCATTTATCATTCATACTAGCATGCTCATTTCCTTGTATTTTCTTTATCACTTAGTACAAATGATGCCTTAATACCTATTTATAGTGTAACATATAGAACTTAGTAGTCTAATAATAAAAAAATTAAATTTCCTATCATCATGCCAAACTTATCCATAACCACAAGCAACCTATATGCATGCTGCTAACCAATCACTTGCATTTCTACAAGCTCAAGTACAAAAAAGACAAGAAAAATCAAAGAAAATTTTTTTTAAAAAAATTCCTATGATCCCCCCATACTTTAGTTGACATATTTTCCTCAATGTGTAGCCTATAAAAAATATAAGGAGAGAAGATACCCGATTGATCGGATTCACTCCAACAATTAATGGTGGGTGCTTCCTTCTTTGACTGTGTTAAGCTCAAATTATTTGTGCCTCTTTCGTGTTCGGTTCCTACATAGAAAACTTAAATAGAACATTCTAAAAGTCTACTTATTAATCCTACTCGTACAAAGTTTAAATTAAAATCATCCAAAAATTAATACAAGTCTTATAAAATTAAAATAGTTCAATCTTCCACCTCATCCATATAACAGCCCGATTTTGGGGCTAGTCGGAATAGTGGTTTCGGAACCACTAATCTGAGTTATTTTAATATTATTTTATGTGTTATAACGTTATTATATGAGTGCATGAAAATTTTGGTGAATTAATTTTAGTGATTCCATGCTTAATTTTTGAAAAAAAAAGACTAAATCGCATAAAATGCGAAAGATTTGTTCTACAAGCTAAAGGTGTCAAATAGCTATAGAATATTAAATTGGAGGTCTTTAATGTGCAATTAGGCCCTTAGGAATGTGTTGGCCAGCCATAGGGAAAAAGAAATAAGATTGTCAAGGGATTAGGTGAGGTTTTGGTGATAAATTGTCTAGAAATAAAATAAAATAAAGAGAAAAGGTAATCTCTTCCTTATCCTCCCTACCACCGAAATTTTCAGTAAAGAGGGGCTTTGGAAAGCTTAAAAATTTTCAGCAACTTAAACCTTTGCAAGTAAGTGTTTTTGATGGTCATTTTTGATAATTTTTGTACTTTTGGAACCCTTGTAGCTTAAGCTAGCTAATGAGAGGGCTATTTTGCAAAATGGTTGAGAGCCCAGGGTTTTGCCATGAGAACATTAGTGTTGATTTCTGAAATTTTCTGGAAGAAAATGAAACTTGGTTGTTAAATAAGCAACTTTTGTGAAAAAAGTTTCCATGAAAACACCTAAAATGGACCTTTTTGTAAAGGTTGTAAAATGGGTAGTAAATGTGTGAAACAATTGAAATTTTGAGTTGCTATAAGATTAATAAAGGTTCGGCTAGGCTTACTAAAGGAGAAAATTTAATTAAAATCGATTTACAAGCTTAAGGGAAAAAATGTAATTTTGTGAAAGTTTAAGGGCAAAACAATAATTTTTCCAAAGTAGGAATTTTGAAATTATGTGATGATTAAATGAGTGAGTTTTATCATTTAAGATCAAGAAAAATGAAGTCCGGACCTAGATCGGGAGAAAGCTAAGCTAGTAGATTAACTCGATTTAGTTGCTCACTTTTTGTATACCGAGCTAAGTTGTATGTAAATAATACAATGTTATTGAATTTATGCATTAAACAATTGATATTGCATGAATTGTTTGATTATTTCTATGATTATGCATAATTAGAGTTGATGTGATATACTTACGGTTGGACCTTAGGAAAAGATTGAATACCCAAGCCATGACATTTGAGTGATATGTGTGCTAGTGTAAGACCATGTCTAGGGAATGGCATCAGCCACAATATGGGAGCTAGTGTAAGACCATGTCTGAGACATGGCATCGTCGGTGATATGTGTGCTAGTGTAAGACCATGTTTGGGACATGGCATTGGCCTCAATATGAGTGCCAGTGTAAGACCATGTTTGGGACATGGCATCGGCATTGAGACGAGAGCTAGTGTAAGACCATGTCTGGGACATGTCATCGGCCTCGATATATGAGCCAGTGTAAGACCATGTTTGGGACATGGCATAGGCATTTTACCCTCTTGTGTGAGGCTTGTCGAGTATCCTTTGGTATTCCAATTGGTTCAAAGGGTAAGTTAGAGTTTGTGCCAAAAGTGACAAAAGTTATGATTATGTTATAAGTGATACAGGTACCTACACAAGATTCATGAGAAATGAGTTCGAATTATGATATATGATTAGTAAGGGTGAAATGAGTAAGTTATGCCTTTATTAATTCAAGAATCATGTTCAAGTTTATAAAATGCTATGAGCATGAGAATTCATGATAATTGTTGATGATTATTTACCTATGACTTACTAAGCTTTGTGCTTACTCTCTTTCCTTTCCATTTTCTTATAGTATTGCCAAGCTAGCTCGGGGGTCAAAGGATGTCAGAGGCTCGATCACACTATCAATTGGAATTTTTGGTATAGTTAGACTTATCTTTTTGAGTATGGCATGTATAGGGACTTAGTATTTGTAAAGTGTCATATTGTTTTGGCCAAATGTGTTGGCTTATTTTAGAGACAAAATCATTTTATATAAGGTCATAATTGATGGATAATTCTTATTATTAATACATAAAAATGATGATGTTTATCATGAATGTGCAAATTGCATGGTCGATTAATTGGTATAGATATGCATGATTTAATAGGTTGTTTGATATGGCTTATGTTGGTGTAAGTAGAGGTGGCAAAAAGGGCTTGGTAAATAGCCTTGTTTTTGTCCACACGGACAGACACACAGGCATGTGTCTAGGCCGTATGTGACACACGGTCTGCCCCATGGGCGTGTAGTTCAGCCGTGTGTCCCCTTGCATCTTAATTTGGCAAAACAAAATACCCAGTATATCCATACGAGCTGAGACATGGCCGTGTGTCTTAACCGTGTCGAAGACACGACCATAGGACATGGGCATGTGCCCGGTCGTGCGAAGTCTGCACCTGAATTTAGGAATTTAATTCGCCATATGGTCTAAGGACACGGGCGTGTGTCTTGGCCGTGTGACCTTATTAGGATGATGACATCAGAAATAGAATGTCAAGGTTTTTACGGATCGAGACACGGGCGTGTCATGGCTGTGTGAGGGACATGGGCCATAAATACGGGCGTGTGTTAGGCCGTGTGAAAACTCTTTAGGTTTGAATTTAGAAAATAAATCCACACGGGCGTGGGACACGAGTGTGTCCCTATATACTTAAGCTGTGTGAGTTACACGATCCTTCAGCATGGCCATGTTATCAAGTCACACGGGCGTGTCGCCATCCCACACGAGCGTGTGCCCCTATTATTAGTGGCATTTTTTAAAGTTCTCCAAAGAACTCAATTTGATCCCGAAACATTTCTAAGATGTGTTTTGGGCCTCGTAGGCCCATTTTAATGACGTTGAGGAGAAGTTTGAAAAGTTTTAAATTTGAATGGACTTTTATACCCTAGAAATACATGTTAGTATGTGTTTTGATTTAGGTAATACCTTGTACTCTGTTTCAACGTTAAACACGGGTAAGGGGTGTTATAATCCATCTCTTCACTCCCATCTTTCTCCTCATCTTCTCCTTCCTCCTCACTTTCATGCACTTATTCTTCTTGTTCCATATTCGTCGGCCTGAACATGTCAGGTGTATAATTGGGGACTCGGATGTTATTTTGCCTTGAAAATTCTTGGAATATTGGTCTTGACTCTTGCATTCACTGTATCATCCAATCAAACTTTGGAGAATACCTTCACCGACATCTTGTTGAGCTTGTGTAAACCTCTGTGATGAAATCAGATGTAGCCGTTGCTTCTTATTGTTGCTTGTTCCAATCCTTCATTTGTTTGGCTTGCAATTCTATGTACTGTTGGAACAAGATTTCATTGATAATACTTTTGGAAGGTTTCAGTGACTACTCAGTGCAATATCATAGGTACTCCCGCCTTTTTGCACAATGTCGTCACTAGGTGGGGAAAGAAGACTCCCACCTTTTGGTTACCAATGTATCTTCTAATGTTTTGATGAATCCATTTACTGAGACATACCTACTTTTCCTGCAAAAAATCATAGAGCAACACTTCTCTAAAAGTATTAACGTTAGAAACATTTAAAGTAGGTACAATTCTTGTGCATACAAATTGGATCCATATTTTAGCCTCAGGTAACATGATCACTTGATGAAAGGATACTGGGATATTGGTACTTGTGTGATATTTCCATTCACCCCTACCTCTAGTCAAGAAGTTTATAATGTTATCCATATCTATGCCTCAAAAATATTCCAGATCAGTTTCATCAATAAAATCTTTTTTATAGTATGAAGCAGTATAAAAGTCACAAATAATACGCGGGTTTACTCTAACCTCTTTCCCTTGCACAAGGACCATATCCCACATATGACCTTTAGTGTTTCTAGACTCTTGGTCTCGTAATGATGCATAAAATTCTTGAACAATAGGGACCACAACAGTTTGCTAGGGATCGTCCAAAAATGTTCTTGTAATAGCCTGACTTAGGGCCTAGTCGGAATAGTGGTGCGAGACCACAAGTCTAAAGAAGAAATATGTGTTTAAATGATTTTATAAGGCTTATGATGGTATTTGCATGGTTATATGAAAAATTCATGAAGGAATTTTATTAATTAGTGAACAAATTGTCCATTAGGACTAAATTGTAAAGATTAGAAAATATCAAATTCTAGGAGATTTAAGTATGAAATAGTATCATAAAAATTATTAGAGGTCCTTATTTAACAATTAAACCATTATATAATAAGATGGATAAAAATGGACATGGGAAGGAAAAATCTCAAGAAATAATCATTAAGGGCATTTTTGTCATTTGGTAAATAAAAGATTAAAAAGGGAAAAAGAAGTCAAAAATGGTGTCCATCTTCTTCCCAAGGCACCGAAATTTGGAGAGAAGCCATAGCTAGGGTTTTTCTCATTTTCAAGCTCAAAGTAAATGCATCCTAGTCCCGTTTTTAATATCCTTAGTATTTTTAAAATCCTCGTAGGTCGGTTTAGCTATTTCTAGCTTTAGTTTGAGCTAGGGTTTATGTTCAAAAATTTAACCCATGTATGACATGTATGTATTTTTATGTTTTATGAAGATTATGAAAGTTTGATGTAGGATAAACATCTTTTCCTAAGTGATTTTCATGAAAAATCCATGTAAGGACCAAATTACAAAAGTTAAGAAAGTGGTCATACATGAGTAAAAATAATTTTACGAGCCTAGGGGCAAAAGTGTAATTTTAAGAAAGTTTAGGGGTAAAAATATAATTTTACCAAAGTATAATTTATGAGTTAATTTAGTTAATGTAAGTATTAAACAAGTTAAATTGTTATTATAGATCAAGAAACACGAAGCCCGGACTGAAACCAAGGCAAAAACAAAGTTGAGGACTAAATTGCACAACTCTACACATTTTGAGTACCGAGGTACGTTTGTATTAATTTAAGGTTACACATGTTTTTTTTATATGATTAAATTACTTGTTATGTTGTATAATGTATATTATTTTCGTGAGGTTGAATATTAATGTCTAATAAGGAAATCAATGAGAATATGTAAGTAAAAGTCCCTGTTGAAGATTCGGAATAATGAGGATTCCTATGTCATAACATGAGACAAGGAAAGCCCGTGTAAGACCATGTCTAGGACATGGCATTGGCATCAAGGAATGTAGGTCTTGTGTAAGACCATGTCTAGGACATGGCATCGGCATCGAACGTAGATCCTGTGTAAGACCATGTCTAGGACATGGCATCAGCATCAAATAAGGCAAGGATATCATGTAAGTCCATGCCAAGGCATGGCATTGGTGAATTTATAAGGCAAGGATACCACATAAGACAATGTCAAGACATGGCAATGATAAGTTTCAAAGGAAACATATAAGGAAGATCTCGTATAAGACCATGTCTGGGACATGGCATCGACATCAAGCTAAGGAATCTCGTGTAAGACCATATCTAGGATATGGCATCAGTATCATAAGGCGATCCCATGTAAGACCATATTTGGGATATGGCATTGGCATTGAGATACATGTTTGACGAGATTGAGTATCCTCCGATATTTTGAGTAATTCAATGGGCAAAAGAGACAAGTATGAAAGAAGTAACAAAAAAGCTCAGTAAGCAAAATTAATACAAGTTAAGTTATTCAAGAATGATAAAGAATTTTACCTGAGTTAAGGAAGATACTAATTTGATGTTCATGTTAAAATAGCAAAAGTGCTAATCTATGTGATTAAGTGATACAAGTGCTCTAATTTAATTACAAGTATGAAATTATAATGTGGTAAGTGTTGAAAAAGAGTAAGTAAGAGTAAGTAAGTTCAAGCACTTGAGATATATGTTGCCTAGTCTTATGAGAGATGAGTTTAATTATAAGTTATTACATTGTTTAGTTAACTTTTCATGCAAACTTACTAAGCCATATGCTTATCTCTCTCCTTTCCTTTTTCCATGTAGGTTAGCCAAGTCAGGTCGGGAATCATAGACGTCAAAGCTTGGATCATACTATCATCCACTAATTTGGTATAGTAAAGTTAATTAATTTTGAGTATGGCATGTATAGGAGTTTAATCATTTTGGTCATGTCATATTGTGAGCTAAAGGCTTGGTTACTAAGATTATGTATTCTTTTGTATATGGCCATTAGAAATTGGCCAATATTTATTAAGTTATATACCCTTTCATGATGATAAGTTTATGCATTTAAGTTTATGAAATGGATGGAATAATTGAGTTGTTTTGGATGGTATAAATGTGTTGATGTTTCAGGGTGGAAATTGGCTTGGAAAATAGCCTCAAATTGTCCACATGGATAGACACACAGGCGTGTGTCTAGGCCATGTGTGACACACGGCTAGCCCCATGGGTGTGTTGATAGGCCGTGTGTCCCCTGCATTAATTTACAAAAATACGATTCGTCACACGGGCCAGCACACTGGCGTGTGCCATGTCCGTGTGCTATTAAGAGTCTGAGGACATCATAAACAGAGAGCTCCATGGGTAGAGGACACGGGCGTGTCAAGGTCGTGTGAAGGACACGAGTTATAGACACGGGTGTGTGCTCAGTCGTGTGAAATAAGTCAGTGTCGACCACGGGTGTCAAACACGGGCATGTCTTAGAGGCACACGGGCGTGTTCCTTGGACAACACGGGTGTGTGGCCCCTATTTAGGTAAAAATTTCAAGGAGTGCCAAAGTTTCTGAATGAATCCCGAAACCTTCTGAATGTACATTTAAGGCCTCGAAGGCTTATGAAAAGTATGTTATTAGTAAGAAAGAAAAGTTTAAGATGGAAAGAAATGTTACAGCCGGATAATACATGTTTATGTAAAATGAAGTATAGTAATGCATCGTATCCTGTCCTGACGCCGGATACGGGTAAGGGGTGTTACAGTTCTCACCTATGATATTGCACTAAAGGCCATATTTCCTTACACAAAATCATAGATGGATCAAATCCCCTCTGTTGGATGAATTTTTTTCTTGAAGTTCATTAAAACATTTTTCAACATTCGTATTTAGGAAAATAAAGGGATTTTAAACCATCGATGGGTTCGTTTCCATGGTTGGCCTAACTTTCCTAAAAGGCATGATATTTCAATCCTAAGCAAGCAATTCAATGGAACATTAAGAAGTTTGAGTTTAGGAACCCTTAACCTTTAATATATAGTTGAAGTTCGTTTGAATTCCTTGCTTTCTCGTGATGTTCCCATTCCTTGTTGCCCTAAATATGGTTGAAGAGTTTGCGAAGAATAAATATAATGTTTAATAAATTAGGGGTTTATGGTTTCAGAGGTTTTGAGAGAGTTTGAGGGATTAGGGGTTAAAAGGTGTTTTAATTAGAAGTAGATATACTTTAGGTTGTAAAATGGGATTTTAAAGTGTTAAAATCGAGTTAAATAAAGAGTAAGTCACCGGGTTACGCGAATGGGTCAGGTCAACCCTACAGAAAATGTAGCGATGTCGCGACACGTCCGTCAATTTAGAGGTTTAATGTAACAGTCCGGTTTAGACCCTAGTTAGAATAGTGGTTTCGAGACTACAAATTCGAGGTCAAAATGATATTTTAATGTTATCTTAGATGTTGATTCTATGTGACATAGTTTGTGTGAAAATTCTATGTGATAATTTTATCGATTGTGTGCTGAATTAAGAGAAAGGACTTAATCGCCATAAGTTTTGTTGTCTTCATAATAGGATGGCCTTAAGAGGCAATTAAGCCATTATTAAAGATAGTGGATGGCTAAATGACATATTAGCCTTAATATATATTTGTCTTATATGTTTAATGAAAGGATAGTATAGTAATTAGATTAATAATATGTTTATTAAACAAACAAAAGATGAATATGTTCATATTTGTCCACCGAAAACACAAAAGAAAAGAAAGAGGAAAAGCTTTGTGATATTCAATCATTGTTCATCTTGATTGATGTATAATTTTGAGTCGATTTTTGATAATTTCTACGTTTTCGTAATCGTTGCTTCGTGCTCTAGTTAACCCATGCTTAAATTTTGTGAATTAGTGATGAATTTGAGATATGCCATTGATGAATATGTTATTTTTGTGATGCTAGTTGGTGAAATATGAAAACTTGGTGTTGGATTAACATAGTTTGTGTTGGAATTTTTAGTAAAATTGAGTATTTTGGACTTAATCAAGAAAATGAGAAATTGAAGGGTTAAATTGTGAAATAAATGAAATGTATGAGCTTGTATTAGCATGGGAAGAATTCGGTTAGCATATGTGTTTTGAAATTTTGTGTATTTGATGATTTTGTGAAATAGGGACTAAAGTGTCAAATGTGAAAATGTGAGGGCTATTTTGTAAAATACCCTAAATAAGTGTGTGTGGACTAAATTGAATGAAATTGTGATTGAATGGATTGAATTTGAATGTGTATAGACCAAGAAAGGAGAGGTTTGGATCGAGATCAAGGCAAAGATAAAGTGTTCGATTAATCGACCGTTTCGATAGTTCAACGTCCGAGGTAAGTTCAGATATAATACGTGTATTTAGTTATGTTTAATGCTATGAAATGAATGGTATGAATATACTAAAATGTGAATACTATGTGAGGGCTTGAATTATATGGCACTAAATGTGCATATTCGAAAAGGTGACCGAGATGATTAGCACTATGTGTCGAAATAATATAAGCTTCGGCTTTGTGGTGAGCACTATGTGTGCGATACTGGTTTAAGATCGGTTTGATATGGATGCACTAAGTATGCGATGTTAATTAAGCTTCAGATAACTATTTGGGCACTAAGTGTGTGATTGAATCGATGAAGAAACAAAAGTTGATCGGGAGGAAATAGTGAGTATTGAGTAGCAAATGTAAGTGAAACCTAAGTGTTGGCTAAGGTACGTTCGGAACCTATGTGGCTGACGAAATTATGAGTGAGATCATGGAAAGATAATTGAACATATTAGCTTGTATGGTATGGTACATAGGTGTTTATGTAATAATCCATGTGATGGTTGGTTTAGTATAACATTTTATGTTATGAACTTACTAAGCTTTGGAAAGCTTACTAGGTGATTTGTTTCTCTGCTTTGCAGTGTTAGTAAAGCTAGCTCGGATCCAAGAATCATCAGCATCTCAATCACACTATCGGCAATCTATTTTGGTACTTTTGGAAAGATGTACATAGTTGAAATATGGCATGTATAGGCTAGATATGTAAATTATATATGAGATATGTAAATAGCCATGTGATGTGGCTAGATAAATGTGTGAAATTTGCATATATAGATTTGGTATGTTTTGATGGCAATGGTGATGTTTTATAAATGGGAATCTTAATGATAGTTTGATGCTAGTATGATCTAGTGAATTTGAGGATGAATCATGTTTGGTATGAATGTGATCAAATGGTGCAATTTAGTTATATGTTGACATGATTAGATATGAAATTGGTTATCAAGTTATGGGTGAATTTATGCTTAAATGTGCTTGTAGGTTTGACCCTTGCATGGGTGGCAAATTGGCCTTGGATATGGCCTGTTTTGCCAACACGTTATGGTACACGGGCGTGCCTAATGTCCGTGGGTGGATGATAGGATCTAGCCTAATAGCACACGGCCTGGTGGCACGGGTGTGTGGCCTCAACAAACTTGTTGAGTGTTTGAAATTTCTAAATCTTTCATAAGTGTTTAGTTTAGTCCCAGCCTCTCTCTAGCATGTGTTTGAGGTCTTGTAGGCTTCAATAAGGGACTATTTGATTATGTCTTGATGTGTTATGATGATGATTGACTTTGTATCGTAAATGGGATGTGAAATGATTCAATTGTTCAGTAATGCCTTTTAACCCTATTCTATTGACGGTTTCGGGTTAGGGTGTTACATTTTATTGTTATCAGAGCTACAGTTTAGTCAATTCTCAGACAAACATAGTGAGTGTGAGTCTAGCTATACATGCCATATATGAAATTGCGATAGTGTGATGAATTCTAACAGTTGAAAATGTGTTTTTATATAGTAATGGATCCCGATCGAGCAGTTACTCACGACGTAGAGAGTAACGCGCCTGCTCCCACTCAAGGGACAGCGCCGGCCGCATCTGAGCCGAATGATAGTGGTGAGGGAGGAGAGGCTAAGCAAGCCTTCTTCCGAATGATGAGCGAGTGGGTTACGGAGTTCGTTCGAACGAATCCGGCTGCTCCACAACCTCCACCCCCACAAGTACTTGTTGTGGCACAAGTTACAGACCCGATCAAATTGAATAAACCACCTGTGGACAAGATTCAAAAGTACGGGGCCAAAGAATTTAGGGCCACATTTGATGATGATACTGAGCGAGCTGCGTTTTGGCTCGAGAATACCCTTCGAGTATTTGATGAGATGTCGTTGAGTCCAGACGAATGTATAAAATGTGTTGTTTTATTGTTGAGGGATACTACTTATAATTGGTGGAAGACGTTGATATCTGTAGTTCCGAGAGAGAGAATCACCTAGGATTTCTTTCAAGCCAAGTTTGGAAAGAAGTATATCCGTCAACGATTTATTGATCAGAAACGTAAAGAGTTTTTAGAGCAAAAATAAGGTCGTTTGTCAGTTACTGAGTATGAACAGTAATTTGTGAGATTGAGCCAGTTTGCATGGGAATGTGTTTCGACCGAAGTTGCTATGTGTAAACGCTTCATAGAAGGGTTGAATTAGGACATTAAGTTGTTGGTTGGGATACTCGATATAAACGAATTCGTTGTGCTAGTTGAAAGAGCATGCAAAGCCGAGGAGCTCAATAAAGAAAAGAAGAAAGCTGATTCTGAAGCTCGTGATGAAAGAAAAGATCGATGAGTAAGTTTTCTCAACCTTCTACAAAGAGATTTATAGATGAAAGTAATTGTTGAAATGCTTCGTTTGGACATCCAAATAGAGATCGTTCGAGACAAAGTGCTGGTCCACGAACTCAAGCTCTGATTGAATTAAGTGTTGACAGCGTTAAAAGTAACAAACCCGAGTGCAGACAATGTGGAAGACGACATGTGGGAGAATGCTGGGGCAAGTACAACAATAGAGTTTGTTATAAATGTGGATCCCAAGATCATTTTATTCAAGATTTCCCTAAGATGGTTGAAGAGGAAAATGTTCAGAATGTGAGATCAAGTAATGTATCGACTAGGGGTAGACCACCTAGAAATGTGGGGAATGCGAGTGGAAGTCAAAGAGGGACTACTGACGCAGCTGTGAGTTCAGAGGCGAGAATACCTGCCCGAGCTTATGCTATACGTGCACGAGAGGAAGCATCATCTCTAGACATTATCACCGGTACTTTCACTTTATTTGGTGCTGATGTGATTGCATTAATAGATCTAGAATCAACTCATTCCTATGTGTGTGTGAATCTAGTATCGAGTGAGACTTTATTTGTTGAATCTGCTGAATTTTTGGTTAGAGTGTCAAACCCTTTAGGCAAGTGTGTCTTAGTGGATAAGGAATGCAAGAACTGCCCATTGATGTTTAGAAATATATGTTTTCCAGTCAATTTGATGTTGTTACGATTCGATGAGTTTGACATAATTCTGGGTATGGATTGGCTTACTCTGCATAATGCCATTGTGAATTGTAAAAGAAAGAGTATTGAGTTTAAAAGTCAGAATGGTGAGATTGTCCGAATTGAATCCAGTGATATGAAAGGATTACCAGCTGTTGTATCTACGATGAAAGCTATGAACTATGTAAGAAAGGGTTGTAAAGCTTATTTGGCGTACGTGATTGATACAAAAGTGTCGAAAAAGAAAGTTGAATCTGTTCCTGTGGTATGTGAGTTTCTAGATGTGTTTCCTGAAGAGTTACTGGGATTACATCCAATTCGAGAAGTCGAATTTGATATTGAATTAGTACCAGGGACCACTCCCATTTCGATAGCTCCGTATATAATGGCACCAACAGAATTGAAAGAGTTAAAGTCTCAGTTGCAGGAGTTGACTGACAGAGGATTTGCACGACCGAGTTTCTCACCATGAGGAGCTCCTGTGTTATTTGTGAAAAAAGGATGATGGAACTATGAGGATGTGTATTGATTATCGATAGTTGAACAAAGTGACGATAAAGAACAAATATCTTTTTCCTCGTATTGATGATTTGTTTGATCAACTGAGAGGAGCTACAGTGTTTTCAAAGATAGAGTTGAGATCAGGCTACTATCAGTTAAGAGTTAAAGAATCCGATATCCTGAAAACTGCTTTTAGAACGAGGTACAGACATTACAAATTCTTAATGATGCCTTTCGAACTAACAACTGCTTTCAGACCGTATTTGCATCGTTTTGTAGTGGTGTTCATTGATGATATTTTGATCTATTCGTGTGATGAGACGCAGCATGCCAAGCATTTGAGAACCGTGCTACAAACCTTGCATAAGAAACAATTGTATGCAAAGTTTAGCAAATGCAAATTTCGGTTACGTGAGGTTAGTTTTCTCAGGCATATTGCATCTGCTACGGGAATAAGAGTTGATCCGAGTAAAATCTCTATTATTTTGGAATAGAAGCCTCCGAGAAATGTGTCTGAAGTCCATAGTTTTCTGGGATTAGTGGGATATTATAGACGATTTGTGGAAGGTTTCTCGATGATTGCGACCCCGTTGACAAAGTTGCTGTAGAAAGATGTTAAATTTGAGTGGTCAGAAAAGTGCCAGCAGAGTTTTGAGCAGTTGAAAGTGTTGTTGACAGAGGCACCAGTGTTAGTTCAACCTGAATCGGGCAAAGAATTTATAGTTTATAGTGATGCATCGTTGAATGGTTTGGGTTGTGTGCTGATTCAAGAAGGTAAAGTCATAGCTTATGCTTCAAGGCAGTTAAAGCAGCACAAAAAGAACTATCCGACGCATGACCTTAAGTTAGCTGCGATTGTGTTTACGTTAAAGATTTGGCGTCACTACTTATTCGGTGAGAAATGTCATATTTATACTGATCATAAGAGTTTGAAGTATTTAATGACTCAGAAATAATTGAATTTGAGAAAGAGGAGATGGTTAGAACTATTGAAAGACTATGAACTTGTGATAGATTACCACCCGGGTAAAGCTAATGTTGTAGCTGATGCTTTGAGTCAAAAATTATTATGTGCTTTGCGAGCTATGAGTACTCAGATATATCTGTGTGATGATAGTGCGGTTATAGCTGAATTGAAAGTAAAGCCAATATTTGTACATCAGATTTGTGATGCTCAGAGAAGTGATGTTGAAATGATGGCTAAATGAATTCTGTGTGAATTGAATGCTGAATCAGAATTTCGAGTAGATAGTGATGATTGTCTGGGATTTAGAGATCGGATTTGTGTTTCGAGAAATTCAGAGTTGATCTCGATGATTTTGAATGAAGCTCACAATAGTCATTTGACTATACATCCGGGGAGTACAAAGATGTGTAATGATCAGAAATAGTTTGATTGGTGGCATGGTATAAAAAGAGACATTTTTGACTTTGTGTCAAAGTGTTTAGTTTGTCAGCAAGTTAAGGCTGAACATCAAGTTCCATCTGGTTTGTTACAACCGATTATGATTCCTGAGTGGAAATGGGAGAGAATTATAATGGACTTTGTGTCGGGTTTGCCCTTATCTCCGAGCAAGAAAGATGCAATCTGGGTGATAGTGGACAGATTGACGAAATTAACCCATTTCATTCCGGTGAGAACTGATTATTCTTTAGATAAATTAAGGGAACTGTATATTGCTGAGACTGTGAGATTGCACGGAGTACCACTATCTATAGTGTCTGATAGAGATCCGAGGTTTACCTCACGATTTTGGAGGAAATTGCAAGATGCGTTAGGCACAAAATTGCATTTTAGTACTGCTTTTCATCCGCAAACGGATGGTCAATCCGAATGAATCATTCAGATTCTTGAAGACATGCTAAGGTGTTGCATACTTGAGTTTGGGAATACGTGGGAAAAACACCTGCCGCTAATCGAATTCGCGTACAATAATAGTTTTCAATCTAGTATCAAAATGGCACCATATGAGGCTCTTTACGGTCGAAAATGTCAAACTCCATTGTATTGGACTGAGTTGAATGAGAATAAGGTTCACGAGGTTAATCTTATAAAAGAGACTGAGCAAGAAATGAAAGTAATTCGTGACAGTTTGAAAGCGGCCTCAAATCGTCAGAAGTGTGAACCACTCGTTCATCATTTCGAAAAAGGCCTCTTTAGACTCTCCCCCGTGACTACTTTACACAAGTCTAGAATCAGACGGTGCTATCCCTTGAGTGGGAGCTGGCCAATTACTTTCGACATCGTCAGCTACAGCTCGATCGGGATCCATTTACTATACGAAAACATAGTTTAGATTGTCAGGTGTCATAACACTATTGTAAGTTATATATGGAATGTACAGGCTAGACTCACACACACGCTACGTTAGTCCTAGAATCGAATAAGTACCTAAGTGTTCTTGTCTTCATAATAGGATGGCCTTAAGAGGCAATTAAGCCATTATTAAAAGTGGATGGCTAAATGACATATTAGCCTTAATATATATATATTTGTCTTATATGTTTAATGAAAGGATAATATAGTAATTAGATTAATAATATGTTTATTAAATAAACAAAAGATGAAAATAAGATGAATATGTTCATCTTTGTCCACCGAAAACACAAAAGAAAAGAAGGAGGAAAAGCTTTGTGATATTCGGTCACTGTTCATCTTGATTGAGGTATAATTTTGAGTCGGTTTTTGATAATTTCTACGTTTTCGTAATTGTTGCTTCGTGCTCTAGCTAACCCATGATTAAATTTTCTAAATTAGTGATGAATATGAGATATGCCATTGATGAATTGTTATTTTTGTGATGCTAGTTCGTGAAATATGAAAACTTGGTGTTGGATTAACATAGTTTGTATTGGAATTTTTAGTGAAATTGAGTAGTTTGGACTTAATCAAGAAAATGAGAAATTGAAGGGTTAAATTGTGAAATAAATGAAATGTATGAGCTTGTATTAGCATGGGAAGAATTCGGCTAGCATATGTGTTTTGAAATTTTGTGTATTTGATGATTTTGTGAAATAAGGACTAAAGTGTCAAAATGTGAAAATGTGAGGACTATTTTGTAAAATTCCCTAAATAAGTGTGTGCGGACTAAATTGAATGAAATTGTGATTGAATGGATTGGATTTGAATGTGAATAGACCAAGAAAGGAGAGGTTCGGATCGAGATCGAGGCAAAGATAAAGTGCTTGATTAATCGACCGTTTCGATAGTTCGACATCCGAGGTGAGTTCAAATATAATACGTGTATTTAGTTATGTTTAATGCTATGAAATGAATGGTATGAATATACTAAAATGTGAATACTATGTGAGGGCTTGAATTATATGGCACTAAATGTGTGTATTCAGAAAGGTGACCGAGATGATTAGCACTGTGTGTGCAAAATAATATAAGCTTCGGCTTTGTAGTGAGCATTGTGTGTGCGATACCGGTTTAAGATCGGTTTAAGATGGATGCCCTAAATATGCGATGTTAATTAAGCTTCGGATAACTATTTGGGCACTAAGTGTGTGATTGAATCGATGAAGAGACAAAAGTTGATTGAGAGGAAATAGTGAGTATTGAGTAGCAAATGTAATTGAAACCTAAGTGTTGGCTAAGGTACGTTCGGAACCTATGTGGTTGATGAAATTATGATTGAGATCATCGAATGATAATTGAACATATTAGCTTGTATGGTATGGTACATAGGTGTTTATGTAATAATCCATGTAATAAACCTGTTTATTCTTTCTACATGCATAAAAAGAAGCGCGTCCCTTGACTCAAGGACATTAGAAATAAATAATTTTTTACATTGTTCCCCTGACTTCCTTCTATCTTTCTGACTTGATTGATGGCCACATTTAAAAGTTTCAGTCTCACCATTAATTTTCATAGTTAACTCATTGTTTTCTAAATCAATTGTGGATCTAGAAGTGGCTAAAAAGGGTTTTCCTAATAAGATCGATATTTCACGATCTTCTTCACAATCAAGTGCCACAAAATCTACGGGGATAATAGAACTTCATATGTTAACTAACAAATCTTCCAATACCCTTTTTGGACATACCAAGGACCTATCAACCAACTGTAATGTTATTTGAGTAGTTTTTAGATTCCTAACTCGAGTTTTTCAGAAATTGATAGAGGTATTAAATTAATACAAGCTCCTAGATTGCATAAAGCTCTATTAAGATGAATCCTCCCTATCTCTATGGGAATAGTAAAGCTTCCCGGGTTTTTTAATTTTTGATGAACCTGTCTTGAAATAATCACACTACAAGAAGCATTTAAAATAACTTGTTCGCCTACCTTAATTTTCTTATGCCTATCCATCATCTCTTTTAAAAACTTAGCATACTTGAGAACCTTTTCAATTAACTTAATTAAAGGTAGGTTGACATTTAATTTCTTAAATAGGTTTAGGAAACTTACGAATTCATCCTCGTCCCGCTTTTGTTTTTCTTCTGGTCATGAAGGGAATGGGATTTTTGTACCAGAAGACTCTTTTGTTAGTTCCTTCTCTATTTTTGCTGCGAGTGTGATTAACTCTAATTCTAGCTCACCTTATATTTCTTGGGATACTTTTTGAGGATTGTCATTCTTCTCTGCAATTGTCTCCGGAGTAGGGGTTTTTGGGCTACTCAGTACTTTGCCCAATCAGAGTGCAATTGCTTTCACATGCTCCTTACCTTCTCTCTTTCGTGTTGCTGAGAATACCTGTGTCAATTTGTCTTTTGATATAACCCATCATGCTCATCAATTGGCTCATTTGATACTCGATTTTAGTCAATGTTCTTGTTGAATTGGTGCACTCAGACTGTACGTGTTTGACATCAATTCTTATTGACTTAAATTCTTATTGACTACATTTCTCCCTCAATTCTGTCCAGTTGTTAAACACATGTAGCGTGGTCACTAGGGTTGGCCCTATCCTGAGGTTTCTGTAAATAAGGAGGTTGGTAATCAGTATTTTTGACTTGATTTCAACTGTTACCTCCTCATTGGTTTCCTCTCCATCTCAGGTTTGGGTGATCCTTCCGCCGGATTGTATGTATCCGAAGAAGAGTTTCCACCCTTATTCACAATGTAGTTTATATCTCCTGCAGGATTATTGATATAACGGAAGAATGACTTATCTCCTCCATGCATAGATAGTGTAGAAGCAGATTCAATACAGTTAAGTCCATGCACTATTTGTTAATACTTATCATCATCCTGGATAACTTTGACCCTAGTATGTTGCTGGCCATATGTGAAGCGTTCAATTGGCCAGTGACAAGAGTTTAGTGCCATGTTCTTAATGATTTCATACGCATCCTTGTATGTTCTGTTCATGAAGGCTCCTATTGCTGCTCCGTGTAATCTAGATCATGCATTTGCATCCAACCAATTATAAAATACCTATAGTCGTATCCACTCAGGAAATCTATGGTGCGGGTATTTTTGAATCAGTATTTTGAAACATTCCCATGCCTCATAAAAACTTTCTCCCTCCATCTGTCTAAATACATCAATCTCTCTTCTTAGTTGAACTGCTTTGTTGATTGGGAAAAACTTCTAGAAGAAATTTTTGACGAGTTCATCCCATGTCTTGATAGACCCTACTGCCTACGAGTCTAATAAAAAAAGTTCTCAAACAAGGAGAAGAGGAACAGTCAAAGACAAATAGCATCACCAGTGACCCAGTATTATGTAAAAGTATCATAGAGTTGGAGAAATCGTTTTAAATGTTGATTAGGGTCATCTGTCATTGTGTCCCTAAACTGTAGATTGTTCTGGTTCATCTGAATCATATCCAGTTTTATCTCAAAATTATTAGTTGTAATTGTCGGCCTTACTATACTTTCTTGAACCATATCTAGGCTTGGTAAGGCATAATCCCTGGGGGTTCTCACGTTTCGAGCCATATGCACATTTGTTGGTAACTATGAGGCTGATGGATTTCCTAGGACGTTCTTGTCAGTGTCGTCAAACAGTGGATTTTTATGTGGTACATTACCTGCGGCAGGTAGTGGATATTGCATTTGCTGCTGTTGCTGAAGGTGATTTCTTTGGATTATTCTTTCTGGACTGGTGGCTGCTACAATAGGTTTGCCCCTATTGCGAGTCATACACTAACTCAGAAAGAAGTGATTAGTAATAATTAATAAAATTGTATCTATAAATTAAAAATTTCCTAATTATTCTAATTATGTGCAAAAATTAAGATTAACATAGTGATGTTGCCTCCCTGGCAACGACGCCAACAACTTGATCGCTTTCAGACGTACAAACGTCTAGGATGTGGATACTGCAATAAAAATATATAAAGATAAGGCGGTATCCACAAGTATACAGGTTTGAGTTGTAATATAGTTTTACAATGAAGTAGGTGAGTACTTCGAGGATCATACCTAAAAGAGGTAAGTGCTAGATCAATTTTAACCTAAACACCAGGACCTGTGTCGCGACATAGCAACTAGTATGCTCCTCTACAACCATCTTTAGTGGTATGTCACGACACCCTCAGCCTGTGTCACGACATTGAAGACAGACTTGAGTTTTCTTCATTCTGCTCCCTATGTTACAACATCGAGTCATCCATGTTGCGATATAGCAACCAATATTAATTTAGTGCGCCTTGTAATGGTCTCCTGCACACTCACAAAGTACGTTGGCTCACCTTTAGTCCTCATTCGACCCTTAAGGTCAATAAAAGACTCAATTCACACATTTTATTAGATATAAGTAAAATTAAAGAATCTTAATTAAAATATAACAGAAAAGCTGTATTCAGGCTCCTTAAGTGTGAAAACTAGTTTAATCTATAACACCAAATGACAGTAAATTAGTTATGTACTTATGCATGATGAAAAAGTGATAGCTTATGCCTCTTATCAGTTTAAATCATGCGAAAGAAATTATCCGACACATGACCTTGAGTTAGTTGTGGTCATTTTTTTCTTAGAAGATTAGGCGAAATTACCTATACAGTGAAAAATTTCATATTTTCACTGATCATAAAAGTTTGAAATACTTGATGACTCAGGAGGAACTAAATCTGAGACATCAGAGGTGGCTTGAATTACTGAAAGACTACGACTTAATCTTTAATCATCATCATGGTAAAGGAAATGTTGTTGCTGATGCTTTAAGCTAGAAGTCTTTATTTTCCCTAAAAATGTTGAATACGTAATTGAATCTGGAACATGATGTCTCTATTTTGGTTGACTTGAGAGTTAGACCAACACTTTTGTAGTAATTAAGAGAATTATAGAAAATTGATTCGGTATTGCAATTGAAACGAGAATTGATTGAAAATGGTCAGACTACCAGACTACTGAGTTTAATGTTGGTGAAGATAACAATTTGTATTTTAGAAATATTTATGTGTGCTAGATGATTCATCTTTGAGACGAGACATTTTGTGTGAAACTTATAGCAGTATTTATTCGATTCACCATGGTAGTATGAAAATGTATAATTATTTGAATAGGTACTGGTGGTTAGGTATGAAATGTGAAATATCTGAATTTGTGACTAAATGATTAGTATGTCAATAGGTGAAAGCCGAGCATCAGGTTCCATCAAGTTTATTACAGCCTGTAATGATTCCGGTGTGGAAATGGGAATGAGTAACAATGGACTTTGTAACGGGATTTTTTGTTAGCTCCAAAAGAGAAAGATTCCATCTAGTTTGTTATTGATATATTGACGAAAACTCGACAGAAAATTGTTATTGTAGGCTAATTCTATCAAAGATAAATACTTTTCCAGTTGCCCTGAAACTGAAGAACACAACACCGGAGCATATCCTCAAGTATCTGTATTAACCTCTCCGACTGTCTGTCAGTTTGTGGGTGAAAAGCCGTACTAAAGCTCAACATTGTGCCCAATGCTTCTTGTAACTTTTTTTAAAATCGGGATGTGAACCTCGGATCTCTATCCGATATAATCGACAAAGGCACTCCATGAAGAATTACAATCTCAGAAACATACAAGTCTGCCAACTTATCAAGCGAATAGTCAACATGTACCGGTATGAAGTGGGCCGACTTCGTAAGTCTATCTACCACCACCCATATGGCATCTTTTTTTGCTCGATGTTAACGGTAAACCCGTTACAAAGTCCATGTAACACAGTCCCATTTCCACTCTGAAACCATAATAGGTTGAAGCAAACTCAAAGGTACTTGGTGTTCAGCTTTCACTTGCTAATAAATCAAGCATCTTGTTACAAACTCAGAAATATCTTTCTTCATTCTCAGCCACTAATACCATTTCTTCAAATCATTATACATTTCGGTGCTGCCCGGATGTACAGATAGGCATCCGCTATGTGCCTCGTGTAAAAGCTTCCGAATAAGCTCATCATTCCTCGGTATATAGACTCTACCTCTGAACATCAAGCATCCATCAGAATTAATCAAAAAGTCAAACCTAACACCCGACTCGCACTGAGCTATTTTGGCTTGTAAGTCACTATCATTTTTCTGAGCCTCATAAATCTTTTGAAGGAACATTGGTCTAGCCCTCAACTCAGCTAGAATGGAACCATCGTCTAACAGAGCCATCCACATATTCATAGCCCTCAATGCAAATAGGAATTTTCTACTCAAAGCATCAGCGACTACATTCGCCTTTCCCAGGTGGTAGTCAATCACTAACTAATAATCCTTTATCAACTCTAGCCACTTTCGTTGCCTTCAATTCAATTCCTTTTGAGTCATCAAGTACTTTAGTCTATTATGATCGGTGAATATCCGACATCTTTCACCATACAAATGGTGTCTCCATATCTTCAAAGCAAACACCATGGCAGCCAACTCTAAATCATGTGTTGTGTAATTCTTCTCATGTGGCTTTAATTGTCTAGAAGCATACGCTATCACCCTGCCCTCTTGCATAAGTACACAGCCCAATCTATTCAAGGATGCATCGCTATAGATCACAAATGCTTTTCCCGGCTTAAGTTGCACTAGAATTGGAGCCTCAGTCAACAATGCCTTAAGTTTCTCGAAACTCTGTTGACACTTTTCTGTCCATTCAAACTTTATGTCTTTTTTAACAACCTCATCATAGGTGTAGCTATCATGGAGAATCCCTTGACAAACTGTCTGTAATAGCCAGCTAAGCCCAGAAAACTTCTAACCTCTTATACGTTTCTCAGCGGCTTTCAATCAACAATAGCTGAAATCATGCTCGGGTTATCTCAGATTCCATCTCTCGAGACAATGTGCCCCAAAAATCCAACCTCTTTGAGCCAAAATTCACTTTTGCTACACTTGACATACAACTGATTATCTCGCAAAATTTGTAAAACTATCCTCAAGTGCTCGGCATGTTCATGCTTATCACGAGAATATATCAATATGTCATCAATAAAAACCACAACAAACTTATCCAAGTTCGACCGAAATATACGGTTCATTAAATCCATAAACACAGCAGGGGCATTTGTTAAACCAAAAGGCATAACTAAAAGTTTGTAGTACCCATAACTCGTCCGAAATGCAGTTTTCGGAACATCTGAGTATTTTACTCTCAACTGGTAATATCCCGACCTCAAGTCTATCTTGGAAAACACCGTGGCTCTCTTTAATTGATCAAACAAATCGTCGATCCTTGGCAATAGGTACTTGTTCTTCATGGTCACCTTATTAAGCTACTGATAATCTATACATAATATCATGAAACCATCTTTCTTTTCCACAAATAATACTGGAGCAGCCCATGGAGAATAACTTGGTCTTGCAAAACCTTTGTTCATCAACTCTTGCAACTGTGCCTTCAATTCCTTCAACTCAGTTGGAGCCATTTTGTATGGAGTAATCGATATTGGTGCAGTACCAGGGGCTAACTCGATGCCAAATTCAACCTCTCTAACCGGAGGCAACCCTGACAATTCTTCTGGGAATACATATGGGTACTCACACATTATCGGTATTGATTCAATCTTTAATTTAGTTTCTTTAGCATTCATAACAAAAGCAAGATATGCTTCGTACCCCTTTCTTACATACCTCTAGCAAACATATGGGAGATCACTGCAGGCGATTTGTCCTATTCATCTGATTCAACACGAAGAGTGTCCCCATTTTTACATCCCAATTCAATGTATTTCTTTGTACAATTTATTATCACATCATGAGTGGTTAACTATTCTATACCAAAAACTATATCAAATTCATCAAATGGTAATAGCATGAGATTTGCCTTAAAATAATGACCTCTAATCATCAATGGGAAATCTTTGCATACCTTACCAACTAATACACTTTTGTCTAAAGGACTAGACACTTTTATCACAAACTCTGTACATTCTACAGGCATACTTATACTAGATACTAATTTCATGCAAACATACGAGTGGGTAGATCCTGGATCAATTAAAGCAACAACACTAGTATCATGGAGAGAAAATGTACTCGTAATTACATCAGGGGATAACGCCTCTTCGCGAGTGCGAACGGCATAAGTCCTCGCAAGTGCTCTACCCTTAGATCTCGCAGCCTGCTCTCTAGGTGTACTTTTACTACTCGTTTCACTTGCCAGGTTTCTTTGTTGTCTCCCTCTTGTGGTGCTTCCCTATCTTACACTCTGAATTTTCTCTTTTTCAACCATCTCGGGGCATTCTCTGATAAAATGGTCTTGGAAACCTGTACAGTCCAGTTTAGACCATAGTCGAAACAATGGTTTTGGAACCACAAATCTGAGTCTAAAAATATTTTAATATTATTTCTGCGCCATTGATATGTGATTAAGCATGTGTTAAATTTTCGTAAGTTAATTTGTCCGTCTGTGTGTTCAATTTGATAAAAGGATTTAATTGCATTGAATGCAAAATATGCATGCTTTATGAAAAGACACCTATTTGAGATGGCATTTAAGTGGGGAGGCCTTATGTGGCAATTAAACCACTATTTAGATAGTGGATGGATAAAAGTCAAATATGCCCTTGTGTTATGTATGTTTCTTATATTAATTGAAAGGTTAATAAGGTAAATAGATTAATATGTATTTTATAATATGATAAAACATGAAAAATGGCTATATTCATTCATCTTTTGACCAAAATTATAAAATAAGAAGAAAAGAAAACATAAGCTAGGTTTCGACCATATACAAGCTAAATTAAGGTATGTTTTGACTTTGAATTTTGATGATTTTTATGTTTTTGATATTGTTGCTTAGTCTACTATCAAGCCCATGTTGTAATTTGAAGAATTGATGATGTTTATGAGATGAGCCTTTGATGAACTTATGTGATTTTTAATGCTTTATAGTTAAAGATGAAAGATATGTATCTGATTATCATAGTTTGTCTTTGGAGTTTTGTTGAATTTGAGTATATTGGACTCAATTGAGAAAAATGGTTATTTGAAGGATTAAATTGTGAATTTTATAAAATATTTAGACTTGTATGAGATACATGGGCATTCGGCTAAGCATGGATATATGGTGATTTTATATATTTGATGTTTTGAGAAAAATGGACTAAATTGATAACATGTGCAAATGTGAGGGCTAAATTGCAAATTTTCCCTAAATGTGTGTTCATGGATTGAATTGAATGAATTAGTGAATAAGTGGATTACATTTGAATATGTATAGATCAAGAGCCAAAGAAAACGGACTTAGATCGTCGAAAAGTGAAAGTAGTTGAATATCCGAATCCGAGGTAAGTATATATACAAATAAATGTATTTGTATTAAATTATGTATATTCATATGAGATTACATTGTGATGAATGTGTATGAAATGATGAATATATGGATTATGAGAAAGTATTGAGAAATAGTTAATATCCGAGAAGTCCCGTACGAACCTAAGACTAGATAGGATTAATTATGTCCTGATATAGGTGTCTGTTATGTAATATCATGTAAGATCATGTCTGGGACGTTGGCGTTGATTTGAGATTTCGTGTAAGACAATGTTTGGGATGTTGGCATTGATATGAAATTTACATGTAAGACCATGTCTGGGACATTGGTATCGTATTTGATTTGTGTAAGACCCTGTCTGGGACAGTGGCATCGATATTTAAGTACATGTAAGACCTCATCTAGGATGTTGGCATTGTACGACTATTCTGAGCATTCTGAGTATCCTATTAGATTTCATATGGCTCAACGAGCAAATCTAAGATACGAATGATTATGTGATCTGTATATCCATTTCAGGTACGTTTGATATGTACACTAAGTGTGTATGAAAGGTAAGTATCTATATGAACTTACTATGATGAATATGTGAAATAAAATGATGAAATGATATGTGAAGATATGTTTGAATAAGTCATGTATATATGTGATATTTGAGTTGATAAATGTGGTATGATATGGTTAAGCATATAAGCCAAAGAATATGGGATGAATTTGTTATGAAAACTATAAATGTTAATGTATCAAGATAGTTATATGTATTTTATGCAACGTTTATTTGTATATGGCTTACTAAGCTTTTGAAAGCTTACTCTGTGTGTGTTTGCTTTGTTTTATAGTTCGTCAAAGCTACTGAAGGCTCGGGACCTTCGAGGATTGTCATCACACTACCTGAGCTCATTTCGGTACTTTGAAAATGTGTAAATAGCTAAATATGGCATGTATAGGTTAGACATTTTGGTATATGTTTGGAAGTGTAATTAGCCATATGATGTGGCTAAGTAAATGTTGATAATGTGCATGAATGAGTATGGTATATGATGCATGTTTTGTATGGCTTGATGGCAAGTGAAATGGTTAAGACTATGGTAAGTATATGAATGAAATATGAGTCCACATGTTTGATCAATGAAATGGTTGTATGTAGGGTAAATTGTGGATGTATCATGCTTGAATATATATGTATTTTAGTTGTACAAATTGGTAAGTAAATTAACATGTTTAGAAATGAGATTGAATGTGAAGATTTATTGATCATTTAACATGTCTTTGGTTGTCAATTGTGTATGAAATGATTTGGTAATTTTCTTGTAGGGATTGACTCTTCTGAGGGTGGCATTTGGACCTTGCAAGTGGTCTGTTTTGCCTACACGGCCGTGGCACATTGGTGTGCCTAGTGGCTGTGGGTGAAAGTCAGTAGCCAGCCTATGTACGCATGGCCTTGGCACAAGGACGTGCTTGATAGCTGTGTGATTTAGTCAGTATATAGCTTATGAGCACACGGGCAAGGTTCATAGACGTGTCTAGTGGCTATGTGGGTTAGTCAGTATGCATGCTCTGTTTAGACACGGCCTAGACACATGGGTATGCCTAGTGTAATAGCCTGAATTAGGGGCTAGTCGGAATAGTGATCTCAGGATCACTAATATGAGATTAGAGAAATTTATTTTTTATTTTATGTTATGAGTTAGAACATGATAGCATATGTACATGAGAATTTTGGTACTTTAATTTTAGCGATTTCGTGTTTAATCGCGAAAAAGGACTAAATCGCATAAAGTGCAAAAATTCCATTCTATAAGCTAAAGGTGTCAAATAGCCATAGATTGTTAATTTGAGGTCTTTAAAAGTCAATTTAACCTTTTTTTAAAGGCTTGGCCGGCCATAGGCTTCATAGGGGACAAGAATTGACCAAATTGGTCAAAGTTGGTAGTGTTTGGTGGACTAAATTGTTAGTTTAATATTAGAATAAAGAAAAGATGATATCCATATTCTTGCTCATCCTTCTCCACCAAAAATAGCAAGAAAATAGGGTTTTTGAATGCTCAAAATTTCAGCAAGCTCTCATCCATTCAAGTAAGTGTTCTAGTGACCTTTTCTTGAAAAATAGTTGTACTTTTGAGACCCCCAAAGCTTAAGCTTTCAAATGAGAAGACTATTGTGAAAAGTTTAGAGTTCTCCCATGAGAACTATCTTAGTTATTTGCTGCATTTTTTATGGAAGAAATTGTGTCTTAGTTGGTAGATGAACAACTTTTGTGAAAGGTGTTGTCTTGGAAACACCTAATTGGACCTTGATGAAAAGGTTATAAAGTTGTGATTATTATGTGAAATGTTGATTTTTGATGATAGCTTTAAGAGCATTAAATATTCACCTTGTCTTGTTGAAGGTAAAAATGTAATTAGAATTTATTTCCGAGCCTAGAGGCAAAGTGGTCATTTTGCCAAAGTCTAGAGACAAAATAGTAATTTTGCCTAAATGTGATTTTTGAAATGCTTTTATTAATGTAGTGATTAAAATGGGCTAATTTTCTATTATAGAGTAAGAGGAGTCGAGAATCCGCCTCGATCGGGGAAAGAATAAAGTCTTGGACTGAATCGAAGAACTAGCTCATTTTGAAAACGAGGTAAGTTTGTATGTGATTTAAGCAACATTTATATTAGCATGTTGAGAAAATGCTTGGCATTATATTAATGCATGATGCACTACTAAATTGGGTAGTTAATGTGAATGAGATGTTAAAGTCCTAATGGGCCATATTGATTATAGAAATGCTATCATTGAGATATGAAGTAGATAAGGTCCCGTATAAGACCATGTCCGCCTCGACACCGAGTTGAGACCCCCTATAAGACCATATCTAGGATATGGCTTTGGTAATGAACATGAAAATCGTATAAGACCATATCTAGGATATGGCATTGATACATGGTAGGAAATTTCATATAAGACCATATCCGGGATATGGCATTGACACTTAGAGGTTATCTCATATAAGACCATATCTGGGATATGGCATTGGTTTCCAGAGGTAACTCCATGTAAGACCACCTCAAGGATGTGGCATTGGCTTTATACTTACATTAATGACGATAAACACACGTCTTTGACTATCCCTTGTGAATAGTGGGATAAGTAGATGAATCTAGAAGTAGAAATGTGAATGATATTTAAGTCATGTGAATGAGTGAACACAGGTACACGTGAATGAGTCACGAAGAATTGGCTTTGATATGTGGCACGGCATGTGCTAGATAAGGGCAATTGTAAGTAAGTATTGTCAAGAAGCCTTGACTAGCGTACTATTAGCTAAAACCGTGGATGGAATATTTTATGAGCTTAATATTACTATTTATTTCCATGCAACTTACTAAGCTTTATGCTTACCTCTTTTTCATTGCCCTTCTTTCTTGTAGCATTGCCAAGGTAACTCGAGGATCGGGGACGTAGGAATTTGAAAATCACACTATCAACAGCACTTTGGTACAACAATTTTAGACTTATTTTGAGTATGGCATGTATAGGACTTGAGTATTTTGTTAAGTTGTAATTGTTAGTTAAAGTGTTGGCTATATAAGTTAGTAAAAGTCATTTTGTGAATGGCCTTATGAGCTAGGCAAATACTTGGCAATCTCTTTTAATTAATGAAGGTGAAATTCATGAAGCGTATGTTCCTTTTATTATCTTGTATGTTGGAATGAGTTCTTAGACTTGTTTGGGATAGAAGTTGGATTGTTCTGAATGGGAGTATGTATATGTGCTTGGTAGTGTGGAAAGGGCTTGGTATATAGCCTGCTATTTGTCCACATAAGTAGACACACGGGCGTGGGTCTAGACCGTGTGGAAGGCACGGCTAGCACATGGGCGTGCACCTAGGCCATGTAAAGTTTGTACCTTGCACTTGGGATTTGAATCACCATACGGCTAGGGTACACGACGTGTGTATAGGTCGTGTGGATAAGTCAGAATGCTAAGGTTTTACACACGGGCCAGGGCTATGGATGTGCCATGGCCGTGTGAAATTAGTCAGTGTCGACCATAGGTGGAAGACACGAGAATGCCTTAGGAGCACACGGGCGTGTCCATAGGCCTACACAGGCGTGTGGCCTCTATTTTGTCAAACAAATTTTCCCGAACTTGTGAAAGCTCCAGATAGATTTCGATACTTTTCAGATGTATGTTTAGGCCCTCTTATGCCAAATATGTGCTGGCGGTAGGGTTAAATAAAATTTTATAACCATATTCTAGATGTTTAAGCAAAGTTAGCTATGTAATGTCTCCAATCCTGTTCTGGCTCGAATACGGGCAATGGGTGTTACATTTATTGGTATCAGAGCTACGATTTAGTCTGTTCTAGGACTAATATAGCCTAAGTATGAGTCTAACTATACATGCCATATGTAAGAGTGTCTAAGTAATGATAGTGTGATGGCTTCTGACGTATAAAATTATGTTTTATGTAGTAGATGGATTCTGATCTAGACCGAACTGCAGCCGATGATACTGCGAGTAACGCATCGGCTCCCGCTCAAGGGACCGCACTAGCTAATAGTAGACCCGAGACCTTGAGTTAGGGGGAAGAGGCTCGAGAAGCCTTTCTCCACATGATGAGCAACTGGTATACTGAGCCCAAGCAAATCCTAACGCTCAGCCCCCTCCGCCCCCATCTATCCCTCAACCTGCTCTAATAACTCCTCAAGTGGTTGAGGTGGTTGAAGAGAAAGGCCTCCAGTGGATAAGATCCGGAAGCAAGGAGCCGAGAAATTTCAGGCGAATAAGGATGATGACCCGAGAAAGCAAAATTTTGGCTTGAGAATACCATCTGGGTATTCGATGAGTTATCTTGCACGCCTAAAGAGTGCCTAAAGTGTGTGGTGTCTCTTCTGAGAGATTCAGCCTACCGATGGTGGAACACCCTAGTGTCGGTGGTGCCAAGGGAGAGAGTTAGTTGGGAATTCTTCCAAGAGGAATATCGGAAGAAGTATATCAGCCAAAGGTTTATCGACCACAAGAGAAAAGAGTTCTTGGAATTGAAGCAAGGCCGTATGTCAGTGACCGACTATGAACGGGAGTTTGTAAGGCTTAGCAAGTATGCATGAGAGTGCGTGTCTACCGAGGCCATCATGTGCAAGAGATTCAAAGACAGATTGAATGAAGATATCCGCCTATATGTGGGAGTTCTCAAATTAAGGGAGTTTGTAGTGTTGGTGGATAGAGCCTGTAAAGTCGAGGAGTTGGCTAAGGAGAAGAGAAGAGCTGAGTACGAGTCTCTTGATTCGAGGAAGAGACAATTGAACAATTCTCACCAATCCTCATCTAAGAAATCGAGGGATTCCACTACTCGATCAATCACTTCAGCGGGATTTTCAACCCGAAGTAAAGGCAAGCAATTTTCGGGTTCAAAGGGCAAACCACATCAGTTGCTAGTGTGGGCAATGTCAGGCCAAGTAGACCAAAATGCCCTCAGTGTGGCAGGCACCATTCTGGTGAGTGTAGAGCTAATGAGACAGCTTGCTTTAAATATGAGTCCTTAGACCACTTTATCAGAAATTGTCCCAAGGTGGACCAGAGAGAAAAGCCTCAGAATGCAAGATCAAGAAGTACCACTAGGGGAAAACCATTGAGAAACCCAGAGATTGAGATGGGAAGTAAGAATCCTTCTAAAGAGCAAGCTGCTAGAGTCGAGGGTAGAGAACTGGTGAGGACATATGCTATTCGTGCTCATGAAGAGGCATCTTTTCCTGACATGATCACGGGTATCTTTTCTCTCCATGGGTAATTATAGCTTTAATTGACCCTGGATCTATCCACTCATACATATGCATGAAATTAGTCTCTAGCATGAGCATGCCTATAGAGTCTACTGAATTCATCATAATAGTGTCTAATCCCCTAGGCAAGTGTGTGTTGGTTGATAGAGTTTGCAGAGGGTGCCCTTTGATGATTAAAGGTCATTGTTTCTGATAGACCTTATGTTATTACCATTTGATGAGTTTGATGTCATCCTCGAGATGGATTGGTTAGTTACCCATGGAGTAATTGTGAATTGTGGGAAGAAGCATATTGAGTTGAGAGATGAAAATGGTAATTTTATTTGTGTCGAATCAGATAAGCTGGATAGGTCACCAATAGTGATATCCACCATGTCAGCTCAGGGGTACCTAAGAAAGGGTTATGAGGCTTATCTTGCCTTTGTGTTGAACACTAAAGAGACTGAGTTGAAAATTGAGTCAGTACCCATAGTATGCGAGTACCCAGATGTTTTTCCAGAAGAGTTGCCAAGGCTACCTTTGAATAGAGAGATTGAATTTGGGATTGAATTAGCTCGGTATTGCCCTATTTCTATTGCTCCATATAGAATGGCCCCAACTAAGCTAAAAGAGTTGAAAGCATAGTTGCAAGAATTAACGAATAAGGGTTTCGTGAGGCTGAGTTTTTCTCCGTGGGGTGCTCCGTTTTGTTCGTGAAGAAGAAAGATGGTTCCATGAGACTATGCATAGATTATCGACAACTCAATAAGGTAACTGTGAAGAACAAGTACCCATTGCCAAGAATCGATGATCTATTCGATCAATTAAAGGGAGCCATAGTATTTTCCAAGGTAGATTTGAGATCAGGGTACTATCAGTTGAGAATCAAGGACTCGGATGTGCCAAAACCACATTTAGGACTAGGTATGGCCATTATGAATTTTTGGTCATGCCTTTTGGCCTAACGAATGCCCCCGCGATCTTTATGGATCTGATGAATCGTATTTTTTGACCGTACTTGGATAATTTGTAGTGGTCTTCATCGACGACATATTAATCTACTCTCAAGATGAGAACGATCATGCGGAGTATTTGAGGATGGTTCTACAAGTTTTGAGAGAAAAACAATTGTATGCCAAATTCAGTAAGAGTGAATTTTGGCTCAAGGAAGTGGGATTTTTGGGGCACATTGTCTCGGGAGAATGGATTAGAGTCGACCCGAGTAAGATTTCGGCAATTGTTGAATGGAAATCGCCAAGGAGCGTAACTGAAGTGAGGAGTTTTCTAGGCCTAGCAGGCTATTGTAGGCATTTTGTCAAGGGGTTTTCCATGATAGCTACCCCGATGATGAGACTTTTACAAAAAGATGTGAAGTTTGTCTGGACAGAAAAATGTCATCAGAGTTTCGAGAAACTGAAGGCACTGTTGACTGAGGCTCCGATTTTGGTGCAACCTGAGCTGAAAAAAGAATTTATGGTTTAAAGTGACGCGTCCTTGAACGAATTGGGTTGTGTACTTATGCAAGAGGGTAAAGTGATTGCATACGCCTCTAGGCAGTTGAAGCCGCACGAGAAAAACTACTCGACTCATGATTTAGAGTTGGCCACAATTGTGTTTGCACTGAAGATTTGGAGACATCATTTATATGGTGAAAGGTGTCAGATTTTCACTGACCACAAAAGCCTAAAATATTTGATGACTCAAAAAGAATTGAATTTGAGGCAACGAAGGTGGATACAGTTGATTAAGGATTATGAGTTGGTAATTGACTACCATCCGAGAAAGGCAAATGTAGTCGCCAATGCTTTGAGCAGAAAGTCATTATTCGCACTAAAAGCCATGAGTACTCAGATGACCTTATTAGATGATGGGTCCGTTTTGGCCAAGTTGAGGGCTAAACCATTGTTCCTTCAAGAGATTTGTGAAGCTCAGGGAGATGATAATAGTTTGCAAGCCAAGAGAGTTTTATGTGAGTCAAACATTGGGTCAGACTTTCGAGTAAATCCTGATGGATGTTTGACATTTCGAGATAGGATCTATGTACCTAGAATGATGAGCTTATTCCCAAAATCTTGCATGAAGCGCATAACGGATGTTTGAATGTACACTCGGGCAGCATGAAGATGTACAATGATTTAAAGAAATGGTATTGGTGGTTGGGTATGAAGAAAGATATTTCGAGTTTGTATCAAAATGCCTGATTTGTCAGCAAGTGAAGGCTGAGCATCAAGTACCTTCGAGTTTACTTCAGCCCATTATGATTCCTGAGTGGAAGTGGGACCGTATTGGATTTTGTGTCAGGCTTACCGCTGACTCCCAAGAGGAAAGATGAAGTATGGGTAGTGGTTGATAGACTCACTAAGATAGCCCACTTTATACCAGTGCAAGTCGACTATCCACTCGATAAATTGGCAGACTTGTACATGTTTGAGATAGTAAGACTTCATGGTGTACCATTTTCGATCATTTTAGATAGAGATTCGAGATTCATGTCACGATTTTGGAAAAAGCTGCAAGAGGCATTGGGCACGAAATTGAGTTTCAGTACAGCCTTCCATTCGTAAACTGACGGACAGTCAGAGAGGGTAATTCAGATACTAGAAGACATGCTTTGATGCTATGTTTTGGAATTTCATGGTAATTGGGAAAAATACTTACCATTGGTGGAATTCACCTACAACAACATCTTTCAATCAAGTTTGAAGATGGCACCTTATGAGGCATTGTATGGGCGTAAGTGTCGAACACCCTTGTATTGGTCAGAACTCAGAGAGAAACGGATACATGGGGTTGACTTGGTTAAGGAAACTGAAGATATGGTAAAAGTGATACATGACTGTTTGAAAGCCACCTCAGATAGACAAAAGTCCTATTCGAATTTAAAAAGGAAAGAGATAGAATACAAAGTCGGTGATAAAGTGTTCTTGAAAGTATCACCTTGGAGAAAAGTCCTCAAATTTGGCGGAAGGGAAGTTGAGTCCGCGCTATATCGGACCTTATGAAATTACCGAAAGGATAGGACAAGTAGCTTATCGGTTAGCTTTGCCACTGGAGTTAGAAATGATTCATGACATCTTTCACGTATCCATGTTAATCCGATACTGTTCACACCCTTCACATATCATAGAGCCGAAAGAGGTAGAGATAAAACCAAATTTGATGTATGGTGAAGAACCAGTTAGAATTTTAGCTCATGAAGTCAAGCAATTACGAAACAAAAGCATAGCCCTAGTGAAAGTCCTATGGACAAGGCATGGTTTAGAAGAGGCTACATGGGAGCCTAAGGAATCGATGAGAAACCAATACCTCAACCTTTTCACCGGTAAGATTTTCGGGGATGAAAATTTTTAAGGGGGAGAATTGTAATAGCCCAAATTAGGGGCTACTCGAAATAGCGATCTTGGGATCACTAATCTGAAATTAGACAAATTTATTTTTATGTTATATTATGAGTTAGAACATGATAGCGTATGTACATGAGAATTTTGGTACTTTAATTTTAACGATTTCGTGTTTAATCGCGAAAAAGGACTAAATCGCATAAAGTGTAAAAATTCCATTCTATAAGCTAAAGGTGTCAAATAGCCATAGATTGTTAATTTGAGGTCTTTAAAAGTCAATTTAACTTTTTTTAAAAGGCTTGGCCGGCCATAGGTTTCATAGGGGACAAGAATTGACCAAATTGGTCAAAGTTGGTTGTGTTTTGTGGACTAAATTGTTAGTTTAATATTAGAATAAAGAAAAGATGATATCCATCTTCTTGCTCATCCTTCTCCACTAAAAATAGCAAGAAAATAGGGGTTTTTGAATGCTCAAAATTTCAGCAAGCTCTCATCCATTCAAGTAAGTATTCTAGTAACCTTTTCTTGAAAAATAGTTGTACTTTTGAGACCCCCAAAGCTTAAGCTTTCAAATGAGAAGACTATTGTGAAATATTGTGAAAAGTTTAGAGTTCTACCATGAGAACTATCTTAGTTATTTGCTGCATTTTTATGGAAGAAATTGTGTCTTAGTTGGTAGATGAACAACTTTTGTGAAAGGTGTTGTCTTGGAAACACCTAATTGGACCTTGATGAAAAGGTTATAAAGTTGTGATTAATAAATGAAATGTTGATTTTGATGATAGCTTTAAGAGCATTAAATATTCACCTAGGCTTGTTGAAGGTAGAAATGTGATTAGAATTTATTTCCGAGCCTAAGGGCAACATAGTTATTTTGCCAAATTCTAGGGACAAAATAGTAATTTTTCCTAAACATGATTTTTTAAATGCTTTTATTAATGTAGTGACTAAAATGAGCTAATTTTCTATTATAGAGCAAGAGGAGTCAAGAATCACCTCGATCGGGAAAGAATAAAGTCATGGATGAGAATCAAGAACTAACTCATTTTGAAAACGAGGTAAGTTTGTATGTGATTTAAGCAACATTTATATTAGCATATTGAGAAAATGCTTGGCATTATATTGATGCATGATGCAATACTAAATTGGGTAGTTAATATGAATGAGATGTTAAAGTCCTAATGGGCCATATTGATTATAGAAATGCTATCATTGAGATATGAAGTAGATAAGGTCCCCTATAAGACAATGTCCGGGACATGGCCTCAGCATCGAGTTAAGACCCCGTATAAGACCATATCTAGGATATGGCTTCGGTAATGAACATGAAAATCGTATAAGACTATATCTGGGATATGGCATTGATACATGGTAAGAAATTTCATATAAGACCATATCTTGGATATAGCATTGACACTTAGAGATTATCCCATACAAGACCATATCCGGGATATGGCATTGGTTTCAAAGGTAACTCCATGTAAGACCACCTCGAGGATGTGGCATTGGTTTTATACTTACATTAATGATGATAAACACACGTCTTTGACTATCCCTTGTGAATAGTGGGATAAGTAGATGAATCTATAAGTAGAAATGTGAATGATATTTAACTCATGTGAATTAGTGAACACAAGTACACGTGAATGAGTCACGAAGAATTGGCTTTGATATGTGGCACGGCATGCACTAGATAAGGGCAATTGTAAGTAAGCATTGTCAAGAAGCCTTGACAAGCGTACTGTTAGCTAAAACCATGGATGGAATATTTCATGAGCTTAATATTACTATTTATTTCCATGCAACTTACTAAGCTTTATACTTACCTCTTTTTAATTGACCTTCTTCCTTGTAGCATTGCCAAGGTAACTCGAGGATCGGGGACGTAGGAATTCAAAAATCACACTATCAACATCACTTTGGTACAACAATTTTAGACTTATTTTGAGTATGGCATGTATAGGACTTTAGTATTTTGTTAAGTTGTCAAAGTATTAGCTATATAAGTTAGTAAAAGTCATTTTGTGAATGGCCTTATGATTTAGGCAAATACTTGGCAATCTCTTTTAATTAATGAATGTGAAATTCATGAAACGTATGTTCCTTTTATTATCTTGTATGTTGGAATGAGTTCTTAGACTTGTTTGGGATAGAAGTTGGATTGTTCTTAATGGGAGTATGTATATGTGCTTGGTAGTGTGGGAAGGGCTTGGTATATAGCCTACTATTTGTCCACATAAGTAGACACATGGGCGTGGGTCTAGACCGTGTGGGAGGCACGGCTAGCATAGGGGCGTGCACCCAGGCCGTGTGAAGTCTGCACCTTGCACTTGGGATTTGAATCACCACACGACTAGGGTACACGGGTGTGTGTATAGGTCGTGTGGATAAGTCAGAATGCTAAGGTTTTACACACGGGCCTGGGCCATGGGCTTGCCATGGCCGTGTGAAATTAGTTAGTGTCGACCATAGGTGGAAGATGTAACAGCCCGATTTTGGGGCTAGTTGGAACAGTGGTCTCGGGACCACTAATCCAAGGTTGAGGAAATTATTTTAGTATTATTTTATGTGTTATGGTATTAATATACGGCTATTTAAAAATTTTGGTGCTTTAATTTGAGTGATAGCATGCTTAATTGTGAAAAAAGACTCAATCGCATAAAGTGCGAAAGTTCTATTTTTAAAGGTAGAGGAGTCCAATAGCCATAGATTACTAAATTGGAGGTCCTTAAAGTGCATTTAGGCCCTAGAGGGTGTATTGGCAAGCCATAGATAGCAAAAGGGGACAAGAGCATTAATTGTAGTCAAATTGGGTGAAATTAGGTGAGAAAAGATGAATAAAATAAAAGAAAGAGAAAAATTATCATCTTTTACTATTCATTCATCTCTTTCTACCAAAAATTTAAGAGGAAATAGGGCATTTGGGAGTTCAAACTTTCAGCCAAGCCGTCTCTTTGCTAATAAGTGATTTAGGTTGTTTTAATTGATGATTTTTGTGTTTTTGGAGTCCCCAAAGCTTAAGCTAGCTAATGAGGGGACTAATTTGAGATATAGTTGAATGTCTAGAGACTTTCCATGAGAGTATTTATGTTGTTAGCTGAGTTTTTATGGAAGAAAATGAATGGTAGGGAGGTGAGAAACAACTTTTATGAATGGTGTTAGCATGAAAACACCTAAATAGGGCTTGAATGCAAAGATTCAATTTATGTCATAAATGCATGAAATACTTGGAATGGTGAGTAGTTGTAAGAGAAATAAATGTTCATCTATGCTTGTTTATTTAGAAAATGTGGTGAAAAATGATTCACGAGCCTAGGGGCAAAATCGTAAGTTTGCCATGGTATAAGGGTAAAATAGTCATTTTTGCCCAAGTGTAGAATTTGATGTATATTAATCATAGAATGTCCTAAATGAATGAATTTCATTATTATAGATCAAGAAGAGCATGGAATCAACCTTGACCGTGGGAAAGGCAAGGTGATCGAGTAAATCGCTAGCCAACATGTTTTGCATCGAGGTAAGTTTACGTGTAAACGATGCATTTTACATGCACATTATTGTTGTAAATCAGTGCATAGCATAATTGAGAACATGAACATGTATAATTCAAGTAGATAGAAAGTGGTAGTTAATGAATAATTCTTGTATGAATGATGGAATAGATAGGTAGGTGTGTTATATCAATTTTTTATGGTGGGCTAAGTGCGATACCACCTTGTTGTTTAATTATGATGGGCTGTGTGCGATACCATCGTCTGTTAACCTTTTTGGTGGGCTGTGTGTGATACCACCGTAATTAACCTTCTTGGTGGGCTATGTGCGATACCACCTTAATGAAGACTGATGGTGGGCTAAGTGCGGAACCATCGGATAATGTATTTTGAGATGGTGATGTGTTACATTAAGTGACCTTGTGATGCTTAGTGCAGGGAAACCGTTATTGAATGTATGCATCATGCT
The DNA here is from genome assembly GCA_025506655.1 of Gossypium rotundifolium. Taxonomy (NCBI): domain Eukaryota; kingdom Viridiplantae; phylum Streptophyta; class Magnoliopsida; order Malvales; family Malvaceae; genus Gossypium; species Gossypium rotundifolium. The sequence continues at coordinate 89,125,663 of CP106729.1, forward strand.
TGTGATGTGATTGGGATGTGTGAATGGAGGAAATAAGTAAGCCGAATACTAAATGTAGATTGATTTCTTGCTTAGCAAATAATGCTATAAAAATGTTCATTCATTTTAAAGTGTTATATTGTTTACATGTGAACTTACTAAGCTTTAAGCTTACTCCTCTCTTTTTCCCCTGTCTTATAGGGCTTAATAGTCGAGCCGGGATACGTCGATAACTAGAAGACCGCCAACACTATCTGCTTACTTCGGTATAATTAGATTAGTGATTTTGTATATGGCATGTATAGGACTAGACTAGTTAGATTATTTTGTTATTTTGACCAAAGGTGTATTGGCTCTTGCTAAGGCCTAAATTTTGTAAATTGCCAAGAATGATGGCATATTTTATCATTTATGAAATTTCAATGTTATCAATGTGAGTGCATGGGGATTAAGAGAGGTTTGTTAGTTTGTTGAGTAAACCCATGTAGAGTAAGATATAGGGATGCTAGAAGCCTGGCAAATGGCCTTCATGTGCCACACAGGTAGATACACGGGCGTGTGCCTAGGCTGTGCTAACCCTGCACCTTATTTTTATGAATTAGAATAGACCACAGGTGAATCCAACGGCTGTGTGCATGAACCGTTTAAGACACACGGTAGGGACATGGGCATGTGCCCAGGCCGTGTGGATCAAGTCAGTAGCTTCCCATGGTTAGGAGACACGGATGTGTCCAGGCCGTGCTTAATTAGTCAGTAACTCCCCACGGGCAGAAGACATGGGTATGTTGTAAGGGTACACGGGCGTGCCCCCATTTCACTTAGGCGTGCCCTAGCCGTGTGAGTTTTGGCAGAATGTTGGGGTTTTTGGGCACTGGGTGAGCACATGGGCATGTGTGACCACACAAGGGCGTATGTGTCATCTAGCACGAGTGTGCACTCCCTGTTTAGATTAAAAGAAATTTTATGGATCGTAAAACTTCTGATATGATCCCGAGAGTTCTCGTAGGTACGATTGAGATCTCATAGGTTGAGTGTGAAGTAGTTGAAGTGATTCGAGAAGAGTAGTCACGTTGAGCCTAAGTGGCGATCAGGTAAATTGTTTAGTAATGTCCCGTGCCCGATTCTGATGGGGATTACGAGTAAGGGGTGTTACAGAAGACACGGGCATGCTTTAGGAGCACACGGGCGTGTCCATAGGCCTACACGGGCGTGTGGCCTCTATTTTGTCAAAAAAAAGTTTCCCGAACTCGTGAAAGCTCACAGATAGATTTTGATACTTCTAAGATGTATGTTTAGGGCCTCTTTGGCTGAATATGTGCTGGCGATAGGGTTAAATGAAATTTTATAACCTTATTCTAGATGTTTAAGCAAAGTTAGCTATGTAATGTCTCCAATCCTGTTCCGGCTCAAATACGAGCAAGGGGTGTTACACTAGCAACTGAAGTAGTCTAAGCTTTAATCCCTGAGCATTGTTTACCTTTATTTCTATTCGAAAACCCAGCTGAAGTAGCTGATCGGGTAGGAAATCTCTTGACTTCTTGATGAAGGTTAAAACGACTTGTTCATTTGTCTCTTTCTTGAGTCATGAGACTCCATTTCATCTTTTCTTTTTTCTTTAACCAACTCTTCGGCTTTACAAGCCCGGTCCACTAACACAACAAATTCTTTCAACTCGAGGACACCAACAAACAACCTGATATCTTCGTTTAATCCAACCTCAAACTATTTACACATAATGTCTTCACTGGATACACACTCTCGAGTGTATTTGCTGAGCCTTACAAACTCACGCTCATACTCAGTTACTGTCATCCTACCTTGTTTCAGTTTAAGGAATTCCTTTCTTTTGTGATCGAAAAACCTCTGGCTAATATACTTCTTCCGGAACTCTTATTGGAAAAACTCCCATGTGATACTTTCCCTTGGCACAACCGACGCAAGGGTATTCCACCACTGATAAGCAGAATCCCTCAAGAGAGACACCACACACTTCATGCACTCTTCAGGTGTGCAAGATAACTCATCAAATACCCTGATGGTATTTTCAAGCCAGGATTATGCCCTTTCTAGATCATCATCTTTACTAGCCCGAAATTCTTCGGCTCCTTATTTTCGGATCCTATCAACCGGAGGGTTTTCTCATCTTGCGACTTCTACCACTTGGGGAGCTAAAGGGGTAGGTTGAGGAATAGGTAGGGGTGGAGGGGGTTGTGCATTCGGGTTCGCACGAATGAACTCCGTATACCATGCATTCATCATGTGGAGAAAGGCTTCCCTAGCATCTTTTCCTCCTCTCTGACTCATGGTCGTTGGTCTATTCTCATTTTCATTCAGCATCATCCCTTCAGCGGGAGCCGGTGCTTTACTTTCTACATCATCCGCCACAGCTCTATCGGGATCCATTTACTATATGAAAACACAATTTAAATCGTCAGCAATCGTCACACTATCATAACATAAATACTCATATGTATGGCATGTATAGCTAGACTCATGCTTATGCTACGTTAGTCTGAAAATCCACTAAACCGTAGCTGTGATACCACTAAATGTAACACCCCTTACCTGTGTCCGATGCCGGGACAGGATACGAGGCATTACAGGACTTAACATGCTTGAACATACATTATTGGGCTATAAAATTTCATTTCAAACCTATAACTTTTCATTCATATTTATAACATCCTTATTATGGGCCTACGAGGCCCTAAACATACTTACGGAAGGTTTCAGAATTAAACTGAAAACTTTTGCGCACTTAGAAAATTTTTTCCTAAATAAGGCCACATGCCTGTGTGGAATGGAACACGCCCGTATGGGCAGGCCGTGTGATCACACACGTCCATTTTCCTAGCCTGTGTGGAATTTATTTTCATTTCGAACCTACAAGGGTTTTCACACAGCCGAGCACACGCTCGTGTCTTTTTCCCATGTCCTCACTCGTGTGTGAAAACCTTAGCATTTTGTTTATGACGTCAGTACACTCTTACGGGGACACGGCCTAGGCATACGCCCGTGTGCTAGCCCGTGTGGCGAATCGAGTTCTCGCAAATTTGATGTAGGGGACACACAACCTATCAACACACCCATAAGGGTTGACTGTGTGTCACACACGGCCTAGACACACGCCCGTGTGTCTACCCGTGTGGACAATTAGAAGGCTATTTTCCAAGCCAATTGCCACCCTGAAACACAAACACACATATGCCAACACAAGCAATACATGACATGGCAAGAATACAATTTAAAGAACCACTAATCATTGTTCATACACTTCACATTTTACTTCATCATTTGCATGAACTTTCACTTCATAAAACTCATCATCATTAAAAATAAGAAACTTGACAAATATTGGCCAATTCCCAATGGTCATTTACAAATTGAGTCTATAACATTAGTAGCCAACACTTTGGCTTTCAAATATGACATAACACAAGATGACCAAGTTCCTATACATGCCATACCCAAGATAAATCAACTTTACTATACCTAAAGAATGATTGATAGTGTGATTCGAGCATTTGACATTTTATGATCCCCGAGCTAGCTTGGCGACACTACAAGGAAAAGGGAAAAGAGAGGGGTAAGCATATAGCTTAGTAAGTTTGCATGAATTTATATAGCAACATAAGTACTCATGGTAAAATCCATTCATCTCATAAAACAATAATAACACAAGTTCTCAAGTACTTAGACATACTTACTCATACTTACTCTTACCCATCACATATCACATTATGGTTTCATAACTCGTATTTTAATCATGGTACTTGTAACACTTCATCACATAATTTAACACCTATGCTATCATGACATAAACTTAATTCATTATCATCCTTAACTTAAATGTAGCTCTGTCATCTTTGTATAGCTTAGCTCTTTGTCATCTTTGCATACTTAGCTCTTTTGCCCATTGAACTACTCGGAATATCAGAGGATACTCAATCTCATCATACATGTATCACGATGCTAATGCCATATCCTAGATATGGTCTTACATGGGATCACCTCTTGATGCCGATGCCATATCCCAGATTTGGTCTTACACGAGATCTCTTAGCTCGATGTCGATGCCATGTCCAGACATGGTCTTATACGAGATCGTACATATATGTCGATGCCATGTCCCAGACATGGTCTTACACGGGACCGTCCTTATCTCATGTTGTGACATAGGTATCCTCGTTATTCCAAATCTTCAACCGAAACTTCAACTTAACATATTCTCATCATTTTCTCATCGATGTATCATTAATCAACTTCATGGAAATAATATGCAATTCACATGATAATAATAAATTTACATGCGATAACATATGTAGCCTTAATTTCACACAAACTTACCTTGGTACTCAAAATGTGTGTAGATGTTCGATTTATTCCAACACTTTGTTTTTGCCTTGGTTTCGGTGAAACACCCTAAACCTGGCCCACAATCCCTGACCAGATCTGGCATGCTTCTAGGAAAAACCATTCGAATCTTATTTGAAACTTTGCTAAAATTTTTCGTGTTTTTGAAAACAGTTGATTTGGGTTGGGCTCGAATTTAAAACCCGTGTTGATTAGGTGTTAAAACATTTAATATTTATACTTAAGAAAGATGGACTTTAATTTTGAATTAATAAAGATCGTGTCATACTTAAATAAGTAAATATGCATGCGTAAACAGTTCAAATCAAGGCCTTATTACATCAAATCAAAACCCAAATTAAATTCAAAGTACTTAAAAGAGAAAACCCAAAATAAAATAGACTTGAAGCTTAGCATAGCCACCCTTGAGCTCCTGCAGACCCGGTCCATCACTGAGTGTCACCTGAAAAATAATCCCACAAGGGGTGAGTCAAACAGACTCAATGTGTACAATCAACACTAAGTCTCAAATGATTCGTGCATGTCACATCATACATATTCACATAGCATTTATATAGAATGATGCAATTCCCGAACCCAAGCCTATATAACCATCCGCTACACATCACCCTACCAACCATCACACCGTGGGGACTACTAAGTCAACCCTCTATCCGCTACACACCATCGAAGGCGTCATTTGCAATCGACGTGCTCATCGCCTTATAATTTCGTGGCATAGCCACCATATACATATTCGTGACATAAGTCACCACATTCATATATTGTGACATAAGTCACCACATTCGGATATTGTGACATAAGTCACCACATTCACATATTAGGGTATAAAACCACCAATTCACTTCCCCTTTACATATCACCCATATGCCCCATGTCATGCAAAACATGCAAAAAAATATGCCTTATGCTTTATTCAAATTCTTATAGTTGCACTTATGTGCCATAATAGATCGTATTATATTCCTAGTAGGAGTAGGAAAAACGTACCTGAGTACTTTGTACCATCGCATGGAAACTTAGCCACATTCGCATTATTATAACATATATATTAAATATTGCCTTACATCTATTAAGAGATAGTGTGGAGTACACACCTGATTTACTTAGAAAATTCACTCCAAATCCCGAAAATCCAATCTACTGCTTTAGATCTTTACTGCCTATATTCGGCCAACCCCAATCTTATTAGTAAAAAGCCATTCGGCTATAAAACCAAATCCTAATAGGATTACTGTAATCAAATTCTTACCTTGGTGCCGATTTCACTACTAATCAAATCCCAAAACGTTGAAATCCTTTTACCTTGTATTCGGCTAACATTAGATCACTTAAAGGGTTAGTTTCCGGCTTTTGAATAATTATGAAATAGATCTATGACACCAAACATGGCCTTGGCCGAATACATAGAACCACTTACCTTGCAAATCCCAAATCCCGAAAGCACCACTTGGTTATGGAGATGTCGAAATACCTATACATATGTTAGATCCGATTCTAACATTAAATCACAAGTAGATAGCCCTTGGCCGAATATACACATGTCTTACCTTGAATCTTTAAAATCCCGAAATATCCTTCCTTGAAGTCGACAACACCTAGATCCCGAAACTTCCTTATGGTCGACTAGAGACAGATCCCGAAAGAGTCCTTCATGGTTTCGGTCAAAGACATTAATAGAGTTAGATTCCTAGTTTAAGAAAAAGAATGGGAACCGAATGACAATTGGCCCTTACCCTTAATACAAAAGTCGACAGCACCTTTGCCTGAAGCCCCTCAAAGATTCGGCTATGAAGACTAGTTAGTGCTCAAAAGATTTCGGCTTTTGGGACTTTAATGGAGTAATCGGCTTCACAAGGATGAAAAGAGAGAGAGGTATGAGCTTTAGGAAGAATCGAAATGGTTATTTTAGGGAGGGGTTTCGGTTTTGATTGATTTTGCAAAAGAAGAAGAGTATGTTGAAAGTTCGGCTTTTGGAGAATCAAAAAGGAAAAGAGAATAATTGGCAGAGAGAATTCGACAGAGGAAAAGAAAGAATGAAGAATAGCTACCCCTTTTCCACTTTCTGCCGAAATTAGTCTACCTAGAGACCCTTATTCGGCCAACTCTCCCTATTCTGATAGCTTTATCTCTCAATTATCACCTTATTCAAATTAATAAAATTAATCCAACATTTATCCCTTATCTAGCCGAATTTTAAAAAGGATTAAACTCCTCCCTTGAGTTCCTTAGTGCCGTCCACCTCTCTGCTGCTTGTAGCAAAAAAAAAACAAAATTCTTTTATTTGCTTCCCATGCGACTCGAACTTAGGTCCTTCCTCATAGCCCATGGCGTCATTTCTAGAGGCCCTAAGTGGCGCCTCCAAGCCACTTAACCAAGCCCATTTGTGTGTCATATTTCCCTTATTTATTTTCTTAAGGCCACCTTGCTTCAGTTCCCTCTTTTAGACTTAAAACTTGATATTTTTCTAAGGCATTTTCCTTATATTTCAAGATTCTAAAATTCACATAACACATTCATAACACATAAGATATGCTATTTCATATAATTAAGCGTAAATGCACAAGCCATAATCCAGGATATTACATTCGGTCTGGGCTTCGCGTTTCTTAATCTATAATAACAATTTCACTTATTTAATATTCACATTGACTAAATTGACTCATGAATCATATTGTGACAAAATTATGACTTTGCCCCTAAACTTTCACATAATTACACTTTTTCCTTTAAGCTCGTAAAATGATTTTTATTCAACTTTCTTATTTTTTAAGCCTAGATGAATTATTTTCTTAACTACAACAGCCCCCATTTTCCACTATTTCACTCATGTATGACCATTTTTATAACTTTTACAATTTGGTCCTTTTATGCATTTTTCATGAAAATTACTTAGAAAAAGATGTTTATCATACATCAAACTTTCATATTCTTCCTTAAAACATCAAAATACATGCATGTCATACATGGGTAAATTTTTGAACATAAACCCTAGCTCAAAATATAGCTAAAATAGCTAAATCGAGCTACGAGGATCTCAAAAATACGAAGAACATTGAAAACGGGGCTAAAATGCACATACAATCAAGCTTGGAAGTTGAAGAAACCCTAGCTATGTCTCCTTGCAAATTTTGACACTTAGAGGAATAAGATGGACAAGATTTTGACTTATTTTTCCCTTTTAATTATTTTATTAACCAAATGACGAAAATGCCGCTAAGGCCCCTTTCTTGAGATTTTTCCTTCCCATGTCTATTTTTGTCCATCTTAACATATAATGGTCTAATTGATAAATAAGGACTTCTAGTAATTTTTATAATTCTATTTCATTCTTAAATCTTCTAGAATTTTATATTTTCTAATCTTTGCAATTTAGTCCTAATGGACAAATTATTCACTAATTGATTAAATTTCCTCATGAAATTTTCACACAATCATGTAAACACATCATATGCCTCATAGAAATCATACAACACATACTTTTACTTCGAATTTGTGGTCTCGAAATCACTATTCTAACTAGGCCCTAAATCGGGCTGTTACAATTCTCCCCCTTAGGGATTTTCGTCCCTAAAATCTTACCAGTAAAAAGGTTTGGATACTGGTTTCTCATAGCCTCATCGGGTTCCCATGTAGCCTCTTTTACCCCATGTCTTTGCCATAGCACTTTCATAGGGGTTATACCTTTGTTTCTTAGCTATTTGACTTGTCTTGCCAAAATCTTAACCGGTTCTTCACCATAAGTCATGTCGGGTTGCATTTCAACCTCTGTCGGTGTAAACACATGCGAAGGATCTGATTGGTAACGTCGCAACATAGACACGTGGAACACATCATGTATCATTTCCAAGTCAGATGCAAAAGCCAATCGATAAGCTACCGGCCCTATCCTCTCGATAATTTTGATATAGTCCGATAAAATACGGACTTAATTTCCCTTTCTGGCCAAATCTAAGAACTTTCTTCCATGGTGATACTTTCAAAAATACCTTATCACCAACTTGAAACTCAATCTCTTTTCGTTTCAAGTCCGAGTAGGATTTTTGTCTATCAGAAGCAGCTTTTAAACAATCACAAATTATTTGTACCTTCTCCTCGGTTTCTCCAACCAGATCGACCCCGTGAATCTTACTTTCCTTGAGTTCAGTCTAATACAAATGCATTCGGCACTTATGCCCATACAAAGCCTCATAAGGCGCCATTTTCAAACTCGACTAAAAATTATTATTGTAGGCAAAATCTATCAACGGTAAATACTTTTCCCAGTTACCCTGAAACTGAAGAACACAACACCGGAGTATATCCTTAGGTATCTGTATTAACCTCTCTGATTGTCCGTCGATTTGTGGGTGAAAAGTCGTACTAAAGCTCAACTTTGTGCCTAATGCTTCTTGCAAATTTTTCCAAAATCAGAATGTGAACCTCAGATCTCTATCCGATATAATCGACAAAGGCACTCCATGAAGCCTTACAATCTCAAAAACATACAAGTATGCCAACTTATCGAGCGAATAGTCTACACGTATCGGTATTAAGTGGGCTGACTTTGTACTTCTATCTACCACCACCCATACAACATCTTTTTTGCTCGGTGTCAACGAAAAACCCGTTACAAAGTCCATAGTAACACAGTCCCATTTCCACTTAGGAACCAAAATAGGTTGAAGTAAACCCGAAGGTACTTGGTGTTCAGCTTTCACTTGCTTACAAATCAAGCATCTTGTTACAAACCCAGAATATCTTTCTTCATACTCGGCCACCAATACCATTTCTTCAAATTATTATACATGTTTGTGCTGCCCGGATGTACAGATAAGCATCCGTTATGTGTCTCGTGTAAAAGCTTCTGAATAAGCTCATCATTCCTCAGTATACATATGCTGTCTCTGAACATCAAGCATCCATCATAATTAATCCGAAAGTCAGACTCAACACTCGACTCGCATTGAACTCTTTTGGCTTGTAAGTCACTATTATTTTTCTAAGCCTGATAAATCTTTTGAAGGAACATTGGTCTAGCCCTCAACTCAGCTAGAATGGAAGCATCGTCTGACAAAGTCACCCACGTATTCATAGGCCTCAATACAAATAGGGGTTTTTTACTCAAAGCATCAGCGACTACATTCGCCTTTCGCGGGTGGTAGCCAATCACTAACTCATAATCTTTTATCAACTCTAGCCATCTTCATTGCCTTAAGTTCAATTCCTTTTGAGTCATCAAGTACTTTAGGCTTTTATGATCGGTGAATATCCTACATCTTTCACCATACAAATGGTGTCTCCATATCTTCAATGCAAACACAACGGCAACCAACTCTAAATCATGTGTTGGGTAATTCTTCTCATGTGGCTTTAACTGTCTAGAAGCATACGCTATCACTCTGCCCTCTTGCATAAGTACACAGCCCAATCCATTCAAGGATGCATCGTTATATATCACAAATTCTTTTCCCGTATCAGGTTGCACTAGAATTGGAGCCTCAGTCAACAATGCCTTAAGTTTCTCAAAACTCTCTTGACACTTTTCTGTCCATTCAAACTTTACGTATTTTTGTAACAACCTCATCATAGGTGTAGCTATCTTGGAGAATCACTTGACAAACCGTCTGTAATAGCCAGCTAAGCCCAAAAAAGTTCTAACCTCTGATACGTTTCTCGGCAGCTTCCAATCAACAATAGCTTAAATCTTGCTTGAATTAACTCAGATTCCATCTCCCGAGACAATGTGGCCCAAAAATCCAACCTCTTTGAGCCAAAATTCACTTTTGCTAAACTTGGCATACAAGTGATTATCTCGTAAAATTTGCAAAACCGTCCTCAAGTGCTCAGCATGCTCATGCTCATCACGAGAATATATCAATATGTCATCAATAAAAACCACAACAAACTTATCCAAGTATGGCCGAAATATATGGTTCATTAAATCCATAAACACAGCAGGGGCATTTGTTAAACCAAAAGGTATAACTAAAAATTCGTAGTGTCTATACCTCGTCCGAAATGCAGTTTTTTGCACATCTGAGTCTTTTACTCTCAATTGGTAATATCCCGACCTCAAGTCTATCTTGGAAAACATCTTGTCTCCCTTTAATTGATCAAACAAATCATCGATCTTTGGTAATGGGTACTTGTTCTTCATGGTCACCTTATTAAGCTACCGATAATCTATACATAATCTCATGGAACCATCTTTCTTTTCCACAAATAATACTGGAGCAGCCCATAGAGAATAACTTAGTCTTGCAAAACCTTTGTCCATCAACTCTTGCAACTGTGCCTTCAATTCCTTCAACTCAGTTGGAGCCATTTTGTATGAAGCAATCGATATAGGTGCAGTACCAGGGGCTAACTCGATGCCAAATTCAACCTCTCTAACAGAAGGCAACCCTGGTAATTCTTCTGGGAATGCATCTAGGTACTCACACACTATCGGTACTGATTCAATCTTTAATTCAGTTTCTTTAGCATTCATAACAAAAGCAAGATATGCTTCATACCCCTTTCTTACATACCTCTAGTAAACATATAGGAGATCACTACAGGCGATCTGTCCTGTTCATCTGATTCAACACGAAGAGTGTCCCCATTTTCACATCTTAATTCAATGTATTTCTTTCCATAATTAACTGTCACATCATGAGTGGTTAACCAGTCCATACCAAGAATTATATCAAATTTATCAAATGGAAATAACATGAGATTTGCCTTAAAATAATGACCTCTAATAATCAATGGGCAATCTTTGCATACCTTACCAACTAATACACTTCTGTTTAAAGGATTGGACATTTTTTATCACAAACTCTGTAGATTCTACAGGCATACTCATACTAGATACTAATTTTATGCAAACATACGAGTGGGTAAATCCCAGATCAATTAAAGCAATGGAGAGAAAATGTACCCGTAATTACATCAGGGGATGACGCCTCTTCGCGAGCGCAAATGGCATAAGTACTCGCAGGTTCTTTAGCCTCAAATCTCGCAACCTGCTCTCTAGGTGTACTCTTACTACTCGTTCCACTTCCCCAGTTTCTCTGTTGTCGCCCTCTAGTTGTGCTTCCCGATCTTACACTCTGAATTTTCTTTTTTTTCAACCATCTCGGGGCATTCTCTGATAAAATGGTCTTGGGAACCACACTTAAAACAAGCCCTCTTATGTGCTCGGCACTCACCAGGGTGACGTCTGCCACACTGTGGGCATTCCGATCTATTAGGTTGAGTGTTCCCAACACTAGCAACTGAAGTAGTCTGAGCTTTAATCCCTGAGTACTGTTTACCTTTATTTCTATTCGAAAACCCAGCTGAAGTAGCTAATCGAGTAGGGAAATCTCTTGACTTCTTGGATGAACGTTGAAACGACTTGTTCATTTGTCTTTTTCTTGAGTCACGAGACTCCATTTTAGCTTTTCTTTTCTCTTTAACTAACTCTTCGACTTTACAAGCCCGGTCCACTAACACAACAAATTCTTTCAACTCGAGGACCCCGACAAACAACCTGATATCTTCATTTAATCCGTCCTCAAATCGTTTACACATAATGGCTTCAGTGGATACACACTCTCAAGCGTATTTGCTGAGCCTTACAAACTGACACTCATACTTAGTTATTATCATCCTACCTTGTTTCAGTTTAAGGAATTCCTTTCTTTTGTGATTGACAAACCTCTGGCTAATATGCGTCTTTCGAAACTCTTCTTGGAAAAACTCCCATGTGATCCTTTCACTTGGAAAAATTGACGTAAGGGTATTCCACCATTGATAAGCTGAATCTCTTAAAAGAGACACGACACACTTCATGCACTCTTTGGGTGTGCAAGATAACTCATCAAATACCCTGATGGTATTTTCAAGCTAGAATTTTGCTCTTTCTAGATCATTATCTTTATTAGCTCGAAAGTCCTCTGCTTCTTATTTCTGTATCCTATCAACTGGAGGCTTTTTCCTTCTTACCACTTCTTCAACTTAGGGAGCTATAGGGGTAGGCTAAGGGATAGGTGGGGGTGGAGGGGGTTGATCATTCGAGTTCATTCGATCAAACTTCTTATACCAGACATTCATCATGTGGAGAAAGGCTTCCCTAGCCTCTTCTCCTCCTCTCTAACTTACAGTCGCTGGTCTGTTCTCATTTTTAGTTGGCACCGTCCCTTTGGCAGGAGCCGACGCGTTACTTTATACATCATCCGACATTGCTCTGTCGGGATTCATTACTATATGAAGACATAATTTAAGTTGTCAGGGGTCGTCACACTATCATTATATAAATACTCATACGTATGGCATGTACAGCTAGGCTCGTACTTACGCTACGTTAGTCTAAGAATCGACTAAACCGTAGCTCTGATACAACTAAATGTAACACCCCTTACTCGTATTCGATACCAGAACCGGGTACGAGGCATTACTGGACTTAACATACTTCATCATGTAATATTGGGCCATAAATTTTCATTCAAACTTAAAAGCTTTCATTTGTATTCACAACGTCCCTATTAAGGCAAGGTGATAGCATATGCCTCTAGACAGTTAAAGCTACACGAGAAGAATTACCCGATACATGATTTAGAGTTAGTTGCCATTGTGTTTGCATTAAAGATATGGAGACATCATTTGTATGGTGAGAAATGTCAAATATTCACCAATCATAAGAGCCTAAAGTACTTGATGACTCAAAAGGAATTGAATTTGGGACAACGAAGATGGTTAGAGTTGATAAAGGATTATGAGCTAGTCATTGATTACCACCAAGGAAAGGCGAATGTAGTCACTGATGCTTTGAGTAGGAAATCCTTGTTTGCATTGAGGGCGATGAATACATGGGTGACTTTGTCAGATGATGGTTTCATTCTAGCTGAGTTGAGGGCTAGACCGATGTTCCTTCAAGAGATTTACGAGGCTCAGAAAGATGACAGTGACTTTTGAATTAATTTTGATGGATATCTAATGTTTAGAGATAGAATCTGTGTACCGAGAAATGATAAGCTTATTCAAAATATTTTACATGAGGCACATAGTGGATGCTTATTTGTACATCTAGGTAGCAGAAAGATGTATAATAATTTGAAGAAATGGTATTGGTGGCCAAGTATGAAGAAAGATATTTCTAAGTTTGTACCAAGATGCTTGATTTGTTAGTAAATAAAGGCCAAACACCAAGTACCTTCGGGTCTGCTTCAACCTATTATGGTTCTCGAGTCAAAATGGAACCATATTACTATGGACTTTGTAACGGGTTTACCGTTGACACCAAGCAAGAAAGATGCTGTTTAGGTTGTGGTAGATAGACTTACAAAGTCGGCCCATTTCATACCAGTATGTGTTGGTTATTCGTTTGATAAGTTGGCAGACTTATATGTTTCTGAGATTGTGAGGCTACATGGAGTGCCTTTATCGATTATATCAGATAGAGATCCAAGATTCACATCCCGATTTTGGAAAAAGTTGCAAGATGCTTTGGGCACAAAGTTGAGTTTTAGTATGGCTTTTCACCCCCAAACCGATGGACAGTCAGAGAGATTAATAAAAATACTTGAGAATATGCTCCAGTTTTGTGTTCTTGAGTTTTAGGGCAGCTGGGAAATGTACCTACCGTTGGTAGAGTTTGCTTATAACAACAGTTTTCAATCGAGTTTGAAAATGGCGCCTTATGAGGCTTTGTATGGGCGTAAGTGTCAAACGCCTTTATATTGGACTAAACTCAAGGAAAATTAGATTCATATGGTGATCTGGTTAGAGAAACTAAAGAGAAAGTAAGGGTGATTCGAGATTGTTTAAAAGCTGCTTCTGATAGACAAAAATCCTACTCAGACTTGAAACGAAAAGTGATTGAGTTTCAAGTTGGTGATAAGGTATTCTTGAAAGTGCCACCATGGAAGAAAGTTCTCAGGTTTGGCCGGAAAGGCAAATTGAGTCCACATTTTATTAGACCATATGAGATTACCGAGAGGATAGAGTCGGTAGCCTATCGATTGGCTTTGCCGTCTAAATTAGAAAAAATTCATGATGTATTCTACATGTCTATGTTATGACACTACCGATCAGATCCTTCTCCTATGATTACACCAGAGGTTGAAATTTAACCCGACATGACTTATGGTGAAGAATTGATTAAGATCCTAGCACGGGAAGTCAAACAGTTAAGGAATAAAAGTATAGCTCTTGTGAAAGTATTGTGGCAAAGACATGGGGTAGTAGAGGAGGCTATGAGGAACCAGTACCCAAACCTTTTTGCTGGTAAGATTTTCGGGGACGAAAATCCCTAAGGGGGAGAATTGAGCACTAAATGTAACACCCCTTACCCGTGTGTGAAAACCTTAGCATTTTTTTATGACATCAGCAACCTCTCAAGGGGCACACGGCCTAGGTACACGCCCATGTGCTGGCCCGTGTAACAAATCAAATTCTCGCAATTTGATACAGGGGACACACGGCCTATCAACACACCCATAGGGTTGATCGTGTGTCACACAAAGCCTAGACACACGCCTGTGTGTCTACCCGTGTGGACAATTATAAAGCTATTTTCCAAGCCAATTGCCACCTTAAAACATAAACACACTTTTACCAAATCAAGTAACAAATAACATGGCAATAAAACACTATGAATAACCACTAATCATCATTCATACACTTCACATTTGTATGAACTTCACTTCATAAAACTTATCATCATTAAAACATGAGAAACTTAACAAATATTGGCCAATTTCCAATGGTCATTTACCAAAATGAGTGTATAACATTAGTAGCCAACACTTTGGCTTTCAAATATGACATGTAACAAAATGACCAAGTTCCTATACAAGCCATACTCAAAATAAATCAACTTTACTATACCAAAAGAATGATTGATAGTGTGATCCGAGCTCCTTCGTTCTACAATCCCCAAGCTAGCTTGGCGACACTACAAGGAAAAGGGAAAAGAGATGGGTAAGCATATAGCTTAGTAAGTTTGCATGAATTAATCTAGCAACATAAGTATTAATGGTAAAAATCCATTCATCTCATAGAACAATAACAACAAAAGTTCTCAAGTGCTTAGGCATACTTACTCATACTTACTCTTATCCATCACATATCACATTATAGTTTCATAACTTGTATTTTACTCATGGTACCTATATCACTTAGTCACATAATTTAGCACTTATGCTAACTTGAACATAAACTTAAATTATCATCATCCTTAACATAAATGGAACTCATTATCATCCTTGTATAGTTTAAACTCTATAGCATCTTTGTATACTTAGCTCTTTTGCCCGTTGAACTTCTCGGAATATAAGAGGATACATAATCTCATCATACATTTATCACAATACCAATGCCATATCCCAGATATGGTCTTACATGGGATCACCTCATGATGCCGATGCCATATCCCAGATATGGTCTTACACGGGATCTCTTTGCTCGATGTCGATACCATTTCCCAGACATGGTCTTACACGAGATCGTACATAGATGTCGATGCCATATCCCAAACATGGTCTTATACTAGATCTACATTCGATGCCGATGCCATGTCCCAGACATGGTCTTATACGGGACCTTCCTTATCTCACGTCATGACATAGGTATCCTTGTTATTCCGAATCTTCAACCGGGACTTCAACTTAGCATGTTCTTATCATTTTCTCATCAAATCATCATTAATCAACTTCATGGAAATAAAATGCATTTTCTCATAATAATAAGTAATTTAAACATAATAACATATATAGTCTTAATTTCATGCAAACTTACCTCTGTATTCAAAATGTGTGCGACGTTCGATTTAGTCCAACACTTTGTTCTTGCCTCAGTTTCGGTCCAGGCTTTGTGTTTCTTGATCTATAATAACAATTTCACTTGTTTAATACTCACATTGGCTAAATTGACTCATGAATCACACTTTGGAAAAATTACAATTTTGCCCCTAAACTTTCACATAATTACACTTTTTCCCCTAGGCTCGTAAAATTATTTTCATTCAATTTCCTTGTATTTCAAGCCTAGCCGAATCATTTTCTTAACTATAACAGCCTCTAATTTCCACTATTTCACTCATGTCTGACCATTTTTATAACTTTTACAATTTGGTCCCTTTTATGCAATTTTCATGAAAATCACTTAGAAAAAGATGTTTATCATATATCAAACTTTTATATTCTTCCATAAAACATCAAAATACATGTTTTCATACATGGTTAAATTTTTTAATATGAACCCTAGCTCAAAATATAACTAGAAATAGCTAAATCGAGTTGCGAGGATCTCAAAAATATGAAAAACATTAAAAACGGGGCTTGGGTGCGCTTACTATAAAGATTGGAAGTTGAAGAAACCCTAGCTGTGGAGAAATTGAAATTTTCAACCCTAGCTTGAAGAAGATGAGCAAATTTTTGCTTCATTTTTCCCTTTTTAATCTTTTATTAACCAAATGACTAAAATGCCCTTAAGTCCCTTTCTTGAGATTTTTCCTTCCCATGTCCATTCTTGTCCATCTTGACATTTAATGGTCTAATTGCTAAATAAGGACTTCTAATAATTTTTATGATGCTATTTCATACTTAAATCTTCTAAAATCTCATATTTTCTAATATTTGCAATTTAGCCCTAATGGACAATTTAGTCACTAATTAATAAAATTTCTTCATGAGATTTTAACACAATCATGTAAACACATCATAAGCCTCTTAAAAATCTTAAAACACATATTTCTACTTCGAATTTGTGGTCTCACACCACTATTCTGACTAGGCCCTAAATCGGGCTGTTGCAATGTGACTTGACCGTGTGACCCTAAGTGTCTGCTGACATCATAAAAAGAATGTCAAGGTTTTCACACACGGGATAAGACACGGGTGTGTCATGGCCGTGTTAGGGACACGGGCCATAGACACGGGCATGTGCCAGTTGTGTGAAAACCCCTGTAGGATCGAAATGAAAAATAATATCTGCACGGACTAGAGACATTGGTGTGTGTGACCACACAGCCTTCCCACACGGGCGTGTTCATTTCCACACAAGCATGTGGCCCTATTTTGAGCAACAACTTTCTAAGTATTCGTACGCTTCTGGTTTAGTCCCGAACCACTCTATATGTATGTTTTGGGTCTCGTAGGCCCATAATAGGGATGTTATGAACACAAATGAAAAGTTTTAAGTTGGAATGAAAATTTATAGCCCGATTTTGTATGATTAAGTATGTTAAGTCCGGCAATGCCTCGTACCCGGTTCCGGCGTCGAATACGAGTAAGGGGTGTTACACTCAACCCTAATTTAAATGAAAAAAAAGACTGAGTCAAAAGGAAAAATAAGTGATCGGGTCGAAAAAGAAAAAGAAAAGGCTTATGTCAAAATTTAGCACCTCAAACTTACATGTTTTACCACATTGATACCTAAACTTTTTTTGTCACATTTTGGATAGTTTTTGGTCCAAAATGTTAACAATGTTAAAAAAAAAAAATGGTGACGCACTCAACCAATAAGAATCGTCTAGAGTTTGGCTTTTTCCCATGTCACCAAATATGTGGCCATTGACAGGTGACATGGTTGTTGACCGGTCATTGATCAATGGTAACTTTTGTTGACCGACTGTTGAACAGTGTTAACTGTCGTTAACTGATGCTAATAGCTAGAATAAACATGGACAAATGAACTTCCAAGTTCAATTGCATTTGGACTACTATTTGTTTAGATCCATTCTAGACATGATTCAAAATATTATAAAATTATTTAAAAGTTGTAACAATTACGAAAATTTTAAAAATTAAAATTTTAAAAAACTAAAATGTAATATAAATTAAAAAATTAAATCTAGAATAAATCTCAATAAACATACATCAAGGCTCATTTGATTTTGGACAAGCATCATCCATATTCAAATTGGACGTGATTCAAAAATTATAAAACTTATTGAAAATATAAAATTGTAAATAATTATAAAAAATTAAATAATTTTAATAATTATTTAAAATTATAATAATATAAAATATATAAATTATTAAAACTAGATATTCCTCAAAATTATTCAAAACAAGAAAAATATTTACTGAAATTTTCATATGAATTATGGGTACAAAGAGTACATACAACATGAAACTATGGATAAATGATTCCTAGAGATCTTCATGAAAAAGGATTAAAAAGATCTTCATGTTGATTTTTTCATAATTTAATAGTTTTAATAGTGATTCTCAATTTTTAATAAGTTTTATAATATCTTGAATTACATTCGAATAAATTTGGACAAATGATTGTTCAAAGCAAACTAAAATTGGGATATTTTTTTTGTCTATATTCATTTTGAATTTACATTTTTGTAATTTTATTTTTTAGGATTTTAAAATGTATTAATTATTTTAATAACTTTCAATAACTTTTTATTATTATTTAAATAATTTTAATATTTTGAATGACATTTAGAATAAACATGAACAAATGGTTGTCCAAATTTAATTAAGTTTAGACATTTGGTTATCCAAATTCATTCTGGTCATCACCACTAATTGGTGCCGGTCAAAGTCCGTTAACGGCTGATCACAACCATGCCATTGAAGACATGAACACATGAGTTGTTTTTATTGATTGACTTTGCCACTTAATTTTTTTAACACCATTATTTTTTAGAACAAAATTATAATGAAAGAATATTTTAAGTATCAAAATGGGACAAAAAAATTTAGATACCGAAATAAAAGAAAAAGATTATAATTCTAAAACCAAATCACAATATAAGGAAAGAAACAACTAAGTCAAAAAGAAATTCTAGTTTTTCTTTTTTCAAGTTTGAAGCCCATTACAGATAAAATTGACATAAAACTTGACGGTTGTGGGATTTGAACCTTTTTTAAGTTTGAAGTCCATTACACAAAAAATTAACATAAAAAAACTTGACAGTTGAGGGATTTGAACCTACGCCCTTTCGGACCAGAGCCAAAATTTGACGCCTTAGACCACTCGGCCAAACTTTCAATACATTAATCTCATCTATTAAGCAATTTTATTATATATTTAACTAAACTAGGCTTGCACAGCAATATATTTACCTCGCGTTTCGTGCCCCACAAGTAACTTCGTTTTTTAAAGCTGAAAATGAAACATCAGGATTTTGAGTTGGGAACAATAATTTTTATTATACAATGGATGAGGAACGAGTTTACGTTTTTGAACCCGTATTAAATAGGGGTTTGATTAGAGTTTTAACACTAGTTTGTTTTTTATGTAATACATTAGTTAATTTTATTTATTGTATGTTTATATAAGGGCAAAGTCAAAATAAATTATTAGAGTTGGGATTAAGTTATATATTTTTTTATGAGAGCTAGAATCAGGGGCGAAGGCAGAACAATTTTTTAGGAGGGCCGGATAAAATTTTAATTTTTTATAGTCTATATCTTTATAATTTGTAAAGCATTAAATTGAATTTTTATAATTTTAGGGGGCTGAAGTGTAATTTTATCTTTATTAATTTAAAATTTTAAAAAAATTCTAAGGGTCTTTTAAGTAATTTTACATTTTAGGGGAGACCGGGGCCCATGCCATTACCCAGCTGCACGCCTAAGTTAGAATGTAATTTTATCATTATATTAGCTTATATCTTTATAATTTTTAAAGGATCAAATCAACATTTTATCATTTTTGGGAGTTAAAGTGCAATTTTACCATGTATTAGCTTAAAATTTTATAAATTTTAAAGGGCCAAAAGTGAAATATTATTTAATAAAAATATAATTAAAAAATTAACATAAAAAAATTATTATCTCATATTTTACAATTCTTACAAAAAATTTTAATATAAGAAAAATGAATGATGAATATTTTTAAATTTTAAGCTAAGTATGATAAAATAATGAAAATATGGATTAATATTAAAAGTAAAATAGAAAAATATAAAATCTATTTATTACTTTTAAATTGTAATTTAAAATCACTGTTTAATCGAAATAAAATACATAAGTACCATTTTGTAATAGTTTAAAATAATAGATAAATTATATATAAAAATTAATTAGCTATATGTTTATATTAAAATAAATAACCATTTATATATTAACAAAATCATTTTCATTAAATAATTGTATTTTTACACTTTCAAATGTAATTACAAGAGTTTTCAAAATATATAAATATAATTTAAAATATATTTAAAATAAAATATTTATAAATAATAAATTTCAAATAAATAAACAAAAAGTAATATCTTTTTATAATTTTAATTCTTAAATTTAAAAATACTGAAATATGTTATGAATATTTTATTATGAAGCGAAAGTTAATCAATATCAAAATAAATTTAATGTACATTAAGAATCTAATTTTCATTAAAAGTAAAATTTTATTGATGAATAAAATACTCTCTCTTTTACTCTCTTATTTCTAATTATTTTATTCTTTTATTATTTATTTTATAATACTTTATAACCATGATTTTATTTTAAATTTTCTTCTTCTTAATTATTTTCTACCGTCCCCAAACAGACTTTCTTCTTCTTAATTATTTCCCTAACCCCAACAAAGTTATGAGAAAAAAAAAATCTCCATAACCTAGCTTGAATCGAACCTAAGCCTTAAAAGAAAAGATTAAGGCTCCTTCTTTAACCACTAATGCTCTTAACTATTCCGAAACTTTGATGCCTTATGCGCAAAGATTTTATAAAACCCTAGTCGTATCTAATCAGATTTATTTATTTGAGGATTTAAAGATTATATCTAATCTCCGAAATCTTAAGATGCAAGATGTAGGGATTTGCAGGAAGCTTTTTTAATATTTTATGTCCAGAATAATCTTAATTTTAATTCTAATTCATGATTAATTATGATTTATTTGTTTTATTTCTTTCTTCTTGAGGATGGTAAAAGATTCCGTCTCATTGATCCTTGATATTTAATTTATTGAGTAAAATTTAAATTGTAAGGAACTTCAACGAATTTTTTGATATCATATTTTGATTGGAAATATTAGACCGAATCAAATCTCATCCACTTATAACGGGATAGAACCTAAACCCATTAAAGTTACTAAAAAACAGTTACTGGAAAAATTACCCATGTTAGTTTATATAAATAAAGAAGTTTTTTTTCCTATAAAAATAACTGCTTCTATAGTTTAAAGAAAATAATAAAAAGCCATGCCGGCATTGTAAAAGTTTAGAATTGCAGTCTGCCATTAAAAAATATGGCATTTCACAGTAATCATTTTTTTGAAAAAATAGAAATCGACTTTAGTTTTCAAAACGAAAATAAAATGGGAGTCGCCACCAATCATTTTTGATGAGGTGTGATCGGATCACCTCGAAAAGTGGTTATTTTTAATAATCAAATTGATTTATCAAAACAAAAATTTTGGTCTACGAAAATCAGAGAAACGGGTCCGGGAGTCGGTTACGTGCGAGGAAGGGTTAGTACCCTCGTCACGCCCAAAATTGGTACCAAATTGATTAATTAGTGTCTTAATGTCGGAAATTTGAAAAGATTTTAAAATACGGATTTTAGAAAATGTTTGGATAATTTGGGCTGAAATTTGAGATTTCTTTGTTCCGAGAGGATATAAACATCACATCCAGCACGTTAGGACATGATATTTTAAACCTTCGTAATCAAAGTTATCTCGTGATTTACGAAATTTATTAAAAGGGTGTTAGTTATTTAGTCCAACGGAAAATCGAAACCCAGCGCGTTAGGGCACTATTCCCCTAATTTCTAAATACAAAACATTGCCTTATTTTAAAAATCTTTGGATGCAATATGATGATTTTACAAAATTTATTTTGTTTAATGATATAATATTAGGCTAAGAAAATGAATATAGGTAAAAAATACTAATAATAATGATAATAATGAAAATATCAAATAATAATAATAACAATAATAATGAAAATAAAATAATAATAGTGATGATAATTAAATAATAAAACAATAAAGTATAAAATAATGATAACAAGATGAGAATAATAATATAAGTGATAATGAAATGAAAATGAAAATAATACATTAATACTAATAATAATAATAATAATAATAATAATAATAATAATAATAATAATAATAATAATAATAATAATATAAGTAAAAAATAATATTAGTAATATGATAATGAAAATAACGGTAATAATAATGGTAATAATATAAAAGAAATAGTAATAAAATGAAAATAATAATACTCAAATCAAGAAGTAATAGTAATAACTATAAGATTAGAAAATAATAATAACAAAATAAACACGATAAATAATAGATTAGCAAAAATAATATTAAGATTTGCATTAAAAACAATTATTAAATACGATAATAATTAAAATAATAATACAAATTAATATTAATATCTACAATGATGAATATAATAGTAATAATACAAATAATGATAATATAATAATAATTCTAAAAGTAATTAATTTAATAGTAAAATAATCAAAATAATCAAAAAGGGGCCAAATCGAGTTTAAAACGGAAGTTTGGGGCTTAATTCGAAATAAATAGAAAGAAAAGGGACCCCATTGTAGTACGCGAAAGAATCAGAGGGATCAAAAGAGAAAATTTCCCTCTTAATCAAAACGCGCAGCATAAAAGGGGGACTGAAATATAACTTAAAAAAAATTAACGGGGCCAAATTGACAGGAAAACAGAACTTGATTGCAAACATCAGAAAAGGAGGAGGGACTGTGCTCATAAATATCCCCTTTTTTCGACAAAACACGCGGATCTTCGAGTAGGCGGGTCGGATCGGGTCGGGCCAGGTAAAACGACGTTGTTTTGGGGCTTATGGATGCCGATCAAAATGGCGTCATTTTGTGTTGCTTATATAAGTAAAAAATTGTTGAAAAAAATCATTTTTGCTTTGTGTTTAAAAAAAAAGGGCCTGATTTCTCTCTTCTATTCTATGCAGGTCCGAAAAGGGGGGGCTTCAGCGTCGCTCCGGTTGCCATTCTCCGTCGCGCCGGCCATCGTGTACGGTGGCCGGAAAAGGTAAGAAATGTCTTTTTATATTTTTTTTAAAAAATAATAACAGTATATGTGTGTATATATATGTGAAAAAAAAAGAAACAAAAAGAGAAGACTTTGAAAGTAAACCACCTTTTAGTCACTGATTTGATTTTTTTAGTGGTTTTTTAGCGCCTTCGATTCCTTCTTATTTGTCTTTGGTTCTGTTTGTGTTTGAATTTTTATGCTCTATTGATAATTGAAAAAAGATCTGAATACTAGTATTTAGAGAGTCTGTTTTTGTATTAAATCCAAAAAAGGGTCATTTTTACATTGTTGTTTACAGGCTTAAATAGCCGAAAGAAATTACATGCTTGCTTGTTGCTTTCTCTGTTGCGTATTCGCCTCTATTTACAAGGTATGGGCGGTGCTTGTGCGCAGTGGCCAATGGTGGTGGCAGGCTTTGGCAGCAATGGACAGGGTAAGTGGAGGGGTCAGACAGGACTAGGGGCAACTAGCTAAGGTTTCTTTGTTTTTCTTCTGTTTTGGGTTTGTAGTGGGTTAAAGTTTAAGGTTTGGGCTGATAGTTTGTGGGCCATTCAGGTTTGTAATTGAGCTAGGCCAAATGGGCTTGTAAGCATGGGCAAAATTGGGCTATGACAACTACCCCTCTTTGCTTGTTGTCGTGTAACGAGAACGAAGCAAAGACTTTAAAAGGACCAATTTTGCCCGGTTTTGCTGAGTCTTGCTCCTTTTCTTCAGGTAGTCTCATTCTAGTCCACCGCATCTTGCTGCTTTTATCCACTCCACTGCTACTTCAGAGAGATAGGACCTGTAGCTTTAATCCGCTCCACTCAATCTTCTCTGCTTCAAAGAGATAAGGATTGATCCTCATTGTAAACTCAGGGAGACGGGATTTGTAATCTCAACCTACTCCACGAGAACTTTGAGGAAATAAGAATTCAGGGAGAAGAGATTCGTAATATCCATCTTCTCTACTGAAACTTCAAAGAATAAGAATTTATCCTCATTGTTAACTCAGGGAGACGGGATTTGTAATCTCAACCTACTCCACGAGAACTTCGAGGAAATAAGAATTCAGGGAGAAGAGATTCGTAATCTCCATCTTCTCTACTGAAACTTCAAAGAGATAAGAATTTATCCCCATTGTTAACTCAGGGAGACGGGATTTGTAATCTCAACCTACTCTACGGGAACTTCGAGGAAATAAGAATTCAGGGAGAAGAGATTCGTAGTCTCCATCTTCTCTACTAAAACTTCAAAGAAATAAGAATTTATCCTCATTGTTAACTCAAGGAGACGGAATTTGTAATCTCAACCTACTCCACGGGAACTTCGAGGAAATAAAAATTCAGGGAGAAGAGATTCGTAATCTCCATCTTCTCTACTGAAACTTTAAAGAATTTATCCTTATCGTTAACCCAGGGAGGCAGGATTTGTAATATCAACCTACTCCACGGGAACTTTGAAGAAATAAGAATTCAGAACTTTCCAATTTGCTTCCTTACTATCTCAGGAAGACTTCAATCTTCAATCTGCTCCACTATCATCTCTAGGGAACAAAATCTTTCCAACTTTTCCAACTTGCTTCCTTACTATCTTCTAGGAACAAGACTTCAATCTTCCTTACTATTTTAGCTTCCATTATCATCTCTAGGAACAAAATCTGAACTTTCCAATTTTCTTCCTTACTATCTTCAGGAAGACTTCAATCTTCAGTCTGCTCCACTATCATCTCTAGGGAACAAAATCTGAACTTCGATATTGCTACACCGTTCTTTGAGGAAACTGTCCTGTAGAATTAATTTTATGTGCTTATGCTTTTGCAAATGATGAGGATGCTATGATCGGAATGACTCAAAGCCTCCTAACTATATGTGTTATGGACGACACTTGCATAAATGTAGAATGTCATGAGAATGATCCTTTGTTAAATGTATAATGATTAGGATGCAATGATCCGAATGAGTCGAATGCTCCTAACTAAACGTGCTTTGAATAATAATGTATGAATGCAAAATAAAATGATCCCTTTTTAAATGCTTAGGGTTGTCATTGCTCGTAGTTCATTAAGGTTCTATCACTGATGCATTTTCATGCTTTTCGTTTAGCTGGAATCTTTGATAGAAAATCCAAAGAAACGATCATATTCCGCTCAGCAAGCTTGTCCTGCTGTAATTTTAGAGTCCCTTCCACTGTACCTTCTGGGACATAAAGTTTGTACCTCCCACTGTAACTTCAGGAGAATAACATTTTGTTTTTTCTATCCATCCTGCTGTAACCCCGACGTATAGGATCAATTTGATCTGTTACACCATTCATTGGGTGTAATGACCAGATGTATATGCCTGATATTTGAATGAATGCAAAGCATTATCATTTTTTCAAGAATGATCCCCTGGTACACCTGGGTTGACATTTCTCGTTGTTTGTCGAGGTCGTATCACTAATGAAATGTCTTGTCTTTTGTTCAATCAATAAAAGAGTCCAAAGAGATAATCATCTTTCTCCAAAATTTTCAGACCTTAGGTTTGGTGAGTTCTAAACAACAGTTCTGTTTCAGTTCCTTGTATTATTTAGAAGCTTCTAAAGTAATATGCGAAACTCCTTTTATGAAAGTATAATTAGTCCGCTAATTGATATTTCAATGCAAAATGCTTGAAAAAGATCATAGCAATGGATGAAATGGAAATTTATTGAGAGCATAGCTCGAAACAAACAAGTTGATCACAGCTAGCAAATGTAATAAAGAAGAAAATTTATTGGTAGTGTACTTTGAAATGAAAAACCACAAATGGGTCAAATGAAAACTAGGTGCCCCAGATATCGCAGCCTGAGCTTCTCTGTTCAAACTTCTTAAGGACCATTTTAAGCTCAATATATGTTTAGGGGATTCCGAGTACTTTGTCGATGCCCCAAGATGTAACATACTTCTTCATTGTTAATTCAAGCGTAGCAAGGATACTGTATGCCCCACTTTTGAACAAAATTTGAGCCGCCCTTATTGGGTTTTCAACTCAAATCCCTTTTGGTCTCAAAGCGCCCTTTGCGGGTTTTTGCCTTGGCCTCTCCTTTTTCTTTCTTCTTTTTTTGACGAAGATTTTTATTTCTTTTATTTCTTTTATTTCTTTTTTTATTTTTTCGTTTCTCAAGGTGCCCTTTACGGGTTTTCACCTTGGCCTCTCCTTTTAGATGAAATTTGAACTCACCAGCTTGAACATGTCCTTGCCATTCATCTTGGTCAAAGTTAATGATATTCCAGAACAAGTCTTCTTCACCACATAAGTTTTTTTTTTTTTTCAAATTTGGCATTTTCTTTCCTCTAAAGTCCTTTTGTATGAGAAGAATCCTTCTTGATACTAGGTTCCCATCATGAAATTCTCTTAAGTGAACGTTTTTATCATAAGCCCGTATCCATTTTTGGTACATTTGACCATGCTAAATACTTTCAATCAAGCTTACTGGAGGCATTCTGCTCCATCTAATTCGATCCAAACTTGAGAAAAGGAATCCTAACTTCCAACAATTGTTTCCCTTTCATAACCCAATGAGAAAGATGCTGCCCCGGTGAAGGTCCTGCCCAACGTTCAAGCAGCATAGAGGGTAAATGGTAACTTCCCTATGCCAACCTTTACAAATCTCAGTCATTTTTCAAAGAATTTGAATGGTTTTTTGGTTGCCTTTGCTGCATTGATATGGTGTCATACTGTAAATCTTTGACGTTGTGCAATTATGCATTGTTAAACATGATTCTTTCTAGTATTCTTTGTTGGCATCTGATTTTCAGCTTCCCCCCCTTTTTTTTGGCATTGAGAGTGAGATTTGATGACTGTCAACATTTGTAAGATTAGCATATAAAGTGACTTCCGCAATCTTAGTGAAGTGACCGACATCCACGAGAATGAATCGATGTCGGCCAGAAGCTTTTGATAAGATTGGCTTGTTAACATCCATGCCTCATATATAGGAAAATCCGTGAAGAAATAAATGAGGCGCATAAATTCTGTATCTAATTTCCCTTTCTTGTTAAACCAGTAGCTCAAACCTCCTGGCTGTTGTAAAACCATTAACGTGGGTTCTTTAAACATCAATCTTAACAGCATACCCATGTTTCAGTGGCCTAGTGTTCCTTGATATGATTGTGCAAAAACATCTTTGAATTATTGAAAACAAATCAATGATGTCTCGCCTTATTTCTGTGATGAGCTAAGTGTCCGCTGGCACTTCGTAAGGTAGGATCTACCATTATTAACAAATTAGGAAATAAGTTGTAATCTCTGTCATCTTCAAAATCCTTAGATCCCTCTAGACACATATCTCACTAAAAGGAGAGTCAGTAACATCGTCGCTCATGTCATTGATATCTGGGGACCCATTATGGGTATGAAGGTAGAGAATCCAAAGAATAAATTATTCTAAGGATACTTATTCGTATGATATGGTCATGAATAAAAAATAAAAAAAAATGTATAGTATGAAATGTAAAGAATGAACATATTTACTTAGAAAGATGCATTTGATTGAAATAAAAATTCTGGACAAAAGCCTATTTCACAAAAGGACTCTTATTGCCTCTAGGCTTAAAGCAATAATCATGTTTTAAATATTACTCTAGATTAGCTAAAATACAAGGATCCCTTCGCAGTCCTATTGTTCAAAACGCTATTAGGTTCATATTTCTTCATTTGGTGCGTCATTTATCTTCACAATACCCATGTTAATGAATTTTTCCACCAATTTATAGAAAGCAAGGTAATTTTCTATCGAATGCCCTGTGACCCCTGCGTGGTACTCACATTGGGCATTTGGGTCGTACCATTCTGGGTATGGAGGTTGTAACACCCCGTATCCAGGTTCGATGCTAAGACTGGATACGAGACATTACTATGCTTGAACTCACTTAATCAAGTACTTACTGGTTGTAAAATTTCGTTTCGACTTAAAACCTTTCTTTCTTGGTCTAGACATACGTATCATGGTCATACGAGGCCTTAAACACTTGTTCGGACTTTCAAAACTTATCAAAAATCCTCTCTCAAAATTAGAGGTTACACGCCCGTGTGGTTTGGGGCACGCCCGTGCACCCCTAAACACGCCCATCTTTCCCATTCGTGGGGAGCTACTGACTTATCTGACACGGCCTTGACACGCCTGCCCTCCAACCGTGTGGAGCTACTGACTTATTCGACACGGCCTGAGCACACGCCCATGCCCAAGCCGTGGGTCTTACACGGCTCATGCACACGACCGTGGGATCCACCCGTGGCCTATTCTGACATTTAATAATAAGGTGCAGGGTTTGCACGGCCTAGACACACGTCCGTGTGTCTAACCATATGGACACTTAGAGGCTATCTACCAAGCCTTCTTACCACTCTCACCTACACACATACATATACCAATTTAGTAAAGGCTCAATTTATCAACTAAAACACATGATCTTATACATTGATTAATGAAAATAAGGTTTTCCTCCTACACAATTACAATGACTTAAGCCATTATCAATGGCTATGCACTTTTAAACTATAAACCCTCTTAGGCCAACATAATTTGGTACATTAACAACAACTTAATCAACCTTAAATTCTAGCCCTATACATGCCATGACTCAGAAAGTCTTGATACCTCGTACAATGTGTCTACTCGATAGTGTGATAACATCTCCGGTAGCCTCCACTCGAGCTAGATAAAATAACCTATAAGAGATAGGAAAGAAAGAGGAGTAAGCAATAATGCTTAGTAAGTTCATCTGCATAAAATGATAATTTTATAAGTTCATTGAATATACACCACCACAAAGCATCTTTATACTGCGTCTTTCCCATTAACTAATGATTTCTTACTCAACCGCTCTTGAAGCTTACTCAATCGCTCTTGAAGCTTACTCATTCTATCTCATACCGTACTATAAGCCAATTGCTCGTTTAACTAGATTTCATTCCTGTACTGATTGTCATGTAATCATATAAGACAACACATCAAACTTTTTCAATAAGCTACCCATCTCTCGGGGGTTACGCACTTAGCTCACCAGTATTAATACAACTGATGGTATCGCGTATAGCCCACGACTACCAACAATAAGGTGATACCTCACATAGCTCACCGTCATTTATCATTGGTGAATAACAACCCACCAGCTTACCTCTATCTTAAATGTTCATTCAAGAACATTTACGTACACTTCTATTCTTGCTAACATTCACGCACTACGTCAATAAATCTGTCTCATGCAACTAAGGTGCATTATTTATGCATTTCCCACGAAGGGTTCATTATAAATTAAGTTCATCACCTTTCAGTTCTAACACATACCTGTGCTTCTCGTGGTACAACCACATACATTCATCATATCTGCTAAAATACTCAAGTTATAAAATATTCTCTTGAGTCTCATACACATGAAGTCACATAGAAATCGTACCCCAATAGGGTCTTACTTGGATTAACATGCCGATGCCATGTCCTTGACATGGTCTTATACAAATTCTTACATCGAATCCATAATTCAATATGGTCTTATACGAGGATTTAACTATCGTCTCAACATTCTCCATGCATTTTTCATTACTCTAGGATTCAATTCTCATGGCATCTCATCAAATAATATATGTATCATACATCTATAGAGTGAATATACATTCCATACAACATCGGAATACTTACATAAACTCATGCATACTTTCAATAATTGCACATGAACTTACCTCGTTGTCGAAATAGTCGGAAAGGACTATTTGCCTACATTTCTCTTTTCATCCGTTCTAGGTCTGAAACTCGTTTCCTTTGATCTAGAAAAATGAAATTTACTCATTTAATCACTTAATGATCATATTACAACATAATATCCACTTAGGCAAAAATGACCATTTTGCCCCTATACTTTGATAAAATTACGATTTTGCCCCTAGGATCGTAAATAATTTTTTATCACATTTTTTTGTTAAAAAAACTTAGCTGAACATTTAATCCTCTTACAACTACTCATAATTCCAGCTATTTCATGCTTTAATGAACAAATCATAATTTTTGCATTTTAGTCCCAATTAGGTGTTTTTCATGACAACACCCTTCACAAAAGTTGTCTCTCATCATCTTATCATTAATTTTCTTCCATAAAACCTCAAAAACCAGCATAGACTCTCTAATGGCAAGTCCCTAGACTCTCAACCATATTACAAAATAGTCCCTTCATTAGCTAGCTTAAGCTTTGGGGACTCCAAAAGTATAATTTTTATCAAGAAAAGTCATCAAAATCACTTACTAATAAGAGAGATAGCTTGGCTGAAAGTTCAAACCCCCAAAGCTCCATTACTTCTTTAATTTTTGGTGGAGAGAAGATAGGTGAATAGTGAAAGATGATAACATCTTTTACTCACCTTATTTTATTCATTTTTTTCTCACCTAATTCCCACCTATTTTGACCAAAGTTAAAAATTCTTGTCCCCTATGTCACATGGCCGGCCTACTCGCTTAAAACAAGGCCAATTTACACAATTGGGGCCTCCAATTAATAGCCCATAGCTATTTGGCACCTTTTACAAATAAGATAGAACTTTCACACTTTATGCGATTTAGTCCTTTTTCACAAATTAGCTAGAAATTACTACAATTAAGTTACCAAAATTTTCATACATCCTTATAAACATGTTATAACACATAACATAACATGAAAATAATTTTATCTATCCTCAAATTAGTGATTCCGAGATCACTGTTCTGACTAGCCCTTAAATCGGGCTGTTACAGAGGTTGCATCGGTTTCTTGTAATAAAGAGCTACAACATGCATATCAAATAAGTTCTGGTATAACTCCCTATATGTCATGGGAATAAGAGTGAACTGGGGTCTTTCAGTGTTAGGCTTTGAGTTGGAATCCTGCCTAGGGGGCCTTAATGGCTGGTAGTCGCCATCCTTAGCTGGCTTACTGTAATCAGCTCTGAATGGCCCTTGTCATACTTACTCGTACTACTCGCTTCCTTTTCCTTCTTCTTCAGGGCCTTCAAAGTCCGCTCTCTCCTTTCCTTTGTCTCTACCTAAACAATCAATTTGGTACGATCATCCTCAAGGTTAAAGTATGAGCCCATCGGGAAGTTCAACAATACCGAGGTATTAGTCTGACATTGGGGTTCGATAATAACGGGTACCCCATGCGACTACGCGTCTGGTTGAGTCAGGATATTTATCGAGGCATAAACGATTTCTTCATCATCGTCCACACTGTTGATCAGTGGGCCACTCCTTTCAAGTCTTCCGGCTAGTAATTGGGTTAACTGACCCATCATATTCCTTTGGAATTCTAGCATTTGTTCTCGTATCTCTTGTTAACTTTTGGTCAATTGCTCTTGCATCTGTTTTACATTTTCTCTATTCTCTCCAATCTTTATTCCATGTCTTCTAGGTTAACTGAAATAATTTCACCTAATTAGGGTCTTTCTACGAATTTTAATGCATGTGATATGATGTAATGCAAATGCATGAAATGCAATGCAAATGCACGAAATGGATGCAAAAAGAAAGAGAGGCATTGATTATGAATTCAATTCCATTAGAAGAACTTTTCTAGAAAATAAATTTCTTTACATAAAACGGATTGCATATACGGCTTTGTCCTTATAGTCCAGGTGAAAACACTAATCCTTCTCTTCGTATGGAATGTTGTGGTCGTGTCCCATGAGTTTTCTCAATAGATGCCCCTTCTAACTCCTTGTTGCTTGGTCTAGGCCATACCTCTTTACTCACTTATCCTCCGTGATGTTCATAAGCTTCTTTAAGAAGATTGCGATATGATGACTCTCGAATAATCCTTGTCGGCTTGGATCCTCGAGCAAAGTCTTGTATTCATCTATGGACTATCAGTCTTCTCTCGTTGTCTTCTTGGACTATGTTCGAACGACCGCATTATAATCCATTTTATCAAGTAACCCATTTCCTTATGACAAAGTCTTCTATTTAGCAATAGAATATTAATCAACACCTTCTTTCTAAGATGATACGATGCAATGCAATTAAAA
Organism: Gossypium rotundifolium; assembly: GCA_025506655.1. Classification (NCBI taxonomy): domain Eukaryota; kingdom Viridiplantae; phylum Streptophyta; class Magnoliopsida; order Malvales; family Malvaceae; genus Gossypium; species Gossypium rotundifolium. The sequence goes on from CP106729.1 coordinate 89,157,957, forward strand.
TAAAAGAAATACGTTAGCACAAGAGAAATAAACAATAGAATAAAGTACCTATCTAGGTGACCACTAGGGTTTGGTACAATTCTACCTAGGGTAAGCTCTTAGGGCTCACTATATGTGGTTCGGTTCTAAGGTAAAGGTACCCAAACCGGCAGATTCCTCATCCTCACCCATTATAGGCTCATATGGACCGAGTTCGGTTCGGGGAATACATTTCCCTATGGCTGCACGGAGATGAAAATCTCACGAAGACATAGGTACGGATGTATCTCGAAAGGGTTCACAATCCTGCACGGAGGTGAAAACCTCACGAAGGAGTAGCTTCTCACTCCCACTTAAAGGGGTAAGACCAAAATGGTTCCTATGCGATATGATGCAAGACTCAAACTACAGTAACTAACAATACGAACAAATGCAATAATAGGATCGTAATTTTTTTAAAAGATTTTCAATTTTCGACAACAAGACAAAAAATAATCAATTTTACGGCTCGACTCTCTGAAGTACCCAGTGGAGTCGCCAAGCTATCGTAACCATTTTTTTGAAAAAATAGAAATCGACTTTGGTTTTGAAAACAAAAATAAAACGGGAGTCACCACCAATCATTTTTGATGAGGTGTGATCGGGTCACCTCGAAAAGTGGTTGTTTTTAATAATCAAATTGATTTATCAAAACAAAAATTTTGGTCTACGAAAATCAGAGAAACGGGTCCGGGAGTCGGTTACGTGCGAGGAAGGGTTAGCGCCCTTGTCACGCCCAAAATTGGTACCAAATTGATTAATTAGTGTCTTAGTGTCAGAAATTTGAAAAGATTTTAAATTACGGATCTTTTAGAAAATGTTTGGATAATTTGGGCTGAAATTTGAGATTTCTTTGTTCCAAGAGGATATAAACATCACATCCAGCACGTTAGGACACGATATTTTAAACCTTCGTAATCAAAGTTATCTCATGATTTATGAAATTTATTAAAAGGATGTTTAGTTATTTAGTCCAACAGAAAATCGAAACCCAGCGCGTTAGGGCACTATTCCCCAAATTTCTAAATACAAAACATTGCCTTATTTTAAAAATCTTTGGATGCAATATGATGATTTTACAAAATGTATTTTGTTTAATGATATAATATTAGGCTAAGAAAATGAATATAGGTAAAAATACTAATACTAATAATGATAATAATGAAAATCTCAAATAATAGTAATAACAATAATAATGAAAATAAAATAATACTAGTGATGATAATTAAATAATAAAACAATAAAGTATAAAATAATGATAACAAGATGAGAATAATAATATAAGTGATAATGAAATGAAAATGAAAATAATACATTAATACTAACAATAATAATAAAACAATAATAATTATAATATAAGTAAAAAACTAATATTAGTAATATGATAATGAAAATAACGGTAATAATAATGGTAATAGTATAAAAACAATAGTAATAAAATGAAAATAATAATACTCGGATCAAGAAGTAATAGTAATAACTATAAGATTAGAAAATAATAATAACAAAATAAATACGATAAATAATGATTAGCAAAATAATATTAAGATTAGCATTTAAAACAATTATTAAATACGATAATAATCAAAATAATAATACAAATTAATATTAATATCTACAATGATGAATATAATAGTAATAATACAAATAATGATAAATATAATAATAATTCTAAAAGTAATTAATTTAATAGTAAAATAATCAAAATAATCAAAAAGGGGCCAAATCGAGTTTAAAACGGAAGTTTGGGGCTTAATTCGAAATAAATAGAAAGAAAAGGGACCCCATTGTAGTACGCGAAAGAATCAGAGGGGTCAAAAGAGAAAATTTCCCTCTTAATCAAAATGCACAGCATAAAAGGGGAACTGAAATGTAACTTAAAAAAAATTAACGGGGCCAAATTGACAGGAAAATGGAACTTGATTGCAAACATCAGAAAAGGAGGAGGGACTGCGCTCATAAATATCCCCGTTTTTTTGCAAAACACACGGATCTTCGAGTAGGCGGGTCAGATCAGGTCGGGCCAGGTAAAACGATGTCGTTTTGGGGTTTATGAACGCCGATCAAAACGGCGTCGTTTTGTGTTGCTTATATAAGTAAAAAATTGTTGAAAAAAAACCATTTCTTCTTTGTGTTTTAAGAAAAAGGGCCTGACTTCTCTCTTCTATTCTCTGCAGGTTCGAAAAGGGGGGCTTCAGTGTCGCTCTGATCGCCGTTCTCCGTCACAAGGCACGCAGCACTGCGTGGTAAAAAGGTAAGAAATGTATTTTTTATATTTTTTTTAAAAAAATAATAACAATATATGTATGTATATATATGTCAAAAAAAAGAAAAGAAACTAAAAGAGAAGACTGTGAAAGTAAATCACCTTTTAGTCATTGATTTGATTTTTTTAGTGGTTTTTTAGCGCCTTCGATTCCTTCTTATTTCTCTCTGGTTCTGTTTGTGTTTGGATTTTTATGCTCTATTGATAATTGAAAAAAGATCTGAATACTGGTATTTAGAGAGTCTGTTTTTGTATTGAATCCAAAAAAAGGTCCTTTTTACATTGTTGTTTTCGGGCTTAAATAGCCGAATGAAATTACATGCTTGCTTGTTGCTTTCTCTATTGCGTATTGGCCTCTATTTGCAGGGTATGGGTGGTGCTTGTGCGCAGTGGCCAGTGGCTAGTGGCGGTGGAAGGCTTTGGCAGCAGTGGATAGGGCAAGTGGAGGGGTCAGATAGGACTAGGGGCGGCTAGCTAGGGTTTCTTTGTTTTTCTTCTGTTTTGGGTTTGTAGTGGGTTAAAGTTTAAGGTTTGGGCTGGTAGTTTGTAGGCCATTTGGGTTTGTAATTGAGCTGGGCAAAATGGGCTTGTAAGCCCGGGCAAAATTGGGCTATGACATGAACAAAAATTGGTTTTTACCATTTCTATTTACATATTTTAAATGGTTTTTATGCTATATGATATTTCGTCATTGATGAAATTAATGGCACTCAAACATAAAGAGAAATAAGTTTTTCTTAGATAATACAATACTTTAAAAAAGAACAATGAGAGTTTTTAAGATTACCCTTTAAAGGGTAGATATAACTCATCTTAGCAATGTGATATGAAAGATCATTTGTCGCATACCTGTCGTATGCCTAAATGTTTTGTTTTTATTAATATTCTTTAAACAAAATAGATGCCTCGTTGACAATCATTGACAATTTAGTAATAAATACTATCATTACAAATAGAAACTATTTATTTTATTGATCAAACAAAATTAATGGAATATTTAGTAGTACAAAACTAATTTAAAGCTTTAGAAGAGCTAATATATCAATAGTGAATGAATAAAATTGTGATGGTTAATGATAAAGATATTCATTGTAACGAATTGCATATTGAGATTGTGAATGAGAAAAAAAATATTTGGTATGTGAAAGATTCAATTATTGAATTATATCTTGCATAATCCATCAATCCTTAAAGATTTGATATGCATGTTAGAATGATAATTGTGACAATTTTATATGAGAAATTCAATTGAATGTGGTTATTTGACATTTTTGTCATCATCCCCATGAAGAGCTAAAATTAGAATATTAGACCATGTAATATCCACTTGAGTTGTGGAATAATTTTAAGAGAATGTATTAAACTAAGCTTTATTTGATAAAATATTTTAATATAAAAATTGAAGTGGTTTTGAATAAAAGTTAAAATGAACAAAAAATAAATTAATTTTTCAAATTGAAGTCTAAGAGATAAAATTTTGATTATCTACTTTGAAATCTTAGAATTTTTTTGAAACAACTTTAAAATCAAGTTAAAATGATTTTAACCAAGTTTAAAGTCTTTTAATAAATTAAACTACTTTTCAAAGAAGTCAGAATTGCTCCAGGCCAAATAGTATCAATACCTTTTTGGTCAAGTATCAATATTTTTGAAATATTGATATCCTTTAAGAAACCGATACCAAATTGACATTCTGTTTCTCAGAAAACCAATTAAGTATTGATCCAATATTGATAAATTTGTTATGGTATTGATATTTAAACTTCAACAATCACTGAATTTAGCCTTTATTGCAAAAAATATTGATACCTTTTATCTGATATCGACACTCATTGCTGTAGGTGTATTACATGCTCTGGTTTCCACATCCCCAATGGTTCTATTAACTACCACAACAACCTCAAAGGTTGGAAATCAATTAGGGGTATAAATACCAGCTTCTAAAGATCCTACAACAACAAGAAAGCATATTCAAGCAAAAATATCAATCAAACAACCTTTGTACTCAATACTTCCGAACGTCGCATTTTCCAAACCTCTTTTTCCAACAGTGACACCCCTAAGCAGTTCCGCATCATTGGATCAAAGTCGTTCAGTTACCAACCCTTGACACCCAGATCTAGAGTAAGGCCCAACGACCCTCTCCAACACCCTCAACATGGCTTGGGATGATGCGTTGTCCCCAGCTGTCTGAGTTTGAAACCCCGTATCAACAATAAGTGTACCCGACATTTCACTTGTATCCAGATTGAGCATACTGCCAATGAGGATGGCTCAACTTGAGCCCCTCTTTGGCGCCCGCCGCGCCATGAGTACCGCGTCCACGTGTTCCACGTGCACTCATTATGTTATCTACATTACATAGTTTTATGTATCAGTTTTGATGTTTCTTAACAAATATTTTATGCTCAGAAAATAATCAGAGTAGTTCTAATCGTTTTTAGAGTTTTCTAAACTAAGAGTTTAAATAAGTCAGAAGTACTTAAAGGATCGACACCGAAGACTCGGTATTTCGTAGACTTATTTTTCAGATTAAAGCATAAATGAGTTTTGTTTGACAAATAGTTTTCACAAAAATTTTGAACCCAAAATTTTACAGCACGAGTTTTGAAACATGGCTCTAATACCACCAAATTTAACACCCTAAACCCGACCTAGACGTTATGACCAGACCTGGAGATGTTACCGTAAATTGATTGAAAACCATGAACTCATTTGTTTTAAAAAAAATCATCATAACTCTTACTACACAAAAACCCGGTTATTTGGAAACATATCATACTTAACTGATTTATTAAAACCGTTGTTTCTTTCACTTTCAAAAATGTATAAGTTTGTAGCGGAAGTTTTTAGAACGTTAAATTTTGGAAAGCACAGTTTATTGTTTATTAATCCGTTGTTTTGTAAGAAAGCAAATGTTGTTGATAAAATCATTTAAACAGTTTTACGTAGAAAACGATAGTAAAATCCAAAACCAAAACAGTCCAAACAGTCCAAAATTTACAAAACATTAAAACCCAAATTTAAGTAAATTAAAAGAACGTAAATATTATTGTAACCGAGCTCCCGTTGCATTGGCCCGCCTAAGTCTGAGGGTTACCTAAAATTGACAGGCAATTAGAGAGTGGGTTTTTGAAACTCAGTGTGTAACAAATAATTTTAACAACAGAAATTAATTCGACAAAAATATTAGAAGCAGAACATATCAAATCAGTGCAGATGTAGAAATATAGTCCTACCCCCATCCGCTACACACCAACTTTGACCATCCCAACACAACATATGGGTATGAAACACCCATCTAGCACTACACACCTCTTAGTGTCAGTGTGACACTTTTCAAAAATATTTGCAGCTTAGCTGCCAAATCCATAGGCAAATTATCATAGTGTACAGAAATAGATGTAGTTGTACCACCAGTCATGGCAGTTAATCAAACTACCCACACTTCCTCCAATATTTAAATCCCATCCCAAATTCAAATGCATAACTAACAGATATCAGATATGTCTACGATGTACAGGCTTATCGTGACTAATGCACAATATACAACATATTTTAAATTTTACTCATATTATTTCATTTCAGACATGTTACAAATATATAATTTTACACTAACAGATGGATAGAATTCATGCTTTAATGCTTAATTAACAACATACTGACCCTTCAAAAGGCATACGTTCGATCCAAACAATGTCTATGGCTCTAGGAAAAATCTAAAATTTTTGGCCCGCATGTGCTAAATGGCCAGGTCATGTGGCATCGATTGTGTAGTTTTTTTGACTTTTTCCTTTTGCTATTTTTTGTTACACACCTGGTTCTATTTCGACACCAAAACAACCACCAAACCCTCAAAATCTAAAAACAAGATTCAACTGATTACTTAGCGATGATTCAGGAAATTAAATCAAAGAAAAGTATTAAACACAACGTCCTTAATCGACCCCTAACACATAATCGAACTCTTACCGAAGCATGAACAACAATCATGCGATCCTTAAGTTGCTAGAGGGACTCCAACTACCTCTTGATCTCCTCCTAAATCACATAAATGTCATCAGAACTAAGAAAACCACCCCTAACTCCATAATTTCCAACAGAAATTCAACAATGCACAAAAGAACTAACAGTAAAGCAATATATAATTAATCTCAAAACTGACAGTAATTGGAAAACCCAGTAGATTACAACCAAGGTACTTACCACGCAAAATCAAGAATAGGATAGCCTAATAATCAGTCACGCACGACACCAAACAAAAGAAATAAGAAAGATTGAAGTTGAAAAATAAAGAAAGAAAGAAACATAGGCTAGCAATTCTTTGTTTTTTTTAACAACTTGAAGCAATTGAGTAGCAAAAAAATGAGAAGAAGAAAAAAATGGAAACGTGCCAAAAATTGTAGAGAAAAGCAGGGGTTTTGTTATTATATAGTTTTTTAAATAAAATAAAATCCATAATCAACCTAACCTCTTGATTTTTATCAGATTAACTAAAGGCAAAATTTGAGTGAAACACAACCACCACATGAGTGACTCAAATAGAAAGAGAAAAAATTTTCCACTTCACTCATACAAGGATTTGAACATAGGATTTCTAGGCAAGTTGAAGTCTTACTACTGAACCAACAAGCTCAGTTTTTCACAATTTGAAAGGAAATAATATTTAAGCCCAACGAACAATGATAGGCTTAAGAATAAAAATAATAGAATTTTTTCCAAAATATGATATTTGAACCCATGACCTCAAAGACCCAACTAAGACATTTAACCACCAAAGCGGGTATTGATTAATGACAAAATTCAATAAATTAGAAGTTTGAGATTTTGGGGCATTACACTGGGTTATTTGAAATCTGAGTCGTTTATCAACTTTGGGCATTCTTGTGTTATGTAACAAACGTTTGGAGTTCTTCCAAAAAATCTGGAATGTTTCATCATCAGTTTGAGTTGGTTTTGGGTTTGAATTAGTGTAATAAGCCAAACCCGACCTAGACGTTACGACTGAATCTGACGTGTCATATCGAAGTGTTTTTCAAAATCAAACTTGTTGAAAGAAAACTGTTTTTAAACTATTGCAATGTTTGTTACTGTTGGTTTCTTAGTTGGTTAAAAACCCGCGGAAGCTACTCTAATGAATGTCATTTTGAAGTTTGAAAACGTGTGTTTGTCTTTTAAAATTGTTATTATTTTTGAAAACTTTTTTGTATCAGTTTGGCAGTTTCAAAATAAGAAATTAAACCCAATTAAAAGCAATTAAAATCACCAGAGGCCTTATTACTTAAATATCAACCCAATATAAAAATTTAAATAACTAGGTCTAAAATAAAATATTAGCAAACGTGTGGCCACCTTCGAGTCCCTCGCAGTTCCAAATCATCTAAGGCTGGGAATTACCTGTACAGTTAAAAGAAAAGGGTGAGTTACAAGAACTTAGTGTTTAATCCCCTATCATGTAGTAATAGTCTGGGCCTGAGCCCAATTCAATAACAGTATAGTGTGGGCCTTAGCCCATTACAGTAATCAATGTGGGCCTAAGCCCAATACAGTATCAGTATGGTGCAAATATGCAACCCACCCCACTCCAACCAACACACCACTCGTACCAACCAACACACCATATAGGATAAAATCGACCCATCCAAATTAACACACCAATATTGCAAAGATAGTCGCAAGACAATAATGCAGCAGAGCTGCTAGTAACAATATCTGTGGAAAGGCCACCAGTAATAGTATTGCAGCAGAGCTGCCAATATCAATATTGCAGCAAAGCTGCCAATAACAATATTTGTGGCAACACCACTAGTAATAGTACACTTCCTCCATAACAATATCCCAACCCCATGCAGTATGCCATGTCATAAATATCTCGTGTATGCAATATGTCCTACTCAGTACAGTCATAAAATAATATGCATTCATCAGTCGACTTACCTCTAAGGGTAAAATGGTAATTCCCATCTATTAGGGGTAAAGTAGTAATTTTATCCTTTAGGGGTATTTTGGTCATTTTACCTATTTTAGGGTTTCAGTACAAATAATGACCTTTCCAAAGGCCCATAGTCACCTCGAGCGACATAGATAACCCATATGATCAAAATGATGTAAATAGGCCTAAGGTTCAATATTCGGCCCAAGTGGGCTCACATGCTTGTGTGGCCCATTTAGCCCATATTTAGTCACGACTATGTGAACGATATAGCCCAATCCAGTATTTACAACTTGTCGTGTGTTTATTCTGTGTGGCGCCCACGAGTCCATTGGGCCCACACGGCTCATTTCAGCCAAACGAGGCCTATAACGGCCCAAGAGCATGAGAACGCTCGTGGTGGCCTCTACAATCTATTGCCCATGATTGTGGGCTCGGTTTACCACACGATCGATCGCATGCTCATGAGGCCTCATATGCCAAGGGTTCGGCTTTTCAGCTTTTGCCGATTCGCAGAGGAGATAGTGTGATTACACACCTATTTACGAAATTGTTCCAAGATCCACGAGCACCCAACCTTGACCGAATGATAAGCGATCTATCTCTTTAAGATTGCTGATTGAAATAGATCGATTAAAACTATGGCCTACAACTATAAATAATGATCTTACAGACAAGGATATAATCGAGGAGATAATCGGCCTAGATACAAAAGATAAGGTAATGCTTTTACCTTAATTGGCTAACGAGGGAAAAGGTTTTGATCGCTTCCCAAACAGTTTGTACTCCATAGAATCCTCTGAACACCATATCGCAATGAAGGTACGAAACCCGCAATCAACACATATAAAGACAATAACATTCAAATTTTAGTGAGGTTTAGAGGAACCATATTTGAATGAAAAGAGGGAATACAACCACTTACTGACTTGTCAGAAATACTAGCAGAACTGAAATAGAGAGGGGACAATGTTGAGTTTCAGCTAAAGTAAGAACCACCTAGAGAAGAGAAGAACCCGAATCGAAAAGGGAGGGGAGAACTTTCGGTTACAAGCCAAAAAAGAGAAAGAGTCACAAGGGGGCAAGGGTGATAGGTTCGGCCAAAAGAAGTCAATAGGTAAGAAGGGATGAAACAGGCAGTTGGCTGAAACTTGAAAGGAATAGAGAAGAAGGGGAGGTTTTGCAGTTGTTGGTGCTAAAGAAGGGAGAGAAATGAACTTGAAAAGAATAGTTTAATTTACCAGAATGGTAAGAGTCAAACACCTAAAATGCACAAATGGCCGCTTGCAAATTCGGTACAAGAGAGTAGAGAAAGAAAAGAGCATTAACAGTTTTAGAAACTGGTGAAAAATTGACCAAACTGAGAGAAAACCCCTCAGCCGGAATTCCCTATACGGCACCAACACCCCCCACACACTTCAACCTCCTTGATTATCTCCACAACACTCTTCTTGATCCTCTCAACGATTTGCTCTTACAATCTCTCCATGACCGATTCAAACTCCTTTTCAACAGTGTTTCAGTCCAACTCTTCTACCTACCCAGCTCAAGCAGCAAAATAAACACTCCATTGCGTAACCCAAGACTTGAACCTCCGACCTCTCAGTTACACTACACGCCATCTTGCCACTACACCACAGGCTCTTTTTGTGTCATAAAACAAACATTATTACTAATAAGGCGTAAGTGCCAGTGTCCAGGTTCATTTAAGAGAAAACTAAAAATTTTGCAAGAGCCAAGACTTGAGCCTAGGCTTCTCACACACCCCATACACACCCAAATCACTTAGCCATTAAAGCAAACAAGCTTTTTGTGTCAGAACATGTAAAATTATAGACCTTAAATTTTTGGGGCATTACAATTCTACCCCCTAAAAGAAATTTCGACCTCAAAATTTACCTGGTCAGGATAAGTGAGGGTATTGTTGTCGAATCGCCTCCTCGGGTTCCCACGTGGCTTCCTCTGAACTATGATTATGCCAAAGTACTTTGACTAGCGGAATTGATTTTTCCCTTAGTACTTTAACCTCACAGTCTAATATTTGCACTTGCTCCTCCTCGAAGGTCAGATTTGGCCCAACCTCGATCTCCTCAACTGGTACTATATGCGTGGGATCAGAACGATAACGCCTCAGTATGGAGATGTGGAACACATCGTGAATCCGGTCTAACTTTGGAGGCAACTCCGGTTGATAAGCAATCGATCCCACACGCTTCAGTATATGGTAAGGCCCAATAAACCTAGGGCTAAGCTTACCCTTCCGTCCAAACCTTAGTACCTTCTTCCATGAGGAGACCTTGAGAAATACGAAGTCCCCCACAGAATACTCAATCTTTTGGCATTTAAGATCCGCATAAGACTTCTGCCTATCAGATGCTTCCTTTAACCGGTCTCGAATCAATTTCACCTTTTTTTTGGTATCAGAAGCTAACTTTGGCCCCAAAACTTACCGCTCGCCAGCTCAGTCCAATAGGTAGGAGTAAGACACCTACGACCATATAACGCTTCGTACGGCGCCATTTGAATACTGAACTGATGGCTGTTATTATACGCGAACTCTGCTAGTGGTAAATAATCTTTCCAGCTGCCTGAGGATGGAACGTAGTACTGAATTCCAACCTAGTTGATCGTCTGTTTGAGGATGGAACGTAGTACTGAATTCCAACCTAGTACCCAAAGCCTCATGTAATTTCTTCCAGAATCGAGTTGTGAATCGAGGTTCTCTGTCAGATATAATAGAAACTGGTACCCCATGCAGTCTCACAATCTCAGCCACATACAACTTTGCCAGCTTCTGCAATGAGTAATCAAAACGGACTAGTATAAAATGGGTAGATTTAGTCAATCGGTATATAATAACCCATACCGAATCCTTTTCAGTAGGCGTTAAGGGCAGCTCACTCATAATACCCATGGTTACTCTCTCCCACTTCCAAAGTGGAGTCTTAACTGGCTACAGTAACCCTAAAGGTAGTTGATGCTCAACTTTAACTCGCTGACACGTCAAGCACTTACCCACAAAATCAATAACTTTGCGTTTCAGTCCTGGCCACCAATACAGCTCACGAAGATTTCGGTATAATTTGTTTTTTTTGGGATGCATAGCATATAGACTACTATGCGCGTCTCACAGTATAGACTGCCTTAGCTCAGAATCCCTTGGTACACAAACTCTCCCACGGAAACACAATAATCATTCAGTATTCAGCCCAAATTCTAAAGCTTCCCCCTTCTCCACCTGTCAAAAATGAGGAAAAAAGTGACTCGTCCAACAACTGCTTATCATTAATTTGTACAGTCCACGTCAGTTTAGCTTGCAGCTCAGCCAACAAGCTACCATCATCATACAAGCTGAGACGAGAAAACATTGCTCTCAAATCGAATACAGCCCTTCAGCTCAGTGCGTCAGCTACCACGTTAGCCTTACCCGGATGGTACTCAATCGAGCAATCATAATTCTTAGGTAGCTCTATCCATCTTCGCTGCCTAAGATTCAGCACCTTTTGAGTGAGGAGGTACCTGAGGCTCTTGTGGTCTGTGTAGATAATACACTTTTCGCCTTATAAATAATGCCTCCAAATTTGTAGTACGAATATCACCGCGGCTAACTCCAAGTCATGAGTTGGGTAATTTTCCTCGTGAGGCTTAAACTGATGAGACACATAAGCAACCACCTTACCCTCCTGCATCAGCACACAACCTAATCTAATGTGTGATGCATCACTGTAGACAGTAAATTCCTTCCCAGACGCTGGCTGTATCAAGACAGAAGCCTCAATTAAAACTTTCTTTCGTTTCTCAAAACTTTCTTGCTGCTTATCGGTCCAGTTAAACGGTACCCCTTTACGTAGTAACTTAGTCAAAGGTGCAGTAATCAAGGAAAACCCCTCAACAAAATGTCTGTAATACCCTGCCAGACCCAGAAAGCTTCGAATCTCAGATACGGTCTTAGGTGGTTTCCAATCCAATACGGCTTTAATTTTTCAAGGATCAACCCTAATCCCCTCGGCAGATACCACGTGACCAAGAAATGTCACTTCTTGTAGCCAGAACTCACACTTGCTGAACTTAGCATACAATTGTTTCTTCCTTAAAATCTACAGAACAATTAGGAGATGTGCATCATGTTCATCCTCAGTTCTCGAATACACCAAGATATTGTCTATAAATACCACCATGGACTGATCCAGGTAGGGTTGGAATACTCGATTCATCAGATCCATGAAAGCAGCTAATGCATTCGTTAGCCCAAACGGTATCACTAGGAACTCGTAATAACCATAACGAGTCCTAAATGCAGTCTTATACACATTAGCCTCTTTAACCCTCAGTTGATGGTACCCAGAACGGAGATCTATCTTGGAGAAAATAGAAACTCCTCTCAGCTGATCAAACAGATCATTGATCCTCGGCAAAGGATACTTATTCTTGATAGTCAGCTTATTAAGTTGCCGATAATCGATGCACATGCACATGGACTCATCCTTCTTCTTTACGAACAACACTGGTGCTCCCCATGGAGACACACTAGGTTGAATGAATCCTCGATCTAGTAGCTCTTGGATTTGAGCTTTTAACTTTACCAGCTCCTTTGGTACCATCCTATAAGGGGCGATGGACACTGGAGCTGTTCCAAGCAAGAGCTCGATACCAAATTCAACTTCGCGATTCAGAGGCAACCTAGGGAGCTCATCAGGAAACATATCAGAAAAATCCTTAACTGTCCTGATTCTCCAACAGAAGGAACCTCAAAATTAGATTCTCTAACATAGGCTAAAATGCCTCACAACCCTTGCGAACCAGTTTTTCTACCCTTAGTGCAGAAATAACATAAGATAGGAAGTCCCTTCGCTCCTCAATCACCTCCACTTCCTCATCTTCAGTAGTTCTCAACACCATATGCTTAGCAGCACAATCCAAACTTGCACGTTGTTTCACCAGCCAATCCATACCCAATATAAGGTCAAATTCACCAAACGATAATTCCATCAAGTCCGCAAAAAAGACAACCCCTTGAACCTCTAGGGGCACATGTTTGAACAATTTGTCTACCCTAACCGACTGTCCCAGTGGACTTAACACCATTATTTCATTAACAATACTCTCACACAAGATAACCAAGGTGCCAGACACAATACATGCAATGTATGAATACGTAGACCCTAAATCAATTAGAGCAGGGTACAGTACATTATGAATCAGGAACGTACCAGTTATAACATCTAGAGCATCACCATCCTCTCTGCGATGAGCATCATATACCAGAGCTGGCTGCCTCGCCTCAATGTTACCAGCACATTTGCCTGGTGCTCTACAACCTCATCCCCCACCATTACCACCTCTGGCCTGCCCACGACCTCTCGGTGGCTGCTGACCACCTCTCACTGGCTGACCATAACCCTATCCTTCAGCTTGTATCTGAACAAGCCTCTAGGGACAATTCTTAACCTGATGATCCATGGATCCGCATCTGAAGCATCCCTACTCCACTTCCAGCACTTACCCTGGCAAGATCTCCCACAATCAGCGCAAGGCTGTGGTCTAGCAATAGCAGCAGGAACTCCAGTCTGAATCGGCCCATCAAACCTAGCCTTCTTAATAGGCCCCCTAGAAGAACTTAAGGGTCCAAAATCCCTCTTATTTCTACCTAATATTTTTCACAGTTCTGGCACTCCGAGCTCTTCACCTCTTTAGTAATCTTTGCTTTTTCTACAAGAGCAGCAAAATCTCACTCCCTCTATGGAGCTATCAATACCCTTAACTTGTCTCGAAGGCCATCCTCAAAACACACATAGTGTTCATACTCAATTGCTACTATCCCTCGAGCATACCGACTCAACCGCAAGAACTATGCCTCATATTCCACCACTGTCTTATTCCCTTGGGTCAGGTTCAGAAATTCCTTTCTTCGGGCGTCCACATAACTTGCACCCACATATTTTCCTTGGAAGGCCACCTTAAAGAAATCCCATGTCATTCGGTTGGCTTGCATACCTTCTCTCACGGTGAGCCACCATTGGTAGGCCTTATCTCGCAGTAAGGACACTACCCCTTTTAATTTTTTCTCTATGGTACAGTCAAGGTCGTCTATTATCTATTCGGTAGCCTCTAACCAGTACTCTACCACATTTGGGGCTACTCTAGAGATACCCTTGAAAATTTTTACTCCATTAGACCGGAGTTGCTCTAAAATTGACCCTTGGCCCACTATTCCAATACTAGCTCCAGCAACGCTTTCTAGAATGCAGAGCATCGTATGGGATAGAGCATCAGCCCCAGCTGCTCGATCATAAGTCCCCGTCTCAGTTACTAGTAAGGCTGGTGCTTCCCCAGCAGGCATATGGCCCGATACCGACCATCCGGCTCGTGTGCTTTATCTGATTAAAAAGTCTTATGCATCATATTATAATTTCAGTAATTATTAACAAATGTATTATGAACAATAGTCATTAGGGGTTTGTTTTCGTAGATCGAGGTCTCACTACAGTTTACAGACACCTACAGTTTCAATTTCCTCTATCTAGAGTTTTATAGTATATCAGTCTTCAGAATTAAAGAACTTACAGATTTGGCACCGGAGACTCTGTGTGCCACACTTGTACATCTTTCAAAAATGTTTCAAATATTTAAAATCTACATACAGAAAGACTATTCAAAACCCATTCCACAGTCGAGTTTTGCAACCCAGCTCTAATACCACTAAATGTAACACTCCAAACTCGATTTAGATGTTACGATCAAATCTAACGTGTCATATCAAAGTTCTTTTCAAAATCAAGCTTGTTGAAAGAAAATCATTTTTAAATGATTGCCATGTTTGTTACTGTTATTTTCTTAGTTGGTTAAAACCTAAGGAAGCTACTCTAATGAATGTCATTTTGAAGTTTGAAAATGTACGTTTGTCTTTTAAAACAATTATTATTTTTGAAAACTTGTTTCTATTAGTTTGGCAGTTTCAAAATAAGAAATTAAACCCAATTAAAAGAAATTAAAATCACCACAGGCCTTATTACATAAATATCAACCCAATATAAAAATTTAAATAACTAGGTCTAAAATAAAATATTAGCAAACGTGTGGCCATTCCAAGTCACTCGCAGCTCCAAATCATCTAAGGCTGCAGATTACCTGTATAGTTAAAAGAAAAGGGTGAGTTACGGGAACTCAGTGTGTAATCCCCTATCATGTAGTAACAGTCTGGGCCTGAGCCCAATTCAGTAACAGTACAGTGTGGGCCTTAGCCCATTACAGTAATCAATATGGGCCTAAGCCCAATACTGTATCAGTATGGTGCAAATATGCAACCCATCCCAATCTAACCAACATACCATGTGGGGTTAAAATCGACCCACCCAAATTAACACATCAAGATTAAAAGATAGTCGCCAAGATTAATAATGCAAAGAAATACGCTAATAACAAGATATGTGATAAAGCCACCAAGACGATGTTGCAAAAGAGTGCCAAGATCGATCGCAAAGAAAGTCGCAAGTAATGATTTGTGTCAACGCCACCAGTAATAGTACACTTCCTCCATAACAGTATTCTAACCCCATGCAGTATGCCATGTCATAAATATCTTCTCTATGCAGAATGTCCTACTCAGTACAGTCATACAATAATATCCATTCATCAGTTGACTTACCTCAAGGGTAAAATGGTAACTTTCATCTATTAGGGGTAAAGTAGTAATTTTACCCTTTAGGGTATTTTGGTCATTTTACCTATTTTAGATTTTCAGTGCAGATAACAACCTTTCCAAAGGTCCACAGTCGCCTCGAGCGACACAGATAACCCATATGATCAAAATGATGTAAATGGGCCTAAGGTCCAATATTCGGCCCAAGTGGGCCCACACGCTTATATAGCCCATTTAGCCATATTCAGCCACGACTATGCGAACGATATAGCCCAATCCAGTATTTTCCACTTATTGTGGATTTATTCTGTGTGGGGCCCATGAGCCCATTGGGCCCATACACCCATTTAAGCCAAACGAGTCCCATAACGGCCTAAGAGCACGAGAACGCTCATGGTGGCCTTTACAGTCTATTGCCCATGATTGTGGACTGAGTTTACCACACGAGCGATCACACGCTCGTAAGGCCTTAGATGTCGAGGGTTCGCCTTTTCGGCTTTTGCCGATTCGAATAGGAGATAGTGTGATTACGCACCTGTTTACGAAATTGTTCCAAGATCCACGAGCACCCAACCTTGACCGAATGATAAGCGATCTATCTCTCCAAGATTGCTGATTGAAATGGATCGATTAAAACTGTGGCCTACAACCATATATAATGATCTTACAGACAAGGAGATAATTGGCCTAGATACAGAAGATAAGCTAATGTTTTTACCTTGATTGGCTAACGAGGGAAAAGGTTTCGATTGCTTCCCAAACAGTTTGTTCTCCCTAGAGTCCCCTGAACACTATATCGCAACGAAGGTACGAAACCCGTAGTCAGCACATGTATAGACAAGAACATTCAAATTTTAGTAAGGTTCAGAGGAACCAGATTTGAATGAAAAGAAGCAATATAACCACTTACCAGTTTGTTAGAAATACTTGCAGAACTGAAACAGAGAGGGGACAATGTTTGAGTTTCGGCTAAAGTAAGAACCACCTGGAGAAGAGAAGAACCCAAATTGAAAAGGGAGGGGAGACTTTCAATCACAAGTCGAAAAGGAGAGTCACAAGGGGGCAAGGGTGATAGGTTCGGTCGAAAGAAGTCAATAGGTAAGAAGGGATGAAACAGGAAGTTGGTCAAAACTTGAAAGGAATAGAGAAGAGTGGGAGGTTTCGGAAGTTGTTGGTGCAAAAGAAAGGGGAGAAATGAACTTGAAAAGAATAGTTTAATTTACCAGAATGGTAGGAGTCGAACACCCAAAATGCACAAATGGCCACTTGCAAATTCGACACAAGAGAGTAGAGAAAGAAAAGAGCATTAAAAGTTTTAAAAACTGGTGACAAATTGACCAAACTGAGAGAAAACCACTCAGCCAAAATTCCCTATACCAATTCGGCACCAACACCTCCCACATACTTCAACCTCCTTGATTCTCTCCACAACACTCTCCTTGATCCTCTCCACGATTTGCTCCTTCAATCTCTCCATGACCGATTCAAACTCCTCTTCAACAATGTTTTAGTCTAACTCTTCTACCTACCCAGCTCAAGCAGCAAAATAAACACTCCATTGCGTAACCCAGGATTTGAACCTCCGACCTCTCAGTTACACCATACGCCACCTTGCCACTACACCATAGGCTCTTTTTTTGTCATAAAACAAGCATTATTACTAATAAGGCCTAAGTACCAGTGTCTAGGTTCATTTAAGAGAAAACTAAAAATTTTGCAAGAGTTAAGGCTGGAGCCCAGGCTTCTCACACACCCCCATACACACCCAAATCACTTAGCCATTAAAGCAAACAAGCTTTTTGTGTCAGAACATGCAAAATTACGAACCCTAAAATTTTAGGGCGTTACAATTAGAACATTTGATTGGTAGTTTGTTAGATATTCAACTCAGTATGGAAGTCCATTGAATGTAATATCAGTTGGTATTTTTGAATAACCATTTTTGGGAAACAAATGTTAAAGATTGTTCAAAGAGGAAATTCGTAAAAAGTGGGCCCTGTATAAATATCCTTTTGAGAGGTACCTTCATTGTTCTAAGAGAAAAGAAGATATGGATAACATCTAGTAAGATCTAGAGTTAGAAAAGTAGTGAAGCGAGAGTTCCTTCATTAAGTATGATAGTTGGCATATAAGTATGTATAAATGATATTATGAATGCATCTGGAAAGGTCAGAATGGAAATGAAATATCTCCAGGACGAAGAAATCATGAAGAAAGGCTTCAACGTATTTTGTATTAAAACTCACTAAGTTCGCATGAACTTACAAATGTTTTGCTCATGTTTCAGGTGTTGTAGGAATGAATTCGCTAGGAGAGACCAAGCCATGAACGCACCAGGAAAACAACGAGTTGGGTTATTATGAGAGGACATTTTAGGAATATGGCGTATAGTTCCTTACACCAATGAGAGTCTTTCTTTAACAAACTTTTGTATTGTAATGTATTATATTATTTTTAAGAGTGTTGTAGTTTTGAATTGTTTTCCTTCTTTCTTTTGTTCAGAATCCTTTATTATAATAATATGAAATATGTTATTAAAGGAGTATAAACAGTTTGATTAAAATTTATGCTAAGTATGATTATGAGGTAACATCCGATATCTAGTCTCGGTGACTCGATTCAGGTTGAGGGTGTTACAATTTTCATCCTAAAATACTTGAGAAGACCAAATTACCCTTTTATGGGAAAACTACATCTATGACATTTCTCTCAAAAATTTGAGAAATTTACAATTTAATCCCTTTACTTCCTAGTCTTTCCAATTTAGCCAAAAAATTATGGTTACCACACTAACATATAATTCCATTTTTCTCATGCAAAATAATCAATAATAATTCAATTCTCATATTTTGGTCAAGTTTGCACTTTAGTCCTTAAAGTTTTCAAGTTTTTCAATTTAGTCCTTTTGAATTTTTGTATATTTTCATTTAAAAATTCTTTCCATCAATTCCCATATCCAAAATCATCTTTATTCTCACAATAATCATTTTTTTGACTTGTTTTTCCAAATTTTCTTATAAATTCACTTGTTCAACACCGGTGTAGCGCCACATGTCAAATAAAAAATTTTAGGGGTATTACAGAAATAAGCTTATTCAAATTAAGTTTTGAAACTAAGAGATAACTGTTTGATTGTTTAATAGACATCTTAACCTAGAGTTACGTGGATCCCATCCAAAAATGTGTCACAAGCTAAGTAATTAAACATGCTTGAAAATTGGAACTTTTGATGATCTTAATTGAATTATTTTCACCTCATCCATGAATGTATCAGGAATTTAGAAGGAACTAAAAATAAATTACTACCTGAGAAGCTTGGACAATCTTGGTGACTACACATGAAGGGGCGTCCACTATCAAACTATTAAAACTCCAAATATTAACAACCATGTTCGAAACTCTTTGATTGCTTAAGGATAAATCTCTCATTGATATTTATGCAAAATTATATGAAACTTCTAACTAGGAATTTTCTCTTGTTGAGGAGTATTTCAATGTTGAATTGGTGTGCAAGCTATTGATATCTCTCCCTGAATGTTTTGCAATCAAAGTGACTGCTATAGAGGAGGCCAAAGAATACAATAGAATTGAAAACCTTATTGGAGCCCTACAAACATTTGAGATAAATTTTAAGGAGATTGATGAAGGGTTGATTCTTTAATGTTGTAGTCAATAAAATTCTTAATGTTTTGTGTCATTATCTAAAACATACAACTAGGTGGTAAATCAAGGACCAAAACCCAAAATTGATTAAAATTGATAGGAATGTAAAAAGGGATCCTCACTAGCTTTCAACTAGTGTATAATAAGAAAATGATTGTTGAATGTCCATGACCCTCCATCGGTAACTCTTTGTACCTTCACATTGTAGGATAATTTGAATAAAAGTAACTTTGAACCCAGATCCTTAATTGCGATACCTCTAATAGGATTGTAACATCCTTTACCCGTGTTCAAAGTTGGAACTGGATACTAGGTATTACTAGACTTAACTTGCTTAAACATACCACATCGGACCATAAAATTTCGTTTCAACTTGAAACTTTTCTTTCATACTCATAATGTCCCTATTATGGGCCAACTAGACCCAAAACTTACATATGAAATGGTTCGGGACTAAACCAAAAACTTGCGCCCACTTAGAAAATTTCTAATTAAAATAGGGCCACATGCCCGTGTTCCATACCCGTGGTCGACACTGACTTGCATCACACGGCTTGTCACACGCCCGTGTGTCTGGCATGTGGTCAACAATGACTTGCATCATACGGCCAGTCACACACCCATGTCTTTCGACCGTGTGGCAAATTAAATTCCAAATTCAGGTGCACACTTCGCATGGCCTGGGCACACGCCCATGTCCATGGCCATGCCATCCACACGGCTGAGACTCAAGACCATGTCTCTGCTTGTGTGTTTACTACTGAGCATACTGACTTGTAAAACTAACAAGTAGGGGACACACGGCCTAACCACACACCCATGAGGCTGGTTGTGTGCGACACATGGCCTAGACACATGCCCGTGTGCCTACCCGTGTGGACAAGAACAAGGCTATTCTCCAAGCTCTTTTTATCGCCCTAACTCATACAACATAAATCACAATCAACCATTATCTAAACAACCCAATCATGCATCATACACACTCATGAATAACCTCATCTTTCCATAGATCAATAATAGTGAGCCATCAACTTTGGCATTGTACAAAAGAGTTTATCCATGAATGAGCCAACACCTTTGGCCAAAATACATGACATTTAACTAAGTCTAGACCCTATACATGCCATATTCAAAATGCTAAATCTAACTATACCGAGATAAAATGATAGTGTGAGTGATCTTTTGATTATCTTCGTATCCTATGCTAGCTTTTTGACACTATAAAACAAGGGAAAAGAAAAGGGAGTAAGCTTTAAGCTTAGTAAGTCTACATGTAAACAATAAGCATCATACCATATGTTAAGCAATCATAGCATTACATATTATATAAGAACAATTCACATTTTCATAATCATGCTTACTCATCTCATCTCTTACCATTTTCCAACCATATGACATAGATATTGCTCACATTTATTTGTACATATACCCTACACTCTTCACCATAAAGCCACATGAAATATTTACTTAGACAAATTTCTCGATGAATCCTTCGGAATAATACTAGGTACCTAGTGGTTTTGCACATAGCCACCATTAATCAATAATAGGGTGGTATCGCACATAGCTCACCAAATAATAATTTAAACGATGGTATCACACACAGCCCATCGAGAATAAATAATAAGGTGGTATCGCACACAACCCACCAAATAATAATTATGGATATTTATCCATACTTACATTTCTATTTCGAGGTTCATACGAGAGTTACTCATTATCTATCATTTTCAATCAATCTCACCAACAAGTAATTTCATCCATACACTGCATTAATAGATAACAACATATGTACTAAAGATGTATCGTTTTACACATAAACTTACCTCGGTGCAAAATGTATTAATTGACGGTTTAGTCCGTAACCTTGCCTTTTCCTCGGTCAAGGTTGTTTCTGCGCTCTTCTTGATCTATAATAATAAAATTTACTCATTCAATCACTATATAACTCATGATACATCAAAATTTCTACTTAGGCAAAAATGACCATTTTGCCCTTATACTTTGTCAAAATTATGATTTTGCCCCTAGGCTCATAAATCATTTTTCATCATATTTTCTCATTAATCAAACCTAGCTGAACATTTATTTCTCTTATAAAAATTCATAAAACCCATCATTTCATGCATTTATTACTTATTTACAACATTTACAAATAAGTCCCATTTAGGTGTTTTCATGGTAACACCTTTCACAAAAGTTATTCCTTACCCACTAACATTCATTTTCTTCCATAAAAACTCAGTAAACAACATAAACACTGTCATGTAAAGTTCCTAAACTTTCAACCATTTTGCAAAATAGTCCGCTTATTAGCTAGCTTAAGCTTTAGGGTTTCTAAAAGTACAAAAATTATCAAGAAAAGCCATTAATATCACTTACTAGAAAGGAAAATAGGTTGCTAACATTTCAAGCTCCCAAAGCCCTTCTTAAGTGTGAAAATTTGGTGGAAGAAAAGGAGAAATAAAAAGAAGATAGCCTTTTTCTTTATTTTATTTATTTCCTTCAATTTAATCCACCTAACCCACCTACTTGACCAATTTTGACCTCATTTTGTCCCCTATGGCCGGCCACCCATTCTCTAATGGTCTACTTGCTCTTTAAAGACCTCAAATTTTACATTCGATAGCTATTAGACAACTCTAGCTTGTAAAATAGAACTTTCGCACTTTATGCGATTTAGTCATTTTTCACAATTAAGCATACAATTGCTAAAATTAAAGCACCAAAATTTCCATGCATCATTATAATCATGCTCTAAAACACATAAAATAATATTAAAATATTATTCTTCAACCTCAGATTAGTGGTCTCAAACCCAAAATTAGGCTGTTACAACTCTCCCCCTTTAGAGATTTTCGTCCTCAAAAATCTTACCGGTAAAACTGTTTGGGTACTGTTCCCTCATGGCTTCTTCCGGTTCCCACATAGCCTCTTCTACACTTTATTTTTGCCATAACACTTTCACTAAAGTTGTTGAAACACCCCAAACTCGGCCCACAAGCCCTGATCGGATCTGGCATGCTCCTTGAGTAAAACGTAGTAAATCCTCATTTTGTCATGTTGGAAAACTGGTGGTTTTGAAGAAAAATCGGTTTGAGTTATGATCAATTTGAAAACCATGTTGCTTTTGAAGTTTGTATTGAAACGATATTATCATGTTTCAAAAGTCACAAGTTAATAGAATTGCCGAATTTTAGAGCTTTTTATTATCAACTTGAAAACCGTAGGTGGGTGTCAAAACAATTGAAGTTGTTTTACTAAAAATGTTTAATCGCTTGTTTGTGTGTTCAGATCATAATAAAAAGTAAAATGTAAACTTAAAACAAATTAAATGACAATGGCCTTATTACATCAAAATATAACCCAAAATAAATCAAATAAAACTTAATATGAAAAATCCGAAAATCCTGAGCTGAGCATGGCCACCCCTAAGTCCCTGCCGACCCGGTCCATTACTAAGGATCACCTGCAAAATGTTAGCCCACGAAGGGTAAGTCAACAGACTCAATGTGTAACAACCATCATAGATTCCCAATTGATAAAACATATTATATCACATATTTTAATCATAGGCAATGATGCAACCCAACCCACCTAGATATCCATCCTCTACACATCACCCGTACCTACCAATCACACGTAGGATTACTAAATCGACCCTCCATCCGCTACACACCATCGAAGCGCCACCGCAATCACCGCTCATCACTTTATAATTGTGGCATAGCCACCAGATAATGTGATAGAGTCACCAGATTCATAATATGTGACATAGGTCACCGATAATATGGTAAAAACCACGTAACACTTCCCCTTTAACATATTCACCCATATGCCCATGCAACATACAAGACATACAATTATCATGCAATTTTACCTTACCCCAAAATCATAACGGAATTCCACATATTTTCATATCAATGTTAACAAACATTATTAATGAGTATTAAAGGGTAACGTACCTGAATTCACTGTTCCAATAAATTGTACCTTTAGCCATGTTTATTCGTCACTTTATTAACACATGCTTAACATTGTTATTATTAATCTATCGGGAATTTAGTGTAGAGTTACACACCTGGTTACCAACACGATTACCAAATCCCGACAATCCCGATCTCACGCACTAGATCCCCTTTCCTATATTCGGCCAACACTAAGAACATTAGCAAAGAGGCCATTCGCTATATAGCAAATCAAGGGTTAACACAACCATAATCCTTACCTTGATGCCAATTTGGTTACCAATCCGAATCCGAAACTATGTAGTGCACCTCCTTACAATCACCAAGCACTACTACATACAAACAGTTAGCCTTCGGCTTTTAAACAAATGAGAGACAGATCCAAAGCACTAGAACCCTTACCTAGATCGCTTAGCCAAATCCCGAAGATCTGTCGAAAACCCCCTAAGACACCATAGTTAGAATCGATATATCCTTAGAACAAATAAAAGTGGCCCTTGGCCGAATGGTACCTCCTACTTACCTTGGATCTTAAATCTTGAAAAGATCACCTTCCCAATCGCTTCATTATAAGAATCCCAAAAGATCCCCTTCATGGTTCAACGAAAAGAAAACAGGAGAGATTAGACTTTTAGATTTCGGCAATCAAAGGAAAAAGGAAAAGAAAGAAATCGAATGACAGAATCCCTTACCACAACGTTGAGATTGATTACACCCTTGTTTGGAAACACAGAGAGATTCGGCTATAATCTCAAAAAAAAATAGATCCGACACTTTAATGGAGACTAGATCACGTGAGAAGAGGGAGAAAATAAGGCCAAGGATATTCGGCCAAACACTTGAAAGAATAGAAGAGAACACAAAGAGGGTTTCGGCTTTTCAAGATGACAAAGATGGAAGAAAACAGAAGAAGAAAGTGACCCTAGTGATCTTCTCAAATTCGGCTATTGTAAAAGAAAGGTTTTGAAAGTCTCTGACTACCCCTTTCGGCACAACACTAGGGAAAGAAAAGAAAACTAAAAGGTACCTACAACCCTTTAAACAATTTCGGCATTAGCTCCCCTAGGCATGACCGAATATGCTACCCTAGAAGTCCCTTGGCCGGCCAACTCTCCTTCCCTCATCCAAATCCCCCTTTTCACTCCTACTTAGCCGAATCCTAAAGCTATTTGACCCAATCTACACTTCATTCTTGAAGTGTCCTTGTGCCGTCCATCACTGCCCTTCCTTGCTGAAAAATAAAAGCTCCAAAATACTTCCTTTGCTGCTTGAACCTAGGCCCCTCCACACTCCTTATGGCGTCACTAACTAAGGCCCTAAGTGGCGCCTCTTTGCCACCTTACCAACTTAATTCTTGTGTCCTAAGCCACACAATAAACTCCTTAAGGCCTAGCTCCCTTAGTTTCCCCTTTTTAGGCTTAAAATCAATTATTTTTCTAAGGCTTCTACCTACAACCCAAGGATCCTGAAGCCCCAAAACACATTCAAGCATGCGATCACATTCATTTAAATAAAATGCTTAACCCCAAATCCTTTAATATTACGCTTCTACCCCTTAAAATAATTTCGACCTCAAAATTACTCGCTAAAATATGTGAGGGTATTGTCACACATTGCTTCCTCCGCTCCCACGAAGCTTCCTCCGATCCATGGTTACGCCATAATACTTTGACTAGAGGAACCGATTTCCTCAGTAGCACCTTTACATCCTGCTCCGAATCTGATCGGCTCTTCCTCATAAGATGATCTGGTCTCGACCTACCTCCTCAACCAGGTATTACATGAGATGGATCGATCGATAATGACATAGCATCAAACGTGGAACACATCGCATCCGCTTCAACTCAAGGTAACTCTAATCGATACGCCATCGGTCCAACCCGCTTCAAAATCCGATAAGGTCCTATAAACACAGGACTCAACTTTCCTTGTGACCAAATCTCATCACCTTCTTCCACTGCGAAATTTTTAAAATACCTGATCACCCACGGCAAACTCTATCTCCTTTCGCTTAAGATCTGCATATGACTTTTGCCACAACCTCTGGACCCAAAACATGACGTTCTCCCAATTCCGTCCAACACGTAGGAGTATGACACCTCCTTCCATACAATGCTTCGTACGGTGCCATCCGAATACTTGCTTGATAGCTATTATTATACGCGAATTCTGTTAAAGGCAAGAACTCTTCCCAGCTTCCTCTGAAGTCTAACACGCAACCCCTCAACATATCCTCTAGTACTTGAATTACCCGTTTAGATTGGCGTCCGACTGCGGATGAAATGTCGTATTGAAGTCCAACCTGGTGCCCAAAGCTTGATGTAGTGCTTTCCAAATCGAGACGTAAACCTTGGATCCCTGTCCGAGATAATCGACACCGACACTCCGTGCAGCCTCACGATTTCTGCTACATACAACTTTGCCAATCTCTACAAGGAATAGTCAACCCGCACTGGTATGAAATGTGCCGACTTCGTCAACCGATCTACTATCACCCATACCGAGTCCTTCTTAGTAGGCGTAAGGGGAAGCCCACTAACGAAGTCCATGGTAATTCTCTCCCACTTCTATTACGGAATCTTTATCTACCGCAAAGAACCCCCGATTTTAACTTGGTGTTCAGCTTGAACTTGCTGACACGTTAAGCACTTCCCTACAAATTTTGTAACTTCTCGCTTAAGGCCACCAAAATTAATCCCGTAGATCTCAATATAACTTACTTCCTCCAGGATGCATAGCATAAGGGCTACTATCCGATTCTTGAAGAATTTCTACCTTAATTCCTCATCCTTTGGCATACAGACCTTGCCCCGAAAACACAACACTCCATCACCGTTTACACCATAGTCCTCCAACTCCCCGTTTTGTACTTGTAGCAGCTTAGCACTGAGTTCACCATCTACTAATTGTTTCTCCTTCACCTGACTTAGCCACGTCGGCTTCACTTGTAATTCTGCTACCAAACTTCCATCATCATAAAGGCTAAGATGTACAAACATTGCCCTTAGATCCGACACCACTTTTCGACTTAGGGCATCTGCCACCACATTTGCCTTGCCCGGGTGATACTCTATTGAGCAATCATAGTCTTTCAACAACTCCACCCACCTTCGCTGTCTTAAATTTAGCTCCTTCTGAGTTAGTAGATACTTCAAACTCTTGTGGTCCGTGTAGATCACCGACCTTTCCCCATACAAGTAGTGCCTCCACACTTTTAGAGCGAATACCACCGCTGCTAACCTCCGGATCATCGCCGATAGTTAACCTCATGTGGCCTCAATTACCGAGACACATAAGCGACCACTTTCCCGTCTTGCATAAGGACACATCCCAATCCTGTATGGGAAGCATCACAATACACCACGAAGTCTTTCCCTACTTCCGGCTGAATCAAAACTGGGGCTTCTGTTAATACCCTCTTAAGCTTCTTAAAGCTCTCTTGCTGCTTATCTACCCATACGAAAGATACCTCCTTTCTTAACAACTTCGTCAGAGGTGTTGCTATAGTCGAGAACCCTTCGACAAATCTCCTGTAGTAGCCTGCTAACCCCAAGAAGCTACGAACCTCAGCCACAGACTTAGGTGGTTTCCAATCTACTACTGCCTCAATCTTCCGAGGATCCACCCTTATTCCTTCCACAGACACCACATGCCCTAAGAACGTAACTTCCTTCAGCCAAAATTCACACTTCATCGAACTTGGCATATAGCTTCTTTCCCTTAACACTTGCAACACCACCGGATATGCTTATCATGTTCTTCCTCGGACTTGGAATACACTAGAATGTCGCCTATAAACACAACGATTTAACCGATCCAAGTAGGGTTGGGAAACCCACTTCATCATAACCATGAACGCAATGGGCGTTCGTCAATCCGAATGGCATTACTAAGAACTCATAATGCCCGCATTTTGTCCGAAAGTCGCCTTATGGATATCCGCCTTCACCTTAAGTCGATGATATCCGCACAGTAGATCTATCTTCAAAATACGTGGCCCCTTGTCGATCGAACAAATCATCTATCCTTGGCAATGGATACTTGTTCTTGATGGTCAGCTTACTCAACTACCGATAATCTATGCACATACGCATAGTCTCGTCCTTCTTCTTCACAAATAGAACCAGTGCTCCCCATGGAGACACACTAGGTCAGATAAACCCACGATCAAGTAACTCTTAGATCTGGGCTTTAAGCTCTACCAACTCTTTCGGCGCCATCCTATACGGAGCAATTGACACAAGAGCTGTACCCAGTAGTAAATCAATTCCGAACTCCACCTCCCTGTCCGAGGGTAACCCAGGCAGCTCCTCCGGAAAGACATCCACCAATTCTCTTACTATCTTAACTTCACTAACTCCCTCTTCTTTGGCATCCAAAACACTAACGAAGGCCAGAAATGCCTTGCACCTTTTTCACACCATCTTATCAGCCTTTAATGCGGAGACTACGTTAGCCAAATAATTTCTTCTTCCTCCTATCATAATTATCTCCTCATCCTCCGAAGTCCTCAGCTCCATTCGCTTAGCTGCGCAATCCAATTTAGTACGATGTTCCACTAGCCAATCCATACCTAGAATGAGATCAAATTCTCCGAAAGGTAGTTCCATCAAGTTGACAGGAAATACCACTCCCTGAATCTCTAAAGGTACTCTCCGAATATCCTATTCACCACTACCGCTTGACCTAACGGCTTACTACGATCATCTCCCTAATGCATGCAGTTCGGATGCTACACCTAGTGTTTCAGACTACTCTACATGCAACATATGAGTGGGTTGAGCCAACATCAATTAAAGTAAAGTAAGGCTTGTCAGCTATAAAGAACGTACACGTTATGACATCCGGTGCATCACCATCCTCCCTCCAATGAACCCCATGCACCAGACCCGGCTGTCTCGCCTCTGTGTTACCAACACCTCTGTCCGGTGTTCCCCAACCTCTTCTAGAACCATTACCCCTGCCAACTGGACCATGACCCCACAGTGGCTGCTGTCCACCTCTTTCAGCCTGATTAAGACCCTGACATGTTGGTTGGCTCCCGTTTGTTTTCATAGGGCAGTCTCTAATCATGTGATCCTTGGACCTACACTTAAAACATCCTTCTGTCTTCTTCCAACACTCTTCTAGGTGCATCTTTCCACACTGAGCACATGTACGGTACTGTCCTCCCGTAACAACCTGCTGACCTCACGACCCATCAACTCTAGGTCTCTTCTGAACATTCTCGGATGACCTTTATGTTCCAAAACCTCTCTTCTACCTATTCCTATTCGAATTCTGTCTCACAGATTCCTTAACCCCTTCGGCTACCTTAGCCTTCTCCACCAACACGGCAAACTCCCGCTCCTGCTGTGGAGCTATCAGTAGTCTTAGGTCATCCCTTAGTCCATCCTCAAATCGGACACATTGTTCATGCTCCGTAGCCACGATACCTCGAGCATATTGGATCAACCTTAAGAATTCTGCCTCGTACTCTGCTACGGTCTTATTCCCCTGAACCAGCCTTAGAAACGCCTTCCTCTGCGCATCAATATAGCTAGTCCCAATATACTTCTTCTAATATGCCGCCTTAAAATACTCCCAAGTGAGATCATCAGCTGCAACACCATCCTGAACCGTGAGCCACCACTGGTATGACTCATCGCGAAGGAGCGACACCACCCCTTTCAGTTTCTCCTTGGTAGTCAGGTCCAAATCATCCATAATTTACTCATCACCTCCAACCAATACTCAACAGATTAGGCGCCACACCGATATACCTCAAAACACCTCATCTGTTGGCTCTGAGTCGCCGGTGCATTTCGAGCTCCCATATCTCCACCTCCTCTAGCCACCCTTTCAAGAACACGCAGCATCACCTGCGATCTCGCATCATCCCCCGTCGATCCTCGATATTCCATACCAAAGAAATGGTGGTGGTGGCATCTCATTCTCGGACCCTTGACCAGACCTAACGATTTCTGATACGGTCATTCTACCTCTACCACGGCCACGCACATTACGACCACGTCCTCTAGAACTCATTCTTCTGAGTTACGTTTATCTGATTAAGAATTTTATGAATCATTATTTCTTTCCACTGATTTATCGTGAAAAGTCTTATGATTAATAGTTCTAAAAAGTAGTTCTTTCGAATTCATACACACACTACAGTCTCAAGTCCATTCATTCAATCATCAACATTCATGAACTCGCGTTCATTGCAGAAAAATGTTGTGGTTGTCATTGTTGTTATTTTCCACTACCCAAGGGTATTTTCGTAATTTTATCCTATAGCAGTATTTTTGTAATTTTTTTCAAAATAGGGTCATTGGTGATTTTGTGAAATAGGGGTGTTCTGGTAATTTTGTAATCTCGGGGGTACTTTGGTAATTTTGGAAATTTGAGGGTATTTCGGTAATTTTCCAAATCAGGGTATCTTGAAATTTTACAAAATAATGGTTTTTGGTATTTTTACAAAATAGGAATATTTTGATAAAATTTGAGGTAGTATGGTAATTTTATAAACCGAGGTATTTTAGTAAATTTTTACAAACCGTGGTATTCAATTTTTTTTAAAATCTAAAATAGTTTTTCAATCAAAGGGTAATTCGGTGATTTTAAAACTAAGGTTTTGTAAACTGTAGCTAGTCCCTTTGGGTTTTAATTACCGAATTTAGCCTCTAGGTAAGTCCTCTTGGTTAGGGTGAACCGTCACTACGCACTGTAGGATTCGAGTGGAGGGAGGTGAGTCACTAGACTGCTTAAAAACCAAGCTCCCCGAATCCAATCCTAGACATGCGTACACCGGTTGCCACACCCTTAACTCAACGACTCACTCACAGGTTTGTTTGATTAGACTTTAAATTTTATGAAATTCTGTGTTGGAGTAAGCTAATCCTAGGGTTCAATAGCTCCTAATCCACTAATCTATGTCCCCGTAATACCCACATACAAATCACACAGTAGTTAGGGGTACTTACCTGGTGGACTTCGAGCCGGAGACTTAGGTGCCATGCTAGAAAACCTGCTCATTCTTTTGTAAAGCTCAATTTCAAAATAGAAAAAGGTTTTGGGCCCAAAAGCCCTCAAGGACGAGTTTTGAACTGGGCTCTGATACCAAACTGAAACATCCCAAACCCGACCCACAAGCCTTAACCGGATCTGGCATGCTCCTTGAGTAAAACGTAGCAAATCCTCGTTTTGTCATGTTGGAAAACCGTGGTTTTGAAGAAAATCGGTTTGAGTTATGATCAATTTGAAAACCATGTTGCTTTTGAAGTCTGATTGAAACGATATTATCATGTTTCAAAAGTCACAAGTTAATAGAATTGCCAATTTTAGAGCTTTTATTATCAACTTGAAAACCGTAGGTGTTTGGGTGTCAAAATAATTGAAGTTGTTTTACTAAAAATGTTTAATCGTTTGTTTGTGTGTTCGTATCATAATAAAAGTAAAATGTAAACTTAAAATGCTTAAATGACAATGGCCTTATTACAAAAAAATATAACCCAAAATAAATCAAATAAAACTTAATATGAAAAATTCGAAAATACTGAGCTGAGCATGGCCACCCCTAAGTTCCTGTCATCCCGGTCCAATTACTGAGGGTCACCTGCAAAATGTTAGCCCACGAAGGGTGAGTCAACAGACTCAATTAATAATAACCATCATAGATTCCCAATCGATAAAACATATTATATCACATATATTAATCATAGGCAATGATGCAACCCAACCCACCTAGATATCCATCCTCTACACATCACCCGTACCTACCAATCACACCGTGGGGATTACTAAATTGACCCTCTATCCGCTACACACCATCAAGGCGATCATTGCGATCACCGGTCATCGCTTATAATTGTGGCATAGCCACCAGATAATGTGATAGAGTCACCAGATTCATAATATGTGACATAGGTCACCAGATAATGTAGTAAAAACCACCAGAACACTTCCCCTTTAACATATTCACCCATATGCCCATGCAACATACAAGACATACAATTATCATGCAATTTTACCTTACCCCAAAATCATAACGGAATTCCACATATTTTCATATCAATGTTAACAAACATTAATAACGAGTATTAAGGGGTAACGTACCTGAATTCACTGTACCATTAAATGGTACCCTTAGCCATGTTTATTTGTCACTTTATTAACACATGCTTAACATTGTTATTATTAATCTATCGGGAATTTAGTGTAGAGTTACACACCTGGTTACCAACACGATTACCGAATCTCGACAATCCCAATCTCACGCACTAGATCCCCTTTCCTATATTCGGCCAACACTAAGAACATTAGCAAAGAGGCCATTCGGCTACATAGCAAATCCCGAAGGGTTAACACAACCATAATCCTTACCTTGATGCCGATTTGGTTACCAATCCGAATCCCGAAACTATGTAGTGCACCTCCCTTACAATCGGCCAAGCACTACTACATACAAATAGTTAGCCTTCGACTTTTAAACAAATGAGGGACAGATCTGAAGCACTAGAACCCTTACCTGGATCACTTAGCCAAATCCCGAAGATCTGTCGAAAGCCCCCCTAAGACACCATAGTTAGAATTGGCATATCTGTCGAACAAATAAAAGTGGCCCTTGGCCGAATGGTACCTCCTGCTTACCTTGGATCTTAAATCCCGAAAAGATCACCTTTCCACTGTCGGCTATAAGAATCCCGAAAGATCCCCTTCATGGTTCAGCCAAAAGAAAACAGGAGAGATTAGACTCCTAGATTTTGGCAATCAAAGGAAAAAGAAAAAGAAAAAAATCGAACGACAGAATCCCTTACCACAACGTTGAGATCGATTGCACCCTTGTTTGGAAACACATAGAGATTCGGCTATAATCTCAAAAAGAAAGAAATAGATTCGGCACTTTAATGGAGACTAGATCACGTGAGAAGAGGAAGAAAATAAGGCTGAGGATATTCAGCCAAACACTTGAAAGAATAGAAGAGAACACAAAGAGGGTTTTGACTTTTCAAGATGACAAAGATGGAAGAAGAAAATAGAAGAAGAAAGTGACCCTAGTGATCTTCTCAAATTCGACTATTGCAAAAGAAAGGTTTTGAAAGTCTCTGACTACCCCTTTCGGCACAACACTAGGGAAAGAAAAGAAAACTAAAAGGTACTTACAACCCTTTAAACAATTTTGGCATTAGCTCCCCTAGGCATGACTGAATATGCCACCCTAGAAGTCCCTTGGCCGGCCAACTCTCCTTCCTTCATCAAAATCCCCCTTTTCACTCCTACTTAGCCGAATCCTCAAGCTATTTGACCCAATCTACACTTCATCCTTGAAGTGTCCTTGTGCCGTCCATCACTGCCCTTCCTTGCTAAAAAATAAAAGCTCCAAAATGCTTCCCTTGCTGCTCGAACCTAGGCCCCTCCACACTCCTTGTGGTGTCACTAACTAAGGCCCTAAGTGGTGCCTCTTTGCCACCTTACCAACTTAATTCTTGTGTCCTAAGCCACACAATAAACTTCTTATGGCCTAGCTCCCTTAGTTTCCCCTTTTTAGGCTTAAAATCAATTATTTTTCTAAGGCTTCTACCTACAACCCAAGGATCCTGAAGCCCCAAAACACACTCAAGCATGCGATCACATTCATTTAAATAAAAATGCATAACCCCTAAATCTCAGATATTACAGTTATGCTCTTATTCCTCAACAATTTAACCTCTCGAGCCAAAATCTTAATTGGTTCCTCTTTATAAGTCATGTATGGTCGTATCTCAATTTTGGTTTGAGGGATCACATGGGAAGGATCGGAACGATATCGCCGTAACATCGACACATGAAACACATTGTGTATTCTCTCTAACTCTGTCGGCAAAGCCAACTGGTAAGCTACTGGCCCAATCCTTTTAATAACCTTATATGGCCCTATGAATCGTGGACTCAATTTGCCCTTTCGACCAAATCTCAATATTGTCTTCCACGGGGACCCTTTCAGGAATACTTTGTCGCCCACTTGAAATTTAATTTCTTTCCTTTTAAAATTTGAGTATGATTTTTGTTGATTTGAAGCAGCTTTCAGACTATCACGGATCACTTTCACTTTCTCCTCAGTTTTTAACTAGATCAACCCCATGAATTTGCTTCTCACTAAGCTCTGTCCAATACACTTGCGGCCATATAAAGCTTCGTACGGTGCCATCCGTATACTCGACTGATAACTGTTATTGTAAGCACACTCAACGAAAGGTAGATATTTTTCCCAACTACCTTCGAACTCTAAATAGAACATTGGAGCATATCTTCGAGAACTTGTATCACTGTTTCAGATTGGCCATCTATTTGTAAATGAAACGCGGTACTAAAATTCAACCTTGTACCCAAGGCTTCTTGCAACTTCTTCCAAAACCTCGAAGTAAATCTAGGATCTCTATCCGAGATAATATATATAGGTACCCCATGTAATCTCACCTCCTCAGTAATATACAACTTAGCCAACTTGTCAAGTGAGTAATCCACATGCACCGGTATAAAGTGAGCTGATTTCGTTAACCTATCAGCAATAACCCACACAGCATCTTTCTTTCTCGGAGTCATAGGTAACCCCATTACGAAATCTATTGTGATTCGATCCCACTTCTACTCAGGAACCATCACTGGCTGAAGTAATCCCGAGGGTACTTGATGCTCGACTTTCACTTGTTGACATATCAAACATTTTGTAACAAACTCGGAGATGTCTCTTTTCATACTCTGCCACCAATACAACTTCTTCAAATCATTGTACATTTTTGTGCTACCTAGATGTACTGACAAGCAGCCACTATGTGCTTTATGTAAAATTTTTTGGATTAACTCATCATCCTTTGGTACACAAATTCTATCATAAAACATCAAGCAATCCTTTGAACCAACCCAAAAATCAGAGTTATTCTCCGATTCGCACTGAGCTCTCTTAACTTGCATCTCACTATCATTGTTTTGAGCTTTACATATCTACTGAATAAATAAGGTCTAGCCATCAACTCGGCTAATACAGCACCATCATTAGACAACGCTAAGCTCGTACTCATAGCTCTCAAAGCATACAGGGATTTCTTGCTCAAGGGATCTGCTACCACATTCGTATTCCCTGGATGGTAATCAATTACTAACTCATAATCCTTCAGTAATTTGAGCCATTGTCGTTGTTGCAAATTCAAATATTTTTTATTCATCAAGTACTTCAAGCTCTTGTGATCGGTGAATATTCGACACTTTTCACCATACAAGTAATGAGGCCAAATCTTCAAAGCGAAAACAATCACAGCCAACTCCAAATCGTGAGTCGGATAATTCTTTTCATGTGGTTTTAACTATCTCGAGGTATAAGCTACTACTTTACCCTCTTGCATCAACACATATCCAAGACCATTTAATAACACATCATTGTAGACCACAAACTCCTTCCCCGACTCAGGTTGTACTAAAACTAGTGCCTCAGTCAACAAAGCTTTCAGTTTCTCAAAACTTTATTAGCATTTCTCGGTCCATTCAAGCTTAACATCTTTATGCAACAGTCCTATCATCGGTGTAGCAATCGTGGAAAACCCTTTAGTGAATCGTCTGTAGTAACCTGCTAAACCCAAAAAGCTTCTAATCTCTGACATATTCCTCGATGGTTTCCCCTCCATAATAGTTAAGATCTTGCTTGGATCAACTCTAATGCCATCACCCGACACAATGTGTCCTAAAATTTTAACCTCTCAGAGCTAAAACTCACTCTTGCTGAATTTAGCATACAACTGTTTGTCTCTTAAAGTTTGTAACACAATTCTTAGGTGTTCTGCATGACCACTCTCATCTCGAGAATAAATCAATATGTCATCGATAAAGACAATTACAATCTTATCCAAATACGGTTGGAAGATACGATTCATAAGATCCATAAAAATTATAGGAGTATTTGTTAAGCCAAATGGCATGAGGAGGAACTCATAATGGCCATACCTTGTCTGAAATGCAGTTTTCGGTACATCTTGCTCCTTAACCCTCAACCGATAATAACCAGATCTCAGGTCTACCTTAGAAAATACCGTAGCTCCTTTCAGTTGTTCGAACAAGTCATCTATCTTTGGCAAAGGATAGTTATTTTTCACTGTTACCTTGTTGAGTTGTCTGTAGTCTATACACAATCTCATCGATTCATCTTTATTTTTTACAAAAAATACCGGAGCACCCCACGGTGAATAACTCAGTCTTGCAAAACCCTTGTCCGTTAACTCTTGCAACTGAACTTTTAACTCTTTCAACTCTAATGGTACCATTCTATACGGGGCAACTGAAGTAGGTATTGTACCCAGAATTAACTCTATACCAAACTCAACCTCTCTATCTGGAGGCAATCCGGGTAACTCTTCTGGAAACACATCTGGATACTCGCAGACTATAGGCACTAATTTAATCTTTACCTCTGACTCGTGAGTATTCAGCACAAAGGCGAGATAGGACTCACACCCTTTTCTCAAGTATTTCTCAGCTACCATAGACAAAATCACTACAGGCATATTATCCAAATTACCTGATTCAGCCCGAATGACATCTTCATTTGCACATATCAATTCAATAAACTTACTACCACAGTTTACTAAAACATTATGTGCAGTTAACGAATCCATGCCAAGAATCAGATCAAATTCATAAAACAGCAATAGCATGAGATTTGCTGGAAAACAATGACCTCTAATTGTCAAAGGATAATTCCTACACACCTCGTCAACTAGCACATGTTTGCCTAACGGGTTTGACACTTTTACTACAAATTCTGTAAACTCAATAATCATACTCATACTAGATGCTAATTTCATGCAAATATAAGAATAGGTACACCTCAAATTAATCAAAGCAACAACAAAGTTATCATGAATAGAAAAATCACCCGTTATCACATCTGGAGATGATGCCTCTTCGCGAGCGCCAATGGCATAAATCCTTGCAGGTGCTCGACCCTCCGATCTCACAGAAGGGTCTCTAGGCGCAACTCTACTACTAATCTCACCTTCTGGGTTCTTTTGTGGTCTACCCCTCAACAAAAGAACCACAAGAACCCTAACACTCTCTAGTATGCTGCCTACCACAATTTGGACACTCCAATTTATTTGATTTTGAATTGCCTGCAATAGACCGAATTTGACCCTAATCGAAACGGTGGTTTCGGGACCATGAATCTGAGTCTGAGAAATATTTTAATATTATATTTTGTGTTTATTATATGTGAATTAATGTGTGAAAGTCTCAGAGAAAAATTTTATCGTTTGTGTGTTTAATTTAGAAAAGGACTTAATCACGTAAAAAGTAAAAGTAGCATGCTATAGTGTAAAGTGCTAGAATGATGATGGCTTTTTAATATGAGGTGTTAAATGGGTAAATAACCCATTTTTAAGTTAGTGGATGCTATATGAAAAGATTAACCTTTAGATTTATATTATATAATTTTATGTTATAAGGTTAAATAGGTAATTAATTAAATGTTATAATATATGTTAAATAAAACATGAGAAAAGACATTATCATCTTATTTCCTTTCATGGCTGAATGTGTTAAAGAAAAGGGAGAAAAACCTTGTTTAAATTTTTGGCACTTTAAAGCTTAAAATCAAGGTTAGTTTGATTTCGGTTTTTGTTAATTTTTACGTTTTTGAGATCATTGCTTCGTATATTACCCGACCCATGCTTGAATTTTTGAGAATCATGTGTATATGAGGTTCATCCATTGATGTGTTCTTATGGTTTTGATATTTTATGGTTTTAGATTAAAGATGTGTTAAAGATTTACAAGTTTTTGTATTAGAAATTTTGGTGAAATTTTGTATTTAGGGCTATTTTATAAAAATAAAATTTTAGAGGGACTTAATTGCAAAATAAATGAAATGAGAGGGCTTATAAAGTCCCTAGGAATATTCAGCCCTCGTATAGTCGTGGCAAATTGTGTGTATTTTGTGTTTTGTACAATTAGGACTAAATAGTAAAAATGTGAAACCTTAGGGGTAAAATGGTAATTTTCATGTTTCTGTGTTTTGGGACTAAATTGAATTGAAATGTACTTGAATGAGCTGGATTTAATGTGTTTTAGATCAAGAGCAAAGAAAAAGTAATTGGATCGGGGAAAGACGAAAGTTCTCGAATAATGGTCTAAGTTGTCCATTGACAATGAGGTAAGTCCTTAAGCTAAAGTATGTTAAAGAATTATTTATGAATAGGTTCAATGAAATTATTTGATAAATTTGAGTATGAATATATGTGTTAGCCGAATGTAAAGGCTTTAAAATGGATTAGATGTGTTTTTGTATATATGATAAGAATTTGTACATTAGTGGTGATATGTGAATGTGAATTGTGTATATGTTTAGTTAATGATGATAGTGTTAAGGAATGAAATTTGATGGACTGGTTTATGAATTATTTCGGGCTTATTGCCTAGCAGGCCTTGTGCCTGTGACATATTCGGCTTCGTGCCTAGCAGGCTTAGTACCGGTGACATATTCAAGCTTCGTGCCTAGCAGGCTTAGTGCCGGTGACATATTCGGGCTTCGTGCCTAGCAGGCTTAGTGCCGGTGACATATTCGGGCTTTGTGCCTAGCGTGCCTTGTGCTTGGTGACATATTCAAAGCTTCGTGCCTAGCAGGCTTAGTGCTGGTGATATATTCGGGCTTCGTGCCTAGCAGGCTTAATGCCCGTGATACTTTAAAATGAAGAAACCATAATTGATCGAGGTGTAACATAGTGAAACTATTGAGTTAAAAACACAGGTAAGCTTAAGTCCCATTGAATTCATCAGAAGTAAGGTAAGTTGTGATTAATGTTATTTGAATTGAAATATTATGATAAGAATGGTGTTATGTGAATTTGAGTTGGTAATCAACATGTAATATATGTACGTTGTGCTTTGATGAGTTGCAGGTTGATGGTAGTGAAGTATAAGTAATTGAGTTAATACATCACTAGTATTCAGTTTTGTATCAATTGCATATCAAAATATACATATACAATGTTCTACATTTATTGATTGAAAATGTTAAAGTGCTTGATTATTGAATTATCTTTTGCTTAAGACTTACTAAGCTAGTGAGCTTACTCTGTATGTGTTTGTATTTTTGTTTTATAGATCATTGATTCAACTACGGGCTCAGGGGATCATCAAGAAAGTCGACCACACTATCACTCTCTTTGGTATATATATGTTTTGTATACTTTTTGAATCAAATGCATGTATAGGCTGTGTTTTGATAAGTAATGAATGATGTTCGGTTTTGTAAATGTATATATATGGCCTTGCGAATAATGCTGTTACTTTTAGTTTAAGCATTGTTTATATGTTTGATATAATAGTCTGTTTTAAACTTTGGTATAAGACGATGCTTATAATGCTTGGAAGTTAAATGTAGTTGTATAGAAATGATTATATATATGTATAAGTTAACTTGTTGGATTCATTGTTAATGATAAGTATAAGTAGTTATAAATTATGGAAAATTGGTAATGAATGTTCGGTCAAGGCATGGTTTATATGCTTGTGTTTTTAGGTTAAGTTGGTTTTGAAACCTATGTTTAAGTATGGTCAATTGTAGTACAAATAAGTAACATAAATTTTGCATGAATTATGGAAGTTTAGTTGGTACATTCGGTCTTTGATCTATGTATATAACATGTAAAGTTATTTTGGGGTTATGCATTAAAAACTAAGGTTATGCATATTCGGATATAGGTATATATATATATATGAAGTGTATTGTCTCTTAGTCCATAGGTGTAATGTCAAGTGATGTATGCATGTAATCGTAATGATGCTTATTAGTAGTTCCAATTACCAGGTTCGGTGTGTTTTAGTTTGAAATGAAATGGTACGTGAGGCATGTTTGCATGAAATGTATACAAAGGAGCGGTACTAATTAGGTGTTTGTATCATAGAATAAAATAGATAAATATGCTAATAATAAGGATGGAAGTATATTGTTTGATCATTTTATATTTGTGGATGATTACATTGAATATGTTTTAACTTGTATATTAAGTATATTTATATATATTTATTATTCCCATGTGCTTTATCTGTTTAGGATATGAATTAATAAATTGAAAAGATTTGGCTATTGGTAGCAGTAACCCTAATCCGTGACGGATACGGGTTAAGGTGTTACATTTATTAATATCGAGCTACGGTTTAGTTGATTTTAGGACTACCGTAGTGCGTAAGAGTCTAGCTATACATGCCTTTGAATTGTATATATGATAGTGTGGTGACTTCGACAATTTCAATTGTATTTTATATAGTAAATGGATTTCGATCCCGATAGAGCCAGTGGTGATAATGTGGAGAGCGTTGCGACTGGTCTCACACGTGGATCAGTGCCATTAGACTCTCAACCAGTTTCGGGTAGCCATGAGGGGGAGGCTAAACAAGCCTTCTATCAGATGATGAACGAATGGTTTACCCAGTTTATTCAGACTAATCCTATTGTACAACAACCTCTACCCCGAA
The DNA here is from genome assembly GCA_025506655.1 of Gossypium rotundifolium. Taxonomy (NCBI): domain Eukaryota; kingdom Viridiplantae; phylum Streptophyta; class Magnoliopsida; order Malvales; family Malvaceae; genus Gossypium; species Gossypium rotundifolium. The sequence continues at coordinate 89,197,925 of CP106729.1, forward strand.
TAATCCAACTCCGTATTTTCAAGACTTCGATGATAGATCCGATGAGATCTAGCAGGCCTTTCGTTGATAAAATCAAGAAATATAGGGCTGAGGAATTCAAGGCCAATGATGATGATGATGCAGAGCGAGCCGAGATGTGGCTTAATAACACTATTCGGGTACTCGATGAGTTATCTTGTACTCCAGATGAATGCCTAAAGTGTGCTATATCTCTACTTCGGGACACTGCCTATCATTGGTGGAACACACTGGTATCCGTAGTTCTAAAAGAAAAAGTAACTTGGGACTTCTTCCAAATTGAGTTCCGTAAGAAATATATCAGTTAGAGATTCATCGATCAGAAACGAAAAGAATTTCTAGAATTAAAACAGGGTCGCATAACTGTGACGAAATATGAGCGGAAGTTTGTCAGTTTGAGCCGCTACACTCGGGAGTGTATATCTACCGAAGCCATTATGTGTAAAAGATTTGAAGACGGCCTGAATGAAGACATAAAGTTACTTGTTGGCATTCTTGAAATCAAAGAGTTTGTGACATTAGTCGAGCGAGCTTGTAAAGCCGAAGAGCTCGGAAAGGAGAAGAGAAAAGCTGAAGTAGAAGCTAGAGACACTCGAAAAAGGTCATTGAGTAAATTTTTCCATTCTGTACATAAGAAGTTCAGAGATGACCCCAGTCGACATAAAGTCACTTCAGACTTGCCTATACGTGATCGACCTCCAGTGAGATCCCGAGCCATGTCGATAGCTAGTGTCAGTAATGTTCCGCAGAACCAGGCTGAGTGTAAACATTGTGGGAAATGGCATCCTAGGAGTTGTAGAGTTCGTTATCGGTCCTACTTTAAATGTGGATCGTCAGATCATTTTATTCGAGAGTGCCCGATGTTAGCCGAGCAAAATGCAACTCAGAACACTAGACCAAGCAAAGATGCCAAGACGGGTAGACCACTTTCGGACATTCGTGCAATGTAGGTGGCAGTCAGAGAGGGACGAAGGACACCGCAATACGATCAGAGGCTAGAGCTCCAGCTAGAGCTTATGCTATACGAGCCAGAGAGGATGATTCCTCTTCCGATGTCATTACCGGTACTTTCACCCTTTATGATACTACTGTGATTGCATTGATTGATTCTGGTTCGACTCATTCATATGTGTGTGAAACTCTAGTATTCGGTAAGACTCTGCCAGTTGAGTCTACTGAGTTTGTGATTAATGTGTCCAACCTTTTGGGTAGATGTGTATTTGTTAATAAAGTGTGTAGAGGTTGCCCGTTAATGATTCGGGATTCTTATTTCCCAGCTGATTTAATGTTGTTGCACTTCGATGAGTTCGACATAATTTTGGGAATGGACTGGTTAACTTCACATGATGCAGTGGTGAATTGCAAAAGAAAGCTTATTGATTTGAGATGTCAGAACAGTGAGATCATCAGAATTGGATCCAGTGATTTAAGTGAGTTTCCTACAATAATATCCTCGATGTTAGCCCAAAAGTATGTGAGAAAAGGGTGAGAAGCTTATTTGGCCTATGTACTGGATAATAAAATGCCTGAAAAGCATATTGAATCTGTACCGGTTGTGTGTGAATACCCAGATATGTTTCCTGAAGAACTACTGAGTTTACCATCAGTACGAGAGATTGAGTTCAGTATTGAATTAGCACCGGGAATGACTCCAATCTCGATAGCTCCGTATCAGATGGCACCTACTGAGTTAAAAGAGTTGAAAGCACAGTTGCAAGAGTTAACAGATATGGGCTTTGCACGACCGAGTTTCTCTCCTTGGGGTGCACCAGTTCTTTTTGTAAAGAAGAAAGATGGAACGATGCGAATGTGTATTGATTATCGGTAACTGAATAAGGTAACTATAAAGAATAAGTACTCGTTACCTCAGATTGATGATTTGTTTGATCAGTTGAAAGGGGCTTCGGTATTTTTGAAAATAGATTTGAGATCGGGTTATTATCAGTTACGAGTCAGAGATACAGATGTGTCAAAGACTGCATTCTGGATGAGGTACGGACATTTTGAGTTTCTGGTTATTCCTTTTGGACTCACTAATGCACCTGCTATTTTTATGGACCTAATGAATCGGGTCTTCAAACAGTTTTTGGTTCGGTTTGTAGTAGTGTTTATTGATGATATACTGATCCACTCCAAAGATGAAACCGAGCATGCCGAGCATTTGAGATTAGTGCTACAAACTTTGCGAGATCAATAGCTGTATGCAAAGTTTAGTAAATGTGAGTTCTGGATGAATGAAGTCAGTTTCTTGGGTCATGTTGTTTCAGCATCAGGTATTCGGGTGGATCCAAACAAAATAACAGCTATACTCGATTGGAAACCACCAAAGAATGTTTCTAAAATTCAAAGTTTTCTAGGCCTTGCGGGATATTACAGACAGTTTGTAAAAGGTTTTTTTGTGATAGCTACACCTTTGACAAGGCTACTACAGAAAGATGTCAAGTTTGAGTGGTCGAAAAAGTGTTAGAAAAGTTTCGAACAGTTGAAAGCTCTTTTGACCGAAGCTCCAGTATTAACTCAAATGAATCGGGTAAAGAATTTGTCATTTTTAGTGATGCTTCTTTGAATGGGTTGGGTTGCATTTTGATGCAGGAAGGCAAAGTTATAGCCTACGCTTCGAGACAATTGAAGCCTCACAAAAGAAATTATCCGACTCACGATCTGGAATTAGCAGTCATTGTTTTCACATTGAAAATTTGGCGTCATTATTTATTCGGTGAGAAATGTCACATTTATTTGGATCATAAAAGTCTAAAGTATTTAATGACTCAGAAAGATCTGAACTTGAGACAACGCAGATGGTTAGAATTGTTGAAAGACTATGAGTTGGTGATTGATTACCATCCGAGAAAAGCCAATGTTGTTGCAGATGCGTTAAGTCAAAAATCATTATTTGCTCTTCATGCGATGAACGCACAGGTGGTTATGTCTGGTGATGGTTCAATCATAGCTGAGTTAAAAGCAAGACCGATGCTCATTCAACAAATTTGTGATGCGTAAAGAATTGACAAAAACTTGGTTGCTAGACGAGTTCATTGTGAAAATGATGTAGAGTCAGAATTTCGAATTGATGCCAATGATTGTTTGAATTTCAAAGGCCGAATATGTGTTCCGAAGAATGTGGACTTGATTCAGATGATTTTGAGCGAGGCTCATGATAGTCGATTATCGATACATCCGGGTAGCACGAAAATGTATAATGATTTGAAACAGTTCTATTGGTGGCCTGGCATGAAACGGGATATATCTGAATTTGTCTCGAAGTGCTTAGTTTGTCAGCAAGTAAAAGCAGAACATTAAGTGCCTTCAGGGTTACTTCAGCCGATCATGATACTTGAATGGAAATGGGATAGAATCACTATGGATTTTGTATCCGGATTGCCTACGACACCGAGTAAGAAAGATACAGTTTGGATTATAGTGGATAGACAGACCAAATCAGCTCATTTTGTGCCAGTTCGTACAGACTATTCACTTGATAAACTTGCTAAGTTGTATGTATCACAGATTGTGAGATTGCATGGTGTGATGAGTTCCATTGTTTCAGATAGAGATTCGAGGTTCACATCGCGGTTTTGGAAGAAGCTGTAAGATGCTTTAGGTACTAAACTTCACTTTAGCACAGCCTTTCATCCACAGACAGACGGTCAGTCTGAGCTAATCATTCAAACACTTGAGGATATGTTGAGATGTTGCATTCTCAAGTTTGAAGGTACATGGGAAAAGTACTTACCTTTGATTGAATTTACTTATAATAACAGTTTTCAATCAAGTATCAAAATGGCACCCTATGAAGCTCTATATGGCCGCAAGTGTCGTGCACCATTGTACTGGACCGAGCTCAGTGAGAACAAGATACAAGGGGTTGATTTGATTAAAGAGACTGAACAAAAAGTGGCTATAATCAAAGATAGTTTGAAAGCTGCATCAGATCATCAAAAGTCTTACGCTGATTTGAAACGTAAAGATATAGAATTTCAATTCGGAGATCGGGTATTCTTGAAAGTATCTCCGTGGAAGAAAGTACTTCATTTTGGTCGGAAAGGCAAACTGAGTCCGAGATTTATCGGACCGTATGAAATCATTGAACGTATTAGGCCTGTTGCTTATAGATTGAAGTTACCCTCTAAATTAGTAAGGATACACGATGTATTTCACTTTTCGATGCTCCGTAGATACAGATCAGATCCGTCACATGTGATTGCTCTGTCTGAGATTGAAATCTGACCTGATATGACGTATGAGGAAGAACCGATCTGTATCTTAGCTCGGGAAACGAAAGAGTTAAGAAACAAAAGGATTCCATTAGTGAAAATACTGTGGAATCGACATGGAGTTGAAGAGGCTACGTGGGAGCCTGAGGACTCAATAAGGCAACAATATCCGACATTGTTTAACGGTAAGATTTTCGGGGACGAAAATCATTAAGGGGGAGAGTTGTAACAGACCGAATTTGACCCTAATCGAAACGGTGGTTTTGGGACCACAAACCCGAGTCTGAGAAATATTTTAATATTATATTTGAATTAATGTGTGTGAAAGTCTCGTAATGTGTGTGAAAGTCTCATAGAAAAATTTTATCGTTTGTGTGTTTAATTTAGAAAAAGGACTTAATCGCGTAAAAAGTAAAAGTAGCATGCTATAGTGTAAAGTGCTAGAATGATGGTGGCTTTTTAATATGAGGTGTTAAGTGGGTAAATAACCCATTTTTAAGTTAGTGGATGCTATATGACAAGATTAACCTTTAGATTTATATTATATAATTTTATGTTATAAGGTTAAATAGGTAATTAATTAAATGTTATAATATATGTTAAATAAAACATGAGAAAAGCCATTATCATCTTATTTCCTTTCATGGCCGAATGTGTTAAAGAAAAGGGAGAAAAACCTTGTTTAAATTTTCGGCACTTTAAAGCTTAAAATCAAGGTTAGTTTGATCTCGATTTTTGTTAATTTTTACGTTTTTGAGATCGTTGCTTCGTATATTACCCGACCCATGCTTGAATTTTTGAGAATCACGTGTATATGAGGTTCGACCATTGATGTGTTCTTATGGTCTTGATATTTGATGGTTTTAGATTAAAGATGTGTTAAAGATTTACAAGTTTTTATATTAGAAATTTTGGTGAAATTTTGTATTTAGGGCTATTTTATAAAAATAAAATTTTAAAGGGACTTAATTGCAAAACAAATGAAATGAGAGGGCTTATAAAGTCCCTAGGAATATTCGGCCCTTGTATAGTCTTGGCAAATTGTGTGTATTTTGTGTTTTGTACAATTAGGACTAAATAGTAAAAATGTGAAACCTTAGGGGTAAAATGGTAATTTGTATGTTTATGTGTTTTGGGACTAAATTGAATTGAAATGTACTTGAATGTGCTGAATTTAATGTGTTTTAGATCAAGAGCAAAGAAAAACGGAATTGGATCGGGACTAGACGAAAGTTCTCGAATAGTCGGTCTAAGTTGTCCGTCGACAGTCGAGGTAAGTCCTTAAGCTAAAGTATGTTAAATAATTATTTATGAATAGGTTCAATGAAATTATTTGATAAATTTGAGTATGAATATATGTGTTAGCCGAATGTAAAGGCTTTAAAATGGATTAGATGTGTTTTTGTATATATGATAAGAATTTGTACATTAGTGGTGATATGTGAATGTGAATTGTGTATATGTTTAGTTAATGATGATAGTGTTAAGGAATGAAATTTGATGGACTGGTTTCTGAATTATTTTAGGCTTATTGCCTAGCAGGCCTTGTGCCGGTGACATATTCGGGCTTCGTGCCTAGCAGGCTTAGTACCGGTGACATATTCGGGCTTCGTGCCTAGCAGGCTTAGTCCCGGTGACATATTCAGGCTTCGTACCTAGCAGGCTTAGTGCCGATGACATATTTGGGCTTTGTACCTAGCAGGCCTTGTGCCGGTGACATATTCGGGCTTCGTGCCTAGCAGGCTTAGTACCAGTGATATATTCGGGCTTCGTGCCTAGCAGGCTTAATGCACGTGATACTTTAAAATAAAGAAACCATAATTGATCGAGGTGTAACATAGTGAAACTATTGAGTTAAAAACTCAGGTAAGCTTAAGTCCCATTGAATTCATTAGAAGTATGGTAAGTTGTGATTAATGTTATTTGAGTTGAAATATTATGATAAGAATGGTGTTATGTGAATTTGAGCTGGTAATCGACATGTAATATATGTACGTTGTGCTTTGATGAGTTGCAAGTTGATGGTAGTGAATTATAAGTAATTGAGTTAATACATCACTAGTATTCGGTTTTACATCAGTTGCATATCAAAATATACATATACAATGTTCTACATTTATTGATTAAAAATGTTAAAGTGCTTGATTAGTGAATTATCTTTTGCTTAAGACTTACTAAGCTAGTGAGCTTACTCTGTATGTGTTTGTATTTCTGTATTATAGATCATTGATTCAACTACGGGCTCAGGGGATCATCAAGAAAGTCGACCACACTATCACTCTCTTTGGTATATATATGTTTTGTATACTTTTTAAATCAAAGGCATGTATAGGCTGTATTTTGATAAGTAATGAATGATGTTTGGTTTTGTAAATGTATATATATGGCCTTGCGAATAAAATCATTACTTTTTGTTTAAGCATTGTTTATATGTTTGATATAATAGTCTGCTTTAAACTTTGGTTTAAGACGATGCTTATAATGCTTGGAAGTTAAATGTAGTTGTATAGAAATGATTATATATATGTATAAGTTAACTTGTTGGATTCATTGTTAATGATAAGTATAAGTAGTTATAAATTATGGAAAATTGGTAATGAATGTTTGGTCAAGGCATGGTTTATATGCTTGTGTTTTTAGGTTAAGTTGGTTTTGAAACCTATGTTTAAGTATGGTCAATTGTAGTACAAATAAGTAACGTAAATTTTACATGAATTATGGAAGTTTAGTTGGTACATTCGGTCTTTGATCTATGTATATAACATGCAAAGTTATTTTGGGGTTATGCATTAAAACAAATCTTATGCATATTTGGATATAGGTATATAGATATATATATATGAAGTGTATTGTCTCTTAGTCCATAGGTGTAATGTCAAGTGATGTATGCATGTAATCGTAATGATGCTTATTAGTAGTTCCAATTACTAGGTTTGGTGTGTTTTGGTTTAAAACGAAATGGTACGTGAGGCACGTTTGCATGAAATGTATACAAAGGAGCGGTACTAATTAGGTGTTTGTATCATAGAATAAAAGAGATAAATATGCTAATAATGAGGATAGAAGTATATTGTTTGATCATTTTGTAGTTGTGGATGATTACATTGAATATGTTTTAACTTGTATATTAAGCATATTTATATATATTTATTATGCCCATGTGCTTTATCTGTTTAGGATATGAATTAATAAATTGAAAAATATTTGGCTATTGGTAACGCCTGTAACCCTAATCCGGCGACGGATACGAGTTAAGGGTGTTACATTGCCCATGCTTGCCATTCAGGTGGCTTGAACTCTTGAGCCTGAATACGCATTACCTCGATCTCGATGTGGGTACCCAACTGAAGCAGTCATCCGTGGGTTCGTCTCCTTGGATTTCTTGGATTGAATTTGGAACGATTTTCTCTTTGGCCTTTTTCTTGCATCTCGAGCTTCAATCATGGCTTTTCTCTTTTCCTTATTCAACACCTCAGCCTTACAAGCTCTATCAACCAACACCACGAATTCTTTCAATTCCAAGATCCCAACTAGCAGTCTAATATCCTCATTCAGCCCATCTTAGAACCTCTTGCACAGAATAGCTTCTATAGACACACATTTTTATACGTACTTGCTGAGCCTAACATACTCGCGCTCATACTCTGCCACAGTCATTTTGCCTTGCTTCAATTCAAGTAATTCTTTCTGTTTTTGATCTATAAATCTCTAACTTATGTACTTCTTTCAGAACTCTTCTAAGAAGAAGTCCCATGTCACTCTCTCCCTTGGAACTACCGATGTCAATGTTTTCCACCAACGATATGCCGAGTCCTTCAGCAATGACACAACACATTTCAAGCTCTCCTCAGGTGTGCAGGAAAGTTCATCAAAAACCTGCATCGAGTTCTTAAGCCAGAACTCTGCCCTCTTGGGGTCATCATCAATATTGGCTCTAAATTCCTTGGCCCCTTGTTTTCGAATCTTATCAACTGGAGGTTTAGTCACTCTTACCAAGTCTATACCTTGAGGAGCCACGGGAACTAGCTGAGGTATGGAGGGGGTGGAGGAGGTTGAGCATTCGGGTTTGCTCGTACAAACTCAGTGTACCAATTACTCATCATGTGGAGAAAGGCTTCCCGAGCCTCTTTTCCTTGACCCATAGTCTTGGGTCTACTCTTTACAGGCGCGGTCCCTTGCGCGGGAGCTGGAGCATTACTAGCAGCGTCATCAGCAATCACTCAGTTGGAATCCATTTACTATATGAAAACAAAGTTTAGAATTGTCAGAAGCATCACACTATCAATATACGTTTATGGCATGTATAGCTAGACTCTTACACACGCTATGGTAGTTCGAGAACTGACTAAACTATAGCTCTGATACCACTAAATGTAACACCCCTTACCCGTGTCCAAAGCCAAAACCGGATACAAGGCATTATCAAACTTAACTTGCTTAAACATACCACATCAGACCATAAAATTTTGTTTCAAATTGAAACTTTTCATTCATACTCATAATGTCCCTATTATGGGCCTACTAGACCCAAAACTTACATACGAAATGGTTCGGGACTAAATCAAAAACTAGTGCACACTTAGAAATTTTCTAATTAAAACAGGACACACGCCCGTGTGGAAGAAGGGACACGACCATGTGACATATCACACGCCCGTGTTACACACTCATAGTCGACACTGACTTGCATCACACGGCCTGTCACACGCCCGTGTGTCTGGCCCGTGGTCGACATTGACTTGCATCACACGCCCAGTCACATGCTCGTGTCCTTCGATCGTACGGCGAATTAAATTCCAAATTCAAGTACAGACTTCGCATGGATTGGTACACGCCCATGTCCATGGCCGTGCCATCCACACGGCTGAGACACAAGGCTGTGTCTCTGCCCGTGTGTTTACTACTGAACATACTAACTTGTAAAACTAACATGCAGAGGACACACGGCCTAACCACACACCCATGAGGCTGGCCGTGTGTGACACACGACCGTGTGCCTACCCATGTGGACAAGAATAAGGCCATTCACCAAGCTCTTTTTATCACCCTAACTCATACAACATAAATCGCAATCAACCATTATCTAAGCAACCCAATCATGCATCATACACACTCATGAATAACCTCATCTTTTCATAGATCAATAATAGTGAGCCATCAACTTTGGCATTATACAAAAGAGTTTATCCTTGAATAAGTCAACACCTTTGGCCAAAATACTTAACATTTAAGTAAGTCTAGACCCTATACATGCCATATTCAAAATGCTAAATCTAACTATACCGAGATGAGATGATAGTGTGGGTGATCTTTTGATTATCTTCGTATCTTGAGCTAGCTCTTTGACACTATAAAACAAGGGAAAATAAAAGGGAGTAAGCTTTAATCTTAGTAAGTCTACATGTAAACAATAAGCATCATACCATATGTTAAGCAATCACAACATTATATATTATATAAGAACAATTCACATTTTCATAATCCTGCTTACTCATCTCATCTCTTACCATTTTCCAACCATATGACATAGATATTGCTCACATTTATTTGTACATATACCTTGCACTCTTCACCATAAAGCCATATGAAATATTTCCTTAGACAAGTTTCTCGTTGAACCCTTCGAAATAATACTAGGTACCCAATGGTTTCGCACATATCCCACCACTAATCAATAATAGGGTGGTATCGCACATAGCCCACCAAATAATAATTTAAACGATGGTATCGCACACAGCCCATCGCGAATAAATAATAAGGTGGTATCGCACACAGCCCACCAACAATAATAATTATGGTGGTATCGCACACAGCTCACCAAATAATAATTATGGATATTTATCCATACTTACATTTCTATTCCGAGGTTCATACGAGAGTTACTCATTATCTATCATTTTCAATCAATCTCACCAACAAGTAATTTCATCCATACAATGCATCAATTGATAACAACATATGTACTAAAGATGTATCATTTGGACATAAACTTACCTCGGTACAAAATGAATTAATCGACGCTTTAGTCCGTAACCTTGCCTTTTCCTCGGTCAAGGTTGTTTCCGCGCTCTTCTTGATCTATAATAATAAAATTTACTCATTCAATCACTATATAACTCATGATACATCAAAATTTCTACTTAGGCAAAAATGACCATTTTGCCCTTATACTTTGCCAAAATTTTGATTTTGCCCCTAGGCTCGTAAATCATTTTTCATCATATTTTCTCATTAAACAAACCTAGCTGAACATTTATTTCTCTTATAATAATTCATAAAACCCATCATTTCATGCATTTATTACCCAATTACAACCTTTACAAATAAGTTCCATTTAGGTGTTTTCATGGTAACACCTTTCACAAAAATTATTCCTTACCCTACTAATATTCATTTTCTTCCATAAAAACTCAGTAAACAACATAAACACTCTCATGGAAAGTCTCAAAAATTTCAACCATTTTGCAAAATAGTTCCTTCATTAGTTAGCTTAAGCTTTAAGTGTTCTAAAAGTACAAAAATTTTCAAGAAAAGCCATTAAATCACTTACTAGAAAGGAAAATAGGTTGCTGAAATTTCAAGCTCCCAATGCTCTTCTTGAGTGTGAAAATTTGGTGGAAGAAGAAGAGAAATAAAAAGATGAAAGCCTTTTTCTTTATTTTATTTATTTCCTTCAATTTAATCCACCTAACCCACCTACTTGACCAATTTTGACCTCATTTTGTCCCCTATGGCCGACCACCCATTCTCTAAGGGTCTAATTGCTCTTTAAGGACCTAAAATTTTATATTCCATAGCTATTAGACACCTCTAGCTTGTAAAATAGAACTTTTACACTTTATGCGATTTAGTCCTTTTTCACAATTAAGCAAACAATTGCTAAAATTAAAGCACCAAAATTTCCATGCATCCTTATAATCATGCTATAACACATAAAATAATATTAAAATATTATTCTTGAACCTCGAATTAGCGGTCTCGAAACCACTGTTCTGACTAGCCCCAAAATCGGGCTGTTACAAGGATGCCATAGGATTGATTTTTTAATAATGTAGTTAATGAAATTCTTAATGTTTTGTGTCACTGTTTCAAACATACAGTAAATGTAACACCCCAAACCCGGTCTATGCATTGAGACTAGATTTGGTTTGTTACATGATTCGAGCTATTCTTAAATCTTTAATGAGTTGAAAACTACAATGTTATTTACAGGGTTTAAAATTTGAAAAGTATTTGAATTTGATAAATATTTGAAAACATTAGTTGAAAATCATTGTATTATCAAAAGCCTTTAAATAGTTTGTTAAAGAGTTAACTAATAAAAAAAATTTATAAAAGAATTCCATATACTTGAAAACCCAAATTTATTTTAATAAAACATCATAAAATCACAACCATATAATTAAAAAGTCCAAAGTTTAGTTTAAATCCCAAACACACATAAAATCCATAAGTTATTTATAGAGGCCCTTATTACAATAATCCATAATAGTAAAAATATACTTATTAAAAGTTCAGAGTCTAATAACCCTCTTTCGCAGTATGGCCTCCACGAAGTCATCCTCGGCCCAAGTTCACATCAATTTCCATTACCTGAGATGGAAGGAAATTAAAGGGGGTGAGTTACTTAGAACTCAGTGTGTAACTCACTTACCACCATTATTGGGCCAGATCATCAAGATATTATGCTGGGCTTGAGCCCAATTCAGAATTCAACAATATATCATGAATTTAAAACAATTAAAAATGCATGTAAAATGTAATTCCCAACCCAAACCTAATATCCATCCGCTAACACCCCCGTACCAACCATCACACCTGTGGGGATCAAGTCAACCCACCCCGCCATCACACCAATAGTAGGCATTAAGCCTTTTTTATAATTGTGGCATAGCCACCGAACTAGAGGCAATAAGCCGTTAATGTGGCGAGCCACCAACTAGAGGCAATAAGCCGTTAAAGTGGCGAGAGCCACCGAACTAGAGGCAATAAGCCGTTAATGTGGCGAGAGCCACCGAACTAGAGGCAATAAGCCGTTAATGTGGCAGAGCCACCGAACTAGATTTTTGGCAACTGGCCATTCTTCTCTTCATATATCCCACCCCATGCAATCGTATGCATAAAATATAATCATATAATAATATCATTTATTTAATTCATAACAATGGTGGGTTTATCATTTCATTTGGCCCATAAACATATTATAGCAATTGCCTATTTAGCAATTTAGTGGGCTTTGGCCCATTTACCGAACTAAGTATTTTGGCCCAGATCGAACTAGTATTTTGGCCCAATTTATCGAACTAGAGTATTTTGGCCCAATTTATCGAACTAGAGTATTTTGGCCCAATTTATCGAACTAGAGTATTTTGGCCCAATTTATCGAACCATCCGATTTACATAATAACAATTAATTTCTCGAGGGCATTTTCGTAATTTTCACGATTTAGTCGTTTTTACGTTTTTCGTCAAAATATCAATTTTTACGTTTTACCGATCTAATCATTTTTACGATTTACTTCCATACCGAAATTTGACATCCAACCGAGAAAATAATGAGTGTGAAATTACACACCTCGTTACCGAGAGTACTAATCCTTCTCGCTCCTCGGCACCTAAAACATATTTTGATCCGTTAGACAACTATTTCAGAAATAAATCTTAATCGATAATAGATCCAAAATCTTACCCTCTTGATTTTGAATCACTTGATTTTGGCTTTTCCTCGTTTATTGATTCGTTAGCGAGAATCCACCAACGATAACGGCTCTAAGTTCGTACTACTTGAATAATGGACTTCCTTCGAAGATGGCCCGCAACCCGTGGAAAATCCTTGATCGCCAAAACGCTCTTCGTTTGAATGGGGATTTACTGGATCCGCCTCTTAACGTGACTAACCACCGCCCTTTTCTTCCCTATTTTGAAAGTCTTCAAGATCCAAAAGAATTTTAGTTAGATCTATAATATCAAATAATACTAGAGATTTTAAAGAGTGGGATTTCCTTACCACAATGAAACGTTTCCAACATTTCCACGATTCCCCGCTCACTTGAGTTCCGATCTCCGTTATTGCACTAAATAATAACGAAAGAGATGTTATTAGAATGAACGTTATATCAATCCAAAAAGACCCTCATAAAACCAATGATATTCGGCCATGACACTAACAATAAATCGAAAATGGAGAAGAACCCTTACCTATTTCCCACTACGAAAGGAAAGGATTGAGAATGTTTTTAATTGATGGAAGATTCGCTATGTATGATTAAGGAAAAGAAAATAATTTTGGCTTATAGGCATATTAGCATTCGGCTATGGGAGTGTAGATGGAGAGAACTTGATTGAAAAGAAATAGAATACAAGAAAAGATGGTGATGATGTTGCTTTGATTTCAAGGAGATTAGGAGAAAAGAAAAGAAGAAGACAAGCTTTAGGAGAGATGTATATTCGGAATGGCAAAAAGAAAAGAAAAGGATTGGCTTTTGGTATATGTGATTTTCGGCATTCAAAGAAAAGGTACAACCAAGTACTAAAGCAATAAACAAGAATGACCAAATGGTCAAAATGATCAAGGCTTACCAAAGCAAAATTCGCCAAGGAGAGATAGGTTGAGAGAATTTGCAAAAATATGCACAAAACTAAAGAAAATGACCAAAACAAAAGACTAATTTTCCTAGCCAACTATCACCAAAATTCGGCCTCCCCTAGCCATATTGCCGTCCATATGCATGGTCCAATGCCATGATTTTGTTTCCAAAATTCTCCTTGATATGTGCCTTATGTCCCCTATCTTTCCTTAAATCTTTGATTCCATGCCATAAGTTAGTTGTTTCCTTAATCCATTGATACACTAACCAAAAATAACATGGTCAACACCTTCCTTATATGTTCATTGTCGACACTTCCTATCCATGAGCGAAAATTAAAACAAAAATTTCATCTAGGTGCTATACAAGGATTCAACCTCTTCCCTCTTGCTATAACCCATGTGCCAATACCACCATGCCATATGCTCATCTTATGACACTCTTTAGCACATAATTTAACTTAAGTCCTAATGACATTTGTTTCACTTCAATAAATTCTCAATTAATAAATTTTTTTCTCCAAATCATGCTTTACTCCTCTTTATGACTTCAATAAGCACTAAAGTAAAAAATAAAATTTTTCCTTTAAAACTAAACATCAATTTATGCAATATAATAATACTCGGATTTTTAGGGTGTTACAACTCTACCTCCTTAAAGAAAATTTCGTCCTCAAAATTTACTCGGTTGAAAAAGGTGAGGTATTGTTGCCGAATTGCATCCTCCGGCTCCCACGTAGCTTCTTCCACTCGTGGTTACGCCATAGAACTTTGACCAACGGCACGGTTTTCTTCCTTAGTACCTTGACATCTCGGTCTAGGATTTCCACCGGTTCTTCTTCAAAAGACAAATCAATTTAGCTCCAATTCTTCTACCTAAGATAATGTGCGAAGGATCCGATCTATAACGCCTCAACATGGAAACATGAAAACATTATGAATCGATCCAACTCCGGAGGTAATTCAATCGATATGCCACCGGACCAACACGCTTCAACACACGATAAGGTCCAATGTATCTAGGACTTAGCTTGCCCTTCCTTCCAAACACGAAGATCTTTTTCCAAGGAGAGACCTCAAGAAAACTCGATCTCCCACACCATACTCGATGTCCCTTCACTTCGGATCTGCGTCGACTTACGCCTATCCGAGGCTTCTTTCAACCGTGCTCGAATAACTTTTACCTTATCCTCCGTCTCGGATATCATCCCGGACCTAACATCATCTTTCGCCCAACTCACCCAACAATAGGAGAGCGACACTTACGACCATACAATGCCTCGTAAGGTGCCATCTGAATGCTAGACCGATAGTTGTTGTTATATCGCGAATTACGCGGTGGTAGATAATCCTCCCAACTACCCTCAAGTCGATTACACATCCTCTTAACATATCTTCCAATATCTCAATTACTCTTTCGATCGACCATCGACCGAGGATGAAAAGCCGTCTTGAAATTCAACTTTGTCCCCAATGCTTCATGCGAGCTTTCGAATCGTGATGTAAACCTAGGGTCCCTATCCGATATAATAGATACAGTACCCCATGCAACCTCACAATTTTGGATACGTCTGATTCGCCAATTTTACAATGAATAATCCGTATTTAACCGGCAAGAAATGAGCGATCTTCACAACCGATCAACAATTACCCAAACGGAATTTTTCTTAGTAGGTGTTAAAGGTAACCCACTAACAAAATCCATAGTTATCCGCTCCCATTTCCAAAGAGGAATCTTTATCGGTTGTAACAATCCAGACGGTAATTGATGTTCTGCCTTCACTTGCTGACAAGTCAAACATTTTCCCACAAACTCTGTAATCTCACGCTTCAACCCTGGCCACCAATACTGTTCACGGAGATCTCGATACATCTTATTTCCTCCGAGATGCATAGCATAAGGGCTACTATGCGCCTCCCGTAGAATCAGTTGTTTCAGGTCTGAGTCCTTAGGCATGCATACTCTTCCTCGAAAGCACAACACACCCTCCGTGTTTATTCCAAAATCTTCAATTTCACCGTTTTCAACTTGCCGAAATAAGGGTCCCAACTTCTCATCTGTTGTCTGTTTTTCCTTGATTTGTTCCAGCCACAGAGGTTTCACCTGAAGTTCTGCTAACAAACTGCCATCCTCATACAGACTCAAATGGGCAAACAAAGCTCTTAATTCAGATACCGCCTTACGACTTAACGCGTCAGCTACCACGTTAGCCTTTCCAGGATGGTATTCGATGGAAAAATCATAATCCTTTAATAATTCTACCCATCTTCTTTGTCTTAAATTCAACTCCTTTTGGGTAAGGAGGTATTTAAGACTCTTGTGATCCGTGTAGATTATTGACTTCTCACCATAGAGATAGTGCCTCCAAATCTTTAGAGCAAAGACAACGGCTAACTCCAAATCATGAGTAGGGTAGTTTACTTCGTGTGGTCTCAATTGACGAGAAGCATAGGCCACCACCTTTCCATTTTGCATCAATACACAACCCGCACCGTGTGAGATGCATTACAATATACTGGTGAATTCTTTTCCGACCTCCGTTGAATTAAACCTGAGCTTCATCGGATCTTCTTCAATTTCTCGAAACTCTCTTGCTTTTTTTCAGGATATACGGAACTCCTTTACGCAACAATTTAGTTAGGTGCTACAATCAACGAAAACCCTCTACAAAACGCCTATAGTATCCAAATGGACCGAGAAACTCCGAATTTCACCATCGATGTTGGTGGTTTCCAATCCAGAATAGCCTCAATTTTCCGAGGATCCACCCTTATTCCTTCGGCTGATACTACATGACCAAGGAAAGTCACCTCCTTTAGCCAAAATTCGCATTTACCAAATTTGGCATACAATTGCTTATCACGAAGTAGCAGTAATACTATCCGCAAATCTTTGTCATGTTCCTCCTCATTTCTCGAATAAACCAATATGTCATCTATGAACACTACCACAAACCGGTCTAAATATGGTTGAAAGACTCGGTTCATCATGTCCATAAATGCAGCTGGTGCATTGGTTAGTCCAAACGGCATCACTACAAACTCATAGTGTCCGTAACGTGTCCGAAATGCCGTCTTATAAATGTCTGCTTCTTTCACCTTAAGCTGGTGATAACCTGACCTTAAATCAATTTTGGAGAAAATTGAAGCTCCTTTTAATTGATCAAACAGGTCGTCAATTCTCAGCAGAGGATACCGATTCTTGATCGTCAATTTATTCAACTGTCTGTAGTCAATGCACATACGCATCGATCCATCCTTCTTCTTGACGAAGAACGGTGCTCCCCACGGAGACACACTTGGTCGAATAAATCCCGATCCAAGAATTCTTGAATTTGAGCTTTGAGCTCACCAACTCCTTCTGGTGCCATTCTATAAGGAGCAATGGACACCGGAGTCATCCCGAGCAAAAGCTCAATGCCAAATTCTACTTTCCGATCCTGAGGTATACCGAAGTTCTTCGAAATACATCGGAAATTCCTTCACCGTCCTCACATCATTCACGGATAATTCTTTGGCATCCAAAGCACGATAAAGGCTAGGAATGCTCCGCACCTTTCCGCACCAACTTCTCACTTTTAATGTAGATACCACATTTGCCGATAGTTCCTTCGCTCACCAATCATTATGACTTCCTTATCATCCGAGGTTTTTACCGACATTCGCTTTTCAAAGACAATCCAATTCGCTCGATGTTTGACCACCAATCCATGCCTGAATGAGATCGAACTCACGAAAGGTAGTTCCATCAAGTTTGCTAAGAATACCTCCTCTTGGATTTTTAAGGCACGTCTTTAAATATTTTATTAACAATTACCGATCGTCCTAAAGGACTAATCACCATATCTCATTTTCGTAATTTGGATTCTAAATTCAGTTTCCGATATGGCACTAGCTACGTATGAATGGGTAGAGCCAATATCTATTAAAGCAATAAGAGGTACATCAAAAATGAAGAACGTATCACCATCACATCGTGTATTGCCGTCCTCATGGCGTCTAATCGCATAGACCACCAGTCGTCTTGCATCTCAGATTTCCTCTATTACCATTGCCTCGACCGGTGCACCTTGACCACGACCAGCCCCATTACCACCACGACCGGTCCACGTCCTCTCGGTGGTCATTGATTACCTCTGGCCATTGTGCATCATTATTACGGACTTCTTGAGTCGTATCCATTCATCGAGGACAACTTTTGTATCGATGTTCCATTGAACCGCATTTGTAGCATGCACCGCTTTTCCTCCAACATTCCCCAAAATGTCTTTTCCCACACTCGGTGCAATCTCGACTTCGATTATTTACTACCGGTTCCGCTTTGAACGATTCATCATTCCGGTTTCTTCGAAATCTCTTTGAAGATCCGATCATGTGTCTCTCTTATTTTGGAATCTTTCTCGCTCGCTGCTCGAGTTCTTAGCCTCTTCGGCTATTTTGGCCTTCTCCACCGAGTGGAAAAATTTCTAACTTGTTGCGAGCAATCGAACCCTCACTCATCATTAAGTCCATCTTCAAACGCACATAACGCTCATGGTCTGTTGCTACAATTGTCCGAGCATAGCGGCTCGACGCATAAACTTCGACTTCATATGTCGCCACGGTCTTACTTCCTTGAACAAGATTCGAAATTCCTTCCTTCGAGCGTCTACATAGCTCGCTCGACGATTTTCCTTGGAAGGCGCTTTAAAGAATTCCCGCTTAATCGCATGCGGCCAAGGCCTTCTCGACGATGAGCCACCACCGACACGCCTCATCTCTCAATAAGGATACAACTCCTCTTAGTTTTTGCTCGACAAGACATTCTATATCATCCATAATCCGCTCCACGCCTTCGAGCCAAGATTCGCCACATTCGAGCTACACCGAGACACCTCGAAAACTTCGCATTATTCGCTTTAAGTCGCTCTAAAATTGACCCACGAGTTGTTGGCCCAATTCTAGTTCCAAATGACCCTTTCCAAGACTCGTAGCATTGCTTGAGTCAATGCATGATCTTCTTCCATGTGATCGCGTGATCCGCTTTCACTTTCAATTGATGCAAAGGCCCACTTCGCATATGATTTGGTGCTTGGTAGTAGTACCTCGGCCTCTACCACGCCACGCCTACCACGCCCACGACCACGCCCTCTTGTACTCATGATAGCTTGTTCGTTTATCCGATTACAAGTTTTATGAATCGAAATTTTGTTTCGGTGTTTATTAACGATATTTTATGAGATTTGAGATATAAAGTTGTTTTTCAACGTGTACTATAGTCTCAATCTCTACGCTTTTTCACATCTAAAACTAGAAGTTCTAGAGTATTCCTATGATCATATCATAGTAATCATTAAGCAATAATACTTACTTGACTTGTTGCTTGGGATGCTTGTGGTGCCATACTTGATCTTTAAAAATATCATTGAGCGCTTTCATACGAAATTATTTTTGAACCCAAACCACAGTAGAGTTTTTGAAATGGGCTCGATATTACTAAATGTAACACCCCAAACTCGGTCTATGCATTGAGACTAGATTTGGTTTGTTACATGATTCGAGCTATTCTTAAATCTTTAATGAGTTGAAAACTACAATGTTATTTATGTGGTTTAAAATTTGAAAAGTATTTGAATTTGATAAATATTTGAAAACATTAGTTGAAAATCATTGTATTATCAAAACCTTTAAATAGTTTGTTAAAGAGTTAACTAATAAAAAAAATTATAAAAGAATTCCATATACTTGAAAACCCAAATTTATTTTAATAAAACATCATAAAATCACACCCATAATTAAAAAGTCCAAAGTTTAGTTTAAATCCCAAACACACATAAAATCCATAAGTTATTTATAGAGGCCCTTATTACAATAATCCATAATAGTAAAAATATACTTATTAAAAGTTCAGAGTTTAAATAACCCTCTTTCGCAGTATGGCCTCCACGAAGTCATCCTCGCCCAAGTTCACATCAATTTCCATTACCTGAGATGGAAGGAAATTAAAGGGGGTGAGTTACTTAGAACTCAGTGTGTAACTCACTTACCACCATTATTAGGCCAGATCATCAAGATATTATGCTGGGCTTGAGCCCAATTCGAATTCAACAATATATCATGAATTTAAAATAATTAAAATGCATGTAAAATGTAATTCCCAACCCAAACCTAATATCCATCCGCTAACACCCCTGCATCAACCATCACACC
Organism: Gossypium rotundifolium; assembly: GCA_025506655.1. Taxonomy (NCBI): domain Eukaryota; kingdom Viridiplantae; phylum Streptophyta; class Magnoliopsida; order Malvales; family Malvaceae; genus Gossypium; species Gossypium rotundifolium. The sequence continues at coordinate 89,217,932 of CP106729.1, forward strand.
TGGGGATCAAGTCAACCCACCCCGCCATCACACCAATCGTAGGCATTAAGCCTTTTTATAATTGTGGCATAGCCACCGAACTAGAGGCAATAAGTCGTTAATGTGAGCCACCACCGAACTAGAGGCAATAAGAATGTGGCGAGCCACCGAACTAGATTTTTGGCAATCGCCATTCTTCTCTTCATATATCCCACCCCATGCAATCGTATGTATAAAATATAATCATATAATAATTTCATTTATTTAATTCATAACAATGGTGGGTTTATCATTTCATTTGGCCCATAAACATATTATAGCAATTTGTCTATTTAGCAATTTAGTGGGCTTTGGCCCATTTACTTAACTAGAGTATTTTGGCCCAATTTATCGAACTAGAGTATTTTGCCCAATTTATCGAACTAGAGTATTTTGGCCCAATTTATCGAACTAGAGTATTTTGGCCCAATTTATCAAACATCCAATTTACATAATAACAATTAATTTCTCGAGGCGTTTTAGTAATTTTCACGATTTAGTCATTTTACGTATTTTCGTCAAAATATCAATTTTACATTTTACCGATCTAATCGCTTTTACGATTTACTTCCATACCGAAATTTGACATCCAACCGAGAAAATAATGAGTGTGAAATTACACACCTCGTTATCGAGAGTACTAATCCTTCTCGCTCCTCGGCACCTAAAACATATTTTGATCCGTTAGACAAGTATTTCAGAAATAAATCTTAATCGATAATAGATCCAAAATCTTACCCTCTTGATTTTGAATCATTTCGATTTTGGCTTTTCCTCGTTTATTGATTCGTTAGTCACGAGAATCCACCAACGATAACGGCTCGGAAGTTCGTACTACTTGAATAATGGACTTCCTTCGAAGATGGCCCGCAACCTGGAAAATCCCGATCAAACCGCTCTTCATTTGAATGGGGATTTACGGATCCGCCCTCTTAACGTGACTAACCACCGCCTTTTCTTCCCTATTTTGAAAGTCTTCAAGATCCAAAAGAATTTTAGTTAGATCTATAATATCAAATAATACTAGAGATTTTAAAGAGTGGGATTTCCTTACCACAATGAAACATTTCCAACGTTTCCACGATTCCCCCGTTCACTTGAGTTCCGATCTCCGTTATTGCACTAAATAATAACGAAAGAGACGTTGTTAGAATGAACGTTATATCAATCCAAAAAGACCCTCATAAAACCAATGATATTCGGCCATGACACTAACAATAAATCGAAAATGGAGAAGAACCCTTACCTATTTCCCACTACGAAAGGAAAGGATTGAGAATGTTGTTTAATTGATGGAAGATTCGCTATGTATGATTAAGGAAAAGAAATTAATTTTGGCTTATAGGCACATTAGCATTCTGGCTATGGGAGTGTAGATGGAGAGAACTTGATTGAAAAGAAATAGAATACAAGAAAAGATGGTGATGATGTTGCTTTGATTTCAAGGAGATTAGGAGAAAAGAAAAGAAGAAGACAAGCTTTAGGAGAGATGTATATTCTGCAATGGCAAAAAGAAAAGAAAAGGATTGGCTTTTGGTATATGTGATTTTCGGCATTCAAAGAAAAGGTACAACCAAGTACTAAAGCAATAAACAAGAATGACCAAATGGTCAAAATGATCAAGGCTTACCAAAGCAAAATTCGCCAAGGAGAGATAGGTTGAGAGAATTTGCAAAATATGCACAAAACTAAAGAAAATGACCAAAACAAAAGACTAATTTTCCTAGCCAACTATCACCAAAATTTGGCCTCCCCCAGCCATATTGTCATCCATATGCATGGTCCAATGCCATGATTTTGTTTCCAAAATTCTCCCTTGATATGTGCCTTATGTCCCCCCTATCTTTCCTTAAATCTTTGATTCCATGCCATAAGTTAGTTGTTTCCTTAATCCATTGATACACTAACCAAAAATAACATGGTCAACACCTTCCTTATATGTTCATTGCCGACACTTCCTATCCATGAGCAGAAAATTAAAACAAAAATTTCATCTAGGTGCTATACAAGGATTCAACCTCTTCCCTCTTGCTATAACCCATGCGCCAATACCACCATGCCATATGCTCATCTTATGACACTCTTTAGCACATAATTTAACTTAAGTCCTAATGACATTTGTTTCACTTCAATAAATTCTCAATTAATAAATTTTTTTCTCCAAATCATGCTTTACTCCTCTTTATGACATCAATAAGCACTAAAGTAAAAAATAAAATTTTTCCTTTAAAACTAAACATCAATTTATGCAATATAATAATACTCGGATTTTTAGGGTGTTACAAGAAACCTATATAAAATATACCCTTAGGACTCAAAAAATTATTATTTTATCGAGGTTATTAGTTTATCGATAAATAAATATTTTATTAATTTATTGATAAATTAATATTTATTATTTTAGAGAATATTTCATATTTTATGCATGAAGTTTTTTTTAATCAAAATTCAATATGCATGTAGGTGCAATGAATCAAAGTTATTTGGTTCTGTAACAAAAAAAAAAAAGTTAATTAATTGGTTCATGTAACCAAAAGAAAAAAAAAGTTAATGGTTTCAAAATCCAATACATATATATTCATTGGATAGGTTAAAATTTTATTATAAATAAATACATGGACATATCAAAATATTGTAATTCATATAATCTTTTCCTCCATAGCTTCCCATATGAAAGGTGTAAAAAAAGTCTACATTGACAAATAAGATAAGAAAAGCATTATGTGAGTACAAAAATGAGCATCCATCTTCAAGTCAAAAAGATTTGCAAATCTCTCTGTTAGCCAATAAAAAATATCAAATACTCTTAAAAGGTCATCTGAATATTTTTTTAAAAGAGATAAAGAATAGAAATGTTAAAAGGCACAAATCAACAAAATATCCCGAATTAGAGAACGTATTGTATGAGTGGTTTCTCCAATATCAAGAGAAAGTAAACATGATAGGAGAAATTATTCAAACTAAAGCAAAAGAGTTTCTGTTGAAAATGTATGGTGATGCAAATTTTGAATTTAACTTCTCAATTGGTTGGCTAGAATAGTTCAAGGCAAGAAATGGGATTAAGTCTTATAGAAGATTTGGTGAAAGTGGTTCAGTTGTTATGGAGAATATTGAATATGCTTTACCTCAAATAAGAGCTAAATTGAAATTTTTTTACTGGAAGGATATCTATAATATGGATGAAATAGGCTTATTTTATCATTTGCAAGCAGATCATTCACTGGCTACAAAGCAATTAGAAGGATGAAAAAAGGACAAGTAAAGACTTACTTTTGTGGTTTGTTGCAATGGGGATGGTTTAGATAAAGTGCCTCTTTGGGTTATTGGTAAGTTTGCTAATCCTAAGTGATTTAAACATGTGAATATTGACAGTTTTAACTGTCATTATCGAGCCAACAAAAAAGCATGGATAACTAGATTACTTTTTTAAGATTTTGTTCGTTGGTTTGATGCAAGAATGACTGGTAAAAAGGTGTTGCTTATAGTAGACAATTGCCCAACCCATCCCAAGGTTATTGAAGGCTTGAGAAACATTGAATTATTCTTTTTGCCTCCAAATTCAACATAAAAAAAAAAAAAACCACCATGTGATTTTGGAAATATTAGAGTAGTTAAGATTTATTATTAGTATTGTTTTTACTCTAACATCTTTGAAGGTTATGAGAAAGGAGAAATAAATCTTGAAAAGATTAATGTATTGGATGCAATCCCTTTTATTAATGCTGCTTGGAATATTGATGTGAAGCCTACAACTATTGCAAATTGCTTCCAACATTACAAAATTTTATCCGAGAAGGATATGCCTCTCGAACAAGAAATTGGTGATGTTAAAGGCATTCATAAATTAAAAGAAGTAATTTCTTATTTACACTATAGAAATGCCATGGATGTTAAGCACATTTTGAATTATCCAAGTGAAAATGAATCTTTGATGGAGTCACCTATGGATGAAAAAATTATTCAAGGAGTAATAGATGTGCCAGCTGATGACGAGAAAGATCCAGATGAGAGTAGTGTTTTACCACATGTTTCTCCAAAAGAAGCTTTTCTAGCTATGGATACCTTGAAGAAATTATTTAATACAACACGAGAAGAATATACCAAATTTTTTTATGCACTTTTAAAAGTTAAAGATGAAATTATATTTGATTCACATGAAAAGAAGAAGCATTTATTTATAGATGCATATTTTAGCAAAGAATAAAATTGAAAAAAATAAGAGCTGTCTAGAAAGCGCTTTAGTTTTATGTATTGTATATAAAATTTTCAGTATATTTAATGAATTATTATTTTATATTTTCATTTGGCCCTTAAGTATTTTTCTAAAAATTATCTTATGCATTTAGCGAGGTTATTATTTTATCCCTTGGCCCAAGTTTGAGATAGAAAAAAAATTATTATTTAACCAAGATTATTAATTTGTTAAATATTCATTATTGAGATTTTACTGTACAATTAGGTGGCAAATCAAGGACCAAACCCCAAAATTGATTAAAATCGATAGGAATGTAAAAGGGATCCTCACTAGCTTTCCTCTAGCGTACAATAAGAACGTGATTATTGAATGTCCATGACCCTCCATCGATAACTCTATGTATCTTCATATTGTAGGAGAATTTGAATAAAAGTAACTTTGAATCCAGGTCCTTAATTGCAACACCTCCAATAGGATGCCATATATTTGTGTAGACTGTTCCTCATTAAATTATATTTCACCTCAACAATAATAAGAAAATGACTAACCAAACACAAGTTATAAGAATAATGTTTAATATTTGTGAAATCCTCTAGATTCCAAGATTCTATATTGGATTCATAAATTTTTCATGTTAGGTTCTTAATTTTTTGTAAAGGTACAAATGGGTAAAGCATTCACGAAACTGAAGAAAAAAAAATAAACAAGATAGCAGGCCAAATAGAAAATGTGCCAAAAGACAGACCCATTCTATAAAGTATCAAATTTCAGATTGAACTCAAGTTTGTTGAGACTTAAGTTAAGCTCCTAGTCCTTTCTCATTATAGTGTATGGCATTAGTTCAAAATTTCAACTAAAGGTGAGTGATCAGATTTTTTAGATTTTTTAAACCGTTCATGAATTTAATTCTTAGTTTTCATACTATTTTGACATTTGGGTTTTTAGACTTATTTTTCAAAAAAAATCTTTTTTTTATGGCTTTTGAAATTATTTGCTAAAGCTTGAACTTTTTTTAATTTTGCTAAAAAAATTTAAAGTAAATATAAAATAATCAATAACTCTTATATATTATTTTTTGAAATATAACTTTTAAGTTATTTTCACTATTTAAATATAAAATTTTATTTTTACATCATAAAATTAAAATTAAATTTTAATTAAATAAAAATAGAATTTTATGTGATTCAAGTATCTACAATTTTTTAATTTGTATTTCATCTAAACAGTTCGGTTCGGATCGATTTGCTTTTTTATTTCTCTATTTCTCTTAATGAACCCTAATTTAAATGAAAAATAAGATTGAGTCAAGAAGAAAAAAAAGTGATTGAGTCCAAAAAGAAAAGGCTTATGTCATAATTTGGCACCTCAAACTTACCTGTTTTATCACTTTGATACCTTTTTGTTGTCACATTTTAGTACTTAAACTATTCCTCCATTATAGTTTTTGGTCCAAAATGTTAACGATGTTAAATAAAAATATGACACTCAACCAATAAGAATTGTCTAGCGTTTGGCTTTTTTCCCATGTCACCAATGACGTGGCCATTGACCAATGACATGGTTGTTGACCGACTATTGATCAGTGTTAACTGTTGTTAACTGATGCTAATTGCTAGAATAAACATGGACAAATGAACTTCCAAGTTCATTTGCATTTGAACTACTATTTGTTTAGATTCATTCTAGACATGATTCAAAATATTATAAAATTATTTAAAAGTTGTAATAATTACGAAAATTTTAAAAATTAAAACTTTTAAAATCCTAAAATGTAATATAAATTAAAAAATATAAATCTAAAATGAATCTCGATAAACATACATCAAGGATCATTTGATTTTGGACAAGTAGTAGTCCATATTCAAAATGAACGTGGTTCAAAAATTATAGAACTTAATGAAAATATAAAATTGTAAAAAATATAAAAATTAAATAACTTTAATAATTATTTAAAATTTATAATAATATATAAAAATATAAAATATAAAAACTGGATATTCATCAAAATTATTCAAAACAAGAAAAAATATTTATAGGAATTTTCATATGAAATATGGGTACAAAGAGTATATACAACATGAAGCTATGGATAAATGGTTTATAGAGATCTTCATGAAAAATGGTTTAAAGAGATGTTCATGTTGATTTTTCATAATTTTAATAGTTTTTAATAGTTATTCCCAATTTTAAGAAGTTTATAAAATTCTAAATTACATTCGAATAAATTTTGACAAATGGTTGTCCGAAATAAAATGAAATTGGATATTTTTTGTCTATATTCATTTTGAATTTGCAATTTTTTTGTAATTTTATTTTTTAGGATTTTAAAAAGTATTAAATATTTTATAACTTTTAATAATTTTCTACTATTTTTTAAATAATTTGGTTTGGTTAGTCTTGTGATGGGTTGAATGGGGTTCCTGAGAGAAAGTATGTATTTGAATTTCTAAAGAGAGAATCCACCATAGTAGTTTGTCAATATATTCATAGATATGAAAGGTATAAGTATTCGTCGGTTTGAGTTACCTATTTTATGTAGGGTTGAAATGTGAGTTATCTGGTATCTGCCATATATGAAAAGTATCATGTTTTATTCTAGGTTATTTGAAATCTGAGTCGTTTGTCAACTTTGGGCACTCTTGTGTTATGTGACATAGACGTTTGGAGTTTTTCTGAAAAGTCCATAACGTTTCATCATCAGTTTGAGTTGGTTTTGGTTTTGAATTTGAACATGATCTGAGTGGTAGTCTATTAGATATTCAACTCTGTATGAGAGTCCACCGAATGTAATATCAATTGGTATATGTGAAAAACCATTCTAGGAAACAAATGTTAAAGATTGTTCAAAGACGAAATTTGTAGAAAGTGGGATTTGTATAAATATTCTTTTGAGAGGTACTTTCGTTGTTCTAAGAGAAAAGAAGATATGGATAACGTTTGGTAAGATCTAGAGTTAGCCAAGTTGCGAAGTGAGAGTTGATTCGTTTAGTATGATTGGTGGCATATAAGTATGTATAGCCGATATTATGAATTTATCCGCCAAGGTCAGAATGGTAATACAATATCTTCAGGATGAAAATTCATCTAGAAAGTCTTCAAGGTATTTTGTATTAAAATTCACTAAGTTCTCGCATGAACTTACAAGCTTTTTGTTCATGTTTCAGGTGTTGTTGTAGAAATGAGTTCGCCAAGAGAGACTAAGCCAGGAACGCACCAGGAAAACAATGAGTTTGGTTATTACGCATATAGATGACATTTTAGGAATATGGCGTATAGTTCCCTATGCCAAGGAGAGTCTTTGTTTAACAAACTTCTGTATTGTCATGTATTATATTATTTTTAAGAGTCTATTGCAGTTTTGAATTATTTTCCTTATTTCTTTTTTTTTTCAGAACCCTTTATTATGGTAATATGAAATATGTTATTAAAGCAGTAGAAGAAGTTTGGTTAAAATTTATGCTAAGTATGTTTATGTGGTAACATCTGATATCTACTCTCGGAGATTCTGGTTGGGTTGAGGGTGTTAGAATTTCCATCATAAGATACTTATGAAATGATCAAATTACCCTTTTTATGGGAAAATTACCATTTTACATTTTTTTCTCAAACCACAATTTCTTCTTAATGATAGGAAATTAATTAATTACAAAAGTACCCTTTTATGGGAAAACTACATCTCTAACCTTTCTCTCAGAAAATTTGAGAAATTTACAATTTAATCCCTCTACTTCTCAATCTTTCCAATTTATTCAAAAAATTATTTTTACCACACGAACATATAATTCCATTTTTCTCATGCAAAATAATCAATAATAATTCAATTTTCGCATTTTGGTCAAGTTTGCACTTAAGTTCCTAAACATTTCAAAATTTGCAATTTTTTTCTTTTTGAATTTTTTTATATTTTCATTTAAAAAATTCTTTCCGTCAATTCCCATATTCGAAATCAACTTTATTTTCACAATAATCACTTTTCTAACTTGTTTTTCCAAATTTTCTTATAAATTCACTTGTCCAACACCGATGTAGCGCCACGTGTCAAATTAGAACTTTTAGGGGTATTTGATAAATAATAAAACTAGCATATTTTAACCCCATTCTTAATGCATTTTTGGATGATTGTTTATGAAAATTGGTGAATTTGATGCTCATAGTCCTTTTAATTCATGTTCTTATACTTAAGTGAGTATTTGGAAGCAAAAAGAGTGAAAATCAGTGAAAAAGAGCAGATTTTAGGAGCCAGACGAGTTGGGCAAATGCCCATGTGCCAGCCCATGTCGATTTCGCACCTTTTTTCTCAAGCACGCGGAAAAACACAACTTTTAGGCTTTCTGAGCAATCTAAAGTCTATAAATACTAAATAGAAGAGGAGATAAGGGAGACATCAGAGAAGATCGAAGAAAACACTCAAGGAACACCATAGGAGCCACTTTCAAAGTAGATTTCCATCAAAATCGAAGACCTCCTTTTAATTTCTTTTGAAGTTTTTATGAGTTTCTTTGTTTCTTGTGATTTTTCTGACTTTAAGTTGTTTTATTTTAGAATTATGAACTAATTCCCTAGATACCTAGGGGGTATGAAACCTATGACGAATTTTATTATTTAATTTCTATTTTACATGATAAATACTTGATTCTTGTTCTCAATTATGTGTGCTTATTTCTTGTTTTAATATTTCTGGGATATTAATTCATGTTTAATGTGCTTAATTCAGTGGAGCAAAAGTCCCTGTTTAAGAGTAGATCTAGCATAATTGAATGTAGTTGCATGCAATACTAGAAATAAGATGACATAAATATACCATATTAGAGTCAAATCTAATAGGGGAATCTAGAGATCGAGTTAATGCGACAATAAGGGTTTTAACTAGAAAGAGATTTCAATTAATCCTCCTAGAGTTAGTTGTTCTTACTCTCAAAAGAGATATTAGCATAATTTAGGGATTTTTGTGGATCAAGACACCAAGTGAATAAATTGTTTATATCAGATTAATAATAATAAGAGTCTGGGTGGATTCTTTCCTGGGTATTGTCTCTCATTGGTTATCTTTTGATTATTTTCTTGATTCATTCTCTGTTGCGTTGTTAGTTAAATTAGTTTAGCAATTTTTAGTTTTGAAACATATCACACCAATTTTTCTAAAATAATAAAAATGATAATTACTAATACTTTTAGTCCTCGTGGATACGATATCTCTACTTGCCGTAGCTATACTATTATTCAATAGGTGTGCTTGCCTTTGTCATAAAATTTAGTTAGTACAGGTGTAATAGTCCGTTTTTAGTCAAATAGGAACAGTGGTTTTAAAACCACAAATCTGAGGTAAAATATCTATTTTTTTTTATTATTTTAATGTTTATAACATGGTATGACGATTGTGTGAAAATTTCGTTAAGAAATTTTATCGTTTAAATGTTCAATTTGATAAAAAAGGACTTAATCGCGTAAAATGCAAAATTTGCATTCTATTAGTTTAAGGTGTCAAATAACTTTGGTTTTTAAAAATGGTGGCCTTAAATGGTAATTAAACCATTTGAAACTTGAGTGGACATTTTTGGACAAGGTTAGTTAATGTTTAAAGGTTATTATTAAGGTTAATATAGTAAATTGATTAATAATACAAAATGTAAAAGAATTAAAAGATGAATAAGTTATCATCTTTCTTATTTTTTATCATCCATGGCCGAATATACCATTAAAGGAGGAGAATAAAATTCGGCAAGTTCATCCTTGTGCATGTAAGTGATTTTTGTCCCGTTTTTAATGATTTCTATGTTTTTGTGACCGTTGCATCTAGTATTAGCTAGCCCAGGGACTATTTTGCAAAATTGTTAAAGATTTTGTAAGTTTCCATTGATGAATATGTATGAGTTTTGATGTTTGATGATATATTATGAATATTTATTATGAATTATACAAATTTTGTAAAGTGATTTTTAGTGAAAATGCAAAATAGGGATTAAATTGAGAAATGTTAAAACTTTGTGGTTAAAATGTGAAATAAATAAAAAATATGGGTTGGTAAGGGCATAATGGTAATTCGGCTAGCATGGGTATATTTGGAATTTCATTAATTTGAGATTTTATGAAATAAGGACTAAATTGTTAAAGATGTGAAATATTGGGGGCAAAAGTGTAAATATGTTTTAAAGTGTGTTTTGGATTGAATTGAATAAATAGATGACTAAATAAGTCAATTTTAAAAATATTTAGATCAAGAAAGAAGAAATATGGACTTAGATTGGAGAAAGAACAAAGTTATGGAATAGTTGACTTGATTCACCGTTTTAACAACAGAGGTAAGTTAGTATGTTATAATTTCATTTTAAATGTATTCTATATGCTTTGATATAGTATAAATTGTGATTATGTGACTACGGACAAGTTTGGAAATGATTCGACGATGATTCGACAGTTGGAATCTCGGTTGAACCTTAGAATAGTTTAAGATACTAGTGACATGTCATTAGGGGATACAGTGAGTTGGCTTCGGGCCATCATATAGCACTTCATTTGCGAGATAAACTGATTTGGCTTCGAGCCATGCATATCGGCTGATTTGGCTTCGGGCCATGATATTAGTATTTCGGATAAGTTACCTTGATTTGGCTTCGGGCCATGGTATAGGTACTGATCGTGTGAGGCCCTTGATTATCTGACTTCTATTTCAAATGGTTCAATGGGTAAATGAAAGACGAGAATGTGTAAGAGATTGTTACTGGTTGGTATAGGTATGTGCACAAACTATATTAGGTTTGAATGAAAGAAATGATAAAGAAAGTATATAACTCCGTGAATGAGTAATGGAAAGGTTTGTTAGTTAAAGTGAATTCATGTATCTTTAATCAATTGTTGAGTTATGTATTATGATTTAATCAAGTTTATTTCATACGAGCTTACTAAGCATTATAGCTTACTTTGTGTATTTTTTCGTATTTTATATTGATATTAAAGCTAGCTCAGATTCGGGGATCATCGGAGATCATTTCACACTACTACCTATCACTTGGTACCTTTGAACTTTGGTATTTTAAGTTTATGGCATGTATAGGTATTTTGAGTCGTTTTGATTTTGGATTGATAGTGATTCTGGTTATTTGTAATGGCTTGTGATGACATGAAACACCCCACACCCGGCCCACGAGCCTGGACCGGATCTGGTATGTTCCTCGATGTAAACCGGTTCAAAAATTCTTACGTTACTTTGAAAACTGTGTGTTTTGAAAATAGTTTGTTTGTGGGTTGGGCTCGAGTTGAAAACAAGTTTATTTTTATATTGAAAACCCATTTATTTCAGGTGACAAAACATTTAAAGTTTATTTTAAATTAAATTGATTTAATCTTTAAATAACATAAATCCATAACATAGTAATTAAAATAACAATAAAATCAGCACTATGGCCTTATTACATAAAACAAAACCCAAAATAAAATGTCCAAATTAAATAAAACTTTAAACTGAGCATGGCCACCACAAGTTCTGCCGTCCCGGTCCATCACTGTTCATCACCTGAAACATGTTCCCACAACGGGGTGAGTCAACAGACTCAATGTGTAACCAACACTAAAATTTAATAGATTTAAGCATACCATACATTTCATGTTCACATAATAATTCAAGATAATGGTGCAATCCCAACCCAAACCTAGATGCCATCCGCTACACATCCCCGCACTCAACCTCGCACAATGGGGACTACTAAGTCAACCCTCCATCCGCTACACACCATTGAAGGCAACACATAATGACGTGCTCATCGCCTATATAAAATTCGTGGCATAGCCACCAGATTAAATAATTGTGTCATGAGACACCACATTCAGATAATGTAACCGGTTACCACATTCGGATAATGTGACCAAGTCACCACATTCGGATAGTGAGACCAAGTCACCACATTCACTTCCCTTTCTCATATTACCCTAATGCCCCATATTATTCATATCATGCATATCATACTTAAATTCACATTCATGTCACTTTCCACATGTTAAATATAACATATTTCGTAATCCTAGTAGGAGTAGGAAACGTACCTGAGTACTTTGTACCATAACATGGTACCTTAGCCATATTCACATTCTTATAAACATGCATATATTTATTATAGCCATGAATCTTATTAAAAGTAGTGTAGGGTACACACATGATTTGCTTAACAATTTCACTTGAAATCTCGAAATTCGATCTATTGCCTTAGATCTTTAACTCCCTACATTCGGCCTATTTAAAGGTTTAATGAGAAACTCATTTGGCCACAAAACCAAATCCTAGTAGGATTTGTGTACTAAAACTTACCTTAATGCCGATTTTCTCATCACTCAAATCCGAAAACTTTGCTTTTCTTCTCATTGTATTCGGCCAAATCCTAAATCTTTACATAGGTTAGTTTTCGGCTTTTAAGATAATAAGGGAATAGATCTATGTATTAAAATAAGGCCTTGGCCGAATATTCATAGTTACTTACCTTGAAAATCTTAAATCCTGAAACTCACCGAATAACTAGGGAATACGCAGCCTATGGTGTACCTTCGGGAAAAGAACTTCTCCTTCCTTGTAATCGGCTGCTCCTTATATCTATTAACTTATTAGTTTTCGGTTTGAATAGATAAGAAACAAGTCTAAATACTGAAATAGACCCTTGGCCGAATGTACTTACCTTCCAAATCTTAAATCCCGAAAATTTTCCTCCTAGAAATCGACGATAGGCCAAAATCCCGAATCTCTCCTTAAGATTTCGGTCAAAGAATAATAGTAAGGATTAGTCTTTACTTTTTGACAAGTCCTTAAAGAAAAGAATAGAAATCCAACTTGTTTTTTTTACCTCTATTGAAGAATTTGACAGCCCCTTTGATTGGTGTCCCTCAAAGATTCGGCTATAGGGTGTTGAAGACTAGTCGATTATGGCCTAGAGGTGTGTCAACACTTCTGATTCTTGAGGCTTAAAGAATTAACAATGGTGGATAAAGAAGAAGTAGATTTTGGATTGACAAAAAAAATAAAAAGAGAAGAGAGAATGTTGCTTAGGGAATTCGGCAGAGAATATGAGGGAAGAAAGTGTGAAGAATGGCCTTGTTTTCTCCTATTTGCCGAAAATACTAGCCTTAGTCTCCCCCAATCGGCCAACTCTTCCTATGTGATAAATTTTTATCTTTTAATTATCACTTTAATCAATAATAGACTTAATCCCTCAATTATCTCTTATCTCCTAATAAAAATAACAATAATTATCCATCATTTATCCACCTATTTAGCCGAATTTTAAAGAGAATTAAACTCTTCACTTAGGTTCCCTTGTGCCATCCACCTCTTTTGCTTCTAGAAGCAAAAATAAAATTTCTTTTATTTGCTTCCCAAGTGACTCGATCCCTGGCCCAAATACACAAGCTTATGGCGTCACTTGTTGGGCTTTTAAGTGGTGCCTTCAAGCCACTTTGACAAGCCTGTTTGTGTGTCAAATTCTCCTATTAATTTTCTTAAGGCCACCTTGCCTTAGTTTCCTCTTTTAAACTTAACATTTCCATACATTTTCCGTGTTTCCAAAATGTTCACTTTCCTCTTTTAACTTAAGTTTCCAAAATGTTCACTTTCCTCTTTTAGCTTAAGTTTCCAAAATGTTCACTTTCCTCTTTTAACTTAACATTTCCAAGTTTCCAAAATGTTCATGATACATTCATAACACATAAGACATGTCATTTTGTACAATTAAACCGAAAATACATAGGCCCTTTTTAGGATGTTACAGTTCTACCCCCTTAAAATAATTTCATCCTCGAAATTCCCTAGCTAAAATAATTGAGGGTATTGCTATTGCATTGCCTCTTCTGGCTCCCACGAAGCTTCTTCCGATCCATGATTGCGCCACAACACTTTGACTAGAGGAACTGACTTCCTCCGTAATATTTTCACATCACGTTCCAATATCTAAATCGGCTCTTCCTCGTAGGATAAGTCTGGTCTTAGCTCCACTTCTTCAACTGGTACCACATGAGATGGGTCCAATTGGTAGCGACGTAGCATGGATACATGGAATATGTCGTGCATCTGCTGCAACTCTGGTGGCAACTCTAGCTGATATGCCACTGGCCCAACTCGCTTTAGTACTCGATAGGGCCCTATAAACCTTGGGCTTAACTTCCCTTTTCGACTAAACCTCATCGCCTTCTTCCAAGGCGAGACTTTAAGAAACACTTGGTCTCCTACTTCAAACTCTATTTCTTTCCGCTTGAGATCGGCATAAGACTTCTGCCTATCAGAGGCTTCCTTTAACCGTGCTCGATTATCTCAACCTTCTCTTCGCCGCTACCAACTCGTCCCAAAACTCGACGTTCTCCTAACTCACCAACAAGTAGGAGTTCGACACTTCCGGCCGTACAATGCTTGATATGGTGCCATCCGAATGCTATCATGATAATTGTTGTTGTAGGCGAACTCTGTTAAAGGCAAGTAATCCTCCCAACTTCCTCGAAAATCCATCACACAGCCTCTCAACATATCCTCCAACACTTGTATTACCCGTTCAGACTGCCCGTCTGACTGGGGATGAAAAGTCGTAGTGAAGTCCAACTTAGTGACTAAAGCTTGATGAAGTGCCCTCCAAAACTGAAATGTGAACCTTGGGTCTCTATCCGAAATAATTGACATCGGCACTCCGTGTAACTTTGCAATCTCTGCCACGTATAATTTGGCTAACTTCTGAAGGGAATAATCCACTCTTACCGGGATGAAGTGTGCGAACTTAGTCAAACGATCCACTATTACCCATACCGAGTCCTTCTTAGTAGGTGTAAGGGGAAACCCACTAACGAAGTCCATGGTAATTCTTTCCCATTTCTACTGCGAAATCTCGATTGGCTGAAGCAATCCTGATGGAACTTGGTGTTCAAATTTAACTTCATCGACATGTCGACATTTTCCCACAAAGTAACTTCCCGCTTAAGATCGTGCCACCAAAATTGTTCTCTTAAATCTCTCAGACAACTTAGTGCCTCCGGATGCATAGCATAAGGGCTACTATGCGCTTCGGAAGAATCCTATGTCTTAACTCCTTGTCCCCAAGATACGACTTTTCCTTTGTAGTACAATACTCCTTCATCATTAGCGCCATAATCCTCTAACTCTCCGCTCAGCACTTGTCAGTAACTTAGCACTTAGGTCCTTATCACCAATCGTCCCCTTTTCACCTTATTCAGCCATGTGGGTTTGACTTGCAACTCTGCCAACATGCTTCCATCATCATACAAACTTAAGTGAGCGAACATAGCCCTTAGATCTGACACAATCTTCTGACTTAGGGCATCAGCTACCACATTCGCCTTGCTCGGGTGGTACTCTATCGAGCAATCATCATCCTTCAATAACTCCACCCACCTTCACTGCCTCAAGTTCAACTCCTTCTGAGTCAACAGATACTTAAGGCTCTTGTGGTCTGTGTAGATCACTGACCTTTCTCCATAGAGATAGTGCCTCCACACCTTAAGGGCGAAAACCACTGCTGCCAATTTCAAGTCATGGGTTGGGTAGTTAACCTCATGCGGCCTTAACTGCCGAGATGCATATGCGACTACCTTTCCGTCTTGCATCAATACACATCCCAAACCTGTATGGGAAGCATCACAATACATCGTGAATTCCTTTCACGCCTCGGTGAATCAATACCGAGCTCAGTTAAGACCTTCTTAAGCTTCTCAAAGCTCTCCTGCTGCTTATCCGACCATACAAAGGGTACTTCCTTCCTCAACAACTTTGTCAAAGGCGCGGCTATAAATGAGAACCCTTCCACAAACCTTCTGTAATAGCCTGCCAAACCTAAGAAACTTCAGATCTCAGCCATAGACCTAGGTGGCTTTCAATCAACACCGCTTCGATCTTCCTAGGATTCACTCTTATTCCCTCTGCGGATACCACATGCCCTAAGAACGCCACCTCCTTGAGCCAAAATTCACACTTGCTGAATTTGGCATAGAGCTTTTTCTCCCTTAACACTTGTAGTACAACTCGGAGATGCTCATCATGCTCCTCTTCAGACTTAGAATACACCAAAATATCGTCGATGAACATGACGACGAAC
Source organism: Gossypium rotundifolium (assembly GCA_025506655.1). Taxonomy (NCBI): domain Eukaryota; kingdom Viridiplantae; phylum Streptophyta; class Magnoliopsida; order Malvales; family Malvaceae; genus Gossypium; species Gossypium rotundifolium. Next base: position 89,234,216 of record CP106729.1, read on the forward strand.
CTATCCAAGTAAGGTTGGAAAACTCGGTTCATCATATCCATGAATGCGGCTGGGGCATTTGTCAATCCGAACAGCATTACTACAAACTCAAAATGGTCGTTTCTTGTCCTAAAAGCTGTCTTATGGATATCTGCCTCCTTCACCTTCAACTGATGATATCCCGACCTCAAGTCTATCTTTGAGAATACATGCGTTTCTTTTCAAATGATCGAACAAGTCATCGATCCTTGGCAAAGGATACTTGTTCTTAATGGTCAGCTTATTTAACTGATTATAATCTATGCACATACGCATAGTTTCGTCCTTCTTCTTTACAAACAGGACCGGTGCTCCCCATGGAGACACACTGGGCCGGATAAACCCACGGTCAAGTAATTCCTAGATTTGAGCCTTGAGCTTAACCAACTCTTTTGGCGCCATTCGGTATGGAGCGATTGACACAGGAGCTGTTCCCGGTAGCAAATTTATTCCAAATTCCACCTCCCTATCTGGGGGTATTCCTGGTAATTCTTCTGAAAATATGTCTTTAAAGTCCTTTACTGTTCTAACTCCATTAACTCCCCCTTCTTTTGCATCTACAGCACTGACGAAAGCCAGAAATGCCTTGTACCCTTTTCTAACCATTTTCTCAGCCTTCAATGCCGAGACTACGTTAGACAGGTAGTTTCTTCTTTCTCCGATCATTACCACTACTTCATCCTCCGGGATCCTTAGTTCCATTCATTTAGCCGCACAATCCAACACGGCTCGGTGTTCTACTAACCAATCCATACCAAGTATGAGGTCAAATTCTCCGAAGGGTAACTCCATTAAGTCAGCTCGAAAGCTTACTCCCCAATTTCTAGGGTACACCAAAGATCTTATCCACCACTACGCTTTGGCCTAATGGGCTTACTACATCATCGCCTATCGAAAAGTTCGTAGTCTAGGCCTAGTGTTTCCACTACACTACATACAACATAAGAATGGGTCGAGCCCACATCAATTAAGGCATAATAAGGCTTGCCATAAATAAAGAATGTATCGGTTATAATATCCGGTGCGTCTCCATCCTCCCTCCGTGAACCGCATAAACCAAACCCAGCTGCCTTGCCTCAGTATTAGCAGCACCTCTTCCTTGTGTTTGACATCCTCTGCCAGCACCATTACCTCTGTTATTCGAACTACGACCTCGTTGAGGCTGCTGTCCTCCTCTACCAGCTTGATTAACATTCTGAGCTACTGATCGACTTTCATCTGGTTTCTTAGGACAATCTTTGAGCATATGGTCCTTGGACCCACACCTAAAACATCCTCCCGTCTTTTTCCAGCACTCACCTAAGTGCTTCTTTCCACAATGATCACAAGGACGATACTGCCATCCTGTACTAGCTTACTGATTCTGCGGCCCATCAACTCTAGGCCTCTTCTGCACATTTCCCGACGATCTTGACGACCCATAACCCCTTTTGGGTCTATTCCTATCAGAGCTCTGCTTAACCGAGTCCTTGATTCCCTTGGCTACCTTAGCCTTTTCTACTAACGCGGAAAACTCCCGCTCTTGATGTGAAGCTATCAGTAACCTTAGGTCATCCCTTAAATCGTCTTTGAACCGCACACACCGCTCATGCTCCGTAGCCACTACTCCTCGAGTATATCGGCTTAACATTAGAAATTCAGCTTCATACGCTGCTACCGACTTATTCCCTTGTACCAGCCCTAGAAAAGCTTTCCTCTGCTCATCAATATATCATGTGCCGACATACTTTTTCTGATATGCCTCCTTAGCATACTCCTAGGTCAGATCCTCAGCAGCGGCACCATCCCTCACTGTTAACCACCATTGATACACTTCATCGTGTAGTAGTGCCACCATTCCTTTCAACTTCTCCTCCGGTCGATCGAGCTCATCCATAATGCGCCGGTTACTTTCCAACCAAGATTCACCAGACTGGTGCCACACCGATACTCCACTAACACCTCACCTCGCTGGCTCGAGTCACTCGGTGCATGATTTTTGAGCTCTCAGATTTCCACCCGCCACCACCATTTCAAGAACTCGCAGAGAGCACGTGATACAAAGATCATCCCCGTCTGAGCTTGCTCGCTCGACAATCGACAAATGGGTGGTGGTGGTGGTGGTGGTAACTCATTGTCGACCCTTGACTCGATCTAACGGGTTCGACACAGCCATTCTTCCTCTACCGCGTCCTTGACGACTGCATCCTCTAGAATTCATATCTAACGATGCGCTTTAATCTGATTTAAGAAATTTTTATGAATTAGCCCTTATTCCACTAATTATCCACGACGAAGTTTTATGAAAAAAATTTTAAGAGTGGTTCTTTCGTATTCATACATGCACATAGTCTTCACATTCATACATCCATTAATCAATTATGAACTTCCGTTCATTCAGAGAAATGTTGTAGTTTTCATTATTGTTGTTTTTCCACTACCTAGGGGTATTTGCGTAATTTGTCCTACAAGGGTATTTTCGTAATTTGTCAAATAGGGTTCCTTGGTGATTCTGTCAAAAATTATTTTGGAAATTTTAAAGTCCCGGGGCTCTTCGGTAAATTTGGAAATTCCAGGGGTATTTCGATAATTTTGAATTTCGGGGGTATCTTAGTAATAAACCAGGGTAAATTTGTAAAGTTTAATAATTCAGGGATATTTCAAAATTTGCAAAACTTTGAGGGTTCTTTTTGAGAAATTTATTTTCCAAAACGATGAAGTTGCAAAAATTTTAAAAATCAGGGTCATTTTGGAAATTTTGGTAAGTTAGGGCAATTTTGTAATTTTCCAAAAATCAAGGTATTTTTGATAATTTGCAAATAAGGGTTTTTGGACTTGTTATAAAATAATGTTAATGTTGATTAAAACTGTGGGTATTTTAGACATTTTATATACCAAGGGCATTTTTGTAATTTTACCACTGTGGTATTTTTGTAATTTTATAAATCGAAATTTTTGGAGAATTGTGTAGAAAAGATAGTTTCCACAATTACGTAAAAATAATTTTAAGAGTTTTTAAAATTAGGGTTCTTATTAAAAAACATGGCTAGTTCCCTTTCGGGTTTTAGTTATTGGGTTTAGCCTATGACCGAGTCTTCTTGGTCGTGGTGAACCAAAGCTACGCACTGTAGGATTCGAGTGGAGAGGAGGTGAGTCACACTGACCGCTTAAATACCAAGCTCCCACCAAACCATTCCTAGGCATGTGCATGGGGTTGCCACACCCACTAAGTCTTCTGGGTTAGGGTGAACCGAAGCTACGCACCAGGTAGGATTCCTGCGAAGAGGAGGTGAGTCACTAGGACTGCTTAAATACCAGGCTCTTCCGAATCCAATCCTAGACATGCACACAGTGGTTACCACACCCTAACTCGGTTGACTTAGCCATAGGCTTGTTTAGTTAGGCATTTAAGTTTTATGTAGTAGTTGGGGTAGGCTAGTCCTAGGGTTCAAGTACCTATTATTCTATTCTACATTCCATTCCTTTTCTATCCTTCTATAAATCACATAATCACACAGATGGTTAAGGGTACTTACCTGGTGGACTGCGGGTCAGAGACTTAGGTGCCATGCCATCAAACCTGCCTATTTTCAGAAATACTTACATATAACTCATTTGGGCTCGATTTGAAAACGTTTTGAGCCTTAGACCACAGGCCGAGAGTTTAAAACTAGGCTCTGATACCAAATTGAAACACCCCACACCCAGCCCACGAGCCTGGACCGGATCTGGTATGTTCCTCGATGTAAACCGGTTCAAAAATTCTTACGTTACTTTGAAAACTGTGTGTTTTAAAATTAGTTTGTTTGTGGGTTGGGCTCGAGTTGAAAACAAGTTTATTTTTATATTGAAAACCCATTTATTTCAGGTGACAAAACATTTAAAGTTTATTTTAAATTAAATTGACTTAATCTTTAAATAACATAAATCCATAACATAGTAATTAAAATAAAAATAAAATCATCACTATGGCCTTATTACATAAAACAAAACCCAAAATAAAATTTGTAAAGTACTTAAATAAAATAAAATGTCCAAATTAAATAAAACTTTAAGTCGAGCATGGCCACCACAAGTTCTCGCCATCCCGGTCCATCACTGCTCATCACCAAACATGTTCCCACAACGGGTGAGTCAATGACTCAATGTGTAACCAACACTAAAATTTAATAGATTTAAGCATACCATACATTTCATGTTCACATAATAATTTAAGATAATGATGCAATCCCGAACCCAAACCTAGATGCCATCCGCTACACATCCCCTGCACAACCTCAGACAATCGTGGGGACTACTAAGTCAACCCTCCATCCGCTACACACCATCGAAGGCGTCATTGCAATGACCGCTCATCGCCATATAAAATTCGTGGCATAGCCACCAGATTAAATAATTGTGTCATGAGACACCACATTCAGATAATGTAACCGGTTACCACATTCAGATAATGTGACTGAAGTCACCACATTCAGATAGTGAGACCAAGTCACCACATTCACTTCCCCTTTCTCATATAACCCGAATGCCCCATATTATTCATATCATGTATATCATACTTAAATTCACATTCATGTCACTTTCCACATGTTAAATATAACATATTTCGTAATCCTGTAGGAGTAGGAAACATACCTGAGTACTTTGTACCATAACATGGTACCTTAGCCATATTTACATTCTTATAAACATGCATATATTTATTACAGCCATGAATCTTATTAAAAGTAGTGTAGGGTACACACCTGATTCGCTTAACAATTTCACTTGAAATCACGAAATTTGATCTACTGCCTTAGATCTTTAACTCCCTACATTTGGCCCATTTAAAGGTTTAATGAGAAACTCATTCGGCCACAAAACCAAATCCTAGTAGGATTTGTGTACTAAAACTTACCTTAATGCCGATTTGCTTATCACTCAAATCCCGAAAACCTTACTTTTCTTCTCCTTGTATTCGGCCAAATCCTAAATCTTTACATAGGTTAGTTTTCGGCTTTTAAGATAATAAGGGAATAGATCTATGTTTTAAAATAAGGCCTTGGCCAAATATTCATAGTTACTTACCTTGAAAATCTTAAATCTCGAAACTCACCGAATAACTAGGGAATACGCGGCCTATGGTGTACCTTCAGGAAAAGAACTTCTCCTTCCTTGTAATCAGCTGCTCCTTAGATCTATTAACTTATTAGTTTTCGGTTTGAATAGATAAGAAACAAGTCTAAATACTGAAATAGACCCTTGGCCGAATGTACTTACCTTCCAAATCTTAAATCCCAAAAATCTTCCTCCTAGAAATCGACGATAGGCCAAAATCCTGAATCTCTCCTTAAGATTTCGGTCAAAGAATAATAGTAAGGATTAGTCTTTAATTTTCGACAAGTCCTTAAAGAAAAGAATAGAAATCCAATTTGTTTTTTTTTTTACCTCTATTGAAGAATTCGACAGCCTCTTTGTTTGGTGTCCCTCAAAGATTCGGCTATGGGGTCTTGAAGACTAGTCGACTTTGGCCTAGAGGTGTGTCAACACTTTTGATTCTTGAGGCTTAAAGAATTAACAATGGTGGATAAAGAAGAAGTAGATTTTGGATTGACAAAAAAAAAAAGAGAAGAGAGAATGTTGCTTAGGGAATTCGACAGAGAATATGAGGGAAGAAAAGTGTGAAGAATGGCCTTGTTTTCTCCTATTTGTTGAAAATACTAGCCTTAGTCTCCGCCAATCGGCCAAATCTTCCTATGTGATAAATTTTTATCTTTTAATTATCACTTTAATTAATAATAGACTTAATCCCTCAATTATCTCTTATCTCCTAATAAAAATAACAATAATTATCCATCATTTATCCACCTATTTAGTCGAATTTTAAAGAGAATTAAACTCTTCACTTCGGTTCCCTTGTGTCGTCCACCTCTTTTGCTTCTAGAAGCAAAAATAAAATTTCTTTTATTTGCTTCCCAGGTGACTCGATCCCTCGCCCAAATACACAAGCTTGTGGCGCCACTTGCTGGGCTTTTAAGTGGTGCCTTCAAGCCACTTTGACAAGCCTGTTTGTGTGTCAAATTCCTCCTATTAATTTTCTTAAGGCCACCTTGCCTTAGTTTCCTCTTTTTGAACTTAACATTTCCATACATTTTCTAGGTTTCCAAAATGTTCACTTTCCTCTTTTAGCTTAAGTTTCCAAAATGTTCACTTTCCTCTTTTAACTTAACATTTCCAAGTTTCCAAAATGTTCATAATACATTCATAACACATAAGACATGTCATTTCGTATAATTAAACCGAAAATGCAGAGGCCCTTTTCAGGATGTTACATGACATATGTTTTGGTTTGTAAATATGGCCATAAATGTTGACTCAATTTGATGGATTTGGTTATGTGCATATATGGTTAGTATTTTGAGTTCATGGATGGATATGTGAATGGCTATATTATGAGGCTTGTGGATATGGAATTAGTATATGTTAAATGGTTGATTTTAGATATGAATTATGTTTTCGAATTGGTGTAAAATGATGTATGTTTGGTAAAGGTTTAGTTTGTTGATTTGTATATGTGTTTTGGTATGTTTTAATTGAATAATACTTGAGGTTATAAGCATGTTGGCTATTAGTTTTGGAAATGGTATGAATTAGCCTTGATTGTGGCTAAATTAGATGTTCATTTGTACTATGAATTGGTGCCATTTTGGTTGTCCAGGTGAGCACAAAATTTGGTGGCAATTGGCTTGGTAAATAGCCTATTTTTGTCCACATGGACAGAGACACGGGTGTGTGTCTCAGCCGTGTATGACACACGGTCTTGTTACACGGCCATGTATGCCCTGGTGTTGAAATTGAAATGAAGTCAGTATGCTCCACACGGGCGTGTGACTTGGTTGTGTTGCATAAGTCAGTATAACCTGCAGGTTTGGCACGACCTAGCACACGACCTGGCACATGGGCGTGTGGGGCCACTTCGAAGGGCACGTGGTGTAACAGTCTGATTTATACCCTAGTTGGAACAGTGGTTTCGAGACCACAAATCTGAGTCTGTATAATTTTTTTAATATTATTTTCTGTGCCGTTGATATGTGACTAATCATGTGTTTAAATTTCATAAGGTAATTAGTCCGTTTGAGTGTTTAATTTGAGCAAAGGATTAAATCGCATAAAGTGTAAAAGTGGCCTTCTAATTGATTAAGTGCCTATTTAATGTGGCTTTTAAATGTGGAGGCCTTATGAGGCAATTATGCCAATATTTAGATAGTGGATAGTTGTTGGACTAATATAACCTTGATAAATATATGTATCAAATGTTATTTGATAAAGGGTAAATTAGTAAAATATGTGTTAATGTTATAATAATAAAACAAAAAGATGAAAGTGATCATCTTTTATTCATTCATCTAGCCGAAAATTAAAAGAAAGGAGTAAGGGTTTGAGTTTTGCACATTCGACTACTTTAAGGTTTAAATTAAGGTAAGTTTTGATTTCGATTTTTGATAATTTCTACGTTTCTGCAATCGTTGCTTTGAAAGCTACAAAACCCATGCCTTGATTTTGTGTTTTGATGATGTATGTGAAATATGCTATTGATGGTTTTGCAAGCTTTGTGATGTTTGAGAATGAAAAATGAAAGATATGTGTTTGCTGAACATGTTTTGTTCCTAAAGTTTTGATGAATTTAGCTAAATAGGGCTAAATTGTGAAAATGGTAAATTGAAGGACTAAATAGCAAATTTGATGAAATATTTGGGCTTATATAGTCCCTAGAGAGGTCCGGCCAAGCATGTGTGTGTGTGGATTTTGTGAATTTGATGTTTTGTGAAAATGGATTAAATTGTCAAAGTGTGTAAATATGAGGGTTAATTTGCAAATAGCCCTAAATGTGTGTCTATGGATTGAATTGAATGGAATGGTGAATAAAAGGGTTAATTTTGAATATGTTTAGATCAAGAACCGAGGAAAACGGACTTAGATCGCGGGAAAGCGAAAATAACCGAGTAGCCATTTCCGTTTGATAAACCAAATCAGAGGTAAGTCACTATGCAAATAAACTTATCTCTATTGAATTGAATATATGTATTCATATGTCTTTCGATGAAAATGAATAAGTATGAGATGCTAAGTGCGTGATTTCTGAAATAAGTTCGATATAGTGATAAAGTCGAGAAGTCCCGTATGAACCTAGGAATAGATAGGATTAACCATGTCACTATATAGATATCTGTTCTGTTTTATCATGCAAGACCACATCTGGGACGTTGGCGTTGATTTGAAATTTTGTGTAAGACCTTGTCTGGGACGTAGGCATCGATATGAACTTTATGAGTAAGACCATGTTTGGGACATTGGCATCATATCGACTCGTGTAAGACCACGTCTGGAACATTGGCATCGTTATGATCTGTACAAGTAAGTTCGTGTCTGGGACATCGGCAACGTATTGATTCATGTAAGACCCTGTCTGGGACAGTGGCATTAATATCCGAGTGCATGTAAGATCTCGCCTGGGATGCTGGCATTGTACAACTATTCCGAGCTTTCTGATCATCCTACTAGGTTCCTATTGGTTCAACGGGCAAGTCTATAATACAAATGGTATATCCGAGTTATGACCAATAAGTGAGTGATTATCCGTTTCAGGTACATTGAATGCACATAAGTGTGTATAAAAGGTAAGTACCTATATGACTTTGATATGAAGAAGAGCATGATTGAAAATGAGAATATGAATCTTAAAATGTTGAATGTGGCAAATGTGGCCATAAGTTTATGAACCAAGTTATATATGTGATAGTTGCTAAGTGATCAATATATATATGTGCCAATACGTTTATTTGTATATGACTTACTAAGCTTTTGGAAAGCTTACTCTGTGTGTGTGTTTTCTATGTTTTATAGGCCATCGAAGCTACTGAAGGCTTGGGATTGTCAAGGATTATCATCACACTACAAAAACTTATTTTGGTACCCTTTTGAAAATGTATATGGCTAATTATGGCATGTATAGGCTAGAGAGGTGTATATGTTTATGAAGTGAGCATGGCCATGTGTATTGGCAAGCTTTTGAGTTGTTAAATGTTTGAATGAAAGAGGTAAAACATATACTTAATATGTTTTGATGCATATGGAATGGTTAAGTTTTGGTTAAGCAAATGGATGATACATGTTTGAAATGAGGTAGGATTTAGTTTGCAATTTGGTATGGATGGATTTGGTATTGGATGTATGGATGAAGTGAACCATTTGATATGTTCTGGTTGCCATATAAGCATATTATGTTTTGGTATGTATTGCTTGTAGGTGAGACCCAAAATGGGTGGCATATTGGCCTTGTAAAATGGCCTATAATGTCACACGGTTGAGACACACAGGCATGCCTAAGATCCTGGGTAATTTGGTAGAATGTGGCTTAAATTGGACACGGCCTCGACACGGGTGTGCTTAGTGGCCGTGTGAGAAATGACAGTATCTGATCTAGTAGTACACGGCCTTAGCATACTGGCGCGCTTGGTGACCGTGTTGAATTTGGCAATATACCACCACGGGAAGGACACACGGGAGTGCCCAATAGCCGTGGGTGAGGCACGGCCTACCCCCACGACCGTGTTTCCCCTGTATTTTAGAAAAGTTTTAAATTTTAATGAAATCTCGTATGTGTTTCAGTTTAGTCCAGACTCGGTTTACAAGCATATTTAAGGTCTCGATGACCTTCTTAAGGGACTTTATGTTTGAGATTGATAAATGACTATATGATAATTCTGTAAATGTTTTTGATCTGTCCGGTAACGCTTTTAACCCTAATCTGGTGATTGTACACGGGATAACGGTGTTACACATGGGCTAGATACACAGGCGTGTGGTTGGTCGTGTGACCTAAGTCCTTAATCTCACTTGTTTGGACACGGGGTTGGACACAGGCTAGACACACGGCCATGTGCTTCCATTTCAAATGTTTACACTACCTGTGACACGGGGGTGTCTAATGGTCGTGGGAGACACACGGCCTGGCCACACGGGCGTGTGTCCCCTGTTTTCAGAAAAAATTTTCTAACTGTTGAAAAATTTCCCGAGTTATCGGTTTAGTTCCGAACCACTTCCAATACATGTTTAGGGCCTCATAGGCTCGTATGAGGGACAAATTGACTGTGATTTAATGATGATTGCATGTATTTATTAAATATATGAGAAAAGTATGATTAAATGTGTTGTAAGTCCAGTAATGCCCCGTAACCCTTTCTAGCATTAAATACGGGTGAAGGATGTTATATTTATTGGTATCAGAGCTACGATTTAGTCGATTCTAGGACTAACATAGCGTGTGTGTGAGTCTAGCTATACATGCCATATATAAACTGTGATAGTGTGATTACTCTTGACATTTTAAGATGTGTTTTTATATAGTAAATGGATCCCAATCGAGCTATAACTGATGCAGTTGAAAGTAATGTGCCTACTCTCGCTCAAGGGACAGCGCCATCTGATTCTAGACCCGTAACGGGCAGCCAATGAGGAGAGGCTAAAGAAGCCTTCTTCCAAATGATGAATGAGTGGTTCACACAATATATCCGAACGAACCCGACTACTCAACAACCTCCACCTCCTCCTAATCCCCAACCGGTTCCTGTAGCTCTTTAAGGAGTTGAACTTCTAAGATTGAATAAGCCTCCAGTTGATAAAATTTATAAACACGGGGTTGAAGAGTTTAGAGCTAATGTTGATGATGATCCTGAAAGAGCCGAGTTTTGGCTTGAAAATACGATTTGAGTGCTTGATGAGGTTTCTTGCACACCGGCTGAATGTTTAAAATGTGCTATATCACTTCTGAGAGACACCGCGTATCAATGGTGGAATATATCAATGGTGCCGAGAGAGAGAGTCACCTGAGAGTTCTTTTAGACCAAGTTTCGAAAGAAATACATAAGCCAATAGTTTCTGGATTTAAAGCACAAAGAGTTTTTAAAATTGAAATAGGGCCGTATGATCGTAACTAAGTACGAGAGAGAATTTGTGTGGTTGAGTAAATATGCTCGAGAGTATGTGTCTACCAAAAAGATTATGTGCAAGCGGTTTGTTGACGGGTTGAATGAAGACATTAAACTTCTGGTTAGGATTTTAGATTTGAAAGAATTTGTTGTGTTATTTGACCGGGCATGCAAAGCCGAAGACTTAAGCCGAGAAAAGAGGAAAGCTGATTCTGAAGCTAGAGATTCGAAGAAAAGATCGATGAACAAACCTTATCATTCTTCATCAAAGAAATCTCGAGATTTGTATAGTCGATCGAATGCATCATTGGGATACCGGATAGAGATTGTGGAAATCAACATGTGAATTCTAAAGCTCAAGCTACTTCTGTCTTGATTGTTGGCAGTGTGAAAAACAACAAACTCGAGTGTCAACAATATGGGAGAAGACATTTTGGAATCTGCTGGAATAAGAGTACTAAAGCTTGTTTCAAATATGGCTCGCCAGATCCTTTTATTTGAGACTGCCTAAAGTTATCTGAGAAAGATAAATTTCAGAATGCAAGATCGAGTAATACGACTGCGAGAGGGAGACCACCGAGAAATACGGGGAATGTATCCAGTGGTAGAGGTATGACTAGGGACGCAACTATGAGATCCAAGGCCAGAGCACTTGCTAGAGCCTACGCTATTTGCGGTCACGAAGAAGCTTCGTCCCCAGATGTTATTACCGGTACATTCTCTCTTTACGATACTAAAGTGATTGCTTTAATTGATCCTAAATCGACATATTCGTATGTTTGTGAGAATTTAGTGTATAGTAAGAAATTGTCTGTTGAGTCTACAAAATTTGTAATTAAAGTATCAAACCCCTTAGGCAAGTATGTTTTAGTTGACAAAATTTGCAAGAACTATCCTTTAATGACCCGGGGTTACTGTTTTTCGACTAATTTGATGCTTTTACCATTTGATGAGTTTGATGTGATTTTGGGCATGGATTGGTTGACTCTACACGATGCCGTTGTGAACTGTAGATGAAAGATTATAGAATTGAAATGTCAGAATAATGAAATTCTTCGGATTGAATCTGATGAGTCGAGTGGGTTGCCTATAGTGATTTCGTCGATTTCGGTTCAAAGGTATGTGAGAAAAGGTTGCGATGCGTATCTGCAAGTGTAAACAATCGTTATCAAGTAATAAGTAGGTACCGAGTTATCGTCTCCACAGGGGTTGTATTTGTGCTAAGTCACTTAATTTGTAAATTTATATTAACAACTTGGTAAATAAAAACACCATATGATTGAGAAGTGATGATTAAAATTAATTACCTTAACTAAATGCAATGATCCCTAATGCAAATTATCCTAAGTATGCAAATTATATGAATGAAATAGATTTTAGAAAAATTAAACACAATTTGCAAAAATTATAACATAAATAAACTAGGAAAATTACTTTAATTAAACTCAATTTATTATCAACATGCTTAATAACATTCGAAAAAACATTCCATGGCAACTCGATCTTTCATGAGTTTGTAAACCACATTAGGTCCTTTTGGAATCCTTTACTTAGTAAATACACATTTTACTGATCCTTATTTACTAAGGGTTTCTTAGCATTCATGTGAGGTAACAAGGACGAGTCAAGTTTGAAACAATTTAATCATACAAATCTAAAAACTATGCAGATAACAAAGCTTGGTTAGAGTTGTTATGCAACCTGAAATTTAATCGGGTTAGGATCTAAATTGAGCATGCACATTTCAATTATGTGTCCACTAGCCATCGTCTGCTCAGGATCGCTAAGCTAATTCAGGTGCATCTCTATCACATATGAACGAAATACAGACTTGATTTTAATTGAAAACATGATCGATTGAGGCACAAACATTATAAGCATGAATCAAATATATATTATTTAATCAAAGCAATCATCCTAGCTTAAATTAAATTAAGCCAACATTGTTGTAAACAAGAACAAAGAACACATAGCAAACATTTTCAGATTAAATCAAAGAAAAGAAAGATTAAACCCAAATCAAAGTGGCTGTCACCCAAGACTCTGATCGACGGGGCTCCTTCGCTTCTTCACTTTGCTCCTTTGTTGATGGCTCTCCAAGGTGGCCAACCAAGGGCTCTTTAAGAGGATTTAATTGCTAAAATCTCTATGAAGATATGATGCTAGGCGTGGGAAATGGAAAATGCTAAGAGAATTGAGAGAGAAGAGAGAATGATGAAGGATGAGGGATGATGAATGATGAATGAATGAATGAATGAGGGAGTCTTATTTATAGGCGAGGAGAGGGGGATAGTTTGCTAAAAATAGGAGGTTCCATCTCTTCAAGCATCTTCAAAGGGTGGCCGACCATGAATTAAGGAAATTGAGCTGATTTTTTGCTTGATTTTTGATCAATTTAAGTGCCACAACAACTCAGGACTGAGATTCGGTCAAGTGCATAGGCAAATCTCTAATTTCTTCAACAATGCAAGGACCTTATGCAATTAAACCAAAAAGTGGTTTATGTGGACAGCCAACTGTAGCCGAAAATTTGGTTGACTTGGTCTCCAATTTGGATGATTTTGTAATCCAACAAAGCTATCAGACCTGTCCAAAATAAATCAATAAATTAAAGGACCAAAGAATAAAATTTATCCAATTTAAATAATTAATTACAACCCAAATTATTAATGAAATATCAAAAATGAATATAATTTTATATTTTATTATTTAATTTAATCATGCATGACCCACTTCATGTCTTAAAAATATAATATGCTCAATTTAATATAAAATAAGCCATTTTATGCATGAAAACTATATAATAAAGCATAAAATCACATTTTGATAATTTTTATGTCCTAATTTCATATTTTCACATATTTTATTAATTTATTAAACAATTACTTAGTTAAACAACAAATTTAAGTAAAAAGGTGATAAATTATAAAGGAAAAATCCTATATATTTTTTCCTTTACACACCCCCAAACTTAAATCATTGCTAGTCCCAAGTAATGTTTATGCACAACAAAAGGTCTTGCTAAGGAAAAATTGCTAATTGTGTAAGCAGCATCAATCTTTGTCCCATACTCATGCATTAATAACTTCATGTTCATAGATCTTCTTTATTAACAAGTAATTCATATGCAAACACTTATAGAATTTTATACTAAGTTTCAAAATATGCCAACATGAATTATAGTTTGTATTTATGTCACAGCCACAGATAACATTCTTCATTCAACATAATTTCTTAGCAATCAAGCAAACAATCATAAGGCTTATTTATGATCTTCATATGTTGAACTTAGTACTTCCTCTCCACTAATATAGGTGACAAAAGCATCTAATCAAATAGGTCTTTTATAAGGTTGTAATGGGGCTCGATTAAAGGTAGGGATTTTAAGAGATGAGACATTTCTGTTTCAAAACCTTAACCTTTAACTCTGTCTTGGATTCTCGAAGTATAGCCTTCTTTTTTAAGTGAACCTTTGGAACACCCCCAAACTTATTTTGAACTCAAGCTCATACATTTTTCCTTTTTGGAGACTGAACAAACTTTTCTTCGCTCTCTTTTCGTCTTTTTTTTAAGCATGATCACATACATCTTTTTGAAAATTTCCTCAAGTGTTGATTACCAAGACAACTTTAGTTAAGATGAGTGCACAAAATTAGGATAACTTAAAAATATGGTAATTGGCTTATAATGTGGGTTCATTGCAATAAATAGACCTTTAAGCTCAAAATTACAGTTTCAAGGGTCTAATATCATAAGGTTGGCTTGAAAAGGCTCAAACAATCCAATGAAATAATGCCTATATCATTTTAGAATTTTATGTCTCGTAAGATTTCACCTCAAGAAAGTTACTAAGTAAATTGTAAAAATATAAAACTTTATGCATGTCTAATCTCAAGAGAAACTAAGTTTTCATGGCAAACATTACTAAAGCTAAGATCATACAAGCATTCCATTCTTCATGATAACATACTTTCACTCAGATATAATCATCATTCATACTTGCATACAAACTATCTTATTAACAAAAACATGTCTCTAAACAATCATTTATTAAAACATACTTATGAAAGAAATGATGGAAGCATACTTGAAAATTTAAAAATTTGAGCAAGTTATTTGCCTTACCGCCCTTTAAAAAGAAGCAATGTCCTCATTGCAAGAACAAAGTAATGAATGAAAACTGAACACCAGGTAGGATTCTAAAGAAAGAGAGGTGAGTCACTAGGGCTGCTTAAATACCAAGTCTTTCCTAATAACCCTGTAACACCCCAAACCCGGCCTAGAAGTTAGGCCCGAATCTGGCGTGTCACATGGAAGTGTTTTTTTTCTTTTCAAAACCATCTTTGCGATTGTTAAAAACTTGTTTGAGAATTACAGCCTCTTTGTTAAAACCCAAAACACTTAAGCAATTGTTATCTACTTGAAAACGTAATTATCTTTAAAAACCTTTTTGGTTGCAAAAACATATTTGAAATAACAATTATGAAAATATGACGTTTGGAAATAGAGTTGCAAAAGCATTTTGAAAACATTGCGGAAACGTAGATAAAATACAAGTATTTTTTTGAGAGGTTGGTTGATGAGTTGAAAATCGAAGTAGTGGACTTTAAAATTAGGACTTTTGAAAATAAAGTTGAAATTTTGAAAGAGAATCCGAGTTAAATTATTTGTAAAAGTTTTCTATAAAATTCATTTATTAATCAATTTTGAAAACCATTATTTATATTTTAGAAAATTCCTTTTAAACAATTTAAGAAGAATAATAAAACATCCTAAACATAAAGCAAAATAAAATAGTCCGAGGCCTTATTACAACTTTAAAACCCAAAACAATAAAAGTAATCAAATAAAACGGAAAGGTAGTTTACTAATATTTGAAAATGTTATTTCCGAAGCATGGCCTCCACCGAGTCATCCATGGCTCCAAGTTCTCAAATCGAGCATTACCTACAAGGGTTAAGAGAAGGGGGTGAGTTACAAGAACTCAGTGTATAATCAACTTACCATTGTTCACTGGGCCAAAATCCCATTAAGCAATTAATTGGGCCAAAGCCCGCTTAAAATAATATAAATGTATCATATATAATATGCATATGATATGCAATTCCAAAACCAAATCCTAGTTTTCCATCCACTACACACCACCCGTACCAACCAACACAACTGTGGGTGATCTTTAGTCAACCCACCCCGCCAACAAACCAAACGTAGGCATTAAGCCATTTATATCAAATTTGCGGACAAGCCACCAGATTAATAGAATTTACATGGCATTACCATTTTTCAGATTTGTGGCAGAGCCACCAGATTTATGTAGCATAACTACAGAACTTCTCTTCATCATTATCCCATCCCATGCAAATCATGTATATAATGCATAACAAATCACAATAATTTATTCGGATATTTATTAAAAAAGTACGGCTCATTATAACAAATTATCAATTAGGCTCATATAGCAAAATATCAGATTAGCCCATTTAGCAAAATATCAGATTGGCCCATTTAGCAAAATATCAGATTGGCCCATTTATCAAAATATCATATTGACCCATTTATCAAAATAATAGATTGGCCCATTTATCAAAATAACAAATTGACCCATTTATCAAACTATCAGATTGGCCCATTTATCAAAATATCAGATTGACCCATTTAGCAAAATAACAGATTGGCCCATTAACACTTTTGCAAATCAGCCCATTAGGGGCATTTCCATATTTCGGCCCTTTAGAGGCATTTTCGTAATTCGGCAATTTACCCATTAAGGGTAATTCAGTAATTTCGCAATCCAGACTTAACTACTAATTTGGGCATAACAATTTAAACTGTCCATCTGCGTCGTACTAACTAAATTGACTATAACTTGGGTTAGGAATCTCAAAATCTAATTCCGTAAATTTTTCTTGAAACTAAACTCATATATCTTCTTACTAAAATTTTTCCAAAATTTTTGTCTTAACCATTTAGTACAGTTTATTCCTTAAAGTTTCCCTTGTTTCACTGTCCAATGATTCTGACCTCTCTTACTCAAAATTAAAATATCTCACTGTACAGTTTTCATATGTTGTTCCCACTTATTTTTATTGAAAATAGACTCACTAAGGAATCTTTACATATGAACTATAACTCTTAATTCACTTTGTACAATTTTATATGATTTTTCCAAGACAGATCAGAGAACCACGAAGTCATTCAGAACCAGTCTCACTAAAATTAACATATCTCAGAATATAAAATTCCTTTTCCTTCTCCGTTTCTTCCTTATCAAAATAGACACAATAATATTTTATTTGATATCTCATTCACTTTCTAATTCCATTTCTTCTATTTTTCGTGATTTTTCAAAAATATGTCACTGCTTCTAACTGAAACTGTTTTACTACAAAATACGTTTACCACTACGATCATACGCACGCCCGAGTGATCACGGATGCCGGTTTCTGGTTTTCTTCGGTATTTCGACCGATTCACAGAATATTTCATACAAAATTTTAAAGAAGTGTGAGATTACACACCATTTCAGATATGTATACATAAGGTATGGGATTACACACCTGATTTCAATTTCCTAACGAACCACTCGTCGTTGACCTAGAACAATACCAACCAAAAGTTAGCCTCGGATTTCCAAAAAGATTTCGTATTACTTACACTTGAATCACTTACCACTATGTTCGAAGGTAGAATATATCGAGTGATTTCTCCCTAAAACATGTAGTCGATTATTTCACATTATTACTCCGTTAGCAACCAATCGAATATTGAATAATATCAATAATCCATAAGAACACCTTACCTTATTAATATTGGATCCGATTTCTAGCGACTATACGATAACTTCGGAAAAATCCAAGTTTCAGCCTTCCACTATATCTCTACGAGGAAGAAAAATGATTTCTAATGAGGGAAAGTAAGGTGATGGTCTAGGTCAAAATGGCCATCCAAAACCAAAGAAAATAAAATATTGAGAAGAATACTTACCGATTGATCAAGAAACGGATGTTAATATGGATGAGAAGAAGAAATAGAGAAAAGATGAAAGTTCAGTTATGGAGGAAATTGTATGTTGATATTCGGCTATCAAGGAAGATGGACAAAAGGTGAATATGAAACCAATCCAAAGAGAAGAAAATGCACTATTGTGCTAGAAGATTTCGCAAAGAGAATAGCAAATTGGGAGAAGATGACACTAAAGTTGCAAATGTGATTTTTGGCCAAAACAATACCAAGACCCTACCAAATGCCAAAGTAAAATTTCAGCTACCTATCTACCCCCAAAACCGTCCACATGCATAGTCATAAGGGTCAAAATTTTGCCAACCATACTTTCCATAGCATTCTCCATGAAATAAGCCACTTGTTCCCCTTACTTGCCTTTTCCTTTTGACTCCTTTCCCCAACCTCAAACTTTCGTTAATTCTTTAGCCGCCATACCAAAAGTAAAGAAGTCAAACTTGCCATAAATACCTCTTGGCCGACACTTAAGGAAAAGAGTGCAAAAATATTAGTCAAAATTGCACACAAAGGAATTTGAACCTCTTCCCTCAAGGTACTTCACTTGATGCCGTAACCTCTTTACTAATAGCTCATTTATGATAGAACATTACTTATTTATTTCTATAAGCTTTGAAGCTACTTACCATCTCTCCTTAAAGTGCTAAAATACCCAATTTTTCCTAAGGCCCAAGTAAACCTGAGACTTCATAGAAACCTTGTAACCTTCCAAATTCATTTAACTAATAAGTCTAATTTGCAATAATGTCATTCTCTTGTTCTCAAAATTTTAAACATTCCTACGCCCAAGGCCCATTGGGCCCAATCCTACTAGGCTCAAATTTGAGATGTTACAAACCCAATCCTAGACATGTTCATTCCCATTACCACATCACTTAGTCTTTTTCTTTCGAAAGAAGTGTTAAGTTTATTCATGCTTGCTATGTTTTATTTTGCAAAAACTAAATCCTAATTACGAAAGAAATAAATTCCTAAGGACCTAAAAATAATTAAATAAATAACAAGACAAGAATCCCCCCTTTTATTTTTCTGACTCATTCCCCTTGTCTTCTTTAGCTCCATCTCTGCTTGCATAGTCAGTATCTTCCGTCCATGTCTCAAAGATAGCATCTAGAAACTCAGGAATAACAGTATTATAGATATTCCTAAAAGTATTTCGAATTGAGTCATCTCTAATTTTGGAATATTTCCAGTAAGTTTGTTGTTGATCGTGCATGAATTTGCACATATCCATCAAAATTGACAACTCTGATTTCCTTGAAGCACTTGCAGAAGTCAGCATAGGAGTTGCAGATTCAGGTTCAACACTTAGCTTGGCTGATTCTTCTTCTGGCTCAGCCCTTGGTTCAAAGCTTTTAGCTTCTTCAACTGGTTTAGGACTACTCGGTTCCTTATCAAATTCTTCCTCTTCAGTGTCTATAACTGAATTAGCTTCAGTTTCAGTTTCATTTGTTGACTCATCGGTATCTGGCTCATTTGGCTCTTCTTGCTCGCCTTGATTTAGTCATGTACCCTCTCTACTAACCTTTCAAGATCATAATTTGTAATGCTCCCCTAAACATATCGCCCCTTCAGATTTGCTTGTGTTTTAACACGGGCCCTTAAGCAAAGTGAAGTGATTAATGATGGGAAATAAGCACTTCATGTCTTCTTTTTATCACAATCATGAATCTCCTTGAGAATAATTTTCCTAGCATTAATGGACTTTTCTGTCAAGATTGCATATAACAAAAGCATCTGTTCCATCGAGATGGTGGAACTATGTGAGATAGGCATAAAACTATAGCGAACGAAATAAAACCATACATTTGCTACTGGTTTAGGTATTCCCTTCGGCAAGAATGGCTCCCATACTTTCTTATAATCCATTGGGATCCTGGATTTGTCACAACATCAAGCACTTGTTGAAGAAAATCCCAATTGATATTGTTCATCATAGGGTAGTACTCATCTTATTCAACATCAGGTAAGTTAAATAAATCATTGATGGACTTAGAAGTAAGAGGTACCTTTTTCTTTCGAACGACAACCTCAGTAGCATCTTGCATAGTCAAACTAACATAGATTTCTCGAACTAATTCGTCATCAGGAAGTTAAAAAGCATCACAAAATTATTCCCACTTGAGAGCATTGATTTTCTTTCTAATCGGTATAGGAAAAACCATCAAATTATTATTCTTCAAGTCAAAACCTTTTTTCGGCATCATAGATTGATGCTTGAAGATCGAATCAAATCTCTCTTTCACTTCTTCATCGATCAAAATCGAGTTTTTGGGAGTAGTCTTTGAAGATATGGTTCTTTTACGAGACATGGGATATTTTCTTGAGAATATGGCAAAGTTTTTGCACAAAGGGGAAAAGAGAAATCGGCAAGGTGGGTAAAACTTGCTATGGCAAAAATCTTGCAACGGCAAGGATGGTGCGGTGGCAAAGTATGAATTTTCCCTCCTTTTTGTTGTCTTGAGCCTCAAACTCATACTATATTTATAAACTTACTCAAGAAAAAAAAACTAATTAGTATTTGGGCCAAATTCGACCCATTTTATTAACATAAAAATTTAAAATTTAAACAGAACAAATAAAACTTAAAAATTTTAAATCTTAATTCGAAAATTTCTTCTTAACAAATTACATTAAATTATTTCCCAAGAAAGGTTGGAGGGGTCATAGCGGTCCCGCTTAAGTTCCAATCTCCTTAGATAGAATTAATTAAATGTAATAAGTTAAGAAAATAAGTTCTAATTATTTATTTATTTACAAAACAACTTTATGAAAAATCAAGGGTCTGTTAATTTGAATAAGGATTCAACTCGCTCAACTTCACCATCCCAGTAGTGTTTGAGATGTTGACCATTAACTTTAAACGTACCTCCATTTTGTTTTTTAATTCAATAGCTCCATAAGGATAAACTCGGTAGATGGCATAGGGTCCTTTCCATCGGGATTTAAGCTTCCTAGGAAATAACTTCAACCTTGAATTAAACAACAAAACCTTTTGACCTTCTTTAGACTCGCAAGGTTGTATATGACTATCATGACATCTCTTTGATACTTCTTTACACATTTTGGCATTCTCAAAGGAAAACAACCTTAGCTCTTCCAACTCATCAAGCTGTAACATCCTTCTCTCGCCGGCTTGCTTAAGATCAAAGTTCAACTGCTTCAACGCCCAGTGAGCTTTATTCTCCAACAATAATGGAAAATGACATGCCTTTCCAAAGACTAACTGATAAGGAGTCATTCCTTACTGAATCTTAAATGTTGTTTGATAGGCCCATAATGCATCATCGAGCCTTCGAGACCAATCTTTTTTGCTAGGGCGTACTACCTTTTCAAGGATACCTTTGATTTCACAGTTCACTCTTTCAACTTGCCCATTGGACTGGGGGTGATAGGCAGTAACAATCTTGTGCTTCACATCATATTTCTCAAGCAACCACTTAAGCCATTTTTTTCACAAAGTGAGAAACTTCATTATTAATAATAGCTCTTGGTGTCCCAAATAGTGGAAACACATGCTTATGTAGGAATCGCATGACTACCTTAGCATCATTTGTAGGGTATGCTTCAGCTTCAACCCATTTGGTTACATAGTCCACAGCAACTAAGATGTATTTGTTCCCATACGAAGAAGGAAACGGGCCTAAGAAGTCAATGCCCCATATGTCAAATAATTTAATCTCCAAAATGTTTATCAAGGGCATCTCATTCCTCCTTTATATATTTTCGATCCTTTGACATTTATCACAGTTCTTCACATAAGCATAAGCATCTTTAAATAGTGTAGGCCAAAAGAAACTTGCTTGCAAAATCTTTCCTGCATTATGTGAACCACCAAAGTGTCCCCCACATGGAGATGAATGGAAATGATACAAGATCTTAGCAATATCACTTTCAGCTACACATTTTCGGATTATATTATCTGCACACTATTTAAACAAAAATGGATCCTCCCAAAAATAATACCGACTATCATGAAGGATTTTTTTCATTTGTTGGTATGTCATTTCTTGAGAAATTATTCCACATGCAAGATAATTGGCAAAATCAGCAAACCAAGGTGTTTCATGATTTCGATTCACCTCAAATAAGTGTTCATCTGGGAAATTCTCATTGATAGGCGCACAAGATTGAGTTACCTTATCTTGCTCCAACCTCGACAGATGATCAGCTATTTGATTTTTGACACCTTTTATGCCTTGGATCTTAAGGTCAAATTCTTGGTGTAAAAGTATCCAACGAATTAGCCTCGGTTTCGCATCTTTCTTTGTGAGCAAGTATTTAATTGTCGCATGGTTAGTAAATACTATAACTTTGGAACCTATAAGATATGAGCGGAATTTGTCAAAAGCAAATACAATAGCAAATAGTTCCTTTTCAGTTACCATATAATTGAGTTGGTCAGTAAATAGGGTGAAACACTTTGTTTCTTCTTTGACCCAACACAGCTTCGATGACATAATCACTTGAATCGCACATCAAATCAAAAGGTGAGTTCCAATCAGGTGTAATGATTATTGGGGCTAAGATTAACCATTTTTTTAGATCTTCAAAAGCTTCCAAACATGCTTTGTTGAAATCAAACATTGTATCTTTCTCTAACAACAAACACAATGGTTTAGAAATTTTCAAGAAATCTTTGATAAGCCTTCGATAGAAATCGGCATGGCCTAAGAAACTTCTGACTCCTTTCACATTAATTAGGGCCGATAATCTTTTAGTTACGTCCACCTTTGCTTTATCGACTTCAATTCCTCTCTTTGAGATTTTATGCCCTAAGGCAATCCCTTCCTTAACGATAATGGCATTTTTCCCAATTAAGGACAAGATTCGTCTCTTCGCATCTCTTCAGTACCTTAGCCAAATTACTCAAAAAAATATCATAAGTGTTACCAAAAACAAAAAAAAAAATCATCCATGAAAATCTCAACAAAATTTTCAACCATATCAGTGAATATTGCCATCATGCATCGTTGAAATGTTGCAGGTGCATTGCATAAACCAAAAGGCATTCACCTAAAAGCAAACGTACCATATGGACAAGTAAAAGTTGTTTTATGTTGATCCTCTAGAGCTACAACTATTTGGTTATATCCCGAATAGCCATCTAAAAAAATAAAATTCATTACCTTCCAGTCGATCCATAAAAAGCAACGGAAAATGGTCCTTCTGAGTAGCTTTATTCAACTTTCTGTAACCAATACAAATTTTCCAGCTAGTAACAGTTCTCTTTGGAATCAACTCGTCATGGTCATTTTCAACAACTGTGATTCCACCTTTCTTTGGCACACATTGCACCGAACTTACCCGTGAACTATCTGAAATAGGATAGATGATTCCTACATCTAACCATTTGATCACTTCCTTTCTCACAACTTCTTTCATAATAGGATTGAGTCCCCTTTGCCCATCAATTCGAGCTCTTTCACCTTCTTCTAAAATAATTTTATACATGCAAAGAGAAGGGCTTATACCTCGAATATCATCTATGGTCCAACCAATTGCTTTATTAAATTTCTTTAGAATAGCAATTAGTTGCTCCTCTTGATCTTTTGTCAGTTCTGCTGAAATAATCACAGGCAAAGTAGAATAGTCACCTAAATAATCGTATTTCAATTGGAAAGGAAGTACCTTTAGTTCGAGTTTAGGTGGTTTTTCAATTGACAACTTGGGTTGTACAAATTCTCTGACTTCTAACTCCAACGGTTCAAACCGTATGGATTGAATAAAATTTCTCAGATTGGCTTCCCTCAAAGCCATGTTTTCTTCACCTTCTTCATCCTCCAAAGGGTCAAGATCTAAGGCTTTCTCCAATGGATCTTCTTCAAAATTGCTTTCCATAGAAACTAAGGTTTCTATCTCTTCCATAACTAAACACTCTTCTGTTGGATCGGTAAATTTCATCGCTTTAATAATGTTAAAGGTTACCTTGAACTCGCATGGTGAGTTCAACTTTCTGCACATCAATTAATGGTCTTCCCATGGCTAAGAAAGGTCTCCCAAGGATGATCGACACTTTCTTATCTACTTTAAAATCTAAGTCAATGAAATCAGTAGGAAAAATATATTTATCGACCCTTTCCAAAACATCCTCGATCTTTCCCTTGGGATATGCTAAGATCGATCCGCTAGCTGAAGCGTCACAGTTGTAGGTCTTACTTCACCTATCCCTAGCATCTTGAAAATAGACTTACGCATCAAGTTGATACTCGCTCCTAAATCACACAAAGCTTTACCATAGTAAGATTTACCAATGTTACAGGGTATAGAAAGCTTCTTGGGTCCTTCAATTTTGATGGCAATTTGTTCTGCAAGAACGCGCTGCACTCCTTTGTCAAGGCGACAGTCTCATACTCACTCAGTCATTTCTTCTTAGACAGTATATCCTTCATAAACTTCACATAATTCGACATTTGTTCTAAAGCCTCCACCAACGGAATATTGATGTGTAACTGCTTTAGAACATCCAAAAACTTCTTGAATTGCACCTCATGTTTCTACTTGTGTTTCTGCAATCTTTTCAGATATAAAGTGATGGAACTTTTGGTTGAATCGAACAACTCCTCTGATTAGGTAAGTCTGAATCCAAAGAAAATGTTAAAGTATCTAAATTCACTAAGTTAGGATTTACCTTGTCAGTCTTTGCAGATTCTCATCCTTTGGTGTAGGAATTTCAATAGCTGGTTGATTGTTCTCAACGGGCTTATCTTCGGGCTTATCCTTGATATGTTCTTTACCCAAATTTATTGAATTCTCAGTATTGCTTGGCAAGGTTCCTTGTGGTGTATTACGAAGCTCTGTAGCTAACTGAGCCATTTGGTTTTTCAAATTTTTCAGTGTTGCTGCTTGGCTTTGGATCAAAGCGTCATTCTTTGCCACGTATGCTTTCAACAAGTTCTCCAAACTTTTGATGCCTCAACTTTAGGTGTTTTTGGAGCTTGTTAATTAAACCCTTGAGGTTGGTTAGGTCTATGTTGCTATAAGTTGTTGTTCGGTCCATTTCCTTGGTTTCTCTAAGAAAAGTTAGAACGATTACACCATGAAGCATTGTAGATGTTAGACTAGGGTCCTTATCCACTCCTATTTTGATGTTGGTTCCCCACATAGTACACTAACTCGGGATTTGATGAACAATTCTCAAAAGAATGACCTTCCCCACAGTAGACATAGGAAACTACTTCAAACAGACTTGGTGGTTGAGCTGTAAATTATTAGCACTATTAGCGATAAACTACTTTAACATAGAGGAAATAGACGATACTTGAACTGATAATGAAGTGAGGGTGTTAACTTCATGAACTCTGGCTACACATCTTCCTGAAGCTGTTCGATTTGTTGGCCATTGATAGTTATTACTCGCGATCCTCTTGATGATCTCAAAAGCCTGATTATAAGACTTAGACAAAATTGCACCATTCATAGAAGCATCTACCATCAATCTTGTATGTGCGTTGAGACCATTATAGAATGTCTCCATCTGGATACAATTAGGAATCCCATGATGAGGACACTTACAAAGTAACTCCTTGAATTGCTCCCAAGCCTCATACAAAGACTCGTCATCTAATTGCTGGAAAGTTGTGATATAGTTCCTCAACTTAGCATTTTTGCTAGGCGAGAAATACTTAACCAAAAATCTCTCTGCTAGTTCTTGCCATGTAGATATGGAACTTGATGGCAATAAATTTAGCCATGCTCGTGCTCGATCTCACAACGAGTACGGAAACAACTTCAACCTCAGTGCGTCTTTAGTCACACCGGCTATCTTAAATGAATCACTCACCTCCATAAACAATCAAAGGTGGAGATGTGGATCTTCCATAGGCATACCCCTGAATTGGCCCACCGTTTAGAGCATTTGAAACATCATTGGTTTCAATTCAAATTGGGTTTCCTCAATATCTAGCCTTCTAATTCATGGATTTAACTCACTGAAAAGTGGCACAACATATTGTCTAATGCATCGATCCCTATCATCAGTAATAAGGATTGGATTTCGTACACAATCGGCTGCATTACCTTGGTCTTGATTCTGATTTCCAAGGTCCATCTCGACTTGTCTTTGAGCTATTTGGTCATGTCTTTTTTGTCTGAAAGTTCGTTTAATTTCAGGGTCTATAGGGAGTAAATCAATAATCTGATCTATGTTCATAAACACCTCAAAATAAAATAAAAAAATTAAAAGAATAAGTTAGAAATGTTAGAAATAAACCAAATTGGAAATAAATAATTCCACAAAAAAATGGCTACGACAACAGTTAACAATCCCTGACAACAGTGCCAAAAACTTGTAACGTGTAGGTTTGTGCAAGTGTAAACAGTCGTTATCAAATAATAAGTAAGTATCGAGTTATCGTCTCTACAGGGATTGTATTTATGCTAAGTCACTTAATTTGTAAAATTATATTAACAACTTGGTAAAATAAAAACACAATATGACTGAGAAATGATGATTAAAATTAATTACATTAACTAAATGCAATGATCCCTAATGCAAATTATCCTAAATATGTAAACTATATGAATGAAATAGATTTTAGTAGAATTAAACACAATTTGCAACAATTATAATATAAATAAACAAGGACAATTACTTTAATTAAACTCAATTTACTGATCCTTAACTTAGCAAATACGTATTTTACTGATCCTTATTTACTAAGGGTTTCTTAGCATTCATGTGAGGTAACAGGGACGAGTCAGGTTTGAAACAGTTTAATCACAGAAATTGTAACAGCCCGAAACAGTGGTTTCGAGACCACAAATTCGATGCAGTAAAATTCTTTTTTATTATATTTTCATGGTCCATAATTTTACATAATGATTTTGTGAAAATTTCGTTCAAGAATTTTGATGTTTGGACAATCAATTTAGTAAAAAGGACTAAATTGTAAAAAGCGCAAAAGTTGAGTTCTACTTGCTAAAGGTGTCCAATTGCAATGAGATTTTAAATTAGAGGTCCTTAGTTGGTAATTAGACCATTGGATAAGTTAGTGGACAAAATGGACATGAATATGTGCAAATTCAAAGTTATGCATTAATGGCATTTTGGTCATTTGGTAAATAAATGAATAAGAAGGGAAAATAAAGCCAAAATTTTTGTCCATCTTCTTCTCCATGTGCCAAAAATTAGAAGGTCACCATATCTATAGTTTTTTCAACTTCCAATCTTGATTGTAAGTACATCCTAGCCCCGTTTTCAATGCTCTTTACATTTTTGAAGTCGTCATCATCCGATCTATCTATTTCTACCATTAATTTGAACTATGGTTGATGTCTAGGGTTTGACCCATGTTAGAAATTTATGTGTTTTGATTGTTAATGGTAGGTTATGCATGTTTGATGTGTGATAGACAACTTTTACTAAGTGATTTTTCATGGAAATGCCTAAAAAGGACCTATTTGTAAAAAGTTGTAAAATGATAGTACAAATATGATTTAATGGAAAATGTAGGCTGCCATAAGCATGAAAGTGGTTTGGCTAGGCTTGGGTTATTCAGAAATTGAATGCATTTCATTTTACGAGCCTAGGGACTAATTTGTAAAAATGTGAAATTGTAGGGGCAAGAAGGTAATTTTTCCATAATGTGATGTTTGGACTGATTTGAGTAATGTGAATATTAAACAAGCTAAATTTTCTATTATAGATCAAGAAAAATGAAGTTCAGACCTTGATCTGGGAAAGAATAAGGTGTTTGACGATTAAATCCTTTTTTACTATTTTGTACCGTAGTAAGTTCGTGTGTAAATAAAGGCAATGTTATATTTGTATTTTTATATGTTTTATTATGCATGAATTGTATAAATAACAATGTTGATACATTCGACGACGAAATGACAAGTGAGAAACCCCGTTTGAACCTTAAAAATAGATTAGGATACAAGTGACATGTCATTAGGGACCCATGTGATATATGTGATTTATGTAATCCAGGTGCTGGTCTCGTACGTCTACCAGCTGGCTGGGTAGTCCAGCATGTGTGGCGGATACCTGACAGCTTGTGTGAGCAGCATTGCGTAGTTACGTCTTGACAACAGCTTGTGTAAACAGGCCCGTGATTAGCTCGAGAGCGAGCCCCTATGTGTTATGAAATATAAGGTAGCATTAGCTATGTATGTTGCACTTACGTGCAAGATTTTCTGTGTATCCGATTAGTATTCCAAGTGTTCAACAGGTATGTCAAAGACGATAAAGAGTAAGATATGTTACGAGTTGGTACAGGTATGTACAAAAAAATTCATAAGAATGAGCTCGGTATGTGATGAACACTCGGTAAGATTAAGAATGATTAAGTTATGTTTATGAACCTATAAAGACAATTTTGTAACTTGTGTTATACTAATTGTATGGAATTCATGTTTAATGTTGTTTAATGTTGCTTATTATTTGCATGTGAACTTACTCCCCTTCTTTTCTTTTATCTTATAGTGTAACCAAGCCAACTCAGGATTGGAGAATTTTCAAAGACCCATACACACTATCTACATCAATTATTTTGGTACCAATGAATTCAAGTATTTTGATTTATGGCATGTATAGGGACTTGGTCATTTTGTTATGTGTCATAGTTGATTTGGCCAAATGTGTTGGCTCATATTGGTTGATAATTCATTTTTTAAATGGCCATTTGAAATTGGCTAATATTGGTATAAGTATATACATGTGATCATGCTTCTCATGGATGTGGAAATTAGCATGATTTGAGTTAATATACAAATGGTGTTTATGTATGATAAATGCTAGAATGTGAATGAGGTGTTGATGTCTTGGTTATGGTTGATTGGTTGTATGTATATGCTTGGATTGGTGTTATATGATGTTGTGTAGGTATATGCATGGAAGGGTGACAAAATGGCTTGGTAGATAGCCTTGCTTTTGTCCACACGGGTAGACACACAGGCATGTGTCTAGGCCATGTGTGACACATGATCTACCCCACGGGCATGTGTTCTGGTCGTGTGTCCTTTTCACCTTAATTGTTGCAAAATAGAATGTCCAGAATATAGCACACGGGTAGAGACACGGGCGTGTGTGCTACACGGCCTTGGACACGAGCGTGTGTCCTGGCCGTGTGAAGTCTGCACCTATTTTATGAAAAATCATGAAAATTAAATTGACCACACGGCCTAGCACACAGACGTGTGGCACGGCCGAGTGGCAAAGTCAGAAAGCACCCTATTTTAAACATAGCCTGCAGCACGGGCATGTCTCAGGGTCACACGGGCATGTCCCGAACCCACACTAGCGTGTGACCCTATAACATGGAAAATTTTCTAAGTTTATCAAAATTTTCTAAAGTTCTCGGTTTAGTCTCGAACTAATCCTAGAGCATGTTTTGGGCCTCATAGGCTCATTTTAGGGACGATATGAATGTTTATGAAAGTTTTAAATTTGGATGGAAATTCACGTCTCAGTTTTGTATGATTGCTTGTGTATAAGTCCAGTAATGCCTCGACTCTATTTTGGCGTTGGATATGGGTAAAGGGATGTTACATTTAGTGGTATCAGAGCTACGGTTTAGTCAATTCTCGCACTAACGTAGCGTGTGTTAGAGTTTAGCTATACATGCCATATACAAACTGTGATAGTGTGATGACTCCTGACAATTTTAAACTGTGTTTTCATATAGTAAATGGATCCCAATCGAGCTGAAGCTAATGATGTAGAAAGTAATGCGTCGGCTCCCGCTCAAGGGACAATGCTATCTGGAAGTAAACCTCACACGATTAGTTAGAGAGGATGAGAAAAGGCTCGGGAAGATTTTCTCCACATGATGAATGAGTGGTATACGAAATTTGTTCGAAAAAATCCAAATGCCCAACCTCCTCCACCCCCACCTATTCCTCAGCCGATTCCTGTAGCCCCATAAGGTATGGAATTTGTAAGGCTGAATAAGCCTCCAGTTGACAAGATTTAAAAGCATGGGGTTGAAGATTTTAGAGCAAATGTTGACAATGATCCCGAGAAGGCAGAATTTTAGCTTGAGAATTCTATTAGGGTATTCGATGAACTGTCTTGCACACCGAATGAGTGTATGAAATGTGCCGTATCACTTCTAAGAGACTCAGCACACTGGTGGTGGAAAACCCTTGTGTCAGTAGTACTGAGAGAGAGGGTTAAATGGGAATTCTTCCAAGAAGAATTTAGGAAGAAGTATATCAGCCAACGGTTCATTGATTAGAAACGTAAGGAATTTTTAGAGCTGGAATAGGGCCGAATGTCTGTAACCAAGTATGAACGAGAGTTTGTCAGACTCAGTAAGTATGCTAAAGAGTGTGTTTCCACTGAGGCTATCATGTGCAAAAGGTTCAAAGATGGGTTGAACGAGGATATCCAATTGTTAGTTAGAGTCCTTGAGCTAAAATAATTCGTGATGCTATTCGACCGAGCTTGTAAAGCAGAAGAATTAAGCAAAGAAAAGAGAAAAGCTGAGTCTGAGGCTAGAGATGCAAGAAAAAGACTAATGAGTAAGTCATTCTAAACTCACTCTAAGAAATCGAGAGATTTGTATGCTCGACCGAGTGCTTTGGCCGGGTATCCCAATAGAGATCGTGGGAAGCAATACTCGGATGCTAAAGTCCAAACTACATCTGTAGCTAGCGTTGGTAACGCTAAGTCTGGTAGGCCTGAATGTCAGCACTGCAGCAAATGACACCCCGGTGAATGTAGGATGTATGATCAGGCTTATTTTAAGTGTGGCTCTCACGACCACTTTATTAAAGATTGCCCAAAGATGTTGAAAAGGATAAGTTTTGGACTGCAAGATCGGGCAACACTACCTCTAGAGGGAGACCACCAAGGAACACGGGAAATGGAACTAGTAGTAAAGGTGTGACCAAAGATACAGCTATAAGATCCAAGGCCAGGGCACCTACTAGAACTTATACTATCCGTGCTCGTGAAGAAGCGTGTAACACGCCTTACCCGTATTTGATGCCAGAACTGAGTACGAGGCATTACCGAACTTAACTTACTTGAATCTTACGAAAATCGACCATAAATTTCTTTAAAACTTTAGAACTTTTCATTCATGATCATATAGTTCCTATTACGGGTCTACGAGACCCAAAACATACGAATAGAATGAATCAAGATTCAGTCGAAAGCTTATGAACACTTAGAAAATTTTTACTCAAAACAGGGCCACACGCCCATGTAGGCAGACCGTGTGGTCACACATGCCCGTGTTCCTAGCCTGTATGGATTTTATTTTTCATTTTGAACCTACAGGGGTTTTCACAAGGCCAGGCATACGCCAGTGTCTATGGCCCGTGTGTGAAAACCTTGACATTCTGTTTATGACATCAGCAGACACTTAGAGGCATACGGCCTAGTCACACGCCCGTGTGCTGGCCTGTGCGACAAACTAAATTTTTCATGAATTAGATGCAGGGGACACATGACCTATCAACACGCCCACGGGGATGGCCGTGTGTCACACATGGCCTAGACACATGGCCGTGTGCCTACCCGTGTGGACAATTATAAGGCTATTTACCAAACCAATTGCCACCCAAAAAAGCAACCATACTTATTCCACTTCAATACAACACGCATCATGACAATAAGGCACCTCTAATATCCAAAATCAAGACATCCGCACCTTAATTCCACACTACATTCATCATGTATATACTTTACTCATTACTCATCCAATTGCACAAACTTGCACTTCATGAATTTTGTCTTCATTGAATTGATATAACTTAACTAGTATTGGCCAATTCTAATGACCATTTACAAAATGAATTGAGTAACATTAATAGCCACCATCTTGGCTTACCAATATGACATATAACAAAATAACCAAGTTCCTATACATGCCATACCCAAAATAATCAAACTTTACTGCACCAAAAGAATAACTTGATAGTGTGAATTGAGCTCCGACGTCCTACAATCCCTGAGCTAGCTTGGTGATACTACAAGGAAATGGAAAAGAGATGGTGTAAGCATAAAGCTTAGTAAGTTTACATGTAATAGATAATAACATAAAATCTTATGAAACATTCATACTTTACTTTAAGCACTAACACAAGTTCTCAAACATTTTAACATAGCTTACTCATGCTTACTTTTACCAATCACATATCACATATCACATATCGGACTTATTTCTCATGAGTATCTCATATGTACCTGTATCACTTCATCACATAACTTTAGCACCTTTAACATCTTGAACATAAACTTAGCTCTTTATCGCGTTGAACCACTCAGAATACTATAGGATACTCGGACTCGCCTTACACGCAATAAGATGTCAATGCCATATCCCAGATATGGTCTTACATGGGATCACATGTTGATGCCGATGCCATATCCCAGATATGGTCTTATATGGGATCTCTTATCGATGTCGACGCCATATCCCATATATGGTCCTATACGAGATCGAATATCGATGCCATGTCCCAAACATGGTCTTACACGGAATCTCTATTCGATGTCGATGCCATATCCCATGTATGGTCTTATACGGAATCTCAATTCAGTGCCAAGGCCATGTCCCAAACATGGTCTTATATGGGACCTTATAAATCTCATGTCTTGGCAATGGTATCCTCTCACTTCCTAAGGTTCAAACAGACTTCAACATCATAAATTTTCATCATATTCTCATCGAAACATCATTGATCAAATTCATAGAAATAATATACATCTTCATGAAATGTCAAGCATTTTAAAACATAATAACATGATGTTGAATTATTACACACAAACTTACCTCGGTAACAAAATGTGTATAGTCATTCAATTTAGCCAACCACTTTATTCTTTCCTCAGTTTCGGTCTGGACTTTGTGTTTCTTGATATATAATGACAATTTCACTTATTTAATGATCACATTGACTAAATCAGCCTAAGAATCATACTTTGGAAAAATTATAATTTTTCCCTATACTTTCTCATATTTACAAAATGGTCCCTAGGCTCTTATAATGAAATACACTCATTTTCTTGGTTATCTTAAGCTTATAGTAGCTCATATTTTCTTTCAAAACTGATTTTTACTACACATTTTATCATTTTTACTATTAGGTCCTTTTTATGAGTTTTCCATGAAAATCACTTAGAAAAAGATGTTTATCATACATCAAACTTTCATATTCCTCCATTAAACATCAAAATACATGTATGTCATACATGGGTAAATTTTTGAACATGAACCCTAGCTCAAAATATAGCTAGAAATAGCTAAATCGAGCTACGAGGATATCAAAAATACAAAGAACATGAAAAACGGGGCTAGTAGGTACTTACAATTAAGCTTGAAAGTTGAAGAAACCCTAGGTATGGTAAGATTGAAATTTTTGGCAATGGGGAGGAAGATGGACATAAATTTTGACCTCTTTTTCCCTTTTTATTAACTTATTAACATAATGACCAAAATGCCCTTAAGGCCCCTTTCTTGAGATTTTTCCTTCCCATGCCCAATTTTTCCATCATAAGATATAATGGTATAATTGCTAAATAAGGACCTCTAATAATTTTTCTATTGCTATTCATACTTGAATCTTCTAGAATCTCATATTTTCAATCTTTTTAATTTAGTCCTAATGAATAAATTGATCACTAAATTATAAAATTTCTTCATGAAATTTTCACATAATCATGCAACCATGTCAAACCTCATAAAAACCATAAAAACATATTTTTCCCTCAAATTTGTGGTCTTGAAACTGCTATTCCGATTAGGCCCTAAATCGGGCTGTTACAAAGTGACATCTCTGATGTTATCACTAGTACTTTTTCTCTCTATAATACTAATGTAGTTGTATTGAATGATCCTGGATCGACTCATTCTTATGTTTGCATGAAATTGGTAGCCAGTAAAAGCTTGCCTGTTGAGTTTACTGAATTTGTGATTAAGATGTCAAACCCCTTAGGCAAACATGTATTAGTTGATAGAGTTTGCAATAATTGTCCTTTGATGATTCAAGGTCATTGTTTTCTGGCTGATCTAATGTTGTTGACATTTGATGAGTTTGATGTTATCTTGGGTATGGATTGGTTGACACAGCATGATGTTGTAGTGAACTGTAGATGAAAAATTATTGAATTGAAATGTGAGAATGGTGAAATTCTTCAAATTGATTCAGATGAGTCGGGTGAGTTGCCTGTTGTGATTTCTTTAATGTCTGCCCAAAAACATGTGGGAAAGGGTTGTGAAGCTTATCTAGCTTATGTGTTGAATACAAAAGTGTTTGAGTTGAAAATTGAATCGGTACCGGTAGTTTGTGAATATCTGGATGTTTTCCCAAAAGAGTTGCCTGGGTTACCACCAATCAGAGAAATTAAGTTTGGTATTGATTTAGTACCAGGGACTTCCCTGATATCGATTGTTCTGTATAGAATGGTCTGACCGAATTGAAAGAATTAAAAGCTTAGTTGCAGCAGTTGACAGATAAGGGTTTTGGGAGACCAATTTTTTCTCCCTAGGGTGCTCCAGTGCTATTTGTAAAGAAGAAAGACGGATCTATGAGACTTTGTATCGATTACCGATAGCTTAACAAGGTGAATATAAAGAACAAGTGTCCCTTGCAAAGTATTGATGACTTGTTTGATCAGTTGAAAGGGGCAACGGTGTTCTCGAAGATTAATTTGAGGTCTGGCTACTACCAGTTGAGAGTTAAGGAGTCAGACTTGTTGAAAACCACTTTCAAAACAAGGTATGGTCATTATGAATTCCTTGTTATGCCATTTGGATTAATAAATACTCCTGCTATTTTTATGGACTTGATGAACTGAATCTTTCGTTTGTACTTAGATAAGTTTGTGGTTCTATTCATTGATGATATTTTGATTTATTCACGAGATGAGACTGAGCATGCGGAACACTTAAGAACTGTATTGCAAACTTTGAGAGATAAGAAACTATTTTCTAAATTCAGTAAAAGTGAGTTTTAGCTTTTAGAATTCGAATTCTTGAGACACATTGTTTCAAGAGATGGTATTCGGGTTGATCCGAGTAAGATTTTGGAAATTATTGATTGGAAACTACCGAGAAATGTATCCGAGGTTAAAAGCTTTTTGGGCTTAGCCGGCTATTAGAGACGATTTGTTAAGGGTTTTTCGCTGATCACTACTACAATGACCAAGTTGTTGCAAAAAGATGTTAAATTTGAATGGTCCGTAAAATGTCAGCAAAGTTTTGAGAAATTGAAGGCATTATTAACTGAGGCACAGGTTTTAGTGCAACCTGAACCAGCAAAAGAGTTTGTGATTTATAGTGATGCATCACTGAATGGTCTTGGTTGTGTGTTAATGCAAGAGGGCAAAGTGGTAGCTTATGCCTCGTGACAGCTAAAACCACATTAAAAAAATTATCCGACGCATTATTTGGATCTAGCTACTATTGTGTTTGCTTTGAAGATTTGGAGACATCATTTGTATGGTGAGAAATGTCATGTATTTTTAGATCAAAAAAATTTAAAGTATTTGATGACTCAGAAAGATTTAAATTTACGACAACGGAGATGGCTTGAACTACTAAAGGATTATGAGCTAGTGATTGACTACTATCCCAGAAAGGCGAATGTAGTCGTAGATGCTTTGAGTAGAAAGTCCTTATTTGCTTTGAGAGCTATGAGTACGAGGTTGACTCTGTTTAATAATGGTTCGATTCTAGCTGGATTAAGAGCTAGACCGATGTTTCTTTAGTAGATTTCTGAGGCTCAGAATTGTGACAACAATTTGCAAGCCAAGAGAGCTCATTGTGAATCGGGTAATGATTCGGATTTTTATATTGGTTCCAATGGTTGTTTGATGTTCCCAGGTAGAATTTGTGTACCGAAAAATGATGAACTCATTCAGAAAATTCTTCATGAAACACATAATAGTTGTTTATCAGTGCATCCAGGTAGTACAAAAATGTACAATGATTTGAAGAAACTGTATTGGTGGTCAGGTACGAAATGAGATATTTCAGAGTTTTTTTCGAGATGTTTGATTTGCCAACAAGTGAAAGTCGAACACCAAGTACCTTCAGGTTTACTTGACAGTAATGGTGCTCGAGTGGAAATGGGATAGGATTACGATGGACTTTGTAACGAGTTTGCCTTTGACTCCGAAAAAGAAAGATGCCATATGGGTTTGGTTGACAAATTGACAAAATCAACTCATTTTATACTGATACGCACTGACTACTCACTGGATAAGTTAGCTGAATTGTACATTTATGAGATTGTGAGATTGCATGGGGTGCCTATTTCTATTATTTCGGATAGAGATCCAAGGTTTACTTCGAGATTTTGGAAGACGTTACAAGAAGCTTTGGGTACAAAGTTGAACTTTAGTACCTCATTTCATCTGCAAATCGATGGCCAATCTAAGAGAACGATTCATTTTCTCGAGGATATGCTTCGCTATTGTGTTTTGGAGTTCGAAGGTAGTTAGGAAAAATATCTACCTTTAGTTGAATTTGTTTATAACAATATTTTTCAGTCAAGTGTTAAGATGGCACCGTATGAGGAATTGTATGGACACAAGTGCCGAACTCCATTGTATTGGACAGAGCTTAGTGAGAAATGGATACATGGGGTCGATTTGGTTAGAGAGACTGAAGAGAAAGTGAAAGTAATTCGTGACTGTTTGAAGGCAGCTTCAGATCGAAAAAAGTCATACGTAAATTAAAAAAAAAAAAGAGATTGAATTTTAGATTGGTGATAAGTATTTCTAAAAGTATATCCATGGAAGAAGATTTTGATATTTGGTTGTAAAGGCAAATTAAGTCCACGTTTTATTGGGTTGTATGAGGTTATTGAAAGAGTAGGGCCAGTGGCATATCGGTTAGCCTTGCCGATCGCATTGGAAAGGATCCATAATGTATTTCATGTGTCTATGTTGTGATGTTATCGATCATACCTTTCACATGTGATTTGACAGAGGTTGAGATTCAACCTGATATGACTTATGGTGAAGATCGATCAAAGTGTTAGCTCAGGAAGTAAAACAGTTGAGAAACAAAAGTATTGCCCTTGTGAAAGTTTTGTGGCAAAGACATGGGATTGAAGAAGCAACATGGGAACCAGAGGAAACTATGTGAAAATAGTACCCAAACCTATTCTCTAGTAAGATTTTCGGGGACGAAAATCCCTAGGGGGAGAGAGTTATAACAACATGATTTTGGGTTTAGTCGGAACAATGGTTTTGGGACCACAAATCTGACGTAGTAAAATTCATTTTTATTATATTTTCATGGTCTATTGTTTTATGGAATGATTTTGTGAAAATTTTGCTCGAGAATTTTGACGTTTGGATAGTTAATTTAGTAAAAAGGACTAAATTGTAAAAAGTACAAAAGTTGAGCTCTACTTGTTAAAGGTGTCCAATCGCTATGAGATTTTAAATCAGAGGTCCTTAGTTGGTAATTAGACCATTGGATAAGTTAGTGGACAAAATTAGACATGAATAGGTGAAAATTCAAAGTTATGCATTAAGGGCATTTTGGTCATTTGGTAAATAAATGAATAAAAAGGGAAAATAAAGCCAAAATTTTTGTCCATCTTCTTCTCCATGTGCCAAAAATTAGAAGGTCACCATAGTTAGGGTTTGTTCAACTTCCAAGCTTGATTGTAAGTACATCCTAGCCCCGTTTTATGAAAAATCATGAAAATTAAATCGACCACACGGCTTAGCACATAGGCGTGTGGCACAGCCGTGTGGAAAAGTCAGAAAGCACCCTATTTTGAACACGAACTACAGCACAGGCGTGGCTCAGGGTCACATGGGTGTGTCCTGAACCAACACGGATGTGTGACCCTTGTAACATGGAAAATTTTCTAAAGTTCTCGGTTTAGTCTCGAGCCACTACCAAAGCATGTTTTGGGCCTCGTAGGCTCATTTTAGGGACGATATGAATGTTTATGAAAATTTTTAAATTTGGATGGAAATTCATGTTGCGGTTCTGTATGATTGCTTGTGTATAAGTCTGGTAATGCGTCGTACTCTATTCCGGCGTTGGATACGAGTAAGGGGTGTTACATAAATCTAAACACTATGCAGATAACAGAGCTTGGTCAGAGGTGTTATGCAACCTGCAATTTGATTGGGTTAGGATCTAAATTGAGCATTCACATTTCAATTATGTGTCCACTAGCCGTCGTCTGGTTAGGATCGCTCATCTAATTCAAGTGCATTTCAATCACGTATGAACGAAATACAGACTTAATTTTAATTGAAAACATGATCGATTGAGGTACAAACATTATAAGAATGAATCAAATAAATATTATTTAATTAAAGCAATCATCCTAGCTTAAATAAAATTAAGCTAACATTGTTGTAAACAAGAACAAAGAACACATAGCAAACATTTTCAGATTAAATCAAAGAAAAGAAAGATTAAACCTAAATCAAAGTGGCTGTCACCCAAGACTCTGATCGAAGAGGCTCCTTTGCTTTTTCACTTTGCTCCTTTACTGATGCCTCTCCAAGGTGGCTGACCAAGGGCTCTTTAAGGGGATTTAATTGCTAAAATCTCTATGAAGAGATGATGCTAGGCGTGGGAAATGGAAAATGCTAAGAGAATCGAGAGAGAAGAGAGAATGATGAAGGATGAGGGATGATGAATGAATGAATGAGGGAATCTTATTTATAGGTGAGGAGAGGGGGATAGTTTGCTAAAAATAGGAGGTTCCATCTCTTCAAGCATCTTTAAAGGGTGGCCGGCCATGAATTGAGGAAATTGAAATAATTTTTTCTTGATTTTTGTTCAATTTAAGTGCCACAACAACTCAGGACTGAGACTCGGTCAAGTGCAAATCTTCAAGAAAATCTCTAATTTCTTCAACATTACAAGGACCTTGTGCAATGAAACCAAATAGTGGTTTATGTGGATAGCCAAGTGTAGCCGAAAATTGGGTTGACTTGTTCTCCAATTTGGATGATTTTGTAATGCAACAAAGCTATCAGACCAATCCAAAATAAATCAATAAATTAGAGGACCAAAGATTAAAATTTATCCAATTTAAATAATTAATTACAACCCAAATTATTAATGAAATATCTAAAAATGAATATAATTTTATATTTTATTATTTAATTTAATCATGCATGGCCCACTTCATGTCTTAAAAATATAATGTGCTCAATTTAATATAAAATAAGCCATTTTATGCATGAAAACTATATAATAAAGCATAAAATCACATTTTAATAATTTCTATGTCCTAATTTCATATTTTCACATATTTCATTAATTTATTAAATAATTACTTAGTTTTAACAACAAATTTAAGTAAAAGGTGATAAATTATATAGGAAAATCCTATATATTTTTCCGTTTACAGTATCTAGCATATGTTTTAGATACCAAAGTATCTGAAGAGAAGATTGAATCAGTGCCTGTAGTTTGTGAATATCCGGATGTATTTCCAGAAGAATTGCCTGGGTTGCCACTAGTTAGAGAGGTTGAGTTTTCTATTGAGTTAATACTGGGAACTTCACCGATATCTATAGCTCCGTATAGAATGGCTCTGATGGAATTGAAAGAGTTGAAAGCTCAGTTGCAAGAGTTAACAGATAGAGGTTTTGCACGACTAAGTTTTTCGCCCTAGGGTGCACCAGTAGTGTTTGTTAAGAAGAAAGATGGGTCAATGAGAATGTGTATTGATTATCGTCAGCTCAACAAGGTTACAATAACGAATAAGTATCTGTTGTTGAGAATAGACAATTTGTTTGATTAGTTGAAAGGTGCAACAATATTTTCAATGATTGATTTGAGATCTAGTTATTTTCAAACATACGAACTTACCTCAGATGCTAAAATGGCAAAATACAGACTTAGATCCTTGTGCTAGTCATGTACATCCTACCGGTGGCTGAGTATACCGGCATGTGTTGCGGTTACTTGACAGCTTGTGTGAACAGCACTGTGTAGCTACGTCTTGACCCACAGCTTGTGTGAGCAGGCCCATTGATAGCTCTAGTATGAGCAATATATGTGATACATTGAGTTGGCTTAGGGCCATGATATTGGCACTTTGTGTGCGAGATTCTCGAGTATCCGATAGTATTCTAAATGGTTCAACGAGTAAATGAAAGATATGGATGTGTATGATATTGATACGAGATGGTATAGGCATGTACATGAGCCATATAAGCTTAAATCGAAGAAGTTATGAAGTTCATATATACGATTTTGATTGAAAATGTGAAAGGTTTGTTAGTTAAATGAATTACATGTTGATATGTTCAAATTGATGATTTGTATATTCATGTTAAGATTGAGTTTATTTCATACGAGCTTACTAAGCTATATATCTTACTTTGTTTATTTTTCCATGTTTTATAGTGTCTTCAAAGCTAGCTCGGATTCGGGGATCGTCGAAGACTTCGTCACACTATCCTACTACTACATTAGTACTTTTAAGCTTATGTTTTGGTCATATGGCATGTATAGGATTATGCTCATTTTGGTTATAAATTGATAATGATTTTGGCCATTTGAATTGGCTTGTGAATGTTCTAAGTTTAGTTTGTATATATAGCCATGAGTGATGGCTTATTTTGAGTTATTTTGGGTGATTGAATCATGTATATATATGTGTGTGTAAGGCTTGTGTGATGTTTTGAATGTGGGATATGTGATGCTTGTGATAAATTAGTATTATGGATAGCAAATGGTTGAAATATGAATATTGGTATGCTAATGAATCTAGGCATTAATGCACATTTGAGTTTGATATGATTTTAGATGGCATATTGTGTATTGATATGTTTTATATTGGTTGATGTTGGAAATGGTATAAATGATGTTTAATTGAGAGTACTTGTATGCTTATATGTGCCATGTTTTCTGCCAATTTTGGTTTGTTATAGGTTTATGCAAGTTGGGTGGCAAAATGGCTTGGTAAATAGCCTATTTTTGTCCACATGGGCATATGTCTCAGCCATGTGTGACACACGGTTAAGTTACACAGCTGTGTGTCCCCTGGTGTTGAAATTAAAATCAAGTCAGTATGCTCCACACTGCTTCACACACGGGCGTGTGACTTGGTCATGTGACATAAGTCAATATACCCTACAAGTTTGGCACGGTCTAGCACACGGCCT
This sequence comes from Gossypium rotundifolium, assembly GCA_025506655.1. Lineage (NCBI taxonomy): Eukaryota > Viridiplantae > Streptophyta > Magnoliopsida > Malvales > Malvaceae > Gossypium > Gossypium rotundifolium. The sequence goes on from CP106729.1 coordinate 89,275,256, forward strand.
GGCACACGGGCATGTATGGAAATTTTTAAGGCACACGAGCGTGTGTGTTGGCCGTGTAACCCAAGTCAAAGAGTTACACGGGGTTGGGCACGGGCTGGGACATAGTCATGTGCTTCCATTTCGAATGTCCACATGGTCTGTGATACGGGTGTGTCTGTTAGCTGTGTAAGACACACGGGCGTGTGTCCCCTGTTTTTGAGAAAAATTCTTAAGTGTTCAAATAGTTTACAAAGCTACCAGTTTAGTCCCAAACCACTCCCAATGTATGTTTAGGGCCTCGTAGGCTCATATTAGGGCACAATGATTGGTTGTGAATGAAATGTATATGATTTGATTAATTGTATGTGAAATGTATGTTTGAATGTGTTATAAGTCTGGTAATACCCTGTAACCCTATTTTGGCATTAAATACGGGTGAGGGGTTTTACAATAATTATCAATGGCAAGTTATGAGGACGAAACCAATGAAAGCGGCCAGTGCTTTTAACTTAGATGTGGCCACTATGTTATCAAACTAGGTAGATTTGCTTCATAAAAAATTGATAGTTTATATCTTTCTACGCCGGTACAACCCGTGGTGCAATACGATACAAATGGAGGTGGAATGAGCAATCCAAAATGTTTACCCTTCAGTCCTAGCATAGAGAATGAGCAAGTCAATTATATAGGTAATAATTCTAGACCTCAAAATAACCCATATAGTAATAACTATAATCCAGGTTGGAGGAACCATCCCAATTTCTTTTGGGGTGGTCAAGGAAATCAGAGAGCACAACCCCCTTAAGGCTTCCAACAACCACCTTATCAGCAAGAGAAGAAGTTGAACCATGAGGACATGTTGACAAAGTTTATCTCGGTTTTGAAAACACATTTTCAAAACACTGAAATAGCACTGAAAAATCAACAAGCATCAATTCAAGGGCTCGAGAACCAAATAGGTCAGCTTGCTAAGTTAATTTCAGAAAGACCACAAGGTTGCTTGCCTAGCAATACTGAAACTAACCCAAGGGAGCAGCTTCATGAAATTACTATTTGAGATGAAGAAGGGATAATTGAAACTAACCCAAGGGAGCAGCTTCATGCAATTACTATTTGAGAAAGACCACATGGCCTTGTGACCTACACAGCCTGGGACTTAATTTTGCCAATTTTCAATTGTTACACGGTCGTGTGTGTAACATCCCGAATTAACGCCTAGTCAGAACAGTGGTTTCGTGACCAAAAATTTGACGTAAGAATATTTATTTTATTATATTTTTATGGTCTACAATTTCACAGAATGATTTCGTGAAAATTTAGTTCGAAAATTTTGACGTTTGGCCACTCAATTTAGTCAAAAGGACTAAATTGTAAAAAGTACAAAACTTGAGTTCTAGAAGTTAGAGGTGTCAAATTGCTATGAAATTTTAAAGTAGAGGTTCTTAAATGGTAATTAGCCCATTGGTTAAATTTTTGGACAAAAATGGATATGATATATGTTAGATAAGATATTTTCTTTGTAAGGGTATTTTGGTCCTTTTTCAAATTAAATAAATTAAAAACAAAATTAAAATGCCAAATTTGTCCATCTTCTTCATATGTACGAAATTTACCAAGAGAAGACATGGCTAGGGTTTTCTCAACTTTCCAAGCTCATGGTAAGTCCGTTGTAGCCCCGTTTTTCAAGTTACTTACGGTTTTGGAGCCCCGGTAGCTCGATTTAGCTTATGCTACCAATAATTCATGCTAGGGTTTATCTTTGGAAAATTACCCATAGGTGAAAAGTGTGTATTTTGATGTTTTATGGTAGAATATGAAGCTTGAAATTATGTTAAAGAACTTTTGTTAAGTGATTTTAAGTGAAAATGAGTAAAACGACATAATCGGTAAAAATAGCTAATGTTCATAAGTGTATGTTAGAGTAAGAATTTGATGTTTCCATAGAAGGGAAAAAATGATTAGCATGTTATAAAACATAAGAATAAGGGCTGAAGTTTAATTTTCGAGTATTTGGGCAAAAGTGTAAATATGTAAAAGTTTAGGGGTAAAATTATAATTTTTAAAAGTTGAGTTAAGGACTGTTTTGAATAGTTCATTAATTAAATAAGTGAAATGTGATGTTTTAGACCCCGAAAAACGAGATTTGGACCTATAAGTGGAGAAAAATTGAAAGTTGGGAAAGTTGGTAAAATGGTCGTTTCGGCATTCGAGGTAAGTTCTTCTATAAATAATAATGCAACACCATGCTTGGATTATAATTCTCTATTGATATGACATAAATTGTATGATTTAATATGTTTAGGAGAAGTTGATGGATGGTATGTATGGTATGGAAAATGTGATGTTTGTTGTGTCATGTGAAATTGAATGACAAATTAATGTTACAAGAATTGAATGTTAAATTAATATTACATGGGCTGTATGAGTTGCTACACAGTTGTACCTGACAAGATTTCGACAAGAAAGTTTATATGTAAATAATGCATTTATTTTACTTGTATAATAATTATTTTTCTAGATATTATGGAAATCATTGGGTGATAACTAAAATATTAAAATGAATGGAATGGAAAATTCTCGATTGAACCTTTGGAAAACCGAGAGATACGGACAATATGTAGCTAGGTGACACGAGCAATAAGGGACCTTCACCGTGTGCACATGAAAGCTACTAGATGGCAAAATTTGATATGTAGCTAGGCCACATGGATGATAAGGGACTTTCACCATGTGTGCAAGAAAGCTACGGGATAATAATTTCATATGTAACTAGGTCACATGTGTAATACTGTGTGTATACCATGTGTACAAGAAAGTTACGGGTTATGAGTAGCTAGGTCACATGAGTGGTTCCTAGTGTTGGACACCATGTAGACAAGAAAGCTATAAGATGGAATGGCTAGGTCACATGGGTGATAAGGGACCTTCACCATGTGTACAAGAAAGCCGAATTATGTGTAGGTGGAGCTATGTACTGAGACCACCGAATATCGGACATTTTCGAAGGGGTTCAACGAGATAATTTACTAATGATGATTGGTGCGATCATGTTATGAATCAGTGCAAGTGTGAATGTGACCAATTGATAAATGTGCAAATGTACGTATGAACAATATGTTCGATATGTAATCAGAAATTGGAAAGGTTGGTGTAAGCAAGTGATGAACACAACTAAAGTGAAACAGAGAGCAAAAATTTACAATAAAACTGTTTGGATAGAAGCAGTGACATGAGTTTGAAAAATCACTAAAAATAGTAGAGATTGAATTGTAAGTTGAATTAGATATTTATTTAAAGCTTATTGAGTTTATTTTCATATAAAAGAAACATAGCTAACAAATGATTCGTATATTTTGAGATATTTGAATTTCTCTGAGACTGGTTCAGAATGATTACGTGATCCCCTGTTCTGCCTTGTAAAAATCATTAAAAATTATACAAAAATATTTGTGGGCTATAAATTATATTCGTGAAATCCTGAATGAGCAGAATTTCAAATGAACTAAATAATAAGGTCATATGAACTCTGTATGAGGAGAAAATTGATTCGTAGTGAAGAGAGGTCAGAATAGTCAAACAGTAAAATAGGGGAATCTTTAATGAATAAACTGTATTGATTGGCTAAACCAAAAATTCTGTAAATTTTATGGTAAGAAGATATGTGAGTCTAGTTTCATGGAAAATTAATGGATCTTAATTTTGAGTTCGGTAGCTCTAGAATAAATAATTTAGTGACTGTGAATAGAGTAGACAGCTTGAGATGAACATGAATAAAAAGTGGAACTATGTTCAATTATGAGTGTATTATCTTGAGAACATATTGTGAAGATTTATAAAAGCCTATTAATAAATCACTTATTATTTACATACTTACTTACTAAGCTTTGTAGCTTACTGCCCTTCATTTCCCATATCTTATAGGGTTGTATGCTAACTCGAGTTGGATATCGCCGGAGATGTAATCACACTATCAAGCTATCATCGTGGGGTAAAAGTGAATACAAACCTCTTAAGTTTACGGCATGTATAGGAGACTTAGTCATTTGTATATGTCATAATTGGTTTGGCCTAAAATGTTGGCCTTTAATATTTAGTAGTTCATTTTGTATAATTTGGATGAAATTTTATGACTCAGTTTAATACATTTTCAAGTGTATGTGTTTTGGTAATGCCTCGTACCCTATTCCAGCGTTGAATATGGGTAAGAAGTTTTACATTTAGTGGTATCAGAGCTTGGTTTAGTCGATTCTCGAACTAACATAGCGTATGTGTGTAATGAACCGAATCGACCCTAATTGGATTGGACCACAAATCCGAGCTCTGTGGTTTTTAAATACCACGAATCCGAGTATTTTAGCTCGAAATGAAGAAATATTTAAATATCATATTTAGTGTTTATTATATATGAATTTATATGTGTGAAAATTTCAATGAGAAAAATTTTATCGTTTGAGTATTGAATTTGATAAAAATGACCTAATCGTCGTAAAAAGTAAAAGTTGCAAACTAAAGTGTAATGTGTTAAGTTGAGCATGGCTTTTTAATAGGAAGTATTGAAAGGGTAAATAACCCATTTTAAGGGTTAGTGGTAGTTGCCATGGACAAGTGTGTCCTTGTGTCCTTAAGTTAAAATGTTTAATTATTTTAAATATAAGGTTAGTTTAGTAATTTGGTAAATATTTATTATATGTTAAAATAACCAAGAAAAGAAAGCCATCATCTTTTTGATTCATCCATGGCGAATATGGAGGAAGAAATAAGCTTTGAACTCTTTGAAATTTCGGCACTTTGAAGCCAAAAATCTAAGGTGAGTTTTAGTTAGTTTTCGATAAATTTTACGTTTTTGAGATCGTTGCTTGAACAGTAATCAACCCATGTTGTAATTTTTGAATCTAAGCATGCTTGATGTTCGGTTATTGATAGATTTATATAGTTTTGATGTTTGATGATGTTAGATAAAAGATAAGCTAAAGATTAGTATATTATGTATTGGAAGTTTTGAGGAATTTTTGTTTTAGGGCCAAATTGTAAAAATAAAAATTTGAGAGGGCTTAAATGCAAAATAAATGAAAGAAATGGACTTGTATGGTCCTTATACATATTCGGCCCTTGAGTGTTATGTTGAAATAATGTCTATTTTATGTGTTATGCAAATAGGACTAAGTTACAAAGTTGTGAAATATTAGGGGTAAAATAGTAATTTACCCATTTATGTGCTTAGGGACTAAATTGATATGAATTGTGCTTGAATGAGCTAAATTTTAATGTGTTTTAGATCAAGAGCAAAGAAAAACGAATTTAGATCGGGGAAAGACGAAGGTTCTCGAATAGCCGATTTGCACGGTCTATCGACAATCGAGGTAAGTCCTTAAGCTGAAATATGTCAAAGAATTATTTATGAATCTATTAAATGATGATGTTCGATAACTTTGAAAGTAAATTATGGTAGTAGCCGAATATATATGGTTGAATTGGTTTGAATGCATAAATTGATAATGTGATATGAATATGTGTCTTTGATATATTATTTGTGAAAAATGTGAAGTATGTGATTGGTTTATGAATTATTTCGGGCTTATTACCTAGTAGGCCTTGTGCCGGTGATTTAATTCGGGCTTCGTGCCTAGCAGGCTTAGTGCCGGTGATATATTTGGGCTTCGTGCCTAGCAGGCTTAGTGCCAGTGACATATTCGGGCTTTAAGCCTAGCAGGCCTAGTGCCGGTGATTTATTTCGAGCTTCGAGCCTAGCAGGCCTTATGCCGGAGTTACTTATCGGGCTTTATCTCCTAGCAGGCTTGATGCCGGTGATGTGTTTTATAAAGGATAAACTGAATATTATTTAAGGCAAATCATAACTAAGGTATCAAGCTAACTGCTCAGGTAAGCACGTAAGGTATGTTATGTTTTATATTATTTGAGTTAAGTTAATATTATGGGAATTGTGTTATATATGTTTGAGGCTAAGATTGATGTGTATGAGTATTTTATGATTGAATTCGAGTTTGAACGTAATGTTATGGAAATTCGGCCTTCAAGTAGAAATGTTAAGAATAAAGGAGATTTTAATGCGATAACATGGTTGGTATGAATGCGATACCTATATGAAATGGAGCATGTGATTTTTGGTAATATACTTATCTGAGCTTCAAGGAGATGTAGGTTGAAGGAAATGAAGTACAGATACTTATGTTAATGAACTATTAGCATTCGGCCTTGTATAAATAAACATACTTAAATGTTTATGTGAAATGTTATAAGTTGAATGTTTTTAATTGTTTAAATGTTTAAATGTTATATTATCGTGAGCTTAGGACTTACTAAGCTAGTAAGGTTATTTGTGTGAAATGTTCTCCTCAGTTTTACAGATTTTGGTTACGCTACGGGCTCGTGAAGGATCGTCAAGAAAGTCACCCACATTATCAACTATTTTGGTACTCTTTTAGTTGTGTTAATTTAGATAAAGGCATGTATGGGAGGGATTTGAAAATGATTGTGTTTGAATGAAACCTTATGTATTATAGCCATATGAATATGGCTTAAGTTTTATGTTTATTTGTGTGAAGATGCATGGTTTGATAATTTAGTAATGCTTATGAGTATATTATTATGATGCAAAAGTATTAGAAATTTTGTTTGGGCATATTCGGTTTTAATCTAGGTGTATATCGCTTTATATATATATATAGGTTGGTCATGGCACCTATGTGTAATATGTTTAGTGGAGTAATATTTATCATATTAAATTTGCATATTTTGGTTTGAATGAGTAATATAAAGTTTATAATAATAAGAAATGAATATGTTTCTTGATGGGTTAGTTACAAATCCAAACGAATGGTGCCATAATATATTCGGCCAAAGTGTAATATTATATATGTTGATTAGTAATTGATTATTGGTTGGTAAAATGATTCACTTGATTTAATACATATAGGTATTATAGTATTACAAATGAAACTTAGCTTCTGGTAGCTGAATTTTGGTTGATACCCGATATATGTATATATCGTGAATCTTTAAGTTATGAGATTCAAACATTTGTGTATAGTAAGTACGGGTAGTAAAACTCGTCATACTTTTAATCTTTATTTATTTTTTTATTGGTAGTAATGTTATACAATACGATAATGATTGCATTTCTTGTACTTGAATTCAATTGAAGTATACTTCGAAATTGAGTTTAATGTAGTAATGCCTTTCAACCCCAATCCGACGACGGATATGGGTTAGGGGTGTTACATTTGATTAGTATCAGAGCTTATGGTTTAGTCTATTCTAGGACTACCGTAGCACGTGTGAGTCTAGCTATACATGCCTTTATCATATATTGATAGTGTGGTGACTTCTGACAGCCTGAACTTTGTTTTATATAGTAAATGGACACTGATACTGAAAGAGCCGTAGCGGATGATGTAGAAAGTGTAGCGTCTGACCGTGCAGATGGATCAGCACCATTAAACTCTCAACCAGTTACGGGTAACCACAAGGGAGAAGCTAAACAAGCCTTCTACCAAATGATGAATGAATGGTTTACCCAGTTTATTCAAAATAATCCGGCTGTACCACAACCTCCACCCCCGAATAATCCAACTCCGGTACCTTCAGCACCCCTGATGATAGATCCAATGAGATCTAGTAGGCCTCCTGTTGATAAAATCAAAAAATTTGGGGCCAAGGAATTCAAGGCTAATGATGATGATGATGCAGAGCGAGCTGAAATGTGGCTTGATAACACTATTCGGTACTTGATGAGCTATCACGCACACCGCATTTAATGTTTGAAATGTGCTATATCTTTACTTCGGGACACTGCCTATCACTGGTGGATTACACTAGTATCAGTGGTTCCAAAAGAAAAAGTGACATGGGATTTCTTTCAGAATGAATTCCGCAAGAAATATATCAGTCAGAGGTTCATCGACCAGAAACGTAAGGAATTTCTTGAACTAAAAGCAGGGCAAATGACCGTGGTCGAATATGAGCGAAAATTTGTCGATTGAGCCGATATGCTCGGAGTGTGTATCAACCAAGCCATTATGTGCAAAAGGTTCAAGATGGTTTGAATGAAGATTTAAAGTTGCTTGTTGGCATTCTTGAGATCAAAGAGTTTGTGACACTAGTCGAGCGAGCTTGCAAAGCTGAAGAGCTTGGGAAGGAGAAAAGAAAGGCTGAGACAGAAGCTAGAGACACTCGTAAAAGACCGTCGGGTAAGAATTTCCATTCCACATCTAAGAAGTTTAGAGATGACTTCAGCCGACATAAAGCTACTTCGGATTCACCTAGACATGATCGACCTCCAGTGAGCTCCCGAGCTACCTCGATGGCCAGTGTTGATAACGTTCCACAGAATCGAGTTGAATGCAAGCATTGTGGAAAATGGCATTCTGGGAGTTGTAGAGTTCGTGATCGGTCCTGCTTTAAATGTGGATCCTCAAACCATTTTATTGGAGAGTGCCCGATGTTAGCTGAGCAGAATACGGCGCAAAACTCTAGACCGAGCAGTGCATCCACACGGGGCAGACCACCCATGCATTCTAGCAATGTAGGTGGTAGTCAGAGAGGGACAAAGAACACGGTAGTTCGATCTGAGGCTAGAGCTTCAGCTAGAGCTTATGTTACTCGAGCTAGAGAGGATGCTGCTTCTCCGGATGCCATTACCGGTACTTTCACCCTTTATGATACTACTGTGATTGCATTGATTGATCCTTGTTCGACCCATTCATATGTATGTAAAACTCTGGTATTCAGTAAGACTCTGCCAGTTGAGTCTATTGAGTTTGTGATTCGCGTATCCAACCCTTTGGGTAGATGTGTGTTTGTTAATAAAGTGTGTAAAAGTTGCCCATTGATGATTCGGGATTTTTGCTTCCCAGTCGATTTAATACTGTTGCCTTTTGATGAGTTTGATATAATTTTGGGAATGGGCTGGTTAACTTCGCATGATGCAGTGGTGAATTGCAAAAGAAAGCTTATTATTTGAGACACCGAATGGTGAGATCATTAGAATTGAATCCGATGATTTAGGTGGGTTTCTCAGATTATATCCTCGATGTTAGCCGAAAGTATGTGAGAAAAGTGTGTGAAGCTTATTTGGCTTATGTCTTTGGATAATAAATTGTCTCGAGAAATGATTGAATCATCTGATTGTATGTGAATACTCGGATGTGTTTCTGAAGAACTACCGGTTTACCCCAATCGAGAGATTGAGTTTGGCATTGAATTAGCTCAGAACGACTCGATCTCAATAGCTCCATATCGGATGGCACCTCTTGAGCTAAAAGAGTTGAAAGCACGTTGCAAGAGTTAACAGATAGGGGCTTTGCGCGACCAAGTTTCTCTCTTTGGGGTGCACCAGTTCTTTTTGTGAGAAAGAAAGATGGAACGATGTGAATGTGTATTGATTATCGGCAACTGAATAAGGTAACTATAATGAATAAGTACCCGTTACCTCGGATTGATGATTTGTTTGATCAGTTGAAAGGGGCTTCAGTATTTTCGAAGATAGATTTGAGATCGGGTTATTATCAATTGCGAGTCAGAGATACAGATGTGCCAAAGACTGCATTCCAGACGAGGTACGAACATTTTGAGTTTTTGGTTATGCCTTTAGGACTTACTAACGCACCTACTGTTTTTATGAATTTGATGAATCAGGTTTTTAGACAGTTTTTGGATCGATTTGTAGTAGTGTTTATTGATGACATATTGATCTATTCCAAAGATGAAATTGAACACGCTGAGCATTTGAAGTTAGTGCTACAAACTTTGCGAAATCAGCAGTTGTATGCGAAGTTTAGTAAGTGTGAGTTCTGGATGAAAGAGGTCAGCTTTTTGGGACATGTTGTTTCAGCATCAGGCATTCGAGTTGATCCGAACAAAATCTCGGCTATACTTGATTAGAAACCACTGAAAAATTTTTCTGAGATTTGAAGCTTTTTGGGACTTGCGGGTTACTATCAACGATTTGTGAAGGGTTTTTCTATGATAGCTACAACGTTGACAAAGTTATTGCAGAAAGATGTCAAGTTTGAGTGGTCAGAAAAGTGTCAGAAAAGTTTTGATCAGTTGAAAGCCCTTTTGACAGAAACTCCAGTGTTAGTTCAGCCTGAATCGGGTAAAGAATTTGTTGTTTATTCTGATGCTTCTTTAAATGGTTTGGGCTGCGTTTTGATGCAGGAAGGCAAAGTTGTAGCCTATGCTTCAAGACAATTGAAGCAGCATGAAAGAAATTACCCGACTCATGACTTAGAACTTGCAGCCATTGTTTTCGCATTGAAAATTTGGCGCCACTATTTATTTGGCGAGAAATGTCACATTTATTCAGATCATAAAAGTCTAAAGTATTTAATGACTTAGAAGGATCTAAATTTGAGACAACACAGATGGTTGGAATTGTTAAAAGACTATGAGTTGGTGATTGACTACCATCCGGGAAAAGCTAACGTCGTTACAGATGCGTTAAGTCAAAAATCATTGTTTGCTCTTTGTGCAATGAACGCACAGATAGCTATGTCTGATGATGGTTCGATCATAGCCGAGTTACAAGCAAGACCGATGTTTATCCAGAAAATTTGTGATGCACAGAAAGTTGACAAGGATTTGATTGTTAGACGAATTCAGTGTGAAAAAGGTGCAGAGTCAAATTTTCAGATTGATGCAAATGACTGCTTGAATTTTAAAAGCCAAATGTGTGTTCCAAAAAACTCAGAGTTGATACAGATGATTCTGAGTGAGGCCCATAGTGGTCGATTATCAATACATCCGGGTAGCACAAAGATGTATAATGATTTGAAACAGTTCTATTGGTGGCGGGCATGAAGCGGGATATATCTCGAATTTGTTTGAAATGCTTAATTTGTCGACAAGTAAAAGTTTGAACATCAAGTGCCATCCGGACTACTTGACCAATCATGATACCGAATGGAAATGGGATAGAATTACAATGGATTTTGTATCCGGTCTTCCTATGACACCGAGGAAGAAAGATGTCGTCAGGTTATAGCCGATAGACCGACTAAATCACTCATTTTGTGCTTGGTTCAGATGCATTTTTCACTCGATAAACTTGTGAATTATACGTATCACGATTGTGAGATTGCATGGTGTACCGAGTTCCATTGTTTCAGACAGAGACCCGAGATTTACATCGCGATTTTGGAAGAAGTTGCAAGATGCCTTAGGTACTAAACTACATTTTAGTACAGCTTTTCATCCGCAGACAGACGGTCAGTCTGAGCGAACTATTTAGATACTTGAGGACATGTTGAGATGTTGCGTTCTCGAGTTTGAAGGTACGTGGGAACGATACCTACCTTTGATTGAATTTGCTTATAATAACAATTTTCAATCTAGTATCAAGATGGCACCCTATGAAGCCTTGTACGGGCGAAAGTGTCGAACACCATTATACTGGACTGAGCTCAGCGAGAATAAGATACACGAGGTTGATTTGATTAAAGAAACTGAACAGAACGTAGCTATTATTAGAGACAATTTGAAAGCTACTTCGGATCGTCAAAAGTCTTATGCTGATTTGAAACGTAAAGACATTGAATTTCAGGTTGGAGATCGAGTATTTTTAAATGTTTCTCCGTAGAAGAAAGTGCTCCGTTTTGGCCGGAACGGCAAGTTGAGCCCGAGGTTCATTGGACCGTATGAAATCATTGAACGTGTTGGGCCTATTGCTTATAGGTTGAAGCTACCCTCTGAATTGGAAAAGATACACGATGTATTTCACGTTTCTATGCTCCGTAGATACAGATCAGATCCGTCACATGTGATTGCTCCGTCTAAGATTGAGATACAACCTGATATGATGTATGAGGAAAAACCGATCCGTATTTTAGCTCGGGAAATGAAAGAGTTAAGAAACAAAAAGATCTCCTTAGTGAAAGTATTATGGAATCGGCACGGAGTTGAAGAGGCTACGTGGGAGCCTGAAGATTCAATGAGGCAACAATATCCGACGTTGTTTAACGGTAAGATTTTCGAGGATGAAAATCTTTAAAGGGGGGAGAGTTGTAACAGACCGAATCTGACCCTAATCAGAACGGTGGTTTCGGGACCACGAATCCGAGCTCGAGAAATATTTAACTATCGTATTTAGTGTTTATTATATATGAATTTATATGTGTGAAAATTTCGTAGAAAAATTTTATCGTTTGAGTATTGAATTTGATAAAAAGGACCTAATCGTGTAAAAAGTAAAAGTTGCAAACTAAAGTGTAATGTGTTAAGTTGAGCATGGCTTTTTAATAGGAAGTATTGAAAGGGTAAATAACCCATTTTAAGGGTTAGTGGCCGGCCATGGACAAGTGTGTCCTTAAGTTAAAATGTTTAATTATTTTAAATATAAGGTTAGTTTAGTAATTTGGTAAATATTTATTATATGTTAAAATAACCAAGAAAAGAAAGCCATCATCTTTTTGATTCATCCATGGCGAATGTGGAGGAAGAAATAAGCTTTAAACTCTTTGAAATTTTGGCACTTTGAAGCCAAAAATCTAAGGTGAGTTTTAGTTAGTTTTCGATAAATTTTACGTTTTGAGATCGTTGCTTGAACCGTAATCACCCATGTTGTAATTTTTGAATCTAAGCATGCTTGATGTTCGGTTATTGATAGATTTATATAGTTTTGATGTTTGAAGATGTTAGATAAAAGATAAGCTAAAGATTAGTATATTATGTATTGGAAGTTTTGAGGAATTTTTGTTTTAGGGCCAAATTGTAAAATAAAAATTTAAGAGGGCTTAAATGCAAAATAAATGAAAGAAATGGACTTGTATGGTCCTTATACATATTCGGCCCTTGAGTGTTATGTTGAAATAATGTCTATTTTGTGTGTTATGCAAATAGGACTAAGTTACAAAGTTGTGAAATATTAGGGGTAAAATAGTAATTTACCCATTTATGTGCTTAGGGACTAAATTGAGATGAATTGTGCTTGAATGAGCTAAATTTTAATGTGTTTTAGATCAAGAGCAAAGAAAAACGGATTTAGATAGGGGAAAGACGAAGGTTCTCGAATAGCCGATTTGCACGGTCTATCGACAACCGAGGTAAGTCCTGTCGAAATATGTCAAAGAATTATTTATGAATCTATTAAATGATAATGTTCGATAAATTTGAAAGTAAATTATGGTAGTAGCCGAATGTATATGGTTGAATTGGTTTGAATGCATAAATTGATAATGTGATATGAATATGTGTCTTTGATATATTATTTGTGAAAATGTGAAGTATGTGAATGGTTTATGAATTATTTTGGGCTTATTGCCTAGCGTGCCTTGTGTCGGTGATTTAATTCAAGCTTCGTGCCTAGCGTGCTTAGTGCTAGGTGATATATTCGAACTTCGTGCCTAGCGTGCTTAGTCTTGGGTGACATATTCGGGCTTTAAGCCTAGCGAGCCTAGTCTTGATGATTTATTTCGACTCCGGCCTAGCAGTGCCTTGTGCTTGTTACTTATCGGGCTTTATCGCCTAGCGTGCTTGATCTTGGTGATGTGTTTTATAAAGGATAAACTAAATATTATTTAAGGCAAATCATAACTAAGGTATCTAGCTAACTATTCAGGTAAGCACGTAAGGTATGTTATGTTTTATATTACTTGAGTTAAGTTAATATTATGGGAATTGTGTTATATATGTTTGAGGCTAAGATTGATGTGTCTGAGTATTTTATGATTGAATTCGAGTTTGAATGTAATGTTATGGAAATTCGGCCTTCAAGTAGAAATGTTAAGAATAAAGGAGATTTTAATGCGATAACATGGTTGGTATGAATGCGATACCTATACGAAATGGAGCATGTGATTTTTGGTAATATACTTATCTGAGCTTCAAGGATATGTAGGTTGAAGGAAATGAAGTACAAATACTTATGTTAATGAACTATTAGCATTCGGCCTTGTATAAATAAACATACTTAAATGTTTATGTGAAATGTTATAAGTCGAATGTTTTTAATTGTTTAAATGTTTAAATGTTATATTATCGTGAGCTTAGGACTTACTAAGCTAGTAAGCTTATTTGTGTGAAATGTTCTCCTCGGTTTTACAGATTTTGGTTACGCTACGGGCTCGTGAAGGATCGTCAAGAAAGTCGCCCACACTATCAACTATTTTGGTACTCTTTTAGTTGTGTTAATTTAGATAAAGGCATGTATAGGAGGGATTTGAAAATGATTGTGTTTGAATGAAACCTTAATATTTTATGTATTATAGCCATACAAATATGGCTTAAGTTTTATGTTTATTTGTGTGAAGATGCATGGTTTGATAATTTAGTAATGCTTATGAGTATATTATTATGATGCAAAAGTATTAGAAATTTTGTTAGGGCATATTCAGTTTTAATCTAGGTGTATATCGCTTTATATATATATAGGTTGGTTATGGCACCTATGTGTAATATGTTTAGTGGAGTAATATTTATCATATTAAATATGCATATTTTGGTTTGAATGAGTAATATAAAGTTTATAATAATAAGAAATGAATATGTTTCTTGATGGGTTAGTTACAAATCCAAACGAATGGTGCCATAGTATATTCGGCCAAAGTGTAATATTATATATGTTGATTAGTAATTGATTATTGGTTGGTAAAATGATTCACTTGATTTAATACATATAGGTATTATAGTATTACAAATGAAGCTTAGCTTCTGGTAGCTGAATTTTGGTTGATACCCGATATATGTATATATCGTGAATGTTTAAGTTATGAGATTCAAACATTTGTGTGTATTAAGTACGGGTAGTAAAACTCGTCATACTTTTAATCTTTATTTATTTTTTTATTGGTAGTAATGTTATACAATATGATAATGATTGCATTTCTTGTACTTGAATTCAATTGAAGTATACTTCGAAATTGAGTTTAATGTAGTAATGCCTTTCAACCCCAATCCGTGACAGATATGGGTTAGGGGTGTTACAATGTGAGTCTAGCTATACATGCCATATTACTACTCGTGATAGTGTGATCTCTCTCGACTCTGATGAAATTTTTTTGTTAAGACAGAGATGACTTCCAACCAAGCTATTTTTTGATAATGTTGACAATGATATTGAAATGATTAAGACGTGCTTATGATGTGTCGAAATTTGGAAAGGTATGAATATAATTCACGATATATATGTGTTAATGTACGAAATGAGATAACCACAAGTTGAGAAATGTGAAAAGTGGAATGAAATGAAAGTTTATATGGTGATAAGCCCATCTATGTTTGTTTGGCATGCATATGATGTTATGTGCCCAACATATTTGATTAAGTGAATACGATAAGTAAATTTTCTCAAATTGACAGAATGTGTGTTTATGTACACTTGTTTGAATAAGATAATCGAAAAAGTTCGTGTAACATGACTATGTATGTTAATTAGCTTGAAGTGAATTATGTAATTATGATTATATGATGTTGGTGATGAATACAAAGTCATATGTATGTATTTATGAGAGTTAAGTCAGAAGCTTTACGACCTCACCCCCTTACCAGTGTTGTTTTATAACGAAAATTCACGAGAACCATGTGTAATAGGTCCATAAATGTGAAACTAAAAAGTTTTGTGGTGAAATACTTAGTAATGCATATAGAGATAAGAATAGTTTGGAAAGTGGAAACGATTTTGGAAGGATATTAGAATATTTTAAAGATTATACAGATTATGCAATGTCATGGATAAAGGAGAAGTTAGTCTCGGCTAATCGACTTATTCAGATATGATGTCTAAAGTATGTGTTTACTGAAATTTTTCTCGAATTGATTTTCATTAGTGAGTGGAATAATATGGGGTTCATAATGATAGAATTAATCAAAGAAATGATATTTGATTAGTAAAGATGTCTGTGTGTGTGACAGTTACAGTTGAAATAAATATGATGATCTTTTCTTTGTATTTTATATATTCTCTTAACCTCAGAGATTTGCGTGTGATTGTTCAGCTTCTGATGGAGTTCTTACGTTGTGAGAAGCTAACTATGATGTTAGACGAATGCCCTGTTGGACTGGTTGATTTATGATTGGTATTTCTTTATCTCTTCGGAATTCTATTTAGATATGTAGGAATGAAGTCGATGGTAAAAATTTATGTGAGACTATTCTTATATTTCTACTGATTATGGTTTTGTTTTATATATACAGGAAATATGTTATCTCTGTTGTGATAGAAGTCCAGAGTTGGTAAGCATTTTTTTTTTTCTGGGTGAACTGATTTGTTGATATATGATTTGAGTTATGTATATTTAAACATGCCTCAACTAAGAGAATAAATTTTGTGTATTCACGAGTATGAAGACGGATAGTCAGAATAAAGAAATTATATTTTAGAAAGCATAATACAGAGATATGCTTATTGGATTATTCTAACCGGATAATGTTATTATAAGTTAAAGTTGTTCTGATTGGAAAAGTTATCATATTTGTGAAAGTTTGAATGGTCTTGGTATACTAACAAAGTTAAAGAAATTGAAGGTATTATTAACCGAAGCTCTAGTTTTGAGTTCAATTGGAATTGAGTAATGAGTTTATGATTTTTTTCAGTGATGCACTAGTGAACGGATTAGAATGAGTTTTATTGCTAGAATATAAAGTGATGGTTCATGTTTTCATATGGTTAATGTCACATTAAAAAGGACTGTTCGACTAGTGATTTAAAGATGGTTATTATTATGTCTGTATTGAAAAATTTGATGACACTGTTTGTTTAACGAGGATTTTCATATGTTTCCTGGTTTCAAGAGTTTAATATATTTGATGGCATAGCAAAATTTGAGTTTAAGATAGTGGTTATGAATTAAGCTATTGAAAGGTTATGAGTGATTATCGATTGATCTGTGGGAAGCCAAGAGAAATGCTAGTGGGTTGATTTCGAACGTTTGATAGAATTAGCATAATAATTTCAATATGTATCGATTCTTTGTTTGACAGAATTCACTGAGTTCTATTAGGATTCAGATCGATGATAAAGTGTTTCTGAAAGTATCATCTTGAAAAAGATTATTTAGTGATGTTGGAAATTAAGAGAAAGATACTAAACCACTCTTCTGGTAAAATTTTCGAGGACGAAAATCCTAAAAGGGGGGAATAAATGTAACATCCCGAATTAAGGCCTAGTCGAAACAATGGTTTGGGGACCACAAATTTGACTTAAGAAAATTTATTTTTATTATATTTTAATGGTCTACAATTTCACGAAACGATTTCGTGAAAATTTCGTTCGAAAATTTTGACATTTGGCCACTCAATTTAGTCAAAAGGACTAAATTGTAAAAAGTGCAAAACTTGAGTTCTAGAAGTTAGAGGTGTCAAATTGCTATGAAATTTTAAAGTAGAGGTTCTTAAATGGTAATTAGCCCATTGGTTAAATTTTTGGACAAAAATGGATATGATATATGTTAGACAACATTTTTTTTGGTAAGGGCATTTTGGTCCTTTTTCAAATTAAATGAATTAAAAAAAAATTAAAATGCCAAATTCGTCCATCTTCTTCATATGGACGAAATTTACCAAGAGAAGACATGGCTAGGGTTTTCTCAACTTTCCAAGCTCATGGTAAGTCCATTGTAGCCCCGTTTTTCAAGTTATTTACGATTTTGGAGTCCCGGTAACTCGATTTAGCTTATGCTACCAATAATTCATGCTAGGGTTCATCTTTGGAAAATTACCCATAGGTGAAAAGTGTGTATTTTGATGTTTTATGGTAGAATATGAAGCTTGAAATTATGTTAAAGAACTTTTGTTAAGCGATTTTAAGTGAAAATGAGTAAAACGACATAATCGGTAAAAATACCTAATGTTCATAAGTGTATGTTAGAGTAAGAATTTGATGTTGCCATAGAACGGAAAAAATGATCAGCATGTTATAAAACATAAGAATAAGGGCTGAAGTTTAATTTTCGAGTATTGAGCAAAAGTGTGAATATGTAAAAGTTTAAGGGCAAAATTATAATTTTTTAAAAGTTGAGTTAAGGACTGCTTTGAATAGTACATTAATTAAATAAGTGAAATGTGATATTTTAGGCCCCGAAAAATGAGATTTGGACCTAGAAGTGGAGGAAAATCAAAAATCAAAAAAGTTGATAAAATAGTCGTTTCGGCATTCGAGGTAAGTTCGTGTGTAAATAATAATGCAACACCATGCTTGAATTATAATTCTCTATTGATATGGCATAAATTTTATGATTTAATATGTTTAGGAGAAGTTGATGGATGGTATGTATGGTATGGAAAATGTGATATTTGTTGTGTCATGTGAAATTGAATGACAAATTAATGTTATAAGAATTGAATGTTAAATTAATATTACATGGGTCGTATGAGTTGCTACACAGTTGTACCTGACGAGATTTTGACAAGAAAGGTTATAAGTAAATAATGCCTTTATTTTACTTGTACAATAATTATTTTTCTAGATATTATGGAAATCATTGGGTGATAAGTAAAATATGAAAATGAATGGAATGGGAAATTCTCGATTGAACCTTCGAAAAACCAAGAGATACGGACAATATGTAGCTAGGTGACACGAGTGATAAGGGACCTTCACCGTGTGCACAAGAAAGCAACTAGATGGAAAATTTTGATATGTAGCTAGGCCACATGGATGATAAGGGACTTTCACCATGTGTGCAAGAAAGCTACGGGATAATAATTTCATATGTAACTAGGTCACATGTGTAATACTGTGTGTATACCATGTGTACAAGAAAGTTACGGGTTATGAGTAGCTAGGTCACATGAGTGGTTCCTAGTGTTGGACACCATGTAGACAAGAAAGCTATGAGATGGAATGGCTAGGTCACATGGGTGATAAGGGACCTTCACCATGTGTACAAGAAAGCCGAATTATGTGTAGGTGGATCTATGTGCTGAGACCACCGAGTATCGGGCGTTTTCCAAAGGGGTTCAACAAGATTGAAACACCCCACACCCGGCCCACGAGAATGGACCGGATCTGGTATGTTCCTCAAAGTAACCCGGTTCAAAATTCATTCGAATACTTTGAAAACTGTGTGTTTTGAAAGATAGTTTGTTGTGGGTTGGGCTCGAGTTGAAAACAAATTTATCTTATAACAAAAACCCATTTGTTTCAGGTGACAAAATATTTAAACTTATTTTAAATTAAATGGGCTTATTCTTTGTAAAGCCCTAAATTCATAACATAGTAATTAAAGCAGAAATAAAATGTCACGATGGCCTTATTACATAAAATGAAACCCAAAATAAAATTGTACAAGACATAAAATAAAATAAAGATTCAAATAAAATTAAACTTCAAGTTGAACATGGCCACCACAAGTTCTCGTCCGTCCATTCTTGCTCATCACAAAACATGTTCCCCTAACGGGTGAGTCGATAGACTCAATGTGTAACCAACACCAAAACATAATAGAAATAGGCACACCATACATATCATATTTATATAAAAATTCAAGATAATGATGCAAACCCGAACCCAAACCTAGGTCCATCCATTACACCAACCTTAGCAGACTCCCTGCTCAAGGCCGTGGCTAATCCACCGATCACAACCGAGTGATCCCACATATCTTACCTCGGCAGACCTGCTGCACAAGGCCGTGGCTGAGCCATCGGATATTTGTGTCATGAGACACCACATTTAGATAATGTAACCGAAGTTACCACATTCACTTAATGAGACCGAAGTCATCACATATTCTTAGTGAGACCGAAGTCAACACGTTTCACTTAGTGAGACCGAAGTCATCACATATTCTTAGTGAGGCCGAAGTCATCACATATTCTTAGTGAGACCGAAGTCAACACGTTTCACTTAGTGAGACCGAAGTCATCACGTTTCACTTAGTGAGACCGAAGTCATCACATTCACTTCCCCTTTCTCAAATAACCCGAGTGCCCCAAATTATACATATCATGCATATCATATTTAATTTCACTTTCACATCACTTTTCACATGTTAAATATAACATATTTCGAAATCCTAGTAGGAGTAGGAAAACGTACCTGAGTACTTTGTACCATAATATGGTACTTTAGCCATATCCTTTCACTTTTACATTAACATATATATCATATTTAAGCCACAAATCTATTAAGATTAGTGTGGGGTACACACGGTACCTTAGCCATATTCTTACACTTTCATATTAACACATATATTGAATTAAAGTCAGTAAATCTATCAAGATTTAGTGTAGGTACACACCGATTTGTTTAGCGATTCCTTGAGATTCAAAAGCTAGATCTAAAGTTTAGATCCTTAGTCCCTACATTTGATTCATCATTTATTACTTAGCATAAATTCTATTTGGCTATGATATCCAAATCCTAGTAGGATTTGTAAAAGACTTACCTTGTTGCCGATTTCAATACTAATCAAATCCGAAATCTATGCTATGCTCCTCCTTGTATTCGGCCAAGCACTAAATCTCATCAGGGGTTAGTTTCGGCTTTTTAAACAAACAAGAATTAGATCTAACTATCAAAATAGGCCTTAGCCAAATGCTATAGACACTTACCTTGTGGGTTTTAAATCCCGAAACTCACCGAATAACTAGGGAACACGCGGCCTATGGTGTACCTTCAGGAAAAGAACTTCTCTTTCCTTATAGCCTACACTTAGTAAATCCCGAAAGATCTCTTCAAAATTTCGGCAACCATGAACATTAATGGGATTAGCCCTAGATTTCGATAAGTCTAAAATATAAAAGAATGGAAACCAAACTTGGATCTTACCCTTATTTGAAGGAATCGATTGCACCTTCACTTCAACCTTCAGAGATTCGGCTTAGAGACTTGATGAACAATCGGCTATGATTCCCTTATGTATTCAGTTTCAAAGATGAAAGAAGAGAGGAATAATAGGCTTAGAAGGAATCGGCTAGGAGGCTAAAAGAAAAGAAGAAAAGAATGGATGCTCAAGAAGAATATTCTAGAGGAAAAGAGAGAGGAGAATGAATAATGAATGGCCCTAGTCTCATCCTTTTATAGTCGAAATTACTAGGCCAAGAATCCTTAACTTGGCCACCACTCTTCCTTATTTTCCTAATTAAAGAATAATTCTTCATTTATCCACCTATTTAGCAATTTTAAAGAGAATTAAACTCTTCCCTTAAGAGTCCTTATGATCTTCTAATTAGCCGAGTTTTAAAGAGAGTGAAACTCCTCTTTGCAAGCCTTGTGCCGTCCACCTCTTGGGCTTCTAGAAGCAAAATAAAACTTATTTTATTTGCTTCTTATGTGACTCGAACTCAAGCCCAACACCCTTGCATGTGGGCCATTTCACGAGGCCTTAAGTGGCATCTTGAGCCACTTTTCCAAGTCCGTTAATGGGTCAAATTTCACATACTTTATATTTTAGGGTCACCGCCCTAAGTTCCCTTTAAACTTTAAAATTCGACATTTGGGGTCATTTTAAGTTTCCAAAATTTTCATGTGACTCTGTAAACTTGACATTTCCTAGGTTTCCAAAATGTTTACTTTCCTATTTTGGCTTAGTTTCCAAAATGTTTACTTTCCTCTTTTAGCTTAGGTTTCCAAAATGTTCACTTTCCTCTTTTAACTAATCGTTCCATACATTTCCTTACATTTCCATACATTTCCTTACATTTCCATACATTTCCATACCTTTCCATACATTTCCTTACATTTCCTTACATTTCCATACATTTCCATACATTTCCATACATTTCCTTACATTTCCATACATTTCCATACATTTCCTTTTATTTCCTTTCATTTCTTTACATTTCCTTACATTTCCTTATACTTCCTTTTATTTCCTTACATTTCCTTATGTTTCCTTACATTTCCTTACATTTCAAGGTTCTAAAGATGCACACCACACATCCATATCACAAGAAAACATGCTATTTCATTAAGCAAAATGCACACAATGGGATTCAACCTCTTCCCTCAAAGTACTTCACGTGATGCCATAACCCTTGCCCCTTAGGTGGCGTCCTTTGCCACTTTTCCACATCACTTCTTGTTTTAACTTAAAACCAATAATTGTCCAAAGCTTTCTCTTCCATCCTAGGATTTTAAAACCCTTAATTCACTTCCAAACACCGTCAAAACCTACTACTCATGAATTATGCACAAACGCATAACCCCTAATCTAGGATGTTACGGTTCTACCCTCCTTAAAAATAATTTCCTCCTCGAAATTACTTACTAACATCAGACAATCTTTGTCACCACTTTATGCTTACGCAAGACTCGATCTTAATAGAACCATCATACTTTCCAGGCACAATCTCTAAGTTCAAGTCCCTTAGAACTCATTTCTAACGTCGCGATTTAATCGATTAAGAAGTTTTATGTATTAAAAAAATTGTTTCACCGATTAACTGAAGAAATTTTATGGAAAGAATTTTAGAAGTGGTCCTTTCAGATGCACACGTCTTTACATTCATACATCCATCAATCAATTATGAACCTTCGTTCATTCAAAGAAATGTTGTAGTTTTCATTGTTGTTGTTTTTCCACTACCTGGGGTATTTTTGTAATTTGTCCTCTGAGGTATTTTTCGTAATTTGTCAAAATGAGGTTCCTTGGTGATTTTGTCACAAAGTATTTTGGTATTTTTAAATTCAGGGTATTTTGGAAAAATTTTTTTGAAATCCGAGGGTATTTCAAAAATTTTGGACCTTGGGGTTATTTTGGTAATTTTTCTACAAACCGGTAAATTGTAAAATTTTAATAAATCGGGATATTTCGAAGTTGTAAAACTTTGAGGGTTCTTTTGAGAAATTTATTTTCCAAAGACGATGAAGTTGCAAAAATTTTGGAAATCGGTCATTTGGAAATTTTGGTAAGTTAGGGGCAATTTTGTAATTTTCCAAAAATCACGGTATTTTTGATAGTTTGCAAATTAAGGCTTTTGGACTTTTATAACATAATGAAATTTTGTCAAAACTATTGAGGAGTTGGACATTTTATAAACCAAGGGCATTTTTGTAATTTTACCACTAGGGGTATTTTAGTAAATTTGTAAATCAGAAATATTTCGGAAAATTTATAAAAATATTCTTTTCAAATCAAGAGGGTAATTTAGAAATTTTAAAATTAGGGTTTCCATAAAATACGGCTAGTCCCTTTCGGGTTTTAGTTATTGGGTTTAGCAGTGACTAAGTCCTCTTGGTTAGGGTGAGCAGTTACTACGCACTGTAGGATTCGAGTAAAGAGGAGGTGAGTCACTAGGACTGCTTAAATACCAAGCTCTTCTGAATCCACTCCTAGACATGCGCACAACAGCTACCACACCTAGCTCGGTGACTTAATCACGAGTTTGTCTAGTGTATTAAGTCTTATGTATTTGTGTTTGAGTAGACTAATCCTAGGGTTCAAGTTCCTATCATGCTATTCTACGTTCCATTCCTTTTCTACCCTTCTATAATTCACATAATCACACGATAGTTAGGGTACTTACCGGTGGATCATGGGTCGAGACTTAGGTGCCATGCCGGAAAACACGCTTATTTCATAAGATACTTTATAAAGCTTATTTGGGCTCGATTTGAAAACGCGTTTTGGGCCTTAGCCCACCTTTAGCCTCGATACAAATCGAAACATGTGGAGGATCTGTTTCAAATCGGAGCTCGATGTCACAAACTCTTTGAAAGAATGCAACAAGCAACTTTAAGTCTTCATTCAAACCATCTTCAAACCTTTTACACATAATGGCTTCAGTTGATACACGAGATATGGACAAACTTTCGCTCATATTCGATCCACGGTCATTTGAACTGCTTTTATTCAAGAAATTCTTTACGCTTCGGTGTAAACCGATTTTTCAAAGAACTCATTCGGTCACTTTCTTTTCTCCTACTAGTGTATTCCACCGTGATAGGCGAAGCTATAGCACTTTCAAACATTCTTCCGAGTGCAAGATAACTCATCAAGTACCAATAGTGTTATCAAGCCACACTTCACTTCGCTGCATCATCATCACCATTAGCCTTGAATTCTTCGCCCCAAATTTCTGATTTTATCAACAGGGGCCTACTAGATCTCATTGGATCTATCATCGAAGTCTTTGAAGGTACCGGAGTTGGATTATTCGGGGTGGAGTCATTCATCATTTGGTAGAAGGTTTGTTTAGCCTCTCCTCATGGTTACAATCCATGTACAAGTCACAAACTCTTTGACTTCAAGAATGCCAACAAGCAACTTTAAGTCTTCATTACCCAATAAAATGTAACACCCTTACCCAAACCTTTGAACTAATGTGGCATTACTAGACTTGACTACTAGTTTGGGGCATAAAATTTAGAGCTGTCCAACTGCGTCAGGCTGACTAAATTGACCATAACTCGAGTTACAAAACTGAAAATTTAGATCTGTAAATTTTCCTTGAAACTAGACTCATATAAATTTTTACCATAATTTTTCCAGAATTTTTCATGTGGCCAATTAGTACAGTTTATTCATCAAAGTTACCCCTATTTCACTGTTTGATAATTCTGACCTATCTTTACAAAAACTCAGATATCTCATTGCAAAAATTTTCAATAATGTCCTTGTTTATTCCAATCAAAAATATACTCATTAAGGATTCTAAACATATAAACTATGCTCCATAATTATTTTTGTACAATTTTTAACAATTTTTCCAAGATAGAACAGGGACTCACAAATTCATTCAGGACAAGTCTCACTAAAACTTAAATATCTCATAATATATAATTCTTTTGCCTAACTTGTTTCTTTAATATCAAAATAGACACAATAAAATTTAATTCTATGTCTTATTCACTTTCTAATTCAATTTCTCCTATTTTTGGTGATTTTTCAAAATCACATCACTGCTGCAACTAAAAACTGTTTCATAACAAAAATATGATTAACTAGTTTATAACTTCCTTACTCAATTTATTTAAACTCTATACCTTAACATACATATATATATATATCATATGATAATTTTCCATGTATGATTTAAAGCATGATCAAAATCACTTATCTATTGATATTTTAATGCAAGCAACCATATCATATATGAAACCTAAACTTAACCAGAACTCAAAAGCAACAGCCTTATTCGCAAGGCCATATTTATATTTACAATCCACATCATTCATTATTTATCAAAACCAAGCCTATACATGCCTTTGATTCGAAAGTTTACGAAACATAACTATACCAAAGAGAGTGATAGTGTGGTTGACTGTCTCGATGATCCCCTGAGCCCGTAGTTGAATTATTGATCTATAAAATAAAGCACAAACATAAATGAGTAAGCTCACCGGCTTAGTAAGTCTTAAGCGACTACACAACTCAATTAGGTGTTCAATTAAATTGAATGGAGCAACATTATTAACATTTATGAACTGACAAAAACACATATATATATATATACTACCATGGCCGATTATCAATGTTCATAACTAGTGGAATATTAATATTCAACGTACATTAAAACACGAGACTTATCAATGGTACCCGGATGGCTAAATCAATACCTGTATATATTCACTTCAACCGAATGACACTTTCTATGCACTTTTAAAGTAAGGGTACATAATTGAATATATATACATTTATCTATATGTATAGCTCATGGCCAAACCTATATAGGTATAATTTCTCATATCTTTATGATAAACTCAAGTAAGCGAGTAAACATATCAACTCAATGTCTTTTCTAATCGCAAATCTTAAGTACCAACATATAAACACATATCTATCAACTTGGTTATTCAAGAAGCATCACATAAATCATAAACTTGATTCGATACATAACTTTTGGTCGAACAACGTAATAACAACCATTGGTTTATTCGAGTACCATCATAACTAGACCAAAGGTCCGAGATCTAAACACAAGACGAAGCTCGCTAGGCATTTGAGCCCAAATATATCACCGCACGAAGCCCGCTAGGCAATAGAGCCGAAATAGATCACCAAGACGAAGCCTACTAGGCAATAGAGCTCAAATGTAACACTCAAGACAAGGCACCTAGGCAATAGAGCGAAATGTAACACAAGACAAGGCACCGCTAGGCAATAGAGCTGAAATGTAACACCTAAGACAAGGCCCGCTAGGCAATAAAGCCCAAATATAACACAATCAACATCCCCATGCACATTACTTAATGCTACAATCACATCCATCTCATATACTTTATTTTACAATATCATGTCAAACCGAACGTAAGTATCCACATCACATTCAACCAACAAATTTAATACTATTTCTTGTCCCACATTCGGCCTATATACATTATCGTGCCTTAGTATACCAAACTTTATCATATACTACTTTTGTAATTAACTTCTCGATATAAATTTGCTTAAGGACTTACTTTGGTTGTCGATAGACCGTGCAAATCGGCTATTCGAGAACCTTCGCCTTTCCCCGATCTAATTCCATTTTTTCTTGCTCTTGATCTAAAACACATTAAAATTTAACTCATTCAAGTACAATTCATCTTAATTTAGTCCCTAAGCACATAAATGGGCAAATTACTATTTTACCCCTAGTATTTCACAACTTTATAATTTAGTCCTATTTGCATAACACACAAAATACACCAAATTAGCCAAGACTATACAAGGGCGAATGTTCCTAGGGACTTTACAAGTCCTCACATTTCATTTATTTTGCAAATAGGCCCCTCTAAAATTTATTTTTACAATTTAGCCCTAAATACTCAATTTCATCAAAACTTCCAATACAAAATATACTAATCCTTTACATATCTTTCATCTAAAATTATCAAATATCAAAACCACATGAATACAACAATGGCGAACATCAAGCATGCTTAGATTCAAAATTACAACATGGGTTGCTTGCTTTTGAGCAACGATCTCAAAAACGTAAAATTTACAAAACCGACTAAGAATTTACCTTGAATTTGGCTTGAATGTTGCCGAAATTTCAAAGAATTAAGCTCCCCTTGTCTTTCTCAATATTCGGCCAAAAAGATGAGTGAAAGATATCCATTTTTTTATGTTTTAACTAACATATAATATAATTTTAACCTATTTACTATTTTAACCTTATTTCATAAAATTATATAATATAAAACTTAAGGTTAATTATGTCATATAACAACCCACTAACTTATAAATGGGTTATTTACCCAGTTAACACTTCATATTAAAAGCCATGCTCAAACTAGCACATTACACTTTAGTATGCCACTTTTACCTTTTACGCGATTAAGTCCTTTTTATCAAATTCAATACTTAAACAATAAAATTTTTCTACGAAACTTTACCACACATAAATTCATATATAATAAACACTAAATATAATATTTAAATATTTCTCAGGCTCGGATTCGTGGTCCCGAAACCACCGTTCCGATTAGGGTCCGATTCGGTCTGTTACAACTCTCCCCCCTTAAGGATTTTCGTCCCCGAAAATCTTACCATTAAACAACGCCGATATTGTTGTCTCATTGAATCTTCAGCTCCCACGTAGCCTCTTCAACTCCGTGCCTTTTCCACAAGACTTTCACTAATGGAATTTTCTTGTCTTCATGAAAGGTCAGTACTAAAATGTAGTTTAGTACCTAAAGCATCTCAACTTCTTCCAAAACCGCGATGTAAATCTCTTGTCTCTATCTCGATACAATGGAACTCGGTACACCATGTAATCTTACAATCGATCAAAACTTTTTTAGTCAGTCTATCAACTATAACCCATACGGCATCTTTCTTACTCGGTGTCATAGGAAGACCGCTACAAAATCCATTGTAATTCTATCCCATTTCCACTCGGACACTTTTCACTTGACCACTCAAACTTGACATCTTTTATCATCAATTCAAAATTCGACTCTACATTATTTTCACACCGAGCTCGTTTGGACAAATATATATCTCATCGACTTTTGTGCATCACAAATTTGCTGAATAAACATCGGTCTTGCTTTTAACTCGGCTATGATTGAACCATCACCGATAAAACCATCCGTGCAATAACTTTGTCAAAACTTTTCGACACTTTTCCGACCACTCAAACTTGGCAATAGCTATCATGGAAAAACCTTTTACAAATCGTCGATAGTAACCCACAAGTCCCGAAAACTTGAATCTCGAAAATATTTTTCGGTGGCTTCCAATCAAGTATAAATGAGATTTTGTTCGGATCAACTCGAATGCCCGATGTCAAACAACATGTCCCAAAAGTGACCTCTTTCATCCGAACTCACACTTACTAAACTTCGCATACAACTGATGATCTCGCAAAGTTTGTAGCACTAACCTCAAATGTTCAGCGTGTTCAATTTCATCTTTGGAGTAGATCAATATGTCATCAATAAACACCACCACAAATCGATCCAAAAACTATCTAAAAACCCGATTCATCAAATCCATAAAAATAGTAGGTGCATTAGTAAGCCCAAAAGGCATAACCAAAAACTCAAAATGTCCATACCTCGCATTTTAATGCGCCTTTGGCACGCCTATATCTCTAACTCAAGAATCGATAATAACCTGATCTCAAGTCTATTTTTGAAAACATTGAAGCCCCTTTCAACTGATCAAACAAATCATCAATCCGAGGTAACGGGTACTTATTCTTTATAGTTACCTTATTCAGTTGCCGATAATCAATACACATTCGCATCGTTCCATCTTTCTTTTTCACAAAAAGAACTGGTGCACCCCATGGAGAAAAACTTGATCGTGCAAAGCCCCTATCTGTTAACTCTTGCAACTGTGCTTTCAACTCTTTTAATTCAGTAGGTGCCATCCAATATGGAGCTATTGAGATCGGAGTCGTTCCCGGTGCTAATTCAATGCCAAACTCAACCTCTCGTACTGGGGGTAAACCCGGTAGTTCTTCAGGAAACACATCTGGGTATTCACATACAATCGAGACATATTCAATGCTTTCTCAAACAATTTATTATCCAAAGACATAAGCCAAATAAGCTTCGCACCCTTTTCTCACATACTTCTGGGCTAACATCGAGGATATCACTGTAGGAAACCCACTTAGATCACTGGATTCAATTCTAATGATCTCACCATTCTGATGTCTCAAATCAATAAGCTTCCTTTTACAATTCACCACTGCGTCATGCGAAGTTAACCAGTCCATTCCCAAAATTATATCAAACTCATCGAAAGGCAATAGCATTAAATCGACTGGGAAACAAAAATCCCAAATCATCAATGGGCAACCTTTACACACTTTATTAACAAACACACATCTACCCAGAGGGTTGGTTACACGAATCACAAACTCAGTAGACTCAACTGGCAGAGTCTTACTGAATACCAGAGTTTCACATACATATGAACGGGTCGAACCAGGATCAATCAATGCAATCACAGTAGTATCATAAAAGGTGAAAGTACCGGTAATAACATCTGGAGAAGCAGCATCCTCTCTAGCTCGGGTAACTAAGCTCTAGCTGGGGCTCTAGCTTCAGATCGAACTGCTGTGCTCTTCGTCCCTCTCTGACTACCACCTATATTGCCGAATGCAGGTGGCTCGCCCGTCTTCGATGCACCGCTTCGGTCTAGAATTCTGTGCCGTATTTTGCTCAGCTAACATCGGGCACTCTCGAATAAAATGATCTGAGGATCCACATTTAAAGCAGGACCGATCACGAACTCTACAACTCCCAGAGTGCCATTTCCCACAATGTTTACATTCAGCTCGATTTTGTGGAACGTTACCAACACTAGCCATCGAGATAGCTCGGGAACCCACTGGAGGCCGATCACGTCTAGGTGAATCCGAAGTAGCTTTATGTCGGCTGAAATCATCTCTAAACTTCTTAGATGTGGAGTGGAAATTCTTACCCGACGGTCTCTTACAGGTATCTCTAGCTTCTGTCTCGGCCTTTCTTTTCTCCTTCTCGAGCTCTTCAGCCTTGCAAGCTCGCTCGACGAGTGTCACAAACTCTTTGACTTCAAGAATGCCAACAAGCAACTTTAAGTCTTCATTCAAACCATCTTCAAACCTTTTACACATAATGGCTTCAGTTGATACACACTCCCGAGCATATCGGCTCAATCTGACAAACTTTCGCTCATATTCAGTTACGGTCATTTGCCCCTGTTTTAATTCAAGAAATTCTTTACGTTTCTGGTCAATGAACCTCTGGCTGATATATTTCTTGCGGAACTCATTCTGAAAGAAATCCCATGTCACTTTTTCTTTTGGAACCACTGATACTAGTGTATTCCACCAGTGATAGGCAGTGTCCCGAAGCAAGGATATAGCATATTTCAAACATTCTTCTGGAGTGCAAGATAACTCATCAAGTACCCAAATAGTGTTATCAAGCCACACTTCAGCTCGCTCTGCATCATCATCATCATTAGCCTTGAATTCTTCGCCCCAAATTTCTGATTTTATCAACAGGGGCCTACTAGATCTCATTGGATCTATCATCGAAGTCTTGAAGGTACCGGAGTTGGATTATTCGGGGTGGAGGTTGTTGTACAGTAGGATTATTCGAACAAACCGGGTAAACCATTCATTCATCATTTGGTAGAAGGCTTGTTTAGCCTCTCCCTCATGGTTACTCGTGAATGGCTGGTTGAGGGTCTAATGGCGCTGATCCATGTACGAGACCAGGCGCAACACTCTCCACATCATCACCACGGCTCTATCGGGATCTAATCCATTTACTATATAAAATACAATTGAAATTGTCAGAAGTCACCACACTATCACATATAAAATTCAAAGGCATGTATAGCTAGACTCTTACGTACTACGGTAGTCCTAGAATCGACTAAACCGTAGCTCTAATACCAATAAAATGTAACACCCCTTACCCGAAACCTTTGCCGGAGTCGAGTATGTGGCATTACTAGACTTGACTACTAGTTTGGGGCATAAAAATTTAGAGCTGTCCAACTGCGTCAGGCTAAATTGACCATAACTCGAGTTACAAAACTCAAAATTTAGATCTGTAAATTTTCCTTGAAACTATACTCATATAAATTTTTACCATAATTTTTCCAGAATTTTTCATTTGGCCAATTAGTACAGTTTATTCATCAAAGTTACCCCTATTTCACTGTTTGATAATTCTGACCTATCTTTACAAAAACACAGATATCTCATTGCAAAAATTTTCAATAATGTCCTTGTTTATTCCAATCAAAAATAGACTCATTAAGTATTCTAAACATATAAACTATGCTCCATAATTATTTTTGTACAATTTTTAACAATTTTTCCAAGACAGAACAGGGACTCACAAATTCATTCAGGACAAGTCTCACTAAAACTTAAATATATCATAATATATAATTCCTTTGCCTAATTTGTTTCTTTCATATCAAAATAGACACAATAAAATTTAATTCTATGTCTTATTCACTTTCTAATTCAATTTCTCCTATTTTTGGTGATTTTTCAAAATCACATCACTGCTGCAACTAAAACTGTTTCATAACAAAATATGATTAACTAGTTTATAACTTCCTTACTCAATTTATTTAAACTCTATACCTTAACATACATATATATATCATATGATAATTTTCCATGAATGATTTAAAGCATGATCAAAATCACTTATCTATTGATATTTTAATGCAAGCAACCATATCATATATGAAACCTAAACTTAACCAGAACTCAAAAGCAACAGCCTTATTCGCAAGGCCATATTTATATTTACAATCCACATCATTCATTATTTATCAAAACCAAGCCTATACATGCCTTTGATTCGAAAGTTTACAAAACATAACTATACTAAAGAGAGTGATAGTGTGGTTGACTGTCTCGATGATCCCCTGAGCCCGTAGTTGAATTATTGATCTATAAAATAAAGCACAAACATAAACAGAGTAAGCTCACCGGCTTAGTAAGTCTTAAGCGACTACACAACTCAATTAGGTGTTCAATTAAATTGAATGGAACAACATTATTAACATTTATGAACTGACAAAAACACATATATATATACTACCATGGCCGATTATCAATGTTCATAACTAGTGGAATATTAATATTCAACGTACATTAAAACACGAGACTTATCAATGGTACCCGGATGGCTAAATCAATACCTGTATATATTCACTTCAACCGAATGACACTTTCTATGCACTTTTAAAGTAAGGGTACATAATTGAATATATATACATTTATCTATATGTATAGCTCATGGCCAAACCTATATAGGTATAATTTCTCATATCATTATCATAAACTCAAGTAAGCGAGTAAACATATCAACTCAATGTCTTTTCTAATCGCAAATCTTAAGTACCGAACATATAAACACATATCTATCAACTTGGTTATTCAAGAAGCATCACATAAATCATAAACTTGATTCGATACATAACTTTTGGTCGAACACTGTAATAACAACCATTGGTTTATTCGAGTACCATCATAACTAGACCAAAGGTCCGAGATCTAAACACCGGCACGAAGCCTGCTAGGCATTTGAGCCCAAAATATATCACAGGCACGAAGCCTACTAGGCAATAGAGCCTGAAATAGATCACCGGCACGAAGCCTACTAGGCAATAGAGCCCGAAATGTAACACCGGCACAAGGCCTGCTAGGCAATAGAGCCCGAAATGTAACACCGGCACAAGGCCTGCTAGGCAATAGAGCCCGAAATGTAACACCGGCACAAGGCCTGCTAGGCAATAAAGCCCGAAATATAACACAATCAACATCCCCATGCACATTACTTAATGCTACAATCACATCCATCTCATATACTTTATTTTACAACATCATGTCAAACCGAACGTAAGTACCCACATCACATTCAACCAACAAATTTAATACTATTTCTTGTCCCACATTCGGCCTATATACATTATCGTGCCTTAGTATACCAAACTTTATCATATACTACTTTTGTAATTAACTTCTCGATATAAATTTGCTTAAGGACTTACCTCGGTTGTCGATAGACCGTGCAAATCGGCTATTCGAGAACCTTCTTTCCCCGATCTAATTCCGTTTTTCTTTGCTCTTGATCTAAAACACATTAAAATTTAACTCATTCAAGTACAATTCATCTTAATTTAGTCCCTAAGCACATAAATGGGCAAATTACTATTTTACCCCTAGTATTTCACAACTTTGTAATTTAGTCCTATTTGCATAACACACAAAATACACCAAATTAGCCAAGACTATACAAGGGCGAATGTTCCTAGGGACTTTATAAGTCCTCACATTTCATTTATTTTGCAAATAGGCCCTCTAAAAATTTATTTTACAATTTAGCCCTAAATACTCAATTTCATCAAAACTTCCAATACAAAATATACTAATCCTTTACATATCTTACATCTAAAATTATCAAATATCAAAACCACATGAATACAACAATGGCTGAACATCAAGCATGCTTAGATTCAAAAATTACAACATGGGTTGGCTTGTTTGAAGCAACGATCTTAAAACGTAAAATTTACAAAACCGACTAAGAATTTACCTTGAATTTGGCTTGAATGTTGCCGAAATTTCAAAGAATTAAGCTCCCTTGTCTTTCTTAATATTCGCCAAAAGATGAGTGAAAGATATCCATTTTTTTATGTTTTAACTAACATATAATATAATTTTAACCTATTTACTATTTTAACCTTATTTCATAAAATTATATAATATAAAACTTAAGGTTAATTATGTCATATAACAACCCACTAACTTATAAATGGGTTATTTACCCATTTAACACTTCATATTAAAAAGCCATGCTCAAACTAGCACATTACACTTTAGTATGCCACTTTTACCTTTTACGCGATTTAGTCCTTTTATCAAATTCAATACTTAAACAATAAAATTTTTCTCTAAACTTTACCACACATAAATTCATATATAATAAACACTAAATATAATATTTAAATATTTCTCAGGCTCGGATTCGTGGTCCCGAAACCACCGTTCCGATTAGGGTCCGATTCGGTCTGTTACATAGTTGATTTGTGTGTTGGGCTCGAGTTGAAAACAAGTTTATTTTTTTTTTTATAATGAAAACCCATAGTTTCAGGTGACAAAATATTTAAGCTTATTTTAAATTAAATGAGCTTATTCTTTATAAAGCCCTAAATTCATAGCATAGTAATCAAAACATAAATAAAATCATCACTATGGCCTTATTACATATAACAAAACCCAAAATAAAATTTATACAGTACTTAAAATAAAGTAAAGATTCAAATTAAATTAAACTTCAAGCTGAACATGGCCACCACAAGTTCTACCGTCCCGGTCCATTACTGCTCATCACCTGAAACATGTTCCCACAACAGGGTGAGTCGATAGACTCAATGTGTAACCAACACCAAAACATAATAGAAATAGGCACACCATACATATCATATTTATATAAAAATTCAAGATAATGATGCAAACCCGAACCCAAACCTAGGTCCATCCGTTACACCAACCTTAGCAGACTCCCTGCTCAAGGCCGTGGCTAATCCACCGATCACAACCGAGTGATCCCACATATCTTACCTCGGCAGACTGTCAAGACAAGGCCGTGGTGAGCCACTTGGATATTTGTGTCATGAGACACCACATTTAGATAATGTAACCGGGTTACCACATTCACTTAATGAGACCAAGTCATCACATATTCTTAGTGAGACCAAGTCAACACGTTTCACTTAGTGAGACCGAAGTCATCACATATTCTTAGTGAGACCAAGTCATCACATATTCTTAGTGAGACCAAGTCATCACATATTCTTAGTGAGACCAAGTCAACACGTTTCACTTAGTGAGACCAAGTCATCACATATTCTTAGTGAGACCAAGTCATCACATATTCTTAGTGAGACCAAGTCATCACATATTCTTAGTGAGACCAAGTCATCACGTTTCACTTAGTGAGACCAAGTCATCACATTCACTTCCCTTTCTCAAATAACCCGAAAGTGCCCCAAATTATACATATCATGCATATCATATTTAATTTCACTTTCACATCACTTTTCACATGTTAAATATAACATATTTCAAATCCTAGTAAGAGTAGGAAAACGTGCTGAGTACTTTGTACCATAATATGGTACTTTAGCCACATTCTTTCACTTTCACATTAACATATATATCATATTTAAGCCATAAATCTATTAAGATTAGTGTGGGTACACACTGTACCTTAGCCATATTCTTACACTTTCATATTAACACATATATTGAATTAAAGCAGTAATCTATCAAGATTTAGTGTAGGGTACACACCGATTTGTTTAGCGATTCCTTGAGATTCCAAAAGCTAGATCTAAAGTTTAGATCCTTAGTCCCTACATTTGATTCATCATTTATTACTTAGCATAAATTCTATTTGGCTATGATATCCAAATCCTAGTAGGATTTGTAAAAGACTTACCTTGTTGCCGATTTCAATACTATCCAAATCCCAAAATCTATGCTATACTCCTCCTTGTATTCTACCAAGCACTAAATCTCATCGGGGTTAGTTTGGCTTTTAAACAAACAAGAATTAGATCTAACTATCAAAATAGGCCTTAGCCAATGCTATAGACACTTACCTTGTGGGTTTTAAATCCTGAAACTCACCGAATAACTAGGAACACGCTGCCTACTTGTACCTTCTGAAAAGAACTTCTCCTTCCTTGTAGCCTACACTTAGTAAATCCCGAAAGATCTCTTCAAAGTTTCGCAACCATGAACATTAATGGGATTAGCCCTAGATTTCGATAAGTCTAAAATATAAAAGAATGGAAACCAAACTTGGATCTTACCCTTATTTGAAGGAATCGATTGCACCTTCACTTCAACCTTCAGAGATTCAACTTAGAGACTTGATGAACAATCGGCTATGATTCCCTTATGTATTCAGTTTCAAAGATGAAAGAAGAGAGGAATAATAGGCTTAGAAGGAATCGGCTAGGAGGCTAAAAGAAAAGAAGAAAAAGAATGGATGCTCAAGAAGAATATTCGGTAGAGGAAAAGAGAGAGGGAGAATGAATAATGAATGGCCCTAGTCTCATTCTTTTATAGCCGAAATTACTAGGCCAAGAAACCTTAACTTGGCCACCACTCTTCCTTATTTTCCTAATTAAAGAATAATTCTTCATTTATCCACCTATTTAGCCGAATTTTAAAGAGAATTAAACTCTTCCCTTAAGAGTCCTTATGATCTTCTAATTAGCTGAGTTTTAAAGAGAGTGAAACTCCTCTTTTGCAAGCCTTGTGCCATCCACCTCTTGGGCTTCTAGAAGCAAAATAAAACTTATTTTATTTGCTTCTTATGTGACTCGAACTCAAGCCCAACACCCTTGCATGTGGGCCATTTCCTGAGGCCTTAAGTGGCATCTTCAGGCCACTTTTCCAAGTCCGTTAATGGGTCAAATTTCACATACTTTATATTTTAGGGTCACCTGGCCCTAAGTTCCCCTTTGAACTTTAAAATTCAACATTTCGGGGTCATTTTTAAGTTTCCAAAAATTTTCGCCAGCTCTGTAAACTTGACATTTCCTAGGTTTCCAAAATGTTTACTTTCCTATTTTGGCTTAGTTTCCAAAATGTTTACTTTCCTATTTTAGCTTATGTTTCCAAAATATTCACTTTCCTCTTTTAACTAATCGTTCCATACATTTCCTTACATTTCCATACATTTCCTTACATTTCCATACATTTCCATACCTTTCCATACATTTCCTTACATTTCCTTACATTTCCATACATTTCCATACATTTCCATACATTTCCTTACATCCTTTTATTTCCTTTCATTTCTTTACATTTCCTTACATTTCCTTATACTTCCTTTTATTTCCTTACATTTCCTTATATTTCCTTACATTTCCTTACATTTCCAAGGTTCTAAAGATGCACACCACACATCCATATCATAGTAAACATGCTATTTCATTAAGCAAAAATGCACACAATGGGATTCGAACCTCTTCCCTCAAAGTACTTCACGTGATGCCATAACCCTTGACCCTTAGGTGGCGTCCTTTGCCACTTTTCCACATCACTTCTTGTTTTTAACTTAAAAACCAATAATTGTCCAAAGCTTTCTCTTCCATCCTAGGATTTTAAAAACCCTTAATTCACTTCCAAACACTGTCAAAACCTACTACTCATGAATTATGCACAAACGCATAACCCCTAATCTAGGATGTTACAGAGATAATTTACTAATGATGATTGGTGCGATCATGTTATGAATAAGTGCAAGTGTGAATGTGACCAATTGAGAAATGTGCCAAATTTACGTATGAACAATATGTTCGATATGTAATCGGAAATTGGAAAGGTTGGTATAAGCAAGTGATGAACACAACTAAAGTTAAAGAGAGAGCAAAAATTTACAATTAAACTGTTTGGACAGCAGCAGTGACATGAGTTTGAAAAATCACTAAAAATAGTATAGATTTAATTATAAGTTGTATGATATATTGATTTAAATATTATTGAGTCTATTTTCATATAAAAGAAATCTAGCAAACAAATGATTCTTATATTTTGAGATATTTGAATTTCTGTGAGACTAGTTCAGAATGATTACGTGATCCCCTGTTCTGCCTTGTAAAAATCATTAAAAATTGTAAAAAAAAATAATTGTGGAATATAATTTATATGTCTGAAATCCTGAATGAGTCTAATTTTAAATCAACTAAATAATAAGGTCATATAAACTCTGTACGAGGAGAAAATTGATTCGTAGTGAATAGAGGTCAGAATATTCAAACAGTCAAATAGGGGAATCTTTAATGAATAAAATATATTGATTGGCTGAACCAAAAATTCTGGAAATTTTATGGTAAGAAGATATGTGAGTCTAGTTTCATGTAAAATTAACGGATTAATTTTGAGTTCAGTAGCTCTAGAATAAATAATTTAGTGACTGTGAATAGAGTAGACAGCTTGAGATGAACATGAATAAAAAGTGGAACCATGTTCAATTATGATTGTATTATCTTGAGAACATATTGTGAAGATTTATAAAAGCCTGTTAATAAATAACTTATTATTTACATACTTACTTACTAAGCTTTGTAGCTTACTTCCCTTCATTTCACATATCTTATAAGGTTGTATGCTAACTCGAGTTGGAGATCGCTGGAGATGTAATCACACTATCAAGCTATCTTAGTGGGGTAAAAGTGAATACAGACCTCTTAAGTTTATGGCATGTATAGGAGACTTAGTCATTTGTATATGTCATAATTGGTTTGGCCTAAAATGTTGACCTTTAATATTTAGCAGTTCATTTTGTATAATTTGGATGAAATTTTATGACTCAGTTTAATACGTTTTCAAGTGTATGTGTTTTGGTAATGCCTTGTACCCTATTCCGGCGTTGAATATGGGTAAGGGGTGTTGCAGTGTGCAACACACAACTTGGACACACGAGCCTGTCCTAGGCTGTGTGAGTCCTGGAGCTATTTTTTCAATTTTAATTTTAAGCTAATGAGTTACATGGGCAAGGGGACATACGGGCGTGTGTGAGACACGGCTTCTTACTCGGGCGTGAGAGAAGTGAAAGAAATCATACACGGCCTAGACACACGAGCATGTCCGAGGCCGTGTGAAGTCTAGGTTCGATTTTAAATCTCATATGGGCTGGGAAAGCCCCACATGGGCCCTTACACGATCATGTCACCCTTTTAACCCCTAAACCCTAATTTACTTTTCTCTTCACTTTTTCTTTTTCCTCCCTTTTTCACCCTAGCCACCGCTCCACCCTTCATCATCGATCGACCCCCACGCCCTCCGACCACGGACCACTCGACCAGCCCCTCCATCGCAACCAAACCACCCGACCTTCTCCTCTACCTTCGAGCCACGCACTGCCACTATCCCGCATGCCTCGTCGCACCATTATCACACAAACCCCACACATTCATCCCTTTTCCCTTCCCTTCACTGTTCCCCACTCTGATGCCTTTCTCCATTGTCGAGCAGCTTACGTGCACGAACTGCCCCCGCACTACCCTCATCGACTTTCCCCTAGCAATAACCCCACCTCAAGCCCATCGTACCCTTTCTCTCCCACTAAACAACCTTCCCCCGTCCTCCCCTCTCCTCTTCCGCGTCGATCGACCAACCCCCTGCTGCCTCCTCGTTAGAACCTCATGCCAACTGCAGTCCCCCAACTCTGGCCACCAACCACCATCGTACCCTATTGTTTGGCCCTTAATCTTTGTAGTTTTTATTTTTAATTCATTATTATTTTATTATTTTATTTTATTTAGTAATTTTATTATTTTATTAATTTTGATATTATTTTCTTTTTAGCCCCACTACCTTTAGTTTTATTTTGATTAATATTTTCATTATTTTTGTTATTATTTTATTATTATTCTTGTTTTTATTACCGACCTCAATTCTCCTTATTATAAGGTTTAGCCTTATTTATTTTATTGTTTTTCTTCTCTCAGTATTATTTTTTCTTTTTATTATCTTTATATTAGCTTTCGTTTCATCTTATCTATTTTCGTTCCATGCCTGTATTATTCTTCATTCTTTAGTATGCCTATTTAGCAAATTTAGTCCCTAGTTTTTGCATGCTTAAGTGTTAGTATCTATGATTTTAGGAATGGATTATCTATTTAGGCCACTTATATTTTCTATATTCATCACGAGAGGATAGTTAGTATCGTATTTTTATTTACACACTTATTCGCCAGCCTCTGTGTTTGTTGGTGATATTTATATTATTGTTTTTCTGTTATTAAATTATTCTCTCTATCAGGTACACCATGACGAACACATGTGGCAAATCTATGGTCACCATCCCCGCTTCAGAAACGCAGAAGACTCCAGGCACGGCCTTATCCTCGGGCGCTTCCACCGATGCCCACCATCTATTCTTACAATTTTCATGGAGTCCCCAGGAGGACTTATATCATCATCTTTGACTGAGGCCATTCGCATTAGGCCGATGTATTGATTGGGCAACTTTAGAGCAGCTCTAGTTAGCTAATCGTGTCTACACCATCATTGGTACAGCTCCTTTGGACCTGTTTTTCTCCATCGTCGATCCCACATACTTGGAGCTGACCTTAGAGTTTTGTTCGACATTTCTCCTACAGCAAGTGATGTCAACCCATGACGAGCCGGGCACTATTACCTTTAGACTTGGCGGTATGGCGCAACATATGAGTGTCTCGGAGTTTGGAGCTACATGGGACTTTACACTGCAGAATTCATGGGTATCGAGGGGTTCCTTCAATTATACTGGCATATCCACTTCTCGCCATATCTTTGTTGGGTAGATCTTACGGAGAGCACGACGCCTTATGACCCAAGTTAGTCGAAGGCAACTTCACTACCTCCAGCTTTGAGATATATTCATGCCATCTTAGCTCACACGTTGACCAGTTGGAGGGAGAGCACCGGAGTCGTTGGTACCACCGATGCTTATTTTCTATGGAGTATGGCCACAGGGCGTATTTTTTATTTAGCCTACTTCATCGCTCTCGCCTTTCGCCATCAGACAGAGCACAGTAGGTAGGGTCATATCTGTTTAGGCCCTTATGTGACTTGACTCGCACATCACTTCGGTCTCCTTGGGACACTTGAACAGTCCTCCTCACTTACGCTAGTAGGACAGATGTCCCCGCAAGGATTATCGAGCATGATCTATATGAGGATGATAGAGCGACTGCATAGAGTGGATCCTCCTCAATACCAATTATCTCATTCTGATCCTCAGGATGAGCATGAGGAATTTGATGATGTCCCTGTCCAACACGAGGTCGCACCTTCAAGTCACCGTACCACTTCTTCTGCTGCTACCTTAGTTAAACTTTTGAAGCGGTTCATTCGATTCGAGCAACATTACTTTAAGCATTTCGACAGTATCGATGAGACTTTGCAACAGATCTGTCAACAGCTCCATATACCCTCTTCAGCATTGACGACTCACGATACTGATGCCTCTGACGATAAGGATCATTGAGTTTATTTCTTTTCTTTTTAGTTTTAATTTTAATTTTATCTTTATTTTTATTTTTATTTTTTTATTTTTAGTTGTTTTATTTTTTGTTCTTAAACTTCTTTCTTTTATTATCTTTTGAACTATATTTTTAATCTTTATGGTTGTTT
This sequence comes from Gossypium rotundifolium, assembly GCA_025506655.1. Taxonomy (NCBI): domain Eukaryota; kingdom Viridiplantae; phylum Streptophyta; class Magnoliopsida; order Malvales; family Malvaceae; genus Gossypium; species Gossypium rotundifolium. The sequence continues at coordinate 89,316,230 of CP106729.1, forward strand.
CTAATTGAGTTGTAACCTCTTAATATTCTTCACTATTTGGGTTTATTTTCTTATTAGTTTGCATAGAATCATGCACTTCACTTTCAATTGCCTACAATTCCGGTTTTCACTACTCTGGCAATTTCATCCATATTCAGGGCAATTTCAATTTTCTCCCTCTCTTATGATATTCTGCTTATTCTATATTTATATCTGTTTGTACATTAAGGACAATGTACATCTTAAGTGTGGGGAGGTTATTTATATAATTATTAAAAAATCCCTAAATTTCTTGTGTTTAAGTAATTTTCTTATACGTCTATTAGAGTGAACTTTTCTCTATTTGGAATTTTTATTGATCTTGTTTTGGATTAATTTGTAGATATTTGTGCATTGGTTGATTTAAAATTTAAGACATGAGAGAATCAAGCATGATAAGTTATTTTTCAGATTAAAAAACTTTAGGTTGTTTCCCCTAAATTGAGGTATTACCTTGAAGTTTTAAATTTGCAAGTTTGATATCAAAACCATAATTTTTTTGTGATATTTTGAGCCTTTAAAGCATATATTTTTCGCTCATTCTATTATTAGTTATGAGTATGTCAACTTGATTTGTTATTCTAGAATTTGATTCGATTATGCATGTCGAGACCACACATTTGATTTGATAAACTGAGATGATAAAGGGACTTAGGTTTTAACCCACTTATCCCATAAAAACCCAACCTTTTTAATTAACTCTTAGTGAACCCCGTTGAGCCTAACACACTGTTTCTTGATTAACCTATTCATGTTAAATCATAACTCATTTTTTTTTTTTGTTGAGACTTTTCCCCGTTTTATTGACTCCCTTTTTATCGAGATTCAAATTGGTTAGTTGCCTAACTATGCTCTTCTGTTTGATTTGCTGAATTATTTCTGATTGTTCTAGATAAAAAGAAAAAGAAAAAATATTTATTTATCGATTATTATTTAGTTCTATGTTGATTGAGCTTGAACAATTAAATTCATATTTTGATAAGAAGCTCTTTTTTATTCTTGAATAATTCTTGATTTATGCACTTGTTTTTAATTCAACATTTGTTTTTTTTTTTCTAGTTTGGTAATTAATCAATTCAATCTCAATTATAACCAACTTTTCTATCCTTTTTCCACACCCTTAACCTAAGCTCTATTACAACATCTTAAAGACCTTTTGATTAGTGTGTCATATCAATTTATAGTGGTGGAGATTTAATTTTCAAGCAAGCTTATGGTAATGACATTTCTTGTTCGACTATTGAGTGCTTATTCTTGAACCTTAAACACTTTGAGTGATTTGAGTGAATATTTAGTGAGGATTTCAATTCTTTTCGATTTTGAATTAACGGTAATTAAATAGATAAGGGGAGATACCCATGGTTTCGTACTTTAAAATTTTCAACTTGGATTGTTTGAATCTTTAGTGCCCTTTTAGTTGAATTATCAATGCATGATTATTTGCGAATTATTTCAAAACATTATTGATGAGAATTATAAGTTGAGAAAGATGAATTTTAATGTGAGTTGAGGATTTTTCTTGAGGACAAGCAAGCGCTTAAGTGTGGGGATATTTGATAAATAAGAAAACTAACATATTTTAATCTCATTCTTAATGTGTTTTGGGATGATTATTTATGAAAATTGGTGAATTTGATGCTCCTAGTCCTTTTAATTCATGTTCTTATCCTTAGGTAAGTATTTGAGCGAAAAAGGAGCGAAAATTGGTGAAAAATAGCATATTTTAGGAGCCACACGAGCTGGGCACACACCCATGTGAGCCACACAAGCTGGGCACATGCCTATGTGCTAGCCCATGTCGATTTCGCACCTTGCTTCCCAAACACGCGGAAAAACAAAATTTTTCTGAGCATTATAAAATCTATAAATACTAAATAGAAGAGAAGATAAGAGAGCCATCAGAGAAGATCGAAGAAAACACTCAAAAACACCATTGGAACCACTTCCGAAGCAGATTTCCATAAAAATCGAAGACCTCCTTTTAATTTCTTTTAAAGTTTTTATGGGTGTCTTTGTTTCTTGTGGTTTTTCTAACTTTGAGATGTTTTATTTTAGAATTATGAACTAATTCCCTAGATACCTAGGGAGGATGAAACCTATGACGAATTCTATTATTTAATTTCTATTTTACATGATAAATACTTAATTCTTGTTCTCAATTATGTGTGCTTCTTTCTTGTTTTAATATTTTTGAGATATTAATTCATGTTTAATGTGCTTAATTCAGTGGGGAAAAACTCCCTATTTAAGAGTAGATCTAGCATAATTGAGTGGAGTTGCATGCAATCCTAGAAATAGAACGACATAAACTACCAGATTAGATTGAAATCAAATAGGGAGTCCATAGATCGAGTTAATGCGACAATAGGGGTTTTAATTAGAAAGAGATTTCAATTAATCAACCTAGAGTTAGTTGTTCTTACTCTCGAAAGATAAATTAGCATAATTTAGGGATTTCTATGGATTAAGACACCAAATGAATAAATTGTTTAAATCAAATTAATAATAATAGAAGGAGTCTAGGTGGATTCTTTCCTGTGTATTGTCTCTCATTGGTTATCTTTCGATTATTTTCCTGATTCATTCTCTGTTGTATTCTTAGTTAAATTAGTTTAGTAATTTTTAGTTTAAAACATATCACTCTGATTTGTAGGGTAAATATTAAGAAAACAAAAATTACAAATATTTTTAGTCCTCGTGGATACGATATCACTACTCACCGAAGCTATACTATTGTTTGATAGGTGCGTTTGCCTTTGTCGTAAATTCTAGTTAGTACAAAAAACATCCATCAATATTATAGAAATAAGTTGATTAAAATTAAGTTTCGAAGCTAAGAGATAACTCTTTGATTGTTCAATAGACATCTCAACCTAAAATTTTGTGGGTCACATCCAAAATGTGTCGCAAGCCAAGAAATTGACCATGCTTGAAAATTGGAACTATTGATGATCTTAATTGAATTAGTTTCACCTCATCCATGAATGTATCAAGAATATAGAAGGAACTAAAAACACATTACTGCCTGAGAAGCTTGGACAATCTTGGGTACTGCACATGAAGGGAGTCCACTATCAAACTATTAAAACTCCAAATATTAACAACCATGTTTGAAACTCTTAGAATGCTTAAGCACGAATCTATCATTGATATGTATGCAAATTTATATGAAACTTCTAACCAAGAATTTTCTCTTGGTGAGAAGTACTTCAATGTTGATTTGGTGTGTAAGCTATTGAGGTCTCTCCTTGAATGTTTTGCAATCAAAGTGACTACTATAGAGGAAGCCAAAGAATACAATAGAATTAAAAACCTTATTGGATCCCTACAAACATTTGAGATGAATTTTAAGGATATTGGTGAAGGATTAATTCTTGAATATTGTGTTTAATGAAATTCCTAATGTTTTGTGACATTGTCTCAAACATACAACTAGGTGGTAAATCAAGGACCAAAACCTAAAATTAATTAAAATTGATAGGAATGTAAAAGGGATCCTCACTAGCTTTCCACTAATGTATAATAAGAACGTGATTATTGAATGTCCATGACCCTCCATCAGTAACTCTTTGTATCTTCACATTGTAGGATAATTTGAATAAAAGTAACTTTGAACCCAGATCCTTAATTGCAATACCTCCAATAAGATGCCATATATTTGTGAAGTTTTTTCCGCATTAAATCATAGTTCACCTCAATAGTAATAAGAAAGCGACCAACAAAACATAAGTTATAAGAATAAGGTTTACTATTTGTGAAACCCTCTAGATTCTAAGATTCCACATTGAATTGATAAATTTTTCATGTTAGGTTCTTACTTTTTTGAGAAGGTACAAATGGGAAAAGCATTCAGGAAACTGAAGAAAAGAAAATAAACAAGGCAACATGCCAAGTAGCAGGCCAAAGAAAAAATGTGCCAAAAGATAGACCCATTCTATAAAGTATCAAATTTCAAATTGAACTCAAGTTTGTAGAGACTTAAGTTAAGCTTCTAGTCCTTGCTCATTATAGTGTATGACTTTAGTTCAAATTTGAACTAAGGGTTAGTAGTCGAATTTTTTAGATTTTTTAATCCGTTCATGAATTTAATTCTCACTTTTCCATTCTATTTTGACATTTGAGTTTTTAGACTTATTTTTCTACAAAAAAAAAAAAATCTTTGTTTTATGGATTTTGAAAATTATTTGGTAAAGCTTGAAACTTTTTTTATAATTATTGCTAAAAAAAATTATAGTAAATAAAAAATAATCAATAACTCTTATATATTATTTTTTGAAATATACTTTTAAGTAATATAAAATTTAATTTTACATCATAAAAGTTAAAATTAATTTTAAATTTAAAAAAAATAGAATTTGATGTGATTTGAGTAACTACAATTTTTTTAACTTGTATTTCATCAAAATAGTTTGGCCTGGTTCGGTTCAATTACCTTTTTTATTTCTCTATACCTCTTACTCAACCCTAATGTAAATGAAAAATAAGACTGAGTCAAGAGGAAAAAAAGTGATTGAGTCCAAAAAGAAAATGAAAAGGCTTATGTCATAATTTGGCACCTTAAACTTACCTGTTTTACCACTTTGATACCTAAACTTTTGTTGTCACATTTTGGTACTTAAAATATTCCGCCATTATAGTTTTTGGTCCAAAATGTTAACAATGTTAAAAGAAAATTGTGACACACTCAACCAAAAAGAATCGTCTAGCGTTTGGCTTTTTTCCCATGTCACCAATTACGTGGCCATTGACCGGTGACATGGTTGTTGACCGGTCATTGATCAATGGTAACTTTTGTTGACCGACAATTGATCAGTGTTAACTGATGCTAATAGCTAGAATAAACATGGACAAATGAACTTCCAAGTTCATTTGCATTTGGACTACTATTTCTTTAGATTCATTTTAGACATGATTCAAAATATTATTGTAACGCCCTAAATAATTTATTTTTTTTGTAAATATCTGACACAAATGAGTATCTGCTTCAGTGAATAAGTGTTCTGGATGTGTATGTGAAGTCTTGGGTTCAAGTCTCACCTTGTGTAAATTTTGGTCATTTTAGATCCAAACCTTATCCTTGTTGAGTGGGCTTATTTAAAATTGTCAGTTAATTCATATCAGAATGAGTCTGCTAGTTTGAGTGGTAAAGGAATTGGTGTGTTGGAGATCCTGTGTTTGAATCCCTGCGTGAATGTGGGTATTATTTTTGCTTGGTTTTGTGATAGAGTTTCAGTGGAATTAAAATTTTGAAGTGGTTGAGATTGAGGTGTTAGTGGGAAGTTGGGGGATATCAAATTGGTTTTAAATTTATTTTATTTTTATTTTTATTTTTATTTCCCAAAATTCCCTCTATTTTGATGTTCTTTTTCTTCCAAAACAAAATCCCCATTATTGTTCTTTTCGTTTCTTTACTCTCTGACGAAAAATTAAACTATTTCCTCCGATCTTTGTTCTACCGCTTTGAATTTGCTCGGTTTTGTGATAGAGTTTTAGTGGAATTAAAATTCTGAAGTGGTTGAGATTGAGGTGTTAGTGGGAAGCTGGGGGATATCAAATTGGTTTTAATTTAATTTTATTTTTATTTTTATTTCCCAAGATTCCCTCGATTTTGACGTTCTTATTCTTCCAAAATAAAATCTGTAACACCCCAAACCTGGCCTAAACGTTACAACTGGATCTGGTGCGTCATATAAAAAGGTTTCCAATGGATCTTTGCAATCGTCTAAAAATATTTGAATCTCTTTTTAAAACTCTAAGTTAGGGTGGTTGTTTGAAAACTCAGTGTTCATCTTTGAAAACTTGTAATTAACTTAAAAACTACCTTTATTGGGAAAATCAAACTTACACTATTGTGGGTAGGTGATATCTTAAAAATACTTGTTACCACTCTAAGTGAAACCAAAGTGTTGTCCATTATCGTTTGTAATTCGTTCGTTAAGTTTTGGAAAACAGTTATTTACATTTTATTAGGAAAACCCCATACTAATTAAATCATAAATCAAAGTGTTTAAAATCCAAATTGAAAATACTAGTGGCCTTATTACATAACAGAATCCCAAATTAAAGAAAATTCAAAGATAAGAAAAGTTTAATTTACTAAAATCGTGCATGGCCACCACTGAGTCCACTCCGGCCCATATCCGCTAGTCTAAGAATAACCTGCAAAAATTTAAGCAGAGGGGGTGAGTCAAGAAGACTTAGTGTGTAATTACCCCACATGAACCATAATTGGGCCCAAGCCCATTCAAATACCATCTGGGCCTTAGCCCTTACAAAATCACATTAGGCGAAGCCCATTCAGAATCGGACTGGGCCTTGCCCTATTAGCACAGTATAGAACATAATGTATGCAATATGATGCAATTCCCAACCCAGCCTAAATTTTCATCCGCTATACACCACCCGTTCCTGCCAATCACACCAGTGGGGATTTCTACAATCGACCCTCACTGCTACACACCATCGATGGCAGTCATGCTATAGTCAGTTGTTCATCGCCAAAATATGTGGCATAGCCACCGAAATAATGTGACAACGTCACCGAAATGTGTGGCAAAGCCACCGAATTACACTGCCCCTTTCAATAATATCATATCCCTAATCCCATGCAACATATAATCATAGTGAAATGGATGCAACATATATTAGCATACATAGAATGTTCAGAGCATATGTATAGTCATGCTAACGTACATACACGACATAGTCAGAAAATAACTAACCTAGTATCTCGATTTTACCCTCCAAGGGTAACGCAACAGACATTACCGAGGTTTCAGCTTTCAAAAATGCATATACTTATTACAAACAAACGAAAGAAGGTGTGGGAGTTACACATAATCACGCTAATCAACCCCTAAGGGTATAACGATAATTTTACCCACCAAGGGTATTTTAGTAATTTTGCAAACCAAGGGTATTTCGATAATTTTACAAACCGGGGTTAACTCGATAATTTTGCAAATCAGGGGTAATTCAGTAATTTTGCAAACCAAGGGTAATTCAGTAATTTTGTAAACCAGGGGTAATTCGGTAATTTTACAAACCAGGGGTAATTCGATAATTTTGCAAACCATGGGTATTTTGGTAATTTACCCCTATAACGGCCTTTTCGAAGGCCCACTATCGATTCGAGCAACACGGCTACCATTTTTGGTCCTCACCGGACTATTGGGCCTAAAACCTGACTTCGGCCCATTCGGGCCAACACGCTCGTGAGGCCCATCTAGCACTAATCTAGCCACGTATATGAGATTCACCTAGTCTAGTCAAATATATACTACACAATCATACAATTTACTCATATGGGCCCATGGGCCCATTGGGCCCACTTGGTCCCTTTCGGCCTATCGTGGCCCAAACAACCTAAATGCACAAGAACACTCAAGCTGGCCTCAACTATCGCATCGAAGCTCCAACACGTGCGCTCGCACGCTCGTATGGCTACTATCGCAGTGTGACCAACATTTTGGCATTTGTCGCTCTACAGCTAGAGTAAAGAGAATACACACCTGATAGGAATATAAAGCTGCTAAATCGTGCCTCGAGCAGTCCTACTGTAACACCCCAAACCCGGCCCATGAGTCCTGACCGGATCTGGTATGTCACTGGGTAGAAATAATTTGAGTGTCTGGTGAAAATTCGATAAAATTTGGCTAAGGTGTAAAAAGGGTGTTTGTATTCTCAGTTGGGCTTTAAATATAGTTGGGCTTTTTAAACCCTTTTGAAAACATTTGATCATATACATTTTAAAGTCATCAAGTTGTAGTTGACTAGGTTTATTTTTGGTTACCCGATGATAACGTCTTTGAAAACTCGTAAAAGTTATTATGTTGGAAAAGGTTACTTTTACCCGGTTTACTTTAACATTTGTAAATTTCATTTGTAATATATTATAAGTAAAATAAAAAGTAAAACAAACATTCAAATAATAATAGCGACCTTATTACATCCCAAATTAAAAATACTTAGGAAATTAAATAATTAAACCTAACGAAAATAAATTTAACTCCAACAATAAGCATGGTCATTTCGAGTCCTCTCCGACTCCATCTCCGCGATCTACTCATCTGCAAAATGTTAAGGGAAGGGGTGAGTCACCAAGACTAAGTGTGTAAATCCCCTACCCGGAAAAATACAATTCATACACAATTCATTAATAAACATGCACATGCAACCCAACTAGCCATCCATACTCCTTTTCTACCCCGTGTGGTCAAAACCACTGATGACTTAAAGTCACAAATTGAATGATGGGGCCAACCCATCGTGTGGTCAAAACCACTGATGACCATAGGTCACAATATATCAAGTGTGGTCAAAACCACTGGTGGTACCAAACCACTGGGACTTAGTCACAAATAATCAATCGTTGTGGTCAAAACCACTGATGACCATAGGTCACAAATAATCTGATGGGGCCAACCCATCTTGTGGTCAAAACCACTGACGACAGTCCATAATTCATCCCCCTCCTCTCATCAATCCCACCATCACATGCTTATACATCAATCATCATGTCATAGCATTTAATATCATGTGATGGCATGCAAATCGAATATCAAAAATCACAAGTCAGGGGACTAACCTAAAATCCAAAATTATGCCACAAGCTAATCACAACCAAAAGATTAAGGCAAACATTAAAGTCATGTAAATTAATAAAGTGTGTAGAGAGATCTTACACACCTATTTCTACCGAAACTCCTAGATCCCGAAAAGCCGATCTATAAAGTTAGATCTCTTAACCTATAATTAGCCATTAACATAATTAGGGACATTAGGCCTATTCGGCCAAACCAAGTAGTATCAAAAGAACTTACCTTGAATGGATTTGATTTCCAAACAAATCCCGAAGCCTTAATTAGTCCCTAAATCCATGGCACATGTTAGTTTCGGCATTTAACAAAAACTTTTTAATCGAAAGGCCCTTGGCCGAATGTAGCTTATTCACTTATCAAAACCGATTGCTAGAGGAGTAAAGGGTTGGATTAAGTACATCAAAATCCCGGAGTACCTTATGGAAAATCGATTCCTAAGAAGGGAAATAGTTAACCACACTATCAACAAATACCGGATTTCGGCTAGCCATAACAAGAACAAAGATTAAAGAGATCCCTTACCACACTATGAAATTCGGCAGCACTTGGTTAGGGGGAAAGAAGATTCGACTATCACAAGTGGGAAGGTTTGGAAATTTACATTAGAAGAGGGGTAGGTTCGGCTAACAATAAGCAAGAGAAGCTGGAAATTTTGAACAATTTTGGCTAAGAAACAAGGAGATTTCTGAAGACAATGAAGAGAGAAAAAGAAAAGAGTTTGCTGGAGTTTTTTCACTTCTTTGCTGTAGCAAAAATCAAAATATGGACAGCCCCAAGGAGTCCAAAATTCGGCAACCACCTCCTATTTTGTGATAATTTCCAGCCTTGAATTATCACAAGTAAATCTAGCTTTATCATACTTTTTAATCTCCTAATCCCCTCAACAATTTAATAGCAAATAAAACACTAATAGCTCCCCCTCTTCCAGCCGAAAATAGGCAAAAAAATAAGCTTAATCTTATCACTTGAAGAGTCCAAAATCATGCCAATTCTTTCTCTCCTTCACGCCAGCAGCAAAGAGGAAAAATAAAAATCCAAATGCTGCTTCTTAGATTCGAACCAGCGACCTCAAGCAGCAGCAGCAGCCCCCTTTTAAGCGCCCCAAACCAACTCTCCCAATTGACTTTCATGTCAATTTACCCCACCATTTAATTATAAGGCCTTCTTCTTGGCCTCCTCCTTTAACGCCCAAGCCCAAAAAAATAAAGCTCCTTGCTTCCTTCTTGTCTTGAACCCGAGACCTTAAACCAAAACCCCTTTAAGTGGCGCCCCAAGCCACTCCGCCAACCTGCCTTTCATGCCATGAACCTTGCCCGAAATTTATTTAAAACCTTCCTAGCCCTAACGCCCAAAAAGCCCACAACGAAAAACATTTCCTCCTTGTATCTCCCATGGATCGAACCCAAGACCTCCCTTGCCAACCACACGCTACCAGCCACTGCACCAGAACCATTCTTGTGTCATAATTCGCCCAAATTTTATTTAAACCCTAACTTCACCTAGCTCCCTCCTTTTTAAGCCTTAAAAAGAAATTTTTAATTTCAACTTTGACCTAATTCGGGGTTATGTCAAGACCCTAAATATGCTTAGAAATCAAAATATTTATTTCTACAAGCACATACATAGGAAATTAATTAAATTTTCAATAACCCCTAATTTAAGGTGTTACACCTATGTGCAACGCCAACCAGGTATGCTTACTCTCCTCCTAGATAGCTCTATATATAGCTAGCTTCTCACCTTCCTTCTTTATATCTTTCCGATATGGGATCCCTCCATTAGTAGAGTTTAAATCAAACTCAAACTCTTGCCGTCCAATCCGCAAAATAAATATTCCCTTGCTTGTCATGAGATTCAAACCCAAACTCTCCCATTAGACAATTCACGCCACTTGCCACTAAGCCACAAGCTCCTCTTGTGTCTAAAACCATGCACAACTAAAGATAAGTCTATGGCGAAGGTCTAAATCCATTTTGAAAAATAACCAAAAAGAAATGCAAGTGCCACGCCTTGAACCTTGATCTCCTTACCTCCCTGTGGCGTCACTCCCTTGCTCCCTAAGTGGCGTGACTTTGCCACTACACCACACACTCCACTTGTGTCATTTTTTCCACATTTTATTCTTAAAGCCTACCTACTAACTCCCAGGGTTTTATTCACCTAAAACCAAATTTTTTCCTAAGCCTAAGTTTGATCCCGGGTCTTCATAGAAGCCCCCTAACCTTCCAAAATCACCTACCTAATAGGCCCAACTTACACTTAAGCCATTCTCTTGTTCTCAAAAATTTTAAATGCTACTACACCGAAGGCCTATTGGGCCCAATTCTACTAGGCCCAATTTTGGGATGTTACAAATCTACCCCCTTAAAGAAATTTCGTCCTCGAAATTTTCAACTATAGGAACAGTCACACATCCTAACCTACCACACTACGCTCTTGCTGCGCACTCTGATCTTAATAACACTAACATACTTTTTAACTAAATCTCAAAGCTTCTTCCTCACAACTAGATACCTAACCGCAGAAGCACATATAAGTTTATCACACATGCACATAATTCCAATATTCAAGCAACTCATCCAAACATAACACACACAGAATAAATACCAACATACAGTTATTACAGCATATAACAGAGCATAAGGTCAGGAAACCTACGGATTTGGTGCCGGAGACTCAGGTGCCATACTTCCCCAAAAACGATATGTTTTTCTAAACCAAATTTCAAAAAAATTTGGAAAACATTTTCGAATCCATTCCACGGCCGAGTTTTGTAACCTAGGCTCTGATACCACAATTGTAACACCCTAAACCCAGCCTAAACGTTACGACTGAATCTGGTGTGTCACATAAAAAGGTTTCTCATGGATCTTTGCAATCGTCTAAAAATATTTGAATCTCTTTTTAAAACTCTGATTTAGGGTGGTTGTTTGAAAACTCAGTGTTCATCTTTGAAAACTTGTAATTAACTTAAAAACTGCCTTTATTGGGAAAATTGAACTTACACTATTGTGGGTAGGTGATATTTTAAAAATACTTGTTATCGCTCTAAGTGAAACCAAGGTGTTGTCCATTATCGTTTGTAATTCATTTGTTAAGTTTTGGAAAACAGTTGTTTACATTTTATTAGGAAAACCCCATACTAATTAAATCATAAATCAAAGCATTTAAAATCCAAATTGAAAATACTAGTGGCCTTATTATAGAACAGAATCCCAAATTAAAGAAAATTCAAAGATAAGAAAAGTTTAATTTACTAAAACCGTGCGTGGCCACCACTGAGTCCACTCCGGCCCATATCTGCTGGTCTAAGAATTACCTGCAAAAATTTAAGCAGAGTGGGTGATTCAAGAAAACTCAGTGTGCAATTACCCCACATGAACCATAACTAGGCCCAAGCCCATTCAAATACCATTTGGGCCTTAGCCCTTACAAAATCACCTTAGGCGAAGCCCATTCAAAATCGAACTGGGCCTTAGCCCTATTAGCACAGTATAGCACATGATGTATGCAATATGATGCAATACCCAACCCAGCCTAAATTTCCATCCACTACACACCACCCGTTCCTGCCAATCACACCAGTGGGGATTTTTACAATCGACCCTCACCGCTACACTCCATCAATGGTAGTCATGCTACAGTCAGCTGTTCATCGCCAAAATATGTGGCATAGCCACTGAAATAATGTGACAACGTCACCAAAATGTGTGGCAAAGCCACCGAATTACACTGCCCCTTTCAATAATATCATATCCCTAATCTCATGCAACATATAATCATAGTGAAATGGATGCAACATATATTAGCATACATAGAATGTTCAGAGCATATGTATAGTTATGCTAACTTACATACACGGCATAGTCAGAAAATAACTAACTTGGTATCTCGATTTTACCCTCCAAGGGTAACGCAACAGACATTAACGAGGTTTCAGCTTTCAAATAATGCATATACTTATTACAAACAAATGAAAGAAGGTGTGGGAGTTACACACAATCATTCTAATCAACCCTTAAGGGTATAACGGTAATTTTACCCACCGAGGGTATTTTAGTAATTTTGCAACCAGGGGTATTTCGATAATTTTGCAAACCAAGGTTAACTCGATAATTTTGCAAACCATGAGAATTCGATAATTTTGTAAACCAGGGGTAATTCAGTAATTTTGCAAACCAGGGGTAATTCGATAATTTTACAAACTGGGGGTAATTCGGTAATTTTACAAACCATGGGTATTTCGATAATTTACCCCTATAACAGCCTTTTTGAAGGCCCACTATCGCTTCGAGTGACACGAATACCATTTTCAGTCGTCACCGGACTATTGGGCCTAAAACTCCACTTCGGCCCATTCGAACCCACACACTCGTGAGGCCCATCTAGTACTAATCTAGCTACATATATGAGATTCACCTAGTCTAGTCGAATATATACTACACAATCATACAATTTACTCATATGGGCTTATGGGCCCATTGGGCCCACTTGGCCCCTTTCGGCCTATCGTGGCCCAAACAACCTAAACGCACAAGAACACTCAAGTTGGCCTCAACTATCGTGTCGAAGCTTCGACACGTGCGTTCACACGCTCATGTGGTTACTATCGCCATGTGATCGGTATTTCAACATTTGCCGCTTTACAGCTAAAGTAGAAAGAATACACACTTGATAGGAATCTGAAGCTGCTAAACTGCGCCTCAATCAGTCCTACGTCCAACGCCAACCAGGTATGCTTACTCTCCTCCTAGACAGCTCTATATATAGCTAGCTTCTCACCTTCCTTCTTTGTATCTTTCCGATGTGGGATCCCTCCGTCAGTAGAGTTTAAATCAAACTCAAACTCTTGCCGTCCAATCCGCAAAATAAATACTCCCTTGCTTGTCATGAGATTCAAACCCAAGCTCTCCCATCAGTGCTCGTGGAATTAGCGGTCGTGGTATTCGTGGCTGTGGAAGAGGCTGTAGGGGGCTCGAGCTGAGTCTTCTTCTCTGGCAGTATGCCAAATTTAGATATGAGTGAGACACCAGTTTCGCCTGCTACTGAGACTGTAACACCCTAAAATAGGGGTTGTTTGTAATTTAAATATTTTCCCATGTGTGTGTGCTTGAAGAATTAAATTCTAGGATTTATTTGGCATGTTCTAGGGCCTAGAACTAACCCCGAGCTAGGTCGGACTTGGAGCTAAAAAAATTTATTTTTAAGTGTTTAAAGGAGGGAGCTAGGAGATAGGGGTTAAGAATAAATTTGGGAGAAACATGTCACGAAATAAGGCAGTAGCAAAGTGGTAACCAAGCGCCCCTTAAGAGTTGGAGGAGAGAATGGGCACAGGTCACAGGTTCGAGTGGCTGAGGGGCGTTTTGCGTTTTATTTTTTTTATGCGGTGTTGGGCTTAAGTAGGAAGGCCTTAAAATTAATTGGTAAGGGTTCATGACATGAAAGGCAGGTTGGTGGAGTGGCTTGGGGCGCCACTTAAGGGTCTCGATTTAAGGTCTCGGGTTCGAGACATAAAGGACGCAAGGGGAGTTTTATTTTTTTAGGCTTTGGCGTTAAAAGGAAAAAGGGCCCAGGTATGAAGGCTTTATAAATAAATGGTGAGGATATTTAACATGAAAGACAATTGGGAGAGATGGCCTGGGGCACTTAAGGGGGCTGTGGCAGTGGGTCTTGGTTTCGAACCCCAGCAGCTGCAAATGGTTTTATTTTTTTTGAATGCTGCTGGCATGAATGGGAGAGTGATGGCTTAATTTTGGACTCTTAAATGGGATAAACATATGCTTATTTTTTTTGCACATATTCGGCTGGGAGGGGGTAATTGTTAGTAGTTTAATTGCTATTAAATTGTTGAAGGAGATTAGGAGATTAAATGTAAGATAAGTCTTGCATTATTTTCTTTGATAATGAAAAGCTAAAATTATCAGCATAGGGGGGAGAAGTTGGCCGAATGAAGGACTCATTAAGGCCATCCCCATTCGATTTTGTATAGCAAGAAGTGCCCAAAAATTTCATCAAAATTCTTTTCTTCTTTCTCCCATCATTGTGCTACCGAATTCTCCCTTAACTCTTAGCCAAAATTGTTCAGAAATTTCCAGCATTGTTGTTTCTTTTTAGCCGAATCCACCTCCTCTTTTAAGAGGAAAATTCCAGCCCCTTTCCATCTTGTGATTAGCCGAATTCCTCTAAGGTAAGTTGTTGTTTCGATTCTTTTCTTTTCATTGAAGATAGCCGAACCCCCTCACAACACCAAGTAGTGCTGATTTGTGGAGTTTAAGGGCTGAAACAATTATCAAGGTAAGGGGGTAATCATCTCTTTTAGGTTCAAGGTTATGGCCGAATGGCCTAAGATTCTTACTAATATGATCAAACCAATTGTAGGGAGGCCATGGTCGATTAAAGGGGAGCTTTTGGGATTTGTTCTCCTAAGGTAAAGAGGTAAGTGACATTCGGCGATAGGCCTTGATTATGAGTGTTTGTGCAAGTCGATTTTTAACATGTGTTTTGGTAGGGATCTTGAAGACTCAAGTGATATTTTGGGGTTTCGGTAAGCGGGGTAAGTGAATAAGTCACATTCGGCCAAGGGCCATATTTGGATTAAAGGTGCGATTAAGTCCTTCGGGATTACTAATTTGGCCGAATAGGCCTATGGTACTAATTTTGGTGGTTGGCCGAATATAGGTCAAGGGATAAAGCACTAAAGATTGAAACTTCGGGATCTAGGAATTCGGTAGAAACAGGTGTGTAAAAACTCACTACACACTTTATTAATTCACATGACTTAACTGTTTGCCTTAAATCTTTTGGTTGTGATTAGCTTGTGGCATAATCATGGTTTCCGGGTAAGTCCCCTAACTTGTTATTTTTTTTGATATACGATTTGCATGCCATCACATGATGTTAAATGCTGTGACATGATATATGATAATTGATGTATAAGCATGTGATGGTGGGATTGATGAGAGGAGGGGGATGATTTTATGGACTATCGTCAGTGGTTTTGACCACAAGATGGGTTGGCCCCATCAGATTATTTGTGACCTATGGTCATCAGTGGTTTTGACCACATCGATTGATTATTTGTGACAAGTCCCAGTGGTTTGCTACCACTAGTTGTTTTGACCACACTTGATTATTTGTGACCGATGGTCATCAGTGGTTTTGACCACACGATGGGTTGGCCCCGTCATTTAATTTGTGACTCTAAGTCATCAGTGGTTTTGACCACACGGGGTAGTTAAGGAGTATGGATGGTTAGGTTGGGTTACATATTTGCATGTTAATTAATATCTTGTGTATGAGTTACATTCCGGGTGGGGGATTTACAAACTGAGTCTTGGTGACTCACCCCCTTCCATTACCATTTTTGCAGATGAGTAGATCGCGAAGATGGCGCCGGAGAGGACTCGAGACGGCCATGCTTATCAGTGGATTTGAAAATATTTTGTTTAAGTTAATCTTATTTGTTTTTCTAAGTCTTTTATTTTGGGTTGTAATAAGGCCGCTAATTATTGTTGGATGTTTATTTTATTGCTTTATTTTACTCATGCTATATTACAAATGGAATTTTATAAAAATTAATTGAACCGGTTAAAAGTAACTTTTCAACTTAATAAATTTCTACGGGTTTTCAAAAGATGTTACCATCGGGTAACAAAAAATTCACCACGTCAATCATGAGTTTGAAAGTTCCTTAAATTTTAAATAATCAAACAATTTCAAAGGGTTGAACAACCCAACTATATTTATAAAAAGCCCAACAGAGATTTCAAACACCGTTTTAATTCCTTAGCCAAATTTTATCAAATTTTCACCAGAAAATCAAGGTCCTTCAAAATATTTTACTCCGTGACATACAAGATCCGGTTAGGACTCATGGGCGGGTTTGGGGTGTTACAGAGACTAGGTCTCAAAGTTATTCAACTAGGGATGACGCATTGCCCCAAGCCATGTTGAGGATATTGGATAGGGTTGATGGACCCTATTCTAGATCTGAGGGTCGTGGGTCGGTAACTGAACGAATTTAGTCTAATTGTGCAGAGCTGTTTAGGCGTGTCACTAGAGTAGCCCCTAATGTGGCCGAGTACTAGTTGGAGGCCATAAGACGATCATGAATGACATAGACTGTACTTCTGAGAAAAAACTTAAGGGTGCAGTCTCTTTTCTTCATGACGAGGCATATCAGTGGTGGTTATCGATTGAGGAGGGTACTCAACCAGATCGTCGAAACTGGGACTTCTTCAAGACTGTATTTCAGGGGAAATATATGGGTGTGAGCTACACTGATGCTCGTAGGCGTGATTTCATGAATATCACGCAAGATGATAGATTATTGATCGAGTATGAGGTCGAGTTTCTGAGGTTGAGCCGCTACGCTTGAGGCATGAAGGCATCTGAGTATGAGAAGTGTGTCCGTTTCGAGGATGGTTTGGGAGACAATATGAGGGTTTTAATTGCTCCACAAAGGGAGTGAGAGTTCGTAGTTCTGGTAGATAAGAAGATCGCCGAAGAGGTCAAGCGCTGGAGCTCCAGAATAGGGACCAGGGCAAGAATAAGAGGGAGTCAGAGCCCTCTAGTTATGTTTAAAGGCCTAAGAAACAGGCCAGACCTGATGGGCCAATTAGAGTGGGGGTTCCTGTTACTCCTACTGGGATTCAGCCATGTAGAGATTGTGGTAGGCGTCATCCGGGAGAGTGCTGGAGGAGGTTAGGGGTTTGTTTGAGATGTGGGCCCTTGGAGCATTGTATTAGAGAGTGTCCACAGCGGGCTGATCAGATGCAAGCTTCGAGATTGAGTTTTGTACAGCCTCAGAGAGTAGTTAGTAGCCACCTAGGGGCCGTGGACCGGCTAGGGTGATAATGGTATGGGCCAAGGACAAAGAGCACGGGGAATAGGTGCTAGTCAGACTGATGCGAGGCAGCCTGCGCTGGTGTATACTGCATGAAGCCAAGAGGATATAGACCTCCTGATGTTATTATCCATACATTCCTTATTTTTTATGTACTATTATATTGCTTTGATAGACATAATTCTACACACTCCTATGTAACTAGTACTGTTTCGAAAAACCTAGAGATTTTTATTGAGAGCATTTCTAGTGAGATTACTGTATTGAGTCCATTGGGGCAGTCTGTTTGGGTTAATAAACTTTATAGGAATGTTCCGTTAGAAGTGCAAGGGGTAGTATTTCTGGCAAATTTGATGGAGCTTCCGTTTGGGGAGTTTGAGTTAATTCTGGGTATAGACTGGTTGTTTGAGCACCGAATTAGTTTGGATTACATGACTAAGAAGGTCATTCTGAGGACTGAGGATAATAAGGATGTGGTTGTGATCGGTGAGCATCGAGATTATCTGTCCAATGTGATCACTATTATTGTGGCTGAGAAACTGGTTCGGAAAGGGTGTGAGGCGTATTTGGCTTAAGTTAGCATTTTTATTTTTGAGGACTCTTCTATCGGGGATATTAGAATAGTGAGGAATTTTTTGGATGTCTTTCCTGAGGAGTTATCGGGTTTACCTCTGAATCAAGAAGTTTATTTCGACATTGAGCTTCTATTGGGTATAGCTCCGGTGTCTATCGCTCCATACCGTTTGGTACTGAAGGAGCTTATAGAGCTTAAGGCTCAACTTTAAGAGCTTCGGATTGTGGTTTCATCCACCCTAGTGTGTTTCCGTGGAGGGCACCAGTTCTGTTTGTAAAGAAAAATGATGGGACCATGAGGATGTGTATTGACTACCAACAGTTGAATAAACTGACTGTGAAGAATAAGTATCCACTTTTGAGGATTGATGATTTGTTTGATTAGTTCTGAGGGGCTTCAGTGTTTTCGAAGATTGATCTTCATTCTGAGTATCATCAGCTTAGATTTAAGAAAGTGGATGTTCATTATACTGTGTTTAGGACTCACTATGGACATTATGAGTTTATGGTTATGCCTTTTGGTCTGACGAATGCTCCGACTATATTTATGGATCTGATGAACTGAGTCTTTCAGCCGTATCTGGATCAGTTCATCGTGGCCTTCATCGACGATATTTTGGTTTACTCTAAGATTGAGATTGAGAATGATGAGCATCTTAGAGTAGTGCTTCAGATTCATCGAGAGAAACAACTCTATGCTAAGTTGAGCAAGTGTAAGTTCTGGTTGCATGATAAAACTTTTATGGGTCACGTGGTTTCTACTGAAGGGATCCATATTGATCTGAAAAAGACTGGGGCTGTGCTTGATTGGAAATAGCCTAAGAATGTATATGAAATCTGTAGTTTTCTAAGCCTTGCGGGATATTATCGACGGTTTGTTGAGGGGTTCTCTCTGATTGCAGCTCCTTTGACTAAGCTTCTGCGCAAGGGAGTTCCTTTTGTCTAGACTAATGCACAACAATCGAGCTTTGAGAAGCTCAAGTCTGTTCTAACTCAGGCTCCTGTTCTGATACAGCCTGAACCTAGTAAAGAGTTTGTAGTGTACAGTGATGCATCGCACGTCAATTTGGGATGTGTACTGATGCAAGATGGTAAGGTTGTGGCTTATGCGCCCCGTCAGGTTAAGATACATGAGGGGAATTATCTGACGCATGATCTCGAGTTGGCTGTCGTGGTTTTTTCGTTGAAGATCTGGAGGCACTACCTGTATGGTGAAAGGTGTATTATCTAAATTGATCACAAGAGCCTCAAGTACCTCCTTATTCAGAAGGAGTTGAATCTTAAACAGCGCTGATGGATTGATTTGCTCAAAGATTATGATTGCATGATTAAGTATCATCCAGGTAAGGCCAATGTGGCGGTTGATGCTCTCAGTCATAGAGCGATGACTGATTTGAGGGCAATATTCGCTCGTCTTAGTCTGTTTGATGATGGAGTCTGTTAGCTAAGTTGCAAGTTAAACCGACTTGGATTGATCAGATTCGGGATAATTAGTTAGGGGATGAGTCTTTGGGTTTACGATTTCATCATATTGAGAGTGACAGTGCTTTGGATTTTGGGTTGAATAATGATGGAGTTCTGTGTTTTCGAGGTCAAATTTGTGTGTCGAATGATTCTGATCTGAGGCATTCGATTCAGAGGGAGGCGTATAGTAGCCCTTATGCTATGCATCCTGGTGGTAATAAGATGTATCGGGATCTCTGTGAATTGTATTAATGGTCGGGTTTAAAAAGTGAGGTTACGAAATTCTTTGCTCGTTGTCTGACGTGTTAGCAGGTTAAGGCCAAGCATCAGTTGCCTTTGGGTTTTTTCCAACCAGTTAAGATTCCTTTATGGAAATAAGAGCGAGTGCTGATGGACTTCGTTAGTGGGTTGCCCTTGACACCCACTAAGAAGGATTCTGTTTGGGTCATCATGGATCGATTGGCCAAGTCCGCTCATTTTATTTCGGTTCAGATGGACTATTCACTGTAAAAGTTAGAGAAGCTCTATATCTCGAGATTGTAAGACTTCATGGGGTTCTTATTTCAATAAATTCTGATAGAGATCCTCGCTTCACTTCTCGATTCTGGAAGAAATTGCATGAGTCTCTAGGTTTGATATTGGACTTTAGTACTGCGTTTCATCCTCAGACCGATAGTTAGTCTGAGAGGGTGATTCAGATATTGAAGGATATGCTTCAGAGTTGTGTAATAGATTTTTGAGGTAGTTGGGAGGATTATCTGTCGCTAGCTGAGTTCGCCTACAATAACAATTTCCAATCTAGCATCCAGATGGCACCTTACGATGCTTTTTATGGTCGTAAGTGTCGTACTTCGCTATGTTAGACTGAGTTGGGTGAGCGTCAGGTTTTGGGTCCTGAGTTGGTTTCTAAGACCAAGGATAAGGTTAGACTGAATCAGGATCGATTGAAGGTAGCTTCTGATAGATAAAAGTCTTATGCAGATCTGAAAAGGAGAGATATTGAGTACTGTGGGTGTTTCATCTTTCTTAAGGTTTTTTCGTGGCAGAAAGTTCTGAGGTTCATTCGTAAAGGCAAGTTAAGCCCTAGGTTTATTAGGTTGTATCGGATTCTGAAGCATGTGGAACCGGTTGCATATAAATTGGAGCTACGTCTAGAGTTGGACCGCATCCATGATGTTTTTTATGTCTCGATGTTGAGGCAATATCGGTCTGATCCATCTTACGTTGTTTCTGTTTAGGAGATTGAGATTAGACCGAATTTGACTTTTAAGGAGAAGCTAGTTCAGATTTTGGATCGGGATGTTAAGGTTCTGAGGAGGAAGTCCATTCCGTTGGTAAAGGTTTTGTGGTAGAATCATGGCACTAAGGAAGCTACGTAGGAACCTGAGGACTCGATGCGTCAATGATATCCCCATTTGTTCTGATCAGGTAAATTTTGAGGTCAAAATTTCTTTTAAGGGGTAGAGTTGTAACGCTCTGAATAATTTATTTCTGTTTCTGTAAATATCTCACACAAATAACTATCTGCTTCAATGGTTAAGTGCTCTGGGTGTGTGTGTGAGGTCTTGGTTTCAAGTTTCACCTTGAGTAAATTTTGGTTATTTTAGATCCAAGCCTTATCCTTGTTGAGGGGGCTTATCTAAAATTGTCAATAAATTCATATTAGAATGAGCATGCTGGTTCGAGTGGTAAGGGAGTTGGTGTGTTGTAGGTCCTGTGTTCAAATCCCTGTGCGAGCGTAGGTATTATTTTTACATTGTTTTGTGATAGAGTTTCGGTAGAATTAAAATTCTGAAGTGGTTGAGATTGAGGTATTAGTGGGAAGTTGGGAGATATCAAATTGGTTTTAATTTTATTTTATTTTTATATTTATTTCCTAAAATTCCCTCTGTTTTGACGTTCTTCTTCTTCCAAAACAAAATCCTCATTATTGTTCATTTCGCTTTCTTTACTCTCTGATGGAAAATTAAACTCTTTCCTACATTCTTTGTTCTATCGCTAATCCTTGCTTTTGGACGTTTCGAATCCTTGGTTTTTCATGTAATTGGTAAGTGGGCTTTCGTTTGTATTCTTTTAGGGTTCTTTTTTGAAGGTTGAAAATTTTTTGTAACTTTTGGTGTAGGAGAAGGCTTCAAACTGTGAGTTTCGCTCCATTTGTTTGAATGGTGTTAGTGGTGTTTTTCATTGTCGGTAAGTCAAGTTTTTGTCAAATTGTTGTTGACGAATTCGTAAACGTAGCTATTAAATCGGTGTTTGGTATGTTGTTTCTTAGGTTTCGGAGGCCTCGGGATTACTGTAGCATCTTAAACGAACCAGGTGTGTACCCGAAACATAGAAAATAGAACTTCAGCAAAAGCCAAAAAATTATTCTATCGACGCGACGCGGGCATGTGGTCGCCCGTCTGGTTGGCCGTGTACGAGACATCGCCGTGTGGTCGACGAAGGCATGGTCGTGCACAAGACACGGCTATGTGGTGGCGTGAGCATGGCCGGGCTAAGCCAATTTGGGCGTGTGGGCCTACACGGGCATGCCACACAGGCGTGTGGGTTTTGGGCCAAGCCATGTAGGCCACACAGGCAAGGCCAATCTGGGCGGGTGGGCTTACACGAGTATGTGAGCCTAAATTTCTAAACTTTTTCTTAGGGCCGCACGAGTCGCTCTGATTGACTGTAGGCCTACCTTAGGGTCTGTAAGGGCTAATCAATCCCTAGATTATGTGATTTGATTTTCTATTAGTCTGCTCTGAATAGGACATTGTTACACATGTATGATTATTCTGCTATATATTTATCTAATATCTGTATTCGAGCACGTTAAGCATGTTATTTCAGTATCTATTTATTGTATCTGTATTTTGTATCTGTGTTTGGGGTGGGATTGGTATATGTGGAGGAAGTGTTTTGAAAGGCGACCCTCACCTATATTCTAGCAATTTGGCTACATATTATTTGATACGTGTCGTAAAGATACAATATGGTGTGTAGGGATGGGTGGGTGTTTTTAACCCCACATGGTGTGTTGAGATGGTCGGAGATAGTGTGTAGAGAATGGGGGTAGGATTCTGCATATCTGATTCTATTATCTGTTACTGTAAAGGACTTAGGTCCTATCTGAATATGAAGGTATATGTATTTTCTGTATAAATTGCATGATTATTTCTGCTGGGTTACACACTGAGTTTACGAAAACTCACATCTGTTTGTCTCTTCTATTCAGGTAATCCACAAACTTGGGTGAATCGGTGCTGTGGAGACTCAACGGTGACCACTCGTCCGCAAACTATTTAAACTTAGTAATTTATGGTTTATTTAAAATTCTGGATTCATTTGAGAGTTTGTAATTTCTGGGACTCTCTGGACTGTAAGGTTTTATATGTCGATTTTTTGTTTTTTTTTTTTTGATAATTTGCATGCTTCGATAAAAGTTTTATGAAAACGGCATGTAACACCCCAAACCCGGTCTATGCGTAAAGATGAGATTTGGTTTGTTACATAGATCGAACTATCTTAACAATTAAAGTAAATCGAAAATTTCAAAATCATCGTTTTATTTATAAGGTTTAATAAAAATCAAAAGAGTATTTTAAATTTGATGAATATGAAAAAAACATTTATTGAAAATATCATTAATATTATATTGATAAAATCCTTAGAGTAAATTTTTTTTATAAGAGTTCAAAATATTTAAGAAAATGATAAAGGAATTTCATATATTTGAAAACCCAAATTATTTTAAGAAAACAAAATAATTATAAGCCCATATTAATAGTCCAAAACATAATTTAAATCCATCCACACATAAAATCCATAAAATATTTATAGAGGCCTTATTACATCAAACCCATAATAGTAAATTATAGAAAATCTTTAATAAAAGTTCAAAGTTTCATTAACCCTTATTTGTAGTATGGCCCCACGAAGTCATCCTCGGCCAAGTCCACGTCAATTTCCATTACCCGAGATGAAAATTTGAGGGAGTGAGTTACTTAGAACTCAAAGTATAACTCACTTACTTATTCATTGGGCGATCATCAAATCATTATTTTGGGCTTGAGCCCACAACGAGTTTAACAATATAAATAATAATATGTATGCAAAATGAAGTTCCCAACCCCAAACCTAATTTCCATCCACTACTTACCCCCGTACCAACCATCACACCTGTGGGGATCAAGTCAACCCACCCCGCCATCACACCAATTGTAGGCATTAAGCCATTTTATATTTGTGGCAGAGCCACCGAACTAGATTGTGACAAAGTCACCGAACTAGAGGCATTGAGCCATTAATATTTGTGGCAGAGCCACCAAACTAGAGGCAATCAGCCGTTTAATTATTTTGTGGCAAAGCCACCGAACTAGATTTTGGCAACAGGCCTTTCTTCTCTTCATTATTAATCCCAACCCATGTAACATGTATGCAAAAATTTGTCTAAGTTTATATGATGATTTTATCAAAAGATTTGAATAACATAAGAGTCAATATTTCTAGTTTTTGTTAAGGCCCAAAATTTTGAAATAGCATTTAGCCCATTTAGCAATCTAGCATCTTAAACCCAATTTACGATCTAGCTAAGAGTTTGGCCCATTTAACAATTTATCAGGCTTTTCGGCCCATTTAACAATTTATCAGGCTATTCGGCCCATTTATCGATCTAGCAGAGATTTCGGCCCATTTATCGATCTAGCAAAGATTTCGGCCCATTAATCGATCTAGTAGAGATTTCGGCCCATTTAACTATTTAACAGGGATTTCGGCCCATTTAACTATCTATCCAAGATTTCGGCCCATTTACTAACTAGCAAACTTATCGGCCCATTTTACGATCTAATACATCTTTGGCCCATTTACACATGAGATTTTTAGTATTCATTTTACTACCTACACATCGAGGGCGTTTTCGTAATTTTCACATTTTTAACAATTTTTATGAATATTTCACCAAAACACCAAATATTTCGTATTATGCCGATTTGTCGATTTTTTACGATTTTTACTCCATACCACGAATGACATCCAACCCGAGAAAAGTGTGAAGTTACACACCTTGATATCGTGAGTACTAAACCTTCCCGCTCTTCAACACCTAAACATAATACGATCTATTAGAACACTATCATTTATCAAAAATATTCTATTGGGATTCGATCCAAATCCTTACCCCTTTGATTTTGAATCACTTCTCTTTTCGGTTTCTCCTCGTTTATTTATTCGTTGCTCGCTGAGAATCCACTAACGTACAAAGGCTCGGGAGTACGAACTACTTCAAATAATTGATTTCCCTCGGTTGATGGTCCGTAACCCGGTGGAAAATCCCGGATTCCCGAAATAGCCCTTTGTTTAGTAATAGGGGGATTTATGGAACCGCCCCTTTTTTGAAGGCTATGGACTGCCCTTTTCTGCCCTATTTTGAATGTCTTCAAAGATAAAAGATCATTAATCCAACCTAATAATATATATAGAAAATAATACTAAAGGTTTTAAGGGTGAGATTTCCTTACCACAAAGATCCTTGCTCCACAATATGAGAATCAACCAAAAATGTTCCCTCAACACCTTAAATCGATTCCAACGTTCTAAGATACACACGAACACTTGAGTTCCGGTCTTCCACTATCGCACTAAAGTATAATGAATGAAAACGTTAATAGAATGAACGATAAATTCGATCTAAGAGATCCTTCTTATCACCATCAAGATTCGGCCAAAACCATTATTAACTAAAATAAACTAAAAAGAACTCTTACCTAATGTCCACGGTTGAGAAGAAACGATTGAGAAGGATGTTTATGAATAGAGAGAGATTCGACTATGAATAACCAAAGAAAAGAGAAAATGGTTCGGCAATGACACACTAACATTCGGCCATGAGAGAATATTATGGAGAAAGTATGATTGAAAAGAAATTAAAAGATGAGAGAAAGAGATGATGATGGTGTTGTTTCGGTTTTCAAAGAGAAGAAAAGAGAAAGAAAGAGATGAGTTTAGGAGCAAATTACATTCGGCAATGGGGAAAAGAAAAGAAAAGAAAAGAATGGACTTTTTGGTATTAGAGATTTCGGCACTTTGAAAAGGCATACAAAAGAGTACTAAAGTGATAGGCAAAAATGACCAAATGGTCAAAAGATTAAGGCTTACCAAAAGATCAAATTCGGCCAAAGGAGAAAGGTTGAGAAAAGAATTGCAAAACTTTGCACAAGATGTTAGGAATGACCAAAAACTAATTCCTAATCCTAGCCAAGCTACTAACATATTCGGCCAACCTTCCCCTAGCCACAATGTCGTCCAAATTCATTGGTCAAATGACCATGAAATAATTTCCAAAACCTTTTCCTTGATACATGCCTTATGTCCCCTTATCTTTCCAAAATTTCTTGATTCCCTACCATAAGTTAACAATTACCTTATTCCTTTAGTCTACTTACCAAAAAATGAAAAGTCCAACCTTACCATATATATTGCTTGGCCGACACTTGCTATACTTGTGCAAAAATAAAAATTATCTAGATGCTAACCAAGGGATTCGAACCACTCCCCTCATGCCACAACTCATGCGCCAACACTACCTTACCATTTACTCATCTTATGCTACACTTTGACGCTTAAATTAACTTAAGTATCAATGTCACTTAATCCACTTCATTAAATTCTCAAAACTAAAAATTATTCCATTCCCGAATAATTCTATACTCTTCTTTAGGACTATAATAAACACGAAAAAAGAAGTAAGAAAATTTTCCTTCATAATCTAAGCATTAAAAACATGCAATAAAAATCGATACTCGAATTTTAGGGTGTTACAACTCTACCCTCCTTAAAGAAAATTTCATCCTCGAAATTTACCTGGTTGAAAGAGGTGAGGTATTATTGCCGAATTGCATCCTCAGGCTCCCACGTAGCTTCCTCCGCTCCGTGATTACGCCATAAAACTTTGACCAATGGCACAGTCTTCTTTCTTAGCACCTTAACATCCGGTCTAAAATTTCCATCGGTTCTTCTTCAAAAGACAAGTCTCGCATTTAATTCCACTTCCTCAACCGGACTATATGAGATGGATCCAATCTATAGCGTCTCAAAGATGGAAACATGGAAAACATTATGAATTTGACCCAACTCCGCAGG
The DNA here is from genome assembly GCA_025506655.1 of Gossypium rotundifolium. NCBI lineage: Eukaryota > Viridiplantae > Streptophyta > Magnoliopsida > Malvales > Malvaceae > Gossypium > Gossypium rotundifolium. The sequence continues at coordinate 89,342,852 of CP106729.1, forward strand.
TAATTCAATTTGATAAGCCACTGGGCCAACACGCTTCATCACACGATATGGCCCGATGAACCTAGGGCTCAGCTTGCCCTTCTTTCCAAATCTAAAAATCTTTTTCCAAGGTGAGACCTTCAAGAAGACTTACTCTCCCACAGCAAACTTGATATCCTTTCACTTCAAATCAGCATACGATTTCTGTCTATCCGAAGCTTCCTTTAACCGTGCTCGAATAACTTTTACCTTTTCCTCTGTTTCACCCCTTTCAACCTACTGAAATAAAAGTTCCAACTTTTTATCTGATGTCTGCTTTTCGTTGATTTGTTCCAGCCACAGAGGCTTCACCTGAAGTTCTGCTAACAAACTACCATCCTCATGCAAACTTAAATGAGCAAACATTGCTCTTAAATCCGATATCGCCTTACGACTTAACGCGTCAGCTACTACGTTATCCTTTCCAGGATGATATTCAATTGAGAAATCATAGTCCTTTACTAATTCCACCCATCTTCTTTGTCTCAAATTCAACTCCTTTTGGGTAAGGAGGTACTTAACACTCTTGTGATCTGTGTAGATAATAGACTTCTCACCGTAGAGATAGTGCCTCCAAATCTTTAAAGCAAAAACCATCGCAGCTAACTCCAAATCATGAGTAGGGTAGTTTACTTCATGTGGTCTCAATTGACGAGAAGCATAAGCCACCACCTTTCCATTTTGCATCAGCACACAACCCAGACCCGTGTGAGACCCATCACAATAAACAGTGAATTCTTTTCCAGCCTCCGGCTGAATCAAAACTGGAGCTTCCGTCAGAATCTTTTTCAATTTCTCGAAACTCTCCTGTTGTTTTCCAGTCCAAATATACGGAACTCCCTTCCGCAATAGTTTAGTTAGGGGTACAGCAATCAATGAAAACCCCTCAACAAAGCGTCTATAATAACCAGCCAGACCCAAGAAACTCCGAATTTCAGCTACCGATGTTGGTGGTTTCCAATCCAAAATAGCCTCAATCTTCCGAGAATCCACCCTTATTCCTTCAGCTGATACCACATGACCCAAGAAAGTCACTTCCTTTAGCCAAAATTCGCATTTACTGAATTTGGCATAAAGTTGTTTATCACGAAGTAGCTGCAATACTATACGCAAATGCGTGTCATGCTCCTCATCATTTCTTGAATAAACCAAAATGTCATCTATGAACACTACCACAAATCAGTCTAAATATGGTTGAAAGACTCGGTTCATCATGTCCATAAATGCGGCTAGTGCATTGGTTAATCCAAACGGCATCACTACAAACTCATAATGTCCGTAACGAGTTCGAAATGCCGTCTTATAAATATCTACTTCTTTTACCTTAAGCTGGTGATAACCCGATCTCAAATCAATTTTGGAGAAAACTGAAGCTCCCTTCAATTGATCAAACAGGTCATCAATTCTCGACAAAGGATACCTATTCTTGATTGTCAATTTATTCAATTGTCTGTAATCTATGCACATACGCATCGATCCATCCTTCTTCTTGACGAACAAAACTGGTGCTCCCCACGGAGACACACTCGGTCGAATAAATCCCCGATCCAGCAATTCTTGAATTTGAGCTTTAAGCTCTGCCAACTCCTTCTGGTGCCATTCTATAAGGAGCAATGGACACCGGAGTCGCTCCGCAAAAGCTCAATGCCAAATTCTACTTCCCGATCTGGAGGTATACCAAAAAGTTCTTCGAAAAATACATCTGGAAATTCCTTCACCGTTCTCACATCATCCACAGATAGCTCTTTGGCATCCAAAGCACAAATAAAGGCTAGGAATGCTACATACCCTTTTTCATACCAACTTTTTCGCCTTCAACACCGATACCACGTTCGCCAAGTAGTTCCTTTGTTCACCAATCATTATGACTTCCTTATCATCCAAGGTTCTTATTGTCATCCATTTTTTAGCACAATCCAAATGCGCCCGATGTTTGACCAACCAATCCATGCCCAGAATGAGGTCGAACTCGCCGAAAGGCAATTCCATCAAATTCGCCAAGAACACCTCCTCTTGAATTTCTAAGGGTACGTCTCTAAACAGTTTATTTACAATTACCGACTATCCTAAAGGACTAATTACTGTCATCTCACTATCGATAATTTTAGATTTTAGATTTAGGTTTCCAGATATGGCGCTAGCAACATACGAATGGGTAGAACCAATAACTATTAAGGCAGTAACAGGTACATCGAATATGAAGAACGTACCAGTTATTACATCAGGTACATTACCGTCCTCACGGCGTCTAACTGCATAGACCAGTCCAGGCTGTCTTGCATCTGTGTTACCTCTAGGACCATTGCCTCGACCCGGTGCGCCTCGACCACGTCCAAATTTCATTACCACCATGACCGGTCCACGACCTCTCGGTGGTCAGCCGAGTACCTCGACCGGTTGTGCATCAAGATACGAACTTCTTGAGTCGTATCCATACGTCGAGGGTAATTTCTATACTGGTGATCCATTGAACCGCATTTGTAACAAGCGCCCGTTTTCCTCCAGCACTCTCCAGTATGCCTTTTCCCACATTCAGCACAATCTCGACCTCGATTATTAGTTACAGGTGCTCTACCTTGGGCTGATTCATCATTTCGAGGCCTCTTCTAAAATCTCTTTGAGGAACCTGACTGCTGTGTCTCTCTCTTATTTCTAAATCTTTCTCGATTCTGACGTTCTGAGTTCTTAGCCTCTTCGGCTATCTTGGCGTTCTCCACAAGCGTGGCAAAAGTTCTAACTTGTTGTGGGGCAATCAGAACCCTCAACTCATCATTTAGCCTATCCTCGAAACGTACACAACGTTCGTGATCTGTTGACACTATTGTCCGAGCATATCGACTCAAGCGTAAAAACTCAGCCTCATACACTGCCACTGTCTTACTCCCTTGGACTAGATTCAGAAATTCCTTCCTTCGGGCGTCTACATAACTCGATCCAACATATTTCCCTTGGAAGGCAGCTTTAAATAATTCCCAAGTAATCAGTGCAGCTTCGGTGCCTTCTCGAACAGTAAGCCACCACTGATACGCCTCGTCTCTTAACAAGGACACAGCTCCTTTCAGTTTCTGCTCAACAGTGCATTCCATATCATCCATAATCCGCTCCACAGCTTCGAGCCAATATTCAGCCACATTTGGAGCTACACCAAAAACTCCTCTAAAAACTTCTGCATTATTTGACTTGAGTCGTTCCGAAATTGACCCACGAGTTGTTGGCCCAATTCTAGTTCCAGCGACCCTTTCTAGGACTCGCAGCATCGCTTGTGTCAAAGCATTATCTTCTTCCATGTGATCGCGTGATCCCGTCTCACTCTCAAATGACGCAGGTGCATCCATTTCCGGCATATGATTTGGTACTTTAGTTGCAGCACCTCGTCCTCTGCCACGGCCACGTCTACCGCGTCCACGACCACGTCCCCTAGTGCTCATGATGACTAATTCAATTTAATCTGATTACAAGTTTTATGAATCAGAAAAATTTGTTTCAGTGTTTATTAACGATGTTTTATGATATTTGAGAGATAAAGTTGTTTTTCGCAACACATCCTATTGTCTCAATCTCTACGAACTTTAACATCTAAAACTAGAAGTTCTAGAGTGTTCCTATGGTCATATCATCATCATCATAATAATCATTTAACAATGAATACTTACTTGGCTTGGTGTCGGATGCTTGTGGTGCCATACTGATCTTTAAAACATAATTGAATGATTTCATACAGAAATTATTTGTGAACCCAACCACAGCCGAGTTTTTGAAACTGGCTCTGATACCATTAAATGTAACACCCCAAACCCGATCTATGCGTAAAGACGAGATTTGGTTTGTTACATAGATCGAACTATCTTAACAATTAAAGTAAATCGAAAATTTCAAAATCATCGTTTTATTTATAAGGTTTAATAAAAACCAAAAGAGTATTTTAAATTTGATGAATATGAAAAAAACATTTATTGAAAATATCATTAATATTATATTGATAAAATCCTTAGAGTAAATTTTTTTTTATAAGAGTTCAAAATATTTAAGAAAATGATAAAGGAATTTCATATATTTGAAAACCCAAATTATTTTAAGAAAACAAAATAATTATAAGCCCGTATTAATAGTCCAAAACATAATTTAAATCCATCCACACATAAAATCCATAAAATATTTATAGAGGCCTTATTACATCAAACCCATAATAGTAAATTATAGAAAATCTTTAATAAAAGTTCAAAGTTTCATTAACCCTTATTTGTAGTATGGCCCCACGAAGTCATCCTCGGCCCAAGTCCACGTCGATTTCCATTACGAGATGAAAAATTTGAGGAGTGAGTTACTTAGAACTCAAAGTGTATAACTCACTTACTTATTCATTGGGCAGATCATCAAATCATTATTTTGGGCTTGAGCCCACAACAAAGTTTAACAATATAAATAATAATATGTATGCAAAATGAAGTTCCCAACCCCAAACCTAATTTACATCCACTACTCACCCCCGTACCAACCATCACACCTGTGGGGATCAAGTCAACCCACCCCGCCATCACACCAATCGTAGGCATTAAGCCATTTTAAATTTGTGGCAGAGCCACCGAACTAGATTGTGACAAAGTCACCGAACTAGAGGCATTGAGCCATTAATATTTGTGGCAGAGCCACCGAACTAGAGGCAACCAGCCGTTTAATTATTTTGTGGCAAAGCCACCGAACTAGATTTTGGCAACAGGCCTTTCTTTCTTCATTATTAATCACAACCCATGCAACATGTATGCAAAAATTTGTCTAAGTTTATATGATGATTTTATCAAAAGATTTGAATAACATAAGAGTCAATATTTCTAGTTTTTGTTAAGGCCCAAAATTTCGAAATAGCATTTAGCCCATTTAGCAATCTAGCATCTTAAACCCAATTTACGATCTAGCTAAGAGTTTGGCCCATTTAACAATTTATCAGGCTTTTCGGCCCATTTAACAATTTATCAGGCTATTCGGCCCATTTATCGATCTAGCCGAGATTTTGGCCCATTTATCGATCTAGCAGAGATTTCGGCCCATTAATCGATCTAGCAGAGATTTCGGCCCATTTAACTATTTAGCAGGGATTTCGACCCATTTAACTATCTATCCAAGATTTCGGCCCATTTACTAACTAGCAAACTTATCGGCCCATTTTACGATCTAATACATCTTTGGCCCATTTACCCATGAGATTTTTAGTATTCATTTTACTACCTACACATCGAGGGCGTTTTCATAATTTTCACATTTTTAACAATTTTTATGAATATTTCACCAAAACACCAAATATTTCGTATTATGCCGATTTGTCGATTTTTTACGATTTTTACTCCATACCACGAATGATATCCAACCCGAGAAAAGTGTGAAGTTACACACCTTGATATCGTGAGTACTAAACCTTCCCGCTCTTCAACACCTAAACATAATATTATCTATTAGAACACTATCATTTATCAAAAATATTCTATTGGGATTCGATCCAAATCCTTACCCCTTTGATTTTGAATCACTTCTATTTTTGGTTTCTGCTCGTTTATCGATTCGTTGCTCGCTGAGAATCCACTAACGTACAAAGGCTCGAGAGTACGAACTACTTCAAATAATTGATTTCCCTCGGTTGATGGTCCGCAACCCGTGGAAAATCCCGATTCAAAAAATTTCTTCGTTTAGTAATTGGGGATTTATGAACCGCCTCTTTCAAGGCTATGGACGCCCTTTTACGCCCTATTTTGAATGTCTTCATGACAAAAGATCATTAATCCAACCTAATAATATATATCGAAAATAATACTAAAGGTTTTAAGGGTGAGATTTCTTTACCACAAAGATCCTTGCTCCACAATATGAGAATCGACCAAAAACGTTCCCTCAACACTTTAAATCGATTCCAACGTTCTAAGATACACACGAACATTTGAGTTCGGTCTTCCACTATCGCACTAAAGTATAACGAATGAAAACGTTAATAGAATGAACGATAAATTGATCTAAGAGATCCTTCTTATCACCATCAAGATTCGCCAAAACCATTATTAACTAAAATAAACTAAAAAGAACTCTTACCTAATGTCCACGGTTGAGAAGAAACGATTGAGAAGGATGTTTATGAATAGAGAGATTCGCTATGAATAACCAAAGAAAAGAGAAAATGGTTCGACAATGACACACTAACATTCGCCATGAGAGAATATTATGGAGAAAGTATGATTGAAATGAAATTAAAAGATGAGAGAAAGAGATGATGATGATGTTGTTTCGTTTTTCAAAGAGAAGAAAAGAGAAAGAAAGAGATGAGTTTAGGAGCAAAGTACATTCGCAATGGGGAAAAGAAAAGAAAAGAAAAGAATGGCCTTTTGGTATTAGAGATTTGGCACTTTGAAAAGGCATACAAAAGAGTACTAAAGTGATAGGCAAAATGACCAAATGGTCAAAAGATTAAGGCTTACCAAAAGATCAAATTCGCCAAAGGAGAAAGGTTGAGAAAAGAATTGCAAAACTTTGCACAAGATGTTAGGAATGACCAAAACTAATTCCTAATCCTAGCCAAGCTACTAACATATTCGCCAACCTTCCCTAGCCACAATGTCAGTCAAATTCATTGGTCAAATGACCATGAAATAATTTCAAAACCTTTTCCTTGATACATGCCTTATGTCCCTTATCTTTCCAAAATTTCTTGATTCCCTACCATAAGTTAACAATTACCTTATTCCTTTAGTCTACTTACCAAAAAAATGAAAAGTCCAACCTTACCATATATATTGCTTGGCCGACACTTGCTATACTTGTGCAAAAATAAAAATTATCTAGATGCTAACCAAGCGATTCGAACCACTCCCCTCATGCCACAACTTATGCGCCAACACCACCTTACCATTTACTCATCTTGTGCTACACTTTGACACTTAAATTAACTTAAGTATCAATGTCACTTAATCCACTTCATTAAATTCTCAAAACTAAAAATTATTCCATTCCCGAATAATTCTATACTCTTCTTCAGGACTATAATAAACACGAAAAAAGAAGTAAGAAAATTTTCCTTCATAATCTAAGCATCAAAAACATGCAATAAAAATCGATACTCGAATTTTAGGGTGTTACACGATAGTTTTACGCAAATAAATGTTTTTCAAAAAAAAATTCAAACCGAATTTCCAAAATGTATTGGTTTTTTTAAACTTCTGCTATAATATGTGTTTTGGCAAATGAACTAATTCATGACGTTTTCAGTAATAATCATGAATGAATATGAGGTATAAAAGTTGAACGGTTTATTGAAACAAATCAGTTTTCAAAACTCATTCTTTGTGACATTTTCGAATTCAGCCTTAACGTCTAGGCCGGGTCTGGGGTGTTACAATTATAAAATTATTTAAAAGTTGTAACAATTACAAAAATTTAAAAAATTAAATTTTTAAAAAACCTAAAATGTAATATAAATTAAAAAAATGTAAATCTAGAATAAATCTCGATAAACATACATCAAGGCTCATATGATTTTGGACAAGTATCAATCCATATTCAAACTCAACATGGTTCAAAAATTATAAAACTTATTGAAAATATAAAATTGTAAATAATTATAAAATTTTAATAATTTTAATAATTATTTAAAATTATAATAATATAGAAAAATATTAAATATTAAAAGCTGGGTATTAATCAAAATTATTGAAAACAAGAAAAATATTTACAAGAATTTTCATATGAATTATGGGTACAAAGAGTACATACAACATGAAGTTATGGATAAATGGTTTATAGAGATCGTCATGTTAATTTTTCATGATTTTAAAGGTAAACTATAAAAATAGTCACTTTTGTTTGCTGCAAATTACATTTTAGTCACTTATGTTTGAAATGTTACATTTTAGTTACTTACGTTATCGTTTTGTTACGAAGTGGTCATTCTACCATTAAACTTCGTTTCCTCCCTAACGACAGTTCTATGTGGCAGTCCAAATGGGTTTTAAAATGCCAACTTGGATGTCTAGTTGATGGGATGAAAATAAGATTTTTATTTAATTAAATAAATTTAATTTGGACTGTCATGTAGGACATCCAAGTTGTCATTTAAAACCCATTTGGACGGCTACTTAGGACCTCCGTTAGGGAGGTAGCGGAGCTTAACTATAGAGTGACCACTTCGTAACAAAATAATAACGTAAGTGACCAAAACGTAACACCTCAAACATAAGTAACTAAAATGTAATCTGAGGCAAACAAAAGTGACTATTTTTGTAGTTTTCCCTAATTTTAATAGTTTTTACATCTTTAATTTATGTATACGATTATAGATCTTTTCTAAGTTAATGAGGTGTCGTAAAGGTCGCAAGAGATGGATATCCATGATACGACACCTCGTTAAGTTAATCGCCTATTGTGCAAGTATTATATTGTGAATATTTTTGTTCAGTTCGTAATTTAAGTTTGAAGGTAGTGATGTCGAAAATTATTAAAGAAAACATATCGACTTATATAAACCAACATGAGAACAACTAGAGGTGTGCATGGGCTGGGCCGGGCTGGGTCGAGTTTGGGTCGGGCCTAACTAAAAAAAGTATTAAATATTTTATAACTTTTAATAATTTTCTACAATTCTTTAAGTAATTTGGTTTGGTTAGTCTTGTGATGAAGTTGAATGGGGTTCCTGAAAGAAAGTATGTATTTGAATTTCTAAAGAGAGAATCTACCATAGTAGTTTGTCAGTATATGACTTGGGCATATTTATCATAATTATGAAAGGTATAAGTGTTTGTTGGTTTGAGTTTCCTATGCTTTGTAGGGTTGAAATATGAGTTATCTAGTATCCGCCATATACGAAAGTATCATGTTTCGTTCTAGGTTATTTGAAATCTGAGTCGTTTGTCAACTTTGGGAACTCATGTGTTATGTAACACTGACGTTTGGAGTTCTTCTGAAAAGCCTAGAATGTTTCATCATCAGTTAGAGCTGGTTTTGGTTTTGTATTAGAACATGATCTGATCGGTAGTCTGTTAGATATTCAACTCAGTATGAGAGTCCACCGATGTAATATCAATTGGTATCTATGAATAACCATTCTGGGAAATAAACGTTAAAGATTGTTCGAAGAGGAAATTCGTAGAAAGTGGACTCTATATAAATATTCTTTTGAGAGGTACCTTCGTTGTTCTAAGAGAAAAGAATATTTGGATAACGTTTGGTAAGATCTAAGTTAGCCAAGTAGCGAAGTGAGAGTTGTGATTCGTTAAGTATGATTGTTGGCATGTAAGTATGTATATTCGATATTATGAATGTATTTGCCAAGGTCAGAAGGGTAATACAATATCTCCAGGATGACGAATTAAAGGCTTCAAGGTATTTTGTTTAAAACTCACTAAGTTAGTATGAACTTACAAATGTTTTGTTCATGTAACACCCCTAACTCGTATCCGTTGCCGGAACATGGTTACAGAGCATACCAGAGTTTACAGAATAATTTCATGTAATCCATGTCATTTACTTTTCATATCAGAAACTAATCATATTATCCCTTATATGGACCCTCGAGGCCCAATTTAAACATTTGAATCAAATAGGGACTGAATCGGGAACTCAAAAAAATTTTCGTGAAATTTTAAAATGTTTCCTAGATGCAGGGCACACACGCTCGTGTGGTCAATAAACATGCACATGCTACAGGCCGTGTACAACCCTGTATAACTCTCTAACTTGTGCCACATGGCCAGCCACATGCCTGTGTGCTAGGCCACGTGATCAATTTAATTTTTGAAAATTATGTGCAGGGTTCACATGGCCAAGACACACACCCGTGTTCTAGGCCGTGTATCACACACGGCTAAGACACACGCCCGTTTCTTTGCCCATGTGTCCAATTTTGAGCATTCTATTTCTAAATTTTAAGATGCATGGGACACACGGCCAAACCACTTGCCCATGTGCCACACGGTCAAGACACATGCCCATGTGTCTACCCGTGTGGAAAAAAATAAGGTCATTTCTTAGCCTTATTTCTCACCAAAATTTAACCTTCAACCTACAATAACATTTGAATACATTTACCAACCAATTCAAGTCATTAAATCGAGCATGCAACATTAATATGTTTGACATAACATCAACTATATTCATATATCCAAACTTACCTTTTTGTTAAGGCATAAAAGAGCCTATATCAGGATGCTCATAAAGAGTTGCATTTGTGTCCGCAATATATGTAGGATCACAACCGATCATATAACAGGACGCTCACAAAGAGCTGCGGTAGTCCGCAACACATGCAGGATCACTACCGATCAGGATGCTTGTAGGATCCATATAACAGGAGGCTTGAGAGGCTATAATAGGATTGCTCGTCTGAGCTATTCTCTATCCACAACATATGCAAGACTACATTCAATAAGGGAAATCACATATATCAATCGAATTTTTTCATTCAATCGGAACTTGTCATTTATTCAAGCAATATCAGGCATATAATCTCTTTCATACTTTAAGCATTTATATAATTCATCCAAATACATCATTCATTTTCAAACATATTAACATGCATATAATTAAGTTACACGAACTTACCTCGACACGCGTTTGTTTATAAAAATCTACTAATCCGAAACTTTTTCTTTTCCTCGATCTAGCTTTGAATTTGAGTTGTCCGGATTTATTTAAATGAATTTTATCATCAATTTAATACATTTCATACTCAATTGGATTCAATTTACACCCTAGGAAAAATTACCATTTTGCCCCTAAACTTTCCATAAATTCCAATTTCGTCCCTAGGCTCGGAAAATGAAATTCATGTAATTTAATCCTTATTCCAAGCCTAACCGAAATTTTATATAACATTTATAGCACTTGTATTTCACAAAAATTAGAATTTTACCATAGGTTTTACCACTTTTCAATTTAGTCTCTAAATCATGATTTCATCAAAATTTTCTTTGTAAAAGTTATTTATCTATCAACAACCTTTCATTTTCTATCATAAATTTCAAAATTTCAGCATATTCATCCATGGAAAAATTTCTATACTTTGATATCTTTACAAATTAATCCCCAAAATAGATAGATTAGACTATCCTGATCTCAAAAATTTAAAAATTACTAAAAATGGCACAAGAAAACATACCTAATTAAGCTTTATTAGTTTCCTTTTTCTCTCCTAGGGTTTCCATAGAATTTGGGGATGAAGATGATGAAAATAAGATGATTTTTTCTATTTAATTAGTTATCATCTTTTAGGTTTTCTCATTTCCAATTTTGTCTTTAGCCTTTTCTAATTTTTCCATGGATGAATCACCAAAAATATCTACTAACTTTCTTTAATGGTCTAATTACCATATAAGGACCTCAAGTTTTGAATTCCATAGCTATTTGATCCTTTTAGCTACTAAAATTCAACTTTTGCATTCTATGCAATTTGGTCCTTTCCATAATTAAGCACATAATTGATAAATTTTTCTTATCAAAATTTTCATATAACAATCCTACCATAATATAGACCAAGAAATATTATTAAAATAAATTTTCTTTTATGCTCAGATTTGTGGTCCTGAAACCACTATTCCGATTTCACTGAAAATGGGCTGTTACAATTCATGTTTCAGGTGTTGTTGTAGGAATGAATTTGCCAGGAGAGACTAAGCCAGGAACGCGCTCGAAAAACAAGTCGAGTTATTATGCATACTGAGGACATTTTAGGAATATGGCATATAGTTCTCCATGCTAAGGAGAGCCTGTCTTTAACAAACTTCTATATTATAATGTATTATATTATATTTAAGAGTCTGTTACAGTTTTGAATTATTTTCTTTATTTCATTTTTCAGAACCCTTTATTATAATAATATGAAATATGCTATTAAAGGAGTATAAGTAGTTTGGTTAAAATTTATGTTAAGTATGTTTATGTGGTAACATTTGATATCTGCTCTTGGTGATTCAGGTTGGGTTGAGGGTGTTACAATTTCCATCATAAAATACTTGAAAATGACCAAATTACCCTTTTATGTGAAAATTACCATTTTACATTTTTTTTTTCTCAAAGCACAATTTCTTCTTAAGGATAGGCTATTATCGAATTACACTTTTATGGGAAATTTACATTTGTGACCTTTCTCTCAAAAAATTTAAGAAATTTACAATTTAATCCCACTACTTCCCAGTGTTTCCAATTTAGTAAAAAAATATTTTTACCACACTAACATATAATTCCATTTTTCTCATGCAAAATAATCAATAATAATTCAATTTTCGCATTTTGGTGAAGTTTGCACTTTAGTTCCTAAACTTTTCAAAATTTGCAATTTAGTTCTTTTTGATTTTTTGTATATTTTTATTTAAAAAATTCTTTCCATCAATTCTCATATCCAAAATCAAATTTATTTTAACAATAATCATTTTTCTAATTTGTTTTTCCAAATTTTCTTATAAATTCACTTGTCCAACACCTGTGTAATGCCACGTGTCAAATCAGAAAATTTAGGGGTATTATAGAAATAAGTTGATTCAAATTAAGTTTTGAAAATAAGAGAAAACTCTTGGATTGTTTAATAGACATCTCAGCCTAGAATTGCATGGATCCCATTCCAAAATGTGTCGCAAGCCACGTAATTGACCATGCTTAAAAATTGGCACTTTTGATGATCTTAATTGAATTAGTTTCGCCTCATCCATGAATGTATCAGGAATTTAGAAGGAATTAAAAACACATTACTGGCTGAGAAGCTTGGACAATCTTGGATACTGCACATGAAGGGGCGTCCACTATCAAACTTTTAAAACTCAAGATATTAACAACCATGTTTGGAACTCTTGGAATGCTTAAGGATGAATCTATCATTGATATTTATGCAAAATTATATGAAACTTCTAACCAAGAATTTTGTCTTGGTGAGAAGTATTTTACTGTTGATTTGGTGTGCAAGCTATTGAGGTCTCTCCTTGAATATTTTGTAATCAAAGTGACTGCTATAGAGGAGGCCAAAGAATACAATAGAATTGAATACCTTATTGGATCCCTACAAACATTTGAGATAAATTTTAAAGAGATTGATGAAGGATTGATTCTTTAATATTGTAGTCAATGAAATTCTTAATGTTTTGTGTCATTGTCTCAAACATATAATTAGGTGGTAAATCAAGGACCAAAACCCAAAATTGATTAAAATTGATAGGAATGTAAAAGGGATCCTCACTAGATTTCCACTAGTGTATAATAAGAAAGTGATTATTTAATGTCCATGACCCTCCATCGGTAACTCTTTGTATCTTCACATTGTAGGATAATTTGAATAAAAGTAACTTTGAACCCAGATCCTTAATTGCAATAACTCCAATAGGATGCCATATATTTGTGAAGATTTTTCTGCATTAAATCATATTTCACCTCAACAGTAATAAGAAAACGACCAACCAAACACAAGTTATAAGAATAAGGTTTACTATTTGTGAAACCCTTTAGAATCCAAGATTCCACATTGGATTGATAAATTTTTCATGTTAGATTCATAATTTTTGTAAAGGTACAAATGGGAAAAGCATTCAGGAAACTGAAGAAAAAAAATAAACAAGACAACATGCCAAATAGCACAGGCCAAAGAGAAAATTTGCCAAAAGACTGACTCATTCTATAAAGTATCAAATTTCAAATTTAACTCAAGTTTGTTGAGACTTAAGCTTCTAGTCCTTGCTCATTATAGTCTAACTAAGGGTTATTAGAGGAAATGTAGTTACAATCATAAAAATAACTTCAAATTCATAAATATATTTAACCAAATAAAAAGTCAAACCAACTCAATCCCTAAATTTAGATTAAAAAGGTCCAAATTATAAATTAAAAAAAAAAAAACCAAAATGTCTTAAAATTACTAAAACCAGACCACATAATGTTGCCAAAAAGGTCTAACATTTCATGTTAATTAACTACACTCAGGAACATAACAGTAAACCAACAACATAAGCAACAATCAAAGTAGAAAACTTGGTTAGTAGTAATATTGTAATGAATATTGAAAGGTAAGTAAAATACCTAAAATGAAGGAGAAAAGCAGTAGAAAGAAAGAGAGACGTTTACCCATTCTGAAACTCAAGGGAGCAAAGCAAAGCAAAGAGCAGAGAAACAGTGAAGGTTTATAAGGGAGAGTGCAAATTTTAAAAGAGAAACAAAAGTGAGTTTAACGTAAAGCTTACATTATGTATAGCCGTTTGCTAAGGTCACGTTACTATATCTCATTATTCCACGTATTTCTAAATAAGAGGATAAACATATTTTAACGTGTATGAATTCACGTTTTAATATTTAGTAATAATATGGATGTTAACCGAATTAAAATTAAGTCAATATTTTATATTTTTGTGTTATATATGTTGGTGATTAAATATTTTGTAGTTTTGTAAGTTTTGATTAGAAGTGGTAACAATTTGGTGAACCACTTTGAAAAAAATTGATAGATATATTTTTAAAATTGGATCGATGATTAAATTAGTTAGACCATTAATTTTAATTTGATCAATTCGATTAGTTTCTTCAATTTAATTGAATAAATTATTAAAAAGATATAAAAATTTTAAAAATAAAAAAGCCAATTCAACTACTGATTCAATCAATTTTACTCTTTATTCCAAATCGATACCTCAACCAATTTATCATCCAATTGATCTATTTATTATTTATAATTAATGATGTTTATTAAATTAATCCGTGAGATGTAAATGTAACCTTTTTAAAAAATTTCCAGTTTGGTGTCTCTTTCCAAGGTAAAGCGTTTTTTTAAATATTTTAGTGGAAATAAATAAGGGAAAATGAATGCAACATTTTAAGGTTTTGAGGATTTGTTAGGGTTTTCAATACAGCGGAAGCTAAAAAAAATGGGAGAAACTTAAGGCCTTGAATTTAGCAACTACATCCTGGATCTACCACCATTTTTTAGATTTGGGTTTGGCGTTTGGGTGATTAGATTTTTTTTATCAATTTAGTCCTTGAGTTTTTTTTTTTATCCACATAGATAAGTTTATGAACTTGAAAAATTTTCCCTATAGGTGTTATAATATTTGTACCACATCATAATATGGGCCAATATTAGGAAAATAACCAATTTCAAGGACTAATGTGTATAATATGGGCCACATCATAATTGGTTTTTAAATATTAGGTTGCTGGATGGGGATTACAATGTCTGTATCGATCGGCTCGAAGATGTCTTCCGCGAACTGGATAAGAAGGCTGCTGCTGATCTTTTAACCCTCCTATGGAATAGCTGGAATGACAGAAACAACATGGTTTTTAAAGGCAAGATGGATGGGGCGGTTATGATATGGGAGAGGACGCAAACTTTAAGCAGAGATTTTAGAATCTTTAATCTCTCGGCACCTCCGGTTATCTCTCAGTGCACGATGAACAAAGGTTGGGAAAAACCCCCGATGGGCTTTATCAAGATAAATGTGGATGCTGCTGTTTTGAATGGGTGCAGTGGGTTTGGTGTAATTGCTAGAGACCATGATGGTTTTGTTTTGGGGGGAAGCTATAAGGTCAAGGGAGAATCTATGGATGTTATTTGGGCAGAGATAGAGGCGGTCAAAGAAGGATTAAGGTTGGCTGAAAAGTTACAAGTGACCAAGCTGATTATAGAATCTGATAACGCTATGTTGGTCAACAAAATCAATAAAAGGGAGCAGGATATTACAGTTCTTAGCCAGCACATTAAGAAAGAATGTAAAGCCTTGCACAAGTTTACTACATCCCAGATTAAGTGGATTGATCGTAATAGTAATATTGTTGCGGATTATCTTGAGTAATTTAGCTATCATGAATAAGGGTGATTTGTATTTTGACATGGATTATCCTGAGGATATCCATAACATTGTTATTCATGATGCTATTAATTGAGTTTTGACCCGCAGGGTCGTTTTCTTTCAAAAAAAAAAAAAAAAGTTTGAAGCCCATTACCCAAAAAATTGGCATAAAACTTGACGGTTGTGGGATTTGAACCTTTTTTAAGTTTGATTACACAAAAAAATAACATAAAGCTTGACAGCTGTGGGATTTGAACCCACGCTCTTTTGGACCAGAGCCTAAAATTTAGCGCCTTAGGCGACTCGGCCAAACTGTCAATTAATTGTTCAGTTTTGTTAAGCACTTTATTTATATATTTAACTAAACTTCTAGAGTAAGGCTTGCACGGCAATATATTTACCTCACGTTTCGTGCCCAACAAGTAACTTCGTTTTTTAAAGCTGACAATGAAACATCAGGATTTTGAGTTGGGAACAATAATTTTTATTATACAATGGATAAGAAACGAGTTCAGGCGTTTTTTAACTCATATTAAATAGATGTTTGAAAAGAATTTTAATATTAGTTTATTTTTCATGTAATATATTAATTAATTTTATTTATTAATTGTATGTTTATATAGGGATAAAGTCAAAATAAATTATTGAAGTTGGGATTAAGTAATTTATTTTTATAAGAGCTAAAATGTAATTTTATCATTATATTAACTTATATCTTTATAATTTTAAAATATCAAATTAACATTTTATTATTTTTAGGAGTTAAAGTATAATTTTATCATGTATTAGCTTAAAATTTTTAAATTTTAAAAGGCCAAAAGTGAAATATTATTTAATAAAAATATAATTAGAATAATTTAACATAAAAATTATTATCTCATATTTTACAATTCTTACAAAAAAAATTTAATATAAGAAAATGAATGATGAATATTTTTAAATTTTAAGCTAAGTATGATAAAATAATGAAAATTTGGATTAATATTAAAAGTAAAATAGAAAAAATATAAAATCTATTTATTACTTTTAAATTGTAATTATAAATCACTGTTTAATCGAAATAAAATACATAAGTACCATTTTGTAATAGTTTAAAATAATAGATAAATTATATATAAAAATTAATTAGCTATATGTTTATATTAAAATAAATAACAATTTATATATTAACAAAATCATTTTCATTAAATAATTTTATTTTTACACTTTTCCTATGTAATTACAAGAGTTTTCAAAATATATAAATAAAATTTAAAATATATTTAAAATACAATATTTATAAATAATAAATTTCAAATAAATAAACAAAAAGTAATATCTTTTATAATTTTAATTCTTAAATTTAAAAATATTTGAAACATGTTATGAATATTTTATTATGAAGTGGAAGTTAATCAATATCAAAATAAGTTTAATGTACATTAAGATTCTAATGTTCATTAAAAGTAGAATCCTATTGATGAATAAAATGCTTTCTCTTTTACTCTCTTATTTCTAATTATTTAATTCTTTTTATTATTTATTTTATAATACTTTATAACCATGATTTTATTTTAAATTTTATTCTTCTTAATTATTTCCTTAACCCCAAAAAAATTACGAGAAAAAGAATCTCCATAACCTAGCTTGAATCGTTGGATAACATTGTCATGCCATAGGATTGTGAGTACACACCCTTTTTTTATTATGTCTTGGGCATTGTGGCCTAAGATAGCATTGGAAAGATAAGGGAATTTCGAGTATAGCTCCATTCATCATAGATAACGTGGTTGTTTAGAGAGTGTGAGCATGCGTGCTACACTTACATGGAGATAGCTTACGACTTTATGAGTCATGTGGTGTGTTTTGGAGATCTGTTTATCCAATGAGTATATAATTTGACTATGTTTCATATTCACAAATTGCCAATATATCACTGTGTTGAGTATGAAAATTGTGTTATATGTGAATTTTTAAAATATGTTTAAATCCTAACATGTCTGGTGTGTATATATTTGTGTTGTATGCATGTGTACTCACTCAGCTTTCACAAGCTCATCCCTTTCTTTACCTTGTAGATAAATAGTTCCCGGGTTAATGAGAAGGGTGACAAATCCATGATCCATCGTAAGGCATTTTCTTTAAATATGTGTGTTGAGCTTTTAAGCTCCAAAGTGAAGGCAATGTGGGACATTCCAAGGGTTTAGTACTAGAATTAGACTTAAACTTTTTAAATAAAAATTTCAATGGGTTGTAAACGAACATTATGGACTGTTTGTTTTTCTTGGAGATTTTTGAATGTTATAATTGCTTGCTTGATTGTTGGTTTAGATGGTTTTAATTACTTGCTTAATGTGATGATAATTAAATGAACTAACAATTTTTTGCAGCTAAGGGAGACCACCGAGTATTAAAGTACACCTTATACCTTCTGATTGTGTGAATGAAATGATTAACTTAGAAAACATGCACTTAGGTCTAATTTCCTATATGAAATATTCTGCAATTGTGTGGTGTGTATGGTTGGAAGGTGTGGTTCATAAAGTTTTAAACGGAGAGTCACCTTGGTGGCTAATGTGATGTTCCGAATTTTTGTAGGACCGTTTCGGTCGAGTTTGGGACGTCAGACTATTTTCATACTAAAATCTAGTTACATTAAGTTATATTTATATATGTATATATAAAACTCAACACTATAATTAAAATTTTATACAAGGTTCACTATCCGAACTCCGGACTCTTAAGAATCTAAAAAAATATAATATACCTGCCCTCTCGGCGATGTTCCTAAAAGTGACCCCTATCCTATTTACATGACATTCTTCAATGATGTCTCTTATTTTCCTCCGATCTGGCTTGGTCCCTCCTAGAGTTCCTTATTCTACGAAACCTACAACCACAGGTCAAACCATTTGTAAGTTCAAATGAACTTACTGAGTTTTTTTATTCTCATACATACCCCCACCTTGGTGGGGTTTAAATAAATAATATGTAATAATAAATACACCAACTCCCTGTTTGTATGGATTATTTCTCTTAGACCGTTATAGCGAATTTGACCCTAATTCCTCTCTTATTCGCTGATAGATAAATTGATGAGCGATTTCCTTCTGGTCACTCTACCAGCCTCTAATCAACCTTTAAAATTCCCCTATTTGTCCCACCATCCCTGCGAACATTACCCTTTCTTTACCTATTTTCTTCATTCCACTTACCCCAATCATGGTTTTCTTCTTCCCATCATTATGTCGTGTTAATGAGACATTTCAAATTACCCTTCTAAAGGCTTTTGGTAAATATTCTCACTCTATTTAGTCTTTGGCAAACTCCGTCCTTATCTTAACCTCGTATGACTTATTCACCTTCCTTCCGTCGGTGTGACTAATAAGGTTCCATGTCACTCTGGCTGACTAAGCCTTGCTTAATTTAAATCGTGGTTGGGTTACTTCCTTGTATTCTACCTTAATCGTGTTACCTTCCTCTTAAGTGCAACGCAACCTTCTGTTATGCGCCACTATGGCCAACAATACTCAGTCACTGTCACTAAGTGATCATTTGGGTTCACAAGTTCTCCTTCTTACTATATTCCTACCTAACTAGCCTTTTTGGCTAACACTACCCTGTTGATTTCCTCTATAAGAGGAATAGTCTTGACAGACATGTCTATCACTTGTATTTATCCTCTTATTACTTTAATATCTTAGGTCCTCTTCTAACCCTTCTATTACCAATCCTTTCTTTAGGGTGCTAACAGTCTTAACTCTGCCTCCCAGCGGTTCTTAACGGCAGACCTCTTCCATGATCCTCTATCTACTTTTTCTTTTCACTTATACATTAAGCACTACTGGCTTGACAGTTTACGTGGCTAATTTCTACCAAGTTATCACCCTCATGCCTCTCCGTCTCACATGATTGCTATTTTGGATTTCCTTCCTTACTCTTTTTACGCTTATCATTCGGTGGCAGATTCCTTATACCCGCTAACTATCCATTGCCTACTTTTTCTTTCAATTTCCTTCTAACATGCTTTCCATGGTTGTGGGGTTTCCCTTCCCCTGATTATTGCCCAATTAACCTACCTTTTCTGACTATCCCAACAAATTTTCTATCTTAACCCGCCATAGCCTAACTGTGGTCTCAAGCTATGTGTCCCTCATGTAATACCCTAGTGGACTCCATAAGTCACAATAGCCTAGCTATGGTCTTGCCCTTGGTGATCCACATGTTTACTGTCCTAAAGGATTGCTTTGAGTTTATTGTCCTGTCAGACAAATGTTGATGTCATAACGTCTTTCAGCTAAGGTCTTACTCATTTTTCCTTCAAGTTAGCACTTGATACCATAACATCTTTCAACTATGATCTTACCTAATATAATCCCATGTTTAGCGTCCCAATAAACTACACAAGTGGCCCTAGTCAAACTATGGTCTTACACCCTATGTACCCCGTGTTTACAGTTTTGACAGGCTTTCAGAGGACATTAGAGCGTCTTTCAGCTATTATCTTATTCATGTTTACCATGATGCCATGGCGTCTTTCAGCCATGGTCTTACCCATTTTAGGCGTACAGTGTAACAGCCTATTTTTAGTCAAATCAGAACAATGGTTTCGGGACCACAAATCCAAGGCTAAAATATTTATCTTACTATTAATTCAATGTTTACAGCACGATTGAGTGATTGTGTGAAAGTTTCGTTTAGAAATTTTATCATTTGATTAGTTATTTTGATAAAAAGGACTAAATGGCTTAAAGTGAAAAATTAGAGTTCTATAAGTTCAAGGTATTTAATAGCTATGAAATTAAATGTTTGAAGGGTTTATGTTGTAATTAGACCAATGATAGCATGAGTGCACAATTATGGACAACCATTATGTGATTTTAATGTTTAATATTAAGGTTAATTTGGTAATTTAGTAAAATAAGTTAAATGAAATGAAATAAAAACAAAATATGGTCCATTCATCTTCTCCACCATCGAATTTAGAAGAAAGAAATGTCCATGAAGGCTTGCTAGGGTTCAGTCACTTTGATACTCAATTGTAAGTCTGTTTCTGTCCTGTTTTTCATTGTTTTTATGTTTTTGAGATCGTTGCAACTAGGTCTAGCTAGCCTAGGGACTATTTTGCAAAATTGTTAAAGATTTTGAATGATGCCATTGATGAATACATGAGTATTTTGATGTTTTCTAATAGATTATGGATGCTTGTTGATAGATATACAAGTTTTGTTAAGTGATTTTTGAGAAAAATATAAAATAGGGATTAAATTAATAAATGTGTAAATTGTGTGGTAGAAATGTGAAATAATGTGAATTATGGGCTGATATAGAGATAGTGATAATTAGGATAGCTTGGGTATGATTAAAATTACATGAATTTTCATTTTACGAGCTAGGGACTAAATTGTAAAAGTTGTGAAATTCTTGGGGTAAAAGTGTAAATGTGTTTAAATGTGTGTTTTGGATTAAATTGAATAGAGAGATTATTAAATAAGTATATATTTAGATCAAGAAAACCAGAATTCAGATCTAGATCGGGGAAAACTAAAATTATCGACTAATCGACTTATTTCGTTGTTTTCAGATTCGAGGTAAGTTCGTATGTGATAAATTTCATTATAAATATATTATAAATGATTTGATATGGTATAAGTTGTCAATACGAGACTACGGGTAAATTCGACAATAATTCAATGGTAATTCGGCATTTGAAATCCCAGTTGAACCGTAGGAATAGTTGAGGATACTAGTGACATGTCATTAGGGGATACATTGAGTTGGCTTCGGGGATGATATTAGCACTTCGGGTGTGAGTTATACCGATTTGGCTTCGGGCCAAGAATATCGGCTGATTTGGCTTTGGGCTATAATATCAGTACTTAAGATATAAATTACCTTGATTTGGCTTCGGGATATGGTATAGGTACTTAGTGTGTGAGACTCCTGAGTATCCGACTTTTATTTCGAATGGTTCAATGGGTAAATGAATGATGTGGATGAGAATGAGATTGGTACGAAATGGTACAGGTATGTGCATAAACCATATTAGCTCTGAATCGAATAAATGGTGAAGAAGGTATATAGTTTTGTGAATGAGTAATTAAAAGGTTTGTTAGTTGATGTGAATTCATGTATTTATAATCAATTGTTGAATTATGTGTTTGATCGAGTGTCAGAGTCTTAAAAAATTTGTAAAAAGAATGATCGAACTTGGAAACTAACTATGACAATGATGGAGGCAAGCACACCTATCGAACAATAGTATAGTTTAGTGGCAAGACCAAATTGTCGAACCCAAAGGAACCAAAAGTACTAATATTAACTTTCTTTTTATTATCTAGCCTAAGAATTAAGGGATTTGCTTATCTAATCTAAAATTAACTAACTACTAAGCTAATGATGCTAAGGCAAAGAAGGAATTGGGGAAAGACTTGAGGGGAAAACCGATTGATTTAGACAATACCCGAGGAAGAATCGACCTAGACTTCACTTGTTATCTAACTCTGAACCAGACGATTTATTCACTTGACTTGATCCGTAGGATTCCTTAAGTTATATTAATACCTATTCAAGGCTAATAACGTCTAACCCTAAGTTGATTAATTGAAATTTCTTTCTAATTAAAACCCCTAGAATTGCATTAACTCGATCTATGGACTCCCATATTAGGTTTGACCTAATCCGGCAAATTTACGTCATCCTATTTCTAGGGTTGAGTTCAACTCCGCTTAACTATGTTAGATCTACTGTTAGGCAGGGACTTTTTCTCCACCACCTAAGCACATCAATACTTGAATCAATATCTCGAAAATACCAAAACAAGAATTAAGAACACATAATTAAAAACAAATCAAGTATTTATCATACAGCTCAGATAACAATAACAAGATCCGTCTTAGGTTTTATCCCCCTCAGGTATCTGAGGGTTTAGTTCATAGTTATAAAAGAAAACATCTTAGAAGAAAATATAAAACAAAACATAAAGAAAACCCTAAAACCCCTAGAAGGATTTGAAAGAGAGTTCCTCCGTCTTGAGTATGATTGCGGCTTCATGAGATGAATCAACTGGCTTTCTTTAAGTAAATCCCTGTACTCAACTTCTCTAGCTCGGCTCCTTGGCCTAGTTGAACGCCCTGAAAAGCCCTGACAGAAGGCTTCTGTCGAACCCCTGTCGAACTCTTCTCTAAGTTGCCTCATAGGGTGTTTATATAGGCTTCGAGATGCCTTACTTGGCCCGAAAGTATCCTAATCCGAATAGAATTCTTCTTTTCTGTGGTAGGGCCACGCTCATGGCACATGCCCGTGTAATTCAAGGCCAGGCCGTGGTCGAACCTATTGATGAGGCACGATCGTGTATTTTAGGGTCCAGGCCGTGTTCGACTCTTCTTAAGAGGCACGACTATGTGGTCTTGGGCCCAGGCCATGTGGATTTCGTGCTTTGGCCCATTTTCTTCATTTTTGGCCCGTTTCACATTCTTTTCATCCTCCTGTGCTCTTCTGAGTAGAAAACATGAAAACAAAGGATTATGAGCACCTATTTACATAATTAAAGGGAAAAATCATCCAAAAGTACGCTAAATGTGGGATTAAAATATGTTCATTTTACAATTTATCAGTGTTTATGATTATATAAGGTTTATTTCATACGAGCTTACTAAGTTATAAAGCTTACGTTGTTTATTTTTCTATGTTTTATAGTGATATAAAGCTAGCTCAGATTCAGAGATCGTCGGAGATCATTTCACACTATCCACCTATCACTTAGTACCTATAAACTTTGGTATTTTAGGTATATAGCATGTATAGGGATTTGGTCTTTATGGTATATGTATTTTGGCCATTTGTGATGGCTTGTGAATGGTCATGTTTTGGTTTTGTATATATGGCCATGAAAGTTGGCTTAATTTGGTTAAATTGGTTATGTATAAATATATGCATATATGTTTTGTGTTATGAGTCCATGGATGAATATATAATGCTTGAGAATTATAAAGATTAGGATGTTAAGTGGTTGATATTAGAGTAGTTACATGTTTGTGGTTTTGATGCAAAATGATGCAAGTTTAGAAGTGCATAATTAGTTGATTTATAAATGTGAATTGGTATAAACAGTATAGCATGTATTTGTGATTTGTATGCATGGAGAATGAGAGAATAGAAAGTGTATGAGGTATGGCTGAATTAGTTGATTAAAATGCCTTTTAATGTTATGTTTTGGTGTCATTTAGGTTAATATAGGTGTGCACAAGTTTGGGTGGCAAAATGGCTTGGTAAATAGCCTATTTTTGTCCAAACGGGCAGAGACACGGGCGTGTGTCTCAGTCGTGTGTGACACACAGTCATGTTACACGGCCGTGTGTCCCCTGGTGTTGAAATTAAATGGCGTGTGTGGCCATTTCAAGGGACACGAGCTAAACACACGAGCAAGTGGTTGGTCGTGTGACCCAAGTCAGTAATGTAACATCCGGAATAGGGCCTATGCATTTCCAGTTCAATTGTATGAAATGACAAGTTTCAAGTTCTATGACTAAATTTTTGATACTTTTGGAAACCTAGAAATACATGAAAATGGAAATGAAAATGGAGATGGAAATGAAAATGGAAATGGAAATGGAAATGGACATTTTTGGAAACTTAGACATTTTTGGAAACTTAGACATTTTTGGAAACTAAGACATTTTTGGAAACCTAAACATTTTGGAAACCTAAACATTTTGGAAACCTAAACATTTTGGAAACCTAAACATTTTGGAAACCTGAACATTTTGGAAACCTGAAGATGTAAGGAAAATGGCAAGTTACAGAGCCACGCGAAAATTTTAGGAAACTTAGAAATAAGGCCGGAATGACAAATTTTAAAGCCCAAACTAGGAGATAAGGGCAGGAGGGCCTTAAAAGAAAAAGTTGGTGAATTTTGACATACAATCGGGCTTGGAAAAGTGGCTGAAGGTATCACTTAAGGTTTATGGAAATGGCCTGAGTTCGAGTCACTTGGAAAGCAATTATTGAAGGTTTAATTTTGCTTCCCAAGGCTAGGGGTGGACGGCACTTGTTTGCTTAAAAGGAAGAGTTTTATTTTATTAAAACTTGTCAAATTAAAGTGATAAATAAAGGATTTTCTCTACTAAGATAAATGAGGAATTAAAAGATGGATTAAATGCTTTTAATTTAACTAGGTGATAATTAATGGAGATTAAATTATCACTTTGGGAGAGTAGTAGCCAAGTTTTGGACTCTTGGTCTAGCAATTTCAGCTTAAAAGAGGAAAATTGAGACTTTTCTCTCATTCATTCTACTTGTCAAATTTTGCTCTCTTCTTCCCTCTCTTTGCCAAATCTCCCTAAGCAAGGACTCCATCTTTTCTTTTCCTCCCCTTTGCCATTGCTTAGTCAAAACCTTTCTCTTTCAATCTCGGTTAAATCTCCATAGCCGGATCTCTGTAACTCAAGTCAAGGAAACAAGTGATTAAAGGCTTCAAGGTAAGTTAAGCCATTCAATTTCCTTTCTTTCTAGTTGCCGAAAGTAAAAGGCCTAATTCCCATTCTTTTTGATCATGGCCGAATATACAAGGGATCTCAGGTTTCCACAATCGTTGAACATAAAGATCAAGGATCTAAGGTAAGAACAATTGATTCTTGTTCTTTTAAATCGTTTAAATCAAGGCTTAAGAAAATAACCTCTCTTATGTCTATGGCCGAATGTCAGAGGAGGAGTTTCAGGATTTCAGATTCGAGGAAAATTAAGGTAAGACACATTCGGCTAAAGGCCAACTACAACTTATTAAAGTTAGATCAGATCTAACCTATGATCTTTAGGGATTTCGACAGATATTCAAGACAAAAAGGGAACTTTCGGGATTCGGAATCTATAAGGTAAGCCTCTAAAATAATCGGCCAAAGGTTGTGAGAGTATCTAAATCAATTCCTTAATTTTTGAAAAGCCGAAAAACTAACCATATTGAACTACAAGGTTGGCCGAATATCAGGTAGAGGAAAAACCAAACTTTCGGGATTTGTATAAACACCAAATCGGCAAAGGTGAGTTTTTCCTTACAAATCCTACTAGGATTTGGTTTTGTTTTAGGCCAAAAGGGTTTATTAATGTGTTTTATTTGGTGGGCCGAATATAGGAATTAATAGATCTAAAAATTAGATCGGGATTCTCGAGGTCTCAAGAAATCTATTAAGCGAAACAGGTGTGTACCCTTACTATCCTTCGATATTTTATGGCTAAATATTTTAATATATGATATGAATAATAATGTGAATATGGCTATGTACCACAAATGTGGCAAAAAGTACCCAGGTACGTTTCCTACTTCTGATAGGATTGTGAAAAAAATGTTATTTAATAACATGCGATTATATGAATATGAACATGAAATTAAGTTATGCAATATATATGTTTTGGGGCATTCGGGATTTATGTGAAAGGGGGAGAACAGGTGTTGACTTCGGTCTCACCAACGAAGGTGTTGACTTTGGTCTCACCAACGAAATATGTTGACTACGGTCACATTGCGAAATTTTGGTAACTTCGGTTACAATAGTGTCTAATGACACAACGTTTAAATTTGATTATAGTGTCTAATGACACAACGTGGAGAGTAGCGGATGGAGGGTTGACTTATTAGTCCCACGGTGTGAATGGCGAATGCGGTGGTGTGTAGCGGATGGACCATTAGGATTGGGTTGGGTTGCATCATAAATTTCATTATTATATGGCCCTGATGATTTAAACATGAATGCCTGAATTATTGAATGATAGTATTGTGTGCACATTGAGTCTGTTGACTCACCCCATTGTGGGAATTATTTTTCGGTGATGAGCAAGGATGTGATCGGCCTATGGGACCATGAGGTGGCTATGCTACATGCGAAAAATTTCATTTAGTTTGGACTTAATTTTATTTTTAGTTCTTTTATTTTATTTTGGGTTTTCACTTGATGTAATAAGGCCTTAAGGCCCAAAGTGGATTATACTTTATGTTTGCTTACCGTTAAGTTTCATGCTAAGAACTATATTGATTTATTTAATTAAATGGGCTTACAAGATCAAATAAATGGGTTTCAATCTAAGCCCAATCGAAAATAATAGTTTTTCCAAAATTTACAATTTTCTAAGCATCGAAAATGATTTTGTAAATCGGTTTACTTTAGGAACATACCAGATCCTGCTCGGGCTAGTGGGTGGTAGGTGTGGGTGTTTTAGTTTGGTATCAAAGCCTAGTTTTAAACTCTCTACCAGGGGCTAAGGCCCAAAACGTTTTCAAAGCGAGCCCAAAATTATTTTCTTTGAAAATAAGGTGCTTTTTGGCATGGCCCCTAAGTCTCCAATTCATGATCCACCGTAAGTACCCCTAACTATATGTGTGATTCTGTGATTTATATAAGGGTAGAAAAGGCATGGAACGTAGAATAGAATAATAGGAACTTGAACCCTAGGATTAGACTACTCAAACGTAAACACATAAGACTTAATGTACTAAACCAACCTATGGCTAAGTCAACGAGCTAAGGTGTGGTAACCCTTGTGCGCATGTCAGGATTGGATCCCAAGAGCTTGGTATTTAAGCAGTCCTAGTGACTCACCTCCTCTTCGCAGAATCCTACCCGTGCGTAGCTTCAGCTCACCATAACTCGTAGGCTCATGGCGTGGCAACCTCTCAAGCATGTCTAGGAACGGTTTGGTGGGAGCTTGGTATTTAAGCGATCTGCGTGACTCACCTCCTCTCCACACGAATCCTGCCTAGTGCGTAGCTTTGGTTCCCCCTGACCAAGAGGGCTCGGTCATAGGCTAAACATAATGACTAAAACCCGAAAGGGAACTAGCCATGTTTTTAAAAAAAAAGAAGGAAGAACAAAACAACAAACCCTAGTTTTTTCAAACTTTTAGAACTTTCCTTTAAATCTGAGAAAATTATTCTTACAACATTTTCTGAAAAACTCTTGATTTATGAAAATTACAAAAATGCCCTTAGCGGTAAAATTACCAAAACGCCCTTGAGTTGTAAAATGTTCAACTACTCAACAACTTTACCAAAATTTCATGATTTCATAAACATTCAAAAACCCTAATTTGTAAAATATCAAAATACCATGATTTTGGAAAAATTACAAAATTGCCCCTAACTTACAAAATTACCAAAATGACCCTAATTTTCAAATTTTTGCAACATCCCCATCTTTGAAGGAACAACTCTCCAAAAGAACCCTCAAAGTTTTACAACTTTTGAAATACCCCTAATTCAATAAATTTACCCTGATTTGTGAAAATTACCAAAATACCCCTGAGGTAAAAAATTACCGAAATACCCCCGGTTTTAAAATTTTTTCTCCAAGTTACCTCTAGACCTTGGAGTTTTCAAAATAATTTTTGACAAAACCATCAAGGAACCTTATTTTGGCAAAATTACGAAAATGCCCCTGTAGGACAAAAATTACGAAAATACCCTGGGTAGTGGAAAACAACAACAATAAAAACTACAACATTTCTTTGAATGAACGAAAGTTCATACTTGTTTGATGGATGGATGAATGAATGGAAAAGACTGTGTGTTTGTATGATACGAAAGAACCACTCTAAAATCCCTTCTCATAAAACTTCTTCGCTAATAAATAAGTGGAACATTGACTAATCCATAAAATTTCTTAATCAGATCTTGACGTTAGAAAATAAGCTCTAGAGGACGTGGTCGTCGTGGTCGAGGAAGAGGAAGGATGACCGTGTCGGAACCCGTTAGGTCGGGTCAAGGGTCCGACAATGAGATGCCACCGCCACCACCACCCCCAACTGTTAACGTTGAGCAGCAGGCTCAGACGGGGGAAGAGGCTGTGTCACAGGCTGTTCTACGAGTTTTGGAATTGGTGGCCGGTGCAGGAGGAAATAGAGGAAATCGAAAGTCGGTACCTGAACGACTCCGAGCTAATGGAGCAGAAATGTTTCGAGGAGTATCTAATGTGGCACCCAGTACAGCTGAGTACTGGTTAGAGGCAACGGAGCGTATCATGGATGAGCTTGATCTGACTACAGAGGAAAAGTTGAAGGGGATGGTAGCGTTGTTACGCAATGAAGCGTATCAGTGGTGGTTGACTGTTTGTGATGGTACCACAACTGAAAATTTGACCTGGGAGTATGTTAAAGAGGCCTTTCAGAAGAAGTATGTGGGAACCAGGTATACAGATGAGCAGAGGAAGGCTTTTCTAGGGTTAGTACAAGGGAGTAAGTCCGTCGCAGAATATAAGGCAGAATTTCTAAGGTTGAGCCACTATGCTCGAGGGGTAGTGGCAATCGAGCATGAACGCCGTGTCCGCTTTGAGGACGGGCCGAGATGATTTAAGATCATTAATAGCACCGCATCGAGAGCGGAATTCTCTCGTTTTGTAGAAAAGGCCAAGGTGGCGAGGGATTAAGGATGCTACTAAGGCATCATGGATAAGAATAAGGCCAAAAGAGGGTTTGGGCCATCTAGAAAGGGTTATAAAAGGCCTAGGGTTGATGGGCTACTAATCAACAAGTCGGTACCGTGGGCGATTCGTCCTTGTGAGTATTGTGGAAAGAGGCATCTAGGGAGTGTTGGAAAAAGATAGGAGCATGTCTTAGGTGTGGGTCCAAGGACCATATGTTTAAGGATTGCCCCAAACAATCAGACGAGAGCCGACCGGTAGTTCAGAATGTTGGCCAGACCGGTAGAGGCGGACAGCAGCCTCAACGGGGTCGTGGTTCGAGTAACCGTGGTAGTGGTACAGGTAGAGGCCGTGGCACACAGGGTCGAGGTACTAATGCTAACGCTGATGCAAGACAACCGGGTTTGGTTTATGCGGTTCACCGAAGGGAAGATGAAGACGCACGGATGTTATAACTGATGCGTTCTTTATTTTGACAAACCCTACTTTGCTTTGATTGATGTGGGCTCGACCCATTCCTATGTTGCAAGTAGTGTAGTAAAACACTAGGCCTAGACTCAAACTCTCGATAGGCGATGATCGTAGTAAGCCCATTAGGCCAAACTATAGTGGTAGACAAGATCTTTCGAATGTACCCCAGAGATTCGTGGAGTGAACTTTGAGCGGACTTAATGGAGTTACCCTTCTGAGAGTTTGAGCTTATACTCGGAATGGATTGGTTAGTAGAACACTAAGCCGTGTTGGATTGTGCGCTAAACGTATGGAACTAAGAACCCTAAGATGAGGTGGTAATAATGATCGGAGAAAGGAGGAACTATATATCTAATGTAGTCTCAAGACCAAGGTCGAGAAGATGGTTAAGAAAGGTTGCAAAGCGTTCTTAGCTTTTGTAAGTGCGATAGGTGGAAAGGAGGAAGGTGTTAATGGAGTTAGGACGGTAAGGGAGTTTGTAGATGTGTTTCCAGAAGAGTTACCGGGAATACCCCCAGACAGGGAGGTGGAATTTGGGATTGACTTGTTACCGGGGACAGCTCCTGTGTCAATCGCCCCATACCGAATGGCACCAAAGGAGTTAGTGGAGCTCAAGGCTCAGATACAAGAACTGTTGGACCGTGGGTTCATCCGACCCAGTGTGTCTCCGTGGGGAGCACCGATCTTATTTGTAAAGAAGAAGGACGGAACTATGCATATGTGCATAGACTACCGTCAGTTAAATAAGCTGACCATTAAGAACAAGTATCCCTTGCCAAGGATCGATGAGTTGTTCGATCAGCTGAAGGGAGTGCGATGTTTTCGAAGATCGATTTACGGTCGGGATACCATCAGTTGAAGGTAAAGGAGGCTGATATCCATAAGACCGCTTTTAGGACAAGATATGGTCACTTCGAGTTTGTGGTGATGCCGTTTGGGTTGACGAACGCTCCAGCCGCGTTCATGGACATGATGAATCGGGTTTTTCAACCCTACTTGGATAGATTTGTCGTGGTGTTCATCGATGACATTTTGGTGTATTCGAAGTCGGAGGAGGAGCATGATGAGCATCTCCGAGTCGTGTTGGAAGTGTTAAGGGAAAAGAAGCTTTATGCCAAATTCAGCAAGTGCGAATTTTGGCTTAAGGAGGTGGCATTCCTAGGACATGTGGTATCCGCAGAAGGAATAAGAGTGGATCCTAGGAAGATCGAAGCAGTGTTGGATTGGAAACCACCTAGGTCCGTGGCTGAAATCCGAAGCTTCTTAGGCTTGGCAGGCTATTACAGAAGGTTCGTGGAAGGATTCTCGTCAATAGCCGCGCCTTAACCAAGTTACTAAGGAAGGAAGTACCCTTTGAATGGACTAATAAGCAGCAAGAGAGCTTTGAAAAGCTTAAGAAGGTGCTGACAGAAGCTCCAGTGTTAATTCAGCCGGAGGCAGAAAAAGAATTTGTGGTGTACTGTGACGCTTCGCATACGGGGTTAGGTTGTGTGTTAATGCAAGAGGGCAAAGTAGTTGCTTATACGTCACGGCAGCTAAGGCCTCATGAGCTTAACTTCCCAACTCATGACTTAGAGCTAGCAATGTGGTTTTCGCCTTAAGGTTTGGAGGCACTACCTTTATGGAGAAAGGTCGATTATCTACATGCACCACAAGAGCCTTAAGTATTTATTAACTCGAAGGAGTTGAACTTGAGGCAACGAAGGTGGGTGGAATTGTCAAGGACTACGATCGTTCAATAGAGTATCATCCGTGCAAGGCGAATGTAGTAGCCGATGCCCTAAGTCGGAAGGTTGTATCGGATCTACGGGCTTTGTTCGCTCATATAAGTCTCAGATGATGATGGAAGCTTTGTTGGCGAGTTGCAAGTCGTGCCCACATGGCTAAAGGAAGTGAAGGAGGGACAGTTATCGATAATGACTTAAGTACTAAGTTGCGACAAAGTACAAGAAGGGAATTAGAGGATTATGATGTCAACAATGAAGGAGTATTGTGCTACAAGGGTAAAGTCCAGATGTCAAGAATAAGGAGTTGAGATAAAGGATTCTTCGGGAAGCGCATGGTAGCCCTTGTGCTATGCATCCCGGAGGTATCAAGCTGTATAGAGATCTAAGGGAACAATTTTGGTGGTCTGACCTAAAGCGAGAAGTGACTGAATTTGTGGGGAAATGTTTGACATGTCAGCAAGTTAAGGCTGAACACCAAGTCCCATCAGGATTGCTTCAACCAATCGAGATTCCCCAATGGAAGTGGGAGAGAATTACCATGGAATTTGTTAGTGGGCTTCCCCTTGCGCCTACTAAGAAGGACTCGGTATGGGTGGTAGTGGACCGTTTGACCAAGTCCGCACACTTTATCCCAGTCAGAATGGATTATCCTCTTCAAAAGTTGGCTAAGTTGTATGTGGCGAAATTGTGAGATTACATGGAGTACCAATGTCGATCATCTCTGATAGAGACCCAAGGTTTACATCTCAATTTTGGAAGGCACTTCATCAAGCTTTAGGCACTAAGCTAGACTTCACTACTTTTTTCATCCACAATTAGACAGGCGATCGAACGGGTTATCTGGTGTTGGAGGATATGTTGAGAGGTCGTAATGGATTTTCGAGGAAGTTGGGAAGATTACTTGCCTTTAGCTGAATTCGCCTACAACAATAGCTATCAAGCCAAAGATTCGGATGGCACCATACGAGGCATTGTATGGAAGGAAGTGTAGAACACCTACTTGTTGGACCGAGTTAGGAGAACGCAGAGTTTTGGGTCCGAGTTGGTGGCGTAAACCAAGAGAAGGTTGAGATAATTCAGCACAGTTGAAGGAAGCCTCGATAGACAAAAGTCGTATACGCACCTTAAGCGGAAGGAAATAGAGTTTGAAGTGGGAGATCAAGTGTTCCTAAAAGTCTCACCTTGGAAGAAGGTAATGAGGTTTGGCGCAAAGGAAGTTAAGCCCAAGATTTATAGGCCTTATCAAGCATCGCGCGTTGGGCGATGGCATACCAACTAGAGTTGCCACCGAATTGAAGCGGATGCACGACGTATTTCATGTGTCCATGTTACGTCGCTATCGATCGGATCCATCTCATGTGGTACCGCTTGAAGAGGTGGAACTAAGGCCGACTTATCCTATGAGGAAGAACCGATTCGGATCTTGGAACGTGATGTGAAAGTACTACGAAAGAAGACAGCCTCTAGTCAAAGTGCTATGGCGCAATCATGGAACGGAAGAAGCTTCATGGGAGCGAAGAGGCGATGAGACAAGAATACCCTCAACTATTTTAGTTAGGAAATTTCGGGACGAAATTTTATTTAAGGGGTAGAACGTAACATCCTGAATAGGGCCTATGCATTTCAGTTCAATTGTATGAAATGACAAGTTTCAAGTTCTATGAATAAATTTTGATACTTTTGGAAACCTAGAAATGCATGAAAATGGAAATGAAAATGGAGATGGAAATGAAAATGGAAATGGAAATGGAAATGGACATTTTGGAAACTTAGACATTTTGGAAACTAAGACATTTTGGAAACCTAAACATTTTGGAAACCTAAACATTTTGGAAACCTAAACATTTTGGAAACCCGAAGATGTAAGGAAAATGGCAAGTTACTGAGTCATGCGAAAATTTTAGGAAACTTAGAAATAAGGCCTAATGACAAATTTTAAAGCCCAAACTAGGAGATAAGGGCAGGAGGGCCTTAAAAGAAAAAGTTGGTGAATTTTGACATACAATCGGGCTTGGAAAAGTGGCTGAAGGTATCACTTAAGGTTTATGGAAATGGCCTGAGTTCGAGTCACTTGGAAAGCAATTATTGAAGGTTTAATTTTGCTTCCCAAGGCTAGGGGTGGACGGCACTTGTTTGCTTAAAAGGGAAGAGTTTTATTTTTATTGAAACTTGTCAAATTAAAGTGATAAATAAAGGATTTTATCTACTAAGATAAATGAGGAATTAAAAGATGGATTAAATGCTTTTAATTTAACTAGGTGATAATTAATGGAGATTAAATTATCACTTTGGGAGAGTAGTGGCCAAGTTTTGGACTCTTGGTCTAGCAATTTCAGTTAAAAGAGGAAAATTGAGACTTTTCTCTCATTCATTCTACTTGCCGAAATTTTGCTCTCTCTTCCCCTCTCTTTGCCAAATCTCCCTAAGCAAGGACTCCATCATTTCTTTTCCTCCCTTTGCCATTGCTTAGTCAAAACCTTTCTCTTTCAATCTCGCTTAAATCTCCATAGCGGATCTCAGAACTCAAGTCAAGGAAACAAGTGATTAAAGGCTTCAAGGTAAGTTAAGCCATTCAATTTCCTTTCTTTCTAGTTGTCGAAAGTAAAAGGCCTAATTCCCATTCTTTTTATCATGGCCGAATATACTGGGATCTCGTGTTTCCACAATCGTTGAACATAAAGATCAAGGATCTAAGGTAAGAACAATTGATTCTTGTTCTTTAAATCGCTTAAATCAAGGCTTAAGAAAATAACCTCTCTATGTCTATGGTCGAATGTCGAGGAGGAGTTTCGGATTTGATTCGAGGAAAATTAAGGTAAGACACATTCGCTAAAGGCCAACTACAACTTATTAAAGTTAGATCGATCTAACCTATGATCTTTAGGGATTTCGACGATATTCAAGACAAAAAGGAACTTTCGGGATTCGAATCTATAAGGTAAGCCTCTAAAATAATCGGCCAAAGGTTGTGAGAGTATCTAAATCAATTCCTTAATTTTGAAAAGTCAAAAACTAACCATATTGAACTACAAGGTTGGCGAATATCGGTAGAGGAAAACCAAACTTTCGGATTTGTATAAACACCAAATCGGCAAAGGTGAGTTTTTCCTTACAAATCCTACTAGGATTTGGTTTTGTTTTAGGCCAAAAGGGTTTATTAATGTGTTTTATTTGGTGGGTAATATAGGAATTAATAGATCTAAAATTAGATTGGGATTCTCGAGGTCTCAAGAAATCTATTAAGCTTAAATGTGTGTACCCTTACTATCCTTTGATATTATATGGCTAAATATTTTAATATATGATATGAATAATAATGTGAATGTGGCTATGTACCACAAATGTGGCAAAAAGTACCTGTGCACGCTTTCCTACTCGATAGGATTGTGAAAAAAATGTTATTTAATAACATGCGATTATATGAATATGAACATGAAATTAAGTTATGCAATATATATGTTTTGGGGCATTCGGGATTTATGTGAAAGGGGAGAACAGTGTTGACTTGGTCTCACCAACTAAGGTGTTGACTTTGGTCTCACCAACTAAATATGTTGACTACGGTCACATTGCGAAATTTTGGTAACTTCGTTACAATAGTGTCTAATGACACAATGTTTAAATTTGATTATAGTGTCTAATGACACAACGTGGAGAGTAGCGGATGGAGGGTTGACTTATTAGTCCCCACTGTGTGAATGGCGTGTACGGTGGTGTGTAGCGGATGGACCATTAGGATTGGGTTGGGTTGCATCATAAATTTCATTATTATATGGCCTCGATGATTTAAACATGAATGCTGAATTATTGAATGATAGTATTGTGTGCACATTGAGTCTGCTGACTCACCCCATTGTGGGAATTATTTTTCGTGTGATGAGCAAAGGATGACGGGGGTGGTGGACCATGAGGTGGCTATGCTACATGCGAAAAATTTCATTTAGTTTGGACTTAATTTTATTTTTAGTTCTTTTTATTTTATTTTGAGTTTTCACTTGATGTAATAAGGCCTTAAGGCCCAGTGGATTATACTTTATGTTTGCTTACTGTTAAGTTTCATGCTAAGAACTATATTGGATGTATTTAATTAAATGGGCTTACAAGATCAAATAAATGGGTTTCCAATCTAAGCCCAACTGAAAATAATAGTTTTTCCAAAAATTTACAATTTTCTCTAAGTATCGAAAATGATTTTGTAAATCGGTTTACTTTAGGAACATGCCAGATCCGGTTCAGGCTCGTGGGCCGGGTGTGGGGTGTTTCAAGTAAACTCACTTGTTTGGGCACGGGGTCGGACACAGGCTGGGACACGGTAATGTGCTCCCATTTCGAATGTCCACACAACTTGTGACACGGGCATGTCTTGTGGCCGTGCGTGTGTCCCTTATTTTTGAAAAAATTTCTTAAGTGTTCAAAAATTTTCCAAAGTTATCGGTTTAGTCCCGAACTACACTGATTGCATGATTCGGGCCTCATAGGTTCGCAATAGGGACGATATGTATGTTGTTGATTGATGTTTAAAATAAATTTGATAAAGTATGTGAAATGTATGTTTAAATGTGTCGTAAGTCTGGTAATGCTCTGTAACCCTATTCTGGCATTGAATATGGGTGAAGGGTGTTATATTTATTGGTATCAGAGCTACGATTTAGTCTATTCTAAGACTAACGTAGCGTGTGAGTGAGTCTAGCTTTAAATGTCATATATAATCTGTGGTAGTGTGATGACTCGTGACATTTTAAAAAGTGTTTTCATATAGCAAATGGATCACGATCGAGCTGGAGCTGACGATGTTGAGAGTAATGCACCAGTTCCGGCTCAAGGGGCAACGTCATCTAATTCTAGACTTGTGTCGAGTAAAAGGTAGAGAGGCTAAAGAAGCCTTTTTTCCATATGATGAATGAGTGGTTCACTCAATATGTCCGGACAAATCCGGCAGCTCAACAACCTCCACCCTACCTAATTCTCAACCGATTCTTGTCTTGGTTGATCGAGCTTGCAAAGCCGAAGAACTTAGCCAAGAAAAGAGGAAAGTTGATTTAGAGGCTAGAGATTCGAGAAAAAGATAGATGAATAAACCTTATCATTCTTTATCAAAGAAATCTCGAGATTTGTTTATTCGATCACGTTCTTCAGTGGGATATCAGAATAGAGATCGTGGAAATCAACATGTGAGTCCTAAAGCTCAAGCTACTTCCGTCTTGAGCCTCGAGCGTTGGCAGTGTGTGAAACAACAAACCCGAATGTCAACAGTGTGGGAGAAAACATTTTGGAGAGTGCTGGAATAAGAGTAATAAAGCTTGTTTCAAATATGGCTCGCTAGATCATTTTATTCGAGATTGCCCAGAATTATCCGATGAAGATAAATTTTAGAATGCAAGACCGAGC
This sequence comes from Gossypium rotundifolium, assembly GCA_025506655.1. Taxonomy (NCBI): domain Eukaryota; kingdom Viridiplantae; phylum Streptophyta; class Magnoliopsida; order Malvales; family Malvaceae; genus Gossypium; species Gossypium rotundifolium. The sequence goes on from CP106729.1 coordinate 89,379,632, forward strand.
AATATGACTACGAGAAGGAGACCCTAGAGAAATATGGGAAATGTGTCTAGTGGCAAAGGTGTGACTAGAGATTCAGCTGTGAGATCTGAGGCTAGAGTGCCAACCAAAGCTTATGCCATTCGTACTCGTGAAAAGGCGTCGTCACCCGATGTTATCACCGGTACATTCTCTCACTATGACACTAATGTGATTGCATTGACTGATCCTGGATCAACTCATTCATATATCTGTAAGAATTTAGTGTTTAGTAAGAATTTACATGTTGAATCTTCTGAGTTTGTGATTAAAGTATCGAACCCCTTAGGCAAGTATGTTCTAGTTGATAAAGTTTGCAATAACTGTCCTTTAATGACTCGAAGTTACTGTTTTTTGGCTAATTTGATGATTTTTCCATTTGATAAGTCTGATGTAATTCTGAGAATGGATTGGTTGATTCTGCATGATGCCGTTGTGAATTGTAGATGAAAGACTATTGAATTGAAATGTCAAAATAGTGAAATCCTTCGAATTGAATTAGATGAGTCTAGTGGATTGCCTATTGTAATTTCGTCTATGTCAGCTCAGAGATATGTGAGAAAAGGTTTTAAAGCTTATCTTGCTTATATACTGTATACAAAAGTGTCTGAATCGAAGATTGAATCAGTACCGATAGTATGTGAGTTTTCAGATGTGTTTCCAGAAGAGTTGTCTGGATTACCACCGATCAGAGAGGTTGAATTTGCTATTGAAGCAGTACCAGGAACTTCACCGATATCGATAGCTCCGTATAGAATTGCTCTGAAAAAATTAAAAGAGTTGAAATCTCAATTGCAAGAGTTAACAGATAAAGGTTTTGCAAGACCTAGTTTTTTGCCCTGGGGTTCGCCAGTATTGTTTATGTAACACCTCTATCCCATATCCATCGCCGGATTAGGGTTAAAGGCATTACCAGACAGATCGAAAACATTTATAGAATTAATCATACATGCATTCAATAATATCAAACATGATGTCCCTTATGTAGATCATCGAGACCTTAAGCATGATAATAATCGAGTCGGGACTAAATTGAAACGCATACTAAATTTCAAGGAAAACTAAAAATTTTCTAAATGCAGGGGATACACGGCCGTAGGGGTAGGCCGTGCCTCGCCCACGGCTACATGACACACTCGTGTGTCCTTCATATGGTCCTATACTGACAAAATCAACACGGCCACCAAGCACGCCCATTTTCTAAGGTCGTGTCCTAATAAGTCGTATACTGCCAATTCTCACACGCCCTATAGGCACGCCCGTTCCATGACCGTGTACTCATAATGCTAGCTACTGCCTTTTTCCCCATGGTCACTAGGCACGCCCGTGTGCTCTGACCGTGTGACATAATAGGTCATTTGTAAGACCAAAATGCCACCCAAATGGGTCATACTTACAATCAATGTTTCCAGCACGTATCATGCATATATGGCAACAAAAACATACCAATTTGACTCATCAATCAACACATTCAATGACCATCTTAATCATGCCAAATTACCACTTAAAAATTCATATCATCATAGGCATAAACCATCCATTTGCCTAGTCAAAACTTAAGCATTTCATATGCAACAACCATATCAAGATTTGCATCATCTAGCTCATCCATTAAGTATTTATAACCTCAAAACTTATCAAAACACAAGGCTAGACTCACTTCATAAACATATACACATACCTAGCCTATACATGCCATAATTAACTATATACATTTACAACAGGGTAACAAAACGAGTTTAGAAGTGTGATGATGATCCCTGACAGTCCCGAGCCTATAGTAGCTTTAACGACCTATAAAACAGAGAAAACATACATATCGGGTAAGCTTTACAAAAGCTTAGTAAGTCAATGTACAAACAAACTTAGCATGGAAGGCATATATGCAAATAAATACATTAGCACATATCAATCACTTAGCAAATTATCACATATATGCTTTGATTCAGATACCTTTGATCACATTTGCCATATTTACAATTTGAAAATCACATAAACGTATAACTAATTTAACCAAAACATTACATATCATATTATCAATTCCATATTCATAGCATCATAATAAGATCACATAGATGCTTACCTTGTATACACAATTAGTGTATATTCAACGTACCTGAAATGGTTTACAATCACATATTTATTCATAGCTCAGATTTGCAATACGTATCACAAATTTCTCGATTGAACCAATAGGAACCTAGTTGGATACTCAGAAAGCTCGGAATAGTTGTACAATGCCAACGTCCTAAACGAGATCTTTCATATACTCAGATATCGATGCCTCAGTCTCGGACAGATCGTTACACGAGTCAAGATGATGCCGATGTCCTAGACATGGTCTTACACGAAAAGCTCATATCGTTGCCAACGTCCCAGACGTGGTCTTACATATAATCAGATAACGATGCCTACATCCCAGACGAGGTCTTATATATAATCAGATAACGATGCCTACGTTCCAGACGAGGTCTTAATATAATCAGATAACGATGCTCACGCTCGCATTTGAGGTCTTATAAATAATCGATAACGATGCCTCACGCCCCAAACGAGGTCTTATATATAATCGATAACGATGCCTACATCCCGCGAGGTCTTATATATAATCGATAAGGATGCCTACGCCCCGCGAGGTCTTATATATAATCGATAACGATGCTCACGCCCCGCATTTACGCCTTATATATAATCGATAACGATGCCTCCGCCCCGCGAGGTCTTATATATAATCGATAAGGATGCCTCCGCCCCGCATTTAGGTCTTATATATAATCGATAATGATGCCTACGCCACGCATTTAGGTTTTATATATAATCGATAACGATGCCTACGTCCCGGCATTTAGGTCTTATATATACTCGATAACGATGCTTACGCCCCGGATGAGGTCTTATATATAATCGATAATAATGCCTACGCCCCGATTTAGGTCTTACATGATAAAATGTAATGATGCCTTTGTATTCCCAAGTTTATAAAAAACTTCTCCGACTTATCACTATGTCGACCTTATCTCAGAATTCATATACATAGCATCACAAATGCAGTCATTATCATTGATAATCATGTAAATAAACTCAATTCAATACAATTACATTTATTAGCAATATGACTTACCTCGGATTTGGTTTATCGGAATGAAAACGACTACTCGTTAACTTTCGCTTTCCCTCGATCTAAGTCCGTTTTCCTCGGTTCTTGATCTAAACACATTTAGAATTAACCCTTTTTATTCACTATTTCATTCAATTCAATCCATAGACACATATTTAGGGCTATTTGCAAATTAACCCTCATATTTGCACACTTTAACAATTTAGTCCATTTTTCACCAAAACATCAAATTCACAAAATCCACACACACCCATGCTTGGCCGAACCTCTCTAAGGACTATATAAGCCCAAATATTTCATCAAATTTGTAATTTAGTCCTTTAATTTACCAATTTCTTAATTTAGCCCTATTTAGCTAAATTCATCAAAAATTCAAGAACAAAGTATGTTCATCTAACTCATATCTTTCATTTAACACCAAAAATCATCAAAAAGCTTAACATAACATCAATGGCATCTCACACAAACATTATCAATTCATCAAATTGAGACATGGGTTTGATAGCTCTCTAAGCAACGATTGCAAAAACGTAGAAATTATCAAAAACTAAACAAATTTCATACCTTAATTTATGCTTGGAATGGCTGAATGAAACAACTTAACTTTTCTTTCTTTCCTTTCAATATTTGGCTAGAAGAAGAATGATAATGGCCTATTTTCATGTTATTATCATTATAACAATAATATTATTTCATTTACTAATTTAACCCTCCAATTAATAAATAAAACAACCATGCATTAAGGATATTTTTGTCCTTATTCATCCACTAACTAAATAGTGGTTTAATAGCCATATAAGTCCTTCACTTTTACAAAGCCACAATGCTTAGGTATCTTAACAAATAGCATGCAACTTTCACATTTAAAGCAATTCAATCCTTTAGTCAAATTAAACACACAGACGAACAATTTAACATACAAAAATTTTGCACATGCTTAATCACATATCAACAGCACAGAAAATAATATTAAAATATTATAGGACTCGGATTTGTGGTCCTGAAACCACTGTTCCAACTAGGGTATAAACCAGACTGTTACAATTCTCCCCCTTATGGATTTTCGTCCCCGAAAATCTTACTGTTAAACAGAATCGGATATTGTTGTCTCATTGAGTCCTCAGGCTCCCACGTAGCCTCTTCTATACCGTGACGATGCAAGAGTACTTTCACTAATGGAATTTTCTTTTTTCTCAACTCTTTTACTTCACTAGCTAAGATACGGATCGGTTCCTCTTCATATGTCATATCAGATCGGATTTCAGTCTCAAATGGGGTAATCACATGTGACAAATTAGATCGATATCTACAAAGCATTGAGACATGAAACACATTTTAAATCTTTTCTAATTCAGACGGCAACTTTAATCTATATGCAACAGGCCCGACACGTTCAATGATCTCATACGGTCCAATGAATCTCGAACTTAGTTTGCCTTTACGTCCGAATCGAAGCACTTTCTTCCACAGAGATACTTTTAGAAATACTTTGTCACCAATTTCAAATTCTATATCTTTTCGTTTCAAGTCAACATAAGACTTCTGACGATCAGATGCTGCTTTCAAATAATTTCGGATCAATTTCAATTTCTGCTCTGAATCTTTTATCAAATCAACCCCGTAAAGCTTATTTTTACTAAGCTCAGTCCAATACAGAGGTGTACGACATTTACGTCCATACAAAGCTTCATAAGGTGCCATTTCGATGCTCGTCTGAAAACTATTGTTGTACGTAAATTCTATCAAAGGCAGGTACATTCCCAAATACCGTTAAATTTAAGAAAGCAACATCTTAACATATCTTCTAGAGTCTGAATGATCCACTCAGACTAACCATTTGTTTGCGGATGAAAAGCTGTACTGAAACACAATTTCGTGCCCAAAACTTTTTACAATTTTCTTTTCAAATCACGATGTGACTCTCGGGTCTCTATCTGACATAATGGATAGTGGCACTCCGTGTAATATTACAATTTTAGAAATATAAAGCTCGTCTAATCTATCAAGTGAATAATCCGATCTTACCAGAATAAAATGGGTAGATTTCGTTAATCTGTCAACCATGACCCAAATCACATCTTTCTTTCTCGAAGTCCGAGGCAAACCAAAAACAAAATTCATAGTCACTCTATCCCATTTCCATTCGGAATCGAATTGGCTATAACAAACCGTATGTAACTTGATGTTCAAATTTCACTTGTTAACAAACTAAACATTTCAAAACAAAGTCAGAAATATCTTGTTTCATACCAGACTACCAACAGTGTCATTTCAGATCATGATACATCTTTGTACTACACAACTAAACATATAAACAGCTATTATATACTTCATTCATAATCAACTGGATTAACTTAGGGTTTCTCAGAACATAGGTACGATCTCAAAATCTCAAGCAATCATCAATAACTCAAAGCTCAAATTTAGAATTTGAATCACACTGAACTCGTTTCGCTAACATTTCATTATCAACTTTTTGAGCATCACATATCTGCTGTAAAAACAATAGTTTTGCTTTTAATTCATCTGACACTGAATTTTCATCAAACAAATTAACACCTCCAGGGTGAAAAAACTTGGCCTTGCGAACCCCCTGTTGGTTAATTCTTGCAACAGTGACTTTAACTCTTTCAATTCCATTGGTGTCAATCTATACAGATCTATCGAAATAGGGGTCGTACCAAGCAACAAATCTATACCAAATTCAACTTTGCAATTCGAAGACAATCCCGACAATTCTTCAAGGAAAACATCAGAGAACTCACAGACTACTAGCACCGATTCAACTTTCTTTTCATATACTTTCAAATCAATCACATAAGTAAAATATGCCTCGTAACCCTTTTTAATTTAATTCTAAGTCACAACACAGATATCACAAAGAGCAATCCATTTAAATCCTTTAACTCAATACAAACTATTTCACCATTCCGACGATTCAAATCAATTGTCTTTCTTTTACAATTCACTACAGCATCATGCAATACCAACCAGTTCATTCCTAGACTCATGAAACTATAATAGTATCGCATCAAGAGGGAAACAGATATCTCAAACATTAATGGGCGCTTCTCACCGCTTTGTCAACCGTAATATTTTTACCTAAGGGTTCGACATTTATAACAAACTCAAGAGACTTTACAGCAAAGTCTTCTTCAATACTAAGTTCATACATATATAGAAATAAGTAGAACCGTGGTCTATCAAAGCGATCACAGAAGTATCATAAAGTGTAAAAGTACCCGTTATAACATCTGGAGATAAAGATTCCTCCCGAGCTCGGATAACATGTGCTCTGGCAGGCGCTCTAGCTTCAGATCTCACAATAATATCTTTAGTAGTTCTCTGACTACCACTGACATTTCTTACAATTTGAGGAGATCTACCTCTTAATGAGACATTCTCAGATCTCGGGTTCTAAACAATCTCTTGTTCAACAGACTCTGAGCAGTCTCGGATGAAATGATCTAATGTTCCACATTTGAAACAAGCTCGGTCATTTAATCTGCAAATTCCCGAATACCTTTTTCCACAATGTTTACATTCAGGTCGCTTGAATCTGACATTTCCAATACTAGCCATTGAAGTTGCTGAAGCTTTAGAGCTTAGCTGTGATCTAGATCGATCTCTACTCGAATACCTCACATTAGCTTTTGAACGGCTATGTTCATCTCAGAATTTCTTCGAGGTAGACTGAAATGATTTGCTCATAAATCTCTTTTTCATATCTCTAGCTTCCGACTCAGCTTTGCATGCTCGGGCAACTAGCACTACGAACTCTTGTATCTCCAGAGTACCAACTAGCAATTGGATATCTTCACTTAGGCTATCTTCGAATCTTTTACACATTATCGCTTCAGTTGATACGTATTCCTGAGCGTACTGATTTAATCTTACAAACTCTTATTTGTATTCAATGACAGACATGTGACCTTGTTTCTATTCCAAAAATTCCTTTCGTTTCTGATCAATAAATCTCTAAATAATGTATTTCTTTACAACTCGATGAAAGAAATCCCATGTGATCCGCTCTTCAGAACAACCAAAATCAAAGTTTTCCACCACCGATAGGCTGAATCTTGTAACAAAGAAACAACACACTTTATACATTCTTTAGGAGTCAGTGACATCTCATCAAATACTCGAAAAGTGTTTTCTAACTAAAATTCGGCCTTCTCAGCATCATCATCAGTAGTAGCCCAAAACTCTTCAGCCCCATTCTTACAAATCTTGTCAACCAAAGGCTTATTCCACGAATTCAGATTTGTATTCGGAGGTATATTAGATGTCTGAGGGGGATTAACCGGGGGTGGGGTTTGCGAAATAGTCGGGTTATTCCTCATAAATTGAGTGAACCATTTACTCATCATCTGGAAGAAAGCTTGCTTAGCTTCTCCCTCCTGACCTCTCGTAGCCGACCTCGAACCAGAAGGCACTGTCCCTTGCGTGGGAGCAGGCATATTACTTTCTATGTCGTCAGCTACGGCTCTTTCGGGATCCATTACTATACGAAAATCACATTGTATACGTCAAGATTCATCACACTATCACAATACAGATAATATGGCATGTATAGCTAGACTCTGACATACTATGTTAGTCTGAGAATCGGCTAAATAGTAGCTCTGATACCAACCAAATGTAACACCCTTATCCCATATCCGTCGCTGAATTAGGGTTAAAGGCATTACTAGACAGATCAGAAACATTTATAGAATTAATCATACATGCATTCAATAATATCAAACATGATGTCCCTTATGTAGATCATTGAGACCTTAAGCATGATAATAACCGAGTCGGGACTAAATTGAAACGCATACTAAATTTTGAGGAAAACTAAAAATTTTTTAAATGCAGGCGACACACGGCCATGGGGGTAGGCCGTGCCTCGCCCACAGCTACATGACACACTTGTGTGTCCTTCCTGTGGTCATATACTGCCAAAATAAACACGGCCACCAAGCACGCCCATGTACTAATGTCGTGTCCTAATAAGTCATATATTGCCAATTCTCACATGCCCTATAGGCACGCCTGTTCCATGACCGTGTACTCATAATGCTAGCTACTGCCTTTTCCCATGGTCACTAGGCCCGCCCGTGTTACATAATAGGTCATTTGTAAGACCAAAATGCCACCTAAATGGGTCATACTTACAAGCAATGTTTCCAGCACGTATCATGCATATATGGCAACCAAAACATACCAATTTGACTCATCAATCAACACATTCAATGACCCATAGGCATAAACATCCATTTGCCTAGTCAAAACTTAAGCATTTCATATGCAACAACCATATCAAGATTTGCATCATCTAGCTCATCCATTCAAGTATTTATAACCTCAAAACTTATCAAAACACAAGGCTAGACTCACTTCATAAACATATACACATACCTAGCCTATACATGCCATAATTAACTATATACATTTTCAAAAGGGTACCAAAACGAGTTTAGAAATGTGATGATGATCCCTGACGGTCCCGAGCCTACAGTAGCTTTAACGACCTATAAAACAGAGAAAACACACATATAGGGTAAGCTTTATAGAAGCTTAGTAATTCAATGTACAAACAAACTTAGCATGGGAGGCATATATGCAAATAAATACAATAGCACATATCAATCACTTAGCAAATTATCACATATATGCTTTGATTCAGATACCTTTGACCACATTTGCCATATTCACAATTCGAAGATCACATAAATGTATAACTCATTTAACCAAAACTTTACATATCATATTATCAATTCTATATTCATAGCATCATAATAAGATCACATAGATGCTTACCTTGTATACACAATTAGTGTATATTCAACGTACCTGAAATGGTTTACAATCACATATTTATTCATAGCTCAGATTTGCAATACATATCACAAATTTCCCAGTTGAACCAATAGGAAACTAGTAGGATACTCAGAAAGCTCGGAATAGTTGTACAATGCCAACGTCCTAAACGAGATCTTTCATGTACTCAGATATAGATGCCTCAGTCTTGGATAGATCGTTACACGAGTCAAGATGATGCCGATGTCCTAGACATGGTCTTACACGAAAAGCTCATATCGTTGCCAACGTCCTAGACGTGGTCTTACATATAATCAGATAACGATGCCTACATCCCAGAAGAGGTCTTATATATAATCAGATAACGATGCCTACGTCCCAGACAAGGTCTTATATATAATCAAATAATGATGCCTACGTCCCAGAAGAAGTCTTATATATAATCAGATAATGATGCCTACGTCCCATACGAGGTCTTATATATAATCAGATAATGATGCTTACGTCCCAGACGAGGTCTTACATGATAAAACAGAACAGATACCTTTGTATCCCCAAGTTCATACAAAACTTCTCCGACTTATCACTATGTCGATCGTATGTCAAAATTCATATACATAGTATCACAAATGCAATCATTATCATTGATAATCATGTAAATAAACTCAATTCAATACAATTACATTTATTAGCAATATGACTTACCTCGAATTTGGTTTATCAAAATGAAAACGGTTACTCGTTAACTTTCGCTTTCCTACGATCTAAGTCCGTTTTCCTCGGTTCTTAATCTAAACACATTCAAAATTAACCCTTTTTATTCACTATTTCATTCAATTCAATCCATAGACACACATTTAGGGCTATTTGTAAATTAACCCTCATATTTACACACTTTAACAATTTAGTCCATTTTTCACCAAAACATCAAATTCACAAAATCCACATAGACCCATGCTTGGCCGAACCTCTCTAAGGACTATATAAGCCCAAATATTTCATCAAATTTGTAATTTAGTCCTTCAATTTACCAATTTCTCAATTTAGCCCTATTTAGCTAAATTCATCAAAAATTCAAGAACAAAGTATGTTCATCTAACTCATATCTTTCATTTAACACCAAAAATCATCAAAAAGCTTAACATAATACCAATGGCATCTCACATAAACATTATCAATTCATCAAATTGAGACATGGGTTTGATAGCTATCTAAGCAACAATTGCAAAAAAGTAGAAATTATCAAAAATCGAACAAATTTCATACCTGAAATTATGCTTGGAATGGTCGAATGAAACAACTTAATCTTTTCTTTCTTTCCTTTCATTATTCGACTAGAAGAAGAATGATAATGGCCTATTTTCATGTTATTATCATTATAACAATAATATTATTTCATTTACTAATTTAACCCTCCAACTAATAAATAAAACAACCATGCATTAAGGATATTTTTGTCCTTATTCATCCACAAACTAAATAGTGGTTTAATAGCCACATAAGTCCTTCACTTTTACAAAGCTACAACACTTAGGTATCTTAACAAATAGCATACAACTTTCACATTTAAAGCAATTCAATCCTTTAGTCAAATTAAACACACAAACGGACAATTTAACATACAAAAATTTTGCACATGCTTAATCACATATCAATCAAGCACGTAAAATAATATTAAAATATTATACGGACTCGAATTTTTGGTCCCAAACCACTTATTCGACTAAGGTATAAACCGGGCTGTTACAGTTTGTAAAGAAGAAAAACGGGTCAATGAGAATGTGTATTAATTATCGACAGCTTAATAAGGTTACGATAAAGAACAAGTATTTGTTGTCGAGAATAGATGATTTGTTTGATGATAGTGTTTTCAAAGATTGATTTGAGATTTGGCTATTATCAGTTGCGAGTGAAAGATTCAAATGTGCTGAAAACTGCCTTCAGAATGAGGTACGAACATTATGAATTCGTTGTTATGCCTTTCGGATTGACTAATGCTCTTGAAATTTTTATGGATTTGATGAATCAAATCTTTAGACCGTATTTAGACAGATTTGTTGTTGTGTTCATTGATGACATTTTAATCTATTCACAAGATGAATCTGAACATGCCAAGAATTTGAGAATTTTGCTTCAAACTTTGAGAGATAAGTAATTGTTTGCTAAATTCAGTAAATGTGAGTTTTGGCTCAAATAAGTCAGATTTTTGGGGCACATTGTTTCAGTGAAAGGTATAAGAGTTGATCCGAATAAAATTTCAGCTATTGTTGATTGTAAACCACCGAGGAATGTATTTGAAGTTAGAAGTTTTCTGGGGTTAGCGGGATACTATTGACGTTTTGTTAAAGGATTCTCGATGATGGCTACACCTATGACCAGACTGCCATAGAAAGATGTGAAGTTTGAATGGTTCGAGAAATTTCAATAGAGTTTTGATCAGTTGAAAGTATTGTTAACTGAGGCACCAATTTTAGTTCAACCTAAATTGGGTAAAGAGTTTGTGATATACAGTGACGCATCATTGAATGGTTTGGGTTGCATGTTGATTCAAGACGGAAAAGTTATAGCTTATGCCTCCAGACAGTTGAAACTGCATGAAAAGAACTATCCGACGCACGATTTAGAGTTGGCTACTATTTTTTTCACATTGAAAATTTGGCGACATCATCTCTATGGTGAAAAATGTCACATCTTTACCGATCATAAAAGCTTGAAATATATAATGACTCAGAAAAATTTGAATTTACGACAACGGAGGTGGCTAGAGCTATTGAAAGATTATGAGTTAGTAATTGATTATCATCCGGGGAAAGTAAATGTAGTCGCAGATACTTTGAGTAGAAAATCTCTGTTTGCTTTGAGAGTGATGAATACGAGACTGACTTTGTCTGATGATGGTTCGATATTAGCCGAGTTGAAAGCTAAGCTGATTTTTCTTCAGCAAATTTGTGAAGCTCAGAAGTGTGATAATGAGTTGCAAGCTAAAAGAGTGCAATGTGAGTCGAATAGAGAATTGGACTTTCATATCGGATTTGATGATTGTTTAATGTTTCGAGATAGAATCTGTGTACCAAAGAATTCTGAGCTGATTAAAATTTTGCACGAAGCACATAGTGGTTGCCTATCTGTTCACCCGGGGAGTACTAAAATGTACAATAAAGTGAAACACCTATATTGGTGGTCGGGTATGAAACGAGACATTTTTGAATTTGTAGTAAGATGGTTAGTGTGTCAGCAAGTTAAATCTGAACATCAAGTGCCTTCGGTATTACTACAGCCTGTAATGATATCATAGTGGAAATAAGATAGAGTTTCAATGGATTTCGTATTGGGATTACCCTTGTCTCCGAAGAAGAAAGATGCTATTTGGGTTGTCGTTGATCGACTGACGAAATTTGCACAACATTCCGGTACTTACAGATTATTCACTTGACAAACTGGCTGAGTTATATATTTCATAGATTGTTAGATTGTATGGGGTGCCAATTTTGATTATTTCGGATAGAGATCCGAGATTTACATCGTGATTTTGGAAGAAATTGCAAAAAGCTCGGGGTACGAAGTTGATCTTTAGTACTGCATTTCATCTGCAAACTGAAGGTCAGTCTGAGAGAGTAATTCAGATTCTCGAAGATATGCTTTGATGTTGTGTTTTAGAGTTCAAAGGCAACTGGGAGAAATATTTGTCGTTGGTTGAATTTGTGTATAATAACAACTTTCAATCGAGTATAAAGATGGCACCGTATGAAGCTTTGTATGGTCGTAAATGCAGAACTCCATTGTACTGGACCGACCTTAGTGAGAAAAAGAGTCACGGGGTTGATTTGATCCGAGAGACAGAAGATAAAGTGAAATTAATTCGAAACAGCCTAAAAGTAGTTTCAGATTGACAGAAATAGTACACGGATTTAAAACGAAAAGACATTGAATTCCACAATTTTTTTCATGTGTCGATGTTACGAAGTTATAGATCGGATCCATCACATGTAATTTCGCCGTCAAAGATTGATATTCAGCTTGATATGAAAAAATAATCCTAAACATTTTCACATTATGTAATTTGATAAAATTTCATAAGATTCACGCTCGAATAATTCAATAATTCAAAATTTAAAAAACAATCACTTCAATCCCTTGAACAACACGGCATAGCTAAAATGAGGAGTCAAGGCTAATGAGACAAGGCATAGCTAAAATCGAGCAACCCGGTCAAGCCGAGCGCCCTTGCCCCAAAGTTTGGTACCCTACGGGTGATCATGACAAGCCTTGTTGGTGGCCCTATAACATCTCGAATTTGGGCCTAATAGAATTGGGCCCATTGGGCCTTAGGCGTAGGAGCGTTTAAAATTTTTAGGAATAAGAGAACGACATTAGTGCAAGTTGGACCTATTAGGTGAGTGATTTTGAAAGGATGGGGGGCTTCTATGAAGTCTCGGGTTCAAACTTTGGCTTTAGGAAAATTTTGGTTTTAGGTGAATAAAACCCCGAGAGTTAGTAGTAGGCTTTAAGATTAAAATGTGGAGAAAAATGACACAAGTGGAGTGTGTGGTGTAGTGGCAAAGTGATGCCACATAGGAGACAAGGGGGTGACGCCACAAGGAAGGAAGGAGGTCCAAGGTTCAAGTTTTGGCTTTTGCATTTTGGATTTCTTTTTAAAAGGACTATAGAATTTTTCCATAGGGTTATATTTAGTTGTGCATAATTTTAGACACAAGAAAGTGAGTGGTCTAGTGGCAAGGCGTCATTAAGGGTGCAAAGGAGCCTAGGTTCGAATCTCATGACAAGCAAGAGAGTATTTATTTTGCGATTGGATGGGAAGAGTTTGAGTTGGATTTAAACTCTGCTGACGGAGGGATCCCAAATTGAAAAGATACAAAGAAGGAAGGGCTACTATAACGTGAGGTGCACGGTAAGGTTACGGTGAGGTTTTGATTTTTGATAAGTGTATATTAAGTTATGATTAATCGTTAGGTGATGTTGATTGTAGGTTCGTGACTAAGGGTTTTGCAGCGCGCGTGGTTACCAGGTGTGTACAAACACTACACACACGATATCGGCAATGCTGAAAAGTCAAAAGTGGCTAAATAGGCCCGATGGGCCCTGAGGCTAAGAATTGATGAAATGATTTGGTTGGTTATATGAATTGAATTAGTCATGCATGATACATGAATTGGATTTGTTTTGGGCCTAATAGGCCATATGATGAGATTTGGGCCTAATGGGCCGTAAGGGTGTGATATGGGCTTGATGGGCTAATGGGAACGTAGAAATGTATGTTAGGGTTTATAGACCTTAGGTCTAGTTTGAACAACTCTTAAATTCCATAATACTTAATTCTAATTAAACGTGTCTGTGAACAAGTCGCTGGGTTAGGGTGTGGCAACGGGCATACGCATGTCTAGGATTGGATCTAGGGAGAGCTTGATACTTAAGCGGCCCTAGTAGCCCACCTCCTCTTTTCTGGAATCCTACCTGGTGCGTAGTGTCTGTTCATTTTAGCCGCGAGGACTTGTTGATGGGCCAAAGTTCATAGCTAAAACCCGAAAGGGACTGAAATACCCCTAATTTGTGAAATTACTAAAATACTCCTGGTTTGCCAAATTACTGAAACACCACTAATTTGCAAAACTACCAAGATACCCCTGATTTGCAAAATTATTGAAATACCCTCGATTTGAAAAATTATCGAAATACCCCCGATTTACAAAATTACCAAAATACCCTCAATTTGTAAAATTACTGAAATACCCCCCGATTTGTAAAATTATCGAAATACCCTCGATTTGTGAAATTACCAAAATATCTCTGATTTGCAAAATTACCAAAGTACCCCCGATTTGTGAAATTATCGAAATACCCTCGATTTGTGAAATTACCAAAATACTCCCGATTTGTGAAATTACTAAAATATCCCTAATTTGAAAAATTACCAAAATACCCCTATAGGGTAGAATTATGAAAATACCCCTAGGTAGTAGAATGACGAAAATACCCCTATGTGACGAATATGAGTTTGTGGATGTTACTTTTGTGTTTGATGCATTCATATGATATTCTACTTAGGATGCATATGGGTGGGAATTAAGGTACGGAGGAAGATTTGAGGATCGCATGGCCGTATGGTATGGATCCACTGCAGGCTTTTAGCCACCGAGCGACCATCTTTGCATCGATAATGTTATCGAGGGTCGTGTGCCATTAATATGGGCTTCGTCGTAATTATGGGCTTTGTGCCAATACCGAAGGCTTTGTGTCATTATTATGGCTTTGTGCCAATCATATTTACCGTGGCTATGTGCTAACATATATATATTGATGACTCTGTCAATATTTGAGGATCGCATGGTAGTATGGTATGGATCCGTGATCGCATAGCCGTATGGTATGGATCCAAAGGAGGCTTTAAGCCCAATATTTGATTAGCGACTTTGTTTGCAACATTTGGTAGTATCAAGAACCGCTACCCTTGGTGTGTAGCGGAGGGTGGGTCGAGCTAGAATTCCCAACAGGAGTCATAAGGTTGGAAGGGAAATGGTGTGTGTAGCGGATGGATTTTGGAGTAGGTTTTGCATTATCTTGTGTGTATATGATGCGTTATGATATGATATGAGGTTATTATGGGCTAAGGCCAAGACCACCGATTTTGATAGGGCTTAGGCCCAACGTGAATATTTGTAAGTGATTTGTTTGCCAAGGGTTGTGCACACTGAGTTTCGAAACTCACACCCTTTTAATTTAATGTTTCAGGTAATCCCGAATAGACGACTCGACGTGGGAGAGGACTCGGAGATGGCCACACTACAAGAGGCTTGAATTTTCATTTATTTGTTTCAAAATACATGTTTTATTTACTTAATTTTCAGTGGACGTAATAAGACCTTGTACTCCGTTTTGACTTCAGATTTAATTTGGGTTTTGAGATTAAATGTTTATTTAATTATTAAACCTAAGTAAGCTCTTATGTTCAAACTTGGCTTACTAAATGCTTAAAATAATAAAAATGGGTTTTTTTATCTTTAATTAATAAGTCTATTAGATTTTGGGCTTTTGGGCCTTAATTTCTTAATTAGCAAAACCGTTTTGAATTGTGCCTTTAATGTGATATTCCGGATTCAGGCCCAACTTCTAGGCCGGGTTTGGGGTGTTACAGGCCCAGCCCCACAAGTGACATGCCCCTACCTTAGCCTGACGCCCTTGCGCCGTAACTTTCATGCCCTTGTGCCAACCTTTCCATTTTGACTCAAATTTCTGTGTTTTAATCTAGTCTTGAGGGCATATTAATCTTTTAGGAGTTTGATTACCTCAAGCAAGCTTCTGTAACCTAGTTTAGGTCAATTAGAAAAAATATATATCGTTTTTTAGAAGGAGTTAGGACCTTTTAGTAGTTTTCTAACGTTATAGTTATTTTATTATTTTATTGTGTTTTCCAATTCTATGACTTTCTAAACTTTCTTTTGTAGTCAAAGTATTATCAAAATTTAATTCAATAAATTCGTGAAACCTAATTTGTGCTTAATCCTTTATTTTTGGTATTCGCGTGTCTTACGTTATAATTATAATTGTTTAGGTTTGTTAAATATTTGACCAAGATTTGATAGCTTAAAATGAATGCCTTGTCAATTAGAATAATTAAATCTATAATTGTTTAATTTATTCTAATACTAGTGATGAACTACATAATTGCTTATGTTAGTTTATGATTATGTGGTGTGAATATGAATCTAGCTTAAATAAACTCCATTGAGTTGAGTATGTTGGTTAGAACGAGGTCTCTCCGTTCTTAATGTTATCAATAAGTTAACTTTTCTTTTGATTTTTCAAAACTTTTAATTATTATTTTATTCATTTAGTTTTAAATTTAAATTTAGTTTTGACTTTATAAACCCTAATATTTACTTTATTTATTTTTATTTAAAGAATAAAATTATTATCGATATTTGTAAATATGATCCCATTTATTGATTTCTACTAATTTATTTTTAATCAAATTTTTGTTTTATAGGTCTCAATAACCTATCCTCTGTTGTTATTAATTTGGATATTATTTCTAGCACTACCAATGTAGTGGAGGGAGTATAAAATGTGTAGCTTGGGTTTTAAATTTATCTTTGACTTATTCGTAATTTCACTTTATTTTTTATTTTTATTTTTTCCTTTAAAATAGAAAAAAAAAAAGTTTCATGATCATTAGGGGTGTTGAAACGTGTTATATTGAGCCTTTGCCTTTTACGAAGTTTTCTTTTATTTGCCAATTAACTTTATGACTTCATATTGAACAATGATAGTTCCATTTTTTTTTGAAGAATAGTTGCATCTTTTTTTTGAAGAATAGTTGCATCTTTTTTCGTAAACGTCAGTTGGACGAAAAGAAAAAGCTTTCCTTTTGTCCTTTTCTTCTTGAAAAACCATCATAGTTTCATCTGATGGTTATTTTATCATTTCTTCTCCAATTTCCAATCTCTTAAGTTAACTTAATTAGAAACATGTAGGCAGAAATTCAAATCCAAGCCTGTCGTGATTGTATAAATTAATTGGACTAAAACCGAGTGCTCATTAAAAATGATACCTTTCTCTCCTGTCGTATATGTTAACAGATCTGATTGTATATAAGTTGTGTTTTAGGAGCCCTTGTGGTAATGACTACTAATATTGAAGTGTAAATTTATAAGAACCTCATATCCAACATTATGCATTGATATATTAGGGTTTTTTACTAAATTAGGATAAAAAATATATATATTCGAAAATAGGATGTGGCTTACATTATTTACCAAAATGGATGCTGCAGAGTGGTCACGCCACTCTCATAGGCGGCACCACCTATTGTGATTCCCCAATGCAAGCAAAGGAACATGACAGTAAAACAAGAAGGGTAAAAGCAAGAAAACACGAAAAATGTAGTGGCGGCGCGCACCAGTGAAGAATGGCCTCCCATAGGCGGCACCGGTGAAGAATGGCCTCCCACAAAGCAAGCACCATGGTGAACAATGCCCTTCCATAGACGCCACCAAACACGGAAAATGTAATGGCAGAGGCAAGACTCAGATTTGGCACACCTTAAAATGGCACCTCCCCTCCCCACACCGGAAGGAAGAAGCATTAGAGGAGGAAGAAGGTGGTGGTCTTAGAAGAAAAAAGAAAGAGGAGGAAGGAAGAAAATCGGGAAGAAAAATAGGGAAAATTAGGTATAAATTTTTCAAATAATATTTGTGTATTTGATTTTTTATTATATATTAATTTTATTTTATTACTTAGTAGTTTAGTATTGTTAGTAATTTAGTTATATTATTATTAGTAGGTAATTAGAATATAAACCCTAAAAATATTTATGTTAGTTAGTTAGTATGTTAGTATAATATAAAACTTTAATTAGAGGTTTTATCTCTTTATTTTAGTTAGTATATTGTTATTATTATTGTTAGTGTAATATTATTATTTTGTTAGTATATTGTTATAATTATTGTTAGTATAAAAACATTAAAATAATATATAAAACATTATGCCATTTTATTGTTATTATTATTGTTATTATTATAATATTGTTATTATTATTGTTAGTGTAATATTGTTATGTTGTTAGTAAAAATGGTAAATGTTATTTTATTTAGTATTATATTATTATTAGTAGGTAATTAGAATATAAACCCTAAAAATATTTATGTTAGTTAGTTAGTATTTTAGTATAATATAAAACCTTAATTAGAGTTTTTATCTCTTTATTTTAGTTAGTATATTGTTATTATTATTGTTAGTGTAATATTATTATTTTGTTAGTATATTGTTATAATTATTGTTAGTATAGAAAACATTAAAATAATATATAAAACATTATGCTATTTTATTGTTATTATTATTATTATTATTATAATATTGTTATTATTATTGTTAGTGTAATATTGTTATGTTGTTAGTAAAAATGGTAAATGTTATTTTATTTAGTATTATATTATTATTAATAGGTAATTAGAATATAAACCCTAAAAATATTTATGTTAGTTAGTTAGTATTTTAGTATAATATAAAACCTTAATTAGAGTTTTTATCTCTTTATTTTAGTTAGTATATTGTTATTATTATTGTTAGTGTAATATTATTATTTTGTTAGTATATTGTTATAATTATTGTTAGTATAGAAAACATTAAAATAATATATAAAACATTATGCTATTTTATTGTTATTATTATTGTTATTATTATAATATTGTTATTATTATTGTTAGTGTAATATTGTTATGTTGTTAGTAAAAATGGTAAATGTTATTTTAATTATTTTTTATTATTATTAGTAGGTAATTAGAATATAAACCCTAAAAATATTTATGTTAGTTAGTTAGTATGTTAGTATAATATAAAACCTTAATTAGAGTTTTTAACTCTTTATTTTAGTTAGTATATTGTTACTATTATTGTTAGTGTAATATTATTATTTTGTTTGTATATTGTTATAATTATTGTTAGTATAAAAACATTAAAATAATATATAAAACATTATGTTATTTTATTGTTATTATTATTGTTATTATTATAATATTGTTATTATTATTGTTAGTGTAATATTGTTATGTTGTTAGTAAAAATGGTAAATGTTATTTTATTTAGTATTATATTATTATTGTTAGTAAAGAAATATTATAAGTATTGTTAGTATAAAAGAACATTAAAATAATACATGAAACATTATGATTTAAAATAAATAATATAAAATAATAAAATATGAAAATAATATGTATTTTGAAAGTAATGTAATTTGAGAAAAGGAAAATACAAGTAAATAGTCGAATAAGTGATTTTACTAAATCTAATAGTACTTTGTTGAAAATTATAGGATTTGAACACTTAGGAAATCTGAATCGAACATAGTGCCAAAATAGTGCCAAATTTTTAGTTTTGTTTTAAAGTTATTTTGTTTGTTTATTTTGATTTGTTAGTAATTTATGTGTTTATATTAATTAATTTTTATTGTGAATGTTATGTTTTAAATTTTGTTTGAGAAATTTTGTTTATTTTTGAACAGATTGACCATTGAAGATGGATCATCGCCAGATATCGTTTATTTCGATGGAATCATCTTGACAACAACCGTTGGATGCATATTTGAATGTCGGCAACAAATAGCAATGAGATTTAATAGAAATGTATCGTTGGATGATATGAAGCGAAGGATAAACGCAAAAATCGTTAGACGTTGTGGGAAAACGATATCGAGAATTTTCTACAAGTTTCCAATTTCGGCAGATCCGATCAAATTCACAGAAATGGAACTTGTAGATGACGAAGACGTGGAGACAATGATCGCGCTGTACTGTGGGAATGGGAGTAACAGAAATGCACCGATTCACTTATTTGCTGAGTTAGCCGGTATTGAGGCAAATGAAGACATCAATGCATATGGTGAAGAACATGGAGCTCAAGAACCGTGCATGGTGCCTCCAATATCGTATGTTGATGACGAATCGAATATACGTCGGATCGATATCAATCTTAATATTACACCCGATATTGATGTGGTTGGTGATGATGGACACGACAGTAGTGATCATTGTGAAGAAGAGGTCGATATTGACAGTGATCCCGATATGGATGATATACCTGATGATATTGACGATGAAGACATGAATGACGATGGGAACATTAGTGCGTCTTCCGTCGGGAACCATATCGATGTATTACGATACACAATAATCTGGGCCGCACATGTCACTCATAGACCCCGACGCAAGCGTGTAATCGAAGTTTCAGTACCTCGAAATATATCCGCTCACCGGCTCACCGTAAATTCCAATCATGAGGAGTTATTCGTAGGCGTAGATTTAGAAGTAAAAAGAGTGCGATCTGCTATTAAACGGTATAGCATGGATATATCGATGGATTACAAAGTCGCAGAGTCTAAATCGACGAGATATATTGCGAGTGTTGGAAGGCGTGGGAAGGATGCAATTGGCGGATACGAGCTACATTCATTCAAAAATTGTAGATGTGGGAGATTAGAAAATGGTTGGGCCTCATACATGCAGATCGACACGTATGACAAAAGATCATCGAAAACTTTATTCCAAAACTATATGTACGTGTATCATGCCAATGGTGAAGGACATGCGACTATTAAAGTTTGGTCTTGATTCTTTGAAATACAAGCACGATTCGATGTCGAGTATCATATCGAAAGGCGTGGATAGCTAAGCGGATGGCAATGGAACAATTGTATGGGGATTACGATTCATCGTATAATGAGCTACTGAGGATGGATAGTCGCTATGCGGAGTACATACCGAACTGTGATTGAGTTGCGAACACGACCTTCTTACGGCCCAAATGACCAATTACGGTAGGAAAAGAATTTTCATCGGATGTTCGGACGTTGATCCATGTGTCGGGCATTTCCACACCGCAAGCCGACCGTGCAGGTGGATGGGACATGGTTATACGGAAAATATACACAGATCTTACTTATTGCGGTTGCTCAAGATGGCAATAGGATAACCTTATATTTTTAATATGTATAGTTTAATATTTTTATGTTATCCAGATACCGTAACTGATATTTTTTAAAACATGTACAGCGTACGAGTTAAAGCCACATATTTTTCGCCAAATGATGACTCAACTCGAGAGTGACATGGAAGGTCAAGCGAACAAATCTTTTCGGGAGTGGTTGGGTACAATGGAGCCGTGGCAATGAGCTCAAAGTTTTGGCGAGGGCTTTCGTTATGGTCAGATGACCACAAACTTGGTGGAGGGGGTCAACGTTGTATTGTTAAAAACACGGCATCTTCCGATTTTATCTGTCTTCTCGGCAACATTCTACAGGTTGGCAACCTTGATGCCAAGAATGGGTGAACAACAAGTCAACCAGATGGATGCAGGACACGTGTTTGTGGAAGATGTGAGGGATGCATTGATTGCAAATCGTCGGATTGCGAGGTCGATGACTATAGAAATATATTCACGATGAATGGAAACTTTTCGAGTTACGGAGTCCATCGGTCGTCGACCGGTTTTCCACCTAGGTCTTATGGAGTCGATCTTCGGAACAGACAGTGTGAATGCAGGAGGTTCCAAACACTTCATTATCCGTGTGCACATGTTGTGGCAGCATGTGCTAAAGCGAACCTTAGTGTTAAACATTTTGTGAATGATGTGCACATGCTAGAGCGTACTTTGCTTGTCTGGAAAAATGAGTTCCCTGTCCTGCCTGACCTGTCTACATGGGAGGTGCCCAGACGACTTTCGAGCTTGTCCCAGATAGAGTGCTACGCAGAAATCCGAGAGGTTGTCCGCAATCATCCAAAATCCATAATCAAATGGACATTATGGAGAAATTCGACGGTAAGCGCTGTGGAATATGTAGGTTAGGTGGTCATAATCGAAGTAAATGCCCGCAGCGAAACTATCATGTTGGACAATCGTCACGAGCGATCGGAATTGAGCTTATTAATATTAACATGTGCTATCTATCAATATATGATGCTACTATATATATAATTGTAATAAATTTGATTGATATATATAATCGTATACGATAATAATTATGAAACTTCCCGCTAAATTATTTGCGAATGAATTGTTTGAATCTTACTAAGTTGTGGAAGCTTATTTCGCTTATGTTGATGGTATTTATTTGTAGATTCATTTGGAGAGTATAGAAATGTGGTTAAATTGCAACTAGATCCCATGTGTAAAGTAAACAAATCAATTTAGTTGTTGGTGTACGATAAGCTATTGGTGTTATGTCTTAAAATCTTGTTATGAAATTGTAAAGCTCCAAATCATCAAAAATCATAACAATATTAAGTAATCATAGCTACAAATAATCAAGTTAATTTTATAAAATAAAGTATAAACATAGTAATATTTACAAATACAAGATACAAGAAAATCAAGACCGGAATAAACACCTTAAAACCGATGGTTTGATGGTGTAGTCCTCGTGTGTATTTACTGCGGTGGTCGACGTTCACGTCGTCCACACTGCGATGACCAACATCCTCGTCGGTCTCGGTGGGGGTCCAGATGGCGGTGTGCTAAACATGGCCGAAAAATCATGTCGCTCGAAGGGCATAGATGAACTCGAGCGGATGGAGTGTCTGATGCGATGGATCGACCGGGATCGAGCCGAGAGTGCTGTCTTGCGGTGTGTACGATCCGAATATATCAACCCGTCTTGGTATCCACCTCACGAAGAGCGAAAAGTTGTCGATTGCACGCACATATGGATGATCTGAATGTGCATCCGAATGTGATTGTAATTGCTCTCCGGCTCGGGCTCCGGCTCGGGCTCCAGCTCGGGATCAGGATCTGCAGCTGCCTCGGCCTCCATATCGCCATCGCTCGTATGCCCCATGCCACGCACATGTGGGGATTACGATCGATCGCCCTCAGAGAATATATGGCTTCCCATAATAGAGTACCATTGTATGTACTCTAATGGAGGTTGAAGATCGAAGCCATATCCATCTCGAGGCATTCGGGACATGCGATCATTCCACACCGCAATAAATTGACCATGCCTAACCCCCCAATCCAAGTCTGGTCTCCCTCTCTTATTTTTACAATGAACCTCTCCCACCTGGCACGGCGGTTCCGGGATGTATTGGATGCAACCAAATTGCCGCAGTACTCGGTCCCCGTGATACCACTCTACTACATGGAAACAGACAATTGGTGCGTTTGTGCACCACATATACGAGTGGATATAGGAGAACGGGGGTATAACAACTGCAATTTCCAGTCTACGGTATGGCATCTATATAAACTGCACGATTAATAACATTGTTAAAATTAAACACAGTGTGCGTAAGATATACAAACTACTACGTAACTAATATTGGAATCGCTTACCCCTTCCCCGGCATGTTGTTCAATCATAAGCCGGTATATCGGGAAAGTGTACGACCTCCCGATACCCGGATAATTACTCCACCTACAAAAAAAAAATTTAAGTCAAATAGTATCGATATAAAGAAATTTCAATTAAAAACAAGTTATATTTTATCACCTGTTCACTAACGGATATACGTATGGTTGGTGGGTAACTGAAGCCAAGAATGGCATCCGATACAGAGCCCAGGACTGCAATAGTGTAAGGCATCCGCCTATGTCTCCAGTCGTTGGGTCTGTCGTCCGACAAAGCTCACAGTACAACCACGTAAGAACTGCGGAGCCCCAACTATACAAGCGAGCATTGCTTAAATCAGCCAATAGGGGTAGGTACTGAATATGAACCTTATTATTGTTTGCACTGGGCATCAGTACACCCCCTATGATGTGCATAATGTACGCTCGACTAGCGCACATCAAGTCGCCTTCAGTGGCATCAGCTGATATATGTTCGTACCTCGTTCTCAGCCATGTAAATTTTAATTCTGTAAAATATTTTCCATTATTGCCGTACGGGTGCCCTAGTAGGCTCTGACAGAGGGTAAACGGGTCAGCTACTGCACTGACGCCCGTAACGGGACTCCCGTCAATTGGGAGCCCAAGCTGCAGTGCAACATCCTCTATAGTGACTGTGCACTCTCCACACAGAAAATGAAAAGTGTGGGTCTCCGGGCGCCAACGCTCGACTAGTGCGGATATTAAATCATGCCGCAAGTCAAACGTCCGGATCGATCTTCTTGACCAATCCAACTTGCTCTATATATGGCATCGATCGTTCATCCGGGATTTTTACGCCATTCACCCTACCCGTAATACACGGTATGAGTCCCGATGGTGTTAAATCATAAAAGATTACTACTTATGTAGAATAACATAATTTATTATGTAGCTATTTTGTTAATATAACTTGTAATTAATAAATAACAATACATTACCATATTATTAGCGATACGCATATGTGAGGAACTTTACTAATCAATGAAGCCATTTCGTCTCAAATCAAATTTTACCTACATAAAAATAATAAATCTATATTCAATTAGTAACAAATAACATGCCAATACTAATCATATAATAAGAACATCATGTCAACGACGCATAATAAATATAATAATTTATTATTTATACAAACATCATAATATTAAGTTAAATATTAATTAGAGTTTTTATAAACAATGATTATAACTAAAAATAATATTTACGGTTTCTTAATAATAATATTATATTAACATAGCTAAAGTAATAATATAGTTTTTACGATTCCTTAATAATAATATTACGATATCGTATACCTTTTTCTATTACTAGCCTTTGTCCGTTTTATTTTATATTATTTTCGTATATAATCATTCAAATATATTATCTATGACACATTTTAGTGCATAATAAATCAAATATTTTATTTTACTATTTTCGTTTTTATTATTTTATATTATTTCTTTTACTACGTAATATTTCAAATGTATTGTTTTATTACTTTTTATATATCAATTTAATAAAACCCATTTATTTTAACTATTTATTCGTATTTTCTTTTCTCAAATACTATTACTTTAAAAAATATACTATTTTCATATTTTATTATTTTATATTATTTATTTTTATACGTAATATTTTATGTATTATTTTAATGTTCTTTATACTAACAATAACTATAATATATTACTAACAATAGTAATATAATACTAAATAAAATAACATTTACCATTTTTACTAACGATAATATTACACTAACAATAATAATAATTATTTTATATATATACTAACTAAATTAATTATTAAAGTTTAACTAATAATAATATACTAACTAAAATCATGTTAGAGTTAAAACTAACATATTAATACACACTAACATAATTTATTAACTAACTAACATAATTAAATATTTTTTAGGGTTTCTATTCTAACTACCTATTAATCATAATAGTATTTAACTTAGTTACTAACTAACTACTACTTAAACAACTAATGTTAGTTATAAACTAAGTCATAAAATAAAATTAACATACAATAAAATTATTATAAACTACTTAAACTACTTACATTATAAACTACTAACAACAAATATGTCATAAAATAAAATTAACATATAATAAAATAATTTAATAAAAATAAAAAAATCAACAACATAAACATTATTTTAAAAAAATTATACCTAATTTTCTCCTAATTTTTTTTTCTTCTTCCTTCTTTGTTTCTTCTTCCTTCCTTCTTTTCTTTCTTTCTTTCTTCCTTCCTTCCTTTCTTTCTTCCTTCTTTCTTCTTCTTCCTGTTGCTCTTACGCTTGTTTCTGCTTCTCAATGTTGTGGGGGGGACGGGGAAGGGAGGGGACCATTTAAGGTCCCCAGCAGTGCAGGTGCCGCCTATGGGAGGGTATTGTTCACCCTTGTGCCGCCTATGGGACACCATTCTTCACCCGGTTTCACTATTTCACTGATATGGTTCAGACTGTTTGCTTGCATCTTTGCTGAGGGGCACTGTTTGCTTGCATCTTCACAAGAAGAAGGGGGTGCCGCCTATGGGAGTGGCGTGACCACCCTGCAGCACCCATTTTGGTAATTAATGTAGGCCACATCCTATTTTCAAAATTTTTTTTTTCTATACTAGTTTAGTAAAAAACCCGATATATTACCACAATAAAAGGGAAAAGAATAATAAGAAACCTAAAAATTTAAATTGAGAAATCTGTGTCAACCAGTTGCCATCGCCTTGCACTCTTTGCTTCTACATGATCTGGCAAATTCATGGAGAGATTAGTCCATGACCCACACTTATACCACTTGTCAACAAATTATCAGTGGTTAATTTCCATGTCTTCCAGGTCTCAGCTTTATCTAGCTGTAACGTAGCCCCAGGTTCAGAGTTTCCTGGCAGACGTTGAAAATATTGTTGAAGTGAAGGAGGTGTCAAGTCCAAAAGTTTAACCACTGAGAATTGGTATATGAATGATTGAACATGTCAGCCAAATGAAGCCCATAAAATTTATCAGGTGAAGCTGGGGAGTCGTTCCTATACTCAATCCATTATTAGAAATTCTTCTCCGCCCTGCCCTGTTTGCTTTACATCATCTCTTTCGTTTTCAGTTTGTAAGCCGAGGCATTCCTTGTGCTGGAAACTTGGCTGCCCTTCAGCCTCAGTCTCGCACTTGGTCTCTCCATATTCTGAACCACCACCACCACCATCCGTGCTGCTTCCATCAAGACACTTGCGGCCCTTACGAGGTTCTGCAGCAGTTGGCTCAACTTCTGAATCTGCCATTGAAAACAACAGTTATTATCATTCTCTTTATATAAACTGACAGTGAAAGTGAAGATCTTGGACGTGAGGTACCAGTAAAATCAAGGACTGTTTCTCTTTCTTCAAGGACTCGAATCTTGACTCCAAGTTGTCATAATTAGTTTGAGTGTATTGTAGTCTTGTTCTATTTGTTTGGACTTCCATCTGGCTCTTTTGTTTTGGAACCATATAGCTACTTGGCGAGGCTGAAGCCCTAGCTCCCTCGCCAGTTACATCTTCTTTCTCGGTTCGAGCTTCGTCCCCGATTCAAATATCGACTCGAGTAACCTGATTTGCTCATCACTAAACCTCCTCTTCTTCTTCAGCTTATTCTTCTTCTTATTCCTTGCAATTTGAGGTGCCTGTTCTGCTATTGCTTCATCTACTGCTGGATGATACTCTGTCTCCATTATTGGAGTTTTTTTAGGTTTTAATTATTACAGAGGGAGTTTGAATAACAACCACCCTTTGTGTTTTTATCCATCTAATTTGATGGTAAATTAACGTGTTTGGGATTAGAAATATAGCAAAGAAGGGTGGCTGGAGATATAGAGTTGGCTAATGATTTAAAATTACTTGAATTATATGGTTGCTTTCAAGTGATTGAGACAAATGATTGATAGGTTCTCTTAACCAATAAAGCCACCTATCGTATGACATTCTCTTTCTTATGCCTTGTGGATATCTCTGTCTTCAATCTTTTTCCATTTGTATACTGCAATCCACATGTTGTGTGATTGCTGCCTTGATCAGGCTCTATTGAATGAACGGATTTATAAATGGAAATGAATCTTCTCTTGCTTGTCCCCCTTTGCAAATTAAAATCCCTGCTTAATCTAGAAGAGGAAAAGTTCTAAAACATCTCGAACTCAACCATTCTTTTCTTGTAAAATATCTACCCTATGTCATAGGAGCAAAAACAATTATCATGGATTGCTATTTAGTAAATAAAAATATTTTCTACCTGAATTTTAAAACTTTTTTTTAATTATTTCATACAACGAAATAAATAAACCAGTAAGCATCTTGATATTTATCTCCATCATCATACATGTTTCATGTTGAACAGTGGAGGAGCCGGTGCCCTCTCCGTAAAATTGAATAGTTTTTGTTATAATTTATAAAATTTTAAATTTATAATGATAAAATTGTATTTTGGTCTCTTAGAAAATAAAAATAAAAAATAAAATATATATTTTTAAAATTATAAAGATATATATTATTAAAATGATGAATATACATATTTATTATTGTAAAATATATAAATTAATTTTATTTTTTTCTTCCTCTCCCATAATGCAATGAACCTAGGTGGAAGATGAGATTTGGATTCAACTGCTCCATGGGGTAAAAGCAACGTTACTAAAAAAGAGTGATATCTTTGTTGACTTTGTTGGTCCAAAGATCCCTTTTGCATCTAGTGAAGTCTGGGGAATTCCAAATTATTAAAAAAATTTGACCTTTTCACAGTGAAAACTCCAGCTCTGGAACATGAAGAAAGGTGTAGTGAGATTATATTAAATGTATACTTTGAAAGAAAACTGCATGGTTATTCATCCATATGTCTATATTATATTTTAGTATTTAATTAAGTTGGTGTCAAACATCAATTTAGTTAAAAATAATTTCCTTTACAAAGTAATGAAAATTATTATAAGTGCATCTTTATTTTTTTATAAATAAATTTAAACCTGTGATAAATCTATTACGACAAGAGTTTTAAGATATTATAATTTGTTAGAGTTATAGCAGGAGTTACTTATAATTGCTTAAGAATTAAACTTGTTATAATTGTTGTTGTCATATTGGTTTCTAACATTGAAACCGTAAAGCAGCATTTGAAAAAGAGAAACAAGTATAGCAGGAAAAGACATGTTTCTATGGCTCAAGTTCATAATTGTAAAAGACAAGTCTAGTAGCTTCGCTTTTGGCAGGGTCAAGTAAGAAACAGAGGTGGGGAAGTTAGAAAAAGAACGATAATTTTGAATTCTCGGTAAAAATAAAAATAAAAATTGAGAAGAATTTTGAGGAAAAAAAATATTATTGGTGAAAATGTTTGAGGACTAAATTGATACAATTTATAAAAATATAAAATGTTAAATTTATTAAATTATTTAGAAATAAAATCAAATTGATAATATATGTAAATATAAAAACTAAATATATTATTATACCAATTAAAATAAAGTTACGTAATCATTCCCATTAATAATTTAATGAAGAGTAGTTAAATATTAATGAAGAGTAACCAAATCAAAATCAAATGAGAACGCTAGGAACTAAATTCAAAACTTTCATTAATTAAGTGATAAATAAAAATAGTGTCTAATTACAGAGTTAACCCTATAATTAATTTAACCAAACCGAATTCAATACTTATGGATTTTGCTATAGTAATTGCTCCACCCTTAAAAAAACATTGAGGCGCATGCAACGAACGAGGGTACTTATATATATTTGTCCAAGCATTGAAGGTTCATAGATATTATATATATTTCGTTAGTAATAATTTATATATTTGTCCACTATTGGATTTCTTGCATTCTCTAATATTTTCTAATCTATGTACTTAAAAACACCTTTAACCCCTTTATTTTGCTATAATATGAAGTTGAAGGAACAATTTACATGCACTGCACATCACTTTAGCTAGTGTCCTTGAAGAGATCAATATTCTTCCAAGAAAGAATGACTATGTCTTACAAATTTTTGGTACAAGGGCTCGCATGTATAAGCTCGCCTAACACAACTCACACTTTTGGTGATTTCGCAGTTTTTAGGAGTTGGCACTGTTAGTGAACTCGTAGCTTTGGTGAGCTCGCACATTTGATGAGCTCGCAGTCGTGCGATTTGGGTTCACCAATGGATGGATGGTCACTTCGTAACACTCCTCCTTGGCCTCCATGTTGCGAACCTTTATATCATAACGCAACTTTTCAAACTTCATCTTCCTAAGAGGTTTTGTTAGAATGTCTGCTAATTGATCTTGCGAACTGTAGTGAACAAAAGTTACTTCCTTAGCTTGCTCAACTTCTCTCACAAAATGATACTTGATTTTGAAGCGTTTTGTTCTTCCATGGAACACTGGATTTTTTGCGATTGCGACAACAGATAGATTATCGCACTTTATTTATGTTGCCTCCTCTTGGTTTAGATTCAAATCATTTGGTAGCTTCTTTAACCAAGTAGCTTGATTTATAGCTGTTGTGGTTGTAACATACTCAACTTCAATAGTTGATTGTGCTACTGTTTCTTGCTTCTTTAAGCTCTAACAGAACACACTCGATCCTAGAGTGAAGAAATAACCTGAGGTACTATTCATATCTTCAGTAGACCCTGCCTAATCACTATTTGAATACCCAAATAGTTTGATCTTTTCTGTAACACCCCTAACCTAAATCAGTTGCCGGAACAAGGTTACAGAACATTACTAAAATTTACAGAACAAATAAAAGACATTTCATAATTCTTTAGTATTCATATCAGATTTCAATCAAATTTCATCATATAGTCCCTTACATGAGCCCTCGAGTCCCAAAGCGTGCATTAGAATAAGGCCGGGACTAAACCGGGTACTCAGAAAATTTTTCGTGAAAATTTAAAAATTTTATACTCGTGTGGACAGGCTGTGTGGCTCACATGGCTAGGGACACACCCGTGTCTTAGGCCATGTAACTCTCTAACTTGGGTCACATGGCCAAGTCACACGCCTATGTACTAAGCCGTGCGTAGGTGTAGGGGTCACACGGCTAAGCTATACGCCCGTGTGCCAGGCTGTGTGATCAATTCTTAGCATTTTGTTTTGACATTTTGAAGATGCAGGGGACACACGGCCAGATCACACGCCCATGTTCTAGGCCGTGTGTCACACACGGTTGTGACACACACGTCCGTGTTTCTGCCCGTGTGGAAAAAAATAGGCTACTTTCCAAGCCACATTTCTCACCCCAAATTGTCATCCACATATACCAACACTTTAACATATTCACAAGTCAATATAGGTCATTTAAACCAACTTAAAGTCCAAATCATATACATGATATTATACCTCTTATAACCAAGTATACAAATTTACTTAAATTACCATGTTCACTTATATACATATTTTATCAAATATGCTAACTTAATTCGATCATCACTATGCCAATATATTTTTTATCAATCAACCATTTCAAGCATATACCATACATGTCCATCACTAGCCATTCCAATGGCTAGTTATAACCTAAATATTTACATGCCAACATTGGCTAATTAACCTATACATGCCATTATAACCATAATTAATTTACCATATATACCAAGATGGGTCGATGGATAGTATGAGTGATCTTCGCCAATGCTTTTAATCCAACGAGATTCCGAATTACTATAGATTAGGGGAAAATAAAACAGATTAAGCATATTATGCTTAATAAGTCCGTATAACATGGTAATAAACTTACCATTCATTGAAATTCAATATAAACATACAAGGCATATTCAGTCAATTGAATCACGAGCCCTAACAAATATCCTCATCACCTGTGTTAGTTATACATTCCACTATAACATCAAGAAACATATATGGGCTCAACAATAATCAGATTTCCATATTCATATGCTTTTCACATCATGTATTCATGTAACATGTACAAATCATATCCCTGTATTTCAAGTTCAATTTCATAATAATTTATCTCGAGCTTAGATTATTCCATGTCAGAACTTTATTTATTAAATCATTCGAAATATCAATGTAACATAAATAGTACACTCAAGGTGTACAAATCTATAATCATGGATGAATGTATTTATCAAATAAATTCCATGTATAGATATCATCTCATATTTCCATATATCATGTATCATCATTTTCATGTATTTCAGGCAGATACATGTAATAATTCATTTCCTATTCATATCTACTCATGTCAGGATTTTTACCCATTGAATTTATTCGAAATATTGATAGGTACACAGGTAGTACACTCAAGGTGTACAAATCAGGATCCGTCAATTCATATTCAGGGGTACCCGTTAGTGTAACACCCTTTACCTATATTCAAAGTCGGAACTGGGCTTGAGGCATTACCTAACTTATCTCGCTTAAACGTCTCAATTAGGGCTTAAAAATTTCATTTAAACCCATCCCTTGCTCATTCTCGGCCCACAAGTCCCTATGCATACCTCCGAGAGGTTTTGGAATCTATCTAGGAACTTTTACGAGCTTGGAAAACTTTTCCTCAAAACAGGGGCCACACGCCCGTGTTGGTATACGAACACGACTGTGTGCCCTTAAGACATGCCTGTGTCTTCCATCGTGGTCGATCTTGACCAATTTCACACGGTCGGACACACGCCCGTGTCCCTGGCCTGTGTCCCTCACACGGCCTTGACACGCCCGTGTCTTAGCCCGCGTGCCAAAACCTTGGCATTCTAACTATGACATCATCAACTCACTATGGTCACACGGCCAATGAGCATGCCCGTTTCCTTAGCCCATGTGTTGAATTAAATTCTACAATTAACGTGCAGACTTCACACGGCCTAGGCTCACGCCCATGTCCTAGGTCGTGTCTCTTACACGGCTGAGACACACGGCCGTTTCTCTGTCCGTGGAGCATACTGACTTGCAAACCTAGCATGTAATGGGACACACGGTCGATCCACATGCCCATAGGGCTGACCGTGTGTCACACACGGCCTAGACACACACCCGTGTAACTACCCGTGTGGACAATTAGATGGCTATCTACCAAGCCCTTTGCCACCTACATTGCACACATACGTACTCCAATTCAAAACATTCCAATTTAAAAGATGACCAATTGGTATCTCTAGGAACTCAAAGAATCAAGACATACACAAGGGCATACACTTCATAAAAATCATCTTCATTAAGAAAAGGAATTTTCCAAGTATTGGCCTAACTTATAAGACCACTTACAAAATGACTTTAGTAACATACATAGCCAAGACTTTCGCTAATAATTACAACTTAACAAAATACTCGAGTCCTATACATTACATATTCAAACAAGTCTAAATTGTTATACCAAAGTGATGTCAATAGTGTGATTTCTGAACTCTTACGTTCGTGTTCCTCGAGTTATTCTTGGCAGAACTATAAGGAGAAAAGGCAATGAAAGGGGTAAGCATAAAGCTTAGTAAGTTTGCATGGAAATAAATAGCAACAATAGGCTCATAATATAATCCATCCATGGCATTAACTAACCATACACAAGTCATAGGCTTCTTTCCATACTTACTTACAGTTGCCCTTATTTAGCACATATTGTGCCACACATCGTAATCGTTCCTTCGTGACTTATTCACGAGTACCTGTATTCACTCATTCACATGACTTTAGTACAATTCTCATTTCTACTTCTAAACTCATTTACTTATCCCATTAATCACTAGGGACAGTCAAAGACGCATATTCATTGTCATTCATGTGGGTATGAAGCCAATGCCACATCCTCGAAGTGGTCTTACATGGAGTCACTTCTAAATGCCAATGCCATATCCCGGATATGGTCTTATATAGAGTTTCACATCAAGTATCGATCCATATCACAGATATGGTCTTATACGATTTTCATATTTATTACCGAAGCCATATCCCAAATATGGTCTCATACGGGATCTCAACTCGGTGCCGAGGCCATGACCTAGACATGGTCTTATACGGGACCCTACCCATTTCTCATCTCGATGATAGCATTTTCATATTCATTATAGTCCACTAGGACTTCAACATCATATTCAACATCAATTTAGTAGAGTATCATGCATCAATATGACACCAAGCATTCTCAATTATGCTAACAAAAATGTTGCATTAATCACATACTAACTTTCCTCTATTTCAAAATGAGCCAACTCGACGGTCTAGTCCGAGATTTGTTCTTTCCCCGATCGAGGTGGATTCTCGGTTCTTCTTGCTCTATAATAGCAAATTAGCTCATTTTAATACTCACATTAATAAAGCATTTTAATAGTCATACTTTGGCAACATTACTATTTTACCCCTAGACTTTGGCAAAATGACCATTTTGCCCCTAGGCTCGGAAATGAATTCTAATCACATTCCTACCTTCAACAAGCCTAGGTGAACATTTAATACTCTTATAGCTATCATCAAAACTCAACATTTCACATACTTACTACAAATTTTATAACCTTTTCATCCAGGTTCTTTTTGGTGTTTTCATGGCAACACCTTTCACAAAAGTTGTTCATCTAACAACCAAGACTCATTTTCTTCCATAAAAATGCAGTAAATAACAATGAAAGCTCTCATGGTAAAACTCTAAAATTTTCACCATATTGCATAATCGTCCCCTCATTTGAAAGCTTAAGTTCTAGGGGTCTCAAATGTACAACTATTATCAAGAAAAGATCACTAGAATACTTACTTGTAAAGGGATGAGTGTGCTGAAATTCTTGAAGCTTTCTAACTTCTATTTGCTACTAATTTTCGGTGGAAGGTGAAGGAGAAAAGATGATATATTTTCTTTCCTTACTCTAATATTAAACTATTAATTAGTCCACCTACTATCACCAACTTTGACCGACATTGAAAAATTTGTCTTCTATGCTTGTCTATGGCCGGCCAAGCCTTCTCAAAGGGCTAAATTTCCTTTTAAACACCTCAAATTAAAAATCTATGGCTATTTGGTACCTTTAGCTTATAGAATGGAACTTTTGCACTTTATGCGATTTAGTTCTTTTTTGCGATTAAACATGAAATCGCTAAAATTAAAGTACCAAAATTCTCCTGTACATACACAATCATAATCTAATTCACAAAATATCATGAAAATAAACTTTTCTCTAATCTTGGATTAGTGATCCTGAGATCACTATTCTGTCTAGCCCCTAAATCGGGCTGTTATAGTTAGGGCACATAACCAGGGGGCACACTCTCGAGCCACAAATTAGGATGCTCAGATGAGCCATGTAACCATATAACAGAAAAATTATCCGAGCTAATCAGGAAACTCATAAGATTTTTACTCAGGAAGCTCATAGAGCTTATTAGATATCTTTGAAGAGATACTATCACGAAGCACTGGATAAGGTAGCAGAGAGTTCAAGCGAGCTTAACAAGACGCTCATGAAGAGCTACGTTTGTGTCTGGATTATGCGCAGGATCACAACTGATCGCATATCTGGATGCTCATAAAGAGCTGCGGTAGTGTGCAACACATGCTAAATCACTACCGATCAGGATGCTCACAGGAACTATATAACAGGATGCTCGAGAGGGCTTTTATCAGGATTACTCGTTCGAGCTAAATCCTGTCTGCAGTATATGCAGGACCTTAATATTAATATGGGAAATAATGGATCCATCGACTTTCATTTATTCAAACGGGATTTAACATTTTTCAAGCATTTTCAGGCATGCGATTATTTCATACATTTATAATATTCAAAATACTTAAATGAACACATTTAACATTCATTTCAATCATAAGAATAACATTTTTAATCATTTATCATTTATTGGGCATTCTCTTTTATCGGGTTTTGTCGGATATATTTTCAATGTCTTACATATATGATATTTATACAATTCACATGCACAACATCTAATTCAAGCAGATAAATATACACAATTTAGTTACACGAACTTATTACGACAAATGTTCGTATACATAAAATCTACTAATCCGACATTTTCCTCTTTTCCTCGTTCTAGCTTTGAATTTGGTCTATCCGGATCTATATAAGTAAATTTAACATCAATTTAATACAATTTAAACTCAATTCAGTCCAATTCACATCTTAGGCAAAATTACCATTTTGCTCCTAAACTTTTAATTAATAACGATTTCGTCCCTAGGCTCGGAAAATGAAATTCATGCAATTTAATCCTTATTCCAAGCCTAGCCAATTTTTACATGTAACATTTATAGCCCATGTATTTCATAAAATTTAGAATTTTCCATGATTTTTACAACTTTTTAATTTAGTCCCTAAATCATGTTTTCATCAAAAGTCATTTTATAAAAGTTGTTTATCTATCAACAACCTTTCATAGTCTACCATAAATTTCAAAATTTCAGCATATTCATCCATGGAAAAATTTTTATACTTTGATAACTTTACAAATTAATCCCCAAAAAAGCTAGATTAAGTTGTCCCGATCTTAAAAATATAAAAATTACTAAAAACGGGACTTGAATCCTTACCAAATTTGGCCAAGAAAGCTTTCTTTCTCTTTCCTAGGGTTTCCATGCTAAATATTTGGGGAAGATGATGATAAATTATGATATTTTCATCTTTTTATTGTTTATCATCTTTATTTTTCATTTTTCCAATTTTGTCCTTTTTTTAACTTTATTTTCCATGGATGAATCATCATCCTTAACAACTAAGTATTTTTAATGGTTTAATTACCATATAAGGACCTCCAATTTAAATTTCTATAGCTATTCAATCCTTTTAGCTATTAGAACTCAACTTTTACACTTTGTGCAATTTGGTCCTTTATCAAATTAAACATGTAATCGATAAAATTTCTTTACGAAATTTTCACACAATATTATTATCATATTGTAGTCATAAAATAGTATTAAAATAATTTTTCTTTTCAGACTCGGATCTGTGGTCCTGAAACCATTGTTCTAATTTTATCGAAAATCGGCTGTTATATTTTCAGTCTTTACAAACTTCACTCCATGGCTTAGGGTTCCTTCAACATATCACAAAACCTTGTTTGTTGCTCTGTAGTGGTTTGTGTTGCAGCAATGCATGTATATTGACAACAGACTTACAACGAACATTATTTCAAGTCTAGATCCAGTCAAATAAAGTAGGCATCCTGTAATATCCTGAATATAGGGGTTATGCATTTTTAACTTAATTGTATGTGGTTGCATGCCTATGTGTAGTTGAGTGTGCTTTGGGAGTTTTAGAAACTTCAGTATGTAAGAGTATGCCCTAGAAAATTATTAAATTTTTAAGTCTTAAAATGGAGCTAAGCAAGATAGGCTTTAAGAAAAATTGGCATGAGGTTTTTATCATAACAAGTCAATTGGCAAAGTGGAGTTGGCGCATGGATGAATGCATGAGGGGAGAGGTTCGAATCCCTTAGCTAGCAATTGGAAGGATTTTAATTTTTTCTCTCTTTACTATAGTGTCGGTCAAGCCTTATCTAGTATGGATGGATTTTCTCTTATTTTTGGATAGTAGACCAAAGGAAAAAGGCAAGTTAGTAGTTAAGGTATGGAATCAAGATGTTATGGAAGGATAAGGGGACAAAAGGCTTGATGAGTGGTGATGTTTTGGAAGTTTTTCCATGGTCATTTGACCATGAGCCTAGATGGCATAAGGGGCTAAGGGGGTTAGTTTAATTGTGATAGTGATTAAGGGGATGATAGGGAAGAAATGAGGAGAAAAAAATGGGATTATGTTGGCATGTGTGTGTTGGCTGAATTTTGTAATGGGATTAGGGGGTGATAGTTGGTCAAAACCTTATCAATTTGTGCATCTTTTCCCTTTTCTCCGAATTTTGCTTCTTAGCCGAAATTATCACTTGCAATAGGTGTAAGTTTTTTTTTGTTTGGCTATCATTTTTTTGAACCATTTTGTTTTAAGTGCCAATTCTCTCAAATTCCTTTTCCTCTATTACCGAAAACACCAAAAAGTTTAGAAGACATTTCTCTTTTCTTTTCTTCCTATCTAGTGCCGAAATTATCCTAGTACCAAGGGCATTTCTCATCTTTTCTTTTTCTTTTTCCTTCTTTTTCTCTTTTCTCTTTCTTTCTCTTAGCCAAAACCATCCTTCACCATAACCATAACCGAAACCACCATCATTTCTCTTCTCTTTTGTTAAAGCCGAAACAACTATCTTTTCTTTTCTTCTTAATTGTTAAGGCCGAATTTCTTTATAGTTCAAGTAAGGGTGAATCAATCTCCGTGTTACGGGTAAGGATTATCGATCAATCGTCTTTCTTTCTTTTCTTTTGGATTAGCCAATTATAGAAATCTAATCCTCTTATTTCTCCTTGGCCGAATCTCTGAAGAAGGATTTTGGGATTTTTTTTGCAGCCAACGATTAAGGAGAAATCATTCGGGATCATTCAAGGTAAGGATTTTCATATTATTGGTTATATCATTTTAGATATATTACTAATCGCTTTCATTTTAGGGGACTCTATCGCTCGATTATTTCCTGTAAATGTAAGATTTCGGGACTAACAAAATAGGTTCGAAAAGAGCGATGAGAGTGTTTGGAAGAGGGTGGTTCTGTTATACCTCAAATTTCAAGCGAAGGGTCATGTCGGTGATCCGAGATTTTCCACCGGGTTGTAGACCCTCTGCCAACGAAAATCGATTATTTGAAGTCGTACGTACACCCGAGCCACTTTTTGTTCGTGGTTTGTCATCGAGTTTTGATCCATCTATTGGAGAAAAATCACTTATAACAGTTGTCCGAGATTTCGAGGGTAAGGAATTAGATTAGTCATCAATAGTATAGATTTATAAGTATTAGTGTGCTCTAATCAAGTGTGATAAATAATTAGGTGTTGACGAGCGGGAAGGTATCGTTCTCACTGTTATAAGGTGTGTAACACTACACTAAATTTCTCATAGATCTAAAATAATAATGATTTGTATGAAAATATGTATGATAATGGTTGCGAGTACCATTCAGTGGTACACGATATTCAGGTATGTTACCCCATTACTTCGTTAATAATGCTATAAGCATAAATATGAAATAAGCATGACTCTGTTATGATTTTGGGGTATATTGCATAAAATCCGAATAATATGTATGTGCATGGGCATATGGGTGATATTGATAAAGGGGAAGTGTTCCGGTGGTTTTTACTACATTATCCGGTGACTTCGATCACATAATATGAATCTGGTGACTTTGGTCACATAATATGAATCCGGTGACTTCGGTCACATAATATGAATCTGGTGACTTCGGTCACATATATGAATCCGGTGACTTCGGTCATAATTATCTGAGTGGCCATGCTTTGCAAAATTATAAGGCGATGTGCATGTTGGTACGACAAGCGCCTTCGATGGTGTATAGCGGATGGAGAGTCGATTTAGTAATCCCCACGGTGTGATTGGTAGGTACGGGTGGTGTGTAGCGGATGGATATTTAGGTGGGCTCAGGATTGCATTTCATATATATATACATGTGATTTAATCGATTTTATCTGATTTGTTATAAAATGGGCTTATGGCTAAATATGTTTTAAATGGGCTTAATGGCTTTGATCGATTGGGCTTTTAGTGTAATGTTACATATTGAGTCTGTTGACTCACCCTTTTTATGGGATATATTTTCAGATGACGCTTAGCGTGATGGATTGGGTCAGCGAGGATTACGTGGTGGCCATTGCTCAACTAAGTATTTCGGAGTTTCTTTTAATTAAACCTACTAAGTTTATTTTTATTATTTAGGATTTATTTTGGGTTATGTTATTTTTGTAATAAGGCCGCTATGAACTGTTTAAATTTTTACGTTTTAGATTTTAATCTGCTATGATCAAATATTTACTAAATAATTAAATGATTTGAAAAAATAACTTAAACTATTACGACACCTAAACACCTATGGTTTTTACAATGATAATAAGTTTTTCATAAAAATTATTTTCTTTTAACTTAAAATCTTTCTCTTAAAGATAACGTTTTAATGAGATACCAACTATATTAAACACCATTTACAACGCAACCACTAAATAAGATCCATTTTATAATTGAAGTTTTACTCGAGGAACATACCAAATCTGGTCAGGGCATGTGGGCCGGGTTTGGGGTGTTTCAACTTGGTATCAGAGCCTAATTTTAAACTCTTGGCCTTGGGTTTTGAAGCCCATAACGTTTTCAAAAATTTGGCCCAAATGACTTTTTGAAAATTTTCTTTAGTTAAAATGATTTTTTAGAAGCATGGCACCCGAATTCTCGGCCCAGGGCCATCAGGTAAGTTCTTTTGTTGATAAATTGATGTGAATGTATGATATTTTAAGTGATAAGCCTAAGGAAACTATACTTTAGAGACATGGACCCTAGGTGTATGTGTACTACTACGGAAAAACCACTGAATAAATCTCTGTTGTATAAAACTTTCTTTAAACAAGAAGTAAAAGACTCTAATGCATGAAACTTTTTAGTAAAAATAGATAAAACGCGTAGTAGACATGAGTTCTAGGGGACGCGGTCGTCGTGGACACGGTAGAGGCAGAATGGCTGTGTCGGAACCAGTTAGATCTGGTCGAGGTTCAAAATGAAGCTCATACCACCATTGTTGGGTGGAATTTCAAGAGCAAACTGGAGGAGATGACGCAGTATCGGAGGCTATGCTGCGAGTTTTGGAACGAGTAGTAGGAGCTAGTATGGGAAATGGGGCTCGAAAGTCAATAGCTGAGAGACTTAGATCAAATGGAGCTGAAATTTTTGGGGGAGTATCTGGGGTAGCTCCTAATGTAGCAGAGTATTGGTTAGAGGCAGTCGAGAGGATCATGGATGATTTGGACTGCACTGCTAGAGGAAAAGCTAAAAGGTATTGTTTTGCTGCTTTGAGATGAGGCCTACCAGTAGTGGTTCACTGTTAAGGAGAGTATTCCTACAGATCGAGTGGATTGGAGGTATTTTAAGGTTAAGTTTGATGGGAAATACGTTGGAGCTAGCTATATTGACTCTCAGAGAAAGGCGTTTCTGAATTTAGTGTAAGGAAATAAGTCGATAGCTGAGTATGAAGTAGAGTTTTTGCGACTTAGCCGATATGCTAGAGGGTTTGTAGCTACTGATTATGAGCGGTGTGTCAGATTCGAGGATGGACTGAGAGATGAGCTGCGAGTGTTGATTGCTCTGCACTGGGAAAGAGACTTTGCAGTCTTAGTGGATAGGGCAAGGATAGATGAAGAAGTTAAGCAGACTGAGAGACAGAACCAAGACAGAGGTTAGAATAAGAATAAAAGAAGTTTTTGATCTTCAGGATCATCTGGGAATTTTCAAAAGAAACCTAGAGTTGATGGGCATGAGGTCGTGAGTTGCTTCTGGGAGGACAATATCGTACTTGTGCTCAATGTGGGAAGAGCACCCGAGAGAATGTTGAAAAAAGACTAGGGGATGTTTCAAGTGCGGGTCTAAAGATCATATGATTAAGGATTGTCCGATGAATACAGATAAGAATCGCCT
Organism: Gossypium rotundifolium; assembly: GCA_025506655.1. Classification (NCBI taxonomy): domain Eukaryota; kingdom Viridiplantae; phylum Streptophyta; class Magnoliopsida; order Malvales; family Malvaceae; genus Gossypium; species Gossypium rotundifolium. Next base: position 89,420,889 of record CP106729.1, read on the forward strand.
AACAGGTCAGGGTGCTAATCAGGCTGGCAGAGGTGGACAGCAACTGATGAGGGGTCGTTGTCCGAATGGAAGAAGTAATGGTTCTGGTAGAGGTCACGAACTCGAGCGAGGCGATGGTAGCACTGAGGCGAGACAACCAGTCTGGTATATGCGGTTAAATCGCGAGAGAAGATAGTGGCCTTTTGATGTTATTACGATGCGTTTACGATTTACGGGTTACCCTTTATTGCTTTGATAGATATAGGGTCAACTCATTCATACATCGCTAGTGAAGTATCTGAAACTCTGCATGTGAACTCTGAGACTGTACCTAGGAAGATTACTGCACTTAGTCCTTTAGGACAGACCGTAGTAGTAGATAAGCTCTTTAAGGAAGTGCTTCAAGGGACGCAATTTTTGGCTTATTTAATGGAGTTACCGTTCGGGGAATTTGACCTGATCCTAAGCATGGACTGGCTAGTGAAATATCGTACAAATGTGGATTGTGCTGCTAAGCGGATGTCATTAAGATCTATTGATAACAAGGAAGTTATGGTAATGGGCGAGAGACGGAACTACTTATCAAATGTAGTATCTGCTCTTAAGGTAGAAAAGATGGTTAGAAAGTGATGTGTACCTTTTTTGATGTTGGTTAGTGCCTTGGAGGTTAAGGAGGCAACTATTGAAGGAGTCAGGACTGTAAGAGAATTTGTGGATGTTTTTCCGGAAGAACTTCCAGGATTGCCTCCGGATCGTGAGGTGGAATTTGGGATTGATTTGTTGCCTGGAACGGCGCTAGTTTCTATCGCTCAGTATAGAATGGCACCGAAAGAGTTGGTTGAGCTTAAGGCTCAGATCTAGGAGTTGCTTGATCGTGGGTTTATCCGACCTAGTGTGTCGTCATGGGGAGCACCGGTCTTGTTTGTAAAGAAAAAGGACGGAATGATGAGAATGTGTATAGATTACCGACAGTTGAATAAGCTGACCATCAAGAACAAGTATCCTTTACCAAGGATCGACGACTTGTTCAATCAGCTTAAGGGAGCTGCAGTATTCTCAAAGATAGATCTAAGGTCGGGGTATCATCAGCTTAAGGTGAAGGAAGCGGATATCTATAAGACAGCTTTCCGAACAAGATATGGGCATTATGAGTTTTTGGTAATGCCATTCGGATTGACGAACGCCCCAGTTGCATTCATGGATATGATGAATTGGGTTTTCCAACCCTACTTGGATCAGTTCATCGTGGTGTTCATAGACGACATCCTAGTGTATTCTAAGTCTGAGATAGAGCATGATGAGCAACTCCAGATAGTGTTGCAAGTGCTAAGAGAGAAGAAACTATATGCCAAATTCAACAAGTGTGAATTTTGGCTGAAAGAAGTTGCATTTTTAGGCCATGTGGTGTTTGCAGAAGGGATAAGGGTGGATCCTCGGAAGATTAAGGCAGTACTAGATTGGAAACCACCTAAGTCTATAGCTGAGATTCGTAGTTTCTTGGGATTAGTAGGATACTACAGAAGATTCGTCGAAGGATTTTCATCGATAGCTGTACCTTTAACGAAATTATTGAGAAAGAAGGTACCTTTCGTATGGGCAGATAAGCAGTAAGAGAGCTTTGAGCAGCTTAAAAGGGTTTTGATTTGAAGCTCGATTTTGATCTGACTGAGGCGGGGAAGAATTTAAATGCGTGTCTTGTGGCGCTTCTCACACGAGATTAGGATGTGTTACGATGCAAGATGGGAAGGTAGTTACGTATGCGTCTCGGTAATTGGGGCCACACGAGGTTAATTACCCGACGCATGATTTGGAATTGGCAGCAGTAGTCTTTGCTCTTAAGGTATGGAGGCATTATTTATATGAGGAAAAGTCAGTGATATATACGGATCACAAGAGCCTAAAATATCTGCTGGCTCAGAAGGAGCTGAATTTGAGACAGCGAAGGTGGGTGGAGTTGTTGAAAGACTGTGACTATTCTATAGAGTACCACCCAGGCAAGGCGAATATGGTGGCGGGCGCCTAAGTCGAGAAAGTGGTGTCGGATCTAAGGCGATGTTTGCACATCTTAGTCTTTATGACGATGGAAGCTTCTTGGCGAATTACAAGTGAAGCCGCGTGGTTGAGTCAAGTGAAAGAGAGCAGGTTGGTGAGCGATGATCGAGTACTAAGCTTGGCGGTGCGAGAATGGGGAATTAGAAGATTATGGTATTAACAACGATGGGGTATTGTGTTTCAAAGGTAAAGTCTGTATGTCGAGGAATCAGGAGTTGAGGCAAAGGATTCTTCATGAGTCACATGGTAGCCCTTATGCTATGCATCCTGGAGGAAGTAAGTTATACCGAGATTTACGAGATCAGTTTTGGTGGCCTGGTCTTAAGCGGGAAGTTACAGAATTCGTAGGAAAGTGTTTAACATGTTAACAAGTCAAGGTTAAACATCAAGTACCTTCGGGATTGCTTCAGCCGATAAAGATTCCGTAGTGGAAGTGGGAGAGAATCACCATGGACTTTGTTAGTGGGCTTCCTCCTACGCCTACTAAGAAAGACTCGGTATGGGTGATAGTGGACCGATTGACGAAATCTGCACATTTTATCCCAGTATGGGTTGATTACTCTGTGCAGAAATTAGCGAAGTTGTATGTGGCTGAGATTGTGAGATTGCATGAAATACAGGTGTCGATTATTTCGGATAGAAATCTGAGGTTTACGTCTCGGTTTTGGAAAGCATTGCATCAAGCTCTGGGCACCAGATTGGACTTCAGTACGGCATTTCATCCACAGTCGGACGACGGTCTGAGTGAGTAATCAAGTCTTAGAGGATATGTTAAGGGATGTGTGATAGATTTGAGAGGAAGTCGGGAGGAGTTCTTACCTTTAGCGAATTTGCGTACAACAACGATTACCTAGCCATGATTCGGATGGCAAGTATAAAGCACTATATGGACGAAAGTGTCGCACTCCTACGTGTTGGATGAAATTAGGGAACGTCAAGTTTTAGGTCCGAAATAGTGGTGAATCCAGAAGAAAGGTTAATGTAATCGAGCTCGGTTAAAGGAAGCATCGGCGGGCAAAAGTCGTCTGTGCAGATCTTAAGCGAAAGGAAATAGAGTTTGCTGTGGGGGATCAAGTATTTCTAAAGGTTTCACCTTGGAAAAAGGTGATGAGATTTGGTCGTAAAGGAAAGTTAAGTCCCAGGTTCATAGGACCTTATCGGGTTTTAAAGCGAGTCAGACCAGTGGCATATCAGTTAGAATTGCCTTCGAAATTGAAGCAAATGCATGATGTGTTCCATGTTTCAATGTTGCGTCGTTACCGGTTGGATCCATCTCATGTAGTACCAGTTGAGGAGGTGGGATTAAGATCAGATTTGTCTTACGAAGAGGAGCCAATTTGAATTCTAGAACGGGATGTAAAGGTGTTACGGAGGAAATCAATTCCTCTCGTCAAATTGTTATGGCGTAATCATGGATCGGAAGAAGCTTCGTGGGAGCCAGAGGAAGCAATCGACAGAATACCCTCACTTGTTCTAACCGAGTAATTTCGAGGTCGAAATTATTTTTAAGGGTAGAAGCGTAATATCCTGAATATAAGGGTTATGCATTTTAACTTAATTGTATGTGGTTGCATGCCTATGTGTAGTTGAGTGTGCTTTGGGAGTTTTAAAACTTGAGATATAAGAGTATGCCCTAGAAAATTATTAAATTTTAAGTCTTAAAATGGAGCTAAGCAAGATAGGCTTTAAGAAAAATTGGCATGAGGTTTTATCATAACAAGTCAATTAGCAAAGTGGAGTTGGCGCATGGATGAATGCATGAGGGAGAGGTTCAATCCTTAGCTAGCAATTGGAAGGATTTTAATTTTTGTTCTCTTTACTATAGTGTCGGTCAAGCCTTATCTAGTATGGATGGATTTTCTCTTATTTTTGGATAGTAGACCAAAGGAAAAAGGCAAGTTAGTAGTTAAGGTATGGAATCAAGATGTTATGGAAGGATAAGGGGACAAAAGGCTTAATGAGTGGGTGATGTTTTGGAAGTTTTTCCATGGTCATTTGACCATGAACCTAGACGGCATAAGGGGCTAAGGGGGTTGGTTTAATTGTGATAGTGATTAAGGGGATGATAGGGAAGAAATGAGGAGAAAAAATGGGATTATGTTGGCTTGTGTGTGTTGGCGAATTTTGTAATGGGATTAGGGGTGATAGTTGGCCAAAACCTTATCAATTTGTGCATCTTTTCCCTTTTCTCCAAATTTTACTTCTTAGTGAAATTATCACTTGTAATAGGTGTAAGTTTTGTTTTGTTTGGCTATCATTTTTTGACCATTTTGTTTTAAGTGCCAATTCTCTCAAATTCCTTTTCCTCTATTGCAGAAAACACCAAAAGTTTAGAAGACATTTCTCTTTTCTTTTCTTCCTATCTAGTGCGAAATCATCCTAGTACCAAGGGCATTTCTCATCTTTTCTTTTCTTTTCTTTCTCTTTTCTTTATTTTTCTCTTTTCTCTTTCTTTCTCTTAGCGAAACCATCCTTCACCATAACCATAACCGAAACCACCATCATTTCTCTTCTCTTTTGTTAAAGCGAAACCACTATCTTTTCTTTTCTTCTTAATTGTTAAGGCGAATTTCTTTATAGTTCAAGTAAGGGTGAATCAATCTCCATGTTACGAGTAAGGATTATCGATCAATCGTCTTTCTTTCTTTTCTTTTGGATTAGCCGATTATAGAAATCTAATCCTCTTATTTCTCCTTGGCAGAATCTCTGAAGGAGGATTTTGGGATTTTTTTTTTGTAGCCAACGATTAAGGAGAAATCATTTGGGATCATTCAAGGTAAGGATTGTCATATTATTGGTTATATCGTTTTAGATAGATTACTAATCTCTTTCGTTTTAGGGGACTCTATCGCTCGATCATTTCCTGTAAAGGTAAGATTTTAGGACTAACAAAATAGGTTCGAAAAGAGCGGTAAGGAGTGTTTGGAAGAGGGTGGTTCATTATACCTCAAATTTCAAGCGAAGGGCTATATCGGCGATCCGAGATTTTCCACGGGTTGTGGACCCTCCGCCAACGAAGATCGATTATTTGAAGTCGTCGCACACACGAGCCACTTTTTGTTCGTGGTTTGTCATCGGGTTTTGATCCATCTATTGGAGAAAATCACTTATAACGATTGTCCAGAGATTAGAGGGTAAGGAATTAGATTATTCATCAATAGTATAGATTTATAAGTATTAGTGTGTTCTAATCAAGCGTGATAAATAATTAGGTGTCGACGAGCGGGAAGGTATCGTTCTCACTGTTATAAGGTGTGTAACACTACACTAAATTTCTCATAGATCTAAAATAATAATGATTTGTATGAAAATATGTATGATAATGGTTGCGAGTACCATTCAGTGGTACACGATATTCAGGTATGTTACCCCATTACCTCGTTAATAATGCTATAAGCATAAATATGAAATAAGCATGACTCTGTTATGATTTTGGGGGTATTGCATAAAATCTGAATAATATGTATGTGCATGGGCATATGGGTGATATTGATAAAGGGGAAGTGTTCCGATGGTTTTTACCACATTATTCGGTGACTTCAGTCAAATAATATGAATCTGGTGACTTCGATCACATAATATGAATCCGGTGACTTCGGTCACATATATGAATCTGGTGACTTCGGTCACAATTATCTGGTGGCCATGCCACAAAATTATAAGGGCGATGTGCGTGTTGATTGCAACAACTGCCTTCGATGGTGTGTAGCGGATGGAGGGTCGATTTAGTAATCCCCACTGTGTGATTGGTAGGTACGGGTGGTGTGTAGCGGATGGATATTTAGGTAGGCTTGAGATTGCATTTCATATATATATATATACATGTGATTTAATCGATTTTATCTGATTTGTTATAAAATGGGCTTATGGCTAAATATGTTTTAAATTGGCTTAATGGCTTTGATCGATTGGGCTTTTAGTGTAATGTTACACATTGAGTCATTGACTCACCCTTTTATGGGATATATTTTGGATGGCGCTTAGCGTGATGGATCGGTCGTGAGGATTACGTGGTGGCCATTGCTCAACTAAGTATTTGGAGTTTCTTTTAATTAAACCTACTAAGTTTATTTTTATTATTTAGGATTTATTTTGGGTTATGTTATTTTTGTAATAAGGCCGCTATGAACTGTTTGAATTTTTACGTTTTAGATTTTTAATCTGCTATGATCAAATATTTACTAAATAATTAAATGATTTGAAAAAATAACTTAAACTGTTTTGACACCTAAACACCTATGGTTTTTACAATGATTATAAGTTTTTCATAAAAATTGTTTTCTTTTAACTTAAAATATTTCTCTTAAAGATAACGTTTTAATGAGACACCAACTATATTAAACACCATTTACAACGCAACTACTAAATAAGATCCATTTTATACGAAACCATCATATTTTCTTATAAAACAAAACAAGAATAATTGAAGTTTTACTCGACGAACATACCAAATCCGGTCAGGGCATGTGGGCCGGGTTTGGGGTGTTTCACATCCAACTAAGCTTCTATAGCTTGTTTCATAAACTCTTTCAACATTTTCATTGCTGGCGAGCTTCTCACTTTGTGCAATAGGGGTGCCCACCGGTTTACTTTTCTCCATACTATATATTCGCAAAATCTTCATGGCGAACCCTTTTTGGTCTATGAAAATGGTAACGTGAGCTTGAATTACCTCCAGACCGAGGAAGTATGTCATTTCTCCCAAGTCCAACATTTCAAACTTTGCTTGCATCTATTCTTTGACACCAACCACTAGTTCGCTGTTCCTGCCAATCATAAGTAAATCATTAACATATGATGATATAATGAGAAGTGTTTCATTACTAGTTTTCTTCACATATAAAGTGGGTTCACTGACACTTATTTCAAATCCTAGCTCTGTTAGGTGATTGTTGATCCTTTCATACCACACACTTGGTGCTTGCTTTAAGCCATACAGAGCTTTCTTCAGTTTTGTAACATTTTGCCCAACGAAGTCCTAACTATATAAATGTTGTTTATAAAAGTAAGGCTTAAGGGTAAGTTTCAAGTGCTCAACGTTAGAAATTGATTAAGTGTAAGGACTTTCTGAGTGATCCAGTGAAGCCCTGGTTTGGCAGATTTTGAATGAAAGGAAAGGAACCCATGATGAACTCTAGTAAGTGCGGTGTATAGAATATTTTGAAAGAACAAGGCTTATGGTTAACTCTAAATAAAGGTAAGTATGAAGAATCAAGGAGTACTGGTAATAATGTATACATATAAGTAAATATGATGCATAGTGATGTGTCTCTAACTAACTATGACCACAATAAAGGCAAGCGCACCTATTGTTTAATAGTATAGTATGGTAAGACCGGTAATATTGTATCCACAAGCACCAAGAGTACTAGTAATTGCTATCTTTTTATTATCTAGCCTAAGATTTGGAGTGATTTCTTTTAAACTAAAATTAAATTAAAAATATGATAGAGAATGAATTGAAAAAATACTTTAGACAACTTTATGAGATAGGCAATACCTAAGGAAGAATCCACCTAGACTTCACTTATTACTTTTGATTCATACGATTTATTCACTTGACTTAATCCGTAGAAATCCTTGATTTATGTTAATATCTCTTTCAAAACAAAAAACAACTAACTCTAGGTTGATTAATTGAAATTTATTTCTAATTAAAACCCCTGTTGTCGCATTAACTCGATCTATAGATTCCCTTATTAGATTTGACTCCAATCTGGCAGATTTTCATCACCCTATTTCTAGGGTTGCAATCAACTCCACTTACTTGTGTTGATCTACTCTTAAACATGGACTTTTGCTCCTCTAAATAAGAACATTCAACTTGAATCAATAACCTGAATTATCAAAACAAGAATAAAACTCACAATTAAGAATAAGAACAAGTATTTATCTTATAAATCAAATAATAATAAGATCTGTCATAGTTTTCATCCCCTTAGGTATTTAAGGGATTTAGTTCATATTGATAAAATGAAACATCTTAAAATTAGGGAAACAACAAAACATAAGAAAACTCAAAAACTTCTAAAGAACTTGATGGGATATCTTTAGTCTCGATGGAGATCCTTCTCTTAAGCTACTTCCGATGGCTATCTTCGAATATTTTCTACCTTCTACTTGGCGTCCTCTTTTAGGTCACCCCCTAGGGTGTTTATATAGAATTTGGAACACCTCTCTTGGCCCACAAGTAGCTTATTTTGAATAGAATTAAACTTTGATATGGCAGGGACACGCCCGTGTAACACGCTCGTATTCTATTTCTTAGACCGTGCTCGCTTCTGCTCACCATACACGGTCGTGTGGTCTGCCCGTGTATGTTGATCCAAGCCGTGTTCGATTTTGCTCGTAACACACGACCGTGTTTGATAGTCCAGGCCTGTTGATTTCTAAGGTAGGCCCATTTTGTTTCGTTTTAGCCCGTTTATCATTCTTTTTGACTCCTTAAGCTCTCTTGATTGTAAAACAAGAAATTAAGGGATTAGGAGTATCAAATTCATCAAATCTAATAAAAATTCATCCAAAAAATAAGCCAAGCATGGGGTTAAAATATGTATAAATTATGGTTTATCACATAGTTATAAAGAAGTATGACTAGCGAAGTAGTGTTCGCCCAAATGCACTTCTTGGCATTTAGAATGGGCAGACTCCAATATGAGAATAAAGTAAGGATTTCATGTTCGATTACTATGAGTGTTGAAATGAGACTTATGGTTATGTAAAATGACCTTTAGGATGTGAGTTCATGCTAGTGGCATAGTACACCTCGTAGCCACTATGGTCCTATGCCAGCTAAATTGTGAGGAAAGCTGGTTAGGAATTAACTAAACATGAACTAGAAGGGTTAAAGGCTAAAAGAGTAATCGAGTAAGTTCTTATAGGTGGCGGATTTTGATAAGGCCATTTAGTCTTGATGTGACATTTACCAAGTTCCCATAGAGACTTAGGTTAAGTTAAAAGGACACTCCAGTTGGATTAAGAAAAGGTTATCTTCTTTCCTTTTTTCCTTTTCAAAATAAAAAAGATTTAGGGCTAAAGAGAGATAGAAACATTGCTTTGAGTTGCGTTAGGAATCTTGGATATTTCTAGTGATTCTCTTCTTTACAAGGTATGTTTTGTGACTATGTTTGTTAAGGAAACATAGATTTGTAAGTATGATTGAAGAAACATGGCTTTGAGAGATGTTTGGGTTTAAAATGATGATAATGGTTACCCAGATGGATTCTAACAAAGTGTTTTTGTTCTACAAGGTAGAGGAGGTTGTAGCATCTTGCTGAATAATGGATCTGAAGGCTAAGCTGCTCTTTGAGGTTATCAGGTGAGTCCCTACACTGACTCTTACATGTAGTATGCGCATTTTAGGAACTTCTATCTAAGTGACCAAATAGTGAAAATGAAACTAGAAAAGCATGATGCAACAACTCTGATACAAAATGAAAAGTTCATGATCATGCATGTATAGAATGTATGAAGTTTGATGGTCTAAGTACGAGGCATGAGTTTGAATGATTATGGTGTGCATATAAGCCTAAAAGCATGAATATGTCTATCATGAGCAAGCCATGGGATAATGAGTCGAAGCATGATGAGTCTGTGTTTGTCTTCGGAGTTGTCAAAGGGGTTCGTCAGGACTAAAAACACGAATCTCTGAAAGGACAAGTCCATGGCCATGGCGCTGAAGACCATATCGTGTAAGACTATAACTAGTGAGTTATGACATCATATGGAAAAAAAACCATATCGTGTCTAATCGTAACTGGTGGGTTATGGCATTCTATGAAAAAATCTAAGGAAGATTATTACCTAATATGGTTCTCTGTGTGTCCTAGAATGATGAGGGGAAAACCTCAATAAGTGTGAGTTTAGGTGAATCCCTATTGTTTAGAACATCAGTTAAAGGACAACATTTGTGGAAAAACTTTAGATAGGAAAACCTTTGTGGCGAGTACTGGATGTAAAAGACAACTTCTGTGGCAAAAATTTGGAGAGGAAAACCTTAGTGGCGAGTACTGGATGTAAATGATAACCTTTGTGGCAAAACTCTGAAAAGAAACAACTTTGTGGCTATCTCTGAAAAGGAATGCCTGTGTGGCACAGTCTAAAGAACAATCTATGTGGTGATCACATAAGGGAACGCTTGTATGGCAGATCGTAAATGAAAGAAATGAACCCATGATGAATGTTGACAAAATGACTTATGGGGTATTCTGAGAGTACAATTTTTATGGTACACTCTATAGGAAGCCATGTGTAGAACGAAATTCAAAAGAAAAGTTCTGTATGAAGTGTTAAGGCGAACCCCATCTAGTATTAAAGTAAGAACAGCGTGCCAACGTGAGAGGCGAAGTAAATGAATTTTGTCTATAAGGCCCTTGGTGACAAGAATGGTTAAAAAACCATGAAAGGACAAAATGAAGAATATGAATGAGATATTGAAGTTATGAAAAGCAAGCTATGATCTCAGAGTGCGGCATGACACCTATGGCATAATAAATGAAACCTTATAGGTATCCGCCTAAGTCAAATTGAAGAACGGGAACAAGGAGACAAAAAAATGGAGTTCTTGAACAAGACGCAGGTAAAAGAGGGTCTACTCAATAAGTTCTCGTGAACTTACCTTGTGTATTTTATGTCATAGGTCAACTGATTTAAAGCCATGCTAGGAGGGACTACGTTAGAGCTATACAAGGAGTGTGGCGAGTTGGGCTATTATGCATACAAAGCGAGCTTTGGTTGGTGTGATCAAGCATGATGGAAATAATGTAAACAACTAAGAGATTCGTTTATGTGGCTTAGGATTGTATACAAACCATGTTAGTAACACATATGAACCAGTGGTAGCACCTAGAAGTAAATGATTAGAAATATGTACTAAGACATACTATCATCATGTAAAGTTCATTATGGTCAATGTAATTATATAATGTGCCTCAGATGCAAATATAGTTAGAAGATTTTTCAATTAAGTTGTAAGATTTTACAAGTCAGTAAAAGTTTGTAATGGAAAATATAACACCCAATATCCGGTGAATCAGATCGAGTTTAGGGTGTTACAAGTTTTTATACCTTTGCTTCCCATCCAAGTACTACGAACCTTTGAGGCTGATCGACATAAATTTCTTCCTCTAGGAGACCATTCAGGAAGGTTGACTTCACATCTATTTTATGTATTCTCCAACCCTTTTGAGCTGCAAGTGTTAGGAGTATCCTTATGGTATCTAACCTAGCAATGGGTGCAAAGGTTTCAGTGAAATCCACCCCATATTGTTGGCTAAACCTGTAACAGCCCAATTTTTAGTGAAATCGAAACAGTGGTTTTGGGACTACAAATCTGACCCAAAAATAAAATTTTATTTTATTTTATTTCGTAGTTCGTAATATGTTAGAAATGTCGCGTGAAAATTTTGATACGAAAATTTTATCGATTAAGTGTTTAATTACAAGAAGGCCTAAATCGCATAAAATTCAAAGGTTGAATTCTAGTAGCTATAAGGATTAAATAGATATGGAATTCAAAACTTGAGGTCCTTATATGGTTATTAGACCATTAAAGAAAAGTATGTAGATTATTGGTGACTCATCCATGGAAATTTGGAAAAAGGGCAATGACTAAATTGGAATTTGAAAAACATTTAATTAAAAGATGAAAAAAAAATATCATCTTATTTTCTCATCTTCTTCAACCTAAAATACATGGAAACCCTAGAAGAGAGAGAGGAAACTTTCATGGCTTAATTGGGTAAGTTTTCTTGTCCCATTTTTAGTAATTTTGATATTTTTGAAACCGGAATAGCTTAATCTATTTATTTGGGGGATTAATTTGAAAAGTTATCAAGGTATGAAATTTGGGTCAAGGATGAATAAGCTAAAAATTAGAAATTTATTGTAGAAAATGAAGGGTTGTTGATAGATAAACAACTTTTACAAAGTGATTTTTGATGAAAACATGATTTAGGGACTAAAATGTAAAATTGTGAAATTGAAGAAAAATAATAAATTTTTATGAATACATGTGCTATAAATTTTGTAATGGGATTTTGGTTAGGCTTGGAATAGGGAGTAAATTGCACAAGTTTCATTTTTCGTGCCTAAGGACGAAATTGGATTTTGTGGAAAAGTTAGGGGCAAAATGGACGTAAATTGAGTCCAGATGAGTATGAAGTATGGGAAATTGATGATTAAAGCTATTTATATAGATTCGGGCAAAGAAAAGGTTTTCGAATTAGTAGATTACTTACGCGAACAGGTATCGAAGATAAGTTCGTGTAACTTAATTGAGCATGTAAATATGTTTAATTGAATGTTATGTTTGTATGGAATGTAACTTATATTGATGTAAATTACTTGAATACTATAATGCAAAACTTAATACATGCTTGAAATGGTGAAAAAGGGGTTCAGTCCCGATTGAATATTGAATTCTGATAAATAGATGTGCTTTCCCAAAATAGATGAGGTCCTGCATTTGTTGCTGACGGATTTAGCTCGGATGAGTAATCCTATTGACCTCATTGTAGAAAGGATTTTGCTTGGATGGGTAATTCTAATATAATACCTCTCGAGTAATACGTCACGATTAGGGTTTAGCCTAGACTGGTAATCCTAATTGAGCTCTTCTGAGCATACGTTATATAAAGGATTTAGCCTGGACTAGTAATCCTGTTATACGATATTTGGCTCGTGAGTGTTTTCCTTGATTAAGTGCCCTAATGGGTACTCTTGAAAAAGAATTGACGGGTTATTGAATCGTACACCTCGAGTGTACCACTTGAGTATCCATCAAAATTTCAATGATTCAACAGACATAAAACTCTTCACATGGTATGAGAATTATGAGATAAAATGATAATGTCTTGTAAGAATATTGCATGATGAGCTCACCTATCCTTATTTGATGTATATGTAAAGTTTATGACTAACATGTTTGATTGGATGCATGTGTTTAGGCAATTTTGTCAAATGGATGGAAAACATGATATTGTATGCTTAGATTTAATAAACGGGATTGGTAAGTTTAGTTTCCATTATACGAACTTACTGAGCATGTGATGCTTACTTCGTCTTATTTTCCCATGTTTCATAGTAGTCGAAAGCTCACGAAGGTTGGAGATCATTGGAGCATTGTCACACTATCAACTAGCTTATTTTGGTATATGTAGTAAAATCATTTTGGTATAATGGCATGTATAGGATAACTTGGCCTTTAAATGACTTGATAATGATGTTTGTAATCTAGATATTGGAATGGCTAGTAATGGTTGTTTTGATATACTTGTAATGTCATGCTATGGTAGCTATATATGTTAAGTAATTGATCAAATCATGTTTAACACATAGATTGAACCAAGGTAAGATATTAAACATGTATGCAAGCTATGATATGCCATGTTGAATGATGGAAATTGCTTAATTTGAAATTGAAATGGTTGGAATGTGTTTGGTATGTCTTAGTGCAGGAAAATGGTAAATTTGGGTGACAAATGAGGCTAAGAAATAACTTTATTTTGTCCACATGGGCAGACACACGGGCATGTGTCTAGACTGTGTGTGACACACAGTCTAGTACATGGGCATGTGGTTAGGCCGTGTGTACCCTGCACCTTAATTTTGAGAAACAGAATGCTCAGAATTGAGCACACGGGCAGAGACACGGGCGTGTGTCTTAGCCGTGTGTGCTACACAGCCTAGAACACGGGCGTGTGTCTTGGCCGTGTGAAACCTGCACCTAATTTCGAAATGAATTAATTAGCCACATGGCTTAGCACACGGGTGTGTGGCAGGGCCTTGTGCACAAGTCAGAGAGTTACACAGGATCGAACACGGTCTGCAGCACGGGCGTGTCCCAGGGTCACATGGGCGTGTCCCTCGGACCACACGGGCATATGAGCCCCGCATCTTGGGAAATTTTAAAATTTTGTGAAAAATTCTTAGAGGCCTCGATTAAGTCCCGACTTGATTCTAATGCTCGTCTTGGGTATCGAGGGTCCGTTTAAGGGATGTTACGAATGATTTCAAAATTTGAATAGTAACTTGCATGAATTATCTATAAATTTTTCTAAATGTTTCGGTAATGCTTCGTAACCTTGTTTCGGCGACAGATATTGGTTAGGGGTGTTACATTTAGTGGTATTAGAGCTATGGTTTAGTCGATTCTCGGATTGAACGTAGGAAACACGAGTTTAGCTATACATGCCATTATATAAATTGTGATTGTGTGATGTCTCCTGATCATTTTAAATGCGATTTTCATTTAGTAATGTCATCCAACTGAGCTAGAGCTGAATTTGAGGAAGCTGAGAGCAATGCTTCAGCTTCAGTTTAAAGAGCTGCTTCTGCATCTGGTAGTGAAAGGCCCATATCTGAGGGCCGAAGTGAGGAGGCAAAACAAACCTTCTTTAAAATGATGAATGAATGGTTTACATAGTAACTGAGAACAAACCCCACTATACAACATCCTCCCCCACCTGCTCCTCAATCGGTTCTCAAGGTACCACAGGGTGCTGAACCCGCTAGAACTGGTAAGCCCCTAGTAGATAAAATTTGTAAATACAGGGAAGAAAAATTTAGAGCTACCACAGATGATGATCTGAAAAGGGCTGAGTTTTGGCTAGAAAATACTATCTGGGTTTTTGATGAGTTATCTTGTACGTCTACTGAATGTCTGAAATGTGTAGTATCTCTCTGAAGGATACAACTTATCATTCGTGAAATACCATAACTTCGGTAGTACCAAGAGAAAATGTTACATGGGAATTATTCCAAGCTTAATTCAGGAAGAAGTATGTGAGGCAAAGATTTATGCATAAAAAAAGAAAGAATTTTTAGAGCTCAAGCCGGGAAATATGACTGTGTCTGAATATGGACGAGAATTTGTTCAGCTGAGTAAATATGCCATAGAATGGGTCCAGTCTGAGGTCGAGATGTGTAAACAATTTGAAGAGGGTCTAAATGAAGATACCAAATTGTTTATTGGAATTCTCAAAAAAAGGGAATTTGTGGTACTGGCCGAACGAGCACATAAAGCTGAAGAATTGAGTAAGGAGAAGAAACAAGTTGAAAGAGAGGCTCGGGTTTCTAGAAAAAGAACTATAAGTAAGTCACAGTCATTTGCTTTTAAGAAATTAAAGAAGTATTATGATCGTGTTACCACCTCTACGGGATATTCTGGAAGAGAGTGGGGCTCTCAACCTTCTAACCCGAGTTCTTCATCTCCATCTGTGACCAGTGTGGGTAGTGTTGGTAATCCCAAACCGAAATGCAAACATTGTATCAAATTTCATCATGGAGAATGTCGGTATAGAAGTGGAGCTTGTTTTGGATGTGGTTCACTTGACCATTTTCTGAGAGATTGTCTCAAAAGAGTTGAAAAAGAAATAGAACTCGCTCCAAAGCCTAGTAATCCTATTTCGAGGGGCAGACCATCCTGTCACTCGGACAATATTAGTGGTAGTCGAGGTAATACCAGGGATACAACAATTAGATCTGAGGCAGGAGCACCCACAAGAATAGATGCTATTCGTGCTAGAGAAGATGCCTCTGCACCAGACGTCATTTATGGTACATTTTCTCTACTTGATACTGATATTACTACTTTGATTGATTCTGGTTCCACACATTCATACATATGCACGAACTTAGTGACTGTTAAAAATTTACCTATTGAGTTTACTGAATTTGTGGTTAAAGTTTCAAACCCCCTAGGCTAGAGTGTTATGGTGGATAAAGTTTGTAAGAACTATCCATTAATGGTAAAAGGTTATTGCTTTTCTACTAACTTGATGTTATTGCCATTCGATGAATTTGATGTGATTTTGGGAATGGATTGGTTAACCCAATATGATGCAGTGGTGAATTGTAAATAGAAATATATTGTATTGAAATGTCATAATAGTGAATTACTTTGTTTTGATTCTGATAAACTGGATGGATTACCTAATGTAATTTCAGCAATGTTAGCACAAAAATATGTCAGAAAGGGGTATGACGCTTATCTTGCATATGTGTTGGATACTAAAGTATCTGAGTTAAAGATCCAGTCAGTGTCGGTTGTATGTGAATTTCCTGATGTATTCTGAGAGGAATTGCCTGATTTACCACCAGATAGATAAGTGGAATTCTCTATAGATCCTGTTCCGGGAACAACACCGATATCCATAGCACCTTACAGAATGGCTCCTACTAAATTGAAAGAGTTGAAAGCACAGTTGCAAGAATTGATTGACAGGGGTTTTTCTTGACCCATTTTCTCACCGTGGGGGGCGCCGGTTCTATTTTTAAATAAGAAAGATGGATCGTTGAGGCTGTGCATTGATTACAGACAGCTTAACAAAGTTACAATAAAGAACAAGTATCTATTGCCTCGTATTGATGACTTGTTTGACCAGTTAAAATGTGCCACTGTATTTTGTCTATTCTGGTTACTATCAATTCGGGTAAAAGATTCAGATGTACCCAAGACAGCTTTTAGAACCACGTACGAACACTATGAGTTTCTTGTGATGCCATTCAGCTTGACAAAGCATTTGCAGTGTTTATGAATATAACAACCCAATTTAGGGGCTAGTCAGAACAATAGTTTTGGGACCACTAAACCGAGGTAGGGGAAAATTATTTTTGATGTTATTTTATGTGTTGTAGCATAATTATAAGGCTATGTGAAAATTTTGGTGCATTAATTTGAGTGATATCATGCTTAATTGTGAAAAATGATTAAATCGCATTAAGTGCAAAAGTTCTATTTTATATGGTAAAGGTACCTAATAGCTGTAAAATGCAATTTGGAGGTCTTTAAAGTGAAATTAGGCCATTTATCTAGTGATGGCCAGCCATATAGGAGCTAGGGAGACAAGATTTAATGTTGGTCAAAATTTTGATGGATATTAGGTGATAAAAATGAATAAAATAAGATGAATAAAGATGTTATCATCTTTTCACTATTCATCCACCTTCATCCAGCAAAAATTTGAAAAGAAAACAAGGGTTTTGAAGCTAAAATTTTAGCCAACATATTCCTTAGCAAGTAAGTGATTTTTGAAGTTTTTCTTGATGATTTTTGTGTTTTTGAAGTCACCAAAGCTTAAGCTAGCTAATGAGGGGACCAATTTGTTATATGGTTGAATGTTTAGGGACTTGCCATGAAAGTGTTTATGTTGTTAGCTGAGTTTTAATGGAAGAAAATGAATGTTAGGAAGATGAGAAACAACTTTTGTGAAAGGTGTTAGCATAAAAACACCTAAATAAGACTTAAATGCAAAGAATGAATTTGTATCATAAATGCATGAAATGGTTGAAATGGTGAGTAGTTGTAAGAGAAATAAATGTTTAGATAGGCTTGTTTATTGATAAAATGTGTCGAAAAATGATTTACAAGCCTAGGGGTAGAATCATAATTTTGCCATAGTGCAAGGGCAAAATGGTCATTTTTACCTAAGTGTAGATTTTGATGCATTATGATCATTTAATGATCTAAATGAATGAATCTTATTGTTATAGATCAAGAAGAATGCAGAATTAACCTTGACCGAGGAAAAGGCAAGGTTACGGAGTAAACCACAATTCAACACGTTTTGTACCGAGGTAAGTTTATGTGTAAATGATGCATTATATATATATATATATATATATGCATTGTTGTTGCTAACTAGTGCATGGCACAATTGAGAACATGTATGATTCAAGTGGGTAGAATGTGGTAGTTATTGAATAACTCTAGTATGAATGATGGAATGGATATGTAATTGTGTTATATTGTGATACCACCTTAATACTTAATTACGATGGGTTATGTGCAATACCATCATCTATTTACTAATTGGTGGGCTATGTGCGATACCACCCTAATAATGACTGATGGTGGGCTAAGTACGAAACCACCGAGTAATTCGATTATGAGTAGTTGATTGAAAGATCGAGATGTGTTGTATTATGTGACATTGTGGTACTAAGTGCAGGAAGGCATGCTAATAAATGTGTACATTAAGCTTGTTATATGGTTTGGATGTCGATATGGAAGAAATGAGTAAGAATGATTATGAATGTGGAATGTTTCTTATTTAGTATGTAATGCTGTTATTGTTTTGCACATACTATAATGCTAATGGTTTACATGTAAACTTACTAAGCTTAAAGATTACTCCCCCTTCTTTTTTCCCCTGTTTTATAGAGTTTAAGAGTTGAGCCGGGATACGCCGATAACTAGAAGATCGCTCACACTATCAGCTCACCTCGGTATATCTAGACTTAGTATTTTGTATATGGCATGTATAGGGGTAGACCAGTTAGATTATTTTGTTATTTTGGCCAAAAGTGTGTTGGCCCCTTATTAAGATAACTATATTGTATAATGCCATGGTTGATGGCTCACTTATCATTTATGAAAATATGAAGTTGTTCATGAAAATTCATGTTGCAAATTATGAGTTGTTTATTGATATGTTGAATGGGTTCAAGTAGTGTGATCTAGAGGGGTGCAAAGAGCTTGGCAAATAGCCTCGTTCTTGTCCACACGGGTAGGCACACTGGCATGTGTCTAGGCCGTGTGTGATGCATGGCCAATCCATGGGCGTGTGCCTAGGTCGTGTAAAGTCTGCACTTATGATTTGGAATTTGAATCGCCACACAGTGGAAGCACACAGGCGTGCAACCAACTGTGTGGATTAATCAGAGATGACCACGAGCATCGAACATGGGCGTGTGTATAGGCTATATGAATGAGTCAGAATGGCAAGGTTTGGCACACGGGCCAGGGCCACGGACGTGTCTAGGCCGTACGAAATTAGTCAGTTTCCACCATGGGTGGATGACACGGGCATGTCTTAGGGGCACACGGGCGTGTTCGCAGACAAACACGAGCGTGTGACCCCTGTTTAGGTAAAAATTTTCTAAGTGTTCGTAAAGTTCCAGTTTGGTCACACAACTTCCCGAGCAGACGTAAAGGGTCTCGTTGACCCATAATAGGGATGTTATGATGGTGAATGAAAAGTTTTAAATTGGAGAAAATTTTTATAGCCTAGAGTGGAATGACCAAGCAAGTCAAGTCCGGTAATGCCTCATGCCCGATTTTGGCAGAGAACCTAAGTAAGAGGTGTTACATTTAGTGGTATCAGAGCTATGATTTAGTCGGTTCTCAGACTATCGTAACATGTGTAAGAGTTTATCTATACATGCCATAAACGTATAAAGATAGTCTGGTGGCTTCTAATGATTCTAAACTTTGTTTTTATGTAGTATATGGATCCTGATCAATCAGCTACTGATGACGCAGTTAGTAATGTGCCAGCTCCCATGCAAGGGACTGTGCCTGTGCAGAATGGACCCAAGACTAGGGGTCAAGGAAAAGAGGCTCGAGAAGCTTTTCTTTAAATGATAAGTAATTGGTACACAGAATATGTACGAGCAAACTCCAATGCTCAACCTCCTCCACCCCCTCTTATACCTCAACCAGTTCCTGTGGCTCCCTAAGGTATAGAATTAGTAAGAACAACTAAGCCTCCGGTAGACAAAATTTGGAAGCAAGGGGCTGAGGAGTTTAGAGCTAATATAGATGATGTCCCTGAACGGACGGAGTTCTGGCTTGAGAACTCAGTGAGAGTGTTTGATGAACTCTCTTGTACCCCTGAGGAGAGTTTAAAATGTGCCGTATCTTTGCTAAGGGACTCGACATACCATTGGTGGAAAACATTGACATTAGTGGTTCCTCAGGAGAGAGTGACATGGGACTTCTTTTTGGAAGAGTTCCGAAAGAAGTATATAAGTCAGAGGTTTGTAGACAGAAATAAAAGGAGTTCCTCGAGTTACAGTAAGGAAAAGTGATTGTGGCAGAATATGAGCGCAAATTTGTTAGGCTTTGATGAAATGCGCAAGAGTGCGTGGCTCTGAAAGCCATTTTATGCAAGAGGTTCGAAGATGGGCTAAATGAGGATGTCAGACTTTTAGTTGGGATTTTAGAACTAAAAGAATTTGTGGTATTGGTGGATAGGGCCAGTAAGGCCGAATAATTGAGTAAGAAAAAAAAGAAGGCCGTGAGTGAGGCTCGGGATGTAAGAAAAAGGCCGATGAGTAAATCCTACCAAGCTCAATCGAAGAGGTCCAAGGAAGTGAACCCTCGGACGACTACATCAGTCAGGTATTCACAAAGAAAGCGAAGTAACACGTACTCGAGTTCAAGAGTTCAGGCCACCTCGATGGCAAGTGTGGGCAATCCAAAGTCCAAACCGGATTGCCCAAGTTGTGGCAGATATCACACTGGAAAGTGTTGGGGAAATAATCGAAATTGTTATAAGTGTGGGTCCCTTGACCATTTCATCCGAAACTACCCTGAAAGGGATGACAAGGAGAGGAAGTAAGAGATCAGATCAAGCAGTGTATCCTCTAGGGGTAGGCCATAAAAGAACCCAGGAGGTAAGACTAGTAGTAGAGGTGCATCACAAGACTCTATTGTGAGGCTAGAGGGTCGGGCGCCAGCGAGGACTTATGCTATTCGCGCTCGAGAAAAGGCATCATCGTCAGATGTAATAACAAGTACTTTTTCTCTTCATGAGACCTTTGTTATTGCTTTGATTGATCCGGGGTCTACCTATTCTTATACTTATATGAGATTGGCATCTAGTTTGAGTATGACTGTTGAGTCTACGAAATTTGTGGTAAAAGTGTCAAACCCGTTAGGTAAACATGTGTTAGTTGACAAGGTATGTAGAAATTGTCCTTTTACAATTAAGGGGTCATTGTTTTTCGATAAACCTTATGTTGTTACCGTTTGATGAATTCGATTTGATTCTTGGTATGGATTGGTTGACTACCCATAGTGTTTCAGTTAACTGTGGTAGTAAATTTATTGAATTGAAATGTGAAAATGGAGATGTTATTCGAGTTGAATTAGGTGGGTCAGATAGTTTACCGATGATGATTTCTTCCATGGTGACTGAGAAATATTTGAAAAAAGGTACGAGTCTTATCTCACTTTATTCTTAAATACTTAAGGGTCTGAAGTAAACATTGAAACAGCGCCGATTGTATGTGAGTATTCGTATGTATTCTTGGAAGAGTTACCTGGATTACCTCCAATTAAAAAGGTCGAGTTTGGGATTAAGTTAGTTTTGGGAACGACACCTATTTCGGTTGCTCCGTATAGGATGGCACCCTTAAAGTTAAATGAACTGAAGGTTCAGTTGCAAGAGTTGAAGGATAAGGGTTTTGCAAGACCGACTATTCACCGTGGGGTGCTCTAGTACTATTCGTGAAGAAGAAAGATGGGTCGATGAGATTGTGTATAGATACAAACAGCTTAACAAAGTGACTATGAAGAACAAGTATCCTTTACCAAGGATAGATGATCTATTTGATCAACTAAAGGGAGCTCAGGTGTTCTCCAAGATTGACTTGAGGTCTGGTTATTACCAGTTGAGGGTTAAGGAGCAAGATCTACCGAAAACGGCATTCTGGACAAGGTATAGCCATTATGAGTTTCTGGTCATGCCGTTCGGCTTAACGAATGCTCTTGTGGTATTTATGGACTTAATTGTGTCTTCCGACTATGTTTAGACAAGATTGTAGTTGTCTTTATCGGCGACATATTGAATTATTCACGAGATGAGAGTGATCATGCAGAGTATCTGAGGATTGTTTTGCAGACTTTAAGAGACAAGCAGTTGTATACTAAATTTAGCAAGAGCAAGTTTTGGCTCGAGAGGTGATTCCTAGGAAACATCGTGCCGGATGATGGTATTAGAGTTGACCCGAGTAACATCTCGGCTATTGTGGAGTGGCAAGCGTCGAGAAATGTGTTGGAAGTTAAAAGCTTTTTAGGTTTAGCGGGGTACTATAAACGATTTGTAAAAGGGGTTTTATATGATTGCCACCTAGATGATGAAACTATTGCATAAGGATGTTAAGTTTGTTTGGACAGAAAAATGTCAACAGGGTTTCGAGAGATTGAAAACATTGTTGACGGAGGAGCTGGTTTTGGTTCAACCTGAGTCGGGCAAAGAGTTTATGGACTATAGTGATGCACTATTTAATGGTCTCAGTTGTGTGTTGATGCAATAGGGTAAGGTATTCGCTTACGCCTCGAGGCAGCTGAAAGCGCATGAGAAGAATTATCCGACTCATGACTTAGAGTTGGCCGCGATTGTTTTCGCGTTAAAAATTTGGCGACATTATTTATATGGTGAGAAGTGTCAAATCTTCACGGATCATAAGAGTTTGAAGTACTTGATGGATCAAAAGGAATTGAATTTGCGACAATGGCGGTGGCTTGAGTTATTGAAGGACTATGAGCTAGAAATCGATTACCACTCGGGGAAAGAGAATGTGGTTGCAGATGCCCTGAGTAGGAAATCCCTGTATGCTTTGAGAGTTATGAGCACGAGCTTAGCATGGTGTAACGATGGTGCTGCATTAGCCGAGTTGAAAGCTAGGCCACTATTTGTTCAACAGATATGTGAAGCTCAAAAGAATGATAATGAGATGCAAGCTAAGAGAGCTAAGGGTGAATTGGAAGATGATTCTAATTTTCGGATAAGTTTGGATGGTTGTTTGATGTTTCATGATAGGATTTGTGTACCTAGGAATGATGAATTGATCTGGAAGATATTAAATGAAGCACATAGTGGTTATTTGTCAGTACATCCGGGCAGTACGAAAATGCACAATGATCTGAAGAAATTTTATTGGTGGCCGGGTATGAAAAGAGACATCTTGGAGTTTGTAACAAGGTGTCTGATATGTCAACAAGTGAAAGCTGAGCATCAAGTGCCTTCAGGATTGCTTCAGCCAGTGATGATTCTCGAGTGGAAGTAGGATCGGATCACCATGGATTTTGTGACGGGGTTGCCTATGACTCCTAAAAAGAAAGATGCTGTGCTGGTTATCGTTGATAGACTAATGAAGTCAGCTCTCTTTATACCAGTGAGTGTTAATTATTCGCTGGATAAGTTGGCTGAGTTGTATATTGCAGAGGTGGTGAGATTACATGGAGTGCCTGTATCTATTATCTCGGATAGAGATCCAAGATTTACTTCGAGGTTTTCAAAGAAGTTGCAAGAGGCCTTAGGTACAAGGTTCAATTTTAGTACTGCATTCCATCCTCAAACTGACGGTCAGTCTGAAAGAGTGATTCAAGATCTTGAAGATATGCTCTAATGCTGTGTGTCGGAATGTGAAGGTAGATGGGAGAGATACCTACCTTTAGTTAAGTTTGCCTACAACAATAGTTATCAATCGAGTATACGGATGGCACTGTATGAAGCCTTGTATGGTCGTAAGTGTCAGACTCCTTTGTATTGGACCGAGCTGAGTGAGAAGCAAATTCATGGGGTGGATTTGGTTAAAGAAACCGATGAGAAAGTGAAAGTTATTCGGGACAGTCTGAAAGCTGCTTCAGACAGACAAAAGTCGTATGCGGACTTGAAAAGAAAGGAAATCGAGTTTAATGTGGGTGACAAAGTATTTCTGAAAGTGTTCCTGTGGAAGAAAATATTGAGATTTAGCCGAAAAGGGAAATTGAGTCCACGGTTCATAGAGTCGTATGAGATTACCGAGAGGATTAGGCCAATGGCACATCAGTTGGCTTTACCAGTAGAGTTAGAGAAAATTCACAATGTGTTTCATGTATCGATGTTAAGGCGTTATCGCTTCGATCCTTCGCATGTGATTCCTCAAACAGAAATTGAGATACGGCCGGATATGACATATGAAGAAGAGCCAATTAAAATCTTGGCTCAAGAGGTAAAATAGTTAGGGAACAAGGACATAGCTTTAGTAAAAGTGTTATGACAAAAACACGGTGTAGAAGAAGCTACGTAGGAACTGGAAGAAGCAATGAGAGAGCAATATCCAAACCTCTTTACCAGTAAGATTTTCGAGGGTGAAAATCTCAAAAGTGGGAGAGAGTTGTAACAGCTCGATTTAGGGGCTAGTTAGAATAGTAGTTTCGGGACCACTAAACTGAGGTAGGGGAAAATTATTTTTGATGTTATTTTATGTGTTGTAGCATAATTATAAAGCTATGTGAAAATTTTGGAGCATTAATTTGAGTGATAGCATGCTTAATTGTGAAAAAAGATTAAATCGCATTAAGTGCGAAAATTCTATTTTATATGGTAAAGGTACCTAATAGCTGTAAAATGCAATTTGGAGGTCTTTAAAGTGCAATTAGGCCATTTATCTAGTGATGGCCGACCATGTAGGAGCTAGGGAGACAAGATTTTAATGTTGGTCAATATTTTGATGGATATTAGGTGAGAAAAAGGAATAAAATAAGATGAATAAAGATGTTATCATCTTTTCACTATTCATCACCTTCATCCACCGAAAATTTGAAGAGAAAACAAGGGTTTTGAAGCTCAAACTTCAGCCAACATATTCCCTAGCAAGTAAGTGGATTTGGAAGTTTTTCTTGATGATTTTTGTGTTTTTGAAGTCCCCAAAGCTTAAGCTAGCTAATGAGGGGAGCAATTTGCAATATGGTTGAAAGTCTAGGGACTTGCCATGAAAGAGTTTATGTTGTTAGCTGAGTTTTTAGGGAAGAAAATGAATGTTAGGAAGATGAGAAACAACTTTTGCGAAAGGTGTTAGCATGAAAACACCTAAATAAGACTTAAATGCAAAGAATGAAATTGTGTCATAAATGCATGAAATGGTTGAAATGATGAGTATTTGTAAGAGAAATAAATGTTCAGATAGGCTTGTTTATTGATAAAATGTGTTGAAAAATGATTTACGAGCCTAGGGGTAGAATCATAATTTTACCATAGTGCAAGGGCAAAATGGTCATTTTTGCCTAAGTGTAGATTTTGATTCATTATGATAATTAAATGATCTAAATGAAAGAATCTTATTGTTATAGATCAAGAGGAACGTGAAATTAACCTTGACTAAGGAAAAGGCAAGGTTACGGAGTAAACCGCAATTCAACACGTTTTGCACCGAGGTAATTTTATGTGTAATCGATGCATTATATATATATATATGCATTGTTGTTGCTAACTAGTGCATGATACAATTGAGAACATATATGATTCAAGTGGGTAGAATGTGGTAGTTATTGAATAACTCTAGTATGAATGATGGAATGGATATGTAATTGTGTTATATCAATATTTGATGATGGGCTAAGTGCGATACCACCTTAATACTTAATTACGATGGGCTATGTGCGATACCATCATCTATTTACTAATTGGTGGGCTATGTACGATACCACTGTAACTAACTTCTTTGGTGGGCTATGTGCGATACCACCCTAATAAAGACTAATGGTGGACTAAGTGCGGAACCACCGAGTAATTCAATTAGGAGTAGTTGATTGAAAGATCGAGATGTGTTGTATTATGTGACATTGTGGTACTAAGTGTAGGGAGGCATGCTAATAAATGTGTACATTAAGCTTGTGATATGGTTTGGATGTGGATATGGAAGAAATGAGTAAGAATGATTATGAATGTGGAATGTTTCTTGTTTAGTATGTAATGCTATTTATTGTTCTGCACATACTATAATGCTAATGGTTTACATGTAAACTTACTAAGCTTAAAGCTTACTCCCCCTTCTCTTTTCCCTTGTTTTATAGTGTTTAAGATCTGAGCCGGGATACACCGATAAGCAGAAGATTGTTCACACTATCAGCTCACCTTAGTATATCTAGACTTAGTGATTTTGTATATGGCTTGTATAGGGGCTAGACTAGTTAGATTATTTTGTTATTTTGGCCAAATGTGTGTTGGCCCCTTATTAAGATAACTATATTGTATAATTTCATGGTTGATGGCTCACTTATCATTTATGAAAATATGAAGTTGTTCATGAAAATTCATGTTGCAAATTATGAGTTGTTTATTGACATGTTGAATGATTCATGTGGTGTGATCTAGAGGGGTACAAAGACCTTGGCAAATAGCTTCGTTCTTGTCCACATGGGTAGGCACACGGGTATGTGTCTAGGCCGTTTGTGACGCACGGTCAGTCCATGGGTGTGTGCCCAGGCCGTGTGAAGTTTGCACTTAGGATTTGGAATTTGAATCTCCACACGGTGGAAGCACACAAGCGTGCGACCAACCGTGTGGATTAATCAGAGACGACCACGGGCATCGAACACAGGCGTGTGTATAGGCCGTGTGAATGAGTCAAATGCCAAGGTTTGGTACACGAGCCAGGGCCACGGATGTGTCCAAGCCGTGTTAAATTAGTCAGTGTTGACCACTGGTGGATGACACGGGCATGTCTCAGGGGCACACGGGCGTGTGACCCCTGTTTAGGTGAAAATTTTCTAAGTGTTCGTAAAGTTTTAGTTTGGTCACGCAACATCCTGACGATCCATCCGGGCTATTGTAAGATGTGCCAACGAGTCCCTCCCCAATCCCAAAGGTGGAATTCGGATACCGTTACATGTTCGGTACCCAATAATGAATGAATCATCCCGGTCCCTCCCCAATCCCAAAGGTTGAATTCGGATACCATAACATGTGACATACCCGAGAATGAATGAATCGTCCCGGTCCCTTCCCAATCCCAAAGGTTGAATTTGGATACCGTTGCATGTCTGACACCCAACAATGAACGAATTATCCCGGTCCCTCCCCTTTTACGATAAGAGCCTCCGACACCTTGGGCCCTCGATAGTGCGGTAGCCTCGGATGTGTGGGGCCATCTTGTGGTGCAGGGCCACGGGGCACCGTTGGCCCCTTGGCGCATCGGATGTGCGAGAGGGTCGAGCTCCAAAGCTAATTTTGGGCCCCCATTAGTGTGGAAGCGTCGGCACCATAATGTGTCCCCGTTTCAGACACATGAATGTCACCTGGTAGCGTATTGACCAAGTTTCTTTAGCTCTTTAGGGGGGAAGTGATTTGAGCATGTAGGGGTTGTCCAGGGCACTGCCCACGCCCATCTCATGCCCGGATGTCAGTGCCCCCCACCGGTTAGGTTTCTGATGGTGCTCCGGCGGTCTATTCCGGCGGTCTATTTTGGCGGTACTCTGGCGAGCCTTCCTGCCGTGCTCCAACGAGACATCTTAAAATATAGAAAATGATGCAACGAGTCATCCCAGTGCCTCCCCTTTTGGAATCATCCCGGTCCCTCCCCTTTTGGAATAAGAGCCTCCGGCACCTTGGGCCCTTGGTTGTCCCGGAGCATCGGGCACCACTGGCACCTTGGTGCCTGGATGTGCGGAAGCCTCGAGCACTGCCGGTCCCTTGGTGCGTCGGATGTGCGAGAGCCTTGAGCACCATCGGCACCTTGGTGCCTTGGATGTGCAGGAGCCTCGAGCACCGTCGTCACCTTGGTGCCTCGGATGTGCAGGAGCATCGAGCAGCGTCGGTAACTTGGTGCCTCAGATGTGCAGGAGCCTCAACCATTACTAGCACTTTAGTGGCTCGGATGTGCGGGAGCCTCGAGCACCATCAGCAACTTGGTGCTTGGATGTGGGGGAGCCTCGAGCACCGTCGGACCCTTGGTGCCTCGGATGTGCGGGAGCCTCGAGTAACATCGGCATCTTGGTGCTTCGAATATGCGGGAGCCTTGAGCACCATCGGTACCTTGGTGCCTCGGATGTGCGGGAGCCTCGAGCAGTACTAGCACCTTGGTGCCTCGGATGTGTGGGAGCCTCGAGCAGTACCGGCACCTTGGTGCCTCGGATGTCCGGGGGCCTCGAGCAACATCGGCAACTTGGTGCCTCAGATGTGGGGGAGCCTCGAGCATCGTCAGACCCTTGGTGCCTCGAATGTGCGGGAGCCTCGAGCAGCACTAACATCTTGGTGCTTTGAATGTGCTGGAGCCTCGAGCAGCATCGGCACCTTGATGCCTTGGATGTGATGGAGCCTGGAGCAGCATCAACACCTTGGTGCCTTGATGTGCGGGGGCCTCGAGCAGCATATATAATTTGGCGCTTGGATATGGTGGAGCCTCGAGCAGCATCGGCACTTTGGTGCGTCAGATGTGCGGAAGCCTCGAGCAGTATCGGCATCTTGGTGCCTCAGATGTGCGGGAGCCTCTAGCACCATCGGCACACTGGTGCTTAGATGTGCGGGAGCATCAGACTCCATTGGCAACCTTGGTGCTTGGATGTGTGAGAGCCTCGAGTAGCATCGGCACCTTGGTGCCTCAGATGTGCAGACTAAGGAAAAGTGTCCCCGTTTTAGACATAAGAATGTCACCTGTTAGCTCATTGACGAAGTTTTTTTAGCTCTTTAAGGGGTAGAGATTCACTGCCCCCAATGTGGCCCCCCTCCAACCCGAGGTGGGTGCATCCGCAGCCTCCCATGGGGGTCGGATTGTCCCGTAATGACTCATCAATGGTGGTAAGTCGATCTCTGATGCTAGTGGCTGGGGTGATGATTTTTCGGCCGATCAAGCCCGTGCCCATAGAAATGTAGCCAACGACTCTAGGACCAAGTTCCCTATATCGGGCAAAGATCTCTTGGGGTGGCTTATGCATTGCTATGGGCTCGAGCTTGGCTTGCCCATTCACCCCCGTCATGTTAGGGATGCCTTGTGCCTCCCAAGTCGGCAACCACACGGCGCCTTGGCCTTGTCAAGCCTTTGCCTGCATTCAAAGCTGCCTGTGACCCCAGTACCAAGTCCCTTTGATGGCAATAGCTCACTTGGGGGCGTAAGTTCAGTTTGTAGGCTCGATCTTGGCTCGACCAAGTCCCAGTGGGATTTTGCCTCTCATAGGTCTCGTGCCAAGTGGTTGTGGTACACCCTCGTTTCATTGTTCCTTTCGCTCCCCTACCAATACATTGGTTGGGTGGGTTGTTGGCCAGTGTAGGTGGGTGCTACTACTAGTACGTAATGGGCATATGAATGGTGTTTTAGTTATGTGCATTGGCAGGCTCTATGCTACCCGCATCAAACTGTCGAGCCACACTCCTCTTCATTAACTCCCCTTGTTCTAATTGAACCCAAGGGGTACGATCGGGATCCTGTGTTGCGTACCTAAGCCAGATGGAATCATGGTTGTGTTACCGTCCCTTATCCATCTCGTGCTCTTTGGGGTGCGTGGTGGACCTCAATCGTGCCCTGTGTCTTGAGTGCGCCCTCTTAAATCGGTGCGGCCTCGTCGGTGCACTGGAGCTCGATCGTTCTTTCGGATGCGAAAAATATTTTTGAGAGTAGGGATCAGGCCCTTGTCTCTCAAGGCCTATGCATTTTGTCTCTTGACACGGACGATGCTCGCGCTTTGTTATGGCCCCTCTTCATTGCTCACGCGGCATGTTGAGGGCCATGTAGTGTTGACGTTGTGGAGGAATGCTACTTGGTTGGTCCTGCCAGTAGTCATATGCTTGTCTCAAAGATTAAGCCATGCATGTGTAAGTATGAACAAATTCAGACTGTGAAACTGTGAGTGGCTCATTAAATCAGTTATAGTTTGTTTGATGGTATTTGCTACTCGAATAATCGTGAGCTAATACGTGCAACAAACCTCAACTTCTGGAAGGGATGCATTTATTAGATAGAAGGTCGACGCGGGCTTTGCCCGTTGCTCTGATGGTTCATGATAACTCGACGGATCGCACGGCCATTGTGCCGGCGATGCATCATTCAAATTTTTGCCCTATCAACTTTCGATGGTAGGATAGTGGCCTACTATGGTGGTGACGGGTGACAGAGAATTAGGGTTCGATTTGGAGAGGAGCACGAGAAATGGCTATCACATCCAAGGAAGGCGGTAGCGTAAATTACCCAATCGACACGGGGAGGTAGTGACAATAAATAACAATACCGGCTCTATGAGTCCTGTAATTGGAATGAGTACAATCTAAATCTCTTAATGAGGATCCATTGGAGGGCAAATCTAGTGCCCGCAGTAGCATAATTCCAGCTCAAATAGCGTATATTTAAGTTGTTGCAGTTAAAAAGCTCGTAGTTGGACTTAGGGGTGGGTCGGCCGGTCCTCCTCACGGTGAGCACCGGTCTGCTCGTCCCTACTACTGGCGATGCACTCCTTGCCTTAATTGGCCGGTTCGTTCCTCCGGCACTATTACTTTGAAGAAATTAGAGTGCTCAAAGTAGGCCTATGCTTGTATACATTAGCATGGGATAACATCATAGGATTTCGATCCTATTGTGTTGGCCTTCGAGATCGGAGTAATGATTAACAGGGACAGTCGGGGGCATTCGTATTTCATAGTCAGAGGTGAAATTCTTGGATTTATGAAAGATGAACAACTGCGAAAGCATTTGCCAAGGATGTTTTCATTAACCAAGAATGAAAGTTGGAGGCTCGAAGATGATCAGATACTGTCCTAGTCTCAACCATAAACGATGCTGACTAGGGATCGGTGGATGTTGCTTTTAGGACTCCACCGGCACCTTATGAGAAATTAAAGTTTTTGGGTTCCGGAGGGAGTATGGTCGCAAGGCTAAAACTTAAAGGAATTTACGGAAGGGTACCACCAGGAGTGGATCCTGCGGCTTAATTTGACTCAACACGGGGAAACTTACTAGGTCCAGACATAGTAAGGATTGATAGACTGAGAGCTCTTTCTTGATTCTATGGGTGGTGGTGCATGGCCGTTTTTAGTTGGTGGAGCAATTTTTCTGGTTAATTCTATTAACGAACGGGACCTCAGCCTACTAACTAGCTACACAGAGGTGATCCTCTGTGGCTAGCTTCTTAGAGGGATTATGGCCTTTTAGGCCAAGGAAGTTTAAGGCAATAATAGGTGCATGATGCCTTAGATATTACCACACGCCAGCAATCGATGTAATCAACGAGTCTATACCCTTGGCTGACAGGCCCAGGTAATCTTTAAAATTTCATCGTAATGGGGATAGATCATTGCAATTTTTGGTCTTCAACGAGGAATTCCTAGTAAGCGCGAGTCATCAGTTCACGTTGACTACGTCCCTACCCTTTGTACACACCGCCCGTCACTTCTGCCAATTGAATGGTCTAGTAAAGTGTTCAGATCGCGGTGACTTGGGAGGTTCGTCGCCCGCGACATCGCAAGAAGTCCACTGAACCTTATCATTTAGAGGAAGGAGAAGTCGTAACAAGGTTTCCGTAGGTGAACCTGCGGAAGGATCATTGTCAAAACCTGCCTAACAGAACGACCCGTAAACGTGTTGTAAACAACATCGGAGGTGGTGCGGGTGCATCCACATCTCTCGTCATCCCCATGTCTCGGAGCGATCAGTCTCGTCGTCCCTTTGCCCATCGGGTGGGGTGAGATGTCAAGATCAACCTTTTCGAGGCAAAACGAACAAACCCCGGCGCGAATCGCGCCAAGGAATCGAAATGAAAAAAGGGGCACGTCTTCTGTCGCCGAACCATTCGCGGTGTTAATGCTTCAGTGATGTTGCTCTTTTGTCACAAAATATATAGAACAACTCTCGGCAATGGATATCTCGGCTCTCACATTGATGAAAAACGTATCGAAATACGATACTTGGTGTGAATTGCAGAATCCCGTGAACCATCGAGTCTTTGAACGCAAGTTACGCCCCAAGCCATTAGGCCGAGGGCACGTCTGCCTGGGTGTCACGTATCGTCATCCCCATCCAACCCTGAGCCCCCGGGCCTCGGTTGGACCGCGGGAAAAAATTGGCCTCCCGTGAGCTTATAGCCAGCGGTTGGCCTAAATTTGAGTCCTCGACAACATCATCATTGCAACCATTAGTGGTAATGCTGTAAGCAACCTCGTTCGGAGTTGTGCACCTTCATCGATCAAGACCCGTGAACCCTTTCAGCATCGTAAGGACGGTGCTCGCATCGCGACCCCAGGTCAGGCGGGATTACCCGCTGAGTTTAAGCATATCAATAAGCGAAGGAAAAGAAACTTACTAGGATTCCCTTAGTAACGGCGAGCAAATCGGGAAAAGCCCAACTTGAGAACCGGATGCCATCGGCTTCCGAATTGTAGTTTGAAGAAGCATCCTCAGTGGCGGATCGGGCCCAAGTCCCCTAGAAAGGGGCACCGGAGAGGGTGAGAGCCCCGTCGTGCTCGGACCCTGTCGCACCACGAGGCACTGCCTACGAGTCGGGTTGTTTAGGAATGCAGCCCTAATCAGGCGGTAAATTCCATCCAAGGCTAAATACGGGCGAGAGACCGACAACAAACAAGTACCGCGAGGGAAATATGAAAGGACTTTGAAAAAAGAGTTAAAGAGTGCTGAAAATTATCGGGAGGGAAGCGGATGAGGGCCGGCGATGCGCCCCAGTCGGATGTGGAATTGAAATAGTCGGTCCGCTGATCAGCTCGGGGCGTGGACCGACGCGGGTCGTGGCGAAGGCCCAAGCCTGCCTTTGATACGCCTGTGGAGACATCGTCGCCTCGATCGTGTTATCTAGCACGCGCCATCTCGGTATGTTTCGGCACCTACGTGCTCTAGACGTCAGCCCGCGGGCTCCCCATTCGGCCCGTCTTGAAACACGGAACAAGGTGTTTGACATGTGTGCGAGTCAATAGGCTAGAAAACCCGTAAGGCACAAGGAAGCTGATTGGCGGGATCCCTCATGGGTGCACCGCTGATCGACCTTGATCTTCTGAGAAGGGTTCGAGTGAGAGCATAACTGTTGGGACCCCAAAGATGGTGAACTATGCCTAAGCAGGGCGTAGCCAGAGGAAACTCTGGTGGAGGCCCGCAGTGATACTGGCATGCAAATCGTTCGTCTGACTTGTGTATAGGGGCGAAAGACTAATCGAACCGTCTAGTAGCTGGTTCCCTCCGAAGTTTCCCTCAGGATAGCTGGAGCCCTTAGCGAGTTCTATCGGGTAAAGCCAATGATTAGAGGCATCGGGGGAACAATGCCCTCGACCTATTCTCAAGCTTTAAATAGGTTGGATGGTGCGGCTGCTTCGTTGAGCCGCATCACGGAATCGAGAGCTCCAAGTGGGCCATTTTTGGTAAGCAGAACTGGCGATGCGGGATGAACCAGAAGCCGGGTTACGGTGCCCAACTGCACGTTAACCTAGAACCCATAAAGGGCGTTGGTCGATTAAGACAGCAGGACGGTAGTCATGGAATTCGAAATCCACTAAGGAGTGTGTAACAACTCACCTGCCGAATCAACTAGCCCCAAAAATGGATGGCACTTAAGTGCGCGACCTATACCCAACCGTCAGGACAAGGGCCAGGCCCCAATGAGTAGGAGGGCGTGGTGGTCACTGCAAAACTCGGGGTACGAGCTTGGATAGAGCAGCCGTCGGTGCAGATCTTTGTGGTAGTAGCAAATATTCAAATGAGAACTTTGAAGGCCGAAAAGGGGAAAGGTTCCATGTGAATGACACTTGCACATGGGTTAGTTGATCGTAAAAGATGGGGGAAGCCCGTCTGATAGCGCGTTTAGTGCGAGCTTCGAAAGGGAATCAGGTTAAAATTTTTGAACCGGGACGTGGCGGCTGACGGCAACGTTAGGGAGTCCGAAGACGTCGGTGGGGGCCTCGGGAAGAGTTATCTTTTTTGTTTAACGGCCTGTCCACCCTAGAAACGGCTCAGCCGAAGGCAGGGTCCAGCGGCCGAAAGAGCACCGCACGTCGTATAGTGTCCGGTGCGCCCCCAGCAGCCCTTGAAAATTTGGAGGACCGAGTGCCGTCCACGTTCGGTCGTACTCATAACCGCTTCAGGTCTTCAAGGTGAACAACCTCTAGTCAATGGAACAATGTAGGAAAGGGAAGTCGGCAAAATGGATTTGTAACCTCAGGAAAATAAGCGGCTCTCGAGGGTCGGGCACGGGGTCCAGCCTTGAACCGTCACCGTCGGTGCATCGCTCAGCTGCTTCCAGGGAGAGCGGGTCAACACCTGGCGGGGGACGGATCGAACAGCTCCCTCGGGGCCTTCCCGAGCGACGAACAGCTACTCGAATCGGTAATGCGGACAAGGGAATTCGATTGTTTAATTAAAACAAAGCATTGCGATGGTCCCTGCGGATGCTCATGCAATGTGATTTCTGTCCAGTGCTCTAAATGTCAAAGTGAAGAAATTCAACCAAGCGGGGGTAAACGGTGGGAGTAACTATGACTCTCTTAAGGTAACCAAATGCCTCGTCATCTAATTAGTGACGCGCATGAATGGATTAACGAGATTCCTACTGTCCCTGTCTACTATCCAGCAAAACCACAACCAAGGGAATGGGCTTGGCAGAATCAACGAGGAAAGAAGACCCTGTTGAGCTTGACTCTAGTCCAAATTTGTGAATACATCATTTCAACCATTTCCATAAATCCATACAAAACATAACCAATCATTAACTATATATTTGGTCATATAAGATAATTTTAATACATAACATAAACCATATCACATACCCATTTATATGAGTCTATTACTTTAGCCGAATATTCTTGTACACATATTCCACATTACTAAATCATTTCACCAATGCAAACATACCATTTCAAATTGACTCAAAGTAATTATATCAAATTGTCAAATTCCCATAGTATAGCTTAGTTCACACATAACGAATACAACCAATTCCAAATTTACCAACCGTACCTATTTAGCGAATCATTCAAACATAACATATATGAATACATTACTAATACAAACCTAATCAATATAACCTATACACATTCGGACTTATAATTATCCAACCCATACACATTTGGACACATAAATAAATTCTAACCTTTAAATACATAGCTCATTTTGTAAGACCTAACCAAGCTCACTTAAATACCAAATCCAAACATACCACACATATCATATATATATCATTTAAACTTAACATTATTTATCTTACTAAAATACATCAAACATACCTCATTTACCTCATTGCCGAAACACATGAATAAAACACCACCATATATGTATATGCCATACCATGTGGTTACTATCCAAATAAGATTAAACCATGACCGAAATAAACTTAAGCCATTTTTGCATGGCTTTTATACATACACTTTCGAATTAAACTAACTCCAAAGCTAGCCTATACATGCCATAGTTTCAAAGAAATTTCAGCTTATAAAATACCGAAGTTAGTCGATAGTGTGATAGGCCTCTCTGACGATTCCCGAGCTCGTAACGTGACTCCAAAATCTATAAAACAGAGGTAAACAAGGACACACACACAATAAGATATTTAAGCTTAGTAAGTCATAAGCAAATATATGTAAACTATTGTATATTAACACTAAGTTAACAAGGCCGAATATACATGTTCTCAAATACAAGGTTATCATTTAAATTTCTCATACACATACCATATAGCTAATTGCACAATTACACATGAACTTATATAAGTCTCACTATTAAAATCACATATACCACATTTGGCCAAATATACGCAATCACTTATGCATACACATAGTTCACATTTATAACTTTAGTATTTATACAATCAATTCAACAACTGACTTACCTTATTTTTACAACTTGGTATAAGTACATACTTGAGCCCTTTAATTCGATTTCACATTTGGTCTTCACTTAACGTTGCCCGTTGAACCATTCGAAATTAAAAAGGATACACAGATAATCGAAAAGCTTGTACAACGCCAACGTCCTAGACGTAGTCTTACATGTAATTACATATCGATGCCACTGTCCCAGACAGGGTCTTACATGAATCAAATACGATGCCAATGTCCTAGACATGATCTTACACGTAAACACAAATCGATGCCAAATCCCAGACGTGGTCTTACACGAAAACACATTTCAAAGATCCTATGTCATGACATATGTATCCTAATTATTCCTAGGGTTCGTACGGGGCTTTCAGACATTGAATCTCGATCGGATCGAATTCGAAATATAGCTTCTTTGCTCATTACATATTCGGTCATATAAAAATATATTCAAAAAAATTCCATTCATCATGCAATATATATATATATTATCAAATTTAACGACATTTATATGCTTATAGACTTACCTCGGATATCGATGGACAAAATCAACTACTCGACTACTTTTGACTTCCCCGATATAATTCCGTTTTCTTTCGTTCTTGATCTAAATAAATTCAAATTTAACTAAGTTAATCACACATTCATTCAATTTAATCGAAAAACACATAAATGGGCAAATTACAATTTTTCCCTGACATTTTACACTTTTTACAATTTAGTCCCTATTGCATAAAACACAAAATACACAAAATTTGCATATACTATGCTTAGGCCGAATATTCACCAGCTCCATAAAAGTCCATATATTTGATTTATTTCACATTTTAGTCCCTCAAAAATTTATTTTCATAATTTAGTCCAAATTACTTAAATTCATCAAAAATTTAAAGACAAAACATGTTAATTTAAACATATCTTCCATATTCTATCATCTAACAACAAAAATCACATGTATTCATCAATGACTTAGCTCAAAATATTCATCAAAATAAAAAATTGAAGCATGGGTTTTGTACATTTCATAGCAATGATCTCAAAAAATGTAAAAATTATCAAAAACTGAGCTAGTTACATACCTTAATCAAGCGTGACAATGGATTTTAATGTTTTGTTTATTATATTAACATTATAATATATTAATTATTATTTTAACTTTTATATATAACATAAAAACTATATAAAATAACCTTAATGCCATCCACTAATTTATAAAATGGGCTATTTGCATCATAGAACATCCAAATTATAAAGAAAACAACAATTAAGAACTTTCCTATTAACCATCAAATTTTCATTTTACGCGATTAA
Source organism: Gossypium rotundifolium (assembly GCA_025506655.1). Taxonomy (NCBI): domain Eukaryota; kingdom Viridiplantae; phylum Streptophyta; class Magnoliopsida; order Malvales; family Malvaceae; genus Gossypium; species Gossypium rotundifolium. The sequence continues at coordinate 89,457,518 of CP106729.1, forward strand.
GCCATTTTCTCAAATTAAACACATAAACAATAAAATTAATTCACGAAACTTTCACACATGTAAATTCACACATAATTAACACAAAAAAATATTAAAATATTTTTCAGACTCGGATTTGTGGTCCCAAAACCACAGTTCCAATTAGGGTAAAAATCAGGCTGTTACAACTCTCCCCCCTTAAGGATTTTCGTCCCTGAAAATCTTACCAGTGAATAGGTTTAGATAACGCTCTTTCATTGTATCCTCTGACTTCCAAGTAACTTCCTCAACTCCGTGCTTATGCCATAGTACCTTAACTAATAGAATTTTCTTATTTCAAAAATTCATTAATCTCACGAGTCAGAGTACGAATCAGTTCTTCTTCATATGTCTTATCGGACTTAATCTCAACCTCTGTTGGACTAATCACATGTGAGGGATCGGATCAATATCTACAGTGCATCGAACTATGGAATATGAGATGGAAGCAACAGTCTATAAGCAATCGGCCCGATACGCTCTATAATCTCGTACGATTCAATGAATCTCGGGATCAATTTGCCTTTATGACCAAAATCTAAGTATTTTCTTCTACAGTGAGACTTTCAATAACACTTTATTTTCAATCTATAACTCTATATCTTTTCATTTCAAGTCTGCATACGATTTCTGACAATTCAATGTTGTTTTCAGACTATCATGAATCACTTTCACATCATATATTTCAAATTCACAGATAGCTTCAAATTTCAAATCTCTTTAATCTCACAACTAAAATTCTGATCTGACTTCCACTATACATCATCCCTAGCTGAAACTGCTTATAACTGTATTAAATTGTTTCCATTTTCTACTCACATTATCTGACAATTTTAATCCTGTTAATCATTTTCTCACAAAACTCGATCCCGAAGTAACGGAATTCAATAACTTCTTATAATAGCAACAATCTTTCTTAGTTACCTTGCAATTCTAAAACATAGAGACAAATAAATATTTCGAGAATTTGGTTTGCGTTTCCCGATTTCAATGCAATTTCATACTCACAGATTACTGTAATCTCTCTTAGAATTACCATATAAATTTTAGATCTCAATCCAAAACAATGATAACTAACACCATAGACAGATTTACTAATACAGAAACGAATAACTTAACTATTTTATCAAAAGAGAAAATCTATACTTACAGAGAGATTTCTTCAGACAGTTAACCATATTTTATATAAGTCCATCTTTTTCAATGACAAAGATAATCCCGATACAAAATTCATCAACGCTCCATTTTTATAATCAATAAAGTCAGAAATGTCACATTTCACACTCATCATCTATATCACATCTCGGACTGTTGTGCATCTTGTTAATCCCATATGAACACCACTGAGAGTTTCTTGTAGCAGTTGTTGTATATTCGTAGAACTTTTTCAGTATGCACACTCTATCTCGAAATAACAAATAATCATCGATACCACATCTGAGGTTTTGAATCAGAAATCAATTTATGTAAAACTTCTTTTTAACTTATAATTCACTGACACATTTTTGAATTTCACAACTTCATTATATAAACATTTATTTAGCCTCATATTCAATTAACAACTGTTCATTACCTGATAAGATCAATCATGTATTCATTGCCCAATCAAAACATTCGAATCTATAATCATTTTCCTCGGATAAGAATCACTTATAGATTTAAAAGTTTTTTGACAAATGAAATTAGCCTTGCTATGCCAAGTTCAGATCTTTCTCTGACATTAAACATTTTAAACTCTTATAATCATCAAATATTTCACATAACTCTTTTTATGCAACTTTAACTGTATAAAATCATAAGATATCTCTGCACATTCTTGTATTAGAATACATTTCGAACTATTCATTAACATAAGGACAAAAATCGTAATCTCCTTATTGAACTCAAACTGAACCAGAACTGATATTTCGGTCGAAATTATCTTCGTGCAAAAGAAAACTTCAATAATCGAACTAATTTTAATTTATCACAACATTTCCCAAATAGAATCATTTCGCTAGATATAATTCGGCATCAAGTCTTCAAGAATACGGGTTCTTCTTCTAGACTATTCATCAATTCACACATATACATTCAAAGTTTATTTCCAGTCAGGTGGATAGATTCAGACACATATAACCCAATTATCTTTTCAATCAAACAATTCAAGTAAGACTAAACCACTGAATCTGTCTTTTCAAAGAAATTTTTTCTTCTCATTAAAAGGATAACCCTGACATATCGTTTCACAAATTGATATTGGTCCTCAATCACTTTTACTTTTATCTATGTCGAACTTTCACGAGAACTAGAAAAGAGTTTATTATAAAGCTGTCTCATTTATTTATCATCAAAGTTCTGAATTATATTGTAGTCACCTTTATCAGATAGAAATCATTGGGCCTTAATAAAAACAATGTCTCAACTCTATAAATAGATATTATCCTGACTATTAATGAAGCATTTGAACACAAAGAAGAATCAAATGTGATTTTAATAGTAACCTCTGCAGAAACACAATTTCTATAACTTGAGAACAGTACCACGTACTCTCACATTTCAGGCCAGAAATTATAATTATAAACAATATAGCCATTTCTGTCAAATAGATATCTCTTACAGATAATCACATAGATTCACAAGAAAACAAGAATAACAAAACTTCAAACTCAGGATATCTGAAAATTACAACCTAGATAGAATGATATCCCAGAAAATGTCTAGAAAGAACAATGTTACTCATAAATATTTAAATCCACAGTAACAGAAGCAATATAATCTTCACATACATAGTATTAGTACCATTCAATACCGCCGATTTTCATATCCACACAAGGGAATAAATACCAGAGAAAGACATAGCAATGTCGAACGCAACCCAAATAGATCAACCATGCTTTCGTCTATCAATACATTTAGCTAGCGTTCTCACATGATAAGAATCTTATTTCTAGAATTAAACAGTCACATATGCTTCTGAGAATAAATTACACATAGAATGCCCAGAAGGAATGTAACGTCCCAAAATATAGGGGGTTAGTAATTCTGCTTAATTTCTATGTTGTGCTTGAATGGATAGCTATTTGAGTGTATTTGGGGGTTCTAAGGAGGCTTGGGTTCCAGTCTGAGCTATGGGGAAATTCTAGTTTTTGCTCATAAGGGGAACTAGAAGTTAGCAGTGAGACTTATGTACAATTATGAGTGTTTTGTAACACAAAAAGGAGCCTGCGGCCTGATGGTGGTGGCATCATAAGGAAGGCAAGGAGACAGGGGTTCAAATCCCATGGCAAGTAAATGAGAGCATTTATTTTATGCCTTGGGAGTGGAAGAAGTAGAGTTTGGATCAAACTCTACAATGGGGGTTGACGACTTGGTCAAACATTTTAAATGGACGGATGGGAGCAATTCTAGGAGTTGGTGGTGGAGAAAATCAGGGAAGTGGATGTGTGTGGGAGTGGTGGCCGAAATTGGGAGTTTAGGTAGGAAAAGAATTTCAGCTAGGGGGTTGGTATGAAGCAAATTTCGGCTGAGGGGTCATTTGGGAAGCATTTTGGGATTTCTTCTCTGAGGCATTTCGTGCACTTTTTTTTACCTTTTATGCATTTTTCTCTTCTTTCTAATAGCCTTTCATATACTTTTGTTACTCGATTTAGCTTTTCATCTACAAATACTTGGTTGGCCGAATCTTTACTCTTCTTCCTATTTCTCTTCACACTTCGTTCGTCTTCTTTTCTTTTCCTCTAAGCCGTTTAGCTACACTTCTCCCTTTTCAATTTCTCTTTTAGCCGAATAAAATTCTTCTTAAAGCTTTGGTTCTCCTTCTGCTGGCCGAATCTTGTAAGCCGAATCTACACTTCATCCTAAACCTTTTTGTTCTTAATGGTTGGGGCCGAATCCTGTTGTTAGACAACTGATAATTATCATCGTTCATTGGTGTTGGTAAGGGTGGAGTAATACAAATACTTTCTTAATTCATTGCTAGTTAGAATTCTTGTGACTTCATGAGTAAACTTCTGTCTCTCTTTTCTCTATGGGGGTCGAATGTTGGATGGTTGCTAATACTCTGTTGTTCATTAAATATTGCTAGGGACTCGTTTTCCTTAGCCAAGGAATAGGGTCGACTACCGTTGCCCTGTAGGAGATTGCGTCTCGTGGTAAGTGAAGTTAGTTGAATAGAGTATTTCAATATTATGGATTTCCAAGGGCGTTGAGACTAACTAATGGTCATTGTTATCATAGGTGCCTCGAGAAGTGTCTCAAACTACAATACAAAATAGGTGTGTAATCCTACACCCCCTTTAGTTCTGTCAATGCGATGAGTGAAGGTATGTATTCACACCCTGATGATTTGTGAATCGACTAAAGCCGAAATACCGAAAAGCCAAAACTTCAGCATCTGAGATCACTCGAGCGTTCAAATGCTCGAAGAGATAAATCAAGCCATAATTGTTGGCGATAGACGATTGGGACTGCCCTGGATCTTCTCGTGGGCTTAAGTTGTAATGGGCCTTGTTGGGCTAAAGTGGGCCATGTGGGCCTAATGGGCCCACAAAGATGAAATCCACGGTAAGCACCAGATAATGGATTTGGCTGCGAGGTTCGCATAACTGCGGTCGAAAATAGGCTATTTGAGCCACACAAACGTGTGGGCCCACTTGGGCTAAAAATCGGGCTTTGGGCCCAATTACACCGTTTTGACTAGAAAGGGCATCTGTGTCACTTAAGGCAACTATAGGCCTCCGAAAGGGCCGTCACATATCAAAATTACTGAAATATCCTCAATGGGTGAAATTACTGAAATACCCTCGATGGGTAGAATTATCGGAGTACCCTTGAGGGGTGAATTACCGTTTTTGTAACACCCCAAACCTGGCCTAAACGTTATGGCTAGATCTAGCATCTCACATCAAATTACAGTTTTAAAAGCTAACTCTAAACGTTATGGCTGGCCTAAACTCCGAGTCTCATTGTTTGTTGTAAAAACCCAATTTACTTAGTGTCCATTTTTATAAGGTTTTTATTATTTTGAAAAACTATTTTTGTTGTGAAAATCAAACTTGATTAGTTACGAAAATGTGATATTTGGAAAACAATTTTTAGGCTTTTGGAAAACCCAATATTCAAACATCTAACCATTTAAAAATAGTCGAAAAGGAAGATAAACGAAAATTAAGTCTAATGGCCTTATTACAACATATTAAACCCAAATTACATAATCATAAATAAAATAAAACTAGATTTACTAATTTTAGTGACAAGTACTCTAATGTATGTCAACCACCGAGTCCTCCTCTGCTCCAAATCCTCTAACGCTGGGGATTACCTACACAGTTAAGGAAAAGTGGTGAGTTACGAAAACTCAGTGTGTAATCCCCTGTTACAGTTACAGCCCGGGCCTAAGCCCATACAACATCAATCTGGGCCTAAGCCCTATAATCATGGTAATGTAAACAAAAATGTACCCCAACCCAATCCAACCAACACACCACCCATACCAACCCCATACACCTGCGGGGCCCAAGTCAACCCACCCAGCTCTCCACACCAAGAGCGCAACTGAGCTGCCAGAATAGAAGCGGCTTAAGGCCGTCAGTAGGTCCACAGTCGTCTCGGGTGACCCGTACAACCCTAACAATCAAATTGATGGGTTCACATTCGTCTCAGACGACCCGTGTGACCCTAACAGATCAAGTTGGTGGGTCCACAGTCATCTTGAGTGACCCGTGTGACCCTAACAGATCAATCACTTCCTCCAATTACAAAATCCCAATCCCATGTAGAATGTCATGTACGCAAAGCACATATCAAAATGATGTATGAAATAAATTACCATCATAACCAGTTAAACAGAATACACACAATCATGCTAATCAACCCATAAGGGTGTAACAGTAATTTTACCCACCGAGGGTTTTTCGATAATTTACCCTCCAAGGGTATTTCGGTAATTTATCCTCCAAGGGTATTTTGATAACTTACCCTCTAGGGGTATTTCAGTAATTTACCCTCTAGGGGTATTTTGGTAATCTACCCTCTAGGGGTATTTTGGTAATTTTGCATTTAACGACCTTTTTGAAGGCCTACTATCGCCTCGAGCGATGCAGGACCATTTTCTGGGTCACTACGGTACAATTGGGCCAAAAAATCCATTTCAAGCCCAAACGGGCCCACACGCTCGTGTGGCCCATTTCACATGGTTTTGGTCTCAGTTTTGTAGATTCACAATCGTATCTAACATTCGGTATTTATCCATTGATTTTGCCCCCGTGGGCTTATAAGCCCATTGGGCCCATTTGGCCTATTTCAGTTCGATCAGGCCCGTTACGGCCTTAGTTTTATGAGAGTGCTCGTGACACTCTCAAAGATCCATCATCGTCATTTGTGTCTCAGTTTACCACCACGAGCGTTCACATGCTCGAGTGGTCACAGTTGTCGACTTTTCGACTTTTCGGCTTTTGGCCGATTCGCATAACATCACATGCAATCATTCAGAGGGTTGTGAGATTACACACCTGTTAACGAGTTGTGACTTCTGTCACTTCTAGACACCTAAAATTATGATTAGACAATAGTTAATCTATACTTCATGAAAATCGACATGTTGATGTACTCAACAGAACAACCTCACTTACCACGTGAAACTATCATCACCAACACCAAAGTAAATAGCCTTATTCTGAGGTTAGAGATATTGGGTCCCTAGCATTGATTGCCAACTTTGGCTTAAAGAACCTAAATGAGAAAGAGAGGAGAGATAGTAACCCTTTATTGGTTATAGGCACTCCTACCAATAGTTAGAAAACTCATGATTGCTTATACAATATTCGGCCCTCACGGATGATCTCCACCTAAGAAGAAATGAAGAGATTAGTACTGGCTTGACCAAAAAAAGAACAAAAGATAAAGTGCTACGAGAAAATAGATTCGGCTCTACCCAAAAAGGGTCAAGATTGTAAGTACTTCGACTATGCCTTGAATGGGGAGGGAAAGAATAATAAAGGAAGAAGAGTATGTTGTATTCGGCTAGAGGAGCAAAGGTAAAATAATGAGAAAAGAAGAGAAATAAAAAGAAAGTTGAGGCTTACCTTGATGTAGTATTCGACACTTGACAAGAGAAAGAAAAAAAAAAGAAGGTTGGAGAAAGAACAATACACGAGTGGTCAACTTCGAAAAATTGGTAAAGAATACAAATGAGAGAAGAAAAGAAAGTGGAAAAAGTACCCCAAAATACTCAGGAAAATTTGGCACCTACACTCCTCATAAGCCAAAAATGGACACACCCCTCCTTTAGTCGAATTTCACCTCCAACAACACTCCAAAATTTGGCTACTACCCCCACACACCCCACTCCATTGATTCACTCCCCTTTTTCCTCCCCTTTTTTCTCTCCAGCTCCCATTCAAACTGTTTGACTCATTCTCCAACCTCCATGGCAGAGTTTGATCCCAACTCCACTTCTTCCTCTCTCAAATCACAAAATAAAAACTCCCATTTATAGCTTGTGAGATTAAAACTCCTCTCCTCCATGCTTCCTATGAGACGCCACATCTACCTTGCTACATGCCCAACTTGTGTTAGCAAAACACACTCAATTTAACTTAAGTCCTGCTTCCACCAGCTCTCCCCACTAAAGAGCCCAAAAACCAAAAATTTTCCAGGGCTTAGACTCGACCCTGAGCCTCCCTAGAACCCCTAAACACCCTCAAATAACCCTCAGAGCAAGCACAACATGCAATTATATAATGATCACAAACCCCTAATTTTTGGGATGTTACAGTTTTACCCCAAAATGAATAAATGACCGTTGTACCCTTAGTGGTCGTATAAGTGATATAGATGTAATATTGTATGATTAATTATGATTTTGATATGCTGCATACATGAGTTTTTATGACACATCATACTACATCGGGTTGGGTTTTGTATTGTGGAGGAAGTACTGTATTGGTGGCTATGCCACGTTTTACTGATTTAGTGACTTTGCCACGTATAATGATTCTAGTGGCTCAGCCACGTATACTTTTATTAGCAGCTTTGTTGCGTTGGTATTAGCAACTCGACTGCGTTATTGGTGTGTAGGGCTGGGTGGGTCGACTTGGTCCCCACATAGTGTGTAGGGTTGGTACGGGTAGTGTGTTGGTTGGACTGGGTTGGGCTGCATTTTGTTTGCATTAACATGATTTTGGGCTTAGACCCAGACTGTTACTGAATAGGGCTTAGGCCCAGACTGTTACTGTAATAGGGCATTACACACTGAGTTCTCGTAACTCACCCATTTTCTTTAACTGCACAGGTAACCTTCAGCCGTAGAGGATTTGGAGCTGCGGGGGATCATAGGTGGCCACATGCTTAATATGTTTTTAATTTAAACTTAGCTATTTTAATTGTTTTAATATGTTGGGGTAATGTTTTTGTAATAAGGCCTTTTGGAGATTTTTAACTTTTATTTGGTATTTATCTTTAATTACTATATGCTAGACTAGGAAATGCAGGTTTTTAAAATGATAACATTTTTACAATATTTCACGATTTCCAAAATTTAAAGTTGATTCTTTGAATGAGCTTCTGTAATATTTTAATTTTGTTTAAGAAATAGTTTGATTAATAAGAGGATTGCGAGTTCATGTTTTCGTTACCTTAAACATCTCAAAATAAACTAACGTTTAGTATTGAGTTTTTATCAAACTAGCCATTTTTTTCAAACGTCACTTGATGTGGCACGTCAGACTCGGGTCTAACGTCTAGGCCAGGTTTGGGGTGTTACATTTAGTGGTATCAGAGCCCGATTGTAAAACTCGACTATGGAATAGGTTTTGAAAATTTTTTAATCTGTTTAAATTTTGGTTTGGAAAGTAATGTTGTTACTGAAGGTGTGGCACACCGAGTCTCCGGTACCAAATCTGTAAGTTCTCTGACACTGTACTCTATCATATATTGAAATGATTATATCAAGAAACTACTAGAAATAGTAGTAGTATATTGAAACTCATTAGTTAGAGAAACTGGTACTATAGGAGACTGAAAACTGTAGTAAGAATTCAATCTGCCAAAATAACCCTAAGTACTGTTCATCATAAAATATCTGTTAATAATTTTAAGAATTATAAGTTAATGCATAATCCTCTTAAATTAGATAAGTACGCTACGTTGATATGAGCACAAGAGGTCGCGGAAGGGATACACGTGGCAGTGGTAGAGGCCGAGGTGCTGGGGCTTCAGCATCAGGACACATGTCTGCTAGGGAAGTGCCAACCTCACCAGTGACGGAGATGGGGTCTCATAACCGAGCCGTTAGGGATGATACTCTGTCTCAAGCGATGTTAAGGGTTCTTGAAAGGGTTGCTGGAGCAAATACTTGGTCAGTGGGCCGAGGTTAATCTTTGAACGACTCCGGTCGAATAGTGTGGAAATTTTTAGGGGCATCTATGGTATAGCCCCGAATGTGGCAGAATATTGGTTGGAAGCTGTCGAGCGAATAATAGCTGACCTCGATTGTATGGTGGAGCAAAAGTTGAAAGGAGCAGTGTCTTTACTATGAGATGATGCATATCAATGGTGGCTTACTGTGAGGGAAGGCACGCAGGCTGACCGTTTGACATGGGACTTCTTTAAGACAGCCTTCTAAGGAAAATATGTTGGGGCGAGTTATGTGGATGTCAGGAGGAAAGAATTTTTGAGTCTGGTTTAGAGAAATAGGTCGGTAGCAGAGTATGAGGCAGAGTTCCTACGGTTGAGCCGATATGCTCGGGGCATAATCGCGATTGAGTACAAGCACTATGTGTGCTTTGAGGATGGTCTTCGGGATGAGTTGCGGGTGTTGATAGCTCCGCAGAGGGAAAGAGAATTTACTGCCTTGGTTAAGAAAGTAAAGATTGTCGAGGATGTGAAACGCTCAGAGTGTCAAAACTGTGAGAAGGATAGAGGCAAAAATAAGAGGGATATTGGGCCCTCAAGTTCTTCAGGTGGGCCTAAGAAAAGACTTAGATTTGATGGGCTAGTCTGAGCTGGGTTTCTTATTGTTGTTGTCGGACCACAACCTTCCGCTGTGTGTGGGAGATCTCACCAGGGTGAGTGTTGGAAAAGAACTAGAGCGTGCTTCAGATGTGGGGCCAAGGATCATAGGGTTAAAGACTGTACTCAGAGGCTTGGTCAGATGCAAGCTGTGGGTCAGGGCTATGTTTAGCTGGGGAGAGGTGGTTAGCAGTCACCGAGAGGCGGGGTCAAGCCAAAGAGGGTAATGGTTTGAGGCGAGGTCATGGAGCACTGCGCAAAGGTGCTGGCAATACCGAGGCGAGATAGCCAGCTTTGGTTTACGCTACTCGGCGCCGAGAGAACAACGATGCCCCTGATGTCATAACTAGTATGTTCCTCATTTATAATGTACCATATATCACTTTAATTGATGTTGGGTCTACACACTCGTATGTTGCATGTACTATGTTTGGGGTATTGGGTATACAGTTTGAAATTACTGACAGAGAAATGACAGTGGTAAGTCCACTGGGACAGTCAGTTAGAGTGAATAAACTATTTAGAGATGTACCCTTAGAGGTCCAAGGGGTGGTTTTTTCGGCAGATTTGATGGAACTGCCGTTTGGCGAATTTGATCTTATTTTGGGTATAGATTGGTTAGTGAAGCAGAGTGCGAATTTGGATTATACTGCTAAGTGTATGGTATTGAAGTCTTCGAAGGAGGAGGAGGTGATTGTGATAGGGGAGCGAAGGGATTATTTATCTAATGTAATCTTAGCACTAAGGGGCGAGAAATTGGTTCGCAAGGGTTGCGAGACATTCTTAGCGTATGTCAGTATTTCTGATTTTGTGGGTCCGTCTATTGAGACTGTCAGAACTATAAAGGAGTTTCTAGATGTATTTATCGAAGAGCTTCTGGGGTTGCCTCCAAATCGTGAGGTCGAATTTGGCATTAAGCTCCTACCTGGAATGGCTCCGGTGTCTATTGCCCTTTATAGGATAACGCCGAAAGAGTTGGTAGAATTAAAGGCTTAGATTCAAGAGCTACTAGACCGAGGCTTTATTCGGACAAGTGTGTCCCCATGGGGAGTACCAGTATTGTTCGTGAAGAAGAAGGATGGGTCCATGCGTATGTGTATTGATTATCATCAACTAAATAAACTGACAATTAAGAACAAGTACCCATTACCAAGGATAGACGATCTGTTCGACCAGTTGCAGGGAGCTTTGATTTTCTTCAAAATAGATCTTAGATCGGGGTACCACCAGCAAAGGGTTAAGGAGGCGGATGTGTACAAGACTGCGTTCAGGACTTGTTATGGACATTACAAGTTTCTAATCATGCCATTTAGGTTGACGAATACACCAGCTGCTTTCATGGATATGATGAACCGGGTTTTCTAACCCTACTTGGACCTGTTCATGGTGGTGTTTATAGATGACGTTCTGGTGTATTCAAGAACTGAGGAGGATCATGATTCACATCTCTGGATTGTGCTACAAATACTGAGGGAAAAGCAACTTTATGCTAAGTTCAGCAAGTACGAGTTTTGGCTACGAGAGGTGACATTTCTGGGTCATGTAGTGTCTGCCGAGGGGATTAGTGTTGATCCTTAGAAAATTGAGGCCGTATTGGACTGGAAGCCACCAAAGATTGTATCTGAGATTTGAAGTTTCCTAGGTCTGGCTGGGTATTATAGAAGGTTCGTAGAGGGGTTCTTACTGATTGCTGCACCCCTAATTAAGTTACTGCGTAAAGGGGTACCATTTAATTAGACTGATAAGTAGTAGGAGAGTTTTGAAAAACTGAAGAAGGTTCTGACTGAAGCCCCGGTATTAATACAACTAGAGTTTGAAAAGGAATTCAATGTCTACTGTGATGCGTCGCACACTAGATTGGGTTGTGTGCTGATGCAAGAGGGTAAGGTGGTGGCTTATGCGTCTCGTCAGCTTAAGCTGCACAGGGTGAATTACCCCACTCATGACTTCGAATTAGCTGCAGTGGTATTCGCACTAAAGATTTTGAGACATTAATTGTTTGAGGAGAAGTTGATCATTTATACCGACCATAAAAGCCTCAAGTACCTCCTTACTCAGAAGGAGTTGAATCTTAGGCAACGAAGATGGATAGAGTTACTTAAAGATTATGATTGGTCGATTGAGTACCATCCGGGAAAAGCTAACGTAGTAGCGGATGTATTGAGCCATAAGGTTGTATCTGATCTAAGAGAAATGTTTGCTCATCTTAGCCTATTTGAGGATGGTAGTTTGTTAGCTAAACTTCAAGTGAAATCGACTTGGATTGATCAAATTAAGGGGAAGCAGTTGCTAGATGAATAATTGGTTCCTCGTTTTCGACTGGTGAAGAAGAGAGAGACTGTGGATTTTGGGCTGAATAATGAGGGAGTATTATGCTTCCGTGGGAGAGTCTGTGTATCGCGGGATTCTGAGTTAAGGCAGTCTATACTGCAGAAGGTGCAAAGTAGTCCGTACGCTATGCATCTTGGTGGAAACAAGTTATACCGTGATCTGTGGGAACTGTACTGGTGGCCAGGGCTTAAGCGCGAGGTTATCGATTTCGTAGGTAAGTGTTTGACATGCCAACAAGTGAAGGCTAAACATTAACTACCTTCTGGATTACTGCAACCTATTAAAATTCCATTCTGGAAGTAGGAGAGAGCAACCATGGACTTTGTTAGTGGGCTACCCCTGACGCCTAGTAAGAAAGATTCGGTATGGGTCATTGTTGATCGACTGACTAAATTTGCCCACTTCATACCGGTTCGTACTGATTACTCGTTGCAGAAGTTGGCCAAGTTATACGTGGCTGAGATTGTGAGGCTACATGGGGTACTAGTGTCTATCATTTTGGACAGAGACCCTAGATTCACATCATGGTTCTGGAGAGTGTTACATGAAGCTTTGGGTACAAGGTTAGATTTCAGCACGGCATTTCATCCTCAGACTGATGGTCAGTCGGAGAGGGTAATATAGATTTTGGAAGACATGCTAAGAAGGTGTGTAATCGATTTCAGGGGCAGTTGGGAAAACTATTTTCCATTAGCAGAATTCGCATATAACAATAGCTACCAATCCAGCAGTTAGATGGCACCCTACGAGGCGTTATATGGTTGTAGGTGTCGTACCCCTACTTGTTGGATAGAATTGGGTGAGCAACGAATATTGGGGCCAGAACTAGTTTCTAAAACTAAGGAAAAAGTAAAATTGATCCGTGATCGGTTAAAAGAAGCATCTGATAGACAGAAGTCATACGGTGATTTAAAGCGTAAATAGATTGAGTTTGTAATGGAAGATTATGTCTTCTTAAAGGTCTCACCATGGAAGAAGATTCTGAGATTTGGACGTAAAGGCAAGCTGAGCCCTAGATTCATCGAACCTTACCAGATATTAAAGCGTGTGGGACCAGTCACCTATCAGCTGGAACTGCCTCCTAAGTTAAATCAGATACATAATGTGTTCCACGTCTCTATGCTGAGGCAATACCATTCTGATCCCTCACATATAGTTTCGGTGAAGGAGATCGAGGTAAGACTTGATCTGACTTTTGAGAAAGAACCGGTGTAAATACTGGACCGTGATGTTAAGGTATTAAGGAGGAAATCTGTTCCGTTGGTCAAGGTGCTTTGGTGTAATCACGGTTCAGAGGAAGTGTAACATCTCGATTTAGAGCCCAGTCAGAATAGTGGTGTGAGACCATAAATTCGAGGTATATGTATGAGTTTTTAAGGTCTATGCCATGTTTGTATGTTAGCGTGAAAGTTTAATGAAGCAATTTTGTCAAATTGTGATTGAATTGTCCAAAAGGACTAAATTGCAAAAGTTGCAAAATGTGGTATTCCAGAAGTTATTTGTATGAAATAGCTTTAGAATATCAATTAGAGGTCCTTAAATAGTAATTTTCCCAAATTCTAATTTTTGGACAAAATTGGGCATGAATGGGTTAAAATTTGAAAGTTGGATTTGGTCATTTGTCAATTAAATGATTAAAATGGGAAAAAGATGATGCAATTTTCATTCATCTTCTTCCCCAAGGCTGCCAAAAATTTGAAAGAAGCCATTGTTAGGGCTCTTCAACTTTTCAAGCAAGCTAGTAAGTGTATTCTAGCTCCATTTTTGATATTCTTCGTATTTTTAAAGTCCTAGTAGCATGAGTAAGCTATTTTTAGCTATATGTTGAGCTAAGATGGATGTTAAAAAAAAATACCCATGTATGACATGCATGTATTTTGATGTTTTATGGAAGAATATGAAAGCTTGATGTAGTAAAAATATCTTTTGCTAAGATAATTCCATGAAAAATGCATGTAGGGACTAGTTTGTGAATGTTTTGAGAATGATCATACATGTGGGGTTCAGTAAGAATTGATGATTGCTTTAGTTGATTAAATGATTCGACTATGCATGAAAGGCTAGAAAGTTGAATGAAAATCACTTTACAAGCCTTGGGCCAAATGTGTAAATATAAGAAAGTTTAGAGGTAAAATGGTAATTTTGCTAAAGTATGAGATAATGGTCAATTTAGTCAATGTGTGTATTGAATGAGTTGATTTATCATTATAGATCAAGAAAGATGAAGCCCGGATCGAAACCGAGGCAAGAGCAAGGTGGTGGACTAAATTGCACAGCTTTATACTTTTTGAGTACCGAGGTAAGTTTAGGCGTAATCAATGCGTTTACTTATACATTCTTAATGCTAGATAGTGTGTAGCATGAATGAAAATGAATGAGAATGATTGAGAATCTATGTGGTTCAATTGGAATGAATGTGGTAGATATCATGAATGAATGAGTAAGTAGATACATGGATGAGTAGTGATAATATTTGATGGTGGGCTAAGTACGATACCACCTTAATACTTAACAACTATGGGCTGTGTGCGATACCATAGTTAAGTATATTATTTAGTGGGCTATGTACGAAACCACTATGAGTACCTCTTGGTAGGTTATGTGCGATACTACCTTATTACCTAATTGTGGTGGGTGAGTGTAAACCAATTTAGTAATTTAATGTGTGGATGTATTAGTGTGATAAATGATGTGTCGTATTTTTGAGTAAATGTGGTATTGAGTGCATGGGTGCATGTCAATGATTATGATTATGTAACTCATAATGTTTTGGAAATGTGGTAGGGGATAGAAATAGTAAGCATAATTGTGGATGTGAATTTACTTGGCAGTATAATGCTAATTTTTGTTTAGTTTATACTAGAATGCTTAAATTGTTTATGTGTAAACTTACTAAGCTCAAGGCTTACTCCTTTTCTTTCCCCTGTCTTATAGATAAAGAGAGTTGAATCGAGATACATGGATTAATCGGAAGATCGCCCACACTATCAGCTCACTCTGGTACACTAGACTAAATGTTTTGTATATGGCATGTATAGGGGCTAGACAAGTTAGGGAATTTTGTTGTAAATGGCTAATATGTGTTATCCTATACATGGATAATATATTTTGTATAAGGCCATAGTTGTTGGCTGCTTTATTATATGAAAAAATGTAGTTATCTATGTAAGATTGTGTTTGAATTTGAGTTGATTATGGATGTGTTGTTTGAGTATATGTTATAAGAAATTGAGGAGTGAAAAGAACTTGGCAATTAGCTTTATTACTATCCATGTGGTTAGACACACAGGCATGTTTCTAGGCTATGTGTGACTCACGGCCAGCCCACGGGAGTGTGCCTTGGCCGTGTCTTTTTGACATATTCGAGTAGTATAGGCCATGGGCTAGCAACACGGGTGTGTGTTTAGACTTTAGGCCGTGTGGTGTAGTCAGTGTTCACCATGGGTGGTGAGTACGGGCGTGTGCCCTAGTCATGGGGCATTGGCAGAATGCCTGGGTTTTCATGCACGGGTTTAGGGCATGGGCGTGTGTGACCTTACACAGGCGTGTAGTCCCTGTTTAGGGGGAAATTTTTAAAATCGCAGAAGTTTTCGATAGGGTCTCGAGAGTCTTACGTGTATGAGTGAGGCCTCGTAAGTCGAGATTGAGGTTGTAGAGGTGACTTAAGAGAGTAATCGATGAGCCTAAGTGGTGATCATATGGTTTTAATCCAATAATGCTTCGGGCCCAATTTTGACATGGATTATGGGTAAGAGGTGTTACATTTAGTGGTATAAGAGCTATCGTTTAGTCGTTTTTAGGACTACCGTAGCGGGTGTAAGAGTCTAGCTATACATGCCATAAGCGTATAATGATAGTGTGGTGGCTTCTGATGATTTTAAACTTGTTTTATATAGTGTATGGATCCCGATCAATCGGCTACTGATGATGCAGCTAGTAATGCGCTGGCTCCCACGCAAGGGACCGCGCCTGTACAGAGTGAACCCGAGACTAAGGGTCAAGGAGACGAGGCTCAAAAGCCTTTCTCTAGATGATGAGTAAATAGTACTTAGAGTACGTTCGAGCAAACCCTAATGCTCAACCTCTTCCACCTCCTCCTGTACCTCAGCCAGTTCCAGTGGCTCCTCAAGGTATAGAAGTAGTGAGAGTGACGAGGCCTCCGGTGGATAAGATTAGGAAACACGGGGCTGAGGAGTTTAGGGCTAAGGTTGATGATTACTCTGAGAAGGTAGAGTTCTAGCTAGAGAACTCAATGAGGGTGCTCGATGAACTCTTATGTACACCCGAAGAGAGCATGAAGTGTGTTGTATCTTTACTAAGAGACTCGGCATACCATTGGTGGAAGACATTGATGTCGGTAGTCTCGAAAGAATGGGTGACGTGGGACTTCTTTCTGGAAGAGTTCCGGAAGAAGTATATAAGCTAGAGGTTTACCGATCAGAAAAGGAAGGAATTCATTGAGTTGAAGCAAGGGAGAATGTCAGTAGCAGAATATGAGCGTGAGTTTATTAGGCTTAGGAAACGCTCAAGAATGTGTGTCGACGGAGGCTGTTTTATGTAAAAGGTTTGAAGATGGACTGAATGAGGATATCAAACTCCTGGTTGGTATTTTGGATTTGAAAGAGTTCATAGTGTTGGTTGATAGGGAAAGTAAGGCCGAAGAACTGAGTAAGGAAAAAAGAAGAGCGGTGAATGAGGCTCGAGATGCAAGAAAACGACCGATGGGCAAATCTTACCAAGCTCAATCGAAGAGATCCAAGGAGGCAAATCCTCGGACCACTACATCAGTTGGATATTCACCTTGAGATCAAGGCAACACTCGTTTGGGTTCAAGAGTCCAAGCCACCTTGATGGAAAGTGCAGGCAATCCGAAGAACAAATCAGAGTGTCCAAGTTGTGGTAGATATCACACTGGAGAGTGTTGGGGTAACAGTCGAAACTGTTATAAGTGTGGTTCCCTCGACAATTTTATCCAAAATTACCTGAGAGGGATGACAAGGAATAGAAGCAAGAGATAAGACCTAGCAATGATCCTTCGAGGGGTAGACCACCAAAGAACCCGGGAGGGGGGATTAGTAGTAGAGGTGCGTCACAAGATTCTACTGTGAGACCGGAGGGTGGGGCACCTAGTAGGACGTATGCCATTCGTACTCGCGAAGAGGCATCCTTCCCAGATGTGATAACGGATACTTTTTCTCTTTATGACACCTTTGTTATTGCTTTAATTGACCCAGGGTCTACCCATTCCTATATTTGTATGAGATTGGCATCTAATTTAAGTATAACCGTTGAGTCTACAGACATTGTGGTTAAGGCGTCAAACCCATTAGGTAAGCACGTGTTTGTGGACAAGGTGTGTAAGAACTATCCTTTTATGGCTAAGAGTCATTGTTTTCCTACAAACCTGGTGTTGTTGCCGTTTGATGAGTTTGATTTAATCCTTGGCATGGATTTGTTGACTACACATAGTGTCTTAGTGAATTGTGGTTGTAAGTTTATCGAGCTGAAATGTGAGGGTGGAGATGTTGTTCGGGTTGAATTAGGTTGATCAGATAGTCTACCAGTGATGATTTCTTCCTTAATGGCCGAGAAATGCTTGAGAAAGGGATGTGGGTCCTATCTCGCATTTGTATTGAATACTCAAGAGTCTGAGGTGAAGATTGAATCAATGTCAGTGGTATGTGAATATACGGATGTATTTTTGGAGGAGTTACCCAGATTACCTCCTGTGAGAGAGGCCGAGTTTTGGATTGAGCTAATTTTGGGAATGACACCTATTTCAATTTCTCCATATAGGATGGCACCTGTAGAGTTGAAAGAACTAAAGGTTCAGTTGCAAGAGTTGACGAATAAAGGTTTTGTGAGACCGAGCTAGTCACAGCGGGGTGCTCCGGTATTATTTGTGAAGAAGAAAGATGGGTCGATGAGATTGTGCATAGACTACATACAACTCAACAAAGTGACGGTGAAGAATAAGTATCCTTTACCAAGGATTGATGATCTTTTTGATCAACTAAAGGGAGCTTCAGTGTTCTCCAAGATAGATTTGAGGTCTGGTTATTATTAGTTGAGAGTGAAAGAGTAAGATGTGTTGAAAATTTCATTTTGAACAAGGTATGGCCATTACGAGTTTCTGGTCATGCCGTTTGGTTTAACGAATGAACCTGCGATTTTCATGGATCTGATGAATCGTGTCTTCAGACCGTATGTGGACAAGTTTGTGGTTGTCTTCATTGACGACATATTGATCTATTCTCGAGATGAGAGCGATCATGAAGAACATTTGAGAATTGTCTTGTAAACTTTAAAAGATAAGCAGTTGAATGTTAAGTTTAGCAAGAGTGAGTTATGGCTCCGAGAGGTTGGATTCCTAGGACACATTGTGTCGGGTGATGGTATCCAAGTTAATACAAGTAAGATATCGGCTATAGTGGATTGAAAACAGCCAAGGAACGTATCAGAAGTTAGAAGCTTTCTCGGTTTAGAAGGATATTATAGACGTTTCGTAAAGGGATTTTCTGTAATTACTACCCCGATGATGAAACTGTTACATAAAGATGTAAAGTTTGACTAGTCTGAGATATGTCAACAAAGTTTCAAGAGGTTGAAAAAATTGTTGACTGAGGCACTGATTTTGGTTCAACCAGAATCAGGAAAAGGGTTCGTGGTTTATAGTGATGCGTTATTTAATGGTCTCGGATGCGTGTTGATGCAAGAGTGTAAAGTAGTCGCTTACACCTCTAGACAGTTAAAACCACACGAGAAGAATTATCTGACTCACGATTTGGAGTTGGCTGCGATTGTTTTCACGTTAAAGATTTAGAGATATTACTTGTATGGGGAAAAGTGTCGAATCTTTACGGATCACAAGAGTTTGAAGTATTTGATGGATCAGAAGGATCTGAATTTGTGACAGAGGCGGTGGCTTGAATTGTTGAAAGGCTATGAGTTATTCATCGATTATCATCTACAAAAAGCTAATGTGGTTGCGGATGCCTTGAGTAGGAAATCCTTGTGTGCTCTAAGAGTTATGAACACAAGCTTAGCATTGTCTGATGATGGTACTATTTTAGCAAAGTTGAGAGCTAAGCCACTATTTGTTCAACAGATAAGTAAGGCTCAAAGAAATGACAGTGAGATGCAAGCTAAGAGAGCTAAGTGTGGATCGAAAAGTGATTCTGATTTCTGAGTGGGTTCGGATGATTGTTTGATGTACCATGATAGAATTTGTGTACCAAGAGATGAAGAGTTAATCCGAAAGGTTTTGCATAAGGCGCATAATGGTTATTTGTCAGTACACCCAGGTAGTACAAAAATGTACAACGATTTGAGAAAGTTTTATTGGTGGCTGGGTATGAAAATAGACATTTCAGAGTTTGTGGCAAGATGTCTGATTTGTCAATAGGTGAAAGCTGAGCATCAAGTGCTTTTGGGATTGCTTCAGCCAGTGATGGTTCCCGAATGGAATTGGGATCGGGTTACCATGGATTTTGTGATGGGTTTACCAATGACTCTGAAAAAGAAAGATGTTGTGTGGGTTGTTGCGGATAGGTTGAAGAAGTCGGCTCACTTTATTCCAGTACGTGTTGATTATTCACTGGATAAGTTAGCTGAATTGTATGATGAAGAGTTAGTGAGATTGCATGGTGTGCCTATGTCTATAATATCGGATAGAGATTCGAGGTTTACTTCGAAGTTTTGGATGAAGTTGCAAGAAGCCATGGGTACGAGGTTAAATTTTAGTACTGCGTTCCATCCGTAAACTGATGGTCAATCAGAAAGAGTGATTCAAGTTCTTGAAGATATGCTTCGATGCTGTGTGTTAGAATTCAAAGGTAGTTGGGAGAAAAATCTACCTTTGGTCGAATTTGCTTACAACAACAGTTATCAGTCGAGTATACGGATGGCTCCGTATAAGGCCTTTGTATGGTCGTAAGTGTCATACTCCTTTGTATCGGACTGAGCTTAGTGAAGCGAATCCTTGGGGTCGACCTAGTGAAAAGCAAGAGAAAGTGAAAGTGATCGTGATGGTCCGAAAGTCGCTTGCACGGATAGAGTCGTATCTTGATTTGAAAAGAAAAGAAATTAAGTTTAATGTGGGTGACAAAGTGTTTTTGAAAGTATCTCCACGGAAGAAGATCATGAGATTTGGATGAAAAGGGAAATTGAGTCCAAGATTCATAGGGCCGTATGAAATTACCAACAAAATTGGACGAGTAGCTTACCATTTAGCCTTGCCAGTAGAATTAGAAAAGATTCATAATGTGTTCGATGTGTCGATGTTACGACGATATCGCTCCAATCCTTCGCATGTGATTCCTTCAGCGGAAATTGAGATAAGACCGGATATGTCTCATGAAGAGAAGCCGATTAAGATCATGGCTCGAAAAGTGAAAAAGTTGAGGAATAAGAACATAGCCCTTGTGAAAGTGTTGTGGCAAAAACACGGTGTGGGAGAGGCTACGTGGGAAACGGAAGAAGCTATGAAAGAGCAACATCCAAACCTCTTTACTGGTAAGATTTTCGGGGTGAAAATCTCTAAAGGGGGAGAGTTGTAACATCTCAATTTAGGGCCTAGTCAGAATAGTGGTACGAGACCTCAAATCCGAGGTATATGTATGAGTTTTTGAGGTCTATGCCATGTTTGCATGTTAGTGTGAAAGTTTCATGAAGCAATTTTGTCAAATTGTGATTGAATTGTCCAAAAGGACTAAATTGCAAAAGTTACAAAATGTGGTATTATAGAAGTTACTTATATAAAATAGCTTTAGAATATCAATTAGAGGTCCTTAAATAGTAATTTTCCCAAATTCTAATTTTTGGACAAAATTGGGCATGAATGGGTTAAAATTTGAAAGTTGGATTTGGTCATTTGTTAATTAAATGATTAAAATGGGAAAAAGATGATAGAATTTTCATTCATCTTCTTCCCCAAAATTTGAAAAAATTTGGGAGAAGCCATTGTTAGGGCTCTTCAACTTTTCAAGCTAGCTAGTAAGTGTATTCTAGCTCCATTTTTGATATTCTTCGTATTTTTGAAGTCCTAGTTGCATGAGTAAGCTATTTTTAGCTATATGTTGAGCTAAGATCGATGTTAAAAAAAATACCCATGTATGACATACATGTATTTTGATGTTTTATGGAAGAATATGAAAGCTTGATGTAGTAGAAACATCTTTTGCTAAGAGAATTCCATGAAAAATGCATGTAGAGACTAGTTTGTGAAAGTTTTGAGATTGATCATACATGTAACATCCCGAAATTGGACCTAGTAGGATTGGGCCCATTGGGCCTTGAGCACGAAAGTGTTTAAAATTTTTTAGAACAAGAGAACGACATTATTTCAAGTTGGATTTATTAGGAAGGTGATTTTGGAAAGTTACGTGGTTTCTAGGAAGTTCCGAGTTCAAGTTAGGCCATAGGAAAATTTTTGTGTTTATGCCTATTAAGGAGAGATGGTAAGTAGCTTCAATGCTTATAGAAATAAATGAGTAATGTGCTTGCATTAATGAGCAATTGGTAAAAAGGATATGGTGCCACATGATGGACTTTGAGGGAGGAGCTTTAAATCCCATAATGTGCAAATTTTGACTATTATTTTTTCCTTCTTTCCCTAAGTGTCGGCCAAGCTTGTAAATAAGGCAATGTGGAATTTTTAATTTTGGTAAGGTGGCTAAGGAAATTAGGAAAGGATGAAGGTAGGGAAAGAAATCAAATGAAAGGGGAAAGTATAGGAAACATGTTGGCACAAAGAGAGGAGAGTGTTATGGAAAGTTTTGGTTGGCAAATTTTGATCTTTTTGCCAAGGCACAGACGGTTTTGGCATAGGGGGAGGATAGCCAAATTTTGTAGGAGTTCTTGGCAATTTTAGTGCTTGAGAGGCTAGTTCTTTTAGCATTTTGAGGTTTCTCTCTTTCAATTTCTTCTTTCCCTTGCGAACTCTAAGCTAATATTGTACACCAATTTCCCTTGTATTGGCCGAATCTCCTAGGCCATTTATTCATCTTTCTCCTTTACTATTAAGCTCCCTTTCTCCATCTTTTCATTTCTTTTTCACAAAATTCTTTAACCTTTCTTCCTTCTTCTTTAATCTACATTTTCATAACCGAATTTTTGATCATCCTCTTCTTCATCTTACAAGTTGGACTTTTCTTTCTTGATTGAACCGGGTAAGTGTTTTTATTCAAATCTTTTCATTCTATTTCTCCTAGCCGAATGAGTGTCCCTCATTATTTGATTGTTTCATATTGTTTCTAAACCGAAATGGTGTTTTTTTTCTACACTCCCTCATATTTTGATAATTCTCTATTTGTAGTATTTTAGTGGATTGAATGAATACCACATCTTAGCCGAATCATTTCTAGTCTTGCGCCCAATCGAAAGATGTGGATCTATTATTGTCAAAGTAAGAGATTTCTTCAAGGTTCAATATCTCAATACTTGGTTGAAGTTGTAAATTGGGCTTTGGATTAATTGTTGACCGACTGAACCTTTAGGTGCCACGGAGAGTATCGTGTTACGGATTGCGAATAAGGTGTGTAATCCCCTACCCTTCTGAATACATGTTTGAATTGGTAGGTAATCTCACATATCTCTGAATAATTGTATGAAGTGTTTTGTGATTCGGTCGAAATACCCTCGGAAATCGGAAATCGGCATCGCTGATCACTCGGGTGTGTGTATGTTTGTAGTGGAAACCATATTTTGCAATGAAACAGTTTCTAGTTAGCAGCAGTGATGTGATTTAAAAAAATCACGAAAAATAAGAAAAATGGAATTAGAAAATGAATGAGATATGGATTGAAAGCTAATTGAGTCTATTTTCTTATAAAAGAAACAGAGCAAGCAAAGGATTAGTATATTTTGAGATTTATAAATTTTAGTGAGACTAGTTCTGATTGACTTCGTGGTTTCCTGTTTTGTTTTAGAAAAAAATCATTCAAAATTGTACAAAGTGAATTATGAGTTATAATTTATATGTATAGATTCCTTAGTGAGTCTATTTTCAATAGAAACAAGTGGGAGCAACATATGAGAACCATACTGTGAGATATTTGAATATAAGATAAGAGAGGTTAGAACCATTGGACAGTGAAACAAAGGAATCTTTAATGAATAAACTGTACGAAATGGCTAAGTTAAAAATTCTGGAAAAATTGTAGTAAGAGGACATATGAGTCTAGATTCAAGAAAAATTTACGAATCTAAATTTCGAGTTTCCTAGCTCGAGTTATAGTCAATTTAGTTAGTACGACACAGTTGGACAATTTAAATTTTAAAGCCCCAAATTAGTAGTTAATTTCGGGGTTGCGAAATTACGAAAATACCCTTGGGTGATAAATTACCGAAATACCCCTGGGTTGCGAGATTACCATTTACCGAAATGCCCTTATGGGCCGAATTACGAAAATGCCCCTAATGGGCCAAATTGATATATTGCTTAATGGGTCGATTTGCAAAGTGTTATAAT
Source organism: Gossypium rotundifolium (assembly GCA_025506655.1). Taxonomy (NCBI): domain Eukaryota; kingdom Viridiplantae; phylum Streptophyta; class Magnoliopsida; order Malvales; family Malvaceae; genus Gossypium; species Gossypium rotundifolium. The sequence goes on from CP106729.1 coordinate 89,481,327, forward strand.
GAGCCAAATTGATATATTTCTTAATGGGCTGAATTGATATATTGCTTAATGGGCCAAATTGATATATTGCTTAATGGGCTGATTTGATACATTGTCTTAAAGGGTCGATTTGTAAAATGTTAATGGGCCGAACTTTTGTCTGAATTAATCATTATTGTTATATTTGTAAATATCATGATTTACTAAGTATGTTGCATTTACATAATTCTTGAAACACCCCAAACCCGGCCCACAAGCCCTGACCGGATCTGGCATGCTTCTAGAGAAAAACCATTCGAATCTTATTTGGGCTTCGCCAAAAACTTGTGTGTTTTTGAAAATAGTTGATTTGGGTTGGGTTCAAAATTAAAACCGTGTTGATTAGGTGTCAAAACAATTAATATTTATATTTAAGAAAAATTAATCAGAACTTCAAATCGATAAATGTCGTATCATACTAAGTAGTTCAAATGCATGCATAGACAATTTAATACTTATGGCCTTATTACATCAAATAAAACCGAAATAAGTCAAAACTTAAATAAATAAAAAATAAACTAATAAAATAAACAGTCTACGAGTTATGCATGGCCACCATTGAGCTCCATGGGCCGGTCCATCTCTTGAGTGTTACGAAAAATAATCCCACAAAGGGTGAGTCAAGCAGACTCAATGTGTACAACCAATACAAGTCTCAATTAAATTCAGGCATATCAAATCATACATAATAAACACATATAAACCATGATGCAAACCCAACCCAAGCCTAGATAACCATCCGCTACACATCACCCGTACCAACCATCACACCGTGGGGACTACTAAGTCGACCCTCCATCCGCTACACACCATGGAAGGCAGTCGCTGCAGTCGACCTGCTCATCGCCCTTATAAAATTCGTGGCATAGCCACCAGATAATTATTTTGTGACATATGTCACCACATATAGATTTCGTGACATAAGTCACCACATTCAAATTACATGACATAAGTCACCACATTCAGATATTGGGGTATAAAACCACCAATTCACTTCCCCTTTACATATCACCCATATGCCCCATTTCAAACAAATCATGCAATATCATGCCTTATTTCACATTCTTATCACTATTGACATATGTGCCATCATAGATCATATCATACTCATAGTAGGAGTGGGTAAGCGTACCTGAGTACTTTGTACCATTGCAAGATACTCTTAGCCACATCTTAACATATTCTTAGTAACATATTTATCAAAACATAGCCGTAAATTAATTAAGGCTTAGTGTGGGGTACACACCTAATTTACTTAGCAAGTTTACTGAAAATCTCGAAAACCCGATCTAGTGTCCTAGATCCTTAGTTCCTACATTCGACCAACCCTACACATGTTAGCAAAGAGCCATTCGGCTATCTAGCCAAATCCCAAAGGAAAATCTTACCTGGACGCCGATTTCACTACTAATCAAATCCCGAAAACCTTGTGATAACTCTTCTTGCAATCGGCTGAATCTTTGAATCACCGAACTAGTTGGTTTGACTTTTAAACGAAGTAAGAAATAGATCTAAAACACCAATATAACCTTGGCCGAATATACGTAGTCACTCACCTTGCAACTTTAGATCGCGAAAGTAGTCTCTTGGATAAGAAGATGTCGAAATCCTACAGGATATATGTTAGATCCAATTCTAACATTCAAATAAATGGCCTTCGGCCTAATCTTATACCTTGATTACCTTAGATCTAAAATCTCGAATGGTTTCCTTAGAAGTCGGCTACTATGGAAATCCCGAAATTCACCTTCCAACTTTCGGCAAACAAACTAAAATATTAATGGGATTAGTCCTTAGCTTTCGGCTAGAAGAAAAAGATTGAAGATCAAATCACGATGGATCTTACCCTTAATACTGTAGTCGACTACTCCTTGTTGAACCCACAAAGATTCAGCTATGTGGACTTAGATAGGAATCGACAAGTTTCGACTTTTGATGAATACTAGGATGATTCGGCTATGGCTTCAAATGATGATGAGATATTCGGCTAACACCAAAATAAAAGAAGGAACTTGGAAAAGAGATATAGGTTCGACCAAAATAGAGGAAAAAGAAAAGAAGAGTTTGAAGAATTTTGGCAAAGATGACAAGGAAGAATTCAGCTTCCAACGAAAAGAAAGAAAAGGGAAAATCTACTCAAAGTTTCGGCAGCAAGATACTAACTAAAATTCGGCACTTATGCCTCCCTTTCATGACCGATTTTTACCAACCAAAGAGTCCCTTGGCCGGCCACTATTATCCTTCCTTATCACATCCCATTTTCTTCTCCTACTTTATCTTTTATCTACTCCTTGGCCCCAATGCCGTCCATTACTGCTCTTTTTGCCGAAAAATATAAGTCCCAAAATGTTGCTTGTACCGCTCGAACTCAAGACCTCCTTGTACTGCATGTGGCGCCATTTACCAAAGTCTTAAGTGGCATCTCCTTGCCACCTTACTAAATTGATTCTTGTGTCCTATTTCTCCTACACACTTTCTTAAGGCCATATTGCCTAGCTTCCTCTTTTAGACTTTGAAATCAAATAATTATTAAGCTATTCCTCTTCACCCTAAGGTTCACAAAATTCATAATACACATTCACAACACACACAGGCATGCTATTTCATACAATTTAGTAATAATGCATAAGCCATAGTCCAGGATACTATAGTTCTACCCCCTTAAAATAATTTTGACCTCGAAATTACCTAGCTAGAATAGGTGGGGGTACTGCTGTCGCATTGCTTCTTCTGGCTCCCAAGAAGCTTCCTCTAATCCATGGTTATGCCACAACACCTTGACCAAAGGGACTGACTTCCTCCGAAGTACCTTCACACCTCGTTCCAGAATCTGAATTGGCTCTTCCTCATAAGACAGATCTGGTCTCAGCTCCACCTCTTCAATCGGAACTATATGAGATGGATCCGATCGGTATCGACGTAGCATGGAAACATGAAATACGTCGTCCATCTGCCTGAATTCTGGAGGTAACTCCAACTGGTATGCCATCAGTCCAATTCGCTTCAATACCCGATAAGGTCCTATAAACCTTGGACTTAGCTTCCCTTTGCGGCCAAATCTCATCACCTTCTTTCAAGGCGAAACTTTGAGAAACACTTGATCTCCCATAGCAAATTCGATCTCCTTCCGTTTGAGATCTGCATATGACTTTTGCCTATCAGACGCCTCCTTCAATCGTGCCTGAATTATCTTAACCTTCTCCTCGAATTCTACCATAATTTTCGGACCCAAAATCTAACGTTCCCCTAATTTCGTCCAACACGTAGGAGTGCGACACTTCCGTCTATACAACGCTTCGTACGGTTCCATTTTAATACTGGCCTGATAGCTGTTGCTATAAGCAAATTCTGCTAAAGGCAAATATTCTTCCCAACTTCCTCTGAAGTCTACCCCACTGCCTCTTAGCATATCCTCCAACACTTGTATTACTCGCTCAGATTGACCGTCTGACTGTGGATGAAAAGTCGTACTGAAGTCCAATCTGGTGCTTAAAGCCTGATGTAGAGCTTTCCAAAATCGAGACGTAAACCTCGGATCCCTATCCGAGATAATCGACACCGGCACTCCGTGCAACCTTACAATCTCCGCTACATACAATCTTGCTAGCTTTTGTATAAAATAGTCAACCCGCACTGGAATAAAATGCGCGGACTATGTCACCGATCCACTATCACCCATACCGAGTCCTTCTTAGTAGGCGTAAGGGGAAACCCACTAACGAAGTCCATGGTAATTCTCTCCCACTTCCACTGCAGAATTTGTATTGGCTAAAGCAATCCTGATGGAACTTGATGTTCAACCTTAACTTGCTGACACGTCAAACACTTGCCAGCATATTCGGTAACTTCCCACTTAAGACCAGGCCACCAAAACTGTTCCCTTAGATCTCTGTACAATTTACTACCTCCGGGATGCATAGCATAAGGGCTACTATGCGATTCCCGAAGAATTCTTTGCCTAAGCTCCTCGTCCTTCGGCATACAGACCTTACCCTTGAAGCACAATACTCCCTCGTCATTAACACCATAACCCTCTAACTCTCCATTCTGCGCTTGTCGCAACTTAACACTTAGATCTTCATCCATTAACTGACTTTCCTTCACCTCATTCAACCATGTCGGTTTGACTTGCAATTCTGCTAGCAGACTTCCATCGTCATATAAGCTTAGATGTGTGAACATCGCCCTCAAATCCATCACTACCTTTCGACTTAGGGTATCTGCCACCACATTCGCCTTGCCCGGGTGATACTCTATAGAATAGTCACAGTCCTTCAATAATTCCACTCACCTTCGCTGTCTCAGGTTCAACTCCTTTTGAGTCAGAAGATACTTAAGGCTCTTGTGGTCTGTGTAGATCACTGACTTCTCTCCATAAAGATAGTGCCTCCATACTTTAAGAGCAAAGACCACTGCCGCCAATTCTAAGTCATGCATCGGGTAGTTAACTTCGTGTGGCCTTAGTGCATCGAGACGCATAGCGACTACTTTCCCATCTTGCATAAGGACACCTCCCAATCACAGTATGGGAAGAATCACGATGCACTACAAAATCCTTCCCCGCCTCAGTGAATCAAAACTGGAGCTTCGGTCAAGACCCTCTTAAGCTTCTCAAAGCTCTCCTGTTGCTTATCGGTCCATACAAAAGGCACTTCCTTTCTCAACAACTTTGTTAGAGGCGCGACTATCGACGAGAACCCTTCCACGAACCTTCGGTAATAGCCAGCTAATCCTAAAAAACTCTGAACTTTCGCCACAGACTTAGGGGGTTTCCAATCTAAAACTGCCTCAATCTTCCGAGGATCCACCCTTATTCCTTCAGCAGGTACCACATGTCCTAAAAACGTAACCTCCTTAAGCCAAAATTCACACTTGCTGAATTTGACGTAGAGCTTCTTCTCCCTCAACACTTGCAACACAACTCGGAGGTGCTCATCGTGTTCTTCCTCAGACTTTGAATACACCAAGATATCGTATATGAACACAACAACAAATCGGTCCAGATAGGGTTGGAAAACCCGGTTTATCATGTCCATAAACGCGGCAAGGGCATTTGTCAATTCGAACGACATTACCAAGAACTCATAATGCCCGTACCTTGTGTGGAAAGTCGTCTTATGGATATCAGCCTCCTTCACCTTAAGCTGATGATATCCAGACCTTAGATCTATCTTTGAGAATACTGCGGCCCCCTTAAGCTGATCGAACAAGTCGTCTATCCTTGGCAACGGATACTTGTTCTTGATGGTCAGCTTATTCAACTGACGATAATCTATGCACATGCGCATAGTTTCGTCCTTCTTCTTCACAAACAAGACCGGTGCTCTTCATGAAGACACACTGGGTCGAATAAACCCACGGTCTAGTAATTCTTGGATCTGAGCCTTGAGCTCAACCAACTCCTTTGGTGCCATTACATGCGGGCAATTGACACGGGGCTGCATGCGGCAGCAAGTCAATTCCGAACTCCACTTCCCTATCCAGGGGTATTCCAGGCAACTCTTCCGGAAAAACATCCACTAACTCCCCTTTTTTTTGCATACAACGCACTAATGAAGGCCAAAAATGCCTTGCACCCTTTTCGTACCATCTTATCAGCCTTCAAAGCAGAAACTACATTAGACAAGTAGTTCCTTCTTTCTCCTATCATAACTATCACCTCATCCTCTAGGGTCCTTAACTTAATTGTTTGGCTGCACAATCCAATACAGCCCGATGCTCCACTAGCCAGTCTATACCAAGTATAAGATCAAATTCCCTGAAAGGTAATTCCATTAAGTCGGTAAGAAATATCGCTCCCTGGAGCTCCAAAGGCACACTCTAAAATATCTTGTTCACTACTACGGTTTGACCTAGTGGGCTTACTACAGTCATCTCCCTACTAGATAGTTCAGAAGCTATTCCTAGAGTTTCAACTACTCTACATGCAACATAAGAATGGGTCAAGCCCACATCAATCAAAGCAACATAAGGCTTGCCAAGTATAAGGAACGTACAGGTTATTACGTCCGGTGCGTCTCCGTCCTCCCCCCGACGAAATGTATACACTAAACCCGGCTATCTGGCCTCCGTGTTACCAATACCTCAGCCCGGTGTTCCCCGTCCTCTACCAGCACCGTTTCCTCTACCATTTGAACCATGGCCCTGCTGAGGCTGCTGTCCACCTCTTTCAGCCTGATTAGGACCTTGACGTACTGGTCGTCCCCCTTCGGTTCTCACAGGACAATCTTTAATCATGTGGTCCTTGGACCCACACTTGAAGCATACTCCCGTCTTCTTCCAACACTCTCCTAAATACTTCTTCCCACATTGGGTACAAGTACGATACTACCCTCCAGTAGTAGCCTGCTGACCTCACGGCCCATCAACTCTAGGCCTCTTTTGCTCATTCCTGGAAGACCCTGAAGATCCAAAGCCTCTCTTCTGCCTATTCTGATCGGTGTTCTGCCTTACAGAATCCTTGATACCCTCGGCTACCTTAGCCTTCTCCACCAACACAGTAAACTCTCGCTCTTGCTGTGGAGCTATCAACAGTCTCAAATCATCCCTCAATCCATCCTCAAACCAGACACATCGTTCATGCTCTGTAGCCACTATCCCTCGAGCATATCGGCTTAACCTTAAAAATTTAGCCTCGTACTCCGCTACGAACTTGTTCCCTTGAACCAGCCCTAAAAATGCCTTCCTCTGCGCATCAATGTAATGGGTACCGACATACTTCTTCTGGTATGCCGCCTTAGCATAATCCCAAGTGAGTTCCTCAGCTGTAGTACCATCCCTAACCGTGAGCCACCATTGATATGACTCATTGCGGAGAAGTGACACCAACCCTTTCAGCTTTTCCTCGGTAGTTAAATCGAGCTCATCCATAATCCGCTTAGTCACTTCCAACCAATACTCAGCGGTACTGGGTGCCACAGCAGATACACCACGGAACACCTCAGCTCCGTTGGCTCGGAGTCACTCAGGTACCAATTTTTGAGCTCCCATGCCTCCACCTGCTCCAGCCACCCTTTTCAAGACCCGCAAGATCGCTGTGACACTCGTCATCCCCGTCGATCTCGATATTCCACCTCGGTAATTTGCTGGTGGTGGTGGCATTTCATTTTTAGATCCTTGACCCGATCTAACGGATTCTAACACAGTCATTCAGCCTCTACCAAGGCCTCGCACGTTACGACCATGTCCCCTTGAATTCATACTTCCAATTTGTGTTTATCTGATTAAAGAATTTTATAGATTAGTTTTGTTCCACTGATTTATCACGTATGTTCAATAGTTTTTAAGGGGTAGTTCTTTCGAATTCATTCACATACAGTCTCAGATCATTCATTCCATCACATACATGAACTTGCGTTCATTACAAAGAAATGTTGTAGTTGTCGTTGTTTGTTGTTTTCCACTACCTAGGGGTATTTCCGTAATTTTATCCTATAGGGGTATTTTGGCAATTTTTTCCAAATTAAGGTATTTGAAAATGTTACAAAATAGAGATTGTTGACATTTACAAAATTAAAATACTTCTGGAAAAATTTCAAGGGTGAAATGGTAATTTTATACACTAGGGGTATTTTGTAATTTTACAAGCGAGGTTATTTCGATAATTTTTTCTTGAAATATGGTTCTTGGTGACTTTTCAAAACAAGGGTATTTTAAAGGTTTCTAATTTGAGGTACTTGGTAATTTTCCTTCTTGAGGTATTTTGGTCATTTATTCAGTTAGGGTAATTTGGTCATTTTGCAAATCAAGGGTAATTTAAGTAAATTTTCCAAATCGGGTATCTTAATATTTTGTAAAATAGGGTTTTTGGATATTTGTAAGGTAAGAGAATCTTGATAAAAACTGTGGGTAGTATGGAAATTTTATGAACCAATGGTATTTTAGTAAATTTCTTTTCAACCAGGGGTATTTAGGTCATTTTAGTAAATCGAGAATATTTTGGAATTTTTTTTCAAAATTGTTTTCCTACACATCAAAGGGGTCATTTGGTGATTTTAAGACTAGGGTTTTTATAAAAAAATATGGCTAGTCCCTTTCGGGTTTAGTTATTGGGTTTAGCTTGTGGCTGAGTCCTCTTGGTTAGGGTGGACCATCACTATGCACCAGGTAGGATTCGAGTGGGTAGGAGGTGAGTCACTAGGACTGCTTAAATACCAAGCTCCTATCAAAACCAATCCTAGACATGCGCACGATGGTTGCCACACCCTAACTCGGCGACTTAGTCATAAGTTTGTTTAGTTAGGCATTAAAGTTTTATGTAATTGTTGGGGTAAACTAGTCCTATGGTTCAAGTACTTATCATACTAATCTAAGTTCCATTTCTACCCATCTACAAATCATACAATAATTCACACAATGGATAGGGGTACTTACCTGGTGGACTTCGGTCAGAGACTCGGGAGCCATGCCAGAAACCCTGCTCATTTCTTAGAAAAATCCATTTTAAAGAGAGAAAATGTTTTGGGCCCTAAAAGCCCTCAAGGCTGAGGTTTGAACCGGGATCTGATACCAAAATGAAACACCCCAAACCCGGCCCACAAGCCCTGACCGGATCTGGCATGCTTCTAGAGAAAAACCATTCGAATCTTATTTGGGCTTCGCCAAAAACTTGTGTGTCTTTGAAAACAGTTGATTTGGGTTGGGTTCAAAATTAAAACCCGTGTTGATTAGGTGTCAAAACAATTAATATTTATATTTAAGAAAAATTAACTGCAACTTCAAATCGATAAATATCGTATCATACTAAGTAGTTCAAATGCATGCATAGACAATTTAATACTTATGGCCTTATTACATCAAATAAAACCCGAAATAAGTCAAAACTTAAATAAATAATAAAATAAACTAATAAAAATAAACAGTCTCTGAGTTATGCATGGCCACCACTGAGCTCCTGCTGACCCAGTCCATCTACTGAGTGTTACCTGAAAAATAATCCCACAAAGGGGTGAGTCAAACAGACTCAATGTGTACAACCAATACAAGTCTCAATTAAATTAAGGCATATCAAATCATACAGAATAAACACATATAAACCATGATGCAAACTCGAACCCAAGCCTAGATAACCATCCGCTACACATCACCCGTACCAACCATCACACCGTGGGGACTACTAAGTCGACCCTCCATCCGCTACACACGATCGAAGGCAGTCGCTGCAGTCGACCTGCTCATCGCCCTTATAAAATCGTGGCATAGCCACCAGATAATTATTTTGTGATATAAGTCACCACATTCAGATTTCGTGACATAAGTCACCACATTCAAATTACGTGACATAAGTCACCACATTCAGATATTGGGGTATAAAACCACCAATTCACTTCCCTTTACATATCACCCATATGCCCCATGTCAAACAAATCATGCAATATCATGCCTTATTTCACATTCTTATCACTATTAACATACGTGCCATCATAGATCATATCATACTCATAGTAGAAGTGGGTAAACGTACCTGAGTACTTTGTACCATTGCAAGATACTCTTAGCCACATCTTAACATATTCTTAGTAACATATTTATCAAAACATAGCCGTAAAGTAATTAAGGCTTAGTGGGGGGTACACACTTGATTTACTTAGAAGTTTACTGAAAATCCCAAAAACCCGATCTAGCGTCCTAGATCCTTAGTTCCTACATTCGGCCAAGCCTACACATGTTAGCAAAGAGCCATTCGCCTATCTAGCCAAATCCCAAAGGAAAATCTTACCTGGATGCCGATTTCACTACTAATCAAATCCCGAAAACCTTGTGATAACTCTTCTTGCAATCGGCTAGATGCTGAATCATTGAACTAGTTAGTTTCAACTTTTTAAACGAAGTAAGAAATAGATTTAAAACACCAATATAACCTTGGCCGAATATACATAGTCACTCACCTTGTGATTTTAGATCTCGAAAGTAGTCTCTTAGCTTAGAAGATGTCAAAATCCTACAGGATATATGTTAGATCCAATTCTAACATTCAAATAAATGGCCTTCAGCCTAATCTTATACCTTGCTTACGTTAGATCTGAAATCCCGAATGGTTTCCTTAGAAGTCGGCTACTATGAAAATCCCGAAATTCACCTTCCAACTTTTGGCAAACAAACTAAAATATTAATGGGATTAGTCCTTAGGTTTTGGCTAGAAGAAAAAGATTGAAGATCAAATCACGATGGATCTTACCCTTAATACTATAGTCGACTACTCTTTGTTGAACCCACAAAGATTCAGCTATGTGGACTTAGATAGGAATCGACAAGTTTCGAATTTTGATGAACACTAGGATGATTCGGATATGGCTTCAAATGATGATGAGATATTCGGCTAACACCAAAATAAAAGAAGGAACTTGGAAATGAAATATAGGTTCGGCCAAAATAGAGGAAAAAGAAAAGAAGAGTTTGAAGAATTTTGGCAAAGATGACAAGGAAGAATTCGACTTCCAATGAAAAGAAAGAAAAGGGAAAATCCACTCAAAGTTTCGGCAGCAAGATACTAACTAATATTCGGCACTTATGCCTCCCTTTCATGACCGATTTTTACCAACCAAAGAGTCCCTTGGCTGGCCACTATTATCCTTCCTTATCACATCCCATTTTCTTCTCCTACTTTATCTTTTATCTACTCCTTTAAAATAATTGATTAAAAAAATAATCATCACAAAAAGTTTAAGCATATCTAAAGCTCCTCCCTCAGTCTCCCAATGCCGTCCATTACTGCTCTTTTTGCCAAAAATATAAGTCCCAAAATGTTGCTTGTGCCGTTCGAACTCAAGACCTCCTTGTGCTGCATGTGGTACCATTTACCAAAGTCTTAAGTAGCATCTCCTTGCCACCTTACTAAATTGATTCTTGTGTCCTATTTCTCCTACACACTTTCTTAAGGCCATATTGCCTAGCTTCCTCTTTTAGACTTTAAAATAAAATAATTTTTAAGCTATTCCCCTTCACACTAAGGTTCACAAAATTCATAATACACATTCACAACACACACAGGCATGTTATTTCATACAATTTAGTAATAATGCATAAGCCATAGTCCAGGATACTACAATTCTGCATGGGATTGGGATATTGATGATCGGAGGAAGTAATTTGGTGGCTCTGCCACATATTTTGGTGACTCTGTCACATTTTGTCTGGTGGCTATGCCACGTAAATTCTGTTATTCTGGTGGCTTGTCCACAATTAAATTTATTATAAATGGCTTAATGCCTGCGATTGGTGTGTTGGCGGGGTGGGTTGACTTGATCCCCACAGGTGTGTTGGTTGGTACGGGTGGTGTGTAGCGGACGGAATATTAGGTTGGTTTGAGATTGCATTACATTCATTTGATTCATTTGATATATTCTGTTTTGTACATGGGCTTTGGCTCAAGATTATGCTTTATGGGCTTCGGCCCAAGTTATTATAAATGGGCTTTGGCCCAAGTTATTGTTATATGGGCTCAGGCCCAAATTTTTGCTAAACAGGTTCAAGCCCAGTGAAAAACGGTAGGGGGATTATACACCGAGTTTTTGTAACTTACCCCCTTTCTTTTTTAATCCCAGCAGGTAACGCTCAGTGACGAGGACTTGGGGCCATGGATGAATCGGTGGAGGTCATACTTCATAAATGATGTTTGCAAACATTAGTAAACTACTTTTCCATATTATTTCGTTACCTTTACTATTTCGGGTTTTAAAGTTGTAATAAGGCCTCTGGGGTAAACTTTAATTTGCTTTATGTTTGGACGTATTTATTATGTTGCTTGAATTATTTTTAAAATGGGGATTTTTTTCTAAAATCATAATCAACGGTTTTTCCAAAGTTGATTAATAAATGGATTTTATAATAAACTTTTACAAATAATTTTAACTCGGACTTTCTTTCAAATTATCGATGACATTTTTAAAAGTCACGGTTTTAAAGTTCACTACCTTGATTTTTGATTCATCAATCAACCTCTCAAAAGTAGTTTTATTTTATCAAATATTTACATCCAAACTTGTTTACTCTGTATTTTATCAAATATTTCAAATCAAATTTATTTTCTTCTTTATAACAAATCAATATCTATTTGAGTTCGAATCACAAGGATTTTATACATTTTTCGCATGTGACACATCAGATTCGATCATAACGCATGGGCCGGGTTTGGGGTGTTACAATACATGTAGGATTTAGTAAGAATTGATGATTGCTTTAGCTGAGTAAATGATTCAGCTATGCATGAAAGGCTAGAAAGTTGAATGAAAATCACTTTACAAGCCTTGGGCCAAATGTGTAAATATGAGAAAGTTTAGAGGCAAAATGGTAATTTTGCTAAAGTATGAGATAATGTCAATTTAGTCAATGTGTGTATTGAATGAGTTGATTTATCATTATAGATCAAGAAAGACGAAGCCCGGATTGAAACTGAGGAAAGAGCAAGGTGGTGGACTAAATTGCACATCTTTATACTTTTTGAGTACCGAGGTAAGTTTATGCGTAATCAATGCGTTCTACTTATACATTCTTAATTCTAGCTAGTGTGTAGCATGATTGAAAATGAATGAGAATGATTGAGAACCTATGTGGTTCAATTGGAATGAATGTGGTAGATATCATGAATGAATGAGTAAGTAGATATGTGGATGAGTAGTGATAATATTTGATGGTTGGCTAACTGTGATACCACCTTAATACTTAACAACTATGGACTATGTGCAATACCATAGTTAAGTATATTATTTAATGGGCTATGTGCGAAACCACTATGAGTACCTCTTGGTAGGCTATGTGCGATACTACCTTATTACCTGATTGTGGTGGGCTGAGTGCGGAACCACCGAGTGATTTAGCTGTGTGGATGTATTAGTGTGATAAATGATGTATCGTATTTTCGAGTAAATGTGGTATTGAGTGTAGGGGTGCATGTCAATGATTATGATTATGTGACTCATAATGTTTTGGAAATGTGGTAGGGATAGAAAGAGTAAGCATAATTGTGGATGTGAATTTACTTAGTAGTAGAATGCTAATTGTTGTTTATTTTATACTAGAATGCTTAAATTGTTTATGTGCAAACTTACTAAGCTCAAGGCTTACTCCTTTTCTTTCCGTTATCTTATAGAGAAAGAGGGTTGAATCGAGATACGTGGATTAATCAGAAGATCACCCACACTATCAGCTCACTCCGGTAGACTAGACTAAATATTTTGTATATGGCATGTATAGGGGCTAGACAAGTTAGGGAATTTTGTTGTAAGTGGCTAAGATGTGTTAGCCTATAGATGGATAATCTATTTTTTATAATGCCATAGTTGTTGGTTGCTTTATTAAATGAAAAAAAAATGTAGTTATCTATGTAAGATTGTGTTTGAATTTGAGTTGATTATGGATGTGTTGTTTGGGTATATGTTATAAGAAATTGAGGAGTGAAAAGAACTTGGCAATTAGCTTTGTTCTTGTCCATGTGGTTAGACACACGGGCATCTGATTAGGCCATGTGTGGCATACGGCCAACCCACAGGTGTGTGCCTTGGCTGTGTCTCTTTGACAGATTCGAGTAGTATAGGCCACAGGCTAGCCACACGGGCATGTGTCTAGACTTCAGGCCGTGTGGTGTAGTCAGTGTTCACCACGGGTGGTAAGCACAGGCGTGTGCCCTAGTCGTGGGGCATTGGTAGAATGCCTGGGTTTTCATGCACAGGGTGAGGGCATGAGTGTGTGTGACCTTACACGGGCGTGTCTCACCTTACACGGGCGTGTAGTCCCTATTTAGGTGGAAAATTTTTAAAATTGCAAAAGTTTTCGATAGGGTATCGAGAGTCTTGCGTGTATGAGTGAGGCCTCGTAAGTCGAGATTGAGGTTGTAGAGGTGACTTAAGAGAGTAATCGATGAGCCTAAGTGGTGATCATATGGTTTTAATCCGGTAATGCCTCAGGCCTAGTTCCGACATGGATTACGGGTAAGGGGTGTTACAAGAAGCCACGTAGGAGCCTGAGGAGGTGATGCGACAACAATACCCTCACCTCTTCTGATCAGGTAAATTTTGATGCCGAAATTTCTTTAAGGGAGGTAGAGTTGAAACGCCCCAAATTTTAGAGGTTACTAATTCTGCTTAATTTCTATGTTGTGCTTGAATGGCTAGCTATTTGAGTGTATTTGGGGGTTCTAAGGAGGCCTGGGCTCGGTCTGAGCTATGGGGAAATTTTAGTTCTTACTCATAAGGGGAACTAACAGTTAGTAGTAAGACTTATGTACAATTATGAGTGTTTTGTGACATAAAAAAGAGCGTGTGGCCTGATGGTGGTGGCGTCATAAGAAAGGCAAGGAGAGAGGGGTTCGAATCCCATGGAAAGCAAATGAGAGCATTTATTTTATGCCTTAGGAGTGGAAGAAGTAGAGTTCGGATCAAACTCTACATGGGAGGTTGAAGACTTGGTCAAAAATTTCAAGGAGTGGAAGAAGTAGAGTTTGGATCAAACTCTACAAGAGAGGTTGAAGACTTGGTCAAAAATTTCAAATGGAAGGATGGGAGCAATTCTAGGATTGGTGGTGGAGAAAATCAGGGAAGTGGATGTGTGTGGAAGTGTTGGCCAAAATTGAGAGTTTAGGTAGGAAGGGAATTTCGGCTAGGGGGTTGGCATGAAGCAAATTTCGGCTGAGGGGTCATTTGGGAAGCATTTTGGGATTTCTTCTCTGAGGCATTTCGTGTACTTTTTTTTACCTTTCGTGCATTTTTCTCTTCTTACTAATAGCCTTTCATATACTTTTGCTACTTGATTTAGCTTTTCTTCTACAAACACTTGGTTGGCCGAATCTTTACGCTTCTTTCTATTTCTCTTCACACTTCGTTTGTCTTCTTTTTTTTTCCTCTAAGCCGTTTAGCTACACTTCTCCCTTTTCAATTTCTCCTTTAGCCGAATACAACTCTTCTTAAAGCTTTGGTTCTCCTTCTGCTGGCCGAATCTTGTAAGCCGAGTCTACATACTCTCTTCATCCTGAGACTTTTTGTACTCGGTGGTTGGGGCCAAATCCTATTGTCAGACAACTGATGATTGTCGTCGTTCATTGGTGTTGGTAAGGGTGGAGTAATACAAATACTTTCTTAATTCGTTGCTAGTTAGAATTCTTGTGACTTCATGAGTAAACTTCGGTGTCTCTTTTCTCGTAGGGGCTGAATGTTGGATGGTTGCTAACGCTCTTTGTTCATCAAATATTGCTAGGGACTCGTTTTCCTTAGCCAAGGAATAGGGCCGATTATCGTTGCCCTGTAGGAGATCGCATCTCGTGGTAAGTGAAATTAGTTTAATAGAGTATTTCAATATTATGGATTTCCAAGGGCGTTGAGAGTAACTAATGGTCATTGTTATCATAGGTGCCTCGGGAAGTGTCTCAAACTACAATCCAAAGAAGGTGTGTAATCCTACACCCCCTTTAGTTCTGTCAATGCGATGAGTGAAGGTGTGTGTTCACACCCTGATGATCTATGAATCGGCTAAAGCCGAAATACCGAAAAGCCAAAACTTCGGCATCTGAGATCACTCGAGCGTGCGAGCACTCGAAAAGATAAATCGAGCCACAATTGTTGGTGACAGACGGTTGGGACTACCACGGATCTTCTCGTGGGCTTAAGTTGTAATGGGCCTTATTGGGCCAAAGTGGGCCCAATGGGCTAATGGGCCCACAGAGACGAAATCCACGGTAAGCACCAAATAATGGATTTGGCTACGAGGTTGACATAACCGTGGCCGATAATGGGCTGTTTGGGCCGCACGAGCGTGTGGGCCCATTCGGGCCAAAAATTGGGCTTTGGGTCCAATTGCACCGTTTTGACCAGAAAGGGTATCTGTGCCGCTTAAGGCGACTGTAGGCCTTTGGAAGGGCCGTCACATATCGAAATTATTGAAATATCCTCAATGGGTGAAATTACTAAAATACCCTCAATGGGTGAAATTTCTGAAATACCCTCGATGGGTAGAATTACTGGAGTACCCTTGAGGGTGAATAGCCGTTTTACCCCTAAATGACCAAATGACCGTTGTACCCTTAGTGGTAGTATAAGTGAAATAGATGTAATATTGTATGATTAATTATGATTGTGATATGCTACATACATGAGGTTTTATGACACGTCATACTACATCGGGTTGGGTTTTGTATTGTGGAGGAAGTACTGTACTGGTGGCTATGCCACGTTTTACTGATTTAGTGGCTTTACGATGTATACTAATTCTAGTGGCTCAGCCACGTATACTATTATTAGCAGCTTTGCTGTGTTGATATTAGTAGCTCCGCTGCGTTATTGGTGTGTAGGGCTAGGTGGGTCGACTTGGTCCCCACATGGTGTGTAGGGTGTTGGTTGGACTGGGTTGGGCTGCATTCTGTTTGCAATGACATGATTTTGAGCTTAGACCCAGACTGTTACTGAATAGGGCTTAGGCCCAGACTGTTACTGTAATAGGGGATTACACACTTAGTTCTAGTAACTCACCCCTTTTCTTTAACTGTGCAGGTAACCTTCAACCGTAGAGGATTTGGAGCTACGAGGGACTCAGAGGTGGCCACATGCTTAATACATTTTTAATTTAGACTTAGCTATTTTAATTGCTTTAATATGTTGGGGTAGTGTTTTTGTAATAAGGCCTTTTGGGGATTTTTAACATGTATTTGGTATTTTCCTTTAATTACTATCTGCTAGACTAGGAAACGCATGTTTTTAAAATGATAATGTTTTTAAAGTATTTCACGATTTCCAAAATTTAAAGTTGATTATTTGAATGAGCTTCTGTAATATTTTAATTTTGTTTAATAAACTGTTTAATTAATAAGAGAATTGCGAGTTCACGTTTTCATTACCTTAAACGTCTCAAAATGAACTAACATTTAGTATTGAGTTTGTATCGAACTAGCCATTTTTTTCAAACGTCACTTGATGTGGCACGTCAGACTCAGGCCTAACGTCTAAGCTAGATTTGGGGTGTTACAAGGAATCATAGTAATTGCCCGACTATAACCATTACACTTATTCATCAATACAATATAAACATTATTCATCTGTCTAATTATGTCATCGAAAATTTTCACATTATCCATCACTAACAAAAGGAAATATCATAAAAGCTTCCAGTTAATACTTTCTTTAAATAACATACCTGAATACGTTATTTAGTCAGAATTAACTTCTTATTTACCAGTGGCTCTGCATAATCTGAACAGTCTTCAGAACTATCCAATATCTCTTTTAGTACTGTCTTCACTTGCTGATTCATTCTCTTTTCTGACCACATTACTAATCTTTCAAGCACGGACTTCTGTAACTCCACACTCGTGAGCTTTTTCATCCCAAATTCTTACAGATTTCATTTTAACATCTCACGGATAAGGGGGTGATGTTAGTAAAGCCTCAAATTTAACTTACACATACATGCATGTAACATATACTATCACAAAGAGCCAGTTCAATTATAAATTTCACATTCTCAATAAATTTAATAAACTTTTGCTTTTAATCAGTTTTATTCTTAACACATTGTTCATATGCCAACTCAAATCACTATTTCACAATCAGAGCATTTCAGATAGCAATCATAACTTAAATATCATATCTCATATGCTCATATAATTACAACATTTATCAATAACAACATGTCATATAATTTGATTCTTACCTTTATGAGTCTCAACTCATCATCAACACATTTCCACTCAAATATTTGAGTTTACTTCTATACCATCAGAATTAGCTTCGTTGGAAAAAACTTATCTATCTAATCAAAACAATCTTTTTCTGAGTCATGAGATATCACACTATCGCAGATTAAATATGTCATGTATAGCTAGACTCACATACGCTATGATAGTCCTAGAACCCACTAAACTATAGCTCTGATACCAATCAAATGTAACACCCCTAACCTATGTTCGTCACCGAATTGGGGTTACGAGGCATTACTGGACACATCACAATTCATACAGATATTCATTACATTTCATAACTCAAAATTTAACCACATCAAAGCTCAAACTTAATCAAATATCAAATTTATAAAAATAATCATAACATTCAAAACATTGCATAGTTAAAACATAATCCGACATTTATTTAAACATATCATATAAAGAACAGATAACAAAACTACTATTCCATTAGTTGTATACCAAATTTATTATTATAAATATATAAATACTCCTACACATAAAAAATTTAAACTTCAAACAAACCAAACTTTACTATTAAAATTTTCATTTATTCAGTTATATGGCATTGGTAATATAAAACATAACCAAACATGCTTTATTTACTATAATATCATGAGCATATTTTCTAATGTCTAAACATATCTACGCATAATTTCCAAATCAATATTAACTTACTCCGTTAATTAACCACATGGCATACTAGTCATACATACACATATACCCATTTAAACAAGTATCATTTCAATGACCAAATATATTTCATTGAGTAATTAAAATCCTTATGTGCATTTCTCTACACCAAACTTGAATCATTCAAGCATAAACATGTACACACATTACCAACCATCCTATCCTCAATTCGGCTAGCCAATTAACCTATAAAAGTTAAATTCAATTCATGCATTATTCATTTGACTAACATTAGCCAAATTTGCATGTGCATCCTTTACCTACTTTAAGCCTATTTTCAAAACAACTATACAACATCTTATAAGACCAAAACATATTTATTTTCTATTTACAAGCTTGTGCACATATGAATACATCATTTAAGCCATTTCCATAAATCCATACTAAACATAACCAATCATTAATTATATATTCGGTCATATAAGATAGTTTTAATACATAACATAAACCATATCACATACCCATTTATATGAGTTTATTACTTTAGTCGAATATTCTTGTACAAATATTCCACATTTCTAAATCATTTCACCAATGTAAAAGTACCATTTCAAATTGACTCAAAGTAACAATATCAAATTGTCAAATTCCCATAGTATAGCTTAGTTCACACATAACGAATACAACCAATTTCAAATTTACCAACCGTACCTATTTAGCCAATCATTCAAACATAACATATATGAATACATTACCAATACAAACCTATTCAATATAACCTATACACATTCGAACTTATAATTATCCAATCCATACACATTCAGACACATAAATAACTTCTAACCTTTAAATACATAGCTCATTTTATAAGTCCTAACCAAGCTCATTTAAATACCAAATCCAAACATACCACACATATCATATATATATATATATATACACATAACCAAAATCATTTAAACTTAACATTATTTATCTCACTAAAATACACCAAACATACCTCATTTACCTTACTGCCGAAACACATAAAACACCACCATATATGTATATGCCATACCATGTGATTACAATCCAAATAAGATTAAAACATGACCAAAATAAACTTAAGCCATAATCAAACCAAAATCAAACACAAGCAAGGAAATTAGGCCATTTTTGCATGGCTTTTATCCATACACTTTTGAATTAAACTAACTCCAAAGCTAGCCTATACATGCCATAGTTTCAAAGAAATTTCAGCTTATAAAATACCGAAGTTAGCCGATAGTGTGATAGGCCTCTCTGACGATTCCCGAGCTCGTAACGTGACTCCAAAATCTATAAAATAGAGGTAAACAAGAACACACATACAGTAAGCTATTTAAGCGTAGTAAGTCATAAGCAAATATATATCAACTATTGTATATTAACACTAAGTTAACAAGGACGAATATACATGTTCTCAAATACAAGGTTATCATTTAAATTTCTCATACACATACCATATAGCTAATTGTACAATTACACATGAACTTATATAAATCTCACCATTAAAATCACATATACCACATTTGGCTGAATATACACAATCACATATGCATACACATAGTTCACATTTATAACTTTAGCATTTATACAATCAATTCAACAACCGACTTACCTTATTTTTACAACTTGGTATAAGTACATACCTGAGCCCTTTAATTCGATTTCACATTTTGTCTTCACTTAACATTGCCTTCTGAATCATTCAGAATTACAAAGGATACGCGGATAATCGAAAAGCTCGTACAACGCCAACATCCCAGATGTGGTCTTACATGTAATCACATATCGATGCCACTGTCCTAGACAGGGTCTTACATGAACCAAATACGATGCCAATGTCCTAGACATGGTCTTACACGTAAACACAAATTGTCCCCAATGTCCTAGACGTGGTCTTACACAAAAACACATATCGGAGATCCTATGTCATCACATATGTATCCTAACTATTCCTAGGGTTTGTACGGGGCTTTCAGACATTGAATCTCAATTGGATCGAACTCGAAATATAGCTCCTTTGCTCAATACACATCCGGCCATACACAAATATATTCACAAAAATTCCATTCATCATGCAACACAAATATATATTATCAAATTTAACGACATTTATATGCTTATAGACTTACCTCAGATATCGATCGACGAAATCAACTACTCGACTACTTTTGACTTCCCCCGATCTAATTCTGTTTTATTTCGTTCTTAATATAAATAAATTCAAATTTGACTAATTTAATCACACATTCATTCAATTTTATCCAAAAACACATAAATTGGCAAATTACCATTTTGCGCCTGACATTTTACACTTTTTACAATTTAGTCCTTATTGCATAAAACACAAAATACACAAAATTTGCATATACTATGCTTAGGCCGAATATTCACAAGCTCCATACAAGTCCATATATTTAATTTATTTCACATTTTAGTCCTTCAAAAATTTATTTTCACAATTTAGTCCAAATTACTTAAATTCATCAAAAATTCAAAGACAAAACATGTTAATTCAAAACATATCTTCAATATTATATCATCTAACAACAAAAATCACATGTATTCATCAATGGCTTAACTCAAAATATTCATCAAAATCAAAAATTGAAGCATGGGTTTTGTACATTTCATAGCAATGATCTCAAAAACGTAAAAATTATCAAAAACTGAGCTAGTTACATACGTTAATCAAGCTTGACAATGGCCGAATGCCCTAAACTTTATTTTTTTTCTTTTCTTTGTTTCAGTTGGTAAAAATAAAGATGACAATGGCTTTTTAATGTTTTGTTTATTATATTAACATTATAATCTATTAATTATTATTTTAACTTTTATATATAACATAAAAACTATATAAAATAACCTTAATGCCATCCACTAATTTATAAAATGGGATATTTTCATCATATAACCTCAAAATTATAAAGACAACAACAATTAAGCACTTTCCTATTTAACCATCAAATTTTCATTTTACGTAATTAATCCCTTTTCTCAAATTAAACACATAAACAATAAAATTAATTTACGAAACTTTCACACATGTAAATTCACACATAATTAACACAAAAATAATATTAAAATATTTTTTGACTCGAATATGTGGTCCTTTAAACCACAGTTTCGATTAGGGTCAAAATCGGGCTGTTATAATTTCATTGTCCCATTTTTAGTAATTTTGATATTTTTGAAACCGGGATAGCTTAATCTATCTATTTGGGGGATTAATTTGAAAAGTTATTAAGGTATGAAATTTGGGTCAAGGATGAATATGCTAAAAATTAGAAATTTATGGTAGAAAATGAAGGGTTGTTGATAGATAAACAACTTTTACAAAGTGATTTTTAATGAAAACATGATTTAGGGATTAAAATGTAAAATTGTGAAATTGAAGAAAAATGCTAAATTTTTATGAATACATGTGCTTGGAATAGGGAGTAAATTGCATAAGTTTCATTTTTCGAGCCTAGGGGCGAAATTGGAATTTATGGAAAAGTTAAGGTCAAAATGGTAATTTTACCTAGGATGTAAATTGTGTCCAAATGTGTATGAAATATGATAAATTAATGATTAAAGCTATTTATATAGATCCAGAAAACATAAATTTGAGGTTAGACCGAGAAAAAGAGAAGGTTTCAGATTAGTAGATTACTTATGCGAACAAGTGTCGAGGTAAGTTCGTGTAACTTAATCGAGCATGTAAATATGTTTAATTGAATGTTATGTTTGTATGGAATGTAACTTATATTGATGTACATTACTTGAATACTATAATGAAAAACTTAATACATGCTTGAAATGGTGAAAAAGGGGTTAAGTCTCGATTGCATATTGAATTCTGATGAATATAAATGCTTTCCCAAAATGGATGAGGTCATGCATTTGTTGCTGACAGATTTAGCTCGGACGTTTAATCCTATTGACCTCATTATAGAAAGGATTTATCCTGGATGGGTAATTCTGAACAATACCTCTTGAGTAATACGTTACGATTAGAGTTTAGCCTAGACTGGTAATCCTATTATACGATATGTGGCTCGGGAGTGCTTTCCTTGATTAAGTGCCCTAATGGGTACTCGTGAAAAAGAATTGATGGGTTATTGAATCGTACACCTCGAGTGTACCACTTGAGTATCCATCAGAATTTCAATGATTCAACGGACATAAAACTCTTGACATGGTATGAGAATTATGAGATGAAATGATAATGTTGTAACAACACGTTTTTAGTCAAATCAAAATAGTTATTTTGAGACCAAAAATTTAAAGTCAGAATATTTATTTTATTATTATTTCAATGTTTACAGCATGATTTACTGATTGTGTGAAAATTTTGTTAAGAAATTTTATTGTTTAAATGATCAATTTGATAAAAAGACAAAATCGCGTAAAGTGTAAAACTTGAGTTCTAATAGCTAAAGGTGTCCAATAGATATAGAAACCTAAAGTTAAGGTCCTTATGTTGTAATTAGACCATGATTAGTGTGAGTGGACATAAATGGACATGAATAAATGAATTTAAATGATTTATAACAAAGGTTATTTTAGTAAACTAGTTAATAAAAGGTTAATTAAAATAAAACAAAATAATATTAATTCATTATCATATTGTTAGCCAAAAATTAGGGCTTAGAAAATCCATGAAATTATTTTTAAGGTTCAGTCACTTTTAGGCTTGATTTGGTAAGTGATTTTTGTCCCGTTTTTAATGATTTGTATGTTTTTGTGATCGTTGCATCTAGTACTAGCTAGCCCAGGGACTAATTTGCAAAACTGTTAAAGATTTTGAATGATGCCATTGATGAATATATGAGTATTTTGATGTTTGATGATAGATTTTGAATGGTTGTTGATAGTTAAACAAGTTTTGTTGAGTGATTTTTGGTGAAAATGCAAAATAAGGATTGAATTGATAAATATGTAAAATTAGTGGTTAAAATGTGAAATAAATGAAAGTTGTGGGCTTCTAGGGGCATTATGGTAATTCATCAAGCATGGGTATTTTTGGAATTTCATTAATTTGTAATTATATGAAATAAGGACTAAATTGAGAAAAATGTGAAATGAAACACCCTTTTACCCACGAGCCCAACAGGATCTGGAATGTTCCTAAAGTAAACCGATTTGAAACATTTGCGATACTTAGAGAAAATTGTAAATTTTAGAAAAGCTATTATTTTGAGTTGGGCTTAGATTGAAACCCATTTATTTGATTTTGTAAGCCCATTTAATTAAATACATCCAATGTAGTTCTTAGCATGAAACTTAACGATAAGCAAACATAAAGTATAATCCACTTGGCCTTAAGGCCTTATTACATCAAGTAAAACCCAAAATAGAATAAAAGTAACTAAAATAAAATTAAGTCCAAATTAAATGAAATTTTTCGCATGTAGCATGGCCACCTCATGGTCCACCTACCGGTCAAAATCCTTTCATCGCTTTGAAAAAATAATTCCCACAATGGGGTGAGTCAATGACTTAATGTGCACACAATACTATCATTCAATAAATCAGGCAATCATGTTTAAATCAAATTCATATTCATATAAAATAAATGATGATGCAACCCAAACCCAATCCTAATGGTCCATCCGCTACACACCACCGTACACGCCATTTACACCGTGGGACTACTAAGTCAACCCTCCATCTGCTACTCTCCATCAAAGGCATTCGCCCATATACGTTGTGTCATTAGACACTATAATCAAATTTATACGTTGTGTCATTAGACACTATTGTAACCGAAGTTACCAAAATTTCGCAATGTGACAAGAGTCAACATTTTTCGTTGGTGAGACCAAGTCAACACCTTCGTTGGTGAGATCAAGTCAACACCTATATTTCATTGGTGAGACCGAAGTCAACACCTTCGTTGGTGAGACCGAAGTCAACACCTGTACTCCCCCTTTCACATAAATCCCGAATGCCCCAAAAATATATATTGTGCATAAATAATTTCATGTTCATATACATATATTCGCATGTTATAAAATAACATTTTTCACAATCCTATCGAAGTAGGAAGCGTGCACAGGTACTTTTGCCACATTTGTGGTACATAGCCACATTCACATTCTTATTCATATTCATATATTAAAATAATAGCCATAAAATATCGAAGGTTAGTAAGGGTACACACCTGATTTGTTTAGCGATTCCTTGAGATTCCGAAAAGCTAGATCTAAAGTTTAGTTCCTTAGTCCCTACATTTGATTCATCCTTTATTACTTAGCATAAATTCTATTTGGCTATGATATCCAAATCCTAGTAGGATTTGTAAAAGGACTTACCTTTGATGCCGATTTGGTGTTTGTTCAAATCCAAAACTTGGTTTTCCTTCACTTGATATTCGGCCAACCTTGAATCTCAATATGGGTTAGTTTTCGACTTTTTAATAATCAAAGAACTGATCTAGATAATCATACAAGCTTTGGCCGAATACTTTTAAGTACTTACCTTGTGGATCTTAAATCCCAAAATTCACCGAATAACTAGGGAACACGTGGCCTATGGTGTACCTTCGAAAAGAATTTCTTCTTCCATGATTCGCCAAGATTAATAATCAAAATTAGTCTCTAAATTTCAATAAGTCTAGAATATAAAAGAATGGAAAACTAAACTTGGATCTTACCCTTATTTGAAGGAATCGATTGCACCTTCACTTCAACCTTCGAGATTCGGCTTAGAGACTTGATGAACAATCGGCTATGATTCCCTTATGTATTTGGTTTCAAAGATGAAAGAAGAGAGGAATAATAGGTTTAGAAGGAAATCGGCTAGGAGGCTAAAAGAAAAGAAGAAAAGAATGGATGCTCAAGCGAATATTTGGCGAGGAAAAGAGAGGAGAATGAATAATGAATGGCCCTAGTCCCTCCTTTTATAGCCGAATTTACTAGGCCAAGAATCCTTAACTTGGCCACCACTCTTCCTTATTTTCCTAATTAAAGAATAATTCTTCATTTATCCACCTATTTAGCCGAATTTTAAAGAGAATTAAACTCTTCCCTTAAGAGTCCTTATGATCTTCTAATTAGCCGAGTTTTAAAGAGAATGAAACTCCTCTTTTGCAAGCTTGTGCCGTCCACCTCTTGGGCTTCTAGAAGCAAAATAAAACTTATTTTATTTGCTTCTTATGTGACTCGAACTCAAGCCCAACACCCTTGCATGTGGGCCATTTCCTGAGGCCTTAAGTGGCATCTTCAGGCCACATTTCCAAGCCCGTTATTGGGTCAAATTTCATGTACTTTATATCTTTAGGGTCTCTTGGCCCTAAGTTCCCCTTTGGGCTCTAAAATTCGACATTCCGGGGTCATTTTTAAGTTTCCAAAAATTTTCAGCACTCAGATTTTCCAAGTTTCCAAAATGTTTAGTTTCCTATTTTGGCTTGGTTTCCAAAATGTTTAGTTTCCTCTTTGGCTTGGTTTCCAAAATGTTCACTTTCCTAATTTACTTCGGTTTCCAAAATGGTCACTTTCCTATTTTAGTTTAGTTTCCAAAACTTAACATTTCTAAAGCATTTCCTTACATTTCCATACATCTCCTTACATTTCCACACATTTCCATACATTTCCATACATTTCCTTACATTTCCATATATTTCCATACATTTCCATACATTTCCATACATTTCCTTACATTTCCTTTCATTTCCTTACATTTCCTTTCATTTCCTTTCATTTCCTTACATTTCCTTACATTTCCTTACATTTCCTTACATTTCCTTACATTTCCTTTCATTTCCTTACATTTCCTTACATTTCCTTACATTTCCTTACATTTCCTTTCTTTTCCTTACATTTCCTTTCTTTTCCTTACATTTCCTTACATTTCCTTTCATTTTCTTTCATCTTAGGGTTCTTGAAACTCTTCAGAACACATCCAACACACCCACTGATCCCACTATCTCATGAATTATGCACGAACGCATAACCCCTAATCTAGGATGTTACAGTTCTACCCCCCTTAAAAATAATTTCGTCCTCGAAATTACTTACTATCGTTCATCCGTACAGTCTAACTCACCACACTACGCTATTGCTGCGCACTCTGATCTTAAAGAACTACCATACTTTCTAGGCACATTCTCTAAGTTCACGTTCCTTAGAACTCATTTCTAACGTCGCGATTTAATTAAAAAGTTTTATGAATTAGTCCTTGTTTTACTTAATTACCCGCGAAGAAGTTTTATGGAAAGAATTTTTAGAAGTGGTTCTTTCGTATTCATACATGCACACAGTCTTTTCATTCATTCACACATCCATCAAACAATTATGAACCTTAGTTCATTCAGAGAAACGTTGTAGTTTTTTTCATTTGTTGTTTTTCCACTACCCGGGGGTATTTTCGTAATTTGTCCTACAGAGGTATTTTCGTGATTTGTCAAAATAAGGTTCCTTGGTGATTTTGTCACAAAGTATTTTTGGTATTTTTTAGTTCCTGGGGTATTTTGGAAAATTTTTGAAATCTGAGGGTATTTCATAAATTTTTAGACCTTGGGGGTATTTTGGTAATTTTTCCACAAACCAAGTAAATTGTAAAATTTTAATAAATCAGGGATATTTCAAAGTTGTAAAACTTTGAGGGTTCTTTTTGAGAAATTTATTTTCCAGCATGATGAAGTTGCAAAAATTTTGGAAATCAGGGTCATTTTGGAAATTTTGGTAAGTTAGGGGCAATTTGTAATTTTCCAAAATCACCGTATTTTTGATAGTTTGCATATTAGGGTTTTGGACTTTTATAACATAATGAAATTTTGGCAAAGCCGTTGAGTGGTTGGACATTTTATAAACTGAGGGTATTTTCGTAACTTTACCACTAGGGGTACTTTTGTAATTTTTATAGATTAAAATTTTTTCGAAAATAATTGTGTACAGAAATGGTTTTCGTGAATTAAGGATAAGAGAAAGAAAGTGATTTAAGAATTTTAATATTAAGTGTTTAAAAAAAATGGCTAGTTCCCTTTCGGGTTTTAGTTATTGGGTTTAGCCTATGACTGAGCCTTCTTGGTCAGGGTGAACCAAAGCTACGCACCAGGCAGGATTCAAGTGGAGAGGAGGTGAGTCACGCAGACTGCTTAAGTACCAAGCTCCCACTGAAACCATTCCTAGACATGCGCACAACAGTTACCACACCCTAGCTCGGTGACTTAATCACAGGTTTGTCTAGTGTATTAAGTCTTATGTATTTGTGTTTGAGTGGACTAATCCTAGGGTTCAAGTTCCTATCATGCTATTCTACGTTTCATTCCTTTTCTACCCTTCTATAATTCACATAATCACACAGATAGATAGAGGTACTTACCTGGTGGACTGCGGGTCGGAGACTTAGGTGCCATGCCAGAAAACCTGCTTATTTTTCAAAGATAATCATTTGGCTCGCTTTGAAAACGTTTTGGGCCTTAGCCCACAGGCCGAGAGTTTAAAACTGGGCTCTGATACCAAATTGAAACACCCCACACCCGGCCCACGAGCCTGAACCGGATCTGGTATGTTCCTAAAGTAAACCGATTTCGAAACATTTGCGATACTTAGAGAAAATTGTAAATTTTTAGAAAAGCTATTATTTTGAGTTGGGCTTAGATTGGAAACCCATTTATTTGATTTTGTAAGCCCATTTAATTAAATACATCCAATGTAGTTCTTAGCATGAAACTTAACAGTAAGCAAACATAAAGTATAATCCACTGGGCCTTAAGGCCTTATTACATCAAGTAAAACCCAAAATAGAATAAAAGTAACTAAAAATAAAATTAAGTCCAAATTAAATGAAATTTTTCGCATGTAGCATGGCCACCTCATGGTCCACCGGCCCGGTCCGTCACTGCTCATCGCCTGAAAAAAAATAATTCCCACAATGGGGTGAGTCAACAGACTCAATGTGCACACAATACTATCATTCAATAAATCAGGCAATCATGTTTAAATCAAATTCATATTCATATAAAATAAATGATGATGCAACCCAAACCCAATCCTAATGGTCCATCCGCTACACACCACCCGTACCTTCCATTTACACCGTGGGGACTACTAAGTCAACCCTCCATCCGCTACTCTCCATCAAAGGCATTCGCCCATATACGTTGTGTCATTAGACACTATAATCAAATTTATACGTTGTGTCATTAGACACTATTGTAACCGAAGTTACCAAAATTTTGCAATGTGACCGTAGTCAACATTTTTCGTTGGTGAGACCAAAGTCAACACCTTCGTTGGTGAGACCGAAGTCAACACCTATATTTCGTTGGTGAGACCGAAGTCAACACCTTCGATGGTGAGACCGAAGTCAACACCTGTACTCCCCCTTTCACATAAATCCCGAATGCCCCAAAAATATATATTGTGCATAAATAATTTCATGTTCATATACATATATTCGCATGTTATAAAATAACATTTTTCACAATCCTATCAGAAGTAGGAAGCGTGCACAGGTACTTTTTGCCACATTTGTGGTACATAGCCACATTCACATTCTTATTCATATTCATATATTAAAATAATAGCCATAAAATATCGAAGGTTAGTAAGGGTACACACCTGATTTGTTTAGCGATTCCTTGAGATTCCGAAAAGCTAGATCTAAAGTTTAGTTCCTTAGTCCCTACATTTGATTCATCCTTTATTACTTAGCATAAATTCTATTTGGCTATGATATCCAAATCCTAGTAGGTTTTGTAAAAAGACTTACCTTTGATGCCGATTTGGTGTTTGTTCAAATCCCGAAAACTTGGTTTTCCTTCACTTGATATTCGGCCAACCTTGAATCTCAATATGGGTTAGTTTTTGGCTTTTTAATAATCAAAGAACTGATCTAGATAATCATACAAGCTTTGGCCGAATACTTTTAAGTACTTACCTTGTGGATCTTAAATCCCAAAATTCACCGAATAACTAGGGAACACGTGGCCTATGGTGTACCTTCGGGAAAAGAATTTCTTCTTCCATGATTCGGCCAAGATTAATAATCGAAATTAGTCTCTAAATTTCAATAAGTCTAGAATATAAAAGAATGGAAAACTAAACTTGGATCTTACCCTTATTTGAAGGAATCGATTGCACCTTCACTTCAACCTTCAGAGATTCAGCTAGATACTTGATGAACAATCGGCTATGATTCCCTTATGTATTTGGTTTCAAAGATGAAAGAAGAGAGGAATAATAGGTTTAGAAGGAAATCGGCTAGGAGGCTAAAAGAAAAGAAGAAAAAGAATGGATGCTCAAGCAGAATATTTGGCAGAGGAAAAGAGAGGGAGAATGAATAATGAATGGCCCTAGTCCCCTCCTTTTATAGCCGAATTTACTAGGCCAAGAATCCTTAACTTGGCCACCACTCTTCCTTATTTTCCTAATTAAAGAATAATTCTTCATTTATCCACCTATTTAGCCGAATTTTAAAGAGAATTAAACTCTTCCCTTAAGAGTCCTTATGATCTTCTAATTAGCCGAGTTTTAAAGAGAATGAAACTCCTCTTTTGCAAGCTTGTGCCATCCACCTCTTGGGCTTCTAGAAGCAAAATAAAACTTATTTTATTTGCTTCTTATGTGACTCGAACTCAAGCCCAACACCCTTGCATGTGGGCCATTTCCTGAGGCCTTAAGTGGCATCTTCAGGCCACATTTCCAAGCCCGTTATTGGGTCAAATTTCATGTACTTTATATCTTTAGGGTCTCTTGGCCCTAAGTTCCCCTTTGGGCTCTAAAATTCGACATTCCGGGGTCATTTTTAAGTTTCCAAAAATTTTCATGTGCTCAGATTTTCCAAGTTTCCAAAATGTTTAGTTTCCTATTTTGGCTTGGTTTCCAAAATGTTTAATTTCCTCTTTTGGCTTGGTTTCCAAAATGTTCACTTTCCTAATTTACTTCGGTTTCCAAAATGGTCACTTTCCTATTTTAGTTTAGTTTCCAAAACTTAACATTTCTAAAGCATTTCCTTACATTTCCATACATCTCCTTACATTTCCACACATTTCCATACATTTCCATACATTTCCTTACATTTCCATATATTTCCATACATTTCCATACATTTCCATACATTTCCTTACATTTCCTTTCATTTCCTTACATTTCCTTTCATTTCCTTTCATTTCCTTACATTTCCTTACATTTCCTTACATTTCCTTACATTTCCTTACATTTCCTTTCTTTTCCTTACATTTCCTTACATTTCCTTTCATTTTCTTTCATCTTAGGGTTCTTGAAACTCTTCAGAACACATCCAACACACCCACTGATCCCACTATCTCATGAATTATGCACGAACGCATAACCCCTAATCTAGGATGTTACATGAAATATGTGGGGTAAGAGTGCAAATGTGTTTTAAAGTGTGTTTTGGACTAAATTGAATGAATAGATGATTAAATAAGTTAATTCTAAGTATATTTATATCAATAAAGGAGAAATAAGGACTTGGATCTGGGAAAAGATAAAGTTATCGACTAATCGACTCGATTCACCGTTTTAACATCCGAGGTAAGTTCGTATGTTATAATTTCATTTTAAATGTATTTCATATGCTTTGATATAGCATGAATTGTGATTATGTGATTACGGACGAGTTTGGAAAAAAGATTCGACAATTGGAATCCTAGTTGAACCTTAGGAATAGTTTAGAATACTAGTGACATGTCATTAGGGATACTTTGATTTGGCTTCGGGCCATGATATATGTACTTATCGTGTGAGATCCTTGAGTATCATAATTCAATTCTGAATGGTTCAACGGGTAAATGAAAGACGAGAATTTATATGAGATTGGTACGAGATGGTACAGGTATGTGTATAAATAATTTTAGCTTTGAATCGAAGAAATGATGATGAATGTATATAGTTTTGTAAATTAGTAGTTGAAAGGTTTGATAGTTAAGGAATGTTTCTGCAACAACCCGTTCTAAGTCAAATTGGAACAGTGATTTTAGGACCACAGATTTGAGGTCAAAATTTTTATTTTTTATTATTTTAATGTTTACAGCATGATTGAGTGGTTGTGTGAAAATTTCGTTAAAAAATTTTATCGTTTGAATCGTCATTTTAATAAAAAGGACTAAATCGCGTAAAGTGCAAAAGTAGTGTTCTAATAGTTAAAGGTGTCAAATAGCTATGGAACCTTAAAGTGGAGGTCCTTAAGTGGTAATTAAACCATTATTAATATGAGTGGACAAATTTGGACATCTTTTTAAAGGTTTTAAAGGTTAATGTATAATGTTAATTTAGTAATTAGATAATTTAAATGATAATTAATAAAACAAAAGGCCATTTCATCTTTTAATCATCTTCATCAACCGAATTTGGGAGGAAAGAAAACCCATAAGCTAGGTTTTATATTCGGCTAAGCTTCCTATGTCAATTGTAAGTCCATTTTTGTCCAGTTTTTAATAATTTTTATGTTTTTGAGATCGTTGCAACTAGTACTAGCTAGCCCAGGGACTAATTTGCAAAATTGTTAATGATTTTGAATGTTGTCATTGATGAATATGTATGAGTTTTGATGATTGGTGATAGATTTTGAATGTTTATTGATAGAAACACAAGTTTTGTTAAGTGATTTTGAGTGAAAATATAAAATGGGGGTTAAATTGAGAAATGTGTAAAGCTAGTGGTTAAAATGTGAAATAAATGAAAATTAAGGGCTGTTAGGGGCATTATGGTAATTCGACTAGTGTAACAACCCATTTTTGGTCAAATAGGAATAGTGGTTTCAAGACCAAAAATTTGAAGTCAAATTATTTATTTTATTTATTTAATAAGGTTTATAGTATGATAGATTAATTACGTGAAAGTTTCGTAAAGAAATTTTACCGTTTAAATGCTTAATTCCGTAAAAAGGACTAAATCGCGTAAAGTGTAAAAGTGAAGTTCTAATAGCTACAGAACCTTAAAGTTAAGGTCCTTAAGTGGTAATTGTACCATTGATTATATTAGTGGACAAATATGGACAACCATTACTATATTTAAATGTTTTATTACTAAGGTTAATATAGTAATTTATGTATTAAGTTAATAATAATAAAACAAAAATATAACACCCCAAACCCGGCCCATGCGTTAAGACCAAATTTGACATGTCACATGAGAAAAATAAATTTAAGTGCTTTTCATTAGTATGTAAAAAGAGGTATTGCTTCGTTAAAATGAAGAAAACAAGTTTGATTTGAAATATTTGATAAAATACTATTGACCTCGAAGATTGATTGATAAATCGATAAATTTGAACTAATGCTCTTATAAAACCGTGACTTTTGAAAACGACGTTTGAAAATTCGAAAGAGAATCTGAGTCTTTGAAAATTTTGTTGATAATTCGAAAGACAATTTCCGTGTTAAAAATATTTGTAAAAGTTTATTTTGAAATCCATTTGTTAATCGATTTTGGAAAACCTTTATTTAATTTTTTTTAGAAAATTCCCTTTTAAAACAATTTAAGCAAAATAATAAGTATATCAAACATAAAGCAAATAATAAAAATACTCTAGAGGTCTTATTACAACATAAAACCCAAAATAGTAAAGTGAACGAAAATAGAAATCTAAAGTTCAATATGAACTATTTCTGAAGTATGGCCTCCATCGAGACATCCATGGCCCAAGTCTACGTCACTGAGCATTACCTACAAGGGTTAAGAAAGAAAGGGGGGTGAGTTACAAGAACTCAGCATATAATCCCCTTACTGTTGTTCACTGGCTTGAACCCATTTAGCAAAAATTTGGGCTTGAGCCCATCTAACAATAACTTGGGCCGAAGCCCATTAAGCATGTAACATCCCAAACCCGGCCCAGAAGTTAGGCCCGAATCTGGTGTGTCACATTGAAGAAAACGTATAAAGGATTTGTGATTCATACTAAAATAAGTTTTGTTAAAATCAAGAAAAACAAGTTTGCTTTGAGACATTTGATAAAATACTACTGACCTCCAAGATTAATTGATAAATTGATAAATTTGAACTAATGCTCTTATAAAACCGTTTTTACGATTGTTAAAAACTTGTTTGAGAATTACAGCCTCTTTGTTAAAACCCAAAACACTTAAGCAATTGTTATCTACTTGAAAATGTAATTATCTTTTAAAACCTTTTTGGTTACGAAAACATATTTGAAATAAACGATTTACGAAAATATGACGTTTGGAAATAGAGTTGCAGAAACCTTTTGAAAACATTGCGGAAATGTAGATAAAATACAAGTATTTTTGAGAGGTTAATTGATGAGTCGAAAATCGATGTAATGAAATTTAACCGTGACTTTTGAAAATGTCGTCGATAATTTGAAAGAGAATTTCCGAGTTAAATCATTTGTAAAAGTTTGTTATGAAAATCATTTGTTAATCTATTTTGGAAAACCTTTACTTAAGATTTTTAGAAAAATCCCCGTTTAAAAACAATTCAAGCATAATACTAAATACGACAAAAACATAAGCAAAATAAAATATTCCAGAGGCCTTATTACAACACAAAATAAACCCAAAATAGTAAGAATAATAAAGTGAACGAAATCAGGAAACTAAAGTTCAATAAAAACTATTTCCGAAGTATGGCCTCCACCGAGTCATCCATGGCCCAAGTCCATGTCACTGAGCATTACCTACAAGGGTTAAGAGAAAAGGGGGGTGAGTTATAAGAACTCGGTGAAATCCCTTCTGTTGTTCACTGGGCCAAAATCTCATTAAGCGATTATTTAGACCTAAGCCCACATACAATAATAATAATGTAATGAATATAACATGAATATGAAATGCAATTCCCAAACCAAGCCTAGTATTCCATCCCAGACACACCAATTGCACCAACCAAACACACCATGGGGAGTTTTAGTCACCCACCCGCCAACACACCAAATGTAGGCATTAAGCCATTTATATGATTATTTGTGGACAAGCCACCAGAATAACAGAATTTACATAGCTTAGCCATCAGACAGATTGTGACAGAGTCACCAAATATATGGCAGAGCCACCAAAATTATGTAGCAAAGCTACCAAAACTTCTCTTCATCATTATCCCATCCCATGCAATTCATGTATATGCATCATACATATCAAATCATGATATTTACAAATATAATAACAATAATTAAAAATTCAGAAATTTATGACAAACAAATTGGCCCAATAACACTTTACAAAATCGACCCATTAGAGCAATATATCAAATCGTCCCATTTTATCACATATCCATTTAGCCCATTTAATCACATATCAATTTGGCCCATTTAGTCACATATCAATTCGGCCCATTTAGTCACATATCAATTCGGCCTATTTAATCACATATCAATTCGGCCCATTTAGTCACATATCAAATTGGCCCATTTAGTCACATATCAATTTGGCCCATTTAGTCACATATCAAATTGGCTCATATAGCAAAATATCATATTGGCCCATTAATCAATATGTCCAATCGGCCCATAAGGCAAAATGTCAATTCAGTCCATTAAGCAATATCGTATTTCGGCCCTTTAGGGGCATTTCGATAATTCGGTAATTTTACCCACTTAGGGTATTTCGGTAATTCGGCCCATAGGGTCATTTTCGTAAATTGGTAATATTACCCACTAAGGGTAATTTGGAATTTTGCAATCTAGACTTAACTACTAATTTGGGCATAAAAATTTAAACTGTCCATCTGCATTGTACTGACTAAATTGACTATAACTTGAGTCAGGAAACTCGAAATCTAAATCCATAAATTTTCCTTGAAACTAGACTCACATATCTTCTTACTAAATTTTTTTCAGAATTTTTGGCTTAACCATTTAGTACAGTTTATTCCTTTAAGTTTCTCTTATTCCACTGTCCAATGATTCTGACCTCTACTTCCTTAATTTCAAATATCTCACTATACGGTTTTCATATACTATTCCCACTTGTTTCTATTGAAAATAGGCTCACTAAGGAATCCATAAATATAAATTATAACCCATAATTCATTTTGTACAATTTTATATGATTTTCCAAGACAGATCAGGGAACCACGAAGTCATTCAGAACCAGTCTCACTAAAATTAACATATCTCAGAATATAAAATTCCTTTTCCTTCTCCGTTTCTTCCTTATCAAAATAGACACAGTAAGATTTTATTTTATATCTCTTTCACTTTCTAATTCCCTTTCTCCTATTTTCGTGATTTTTCAAAAACACATCACTGTTTCTAACCGAAACTGTTTTATTACCAAATATAATTACCACTACGACCATACGCGCGCCCGAGTGATTACGGATGCCGATTTTTGGTTTTCTTCGGTATTTCGACCGATTCACAGAATATTTCGCACAAACTTTCAGAGAAGTGTGAGATTACACACCATTTCATATATATATATGGAAGGTACGAGATTACACACCTTATTACGAGATCTGTAACACGATACTCTTCGCGGCACCTAAAAGTACAATCGGTCAACAATTAGTCCAAACCCAATCTACCACTTCAACCAAATATTTTAATTGATTAACAATCTATATCACTTACCAACAATCTGAGTCTCTTATTACGAGGGATAGATCGAGCGATTTAGTCCCTAAAAATATAATCGATTAGTCATAACCACTATCTCGTTAAGCAAAATAACCGGTCAACGAAAAGATCCAAAAAGAACCATGATGAATCCCTTACCTTAACGATATTAGTTTCGATTTATAACGATTGTACAATGGCTACGGATGAGTCAAATTTTTGGCCTTCCACTATAACTCGATTGATCAAACGAGTGAGTGTCAACACAAATGAGTAGAAATGATTAAAAGAAAGGAGAAGATGTATCAAGCTGTTTGGAGTGTTTTGGTCAACACCAAAAGAGATATGAACCAAAGAGAAATGTGAGTATTTCGGCAACAAGAAGAATGGTGAAAGATGGATTAAGGTTTCGGCACCCAAGGAAGAAGTGAAGAAAATATGCTCACTAATGGCTTGTAAATTCGGCACAAAGCAAAAGAAGGAGTTTGGAGAAAAACACAAAATAGTGCAAAGTGATTTTTGCCTAACATCACCAAAATTCTACCAAATGACCAAGCAAAATTCAGCTACCGCCCTTTCCCCCAAAACCGTCCACATACATGACCATAATGGTCAAAATTTGGCCAACCATACCTTCCATAACACTTCCCTTGAAAAAGGCCACATGTTCCCCTTACTTGCCCTTTTCTTTTTATTCCCTTCCATCCATTCTTCCTTACCATATTTCCTTAGCCACCTTGCCTTATTAAAAAGTCACCTTGCCTTATTTTCTTCCTCAATCTCCTCTCCATCACCTCAATCTCCTCTCCATCTCCATGATTTCCTCCATGAATCCCTCCACTTGTCCCCTTATCATCTCTTCTCCTTTTTGGCAAAAAATAAACCTCCCTTGCTTTCCATGAGATTCGAACCCTAGTTCTCCCATCAACCAATTCACACCACTTGCCACTAAGCCACAAGCTCCTCTTGTGTCTCCTAAATGCACCCATTTATTCCTAAGTCTTTCTTTCATCAGCCATATCCACTAAAAGTCCAAAAATGAAAATTCTTCCTATGGCCTAACTTGAACCCGAGACTTCATAGAAACCTCGTAACCTTCCAAATTCACTTAACTAATAAGTCTAATTTGTAACAACGCCATTCTCTTATTCTCAATTATTGTAAACAGTCCTACGCCCAAGGCCCATTCGGCCCATTCCTACTAGGCCCAATTTTGGGATGTTACAAAGCATAATCTTGGGCCAAAGCCCACTAACAAAATAGAATATATCAAATGAATCAAATGAATGTAATGCAATCCCAAACCAACCTAATAATCCATCCACTACAAACCACCCGTACCAACCAACACACCTGTGGGGATCAAGTCAACCCACCCCGCCAACACACCAAAATGCAGGCAAATTACCATTTATAATAATAATTCACAGGGCAGTGGCCATTTATAATCGCAGGCATTTAGCCATTTATAATATCAAAATTTGTGGTGAAGCCACCAGAATAACAGAATATACGTGGCATAGCCACCAGACAGATTGTGACAGAGTCACCAAAATATGTGGAAGAGCCACCAAATAGCTTCCTCCAATCATCAATATCCCAAACCCATGCAGAATTATGTGAATGCAATATTCATAGCAAATTATGATATTTACAATATAACAACGATAATTAAGAACATCAGAGATTTATTACAAACAATTCAGCCCATTAACACTTTGCAAAATCGTCCCACTAACACTTTGCAAAATTGGCCCCTTATGCCATATATCAAGTTCAACCCATTTATCCATATATCAAATTGGCCCATTAAGCAATATATCAAAATCGACCCATTAGAGGCGTTTTCGTAATTCGACCCATAAGGGTATTTTCATAATTCGGCACATAAGGGCAATTTTGTAATTCTATAAATTTACCCACTAAGGGTAATTCGGTAATCTCGCAACCCAGGGGTATTTCGGTAATTTACCCTCCAAGGGTATTTTTGTAATTTCGCAACCCCGGACTTAATTACTAATTTGGGACATAAAACTTGAAACTGTCCATCTGCGTCATACTGAATAAATTGACTATAACTTGAGTTAGGAAACTCGAAATCCAAATCCGTAAATTTTCCTTGAAACTAAACTCTTATATCTTCTTACTAAAATTTTTCCAGAATTTTTGTCTTAACCATTTAGTACAGTTTATTCCTTAAAATTTCCCTTGTTACACTGTCCAATGTTTCTGACCTCTCTTACCTTAATTTCATATATCTCACTGTACAGTTTTCATATACTGCTCCCACTTGTTTCTAATGAAAATAGGCTCACTAAGGATTCCATAAATATAAATTATAACCCATAATTCACTTTTTACAATTTTATACGATTTTTTCAAAATAGATCAGGGAACCATGAAGTTAATCAGAACCAGTCTCACTAAAATTAAGATATCTCAGATTATAAAATTCGTTTTCCTTTTTTGTTTCTTCCTTATCAAAACAGACACAGTAAGATTTTATTTGGTATCTCATTCACTTTCTAATTCCCTTTCTCCTATTTTTCATTATTTTGCAAATACACATCACTGTTTCTAACTGAAACTGTTTT
This sequence comes from Gossypium rotundifolium, assembly GCA_025506655.1. NCBI lineage: Eukaryota > Viridiplantae > Streptophyta > Magnoliopsida > Malvales > Malvaceae > Gossypium > Gossypium rotundifolium. The sequence goes on from CP106729.1 coordinate 89,519,721, forward strand.
ATTACAAATATGATTACCACTACGATCATACGCACGCCCGAGTGATTACGGATGCCGGTTTCTAGTTTTTCTTTGGTATTTCGACCGAATCACAAAATATTTCATGCAAGCCTTCAGAGAAGTGTGATATCACACACCATTTCAAATATATATTCAGAAAGTACGGGATTACACACCTTATTCAGAATTCGTAACACGATATTCTCCGCAGCACCTAAAGATACAATCGGTCAACAATTAGTCCAAAACCCAATTTACGACTTCAACCAAATATTGCAAAAAATCTATATCACTTACCAACAATCCGATCTCTTATTACGAGGGATACATTGAGCAATTTAGTCCCTTAAAGATTGTAAATCGATTCTCAATGATTGCTTATGACTACGGATGAATCTACAAGGATTTGGTATTAGGCCACCCACTAGAAGTCTACGAAAAAGAGTTGATCAAATATGAGAGTGATGGAGAGAGTGATATTTTGAGAAGAAACAAAGTGGAATAGCCATATAGTGATAAACATACATATTCGGCTAGAAAGAGAAGAAATGAAAGGATTAGAAATGAAGCCCTTACCCGATTCAACCAAGGAGAGATGTCCAACACACAAAAATGGGGAAGATAGAAGATGATAGAAATTCGGCTATCAAAAGAAGATGAACAAAAGATGAATATTTGACTAAACAAAAGAGAAGAAAGATGCACAATTGTGCTAGGAGGTTTCAGCAAAGAGAATAGCAAATTGGAAGAAGATGACACAAAAGTTGCAAATAGGATTTTTGGCCAAAACAATACCAAGACCTTACCAAATGTCAAAGTAAAAATTTCAGCTACCTATCTACCCCCAAAACTGTCCACATGCATTACAATATTGGTCAAACATTTGGCCAACCACACTTTCCATAACATTCTCCCCTTTTTGTGCCAACATAGCCCCCATACTTGCCTTTTTCTTTTGATTCCTTTCCCCAACCTCAACCTTTCCTTATTTCCTTAGCCACCTTACCAAAAATAAAGAAGTCCACCTTGCCGTATATACCTCTTGGCCGACACTTAAGGAGAGAATGCAAAAATAATAGTCAAAATTTGCACATAATGGGATTGGAACCTCTTCCCTTAAACTCTTTCACTTGATACCATAACCTCTTTACTAATTACACATTTATGCTAACAATTTACTCATTTATTTCTATAAGCCCTGAAGCTACTATCATCTCCCCTTAAAGTGCTAAAATACCAAAATTTTCCTAAGGCCCAATTAAACCCGCGACTTCATAGAAACCCCGTAACCTTCCAAATTCACTTAACTAATAAGTCCAATTTGCAACAACACCATTCTCATATTCCCAAAAATTTTAAACATTCTTACGCCCAAGGCCTATTGGGCCCAATCCTACTAGGCCCAATTTCGGGGTGTTACAAAAAAGGCAAAGTTATCATCTTTAACATGGTTTCAACTGAAATTGAAAGAGAAAGAAGCCATGGGAGAACTTCAAAATTCGACCATCTCTCTCTTGTGCATGTAAGTCCCATTTTTGTCCCATTTTTAATAATTTCTATGTTTTTGAGATCGTTGCAGCTTAATCTAGCTAGCCCTTATCTCCGACATCAAAACTGTTAAAGCATTTGAATGTTTCTATTGTTGAATGCATGAGTATTTTGTTAGTTGATGATGGAAAATAAATCATTGTTGTTAGATGTACAAGTTTTGTAAAGTGAATTTTGGTAAAAATGTCAAATTTAGATTAAATTGTGAAATATGAAAATTTAGTGGTTGAATTTTAAAATAAATGAAAAATATGGGCTGAAATGAGAATGGGTAATATTCGGCCAACATGAAATTGTATTAAATTGAATGAATTATGATTTTATGTGATAATGACTAAATTGCAAAAAAAAAAAAGTGTAATAATAGGGGCAAAAATGTAATTTATGCCAAAATGTGTAAATTGTGCTAAATTGAACGAAATGATAATTAAATAAGTAAATTTTGATATTATATAGATTGAGATAAAGGAGATTTGGATTTAGAATAGGTGAAACAAAGTATCGGATTAGTTAACCTAATTTGTCGTTACAATGAACGAGGTAAGTTCATATGTGGTAATTTCATTATAAATGTATGTTAAATGCTTTGATATTGCATAAACTATGATTATGAGATTACGAATAATGTTTAAATTGTGAATACGACTCTACGGATGTGTTCGACGATGAAATCGACAAGTGCAACTTCCCGGTTGAACCTTAGGAATAGATTTTGGATACTGATGATATGTTATAAGATGATATACCAATTTGGCTTCGAGCCATGCATATCGGATGTGTTGGCTTTAGGCCACGATATCGGCACTACGGGTGCAAGTGATACCTTGATTTGGCTACGGGCCATGGTATAGGTATTCCAGAAATGAGTTTCCTTGATTTGGCTATGGGCCATGGTATAGGTACTCCGGGGATAAGTTACCTTGATTTGGCTTCGGGCCATGGTTGAGTATCTGAATTCTATTCCAAATGGTTCAACGGGAAAACGAAAGATTTGATTGAGTATAGAATTGTTATGAGATGGTACAGCTATGTACAAGAACCGTGCAAGCAGTGAATAGATGGAATATGTGAATTTCATTACTAACCTTGAGAATGAATGTGTGATAAGTTTGTGGAACAATATGAATTATATTAAGATATGCTTCTTCATTTAAATTGTAACTCAACTGATATGAGAAAAAGGTAAAAAATCGGCAAATTCTTCGATTTGAATTGCTATTGAGAGCATAGAAAAGAATGAGTTTTTGGATGATTGAAATATATTTAGCCATATGCTTGATATGTGAATGCACATAAGTAATGTAAACTTATGCCATAATGTTTTGTAATAATTTGCTAGTTCATGTGATGTTTAAATTGAAAGGCTAATGTTGTTTAGGCTAATGCCAAGGCATATTGGAGTGACTTAAATGAACTATTCTTATAAATTGAAGTTATAATTTTTATTTCTTTGAATTAAGAACTTACTAAGCATTTCATGCTTATTTTGAGTTAATTTCTTTGTGTGCGTTGATATCGTAAGCTTGTTCGGGTTGGAAGTTGGCGAAGATTTCATCACACTATCTATCGACTAGTTTGGTATTGTGGTTTTATAAATTTTAGTTATAATGGCATGCATAGGCTAAATGTGGTATTTTGGTTGTGATTATAGCTATGCGATATGGATTGTAAATAATGTTAATATTGATGTGTGTTTGGCTATTAGAAATGATTGATAATGATTTTTGTATAATGTTTATATTGCCTTGTGAGAAGGTTTGTTTTGGCATGATTGTAACCAAGATATTATGGAAGTTAAAATGGTTATTTGAATTGGTGGATGAAAGCTTGAGAAAGGTCTTATTATAGCATGAATTATGCATGAATTGGGATTGATTTGGCTGCTCTTTGTGTATGAAAATTGTGCATTTTTCCTTGTGTAGGTACATTGAAATTAGGGGGCAATTTGGTCTTGTAAATGACCTCTTTCTGTCTACACGGACAGAGACACGGGTGTGTGTTTGAACTATGTGTAACACACGATCATGTTACATGGTCGTGTGTCCCCTGGTGTTGATATTAAAATGAAGTCAATATGCCCCACACGGTCTCACACACGGGCGTGTGACTGGCCGTGTGGCACAAGTCAATATATCCCCTAAATGGCACATGGCCTAGCACACGGGCGTTGTAACAGCCCGATTTAGGGGCTAGTCAGAACATGGTTTCGAAACCAATAATCCAAGTTTGAAGAAAAATATTTTTTAATTATTCTATGAGTTATAGCATGATTGTATAGCTGCATGAAAATTTAGGTGTTTTAATTTTAGTGATTGAATGCTTAATTGCAAAAAAAGGACTAAATCACATGAAGTGTGAAAGTTCTATTTTACAAGCTAAAGGTGTCTAAAAGCCATAGAATATTAATTGGAGGTCCCTAATGTGCAATTAGGCCTTGTATAGGGTGGTGGCCGGCCATAGGGACAAAGAATTAGAAATTTGGTCAAAGTGGGTGGAAATTGGGTGACTTAATTGACTAGTTATATTAAAGTAAAGAAAAGAAAAATATCATCTTTTCTTGTCCACCTTCACCATCAAAATTAGCAGTAAAATAGGAGTTGAGAGCTCAAAAATTTCAGCCAAGCTTTTGTCCTTGCAAGTAAGTGCTTTAATGGTCATTCTTTGATAATTTTTATACTTTTGAGACCCTTGTAGCTTGAGCTAGCTAATGAGGGGACTCTTTTGCAAAATGGTTGAAAATCTAGGGTTTTTCCATGAGAGAATTAGTGCTGATTTCTAAAATTTTATGGAAGAAAATGAGTCTTAGTTGTTAAATAAACAACTTTTGTGAAAGGTGTTACTATGAGAACACCTAAAAAGGACCTTTTTGTAAATGTTGTAAAATAGGTGTTAAATGTGTGAAATAATGAGTATTGAGGGTTGCCATAATAGTAATAAATGTTCAGCTAGGCTTGTTAAATGAGGAAATTCGATTAGAATTGATTTACGAGCCTAGGGAAAATCATCATTTTGTGAAAGTTTAAGGGCAAAATTGTAATTTTGCCAAAGTATGATTATTTAAATATATTGATTAAGGTGGTAATTAAATGAGCTAATTTGTTATTATAGATCAAGAAAAACAAAGAATTAACCTTGACAGAGGAAAAGGCAAGGTATCAGACTAGATCGGCAAATTGGCCTATTTTGAAATCGAGGTAAGTTTGTGTGTAATAAATTCAACATCACGCTAGTATGTTTTAAAGTGTTTGATATTCATGAAAATGTACAATATTTCTATGAAAATGAGTATTGATGTTCAATGAGAAACTGATGAAAATTTATGATGTTGAAGTTCCAGTTGGACTGTAAGAAGTGAAAGGATATCATCCTCAAGACATGAGATTGGTAAGGTCCTGTATAAGACCATGTTTGGGACATGGCCTCGGCACCGAATTGAGATCCCGTTAAGACCATATCTGGGATATGGCATCGGCATCAAATATGAAAATCGTATAAGACTATATCTGGGATATGGCATCGACATCGATATGGGATTTCGTATAAGACAACATCTGGGATATGGCATCGACATCGAGATGTGACCCCATGTAAGACCATATCTGGGATATGGCATTGGCGTCGTGTTTATATGTGTGATGACGAATGTGTATCCTCAAGAATTCTGAGTGATTCAACGGAATAAGTAGTTATGCTTATAATAGAGATGAAATTATTGCTAAAGTTATGTGATGAAATGATATAGGTACATGTGAGTAATTCACGAGAAATGTTTACGATATATGACATGACATGTAATCGGTAAGAGTAAACATGAGTAAGTTATGACAATGTCCTAGAGACTTTGTGTTTTTATTCAATGCAATGGATGGATGGCATTATGAGCCTTTATGTTGCTATTTATCTCATGCAAATTTACTAAGCTTCTCTTACCTCTCTCATTTCTCTTTCCTTGTAGTATCGCCAAACTAATTTGGAGATCGTAGGACGTCAGAGTTCGGAATCACACTATCAACTTCTCTTTGGTATAGCAAAGTTATATTTATTTATAATATGGCATGTATAGGAACTTTGTTATTTTGTGTTATGTCATATTTGTTAGCCAATGTGAGGCTATTAATATCAATCAATTCATTTTGTAAATGGTCTTTGGAAATTGACCAATACTTGACAAGTTTATATATTCAATGACGATGAAATTCATGAAGTGCATGCTTGTGTGGATGTCTTGATTTTTAGTTCTTACAAGTGCCTTATGGTCATGATGTATGTTGAATTAAATTGGTATAAGTGTGGTTGCTTTGTAGGGTGGCAATTGGCTTAATAGATAGCCTTACAATTTTCCAAACTGGTAGACACACAGGCATGTGTCTAGGCCATGTGTGACACACGGTCAGCCTCATGGGCGTGTTGATAGGCCGTGTGTTTCCATGCATGCTAGGTTTGCAAGTCAGAATACTTAGTAGTAAACACCAGGGCTGAGACACAGCCGTGTGTCTCAACCATATGGGAGACACAGCCTAGGACACGGGCATCTGCCCGGGCCTTGTGAAGTCTGCACTTGAAATTAGAAATTTAATTCAACACACGGCCTAAGGACATGGGCATGTGCCTTGGCCGTATGACCTTATTGAGATGATGACGTCATAAATAGAATGCTAAGGTTTTCACACATAGGTGAAGACATGGGCGTGTTATGGCTATGTGAGGGTCTCGAGCTATGGACAAGGGCATGTGTCAGGCCGTGTGAAAGCCCAAGTAGGTTTGAAAAAAATAAAATAAAATCCACACGGACTAGGGACATGGGCGTGTGTGATTACACGGCCTGCCTACACGGGCTTGTGGCCCTATTTTGTGTCAAAATTTTCTAAGTGTTCAGGAGTTTCTGGTTTGGTCTCGAATTATTTTGGGTGCAAGTTTAGGGCCTCGTAGACCTATAAGAAGGACATTATAGTCTCGAATGAAACGTTTTAATTTGAAATGAAATTATATGGATCGATGTTGTACGTTTGAGCAAGTTAAGTACGGTAATGCCTCGTACTCGATTCAAGTGTCGAATACGGGTAATGGGTGTTACATTTAGTGGTATCAGAGCTATGGTTTAGCATATTCTCGAACTAATGTAGCGTAAGTATGAGTCTAGCTATACATGCCATACATATGACTATTTATATAATGATAGTGTGACGACTCCTGATGATGTAAATTGTGTTTTTATATAGTAAATGGATCCCGACCGAGCTGCGGCCAATGATGTTGCAAGTAATGTGCCGGCTCCTACGCAAGGGACCGCGCCATTAGAAAGTAGACCTGAGACTTTGGGTCAGGGAGAAGAGGCTCGAGAAGCCATTCTCCATATGATGAGAAACTGGTACATTGAGTTTATTCGAGCAAATCCTAATGCTCAACCCCCTCCATCGCCACCTATTCCTCAACCTACCCTGGTAGTTCCCCAAGTGGTAGAGGTAGTAAGAAGAGAATAGGCTATGTGGGAGCCCGAAGATTCTATGAGACAGCAATATTTGAATCTGTTTAACGGTAAGATTTTCGGGGACAAAAATCCCTAAGGGAAGAATTGTAACAGTCTAATTTAGACCCTAGTCAGAATAGTGGTTTCGGGAGCACAAATCTGAGTCAAAAAAAAATTTTAATATTATTTTCTGTGTTTACCATATGTGATTAAGCATGTGTGAAAGTTTCATGAATTAATTTTTTTGTTTGTGTGTTTAATTTGAAAAAAAAAAGACTTAATTACAGAAAGTGTAAAAGTGACTTTCTAATTGTTAATGTGCATAATTGAATTGGCTTTTGAATGTGGTGGCCGTATGAGGTAATTAAACCATTATGAATGATGATGGACATTAATGGCCTTAATATATAAAGGTTTTATATGTTAATTAATAAGGATAAATTGGTAATTGAGTAAATAATGTCCATTAAAATAAAACAAACATTAAAAGATGGCTATTAACATCTTGTTTAATCGAAATTGAAGAAATAAAAGTTAGATTTTTACCTCTTTGATATTCGGCCAACATCAAGCTTGATTAAGGTATGTTTTGGTTTCAGTTTTTGATAATTTCTAAATGTAACACCCCAAACCCGACCGAGACATTACGACCAAATTTGACGTGTCACATCGACGTGTCGTTTGCAAACCAAGTTTGTTTACAAAATTTCATTACTAAATTCTAAATCCCATTTAACAATTGTTTTGAAAATGTTAGTGTTGTAAACCTTGTTGTCCAATTATAGGCCGTATTAATTGTTATAAGCTTATTAGTCTGAAATAAAACCGCGGAAGCCTTTTCTAGTTGTAAACTTTAAGATTTGAAAAATGTGATTTTAAGAAAATGATTATTGTTTAAAAACCCATGTTTCCAATATTAGCAGGTTGAAATAAAAAGAACCACCAATAAAAAGAAAAATCCCAAATGGCCTTATTACATAATTATTAACCCAAAACATTAAAAATAAAATAACTAAGTCTAAGTTTAAAACATATCGAGCGTGTGGCCACCTCCGAGTCCCTCGCAGCTCCAAATCATTTAAGATTGGGGATTACCTGCACAGTTTAAAGAAAAGGGTGAGTTACGAGAACACAGTGTGTAATCCCCAATCATGCAATTATAGTCTGGGCCTGAGCCCTATCCAGTATTAATTAAGTCTGGGCTTTAGCCCTATATACCAGTAGTGTGGGCCTAAGCCCAAATGATCATAAATTAGAGCAGTAATGAAACCTAATCCAATCCAACCAACACACCACCCATACCAACCAACACACCATGTGGGGACCAAGTCGACCCACCCAGCCAACACACCAATATCAGCATAGCTACTAGTAGTTGCACAACAAAGCTTCTAGTAGTAACGCAGCAAAGGTGATAATGACGGTAAACATGGGCGAAGACACTAAAATCAGGATACGTGGCGAAGCCACTAGATCGGTAAAACGTGGCAGAGCCACTAGTACAATGCTTCCTCCAATTACATATCCCAACCCCAATGCAGAATGTCGTGTCATCAATATTTCGTGAATGCAGTATGTCACAATCATAATCAGTCATACAAATGTCACACATACATCACTTACACTACCACTAGGGGTATAACAGTCATTTTTTTAGTTAGGGGTAAAATGACAATTTCACCCTTCGAGCGTATTTTGGTAATTTCACCCATCGAGGGTATTTCAATAATTTCACCTATTGAGGGCATTTCGGTATTTTACCCATTGAGGGTATTTCAATAATTTTACCCATTGAGGGCATTTCGATAATTTCACCCATTGAGGGTATTTTAGTAATTTCACCCATTAAGGGTATTTTGATAATTTTACCCATCGAGGGTATTTCGGTAATTTCACCTATCGAGAGTATTTTAGTAATTTTACCCATTGAGGGCATTTCTATAATTTACAACCATCAAATGGCCTACCGTCATCTCGCACGACTCGAATGACTTATAGGGCCAAAATAGTGTAATTGGTCCTAAAACCCCTATTCAGCCCAAGTGGACCCACAGCTCGTGTAGCCCACTCAGCCCAATTTCAATCACAGCTATGCGAACTCGCAGCGCAATCCATTATGAGTCACTTACCATGGATTTTGTTCTGGTGGGCCCATGAGCCTGCTTGGCCCATTTTGGCCCAAAGAGGCCCATTATGACCTAGGCCCACGAGAACGTTCATGGTGGCCTCTTCGATCTAACCCAACAATTGTGGCTCGATTTATCCCTACAAGCATTTTCACACTCGAGGACCCTTAGATGCCGAAAGTTTGACTTTTCGACCTTTGTCGATTCACAATAGCACAAGAGTATGAGAACACTTTTATCTACCGTTTAAACAGTTCGATATTGGGTGTACGATTACACACCTATTATGGGTTGTAGTTGAAGCACTTCCAAGTCCCTATAAAAACAACCGCCTCATTAATCAATCACAACTCTTGTTAATCTATAATATTGAACGCTTTAATCAACTAACTTTACTTACTACGAAACAAATGGTCTCTTGCAGTGGGAAGTAATCGGCCTACCCCTTCATTAAGGAAAACGAGTCCCTAGCAACATCGACGAGAAAGAAAAGTGTTAGTAATCCATATCTCCATGGAAACTAGGGAAAAACCTTTCGGCTTAAGAGAAACAAAATCAAATAAAGAGAAAAATAGCCTAGATTCAACTATGGTCATCACTTACCAACCAATCGAAGAGGTTCAGAAATGGTTAGGAACGAAGAGAAGAAGATACCTAGGCCCTAGTAGATTCGGCTGACACAAGAAGAAAGAAAAGTTGAACGTTTGGCTTTTCTTGCAAAGAAAAAAGAAGAATAATAAGAGGAAAAAAAAAGGTTGTGTTCGGCTAAAGGAGAAACCAAAAGGAGCAATGATGATTTGGCAGAAAGTAGGCAGCAATAGAGAAATAGTGATGAAAGAAGAAAGAAAAGAGAAGACCCGAATGGTAAATCAATTGCACGAAATGTCACAAAAGGAGAGATCCCAAAATGCAGCAAAAGAAAACTTAAAATGCCATAGAGAAAATTCGGCTTCTTCACACACCCTAATTGTCGAAATTGCACAACTGAACCCCTTTGGCTGAAATTCTTCCCCTACTCAAGCTCTCCCAAATTCGACTAGACTCCCCTTACAATCCAACTCCCTCAAATTCTCCACCAAATCCTCCTACAATTGCTGACAGCCTCCCATTCAAAATTTTTGACCAAGTTTTCAACCTCCCTTACGTAGTTTGATCCAAAATCTACCTCTTGCACCACCAAATTGTAAAATAAAAGCCCCCTATTTCCATGACATGGGATTCGAACCCCACTCCACTTGCCATCTTAGTGATGCCACAGCCACCAAGTCATAAGCTCTCTTTGCGACACAAAAACACACCCATTTATACATAAGTCTTACTGCTAACAGCCCATTCCTCTTAAGAACAAAAACTAAAAATTTTCCAAGGCCCGGACTCACACCCAAGCCTCCTAAATACACTCAAATTCCTAGCCATTCAAGCACATCATGGAATTTAAGCCAATTCAGAAAAATTACGAACCCCCCATTTTTGAGGCGTTACACTACGTTTTTGTAATCATTGCTTCGAATAATTCAAAACCCATGTCTTAATTTTGTAAATTGATGATGATTTTGAAATGTCCCATTGATGAATTCACGAGTTTTTTGATGTTGGAGGATGAAATATGAAAGATATGTGATAGATTAACATAGTTTGTCTTTGAATTTTTTATGAACTTGAGTAAATTGGATTAAATTGAGAAAATAATATTTTAAAGGAATAAAATGTGAAATAAATGAAAAATACGGGTTGCTAGGGACCTATAGAGAATTTGGCTAAGCATGGGTTATATTGAATTATGTGTATTTTGTGATTTTGTGAAATAAAGACTAAAATGTCAAAATGTAAAAATATGAGGGCTAATTTGTAAATTGACCTAAATGTGTGTTTTTGGATTGAATGGAATGATTTGGTGAATAAATGGATCAAATTTGAATATGTATAGATCAAGAACAGAAGAAAACAGATTTAGACCGAGGGAAGTCGAAGGTGATTGAGTAGCCGAATTCGTCTGTTTATTCCGAATCCGAGGTAAGTTTATATACAAATAAATGTATTTGAATTGATTTATGTATAATTGTATGAAATTTAATTATAATGAATGATTATGGAAGATAAACATACGAGATCCGAGATAATATCGATAAGGCGTCAAAGTCTGAAAAGTCCCATACAAACCTTAGGAATAGATAGGATTCATATGTTGTGACATAGGTTTCTGATATGTGATATCATGTAAGACCACATCTGGGATGTTGGCATCGATTTGAGATTTACGTGTAAGACCATGTCTGGGACATTGGCATCATAAATGATTTCGTGTAAGACCCTGTCTAGGATAGTGGCATCGATATTTGATTACATGTAAGATCACGTCTGGGACATTGGCATTGTATAAGTATTCCGAGTATCTGAGTGTCCTATTTGATTCTGAATGGTTCAACGGGCAATTATGAGAAATGAAAGACTATGTGAAATGTGTAATCGATTCAGGTACGTTGGAAAATGAATTCTATGTTTGAGTATGAAAAGTGAGTATATGTGAACTTGCTCAAGTGAGATATGTGTATAGTCTTGTTGAGACTAAGTGTGATATATGTATGAATGTGTTATGAACAAAAGAGATATTTGGAGATATGATGCGTTGGTAAGTAATGGCTAAACAAATGAGCCAAAGAAGAATTATGAATTTGCATTAGAGATATATTTATGATTTTATATTTGATATGATTATGAATGTTATATGTTAAGTTTGTTTATATATGGTTTACTAAGCTTTTGAAAGCTTACTTTGTGTGTGTTTACATTGTTTTATAGATCGTTAAAGCTAAGAAAAGCTTGGGGATCATCGAGGATCACCACCACACTATCAAACTCTATTTTGGTACCTTTTGAAAGTGTATATACTAAAGTATGCAATGTATAGTCTAGAGAGTTTTGAAATATGTTTGAGATGTATGAATAGCTATGTGATATGGCTAGATAATGATATTATGTGAATGAGTAGATATGTTATATGATGCATAATTCAGTATGCTTTGTGACTAATGGTTGGAGTAATAAGATTGTCAAATTAATGGTAAGTTTTATGATGCAAAGTTAACATATTATTGATGAAAGATTGTTATAAAGAACTGGTATGTTTTGGTTGGTTTATACTTAGAAATGCTTATGATGAGAATGAGGTAAATGTTGCATGAGATCTGTCACTGTACTGGGCTTAGGCCCATTTGTTCTGTTATTGGTTTGGGCTAGCCCCAATTGATTATGTTATGGGCTGAGACCCAAATGATATTGTAGTGAGCTTTGGCCCATGTATGCTTTGATCTGGACTGTACTGTTACGGTTAAAGGGCTTTGGCCCAGACTATTTCAGTTTTTGTTTCTGTATACTGATTGTTACTCTAGTAAGGGGATTACACATCGAGATTTTGTAAACTTTCCCCGTTTTAAACTGTGCAGGTAATCCCCAGCCTTAGATGGATCAGCACTGCGTGGAACTCGGAGAAGGCCACACACTGCTTATGTTTTCCATTTTGATTGCTTACATTCAAGTAGATTGATTTGGATTGTAATAAGGCCTTCTTAAGCTTTTGGATTTTAACTTTGGGTTTTTATTTACTTTGAATTACATTCGTTTAGAAGTAAATCACGGTTTTCAAAAATGTTAACTATTTTAAAACAACACTACGATTTCGCAACATTTTTGAAATGGTTTCGCGACTTAATCTTTTTCGTAAATCAATTACTTTCAAAATTTGCTTCCGCAACTGAAAAGATGTCTTGGGAATAAGACTAATAATTTTTTTAATGTACCACGTTTTAAAAATAAACTAACGTAATTGAGATTTTACTTAAGCTTTTAAACAAGAAGGGTTTTCAATGAAAACATGGTTTTTGAAAAACACTTCATTGTGACACGCCAGATTTGGGCCTAACTTCTAGGCCGGGTTTGGGGTGTTACATTTAGTGGTATCAAAGCCAGGTTGCAAAAACTCGGCCGTGGATTGGGTCTTTAAATTTGAATTTCCAAAAGAATTGTTTCAAAAAGGTTTGAAAAGAGTTAAAGTTTTGAAATGTTGTATTGACTGTTTTTCTGAAAGTGTGGTTCACCGAGTCCTAGGTGCCAAATCTGTAAGTTTTTTGAATATTGTTGTCTGCTATTATTCAATAGGAAACACTATGATTACTTTAGATATTAGACTATACTGTGATGCTTAAATTTAGATTTTGTATTTATTCTATGTGATGTTGTGGTTATGGAAATTGTATTTGTTTGATATCTATCTGCTCTAGTGAATAGGTAACTTGGGTGTGCGTTTTGGAATTAGAGTGCGCAGCGGAAGTGCAGTGGTGTAGTTTGGGTTGTGCGACTATTCTGGGAGTTGGAAATTTTGAGGATGAAATTTCTTTAAGGGGGTAGAATTGTAACGCTCGAATTTGGGGCCAGAAGTATTGGGCCTTGAGTATGGGTCCGTAAGGAGGCTATAAATAGGTATTTAATTGACCTGAGAGGAGTTGGAAAAGTCTTGGGTTCAAACTTGGGCTTTAGTAAAATTTTGGTTTTAAGTGAATAAAACTCAGGATGCTTCGATAGAGGCCTTTTAGATTATTGTGATAAAAAAATGACACAAGGAAACATGTGGCCTAGTGATTGTGGCGTCATTAAGGTTGTAAGGGAGCTTGGTTTCAAGTTTTGGCTCTTGCAGAATTTTAAGTTTTGCTCTTAAAAGAATCTGGACACTGGCACATATGTTTTATAAATATTTGCGCATGTTTTAAGTCACAGAAGAGCTTATGGTCTAGTGACAAGGTGGCATGTGGAGTAACCTTGAGGTCAGAGGTTCGAGTGTTGGCACAAGCATAATGGGGTATTTATTTTGCAGTTGGGACAGGTGGAGTTTGTGTTGCATTAGAATTATGATGGATGAGGTTGTTGTGGAGAGAATCATGGAGTAGATTGTTGAGTGATTTATGAAGGAAAAATAGGAATTTGAGTGGGAAGGGAAGTGTGTGCCGTTTTGGTCTCTAGACTTTGGGGAGTTTGGTTTTGGTAGAGGCAAGATTAAGCATTTTCCTAGTAAGCCATTGGTGTCGTATGGAGTAGCCGTACAGTTTGCTAAATTCTTTTAGTGCAACCTTGGTTTTTCTTTTGTGGGGAGATTTGTGCAATTGAGGTTCTTTCCCTTTTTACTGAATTTTACTTCTTTATCTCTCTACTGAATCATTTTTCTATCTTTCTCTCTACCCTTTTCCCTGCATTGGCAAATACATCTTACTCTTCTTTTTCTCCAATATTTTGTCGGTGCGTCTTTCAATAACTAAATCTCCCTTTGGTTTTTTCATTCTCTCCTTTTCGTCTGCTTTACTTGGCCAAATGCATCATCTTCTCTTTTCCCAAATTCTCTTTCCCCCTCTTTCGTCTGTTTCGATCCGTATCTATTATCACCCCTTTTCTGTGGGAGGCTAGCTGAATACTGCATTCTTTTTCACGTTTACTTTCGTCATTGATTCAGCAACTATCCTCTGGCATTCAGTCAGAATCTCCTTGTCTGACATTGAGTTCAAGTAAGGGGTTTCTCAAGCGAGCAGAGGCGTTCAAAACTTCCTGTTGTCAATCGATCGTATAGTTGGGGTAAGTTGAGTCATTGGTCGAATGCCCTATGATGTTGGTATTGGGATTTTAAGTCATATTGTAGAAATAGTTCTGTTTAATAAGACTCGTTGCTTAAGCAGATATTCATTGAGGGGTCTGTAATCCTCTTTTGTCGGCGATCTAAGTAGGTTCAATCCACGCTCGTTCAAGCAATGCGTTGGTAGGTAATCTTTGAATGGGTTTCGACTAATGGCTCTTTCAATTCATGTGTTAAGGTTTTAACTGAAGTTATTGTTACGATAGGTTTGACATTCGGGGGTTTCTGAGCTATTCCGAAAAAGGTGTGTATTAGTACCGTAACTACTAATCAGTCAAAAGTTGATAGAGTGTGACTGTTTTTCGCACGGTGTTAGCTATAGCGGCAAATGTCAAAATGTTGGATTGCCGAAAAATCGAAGGATTGGGCTTTTGGACTACTTGATCGTGCGAACGCCCATGTGATCAACGGAGATCACGAAACGTGGGCGTACGTCGAGGAAGGCCGCCATGAGCGATCTCATGGGCTTGGGCCAGAATGGGCCGTATGGACATGTAGGCCCGCGTGGGTAAACTTCACTGTTAAGTGGGACGTAGATAGGCTTGTCATGTCGCGCACATGACTTAGGTAGTTTAGGGCCTCGTTGGGACAAAGTGGGCTGTGTGGGCCCAGTGGGCTTGTGGGCCCACACGGATAAAATGTATGTGTTGTGGTAAGTGGTGTTTGGACTGTGACGTTTGTATAACTGTGGCTATTTCTGGGCTAATTGGGCCACACGAGTGTGTGGGCCCACTTGGGCCAAGTAATGGGCCTTAGGCCCATTTACACTGTTGGACTGTTTAGGTTACTTAAGTCGCTCGAAGCGAAGGTGGCCCTTTTGTTGGGTCGTTGAGACCTCGATTTGTAAAATTACCGAAATACCCCCGATTTGTAAAATTACCGAAATACCCTCGGGTTACAAAATTATCGAAATACCCGTAGTTTGCAAAATTATCGAAATACCCTTGGGTTACAAAATTATTGAAATACCCCCGATTTGTAAAATTATCGAAATACCCCAGGTTTGTAAAATTATTGAAATACCCCCGGTTTGTAAAATTACCAAAATACCCCCGATTTGTAAAACTACCAAAATACCTTCGATTTGTAAAATTATCGAAATACCCCGGTTTGAAAAATTACCAAAATACACCCGATTTGTAAAATTATCGAAATACTCCTAGTTTATAAAATTATCAAAATACCCCATAGTTGCAAAATTACTGAAATACCCCCAATTTGTAAAATTATCGAAATACCCCCGATTTGCAAAATTATCGAAATACCCCCGGTTTGCAAAATTATCAAAATACCCAAAGTTGCAAAATTACTGGAATACCCCCGATTAGCAAAATTAGTAAAATACCCCCGGTAATAAAATTACTAAAATACCCCCATTTTGCAAAATTATTAAAATACCCTCAGTTTGCAAAATTATCGAAATACCCCCAGTTTACAAAGTTACTGAAATACCCTTATAGGGTAGAATTATCGAAATACCCCTAAAGGGTAGGATTACCGAAATACCCTTATACGATAAAATGACTATTTTGCCCTTAGGGGTAAATGACTGACTTAAACTATGAATTTGACTGACTTGACTGTGGGCGTGTGATTGATATGCTGTTAATATATGTTGAAATGACTATTACTGAGCATGTTCATTTTGCATACACGTGCAATGATTGAGCATGACATACACGACATATTGCATGGGGTTGGGACGTTGATACGGAGGAAGTTCTGATAGGGTTGCACGGGTCGTATGACGATTGTGGATCCAGTATTGATCTGTTAAGGTCGCACGGGTCGCATGAGACGACTGTGGACTGACGAACGGCTCAAAGCCGCGTAATCTAATTATGGCTCTATGCCAACCTAAATATTGCTCTGTTCCATCATGATTATGGCTTTGTGCCAATCGTATTTACCCGTGGCTATGTGCCTAACACATATATCGATGACTCTGTGTCGATCATATTTACCCAAGGTTGTGTGCCGATTATATTACCGTCGTTGATGGCTATGTGCCCAACATAATACAGTTACTGATGGATTTGTGCCAATTATAATATTGCTACTGAAGGCTTAGAGCCGCATATATATACTAGTAGCTTTGCTACGATTTCGGTTAGGGCCACAATCGGTCCTAACATTGGTGTGCTGGTTGGATGGGCTGATTTTATCCCCACGTAAGTGTAGGGCTGGTACGGGTGGTGTGTTGGCTGGATCGGGGTGGGTTGCATCCTCATACTATTGCATATCTGTTATGAGATCTGTCACTGTATTGGGCTTAGGCCCATTTGTTCTATTATTTGTTTGGGCTAGGCCCAATTGATTCTGTTATGTGCTGAGACCTAAATGATATTGTAGTGGGCTTTGGCCCGCGTATGCTTTGATTTGGACTGTACTATTATGGTTAAAGGGCTTTGGCCCAGACTGTTTCGATTTCTATTTCTGTATACTGACTGTTACTCTAGTAAGGGGCTTACACACTGAGTTTTCGTAAACTCACCCCGTTTTTAACTGTGTAGGTAATCCCCAGCCTTAGACGGATAGGCACTGTGAGGGACTCGGAGAAGGCCACACACTGCTTATGTTTTTCGTTTTGATTGCTTACATTCAAGTAGATTGATTTGGGATGTAATAAGGCCTCTTTAAGTTTCTTGATTTTAACTTTGGGTTTTTATTTACTTTGAATTATATCTGTTTAGAAGTAAATCACGGTTTTCCAAAATGTTAACTGTTTTTAAATAATACTATGTTTTCGCAACATTTTTGAAATGGTTTCAAGACTTAATCCTTTTCGTAAATCAATTACTTCCAAAATTTGCTTCTGCAACTGAAAAGGTGTTTTGGGAATTAGACTAATAATTTTTTTCAATGTATCACGTTTTAAAAATAAACTAACGTAACTAGGATTTTACTTAAGCTTTTAAACAAGAAGGGTTTTCAATGAAAACATGGTTTTTGAAAAACACTTCAATGTGACACGCCAGATTCGGACCTAACTTCTAGGTCGGGTTTAGGGTGTTACATTTTATATTTTGACCGAAATTAATTAATATAATTGTTTATATTAATAAATTTGGTAAAATATATGCAATTAATATTTTGTACTAATTAAATTCATATTTATTAATTATATTTTTCCAAAAGAATATTAATTTCAATGTATTTTATATTTTGATCGAAGTTAATTAATATAACTATTTATATTAAAAATTCGGTAAAATATATACAATTAATATTTTGTATGAATCAAATTCATCTATTAATTATATTCATGTTTTCTATTTGTGTACAACAAGTTTGTAAATATAACATGCTTAATATTTAAGTATCAAATTAGATTACTTCAACAATTAATTTAATTCACGTGACAACTAAATACAATACCAAATGTATTTGTATTCTGTTTGTTTCAACTATAGGGTGTAACCCTGTAGGCACTTGTAACGTTGGTGGCAATACTAGAATGTTTCTAACATTACAAGCAATGAGTCGTATCTAGCAATGCATCATTGTCACGTAATTTAGAAGAAGTCGTGATTCGACATAACATTTCTGTGATAACATTTTCATGTATTATATCCTTTTACCCTTAATAGCTAGATTGGACACAAGATATGGAATAGTCACACTTGTATAGTCCAATCTCATATTTCTTTATTTTCTGAGAAGACTACAATGAACAAATAAGTGTGATATCTCATATCAACTTATTTGAGCATGGCCATGCCTTTCTAATCTCACTCCATCAAGAGGCCTAAAATATAGCTCTGATTATGTAGGAGGGAAAAATCCTATCTTCATCAACCATATCCCACTACATGGATTGTGGTATATCCAACATCTTTTTTTATAGTACAACTTGTTATGGTAGATGTTTTGACTATATCAAAATATACGACTCATGATGTTGGGACAATCATCATCTCAAGTCTGAGGATCATATACATAGTTATTGTAACACCCCTTACCCGTATTCAACACCTGAACTAGATATGAGGCATTACCGAACTTAACTTACTTAAATATACATTATTAAGCTATAAAAAAATTCATTTCAACTTAAAACTTTTCATTCATACTCAAAACTTCCTTATTATGGGCCTACGGGGCTCTAAACATACTTATGAAAGGTTTTGGAATTAAACCGGAAACTTTTATGCACTTAGAAAATTTTTGCCTAAATAGGGCCACACGCTCGTGTGAAATGGAACACGCCCGTGTGGGCAAGTCGTGTGGCCACACACGCCCATGTTCCTAGCTCGTGTGGAGTTTATTTTCATTTCGAACCTATAGAGGTTTTCACACGGCCGAACACATGCCTGTTTCCTTGGTTCGTGTCCCTTACACGGTCTCGACAAGCCCGTGTGCCCCACCTGTGGTCGACACTAATTTGCATCACATGGCCTGTCACAAGCCCATGTGTTTGGCCCGTGGTCGACACTAACTTGCATCACTAACATGCAGGGGACACATGGCTCAGCCACACACCCATGGGACTAACCATGTGTCACACACGGCCTAGACTCACACACATTTGTCTCCTCTGTGGACAATTGTAAGGCTATCTACCAAGCCATTTGCCACCCTACAAAGCAACCATTCTGATACCAATTCAATTCAACATAACTCATGACCCTAAGGCACTTCTAAGAACTCAAATTAAAGCATCCACACAAGCATACACTTTATGAATTTCATCATCATTGAATATAAATAAACTTGTCAAGTAATGGCCCAATTCCAATGACCACTTACAAAATGAATTTGATAACATGAATAACCAACATTTTGGCTAACCAATATGACATAAAAAAATGACCAAGTCCTATACAAGCCATGCTCAAAATAAATTTAACTATGCTATACCAAAAGAGGTTGATAGTGTGATTTTTCTGACTCTGACATTCCCCGAGCTCTCGAGCTAGCTTGGCAATACAACGAGGACAAGGGAAATAAGAGGGGTAAGCATAAAGCTTAGTAAGTTTGCATGAAAATAAATAACAACATAAGCTCATAAGGTCATCCAACCATGACATTAGATAGAAACATAAAGTCTTAAGCACTTTGCCAACACTTACTTATGCTTGTTCTTATCGAAAGCATACCATGTCACTTATTGTAAACATTTCTCATGAATTACTCACGGTTACCTATTTTCACTCAATCACATAACTTTGACACTAATCTCATTTCTATTCCAAGCTTAACTATTTATCCCACTAAATCACTTGGAATACTTGGTGATATTCATCGTCATTCACATAAATACGATGCCAATGCCACATCTTAGATGTGGTCTTACATAGGGTCACCTCTGAGTGTTAATGCCATATCCCAGATATGGTCTTATATGAGATCTCATAAAAATTATCGATGCCATATCCCGGATATGGTCTTATACGATTTTCTTATTCAATGCCGATGCCATATCCTAGATATGGTCTTATACGGGACCTCAATTTGGTGTCGAGGCCATGTCTCAGACATGGTCTTACACGGAACCTTATCAATCTCCTATCTCGTTAATAGTATTTTCACATTCATTATAGTCCAACCGGGACTTCAACATCATAATTTTCATCATTTTTCTTATTCAACACCCTTACCCAATTTCTTAGAAATATTATGCATCATTATAATATCAAACATTCTCAAATATACTAGCATGATGTTGAATTTATTACATACAAACTTACCTCGATTTTTAAAATAGGCTAACTTGCTGATTTAATCTAATACCTTGCCTTTTCCTCGGTCAAGGTAAATCCCTCATTCTTCTTGATCTATAATAACAAATTAGCTCATCTAATAATCGCATAATCAACACATCTCAGTAATCACATTTTGGCAAAATTACCATTTTGCCTTTAAAATTTCTCAAAATGACTATTCTACCCCTGGCTCAAAAATCAAATCTAATCAAATTTATTTCTTTAACAAGCCTAGATGAACATTTATTACTCCTATGGCAGCCCTCAATACTCATTATTTCACACATTTACCTCTTACTTTACAACCTTTACAAAAAGGTCCTTCTAGGTGTTTTCATGATAACACCTTTCACAAAAGTTGTCTATCTAACAACTATGATTCATTTTCTTCCATAAAAATGCAGCAAACAACATACATGCTCACATGGAAAAACCCTCAACTTTTAACCATTTTGCAAAATAGTCCCCTCTTTAGCTAGCTTAAGCTTTAGGGGTTTCAAAAGTACAAATATCATCAAGAAAAACCATTAAAATCATTTACTTGTAAGGTGAAGAGCTTGCTGAAATTTTTGGGTTTTCAAACCCTTATTTGCTACTAATTTTTGGTGGAAGAAGATGAAGAATAGAAAGATATCATCTTTTTTTTATTTTATTCTATTTCATCAATTTAATCCACCTACAACACCGACTTGACTAATTTTGACTTCTTTGTCACCCTATGGCTGACCACCCTATATCTAAGGGTCAATATGCACATTAAAGGACTCCAACTAATATTCTATGGATATTAGGCAGCTTTAGCTTGTAAAATAGAACTTTCGTACTTTATGCGATTTAGTCTTTTTTCGTGATTAAGCATGAAATCGCTAAAATTAAAGCACCAAAATTTTCATGCACTTATATAATCATGCTCTAACTCATAAAATAACATAAAAATAATTTTCTCCGACCTCGGATTAATGGTTTCAAAACCACTGCTCTGATTATCCCCTCAATCAGGCTGTTACATTTCTACTCCCTTAAGGATTTTTGTCCCCGAAAGTATTACCCGTGAAAAGGTTGCGATATTGGTTTCTCATAGCCTCTTCGGGCTCCCATGTAGCCTCTTCTATTCCATGTCTTTTCCATAGCACTTTCACAAGGGCTATGCCCTTGTTTCTCAACTCTTTGACCTCTTGCGCCAAAATTTTAATCGGCTCTTCACTATAAGTCATGTCCGGTTGAATTTCTACCTTTGATGGTACAATCACATATGAATGGTCCGAATGGTATCGACGTAACATGGACACGTGGAAAACATCATGAATCTTTTCCAGCTCAGGTGGCAAGGCCAAACGATACGCTACCGGCCCTATCCCCTCAGTAATCTCATATAGTCCGATAAAGCATGGACTCAATTTGCCTTTCCAGTCAAACCTGAGGACCTCTCTCCATGGTGAAACTTTCAAAAACACTTTATCACCTACTTAGAACTCAATCTCTTTCCTTTTCAAATCTGAATAAGACTTTTGTCAATTTGAGGCAGCTTTTAGACACTCACGTTTCACTTTTACCTTCTCTTCAGTTTCTCTGACTAAATCAACCCCATGAATTTGATTCTCTTTGAGTTAGGTCCAATACAGGGGCGTTGGGCTCTTACGCCTATACAATACATCATAAGGCACCATTTTCAAACTTGACTGAAAACTGTTGTTGTAGGCGAATTCCACCAATGGTAAGTATTTCTCCCAATTACCCTGGAATTCTAAAACACAACATCGATGCATATCCTCAAGTATCTGTAATACTCTCTCTGACTGCCTGTCAGTTTGCAGATGGAAAGCTGTACTGAAGCTCAATTTTGTGCCTAAATCCTCTTACAACATTTTCCAAAACAGTGACATAAATCTCGGATCTCTATTCAAAGTAATCAACAACGGTACCCAGTGAAGTCTTACTATTTCTACCACATACAAATCTGCCAACTTGTCAAGCGAGTAGTCAACCCGTACTGGTATAAAATGGGCTAACTTCATGAGTCTATCAACCATGACCCATACAACATCTTTCCTTTTCAGTGTCAATGGTAAACCCGTCACGAAGTCTATAGTAATACGGTCCCATTTCCACTCAGGAACCATAATAGGCTGAAGTAGACCCAAAGGTACTTGGTGTTCAGCCTTCACATGTTCACAAATTAGGCACCTCGACACAAACTCAGAAATTTCTTTCTTCATATTTGGCTACTAATACCATTTCTTCAAGTCGTTGTACATCTTCGTGCTGCCTGGATGTACAGACAAGCATCTACTATGTGCTTCATGCAGAATCTTCCGAATAAGCTCATCGTCTCTGGGTACACAGCCCCTATCTCAAAACATTAAACATCCATTAGGACTTATCCGAAAGTCTGACTCAACATTTGACTCACATTGAACTCTTTTAGCTCGTAAATCAATGTCGCCTTTCTGGGCTTTACAAATTTCTTGAAGAAACATTGGTCTAGCCCTCAACTCAGCTATAATTGAACCATCATCTGACAAAGCTATTCGTGTATTCATGGCTCCCAGTACAAACAAGGATTTCCTGCTTAAGGCATCGGCAACCACGTCTGCCTTTCCTGGATGGTAGTTTATTACTAACTCATAATCCTTTAATAGCTCTAACCATCTCCGTTGCCTAAGGTTCAAATCCTTTTGAGTCATCAATTACTTGAAGCTCTTATGATCCGTAAACACCCGACATCTCTCACCATATAAATGATTTATCAAAATTTTTAGTGCAAATACAATTACAGCTAACTCCAAGTCGTGAGTTGGGTAATTCTTCTCGTGCGGTTTTAATTGTCTAGAGGCATATGCTATCACCTTGCCCTCTTGCATGAGTACACAAGCTAACCCATTCAGGGATGTATCACTGTAAATCACAAATTCTCTTCCCGGCTTAGGCTACACTAAAATAAGAGCCTCATTCAACAACGCCTTTAGTTTCTCAAAACTCTGTTGGCACTTTTCTGTCTATTCAAACTTTACATCTTTTTGTAGTAACCTCATCATCGGTGCAGCTATCATGGAAAATCCCTTGTCAAAATGTCTATAGTAACCAGCTAGGCCCAGAAAACTCCTAACCATAGTTACATTGCTTGGTGACTACCAATCCACAATTGCTGATATCTTACTCGGATCGAATCTGATTCCATCTCCTGAGACAAAGTGCCCCAAAAACCCGACTTCTTTAAGCCAAAATTTACTTTTACTAAACTTGTCATATAATTGTATATCTCTCAAAATTTGTAGAACCGTTTTCAAATGTTCAGCATGCTCGTTCTCATCCCAAGAGTAGATCAATATATCATCAATAAAGACTACCACAAATTTATCCAAATACGATCGAAAGATACGATTCATCAAATCCATAAAAACTGCAGGGGCATTTGTTAAACCAAAAGGCATGACCAAAAATTCATAGTGGCCATACCTTGTCCTAAATGCGATTTTTGGCACATCCGAGTCCTTGACTCTCAACTGGTAATATCTAAACCTCAAGTCTATTTTGGAAAATATCGTGGCTCCCTTCAATTGATCAAATAAATCATCGATTCTTGGCAATGGGTACTTGTTCTTCACCATTACCTTATTGAGTTGCCGATAATCTATACATAACCTCGTAGAACCATTCTGTGCCTTCAGTTCTTTTAGCTCGGTTGGAGCCATTCTGTATGGAGTAACAAAATGGGGGCAGTACTAGGAGCTAACTCAATCCCAAATTCAATTTCTCTAGCCGGAGGTAGCCTTAGCAATTCCTCTGAAAAAACGTCTAGATATTCACACATTATGGGCACTGATTCGGTTCTCAACTCAGTCTCTCTAGTATTCATCACAAAGGCAATGTAAGCTTCGTACCCCTTTCTTAAATTCTTTTGAGTCAACAAGGCAGATATCACTAATGGCGATCCGTCTTGCTCATCTGATTCAACACGAATAAGATCCCCACTTTCACATTTTAACTCAATAAAATTCCTTCCACAATTCACTATCACATCATGAATAGCTAACCAATCCATCCCAAGGATGACATCGAACTCATCAAACAGTAATAACATGAGATTAGCAGGAAAATAATGACCCCTAATCATCAATGGGAAACCTTTGCTTACTCTATCGACCAATACACATTTGCCTAAGGGATTTGACACTCTTATCACAACTTCAGAAGACTCTATAGGCAAATTCATGCTAAAGACAAATTTCATACAAATGTGTGAGTGGGTAGATCCTGGATCAATTAAAGCTATAACATGAGTATCATAGAAAGAAAATGTACCCGTGATCAAGTCGGGGGAGGACGCTTCTTCGCGAGCACGAATGGCATATGTTCTCGCCGGTGCTCTACCCTCAACTCTTGTAATCTACTCTCTGGATAAATTCTCGCTATTGATTTCATTTCCCAGGTTTCTCTATGGTCTTTCTCTAGTAGTACTTCCTAGTCTTGCACTCTGAGGTTTCTCCTTCTCTCCCACCTCAGGGCAATCTCTGATAAAATGGTCTAGGGATCCACACTTAAAATAAGCTATCTCATTCGCTCGACACCCACCAAGATGACGTTTGCCACACTACGGGCATTTCGGTCTACTTGGTCGAGCGTTGCCAACACTAGCAACTGATGTAATTTGGGCTTTAGACCCCGAGAACTGTTTGCCCTTACTTATGTTTGAAAACCCAACTGAAGTGGCTGATCAAGTAGCGAAATCCCTTGTTTTCTTAGATGAAGATTGGTATGACTTACTCAGTTGCCTCTTTCTCGAGTCACGGGACTCAATCTCAGCTCTTCTTTTCTCTTTGGCCAACTCCTTAGCCTTACAGGCTCTATCTACCGACACCCCAAATTCTTTTAGCTCGAGGACTCCAACATATAAACGGTATCCTCATTTAACCCATCCTCGAACCTTTTATACATGATAGCCTCGGTAGACACGCACTCCCGGGCATACTTACTAAGCCTTACAAATTCACGTTTGTATTCAGTCACCGTCATTTGACATTGTTTTACCTGTAAGAACTCTTTTCTCTTCTGGTCAATAAATCTTTGACTAACGTACTTCTTCCGAAATTCCTCTTGGAAGAATTCCCAGTTAACTCTCTCCCTTAGTACCACTGACACAATGGTGTTCCACCACTGATGGGCTGAATCTCTCAAGAGAGATACCACACACTTTATGCACTCTTCAAGTGTGCATAATAACTCGTTGAATACTCTGATGGCATTCTCAAGCCAGAATTCTGCTCTATCCGGATCGTCATTTTTACTAGCCCAAAATTCTTCTGCTATTTGTTTTGGATCTTATCGATTGGATGCCTTTCTCTTCTTACTACCTCTAGCACTTGAGGAGCTATAGGAGCGGGCTGAGGAATAGGTGGGGGTGGAGGGGGTTGAGCATTAGGATTTTCTCGACTATAGTCGGTGTACCAGTTGCTCATCATATGGAGAAATGCTTTTCGAGCCTCTTCTCTCTAACCTAAAGTCTTGGGTCTGCTCTCTACTGACCCGAACCCTTACACGGGAGCCAGCGCATTACTTGCAGCATCATTGGCCGTAGCTCAGTCAGAATCAGGATCCATTTACTATATAAAAACACAATACAAATCGTTAGGAGTCGTCACACTATCATTACACAAATACTCTTACGTATGGCATGTATAGCTAGACTCATACTTAAGCTATGTTAGTCCAAGAATCGACTAAACTGTAGCTCTGATACCACTAAATGTATCACCCCTTACCCGTATTCAATGCCTGAACCAGATACGAGGCAGTACCAAACTTAACTTACTTAAACATACATTATTGAGCTGTAAAAAAAAATTTATTTCAACTTAAAACTTTTCATTCATACTCATAACTTCCTTATTATGGGCCTACGAGGCCCTAAACATACTCATGGAAGGTTTCAAAATTAAATTGAAAACTTTTACATACTTAGAAAGTTTTTGCCTAAACAGGGCCACACGTCCGTGTAAAATGGAACACGCCCGTGTGGGCAGGCTGTGTGGTCACACACACTTATGTTCCTAGCCCGTGTGGAATTTTATTTTCATTTCGAACCTACAGGGGTTTTCACGTGGCCGGACACACGCTCGTGTCCCTGGCCCGTGCCCCTCACACGGTCTCGACAAGCCCGTGTGCCTCACATGTGGTCGACACTGACTTGTATCAGATGGCCTGTCACACATCCATGTGTCTAGTCCGTGGTCGACATTAACTTACATTACTAACATGCATGGGACACACGACTCAGCCACACACCTATGGGACAAATTGTGTGTCACACACAGCCTAGGCACACGCCCGTGTGTCTACACGTGTGAACAATTGTAAGGCTATCTACCAAGCCATTTGTCACCCTACAAAGCAACCATTCTTATACCAATTCAATTTAACATAACTCATGACCCTAAGGCACTTCTAAGAACTCAAATTAAAGTATCCACACAAGCATACACTTCATGAATTTCATCATCATTGAATATAAATAAACTTGTCAAGTAATGGCCCAAGTCCAATGACCACTTACAAAATGAATTTGACAACATGAATAGCCAACATTTTGGCTAACCAATATGACATAACAAAATGAACAAGTCCTATACATGCCATACTTAAAATAAATTTAACTATGCTATACAAAAAAAGCTTGATAGTGTGATTTTTTTGACTCCGACGTTCCTCGAGCTCTTGAGCTAGCTTGAAAATACTACGAGGACAAGGGAAATAAGAGGGGAAAGCATAAAGCTTAGTAAGTTTGCATGAAAATAAATAACAACATAAGCTCATAAGGTCATCCAACCATGACATTAGATAGAAACACAAAGTCTTAAGAACTTTGCCAACACTTACTCATGCTTGTTCTTATCAAAAACATATGATGTCACATATCATAAAAATTTCTCGTGAATTACTCATGGTTACCTGTTTTCATTCAATCACATAACTTTGACACTAATCTCATTTCTATTCCAAGCTTAACTATTTATCCCACTAAATAACTTGGAATACTTGATGATACCTGTTCATCGTCATTCACATAAATATGACGCCAATGCCACATCCTAGATGTGGTCTTACATGGGGTCACCTCTGAGTGCCGATGCCATATCCCAAATATGGTCTTATACGGGATCTCATATCAACTATCGATGCCAGATCCTGGATATGGTCTTATACGATTTTATTATTTAATGCGAATGCCATATCCCAGATACGGTCTTATATGGGACCTCAATTCGGTGCCAATGCCATGTCTTAGACATGGTCTTACACAGGACTTTATCCATCTCTTGTCTCGTTAATAGTATTCTCACATTCACTATAGTCCAACTAGGACTTCAACATCACAATTTTCATCATTTTTCTCATTCAACACCATTACCCAATTTTGTTGAAATATTATGCATCATTATAACACCAAACATTCTCAAATATACTATCATAATATTGAATTTATTACATACAAACTTACCTCAGTTTTAAAAATAGGCTAACTTGCCGATTTAATCTGATACCTTGCCTTTTCCTCGGTCAAGGTAAATCCCTCGCTCTTCTTGATCTATAATAACAAATAAGATCATTTAATAATCACATAATCAACACATTTCAGTATCACATTTTGGCAAAATTACCATTTTGCCCTTAAACTTTCTCAAAATGACCATTTTACCCCTAGGCTCGAAAATCAATTTTAATCAAATTTCTTTCTTTAACGAGTCTAGATGAACATTTATTACTCCTATGGGATCCCTCAGTACTCATTATTTCACACATTTACCTCTTATTTTATAACTTTTACAAAAAAAGGCCCTTCTGGTGTTTTCATGGTAACACTTTTCACAAAAGTTGTCTATCTAACAACAATGATTCATTTTCTTCCATAAAAATGCAGCAAACAACATACATGCTCACAAGGAAAAGCCCTCAACTTTTAACCATTTTGCAAACTCTTTTGCTAGCTTAAGCTTTAGGGGTTTCAAAGGTACAATATCATCAAGAAAAACCATTAAAATCACTTACTTGTAAGGTGAAGAGCTTGTTGAAATTTTTGGGTTTTGAAACCCCTATTTGCTGTTAATTTTCAGTGGAAGAAGACAAGTGAATAGAAAGATATCATCTTTTCTTTATTTTATTCTATTTCATCAATTTAATCCAGCTACTACACCAACTTTGACTAATTTTGACTTCTTTGCCCCCTATGGACGGCCACTCTATATCTAAGGGTCAATTTGCACATGAAAGGCCTCCAATTAATATTCTATGGCTATTAGGCACCTTTAGCTTGTAAAATAAAACTTTTTCACTTTATGCAATTTAGTCCTTTTTCGCGATTAAGCGTGAAATTGCTAAAATTAAAGCACCAAAATTTTAATGCACTTATATAATCATGCTCTAACTCATAAAATAACATAAAAATAATTTTCTCCTACCTCGAATTAGTGGTTCCGAAACCACTGTCCGACTAGCCCCTCAATTGGGCTATTACAGTTATCACTATGAGTAATATTGTGACTATTATTGTCACATCCGAGTATTATTATTAATATGTGCGTAAAAATTAGAACAAGGGAATGGTAGGCTAATGGTTTAGAGAATTCTTAACTATTGTAGGGGTCCAAGGTGAAGTCCTAACGTTTACACTCTTCTATTTAATTTTTTTTTTACAAGTTTCCATGTGACTTAAGTGCATACCGTCCACCCCCTTAGTAGCTTCAAATAAGTTATTTCCCTTCCCCTTTTATGAGTCAAACTTGCCTTAAGCTGGGAAACATGATCCCCTTTATGCTATTATGTTCCCTCTCTTTCCTTTTACTTCATTCTTGCCTATTTCCTATGATTAAATGAACCTGATCACAGTTGACCAAGCTTAACCTACCACTTTGCCATCCATACCACTAATTTGCTCCTATATTCTCATTTTTTTTTCATTTCTTCCTTTTTCATTTTCTCTCCTTTTTGAAAAACAACCACCACCTTCAACCACTTCCTAAAATTCCTCCACCGTGAGCTATATCTTCACCACCTCCACACCACCACCCAATATTCTCTTCCCCTCATCTTTTTTTTTGGACCACCACCTGACCACTGCTGCCAACGCTATTTTCTACTGGGATTCAGTTTTTTCCCTCTTTCTTTCCCTTTCAATATGTCCAATCTTCTCTAAAGATTCAATTATCATATTTTAATTATTTTGTGTTCAAGACTCATCAATCCTAATTTTTTAGACCGTTAAACCTCTTTGATCCTTCGTCAAGACTTCTCAACAATCTCATAGTATTGTTGAGTAGTGTAAGTGCATAAGAGGTGTTGGGAACATTTCTTCCTCTCTATTTTTTTTCCTCATAGCCGAATGGTGTTAAGACACATTTTTTTTTTCATGTGTTAACATTTTGTTCCTATATCCTTTGAAGGACTAAACAATGCCAAACCCAAAGATCCTTAATGTGATAACGAAGGCAGCGAATCTAAGTCTCGATTTAAGGGTAAGTAATTGGTGAGAATTATTTCAATGATTAATCTTTAAGTAATAGGACACATCCAATAGATCTATAACTAAAATATGTGTTTGATGTGGTAGATTCATCTACTGGGTTTAGATCCAAGCGAAACCTTTTCTAATAGGATTGTGGTAATCAGATATTTAATATAAGGTGTGGGATTTAAATATTTGATTTGAGTATAAAATGCCAATTTTATTTTTTTAATAAAATGCTATTAAATAATTATTTGAGAGTACACTAAGTACTTAAAACAGAGTTGAAAAACTCATCAAAGGGAAATTCCAAGTAAGTGTTCCTAAAATTATTAGTTCATGAAAACTATGATTTGTGTTGTGTCGATGTATGTGATGATGACATGTGTGCAAATCTCATCTCTATGTTCTGTGATACATGGCTTCATTGATATGTGATGATCTAAATATGTGTTATATATATGTGTGTGATGAGATCCATGATTTAATATGAAAATATATCAAAGCATGATAAAGTGAATAAAAAGTGAATATCATGTGATATATGAAAACGTGAGAATGTTTACATGCAAATGAGCGAAATTGAGAAATATGCAACTATAAGGATGGCTACATGAAAAATGCAAAAAGTGATTATATGTGTTAAATTTGAAAAATGGCCCTATCACAGGAATGGGGTGAGTTTTATGAAAGGTGAAAGTTATGTAACAGTTTATCTGCGATTATGTGGTCGTTATCGCCAATTATGTGGTGGCTTGTCTACAATGTGTTATGTGGTCGTTCATCAACATTTATGTGGTGACTTGTCTAGAAATGGTGTGTTATTGGATGGACGAGTTTTGGGGAACTTCATATTGCTGTGTAGCAGAGATAGGTAGGAAATTCTTCAAAATGTGCATTGTTACATAAGCATGTATCGATATATTCATGTGTGTATATTAGTGGTGACATGAGATTTCTATGAAAATGGTATATATTTAGTGAATTGGATGTGCTTATTTGATGTCTTGAAACGCATATTATATATATATATATATATATATATTATGTATTTATCTAACACTGAGCCTTTTAAAGCTCACCCCTATTACTTGTGCATTACAGATAATCCTTATGGCTAGGACCCAGATTTGATCATCGGAGAAGCTCTCGAAAAAATGGTTTTATGGTTTGGATTTTTAATATGATTTGGGACTTTTATGGACTTTATGATTTTATTTTGGATTTTATTCCGTCGTAATTATTAAACTGTGATATGGAGTATCTCGCTTTAAAAACATTGAACATTGGATATTTTGCATGAGTTTTTATATGAATTAAATGTTTTAATGGTTTCTTAATAAAATCCATTTTTCGCAAACTCAATGACCAAACTTGAATTTTTTATGATCATCACAGTGTTGTACAAATAATAAATAAAAATTCTTTCAAAGTAATATTTTAAAACATCGAATTTAAAGGGGAATATTAACACGTGTTTTTAAAGATTAGATCTATTTATTTCAACTCAAGTCCTAGCCATTTCTACGACCCATGTAATTGCTTAGATTGGGTCGTAGCATTAGGCCTGGTTTGTGGGGTTACATTTAGTGGTATTAGAGACCGGTTCAAAACTTAGACAATGGGTAAAATGTTTTCGAAGAATTGCATGTATTACAAAAGGGTATTATGGGAAAAACATGCCAAATGTTAATTTGTGATAAAAGAAATATGAGAATTCCAGAATCCAATCTGAGGTAAGAGATCTTTAGATGTGAAACTATAGATTGTAAAAACTATAGAAAACTATAGACTAGGCAAACTCTAGGCCGTGAAAACAATAAAGAGTGAGACAAGTGTAAATCAATAAAATAAACCTTCGATAGAAAATGTTCAAGTGATAACGATAAAAACTTATCTCTATTAATAGTATTCATAAAACTTAAAATGAGTACCCACGGAGTTAGAACTAGAGGAATGAGGGCTTGTGGAGAGTTGGGTCAAGGAATCCAAGTCGACTCATTCGCATCCCAAGTGCGAACCCCTAGCCTGCAGCAAAAAATATGGAACATGCACCCACTGTTGAGGAGAGGCAGCAAGTACCTATGAATGAGGCTACATCACAGGCCATGTTATGTGTATTAGAATGAGTGGTGGGTGCCAAATCTAGAGCTAATAGTTGTTACACTATTACTGAGAGGCTTCGTTCCAGTGGGGTCGAGCTGTTTAGGGGTGTTGCTAGGATGACTCCTATTGTAGCTGGGTATTGGTTAGAGGCTACAAAGAAAATTTTTGATGATATGGAGTGCACCCCAGAATAGAAGCTTAAGGGGATTGTGTCATTGTTGCGAGATGAGGCTTACCGTTGGTGGCAAGCCATTGTGAGAGGTACCCAAGTCGATCGTTTGACGTAGCAATATTTTCTAGAGGCCTTCTAGAAGAAATATATGGGCGTAAGATATGTCGAGGCTAGTAGGTTTGAGTTTATTGAGCTAAGGCAAGGTAATATGTCTGTGGCTGATTACGAGGTGGAGTTCCTAAGGCTCTGTAATTATGCTTCAGATATGGTTATAGATGAACAAGATAAGTGCCCCGATTTGAGTTTGGGCTAAGATTTGACTTGATGATGCAAGTAGTTACGCTACAAGAGAGGGTCTTCAAAACTTTGGTTGAAAAGCCTAAGATTTGTGAGGAGGTCAGACGCATTCAGTGTGAACAAAAGGAGGAACTAAGAGTTTCTGCTAAGAGGGATTCCAGCTCTAGTGGGCAGATTCAATGCCCAGCTAAGCGGGCTAGAGATGATTGACCCCTCCAAAACTTTGTCGTGGTAGGAGAAAGAAAACAAAATTGTGCCACTTGTGGTAAGAGACATCCGGGTGAATGTTGGCGAGGCATAGGTGCATGCTTAAAATGTGGATCACTGAATCATAAGATCCGAGGTTGTCCTCAACTAGATGAGCAGACACGAGCACAGGGTCAGAATCATGCACTGAATCAAAGAGCTAGTCAACAACCATAAAGAGCTCAGGGTCAGAATAGGGGATGTAACGTAGGTCAGAGACAGCAAGCATCGAGTCAGGGTGCTAATCGAGTTGATGCGAGGTAGCGCACACTTGTGTATACGGCTTAGACGCCGAGAGGATCATGATGTAGCCGATGTGATAATAGGTACCTTTACAATTAATGATGTTCTTTACTTTGCATTGATAGATAATGACTCTACCCATTCATATGTATCATGTGTGATGGCTGAAAAACTGGGTATCTGGGTAGAGGAAAACTTGGTATTCGGGTAAAGGAAACTGTTAGTGATGTGACCGTTCTTAATCCCTTAGGACAATCTATACATGTAAATAAGATCTATAAGCGATGTTTGTTGCAAGTCCAAGGTGAAGTTTGGCGCTCCAAACCTGGCCAGGACGGTTCGACCCAAATTTCAAACATCACATTAGCCACCAAAGTGACTCTTCGTTAAAACCACCACTAAACACACCAATCGACCAATCACACGACACAATTAATCATGGAATATTTAATAAAAACATAATATCATCCTTCTATTGCACTACTCTAATCAATAATATACAGTAAGAGTAATTAAAAATTTAATAATTAACATAAAATTACCTCGAAAACTTTAGTTAAACATACATACATGCAGTAGGTTATTTTTAAAAAGGCTATATTTGTAGGGACTTGAGAAACAATTTAGATTAGAAACATATAATTAGATTTAAAACATAATATATAGTAATATATTGGGAAAACTCCATTTCACAAAGTTTAAAATTAGTATGGTAAGATTTAACGTATAAGTCTTATTTTGGAAATTTTATTAAAGCATTTCGCACAACCTCATAACATTTTTAATTAATTAGTTAGCAGACATTTAACAGTTTACATAACTTGACCAAATTCTGTGTTACATCTCATGCATACCAAGCACGTTCCAAATCACACAGAAAACATCTAAGGCTTACCTCAATGACCAATGACTCTTCAACTTGCAGTTACAAGTTAGTCGAATAGTTACCCAAACCAATTGTCAAACAATCATAATCCATCATTCAATCATCTATCTAACACAATGATAAAATTTTTAAACCAAATAATTAAATAGTCTATAGTGTCCAATTACAACCCAAAATTTATAAGTCTAATACTATATCCCATAACTTGGTCCCACGTTTCCTTTCTCACTGGGTTTGGGAACACAACGACATACCCAGGTATAGCCTCAATTTGGGTCACTTGGATGACTCACTCCCACACCTCTTCACAAGATAAGCCATTGCAATATTATAAAAGAGTGGGTGAGCTTATGAAAGTTAAGTGAGTGCTCAAACATACTAAAAAATAAACATATAATTTAGGCTAAAACTTGGCAAACAATAACGATTCACATATTATTGCAGTCTACACAAAATAGTAACTCACACTACACAACAGTTCTCATACAATAAGCAGTGCACATACGAAATAGTGATTCACATAAAATGGGCAGATCACATAAATTATCAATTCGCACCAAACATTTGTTCATATGAAATAATAGTTCTTACCAAATGATAGCTCATGGAAAGTAATACTTCATATGAAATATCAGTTCATACCGAATAACACTTCATGTGAAATAACAGGTCATGATCCATCATAACTCATATATCTCAAATAATGAGAAGTTAGCATTTTTGTGATTATAAAATTTATAGAGGACTCTATCACCACCTATAGTGGATCTATCACCACACATTGGATAAACGGATCTCCAAAATACACCACATGACTCATAAAGTTATACGCTATCTCCATATAATTGTAGCACGTATTCTCACACTCTCCAAACTCACCACACTATCTATGGTAAATGGAGCTATGCTTGACATTCCCTTATCTCTCCAACGCTATCTCTGAGCCACAATTTCTAACGCAATAAAAAGGGTGAGTACTCACAATCCAATTGCATGCCAACTATATCCAATGGTTCTATAAGGTCACAATGCCAAAAAATCTCTTTAGCACATTCACAATATTCAGTATAATAGGGCTCACAATTATGCAGAGCTTGCACATTATAACACAATTCATAATTCACAATTCGCAATAGAGCATGGTTTGCAAATAATATCGCTTTCATGCAACATATATTGCACTCTTAATCACAGATCACATATCAGTCATGACATAGCTCACATAAATTATTGTTCACATATTTTGTTTAACATATGGCACACAATAGCTTAGCTTACATACAATACAACTCAAAATCTCACAATACATAGTTTGGAAAATTAATACAATTCACCATATTAATACAAATCACCAAATTAACACAGTTCGCCAAAATCATATAATTTACCAATTTAACATGGTTTACAATATAACACAGCACACAAATATAATTGGCTCGCACTAAGCATTTCACGATAATATAATTTTGGACTATCTAAAGCTCGAAATATTGTAAAACTGATAATTCACTTATGGGTTCGTGCATGTATAAATGTGCATTATTAATAAAATATATATGTTATAAAAATCCATATTATAATATTAATTTTTATATTCGTTTGAAAGCATTACATAACCATATATATATATATTTTACATATATATACATACCTATTTAGCATACATTAAAAGTCTCATATATATTTATTTATGCTAGATAAAACATAACCTATAAACATATATATTATATAATAAAACCCATGCATATAATATATATACATCCCCACATGCTTATATATATCTATATTAACAAAACCCATTAATATATATATACTATATATAAAATAAAACCCATGTATATATATTATAAGTTCATGCATTTTTTCACCATTAAAATCGCACAGTGTATATACTTAATGATTCAACCAAAATTGTAAGGATTTGCACAAGGAAGAAGTCAATGTCACATACCATAAGGGGGGGTTTGCATATGTTACCTTAGCCAGTGTATCGAAGTTTAAATGTAGTATATCAAACCACTCACCTTAACAACCATTACTTCAACTACCATGCTCACGTAAGCTTTTATTTGCCTCTGTCGATGTTTGTAGAGGCTTCGAAATGAATTGGAACTTTTCACACACATCAAACACATTACAAAGGCATTACTAACATCAACAAACACCATTAAATCATTCCAAAATCCTAGATCAAAGCCTATTAATCGTTATATAAAAAATTAACTAGTTTTATCGAAATAGGTGTTTAACCACTCAAATCTAACTTCTAAGCTTATATTTCAACTTCATACATCTTAAATATAATCTAATTTCAAATATAAACCATCAATTTTACCCAATTTCACCAAATTATTTTTTCCCAAAAAACTTAAGCTTATGTGATCTTTTAAAAGGGAAAACATTCAATTTGCTTAAATTCATTAATGGTTTGTTAAATTAAGATCAAATACCTTTTAAAAATAAATTTAAAATCAAAGATTAGCCAAGAAATATGAGATCTACCATTTTCAAGCCAAAAATTAACTTAAAATCAAAAGATATATTAAGATCTTGATTAAATCATTTAAATCTCGAATTGAAAGAACGTCTCACTTAGTTTTATCATAAAAAAGTTAGAATCTCACCTCAATTTTACAAAATGGATGAGCTATGGAGGTAATTTGAGCTAAAATGTGAGAAGATCTCTTGAGGATTTTAAAGATGAAAACATGAGTTTTCTTCAAAATTGAAAAGAGGTTTTGCTTTTATAGAGATTAGGAATAAAAAAGGATGAACTAATTTCAAGAGAAAAGCTTTAATTTGGCGTTTGGTAAATTTTTGAAGAACATGAAGAATGGGAGGAAAGGAGATGTGAGGGTTGTTAACTATGTAACCCATTTTGAAAAATTGGGTCATTGCCCATTTAATCACCTCCAGTTTCTTCCGTTTTTCAATAAGGTCATTACTTTTTAATTAAAACCAATTTCAAAAATTTTTCAAATCAAACCTCATTTTTATAAATCTTTTTTCATCAAATTAATTCCTAGACGCCTAATTTTAATTTTCTACCTAAAATTATTAATTCTAATTATTCTAATAATTTATTTAATGAATTCCTAATTATTAACTATATAATCTAATTACGATTTTTGATTCACTAACCCCAGATTTACTTACCCGATTCTCCTTGATCGATTTTCGGGATGTGACATGAAATATTTCCTACTAACTTGATAGAACTACCCTTTGGAGAGTTTGATCTTATTTTGGGAATGGACTAGCTGAGTGTTCATTAGGTTATCCTCGATTGTGACAATAAACGAGTTACTCTGAGGACTTATACTGGGAATGAGATAATCATGGTTGGGGAAAATTGGAATTATCTATCTAATGTGTTCTCTACCTTGGTAACGGAATTGGTTTGTAAAGGGTGTGACGCTTATCTCGCGTACATTTTGGATACGAATGTGGATGGTGTAGCATTGTAGAATATTTGTGTGGTGAAAGAGTTTCCCGATGTCTTTCCTGAGGACTGCCTGGTTTACCTCCAGAGTGTGAGGTAGAGTTTGGAATTGAGTTGCTATCTGGGACTACACCGGTGTCCATTGCACCCTATCGCATGACACTTAAGGAAGTCAAGGAGATTAAATCACAATTACAAGAGTTTCTTGATTGTGGCTTCATAAGGACAAGTACGTCACTGTGGGGAACTCCAGTCCAATTTGTAAAAAATAAGGATGGATCTATGAGACTGTGCATTGATTATTGTTAGCTAAAAAAGTTGACTGTGAAAAATAAGTATCCACTGTTGAGGATCGATGACCTAGTTGATAAATTCTGAGGTGCTATGATTTTCTATAAGATTGAACTTAGGTCGGGATACTTTCAGTAGCAAGTGAAGGAGGCTAATGTGCCGAAGACCGCTTTCGGGACTCGGTATGGGAACTATAAGTTCTTAGTGATGCTCTTCGATTTTACAAATGCTCCCGTCACTTTCATAGAACTAATGAATAAAGTTTTTTAGCCATATCTCGATCGATTTATTATGGTCTTCATTGATGACATCCTAGTTTACTCCAAGTCTAAGTTGGAGCATGAGGAACACTTAAGGTTAGTCATTCAAACCTTACTTGAGAAACGATTATATACGAAGCTTAATAAGTGTGAGTTTTGGCTGTGAGAAGTAATGGTTTTTTGGACATGTGGTATTTGCTCAGGGTATTTGCGTGGATTCGAAGAAAATTAAGGATTGGAAGTCACCCATGAATGTTAGTAATATTTGGAGTTTTCTCAGACTTGCTGGCTATTATAGGAGGTTTGTTGAAGGATTCTCATTGATTACAGCTCTATGACTAAATTATGGAGAAAGACTGCACTATTTAAATGGACTGATGAGCAATAAGCTAGTTTCGAGAAGCTTAATTCAGTTCTGACTCAGGCACCCGTGTTGATCCAACCTGAGTCTGGGAAGGATTATGTGTTTTATAGTGATGCCTCTCATTTTGGCCTTGGTTGTGTGTTGATGTAAGACGGGAAAGTTGTGGCCTATGCTTCAAGACAACTCAAGCCATATGAGTGCAATTATTTGACTCATGATCTGGAGTTGGCTGCTGTGGTTTTCATTATTAAGATATGGAGACACTATCTTTGTGGGGAGAAATGTGTCATTTATATGGATCATAAGAGTCTGAAGTATCTCCTCACTCAGAAGGAGTTGAACTTAAGACAGAGGCATTGGATCAAACTTTTGAAAGACTATGATTGTACGAATGAGTACCATCCAAGTAAGGCTAATGTTATGGCGGATGCATTGAGTAGTAAGTCCAAGTCTAAGTTGAGGGAGATGTTTGCAAGGCTGAGATTATTTGATAATGGTGGCTCTTGCGGAGTTACAGGTGTGACAAACCTTGATTGAGGAGATTAAACTGAAACAAACTTCAGATTCGTCTTTAGTGCCTCATGTGAAACTCATTAAGGAGGTAAGACTTTAGATTTTGCCTTTAATTCTGAGGGAGTTTTGTGCTATCGTGGAAGATTCTGTGTACCTTGTAACACCCTTAACTCGAAATCATCGCCGGAATAGGGCTAAGAGGCATTACCGAACAATCAAAACATTTCACATCCATTTCATGACACAAAGTCAATCATCAATCAAACATATTCAAATACTAGCATATAGCCCCTTATCGAGGTCTACGAGACCTTAAACAGGTGTTATAAAGAGGTCGGGACCAAACCAAGCACTTACAAAAATTTTTAGAATTTCTAACATTCTTCGATACTGAAAAGGTCACACGCCCGTGTAGGTAGGCCATGTGCCTCACACGACTACCAGACACGCCCATGTGTCCAGGCTATACCAAAACAGAGCCTACATACTAACTTGTTCCCACGGCCACTAGGTACGCCCGTGTTTCATGGCAGTGTAAAATTAAGCTAGCTGTTGACTTGGTCACACGGCCACCAGGCATGCTCGTGTACCACAGTTGTGTAACCTGCCTAGGCACACTTTGAAGTGGCTCTTGAGCCACATGACAGAGACAAACGCCTGTGTCCCTTGACCGTGTATGCAAAATAGGCCATTTGCAAGGCCAAGTTGCCCCCCACGGAAGGGTCATTCCCTACAATCACAACTAGGCATCTTTCCATGTATCAATAGCAACCAAAAACACATCAAAACATTTATCATTGCAACCCAATTCAATCTCATTCCTATCATACCATCTTGTATGCTAAATAGCTCAACCAATTCACATGTAAAACCAAGCATGAACCATCCACAATTTCACTATATCCTTATGGAATCAATCCATCACTAAACTTACCATTCATATGATTATTTCATTGCCATCAAGTCATACCAAATCATACTTCATATACCATAATCATTCATGCATATTGCCAACATTTATCTAGCCACATCACATGGCTATTTACAAATCTCAAACATATTTCAAAACAACTAGCCTATACATGCCATATTCAAATATACACTTCTTCAAAAGTACCAAAATAGATTGCCGATAGTGTGATAGTGATGCTGATGATCCCTGAATCTGAGCTAGCCTTACTGACACTGTAAAACAGAGAAACAAATCACACCGTAAGCTTTCAAAAGCTTAGTAAGGTCGTAACATAATACATATTGCTCATTAATACCATACATTATACCAAAAACAAACCATCACATAGATTAATTCACAATCACATATACCATACCATCAAAAGCTAATCTACTTAGTTATCCTTCCATAAACTCATTTATGATTTCATCAACCACATAGGTTCCGAACGTACCTTAGTCAACACTTAGTTATCGATTACATATGCTACTCAATAGTCAAGATTTCATTTCGATAAACTTTCATCACTTCTTCAGTTCAATCGCACACTTAGTGCCCAAATCATTAGCCGAAGCTTAATTAACATTGCACACTTAGTGCATCTATATCAAACCGATCTTAAATCGGTATCGTACACATCGTGCCAACCACAATGTCGAAGTTTGTATTATTTTGCACACATAGTGTTAATCATCTCGGTTACATTTTCGAATATGCACACTTAGTGCCACTTAACTTGAGCCCTCACATAGCATTCACAATTCAATAATATCATACCATTCATTTCATAACATTAAACATATTTAAATACACATATTATGTTCGAACTTACCTCGGACGTCGAAATATCGAAACGATCGATTAATCGAGTACTTTATCTTTACCTCGATCTCGATCTGAGCCTCTCCTTTCTTGGTTTATACACATTCAAATTCCATCCATTCAATCACCAATTCATTCAATTTAGTCCACACACACTTATTTAGGGCATTTTACAAAATAGCCCTCACATTTTCACATTTCGACACTTTAGTCCCTAATTCATAAAATCACAAAATACACCAAATTTCTACTCACAGAAGCTTAGCCAAATTCTTCCCATGCTAATACAAGCCCAAAAATTTTATTTATTTCATAATTTAGTCCCCCAAAATACTATTCTTTCAATTTACTCCAAATTACTCAAAATCAAACACATATCTTTCATATTTCACTATCAAACATCACAAAACTCATGTTCCTCAATGGAACATTTCAAAAACATCATCTATTCACAAAATTGAAGCATGGGTTTTGAAGTAGACGAAGCAACGATTACAGAAAAGTAGAAATTATCAAAAACCAAAACAAAACATACCTTGAATTAAGCTAAGTAAGTGCCGAATATCATGAAAGCTTAAACCCTTTCTTTTTCTTTCTAAATTCGGTTGAACATGAAGAAGATGATAGCTATTTCATGTTTTATTTTGTTATAATAAACATAATTATTAAATTACAAAACTAACTTTTAACATAAAATGCATATAACATATAATACAAGGTCATTCTTGACCATCTGTTCTGACTAGGGTCTAAACCGGGTTGTTACAACTCTCCCCCTTAGGAATTTTTGTCCCCAAAAATCTTACCAGTGAAAGGTTGTGGATATTGTTCTCCCATAACATTTTTAGGCTCCTACATAGCCTTTTCAACACCATGTTTGTGCCACAATACTTTTACTAAGGAAATTCTTTTGTTTCTCAACTCTTTAATCTCTCGTGCCAAAATTTGAATCGGTTATTCACTATATGACAAATCTGATTGAATTTCAACCTTAGTAGGAGCAATCACATGAGATGGACCAGATCTGTACCATCGAAGCATCGAAACATGAAACACATTATGGATCTTTTCTAACTCAAGTGGCAACATCAATCCATAAACAGCCGGCCCAACTCATTCAATGATCTCATATGGCCCGATGAACCTCAGACTCAACTTACCTTTTCGGCCAAATCAAATTATTTTCTTCTATGGAGACACTTTTAGAAACACTTTGTCACCATTCTCAAATTCGATATCCTTCCGTTCCAAGTCTGCATAAGACTTCTGACGATCTGAGGCTGCTTTCAAACTGCCACGAATTACTTTTACTTTCTACTCAGTCTCTTTTATTAGATCAACCCCGTGAATCTTATTCACACTTAGCTTAGTCCAATACGATGGAGTTCGACATTTTTTACCATTAAGAGCTTCATGCGGTGCCCTTTTAATGCTATATTGAAAACTTTTATTATAAGCAAATTCTATCAACAGTAAATGCTTTTCCCACGTACTTTGAAACTTAAGTATACAAAATCTTAGCATATCTTTGAGAACCTGGATAATCCGCTTGGATTGACCATCTGTAACAGCCCGATTTAGGGGCTAGTCAGAACAGTGATCTCGGGATCACTAATCTGAGGTTAGAGAAAATTATTTTCATATTATTTTATGTGTTATAACATGTTTATAAGGGTGCATGAAAATTTTGGTTCTTAAATTTTAGCAATTTCAAGCTTAATCACTAAAAAGTACTAAATCGCATAACGTGTAAAAGTTTATTTTATTTGCTAGGGGTGCCAAATAACTATGGA
The DNA here is from genome assembly GCA_025506655.1 of Gossypium rotundifolium. Taxonomy (NCBI): domain Eukaryota; kingdom Viridiplantae; phylum Streptophyta; class Magnoliopsida; order Malvales; family Malvaceae; genus Gossypium; species Gossypium rotundifolium. The sequence continues at coordinate 89,562,124 of CP106729.1, forward strand.
TTATTAATTGGAGGTCCCAATGTAAAATTTGACCTTTTTTAAGTGAGTTGGCTGACCATAGTATGCATAGGGGACAAGTGCATTTAATTTGGTCAATAGTTGGCGATATTAGTTGGTAAAATGAATAAAATAAGATGACATAAGCAAAAGTTATCATCTTTTCATTTAGTCTTCTTCTCCAACCTAAAATATCAACAAAGGGAGGGCTTTGAAAGCTTAAAAATTTTAGCAACTCATTTTCTCTACAAGTAAGTGATTTTGATTGTATAAGTTGATAATTTTTGTACTTTTGGAGTCCCCAAAGCTTAAACTAGCTAATGAGGGGACTAATTTGCAATATGGTTGAAAGTCTAGGGACTTGACATGAGAGAGTTTATGTTTTTTGCTGATTTTTTATGGAGGTAAATGAATGCTAGGAAGATGAGAAACAACTTTTGCAAAAGGTGTTGTCATGAAAACACCAAATTGGTACTAAGATGCAAATGTTGTAGTTTGTTCATTAATGCATGAAATAGTTGGAATTGTGGATAGGTGTAAGAGAATAAATGTTCAGCTAGGCTTGTTTAATATGAAAATGTGATGAAAAGTGATTTACAAGCCTAGGGGAAAAATCATAAATTTGTCAAAGTATAAGGGCAAAATAGTCATTTTGGCCAAGTGTAGATTATGATGTATTATGATTTATAAGCGATTAAATGAGTAAATTCTATTGTTCTAGATCAAAGAAAACGATATTCGGACCTAGAACGGGAGAAACAAGGCATATGGAAAAATAGATCCCTTTCTACCTATCGATATTGAGGTAAGTTCGTGTTGTTGCAATTACGTGTGGGATATTTAATATTCCAATGCTGTATGGAATGTATATTTACCTTATGAATGTATTAAATGTTTTTAACGAGATGTCAAGAGAATTGAATCAAAGAATAGAGAGAATGTAAAGGTCATAATACGATGACAATTAAGGTTCCGTATAGGACCATAATTAGAATATGGCTTCGGTGGGAGATATTGAATAAGACCATGTCGAGGACATGGCATCGATATGATATTTTTTGTAAGACTGTATTGGGGGCATGATGTCAATGTGAGATTATATGTGTGAGACTCAAGTATGTTATTTAAGAATTTGAATGGTTCAACAGGTATGTTGAAAACAAGATAGTATGTGGTTGTACCATGAGAGGTACAGGTATGTGTTAGAATTAAATTGAGGTAAATTTAGTATATGATGAACCCAGAGTGGGTTATGTGTAAATGATTATTGTAGAAATCTAAGTAGGAATGGTAGTGTGTGAAGATGTTCCTGGATGAACATTTGAAATAGAGAAATGCTTTTGGATAACTATCCATGAATGTGTAATGATGGTGGGCTATGTGCGATACCACCTTATTAACTGTTAGTGATGGGCTGTGTGCGATACCAACAACAATATTATTAACGGTGGGCCGTGTGTGTTACCACCTTATTAATTATTAAATGATGGGCTGTGTGTGATACCATCACTTATATTATCAATTGGTGGGCTAAGTGTGATACCATCGTATTTATTCTTATTGGTGGGCTAAGTGCGATACCACCATAATTATAAATGATTGGTGGGCTATGTGCAATACCATCCTATTAGTGATTGATGGTAGGCTAAGTGTGAAACCACTGAGTGACTGGTTGTATAAATGGTTCATTGAGAAGTTACGATGTGTTGTATTACGTGACTATGTGATGATAAGTGTAGGGATGTAAGTTAATGAATGCAAGCCTTAAGCTCGAGATATGGTTAGAACGTGGTAAGAGACGAAATAAGTAAGCATTATGAATGATTGAATGGGTAACCATGAGTTTAAGAGTAAAACTCATTACAATACCTTGTTATTGAATATAACCAATGAATAACAATAATTTATTATTAGTTGCATATGAACTGAATAAGCATTATTGCTTACTTCTTTTCTTTTCCCACTATCAAGCAGACAATCTGTATGAGGTTTCAAGTCCTTGTGAGTTATGGCATGTATAGGGATCTAATTTTAGTTTAGTTTAAGTCATTGTTAATGTGCCAAATGTGTTAGCCTAAAAATGTTATGAGACGATTGTGTATAACTACAAATGATGGCTTAAGTAGATTAAAATTGTATTAGAAATAATTCTCCCTCGTGTATGGGATGAAGACCTCATTTTTATGAATCAAATGTGTTAATTCAAGTGTCATAACTGGTGATTTGAGAATGTTGTGTGATGGTGTATGGATGTATGCAAGTGAGGGTTGCTAATGGCTTGGAAAATAGCCTTGAATTGGTCCACACGGGCAGGCACAATGGCGTGTGTCTAGCCCATGTGAAGTCTGGACCTAGAATTTAGAATTTAAATCGCCACACGGTAGAAGTACACGGGCGTGCGACTGGCCGTGTGGATTAATCAGAAGAGACCACGGGCCAGCCATATGGGCGTGTGCCCAAGTCATGTGAATCAAGTCAGTGTCAACCACGGGTGTCGAAAACGGGCATGTGAGTTGATAAACGGGCGTGTCATCCACCCCCACGGGCGTATGTCCCCTGTTTAGGTAAAATTTTCTTAAGTGCGTAAAAGTTCCCAAATTATCTCTAAAACCTTTTTAAAGATGTTTAGGGCCTCATAGGTCTATTATAAGGATGATAGACTCATGAATTGAAAAGTTTTAATTTGAAATGAGTGTGATAGCCTAAAGTTGTATGATTGTGTGAGTTAAGTACGGTAGCGCCTCGTACCTGATTTTAGCATAAAATACAGCAATAGGTGTTACATTTAGTGGTATTAGAGCTATGATTTAGTCGATTCTTAGACTAAGCTAGCGTGAGTAAGAGTCTAGCTATACATGCCATATGTGGACCGTGATAGTGCGATATCTCTCGGCTCTAACGAAATTATTTTGTTAAGACAGAGATGATTCCAAACCGAGCTAATTTGAATAATGCTGTAAGTGATAATGAGGTAATTGAAATGTGTTTATGCATTGATGAAATTCAGAGAGGTATGAATAGAAGTTATCACATGTATATGATAAGGTATGAAATGAGATAATTCTAAGTTAAGGAATGAAATGAAAGTTATTAAGTGATAAGCTTATCTATGTTGGTTCAACATGCATACGGTGTTATATACTCAACTTATTGGGTTGAGTGAATATGGTGAGTAAACTTACCCAGTGAATGGGATACGGGTGTATGTGTAACTGCTTGAATGATGTATAATCAGTATATCCACATAGTTGAATTTCATGTGTGACTATTAAAGTAGAGGATGTATAATGTTTTGTTTAATGACTCTATTATGAGGCCACACATATTATAGCGTGGGAGTTAGACTGAGAAGTTTGATTAAGTAGAATGCATGACATGTGTACGGTCGTTCAATGATAAATTGATGAATAAGACCATGGAAATACATGTGATCCCATATAAGACCATGTCTGGGACATGGCATTGGTAACGATACATGATCTTGTGTAAGACCATATATAGGATATGGCGTCGATACCGATATAAGATTTCATGTAAGACCATAGCGAGGTTATGACATCATGACGACATGTAAGGTTATAGCGGGGCTATGATGTTGTGATAGGAGTAAGACCATAGTTGGACTATGGCAACCAAGTAAATGACGTACTCAAACCCATAAGACTTTCTCTAAATTGATAAGCAATGGTAAGAGAAATTAGAGATCAGTGTTGAGTACTTGAATAGATATTAATATGGAGTCTGTGTTAGTAAAATCACCGTTTGAAATTGTGGGTGATAGAGATATTTGTAACATGAGTAAGTGTGAAAACTCGCTTGGAGCGAGTTGAGTAACTATGATGTTCATTAGTGATGAATGTTAAATCATATGTATGTAGTCACGAGAGTCAAGTTAGGGGCTTTACGACTTCACCCCCTTACCACTGTTGAATCACGATGAGATGATTATGAGAGTCAAGTTGAGTAAGTTCATGAGTATGGAATGAAAGAGATCAGTGGCGAGACAATTAGTAATGTATATAGAGATAAAGGTAGTTAGAAGGTGAAAAATAGTTTTGATAAGGATGTCTAAATGCTTTAACGATTATATTGATTATGAACATTAAGAGCAAAGAGAAAGTTAGCCTAGGTTATTTGACTTTGATGATGGAAATGGTTAGAGAAACAATATTCGAACTACGAAAGTGTTTGATTATGACAACCATAGTTGTATGGGTTATAATGATCTCTTTGAGTATTATGCATGAATATCTGTTTCTCTTTTTGGGGTGATGTGGTTATTTTTTTTTTACAAAATTGTGATCGTGTGAGAATGTTAGATGATTATAAAATTAGACAAAACAGTTGTCGATTTAGTTAATTGAAATTTACATTCCTTTACCTCTTTGTAGCCTTAGTCTAGTACTTTGAGGAGGAAGTGGTGATGAAACTTTATTTGAGAATTCTTTTATATTTTAGCTGATCATGGATATCTTTAAAGAGTATGTGTTCTTTGAGTTGTGATAGTTATATCTACTATGATTGCGTTTTTTATCATAGAAAGGTGATAATTCTAGTATAAGCAGTGAAATCACAAGCTTCACGTTGTGTGATGGGTTTTCGGGCAAGCCGAATAGAGTTAATGCAGTTGAGTGAGATGCCTCTACTATCTTGGAATAGGATGATAGTAATGGTTTTAGATTAGTATATCAAGAGAAACTCAAACTAGAGTGTGTTTGAAATATTTTCTCAGTGTGGAGAAAAGAGTAGACTGATGTATTGAGATATGATTCGAGTTATGTGTATATTTAAGCAGGAATTAATAAGGAGAATAAAATTTTGTGTGTACATGAGTAGGGAGCATGATACAGAGGTATGCTCATTGTAATAATTTAACCGTGATGGTTAAGTTGAAAGCCATTAAAGGTATTATTAACTAAAAGTTTTAATATTGAGTTTAGTATGAATAGAAAAAAAAAGAGTTTGTAAAGTTGTATGATGTACTATTGAATCATTGAAAGGTGTTTTAACACCCGAGTGTAAAAGGTAGTTTACATCTTTGAGTGGTTAGAATTACGTTGAATGAGATTGTTAGATTGTTGATCCTAAGACGATCATTTTTGTGTCTGAATTGTGAAATTAATGGTGTAATATGATTTGTGGAAAAACATCATGTGTTTTTGAATCCTAATGAGATAGAGTTTCTAATGCAGCAGAAAATTTGAATGTGAGAAAATGAAGACGGCTTGAATTATTACAATGCCATGTATGGTTATCGAAGTACTTTTCAAACAGTAGATATATTGTAGATGTTTGGATGAAAGATATTTGTTAAGCAATGTGAGATAGACAATCGATCAACCTTAGTGGGTAATACCTAGTTTCAGCGAGGTTAATGACTAGAGCGAGTCGTCCTTTCGAAACAAAGGAGTTTAGAAGTGAGACAGTGGATGATATTTTAAAATAAACTCTGAATGAGTTTGTTTAAGATGTTAAAATTCAGGTCGGATAAGATTTTCGTTGTTGATGTTACCATGAGATAGAATTGTATGTTGATGAATTCAGAACTTATGTAGAAGTTTTAGTATAAGACTTAATAGTAGCTGGTCTACTCGTGCAAGAATCATAGAAGGTACAGATATATGCATAAATGTTTTGACAACTGAGTACACATCATGATATGATTGAGTTTATGATAAGAAGTACTCGACCGCTAAAAGATAAATTTTCAGAGTGTGCAAGTCAGGACTATTACAGTCGGTGCATATACTAGTGAGAAAGTGAGATAAAATACAATAGATTTCAAATTTGGAGTGACTTGATCTCCAAGAAGGGGAATTTCATTTGAATTTTTCTGAAGTATGTAATAAAGATCCGAATGATCATTTTGGCATGTGCAGATTTCACAATTGTCAGATTACTGAGTATATATGCCCTGGAGAAAGAGTAATCTACATTCAAAAGTTATGCTTCGATCTTGTGTACTACAGCTTAAAGGTTGTTGACGAGAGGAACATGAGGATACATCGATTTGTGATTTTGAAGAATTGGTGGAGACGTTTCAGGAATGTTAAGAGCAACTTCTCCTGGTAAGATTTTTGGGGACGAAAATCCTTAAAGGGGAGAATTGTAACAACCCAATTTAGCAGCTAGTCGAAACAGTGATCTCAAGATCACTAATCCGAGGTTAGAGAAAATTATTTTCATATTATTTTATGTGTTATAACATGTTTATAAGGGTGCATGAAAATTTTGGTGTTTAATTTTAGCGATTTCAGGCATAATCGCTAAAAAAGACTAAATCGCATAAAGTGCGAAAGTTCTATTTTATTTGCTAGAGGTGCCAAATAGCTATGGATTATTAATTGGAGGTCCAAAATGTGCAATTTGACCTTGTTTAAGTGAGTTGGCCGGCCATAGTATGCATAAGGGACAAGATCATTTAATTTGGCCAATAATTGGTGATATTACCTGGTAAAATGAATAAAATAAGATGATATAAGCAAAAGTTATCATCTTTTCATTCATTCTTCTTCTTGAATTGAAAATATCAACAAGAGGAGGACTTTGAAAGCTTGAAAATTTCAGCAACTCATTTTCTCTACAAGTAAGTGATTTTGATGGTATAAGTTGATAATTTTTGTACTTTTGGAGTCCCCAAAGCTTAAGCTAGCTAATGAGGGGGCTAATTTGAAATATGGTTGAAAGTATAGGGACTTTCCATGAGAGATTTTATGTTTGTTGCTGAGTTTTTATAGAAGAAAATGAATATTGGGAAGATGAGAAACAACTTTTGCAAAAAGTGTTGTCATGAAAACACCTAATTGGGACTAAGATGCAAATGTTGTAGTTTGTTCATTAATGCATGAAATAATTGGAAATTGTGGATAGTTCTAAGAGGATTAAATGTTCATATAGGCTTGTTTAATATGAAAATGTGATGAAAAGTGATTTACGAGCCTAGGGGCAAAATCGTAATTTTGCCAAAGTATAAGCGCAAAATAGTCATTTTTGCCCAAGTGTAGATTATGATGTATTATGATTTATAAGTGATTAAATGAGTAAATTATATTGTTTTAGATAAAAGAAAATGAGATTCGGACCTAGAACGGGAGAAAAGAGGCATATGGACAAATAGATCCCTTTCTACCTATCAATATTGAGGTAAGTTCGTGTGCAAATGTTGCAATTACGTACGGGATATTTACCTTATGAATGTATTAAATGTGTTTTGGCGATGTGTCAAGAGAACTGAATATAAAAATAGAGAGAATGCAAAGGTCATGATACGATGATAATTAAGGTTCCGTATATGACCATAATTGGAATATGGCCTCTGTGGGAGATAGTTAATAAGACCATGTCGAGGACATGACATCGATATGATATTTTCTGTAAGACCCTATCGGGGGCATGATGTAAATGTGAGATTATATGTTTGAGACTAGAGTATGTTATTTAGGAATTTGAGTGGTTCAACGGGTATGTTGAAAACAAGATAGTATGTGGTTGTACCATGAGAGGTACAGGTATGTGTTAGAATTAAATTGAGGTGAATTTAGTATATGATGAACCCATAGTGGGTTATGTGTAAATTATTATTGTAGAAATCTAAGTAGGAAAGTGTGAAGATGTTCCTGGATGAACATTTGAAATAGAGAAATGCTTATGGATAACTATCCGTGAATGTATAATGACGGTGGGCTATGTGAGATACCACCTTATTAACTGTTAGTGATGGGTTGTGTGCGATACCATCAACAATATTATTAACAGTGGGCTGTGTGCGTTACCACCTTATTAATTATTAAATGATGGGCTGTGTGTGATACCATCGCTTATATTATCATTTGGTGGGCTAAGTGCGATACCACCGTAATTATAAATGATTGGTGGGCTATGTGTGATACCACCCTATTAGAGATTGATGGTGGGCTAAGTGCGAAACCACCGAATGACTTGTAATATAAATAGTTCATTGAGAAGTTACGATGTGTTGTATTATGTGACTATGTGATGATAAGTGCAGGGATGTAAGTTAATGATTACGAGCCTTAAGCTCGAGATATGGTTAGAATGTGGTAAGAGACAGAATAAGTAAGCATTATGAATGATTGAATGGGTAACCATGAGTTAAGAGTAAAACTCATTATAATACCTTGTGATTGAGTATAACCAATGAATAACAATAATTGATTATTAATTGCATATGAACTTACTAAGCATTATTGCTTACTTCTTTTCTTTTCCCATCTCTTATAGGTTAGCTTAACTAGCTCAGGTTGGAGATAGCCGGAGATGTTTTCACACTATCAAGCAGACAATTGGTATGAGGTTTCAAGTCCTTGTGAGTTATGGCATGTATAGGGATCTTATTTTAGTTTAGTTTAAGTCTTTGTTAATGTGCCAAATGTTTTGGCCTGAACAAGTTATGAGACGATTGTGTCGAGCCATAGATGATGGCTTAAGTAGATTGAAATTGTATTAGAAATAATTCTCCCTCGTGTTTGGGATGAAGACCTCATTTTTATGACTCAAATGTGTTAATTCAAGTGTCATAATTGATGATTTGAGAATATTGTGTGATGGTGTATGAATGTATGCGAGTGAGGGTGGCTAATGGCTTGGAAAATAGCCTTGAATTGGTCCACACAGGTAGGCACATGGGTGTGTGTCTAGGCCATGTGAAGTCTGCACCTAGAATTTGGAATTTAAATCGCCACACGGTTGAAGTACACGGGCATCCGACCGGCCGTGTGGATTAATCAGAGGCGACTACGGGCCAGCCATATGGGTGTGTGCCCAGTTCGTGTGAATCAAGTCAATGTCAACCATGGGTGTCGAACACAGGCGTGTCATCCACCCCTACGAGCGTGTGTCCCCAGTTTAGGAAAAATTTTCTTAAGTGCGTAAAAGTTTCCAAATTATATCCGAAACCTTTAGGAAGCATGTTTAGGGCCTCGTAGGTCCATTGTAAGGATGATAGACTCATGAATGGAAAAGTTTTAATTTGAAATGAGTGTGATAGCTCAAAGTTGTATGATTGTGCGAGTTAAGTACAGTAACGTCTCGTACCCGGTTCCAGCGTAGAATATGGGCAAAGGGTGTTGCACCATCCATCTGCAAATGAAATGCAGTACTAAAATGCAACTTTGTGCCTAAAGCCTCTTGCAATTTCTTCCAAAATCGCGAGGTAAATCTCGGATCTCTGTTAGATATAATAGATAGTGGCACCCCATGCAATCTCACAATCTCATCGATATATAATTTAGCTAATTTATCAAGTGAATAATTTGTTCTCACCGGAACAAAATGCGCTGATTTCACCAATCTATCAACTATCACCCAGATTGCGTCTTTCTTTCCCGGATATAAAGGCAATCACGACACAAAGTCCATCATAATTTTCTCCCATCTTAGGAATCATGATCGGCTGTAACAAGTTGAACGGAACCTGATGTTTAGCTTTAACTTGCTGACAAATTAAACATTTCGACACAAAGTCAGAAATATCTCTTTTCATACTATGCCACCAATAAAACTATTTCAGATTGCTATACATTTTCGTACTCCTCGAATGCATAGTCAAACGACGTTCAAATTTAACTTAATCAACTCTGAATTTTCAGAACACAAATCCGATCTCTAAATCTCAAACAATCATCACTATCAACGCAAAATTTGGAATCCGATTTCAAATCACATTGAGCTCGTTTTGCTATCATTATCACTTTGGTGAGCATCAGAAATCTGTCGTACGAACATCGGTCTAACTTTTATCTCAGCCAAAACTGAATCATCACATAGATCTATCTGAACATTCATTGCTCGTAAAGTACATATAGACTTCTGACTCAAAGCATCAACAGTAACATTAGCTTTACCTGGATGATAATCAATCACAAGTTCGTAATCTTTCAGCAATTCTAACCATCTTCTCTGTCGTAAATTCAATTCTTTCTGAGTCATCAAGTATTTCAAACTCTTGTGATCAGTATAAATGTGACACTTCTCACCAAATAGATAGTGACACCAAATCTTTAATGCAAACACAATCGTGGCCAATTCAAGATCATGCGTCAGATAGTTCTTTTCATACGGCTTTAACTGCCTTGAAGCATAAGCAATGACTTTGCCTTCTTGCATCAACACACAACTCAAACCATTTAATGATGCATCACAGTAAACTATGAATTCTTTGCCTGATTCAGGCTGAACTAACACTGGCACTTTTGTCAGCAGCGCTTTCAACTGCTCAAAACTCTGATGGCACCTTTCTGACCACTCGAACTTAACATCTTTCTGTAGCAACTTTGTCAATGGAGTCACAATCATCGAGAAGCCTTTCACAAACCTTCTAAAATATCCCACTAGTCCCAAAAAACTATAGACTTCAGACACATTTCTCGGAGGATTCCATTCTAAAATAGCAGAGATTTTACTTGGATCAACTCATATTCCCGCAACTGATACAATATGCCCCAAAAATCCAACCTCATGCAACAAAAACTCACATTTACTATACTTAGCATACAATTGTTTCTGACGTAAGGTCTGTAACACAATTCTCAAATGTTCGGCATGCTACGTCTCATCACATTAGTAAATCAAAATATCATCAATGAACACCACAACAAAGCGATCCAAATGCGGTCTGAATATTAGATTCATCAAATCTATAAACACTGCATGAGCGTTAGTTAGTATAAAAGGCATCACTAAGAATTCATAATGTTCGTACCTCGTTCTAAAAGTAATTTTCGGCACATCGAATTCTTTAACTCTCAACTGATAGTAGCCCGATCTAAAATCTATCTTAGAAAACACTGTAGCTCTTTTCAGCTGATCAAACAAATCATCAATACGGGGAAACGGATTTTTATTCTTTACCGTCACTTTGTTCAACTGTCGATAATCAATACACATCCTCATAGTGCCGTCTTTCTTTTTCACAAACAACACGGGAGCACCCCAGGGCGAGAAAATCGGTCATACAAATCCTGTATCAGTCAACTCTTACAACTGAGACTTTAACTCTTTCAATTTCGTTGGTGCCATTCTATACGGAGCTATTGAGATAGGAGTTGTTCCTGAAACTAATTCAATACCAAATTCAACTTTTTGAATCGGAGGTAAACCCGGTATTTCTTCAGGAAACACATCTGGAAACTCACTAACCACAGGCACAGATTCAACTTTCTTTTGTGACACCTTTGTATCAATCACATATGCCAGATAGGCTTCACAACCATTTCTCACATAGTTTAAAGATTTCATCGCAAATACAACAGCTGGTAACCCTTTCATATCACTTGATTCAATTCAAAATATCTCACCATTCTGACTTCTCAATTCAATACTCTATCATTTACAATTCACAATAGCATTATGCAAAGTGAGCCAATCCATTCCCAAAATTATATCAAATTCATCGAATGGTAGTAACATCAAATTAACCGGAAAGCATATATCCTGAAACATCAATGGGCAATTCTTGCACACTTTATTCACCAAGACACACTTGCCTAAGGGGTTCGATACTCTAATCACAAATTCAGTAGACTCAACAGGTAGAGTCTTACTTGATACTAGATTCACACACACATATGAATGAATAGATCCTAGATCTATCAATGCAATCACATCAGTATCAAATAGAGTAAAAGTACCAGTGATAACATCTGGAGATAGCACTTCCTCTGTTGCGCGTATAGCACAGGCTCGGGCAGGTGCTCTCGCCTCTGATTTCACAGTTGTATCGATAGTCCCTCTTTGGCTTATACTCATATTCCCGACGTTTCTGGGTGGTCTACCCCTAGCCGTCACATTACTCTATCTCACATTTTGAACATTTTATTCCTCGGTCATCTTTGGGTAGTCTCGAATGAAATGATCTCGTGATCCACATTTATAACAAGTTTGATTATTATATTTGCCCCAACATTCTCCCACATGTCTTCTTCTACACAGTCTACACTTAGGTTTGTTGCTTTTGGCACTTCCAACACTTAATTCAGTTAGAATTTGAACTCGGGGACCGATGTTTTGTCTCGTACAATCTTTATTCGGATGTCCAAACAAAGCATTTCAACGATTGCCCACATCTTTAAATCTCTTCGATGATGTTTGAGACAACTTGCTCATCAATCTTTTTCTTTCATCACGAGCTTCAGAATTAGATTTCTTCTTTTCTTTACTGAGCTCCTCGACTTTCTAGGCTCTTTCAACTAACACAGCAAATTTGTTTATGTCAAGTATCCCAACCAACAGCTTAATATCTTCATTCAATCCTTCTATAAAGCGTTTACACATAGTAGCTTTGATTGAAACACATCCCCGTGCATACTAGCTCAATCTCATAAATTCCCGCTCGTACTCAGTAACAGACATGCGACCTTGTTTCAACTCGAGGAATTCTTTACATTTCTGATCAATGAATCGTTGACTGATATACTTCTTTCTAAATTCAACTTGAAAAAAAATCCCAGGTGATTCTCTCTCTCAAAACCACAAAAATCAATAACCGTATCTCTCAACAATGAAACTGGACACTTAATGCATTCATCAAGGGTCAACGACAACTCATCGAATGCCTGAATTGTATTCTCAAGCCAAAACTCGAGCAGCTCAGCATCGTCATCAGTTGTGGCCCTAAACTCTTCGGCCCTGTACTTACAAATCTTATCCACTGGAGGTTTATTCAATCGGATCGAATCTATCACTTGTGGCATAATAGGTACTTGTGGGGACGGCGGTTGTGGAGTCGCTAGATTCATTCAAACAAACTCTGAAAACCACTCACTCATCATTTGGATGAAGGCTTGTTTAGCCTCTCCTCCCTCACTAATCATTAGGCCTAGATGTGGCCCGAACTGTCCCCTGAACGGGAGCAGGTACGTTACTCTCAACATCATCAGCAACTACTCGATCGGGATCCATTTGCTATACTAAAACACATTTATAACTATAAGGATTCATCACACTATCGAAATTTCATATATGGCATGTACAGCTAGACTCACACGCACTAAATTAGTCTGAGAATCGACTAAACCGTAGCTCTAATACCAATTAAAAAGTAACACCCTAACCCAAAACTATCACCGAAATAGGGTTAAGAGTCTTTACCGAACAATCAAAATATTTTACATCCGTTTCACAACACAAAATCAATCATCAATCAAACATATTCAAATACTAGCATATAGTCCCTTATCGAGGTCTACGAGACCTTAAACATGTGTTAGAAATAGGTCAGGACTAAATCGAACACTTGCAAAAATTTTTCAAAATTTTTAACATTCTTCAATTCTGCAAAGGTCACACGCTAGTGCAGACAGGCCGTGTGCCTCACACGACTACCAGACACGCCTATGTGTATAAGCAGTGCCAAAACAGAGCCTACATACTGACTTGTTCCCACAGCCACTAGGCACGCCCGTGTGCCATGGTCGTGTAAAATTAAGCTAGCTACTGACTTGGTCACAAGGCCACCAGGCACGCCTATGTACCACGACTGTGTAACCTGCACAGGCACACTTCGAAGTGGCCCTTGAGCCATACAGTAGAGACACATGCCCGTGTCCCTTGACCGTGTATTCAAAATAGGCCATTTCCAAGGCCAAGTTGCCCCCCGCACAAGGGTCATTCCCTACAATCACAATTAAGTATCTTTCCATGTATCAATAGCAACTAAAAACACATCAAAACATTCATCATTACAACCCAATTTAATCTCATTTCTATCTTACCATCTTATATGCTAAATAGCTCAACCAATTCACATGTAAAACCAAGCATGAACCATCCACAAATGGCATCAATCCATCACTAAACTTACCATTCATATGATTATTTCATTGCCATCAAGTCATACCAAATCATACTTCATATACCATAATCATTCATGCATATTACCAACATTTTTCTAGCCACATCACATGGCTATTTACACATCTCAAACATGTTTCAAAATAACTAGCCTATACATGCCATATTCAAATATACACTTCTTCAAAAGTATCAAAATAGATTGCCGATAGTGTGATTGTGATGCTGACGATCATCAAATCCAAGCTAGCCTTACTGACACTGTAAAACAGAGAAACAAATCACACTGTAAGCTTTCAAAAGCTTAGTAAGTTCGTAACAAAATACATATTGCTCATTATTACCATACATTATACCAAAAACAAACCATCACATAGATTAATTTACAATCACATAGACCATACCATCAAAAGCTAATATGCTCAATTATCCTTCCATAAACTCATTTATGATTTCATCAACCACATAGGTTTCGAACGTACCTTAGCCAACACTTAGTTATCGATTACATATGCTACTCAATACTCAAGATTTCATTTTGATCAACTTACGTCACTTCTTCATTTCAATTGCACACTTAGTGCCCAAATCATTAGCCGAAGCTTAATTAACACTTAGTGCCCAAATCATTAGCCGAAGCTTAATTAACATCGCATACTAAGTGCATCTATCTCAAGCCAATCTTAAATCGGTATCGCACATACAGTGCCAACCACAATGCCGAAGTTTGTATTATTTCACACACATAGTGCTAATCATCTCGATCACATTTCCGAATACACACACTTAGTGCCACATAACTCGAGCCCTCACATAGCATTCACAATTCAATAATATCATACCATTCATTTCATAACATTAAACATAGTTAAATACACATATTATGTCCGAACTTACCTCGGACGTTGAAATATTTAAATGGTCAATTAATTAAGTACTTTGTCTTTGCCTCGATCTCGATCCGAACCTCTCATTTCTTGGTCTATACACATTCAAATTCAATCCATTCAATCACCAATTCATTCAATTTAGTCCACACACATATTTAGGGTATTTTACAAAGTAGCCCTCACATTTTCACATTTTGACACTTTAGTCCATAATTCATAAAATCACAAAATACACTAAATTTCTACTCACACAAGCTTAGCCAAATTCTTCCCATGCTAATAAAAGCCCACACATTTTATTTATTTCATAATTTAGTCCCCAAAATACCATTCTTTCAATTTACTCCAAATTACTCAAAATTAACAAAACTCCAAAAACAAACTATGATAATCAGACACATTTCTTTCATATTTCACTATCAAGCATCACAAAACTCATGTGTTCCTCAATGGCACAATTCAAAAACATTATCTATTCATAAAATTGAAGCATGGGTTTTGAAGTAGGTGAAGCAACGATTACAAAAACGTAGAAATTATCAAAAATCGAAGCAAAACATACCTTGAATTAAACTAAGTAAGTGCCGAATATCATGAAAGCTTAAACCCTTTCTTTTTCCTTCAAAATTCAGTGGTACATGAAGAAGATGATAGCTATCTCATGCTTTATTTTGTTATAATAAACATAATTATTAAATTACAAAACTAACCTTTAACATAAAATGCATATAACATATGATATAAGGTCATTCTTGACCATTACCATCCATTTTCTTTATTAATGGGCTATTTGCAACATAAATCATCCAAATTATAAAGACAAAAACAATTAAGCACTTAACAATCAACACACAGCATTTTACACTTTATGCGATTAAGTCCTTTCTCACAATTTGACACACAGTCGATAAAATTTTCACACGAAACTTTCGCACAGGCTCAATCATACATTATAAACATAAAAAATATTTTTAAAATGTTTTTCTGACTTCAGATTTGTGGTCTCAAAACCACTATTCTGATTGGAGTCTAAACCGGGCTGTTACATACCTTCTGATTTTGAGTTGAGGCAGTTTATGTTTTGGGAAGTGCATAACAACACTTATGTTATGCATTCTGAGCTAGTAAGATGTATGAAGATCTGTGTGAGTAGTATTGGTGGCTGGGACAGAAACTTGATGTGACAGACTTTGTGGCAAGATGCTTAACGTGACAACAAGTCAAGGCATAGCACTAAATTCCTTCTGGTTTGCTTCAGCCTATTGAAGTCCTTCAGTGGAAATGGAAGCGTACCACCATAGATTTTGTTAGTAGGCTAACTTTGACACCATCTAAGGAAGACTCAATTTTGATAATAGTTGATCAGTTGACTAAGTCCGCCCATTTTTTGCCAGTGTGCACTGATTATTCTTTGCAGAGGTTGGCTAGATTATTCATTGCTGAACATGTGATACTTCATGAGGTATCACTGTCTATCATTTCAGATCGGGATCCTCATTTCACATCCCAATTTTGGAAGAATCTGTATAAGGCCCTTGGCACAAGATTGAATTTTAGTAGCGCTTACCATCCGCAGTCTGATGGATAGTCTGAGAAAGTTATTCGAATTCTTTAAGGACATGTTACAAGGTTGTGTGATTAATTTCTAGGGTAACTAGGAGGAACATCTACCACTTGAGGAGTTGAATATAATAATAGTTTTTAGCCGAGCATTCAGATGGCTTCGTGTGAGGCACTTTATGGATGCAAGTGTAAGACACCTTTGTGTTGGATAGATTAGGGGCAAAAGAAACTGTTAGGAGAAGATCTAGTACAGGAGGCTGAGAATAATGTAAATATTATTCGAGATTGATTGGGGGCTCCATCAGATAGACAAAAGTCTTATTCTAACTTGAAGCGGAGGGATATTGAGTTTAGTATAGGCGACTGAGTCTTCCTTAAGGTTTCGCCATGGAAAAAAGTGCTAAGATTTGGCCACAAGGAAAAGTTAAATCCTAGGGTTATTGGACCCTACCACATCATTAAAAAAATGGGGCCAATGGCATATTAGTTGGAGTTACCTCCAGAATTGAATCGAATTCACAATGTTTTCCATGTGCATATGTTGCGGCAATATCAATTTGACCCTTCTCATGTAATACCAATTGAGGAGATAGAGGTTCGTCATGACTTGACTTTCGATGAAGCATAACTGTAAATTATCAATCGTGATGTCAAAGTGTTGAGAGGGAAGTAAGTGCCACTTGTAAAAGTTGTGTGGAAGGATCATGGTACCAATGAGGCTACCTGGGAGCCGAAATATGTGATACGACATCAATATCCTCACTTTTTCTCAGCAGGTAAATTTCAAAGATGAAATTTTCTTTTAAGGAGGGTAGAGTTGTCACATCCCATTTTTTTTTATTATTAGTATGTATGCAAGGATGAGAACAAAGGGAATATGTAGTGTAGTCATTTATATACTTCTTAGCTATCTTAGGGGGCCAAGGTTCAAGTCCTAATGTTCACACCATTCTTTTTTTTTTTTTTACAATTTTTCCATGTGACTTAAGTGCTTGCCGTCCACCCCCTCAAATAAGTTGATTCCCTTCCCCTTTTATGAGTCAAACTTGCCTTAATTTGGGAAACATGATCCCCTTTACTGTCCTATGTTCCCTCTCTTTCCTTTCACTTCATTCTTGCCTATTTACTATGATTCAACAAAACTAGTCACAGTTGACCAAGCTTACCCCACCTCATTGCCGTCCATACCACTCATTTGCTCCAATATTATATTTTTTTTTCATTTTCTCTCTTTTTTGACAAGCAACCACCAACTAAAATTCCTCTACCACTGGCTATAGCTTCACCACCTCCACACCACCGCCCAATATTCTCTTCTCCTCTTTTCTTTTAAACTACTGCCGAACCACCACTGTGAACGACATTTTCCGTCTGGGTTCAATTTTTTTCCCTCTATCTTTCCCTTTTGATCTCTCCCTTCTTCTCTAAGCATTTGATTATCCTATTTTAATTATTTTGTGTTCAAGACTCAATGATCATATATTTTTGTAGTTCGTGAAACCTCTCCTCTCCTTTCTCAAGATTTATCAACAATTTGTAGTATTGTTGAGTAGTATAAGTGCATAAGAGGTGTTGGGAGCATCCCTTTCTCTCTATTGTGTTTTTTCCTCATATCCAAATGGTGTTAAGACACATTTTTTTCATGTGTTAATATTTTGTTTCTATATTCTTTGAAGGACCAAACAATTTCAATCCAAGAGATCCTTAGTGTGATAATGAAGGCATCGAATCTAAGTCACGATTTAAGGGTAAGTAATTGGTGAGAATTATTTCAATCATTATTCTTTAAGTAATAAGACACATCTAATGGATCTATAACTAAAATACATGCTTGATGCAATAGATTCATCTACCAGGTTTAGATCTGAGCAAAACCTCTTCTAATAGGATTGTGGCAATCGGATATTTTATATAAGGTGTGGGATCTAAATCTTTGATTTGAGTATAATATGCCACTTTTATTTTTTTTAGTAAAATGCTACTAAATAATTATTTGAGAGTTCATGAAAACTCATCAAACAAAAATTCCGAGTAAGTGTTCCTAAAATTATTAGTTCATGAAAACTACGACTTGTGTTGTGTTGGTGTATGTAATGATGACATGCGTTCAAATCTCATCTCTACGTTCTATGATACATGGCTTTATTCATATGTAGTGATATAAATATGTGTTATATATGTGTGTGTGATGAGATCCATGTTTAATATGAAAATATACTAAAGCATGCTGAAGTGAATAAAAAGTGAATATTATGTGATATATGAAAATGTGAGCATGTTTACATACAAATGTGTAAAATTGAGAAATATGTGACTACGAGGATGATTACATGAGAAACGCGAAAAGTGATTATATGTGTTAAATTTGAAAAATGGCCATATCACATGCATATGGTGAGTTTTGGGAAAGGTGGAAGTTAATGGTAGTTTATCTGCGATTATGTGGTGGCTTGTCCATAATGTGTTATGTGGCTGTTTATCGACATTTATGCGGTGGCTTGTCCACAAATGATGTGTTATTGGATGGATGAGTTCTAGGGAACTCGATGTTAGTGTGTAGCAGAGACGTAATTGTTTCTCCTCTTATATAATTCGAATTCAACATAATGAATTTTCTTCTTCTCTACCCATAGGTTTTTCCCAAAAGGGTTTCATATAAAATTCTATGTATTCTATTTTTATTTCTTTTCTTTGTGATACATTACCATTATCGACATTCAATTACTCTCAATTTAGATTTCATATTTGTCACTTTCCAAGCTAAAGCATAAGGCCCTTAACTTTAAAAAGTATTTTAGTAGCCGTCAACACTATATCCCCAAATTTGATTTTCTTAATTTACATGATTCTAAATAGAGGTGGACGTAGACGGTTCATGTATGGTTGTTGAAAAGATTAAAGAAAGTTGCAATGTCTTGTTTCATGGCTGCTTCATAGTAGAGGTGGGCTATAGCTTTTTTTCTTCTCTTTTGATAATTGGTATGTTTAAAGATTTTATAAGAAATTAATTCCAAATTAGTGTGATTTAAACACAAATATTTTATTATTTCATTAATGATTCGATGTGTTATATTTGAGACACGTAAGCTATGCATATAAACGTTCATACTATCTTTTTCTCCATCCTGCTCTCTTTGGAGCGAATTTGATTAGAGGCTTAGATATCCATGAAATAGTCTCGGTCTACCTTTAGTACAATTTGCTCTAATTTATTGTCATAAAAGAAGGAAATAATGTGAAATAGGAAAGAAAGAATATGAGATTTAAGACTACAACTTTGTTCACATAGTTTAGATTAAATAAATCTTAATTTAATGAAGTTGTCCTCAAATTGTTACCATCACTCCTCCCAAAATTCACTTTACAATCAAGAATAACTTTCTAATAAATACTTAAGCAAAGAGTACTTGAATACACAATAATCATCTCTCAAAATATCAGGTAAAACACTCCCAAAAAGCACACCTAGTTTTGCATTTATGGCAACATATAAATAAGCTTCATGTAACTTCATCAAAACTAGGGTTTAATTTATTAAAAAAGCCCCTATAAAATAATTCAATAATCAATTGAGCCCTCAACTGAAAACAACACTCGATTGAGCTCTTAATCAAGTATAAGTAATCAATTAAGCTATTGAAAGCCCAATTTCGTGTAAGCCACTTACGTCTATTAACTTCTCCACGTGGCACACTAGGGTTGTGTCACGGGGCAAAATCTAGTAATTTCCCTTAAAATTGTTTAAGATACATGAAAAATTATAAAATTATGAAAAAATAGAACTTTGAAAAATTTTAGAAACTATAAATTTAAAAAATTTAAAAATTTAAAAAATAATTTGTAAAAAATTATTAAAAATAATAAAAATTGAAAAAAATAGAATTTTCAAAAATGCAAAAAAATAAATAAAAGAATTACAAATGTAACGCCCCGAATTTGGCCCTAGAAATATTGGCCCTTGAGTATGGGTCCGTAAGGAGGCTGTAAATAGGTATTTAATTGTGCAAGGAAATGACACAATTAAATGTCTGCTTCAATGGTTATGGGTCATGAGAGGAGTTGGAAAAGTCCTGGGTTCAAACCTGGGCTTTAGCAAAAATTTTGGGTTTTAAGTGAATAAAACCCTGGATGCTTGGATGTAGGCCTTTTAAATTATTGTGATAAAAAAATAGCACAAGGAAGCATGTGGCCTAGCGGTTGTGGCATTATTAAGGTTGTAAGGGAGCCTGGGTTCAAGTCTTGGCTCTTGCAGAATTTTTAAATTTTGCTCTTAAAACAATATGGACACTGGCACATAGGCTTTATAAATATTTGCGCATGTTTTAAGTCACAGAAGAGCTTGTGGTCTAGTGGCAATGTGGCATGTGGAGTAACCTTGAGGTCTGAGGTTCGACTGTTGGCACAGCATAATGGGGTATTTATTTTGCAGTTGGGACGGCTGGAGTTTGTGTTGCATTTAGATTCTGATTGATGAGGTTGTTGTGGAGAAGATTATGGAATAATCATGGGAGCGATATGTGGAGAGATTTTAGGAGAGAATTAAGGAGTTTGTTTTGGAAGGGAGTTTATGCCGAATTTGAAAAGGGAAAAGCATAGGAATTTCGGCTGGCGAAAATTGTGTTTGTCATTTTCAGATTTGGAGGAACATTTTGGTATATGCATTTGTCAAAATTCCCTTTTCTTTTCTCTCTTTGGTTCATTCGGGTTGGCATTGGTTGCTGTGTATTATCCGATAACTCTCTTTTTGTTTCGATCAATAGTGGTTAGTCAGTTTGGTGAACAACTCTCCCATTTCTTCTTCTCTCATTCTCTTTTTCAATTTGTACTCTCTTAGCCTAATATGAAACACCCCAAACTCGGCCCACGAGCCTTTACCAGATCTAGTATGTTCCTCGATGTAAATCAGTTCAAAATTCTTTTGTAGCATTGGAAGAAAACGATGTGTCTGAAAAGAAAGATTGTTTTTGAGTTGGGCTCGGGTTGGAAAACGAGTTAATTTTATATTTGAAATTCTTTGATTTTAGGTGACAAAGTATTTAGGGTTTATTTTTAAATGAAAAAAACTTAGTCGTTAATTTAAGAAAAAGTTCGTATCATAATAAAATAATTTAACGTGCATGCATAAAATAAAATTCATATTATGGCCTTATTACATTAAAACAACCCAAAATAAATTAAAGTGCCTAAATAAAAATTTAAAATGTCTAAATAAATAATTTCCTTGCTGTGTGTGGCCACCTTTAAGCTCCTGTCGACCCGATCCATTACTGATCGTCACCTAAAAAAGGTTCCCACTAAGGGGTGAGTCAAACAGACTCAATGTGTACACAAACACTAAGTCTTAACAAATTCAGGCATAACAAATCATATTCATACATATCATAATTCACATTTAATGATGTAACCCGAACCCAAGCCTATATGCCATCCGCTACACATCACCCGTACCATCCTGCACACCGTGGGGACTACTAAGTCAACCCTCCATCCACTACACACCATCGAAGGCAGTCGCTGCAGTCGACGTGCTCATTGTCCTTATAAAATTTGTGGTCTTAGGTCACCACATTCAGGTATCGTGGTCTTAGGTCACCACATTCAGTTATCGTTGTCTTAGGTCACCACATTCAGATATCGTGGTCTTAGGTCACCACATTCAGTTATTGTGGTCTTAGGTCACCACGTTCACTTCCCCTTTCTCATAATATCCCATATGCCCCATATCATACATATCATGCATATCATGCTTTAATTCACATTCTCATCACTTTTCACATGTTAAAAATAACATATATTCATAATCCTAGTAGGAGTAGGAAACGTACCTGAGTATTTTTGTACCATAGCATGGTATCTTAGCCATATTCACAATCTTATAAACATGCACATATTAATTATTGCCATAAATCTTATTAAAAAGTAGTGTGGGGTACACACCTGATTCGCTTTAGCAAGTTCACTCCAAATCCCGAAAAGCTTGATCTAATGCCTTAGATCTTAAATCTCTACATTTGATCAATCACTTAATACTTAGTAAAGAGCCATTCAGCCATAAAACCAAATCCCGAGGGATTAGCACACTTAAATTCTTACCTTCTTGCCGATTGATGTCTAATCAAATGCCTAAACTTTGTATCCTTCTTTCTTGAAATCGACAATCACTAGATTACTTGAATAGATTAGTTTCGACTTTTAAATATTAATGAAACACATCTATTTACTCATCATGGCCTTCGCCGAATGCTATAGATACTTACCTTGTGGATTTTAAATCCCGAAACTCACCGAATAACTTGGGAACACGCGGCCTATGGTGTACCTTCGGGAAAAGAATTTCTCCTTCCTTGTAGTCGACACTTAGTAAATCCCGAAAGATCTCTTCAAAGTTTCGGCAACAAGATATTAATGGGGTTAGTCCTAGATTTTGACAAATCTTAAAAGAAAAAGGATGAATCTGAATGAGATTTTACCCTTACTTTAGAGATCGGCAATCCTTGCTTGAACCTTTAGCAATATTCGGCTATGTAGGCTAGAAGGATCTTGATTTCGGCTTTTGATTGGTATAAAGAAATCAGCTAATGATGGTATCTTGAGGAGTTTATGGATTCAGTTTTAATGGAGATCACAAAAGCTATGAAGAATTTGGCTAGGCTTACTTTAGTTTTCGGCCTTGGCTAACAAAAAGAAGAAGAAGAGATGCTCTAGGAAATTCGGCAGAGAGAAGAGTTGAAAGAAGATATGATGAATGGCTCTCTTTTCCTCTAGTAGCCAAAATTACTAACTTAAAATCCTTTACTTGGCCATCACTCCTATTTTGATAACTTTATCACTTTAATTATCACCCATTCAATTTAGTAAAACTTAATCCAATATTTATCTCTTATCTCTTAATAAAAATAATAATAATAATAGTCCATCATTAATCCACCTATTTAGCCAAATTTTAAAGAGAATTAATCTCTTCCCCAAGTGCCTTGGTGCCATCCAACTCCCTTTCTCCTTGCAGCAAAATAAAACTCTTTTATTTGCTTTCCACGTGACTCGAACCTAGGCTCCTTCCCCCTTGATTGTGGCGTCACTTACTGGGCTTTAAGTGGTGACTCCTAGCCACTTCTCCAAGCCCGTTCTTGTGTTAATTTCCCTTTACTAATTTTCTTAAGGCCACCTTGTTTTAGTTTCCTCTTTTAAACTTAACATTTCTAAAACATTTTCTTACATTTCCAAGTTTCCAAAAATGTTCACTTTCCTCGTTTAAAATTAACATTTCTAAGTTTCCAAAAATGTTCACCATACATTCATAATACATAAGACATGCAATTTCGTATAATTAAATAAAAAAATGCATAAGCACATTTTCAGGATGTTATAGTTCTACCCCTTAAAATAATTTTGTCCTCGAAATTACTTACTAACGAACAATCGTACATTCTAACTCACCACACTATGCTATTGCTGCGAACTCTGATCTTAATAAAACTAACACATTTCCTATGCACAATTTCAAAGTTCACATCCAAGGTTTCATACCATTCACTAGCAATACAAGAACGAACTAGCTCTATAATAAACAAGGCAATAAAGGCATTCTGGAAATAAAAAACTTACCCTTTGTCACATCTGGCACATCACTCTCCTCGTGACGGCCAACTGCATAAACCAACCTTAGCTGCCTTGCATCTGAACCTTCAGCACCTCTGCTTGGTGCTCCACGACCACGGCCGAAACCATTTCCTCCATGGTTTGGACCACGACCTCGCTGAGGCTACTGTCCACCTCCACCAGCTTGATTAACATTCTGAGCTACTGGTTGATTCCCATCTGGTCTCATCGGACAGTCCTTAATCATATGGTCCTTTGACCCACACTTAAAACATCCTCCCGTCTTTTTCCAACATTCACCTAAGTGCTTCTTCCCACATTGTTCACAAGTAGGTATCGCCTCCAATGCGACTTAGCGACCTTGCGCCCTTCAACTCTAGGCCTCTTTTGCTCATTCCTGGATGGCCTTGACGATCCAAATTCTCTCTTCTGCCTATTTCGATCGGAGTTCTCCCTCACGGACTCCTTAATACCCTCGGCCACTTTGGCCTTTTCCACTAATACAGCAAACTCCCGCTCGTGTTGCGGGGCTATCAATAACCTTAGGTCATTTCTTAGTCCGTCTTCAAACCGGACACACCGCTTATGCTCAGTAGACATTATGCCTCGAGCATAACGGCTCAGCCTTAAAAATTTAGTTTCATACTCAGCTACGGACTTGTTTCCTTGAACCAATCATAGAAAACCCTTTCTCTGGGCATCAATATAATGAGTGCCCACATACTTCTTTCGGTATGCTGCCTTAGCATACTCCCATGTGAGTTCCTCAGCTGTAGCACCATCTCGCACCGTGAGCCACCATTGATATGACTCATCGCGGAGAAGCGACACCAACCCTTACAGCTTTTCCTCGTCAGTTAAGTCGAGTTCATCCATAATCCACTCAGTTGCCTCCAACCAATACTCAGCGGTATTGGGTACTGCACCTGATATACCACGGAACACCTCAGCTCCGTTGGCTCGGTGTCGCTCGGGTATAGATTTTCGAGCTCCCATATTCCCTCCAGCACCAACCACCATTTTAAGAACTTGCAGCATAGCCTGCGATACAACATCATCCCCCGTTTGAGCCTACTGCTCGACACCAACAGCTGGGGGTAGTGGTGGCGGTGGTAACTCATTGCCAGACCCTTGACCCGATCTAACGGGTTCTGACACAGTCATTCTTCCTCTACCGCGTCCATGATGACCGCGTCCTCTAGAACTCATATCTAACGACGCGCTTTAATCTGATTAAGAAATTTTATGAATTAGCCTTTATTCCACTGATTAACCGCGAAAAAGTTTTATGAAAAGAATTTTAGGAGTGGTTCTTTCGTATTCATACATGCACACAGTTTTTACATTCATACATCCATCAATCAATTATGAACTTTCGTTCATTCAGAGAAATGTTGTAGTTTTCATTGTTGTTATTTTTCCACTACCCAGGGGTATTTTCGTAATTTGTCAAAATAAGGTTCCTTGGTGATTTTGTCAATAAGGGTATTTTGATAAATTTTGAAATCCTGGGGGTATTTCAAAATTTTGAAATTACAGGGGTATTTCAGTAATAAACTAGGGTAAATTTATAAATCTTAATAAATCAAGGATATTTTGGAATTTACAAAACTTGAAGGTTGTTTCTGAGAATTTGTTTTCCAAATCAGTGTTGTTACAGAAATTTTTGAAGATCGGGGGTCATTCTGGTAATTTTGTAACTCGGGGGTATTTCGATAATTTTGCAGGGTAGGGGTAATTTCGTAAATAATTTTTTTTGTTTTTTCCATAATCAAGGTATTTTGATAATTTGTAAATTTAGGGTTCCTTTAAGCAAAGTAGTGAAATTTTGATAAGAACTGTGGGTATTTGGAAATTTCATAAACCAAGGGCATTTTTGTAATTTTACCATTAGGGGTATTTTAGTAAATTGGTAAATCAGAAATATTTCAGGAAAATTTATAAAAATAATCTTTTCAAATCAATAGGGTAATTTAGAAATTTTAAAACTAGGGTTTCCATAAAAAAATACGGCTAATCCCTTTCGGGTTTTAATTAGGGGTTTAGCCCGTGTATAAGTCCTCTTGGTTAGGGTGAACTGAGGCAACGCACCAGGCAGGATTCGAGTGGGGAGGAGGTGAGCCACGCAGACTGCTTAAATACCAAGCTCCCACCGAAACCAATCCTAGACATGTGCACCATGGTTACCATACCCCAACTCAGCGACTTAACCACAGGTTTGTTTAGTTAGGCATTTAAGTCTTATGTTTTTGTTGGGGTATACTAGTCCTAAGGTTCAAGTACTAAATCTCTATTCTACGTTCCATTTCTACCCCTTCTACAAGTCATAATATAAATCACACAAGAGATCGGAGTACTTACCTGGTGGACTTCGGGTCGGAGACTTAGTGGGCCATGCCAGAAAAACCTGCTTAATTCACAAAATCCCTTTTGGGCTAAACTTTGAAAACTTTTTGGGCCTTAAACCCAAGGCCGAGAGTTTAAAACTGGGCTTTCATACCAAGCTGATACACCCCAAACCCGGCCCACGAGCCTTTACCGGATCTGGTATGTTCCTCGATGTAAACTGGTTCAAAATTCTTTTGTGGCATTGGAAGAAAACGATGTGTTTGAAAAGAAAGATTGTTTTTGAGTTGGGCTCAGGTTGGAAAATGAGTTAATTTTATATTTGAAATTCTTTGATTTTAGGTGACAAAGCGTTTAGGGTTTATTTTTAAATGAAATAAACTTAGTCGTTGATTTAAGAAAAAGTTCGTATCATAATAAAATAATTTAACGTGCATGCATAAAAAAAAATTCATACTATGGCCTTATTACATTAAAATAACCCAAAATAAATTAAAGTGCTTGAATAAAAATTTAAAATGTCTAAATAAATAATTTCCTTGCTGTGCATGGCCACCTTTAAGCTCCTGCCGACCTGGTCCATTACTGATCGTCATTGAGTCAAACAGACTCAATGTGTACACAAACACTAAGTCTTAACAAATTCAGGCATAACAAATCATATTCATACATATCATAATTCACATTTAATGATGCAACCCGAACCCAAGCCTATATGCCATCTGCTACACATCACCCGTACCATCCTGCACACCGTGGGGACTACTAAGTCAACCCTCCATCCGCTACACACCATCGAAGGCAATCGCTACAGTCGACGTGCTCATCGCCCTTATAAAATTTGTTGTCTTAGGTCACCACATTCAGATATCGTGGTCTTAGGTCACCACATTCAGTTATCGTGGTCTTAGGTCACCACATTCAGATATCGTGGTCTTAGGTCACCACATTCAGTTATCGTGGTCTTAGGTCACCACGTTCACTTCCCCTTTCTCATAATATCCCATATGCCCCATATCATACATATCATGCATATCATGCTTTAATTCACATTCTCATCACTTCTCACATGTTAAAAATAACATATATTCATAATCCTAGTAGGAGTAGGAAACGTACCTGAGTACTTTTGTACCATAGCATGGTATCTTAGCCATATTCACATTCTTATAAACATGCACATATTAATTATTGCCATAAATCTTATTAAAAAGTAGTGTGTGGTACACACCTGATTCGCTTTAGCAAGTTCACTCCAAATCCTGAAAAGCTTGATCTAATGCCTTAGATCTTAAATCTCTACATTTGATTAATCACTTAATACTTAGTAAAGAGCCATTCGGCCATAAAACCAAATCCCAGTAGGATTAGTACACTTAAATCCCTACCTTGCTGCCGATTGATGTCTAATCAAATGTCGAAAACTTTGTATCCTTCTTTCTTGAAATTGGCAATCACTAGATTACTTGAATAGATTAGTTTCGGCTTTTAAATATTAATGAAACACATCTATTTACTCAACATGGCCTTCGCCGAATGCTATAGATACTTACCTTGTGGATTTTAAATCCCGAAACTCACCGAATAACTAGGGAACACGCGGCCTATGGTGTACCTTCGGGAAAAGAATTTCTCCTTCCTTGTAGTCGACACTTAGTAAATCCCGAAAGATCTCTTCAAAGTTTCATCAACAAGATATTAATGGGGTTAGTCCTAGATTTCGGCAAATCTTAAAAGAAAAAGGATGAAACTGAATGAGATCTTACCCATTACTTTAGAGATCGGCAATCCTTGCTTGAACCTTTAGCAATATTCGGCTATGTAGGCTAGAAGGATCTTGATTTTGGCTTTTGATTGGTATAAAGAAATCGGCTAATGATGGTATCTTAAGGAGTTTATGGATTCAGTTTTAATGGAGATCACAAAAACTATGAAGAATTTGGCTAGGCTTACTTCAGTTTTTGGCTTTGGCTAACAAAAAGAAGAAGAAGAGATGCTCTAGGAAATTCGACAGAGAGAAGAGTTGAAAGAAGATATGATGAATGGCTTTTTTTTCCTCTAGTAGCCGAAATTACTAACTTAAAATCCTTTACTTGGCCATCACTCCTATTTTGATAACTTTATCACTTTAATTATCACCCATTCAATTTAGTAAAACTTAATCCAATATTTATCTAAAACTTAATCCAATATTTATCTCTTATCTCTTAATAAAAATAATAATAATAATAGTCCATCATTAATCCACCTATTTAGCTGATTTTTAAAGAGAATTAAACTCTTCCCCAAGTGCCTTGGTGCCGTTCAACTCCCTTGCTCCTTGCAGCAAAATAAAACTCTTTTATTTGCTTTCCACATGACTCGAACCTAGGCTCCTTCCCCCTTGATTGTGGCGTCACTTACTGGGCTTTAAGTGGTGCCTCCTAGCCACTTCTCCAAGCCCGTTCTTGTGTTAAATTCCCTCTACTAATTCTCTTAAGGTCACATTGTTTTAGTTTCCTCTTTTAAACTTAACATTTCTAAAACATTTCCTTACATTTCCAAGTTTCCAAAAATGTTCACTTTCCTCTTTTAAACTTAACATTTCTAAGTTTCCAAAAATGTTCACCATACATTCATAATACATAAGACATGCCATTTCGTATAATTAAATCAAAAAAATGCATAAGCCCATTTTCAGGATGTTATATAATACACCACCTTTCCCTATCTAAAACTCTTTTTCCCTTATTTTGTAGTGCTGAGTTAATTATTTGACCGAATAGGTGTTTATCTGTTGGTCTCATTTTGTTTCCAAGCTTTGCTTCTTTCTTCTTAAACCTTGCTGAATTGACCTTGTCTCTTGACATACGTTTTCTTTCGGTTTTTAAAACTTCTCAAGGTGTAGAAGAGTTTTCAAGTATCATTGGAGCATTCGAATCTGCCTTTTGTCTTTCGATCGAATCACTAAGGTGAGTTAGATTGTATTCATGGTTTGGGACGAATGCCACTTTCCCTATTTTAGGGTGTTGTGCTTGTTGTAGATTAATATATGTTTAACCCGTGGGTTTAGGCAATCAAAAGATTATCATGGAGGCAATTGATAGCCAGTCTAAGGGGGGATCAGGAAGAGTGCCCACTAAAAACGGACTCATAGTCCCTGGTCCCAAGTTTAAGAGGCGTACGGTGTCGGCTATTCAGGACTTTCCGCCAGGATGCAGAAGGGTGGCTGCTCGAAACTCTGGTTCGAGTAGGCTAATCACAGTTGACTGATCTAGTCAAGGCATGTGGTATCGATCTCTCGGTTAGGTGGTTGCTAAGGGTTTTCTTAACATTATTTGTTTAGTGATTAACTGAATGTTATGTTAGGATATAGGTTCTGGCGATCGTGAATTCATAGTACTCTACATGATCAGTTGTGTATTCTTACGCTGTACCTAATAGTCGGCTGATAAGTCGAAGGTGGTAACAGTACCCTATATTCGTTAGTCGGCGAGAAAGCCGATAGAGTGTGTGTAACCACACTCCTTCTTATCGTAGATCGACAAAATGCCAAAAAGCCGAAGTACTGACGAATGATGCCACATGAGAGTACGATCGCACGTGTGGTGGATCGAGCCCACAAATATGGGCGTAAGATGGTTGAGGCCACCATGAGCATTCTCATTGGCTTAGGTCGTTCTGGGCCGCATTGGGGCCAAAATGGGTCGTGTGGGCCCAATGGGCCTATGGGCCCCACACGGATTAAATTTGTATATTGTGATAAATGTTAGATATAGTCGTGTAGTTAACATGGCTAGGGTCATTTTTGGACAATAGGCTGTGTGGGCCCACTAGACTGGTGGGCCCCACATGGGTAAAGTGCATGTTATATGGTTTCTATTGGTTTGAACTGTGCTGTTCATATAGCCGAGGCTATTTCTGGCTAATTGGGCCACACGAAAGCGTGTGAGCCCATTTAGGCCGAGTAATGGACCTTAGGCCCATTTACACTGTTGTGACTGTTTAGGTTACTTAAGTCGCTCGAGGCGACGGTGGACCTTCTGTTGGGTCGCTGCGACCTCGATTTATAAAATTATCGGCATACCTCGATTTGTAAAATTACTAAAATACTCTTGACTTGTGAAATTACTGAAATACCCTTGATTTGAATAGTTACTAAAATACCCCAATTTGTAAAATTACCAACATACCCCTATTTTTGAAATTACTGAAATACCCTCGATTTGTAAAATTATCAAAATACCCTTGATTTGTGAAATTATCGAAATACCCTTGATTTGTGAAATTACCAAAATACCCTCAATTTGTAAAATTATTGAAACACACTCGATTTGTAAAATTATCGAAATAACCTCGATTTGGAAAATTATCGAAATACCCTCGATTTGAAAAATTACCTAAATACCCCTGTAGTGTAGAATTACTGAAATACCCTTGTAGGGTAGAATTATCGAAATACCCCTGAAGGGTAGGATTATCGAAATACCCTTATAGGGTAAAATGACTGTTTTGCTCTTGTGGGTAAATGACTGACTTAGACTATGAATTTTACTAATTTGACTGTGATCGTGTGACTGTGATTTATCTGACTTGACTGGGTCGTGTGACTGATATGTTTTTAATATATGTCTAAATGAATGTTACCGGGAATGGGCATTTTGCATACACGTGTAATGATTGAGCAGGACATACACGACATTCTACATTGGGGTTGGGATTCTGATTTGGAGGAAGTACTGTACTAGTGGCTGTGCCACATTTTTACTGTTCTAGTGGCTCTGCAACATATACTGTTATTAGCAGCTATGCTGCGATATTGGTGTATTGGTTGGATGGGTCAACTTAGTCCCCACATGGTGTGTTGGTTGGTACAGGTGGTGTGTTGGCTGGTTTGAGTTGGATGCATCCTCATACTGTTGTATATCTGTTTATGAGATCTATCATTGTACTGGGCTTAGGCCCACTTATTCTGTTATGGGATTAGGCTAAGCCCAATTGATTCTATTAGCGGTAGTGACCCAAATGATATTATATTGGGTTTTGGCCCACATATGCTTTGAATTGGACTGTACTGCTACTGAGTAGGGCTCAAGCCTAGTCTGCACCGAATATACTATTTACTATTTGTCTGCTAGGGGATTACACACTGAGTTCTTGTAACTCACCCTTTTCTTTTTACTGTACAGGTAATCCCCAACCTTAGAGGATTTGGACCTGTGAGGGACTCGGAGGTGGCCACATGTTCACGAGTATTTTGATTTATACCTAATTTGTTTAAATTATCTATTTTGGGGAAATAATTATGTAATAAGACCATTTGAGGTTTTTAACTTTTATTGGGTTTTAACGTTAATCTGCTAGATTAGGAAATATGGGTTTTCAAAATAATAATTGTTCCCAAGGGAATCGCATTTTCAAATTTTAAAGTTTACAATTGGAAAAGCTTTCGCAATTTCTAATTCAGGGTAATAAACTTGTAATAGAGGATATGACCAGTAAGTGGTTAGCAAGTTTTGGTTTTAAAACCCCAATGTTTTCAATGGCAAGTAGTTTTAAAAAGGATTCAAAGCTTTAGACACTAATTTTCAACGAAAAGACTGGTTTTCAAGTCAACACTTCAAAGTGGCACATCAGATCCGGTAGTAATGTCTAGGCCGAATTTGGGGTGTTACAACAAATTATAACAAATTATATTTTTTATGGATCCAACTTTGAGATTGATCAACTTGTCAATCATCAATATAAGCGTCGACGACTTTGTCTTTTCCCTTCTTTTTTAAGGAATCTGGGTTGACATTCACTACGGATTAAAAAATATAATAAATTATCAGTACTCAACCAATTTCGCATTCATCTATTAAATTATACAACTTTGTTATTTTATTCAACTTAGTCCCTAAAATCGAAACTAACATAACATTCACATTTAGCCCTCTAATTTAATGTTGAATTCTATATAGTTCATATAGGACTTCTTATTTCTCAATTACACCCTAAAATTCACAATTTGTGCATTTTAGTCCCTATAGTACAAAATCATCAATTGGCTTTACAATTTAGTCCTTTTTCTATACTAAGCTTAATATCTATCAAAATCTCATCAAAAGCTTCAATTATTTACACAATACTAAAATTTATGACATGAGTTAGCTAGCCTGAACTACTTGGATTCCAAAAACATAAAAATTACAAGAAAATGATTAAATTGAACTAACCAAATTAGGGATTGAAACTTTTAAACCCTTATTGTTTTGTCTTCTTCCTCTCTTCTCTTGGTTTCAAAATGTTGAAGAATGAAAAGGGAATGGATGTTTCTCTTTCAATAACATATCATCTTTTAATTTAATTAACTTTTAATTTAATTTTATTGAATTTTTATAACATTTTTAATCTATTATACCTTATTGTCGTCCACTATTAATAAACCATTGATCTAATTGTTTCAAAAGTCCTTTAGTCGTGATCAACCTTATAATTTAATAATAATTGAAATTTTGACACATTTACGATTTAGTCCCTGCACCATAATAAAGCAATAATTTGAAAATTTTACCTAATCGAAATTCAATTCACTTCTAATATTCAATTTACGAAATAGGGGTTGTAAAACCATATTTTCTAACACTACTAACTCTCAGGTCATTAGAAGTACTACTTAGGATAAAGTTCATAGATATCTGGGCATTTGGGGTCTTCTTCACCCAAATTTTGCTTATGAGTTCAGACTGCCACCAAGGTTTCACTTGAGTGATAACTCCTTAGGTTTCATTATTCCTTTAGTTTTGTTGGAGGCTGGCTTTCATCTACCATTACATCCATTCATTTTGCTTTGTACTGATTGAGTATGTTATTGCACTAAAACAACCATCAACCCTATCCTAGTGGACTATTGTAGCCTACTTCATTGACTGTTGTATTGATAGTAGTAGAAAGAACATAGGTCTTCCCCTTACTTATTGGTTAAGTTGTTCCCATTTAGTTATCCTTAGCATACATTTTATCATTTTCAGTTTAGTAAATTGTGTAACGCCCTAAATTTGGGCCTAGAAGTATTGGGCCTATTGGGATTTTGGCTTTGGGTCTCAGAAAATTTTTAAGTGGGCAAGAAAATGACAAAGTGCATGTTTGCTCTAAATGGTTAAGGAATTTAGAGTGTCTAGGGGTGTTAGAGATGTTTCGGGATCAAGTAAGGGTATAGGAAAAATTTTGGATTTAGCCCTCGAGAACAATGGCTTCAGTCAGTAGGCCACTTAAGCAGATTAAGGGGAAAATAGGACACAAATGGGCTTGTGGTCCAGTGTCAAGGTTGAGTCACTTGGGGGAGCTACAAGGTGGCATGAAGAGGTCCAAGGTTCGAGTAGTGGTAAGGTGTTATTGGAGTGTTTATTTTGCATAGTGGACGGCCAGAGTAGTGGGAAATTTGGACTCTTTTGTTGAAGTGTTTGAATTGGTCTTGTGAGCAGATAAAGGAGGGAATTTTGGATGAGATAAGGGAGATATCATGGAGAAAAATTAGGAGATGAGAGGTGGGAAGAGTTGGTACCGAATTGGACTGTGGGGGAAGGTAGGATTCGACTATTGGCTATAAAAGGAGGTGTCGAATTCTTTTGAAAGGTTCCATTAATTTTTTCTCCCCTTAGCCAAACTTTCCATTTATCGAACAAAGAAACCATCATTCCTTTGTCGAAATTTTATTTTTCCCTCTAGCTGAATTCTTCTCTTGAGAGTTGCATAAACACCATTTTCTCTCTAAGTGCTCCAAAGCCGAATCTTTCAAACCCTCTCTTCTCAAATTCCCTTTCTTGTTCACTTTTGGTTCTAACCGATCATTTCTTCTCTTCTTCTCCCTATTTGTGCTGAATAGTCCCTGTCACCATACTAATCTCAAAAGTCAAATTTAGGCTGCAGGATTGAAAGTGGATTTGGTAAGTATTCGGTTAACCTCTCTTGTACATTTTGCTAAAAGTCGAAAGGCTATCTAACTGTTCCTATCATTAACCCTGTAATAACATGGATAGGGTTTAGAGATCGCAAGTGTGGTAAGGATCGTTGGCAAAGTGTAAGTGTACTAAACTCAATTATGGTTTAAGTGAATGGCCGAATGTCTATGATCTATAGGGGGACTTGTGTGGATTATGAGTCACTCAAATTATGATGGTGTATGTGTGAGTGCAGATCTAGGGAATACTCGCAATTAATAGCTAAGGAAGGGCTACTAGAACCTGGTAGCACACAGTAAGATTATGATTCGTGATTAAGGGGTTTGCAGCACGCGTTGTAACAATGTGTGTACAAACACTACACACATGATATCGACAATGCAGAAAAGTCGAAAAGTAAAAAATGGCTAAATGGGCCCGGCAAGCGCTAAGGCTAAGTTTGATGAAATTGACTGATTTGGTTATATGGATTGAGTTAGTCATGCATGTTACATGATCTGGAATTGTTTTGGGCCTAATAGGCCATAAGAATGAGATTTGGGCCTAATGGGCCATAAGGATGTGATTTGGGCATAAGGGGCTATATGAACGTGAAATGGGCTTGACGGGCTTTATGAGGACGTAGACAAGTATTCTAGGGTATAATGGACTTTAGGTCTAGTTCTGACCAACTCTTAAACCGCATAAGTCTTAATCTAATAGTTAAACATGTCTGTGAACAAGTCATTGGGTTAGAGTGTGGCAACAGACATATGCATGTCTAGGATCGGATCTAGGGAGAGCTTGGTACTTAAGCGGTCCTAGTGGCCCACCTCCTCTTCTCTGGAATCCTACTTGGTGCATAGTGTTTGGTCACTCTAGCCGTAAGGACTTGTTAATGGGCTAAAGTTCATAACTAAAATCCGAGAGGGACCAAAACACCTCTGATTTGTAAAATTACCAAAATACCTCTAATTTGTAAAATTAGCAAAATATCTCTAATTTGTAAAAAGTACCAAAATACCTCTGATTTGGAAAATTTCCAAAAAACCCTTAGTTTGAAAATTACCAAAATACCCTTAGCTTGAAAATTATCAAAATAATCGTTACTTAACAAGTTTCAACGATTTTGGTTTTTTAGGCCTTAAATTTTAACTTAGTAAATCAATTTGAAATTGTGCTTTCAAAGTGCCATTTCCAGATTCGGGCTAACTTTTAGGCCGGGTCTGGGGTGTTACATTTTGTGGTATCAAAGCCCGATTGCAAAGCTCGGGCTGTGAAATGGGCCTTAGATTTTGGGTTTTTTTCAAATAAGTAGATTAAAAAGTTTTGCAGGATCTTGTAATGTGGTTCACCGAGCCCTTGACGTCGAGCCAAGTAAGTTTCTCTGTTATTTTTCTTGTTTAAATTACTGAACTATATTTAGATATTGGGGCACTTTAAACAATAGGTTTTTAGAGAGTAACGCCCATAGTAACTTAAGCCTATAGTGGATTTACGACTACGAAAAAACTTTTAAATTGTTACTTACATAAGACTGTGTTTTAAACAGTGGAACTATGAACTAAATTCATAAAATTCCTAATTCAGATAATACAAGAATTAGAGATGAGTGCTAGAGAAGTGCAAGGGGTCGCGGCAGAGGCTATGGAAGTGTTAGGGCTGATGTGTTAACTCAGCTAGTTAGGGAGGTACTGGAGGAGGTTAAAGAAATTGGTGAAACACTTTGGGTTAGGTGCGTGGACTATAAGAAAAAAAGATTGTAGTTCTCTAGGACCGCAGTCTCATTCTGTGAAGCATGTTAAGGTACGTCCAAACTTTTCGGCTTGCGAATATTCCAGAAGGCATCATCCGGGTGAATACTGAAGGAAGTCAGGAGCGTGTTTCAGATGTGGGTCTGAGGAGCATCAGACTTAGAATTGTTCAATCACCATTAAGTAGGGTATGTTTTGTGTGGATGCGATATTTTGGGTATAGAAACTGTATGTGTGCAATGTTTATCTACTCCAGTGGGTAGGTGTAAAGGGTTCAATTAGAGTTAAAGTGTGTTAGTGTTATTAAAATCAAAGTCCGCAGCAGAAGAATAGTGGTGTGACTTGAGCGGTGCGATTAATAGTTAGTTGGAAATTTTGAGGACGAAATTTCTTTAAGAGGGGTAGAATTGTAACGCCCCAAATTTGGGCCTAGAAGTATTGGGCCTGTTGGGCTTTGGGTCTCAGAAAATTTTTAAGTGGGCAAGAAAATGAAAAATTTCATGTTTGCTCTAATGGTTAAGGAATTTGGAGTGTCTAGTGGTGTTGGAGATGTTTTGGGATCAAGTAAGGGTATATAAAAATTTTGGTTTTAGCCCTAGGGAACAGTGACTTCAGTCAGTATGCCTCTAAAGCAGATTAAGGGGAAAATAGGACACAAATGGGATTGTGGTCCAGTGGCAAGGTGGCGTCACTTGGGGGAGCTACAAGATGGCGTGAAGAGGTCCAAGGTTTGAGTAGTGGTAAGGTGTTTTTAGAGTGTTTATTTTGCATAGTGGACGACTAGAGTGGTGTGGAATTTGGACTCTTTTGTTGAAGTGTTTAAATTGGTCTTGTGAGCTAATAAAGGAGGGAATTTTAGATGAGATAAGAGAGATATCATGGAGGAAAATTAGGAGATGAAAGGTGGGAAGAGTTGGTGCCAAATTGGACTGTGGGGGAAGGTAGGATTAAGCTATTGGCTATAAAAGAAGGTGTTGAATTCTTTTGAAAGGTTCCATTACTTTTCTTTTCTCCCCCTCAACCGAATTCTTCCATTTACGAAAAAAAAAGAAACCATTATTCCTTTGCCAAAATTTTGATTTTCCCTCTAGTCGAATTCTTCTCTTGAGAGTTACCTAAACACCCTTTTCTCTCTAAGTGCTCAGTTGAATCCTCCATACCCTCTCTTCGCAAATTCCCTTTCTTGTTCACCTTTAGTTTTAGCCGATCATTTCTTCTCTTCTTCTACCTATTGGTGCCAAATAGTCCCTATCACCATACTAATGTCAAAAGTCAAATTTAGGCTGCAGGATCGAAAGTAGATTTGGTAAGTATTCGGTTAACCTGTCTTGTACGTTTTGCTAAAAGTCAAAAGGCTATCTAACTGTTCCCATCGTTAACCCTGTAATAACAAGGATATGGTTTAGAGATCGCAAATGTAGGAAGGATCGTTAGCAAAGTGTAAGTGTAATCAACTCAATTATGGTTTAAGTGAATGGCTGAATGTGTATGATCTATAGGGGTGACTTGTGTGGATTATGAGTCACTTGAATTGTGATGGTGTATGTATGAGTACAGATCTAGAGGATACTCGTGATTAGTAGCAATGGAAGGGCTATTAAAACCTGGTGGCATACAGTAAGATTACAGTTCGTGATTAATGGGTTTACAGCATGCGTTGTAACCAGGTGTGTACAAACACTACACACATGATATCGGTAATGTCGAAAAGCCGAAAGTGGCTAAATGGTCCTGGCGGGCCATGAGGCTAAGATTGATGAAATCGATTGATTTGGTTATATAAATTGAGTTAGTCATGTATGTTACATGATCTGGAATTGTTTTGGGCTTAATAGGCCATAAGAATGAGATTTGGGCCTAATGGGCCATAAGGATGTGATTTGGGCATAAAGGGCTGTACGAACGTGAAATGGACTTGATGGGCTTTATGAGGACGTAGACAAGTATCCTCGGGTTTAATGGACTTTAGGTCTAGTTCTGAACAACTCTTAAATCGCATAAGACTTAATATAATAATTGAACATGTCCGTGAACAAGTCGCTGGGTTAGAGTGTGGAAATGGACATATGGATGTCTAGGATTGGATCTAGGGAGAGCTTGGTACTTAAGCGGTCCTAGTGGCCCACCTTTTCTTCTCTAGAATCCTACCTGGTGCATAGTGTCTATTCACTCTAGCCGTAAGGACTTGTTAATGGGCCAAAGTTCATAACTAAAACCTGAGAGGGACCAAAACACCTCTGGTTTGTAAAATTTCCAAAAAACCCCTTAGTTTGAAAATTACCAAAATACCCTTAGATTTGCAAAATCATTAAAATAGCCCAAATTGTGAAATTATTAGAATACCCTTGATTTGTAGAATTACCAAAACAACCTCGATTTACTAAATTTCCAAAATACCTCTGTTTTTCAACATTACCTGAATACCCTTAGAGAGTAGATTTACGGAAACACCCTTGGGTTTTGAATGACAAAAATACCCTTACGTGATGAATATGAATTTTATGGATGTTACTCATGTGCATGCTACATTCATATGATATTCTTTTTAGGATGCATATGTGTGGGAATTATGGTACGGAGGAAGATTTTGAGGATCGCATATTCGCTTGACGACTGTGGATCCATCGGTGGCTTTAAGCCCATTATATGTTTAGCAGCTTTGTTGCAACATTGAGTAGTGCCACTGTGAGTGCTACCATTGGAGTGTAGCGGAGGGGTGGGTCGAGCTAGAATTCCCCACAAGTGTATAAGGTTGGAAGGGAAATGGTGTGTGTAGCAGATGGATTTTTGGAAGGGTTTTGCATTACCTTGTTTTGCATATGATATGATAGATATGATATGAGGTCATTGTGGGCTAAGGCCGAGACCACCGATTTTGATAGGGCTTAGGCCCAATGTGAATATTTGTATGTTGATTTGATTGCCAAGGGTTTTACACATTGAGTTTCAAAACTCACACCCTTTATTTAATGTTTCAGGTGATCCTCAGTAGACAGCTCGACATGGGAGAGGACTCAGAGTTGGACATACTACGAGATGTTAAAGTTTTTATTTATTTGTTTCAAAAGACATGGTTTTAATTGCTTTGTTTTTGTTGGATGTAATAAGGCCTTGTATCTCCAATTTGATGTTACTTATGGGTTTTATTATTATTTTCGCTGCTTAATTTTTATTTTAACTTAAATAAATTTCTAAAGTTTAGCAAGGTTTTCAAAATAACTATAACCTATGGGCTTTTATTTGAAACATGGGCTTTTATCGTTACTTAACAAGTTTCAAGGATTTTATGTTTTTAGGCCTTAAATTTTAACTTAGTAAATTGATTTGAAATTGTGCTTTCAATGTGACATTCCTGGATTTGGGCCTAACTTCTAGGCCAGGTCTGGGGTGTTACAAATTGCATTTTATAACTCAATGAATCCTAGCCTATTTTATCCTTAACTTTACTATCTTTTTGCATTAATGTCGTTGCATGAGTGAATTCCATATTGCGTCCAGAATTGTGCCGTACTTGACAGTTGTTCGGATAAGATCTAAAATTACGTGAGCTGTCCAATCTAGTATAAACAACCTGCACAAACAAGGACAAAATATGAGGAAAGGACACCTGTACTGTTGGAGGAGGGCGTGAGAAGAAAAGAAAAGCTTCTTTTTTTTTTAGATCATCATCTTTAGCATCTTACCTTGAAGCTTGTGGCCATGGTAGCTTAAGCCTCCCATGGGTGAGCTAACATGAAAACCAGATACAGACTAGCTTCTAACGAAAAGACCCAAGTGTGAGACAAGAGGGAATAGAGAGATTAAGTCAAGTTGTCTAGGAATAGTATTCTCCACTTGGTTCTTTCTTATTTCTTTCTGAATGCTAGTAATTATTAACTATTTTATATTTGTATGGAAGTACACATGAATTCTTGATTAAATGTTATCTTATTCAATCTTTCTTTTATTTTTTAATCCTGGGGTTTGAATGTTTTTTAACACGGTAGTGTTATTGCAGTCACTAACATTAGAAAGTACAGTGACAATTTGAGCCAACAAGCATTACAATGGAAGTTGAATGAGGATTAGAGAAATTTAGTCCACTAGTTCTTAATAGTGTCGTATTGCCATCATCAGAAGGTGAGGTTAGAATGCATGTTTTAGTCTTGAATTAAATAGATGAGTGACGCTGGGTAAGATATACATTGAACTTTATTGCTTCGGTAATCACCTATCTTTTTATACCTTGTGAGCACTTAGTATTCTGCTGAAGATTCATGTTAGGGATCCCATTTTATCATTATCATATTTTATTTTATTGTTTTCAAGTTATTGCATCGACAACTATTCTCACAATTTATCTCGTTTCCATCTAGTTGTTGAACCGACATTAATAGACAAAAGTCTACCATCCCTGTGGGATCGATATCTGACAGATTCACATCTGTCTACTATACTTGCATCAACAATGTATGCTTGAACATTATTGCTGTGACGTTAAACAACCAATCAAGTTTTTGGTGCTGTTGTCGGGGATGGTGTTTGTTTGATGTTTATTTTTGTTTTTGTGTGTTTTTGCACTCTATTTTTCCTTGTATAATATTTAGTATTCACTAACTGTTTATTTTCTTTGTTGCTATTTCTTTAACTTAATTTAGGTGTTTTATGA
This sequence comes from Gossypium rotundifolium, assembly GCA_025506655.1. Classification (NCBI taxonomy): domain Eukaryota; kingdom Viridiplantae; phylum Streptophyta; class Magnoliopsida; order Malvales; family Malvaceae; genus Gossypium; species Gossypium rotundifolium. The sequence continues at coordinate 89,602,631 of CP106729.1, forward strand.
CCCAAAGAAATTTGGATTTTCTTGCCACTTTTGATCCAGAAATTGAAAGGACTGTTCGGAGTAGACTTCAAGAACAAAGAAATATGCCTCTACTAGGAAGCAATGTAGCCATTCCCCCGATGCAATAGCAAAATGTTAATAACCCATTGTTGCTGCAAGATGCTCTCATACAAAATGGGACTATACGAGATTTTGTAGTACCTGTCTTGGATGATTTACAACCAAGAGTTGTTAGGCCAGCAATCTAACCTGGGAATTTTGAACTCAAGCAAGTAATGTTTTAAATGCTAAATTCTAATGGACAATATGTTGGACTACCACATGAAGAGGTGAGCGAACATCTTAAATCCTTTTTATTGATTTGTGCTTCCTTTAGTCAACAAGGCGTTCCTAATGATGCCTTGAAGATGCAATATTTCCTTATTTCCTACAAGGAAAAGCCTATACTTGGTTTTTCTGTATCACTAGGTAATGAGCCTGGTGGTCGAGTATTGTGAACTGAAAAATATATAGGATTTTTCCTATGTAATTTATCACCTTTTTACTTAAATTCATTTTTAAAACCAAGTAATTGTTTAATAAATTAATGAAATATGTGAAAATATGAAATTAGGACATAAAATTATTAAAATGTGATTTTATGCTTTATTATATAGTTTTGGTGCATAAAATGGCTTATTTTATATTTATTTGAATATATTATATTTTAAGACATAAAATGGGCCATGCATGATTAAATTAAATAATAAAATATAACATTATATTTAATAATTCATTTTAAAGGATTTCATTAATAATTTGGGTTTTAATTAATTATTTAAATTGGATAAATTTTATTCTTTTGTCCTTTAAATTATTGATTTATTTAGCTTTGTTGGATTACAAAAACCGGCCAAATTGAAGACCAAGTCAACCCAATTTTGGCTACACATGGCTGTCCACATAAACCACTTTTTGGTTTAACTACACAAGGTCCTTGCAATGTTGAAGAAATTAGAGATTTGCCTGAAGATTTACATTTGACCGAGTCTCGGTCCTGAGTTGTTATGGCATTTAAATTGCTTAAAAATCAAGCAAAATTCAACTCAAAATCCCCTAATCATGGTCGACCACTCATTGAAGAAGCTTGAAGAGACTAAAACCTCTCTATTTTTAGCAAACTACTCTCCTCTCTTCACCTATAAATAAGACTTCATTTCACCATTTCTAATCATCCCTCATCCTTCATCCCTCATCATTCTCTCTTTTCTCTCAATTCTCTTTTGCATTTTCCATTCCCCACACCTAGCATTATCTCTTCGTAGAGATTTTAGCAATTAAGCCTCTTAAAGAGCCCTTGGTCGACCACCTTGGAGAGCCATCAGCAAAGGAGCAAAGCGAAGGAGCCTCGTCGGTCAGAATCTTGGATGACAACCACTTTGATTCGGGTTTAATATTTCTTTTCTTTGATTTAATCTAAAAATGTTTGCTATGTGTTCTTTGTTCTTGTTTACAACAACTATAGCTTAATTTTATTTAAGCTAGGATGATTGCTTTGATTAAATAATATTTATTTGATTAATGCTTATAATGTTTGTGCCCCAATCGATCATGTTTTCAATTAAAATCAAGTATGTATTTTGTTCATACATGATTGAAATGCACCTGAATTAGCTGAGCGATCTTAACCAAACGACGGCTAGTGGACACATAATTTAAATGTGCATGCTCAATTGAGATCCTAACCCGATTAAATTGCAGGTTGCATAACAACTTTAACCAAGCTCTGTTATCTACATAGTTTTTAGATTTGTGTGATTAAACTGTTTCAAACCTAACAAGTCCCTCTTACATCACACAAATGCTAAGAAACCCTTGGTAAATAAGGATCAATAAAATGCATATTTACTAAGTAAAGGATTCTGAAAGGACCTAATGTGGTTTCCAAACTCATGAAAGATCGAGTTGCCATGGAATGTTTTTCCAAATGTTATTAAGAATGTTGATAATAAATTGAGTTTAATTAAAGTAATTGTTCTAGTTCATTTATGTTATAATTGTTGTAAATTGTGTTTAATTTTGTTAAAATCTATTGCATTCATATAGTTTCCATATTTAGGATAATTTGCATTAGGGATCATTGCATCCAGTTTAATATATTTAATTTTAATCATCATTTCTCAATCATATTGTGTTTTTTTTTACCGAGTTGTTAATATAATTTTACAATTAAGTGATTTAACACAAATACAATCCATATGGAGACGATAACTCGATACTTACTTATTACTTGATAATGACTGTGTACACTTGCACAAACCTACGCATTACAAGTTTTTTACACACCCTCAAACTTAAATCATTGCTCGTCCCAAGTAATGTTTATGCACATCAAAAGCTCTTTCTAAGGCAAAATTGCTAAATGTGTAAGAAACATCAATCTTTGTTCCATAATCATGCATTAATAACATCTTGTTCATTGATCTCCTTTATTAACAAGTAATTCAAATGCAAACATTTTTAGAATTTTATACTAAGTTTCAAAATATGCCAACATGAATCATAGTTTGTATGTATGTCACAGCCATAGATAACATTCTTCATTCAACATAATTTCTTATCAATCAAGCAAACAATAATAAGGCTTATTTATGATCTTCATATGTTGAACTTAGCACTTCCTCTCCACTAATGTAGGTAACATAATCATCAAATCAATAGGTCTTTTATAAGGTTGAAATGGGGCTCGGTTAAAGGTAGGGATTTTTAAGAGATGAGACATTTCAGTTTCAAAATCTTAACCTTTAACTTTGCCTTGGATTTCTCGAAATACAGCCTTTTTCTTTGAGTGAACCTTTGGAACACCCCCAAACTTATTTTGAATTCATGGTCATACATTTTTCTTTTTGGAGACTGAGCAAACTTTTCTTCGCTCTTTCTTCGTCTTTTTTTTTTTAAAGCACATACATATTTTTAAAAATTTCCTCAAATGTTGATTACCAAGACAACTTTAGTTAAGATGAGTGCACAAAATTAGGATAACTTAAAAAGATGGTAATGTGGCTTATAGTGTAGTTCCATTGCAATAAACAGGCCTTTAAGCTCAAAATTACAATTTCAACGGTCGAATATCATAAGGTTGGCTCGAAAAGGCTCAAACGATCCAAAGAAATACTGCCTACATCATATTAGATTTTTATGTCTCCTAGGATTTCGCCTCAAGAAAGTTACTAAGTCAATTCTAAAGATATAAACCTTTATGCATGTCTAATCTCAAGAGAAACTAAGTTTTCAGGGAAAATATTACTAAGACTAAGATCATCCAAGCATTCCATTCTTCATGATAACATATATTCACTCAGATAGAATCATCATTCATATTTGCATACAAACTATCTCATTAACAAAAAAAATGTCTCTAAACATTCATTTATTAAAACATAATTATGAAAGAAATGATTTAAACATACTTGAAAATTTTAAAAATTTGAGCAAATTGTCTTACCCCTCCTTTAAAAAGAAGCAATGTCCTCATTGCAAGAACAAAGTAATGAATGAAAACTAAAGACAAAGTAGGGTTGTAAAGAAAGAGAGGTGAGTCGTTAAGACTGCTTAAATACCAAGTATTTCCCAATAACCCAATCCTAGACATGTTCATTCCCATTACCACATCACTTAGCTTTTTTCTTTCTAAAGAAGTGTTAAGTTTATTCATGCCTGTTATGTTTTATTCTGTAGAAATTAAATCCTAATTACGAAAGAAATAAATTCCTAAAGACATAAAAATAATTAAATAAATAACAAGACAAGAACCCCCCTTTTATTTTTCTCACTCATTCCCTTTATCTTCTTTAGCTCCATCTCCGCTTGCATAGTCAGTAACTTCCGTCCATGTCTCAAATATAGCATCTGGGAATTCAGGAACAAAAGTATTAGAGATATTCTTAAATGTATTTTGAATTTGAGTCATCTCTAATTTTTGCATATTTTCAGTAAGTTTGTTGTTGATCGTGCATGAACTTGCACATATACATCATAATTGACAACTCTAATTTCTTTGAAGTACTTGCAGAAGTCAGCATTGAAGTTGTGGATACAGGTTCAACACTTAGCTTGATTGTTTCTTCTTCTGGCTCAACCTTTGGTTCAAGGGTTGCAGATCCTTCAACTGGTTTAGGATTATTTGGTTCTTTATTAGATTCTTCTTCTTCAGTGTCTGTAACTGAATTAGCTTCAATTTCAGTTTCATTTGTTGACTCTTCGGTATCTAGCTTAGTTGGCTCTTCTTGCTCACCTTCATTCAGCTCATGCACCTTCTCTACTAACCTTTCAAGATCATGATTTGTAATGCACCCTTAAACATATTGCCCCTTCAGATTTGCTTCTGTTTTAACATGGGCCCTTAAGCAAATTGAAATAATTAATGATGGGAAATAAGCACTTCCTGTCTTCTTTTTAGCACAATCATGAATCTCCTTGCGAATAATTTTCCTAACATTAATGGACTTTTTTGTCAAAATTGCATACAGCAAGACCATCCGTTCCATCGAGATGGTGGAACTATGTGAGATAGGCATAAAACTCTAGCGAACGAAATAAAATCATACCTTTGCTACTGGTTTTAGCTATTCCCTTCGGCAAGAATGACTCCCAAACTTTCTTATTATCCATTGGGATCCCAGATTTGTCACAACATTAAGCACTTATTAAAGAAAATCCCTATTGATATTGTTCATCATAGGGTAGTACTTATCATCTTCAACATCAGGTAAATTAAACAAATTATTGATGGAATTAGAAGTAAGAGGTACCGTTTTCTTTCGAACGATGACCTCGTAACATCTTGCATAGTCAAACTAGAATAGAATTCTCAAACTAGTTCATCATCGAGAAGTTGACGAGAATCACAAAATTGTTCCCAATTGAGAGCATTGATTTTTCTTTCTAATCGGTATAGGAACAACCATCAAATCATAACTCTTTAAGTTAAAATCTTTTTTTGGCATCATAGGTTGAGGCTTGAAGATTGAATCAAATCTCTCTTTCACTTCTTCATCGATCAAAATCGGGTTTTCAGGAGTAGTCTTTGAAGATCTAGTTCTTTTGTGAGACATGGTATCTTTTCTCGAGAATTCGACAAAGTTTCTAGACAAGAGGGAAAAGAGAAATCGGCAACGTGGGTAAGGACTTGCTACGACAAAAATCTTGCAATGTCAAGGTTGGTGCGGCTCCAACAATAGTGTGCGACAACAACGGTGGTGTGCGATGATGACAACAGCGATGTACGACAGCAGCGTTGGTGCTTCGACAATCTTCTTGTAGCAACAATAGGTGATTTCGGCAAAAAGGGAAAAGAAACTAGTGTTTCTTTTGGGATTTGAGGCTAGCAGCACAAGAGGGAGATTTAGAGATTTTTAGGGTTAAGCAAATTGCATTGAGGGATATGAAAAATAGTAAAATGAAGAGGAGTTTATATAGGGAAGAATTTGGGCAACATGTAGCGAAAATTTAGCAACATTAGGGTTACTCGGGCTGCAAGTAATGAGAGTGGTGGCAAAGTATGGAATTTTCTCTCCTTTTTGCTATGTTGGGCCTCAAACTCAGATTGTATTGACAAACTTACTCAAGAAAAAAATTTATTAGTACTTGGGCCAAATTTGACCCCCTTTATTAACATAAAAATTTAAAATTTAAACAAAACAAATGAAACTTAAAAAATTTAAATCTTAATCAGAAAATTTATTCTTAACAAATTACATTAAATTAATTCCCACGAAAGGTTGGAGGGGTCACAGCGGTCCCGCTTAAGTTTCAATCTCTTTAGACAGAATTAATTAAATGTAATAAGTTAAGAAAATAAGTTCTAATTATTTATTTATTTACAAAACGAGTTCATGAAAAATCAAGGCTCTGTCAATTTGATCGAGGATTCAACTCATTCAATTTCACCATCCCATTGGTGTTTGAGACGTTGACCATTAACTTTAAAAGTTCCTCCGTAATTGTCGTATAATTCAATAGCTCCATAAGGATAAACTCGGTAGATGGTATAAGGTCCTTTCCATTGAGGTTTAAGCTTCCTAGGAAATAAATTCAACCTTGAATTAAACAACAAAACCTTCTGACCTTCTTTAAACTCGTGAGGTTGTGTATGACTATCATGCCATCTCTTTGATCTTTCCTTACACATTTTGGCATTCTCATAAGAAAACAACCTCAGCTCTTCCAAATCATCAAGTTATAACATCCTTCTCTTACTGGCTTGCTTAAAATCAAAGTTCAAATGCTTCAAGGCCCAGTGAGCTCTATTCTCTAACTCTAATGGAAAATGACATGCCTTTCGAAAGACTAATCGATAAGGAGTCATTCTTAACAGTGTCTTAAATGTTGTTCAATAGGCCCATAATGCATCATCGATCCTTTGAGACCAATCTTTTCTGCTAGGGCATACTACCCTTTCAAGGATACCTTTGATTTCACGGTTCACTTTTCAACTTGCGCATTAGATTGGGGGTGGTAGGTAGTAGCAATCTTGTGCTTCACATCATATTTGTCAAGCAACCACTTAAGCCATTTGTTCACAAAGTGAGAACCTTAAGCACTAATAATAGCTCTTTGTAACACCCCAAACCCGGCCCAAAATGCTACGGCCGAATTCGGAATGCTACGAGGAAATATGTCTGAAAAGAATTTAATTTAATGGGTGAAAACACGTTTTGACTTTTAAATATTTTTTTTAAGTTTATAAAAGAACAAAAACTTTGAAGGTCGGGTGTAGTCGAAAACATGGTACGTTTGGAAGTTTCAAGAGAAGTCGGGATATTTAAAAATACTCAGGTTAATAACTCAAGTTTAATTTTTAAGTTGTAAATTATTTCCAAAATTGTTCTTAGTTTTTAATCGATAATCCAACTGACTCACAATAAAATAAAATAAAATCCCCAAATATTTAAATGGCCTTATTACATTCAAAAGAAAATTAACCCAAAATCAACTAAGAATTTAAGTGCATAGAACATTAAAACAACCTCTGCATGGCCACCACGAGTCTACTCCAGCCCGGTCCATGTATCACACATCACCTGCATTGTTTAAGAAAATAGGGTGAGTCGAACAGACTCAGTGTGCGATTATTTCACATGTTTCCCAAATGGGCTTGGCCCAAATCACACAATCCACATACCACACATGATGATGCAAATATGTTACCCAACCCAACCTAGAATCCATCCTCTACACACCTCCGTACCAACCATAACACACCAGGGGATTACTAAATCGACCCTCCAACTGCTACACACCTCTTTGGCAGTCAAGCTGCCCAAAGTCGTGGCATAGCCACCGATCACCTTGTGACCAAATATAATGTGGCCTAGCCACCTATGTGACCAAACAGAACGTGGCATAGCCACCGATCACCATGTGACCAAATCTCAATATCCACGATGTGACCCATGGTCATCATCAAATCGCGATGAAGCACAAAGCAAGAATCAATCCCTTGATGTGGCACATAGCCAATCACCACACATACATAAATGTACACCCGGTCCTTCATTTAACATATATATCCCGATCACATGCATATGCAACATGCTATAATGATATGATAGAATAATGCATGGACATGTTAGGCAGGCATTCAACATGTTCAAAATATCCACAATAATCAACCATCCACACCTTAGATAAAGTACTAAGCGGGTTACCGTGATACCCAATTAAGGATAACAAATCCACCACAACCACTGTAACGGTTATCACACACATAACACATATAATCAATTGACTAAACATAGAAACAGCAAATTAACTACGCACCTGATAACCTGAAGAACTAGACTCTCAACGTCAACACTGTCCCTAAATGAGACTACCGCTATCTGCCTACGATCCTGCTCCGACGTTGGCCCACACCCCGATGGCTAATCCCGAACCGCAGAAATCGAACGTTTCTTGAACTTAGGGGTAGGGACAACCCCTTTCTCTCCTCCACTGGTACTCGCATCCATTGAATATCACTTAATCAAAAACACGGTTAATCGATACATAAGATCTAAATGAATCATATCTATAATTTAACTGAATACCTTTACCGAAATAGATCTGAATCCCGAAGACTCCTCCTATACCTTCGTTGTACCCTTCCTGTCACACCATAGTTAGAATCGACTAACACTTAAAAGATATGGCCTTTGGTCGAATCGCACTATCTTCCTTACCTTATCGATCAAATCCCAAAAGCCCTTCCTCTTAACATTGGCTCCAAAGAATCCCTAAACCTACCCTCATGGTTTCGGTCAAATGGGTAAATGGGATTAGAGTTCTTGATTTCGACAATCCAAAAAGGAAAGAGATAAAGTTTGGACACAAAAGAATACTTACCTCACTTACTAACAGTCGGCTGAAAGATCTGACCAAGGAAGATCGGTTTCGAAATACCACAGAGGTAAAGAGATTCGGCCACCACTTGATTCTTCGGCCTCCACAAAGTTTGATAACACGAAAAGAGAAAAGAGTGAAATGGTGGTATGCTTCAGCTAAGACCCCAAAAGAAAGTAGAGTATTCGGCCATAAGGGGTAGAGTGTAGGGAAGAACTGCTTCTAAAATGAAGAAAAGGTAAGGGCTTTGTCACCAAAATGAAAAGAAAGGAAGAGTAGAATGGAAGAGATAGGTTCGGCCTTGTGAAGAGAGTGGAGAAGAAGAGAAGATGAACACAAAGGATGACCTTAAGGGTCTTTGAGGTTTGGGCCAAGACAAACAAATGAGAAACAAAAGAAGGTTGAATTCTATGTAGTTTTGGTACGAGAGAAAAGAATAAGCACAAAGAGAGAAAATGAGCTAAATTTTGGCTAGAGGAAAGTAAATAAATGGCACTTGACAACTCTAAATTTCGACACACCCATGCTTCCCTAACGAAAATGCAACTTCCCTCCCAAAGTCCTATATTCGGCCAACTCTCTCCCCCATTTTCTCTCCACTTTTTCCTCCCTTCCTCTCATTAGAATGAGTTTGAATGAGTCAAACTCCCATCTTTTCTCCTAGCCACAATTTCAAACACTTTGACCAAGTCTCATCCTCATCCCTTCAGAGTCTGATTGCCGCCCAACTCTTCACTCCCCTTGACGCAAAATAAATGCCAAAATGCTACTAGAGCTACTCGAACCAAGGCACTTCTCACTCCCTGATGCGTCAACTACAAGTGCTCTAAGTGGCGCCTCCTATCCACTTTACCAACTGGATTCTTGGGTCATAAACTCCTCACAGGAACTCTTAAGGCCTATCTCCCCCTAGCTTCCTCCTAAAGGCTCTAACCCAAAAATTTACCTAAGGTCCGAACTTAGCCTCAAGATTTCCCGAGACCCCAAACACATACAACAACATATAGAGCACACTACCACATACATGTAACTTAGAAAGAAATACCAGACCCCTAAACCCCGAATGTTACAGTTCTACCCCCTTTAAAAATAATTTCAACCCCGAAATTACCTGATCAAAATAAGTGTGGATATTACTGTCGCATCGCTTCTTTTGGTTCCCACGAAGTTTCTTTTGCCCCATGATCACACCATAATACTTTAACTAGAGGAACTGATTTCTTTCGAAGTACTTTCACATCTTGCTCCAGAATCTCAATCGGTTCTTTTCCATAGGACAAATCTGGTCTCAACTCAACTTCCTCAACTGGCACTACGTGAGATGGATCCGATCGATATCGATGTAACATTGACACGTGAAATACATCATGCATCTGCTTCAATTTCGACGGTAATTCCAACTGGTAAGCTACTGGCCCCACTCGCTTCAAATCCCTATAAGGCCCTATAAACCTGGGACTCAGTTTACCCTTGCATCCAAATCTCATCATCTTCTTCCATGGCAAAATTTTTAGGAACACACTATCACCCACAGCAAATTCTATCTCTTTTCGTTTCAGATCCGCATACGACTTTTGTCTGTCAGATGCCTCCTTCAACCGTGCTCAGATTACCTTAACCTTTTCCTCTGATTCTGCCACTATCTCTGGACCCAAAACATGACGTTCACTTAATTCTGTCCAACATGTAGGAGTCTGACACTTCCGCCCATACAGTGCTTCACACGACGCCATCCGAATACTTGCTTGGTAACTGTTGTTGTATGCAAACTCCGCCAAAGGCAAGAATTCCTCCCAGCTACCCCTGAAGTAGATAACACAACCCCTCAACATATCTTCTAACACCTGAATCACCCTTTCAGACTGGCAGTCCGACTGTGGATGAAATGCCATACTGAAGTCCAACCTGGTACCCAAAGCCTAATGCAACGCCCTCCAAAACCTTGACGTAAATCTAGGATCCCTATCCGATATGATCGACATCAGCACCCCATGCAATCTCACAATTTCTCTTACATACAGGTTCGCTAACTTCTGTAGAGAATAATCAATCCGAACTGGTATGAAATGCGCAGACTTGGTCAACCAATCCATAACTACCCATACCAAGTCCTTCTTAGTAGGTGTAAGAGGAAGCCCACTTACGAAATCCATTGTGATCCTCTCCCACTTCCATTGCGGAATCTTTACTGGTTGAGCAACCCTGAAGGTACTTGATGTTCAGCCTTGACCTACTAACACGTCAAGCACTTCCCCACAAATTCTATAACTTCACGCTTCAATCCAGGCCACCAAAACTGTTCCCGCAGGTCTTTATACAACTTACTTCCTCCAGGATGCATAGCGTAAGGGCTACTATGCGAATCCCGAAGAATCTTCTGCCTCAGTTCTACATCCTCCTGCATACACACCCTACCACAGAAACACAGGACTCCGTCACCATTTACACCATAATCCTCTAACTCCCCTCTCTGAACTTGCTGAAGTCGAGCACTCAGAACCTCATCTGCCAACTGTTTCTCTCTTACCTGACTTAACCATATCGGCCTCACCTGCAATTCTGCCAACAAGCTCTCATCGTCGTAGAGACTAAGATGTGCGAACATAGCCCTCAGATCCGACACTACTTTCTGACTTAATGCATCCGCCACCACATTTACTTTAACCGGGTGGTACTCAATCGAACAGTCATAATCCTTTAATAGCTCCACCCATCTTCGTTGTCTCAAGTTCAGCTCCTTCTGAGGCAACAAATACTTCAGGCTCTTGTGGTCCGTGTAGATCACTGACTTCTCTCCGTACAGATAGTGCCTCCACACATTCAAAGCAAAAACTACTACTACCAACTCTAGATCATGCATCGGGTAGTTAACTTCATGCGGTCTCAGCTGCCGAGACGCATAAGCAACCACCTTCCCTTCTTGCATTAGTACACAACCTAACCCCGTGTGAGAAGCATCACAATACACCACAAAGTCTTTCCCCACCACTGCCTGGATCAAAACCAGGGCCTCAGTCAAAACTCTCTTTAGCTTCTCGAAACTTTCCTGCTGCTTATCTGACCATACAAAAGGTACCTCCTTCCTCAACAGCTTAGTCAAAGGTGCCGCTATAGAAGAGAACCCTTCAACAAACCTCCTATAGTACCCTGTTAGCCTCAAGAAACTGCAAATTTTAGCTACCGACCTAGGTGGTTTCCACTCTAGTACTGCCTTAACCTTCCGGGATCCACCCTTATTCCTTCCGTGGATACCACGTGACCCAGAAAAGTAACTTCACTCAACCAGAATTTGTACTTGCTAAACTTGGCATATAACTTCTTTTCCCTTAAAATTCGCAGCACCACCCGTAGATGTGCATCATATTCTTCCTCTGACTTTGAATACACCAGGATGACATCAATGAACACTACGACAAATTGATCCAGGTAAGGTTGAAAACCCGATTCATCATGTCTATAAACGCAGTTGGTGCGTTAGTCAACCCGAACGGCATTACCAGGAATTCGTAGTACCTGTATCGAATCATCCATGATCATCCATCAGCAGTAAAGATACAGCGCCCTTCAGCTTTTCCTCAGTAGTGCAGTCCAAATCATCCATGATCCTTTCGACTGCCTCCCAACCAATACTCCACCGCATTTGGGGCCACCCCCGAGACACCTCTGAATATCTCAGCTCCATTCGCCCGAAGTCTCTCAAAATAGACTTCCGGACCCCGATACCCATATTCGCTCCCATAACTCTTTCCAAGACTCACAGCATAGCCTAAGATACTGCGTCGTCTCTACCCGTCTGATCTTGGAACTCCACTTCTACCGCAGGCGGTGTCGTTTCATTTCCCAATCCATGACCAGACCCAACTAGTTCCGATATTGACATTCTGCCCCTACCACGTCCACGCGTACTACGACCTCGCCCCATAGAACTCATATCTATCGTAGTGTTTTAATCTGTGTGAGAAAGTTTATGCATTAACTTATTGTTCCACTGATTATCCACACGTAATTTTATGCAAAGACATTTAATAGTAGTTCTTTCGGTCATTCAATTTTATGTACCAAGTCCTCCACCCTAACTCAGAAAATCTCATTCATTCATCAATATTATCCACTACACATGTTTACCACTTTGAACATTTTCGTCTGTTCCAACCCAGGGGTATTTTAGTAATTTATCCTATAGGGGTATTTTGGTAATTTTTCAAAATAGGGGTATCTTGTAATTTTGCAAAATAAGGGTATTTTGGTGTTTTTGCAAAATAGGGGTATTTTGATAAAAAATCGAGGGTAGTATGTTAATTTTATAAACTGGGGGTATTTTAGTAATTTTCATAGGTTGGGGTACTTCGATAATTTTAAAAATTGGGGTAATTTGATTGTTTTGCAAAACTTGATGTTTGGTCCCTTTCGGGTTTTATTTATAGATTTGGCCCGTTAACAAGTCCTCGCGGTTGAGGTGAACAATCATTGCGCACCAAGTATGATTCCAGAAAAGAGGATGTGAGTCGTTAGGACTGCTTAAATACCAAGCTCATTTGGAAATCCATGCCTAGACATGCACATGTTTGTTACCACACCTAAACTCCATGACTTATTCTCGGGTTTTGGTGAAATAAACTAAGTCTTATGAAATTTAGTGTTGGGGAACGCTAAACCTAGAGTTCAATAGTCCCTAACTTACTAATCTACGATCCCATATCACCTTACATACAAATCATTCAACGGTTTGAAGTACTTACATGGTGGACATCGGGCCGGAGACTCAAGTGCCATGCCAGAAAAACATGATCATCTTATAAAAATACAAGTTTTAGTAAAACTCACTTCCGAAAGACGTTTTGGGTCCAAAAGCCCTCAAAGCTGAGTTTTAAATCGGGCGTGATACCAAACTGTAACGCCCCAAACCTGGCCCAAAATGCTATGGTCGAATTTGGAATGCTATGAGGAAATATATCTGAAAAGAATTTGATTTAATGGGTGAGAACACGTTTTGACTTTTAAATATTTTCTTTAGTTTATAAAAGAACAAAAACTTTAAAGGTCGGGTGTAGTCGAAAACATGGTACGTTTGGAAGTTTCAAGAGAAGTCGAGGTATTTAAAAATACTTAGGTTAATAACTCAAGTTTAATTTTTAAGTTGTGAATTATTTCCAAAATTGTTCTTAGTTTTTAATCGATAATCCAACTGACTCACAATAAAATAAAATAAAATCCCCAAATATTTAAATGGCCTTATTACATTCAAAAGAAAATTAACCCAAAAGCAACTAAGAATTTAAGTGCATAAAACATTAAAACAACTTCTGCATGGCCACCACGAGTCTACTCCAACTCGGTCCATGTATCATACATCACCTGAATTGTTTAAGAAAATAGGGTGAGTCGAACAGACTCAGTGTGCGATTATTTCATATGTTTCCCAAATGGGCTTGGCCCAAATCACACAATCCACATACCACACATGATGATGCAAATATGTTACCCAACCCAACCTAGAATCCATCCTCTACACACCCCCGTACCAACCATAACACACCAGGGGATTACTAAATCGACCCTCCAACTACTACACACCTTTTTAGCAGTTAAGCTGGCCAAAGCCGTGGCATAGCCACCGATCACCTTGTGACCAAATATAATGTGGCCTAGCCATCGATCACCTATGTGACCAAACAGAACGTGGCATAGCCACCAATCACCATGTGACCAAATCTTGATATCCACAATGTGACCCATGGTCATCATCAAATCGCGATGAAGCACAAAGCAAGCATCAATCCCTTGATGTGGCACATAGCCAACACCAAGTCGTGATTTGGCACACAGCCAATCACCACACGTATATAAATGTACACCGATCCTTCATTTAACATATATATCCTGATCCCATGCATATGCAACATGCTATAATGATATGATAGAATAATGCACGGACATGTTAGGTAGGCATTCAACATGTTTAAAATATCCACAATAATCAACCATCCACACCTTAGATAAAGTACTAACCTGGTTACCCTGATACCCAATTAAGGATAACAAATCCACCACAACCACTGTAACGGTTATCACACACACAACACATATAATCGATTGACTAAACATTGAAACAGCGAATTAACCACACACTTGATAACCTGAAGCACTAGACTCTCAACGTCAACACTGTCCCTAAACAAGACTACCGCTATCTGCCTACGATCCTGCTCTGATGCTGGCCTACACCCCGGTGGCCAATCCCGAACAGCAGAAACCGAACGTTTCTTGAACTTAGGGGTAGGGACAACCCTTTTCTCTCCTCCACTAGTACTCGCATCCATTGGATATCACTTAATCAGAAAACCTGGTTAATCGATACATATGATCTAAACGAATCATAACTATAATTTAACTGAATACCCTTACTGAAATAGATCTGAATCCCAAAGACTCCACCTATACCTTCATTTTACCCTTCCTGTCACACCATAGTTAGAATCGGCTAACACTTAAAAGATATGGCCATTGGCCGAATGGAACTATCTCCCTTACCTTATCGATCAAGTCTCGAAAGCCCTTCCTCTTAACGTTGGCTCCAAAGAATCTCAAAACCTACCCTCATGGTTTCGGTCAAATGGATAAATGTGATTAGAGTTCTTGATTTCAACAATCCAAAAAGGAAAGAGATAAAGTTTGGACACAAAAGAATACTTATCTCACTTACTAACAGTCGGCTGAAAGATTTGACCAAGGAAGATCGGTTTCAAAAAACCACAGAGGTAAAGAGATTCGGCCACCACTTGATTCTTCGACCTCTGCAAAGTTTGATAACACGAAAAGAGAAAAGAGCGAAATAGTGGTATGCTTCAGCTAAGACCCCAAAAGAAAGTAGAGTATTCAGCCACAAGGGGTAGAGTGTAGGGAAGAACGGCTCCTAAAATGAAGAAAAGGTAAGGGCTCTGTCACCAAAATGAAAAGGAAAGAAGAGTAGAGTGGAAGAGATAGGTTCAGCCTTGTGAAGAGAGTGGAGAAGAAGAGAAGATGAACACAAAGGATGACCTTAAAGGTCTTTGAGGTTTCAGCCAAGACAAACAAATGGCTAGAGAAAAGAATAAGCACAAAGAGAGAAAATGAGCTAAATTTCGACTAGAGGAAAGTAACTAAATGGCACTTGACAACTCTAAATTTTGGCACACCCAAGCTTCCCCATCAAAAATGCAACTCCCCTCCCAAAGTCCTACATTCGGCCAACTCTCACCCCCCTTTTCTCTTCACTTTTTCCTCCCCTCCTCTCATTAGAATAAGTTTGAATGAGTCAAACTCCCATCTTTTCTCCTAGCCACAATTTCAAACACTTTGACCAAGTCTCATCCTCATCCCTTCAGAGTCTAATTGCCCCCAACTCTTCACTCCCCTTGACGCAAAATAAATGCCAAAATGCTCTAGAGCTGCTCGAACCTAAGCCCTTCTCACTCCCTGATGCGTCAACCACAAGTGCTCTAAGCGGTGCCTCCTAGCCACTTTACCAACTGGATTCTTGTGTCATAAACTCCTCACAGGAACTCTTAAGGCCTATCTTCCCCTAGCTTCCCCCTAAAGGCTCTAACCCAAAAATTTGCCTAAGGTCTAAACTTAGCCTCAAGATTTCCTGAGATCCCTTAACACATACAAACAACATATAGAGCATACTACCACATACATGTAACTTAGAAAGAAATACTAGACCCCTAAACCCCGGATGTTACACTCTTGGTGTCCCAGATCGTGTAAAAACATACTTATGTAGGAATCGCATGGCTACCTTAGCATCATTTGTAGGGTATGCTTTAGCTTCAACCCACTTGGATACATAGTCCACAACAACTAAGATGTATTTGTTCCTATATAAGAAGAAAATGGGCCTAAGAAGTCAATGCCCCATTCTGTAACACCCCTCACCCGTATTCAATGCTAGAATAGGGTTACAGTGTATTATGAAAGTTATCACACATTGAAACATACATTTCTCACACAAATTAATCATTTCAAATACAATTCATTCTCAACCAATCATTTTGTCCCTAATATGAGCCTACAATGCCCTAAACATGCATTGGGAGCAGTTCAGGACTACACCGATAACTTTGGAAATTATTAGAACACTTAGAAAAATTTTTCAAAAATAGGGGACATACACCCGTGTGGCCCGGCCTTGTGTCTCACACAGCCACAGACACGCCCATGTGGACATTCGAAATGAGAGCACATGGCTGTGTCCCAGCTCGTGTCGGACCCCGTGTAATTCTCTAACTTGGGTCACACGGCCAACACACACGCCTGTGTGCCCTAAAAATTGCCATACAAGCTCGTGTGCCAGGCCGTGTGCTAGGTCGTGCTAAACATTTAGGGTATACTAACTTATGCCACATGGCCAAGTCACAGGCCCGTGTGTAAGGCTGTGTGGAGCATACTGACTTGGTTTCTAATTCAACACCAGGTGACACACGGTCGTGTACATGACCGTGTGTCACACACGGCTGAGACACACGCCCGTGTCTCTTCCAATGTGGTAAAAAATAGGCTATTTACGAAGCCATTTTGCCACCCAAATCTTGTGCACACCTACAACAACCCAAATGGCACCAAAACATAACATAATTTGGCATTTAAACCAGCCAATTCAAGCCTAAATCATGCATATTCTATACCACCTTTCTCAATATATACAATTCAAAATATGGACTATACCATTTATGCCAAAATCACATATACAATTCAACTAATTATACTCTTTCAAATATGCATCAATGTGCTCAATTCCACAACATATCTCTTCTCTAATATCAACTATTTGGCATTCACAATACCAACTTTCAACAAACATCACAAAACCAACCTCAATCACATAACATAAGCCATATGCACACTTATATATATACATATCCAAACTAACCAAATAAAGCCAAGTCTCATGACTGTATATACAAACAAAAATATAAACATATGCAATCCAATCCAAATGGAAAAGCTCACTACCAAAATACATATTGTAAATACCATAATCCTATACACGCCATCTAACCAAAACATAAGCTCAAAAGTACCAAAATGATAGTTAGATAGTGTGACGTAGCTCCGACTATAATATACGGGATTTAGGGGTTATGCATTTTCACTTAAATGTATGTGGTAGCATGCTTGTATGTGACTTGCATGTGTTTTGGGGGGTTCGAAACCTTGGAATATAGGTAGAAGCCTTAGAAAAATATTTGATTTTAAGTCTAAAAAGGGAACTGAGGGAGCTAGGCCTTAAGGAGTTTAGTATGTGGACTAGGACACAATAACTCAGTTAGGAAAGTGGCAAGGGAGGTGCCACTTAGAGCACAGGAGAGTGACGCCATAGTTAGTGTGAAGGGGCCTAGGTTCGAGTAACACAGGTAGTGTTTTGGCATTTATTTTTGCGTTAAGGTGAGGGAAGAGTTGGAGTTTCCATAGACACTTCATGCATGAAGTGTATATTGGGTCAAACAGCTCAAATATTCGGCTAAGTAGGAGGAAAAGAGGGGATTTTGATGAGAGAGGAAGAGTTGGCCGATTGGAGGGGTCTTGGTGTAGCATTTTCGGCCAAGAGGGAAGTGGCTAGGCTAGGGGCTTTAGGTGCCGAAACTAGGAAAGTATAGGGGCATTTTCTCTCTTTTCTTTTCATTTGTGCTTCTGCCGAAATTCTTTTCTTTTCTTTTGACCAAAAATCGAAAGTGAAAGAACCAATTGTGCATCTTCTCTTCTCCTTTTATTTTGCTAAAGCTGAAACCTTGTGAGTTCTCTTCTTCCTCTATTCTTTCAAATGTTTGGCCGAATATCCTTGACTTTATTTCTTTCTCTTCTCACGTGATCTAGTCTCCATTGATGTGCCGAATCTATCTCTTTCTTTTTGTGTTATAGCTGAATTTCTCTGTGTTTCCAAACAAGGGTGCAATAAATCTCAACATTGTGGTAAGGGTTAACTGTCATTCAATTTCTTTTCCTTTTTCCTTGGGCTAGCCGAAATCTAGGAATCTAATCCCTCTTATTTTCTTTTGGCCGAACCATGAAGGAGATCTTTCGGGATTCTTGAAGCCGACGCTTGAAAGGTGATTTTTCAGGATTTGAGATCCAAAGTAAGGGTTAGTGTTCGGCCAAAGGCCATATTATTTTAAAGATGGCCAATTCTAACTATGGTTTTTAGGGGGAGTTCGACAGAGATAAGGAGAAGTTTCAAGATTCAGATCTATTTCGGTAAGGGTTCTAGTGTTTCGGATCTGTCTCTCATTCGTTCAAAAGCCAAAGGCTAATTATTTTTGTGTGCTAGTGCTTGGCCGATTGCAAGGGAGGTTCATCACGTAGCTTTGGGATTTGGTTGGAAACTAAATTGGCATTAAGGTAAGGTGTTATCTTCATGCAACATATCCTTCGGGATTTTTAGTTGAGCCAAATAGGCTTTTGGTTACAACAAAGTGTTGGCCGATTGTTGGAAGGGGGAAGACAAACGTTTTAGGATCTCGTTAGTTTCGCGTAGTTTTGAGATTTCGCTTAGATCTATGAATAGCCAGGTGTGTAACCCTACATTAATTCCCGATAGATTAATGGTAGCAATATTAAACATGTGATTATGAAAATACGAGTAACATGGCTAAGGGTACCATTCAATGGTACAGTGCATTCAGGTACGTTACCCCTAACTCTTAGTTAATAATATCACAAACATTGATATGCAATATGTGTGATTTCGTTATGACTTTGGGGTAGGGTACATTGCATGATATCTGAATAATATGTATGTTGCATGGGCATATGGGTGATAATAATAAAGGGGAAGTGTTCCGGTGGTTTTTACCACATTATCCGGTGATTTATGTCACATATTATGAATCCGATGACTCTGTCACATTATCTGGTGGCTATGCCACGATTATAAGGGCGATGTGCAGTTGACTGCAGCGACTGCCTTCGATGGTGTGTAGCGGATGGAGGGTTGATTATATGTGAGTTGATATGCCTTAATCATTTGGGAGTCTGTAATGGTTGTTACACACTGAGTCTGTTGACTCACCCTTCGTGGGCTAACATTTTGCAGGTGATACTCAGTAAATGGACCGGGTCAGCAGGGACTTATTAGTGGCCATGCTCAGCTCAGCATTTTTCGATTTTCACATAATTAAACTTATCGCTTTTTCATATTAAGTTTTCAAGATTTATTGAGGGTTTTGTTTTTTGTAATAAGGCCGTTACTATTTAACTGGTTTATTTTTGAGTTTTAATTTTTATTTTGATACGATCAACATCAAACAAATGGTTAAACAATTTTTCATAAAACAACTTCAAATGTTTGACACCTAAACACCTATGATTTTCAACCTATTGATAAGCTCTAAAATTCGGCATTTCTTTTAACTTGAAACTTTTGAAACATGAAAATAACGTTTTAATGAAATACAAACTTTAATAACAACACGGTTTCCAACTTGATCATAACACAAATTTATTTTCTTCAAAACCACCAATTTTTTCGAGAGGTCAAAAACGAGATTTAGCTACATCTTACTCAAAGAGCATGCTAGATCTGGTCAGGGCTTGTGGGCTGGGTTTGGGGTGTTTCAACTTGGTATTAGAGCTCGATTCAAAAATCGGCCTTGAGGGCTTTCTGGACCCAAAATGTTTTTTTTAAATTGAGTTTTACTAAAAGATGAGTAGGTTTTCTGGCATGGCACCCGAGTCTCCGGCCCGAAGTCCACCAGGTAAGTACCTCTAATTTGTAATATCCTGGATTATGGCTTATGCAGAATTGTTTAATTGAATGTGAAAGCATGCCTTTGTGTGTATGAATGTGTTTTTATAACCCTAGAATATAGGAGAATGATTTGGAAAATATCGTATTTTAAGTCCAAAAGAAGGAATTAAGCCTGATAGGCCTTAAGAGAAAATGGAGGTGAAACATGACACACAATTGGGCTTGGAAAAGTGGCTTGAAGGCGCCACCTAAGGCCTCTGGGAATGTCGCCACCAGCAGGAGTAATGGGCCAAGGTTCAAGTCGCATAGGAAGCTAAATGAAGCTTTTATTTTTATGGCAATAAGGAGTAGAGGTGGACGGCATAGGGAGACTGAGGAAGGAGCTTTAGATAGTCTTGGATTCTTTTAAAATTTGGCTAAAGCTAAGGAGATAAATGTAGATTTATTTTTTTATTTTTTTTGAATGGAGAAAGAAGAGATAAAATAGTAGAAAAGCAAGGAAAGGCTAGTGTTTGAATGCTAGCCGAAATTCTTAGCAAGAGTGTCCATCTTTTACTCTACTTTTCTTTCTCATCTCCTTCTCTAGCCAAATTCCTTCTTCTCCTTTTCTTATAGTTTTCTTTCCTAGTCAAATCTTCTTCCTATATTCACCATAGCCAAACTCCTAAGCTTCATACTCTCATTTTCCACATTTGTAAAAGGTCGACTCACAATATTATTTTCCTTTTTCCATTGAAGTTTAATCTTCATTATTCTCCTAAGCCATTGTCAAATTTTTCCACCTCATCTCTTCTCGCCTAGGCCAATAGCAACCAAGTTAGAGATCTCTTGTGATCCTTTCTCAAATCGGTTTGGATAGGTAAGTCTGCTATGGCCGAAATCTCTATTATTCCTCCTTATTTCTTTTCTGTCGACTTGTGAGGAACAAAAGTCGAAATTCAGCATTTAATCAACCATGAAATCGGTCCTTTTAGGAATTTCGGGATTCTACTATAGGCTCCTACAAGGGAGGAAACTATTCAGGATTTCAGATCTAAGGTAAGTAAGGTTTAAGATTAGGCCAAAGGCCATCTATTATGTTTAAGGTTGGAATTGGATCTAACGCATATACCCTATAGGTATTCCAACATCACTTGGAGCAAGGATTGATTTCGGGATTTAGTTAACAAGGAAAGAAGTGTGACTTTTGGCCTAAGGCCATATTTTGGTTTTAGTGATTGACAAAATTTAACTATGGACATTTAGGGGCAGTCGACAGTGGTATACAAGGATTTCGGGATTTCAAATCGCAAGGTAAGCCCTAATGTACAATCGGCCAAGGCCTATTTAGGAACTTAAATTTATTTCTTACTTCGGTTAAAAGCTGAAAACTAACCTGTGAAGTGATCTAGTGCTTGGCCGATTACAAGAAGGAACATAGCAAAGTTTTGGGATTTGATCTTTAGTCCAAATCGGCCACAAGGTAAGTTTTGGTTTCAATAGTCCTTCGATTTAATTAATTAGCCGAATAGGTTTTGCTAATATGTCCAATAATGGCCGAATATAGGAACTAAGATCTAAGGCGTTAAACCAGGTTTTTAGGATTTTCAATAAAGCGATAAATATATCAGGTGTGTACCCACACTAAACCTTAATAGATTACGGCTTTAATTTAATGCATGTGATAAGAAAAAATGTGAAAAACATGGCTAAGTTACCATGCGATGGTACGAAGTACTCAGGTACGTTTTTCCACTCCTACTATGAGTAGGTTTTGATCTATTATGGCACATGTGTTAATAGTGATAAGAACGAGAAATAAAGCATGTTTGCATGTTTTGTATGATTTGGGCATATGGGTGATATGTAAAGGGGAAGTGAATTGGTGGTTTAATACCCCAATATCTGAATATGGTGACTTATGTTACAATATATGAATGTGGTGGCTTATGGCACAATATATGAATGTGGTGACTTATGTCACGAAATTATAAGATGATGAGCACGCCGATGCGCAATGATCGCCTTCAATGGTGTGTAGCGGAAGGAGGTTGACTTAGCGATCCCACGGTGTGGTGACGGATGCAGGTGTGTGTAGCGGATGGATATATAGGCTTGGGTTCTGGATTGCATCATTTTATGCTATATGAATATGTATGATTTGATATGTCATAACTATTGAGACTTAGTGTTGATTGTACACATTGAGTCTGTTTGACTCACCCTTGTGGGAATATTTTTCAGTGATGATCGGTGATGGATCGGTCTGGCGGGAGCTTAGTGGTGACCATGCCCAAGACGAATTTT